>OY740784.1:9359807-11931554 GCA_963514005.1 Raja brachyura
GACTTTTTTTTTGTTGCAGTGCAGCCTTTCAAAGCAGTTACCACCATCACCAACAGCCATCTTTTTGCAGTGCAGTCTTTCAAAGCAGTTACCACCACCAACAACAGCCATTTTTTTTTTGCAGTGCAGCCTTTCAAAGCAGTTACCACCACCAACAACAGCCATTTTTTTTTGTAATGCAGCCTTTCAAAGCAGTTACCACCACCATCACCAGACTTTTTTTTCAGTGCAGCATTTCAAAGCAACCATATTTCCATTTTCGAACCACATTAAGGGCACTCACAGTTGAGAAGACGTGTTCAGTGTTATTCAGTGCTCAGAAAGACATGACCATCTCGCCTCCTCCATCTTGCAGAGACTGAGTGAGGCATACAACTTCCGGGTTTATAGTCCCTCCCCCCTCCCACCGGCAAGGGCAGCAGAGAGAATGGCGAAATTTAAAAAAACATTAATATCTCTCTGATTTTTCTTCGATGCAAAAAATCCTCCTGTCCAGTTTGGCGGAGGGGGGCTCTGAGGTGGCTAAAAATGACGGCCGTAAGTACGGCGTTCTCTCGGACATCACATCGCAGTGAGTCAAAAGCGGTCAAGATCTCACTTTGAGTAATATAGATTATCTGATTTGATTGGATAGGATGCAAAACAAAGGTTTTCACTGGAACTTGGCACAGATGACAACAAGAAACCCAAACCTGGTAACATGTGGATGATAACCTTTGTCTTTCAGCAAAAGCAAGAAACTTGATGAGCCAGTTCATTCTTTTTACTGGGTGCAACACAGTGGAAGATTGGATGGATGACAACTATCTATCTATCAGATATCTATATGCATGCTTATATATATATTGTTCAAGTGTATGTAATGCAATATGTGATCAGGTTAATTATAGCATTTTAATTACATTTCCATTGCCTTTTATTAAGGCACGCCACTTGGACTCAATTATAATACTGTGAAAGAGAAGATCCTGGCAGTTAATGGAGTGAAAGCATTGCACAGCCTTCACCTCTGGGCTCTGAGCATGAACCAGGTTGTTCTCACAGTTCACGTTGACACCGGTCAGTATGCATCACGTTCCTTCGGCCTTTAAAATAAGTGTTGGCTTTGAAAGACACTGGGATCTAATAATGCCATGTTATTTTTGAACATTACTCTGTATGTAAATAAGTTCTCTTACCTCCGGTCAGGTAAGGATTCCTGATAAGATGCTGATTAGCTGAGCGATCTGGTTGGGCATCAGCCAACATGATGCTTGGAAAGGAGGACTGGGTGGTGATGGTACTCCACAAAGTTGGAATTGGCTTTGATTTGAATCATAGGCACCACTTTATGTGAAAGGAACATGCTCCTCTTCACAAACATTAGTAGATGCTTGCTTGGGACCTTCCGAGACATGTGCAAGCAATTGTGATCGCCTGAAGTCTTTGCTTATCCAACTAGTATGTTGAAACCTCTCCGCTCCATGTCTGCTGGCTCGGAATAGTTAAGTTCAAGTTACATTTATTGCCATATGCACCAATTGGTACAGTGGGATTTGAGTAACCATACAGGGTTATAATAAGGGCAAAGTGACTGAATTCATCTGTTTTATATTAAAATAATTCCCCCTGTATGATCCAAAGCCATTACATTGTGTGGACTGTTGTCATTTTAATCTTTTGTCAAAGAGACACATCTTTACTTTGGCATAAATGCCAGTGGGTTCATTGGAGATGTATAGCTCTCGGATGCAGTATCTCATGGATTTGCTCTTCCGAACACTACCGGTACATGGATAAGAAAGGTTTAGAGGGATGTGGGCCAAGTGTAGATGGGGCATCTTTGATGGCATGGTTAAGTTGGGTCACAGGTCACATGCTGTGTGTCTCTGACCGGAGAGTGCAGCTGGTATACATAAGTGATAGGAGTAGAATTAGGCCATTCAGCCCATCAAGTCCACTCTGCTGTTCAATCATGTCTGATCTGTCTCTCCCTCCTAACCCCATTCTCCTGCCTTTGCCCCATAAACTGACACCTGTACTAATCAAGAATCTATCTATCTCTGCCTTAAAAATATCCACTGACTTGGTCTCCACAGGCTTCTGTGGCAAAGAATTCCACAGATTCACCACCCTCTGGCAAACTACATTTCTCCTCATCTCCTTCCTAAAAGAACATCCTTTAATTCTGAGGCTATGACCTCTAGTCCTAGACTCCCCCACTAGTGGAAACATATAAATTTGGGTTGGTGTTCTCAATCATATTGTGTGATTCCCCTGGCCTCGTATCCTCCCTTCTACTCAAGTTCAAGTTCTTCTTTTCTAATTCTGTTCCATGTAAGTAGATACTGAATCTTCACACTGGTCCCAATCAATTTTGTGCACCTTTCCTTGGTTACCTCAGCATTGGTATTTCTGAAGCCTTGTGCTCAAAGAATGAAGAACAGTTGTTCAAGAAGGAACTGCAGATGCTGGAAAATCGAAAGTAGACAAAAGTGCTGGAGAAACTCAGCAGGTGCTGCCGCACCTGCTGAGTTTCTCCAGCTCTTTTTGTCTACCAAGAATGAAGAACAGATTGGATTGGATTTTTATTTTCCCTGGCCTGTTTTGAAGGGATTATAAATTCACAGAGAACTGTTAGAAATGGGAAACAAATAAAACTGCAGAATCTATAATCTGACATAAAATAGACAATAGACAATAGGTGCAGGAGTTGGCCATTCGGCCCTTCGAGCCAGCACCGCCATTCAATGTGATCATGGCTGATCATCCCCAATCAGTACCCCGTTCCTGCCTTCTCCCCATATTCCCTGACACCGCTATCTTTAAGAGCCCTATCTAGCTCTCTCTTGAAAGCGTCATGAGAACCTGGAAAGTATCCAGAGAATGGTGGAAGATCGCTGACATGCAGCAACATTTGTGGAAAAAGAAACCGCTTTATGTTTTGGGTCAGGGATCCCATCTCAAAACTAGAGATAAGGGATTAACTTGTTACTTTATCCACAAATACTGCTTGACTGGCTGAGTTCTAAATGCATTTCTGTTTGTGTATTAAAAATAAGACTCTGTTTAAAGAGTGATTAACTAAGTCATTATGTTATATCCTGTTTGTTAGCCAGCATGTATTGTGCCATAGATTTGCAAATACATAATGCATTGGATAATACCAACTTAAAAATAATTCCTTTTCCCGTTATCCACAGTTGATACGGTGGATCCGCAACAGGTTCTTAAGGAACTTACTCTGTTGGTTTACAAGACTTTTAATGTTCACTCTGCCACGATTCAAGTGGAGCAGCATTTGGACCAAGAACCAGATTGTTGGTATTGCCAAGAACCCAAAGATTAAAATTGTATTAAGCAATTGTGTTTTTATTTTCATTAGCTTATTCTATGTTTCGTAAAGGCAGTTCCATTGGCCTGAAAGTGCATCCACTTTCAGTTAGCGAACCTCTCCAAAATCCACGAAAATATATGTGGTGTTTGCGTATCAATATAATTAAGTCTAATAAATAACATGCTGCATATTACAGTTAGTTTAGTTGATTATTGTCACGTGTACCAAGGGACAGCAAAAATATTTTTGGTGCATTGTCCAGAAAAGATTAGACATGGCTATAATCAAGTGTACAGATAAAGGACACATTTAGTGCAAGATAAAGTCTGATTAAAGATAGCTCAAAGGTCCTCAATGAGGTAGACTTGAGCTTCCAAACATCTCTACTTCAGCACCATCAAGGCTTACCGGGATGTGTGTACCACTTCGCTTCCTGAAGTCAATCACTATCTCCTTCGTCTTGCAGAAATTGAGGGCGAGGTTGTTGTCTTGACACCAGGCTACGAGGTTCTCATTCTCCTTCCTGTACTCCATCTCCTCATCATTTGGTACCTGGCCCATTAAGGTGGAGTCGGCTGCGAACTTTTAAATTGATGTGTAGGAAGGAACTGCAGATGCTGGTTTAAACTGAAGATAGATTCAAAAATCTGGAGTAACTCAGCGGCTCAGACAGCATTTCTGGAGGAAAGGAATAGGTGACGTTTCGGGTCGAGTCTGAAGAAGGGTCTTAACCCGAAATGTCACCCATTCTCTCCAGAGATGCTGCCTGACCCGCTGAGTTACTCCACATTTTTGTGTCTATATTAACTTTTACATTGAGTTAGATTGGTATTTGGCTCATGAGTGTCCAAGGAGTAGAATAGGGGCTGAGAATGCATTCTTGCGGGTGTTGACGATCATCATAGCGGATGATTTGTCATCTACCCATTTGCAGAAAAATTGCTTGTATGATTGACCTCAGCAATTTAAACATTCTATGTTAGTTAACATTTGTATCAGTAAAGATGCTACACAAGTGGTCAAAAAGAATACCCATGAAAAGCTGCGGTTTAAGCCAATTGCACTTCTTCTTCTTATCGAGTTCACACACAAGATTAGAAGTTGTTCAGCCAGAGGTGAACGCACTTCTCGGCATCTGCGTACAATTGTGTCTGTCTTGTCGCTGCTTGTGCGTGGTGGTGGAAAGATTGGTGGAAACGTGGCCGCAACGTGAACGCTCTTTCCTTGACCCCGCCAATTACACTGAGCGTCTGTTTACCAAGTGCTTTCCATTGCATTTTTATTTCTGACTCAAATGAATGTCTAACATAACCCGACTGGAATTTTCAAAAATATAAAAAAAGTAAATATGGTGCAGGCATTCTGGTTAATATACGGAAGTTTTGCACTTGAAACCTGATGCATGCAATCCAAGGCAAAATAGATTAAAGAATGGCTTGGTATTAGGGGGACAGAAGGAGATAGTGGAGGTTTGTTTTTGTGATTAGAAGTCCATGACCAGTTGTGTACCAGAGGGATCAGAGATCACTAATGGGACACTTACAGTTTTCTTTTACATCCATTAATGACTTAAATGATAATGTATGTATCTGTGTGTGTGTGTGTGTGTGTGGGGGGGGGTGTTATTAGTAAGTATGCAGATGATACTGAAGTTGTTGATGGTGTGCACAGTGAAGGGCATATCCTTAGTCTTCAGCTGGTAAATTGGGCAGAGCATTGGCAGGTATGCACTTACAGTGATTTGAGTATAGGAGCAGGGAGGTTCTACTTCAGTTGTATAGGGTCTTGGTGAGACCACACCTGGAGTATTGCATACAGTTCTGGTCTCCAAATCTGAGGAAGGACATTATTGCCATAGAGGGAGTGCAGAGAAGGTTCACCAGATTGATTCCTAGGATGCCGGGACTGTCTTATGAAGATAGACTGGATAGACTCGGTTTATACTCTCTAGAATTTAGGAGATTGAGATGGGATCTTATAGAAACTTACAAAATTCTTAAGGGGTTGGACAGGCTAGATGCAGGAAGATTGTTCCCGATGTTGGGGAGGTCCAGGACAAGGGGTCACAGCTTAAGGATAAGGGGGAAATCCTTTAGGACCGAGATGAGAAGGACTTTTTTCACACAGAGAGCGGTGGGTCTCTGGAACTCTCTGCCACAGAGGGTAGTTGAGGCCAGTTCATTGGCTATATTTAAGAGGGAGTTAGATGTGGCCCTTGTGGCTAAGGGGATCAGAGGGTATGGAGAGAAGGCAGGTACGGGACACTGAGTTGGATGATCAGCCATGATCATATTGAATGGCGGTGCAGGCTCGAAGGGCCGAATGGCCTACTCCTGCACCTAATTTCTATGTTTCTATGAAAGACTGGATAGACTCGGTTTATACTCTCTAGAATTTAGGAGATTGAGAGGGGATCTTATAGAAACTTACAAAATTCTTAAGGGGTTGGACAGGCTAGATGCAGGAAGATTGTTCCCGATGTTGGGGAGGTCCAGGACAAGGGGTCACAGCTTAAGGATAAGGGGGAAATCCTTTAGGACCGAGATGAGAAGGACTTTTTTCACACAGAGAGCGGTGGGTCTCTGGAACTCTCTGCCACAGAGGGTAGTTGAGGCCAGTTCATTGGCTATATTTAAGAGGGAGTTAGATGTGGCCCTTGTGGCTAAGGGGATCAGAGGGTATGGAGAGAAGGCAGGTACGGGATACTGAGTTGGATGATCAGCCATGATCATATTGAATGGCGGTGCAGGCTCGAAGGGCCGAATGGCCTACTCCTGCACCTAGTTTCTATGTTTCTATGAAAGACTGGATAGACTCGGTTTATACTCTCTAGAATTTAGGAGATTGAGAGGGGATCTTATAGAAACTTACAAAATTCTTAAGGGGTTGGACAGGCTAGCTGCAGGAAGATTGTTCGCGATGTTGGGGAGGTCCAGGACAAGGGGTCACAGCTTAAGGATAAGTGGGAAATCCTTTAGGACCGAGTTGCAAAGGACTTTTTTCACACAGAGAGCGGTGGGTCTCTGGAACTCTCTGCCACAGAGGGTAGTTCATTGGCTATATTTAAGAGGGAGTTAGATGTGGCCCTTGTGGCTAAGGGGATCAGAGGATCTATGGAGAAAAGGCAGGTACGGGATACTGAGTTGGATGATCAGCCATGATCATATTAAATGGCAGTGCAGGCTCGAAGGGCTGAATGGCCTGCTCCTGCACCTAATTTCTATGTTTTCAAGATGCAGAAGGTAGGACATACACAATGTATGGTAGAGTCCCAGAGGGTATTGGAGAAAGGAGAGACTATGGTGCACAAATCCAAAGACCTCTGAAGGTAGTGGCAGAGGTTGGTAAAGAAGGCATGTGGGATGCTCGCCTCCATTGGCCAAGGCATTGAATATAAGAACTAGAGAGGTTATCATGAAATATTGGCGATGCCACCTGTGAAATATTGTGTGGCGTTATTCTCACCACAATCTGGCAAGGATGCGATTGCACTGGTGAAGGTGCAGAGGAGATTCTCTAAGAGGGTGGCTGTGATGCAGTGTATCAATTATGAGGGGAGACTGGAGCAGGCTTGATTTTTCTCGGCGTGGAGTAGACTGAGACCTGATGGAGAATGCAAAATTGTCATGCCCATAGACAGTAGACGATGGTAAACTTTCACCATAGCAAATGTAATTATAACTAGAATCACAGGTTTGTGGTAAGGAGTAAAAGGTTGAGAGGGGACAAAGAAAAATCAAACTTCCACCCACAAGGTAGATAGAGTCTGGCATGCACTGCTTGAGAGGGCAGTGGGGACAGAGATATACAAAACGTACCTGGAGGAGCAGTGAATCTTCAAAGCATAGATGACTAAGGACCAAGTGCTGAGTGAATAGACTTGGTATAGATGAATATTTGATGGCCGGCATGGATAGGTTGGGTCATGGGGGCTGGTTCTATGCTCTATGACTAAAATAATTATCATTTTTCAAACAAAATCCATAAAATAAAGAGAATTTATTTAAAAACACTGCATTTTTACTTAGCGGTACCATACATGGTGTAGGAAGATGGGAGAAATAGTAAATGGGTAGCATGGATACAATGATCAAAGTTGTAGCAGGCAACCCCAAAGCTACATTATTTGTGAAGATAATATACTTTTTGTGTTTGCATTCTGATCATATTGTTAATTTCTGCAAGCTTATTTGGCTTGAAGACTTTAAAATAGTTTGAATGCCTGCGGTTTTGCTTCTACGCTTGGATATTTATTTGCCCGCCATTACCTTCACGCATTATCTGTCACCTTCACGGATCCTGGGCATGTACTCCATGGTCACTCTGTTCCCTTGGCCACTTCCATTCATGGTGTACGCCCTATCCTTACGGCTCTTCCATCAGTGTGCTTGCTATTGCTCTGGTCTCTTTACCATATGGTCAAGAGCTTCCGATGGCATCAAACTATCCTCCTTGCAATCAACAACAGTCCAATGCGTTGTGTAATAAGCTCTCCAGCTTTATTCACCTCGAGTATGCAGTCTTTTATTTTGCTTTCTTCTCTTATACAATATCCCCAATGTTTTCATCTGGTCTTGAATTATTTCAAACTGCTATCGCCATTTCATCTCTGCCCTGGGAAATCTTCAACGGCTGTTTGAGGAAGGACATTCTTGTCATTGAGGGAGTGCAGCGTAGGTTTACAAGGTTAATTCCCGGGATGGTGGGACTGTCATATGCTGAGAAAAAGGAGCAGCTGGGCTTGTACACTCTGGAGTTTAGAAGGATGAGAGTGGATCTCATGGAAACATATAAGATTGTTAAGGGTTTGGACACGATAGAGGCAGGAAACATGTTCCCGATGTTGGGGGAGACCAGAACCAGGGGCCACAGTTTAAGAATAAGGAGTAAGCCAATTAGAACGGAGACGAGGAAACACTTTTTCTCACAGAGAGTGGTGAGTCTGTGGAATTCAATACCTCAGGAGGCGGGGTCTCTGGATGCTTTCAAGAGAGAGCTAGATAGGTCTCTTAAAGATAGCGGAGTCAGGGGATATGGGGAGAAGGCAGGAACAGGGTACTGATTGGGGATGATCAGCCATGATCACATTGAATGGCGGTGTTGGCTCGAAGGGCCGAAAGGCCGACTCCTGCACCTATTTCCTATTGTCTCTCCGGCTAATGAAGGGTGTGGGAGTTAGCCACAGCATGGTGGTATCCTTTATGTTTGAGTCCAGAGATAACCCATGATATGTATTTAGTGCCACGCTGACTCAAGTCTATTGCTGGAGGTGTTATTTTTCACTTAAGATTTTTTTTAATGAGGCCCCCTTTGAAGATACCATCAAATGCAAAATTGCTGGAAATTGAAACTTAAAACTGAAAATCTTGGAAACAGAGTTAATGTTATGGATCAACAGACATTCAAATCTAGAAAAAGTACTCGAGGTTTCTGAGAAGAGGGTGGGTGAAGAGAACAGAGGGAATGTCAGTGATATGGTGGAGACTTGGGGAATGGAAATGACACAAATGATGTTGCCTGAGCGAGGATGATAACTATATCATGGCTGCTCGCGCTGCAGCAGGTGTTGTTGCTGGGAGGTGAACAAGATCAGTGATGGGTAAAAAAACTATGTTGTAACCGTGAGAAGCAGAACAAAATAGTTCTGGAAGTATGCAGCAGATCAGACAGCATCTGTGAAGAATAAAAAAACGAGGTAATGTTACTTGGATGATCTTACAATAAAACTGACGAATTCTACTGCAAACAGGAACGGCTAGTGATCTGAAATAATTGACTTTCAAGGGTTACATACTGTAATGCCCTAACAGAAGATGAGTTGCTCTTCCCTGAACTTACAGTATGTTGGGCTTCATTGGGACTGTGTAAGGGGCCACAATCAGAGAGTTGAAACTAATGAAAAATGACAGTGCGGGGCAACTGAAAAGGCAAGGCCACCCTTGCAGTCTGAACGATGGTGTTCTAGGAGGTGGGCTTCTGCACAATGTTTGATTCTCTACAAAGACCACATTGCTGTCTCCGAGCACAGCATGTTAACTTGGAGGTATTGTTTCTTCATCAGGAAGATCAGCCTGGATGGCAGGAAGGGGAGAGGTGAAGGGGAAGCATTTGTATCCCCCCTTGGTGGCGAGGGTTGCTGGGAGAGGGGGGATGACTGTGGGTGCAAACGTGAACCAAAGAGTTGTAGAAAGAATAACCCTCTTGGAATGGAGGAAGTGTAGGAGGGGAAAGATGTGGTAACATCTTGATAAGGTTGGGGGAACGCGATGTTGTACCCTAACCCCCCCTGCGTTTTATTCCATGCCCCAGCGATGGAAGCAGGTAGCCCATGTGTAGGTTTAACATTATTGGGTTGGTTGAAGTCCATCCATCCGTGAGAGATGACGGCGCTGCTTTGAAGTTGTCCCTCTTGGAGAAGAGAATGTATCATCTGCGGTTGCATTTCCTGCTGTGGCTGACTAGGTCTATCCTTGCCACAGCTTCCACAAGCGAGGTTGGCTCCGGCTGTTGGATTGGGGAGTGTGTTGTCTGTGACATTGCCATTGGCGGCTGGTCTCCAAGGTCTTGATTCACATGCTGCTTATTATTCTCACGTGAAAGGAGGTATGGTTAAAAGCCTGCCATCCAATCAGATAATACAGCCTATTAGCTGGAGAAACTCAGCGGGTGCAACAGCATCTAAGGAGCGAAGGAGATAGGCGACGTTTCGGGTCGAGACACTTCTTCAGACTGCATCTGCAGTTCCTTCTTTAACAATACAGCCTATGATATTGTCCTTTGAACTATCTTTAATCAGACTTTATCAGAGTTAATCTAAATTATATAAACCCTTTATCCTGTATCTGTACACTGTGGACAGCTAGATTGTAATCATGTATAGTCTTTTCCTTGACAGGATAGCAGGCAACAAAACAGCTTTTCACTGCACCGCTGTACAGATGGCAATAATAATAACTTAAACTAAACTACATACATCAATACGATCAAGCCAAACTCAAGTACAATAGGTAGAGCAAAGGGGAAAATTCTCAGCTTCTCAGCCATCTTCATGTGCCTCCTTCCGCAACCTTTTCTATCTGTGCTCCAACCTCCGCGAATCCTTGCACTTGTACACCAAGATCCCTCTGGTCCCTTCCATTCACTCTGCATGCCCAACCCTTCCTAGCCCTCCGCCAGGGCCACACTTCATGCTTGTCACATTGAAATCCCATCGGCTGTAACATACAATGGCTTAAGACTTATCATCCTCATTATCAGCAACATTTCTTACAATACGATACGATAAAACTTTATTCAACCCCGGAGGGAAATTGATCTGCCGACAGTGCCAACACGCAAGGTACACGAAAACTTGAATTTAAAAGTGAAATGAAAAAGAAAAAGACAAGCGACTGTTGTCTGGCTGCCGTGTGCACAGCGCCTTCACCGGAATGAATGAACAAACGCAGACTTAACCCCGGGCAGAGGATTCCAAACTAGAGTTCCCCTCCCCCCCCTCTCCCACACCGGGCCCCCTTTGTTCTCCCACCGTCCCTCACAGGGGTCCCCCCATACCGGGTCCCCATTCCACTCCCCGTCACACTCATCGACCGCGAGGCCCCGCCGTCGAGGTCCACGTTGCCGCTGAGGCTCCCTCTGCTGCCGAGGCTCCTGCTTACCGCTGCCGAGGCTCCCGCTTACCGCTGCCGAGGCTCCCTCTGCTGCCGAGGCTCCTGCTTACCGCTGCCGAGGCTCCCTCTGCTGCTGAGGCTCCTGCTTACTGCTGCCGAGGCTCCTGCTTACCGCTGCCAAGGCTCCCTCTGCTGCTGAGGCTCCTGCTTACTGCTGCCGAGGCTCCCGCTTACCGCTGCCGAGGCTCACTCTGATGCTGAGGCTCCCGCTTACTGCTGCCGAGGCTCCCGCTTACCGCTGCCGAGGCTCCCTCTGCTGCCGAGGCTCCCGCTTACCGCTGCCGAGGCTCCCTCTGCTGCTGAGGCTCCTGCTTACTGCTGCCGAGGCTCCTGCTTACCGCTGCCAAGGTTCCCTCTGCTGCTGAGGCTCCTGCTTACTGCTGCCGAGGCTCCCGCTTACCGCTGCCGAGGCTCACTCTGATGCTGAGGCTCCCGCTTACTGCTGCCGAGGCTCCCGCTTACTGCTGCCGAGGCTCCTGCTTACCGCTGCCGAGGTTCCCGCTGCCGCCGCCGAGGCTCCCATCGCCGCCACCGCTGGGGCTCCTTTGGCCCAGACAGGCCTCGCCGTCCGGCTTCACCGCAATTTCCTGGGAGGCCTGTGGGACGAGTCGGACCTACCGGGGCACATTCCGGTCTTCGATCGTCGTTCTGGTTATCGGCAGCGCGGTTGTTCGGCGGGTGAATCAGACCCGTGCAGCTCCTCGGGACAGTCCCGCCATGCTTGCCACTCCCCGGGACACAGGGTCTTGTGTTGCTGCAATATTACTAATCATACCTCTCTCATTCATGTCTAAATCATGAATGTATTTAACACATAGCAAGGGTCCCAACACTGGTCCCTATGGTTTACTAGCAGCCACAGGCTTGCAATCACAAAACAACTCTCCACTAAAACACTAATTTTGAGTTCAATTTGCCAAATTGGCAATTTGCCTAATTAGCTCAATAATATTTAATCCAAAAAAAAATTACAACGATCATTGAATTGTATTTAACCAAATGCACTCTTTGCTGGTGATATTGTTACTATTGATAATATATGCTTCTAATCAGTCTCTAAAATACTACTCATTCATAAGTTTGAGACTTACAATATTAAACTGTTGAAACAGAATCAGTTGTGTATGTACTGTTTATTGTTGGATGAATGGATCCTTCCCCTTTCATTGCTTTTGGTAAATTATTCTCTTTTTGCAGCAAGCAATAACAGGGATAAAGTTCCAATTTGTAATTCAGGGACTTTCCCGCATTCTTCAAGTTTATTAATCCATGGTGAAAGCACATGCACCTGATCCACAGAATGGTAGACAAAGGTACACATTAGAAAGCAAAGGCAGCACGTCACTGAATTTAATTTCCCTGAAGACAGTGATTAACATCTCCTGGCTCCAACCAGGCCAGGAGTTACAAGTTTGAACAAGAACCTGGAGCCCTGGGTATTCCTTTTAATCACAGGTGAACTGCAGCATCTGTTGTAACTCTAGGTGTGATGTGGCCAAAAACCAGAACCATTTTGGCACTTGTCGGTGGAAGCCCACATAAAAGGTTCTGGAAAGGGGGTGTTGAGTAAAATATGGGGATGGGTAGACACAGGGTAGCAGTGTTGGAGTGCAATTTGTACATCAACCACCACAGATTACAATGTCTTAACGGAACAGCTCTAACCATTTATTTGGCATTTGAAGGTGATCCCTTTAAGAACCGCTGATATGCATATGGATAAATTATTGCATGGTTTATATTAATCATGATATTTTAATCATGATATATTAATGCATGATTCGTCGAGTTTTACTTTAATTGCAGAAAGATCAGAAACAGACTCATTTCGTCTGCCAGTGCTGACTGGTTGTCAAGGAAACCTAAACATGTTGAAGCACAAATTGACACTTTCTGTACACTACCACAAAGCATACACACATGTTCACCTGGAGAAACTATGAGTTGTGACTGATTTTTATTTAATTCTTGTGCCCTTGCATCTTCCCTTTATTTGATTACCTTTATTTCATTCTACTGTTGGTCCCATGTCACAAGGTAGTATTTCGCAACAACTTTTATTTATGTAGTGACTTAAATATGTCACAATGTCTCAGGATGCTCTAAAGGGTCGTTATCAAACAAATTCATCACCTCAGGAGATGTCGTGACAGCTCAGCAAAATTCCCATGGAGGATGGAGGTTAGAACGAGCTTCAGTGAAGCTGGGAGAGAGTTTTGAAGAAATAGAGGTGTAGGCCGGCAATCGCACTGCTTAGAGTACAGTCAACAAGAGTCAAGAGAAATTAGTTCTTACTTGCAGCAGCACAACATAATTAAACATAGTACTCTGTAAACACGATCATAATAAAGAGCAAACAACTAATCTAATCTTGTAGGAATTAACTGCAGATGCTAGTATACACCAAAGATAGTTACAAGCAACTCCCTGGTTAACTCATCCCTTCCTACCCAATCCAGCCCCTCCCCAGGTACCTTCCCCTGCAACCGCAGGAGATGCAACACCTGTCCCTATGCCTCCTTCCTCGATTCCATACAAGGACCCCGACAGTTCTTTCAGGTGAGTCAGAGGTTCACTTGCACCTCCTGCGACCTCATCTACCCCCCAGATGTGGACACCCGTATATCGGCAAGACAAAGCACAGGCTCAGTGATCGTTTAGCTGAACACCTCCACTCAGTCTGCCAAGGCCTAAGGGATCTCCCAGTAGCTAAACACTTTAACTCCACCTCCCATTCCCACACTGACCTTTCTGTCCTGGGCCTCCACCACTGACAGAGTGAGGCCCAGCGCAAATTAGAGGAACAGCACCTCACATGTATGTACTTCCTGCGGCAGCTGAGGAAGCACAATCTGCCACAGGCAATGATGGTCCAATTCTACACGGCCATCATAGAGTCTGTCCTCACCTTCTCCATCATGGTCTGGTTTGGCTCAGCCACCAAGCTCGACACCTGGAGGCTGCAGCGAATCGTCCGATCAGCAGAGAAGGTTATTGGCTGCAACCTTCCCTCCATTGATGAACTGTACACTGCAAGGGCCAGGAAGCGAGCGGGCAAGATCATCTCTGACCCCTCTCACCCTGGCCACAAGCTCTTTGAATCACTTCTCTCTGGAAGGCGACTCCGGACTGTCAAAGCTGCCACAGCCAGACATAAAAACAGTTTTTATCCACGAGTAGTTGCTCTACTCAACAGCCAAAAATCTGCAGCCCTCCTTTGATCTGGTATTTTGTTGGTTCACATGCTTGATCAATGATGTTTTATCATTAATGTTTATTATTATTAATGTTTAGTGTTTTCTGAATCATTCGTAACTGTCACTGTTTGTCATATTGTTACTTGTGGGTGGAGCACCAAGGAAAATTCCTTGTATGTGAATACTTGGCCAATAAACTTACTTACTTACTAATTGGGCATTGGGCAGCTTACAGCCCAGCAGTATGAATATTAATTTCTCTAACTTCAAATAACCCTTGCTTGGGATGAAACTGCTCCTGAACCTGAACTTGGACGATTCTAGAATTGTGGGAGATGAGGAGGATAAAAGATATGAACTATGGTTAAAAAGTTAAAAAATGAGACATTGATTAAGCATAAGCATAGGGTAATTGAATGAGAGTGCAAACTAGAACACTTGTACAAGGAGATAATTTTTAGAGGGAATTTTAATTATATCCAACCTAATTATATCCAACCTAAAATTTGTTATTTAATGAAGTGTGTGCTACAGCAGATTACATTTTGCATTTTATATTTCCAGATGTTTTGAATTGCTATCAACAATAAAATGAGCCAATCAGGTTCACTTTAATTCACCATTCGTACTGTCCTCCTATTGTTCTGAAGGTTGCAAATGTTTCACTCCCCTTCCCTGTCCACCTCTTCCTGCCACTACCATCCTCTTCCCATGTTTCCATTCAGATTAATGGGCCTGTCCCACTTAGGCGACTTTCTAGGCGACTGCAGGAGACTATGCGGTCGCCACATGTTCGCGGGCGGTTGCCAGGGAGTCGCCTTCATGGTCGTGAGGAGTTCCCGCATTCTGGGAACTAGTCTTGGCCTCGTTATGGTCGCCGTGAATTTTTCAACACGTTGAAAAATTAGCGGCGACTGGAATGAAGCCGCCATGGAGAGTAGCGAGAATTCTCGTGCCGGAGGTGGGTCGCCAGAAGGTCCTAGTGGGTCGCCAATGGGTTGAAGGTTCTCGTAGGTTCTCGTAGGTTGTAGCTGGTGCTGACCGGTGAATTTCATTGGCTCATTGGGGAAAAAAACGTAAGCAGTAACTTTCAGAACCAAGGATAACTGACCGGTAATGTTAATGTCCGCCGAGCTTCACAGCCGTGTATCTCTGGCTTGTTAAAGGTTGTCTCCACTCCATCTCCCCCCTTCTCCCCCCTCCCCCTCCTCTCGCACCCCCCCCCCACCTCTTTAACGTACACTGTGCTTTCGCCGAATTAATTACAGCGTCAACATTCCTGTTCATCGCGATGTCACCTTGGCCTTGCACCGTGTGAATTTCACTCAGACAGCGCTCCACCGGCTTGCCCTGTCCCCCGCCTGCATAACGGGCTGGTGAAGGAAGCAACGTGTGTGTTCCCCTCTGGCAGTCACCGTTCCAGTTGCGGTTTTTCAGGCGACTGCCGGCAACCTGACAGTCTCCGGCAGTCCCTGAAAAATCACCAAAGTGGGACAGGCCCCATAAACTATCAATATAAATGCCTGTCCAACATAAGGTAGATATTTATTTGCTGAAGTTTGGCTTTGATGACATGTGATTATATATCTATTGCTTGGTAACTTTGTAAATATTCTTATCGGCCAGTTTAAAATGAAAAAAAATGAAAGTAAAGTTGGGAAATTGAACTTTCTCTGTTCTGGAAGTGGGTCTGGAAAAACGTCTGAAGAAGGATCCCAACCTAAAGTTTCTCCTATCCATTTTCTCCAAAGTTGTCGCTTGACCCTCTGAGTTATTCCAGCACTTTGTGCCTATTTTTGGGAACTGGAGATGTGAATTGCCAAGTGGAGACGCCTATTTAGTTTAGTTCAATTTAGTTTAGAGATACATAGTGGGAACAGACCTTTCGGCCCATCGAGCCCTCACCGACCAGCAATCACCTGCTCACTTGTTCTATACACTGGGGACAATTTACTGAAGGCAATTAACTCATAAACCTGCACATCCTTGGAATGTGGGAGGAAACTGGAGCACCCGGAAAAACCCCACACAGTCACAGGAAGAACGTGCAAACTCTGCACAGTCAACACCCGAAGTCAGGATCGAACCCTGGTCTCTGGCGCTGTGAGGCAGCAACTCGACTGCTCTGTCACTGTGCCTCTCTCCCTATGTTTACAAGAAGAGCCTTATAGATTGAGGGGTCACAGAAAACACCCAGGAGGCCGAGCAGCATTTGTGGAGGGAAGCAAACCTTCGCTTCACCTGCCTGCCCCTCCCATCATGAAAAGATCCAAAATGCTGACCTATCCCTCCTTCCAAAGCCACCGACTGTCCAGTTGAGCAGCCCCGACAATCTACACTTGTGTACTTGAACCGGCCAAGTCTTACATACTGAAGAGGTTGGTTATCTAAAATGATCGAATTCAATGTAAACCCCTCCAGACTGTGGCGTTTGTAGAGAGAAGATGAGATGCTGTTAGTTAATCTTGTATTGGCTTTGATTGGAACAGTGTAAGATGAGGGTAAAGCAGTGGATGTTGTCTATATAGATTTCAGTAAGGCCTTTGACAGGGTTCCCCATGGAAGGTTGGTTAAGAAGCTTCAATCTTTGGGTGTTAATGGCGGAGTAGCAAGATGGATTCAACAGTGGCTGAATGGGAGATGCCACAGAGTAATGGTGGATGGCTGGTTGTCAGGTTGGAAGCAGGTGACCAGTGGGGTGCCTCAGGGATCTGTGTTGGGTCCACTGTTGTTTGTCATGTACATCAATGATCTAGATGATGGGGTGGAAAATTGGATAAATAAGTATGCAGATGATACTAAGATAGGTGGTGCTGTGGATAATGAAGTAGATTTTCAAAGTCTACAGAGAGATTTGGGCCATTTGGAAGAGTGGGCTGAAAGACGGCAGATGGAGTTTAATGCTGATAAGTGTGAGGTGCTACATCTTGGCAGGACAAATCAAAATGGGACGTACATGGTAAATGGTATGGAATTGAGGAATACTGTGGAACAGAGGGATCTAGGAATAACTGTGCATAGTTCCCTGAAGGTGGAATCGCATGTAGATAGGGTGTGCTGGCCTTTATAAAATCAGAGCATTGAATATAGGAGTAGGGAAGTAATGTTAAAATTGTACAAGGCATTGGTAAGACCAATTCTGGAGTATGGTGTACAATTTTGGTCGCCTAATTATAGGAAGGATGTCAACAAAATACAGAGGAGATTTACTAGAATGTTGCCTGGGTTCCAGCAACTAAATTACAGAGAAAGGTTGAACAAGTTAGGTCTTTATTCTTTGGAGCGCAGAAGTTTAAGGGGGGACTTGATTGAGGTCTTTAAAATGATGAAAGGGATAGACAGAGTTGACGTGAATAAGCTTTTCCCATTGAGGGTAGGGAAGATTCAAACAAGAGGGCATGACATGAGAATTAAGGGACAGAAGTTTAGGGGTAACATGAGGGAGAACTTCTTTACTCAGAGAGTGGTGGCTGTGTGGAATGATCTTCCAGCAGAAGTGGTGGAGGCAGGATCGATTTTAACATTTAAAAGTAAAGTGGATAGGTATATGGACGGGAAGGGAATGGAGGGGTATGGTCTGAGTGCAGGTAGATGGGACTAGGGGAAAATAAATGGTCGGCACGGACTGGAAGGGCCGAGAAGGCCTGTTTCCGTGCTGTAATTGTTATATGGTGTTATATGGTTATTAGGTGTCAAAGAAAGGCTACTTTATGATCAGCCTTGCTGACTGAACAGAGGTGTTCTGTAAAACTTTTATCCTTTGTGCTTTGGGTTCCTCCAGCATAGAGAAGAGTATTTGGTGAGTACGAAATGTAGCACACTAAGGGTGGCCACGGTGGCGCAACGGTAGAGTTGCAGCCTTGCAGCGCTTGCAGCACCTGAGACCCGGGTTCGATCCCAACTACAAGTGCTGTCTGTACAGAGTTTGTGCGTTCTCCCCGTGACCGCGTGGGTTTTTTCTGAGATCTTTGGTTTCTTCATGCACTCCAAAGACAGACAGGTATGTAGGTTAATTGGCTTGACGTATGTGTAAATTGTCCCTAGTGTGTGTAGGACTGTGTTAATGTGCGGGGATCGCTGGTTGGTGTGGACTCGGTGGGCTGAAGGGCCTGTTTCCACGCTGTATCTCTAAAACTGAATTACTGCTTCAACTGGAAGCTGTGTTTAAGTTTCTGGATGACCGAGAGGGAAGAATTACAGGTATTGCATACAAACCTGCTTGCCTTTCTCAGGTACACCATTGACCTTTAGTGATTAAAGATGCAACTTTGGCTTTCATCCACAGCATATAGTTACAAGATTCATTAAGGATGTAAAGAGCCAGGTTGATATTGGAGAACCATTTGGAGTATATTTATATTCAGTATGATGCCGTACGAAGGACAGCTACACAATGTGAGAGGGCATGACCCTGGGGATAATATATTAGCATGGAAATATGTTGACTAATGCAAAACTAGAAGTGGGGACCAGGGCCGGCCTTAAGCCAATTGGACCAATTGCTCCCAATTGGGCCCCGCAACTAAGGGGGCCCCACGCCAGAGTAATCTGGGACCGAGTCGCGGCCTCATTATGGTCGCCGCGAATTTTTCAACATGTTGAAAAATTAGCGGCGACTAGAATGAAGCCGCCATGGAGCGTAGCGAGAATTCCCGTGCCGTAGGTGGGTCGCCAGGAGGTTGAAGGTTCTCTTAGGTTCTCATAGGTTGTAGCCGGTGCTGACCGGTGAATTTCATTGGGATATTGGGAAAAAACACGTAAGCAGTAGCATGGAAATATGTTGACTAATGGAAAACTAGAAGTCGGGATCAGGGCCGGCCTTAAGCCAATTAGACCAATTGCTCCCAATTGGGCCCCGCGCCTAAGGGGGCCCCACGCCAGAGTAATCTATTCTCAGCTCGGGTAGATCTCCCCCGGGTGGAGGGGGGAGAGAGGGGTGGAGAGAGAGTGAAGGGGTGGAGGGGGAAGAAAGGGGTAGACGGGGAGGGGGTGTGAGGGGGAATGGAAAGGGGGAGGTAGGTCGTTCCCTCACGGTCCCGTGGCAGTGCTCCTGCCCCTCCAGTCGCCGTGCTTCACGCACACAACCCTGGCTCCACCCCTCTCTCTCCACGGGAGACGTGGTGAACAATACAGGGAGGGCCAGGCCTGGGTTTGGAGCAACGTTTACAATCCTCAACCTCAGCTCACACCCGTCCGCCCGGACCCCGGCATCCGCTCCTGCCACCAGCCCTCTCCCTCCCTTCTCTACTCCCCTTCTATCCCTCCCTTCCCTTCTTCCCTCCCTCCCTTCTCTTTTCCCTTCTCCCCTTCCCTCCCTCCCTTCTCTTCTCCCTCCTCCCCTTCCCTCCCTCCCTTATCTTCTCCCCTGCCCTCCCTCCCTTCTTTCTCCCTTCTCTCCCTCCCTAGGATGGGGTAGAAGCTCAAAGGGTAGGATGGGCCTGAAGCCCAAAATGTAATGCCTGGACTGGTTATTCGCCAATAGTTATTGGCTTTCCAGGACCTAGTTTAAAAAAAAAACTCATTTCCCAGTCACTAAAACAAGTGGTATTGTAACCATGTACTTTTCAGAGGTGATCTACACATTTTGTTTGTTACTTGTCGGCTTACAAGTATGCAATTTTATTTTAAAATATAGCTTAGATCTGTTTGTTCCATTAACTCGCAGGCACTTTTTAAGCGCACATTTTGATTACTTTCCATTCTACCATGGAGATATAAAGTTTATAATAGACTTTATTTATACTTCTATGATTCTACAGACCTTGGGTAGGAGCTTGGAGCTCACCAAAACTGTTCCTAATTGGGCCCCGTACCTCCTAAAGCTGGCCCTGGTCAGGATAATGGTTTAGTCTCTGGGTGTTAAATTGTAGGTAGCACAGTGCCAAATGCATCAATGATTTATAGTCCGTATTAGTGACTTACATAAAGGGATTGAGGGCCGTCGTAGCCACATTATCTGACAATACAAAGAAAGGTAGAAAACCCAGTCTTGAGGAGGTTAAAAAAACTGCAAAGAGATACAGACAGAGTGAGCAAAAATCTGTAATGAATTGCAATGTATGGAAATGTGTTTATATCCACTGGCAGAATAGTAGAAAAGCAGGACATTGTTCAAATTGGAGTTTCTGTGGAATGATGTAGTACGGTTGTAGGTGTCCTTATAATATGAAACATAATAAGTTAGCACACAGGTAGACAAAAATGTTGGAGAAACTCAGTGGGGTGAGGCAGCATTTATGGAGCGAAGGAATAGGTGATGTTTCGGGATGAGACCCTTCTTCAGTTAGCACACAGCAACTGCAAATATTTAAGAAGGCATCTTAATCTCCAAGATCTTCGATTTCCTCCCACGCTCCAAAGACGTACAGGTTTGTAGGTTAATGGCTTGGTTTAAATATAAATTGCCCCTAGTGTGTGTTGGATAGCGTTAATGTGTGGGGATCGCTGGTCGGCATGGTCTCAGTGGGTGGAAGGGCCTGTTTCCACACTGTATCTCTAAACTGAACTAAAAGGCATGTAGCATGTTGGCCCTTATTGCAAATTAGGGTAATTTAATACACTGGCCATTGTGGAGAACACACCTGGAGTACTGCTGGCAGTATTGACCTTCTTATTTCAACAGGGAAATATTTGCATTCCAAGCAGTTCAGACAAAGTTCAGTATGTTGATTCCTGGTATGAATGGACTGCCAAAAGAACAGTTGAGCACATTGAGCCCACACTAATTAGAACATGGTTCCAAATAAACAAATTGAAAAATATCAAATTCATCTAGCAATCTAGATGTGAGTTGGCTCTTATTGAGAAGCCCAAACCTAGGCAGCATCACCTCTGAATTGTCCGAAATCGTGCACTACTTCAAATGCATATCTAGAATCTGTTTATATGTTTACCCTTAAATGCTTCCCCATAATGCATAATGCATTAAATGCTTCCCCATAATCTCCTAATTAAAGCAAATAATTCAGCCTGTTGTGCTGAATAAGGTGACTCAAAGGCAGCTGCTTCTACACTTTCCCCATCTTGATTAATAATGACAAACCCAGACAATTTCTCACCCCAGGATCCAATGGATGCACTCCCATCTACGTACAATGTCATATCAGGGTCCTCTGTAGGTGCGTCTCTCCCTCACAGATGTCTCCTCCTCGATTATAAACAAACAGTCAGGTCCCGCCTCTGACCACTCCTCTAGGGGTGAAACAAGAAAAGATGCCGGATTAATTGTTGTACAATGCCTAAACTTTGGATTATTTAATAAGTAAATTTCATATTTGTTATGACGAGCCTTTGTTAGGTGCTGAGTCTGGAGTTGCCCTAACAAGGCTGCCACTGAATGTGAACTATATACTACTATCTCCTGCTGTAGGGTCAAATTTGCAGCAGACTGTAAACTATTATAAATGGTGGTCGGAATTTGGCTGCATAGTGGGTGTCCCCTTGTTACTTGGTCGAGCTTAGATGAATAATAGGCCACTGGTCTATGCCTATCTCCATGTTTTTGAGTAAGGACTGCCTTCGAACATTCAGTGAGAATAGTGCAATAAAGTTGGAAGAGTCTGTCGTAAAGTGGTCTTCCCAATGCTGGGCCCTGCATCAGCGATTTGTTTAGGTTCTCAGAAGCATCTTGTGCTTCCTTAGTTAGTTGAAATTCACCCTTTTTACTTGTACAGGGTGTCAGCTCTTTAGTTTCTAAAGCTATGTTTGGGATCCAAGGTCTACAGTAATTTACCATACCTCATTTGTTTTGCTTCGTGACGGATCGGGAATTCACAAATTGGTTTGAGTCTGCTTTTTTCTAGACTCCTTTCTGTTGCCGAAATTATGACTCCTAAAAATTTTACTTTCTCCTGGGCCATCAGTACTTTTGACTGGGAGACCGCAAATCCCAAATTCGCTAGATGATTTAGTAATTGTGCAGTATCTTCACAGTTGCTTGGTTCATCCCTGCTGACCACTAATAAGTCCAGCACTAAGGTAGATCTTCTTAAAGTGCTCAATTGTTCTTGCAGGCATCTGGAAAATAAAGTAGACAAATTTAGTAGACAATCTGGCCCCTACATGTGAAAGCAAAGAAATATTGGCTGTCCTTATGGGGAGGTAAGGAAAAGAATGCATGTTACAGGTCGACTATTTAGAAGGTTTTTGCTTCGGCTGGGATTAGAGCTAAGAAGTGAGCAGGGTTTGGCACTAGTGCATGGAGTAGTTCTACAACTGAGTTAATCGATCTTAGATCTTGGACCAATCTGTACTGGCTTTCCTTTCCTGGTTTCAGAACTGCAAGGATTGGTGTGTTGCAAATGGATTGGTATTTTATTAAGATGTCCTGTTCCAGCAGCCAATGAATCAATTTGTCTATGCTTTTAATGTCCTGTGGTTTCCACGGATACTGCTGTATCGAAGACAGTGTTACCCCTTTCTGGAGAGATACTTGGATGGGATCAATGCGAACACATCCTACCTGAGCTGCGTCTTCTGCCCATACTTGCGGATCCACATACTCACATACCTCCCTCCCCAGATGCTGGCGTAGCCGGATAACAACTGTCCTTGGGGCCTCATACAACTTAACAACATACTGGTTAGACATATTTTGCTCTTCGTATTTATTCGGGTCTGCCATAGTAATTGACCTTTTCACCATTGCTCCTAGTCCTTTTGTACTTGCCCGATAGTTTACTTTTCTGGTGATATGTGGAGCAACCCCTGAAGTTCTTTTCCATAAATTCACCGTTACCTCAGCGTATTCCTCAGTGCCCTCCTTTCCTTCAACTAGCGCCTCAATTCTTGTTTCTACTTTGTTCCCTCGCATCAATAACAGTTACATTGTTTCCCTTCTTAGTTTCTCTGTAGCTTCCCCTTGACTCCTGCTCTATTCTCTCCTTCTCTGTGTTCGTGAAGGGCATTCCCTGCTACCTATTTGCCTACAATTGAAGCAAGCTCCTAATGCTACTATTTTCTTTACTTCTCCGGGTAGTTATAGAGCTGTTTATAATTCTCTCTTGACTCTGGACTATCCTTAATGTCTTCCTCGTACAATTTTCAGTGTTTATTATAATGGTGTACCTAATTTCTTCATCACAATAAATTATTTTGATGGGTCCAGGGGTAGGGGTCAAGTTATCTTGTCCATTGATTCTGGACCAGCTGGCTAATCAGGACTGCGAAAATGGATTGGTCTGTGAAAAAGGTGTCTGTCTTCTTGGTCCCTGTGTCAAAGTTCGTTTCTTAAAAAGCAGATAGCAACAAAATTGTTAAAGGTAAACCATGGCAATCTTTAATTGATTCGTCAGACGGGAGTGGCAAGATCTACAATGAGCACAAATGTTGCTCAGTGCTTCTCGGGCTCCACTCACAGAACAAAGGAAAGTTAGCACAATCAGTAAAACACTCCCACCAAGTCTGAATATGGCATGACTAAAAGATTCTATAGCCTTTCAGAATATAGGAAAAGCTGGGTCCAAATCAAACTCATCCAATAACAAGTTATTACTTATCTCTAGAGTGTAAGCTATTTTTTTCAATCTTCTTATGGCCTTGAAAGATCACATGTTATTACGCAGGCTTCCATAGAAACATAGAAACATAGAAATTAGGTGCAGGAGTAGGCCATTCGGCCCTTCGAGCCTGCACCGCCATTCAATATGATCATGGCTGATCTTAATGACTTTATTAAAAACGCCAACCTGTCCTCCATATTGTGTTCCATATAATTTGCAAAGTCATTCAGACTTGGCACCGAGCTATTCTTTTGTTCTACTAGACCATACTTTTGTAGAAGACTGACTTAATTTTATAAACTATATTTGACTCTTTCATTCCGTCCTTTTTATCAAACATGATAACATTCACAATCCTCGGTAGTACACACATTGGTCGCAAGCATTAGAGCAATGATTAACAGAATAATAGAGCCATAATGTATTACAGTACCCCAAAGTACACCAAACCAAAGGTATGGATACCAGTTCAATAGTACCCCAAAGTCCATCAAACCAATGGTATGCCAACCAGTTCTCACTCTCTTCATTGACAAACATCCTGATGAAGCTTGTTTAGGGTCGATGGATCAGGTGCCACCTGTAGGCGGTGTAATCCTTTCAGCCGATATTCTTGGCATTGTGCCATAAAGTTTGCACCTGTACGAGGGTGTTGCCAGTCTCTTCGGAGATCAGTGCACAGGTGTTCCCCCCCTCTCGGCCTGTGGTGGGTTCACCACCTTGAGCGAGACGCTAGGGTATCCGTGGGTTTGGACAGCTTCTCCTCCCAGGAGGTTTGGGAGGCCTACTTCCACATCACCACGTAGAAGTGGCTGCTGGACTGGAAGCCAAAGACAAAGCCAGCGTAGATTGCGGTCTGTGTTGATGTAGAAGGCGCCACTGAAGTCGATGGCGTTGAACTCCTCAAATCCGACACCAAGGCCAGGGTCAGAGTTGGCGGTCTGCAGTAACTCCCTGCCCTTGTTGCGCACTACCCAGTTAGGATCGTTCTGCATCGTCCCCATTGGAACTTCCTCAGGTCAGTCTCACTGATGGCGCTGTTCTCAGGGCACACATCATAGATATCTGGGATGTTGTTGTCAAAGTCGTCATTGCAGTTGTCTCCTCTGCTGTTACCATTGTATTGATCTGGTCAGGGTTGGGAACAAAACGGCAATTGTCCTTATCATCAGAAACACCATCATTGCCATCCTCATCAATGTCCTGATCGTCATCACACTGATTACCCACCTGGTCTGAGTCATTGTCTTCCATAGGGTTCTGCATAATCTCTTTCAAGAGGTCCATCTGTTTCAAAATGTTCAGACCCTTGGTCATACGATAGAGATCAAAATGCTTCAAGATTGTTGATCAATTAAATGCTAGACACACTTTGATACAATTTAAAGTACTACATAGATTACATTATTCAAAATCAAAATTACATAGAATTTTTTCAAATATACCAGCTATATGCAATAAATGTCAACACTTAGAAGCTAATTTAACGCACTCATTCACAAACTGTATAAAAATTACTAACTTTTTATACAGAAATTTTTAAGATAATTTCGAATGTTGTTAATACAAATTTGCTTCCTGACTCAAAATTAATAATATTAGGAATATTAGAAACAGATCAATTAATAACAATGAATCAAAGAATTTTTATCGATTACAGTTTAATAATTGGGAAAAAAACTAATATTGAAATTTTGGAAATGTCCTACATCCCCCACAATCAAAATGTGGATCACTCGAATGTCGGAGACACTTCACCTGGAAAGATTAAGACTTGTCCTAATGGGCAAGTTGGATCAATTCAGAGGGATATGGTCTCCATTTATTGAATATTTAAAGGGTCAAAATGGCTCGGTGCGAGAACCTGACTGAAGCCTGAACGAAGAAATAGATGAAGATTTACATATAATAATCCATGGATATATCTCCAATGATGTATAAACTGCTTAATACTTCATTCATCTTTCTGAATCCCTATTTTTATTTTATTTTTCTCTTTTACTTCCTATCTATATTAAAAATGAAAAACTCATAGAAGTACAAATTAGAAATAATTGTTAATATTAATAATATTAAGAATGTATATTCTTATCTTGATATGTACTTACTTCTAATAAAAATATTTAACAAAAAAAAAAGATTGTTGTTCAAATGTGGTTTGTCTTTCCGAAGTTGTGACCAAAGGCTTTGCACTTCCTCCTGATCTGTAAAGATGTTCTTTCATCTGTATGGACCAGCATTACATGGGACTGCAGGTATTGATCAATCAGAAACACCTTGTTACATGCTGGGTGGGGCAAGGTCTTTCTCGCACCTCTTCATGCTGCTCTTTTATGTGTTTCTTAAGTCCGTCAACTTCTCTGTAAACAGCGCAGCAACCCTAATACTGACATCGATACACGGTGGGGAAATCTTCCCATTCCAAGTTTGACTTTGGTTTCCGGCCACGTTTTTGTCCAGATTCTGTCTTCACATCCTTAATATTGCACTTCTTAACTGGTAACTTACACTGCTTCTTCCAATATGGTTGAAAAGACACATCGAAGAGCCTTTCTTAACTTTGATTTCTCTGTCATCTTCATTTGATAGATACCTTTCAGAAAGATCACTGGATTCCAATCCATCCACAGCATAATTTCTTATAGAACAAGATGCTTCATTGCAGTTAACTGTGTTTCCCCCCACATTTAATGGTTGAGTTGCATCTTGTACCTGAACTTTTTCCCAAGGGCACTTTGTATATTCATGATCTGAGCACAAGAACATATCCTTCTTCAATGGGGATTCCGAGTTGTCCACTTCCACCGACCGCGAATTGGCTCCGCTGTATGTACAAGGCTGAAAGTCTGCTAACACTGGGACAGGTCGAGGCTTCGCAACATTATCACCCTCACCATTTTCAGTCACTGTTCCATTCCGAGGTAAAAGAGTTATTGAACTATCCAGAACTTCCTCCATTGAGTCCTTATTTCTACTGGATGGGCACTGTCCTTCATTCAAAACAACGCTGCCACTTGAATGCATGTCCAGGATGTAACTGTGGCAAAGTGGAATCCTGCTTCACCACAACACCAACTAGCTTCTTCCCCTCTGTTATCAGAGTTCTGGACAGTCCTTCCAATTGCTAGGATTCTACCTGATTCTCCTCAACCCCATTGCAGACATTGGACTTTGCCTCTGGAACTGGTGCGCTATAATGCTCAGAACTATGTTCTCCACCCTAACCTTTCCTATTTTAGGTGAGCCTGGTTTGATTACTCACGTAATTGGATAATCGGATTATTCATGTTAATCCTTTGTGTCTTGCTGACACTGAAAAAGGGAGCAAGATGCTTTAAACTCATCATTTAGCTGTTGAATAACTATTAACTGGGTTCCTGCTTAATTAATGTTTCTATACTTAGCTGACTTGATTCAATTTCAATGGGTTTGTTTTTATCTGTATTCTGGGTCAAGGGATGAACCATGGACATTTGAACATTGTAATTGTGAGCCTTCTCGAACCACTTCTCACATTGGTCACAAGCAAATTCAAGATCAGCTTCTGCCTTGCGCTTGGTCGTATGGTATTTCAAGGATGCTCCTTGCGTGCACTGGATACCACAAACTTCACACTGTAACGGTCTTGCTCCGGTATGGCACATATCGTCTGAAGAAGGGTCTCGACCCGAAACGTCGCCTATCTCCTTCACTCCTTAGATGCTGCTGCACCCGCTGAGTTACTCCAGCTTTTTGTGTAACCCTGGTGAACTGACAGGTGTTTCCGCTGTTTGAAAGTCTGTCCACATTCATCACAAATGTAGTTTCTTTTCACAAACCGAGTGGTTCTTGCTCCCAAGTTGTCCATCAGCGTGTGAAACCGGCATTCTTCTTCCTTCTCCATCAATGCCAACTGTCTGTCTGATCCATCCCGACTCAGCTCCTCACTTTGATCCTGGCCGGGATGCACCTCAATCCAGTTCTGTAACTGAGTTGCACTCCAAAATCAACGCTGCTCAGCTCCACAACCTGATTGCTCTCCTTTAGCTGCTGTGCGATGGAAGCGAGGTGGTCATTTTCAGACAGGGCATTATTCAGCACATTTCCCATCTATATAATAACCATATAACAATTACAGCACGGAAACAGGCCCTCTTGGCCCTTCCAGTCCGTGCCGACCATTTATTTTCCCCTAGTCCCATCTACCTGCACTCAGACCATACCCCTCCATACCCTTCCCGTCCATATACCTATCCAATTTACTATTAAATGTTAAAATCGATTCTGCCTCCACCACTTCTGCTGGAAGCTCATTCCACACAGCCACCACTCTTTGAGTAAAGAAGTTCCCCCTCATGTTACCCCTAAACTTCTGTCCCTTAATTCTCATGTCATGCCCTCTTGTTTGAATCTTCCCTACCCTCAATGGGAAAAGCTTATCCACGTCAACTCTGTCTATCCCTTTCATCATTTTAAAGACCTCAATCAAGTCCCCCCTTAACCTTCTGCGCTCCAAAGAATAAAGACCTAACTTGTTCAACCTTTCTCTGTAACTTAGTTGCTGGAACCCAGGCAACATTCTAGTTTCAGCTCGGTCTGTAGCTCCAGGATAAGCTGCCACCTTTTTCTGGTTACTTCAAGAACCTGCGGTAATGGATCCATCTTGGTCAGTGTTATACACGTCTTGGTGCAGGGGTTGTTCCCCAAGTCCAGCCCATCTGGGCCACCCTCAGGATTCAAAGTAGGGTCAATAGTCCCATTGTCATTTCTTGGTTCTCCTCCATTTACAGTCAATCATTTATCAGATGTCTCCAACGGGAGTAATCTTCAATCTTCACGGTGGTTAGTGTCATAGTAGCACCTGGTAGAGTCTCCGCCAACACAGTCCCAATTTTGTCCGATCCCAGTACCTTTTCAGTCTCCCCGTAGCATGGACTGTGTCTGTGTTCAACTGGCAGTGACTTCTGCGTTTTCAACCCCTGTGAATGCAAGACTGACAAGGTTGTGCTTAATTGCTGTGTGTATGTAATTAATTCATTGCTGTGGGCCTAACTAACTTCCACACAGAGATTCTCCATTTTGTGACATTTACAGTGGCTTGCAAAAGTATTCATACCCCTTGAATTTTTCCACATGTTGTCATGTTACAACCACAAACGTAAATGTATTTTATTGGGATTTTATGTGATAGACCAACACAAAGTGGTGCATAATTGTGAAGTGGAAGGAAAATGATACATGGTTTCCAAATTTTATTACAAATAAAAAACTGAAAAGTGTGGCGTGCAAAAGTATTCTGCCCTCCCTGAGACAATACTTTGTAGAACCACCTTTCGCTGCAATTACAGCTGCAAGTCTTTTGGGGTATGTCTCTACCAGCTTTGCACATCTAGAGACTGAAATATTTGCCCATTCTTCTTTGCAAAGTAGCTCAAGCTCAGTCAGATGGGATGGAGAGCGTCTGTGAACAGCAATTTTCAAGTCTTGCCAGAGATTCTCAATTGGATTTAGGTCTGGACTTTGACTGGGCCAGTCTAAATGATCTAAACCATTCCATTGTAGCTCTGGCTGTATGTTTAGGGTTGTTGTCCTGCTGGAAGGTGAACCTCCACCCCAGTCTCAAGACTTTTGCAGACTATAACAGGTTTTCTTCCAAGATTGCCCTGTATTTGGCTCCATCCATCTTCCCATCAACTCTGACCAGCTTCCCTGTCCCTGCTGAAGAAAAGCATCCCCACAGCATGATGCTGCCACCACCATGTTTCACAGTAGGAATGGTGTGTTCAGGGTGATGTGCAGTGCTAGTTTTCTGCCACTCATAGCGTTTTGCATTTAGGCCAAAAACTTCAATTTTGGTCTCATCAGACCAGAGCACCTTCCTCCACATGTTCTTATGGCTTTGTTTCAACAATGGCTTTCTTCTTGCCACTCTTCCATAAAGGCCCGATTTGTGGAGTGCACGACTAATAGTTGTCTATGGACAGATTCTCCCACCTGAGCTGTGGATCTCTGCAGCTCCTTCAGAGTTACCATGGGCATCTTGGCTGCTTCTCTGATCAATGCTCTCCTTGCCCGGCCTGTCAGTTGAGGTGGACGGCCATGTCTTGGTAGGTTTGCAGTTGTGCCATACTCTTTCCATTTTCAGATGATGGATTGAACAGTGCTCCGTGAGATGTTCAAAGCTTGGGATATTTATTTATAACCTAACCCTGCTTTAAACTTCTCCACAACTTTATCCCTGACCTGTCTGGTGTGTTCCTTGGGCTTCATGATGCTGTTTGTTCACTAATGTTCTCTAACAAACCTCTGAGGCCTTCACAGAACAGCTGTATTTATACTGAGGGTTACACAAAAAGCTGGAGAAACTCAGCGGGTGCAGCAGCATCTAAGGAGCGAAGGAGATAGGCGACGTTTCGGGTCGAGACCCTTCTTCAGACTGGTCAGGGATCAGGGAAACGAGAGATATAAACAGTGATGTGGAGAGATAAGGAACAATGAATGAAAGATATGCAAAAAAGTATTGGTGACAAAGGAAGCAGGCCATTGTAAGCTGTTTGTGGTGTGAAAATGAGAAGCTAGTGCGACTGGGGAGGGGGGGGGGGAGATGGAGAAGGAATGTCAGGGCCCGAGGGCTGAGGGAGAGGTGGGGGGGAGGCAGTCTGGGTTAACAGAATTGAGAAAATTTAATGTTTAAGCCCAGAGGATGCAGACTCCCCAAGCGGAATATGAGGTGCTGTTCCTCCAACTTGCGGTGTTGATCACTCTGGCCGTGGAGGAGGCCCAGGACCGAGAGGTCGGATACGCAGTGGGAGGGGGAGTTGAAGTGCTGAGCCACCGGGAGGTCGGGTTGGTTATTGCGGACCGAGCGGAGGTGTTCGGCTAAACGATCGCCCAGCCTCCGCTTGGTCTCACCGATGTAGATCAGCTGGCATCTGGAGCAACGGATGCAGTAGATGAGGTTGGAGGAGGTGCAGGTGAACCTCTGTCGGACTTGGAATGACTGCTTGGGTCCCTGAAAGGAGTGGATGGGGGAGGTGAAGGGACAAGTGTAGCATCTCTTGCGGTTGCAAGGGAAAGTGCCCGGGGAAGGAGTGGAGCGGGAGGGAAGGGAAGAATTGACGAGGGAGTTGCGGAGGGAGCGGTCTTTGCGGAAGGCAGACAGGGGGGGAGATGGGAAGCTCTCAATTCTTCCCTTCCCTCCCGCTTCAATTCTTCCCTTCCCTCCCGCTCTACTCCTTCCCCGGGCACTTTCCCTTGCAACCGCAAGGGGTATGAAAACTTTTGCAAGCCACTGTATTTGGCCAATATTATCATAAGCCAAACTAGAGTAGATATTCAAGGGTGTAAATGAATGACTTGTACAGCAGGAAGATCAAAAGATACGCAGAACTCGCAAAAAAAACAAAATAGAGCTGAGGATAAAATCCAATCTGTCTTGATCTTTTTGAAATGCAGAGTAGGGCAGGATGCCAAATGGCTGACCTGAAACATCCCTTCAGCCCATCACGTCTGCGCTGACCAGCGATCACCCAGTACACTAGCACTATCCTACACACTAGGGACAATTAAAACATTTTTTTACCAAACTTACAAATCTTGAAGTCTTTGGAATGTGGGAGATAACCGGATCACCCGGAGAAAACCCTCGCAATGACAGAAAGAAGGTCCAAACTCTGTACAAACTGCACCCGTAGTCAGGATTGAATCTGCATTTCTGGTGCTGTGAGGCAGCAACTCTACCGCTGCATCATTGTGCCTCACTATGGAACATGTTACGTTCTTATTATTATTGTCCAGTCCACACACAAGATTAGAAGTTGTTCAGCCAGAGCTGAGTACACGTCTCGGCATCTGCATACAATGGTGTCTGTCTTGTTGCCTCTTGTGCTTCTTGTGCGTGGTGGTGGAAAGATTGGTGGAAGTTCTGGGGAAACTTTTAATGCATAACAAGGATTCATTTTTGACTTGCTGCGTTAGACTTTCTTAAGATTGTGATCGCCTTTTCAAAATGTAAATTTGAATTGGCTCTTCTGCAAGTAAATGATTTGTCTTTAGTAGTCCCAGCACAAAATGTAACAGCGACTATAATGGATAGAGCTGGAAAATGGTCTGGGAACATGATGAGTGATAAACCTTTGAGCAGGTGTGTGTTCACACCAAACCTGTTCTGCTACAATTGCAGGAACCAGTCCACGCCAACTGCACTTATTTCCCCCGTGCAATGGCGTGGAATTCAAATTGGCTTGCACCAGTTCAAGCTAATCAACATTGACTAATGTCATACATAAAACTCTAGGAGTTTGTGGCCAGAATTGGTAATAGAGTCAATAAATAGGTCTCTGCAGTTTTCACAAACTAGACCTTAACATAAGCAAAAGTGGATGTACAGATTATCCCTCCATCAGAGGAGAGAGGCTATCGACTGACGTCAATTATAAACCTACTGACTCACACAACTTTCTAAACTTCCCCCCTACTCCCAATTCCTCCGTCTACGCGCATCTGCTCCCAAGATGAGGTGTTCCATACCAGGACATCCGAGATGTCCTCATTCTTTAGGGAACAGGGGTTCCCCTCTTCCATCATAGATGAGGCCCTCACACGTGTCTCCTCAGTACCCCACAGCTCCGCCCTTGCTCCCCCTCCCACTAGTCACAACAGAGACTGAGTTTCCCTAGTCCTTACCTTCCACCTCATCGCATATAACACATAATCCTCCGACATGTTTGCCACCTCCAACGGAATCCCACCGCTAGTCACATCGTCCCTTCCCCACCACTTTCCGCCTTCCGCAGAGACTGTTCCATCCATAACTCCCTGGATAACTCATCCCTGCCACCCAAACCACCCCCTCCACAGGTACCTTCCACTGCAAACGCAGGAGATGCAACACTGGTCGCTATACCCCCTCCCTGAACCCTCCTTGACCACAAAGGTCCTTCCAGGTTAGGCTGAGCTTTACTTGCACCTCCTCCAACCTCATCTACTGTATCCGTTGTTCAAGTTGTGGACTCTTATACATCGGCGAGACCAAACATAGACTGGGCGATCGTTTCGCTGAACACCTTCGCTCAGTCCACATGGGCCTTCCTGATCTCCCGCTTGTCAAACACATCAACCCCCCTCCCATTCCAACACTGGCCTTTCTGTCCTAGGCCTCCTCCAATGTCACAGTGAGGCCCAGCGCAAATTGGAGGAACAGCACCTAATATTTTGCTTGGGCAGCTTGCAACCCAGCAATGTAAATATTGATTTCTCTAACATCAAATCACCTTTGCATCCCCTCTCTCTCTGTCCCTCCCCCATCCAAGTTGTTGTGCCAGCTTCAAAGTCGTCTTGTTGAGTCTCATTGTCTGTAACCCATTTTCACCTAGCTCACAGTTAATAATGGCCTGTTTCCTCTATCACCGTTACTATTTTGCATATCATGTGTTCTCTATCTCTCTACATCACCGTCTATATCTCTTGTTTCCCTTTCCCCTGACTCTCAGTCTGAAGAAGGGTCCCGACGGGGAAGGCTCCCCGTAAGGGGGAGATGCAACGAGACCTGGGTGTCATGGTACACCAGTCATTGAAAGTAGGCATGCAGGTGCAGCAGGCAGTGAAGAAAGCAAATGGTATGTTAGCATTCATAGCGAAAGGATTTGAGTATAGGAGCAGGGAGGTTCTACTGCAGTTGTACAGGGTTTTGGTGAGGCCACACCTGGAGTATTGCGTACAGTTTTGGTCTCCAAATCTGAGGAAAGACATCCTTGCCATAGAGGGGGTACAGAGAAGATTCACCAGACTGATTCCTGGGATGTCAGGACTTTCATATGAGGAAAGATTGGATAGACTCGGCTTGTACTCGCTGGAATTTAGAAGATTGAGGGGGGATCTTATAGAAACTTACAAAATTCTTAAGGGGTTGGACAAGCTAGATGCTGGAAGATTGTTCCCGATGTTGGGGGAGTCCAGAACAAGGGGTCACAGTCTAAGGATAAGGGGGAATTCCTTTAGGACCGAAATGAGGAAAACATTCTTTACACAGAGAGTGGTGGGTCTCTGGAATTCTCTGCCACAGAAGGTAGTTGAGGCCAGTTCATTGGCTATATTTAAGAGGGCGTTAGATGTGGCACTTGTGGCTAAAGGCATCAGGGGGTATGGAGAGAAGGCAGGTACGGGATACTGAGTTGGATGATCAGCCATGATCACATTGAACGGCGGTGCAGGCTCGAAGGGCCGAATGGCCTACTCCTGCACCAATTTTCTATGTTTCTATGTTTCTATGACCCAAAACATCACCTATTCCTTTTCTCCAGAGATGCTGTCTGACCCGCTTAGTTACTCCAGCTTTTTCTGTCTATCTACAGATTTATTAATGCAGGCATCGGTTGAAGTGGCCCTCCAAACAAACACAATGTGAAAAGGCATGAATTGAGCTTACCACAAAGAGTGATCCCGAAGGATGGATATAGTATGATAACAGGTTTAATGATCTCACACATAGTCTGAATATGGGGATATGGGGAGAAGGCAGGAATGGGGTGCTGATTGTGGATGATCTGCCATGATCATATTGAATGGCGGTGCTGGCTTGAATGGCCGAATGGCCTACTCCTGCACCTATTGTCTATTGTCTATTGTCTATTGAAACCACCAGCATGATTGGCAGTCCCGCCAACAGTCTTTATTTTTTGTTATTTTTAGTGTGTTTAAAAAGTTTGTGTAAATGTTCTCCGGTTTGTTTTATGTGGGGGGAGGGGGAGGGGGTCGGGGGGAACTTTATTTTCAATCTCTTACCTTGTCAGAGATTTTTTTTGGGTCGCATCTCCGGTCACTTTGCGGGCTAACATCTTGGAGCTGGAGGCCTCGTTTGGGACTGAATTGGAGCCCCAGTGCGGGCCGTGGACTTAACATCGGAGCCAATCCCTTGCCTGGGATTGCCTCAGCTGTTACCATCGGGAGCCCGCAGTCTCGGGAGAGGCAGTAGGTGTCAGGAAGCTCCAACTACGCACAAGGTTTGACCAGCCCTGACCCAGGGTCCGATCCCCCGGTGCAGGAGCTGATCACCCCGACACAGAGGGCCCAAATGCCGCCGGCTACGGGAGTCAAGGTCATTCCGTCAACGGAAGGCTCGAGGCCCCCCGACTGCGGGAGAACAAAGAAGGCAAGAGATTTGAACTTTATTTCGCCTTCCATCACAGTAAGGAATGTGGAGGAGTCACTGTGGTGGATGTTTATGTTAAAATGTATTTTGTGTGTTCCGTTGCTTTTTATTTGTATGACTGACCTGGCAAATGAAATTCCTTGTATGTTGCAAAACATACTTGGCTAATAAAGTATTATTGTATTGCATTGTACTGTATTGAATGCGTATTCAAATGCTCTCCTCAACTCATCCCACTGTCATTGTTGATCAGCTACGATCATATTTAATGGCGGTGCTGGCTCGAAGGGCTGAATGGCCTACTCCTGCACCTATTTTCTATGTTTCTATGTAATCACCCACCAGCAAGCTATCAAGCAGATTACTGACCCATCACTTCATGCCTCACACACTTAAGGGCCTGTCCCACTTACGTGTCCTTGGCACGCAAATTACGCGACCTCGTGGCCGCGTTGAGGCTTACGGGCATCGTATGGCCGCGCGGGGCCGGTCCCACTTAAAAACGGGGAGGTATATGTAGTTGTCCGCGACATCGCGCGGGGCTCCGAAATTTTTGTAGTGAACGAAATCTTGGCGCGCCAACGGCCTGTCGCGGAACTGGCGGCCAAAGTGGGACAGGCCCAAGACCCTGGCGCGACGCAACGTCTCACCTCCAACAGCAGCAGAAGCAGGCAAACGATCGCTGAACTCGGCCTGGGGCTCACGGTTAGTGCGGTCCGGATCCGCCCCCGCTCCTACTCCCAGAGCGGGGCATGCAGTTACAGCAGCCTGGCATGCCAGTGGAAATTGTTGAGGCAGGTGCAATGACACCATTGAAAAGCCATTTGGACAGGTACATAAATGGGAATGAATTAGAAGGATGTGGTCCAACCAGGGGTAGTTTAGAAGGTCGGCGTAGAAGAGTCTGGAGTGACTAAGAAGGGGTTCAGGATCAATAGTAGCTCGAGGCCCATTGAAGCTTCATATTTTCCCCATTCACTTCTTCCTCGTTACAAAACCTTTTCCATTTACAAGCTGCAGTAGGTGCAGATATTCATCTCAAATTCTGCTCACTCTCTTCACAATAATCCTTTCAGTTATAAATTCCAAGAGGGTGTAAATTAAGGCACTCCTTTGTTCAATCTGACTCTGGCAGCTACCAGCTCAGGTACAAAAAACTTGGTTGAGGTTGGCGATAGGATCTGTGTGTATTGAATTATTGGGCTGTGGCCAGCAATGTCCTGGGGGGAGGGGTGGTAAGGACATATGAGTTCTGTTGGAGTAGACTTCAGTGAGTCAGTTACGAGAGAAGATTGAAGAATGAAAGCCTGCAGGCAAAATCAGCTTGGTACCATACCGACTCTGACAACTAAAACCAGAGCTCTGGCCCAGGGAGGTTTTGCAGAACATGAATTTGATGTCTTCAGAAATGACTCAATTTAGGATCTCACCACTGCTACTGCACGAGTGCCTTTGCTGTGGCATTGTAGGCATACGGTGCAAACTGCTAACAACCCAGGCTGGTAATCTCCAAGTATTCCAGACAGTGGGAGCATTGTTTGAACATGCTAAAAGTGTGTGCGTGGCAATATCTCTGTCTTTGAAAGCATGTTTTGTTCTGGACTGCTGTATTTACATATGGAGTCCAGAGCAAAATAATGAGGGGATTTTGTATTCAATTTATTGTATTCAATTTATTGTCATTATCTCATTTTAGAGACAACGAAATGGATTTTCCTTACAGTCAAGTAACATAAAAATAAATAATAAATAAATAAATAAATAAACATATTAAAGAAAAGCACAAACACAGAAGTCCCATGAGTGCATCTATGAGGGGACAGGAGGTTCGGTTTCAACACGTCCTCCAACTGGTGGCTGCAGCAATTACTGCATTTGGCAAAATGGTCAAAGGGACAATGATCACGCAAACCCAGAAAGATATGTTGGCCCTTTTATGCAATGCATTTTTTGAGGTGAATTGCATCAGGAAAATCGCCATCAGGCCAACACTAAATCAAAAATTTGCTGCTTTATGTAAGGCGACTAATGTGCAAACGCCTGAATTCCTATTTGGAGCAGACCTCGTCAAACAAATTCGAGAAATCGATGATGAGGCTAAGACAATTGGTTTAATGAAGGCAAACATCTCAAGGCCACCGATACGAAAGCCTGGTTTAATGTACGGAAGATCGGATCCAGGTGCTGGGCCCAGCAGGGCCAGTAGGGCAACGAGTTTACCCACCGAGACAGACCAGCTACAACCCCAATATGGGCAGACAGCAAACTTACAGGCCAACTGTAGAGGTACAGGGATTTTTGTTAAGGATAACGTTTCTGGTGGACAACCTCCTATTGGAGGTAGATTACAATTGTTTTATAATGAATGGTGCTGTATAACATCTGATATGTTTATATTAAATAGTGTCAGGTTCTACCATTGAGTTTATCTCAGGAATAGATCCACCTCAACAGCACAAGCCTAATAAAATGTTGGTGTTTTCTGCTCCAGAGACTGAACAGGTAAACGATGAGATTAAGAATTTATGCCAAAAAAGGAGTGATTGAGAGAAACATTAATCATCCTCAACAATTTGTGTCTAATATATTCCCCAGACCTAAAAAAGATGGGGGTTGTAGAGTAATTCTGGACCTCACTCACCTAAATTCTTCTGTTCTATATAGGCATTTTAAAATGGACATCTTCATTACTGCTAAACAGCTGTTATCACAGGGCTGTTATATGGCAACTATTGATCTGCAAGATGCGTATTAGTCAGTGCCAATTCATGCTCATTATCGCAGGTACTTGAAATTTAATTGGATGGCACAGCTGTGGCAATACAAAGCATTGCCTAATGGATTAAGTTCAGCCCCTAGGCTATTTACAAAATTGTTAAAACCTGTGCTGGGGCTATTGAGGGCCCATAATCACATTGTCATGGCTTATTTAGATGATATCTTAATTATCAGCAACACTAAAGAGTCAGCTGAAGAGTCGGTTGCAGCAACCAAAAATGTGTTTGAAACTTTGGGGTTTTTGGTCCATCCAACTAAGTCCAAGTTACAGCCAACCCAAGATATTGAGTATTTGGGATTTCTTATTGATTCAGTTGATATGACAGTAACATTACCAACAGCCAAGGTTGTGGATATTGTTAATGTCTGTACTTGCTTCACACAAAAACTTTATCCCTCCATCCGAGAAGTCGTTAAGGCCTTTGGTAAATTGGTAGCAGCTTTCCCTGCAGTACAGTTCGGACCTTTGCATTATCAACATTTGCAAAGAGCAAGAGAACAAGCACTAAAAGAGTATGCAGGCCATTTTGATCGGGTTATACAGTTACCAACCACAGCTCTAGCAGAATTGCAGTGGTGGATTATTAATGTTAGTCAAACTACCAATAACATTTTAGTGCAGGAACCTTCAGTGGTCTTACAGACTGATGTAAGTGCTCTCGGATGGGGGGGCTACGAACACCGAGTCTAGCTGTGGGGGTAGATGGAATGAACAAGAAAGTTTGATTCTCCACAGACAAGGGATAAATTATTTGGAATTATTGGGGGCATTTTATGGGTTAAAAGCATCTTGCTCCACAATTAATAATTTACATGTTCAACTCCAGATTGATAACACCACAACAGTGGCATATATTAATAACATGGGAGGAGCAAGATCAGTATAATGTGATAACTTGGCTAACCTCATGTGGCATTGGTGTATTTCAAACAACATCTGGGTTTCAGCCATCTATCGACCAGGTATAGACAATGTGGTGGCAGACAATAGGTCACGAAAGTTCAATGACAATATCGAATGGATGTTGAATTCAAAAATTTTTCAAACAATTGTCACTCGATTTGGATTGCCAGATATTGATCTGTTTGCATCCAGATTGAATCATCAGTTGCCTAAATATGTTTCATGGGAGCCGGATCCAGGAGCAGTAGCTGTGGATGCATTCTCGTTACATTAGGGGCATTCATTCTTTTATGCATTTCCTCCATTTTGTCTGATCACGAAATGCCTCACCAAAATAGAGCGTGACTCCGCCACAGTCATTTTGGTGGTCCCAGATTGGCAAACACAACCATGGTTCCCATTAGTACTCAGAATGATGACTCAGCCATTCATGATGATTCCCAGCTGCAGTAATTTGTTGGTGCATCCGGTTACAGGAGAAAGTCACCTGTTACATGACCGTATTAATTTGTTGGTCTGCAGGTTCTGACCAGACCTTTCCAAGGCCTTGGATTGTCGAACAGGACCATGGATGTTATCACTGCAGCCTGGAGAGATAGCACTAAAAAACAATATGTGGTTCACATAAAGAAATGGGAAATGCTCTGTGTACAATCAAATATATCTCATCATACTGCAAGCATATGTGATGTGTTGGAGTTCCTTGCTAAGTTGCATTTTTATGAGCACTTGAGTTATAGTGCCATTAACAGTGCTCGGAGTGATTTTTCCTCCTATTTATGGCAATTTTCAGAACAACAACCTATTGGGTCTCATCCGTTAGTATCCTGATTTACGAGAGGAATATTTAACAAAAACCCTTCTAAACCTAGATATACAGAAATCTGGGATGTCAGTATAGTTCTCACACTGCTTCGGCAATGGGCTCCAATTACGTCATTATCTGTGCAGAGATTAACTGTTAAAGTGGTTATGCTAATGGCGTTGGTTTCAGCACAACGTGTACAAACATTATAATTGTTACGAATACAATTACGCATGCAATTGTCTGTAGATTACATTACATTTTATGTCTGTGATTTAATCAAACAAAGCAGGCCAGGAATGGCAGGAACCAAGGTGACCTTTAAAGCATATCCTGTTGACCAAATGTTATGTGTAGTTAAGCACTTAAGCCAATATATTGAGTTAACAAGGAGTCTCAGAGGCTTTGAGACAGGACTGCTCATTAGTCACAAAAAGCCATATAAAAGAGTGTCAGTACAAACTATTTCTAAATGGTTGAAACAGGTTCTGAATTATGCTGGAGTAGACACTCATGTATTTAAATCTCACTCCACCAGGGCGGCATCAACATCCGCGGCAAAGGCTCAGGACGTGCCACTAGATCAAATTCTCGCGGTGGCAGGATGGTCTAGAGAATCAACGTTTTCACAATTTTATGACAAACCTGTACAGACAGTGCCACGGTTTGGGCATGCTGTTTTGGGTTCCATTTAATTAATTTGCTTTGTTTTATATCATTGTTTGTAATTTCCCCCTGGGACAGAGGGGTTATTACTGTTTTTTGTTATTATTAAAAATAGTTATTGAATAATTCCAAGCAATGTTCAATATATTATTTATTCACTACTGTGTCAACTGAAGCAGATTGTCGTATGGAATGCATCTATGGCATGAAACCACAGAGCTTTGAAATCTTCACGTTGAATACAATGTTATTACTAATGCATTTATTTCTCTTTCGAGTCACTCAAATGCAGTGGGATGCCAAGATTGTAATCTGTGGCATGAAATCACAAAGCTTTGAACTCTTCACGGAATCACTCACGTGAGGGATTACGTGCCCTCTGCTCCCACCCTCATAATCTAAGAGATCTGGTAGTTTTAGTCTTCTAAAAGCCTTACTATTTTACTTTGGCTATTTGTTTTCTGTGTTTTCACGCCGCTGCTTTGAAGTGTGACGCGCATGCGCCTGGCAGGGCTTCTTCACGTAATCCCTCAACGTAATTCCTCATAAAATAAAGATCAAACTTCAAACTGGTAAGTTCTCGTTTAATCTTACTATTTTACTTTGGAGTCACATGAGTGATTCCGTGAAGAAGGCCCGCCAGGCGGCATGCGCAGCATTACATCAGCCACATTGGCACGAGCACCAGTCTGGCAGGACACAGCTCCTGCCGGTGGTAAGTTAAACTTTAAGGTAAGTTTGGTTTTTACTTACCAGGTTTCAGGCAGGAGCCTCTTTTTACAAAAGGTTTTTTCCTGCCAGTCTTACAGCCCGACAACTTGCCGGTTGGACTGTGGGGAAACCCCATTCCGACCGCAAATACGGAAACCGGCTAAATTGATTGGGTTGTAAGATTAGGAGCCGCTGACTGCAGAAATGCCGTATTAACGGCAAAAAATTTAAGCTGAGTCGCTGATAGTTAGTCAGCGGTTCACAGCCTGCAGAAATGCTGTTTTAACGGCAATAATTAAAACAGAGTCGCTGACAGTATAGTCAGCGGCTCACTGACTGTCGTGATGCCGTTTTAACAGCAAGAATTAAAACAGAGTCACTGACAGGGGGGGGTCAGCGGCTCCCAGCCTGCAAAAAGGCAGTTAAAACAACAATTTATTTTGGAAAATTCACTGACAGATGGGTCAGCTACTCCAGCCTATGGTTTACCATTGGAACAGCAAGGAAGCAACACTGGAGTCACTAACAGTCGGGTCAGTGGCTCACAGATGTTGGTACCCAGGTAAGGAATAACTGGGACTCATTTAGCCCTATTTTTGACTCGGGTGAGTCGGGCTATAAGGGTTAAAAACTAAAGTAAATTGTTTAAGCACATGTTTGTCATTAATTATTTTTCCTTTCACAGATAAACTGTACATTAAAAATGTTGTTTTTAATGTTGTATGGGACAGGCTGCGCCAGCAGCGCCTGACAGGGCTGTTTCATGTGGAATATGTGCAGGCCTATGGGACAGGCCCCACCAGCAGCATCTGACAAGGCCGCTTAATGTATATAAGTACCGATCTACGGGAGAGCCGTGCCAGCAGCATGTGTTTCAGGGCTGTTCACTTGTAATGTTACCGGCCTACAGGAGAGCCGTGCTAGCAGCTTCTGATTGGGCTGCTTTATGTGTGAAGTGTCGGCCTATGGAAGAGCCACACCAGCTATGCCTGATGCAAGGCTGTTTCATGTCAAAAACCGCCGGACTTTACAAAATGGCACCAGCAACGCTTGGGACAGAGTTGCTTAAATTCACACATATCTGCTCGCCCACGGGGTCAGGAGATGATTCTCCACCGAGGCTGGAGAGCAAAACCCACAGAGTAGGGGGATGAATTCCTCGCCAGCGTTGGATAGTGCGTTGAAAACGACTATCCCAAATATAGCAACTGTTGCATACAGTGCTACGGAGGTCTCCCTCTCGGAGGCAGAGACTAAGATGGGTCAGTATCCTGCTGACACTGAGTCTCAGGGTCTAACCGAAGGGCAGACCCCAAGAGATGAAGGGCATGTTCCTGACAACAAAGTTCCATTCAAGTAGAATATTCTATTGGGTTAAGGCCAATGGATTGTATCCGTATTTGTATCCTGTGGCCTGCGGCAATGCCAGTTAGGGTTGCCTATGAATCACCCTCTCTGAGGAGGGAAGAGCAAAAGGTCAAGATGACTCCGGGCTCTAAGATGTAATTAAAACATACTCAAACACACATGTGCCGGCAGTGAACAACGCTTCTGGGGGATGTGAGAGCCAACCGCTGAATCTGTTATTCAGGTAGGTCTATTCTACAGCAGAAGCCTGGCAGACGATTCAATTTCGCCGACGTCGGGCTAAGTTATCGTTCAGAAACACACCCCAGGTGTTCATCGGCAATAGATGTTCACTGCAATTGAGCAGCATGATAGCTCAGAAATCCTGAGCACTTCCAAAATGGGTAGTGCACCATTCACAAGTTGTAGTATCTACATTTGTTTTGTACACCACACAAGGGTTTGGATTATGGCCAAGGTTGGAAATTGGACAAAAATTCTCATGCAAACCACCCATGTATTAAGGCTGGAGTGGCATATGGACTTTCCAAATAGAAAACTTATTTCCCGACTACAACAGATTTATAAGGTAAGAGATACATGTTGTACAAATCCCATTACAAAGGTTATCTAAGATAATATAAGGGTACTATAACAGTAAAGGTTATGGATGGGATAAACTGTTAGTTGGTCATTGGGATTTACCTTTCATTATTTTAATTTGTCTCTGTTTTATGGCAAGGGATTGGAGTTATTTCATTAAGAGTAATTGGCAATATTGCAGCTGTGTTGCAGCTGAGCAAATCAAGGAACTGATATTGTGTAGTAGCAATTAGAGCATTGTTAACAACTTTGTGCTGTTATCAGCTGAATTTATTATCAGCCACTATGATGAAGTAACAGTATTTAGCATTGCTAAATATGAAAATAAATTTTCATAGGGAGAAGCCAGAGGGTAATGGTGGATGGCTGTTTGTCGGGTTGGAGGCAGGTGACTAGTGGGGTGCCTCAGGGATCTGTGTTGGGTCCTTTGTTGTTTGTCATGTACATCAATGATCTGGATGAAGGGGTGGTAAATTGGATTAGTAAGTATGCAGATGATACCAAGATAGGGGGTGTTGTGGATAATGAAGAGGATTTCCAAAGTCTACAGAGTGATTTAGGCCAGTTGGAAAAATGTGCTGAAAGATGGCAGATGGAGTTTAATGCTGATAAATGTGAGGTGCTACACCTTGGCAGGACAAATCAAAATAGGACGTACATGGTAAACGGTAGGGAATTGAAGAATACAGTTGAACAGAGGGATCTGGGAATAACCGTGCATAGTTCCTTGAAGGTGGAATCTCATATAGATAGGGTGGTAAAGAAAGCTTTTGGTATGCTAGCCTTTATAAATCAGAGCATTGAGTATAGAAGCTGGGATGTAATGTTAAAATTGTACAAGGCATTGGTGAGACCAAATCTGGAGTATGGTGTACAATTTTGGTCGCCCAATTATAGGAAGGATGTCAACAAAATAGAGAGGGTACAGAGGAGATTTACTAGAATGTTGCCTGGGTTTCAACAGCTAAGTTACAGAGATGGGTTGAATAAGTTAGGTCTTTATTCTCTGGAGCGCAGAAGGTTAAGGGGGGACTTGATAGAGGTCTTTAAAATGATGAGAGGGATAGACAGAGTTGATGTGGACAAGCTTTTCCCTTTGAGAATAGGGAAGATTCAAACAAGAGGACATGACTTTAGAATTAAGGGACAGAGGTTTAGGGGTAACATGAGGGGGAACTTCTTTACTCAGAGAGTGGTAGTGGTGTGGAATGAGCTTCCAGTGGAAGTGGTGGCGGCAGGTTCGTTGGTATCATTTAAAAATAAATTGGATAGGCATATGGATGAGAAGGGTATGGAGGGTTATGGTATGAGTGCAGGCAGGTGGGATTAAGGGAAAAAAGTTGTTCGGCACGGACTTGAAGGGCCGAGATGGCCTGTTTCCGTGCTGTAATTGTTATATGGTTATATGGTTAAATCATTGAACTTAAACTTGAAACTCGCTGCAGCAGTGTGGTTGGTTAATTCAGTTATTATGAACTGATGTTTAGAACTCTAGATAAGAAGTTCCAAATACCATTACCTCCTCTGAGGTATTGGAGATTGCATGAGTTACCAATTCTTCAGTTGTTAGTATCAACTAAATATATACACTAAATGCACCGTTGAGTAAGGTTTTGAGTGAATATACATATTCTTCATGCTCAAATTTAAGTTGCTACTCTACAATAGTGACATATGTTAGTCCAATGGTAATTAGGAAGAATATCCTGTAATTAATCTCCTTGCCACTGGTGTATCGTCCAGTTTAGATTGATGATAACACAGAATAAGTGTTGGATCTCAAAGTATGATGAAAGCATGGTTCAATACTTCATCAAATGTTCGTCATGTTTATGCATGTTTCACTGTTTGCAAAAATATGTGACACAACAGTGTGGAGAAATACATTCTTGCTTCAATAGGAGGAATGGACTTTATGTCTTCCTCATTAGCTGGGTCTTAAAACAGTCAGCAAGACCCCGTTTGGATTCGTACTATCGGACTGGCCAAGCGTCCATGTTGCCTGCTTCATCAGGCATTATGGCACAACGGTAAACATTTATGCCAAAAAGCAAGAACTTGCTGTTTTAAACTGTGGCTCATGAGACTGGTCTTTGCACAGTAAAATGATTGTTGACTTATACATTTCAAAGGATTGACTTATGCCTCAGGTTGTCACATTTAGCCATGAGGGTGTTCACTGCAGTATGCATGGATAGCATCCAAAAAAGCAGTATATCTCTATTGAGGGGATCAGGAATGTTTGTTAAATATTAATGATACATTTGATACAATACAAATTACTGACATTTCCAGTTCATTTTAAGTGATATTGACAATAGTTCAGTTGTAGAGAAATTACAGCTGTAACATAAGGGAACTACATTGTCGGGTCCAACCCGGATATCAAGTTGTTAAAAAGATCTTGATACAAGTTCTCACATCACAAGATTATGCAGTTGGTTATTGTAAATGTGTAAACATTACTTCACCAAGGGGTTCCAGCTACATCCTTAGTCATGATTCTAATATCAGCACAACAACGGCAAAACATTGCAAACACTGTGGCTGGACAGGATGGAATTGGCTGTTCATGCCATTACATTTTACATTCTGGTCTACACTAGCAGAGCTGACCAGGGCTGGCATGATTTTTAAGATCATTTTGAATACCCCACGGTCTCATTTTTATGTTATCAAGGCCACCAGAATCCTTAGAAGTATGAATTCAGCACTGTGTATTAGTTAATAAACAATTACACAAGAGAAGGTTGGTTCAGACTATTTCAAGGTGGCTGCAACAGGTATTAACATTGACGATTGTATGTCTCATTCCACCAGGTCAGCATCAATGTCAGTATATCATTTAGATAATGTGTTTACATCTCATTATACTAGGGCAGCACCTATGTTGGCGACAAAGCGAGGGATGTGTCCTTCGACCAAATTTTAGCGGCCGTCGGATGGGCAAATGAGCTGATGTTTCAGAATTTTTATCATCGGCCAATTGTCAATCCAGGGCTGTTTGTCAATGACATTTTAAGTACCTAAATATTAGGGGTACTGTTGTTTGTTTACATTGTTAAATAAATCCTATCATTACATTGAATACAATGTTATTACTAATGCATTTATTTCTCTTTCGAGTCACTCAAATGCAGCAGGATGCCGAGGTTGTAATCTGCGGCATGAAATCACAAAGCTTTGAACTCTTCACGGAATCACTCACGTGACTCCGAAGTAAAATAGTAAGATTAAATGAGAACTTACCAGTTTGAAGTTTGATCTTGATTTTATGAGGAGTTACGTCGGTGATTACGTGCCCACCACGCCCAACCCTTTCTCATAAAAGATCATCCGGTAGTTCTCGAGTCACTGATCTTACTGTTTACTTCGGTGTTGTTTATTTGTGATATCATACCGCTGCTTTGAAGTTTGGTGCGCATTGGCCTGGCGGGCCTTCTTCACGTAATCACCAACGTAACCCCTCATAAAATCAAACTTCAAACTGGTAAGTTCTCATTTAATCTTACTATTTCAGTATGAAGGAGGGACCCGACCTAAAATGTCACCTATTCCTTTTCTCCAGAGATGCTGTCTGACCCAGCTTTTACTCCAGCTTTTTGCGTCTATCTTCAATATTACCACCACGGCTGGGAATGTCACAGTGCTGACAGATACAATGCTCATGCTGCCTCTTAACTCTCCCTCTGGGCCTCGGGACACCCATGGCTTCACAAATGCAGCAACATGCTGCAAATGGTGAAACACAGATGCTCCCTGGAGCAGGCTGCAAGGAACAACAGGTATGCAAATTCGTGGCCATCAAGCACATTTATGGCTACTTACATGGCTGCTGTGGCATTGCCCTGCATTAAGTAGCGGCTGCAGCATTTGGTATATCATCAGTATCTCCTTTGTGTTGTTTCAAATATCGCTCATCACTTAAATACATGTAGAACTGGTCTCTAAATTCTTTGATATAAAGAGTCTTCCATGTTGCATCATCTCCCTTCCGTCTACCTTTAACAGCGTATGAATATAACAAGATGCTGATAGACATAATGCCCCTTGTACATAATCCACCATTCTGTAAGGTCATAGTTGGTCGTATTCTGCCTCTTCCTCATAATCTTTGATGTCATGTTGTCTTAAGATCCTTCTACCTCAGCTTTGCATGTGCATACACAAATCTCTGTAGTAGAGAATGCTGAAGATTCACAAGATTTGCAGACAAGAGATGATTCAGTTTTAAATGGACACCCCTTTTATTCTTAGAGGTAAAGTTTGGCAGAAACCCAGAATGACAAACACATTTTTGTCACTCACCCAATAGACAATTGAAACCGGAAGCCGGAAGCCAACGAGTTGTGACAAAAAGCAGGCAAAACACAAAGCTACATTTCACAGTTCGTAAGCTAAAAGTACAAACATGTCCTCATGATGTTGCCCATTAAGTTTAACGGTCAGTGAACTGCGGCAAGCACACACCTGAGCTTGCAATGTGTGACACAGTGTTGAAGCACTAAGGATGGGACTTTATGCTATCCACTCTTGCCCACATTTCTCTCTGAACAAAGTCTTTTATTCTGCCTGACTAGTTTTGAGCTCAGGTTCCAGGGTGAAAAGACAAAATTTTGGGGTCGCCATGAGAACCAGTTGCAAAGAAACTAATCTGCAAATTTGAGCTTCAAAATGGAACTCAGACAGAAGCCTGACTGTAACGGAATGAACTAAAGTTTCACATAGTAATTTTCTCATAGAAGGCAATTTTGTTTAGAGATTACTGCTCAAAATTGTACAACCTTAAATCTTCCAAGACTATGAAGCAAATATAAAACAAGACAACCATTGTCCACCTGGCGTACTTATTCTAAAGAAAGCATATCCTTTCACTCAGCATTGAATATAGACTACAGGGCCTGTCCCACCAGCATGCGATTCCATGCGGTGAGCGCGACCAAACCGGCAGCGGGGGCCGCGCGGAGGTCGAGTGATCCCGTACAGGGCCCGTTCCCGCCAGCATGCGCCTGCATGCGGCAAGTGCGACCAAACCGGCAGCAGGGGCCACGCGGAGGTTGGGTGAGTGGCGCAACGCGGCGCAAAATGAGGAGAACTTGGAGCGAAGTCTTAAAGGTAAGTTTGCCAGGACAGAGAGGGACACACAGAGAGGGGCACAGAGGCACACACACAGAGGGCCACGGAGCCACACACATAGAGGGTCACGGAGGCACCTACAGAGAGGGTCACGGAGGCACGACGTCGGGGAGGTATGTAATGCGTCGAGGCGACTGCGAGCCGACAAGCCGTTGCCGCGCGGAATTTTTGAACATGGTCAGTTTTTCAGAGCCCCGCGCAATGTCGGGACGATCTCCGCACAATTCCGCACGGCTCCGGCGATCGAAGTGGGACCGGCCCCGCGACGCCGGACGGCTCAAGCGACCACGTTAGGTCGCCCTCATCGCATGGAGTTGCATGCTGGTGGGACAGGCCCTTACTACTGTCGACCATTGATTGCAGTTGATGAAAAATGACGTGTGCCTTTGGTAATTATATCTGTTATGTAATTAGGAATTTGTGTCTATGAAAAAATAAAGAAGCTTGTTTCATTTAGTTTGTTTATACCCAAGTGAAGTGAGGCAAGCAATGAGAATTTTTATCTTTATTTGTTTCCTCAATACCGACAGTTACATATTAAAAGGAGAATCAGATTCAGATTCAGACTTTATTGTCATTGTGCAGTGTACAGTACAGGGACAACAAAATGCAGTTAGCATCTCACCCAGAAGTGCAAACACAGAATAATGGAACAATAATGTATATATATGTATGTACAGTATAATGTATATACAATATAACACAGAATAATAGAACAGTAAAATATATATATGTATATACAGTAGCAGTAGTGCAAATTTCGGGGGGGAAGAATCAGTCACTGGGGGAAGGAGTGTCCGGGGGGGGGAGATGACTGGCAATCACCAAGGTGCAGAGTTAAATAGGGTAACAGACGAGGGAAGAAGCTGTTCCTCAACCTGCTGGTCCGGCAACGGAGAGACCTGTAGCGCCTCCCAAATGGGAGGAGGGTAAACGGTCTGTGGTTGGGGTGAGACCAGTCCTTGACGGTGCTTTTCCCCCCCTTCGCAGACATCGCTTGCTATGGACAGACTCAATGGAGGGGAGTGAGGAACCGGTGATGCGTTGGGCGGTTTTCACCACACTCTGCAGTGCTTTCCGGTTGGAGACAGAGCAGTTGCCATACCATACTGTGATACAGCTAGTAATGCCCCTGTCCCACTTAGGAAACCTGAACGGAAACCTCTGGGGACTTTGTGCCCCACCCAAGGTTTCCGTGTGGTTCCCGGAGGTTCCCGGAAGTTTTTGTCAGTCTCCCTAATGGTCGAAAGTGGTTTCCGCTTCTTCTATGTTCCGGCAATTATTTCAAAACATTCAATGCCGGCCGCGACTAAAAATAGGTTGCCGTTTTTAAAATCGGTGATTTTTTAGTCGAAGCCGGTTGCGATGCTAGTTGAAGGTGGTTATGATTGGAAGTTTAGAGCGGCTGAGTTAAACATCAAAATTGCGAATGCCATTTATTTGTCATAAAATCAGTTCAAATACTTTGCACGTGAAAATGTCACAAAATCACTGTCTTCCACCATGAAAGGTTTGCGTTGATTCACTGTGGTGTGGGAGATAGATCATCGAAATGAACAAAATCTGGCCTAATCCGGAATTTAAACATTACCACTTTTGGAGTGGCACATTCACCAGAAACATGTTGGATTAATTCTGAAAACCTGAACAAAACTCTAATACTGAGACTTAACCAGTTTTCTCTCCATATATATCATGTATCTTGAAACTGAATTGCAGTTATTTGCACTCAAAACTATGACTGCCTTCATTGTTAACATCAAAACCACGTCTCCTGCAAATGCATGACAATTGTTAAAAAATCCGTTTGAAAGAGTCAAGGTGGTTTATGCCTAGAAACAAACGACAGAGCCTGCAAGCTCTTGCGCACTTTCATTCATTTTCCAACACTGCTGTCCAGCGCTAAATGAATGTTGGAGCCAGATAGCTCATCCCTTTGATTTACTAACATTGCAACACCAACATTCAGTCTACTGAATCCATGCCGAATCCCAACAGAGCAATCCCATCACTTATTCCCCCAGTTCTTATCTCCTCATAACCTTGCAATTTATTTTTTGCCACATGCCACCGACTTCTTTTGTCAATTCTTTAGGGCCTGTCCCACTTTCACGACCTAATTCACGACCTTTTTTACTTGTGGACATTGTTCATCATGTTGAAAAAACGCCCCGAGCTACTTGATGCCACGAGTACCTACGACCAGCATCACGGCCTGCTTCGACCAACCTACGACCTCCTAAGACCTTGTGATGACTACGCTGCGAGTGTGAGTCAAGGGCAAACTCTGCAGAGGTCGTGAATTAGGTCGTGAAAGTGGGACAGGCCCTTTAGGGGTACTTTATAGTGTCAAATTAATTCAGCAGCATGCCTTTGGAATGTGGACAAAGCAGAGCACCTGGAGACAACCTTTGTGGTCAGAGGGAGAACGATAAACTCCATTCCAAAGGCAGGATCAAACCATGGATGGGGTGGGACACTGCAGCCTTCACGTGGTCCGCCCTGTTTCGACAAATGCAATCAACCTGGAGTGCACAATCAAATAAGATCAAATAGAACAAGTTGTCCTCCAACTTTAGGCTGTGCACGCCATACGCAAGAAGAAGAAACCCTGGATATGTAGGAAGGAACTGCAGATGCTGGTTTAAACCAAAGATAGAGCTGGAGTAACTCAGCGGGTCAGATAGCATCACTGGAGAAAAGGAATAGGTAACGTTTCGGGTCGAGATCCTTCTTCAGACTGAGAGAACGAGAGAAATAGACCGTGCTATAGAGAGATATAGAGCAAATGAATGAAAGATATGCAAAAAAGTAATGATGATAATGGAAGCAGTTAGATGTGGGCTAGGTGAAAACAAGTTACAGACAATGAGACTCAACAAGACGACTGAAACTAGTACAACAATTTGTGTGGGGGTGGACAGAGAGAGAGGGGATGCAAGGGAAATCAATATTCATACTGCAGGATTGTAAGCTACCCAGACAAAATATAAGGTGCTGTTCCTCCAATTTGCACTTGGTCTCAGTCTGACATACCCTGGAGCCCTGGATCTAGGAGGAACCCTTCACCAACATTAAAGAAGCAGTTTGCATGGCAGAAGGCAATCTTTATGTGAGGTCAATGAGATACATATCAGGTTGTAGATCCTGTGTGTCACAGGATCCTGGAGACTCATCAAGCCCAACATGAGAAGAGTTTGGCAAGAGGTGAGCACCAGTTTAGTTTAGTTTAGTATAGAGATAGAGTGTGGAAACAGGCCCTTCTGCCCACAGAATCCGCACCAACCAGCGATCCCCACACATTCACACTACGCTACACACACTAGGGACAATTTATACATACACCAAACCAATCAACCTACATACCTGTACGTTTTTGGAGTGTGGGAGGAAACCGAAGATCTTGGAGAAATCCCACGTACAAACTCCGTACAGACAGCACCCGTAGTCAGGATCGAACCCTGGTCTCCGGCGTTGTAAGGCAGCAACTCTACCGCTGCGCCACCGTGGCCGCCCAAGTGAAATCCCCATAAATACTGAAAGAAGTGTTATTTACTGGGGCAGTTAGTATTGTCATATCACAGCTCCTGAGGCCAATCTTGAAGGTCTCAGTCAACCTCCCAATGATGGCTTGTCTTCTCCTAAAGCCTCAACTATGAGTTACCCCCAGTGCAAGTGAGTGGCAAGAGAATCAGGATGGTTGGAGGGAATGGGGGATTTAACTGAGATAATTGGGGAAGATAGATACAAACAGCTGGATGGCCCTTCTCTAGACCTGACCCAAAACGCCCACTGCTCCTTTTCTCCAGACATGCTGTCTGACCCACTGAGTTACTCCAGCTTTTTGTGTCTATCTTTGGTTTAAACCAGCATGGGTACGGGAGTCAGGGTTATGGGGAGAAGGCAGGAGAATGGGGTTATGAGGGGAGAGAGTCAGCCATGATTGGATGGCAGAGCAGACATGATGGGCCAAATGGCCTAATTCTGCTTCTATCACTTATGACCTTATAAGGAACACTTTTAATTGCTGAAGTTTGGCTTTGAGTTCATAATTTATTGCTTGGTCCAATGCAGGATTTTGTGAATATTCTTGCTGTCCAATCTAAAATCACTGACACAAGATCTCCGACGCCTCCTCACATGCCCACGGATGATGATGGAACTGCGACCCTGACCATTCTGTTGCTCTCATCTTATCACATAAATTCACCGATTAGGAAAAGGCCGATTAGGAAAAGGGGAGATACAGCGCGACCTGGGTGTCATGGTACACCAGTCATTGAAAGTAGGCATGCAGGTACAGCAGGCAGTGAAGAAAGCGAATGGTATGTTAGCTTTCATAGCAAAAGGATTTGAGTATAGGAGCAGGGAGGTTCTACTTCAGTTGTATAGGGTCTTGGTGAGGCCACACCTGGAGTATTGCGTACAGTTCTGGTCTCCAAATCTGAGGAAGGACCTTATTGCCATAGAGGGAGTGCAGAGAAGGTTCACCAGACTGATTCCTGGGATGTCAGGACTGTCTTATGAACAAAGACTGCATAGACTCGGTTTATACTCTCTAGAATTTAGGAGATTGAGAGGGGATCTTATAGAAACTTACAAAATTCTTAAGGGGTTGGACAGGATAGATGCAGGAAGATTGTTCCCGATGTTGGGGAGGTCCAGGACAAGGGGTCACAGCTTAAGGATAAGGGGGAAATCCTTTAGGACCGAGATGAGAAGGAATTTTTTCACGCAGAGAGTGGTGGGTCTCTGGAACTCTCTGCCACAGAGGGTAGTCGAGGCCAGTTCATTGGCTATATTTAAGAGGGAGTTAGATGTGGCCCTTGTGGCTAAGGGGATCAGAGGGTACGGAGAGAAGGCAGGTACGGGATACTGAGTTGGATGATCAGCCATGATCATATTGAATGGCGGTGCAGGCTCGAAGGGCCGAATGGCCTACTCCTGCACCTAATTTCTATGTTTCTATGTTTCACTCTATCACAAGTGTGTTGGTGTAGTCATTGTTGGCCCGGCATCTTCACCGATGCCACATCCTTCAATCTCCTTGGACCATAGGATATGAAACCCAGATTATCCACGTCCACATAATGAGAAACTTCCTCTTACAAACCGTCCCAGTAATTTCAAAAGGTTATGTTTACCATTGGCACATGAACCAAGGTGCAGTGAAAAGCTTTGTTTTACATGCCATGCAATCAAATCAGAGATACAGAATGCAGAATATAGTTCTCAGCATTATAGCACAACAGTTCCAGGAAGTCCTGGAGAACTTCCTTTGCTTTATCTCCAGTGCAATCACGTCCTTTCTATCCAGATCCACACATAGTATTCCAGATGCAGCCCGAGCAACATTTTATAAAGTGGACCATAATCTACCTGCACTTATATTCAATGCCCCAGTTAATTAAAGGGGAAGCACCCCATGGTATTTTCACCAAATTATCTATCTATGCTGCCACCTTATAGGATCCTTAGACTTGTACACCAAAATCCCTCCGTTCCTCAATTTTCGATGTGCATTTACTATCTTTATTTGTCCTCTCAAAATACATCACCTTGCACTTATCAGAATTAAATTCCACCGCCCATTTCCCCAAATGATCAGTATCATCATGTAGTCCACGACAAGTATATTGATGAGGATAGTATTGAACTCATGCAAAGCCTCATTTGAAGATTATGGTATCCTCTTCATTACCGTGGTCATGGATTACTTAGGATCATGGAATGCTACAGCACAGAGAGGTGCATTTTGGCCCAGCCCATCCATGCCAACCAAGAGGAGCAACAATGCTTGTCATATTCCCCGGTATTCAGCCCACATCCCTCTAAACCTTTCCCATTGATGTACCTGTCCAAATGTCTTTTAAATGTTGTTATTGTACCTGCCTCAACTACTCCCTCTGGCAGCTCATGGCATACACTCTGTGTTTGAAAACGTTGCTCCTGAAGTTTTCTATTAAATCTTTTCCTTCTCACCTCAAACCCATGTCCTCTCGTTCTAATCCTAATCTTAATCCTAATCCTAAATAAAAGACTGTGCAATTACCCTATCAATTACCCTCGTGACTTTGTCCACCTCTATAAGATCACCCCTCAGCCTCATGCACTCAAAGGAATAAAGTCCTAGCCTGCCCAATCTCTCCCTATAGCTCAGGCCCTCAATTCCTGGCAACAACCTTGTAAATCTTCTCTGCACCCTTTCCAGCTTTATGGCATCTTTCTTAGAACATGGTGACAATAACGGAACACGATTCTCCAAGTGTTATCTTAGCAACATCTTGTCCAACTGTAACGTAATGTCCCAATGTCTATACTCGATCATCTGACTGTGAAGGCCATCATGTTAATGCTTGGGTCTATTGTGTATTCATTGCAAGGGTTGGCCAACCTCCCCATCGTTGTTGGATCTTTGCACTACAATGATGAGGGACTGCAAACTAGATGATTTCTGGTCCTTTTACATCTAACTTACCCACATCAGGGGCCACAGGACTCCAAAGAAAAGTCTCGACCCAAAACGTCACCCCTTCCTTCTCTCTGTAATGCTGCCTGGCCCGTTGAGTTACTCCAACATTTTGTGCCTATCTTCGGTATAAACCAGCATCTGTAGTTTCTTGCCATGCCACATGATAAACGTTGATTCAGAGAGCAACTTGGCTTCAAGGATAACCCCCTTTGTCCAGATGATCTCAATTCATTTTCTCTGGATTGAGACCGACCAGTTACTCTATTTACAACTTCTGGCAGCCATTGGACAAAGGAATCTGCTCCACAGGAACACCAATGGTTGTTTATGTGAAAATAAGCACAGGCAATTCCAATACATTCAGTTCCTGGACGAGCATTAATATTGGAATGCCACCTCCTCTTGTCCTCCATCCACCCACGTCCCTCACCCCTCTGGAAGATCCTAGATCCTGGAATGTTGTGCTGTCATTCCTGCTCTGCTATCAATCGTGTCTCCGTGATTGCAGCAATATCATATTCCTATGTGCTGATCGATGCTCGAAGTTAACTGCCTTACTAGTCAGACCTTTGATTAAAATTTATGCAATTTCGCCCTGCATTCCTCCGATATGTCTAATCAAATCCGTCTGCATTGCCTAGAATTGTAGGAATGGAATTGTATTCTCCCGAGTTCAAAAGAATGCACGGTGATATCATTGAAACACACAACAATTTCAAAGGGTTTAAGAAGGTCGATGTAGGAAATGCATTTTCCTAGCTAGGAGTCCAGTACTGGGGCCATAGTTTCAGAATATGGGATTAGACATTTAGATAAGACATTTAGGACTGAGAGGAGGAGAAATGTCTTCATTCAGAGTGTGGTGAATTGGAGAAAATATCTACACCAGAGGCCAGTGGAGACTGATTGCGTGCATCTAAAACACAGATTAATCGATTTCTGGACATCATGTGATCCAAACACCTGATTGCTACAAAATGGAGCTGAGATTATTATTAAGTCCCAATTTTGATTAATGGCAGGGCAGGCTTGAAGGGCTGGGTGCTCTATTCCAGCTCCTATTTTTGTTCTTATCTTTAAATGGACATTTACATTGCTGTTCTATCAATGTTGCTGAAATCGGATGGTCCCTGTTCAATACCACATTGGGTCCATCATCCCTATGAAACTCCACCCGTTCCAGCACAATGTAAATTACCTGCATGCAAGGGTAACAGATAGGGTTGATAAGAACCAAGTGATATTTGTGCAACAACAGTACAGAGCAAATACCATTCCAAATGCAAGAGTCTACCCTTGACATTCAATACATTTTCATCATGAAAATCCTAGAAACTCAACTAGATCAATTACGATGAAAAATGTGGCTATAAGGGAAGTGACTGACTCACCTCTTGACACTCCATAACCTTTCCATTATCCATCAGGGACAGTCAGATTCCCCGCTATTTGCATGCATAAGCATATTCCCCATAACATTAAAAAATCTCAACACCATCAAACAACCCACTTAAAACATATGGCTTTACCAGCGATAATCATTGGTTTCCCATGAACTGATAGTACATTTTAACAAGCAGTTATTTACATTGTGTAGTGAAATGAAGACACGAGGAAAACACAAAATGCTGGAGTAACTCAGTGGGCCAGTTAGCATCCCTGGAGAACATGGATAGGTGATGTTTCGGGTCGGGACCCTTCTTCAGACTGGTGACATGAGGAGACAAGGAATTGTAGATGTTGTAATCTTGATCAAAACAAAAAGCGCTGGAGTAACTCAGTAGAAGAAGGGTCTTGACCAGAAACATTGCTTACCCATTTCAACCACAGATGCTGCCTGATCCGCTGAGTTACTCCAACACTTTGTGTATTGACATACCCAATATTTGGAAGAAGGGAATGCTGTGCAGCTACTGACATACATAGGTTGGGCAAATCTAAGCTGAGCACTTTTGGATCCTTATTCATCTTCGGATCTGATGAAAATACATTGCTCAGTGACATCCGCTGAAGTCAATTAGAAACCAATACGAGCGAGAGTATTTATTTCAACTCAAGGTGTATGCATTGACAATTATTTAATCAGATTAGTTAAATTAAATTCTCTGTAGATCCACACAGTTCTTGCCCTATTCAATTATTAGAGATAAAGACATGCCTGTAGCAGTGTTATTACTATCAAATAAAATCATTATTTTTCAGATATTACAATGAACATCATTTACATTCAAATACTACATTAACACCATTTATGTTGCGTCTCATCTGGTTACACTGATGCAAATCGAAGATGGCATTGTGTTTCATTAAGGGCCTGTCCCGCTATTTTTAGGTGATGCCGGTGACTCTCATAGTGTAGCAGGTGGCCGAAAAACCGGCGATTGGACCCCATTTCAACATAAAATTTGAAATAGAATTATTACTTTAACAACAAAAAAAACCCAAAGTCAGCACCGGTGACAACCTACGTTAACCTGGCGACAGCTACGACAGCACCTTCATCAGGAGAAGTCAAGCTACGCTCATTGGCGTCAAACCTACTGTCACCGACTGTCTCCGAAAATGGTACAACATGTTGAAAATCCAGCGGCGACCAGAAAGACACTACGACTCTTTGGGCGACTGAGGAGACGACTCACGACCATACAGGCGACTCCCATGTGCCGACAGCCTAGTCGCCTGTAGTCGTCTAAAAAATAGCCTACGTGGGACAATCCACAAACCCGACTGCCCCGGCAGACCCATTGTCTCTGCCTGTTCATGCCCCACCGAACACATTTCCACATACCTTGACTCCATCCTATCCCCCTTTGTTAAATCCCTCCCCACCTATGTTCAAGACACCTCAGACACTCTCCGTCGGCTCTGCACATTCCGTTGTCCAGGCCCCCATCCTCTCATCTTCACCATGGACGTCCAGTCACTATACACCTGCATCCCCCACCAGGATGGTCTCAAAGCCCTCCGGTACTTCCTCGACCAGAAGAGCAACCCATACCCATCCACTGACACCCTCCTCCGCCTAGTGGAGTTGGTCCTTACCCTCAACAACTTCTCTTTTGACTCCTCCCATTTCCTCCAAACACAAGGCGTAGCTATGGGCACACGCATGGGCCCTAGCTACGCCTGCCTCTTTGTCGGGCACGTCGAACAATCTTTGTTCTCGGCGTACCAGGGCCCCACCCCCGACCTTTACCTCCGTTACATTGACGACTGCTTTGGTGTCACCTCCTGCACCCACGCAGAACTGACTGACTTCATCCATTTCACCACCAACTTCCATCCGGCACTCAAATATACTTGGACCATTTCCGACATTTCCCTACCATTCCTTGACCTCACCATCTCTATTGCAGGTGATACACTCCTGACTGACATCCACTACAAACCAACTGACTCCCACAGCTACCTGGACTACTCTTCCTCCCACCCTGCTTCCTGTAAGGACTCCATCCCCTATTCCCAATTCCTCCGTCTACGCCGCATCTGCTCCCAGGATGACGTGTTCCACACCAGGTCATCGCAAATGTCCTCGTTCTTCAGAGAACGGGGTTTCCCCTCCCCCACTATAGATGAGGCTCGCACCAGGGTCTCCTCCATACCCCGCAACACTGCCCTCTCTCCCTATTCCCCCACTCACAACAAGGGCCGAGTCCCCCTGGTCCTCACCTTTCACCCCACCAGCCAGCGCATACAACAGATAGTCCTCCGCCAGTTTCGTCACCTCCAACGTGACCCCTCCACTCGCCACATCTTCCCATCTCCCCCCCTGTCTGCCTTCCGCAAAGACCGCTCCCTCCGCAACTCCCTCGTCAATTCTTCCCTTCCCTCCCGCTCCACTCCTTCCCCGGGCACTTTCCCTTGCAACCGCAAGAGATGCCACACTTGTCCCTTCACCTCACCCATCCAATCCTTTCAGGGACCCAAGCAGTCATTCCAAGTCCGACAGAGGTTCACCTGCACCTCCTCCAACCTCATCTACTGCATCCGTTGCTCCAGATGCCAGCTGATCTACATCGGTGAGACCAAGCGTAGGCTGGGCGATCGTTTCGCCGAACACCTCCGCTCGGTCCGCAATAAGCAACCCGACCTCCCGGTGGCTCAGCACTTCAACTCCCCCTCCCACTCCGTATCCGACCTCTCGGTCCTGGGCCTCCTCCACGGCCAGAGTGATCAACACCGCAAGTTGGAGGAACAGCACCTCATATTCCGCTTGGGGAGTCTGCATCCTCTGGGCTTAAACATTGAATTTTCTCAATTCTGTTAACCCAGACTGCCTCTCCCCCACCTCTCCCTCAGCCCTCTGGCCCTGACATTCCTTCTCCATCTCCCCCCCCCCCCCCCCCCCAGTCGCACTAGCTTCTCATTTTCACACCACAAACAGCTTACAATGGCCTGCTTCCTTTATCACCAATACTTTTTTGCATATCTTTCACTCATTGTTCCTTATCTCTCCACATCACTGTTTATATCTCTCGTTTCCCTGATCCCTGACCAGTCTGAAGAAGGGTCTCGACCCGAAACGTCGCCTATCTCCTTCGCTCCTTAGATGCTGCTGTACCCGCTGAGTTTCTCCAGCTTTTTGTGTAACCCTACGTGGGACAACTGCACTCTCATGCCATCTAGTGGTTGGATTTCATGCTGTATCATTGCACTGAGTTATTAAACTGGCTACACTCAGGCTAACATACAGTAATATAAGGGGTACACAAAAGGCTGGAGAAACTCAGCGGGTGCAGCAGCATCTAAGGAGCGAAGGAGATAGGCGACGTTTCGGGTCGAGACCCTGCTTCAGACTGGTTAGGGATCAGGGAAACGAGAGATATAGACGGTGATGTGGAGAGATAAAGAACAATGAATGAAAGATATGCAAAAAAGTATCGATGATAAAGGAAACAGGCCATTGTAGGCTGTTTGTAGTGTGAAAATGAGACTTGGGTGTGACTTGGGTGGGAGAGAGATAGAGAGAGAAGGAATGCCAGGGCCCGAGGGCTGAGGGAGAGGTGGGAAGGGGAGGAGATAGCCAGGGTTAACAGAATTGAGAAAATTCAATGTTTAAGCCCAGAGGATGCAGACTCCCCAAGCGGAATATGAGGTGCTGCTCCTCCAACTTGCGGTGTTGCTCACTCTGGCCGTAGAGGAGGCCCAGGACCGAGAAGTCGGATATGGAATGGGAGGGGGAGTTGAAGTGCTTATACAGTATACAGTAATATAAGCTAGCTAACATTTATCCAAGTAACTTTGTTCACTTTTGAAATACTGACATTGAGTGGGTATCCTAGCCCCTATAATGTCATTGCATTGCCTTAAAGCCGCAGATTCAGCAATGACGATTCAGAACGTTCGGGGGGGGGGGAGGATTCACACATGAATGGAAAGATTCACACATCAAGGCATGGACACCATTCAAGGACGGGCTGACACGAACCAAGTAATATTTGTGACACATATGTAGCATATGTGTGCCATGTATTAGTGGCATCACAAAGCCAGGCAATGCCATCCCCCCAATACCAAGTCCAACCACCTATCCTTAATATTCACTGACCTTCATATCAGTGAATTGCCCACCATGGACATTCTGGACACTCAAGTACACAGAGATAAGACCGTGGTTACAAAAGCAGTGAGTGATTCACCTCCTGACATCCCACAACCTTTCTGAAGGCACAAGCAGAATACTCTCTATTTGCCTAGATCAGGGGTGGGGAACTTTTTCATGTTGGAATGCTGCATTAAGTTAGCTGTAATCTAACAAGGCTGCATCCAGGAAACCTCAATTAGATATACTTCAAAAGGTACATTATTTTGTTAAAATAGCCCTCATGACTTACTAATGTTTTAATTGTGGCCGTCAGACGTGGGAGGATTAGTTTGTTGAATCTTCTTTTACTCTTTGGTATTTTAAATATGTTCATTTTAAGATTAAAACTAAAATAATAAAAGATGAACAAAAACATATTAATAAAAATAAAAGGATTTGTTCTACAAAATTTGGATTAATTCAAAAGGCCGCACTTAATGGCCTAGAAGGCCGCATGTGGCCTTAAGGCCGCAGGTTCCCCACCCCTGGCCTAGATCCCTACAACACAGAAGACTTGACAACATCTGGGGATAATAACCCACTAATCTGTACCCCACCCACCACCTTAAATATTGGTTGACTTCACCATGGTATACAATGATAATATGTAGCAATGTTACAAAATTTTGAGATTTTAAAAATCAAGTCTGCAATTTATCCCATCAGATAAAGCATATAAAGAAGTTTAATTTGACACCTAATTCACTTTCATATCTTCAGTATTAAGAAAGTTATGACCATTTTCATACTCGTAAATTAGCATCTTGTTCCCCATTGCCTTTCAATTGACTTAACTCAAAAGCTGTGATCTAGAATAGTCAAAAGCCCATAACTTTCTTAAAAATTAAGAGAACTCAATGAAATTTTCGGTTATTATAGATTGAAGCATTCTGAAACAAATATGAAACAATCTTACTAGGATGACCTGAAATTAAAGCATATAATTAGTTAATCTAATTGTAGCTAATTATAAAATTCAATGAGTAGATCTAAACATCTATCCATTTCTTAAGAAAAGATAAACTTTTTTAAATTGCCTAAGTGTCCAAATAACATTCACACAATAATCCACAATATAACATGATTTTTAAATCTCATTTTCATGAATTTCTAGGCCAAATGGAAGGAATTTAGTGTTTAATGCCTGTAAATTAATGGCCATTTAAATCGACTAGCGAGTGGGTTTTAGTGGAATGCGGTGGATTGGAACGTTGCGGTTTGCGGTGAAGTCGGGAGGAAAAATACTGTTGGTTCATACATTTTTTTGGACCCCATTTCGCAACATGAAAATGTGATTAAAGCCTCCATAAAAACCAACTTTTAATATAAAAATAAACTGTGTACCTTTTTTTCTCCCCTACGCAAAATCCTTCCCGTTGTCGGCCCTCACGGCTTTTGAAGGTGATTTTTAAATTACTCTAGTTAATAAATAATCTAGCGTAGTTTAAAAATACCTTCATGAATGAAATGTCGGAGCGATTTTTCTTCTGCAACGAAATCGCCCGACATGGATCGATTTTCCCAGTCTGCAGAAAAACGGCACTTTAAGCCCGCCCCCCTCTGAAAGGCGCCAAAGTCACGCACACGGGGAGCGGCAGAACTGCAGCGCTGCTCAAGGTAAGTTTTGTAACATACCTATAATATGTCCTATCTTCTGGATTCAACTTGGTTACTCATCCTGGGTATGCAAACAGCACGAGCAAGCTCCGCCACCAGCAATGACAATGGATTCAGGCTCACAGGAACATTACCACCATCCTCCACTTCACACAACCGCCTGACAGGGTAGCATATTGCAGCTTCTTCATCACTGTTGAGTCCAAATCCTGATACTCCCTCCCCAAGAGCAGTGGGAGAATCTGCACCAGAAAGAGTACAGCAGTTCCAGAAAGGCAGCTGACCGTCCACTGTTACCCTCTCCCGGCCCACTACGGTGGGCAATAAATGCCAATTATGCTGATAGTGCCCACATCCTGAAAAATGAATGACAAAAATCAAAAACAGTCGCTTCATTTTGCTCCAGTTCATCCAGTTCAAGAAATAAAAGCAGCAAAGAGAGGGTGCAAGGAGAGAGTTGAGAAACTCTTTCGGGAAGGTAAAGCCAGGAAGGCCTGGCGGGGAGTCATCCTCCCCAACAATAACTCAGCATCATCAAATACCTGGTCAGAAGACTCTGTCAACATGGCAGAGGGCCTTAATAAATTCTACTGCTGGTTTGACCAGTCTGACTACTCACAGGAGAGGAAGGAACTAATAGCTGAGCTCACTCCAATGTTACCGACCCAAGTAAACCTGGAGCTGCGACAGAGGGAGGTTGAACTCATGCTGAGGAGGATGAAACTGAACAAAGCACCGGGACCTGACCAGATCTGTGGCCGGTTGCTGAAGGCCTGCTGCAGCCAGCTGCCTGGTGTTTTCTGTCATCTATTCAACCGCTCCCTGTCAGAACATTCAACCCCGTCACTCTGGAAATCCGCAACCACCTGTCCTGTAGCCAAAAAGATGAATCCCACCTGTGACAATGACTACCGGCCTGTGACATTAACATCTCTGGTCATGAGAGGCTTTGAAAGGCTTATTCTTTCCCAGCTTCAGGAGGAGGTCAGTATGCATGCTGATCCTTATCAGTTTGCATACAATCGGCACAGGGGTGTGGATGACGCTGTACTAACTCTGCTGCATGGCGCCTATACCCATCTTCAGAAGCCCAAATCTTTGTGTACTTCTCTAGACCCTTCCTTTAACACCGTGCAACCTCATCTGATGGGACGAAAACTGCACAAGGTGGATGGCAACCCGCGCCTGATCCTCTGGATCTTCTCATTCTTGACAGACAGACAGACACCAGAGGGTCCGAGTCAATGGTCACCTCAGTTCATCCAAGACAGTCTCCACAGGAGCCCCACAAGGCTCTGTAATCTCACCAGTTCTGTACACAATATACACAAACAGCTGCAGGAGCACTCTTCTCTTTTCGTGTCCATCTTGTTACAAATGTTGGCCTTGCTGTCATTGTCCGTCCTGAAAATCTTAAGACCTAGGGGGCGCCATCCTGTATGATATGGCTGCCCAGCCTGCAGCTGTATGTCTTTCCCCCTTTTCTTTTTTTTTAGTGTGTTAAAGTGTTTTGTTTTGGAGCCTATTCTTTTTTTATGTGGGGGTGGGGGGGGGGGGGGGGGGGGAAGGGGGAAACTGCTTTTCAGGGTCCCTACCTGGTCGGAGAGGCAGCTTTTCTCCGGGCTGCATCTTCGACCCGTCCTCGCTTCGGAAGCCGCGGACTCCAGTAGGAGGCGGCCGTTCCAGGTGTCCCAAGCCGCTGAGAGGATTCTCCTAACGCCAGAGCACCATCACCCGGCGAGAACGGCCTGCAACATCGGGCCTCCGTGAAGGCGACTATGGAGGCCTCAATAGGCCTGACTATGGGCGGACATGGGTTGGGGACTGGACATTGTGCCTTCCCTCATAATGGGAACCATTGTGGGGGGATGTTTTTATGTTTAAATCTCTTTATTAGTGTTGTGTCTGTATTCTTTATTTTATGTGCTGCATGGCAAGAAGCATTTCACTACACCAATTGGTGTATGTGACAAATAAACTAACCTTGAACCTTGAACCTTTAAAAGGACGCGAGCTTCCGGCGATAATCACTTGTCGCAATACATGATGGTGGTAGCAGAATTAGGTCGGGATACTTCCAGTTTCCAGCCCCGCGACTTGGACGCTTCTGCTATGGGGCCTGCAGGAGCACTAACCCAGGTGTAACATACATTAAATACTCTGATGTGGTCATGGACCCCACCAACTCACAGAGACAGTTACAGTCTGAGATGGACATTTTTGCAGAGTGGTGTAGGCGGAACGGCCTTGACCTCAATACCTCCAAAACAAAGGAGTTGGTTGTTGACCTCCATAAAGGTCCTGCCATCACCCCCACACTGTTAGTCAACAACCAGCCAATAGAAAGGGTCGAGTCATACAGACCCTTGGGACAATAATTGATCACAAACTCACCTTCCAACTAAACCGTGAAACTATCTTTTCTAAGTGTCAGCAGCGCCTCTGTGAGGAAACTCCGCAGACTTCAGGTTCACCAGTCAGTCCTGATCGCTTTTTACAAATGTTTCATTGAATCAGTAATAATATTCAATACGTCAGCCTGGTTTGGGTCACTATCCAACATCCATCGCAACCCACTCAACACAATCATATCAGTGAGCAGTAAAATAATCAGACTGGAGCTGCATCCACTGATCAGTATTTCCAATAGAAGGACTAAACTCAAAGGAACACAAATAGCTTCAGACACCACTCACTCACTGCACAGCCAATACAGTCTTCCACCCACAGGCCGGAGATACAGGTCACTCATATTCAGGACTAAGAGAGCCATGTCTAGTTTTGTGCCTACATCCATTAGACTCATGAATAGTTGATCTATTGACTCCAAAAGCAGATTGGATTATCTTTGGAACATCGGAAGATAGCGCTGAATCAAAAGACTCTACTTGAAGACGGCTTAATAACTGGAAAAAAGCTCATCTTAAAATTCTGGAAAAATACTCCTATACCAACAGTTAATATGTGGATTTCATCTATGTTCGAAACACTACATTTGGAAGATATGACACTCCAACTGGCAGGAAAATCAGACTGTTTCTATAAGACGTGGTCTGCATTTATAAATCTACTACAAGGACAAGGTGCAAGAATACCTCAAAAATGTACCGGTGTCGGGTCTTGGTAAAGGGGGAAGGAAAACTGTCGAGTTGGTAGATTCCTTTTGCGAGATGTTTATAATAAAGTAACTAGCTTTTATTTTTTCCTTCCCTTTCTTTCCCTTTTTTTTCCTCCTCTCCAGGGTCTATCTCTTAATCTCCTCTCTCTAACTCTTCGCCCAAGGGTTCCCTTTCCCTCTGCCACGCTTTTTCACGATCACAACCCTTTTCACTCTTTCTACTTTCTCTGTTGATATTTCTTTCTCTTTTCTTTCTTTTCTAAAGCCTTAAAAAATTAAGAGGTACAATGATTGTAATACTATAACTCAGCGGGACAGGCAGCATCTCTGGAGAGAAGGAATGGGTGACGTTTCTGGTTGAGGCACTTCTTCAGACCGTGTAATACTATATAATGTACACTGATATAACTTATGGTACCTCTAATAAATAAAGATATTTTAAAAAAATAGTTGATCTATTTATTTATTCATTTATTTATATATATATATTTAACATTATTTTAATGTTTTATTGCCTATTCTTCATGTATTGTGCTTTGCAATGTTTACCTACTGACCACTGTTGGACTGCTGGTATGTGATGTGTGTGGTGTATTGTGTTGTGTTGCTGGGTATGTGAACTGTACATGCACTGATGGTCTGCACAAATGAAGTTCCTAACGAATAAATAAAGTTCATTGAATTGAATTGAATTTAAAAAAGCATACATTTTTGATATAGATGACTGGGTCAGTTAATTTCATTGTCATCTTTATGGCTTGTTGTGACTTCCATGCTTCTCTGATTCAGAAACGTTTAAATATACTGGGAACAGATTTGGAAATTCTGGGTAATGAAAGCTCTGGTCCATATAAACCACAGGCTCTTTCTTTACTCCGACTCCAGTATTAATCCCTAGTTTTTCTACATTGAGGGTAGACCGCCAGTGAGAAGGCCAATATAAGGCAGCCTATTTCAAGTAAAGTCAATTGACAGAACATGTGCCTTTATCACAAATTGCATAATCCACGTCATTGTGTGATGAAATGAGTAGGAAGGAAATGCATTTGCTGGTTTAAAACAAAAATAGACACAAAACGTTGGAGTAACTCAGCGGGTCAGACATCATCCCCCTAGAAAAGGAATAGGTGCTACTTCGGGTTGAGACCCTTATTCAATGTCTGAACTACTGGGTCATTCCAACTTTTTGTGTCTATCTTTGGTTTAAACCAGCATTTGCAGTTACTTCCTATATATTTAATCACAAAATGACTTGGATTGAGCAATTTGGAGTCAGAATAAAGAAGGTAGACACAAAATGCAGGGGTAACTCAGCGGGACAGGCAGCATCTCTGGAGAGAAGGAATGGGTGACGTTTCTGGTCGAGGCACTTCTTCAGACCGTGTACCTTCTTCAGACCCTTCTTCAGAATAAAGAAGGAGCCTGTGGTTATATGAACCAGAGCTCTCATAACCCATAACTTCCAAATCATTTCACAGTATATCTAAATGTTTCTGATGCAAAGAAGCATGGAAGTCTCAGAAAGCCATATAGATGGCAATGAAATAAATGACCCAGTAATCTACATAAAAAAATGTACGCTGCAGAATAAATTGTGACCTTGGCTATTCTTTGAATGATGGTGTGAGAGTTTAAGAACAAATATTCAAATAGCAAAGGAAAAGGATTTACGATATGTACAAGCAGAGAACAGCTGTTGGAACTTTGCTCTTCAAGCCAATGGACCCACTATTCAGAAGAATGTAGCAAATGGTTATTCTGAGATCAGGAGTACAATGGCAATGCATTACAGAGTCTAGGGTAAGTTGTGTGAAACTCCTGATATTGTTGGTCACAAAGTTAGGGCTAGTAACCACATTTTCAGTTCATTCACAGCGATAAGCAGGAAGCTTGTTGGTTCTGTACTGATATTCTGCACTGCGGTTTTAGCTGGTAATCTCCAGCAGAATCTCCCTACACCAGTTCTCACACCTCCGGATCAGATTAGAGTGTCCAGTCATTTTATGTTTCCTCCCTATCTTCATATCAGATAGTCAGTTGATCTGGAGAAGACTTAATCATTTTGTGCCGAGAATTCTTAATTTCGTCAAGAGAAGGTGACAAGTTGCCTCGTGCACGACTTCATCACAATGATCTCCACTTTTCCCTAATAATTACAAAGGAAATGTATAATATTCCTTCATTCCATAGATACTGTCTCACCCGCTGAGTTTCTCCAGCATTTTTGTCTACCTTCGATTTTTCCAGCATCTGCAGTTCTTTCTTAAACATTATGTATAATAAGACTGCTCCTCTTTGCAGTTTTCAACAGTGTTTCTTTCTCCATTGTTGCAATGTTTTCTTTCATTTCTTTCTGGTGTGTTGTACTCCACTATATATTATTTTCAGGCAGCAATTTGTACCTATTAATATCGGGATTTAGTTCCCCAATGTAAATGTTACAAATAAGTGTTTAAAAATGAAAAGTCATTAACAAAGTGAAAAGACCATACACGTAATACTGAAGTTATGGAAGCTGGTAGAAATGTGTTGAAACAGGATTCCGATTCTTCTTGAACTTCCTTATGAACCCAGCCAAATTATTCGTATGAACTGTAAACTGTGCCTGGTGCATTCGCGTAGTGTTTTGCTCAGTCATTGCAAATTTACAGCAATCAGTTAATCACATGGCCCTCAAAGGGCTGAAACGGAACTCTAAAACATTTTCAACAGTTTGTAAGAACTGACAAACAGGTTCACTTGCACCTCCTCCAACCTCATCTACTCTATCCTTTGTCCAAGGTGTGGACTCTTATACATTGGTGAGACCAAACGTACACTGGGCGATCGTTTCACTGAACACCATCGCTCAGCCCGCCTGGACCTACCTGGTCTCCCGGTTGCCAAACACTTTAATTCCCCTTCCCCTTCCCATTCCCACACTGACCTTTCTGTCCTAGGCCTCCTCCAATGTCAGAGGGAGGCTAAACACAAATTGGAGGACCAGCATCCAATATTTTGCCTGTCTCATCAGTCTGAAGAAGGGTCTCGACCCGAAACATCACCTATTCCTTCTCTACATAGATGCTGCCTCACATGCTGAGTTTCTTCAGCATATTTGTCTACCTTCATATTTCGCTTGGGTGGCTAACAAACCAGTGGTATGAATATGAATTTATCTAAGTTCGTAACCCCTGCATTCCCTCTCCCTCCATCCCTACCCCATCCAAGTCGCACCAGCTTCCCGTTCCCACCTAGCAACAGCTGACATAGAAAATAGAAAATAGGTGCAGGAGGAGGCCATTCAGCCCTAACAATGGCCTGTTTCCTTTATCATCGTTACTTTTTTGCATATGATTCATGCATTTGATCTTTATCTGTCTACATCACCATCTACAGTATATTCTCTCGTTTCCCTGTCCCGTGACTTTCAGTCTGATGAAGGGTTTTGACCCGAAACGCCACCCATCCATTGGACAGGCTAGATGCAGGAAAAATATTACCCATGTTGGGGGAGTCCAAAACCAGGGGGTCACAGTTTAAGAATAAGGGGTAGGCCATTTAGGACTGAGATGAGAAAAAACATTTTGACACAGAGAGTTGTGAATCTATGGAATTCTCAGCCACAGAAGGCAGTGGAGGCCAATTCACTGGATGTTTCCAAGAGAGTTGGATATAGCTCTCAGGGCTAACGGAATCAATGGACATGGAGGGGAGAAGCAGGAATGGAGTGCTGATTTTGGATGATCGACCATGATCATATTGAAAGACGGTGCTGGCTCTAAGGGCCGAATGGCCTACTCCTGCACCTATTTTCTATGTTTCTATGACACGATTGAGATATATAAACTTGTGGCAGTGGAGATTGCAGGAAACCATTTCCCCTTATCAAGGTAGAGGATAAAGATTTGTGGTAAAGGGTAAAGGATTTAAGGGGGCCATTTTTTCATTCAGAGAGTGGTGAGTATCTGGAACACACTGTCTACGAAAGTGGTGGAAGCAGAGTCATTGACAGCGTTTAGGAATTTTACTTCGGAGTCACGTGAGTGACTACGTGAAGAACCCCGTCCAGCTGCACGTGCGTCATTACGTCAGACGCATTGGTGCAGTCGGCCAGTTGGAGCAGCAGAGCTCCTCCAAGCGGTAAGTTTAAAACGCAAGGTAAGTTTAAAACTTTTCTTGTGCTCGCTTTCTGTTTTAGCGGTAACGTTCAGACCGTTAAAAATGATGCGGAAAGTGAAAAAGGTGTCGGCAAGGCGATCCGGGGGAAAAAGGTTGGAGGACCGCGAGATTGCGGTTTGCAGATGCCCGCCTAGGTCACCGAGTCCGTCACCAGCAATGGAGCTAGCGACACCGGACCCGCTGCCTGTGAGCAGCGTAGCCACGCCGGTAGGGCGCAAGGCTACTTCAAAATCGACTAGGCCCATTGACCCAGAGTCGGGCCTGGAGTTTTTACCTTCGCAAGGAGAGACCGTTTGCTCACGGCTCTCCCAGATCGAGATCTTATTACAGAAGATGCTCGAGAGGGACGCACTCTGGGAGGAGGAGTGGTGCCCGCGCCAGGCTTTGGGAGAGCCTGTGCTAGCAGCGCCTGCAATAGGGCTGCAAGACTACCCATCATTTGAAGAGGAGGGTATACCGGCTCAGCAATTCACTGAGGCCGAATCAGTAGCTGGGAAGAGCCACAAGGGAGTGGAACTAGAACTAATTCCAAATATAACGGAGGAATTTGCAGACCCCAGAGAAGCAGGGGAGCCATTAGGGGAAGAATTGGCAGCAGCCATTCAATACATGCTCTCACATCAGCTTCAAAAACTGGCTATGGATGAGGCGGCCAAAAAATATGAAGCCTCAATTAATTGTGGTTTGTTAAAAGTGGCGACGGTGAACTATCTTATCTAGACACAGTTGGGGGTTTCAGCAAGGGCACCGGAGTTGAAGTTTCAAAAAGTACTTAAATTGCTCTCAGCAGGGCTTACTGCGTTTGCAACTACTGTAGATAAGGGGCACATGACAGAAGCCCACCAGGATGCGCTGGGACTCCTGTGCAGTACATTCTCTGAAATGAATAATATAAGGAGGAGTGCTATCCACCCAGTCATAAACCCAAAACTGGCATCACTATGTAAGCCAACCAGCGCACAACCGCCTAACCTTTTGTTTGGCGAGGATCTCGCTAAGCGAGTTGAAGAACTACATGAGGATGCAAGAACCATGGGCCTCATTAAGCCAAGTGGCTAACCAGGAAAAAGGACTTTTCTTTATCGGCGGGGTACCATTACAGACGCCGGGGAAGGGACGAGCTACTCAGTTTCACACACTCGGAGCTGGCAGCCTGCTACAGGCACGAGGGGAAGGATAAAATTCCCTACAAAGGGCTGGGGCAACAAGGGCAGCCAGGACATGTACAGGTGAGAGATTTTGCTCCTAAGGAATACAAATCAAGTGAAATAGATGTTCAAATTGGGGGCAGATTACACTTGTTTCTCAAACAATGGCAGGAGATAACATCAGATTCATTTATACTGAGCAGAAGAGAAGGGGTTAAAATTGAATTTTACCCTACTGTGTGTCCACCCAGTCAGCATGTTCCAAGTCGGAAACTTATATTTTCACAAGAAGAGAATATGCACATACAAGCAGAACTTAACAGTTTACACAAAAAAGGGGTTATTGAGAAGTCAGTTCGTCAAAACCGTCAGTTTGTGTCAAGTATTTTTCCTAGGTCTAAAAAGACTGGCGGATGTAGAATCGTTCTGGACCTGACGAGCTTAAACTCCTTTGTACGCTATAGGCATTTCAAAATTGAAACCTTTTCTACTGCTAAGCATCTGGTTTCCAAAGGGTGTTATATGGCCAGCATAGATTTGAAGGTGATATTACTCAGTGTCTGTCCATTGTGATGATAGGAGGTATTTGAAATTTACCTGGATGAGTCAGCTGTGGCAATTCGCCTAATGGATTAATGTCAGCTCCCAGATTATTTACCAAATTGTTGAAACCTGTTCTAGGACTACTCCGAGCTCAGGGGAATGTTGTACTGCCCTATTTGGATGATATTTTAATTATTGTGAAGACTCGGACTGCAGCTGAATCATCTGTTTCAATTGTTAAATTCGCTTTTGAGCATTTGGGGTTCATCATTCATCCAGATAAATCCAAATTATCATCAGTTAAAATTATTGATTTCTTAGGCTTTACCATTAATTCGGATCACATGTTAGTGACTTTGCCCAGGGACAAAAGGCAGCAGTTAATTGAGGATTGTGTCAACCTTCTTAGTGAGCAACGACCTTCAACTAAAAAAAGAAAGCCAGTTTAATTGGTAAATTGGTGGCTGCTTTTCCAGCTGTACAGCTTGGACCTCTGCATTATCAACACTTACAACGAGCAAAAGAACAGGCACTGAGGACACATGCAGGTCATTTTGATAGGCTCATGCGATTGTCAGCAGAGGCAATTTCAGAAGTTCAATGGTGGATCACAAATGTCTCAAAAAGTTCCAGGGAAGTTTTGGTTGAACCACCTTCCATAATCTTACAGACGGATGTTAGTGCGCTGGGTTGGGGTGCTACAGATATGTCTTCCAGTTGGAGGCAGATGGAATACTGATGAGACATTCCTTCTTCAATTAAGAGGGATCAATTATTTAGAGCTTTTGGGAACCTTGTATGGGCTTAAAGCTTATTGCTCTGCCAGGAGTGACTTGCATGTGCAGGTTCAGATTGACAACACTACAGCAGTGGCATATGTAAACCACATGGGAGGAGTCAAGTCACAGTCTTGTGATAGACTGGCTAATTATATCTGGGGCTGATGCATTGACAAAAACATCTGGCTTTCAGCAATATATTTACAAGGTAGATTCAACACAGTAGCAGACACTAGGTCACGCCAATTCAATGATAACATAGAGTGGATGTTAAATCAGGACATATTTAATCAAGTGGTTGCTCAGTATGGAATGCCAGATATTGACTTGTTTGCATCTAGACTAAACCATCAGTTGCTCAGATATGTTTAATGGGAACCAGATCCTGGCGCAGCAGCGGTGAATGCATTCTCGCTGCATTGGGGTGGAATGTTTGTATACGCATTTCCCCCATTCTGTCTCATCAGTCGATGCCTGCAAAAAATCAAGCAGGACTCCGCTTCAGGAGTATTGACAGTGCCAGATTGGCCTACCCAGCCATGGTTCCCTCTCGTATTGCAGATGGCTATTCAGACTCATATGATTATTCCCAAACATAAACACCTGCTGGTGAACCCGTTAACTGCCGATCAACATCCTTTACATGATCATATTGATCTGTTAATTTGCAGATTTTAAGGAGGCCATACCTGGGGAGAGGACTGTCTGATCGGACCGTGGATGTTCTCACGTCGGCCTGCAGGGATAGTACTCAGAAGCAGTACATCACCTCGATAAGGAAGTGGGAGGTATTCTGCCTACTGCAGAATATCTCATATCAAACTGCAGGCATCCCAGACGTACTGGAGTTTTTGTCCACTCTTTACTTTGATCAAAAATTAAGCTATAGTGCGATTAATACAGCCAGAAGTGCTCTGTCTTCTTATTTACCCATGAGTTCAGAGTTGCATTCAGTAGGGACACATCCGTTAGTCTCTAGATTTATGAAGGGAGTTTTTAATTCTAATCCTCCTAAACCCAGGTATTTGTGTATTTGGAATGCAAGCGAAGTTGATCATGCTTATGGCGTTGGTATCAGCCCAACATGTGCAGACATTGCAGAAGCTACAGCTAGACATAATGCAGGTATTGGCAAATGCCATTACTTTTTATGTTTATGATCTGCTTAAATAGAGTAGAATAGGCAGACAGGATTGTTTTTTCAGCATACCCAACAGATTCTCACCCGTGTGTAGGTTCATATTTGTCTCATTACATTGAGGCTACCAGAGTCCTATGAGGAACAGAGTCCGCATTATTTATTAGCTGCAAAAAAACACACAATAAGGTGTCGGTGCACACAATTTCAAGGTGGCTAAAGCAGGTTCTGGAAAGTGCTGGGATTGATACTGATAAATTCAAATCTCATTCCACCAGGGCGGCATCAACGTCTGCGGCCAGGGCGATGGACGTGCATATAGACCATATCCTTGTGGCCGCAGGGTGGTCCAGTGAGCTGACCTTCCAGAAATTCTATCATAAGCTGATTGCAAGGCTGGGGGTATTTGCTGAGTCTGTTTTGAGTTCTGTTATATAGTTTCCCCCTGAGATAGAGGGGTTGCTATTGTTTATCTTTGTAAATAAACCGTTAATTCATTTAAACAATGTTATGATTGATGCATTATTGATTATTTAACGATTTGTGTCAATCAATGCAGTGTGAACTGCATTGATGTTGGGTCTGCGGCATGAAATCACAGAGCTTTGAAATCTTCACGTAGTCACTCATGTGTCTCCGACGTAAAATAGTAAGATTAAACGAGAACCTACCAGTTTGAAGTTTGATCTTTATTTTATGAGGCGTTACAATGAGGGATTACATGCCCTCCGCTCCCAACCCTCATAAATATCATCTGGTAATTAATAATAATAATAATATCTTTTATTGTCATTACAAATAAGTGCAACGAGATTTGGTTTGCAACTTCCATCCGATGTCATAACTTAATTGACAAATAAAATTTAGATTTAGATACCCCGAGAACAAGGTTTGTAAAAACGAACATTACACCAGTAAAATCAACACAGACTAAAGTACGAGGCCGGGGGAGACAGTCCATGGGAGGTACTCAGCAGGGCCGGTTCAGAGCCGCTATAGCTCTGGGAATGAAGCTGTTCCTCAGTCTGGAGTTGCAGGCGTAGAAGGCCTTGTAACGTCTGCCAGAAGGGAGTAGTTTGAACAATCCATTACAAGGGTGAGAGGAGTCTTTATGAATGCTGACGACCTTCCTGAGGCACCGTGTGTGGTAGATGCCCTCCAAGGCTGATAGAGGTGTCCCAATAATCTGTTGCGCTCTGTGGACAATGCGCTGAAGAGCTCTCCTCTCCGCCTCCGTGCAGCTGAGATACCACACAGAGATGCCATATGTTAGTAAGCTCTCTGTGGTGCAGCGGTAGAAGGTCGTCAGCAGCTGTTGGGGCAGACCAGTCCATTTCAATGTTCTTAGGAAGAACAGTCGTTGCTGTGCCTTTTTGACCAGCGCAGCGGTGTTGGTGGACCATGTGAGGTCCTCTGAGATGTGAGTGCCCAGAAACTTGAAGCTGGACACTCTCTCCACACTGTCTCCGTAGATGGAGATTGGGGCGTATTCCCCATTCTGTGACCTCCTGAAGTCGATAATCAGCTCCTTGGTCTTGGAGGTGTTTAGTGCAAACTTGACAATGGAGTTGTTGTCAAATGCAGGGACACAGTCGTGGGTGAAGAGGGAGTAGAGCATGGGGCTCAGTACACAGCCCTGTGGTGTGCCGGTGCTCAGGGTGATAGTGGAGGACAGGTACGGCCCCAATCTCACTGCCTGCGGTCACTCCTTCAGAAAATTCAGGATCCAATCGCATATCAGTGAGCTGAGGCCTAGCTGGTGGAGTTTGGTGGTGGGCTTGGTGGGGATGATGGTATTGAAGGCAGAGCTATAGTCAATGAAGAGCATCCTCACGTAGGTGCCCTGTCTTTCCAGGTGGGTCAGGACAGTGTGAAGAGCCACAGAGATGGCATCCTCTGTGGATCTATTTGCCCTGTATGCAAATTGATGAGAGTCCAATGATGCAGGGATGCTGGATTTGATGTGGGAGAGGACCAGCCTTTCAAAGCACTTCATTGGTATTGGAGTTAGGGCAACCGGGCGGTAGTCATTCAGGTTGGTGACTTTAGACTTCTTCGGCACCGGCACTATGGTAGCTGTCTTCAGGCACATGGGGACTGTTGCCAGAGATAGAGACAGGTTGAAGATCCTCCTAAATACCTCCGCCAGCTGTACAGCACAGTTCTTTAGTACCCTTCCCTGGACTCCATCTGGGCCTGCAGCCTTGCATGGATTGATCCTACGCAGAGCGCACTGTACCTCCTGGGTGCTCAGTGTTAAGGCCTGTCCCTCCGCCCTAGCCGGGGTTTTTCCTCTCCTGGTGGTGTTGCCAGTTTCAAAGCGGGCAAATAAGGTGTTTAATTCATTGGCCAGTGTGATATCACTGTGGGGGCAGACGGGGCTGCTCTTGTAGTCAGTGATGTCCCTGACACCCTGCCACATGCTTCTGGTGTCCGCGGTGTTGAAGTGGTCTTCCACCCTTTGCCTGTGGATGTCTTTGGCCTTTTTTATGCCTTTGTTCAGGTTTGACCTGGCAGCACTGTGGGCAGATGTGTCCCTGGATTTAAAGGCAATGTTGCGTGCACTTAGCAGATTCTGAACCTCCATGTTCATCCACGGTTTGCGGTTTGGGAACATTTTATTTCCTTGTCCACTGTGACAAACTCCACACAGCAGTTGATGTAGGAGAGCACAGTGGATGTGTACTCCTCCAAGTCTACCTCTGTACCACTGGTAGCCTGTTGTGCAAACAGGTCCCAGTCGGTGCAATCAAAGCAGTCCTGGAGTTGTAGGGTGGCGTCCTCGGGCCACATTTTGACCGTCTTCATTGCAGGTTTGGTCTTGCGGATGAGGGGTTTGTACGCAGGCAGTAGAAATAGTGAGAGGTAATCGGATTTTCCCAGGGATGGGCAGGGGAGAGCTCTGTATGCGTCCTTGATGTTGGTGTACACTTTATCCAGTGTGTTTGAGCCCCTGGTAGGGCACTGCACATGCTGGTGGAATTTGCGGAGTGCAGCTCGTAGGTCTACCTGGTTAAAGTCCCCTGCAACAATGAAGGCACCGTCAGGGTGAGCATCCTGCTGCTTGCTGATGGCCGAGTGCAGCTGTGCTAGCGCTAGGTTAGCATTAGCCTGTGGTGGGATGTATATGGCCATGATGATAACCACAGTAAACTCCCGAGGCAGGTAAAACGGCCTACATTTAAGCAGTAGGTATTCCAGGTCTGGGGAACAGTAGCTCTCTACGGCAGTGTGGTTGGTGCACCAATCCTTGTTGATATAGATGCAGAGCCCTCCGCCCTTGCTCTTACCGGAGTCCTTTGTTCTATCAGCACGATGCAATGACCGGTTGGTTAGGTCCACAGCCCCGTCGGGAACCAGCGCGCTGAGCCAGGTCTCTGTGAAGATCAGCACACAGCAGTCTTTCAGGGATCGCTGGGTGTTGATCCAGAGCCTCACCTCATCCAGCTTGTTGGTGCGTGACCGGACATTCGCGAGAAAGACGCTTGGTAGGGATGGTCTTTGTGGGGCCCTCCGTACCCTGTCCTGCACCCCCGCTCGCCTTCCACGTTTCTGCTTCCTCTCCCGGTGCATTCTCCGTCTCCTACCCTCCGGGGTGGTGATCCAGGAGGCTGTTCTGCCAAGCTCCATCGGGATTTTGTTGAGGGTACTGTAGTACTCACCAGCCAGTTTCTCGCAGCCATGTCCGATGTTGAGCAGTTCCATTCGGCTCCACGTGCGACCTGCCGGGATCACAGTGCAGGTACTGGATATCCCCGTCCTGGAGGCGAGTCCCTGACTATGTTTTCTGGGGGTACTGGGATTTCTAGGGGTTCTGAGGTTTTTAGGTACCATATTTCCACAGCAGCATCGGTACCGGGCTGCTCCGAATTGACTCGGACTGGGGAGCGCAAAGCCGCCGGGTCTGATTTCCCCGTCCTGGAGGTGCGTTCCTTACGGTGTTTCCGGGGGGTACTGGGATTTCTAGTGCGGGTACTGGGGTTTCTAGGGGTTCTAGGGGTTCTCGGGGTTTTAAGGTTTTTAAATACCTTGTTTTCACAGCTGTGTTTGGTCGCGGGCTGCTCCGAATACACTCGGACTGAGGAGCGCAAAGCCGCTGCATCTGAACGCGCCGCCATCTTCCGATTAAGATAACCATATAACAATTCCAGCACGGAAACAGGCCTTCTCGGCCCTTCCAGTCCGTGCCGACCATTTATTTTCCCCTAGTCCCATCTACCTGCACTCAGACCATACCCCTCCATTCCCTTCCCGTCCATATACCTATCCACTTTAGTTTTAAATGTTAAAATCGATCCTGCCTCCACCACTTCTGCAGGAAGATCATTCCACACAGCCACCACTCTCTGAGTAAAGAGGTTCCCCCTCATGTTACCCCTAAACGTCTGTCCCTTAATTCTCATGTCATGCCCTCTTGTTTGAATCTTCCCTACCTTCAATGGGAAAAGCTTATCCACGTCAACTCTGTCTATCCCTTTCATCATTTTAAAGACCTCAATCAAGTCCCCCCTTAACCTTCTGCGCTCCAAAGAATAAAGACCTAACTTGTTCAACCTTTCTCTGTAACTTAGTTGCTGGAACCCAGGCAACATTCTAGTTTCAGCTCGGTCTGTAGCTCCAGGATAAGCTGCCACCTTTTTCTGGTTACTTCAAGAACCTGCGGTAATGGATCCATCTTGGTCAGTGTTATACACGTCTTGGTGCAGGGGTTGTTCCCCAAGTCCAGCCCATCTGGGCCACCCTCAGGATACAAAGTAGGGTCAATAGTCCAATTGTCATTTCTTGGTTCTCCTCCATTTACAGTCAATCATTTATCAGATGTCTCCAACGGGAGTAATCTTCAATCTTCACGGTGGTGAGTGTCATAGTAGCACCTGGTAGCGTCTCCGCCAACACAGTCCCAATTTTGTCCGATCCCAGTACCTTTTCAGTCTCCCCGTAGCATGGACTGTGTCTGTGTTCAACTGGCAGTGACTTCTGCGTTTTCAACCCCTGTGAATGCAAGACAGACAAGGTTGTGCTTAATTGCTGTGTGTATGTAATTAATTCATTGCTGTGGGCCTCACTAACTTCCACACAGAGATTCTCCATTTTGTGACATTTACAGTGGCTTGCAAAAGTATTCATACCCCTTGAATTTTTCCACATGTTGTCATGTTACAACCACAAACGTAAATGTATTTTATTGGGATTTTATGTGATAGACCAACACAAAGTGGTGCATAATTGTGAAGTGGAAGGACCTCAATCAAGTCCCCCCTTAACCTTCTGCGCTCCAAAGAATAAAGACCTAACTTGTTCAACCTGATAAGAATTTTGAATACTTAAATGAAATCTTCTCATCAACCAAGATGAGCTGTGCTGTGGTTCTAATCTTCTGTTATCTCACTATTATACTTCAGTCACTATTACCTGTGATTTCACTCCGCTGCTTTGAAGATTGATGCACGTGCGGCTGGACGGGGTTCTTCACGTAATACCTCATCGTAACTCCTCATAAAATAAAGATCAAACTTCAAACTGGTAAGTTCTCATTTAATCTCACTATTATCTTTACAGAGAGGATTTGATCCTGGGAGTACAGGTGTTTTACTGCAATTATATAGGGCTTTGGTGAAACTGTACCTGGAGTACCGTATAAAATTTTGGCCCCATTATCTTAAAAGGAACATACTTGCTGTGATGGTAGTGGTCAATAGGGGCACTGCATTGAAGGCAGCCTCTGCCTACAGTCCATTTGTTTTTTAATCCTTTTTTTTAAATTTTCGTCAGTTTTAAAGTTTGTTTTGGGGAATCTTTAACTTTTGTATGTGGGGGAGGGGGGTAGCGTAAGGGGGAAACTGTTTCACAGTCACTTCCTAGCAAGGAAGCGACTATTCTCCGAGTCGCGTCCTCGCCCCCCTCCTCGCGGCCTACCACCTGGATTGGCGTGGCCTTTCCTGCCGGTGACCGGAACAGTGTTCAACAGCGAAGGCGCAGCGCTGGAGTCACCGCAGAGCGGGCGATGCCTACCTGGATCGCCGTTTGGAGCTCCGGAGCGTTGGGCTGCTGCGCCAACATGGCTGAGCTGTGGTTTGGAGAGCTTCCAGCGCTGCCGGCGCTGAACAACATCGCGGAGTCCTGGCGCCCTTTGCCGAGGGCCGCCAGCGTTGCATCTCCGCCCAGTGCGGAGATGCAACGACTCGGATGTCCAAGCCACTGAGGAGGTTCTCCAGACCCGACGTCGGACTTCCATCACCCCGGCAAGCGGGCCTGAACATCGGGCCACCCTGAGGAGCAGGAGCGGGGGTTCGGGAGCCCCCCCTCCCCCGACCACGGGAGAGCAGCAGAGGAGGACGACTGCATTTTTGGAGCCTTCCCTCACAGTGGGAATTTGATCCTGCTGTGTGGGGATATCTGTGTTAGAAAAAAACTATCGTGTCCTGTGCTCTTTATTTGTATGGCGACCACACATTTCACTGTACCAATTGGTGCATGTGACAAATAAATATATCTTGTATCTTGTACAGCAAAGATTCACTTGACAGATTCCAGGTCTGGCAGGATTGTGGTGAGATTGAGTAGACGTGGCCTGCATTCATTCTCGTGGGTTTAGAAGTATACGAGAAGATTTCATTGAAGTATCCAAAATTCTTATCGGCCGCAAAAGACTAAACGCAGAGTAGATATTTCTCCAGACTGAGAAGTCTAGAACTAGAACTCGCAGTGTCTGTATAACAGTAGGTTGCTTAGAATTGAAATAATACATTTTTGAGGGAGTTGTAGGCCCAGTCTTTAAATTATTTCTGAACCTAAATTTTGGGATATCAAGGGAAATGGGAAGAGTGTAAAATTATGCTGTGGTAAATTCCAACCACGATTTTGATGAATGACAGCACAGAATTAAACGACCAAATGAGTCTGAAGAAGGGTCTCGACCCGAAACCTTGCCTATTTCCTTCGCTCCATAGTTGCTGCCTCACCCGCTGAGTTTCTCCAGCATTTTTGTCTACAATTGATTCTGCTCCTATTTCTTATGGTTATTGATTACCGATTAGGAATAAAAATAGAAAATGCTGCAAATCGGCCTGGTTGCTTCTGTAGAGAGGGGAGGCAGAGATAAAGTTTCAGGACCATAATCCTTCATTAGAATTGAAGAAATGTAGAGATAAACACATTTTAAGGTGCTGGGAAATGCGAAGGGAAAGCAAGAATGAGGAATTAAACAACAAAAGGGATAAAGTTGTAGATTGTTAGTGGGACACATATAAAGAAAAGAGACATTTAAAAAATCAATCTAGAGAAAGTGTAAAGCTGTGTTACGCAGTAATATGAAATGGACACCTTAAATGACACTAATAAAACTGCAAATAATGGTAATCTTCAACAAAATGAGGAAATGCTGGAAATACAGCATCAGTAGAGAGTTAATGTTTGGGCCTGAGACTCTTTGTCAGTAGATGTCTTATCGCAATTAAGTGAGAAAAGTTAAAATTGGTGCAGAGACTGCACAGCACAGTGGTGCAGCAGTTGAGATGCTGCCTTACAGCGCCACAGACCTGGGTTTGATCCCGACTACGGATGCTGTCTGTACGGAGTCTATACGTTCTCACCATGACGGCGTGGATTTTCTCTGAGATCTTCGGTTTCCTCCCACACTCCAAAGACATCCAGGTCTGTAAGTTAATTGACTTGGTATGAATGCTGGGGTGGGAGATTGCAACTTTTTCGTGGTCTGCCCTGTTTCAACTAATGCAGTCAACCTGGCGTGCACAATCAAATAACATCAAATAAGACAAGTTATCCTACAACTTTAGGCTGTGTACACCATACGCAAGAAGAAGAAGTATGAATGCAAAATTGTCCCTAGAGTGTGTAGGATAGTGCGCGGGGATCGCTGGTCGGTGCGGATTCAGTGCGCCGAAGGGCCTGTTTCTGCACTGCATCTCTAAACTAAACTAAAAGAATCGACTTATTGGTGAATTCATTGTTGAGTTTGGAAGGCTGCAATGTGACAAACTGGTTGATGAGTTGGTGTTCCACAAACTGATGTTGAATTCCACGTAGAAGTATGCAAGGCTGAGGAAAATAAGTGCAATGGAAGTACATTCACCATTATAGACAGCAAATTGATCATCCAGTCTATGTGTGCGTTGCTGATGTAGAGGAGACAACGTCACCACCATTGAATGAGGCATACCACTTCTTTACCTGGAACCTGGAATATATTACAGTTTGATTTTTCCTTATATCAATTATTGTAATATTGTTTGGGGTTCTACCTACTGTTCCTATCTTTCTAAGCTACTCATCATACAGAAGAAATTTATGAGATTAATTTCTCACTCAAATTCACAAGAACTTTCTGCCCCTCTCATCAAGAAGTACTCAATTTTGTCTGTAGATAAACTGAATGCATTCCAAATAAGTATTTTTATTTTCAAATATCTTAAATGTAAACATGATTTGCCTGTTTCTCTTCATGATCTTTTCACCCTTTTTTCTAATATTCACCATTACCCAACCAGAAGAAATGATCTTCATCTTCCGTTTTGTCGAACATCCAAACACCAACATTGCATCACTTTTAAAGGTCCTCAATTTTGGAATACCGTGCCTCTGTCATTAAAGTCGCACACCTCCTTAGCCACCTTTAAGATTGAGCTTAACAAGTTTCTCATCATGTCCTGAGTTCTGACCTCCAGCTTTTTGTAATGCTATTTATGAGCGAACTACTTCTGTTGACTCTTATCTCATACTATACCTTATTATTTTATTTATTTTCATATTTTTAATTTCATATTTTTAATTTTCATTCTTAAACTGTATTATTGTTTATTATTGCCTTTTTTATTCCTCCTACCCCCTAATTTGCCATTAACGCTCATTTTCAGATGGGAGCGGGCTTTGAATAAGCCCTCTGGGCTTCCCTTCCCTCCCAGCACTGTATGGTATTATAAATTGATCGTTTGTCTTCTTTTAAAACATGGTGCAAATAAATAAACAAACAATAAACAAACTACAAGAAATGGCAGATGCTGGAAACTTGAGCAAAACACAAAGCGTTGGAGGAACTCAGCGGGTCAGGACGCATCTATGAAGGAATATGGACAGGCAATGTTTTGGGTAGGGATCCTTCTTATTCAGAATGTTTGTGACCTGAATGAGGGTTGTACAGAACATAGAATACAGCACAGGGACAGACCCTTCGGCCCATATTGTTTGTGCAGAACATGATGCCAGGTTAAACTGATCCCATCTGCCTTTACTGATCTAAAAGCCTCTTAACCACTACTATCATGTCTGCCTCCACAACCACCCTTGGCAATGTATTCCAGGCATTCACTACTCTGTGTAAAAACACTTGCTCCACACATCTCCATTAAACTTTTCCCCTTCACCTTATAGCTATGCTCTCTAGTATTGGATATTTCCACCATGGGGAAAAAGTTTCCGACTGCCTACCCTGTCTATGCCTCTCATAATTTATTATACAATTATTAATTTGAGATAGGCATGAGTTGGTAGAAGACAGGCGTTGCACATGAAGATTGGTATGGGAAGGGCAAGGTTCACCGGTGACGATAAAAGACTGAATTTGAGTCTCTCCGTAGCTTACAATGATCCATTCTACACGTTCCTTGCCCTCTCGTCCTCTTTGATCTGTCTTCACACCTTACCTTCCATATCTCTGTCTCCCTTTCCCCTGACTCTCAGCCTGAAGGGTCTCGACCCAAAAAGTCACCCACTCCTTCACTCCTGAGGTGCTGCCTATCCTGTAGACACACAATGCTGGAGTAACTCAGCGGGACAGACAGCATGTCTGGAGCGAAGGAATGGGTGACCATTCTTCAGATCCGACCCGCAACGTCACCCATTCCTTCTGTTCAGAGATGTTGCCTGTCCCGCTGAGTTACTCCAGCATTTTGTGTCCATCTTCGGTGTAAACAAGCAGCCTCAGAGGCAGCCAACATCATCAGAGACCCGCAGCATCCTGGCCACACACTCATTTCACCGGGAAGAAGGTACAGGAGCCTGAAAACTGTAATGTCCAGGTTCAGGAACAGCTTCTTCCCTACAGCCATCACACAACAACAAATAAGCTCTGTACCACAACAGACTATTATTATTATTGCACCATATATGTTTATTTATTGAGTATGCCTGCATGTGTATCTAAACACACCAAACTTTTTTTTTCTCATTTATGTACTATGCTTACATATTCAGTTGGGCTGCAGCAAGCAAGAATGTAATTGTCCTGGGGGTTACACAAAAAGCTGGAGAAACTCAGCAGGTGCAGCAGCATCTAAGGAGCGAAGGAGATAGGTGACGTGTTAAAGAAGGAACTGCAGATGCTGGAGAATCGAGGGTTACACAAAAAGCTGGAGAAACTCAGCGGGTGCAGCAGCATCTAAGGAGTGAAGGAGATAGGCGACGTTTCGGGTCGAGACCCTTCTTCAGACTGGTCAGGGATCAGGGAAACGAGAGATATAAACAGTGATATGGAGAGATAAAGCAAGAACAATGAGTGAAAGATATGCAAAAAAGTATTGGTGATAAGGAAAGCAGGCCATTGTAAGCTGTTTCTGGTGTGAAAATGAGAAGCTAGTGCGACTTGGGGGGGGGGGGGGGGGGGGGGAGATGGAGAAGGAATGTCAGGGCCCGAGGGCTGAGGGAGAGGTGGGGGGGTGGGGGGAAAGGAGCAGTCTGGGTTAACAGAATTGAGAAAATTCAATGTTTAAGCCCAGAGGATGCAGACTCCCCAAGCGGAATATGAGATGTTGTTCCTCAAACTTGCGGTGTTGTTCACTCTGGCCATGGAGGAGGCCCAGGACCGAGAGGTCGGATACGGAGTGGGAGGGGGAGTTGAAGTGCTGAGCCACCGGGAGGTCGGGTTGGTTATTGCGGACCGAGCGGAGGTGTTCGGCGAAACGATCGCCTAGCCTCCGCTTGGTCTCACCGATGTAGATTAGCTACCTCGTCTACTGCATCCGTTGCTCCAGATGCCAGCTAATCTACATCGGTGAGACCAAGCGGAGGCTAGGCGATCGTTTCGCCGAACACCTCCGCTCGGTCCGCAATAACCAACCCGACCTCCCGGTGGCTCAGCACTTCAACTCCCCCTCCGTATCCGACCTCTCGGTCCTGGGCCTCCTCCATGGTCAGAGTGAACAACACCGCAAGTCTGAGGAACAACATCTCATATTCCGCTTGGGGAGTCTGCATCCTCTGGGCTTAAACATTGAATTTTCTCAATTCTGTTAACCCAGACTGCTCCTTTCCCCCCCCCCCCCCCCCCCCACCGCCCCCCCACCTCTCCCTCAGCCCTCGGGCCCTGACATTCCTTCTCCATCTCCCCCCCCCACCCAAGTCGCACTAGCTTCTCATTTTCACACCAGAAACAGCTTACAATGGCTTGCTTTCCTTATCACCAATACTTTTTTGCATATCTTTCACTCATTGTTCTTGCTTTATCTCTCCATATCACTGTTCATATCTCTCGTTTCCCTGATCCCTGACCAGTCTGAAGAAGGGTCTCGACCCGAAACGTCGCCTATCTCCTTCACTCCTTAGATGCTGCTGCACCCGCTGAGTTTCTCCAGCTTTTTGTGTAACCCGAGATAGGCGACGTTTCGGGTCGAGGCCCTTCTTCAGACAATGTAATTGTCCTATCTGGGACATATGACAATAAAACACTCTTGACTCTTGCATCTGCACATCTCGTGTCCAGGGATGCTGCCTGTTCCGCAGAGTTGCTCCAGCAATTTTGTTTGTGTCCATCTCCGAAGGAAATGCTCGAGTCGGGATTCTGCAATGATTGCAGCCCCCCCACCCCCACCCCCACCCCCACCCCCACCCCCACCACTTTGCTGCACAATTGCGAGCGTGCCTTTGGCGGAAAGAAATGCGGAGGGGAGTGGGGGGGGGGGGTGGTGTTGGCAACTTATGCATGCATATGCATGCATGTGCATGAACGCTGTGTGACTCGCACGCTGCTCTGCAGCCTGGTGCAGCCTGGAGCGCGCGAGTGAGTGAGCGAGCAGCGCGAGGCCCCTCCCCTCCTCTCCCGGGCCGGGTCGGGCTGGGCTGGGCTGGGTTGGGCCTAGCCCGCCGTCCCAGGCCGTGCAGCCTGCACCTCGAGCCGCCCCCCCCGCTGCTGCTGCTGCTGCCGGCGGCCTCTCTCACTCTGGTCTCAATGAGCCGCTCCCACCGCCGCCCTCGCACACCCCGCTCGGCTGGCATGAGGTGAAACGGTGAGTATTGCAACCCAGTGATCATTTGGCACCGGTTTTGCAGTGAGTGAGTGTGTGTGGGTGTCCTAACACTCCAGCTCATCCCATTGTGTGTGCAGGAAGGAACTGCAGATGCCGGCTTACACCGACAAAGACACAACATGCTGGAGTAACACAAGGCAGGAGGGAAGGAACGGGTGACATTCCGGGTCCAGACCCTTCAGACTGAAGTCTGTCTGAGGAAACGTCACCCACCCATCCCTTCTCTCCAGAGATTCCCCTGTCCCACTGAGTTACTCCAGCATGTTGTTGTTGTGTCTATCTTCAGTGTAAACCAGCATGTTGTTGTTGTGTCTATCTTCAGTGTAAACCAGCATGTTGTTGTTGTGTCTATCTTCAGTGTAAACCAGCATCTGCAGTTCCTCCCCACACATTTCGCCCGCTGCCTGTCCCACTCAGTTACTCCAGCATGTTGTTGTTGTGTCTATCTTCAGTGTAAACCAGCATCTGCAGTTCCTCCCCACACATTTCGCCCGCTGCCTGTCCCACTGAGTTACTCCAGCATGTTGTTGTTGTGTCTATCTTCAGTGTAAACCAGCATCTGCAGTTCCTCCCCACACATTTCGCCCGCTGCCTGTCCCACTCAGTTACTCCAGCATGTTGTTGTTGTGTCTATCTTCAGTGTAAACCAGCATCTGCAGTTCCTCCCCACACATTTCGCCCGCTGCCTGTCCCACTGAGTTACTCCAGCATGTTGTTGTTGTCTATCTTCAGTGTAAACCAGCATCTGCAGTTCCTCCCCACACATTTCGCCCGCTGCCTGTCCCACTCAGTTACTCCAGCATGTTGTTGTTGTGTCTATCTTTGGTGTAAACCAGCATCTGCAGTTCCTCCCCACACATTTCGCCCGCTGCCTGTCCCACTGAGTTACTCCAGCATGTTGTTGTTGTTGTGTCTATCTTCAGTGTAAACCAGCATCTGCAGTTCCTCCCCACACATTTCGCCCGCTGCCTGTCCCACTGAGTTACTCCATCATGTTGTTGTTGTGTCTATCTTCAGTGTAAACCAGCATCTGCAGTTCCTCCCCACACATTTCGCCCGCTGCCTGTCCCACTCAGTTACTCCAGCATGTTGTTGTTGTGTCTATCTTCAGTGTAAACCAGCATCTGCAGTTCCTCCCCACACATTTCGCCCGCTGCCTGTCCCACTGAGTTACTCCAGCATGTTGTTGTTGTCTATCTTCAGTGTAAACCAGCATCTGCAGTTCCTCCCCACACATTTCGCCCGCTGCCTGTCCCACTCAGTTACTCCAGCATGTTGTTGTTGTGTCTATCTTCAGTGTAAACCAGCATCTGCAGTTCCTCCCCACACATTTTGCCCGCTGCCTGTCCCACTCAGTTACTCCAGCATGTTGTTGTTGTGTCTATCTTCAGTGTAAACCAGCATCTGCAGTTCCTCCCCACACATTTCGCCCGCTGCCTGTCCCACTGAGTTACTCCAGCATGTTGTTGTTGTGTCTATCTTCAGTGTAAACCAGCATCTGCAGTTCCTCCCCACACATTTCGCCCGCTGCCTGTCCCACTCAGTTACTCCAGCATGTTGTTGTTGTGTCTATCTTTGGTGTAAACCAGCATCTGCAGTTCCTCCCCACACATTTCGCCCGCTGCCTGTCCCACTCAGTTACTCCAGCATGTTGTTGTTGTGTCTATCTTCAGTGTAAACCAGCATCTGCAGTTCCTCCCCACACATTTCGCCCGCTGCCTGTCCCACTGAGTTACTCCAGCATGTTGTTGTTGTGTCTATCTTCAGTGTAAACCAGCATCTGCAGTTCCTCCCCACACATTTCGCCCGCTGCCTGTCCCACTGAGTTACTCCAGCATGTTGTTGTTGTGTCTATCTTCAGTGTAAACCAGCATCTGCAGTTCCTCCCCACACATTTCGCCCGCTGCCTGTCCCACTGAGTTACTCCAGCATGTTGTTGTGTCTATCTTCAGTGTAAACCAGCATCTGCAGTTCCTCCCCACACATTTCGCCCGCTGCCTGTCCCACTCAGTTACTCCAGCATGTTGTTGTTGTGTCTATCTTCAGTGTAAACCAGCATCTGCAGTTCCTCCCCACACATTTCGCCCGCTGCCTGTCCCACTGAGTTACTCCAGCATGTTGTTGTTGTGTCTATCTTCAGTGTAAACCAGCATCTGCAGTTCGTCCCCACACATTTCGCCCGCTGCCTGTCCCACTCAGTTACTCCAGCATGTTGTTGTTGTGTCTATCTTCAGTGTAAACCAGCATCTGCAGTTCCTCCCCACACATTTCGCCCGCTGCCTGTCCCACTGAGTTACTCCAGCATGTTGTTGTTGTGTCTATCTTCAGTGTAAACCAGCATCTGCAGTTCCTCCCCACATATTTCGCCCGCTGCCTGTCCCACTGAGTTACTCCAGCATGTTGTTGTTGTGTCTATCTTCAGTGTAAACCAGCATCTGCAGTTCCTCCCCACACATTTCGCCCGCTGCCTGTCCCACTCAGTTACTCCAGCATGTTGTTGTGTCTATCTTCAGTGTAAACCAGCATCTGCAGTTCCTCCCCACACATTTCGCCCGCTGCCTGTCCCACTGAGTTACTCCAGCATGTTGTTGTTGTGTCTATCTTCAGTGTAAACCAGCATCTGCAGTTCCTCCCCACACATTTCGCCCGCTGCCTGTCCCACTCAGTTACTCCAGTGGGCTCGCCAATTAATCATATCTTTTCTTCAAACCTGAGCTGCTATTCCAGCCTTGTTTTCCCTGGGCTGCAGGAAAGCCCTGACATTTAAACTTGCGCCACTGTGGCTTATATAAAAAAAAAGTTGCATGAGGCTATGTAAAATGGGGGAAGAAAAGTTGTTTACTTTTCTAAATAGTGTCATTCGGAGAACGGTTGCTATCAACCAGTCAAAGGTCTGGATAGATATTTTTTTTTAAAGTGGGTGATTTATTTTTATTATGTCATTTTCCTTGTAGTTGAGGAGTCCAGTGACAGAGTTCAGTTGTCGTGATGGATTTGTGACTCTTTATTTTGGTCCACAGCCATAATCTCTCTCCCTACAGCTGTTTGAGATGTCTGTGCACCTTCAATTCTGATGATCCTTTAGATTAGAAGGTAGACACAAAAAGCTGGAGTAAGTCAACGGGACAGGCAGCATCTCTGGAGAAAAGGAATGGGTGACGTTTCAGGTCGAGACCCTTCTTCAGATCCTTCAGATTATCCTGTTCCCAATATCTAGAATTTGCTCCCTGGATCTTTCCACTCTTTTTCTTATTTAAGATGCTCCTTAAACTCTACTTTTCAACCAAACGTTTGATTTTTTTTTCATGATGTGACCCTCGAGCTATTTAATAACACTTCTGTGAAGTAGGTAAGGACATGTTATTATGTAAATATGCTATTTATAGTCCAGTCATTGACGGTTCTGCTGTTTGAATCCGTGAATTAATTGAAATGTAATTGTTGATCTCTCTAGTAAATGTTTCAAAGCTGCAAGTTTTTACATTTCCATAAGTAGATCAGAAATATGAATTTAGGAGGTTAGGGGTATAATTAATGATCCTTTATTGTTTGTGTGCAGAGCAACAAGGTTAAGAATGCAATCCTTGTTGTTAGAATCCTTGTTGTTAAGGAGAGTGCTAAATATCTACATTAAGCCACATCACTTATTTTCTTCCCCCATGTTAAGCGTAGGTGCCCTTAGGAATTTCAGTTCTCTGTTCTGGCTTCGTTCCTCGGGCAACAGTAAATCCTCTGAGGAATGCCTATTGTGTATCTGCAACTCAACACAATAAAATTAGGATGTGCTTGGCATCTGCTATCTTCTACCTTTTCTTTAGAGGGTAAAAAACCCCTCTGTTTAATTTACCAGTCTGTTCATTAAATTTAGCTATTGGGTTACCACACAGCTAAATTGATGTTAAACAAAAATGTGTTTTTGTTCTTGTACATTTGATGGGTTTTTTTAATGTAGAAAACGGGTAGAAACAAAAGTGCAAAAGGATTTTTATTTTGAACAGTGATCTCTGCTGTTATCATGACTATTTTCACTAAACATTTTACAGAGGAGGAATAGGCATCAATTAAGAAGTAAAATGGATTAGTTTTGAGAAGACCTTTGAAGGGAAGTGCCAGGTGCGGGTGGAAGGGAAGGAGACAAAGTACATTTGGAGGAGAATTGCAAAGGAGAGGGAAACATCGCTGAGCATCGGCTCAGCATGAGGTAATATGGGGGATGTGAACTACTGGCTAGGCTTGAAGTAACAAAGAATAGCCTGGAATGGAAGGGGCAAATGGTGGCTGGAAATGTTTGAGGCACGTGGCAGAAAAAGATCCCATCAATGATGTTGAATCTGTGAAAACTGATTTTGGAAAACAGATGTTAAAGTTGATTTCCAGGGTCATAAGAAGACATGGTGGGATAATGGATTGGTGGGAGACATGGTTAAGGATAATGGAGGTGCTGAAATGCAGAGCTTTGCAGTTGGTGAAATTTGTGAAGGTTTCAGCAAGGAAAGATGGTAAAGAAGATATTGCAAAAAGTTGATCCCTGAGATAATGATGTGTGAGGGTGTCACAACTGATGAACAATGGGTTGGGTGAAAATCATAGTAAGGAATCAGATGTAGGGTTCAGCTTGGAACAAGCTGAATAAATCCAAGATGAGGTGTTCCATACCAGGACAGCGGAACGGAGGTTCCCCTCTTTCATTATAGACGAGGCCCTCACTAGGTCTCCTCGATATCCCGCAGCTCTGCTCTTGCCCCTCCTCCCCCCCAGTCATAACAGGAACAGGGTCCCCCTAGTCCTGGCCTTCCACCCCATCAGCCGCTGCATACGACACGTAATCCTCTGACATTTTTGCCACCTCCAACGGGTTCCCACTACTAGCCACATCTTCACATCTCCACCCCTTTCCACTTTCCGCAGAGGTGGTTCCCCCAACAACGCCCTGGTCAACTCGTCCCTCCCCACCCAAACCACCCCTTCCGCAGGTACTTTCCCCTACAATCGCAGGAGATGCAACACTTGTCCCTATACCTCCCCTCTCGACTCCGTCCAAGGACCCCAACAGTCTTTTCAGGTGAGGCAGAGGTTCACTTGCACCTCCTCCAATCTCTTGTACTGTATGCGCTGTTCCAGGTGTTGGCTCTTGTAAATCAGCGAGACCAAGAGCAGGCTCGGCGATTGTTTCGCTGAACACCTCTGCTCAGTCCGCTTTAACCTACCTGATCTCCCGGTTATAAATAGTTTATCTCCCCATCCCATTCTCACACTAACCTTCCTGGGCCTCCTCCATTGTCAGAATAAGGCCCAGCGCAAATTGGAGGAACAGCTCCTCACATTTCACTTGGGCAACTTACACTCCAGCAGTATGAACGTTGACCTCTAACTTCAAGTAACCCTTACTTTCCCTCTCTCTCCATGCCTCACTCTTCCCGGTTCTTCTACCAGTCTTACTGTATCTGACTAGATTGTGCTTTGGTGTTACCTTCTCCCAACTAACAATGATCTATCTACATTCCCATTGTCATGTTTTCACACCTTACATTTTCTTATCTATACACTTCCTTATCTATGTACCTCCCTCTCCCTGACATCAGTCGGATTCGACCCGAAACGTCACCCGTTCCTTCTCTCCAGAGATGCTGCCTGTCTTGCTGAGTTACTCCAGCATTTTGTGTCAATCTTTGAATATATCTTTTAAGGTTGTACACCACTGGACATGAACTGTTTGAACAGCCAATGAGATTAATGGAACTGTGTGTCTGGAGAATCCAAATCCTTGGTTCAAAATGGAACTTTGTAGTGTCACTTGCTAATGTCAAAAATGAATGCACACATAAATAGTTGTCTGAAGCCTCAAAACAAGGCAGTATTTAATGAGTTGCATGTAATATGATCAAGTACTTTTCCACCAACCCTGGAATTGAAGGCAAAGAGTAGTTGATTATCGTATGGGGTAAGTAACTGTTTGGATTTAGGATCTTACGACGAAAGTGACTATTTGGATTTGGGTCAGGAATTATTGAACAAAATAGGACTCTCTTCTCTAAAAAAGAGAGGATTCAGGAGTGACCAGGGAGAGCAGCCAGAAGTCGTTATGCATATTGGCACAAATGACCTATGTAGGAAAAGGGATGAGGTCTAGCGGAGTGAATATAGGGAGTTAGGCAAAAGGTTAAAATGCAGGATCAAGAGTGGTGATCTTTGGATTACTACTAGTGCCACATGTTAGTGAGGATAGCAATAGGAGGATAGGACAGACAAATGCGTGGCTGAGGAATTGGTGCAGGGGACATGAATTCAGATTTTTGAACCATTGGGATCTCTACTGGGGCAGAGGTGATCTGTACAAGAGAGACGGGATGCACCTGAACTGCAGCGGCACCAACATCCTTGCAGGGAGGTTTGCTAGTGCTACTCGGGAGGGTTTAAACTAGAATGGCAGGGATATGGGGACCAGAGCAGCAGGTCAGCATGTGAAGGGTTGATGAGAAAGTGGAGGTGATGACATGTAAGTCTCACAGGAAGGACAGGCAGGGAGTGGTTCATGACTATGGGGATTATGAAGGGCTGATGTATGGAGTATTGTGGGTAAAGCTGATGAATTTAGAGTCTGGAGCAGTGCTTGGAATTGTGATGTGGCCATTATGGAAACTTGCAAGAAGGACACAACTGGCAGTTCAGTGTGCCTGAGTTTCGATGTTTCAGATGAGGTAGAGAGGTGGAGGAGTTAATTCACTAATCAAGGAGAATGTCATGGCAGTTCCCAGAGAGGACAGGTTGGAGGGTATGTCACCTGAGGCATTAAGGATTGAGCTCAAAAATAAGAATTTACTTTAATGCAATTATACTACAGGCCACTAATAGTCAGCCAGGGAGATAGAGGATCAAATATATAGATCACAGGGTTGTTGCAGTGAGTGACTAACTTCCCCAATATTGAATGGGACTTACTCAGGCCAAAAGGACTGACATTCTGGGCCAAAGAGCTGTTCTTGTGCTGTACTGTTCTATCTCTGTACCTATAAAAGTCTCATCTTGTGTGTGTGTGTATGTCCATGTTTGTTTTGTATCTTCCTCAAAACGCTACGCGCTAGCGCTTACATTTTTAGGTATTCTAACTCGCATTTTTCCTGTCCACGCCGTACTCGGGTTCACTTAAGATTTAATTCTATATTTCACAAGTTATCGAGGATTTAAGTTTAAAAAAAAAACAGTTCTCACACACAGCCACAGTGCCACAATGACATCACAATGGGATGTTGCCAACGGTAACAGCAGCATGAGGTTGCTGCCCCTGTACCAATATCTGAAGGGGCTGCTCTTCAAGTTCTGGTTGCATTTTAGTCCCACGTTCATGGTGTTTGGACACAAGGCATGGAGTGGGGAGGGCCGATCGGGGGGGGGGGGGGGGGGTATCTCCCTGTTGGTTTGCTCCTGGGCCAGGCCGAGACACAGCGGGCGGACGATGGTCACACCATAGTCGGCTGCCTGCCCCTCTTCCGGGCCTACGTCTGCTCTCGTGTACCTGTAGCGGGAACACGCGGTGTCCACGGGGACGCTGGAGGCCCTCCGTCAACGCTGGTCGCCACAGGGGATGGAGAATGCTGCATGCTGCCATCCAGGGAGAGCAAGACGGAGAAACAGAGGGGGAGAGACACAGAGAACGAGACGGAGAGAGAGAGAGCGAGAGAAACCACCCCCTCCCCCACTCCACACACGTCGAGTCCACTCTGCTGCCCGCCCCCAACCACCCGCATCAACCGTCCCCCCAATAAATTCCATAATTTTCATTGTTGGGGAGTGATTGGCTCCGGGAGATGCCTGTCTCCGGGGCGAATGTCGACCCCACGCCCCGCTCCTCCACCCACCCGCATTGGGGGACGGGACCCACATGGTCTGGTATTCTAAAAAACCCACACGATCACAGGGAAAACGTGCAATCGCCATACAGACAGCGAACGAGGTTGGGATCGAACCCCGATTTCTGGTCCTGTGAGATCACCAGCAGATCTGCCAGCTGCGTCACTGTACCATTGGTGGAGTTGGACGAATGAATTTTAATTGCATGACAAGAATAAGCGAGTTCGGTATTCTGACTGAGCATGCCCAGGTCATAGGTTACTAGCTATAAACAGCCTAGGCAACGGTGGTGCTGCATTGTATGCAGGCTTGCATTTTGTCCTTGGTCGAGGTCGGGCCCGGTTCTCCGTCGCTGCGGCCACCGTTGAGTTGCTGCTGGGCCGTCGCTGTCCCGTCCCTGTGCGGGGTGGCCCTGGGCCGGCGGGACGGGCCCGGACTGCAGCTGCTGGCTCCAGCTTGGCTCTGCCTGTCCCGCCGGGTTGGCCGGCTCCCCTCCACCTCCACCCCCCTCCCCTCAGTCCGACACCGAGATCCTGCTGAAGATGGGCAGCCGCCGGCCCTTCTCAAAGACGGGCGACTCGGAGCTGCTGCTGCTGGAGTCGTCCTGGTCGGAGAGAGAGTCTGCGGATGGGCTCCTGCCAGCCATGGGCAGGCCGGGCGCCCGCTGGAGCTGTTGGTGATGGTGGTGCTGACAGCAGCAGCAACCTCCTCCCCCTCACATGCCCAGCCCCAAGCCCAGAATCTGGGCCTGCTCCTACTCCAGGTTGCCTGCAGCATGGCCCAGTCAAATGCCGAGCCGGAGGAGGCTGAGCCAGGGACGGTCCAGTGGCGCTTGCAGCGCCAGGGATGTGTGTTAGATCCTGGCTGCGGATGAGGCGTGGTTCTGTGGATGCGGTGCGGCAGCTGCCAAGACCCGGTCCACTCTTTCCTCCCACCGCTGGTTTCCCCCCCCCGCCCAGTCGCCTCCCGTTCGACCGTTGACAAATCCCATGATTCCTTGCATTTTTCAGCATACCGAACTCGCTTATTAAAATCGACTAAAACATTTTTTTTCCCTTTGGACAATGAGCTTTGGTTTGCCTCAGGTGAGGGTGGTTGAGTTATTTCATTGCATGGAGACTGAAAGTGCCTTTATTGTTTTGGAAGTGAGTGTTGATATTGTAGATGGGTCTATATGCTTATAATAATAATAGAAAGTTTTGCACAGTGCTTGGAGTCATAGGGTTACACAGTGTGGAATCAGAACCTTCGGCCAACTTGCCCACACCAACCAACATGTCGTCTCTATACCAGTCCCACCTGCCTACATTTGGCCCATATCCTTAAAAACCTGTGTCATCCAGGTACTTGTTCAAAGGTTTTTCACTTTTCAAACATTGCGAAAGTTTGGATTTCGTTCCATTCACCCTTCACCCTTTGTGTGGAAAAGTTACCCCTTGGGTTCCTATTAAAGCTTTTCTCTCCCCCTCACCTTAAACCCATGTCCCCTGGTTCCTGATGCCTCTACTCTGCGCAAGAGACTCTGTGCGTCTATCCTTTCTATTCCTCTCATGATTTTGTACGCCTCTGTTAAGATCACCCTCATCCCCCTGCGCTGCAAGGAAGAGAGTCCTAGCCTGCTCTATGTCTTCCTATAGCTCAGGCCCTCGAGCCCTGGCAACATTCTCATAAATCTTCTCTGCACCCTTTCCAGCTTGACAACATTTTTCCTATAACATGGTGCCCAGATTTGAACATCGTACTCTAAATGCAGCCTCACCAATGTCATATACAACGTAGCGTGACCTCCCAACTTCTATACTCAATACTATGACTGATGAAGGCCAATGTGCCAAAAATATTTTTGACCACCCTATCTGTCTGTGATGCCACTTTCAACGAACTATGTACCTGTACTCTGAGATCACTCAGCCCTACAACACTCCCCAGAGCCCTACCATTTACTGTTGCTGCTGTCCATGTTAGTGCTTCTAAAATGCAACATCTCACATTTCTCTCTCTTACATTCCAACGACCATTCCTCAGCCCACCTGCCCAACCGATGAAGATCCTGCTGCTATTTTTGACAACCACCTTCACTATCTACAATACCACCCACTTTTGTATCATCTGTAAACTTGCTAATCATGTCATGTACGTTCTCTTGGCTTATAACTTTAAAACTTTTCACATTGCCAGCTACCTTTTATAAAGGCTGAGGTAGTCCGAGATTGAGAAAACATGATGTACCCATTCACAAAGAAGGTGTTTCTGAACCACTGAACTGAAATAAGTGATCATCAGTAAAGCATTCAGGAGGGAGAATTGCAGGGATAGGCCTAGCCTGCAGCAATTTTTAAAGAATATAAAGAATAATGTGTTAATCAAAAGTAACCTTGTTATTTTATGCTGCACCAGGGTGTTGCAAATATCTTAGTAAGATATTGTGCTCTCTGCCAGGAAGATGTATGATATTGCAGATGTAGCATATTAATCCTGTTCCATTGCATTTTTTTTTGTTTATTTTATTAGAAGTTAATACAGTATAAAACAATACAGTGGCACATCATTTTAGATGCCAACTATGTCATAACGTAATACATTCTATGTGCAACCTCTAGTTTTATGTTTTTGAAAAGGAAGTAAAAAACAAAAAATAGAGAGAAGAAAAAGAGGAAAAGTAGATAGTAGAAAATAGAAAAACGTGAAGTGTGTATATAAGAAAATAAAAAGTAGAAATAGGAGAAAAAGACCCTTAAAGAAGAAATTTTCAAATCTTTGTTCGGAGATTTAAATCTCCACAACCTGACCTGAAATCATTAATCTTTACGATACAGCTGCATCACATGATTGCAAAAAGTCGAAGAAAGGGGACCAACTCCTTAAGAATTGGTCATATTTATCTATTAGGCGGAGTCTCATTTCTTCAAGGTGAGCTATGTCCGTCATATTCCTAATCCACATTTTAATAGTTGGTATAGCTGTATTTTTCAAAATGTAAGTATCAATTTCTTTCCAATTATTAACCCATAATTAAAGGATACTTTTTGGTCTTTGTTTAAATTGATATCTTCTATTATTATTCCAAATATAATCCATTCCGTATTAGGTTCTATCCATTGCATTCTTATACTGTTGATGTTGTTTGTGTATAATTATAATAAAGCAGTTCAAAGCTCTTCCTGCCAATGTGCTAATTCTAGATTGTTTAGGTATTTGAAAGATTGAAGGCATTTGATGAGTCTGCAACTTCCAGCATGTATCTCATTGTGATCTTTAGTTTATGAAAAGGCAGATAAAGTTAAACGCTGATTTGATTTTTGTTTTGTTTTAGCCTGGTCATGATGCTTACTCATGGAAATTGACCTGAAATATCTAAATGTTTCGAGGGATGTTTGTATTTCATAAAAGAAACTGTAATTAGCCAACAGTAAATCTTGAGACCTCTGTGGCGATGGAGGTTATAAAAAGTACCCTGAAATCTCACAGCATTTAGTGGGTTTGAAAATGAATTATAGTGACTGTACAAGCTCCTAATGTTGACAATAAGATGTATGGCAATATTAAGTGTATTTAAAGTGTACCTTTTATGGAATTTGGAAAGGCAACACATGATATGATTAAGGTTTTCTGGACTCTGAAAAGAACTATTGGAGGAAATTGAAACATTATCCAGTGATGGGAATGACCAGTGGGGCAAAGAGATGCTGTCACCTGGGGGCGCCGTTGAGTATGGCTGCCCTGCCAGCAGCTGTTAGTCCTTTCACCCTTTTTAAATTTTTAGTGAGTTAAAAGTGTTTGTTTTGGAGGTCTTCTAGTCTTTTTATGTGGGGTTGGGGGGGGGGGGGGGGAGGAGGAAACTATTTTTCTCAGTCCCTACCTGGTCAGAGATGCAGCTTTTCTCCGAGCCATATTTTCGGCTCTTCCTCACAGCCTACCAACAGTCTGGAGCGGCCTTTTCCTGCTGGGACCGGCCAGAACTTCAGCTTCGGCAGCGGTGCAGCGCTGAGGCACCATCAGGGAGCGGGCAATGCCTTTATCGGGTCGCCGAGCGGTGGGCTCCGGAGTGCTGTGACCGCTGACTCCAACATCGCGGAGCTGTGGTCTGTGGAGCTTCCAGCCGCGGGTGGCGCTGAACTTTGAACACCGCGGAGCCTGGGATCTCTCGCCGAGATTGCCAGTGTTGGAGGTCTCCAGGGAGGAAGCGGCTGCTCCAGACACTCCGAGCCGCTGAGAGTGTTCTTTCGACGCCGGAGCTCCATCATCCGACGAGAGGGCCTGAAGCATGGGGCTGCCGTAGCGGCGACTGCGGAGGCCTCAATATGCCCGACCATGGGTGAACAGGGGATGGGACTGGACTTTGCTGCCTTCCCTGACAGTGGGAACCATTGTGGGGGGGATGTTTTTGTTATGTTTATTGTTGAATTCTTTAATGTTGTGTCTTATCTTTATTCGTGTGCTGCAAATGGCAAGTCATATTTCACTACACCAATTGGTGTATGTGACAATAAATGTCCTTTGTATTTGTATCCTCAAATCCATGTCAAATACCTCAAAAGAGAACCAAAGAATAGGTATGTTACATTACTTACCTTTAGCGGCGCTGCAGTTCTGCCGCTCCCCGTGTGCGTGACTTTGGCGCCTTTCAGAGGGGGAAAAATGTTTAAAATGCCGTTTTTCCCTAGACAGTCCAAATCGTTCCATGTCGGGCGATCTCGTTGCTAAAGAGAAATCGCTCCGACATTTCATTCATGAAGCTATTTTTAAACTACGCTAGATTATTTATTAACTAGAGTAGTTTAAAAATCATCTTCTAAACCTCTGAATGCCGACAGCAGAACGGACCTAACGTAGGGGAGAAAATAAAGTGCACAGTTTATTTTTATATAAAAACGTGGTTCTTAGGAAGCCTTTAATCACATTTTCATGTTGCGAAATGGGGCCAAAATTGTATGAACCGGCAGAGTTTTTCATGCCGACTTCACCACAAACCGCAACGCTCTAATCCACCGCATTCCACTAAAACACACTCGCAAGTTGATTTAAATGGCCATTAATTTACAGGCATTAAACACTAAATTCCTTCCATTTGGCCTATATATTCATGAAAATTAGATTTAAAAATCATGTTATATTGTGGATTATTGTGTGACTGTTATTTGGATACTTAGGCAATTTAAAAATATTTATCATTTCTTAAGAAATGGATAGATGTTTAGATCTATTAATTGAATTTTGTAATTAGCTACAATTAGATAACTAACTAATTATATGCTTTAATTTCAGGTCATACAAGTAAGATTGTATTTGTTTCAGAATGCTTCAATCTATAATAACTGAAAATTTCATTGAGCTCTTAATTTTTAAGAAAGTTATGGGCTTTTGACTGTCCTTGATCACAGCTTTTGTGTTAAGTCAATGGAAAGGCAAGGAGGAACAAGATGTTAATTTCCGAGTATGAAAATGGCCATAACTTTTTTAATACTGAAGATATGAAAGTGAATTAGGTGTCAAATTAAACTTATTTTTATGCTTTATCTGATCGGATAAATTGCAGACTTGATTTTTAAAATCTCAAAATTTTGTAACATTGCTACTAAGAAACACTTCTTCATGATATTAGCTGATTTGTTGGGAAATACATTCACAAACATATTGTCGCATGTCTGTCTTTATGTTAATAGGTTAATTATATATCAGGAAGCCTCAGGATGGTTATCATGGCTACATTGGAATGTTTTTTAAATAAATTAATATTGTCAGAGTGAAGGCAACTTTGCTCTGGGACATGCTATGTGCCAAATATAGTTTGTTGTTTCCACACACACTCCTCTCCTTGCTTCCCTGTTGCTCTGCAACTGTGTGTGTGTGTCTGGCTTGTCTGTCTTTTCTGTCTGTCTGTATGCATGTGCTCTCCGTATATGGTAGATTATTGTTCGGCTCTCTTGGTTCATGACATTCTCAGAACTTTCCATAATGATCAACATCAATAAGTCTCAGTATGGGCAAGTCTGAAGAAGGGTCTCGACCCGAAATGTCACCTATCTCCTTCGCTCCTTAGATGCTGCTGCACCTGCTGAGTTTCTCCAGCTTTTTGTGTAACCCTGGGCAAGACTACAAATTGACATTCACTGTCCAGAAGCAGAAAGCGGTTCTATTGCTGCTTTCAAAGATAAAGATTGGATGCTGAAATGTTGCCGTGCTACAGGAGAAGATTGTGGAGGTGGGATTGTCGGCATTGCTGGTGTGGGCTTGATATGATGTCTGGCCTGCTTCTGTCATTTGATGGTTCTAATCAATGCTGTATCACTATGCACATTGATATGAACAAGTTAAGCAATGCATGTAGATAGCAGTTTTATTTTCTTTACTGAGTTTTTCAAGATATTCTTGACTTCTCATTTTTGCAAATTTCTTTCTGATAGGACCTTCAGCCAACTGACGTGTCAGAAGAAAGAGGGATGGCTACACCCCCTGCACCTGGTCCAGGGTTGCCCGGAGCATTTTCTGGGCCTCCAGGCCAGGCAGGACGTGAAGTTAATACAGCTTCTCTCTGTCGAATTGGCCAAGAGACTGTGCAAGACATTGTTTCAAGAACAATGGAGATTTTCCAGCTTCTAAGAAACATGCAGGTCAGTGACTGACTGATAGATTCTTACAAGATGAGGAATTTATCCTCGACGCTGTGCATGATCAGCAGTATGGAACATACACAAAAACATGAGCAATCAAGTGTGGCAGTGTACGGTTTTTGTATTATTTTGCTGCTGATATCAAATTTGATAAACAAAAGAACAGAGTCTTGGGGCAGGAAGGAATAGCAGATGCTGGTTTACTCTAAAGATAGGCACAAAATGCTGGACATCGGGGGGGTCAGGCAGCATCTCTTGAGAAAACAAATAGGTGACATTTCAGGTAGAGACTTCTTCTGACTGAGAATCTGGGGAGAGGGAAATGAGAGATATGAAAAGGTACAGAACATATCAGAGCCAGCATCGATGACCGATGAAAGGTGGAGCCTGCAATAGTCCATGGTTGTCTATAGAAGAGGAAATAACGAAGGGATTCAGTGAAACTAGCAGGATGACTGGGAGGGGGAAGGTCAGAGAGAGAGTGAATGCAAGGATTATTAGAAATGAGAGAAATCAATATTCATTATATTGGGTTGCAAGCTCCACAAGCGAAATATGAGATGCTGTTCCTCTCATTTTCGTTTGGCCTCGCTCTGACAATGGAGGAGACCCACGACAGAAAGATCAGTATGGGTAGGGGATTTAAAATGTTTTGCAACCAAGAAGTCGGGTATGCCAAGGTGGACTGAGCAGAGGTGTTCCGCGAAATGTCTCGCTGGTATATTGGACTCCGCACCAGGAACAACAGTTACAATAGATGAAGTTCGAGGAGATGCAAGTGAACCTCTGCCTGGAAACATCCTTCCAATGTCTATCCTAGTTAGACCTTTCATTATTCACTAGGATTCAATGAGATCTGCCCTTCAAAACTACAGCGAGTACAGGCCCAAAGCCATCAAACACCCCATTGTATGTTAACCGAATCATCCCTGGGATAATTCTCGTAAACCTCCTCTGGACCCTCTCCAACGCCAACACCTCCTTCCTCAGAAATGGCGCCCAAAACTGCTCACAATATTCCAAATGGGCCTCACCATCACCACTTCATTACACCCTTGCTTTCATACTCTAGTCCCCCCAAAATGATTGCCAGCAGAAGTGTTCTGTTGAAGCATAAATTATATAATAAAATTGTGATGACGGCTTTGGGAATTCATGTTCTGTGACAAACTGAAGCCAAGGGTATCTATAAATCAAACTTTATTGCGAACTCACTTTTAATGCCACATTTATATTGCTGAGACGGTTCCATAGTTTGTCAAACTTTCATTTCATAAATGCCACCAGTTTAAGTGGAAAAGTAGGTTATAGAGTAGGAGCAGAATAATGATGAGCATTTCATTTACAACTGTAAGATGGCCTCTTAAGGATATTTTTTTTTTAGTATCTACTAATTACAAATTTTCATACAGTTTGCATTTTCGGGAATTTTGAAGATGTAATCAAAGTTATAAAATAATTTGAGATGATCATTAGCAAAATATTATGTTTCCTTGGGATTAGTATCAGAAGAATAAAAAAAGGAAGAGTTAGATCACATTCTTAACAACCTCATATCTTTTGACGTAATTGATTATAAGGCCATGGCTTCATTTAAGAATGAATTGGATTGATATCTATAAAGAGAGATATAATTGGCACAATTATATCAATTAATGTGCGTCATTAGAAATAGCATAAACTAGCCGAATTTATTAAAAAGCACAATATTCTGAACAATATTCCTAACTTTTGAATATTCTTCCACATGAAGTGGAATATTAACTCCCCAAAACTGTGCGGGTTTCAGTAGGTCAAGTCAAGAGAGTTTATTATCATGTGTCCCAGATAAGACAATGAAATTCTTGCTTGCTAGGCATAAATACAGATCAGTTCAGTGTGACTATATATATATATAGTCTTTTGAGGCAACGACTGCAATAGATCCCCTCGATGGTAGGGAGGTCAGAGTCGATGATGGACTGGGCAGTGTTCACAACTTTTTGCAGCCTTTTCTGCTCCTGACGCTCAGGTTGCCGTACCAAGCCACGATACAACGAGAGAGTCCTCCTTGACATACCGACTATCCGTAATCTTCTTAGGAAGTAGAGGCGCTGATGTGCTTTCTTTATGATTGCATTTTCAATTTCAATTTCAAACTGAAAAAAACTCTGTATTCATCATTGCAATTTGAACGGGAGGGATGGTTGACTGCTTCTAAGAGGATGGGTGGATCACTTAACTGTTATAAATGTGGCTGCGTGCCTTAGATTTAAATCACCAAAAATTTAAATTTAAAAGCTGTGGCCGTGGGAAATTGAGTTCAAATGGCCTCGTGCATGTCTGCAATTCGGGGGAAAATTCCAGCTTTTCCAAACTTTCCAGTTTATTCCTGCACACATCCAAGAGATCTCCAACCTAGGGATCAACTACTCTCATCTTTTTTTTAGGTGAATATTATATATGTTAGAATAAGGACCAAATATGACAATATGTGTTGATTACAATGTTATATCACAGCATCTAGTTGTTTAAGAAGGAACTGCAGATGCTGGAAAAATCAAAGGTAGATAAAAATGCTGGAGAAACTCACCGGGTGAGGCAGCATCTATGGAACAAAAGAAAAGATGATGTTTCAGGTCGAGACCCTTCTTCAGACTGATGGGGTGGTGGGGCGGGAAGAAAAAAGGAAGGGCGGAGACAGTGGGCTGTGGAAGAGCTGGGAAGGTGAGGGGAAAGGGGGGGAAAGAGGGAGAAAGCAAGGACTACCTGAAATTGGAGAAGTCAATGTTCATACCGCTGGGGTGTAAACTACCCAAGCAAAATATGAGGTGCTACTCCTGCAATTTACAATGGGACACGCTCTGGCCATGGAGGAGGCCCAGGACAGAAAGGTCGAATTGGGGATGGGAGGGGGAGCCTATGCTTGGTCTCACCGATGTAGAGCAGCTGACACCTAGAGCAGTGGATGCAATAGATGAGGTTGGAGGAGGTGCAGGTGAACCTTTGCCGCACCTAGGTCTTTGGATGGAGTCCAGGGGGGAGGTAAAGCGACAAGTGTAGCATTTCCTGCAGTTGCAAACGAAAGTACCAGGGCAGGGGGTGGTTCGGGTGGGTAGGGACGAATTGACCAGGGAGTTACGGAGGGAGCGGTCTCTGCGGAAAGCCGAAAGGGGAGGAGATGGGAAGATGTGGCCAGTGGTGGGATCCCGTTGGAGGTGGCGAAAATGTCGGAGGATTATCTGCTGTATGTGACGGCTGGTAGGGTGGAAGGTGAGGACAAGGGGGACTCTGCCTTTGTTACGAGTGGGGGAATGGGGAGTGAGAGCAGAGTTGCGGGGTATAGAAGAAACCCTGGTGAGAGCCTCATCTATAGTTGAAGGGAACCCCCATTCCCTAAAGAATAAGGACATCTCCGATGCCCTGGTTTGGAACACCTCATCCTGGGTGCAGATGTGGCGTAGACGGAGGAATTGAGAGTAGGGGATGGAGTCCTTACAGGAAGGAGGGTGGGAAGAAGTGTAGTCCAGATAGCCATGGGAGTCAGTGGGTTTATAGTAGATGTCGGTCAATAGTCTGTTACCTGCGATGGAGATAGTGAGGTCTAGAAATGGTAGGGAGATGTTGGAAATGGTCCAGGTGTATTTGAGTGCTGGATGGATGTTAGTGGTGAAATGGATGAAGTCAGTGAGTTGTGTATGGGTGCAGGAGGTAGCACCAATGCAGTCGTCAATGTAGAGTTCGGGCATAGGGCCACGGCACGCCTCAAACAAGGATTGTTTTACGTACTCTACAAAGAGGCAGGCAGAGCTGGGGCCCATGCGCGTGCCCATAGCTAAGCCTTGGATTTGGTGGAAATGGGAGGAGTCAAAGGAAAACTTGTTGAGGGTAAGGACCAGCTCCGCTAGGCAGAGGAGAGTATTGGTTGGTTCTGCGGTCGAGGAAGAACCGGAGGGCTTTAAGATGTAGAGTGACTGGATATCCATGGTGAAGATGAGGAATTGGGGGCCTAGAAAACAGAAGTCATGGAGGGGACGAAGAGTGTGTGAGGTGTGTTGGACATAGGTAGGGTGGGATTTGACCGGGGGATAGGATGGAGTCGAGGTATGTGGAAATAGGTTCGGTGGGACACGAACAGGCAGAAACAATGGGTTTGCCAGGACAGTCAGGTTTGTGGATTTTGGGGAGAAGGTAAAAGGGCTGGGGAACGGTTGGAGGCTGGGGAGGGCAGGGAGCCGGAGGTGATGAAGTCAGTGATGGTGTTTGAGATAATGACCTGGTGCTCGTCTGTGGGGTCATGGTCCAAAGATAAGCAGGAGGAGGTGTCTGAGAGTTGGCGCCTGTCCTCAGACTTGTAGAGATCAGCGTGCCAGACTACCACGGCACCTCCTTTCTCGTCTGTGGCGTCATAGTCCAAGGATAAGGAGGAGGAGGTGTCTGAGAGTTGGCGCCTAGTTGATGTTCAGTTTGGGGACATGGCATGGAAACAGACCCTTCAGCCCACCTAGTCCACACCGACCATCATCCGCTCACACTGGTTTCATGTTATCCTTTTTTGCATTCACTTCCTATATACTAGGGCCAATTAACCTACAAACCCGCACATCTTTGGCATATGGGAGGAAAGGAGCACCTGGATGAGACCCACATGGGCACAGGGAGAATGCACAAACTCCATACAGACAGAACCTGAGGTCACGATCGAACCCGGGTGTCTGGTGCTTTCAGGCAACAACTTTATCAGATGCGCTGCTGTGCATCTTGGAGATGTACAGCACAGAAATAGACCATCAGCCCAACTCATCCATTTCAACCAAGCTGCCTTCCTGAGCAAGCCTTAGTTGCCTGCTATTCTCTAAATCCTTCCTATCCACGAACCTGTTCAAATATCTTTTAAATGTTGTTCTACAACACTCCCAAGTGCCTGGTCACTCACTGTGTATATCTGTGTCCTGGGCCTCCTCCATGGCCAGAGTGATCACCACCGGAAATTGGAGGAACAGCACCTCATATTCCGCTTGGGCAGTCTGCACCCTAGTGGCATAAACATTGAATTCTCCCAATTCCGTTAGCCCTTGCTGTCTCCTCCCCCTTCCTAGCTCTCCCTCAGCCTTCGGGATCCTCCTCCTTTTTCCTTTCTTTTCCCAGCCCCCCACCCTCCATCAGTCTGAAGAAGGGTTTCGGCCCGAAACGTTGCCTATTTCCTTCGCTCCATAGATGCTGCTGCACGCGCTGAGTTTCTCCAACACTTTTGTCTACCTTCGATTTTCCAGCAACTGCAGTTCCTTCTTAAACACTGTGTATATCTTGCTCTTTTTTAAAAATCTTCTTAAAAGGCATAATTTAACGCTTTCTGAGTTGAATTCCGCCTGTCCTTTTGCTCGCTTTCCCAATTGATCTTGATCCTATTGTAATCTTAGACAACCCTCTTTGCTAACCACCACACAACTAATTTTGGTGTCAACTGCAAATTCCTAATCATGTCACCTATGCTCGCCTCCAAATTGTTAATGTTGATGACAAACAGCATTGATCCCTGCATCATACCACTGGTCACAGGCCTCCAATCTGAAAAACAACTCTCCACCACCAGCCTCTGACTTCTTTCACCAAGCTAGTTTGGTATTACATGGCATGATCATCCTGGAGCCCATATGGTATTCTGGACCAATCTACCATGTGGGACTATGTCAAAAAGCATTGCTAAAGTCAATGTAGATAACATTTACTACTCTGTCATTGTTTCTCCTCTTCAAACAAAATTAATGGACAATTTACCATACACAAACCCATGCTGATTTGCCAGCGGTAGAGTTGCTGCCTTACAGTGCCAGAGACCCGGATTAGATCCCGACTACGGGTGCTGTCAGCACAGAGTTGGTACGTTCTCCCCGTGACCACGTACGTTTTCTCCGAGATCTTTGGTTTCCTCCCACACTCCAAAGACATACAGGTTTGTAGGTTAATTGGCTTGGTATGAATGTAAATTGTCCCTAATGTGTGTTAGATAATGTTAATGCATGGGGATCGCTGGCCGGTGTGGGCCAAAGGGCCTGTTTCCGTGCTTCACCTCTAAAGTAAACTAAAAATTCTTGCTTTCCCAAATGCAGATGGATTCTGTCTCTCAGAATCCTCTGCAGTAACTTTCTCACAACTTATGTTAGATTCACCAACCCAGTTCTCTGGCTCATTCTTGTAACCCTTCTTTTTAAAAAACAAAAGGCACAAGTTCCTCCATCCTCGAGTCTTCTGATCCATCAAAAAAATCTCTGCCAGGAACCCAGCAATGTCTTCCCTTGCTTCCAAAAACGTCTTGATATACATTTTGTCAGGTCCTTTTACTTTTGACAGCATCATAAATGCACACCGCCACCAACACAAACAATCCACATTTCACCCTTTAGTTACTCAAGTTTTGCAAAAGCTAAAGCACATTATACAAACTTGCATTCTTGGTAATGTCTGCTGATGGTGCATATTGGGAATGTTGGCTGTGATCTCGCTGCAGTTTACTATTCATTCATTTTAATTGTATGAATGTTTTAAATGTTCCCCTTTGTGCCAGGAGGTGGAGTGCTTTATCTCATTTTATATGAAACCATTATCCATTGCAAGGGCTGTCAGGAGATTTTTTTTTTTTGTGTGTGTGTTTGATCAAAGTAATGATTGTATTAAACAAAAAAATGATATGCAGTTTCAGCTCTGGACATTAGGGTATGTCAAATAACACCTTAAAATATACAGCCCCGGGAGTTGCCAGCATATCTCAACCTGTATCTCAAGGTTCTGTGGATCTTGCTGAGATTTCCCAGTTTGTATCGGATGGAAGCTATAAACTGATCCCTTGCTACGTTTAACCTGAAGGGGGATCCAAATCACCAGTTATTGGAAGGCCAATTGTGTGGTTGCTGGGAAGAAAAATATTAATTTAATTTCTATAACATTTATTTCCGGCATGTGAAAGGTTTTAATTAGTTTTTTTTTTAGTGTTTCCAGCTTTCAAATGTAATCCACTTTTCAAAAGTAAAGTTTGTTAACAGGTTTTCAATGCTTCTGAATGTCAGAAATATGCTGTAAAATCTGGGTAGCATGAAGAGATGATAAAGTTGGGGACAGTGTTTATCCGGCTTTCAAGAGGTTTTGTGAATGGGGGTTGTTCTAATACACCCACGTTACCAACGGTACAGTTCCTGCCTTGCCTCTGCTCAGGCATTGCCACTCAGCTTTTGAGGACATCTGGCACCTCGCACATGAATGTGGTCATGATGAAGACGTGCCAGGGCTTCTACTTCCTTGGAAGTTTAAGTAGTTTCCATGTGTCACCATCAAAAGCATCTGCATGAGGCGCTGCCTCAAGAAGGCAGTAATTACCATTAAGGATCCGAGCCATGCCCTCGTCTCGCTGCCACCATTGGTCAGCAGATACTGAAGCCAGAAATCCTATGCCAGTATCAGGAACAGCTACTTTCCTACAACCATTAGGTTCTTGAACCGATCTACACAACCCTAATCCAACCGTAGCAACTGAACAGGATGCCCTGCAGCAGCACTCGAAGAGACCGTGCACGCAGACAGGGTGTGGCCTGCAATGGCAGTGTGATGGAGCAGCGGTGGAGGATGCCTCCAGCTTTGGCCCGGCCGACCCAGCACTGCCGCCAGTACAACGGGCCTTTAAGGTCAACTGCACTTAAAACAACTGAAAACAACTTGGACTTTGAAAATGGTGCCAAAACCTGGCGACTCTTATATATCGTCTCTGTGGATTAATTCTATATACTTTGTACTTAATCTAGGATTGTGCTTATGCATAGTAATACTTTGAACTGCATGCAAATAAAATTTTACTGTACCCTCAGTTCATGTGACAATAAAGAACCATTAATTAACCATATAACAATTACAGCACGGAAACAGGCCATCTTGGCCCTTCAAGTCCGTGCCGAACAACATTTTTCCCTTAGTCCCACCTGCCTGCACTCATACCATAACTCTCCATACCCTTCTCATCTATATGCCTATCCAATTTATTTTTAAATGATACCAACGAACCTGCCGCCACCACTTCCACTGGAAGCTCATTCCACACCGCTACCACTCTCTGAGTAAAGAAGTTCCCCCTCATCTTACCCCTAAACTTCTGTCCCTCAATTCTAAAGTCATGTCCTCTTGTTTGAATCTTCCCTATTCTCAAAGGGAAAAGCTTGTCCACATCAACTCTGTCTATCCCTCTCATCATTTTAAAGACCTCTATCAAGTCCCCCCTTAATCTTCTGCGCTCCAGAGAATAAAGACCTAACTTATTCAACCTATCTCTGTAACTTAGCTGTTGAAACCCAGGCAACATTCTAGTAAATCTCCTCTGTACCCTCTCTATTTTGTTGACATCCTTCCTATAATTGGGCGACCAAAATTATACACCATACTCCAGATTTGGTCTCACCAATGCCTTGTACAATTTTAACATTACATCCCAGCTTCTATACTCAATGCTCTGATTTATAAAGGCTAGCATACCAAAAGCTTTCTTTACCACCCTATCTATATGAGATTCCACCTTCAAGGAACTATGCACGGTTATTCCCAGATCCCTCTGTTCAACTGTATTCTTCAATTCCCTACCGTTTACCATGTATTAATTGTGTTTCTCTCATGCCTATTTTTTTGCATGTTCATGTTCTTTACCTGCGTTGCAGAATTCATGTAATTTAAGTGTAATTTATCTTTTTGTATATCATCTGAGTATACATGCCTGTGATGTTACTGCAAGCAAGATTTTGTTTCTACCTGTACTGTACTTGTACACTTGACAATAAAATCAGCTTGACTTGTCAGCCTACTGGATCTGGAAAAACTAAGTTGGGGAGAAAGGGGACCTTTGAAAGAGCTGGGACTTCTCTTAAATAGCAGGGATGCACACGTGAGAATTTATGGTCTGGTGACTTTCCATGGCTGCAGCTGGCTAGTTTAAATATAAAATAGGAAAAATCCAGAACCATGTCTACTCTAATTTTAATTTGAGTTTTTTGATTCACAGAATTTGTGTGTTTACAGGATTGGTTCCATTTGCTCTTTGAGATTAATTACTACATTGCAGAGGTTTCTCTAAAAGTTCTGTAAATGATTGCAGTTTTGTGAATTCATACGTTACAGGTGCAGAATTAGGCTCTTTTGTCCATCAAGTCTACTGCCATTCAGTCATGGCTGATCTATCTTTCCTTTTCAACCCCATTTTCCTGCCTTCTCCCCAAAATCCCTGACACCCGTATTAATCAAGAATCTATCAATCTCCACCTTAAAAATATCTACTGACGGCCTCCACAGCCTTCTATGATATTGAATTCATAGAAGGCTGTGGGGTGGGGGGTGTTCTGCAGAAATAAATCAATCAACCTTGTTCAAGAAGGAACTGCAGATGTTGGAGAATCGAAGGTAGACATAATTGCTGGAGAAACTCAGTGGGTGCGGCAGCATCTATGGAGCGAAGGAAATAGGCAACGTTTCGGGCCGAAACCCTACTTCAGATGGATTCAACCTTACCCTTTGAGTATAGAAACAAGACGAAAATAATGCCACATATTCAATCATATATGGTTCAATGAAATTAAGATATATATGTAAAAATATGTATGGAAACAGGCCCTTCCGCCCACCAGGTCCACAGCGACCAGCAATCTATCATACACCAATTCCATCCATCACGCCAGGGACAATTTACAGAAGCCAATTAACCTACAAACCTGCACTTCTTTCGGATATGGGAGAAACCGGAATATCCAGAGAAAACCCATGTGGTAGTAAGGCAGCAATTCTACCGCTGCGCCACCGTGCCACCCCATTTAATTATTTTTTCTGTAATATATTTATTATGGTGTCACGTGAATAAAGATGAACACATGATTCTGAATTCTGCTCTTAGTTGGGTAACACGCATGTCCAGTCATTGTGTTTTACGGCTGGTTTTCAACCTCTTCAGGCTGAAGGTCTCGACTCAAAACATCACCCATTCTTTCTCTCCAGAGATGCTGCCTGTCCTGCTGAGTTTTACTAGTTTTTAGTGTCTATCTTCAGTTTAAACCAGCATCTGCAATTCCTTCCTACACTATTTGTTAAGCAAAACAGGTTCTATTCTCATTATATAATTTTGTGATCAGCGTGAGAGCATGAGAATTTTGTGAAATGCGCAAGTCTCACGCTCAATGCGTGAGAGTTGGAAGCCTTGCTAATAATTCAAACATTTTATGCAAGTTCCAATTGTTTGGACACAAATCACTTATTGCTGCTTTATAACAGTTAAGTTACTTTAAGACTATTTCAGAAATTATGGCAGTCAACAAAAAATCAACTAACAAATTAAAGCAAACTAAAAAAAAAATAACATGTTCCCTTTCCTGACTCCGCCTCATAAGTACTTTAATGCTGTTAACAGAGCAAAGGGATATTAATCTCAAGAATCAAAATGGGGAAAATGAGGGCAAATTTGCTTAAATGGTAATTCTAAGCCCATTCAGATCTGCATAGTCAGTTATACAACATGTGCATGGCTGGCCCAATTTGTCCATACTGATCAAGTTGGCATTCTGCGTGCCCAGGGACTGGCTGCCGTTCCCAGGTCAGCTCGCATCTCAGGGACTGGCCGCAGTTCCCAGGTCGGCTCGCCTGCCCCAACCCCGCAAAAACGAATTGAAAATAAATACGTGGTTTTTTAGGTCCGTAGTCCGAACTCTGTCCTGGATGTTTGGCCTCATTGTGGTCTTGTCGCCCCACCCCCCCCATGTTTGACAACTGCTTCACCTGGTTGTTGTTGTCGAAAGAGAAGAGACACAACGTCACTCACAGCCATCAACCGACGCGCTCCCAGACCGCACAGATCGTTGACGGGCGGCGCAAAGGGACAAACTGGCGCAAGGACTGAACTCAGCGTGAGAATTCAGTCATGAGCGTGAGGGCGTGAGAATTTGCTCCAAGGCGTGATTCTCACGCTGAAAGCGTGAGAGTTGGCAGCCCTGAGTAACTACAATGTTTGGAGTCAGACCCAACAGCCAGCATTTGATAGCACTGGGCCTGTACTCGCTGGAGTTTAGGATGAGTGGGGACCTCATTGAAACCTACCGGATAGTGAAAGACCGGGATACAGGAGAGGAAGTTTCCACTCGTGGGAGAGTCTGGGACCAGAAGGTATGGCCTCAGAATTAAAAGACGCACCTTTAGAAAGTTGAGGATGAATTTCTTTAGTCAGAGGGTGGTGAATCTGCAGAATTCATTGCCACAGAGAAGGCAGGAGATTGAGGTGGAGAGGGCAAGATAGATCAGCCATGATTGAATGGCGGGGAATCCTACTTCTGCTCCTATGACTTATGAATTTGAACAAATTTGAAGGAAGATGGTTGTTGTTGGAAGTTAAACATGCCATTCTCAGGATATTGCCACAGGAGTTCCTCAGGCCAGTCCCCTGAGACCGACCATCTTTAGTTGTTTCAACAATTGACCATCCATCAAAAATGGGGATGGTCAGTCATGACTGCACAATGGCCAATTCCAGTCATGACTGACCATCCATGCAGCAAGACCCAGACACAATTCAGACAGGGCTGGTAAGTGGCCAGAAACATTTGTGCCACTGAAGTGCTTCTGAATCCTCAATCTGGATTGATCCACCATTGTGAAACCTCAACTAAGCCTAAACCTTGGGGGTAGACACAAAATTCTGGAGTAACTCAGCGGGACAGGCAACATCTCTGGATAGAAGGAATGGGTGACGTTTCGGATCGAGACCCTTCTTCAGACCCGAAACGGCACCCATTCCTTGTCTCCAGAGATGCTGCCTGTCCCACTGAATTACTCCAGCATTTTGTGTCTACCTTCGATTTAAAACCAGCATCTGCAGTTGTTTCCTACCTAAACCTTGGAGTGCCTCTTCAACTTTTACTCATTTAGGTCCATGCTTGAAACATATCCCTTTCGTGTTCTTAGTATCAGCTTGTCGTTCTGTGAGAAACACGATTTGGTAACGTTTCTGTATGTGACATCCAAATGCTGTTGTGTTTGTTCTGTGGGACAGTCTCTTGACCCCATCCTCCTGTTTATCTTCCTTGCATTGATTCTCTTACTCAGCCATTCCTTCCTGTAGTTCAAATAAGGGTCCCATTCAACATATTAAAAAGCTTTGCAAATCAACCAACTGAAACTACAGGTTAATAGCAGCCAAAAAAAAAAGACTGCTCCCTTGCTGAGACATGTGTAACATCCTCAGGTCAAGCAACAAGTCTCATATCATCCAGCAGAGCTCCTGCCGGCATTTCACCAGAGCTGAGAGCAGAGTTCCAACCTCAGTGATGGACCCATTCTGGTCAGGTTAACTCGCGGAGCAACATGAGCTGATCGATAACGAACACTCCCGGAAGCCCCACACGCCGCAGGTTCTAGCACCACGTACCGCGCACAAGCTGATGTCAAAGCAGCGGCACCCCAGAGAGATTCCCCAAGTCCCTCTTCCAAGGGTAGGAGGTCACTGATAGGCAGTGAGATAATGGAGAAGCAGGAGCATGATGCAGAGGATGCTGCATGGATACTACATGCGACATGCAAGAAGTGTGATTGGCATGCCCATTCTGCGTGCCCAGGGACTGGCTGCTGTTCCCAGGTCAGCTCGCGTCCCAGGGACTGTCCGCAGTTCCCAGGTCGGCTCGCCTGCCCCAACCCCGCGGAAACGAATTGAAAAAAAAACGCGTGTTTTCGGGTTACGGGCTGTGCGCCCGTAGTTCGAACCCTGTCCTAGATGTCTGGCCTCATTGTGGTCGTCATCGCCCCCCCCATGTTTGACAACTGATTCAATCTTTGGTTAGTTCTGTCTCCGGCTGCTTCATGTTGCTGGCAGCTGCACATTCGACCAGAGATGAGAGAAGAGACGCAACGTCACTCACAGCCGCCAACCGACGCGCTTCCCCAGACCGTACAGATCGCTGGCAGCCGGCGCAAAGGGACAAACTGCGCAGGGACTGAACTCAGCGTGAGAACTCGGCCATGAGCGTGAGGGTGTGAGAAATAGCACCAAGGCGTGAGTCTCATGCCGAAAGCGTGAGAGTTGGCAGCCCTGCATCTCCTTTCTAAAGGCATGTGCTTTTATTCTGAGGTTATGGCCTCTGTTCCGAGAATCTCCCACAAGTGAAAACATCCTCTCCACATCCGCGCTATTCAGGACTTTCACTTTTCGGTAAGTTTCAATGAGGTCCTCCCTCATCCTTCTAAACTCCAGAGAGTACAGGCGTAGTGCTGTCAAATGCTCATCACATGTTAACCCAATCATTCCTGGGATCATTCGTGTAAACCTCCTCTACAGCCTCTCCAATGCCAGCACATCCTTTCTCAGATATGGGGCGCAAAACTGCTTTCTGAATTCGCTCTCCATTTAGAAAATAGTCTATGCCTTTATTTGTCCAACCAAATAAATTACTCCACATTTTCTTACAGATTCAGATTCAGATTCAGATTCAATTTTAATTGTCATTGTCAGTGTACAGTACAGAGACAACGAAATGCATTTAGCATCTCCCTGGAAGAGCGACACAGCAAATGATTTGAATAAATAACAATAAGTGTCCGGGGGGGGGGGTGATTGGCAGTCACCGAGGTACGTTGTTGAGTAGCGTGACAGCCGCCGGAAAGAAGCTGTTCCTGGACCTGCTGGTTCGGCAACGGAGAGACCTGTAGCGCCTCCCGGATGGTAGGAGGGTAAACAGTCCATGGTTGGGGTGAGAGAGGTCCTTGGCGATGCTGAGCGCCCTCCGCAGATAACGCTTGCTTTGGACAGACTCAATGGAGGGGAGCGAGGAACCGGTGATGCGTTGGGCAATTTTCACCACCCTCTGCAATGCCTTCCGGTCGGAGACAGAGCAGTTGCCATACCAAACTGTGATGCAGTTGGTAAGGATGCTCTCGATGGTGCAGCGGTAGAAGTTCACCAGGATCTGAGGAGACAGATGGACCTTCTTCAGTCTCCTCAGGAAGAAGAGACGCTGGTGAGCCTTCTTGATCAGAGTTGAGGTATTGTGGGTCCAAGAGAGGTCGTCGGAGAGGTTGACTCCCAGGAACCTGAAGCTAGAAACACGTTCCACCTCCGTACCGTTAATGTGGATGGGGGTGTGCGTGCCGCCCCTGGACTTCCTGAAGTCTACAATGAGCTCCTTGGTCTTCTTGGAGTTAAGGGCCAGGTTGTTGTCAGCGCACCATGCTGCTAAGTGCTGGACCTCCTCCCTGTAGGCCGACTCATCGTTGTTGCTGATGAGGCCAATCACCGTTGTATCATCTGCATACTTGATGATGGTGTTAGTACCATGTACAGGTGTGCAGTCATAGGTGAAGAGGGAGTAGAGGAGGGGGCTCAGCACACAGCCCTGTGGAACGCCGGTGTTCAGGGTGAGGGTTGAAGATCTCTTACAAATCTCTTCTGCAGAGTCCCTTCTTTCTCTACACTACCTGCCCCTCCACTTATCTTTGTATCATCTGCAAACTTGGCCACAAAGCCTTCAATCCCATCATCCAAATCATTTATACACACCGTGAAGAGTAGCAGCCCCAGCACCGAGCCCTGTGGACCACGGCTAGTTACTGGCAGCCAACCAGAAGCAGCCCCCTTTATTGCCACTCTTTGCCTTCTACCACCCAGGCAACCTGCTATCCATGCTAGTCTCTGCCCTCTGATACCTCGGGCTCTCAAAAATAAGAATTATTGAGAGTGGAAAGCTAGTTGTTCCACTTAAATAAAGCTCGCAATTGTTCATTAGACGGCGTGGGGAGGTGGTACAAATACTTCCTAATTTGTGTTGGGTAGACTGTATATTCCATGGTCTTGTGGTTAAACACAATGGAACTTACATTGGAAATCAGTTACACCTTCAGATTCCTAATGTTTCAGTAGACATGCTAAGGAGATAAAAAAGTAACTTCAGAATTATCAAGCTTTTTGATATCAAAAATGACACCAGCACCATGGCTTTGCACTCCAGGCATTGGTTTTGATCAAGTTTATTTGTCCTCAGTACCTCTGTATTCCTGTATCTCATACTGGACGGCTGGCTCTTTCAATTAATATTTGATGAGATGGCATCCACTTATTTATGGAGGCTACTTGATGTTTGAAGGTGCAGTGGTTGCTATTTTTTTTTTACTGCTGATTTCATGTTAAGTTGACAGCTGTTAATACTGCCCAATTTAAACAAAACTTCGCACTTCCCTTGATTGTACTTTGGATTGTTTAACAGTTGGCATCCAGGGAAATGCTCAGAACATCATTTCCTTTGCTGACATTGAACATGTCCTGTCAATAACCCTCATGTTGCCAGGATTTTTGCAAGGAATCCACAGAACACGTCACTTGGCAACCTGGTATTTTGTTAATCGCTTGGCAACCTAAAATGTGGCTTATGGAACTTTCACTAAGTATGGTGAGTTCCAGATACCAGTTGAGTCTTTCAGCAGACAGTAAGGACAGAAATCACATGTGATCCCTTTTGTGCAGTAAAATTGGATTATAAATTCCAGAGGATTTTATTTAATTAGGATAAAGGTAAACTAAACCTTCAGGGTATGACATTGGCTTGGATCTCTTCCACAGAAATCAGTTATTTTTCACCTTAAATCTTTTGTGCTCTCTTCTTCAAACATTTCTTGTGTAAACATTTCTAATTTTTATACAATTTTTAAATCCAGATTGGTGTTTATTGCTCCTGAAAAGCATATTAAAGGGGTGATTATGCAGCCACTTATTATGTTCACTGAGGTTATTGGATTTGTTATGTGGCTGATCAAATGCTGTCAAAGTGATGAGTTAATACAGTTCCTAACTGCTGTGTAATTTAATTGCATAATGCTTTTCCCCCCCCAGTGTTAATGCAATAGACATCCATTTTCTTTTTTCAGAGTGAAATGCAAAATTGGCAGTTATTTCATACCAATCCAAAATTTAGCAGGGAACCTCAGAAGCAGAAAATGCTGGAAATAGTTAACAGATCAGGCTGGATCTATGGGAGGGAAAACTGAGTTAATTTTCCAGTTTGAAGACCCTTCGTCGACTGCACTGAGACACCTTATTTCAGCCTGCTTTTACCCCATCAAACATTTCTACCTAGTCCCACTTGCCTGCGCTTGGTCCATATCCCTCCAAACCTGTCCCGTCCATGTTCCTGTCTAACTGTTTCTTAAAAGATGCGATAGTCCCAGCCTCAACTACCTCCTCTAGCAGTCTGTTCCAGATACCCAACACCCTTTGTGTGAAAAAGTTACCCCTCAGAGTCCTATTAAATCTTTTCCCCTTCACCTTAAAACTATGTCCTCTGGTCCTCGATTTCCCTACTTTGAGCAAAATATTTGTGCATCTACCTGATCTACTCCTCTTATGATTTTGTATATTTCTATAATATCTCCCTCATCCTCCTGCGCTCCATGGAATAGAGACCCAGCCTATTCGACCTCTCCCTATAGCTCACACCCTCTAGTCCTGGCAACATCCTCATAAATCTTTTCTGAACCCTTTAAAGATTGACAATATCTTTCCTATAACATGGTGCCCACAACTGAACACAATGTTCTAAATGGGGTCTCACCAACGTCTTATGCAACTGGCACATGACCTCCCAACTTCTATACTCACCTCCGCTCATTTCCCAGCACTTCAATGACTGTTTTGGTGCTGCCTTTGTACTTGGGCAGAACTTGACAGCTTCCATTACTCCTGCAGCCAAGTTCCATCCTGCCCTCACCGACACGTGGTCCATCTCTGAATAGTCCCATCGTTCTTTGGATCGAAGAAGGGTCTCGACCCGAAACGTCGCCTATCTCCTTAGATGCTGCTGCACCCGCTGAGTTTCTCCAGCTTTTTGTGTAACCCTCGATTCTCCAGCATCTGCAGTTCCTTCTTTAACACAGTTCTCTGGATCGCGCTGTCTCCATCTCTGAAAGATAGGCTAGCCACCAACTGGGGTCTGATTTGTTGGTTCTCTTTCTATTCATGCTGTGGAATATTTCCACTATTTTCTGTTTTATTTTGGATTTCTGGCAGCTGCACTTTAAAAAAAAAAAGATTTTCAATTTCTGAATCGCCCATGTACTCCTGAGGCAGCCTGTGAGTCCACTGTATGCTACCACTGCTCTGTATTCTTCTTGGTCCACTGTGCAGGAACTTTGATGACATTGACGCCAGAGTGACTGTAGTTGGGCAATCCCAGAATAGCAAGGTCCTCCCAATGCTATGCTGAAGTTACACACCTGTGATGGAAGTCTATCGCACTGTATCACCAACAGCACAGCCCCGTCCTGCCATTGCTTATGACACACACTGTGACCCACAGTGAAAGCTTTGGTCTCCAGCATCCTTCCTGACCCCCAGTGAAAGCACGGATCTCCGTCCCCACCTTCCTCTCAGTACTTTCCCCATTGCCATGTGATCCTAAAATGGGAACCTGAGCAATCGATTCTTCAGTCCTAAGTCTCGCAGTCATTTTTTCCCTTATTAATATGAACTAGTTTAAATTGAAAATGGGCCCATCTTGGTTCACTTGGGACTCTGCACAATTTCGGACAGAATCTAGGATAACAAAAGGATGGATCTTTTATCCAAGTCCTGTCCACTTAACGTGTCAAATAACGGTACGTTGCTGGTCTTCGCTGGGAGATTCCACAGTTTATATCAGAACTATTCCTTCCCCCCAACAACCCTCCATCCTTTTCTTTCACTGCCCTCTGGTTTTTCAAAGCTGTCGGGCCTGTTTGTGGTGAATAATGCCAGTGTTTTGGAGAGACAGCTGATTTATCACAACTTTTGAAGGCTATGGGAGTTGCACAATATGTTGCCAGTCATGTCATGAGAGCGTTACTTGGCTGGGTTGAGTTGGTCCCGATCCCATGAGCTGTTCACAGTGACTCTCTACAGCCAAAAGGGCCTTTGGTCGATTGAGGAAAAGAGTATTCCAGACTGTGACCTGGCACCAACCCATGTTGTATCAGGCAGCAGTCCACCCCTGGCTCCCGACATGCTTCGGATCCTTGGGCTGCAACCAGCCTTGGACTACCTATCTCCTACTGCAATAGAAATGCTGTTTTTCAACATCAAAAAAAAGATAATTTAATAGCAAAGACTCCCATACACCTACTGAACTGAATCAAATACTGTCGAAAAATCAACATGTCATTCCCATGAATTCCATTTATTCCAATTCTTTTTATAAATGAGATCTTGCACAGGCTCAGCAAGCAAACCTCCTGACTGAGACCTGCCTTTAAGGGCGGCACAGTTGGTAGAGCTGCTGCCTCACGCCGCCAAAGACCTGGGTTTGATCCTGACCTCAAGTGCTGTTTATGCGGAGTTTGCACATTCTCCCAGTGACTGGTGAGCTTCCTCCAGCTCCTCTGCTTTCCTCCCACACCCCAGCAAAGTGCAGATTTGTAAGGCTAATTGGTGTCTGCTCGACTGCCCCTGATGTGTAGGGTGTGCATGCAACAGTAGAATAACATAGAACGAACGGGTTGATCGATGGTCATTGTGGACTCAGGCCAAGTAGCTGGTTTCCAAACTGTATCCTTCAATAAGAAAGAAACGTCAGAGGTCTGTGAGCCAACTGGTGCAGCACAGGGGACAGAGGACAGAGGACAGTGCTGCCGGCTCAAGCCAGTGACCGTGCCAGGTCTGTGGAAATTCCAGGGAAAAACATGAATAAGTCTGACAGCAGGACTGGCGCCAGGGTGGAAGATGTGAATCAGGTCTGGTGGGTTTAATGTGTCAGGAAAAAGTAGAATTGGAACAAACATTTGGATTGTCATCAGTTTTCCTGCTGCCTACATCTCAGCTAAGAAAAACATCCTGCTCTTCTGGCAGGGAAGTTATTTTTTTCTGTTTGTATGCTCACCATTTGATTTGTCTCATTGAAGTTTATGCTTACCCTCAGCTAAAACTCAATGTCAGTGGCGAACCTCAGAGAAAAAAAATCAATAAGTATCTTTCATAGTGCATATTGACTGGTTCTGAGTAATTTAATAATTCCAAGTAGTACTGTTTGGGATGTTCTGAAGGGTTCATAATGGTGGCCTGCAGCTAATGGAGTGATGATTTATTTTTGTACAGTAAATACTTCAATTTATGCTTTCTGCATTGCAGCTGCCAAATGGTGTGTCATATCACGTTGCCACCCACCAGGACAGGCAAGGGAAACTGCAAGAACACCTTCGCCAGCTGTCTGTGCTCTTCAGGAAATTGCGACTGGTTTATGACAAGTGCAATGAAAACTGTGCCGGTTTAGATCCTGTCTCAATGGAGGTAAGAAGCTTTTTGCTGTTACCTTGTCCGGAAGGTTCCACTGCCCCATCTGCAGGAGAAAAGGAGGAAAGAAGATAAGACTTTATTGCCTTCCATCACAGTGAGGAATGTGGGGGAGCCGCGGTGGTGGATGTTTATGCTAACTTTTACTTAGTTGTGTGTCTTGTTGCTTTTTTCTGGTGCGACTTTACGGTAAATTACATTTCACTGTACCTTAAATGGTACACATGACAATAAAGGACCATTGAATCATCCCTTGTAGCCATGGGTGCAGCAAATTAACATGAATCAACAAATCTGTCTACAATCATGAAATGTGTGTGCAAAATACGAACATTTAATTTACACAAGGAGTTTCAGTGCTGTGCTAAGTTAGCCACTGCATTTTGGATAATAACCCCTGCATCTCGGTACTCAAATTTACAGATTATTGTTCCAATGCCCAACATGGTGTAAAGCTGGGACTGGCCTTCATGTGCGCATTCCTTGAGATCAGCAGAAATTCTGAGCTGTCGGATTAGAAAAAACCCTAGTAAATTCATCCAAGTTTCCGCCTTGGTTTCTGTAAAGTTTGCGTAATTAGTAAAGACACGAGAACCTGTAGATACTGCAATCTGGAGTAACAAACACATGACCCAAAACATCGACTCTCCATTTCCCTCCACAGATGCTGGTTGACTCATTGAGTGATTGTTCGTTAGCATAATTAATGCAGTGTTATCTAGTTTGTGTGTGTGTGGTCCATACAGTCCAGTTTCTCATGAATGGTGATGCCCTCCTCCACCCCAGGGTGTTGACAAATGAGGACTCTGTGATGGTAACTTCATTGAATATTGAGGGTAAATGGTTAAACAACAGACAATAGGTGCAGGAGTAGGCCATTCGGCCCTTCGAGCCAGCACCGCCATTCAATGTGATCATGGCTGATCATCCCCAATCAGTACCCCGTTCCTGCCTTCTCCCCATATCCCCTGACTCCGCTATCTTTAAGAGCCCTATCTAGCTCTCTCTTGAAAGCATCCAGAGAACCTGCCTCCACCGCCCTCCGAGGCAGAGAATTCCACAGATTTACAACTCTCTGTGAGAAAAAGTGTTTCCTCGTCTCCGTTCTAAATGGCTTAACCCTTATTCTTAAACTGTGGCCCCTGGTTCTGGATTCCCCCAACATCGGGAACATGTTTCCTGCCTCTAGCGTGTGTCCAAACCCTTAACAATCTCAAATGTTTCAATACGATCCCCTCTCATCCTTCTAAACTCTTATTGTGTTTCCCTCTTATTGAAATGTTACCACCGATTCCTGAATCTAGGCATTGCTGAATACATTGCTTCATTTTCTGTTGAGTTCCTTTCAAAGAAGAGCACTATACCAACATTACTATCAACGTGATTAAGGGCAATAACTTTCCTTGCAGTCGATGACTTACTTCATGATCGATTAGTCAACCACTGGACGTCCTTGTTTACTTTAAGTAGCTTCTGGATCACAGATTGATTATAATTAGTAGGAAAGAATGCAGATGCTGATTTCAATCGAAGGTAGACACAAAATACTGGAGTAACTCAGTGGGACAAGCAGCATCTCTGGAGAGAAGGAATGGGTGACGTTTTGGGTCGAGACCTTTCATCAGACTGATGTTGGGGAGTGGGCGGGACAGAGATAGAGTGTAGTCGGAGACAGTAAGACAGGTGGGAGAACTGGGAAGGGGGAGGGGATGGAGAGAGAGGGAAAAGCATGGGCTATTTGGAGTTAGAGTGGAATGTAAGCTACCCAAGCGAAATATGAGGTGCTGTTCCTCCAATTTGCGCTGGGCCTCTCTCTGACAATGGAGGAGGCCCAGGACAGAAAGTTCAGTTCGGGAATGGGAAGGGGAGTTTTAAGTGCTGAGCAACCGGGAGATCAGGTAGGTTAAGGTGGACTGAGCGGTGGTGTTTAACGAAATGATCCCCGAGCCTGCGCTTGGTCTCGCTGATGTACAGGAGTTGATACCTGGAACAGCGGACATCCACTACAAACCCACTGACTCCCATAGCTATCTACACTGCACTTCTGCACATCCTGCTTCCTGCAAAGACTCTATCCCCTCCTCCCAATTCCTCCCTCTACACCGCATCTACACCCAGGATGAGATTTTCCATAGGGGTTCCCCTCTTCCATTATAGATGAGGCTCTCACTAGGGTTTCCTCATTATCCCACCGCTCCGTTCTTGCTCCCCCTCCCCCCATTCATAACAAGGACTGGGTCCACCGTGTCCTCACATTCCACCCCATCAGCCGTCGCATACAGCTTATAATCCTCCAACATTTTCGCCACCTCCAACGGGATCCCACCACTGGCCACATCTTCCCATCTCCACCCCTTTCTGCTTTCCGCAGAGACCGTTCCCTTCGCAACTCCCTGGTCAACTTGTCCCTTCCCACCCAAACCACCCCTACCCCAGGTACTTTCCCCTGCAACCGCAGGAGAAGCAACACCTGTCCCTTTACCTCCCCCCTCGACTTCATCCAAGGACCCCGACAGTCTTTCCAGGTGAGGCAGAGGTTCACTTGCGCCATCTGCAACCTCATCTACTGTATCCGCTGTTCCATATGTCAACTCCTGGACATCGGCGAGACCAAGCGCAGGCTCGGCGATCGTTCAATCTGCCTTAACCAACCTGATCTCCCGGTTGCTCACCACTTTAACTCCCCCTCCCATTCACAATCTGACCTTTCTGTCCTGGGTCTCCTCCATTGTCAGAGTGATTCCCAGTGCAAATTGGAGGAACAGCCCCTCATATTTCGCTTGGGCAGCTTACACCCCAGCAGTGTGAACATTTACTTCTCCAACTTCAAATAGCCCTTGCTTTCCCTCTCTCTCCATCCCCTCCCCCTTTCCCAGTTCTCCCACAAGCCTGAACCTTTGTGCAGGGGAGAGCTGTCACTGTTGTTTCAGGTATGCGAGTGTGTGTGGGTACACATGTGTATCTATATTACAGAGCAGTTTTGATCTTAAAGAGTTACAGAGGTCACTTTGAATATCCACTGATACCAGGCTGCCTTTATTCAGCATTGCTCCACGTTGTGTGGCTTCTCTTTCCTGGCATGCATCTCACTCACCAACACTTCAGTATCTTCCAGGAAGCCTCGGGGCTGTTCCATGTCTCCTTGCCCTCTGTCTCCTGCACAGTAACACTGCCACACAAGACCCTGTCTTTTTCTGATTGTGAAGCAGCAAATGGAGGCATCTTTAATAAATTGGAAGTATTCCTTTGACAGACCGGTTATGATTAATTTTCTTTCAGTGTAGATCTCACTAATGCACACATTTACAGCTATTTTGCAATCCTTTGGGAGGGTCAAGAAGGCAAAAGCATTCAGTCTGAAGAAGGGTCACGACGCAAAACATCACCTATTCCTTCGCTCCATAGATGCTGCCTCACCCGCTGAGTTTCTCCAGCTTTTTTATCTACCTTCGATTTTCCCAGCATCTGCAGTTCCTTCTTAAACAAAGCATTATATGTGATATTTTAACACGCCGAAAAAGCTGAAATCTGATTCCCAAGTATATGTTTAAAGAGTATAATGAAATTTCAGAAGGTTACATTTGCAGATACGTTGAGATGAGTTAAATAGTGCACACTGTGGAGAAGGCAATGCGTAATGCTTAAGGTGAATCTGGATTAATTATATTTTGTTTATATCTCCTTAGCAACTTATTCCTTACGTGGAGGATGAAAGTACAAAACATGAAGATCATAGCTTGGTAAATCAACTCCGTTTGGCAAGTGAAGAGAGGCGGGAAATAGTGGAGGTAAATAAGGTACAGAAACACTTTGAAAGGTTTATCCAAGTATATTTAAATTGTTTTAAAGTGTACAAAAGCACTGGCGGACAGACGAGATGGAAATAATTTGCTGTAAAGTTTTATGCGCAACGAGGTCGGGTAGTGAACGATGGATAGAAAGTGGTGCTGCACGAGCATCGTTGCAACATTTCTCAGACAAGGATATCATTTGACCTGCTAGAATTTGAGATCATCAGTCTGATTTAGTAGCCAGCAGCAATATACTGTAAATAGCGAGGGAAATTCCATCCTGTTAATCTGGCTGGGTTCCAAAAATAGAGTGAAATGTATATAAACTGCTTGCTGTGCCACCTGTTTCCTTATAATTGGTGTTGTTACATTTTATTGATGTGCCTAAAAAAAGAAAGGTAGGTTGTGGGAGATTACCCTTTGTTCAAGGTTTATGGGGGAGAATAAAAAGTCCTTTTGATGGTTACATTCTGCTTGCTGAAACCCGTAAATAGGATCTCTGACCATTTCAGCTGTCCCAGGAGATCACTAATGGGAGCCTGTCTGGACACCCTACAGCTGCAGCGAGATAGTACCAATGACACATTCAAATAATAAAACTGGGAATTGTTTTAAAACCGCAAGCCGCCATGTTTTTTTTAATATCTCCTCATCGGGGTTTGCCATTAGACTGAACAGTCGAGAAGCAGATCAATAATAATAATAATAAATACTTTATTAATTCCCTATTCAGGGGAAATTCAGATGTCCCTGCAGCACACTAATAAAATTACAACATAACATTAAAAAGAAGTTTAACATTAAAACATAAAAACATCCCCCCACAATGGTTCCCACTGTGGGGGAAGGCACAAAGTCCAGTCCCCATCCCCATGTCCACCCATAGTCGGGGCTATTGAGGCCTCCGCAGTCGCCGCTACGGAGGCCCGATGTTTCAGGCCTTCTCGCCACGTGATGGTACTCCGGCGACGGGAGAATCCTCTCAGCGGCTTGGGTTGCCTGAACAGGCCGCTTCCTTACCGGAGACCGTGGCTTCCAAGCCAACAGGACGGAGCTCCACCACTGGCGATGTTGGCGAGAGATCCCAGGCTCCCGATGTTAAAGTCAGCCCGCGGCTGGCCGCTCCACAGACCTGCAGCCCCGCGATGTTCAATCGGCAGATCCCAGCATGCCGGAGTTCCAGCGCGGCGACCCAGGCAAGGCATCGCCCGCTCCACAATAGCGCTCCAGCGCTGTGCCGCCGCCGCCGCAGCCGAGGTTCTGGCCGGGTCCCGTCAGGAAACGCCGCTCCAGGCCCCGCTGGTAGGCCGCGAGGACGGGTCGAAGGTGCTGCTCGGAGGAAGGCAGCCACTCCGACCAGGTAGGGACTTGAAATGCAGTTTCCCCCTTCCCCACCCCCCCACACATAAAAAGATTAGACCCCCAACTACACACTTTAATGCACTAAAAATAATAAAAAAGAAGTGAAAAAATCGGACACCTGCAGGATTGACAGCTGTACAGGACAGCCCCCCCCTCATAGTTATTCTTGCATCAGATTTTGCCTTACAAATGAAACTCAAACGTGTGAAATGGCCAGTCAGGACATTAAGGTTCCTCTCTCCAGAAACCACAATACTTCTCCGTTGCCTATTTAGAGAACAGTTCCTTATCGACCTCTTTTGGAGGGGAAATTCTAGTTCTTTTTCATTAATGCAAATTAACCCAAAAACAAGTGAAGTATCCTTCCTTCTGCTGACCCATTGTGGCGGGGACTCTAAATCGGACACGAGGGGGAAACTAATCGGACACGAGTTGCGTGCACTAGACGTGTTTGTTCTCTCCAATACAGCTCCCTACTCTTCCAAGGTCGCGGGCGTTGTCCGGCCTTAAATACCAACTCGGGTACCGACCCCGTGACTAGCGCCTCCCACACCAAGACCTTCATTGTGACCTTGGGTTACCAGCTGGTGTCCCCACATGTCCCTCCCAGAACTATTTATGAAGGTGAAGGTGAAGGTGGAGGCAGGGGTGAGGAGGATGATGCTGAAACTGCCAGAGATGTTTATTTCTCTCCAAGATTTTAATATCGCTGATATCCATCGTAGTGGAACCGATGTGTTGTAGGTTATTGAAATTTGGGAAAATTGTCGATTTAGAATTGCATGCATGATCTTCCATAATTTACAGAGTTCAATCCTTAACATATAAAATAGCACATTTCACCAGCTATAAAAATGGATTACAAAAATATAACCATAATAGAAAGCAAATAGTAGTATTTTTTGAGAATAGTATTCTGATTCTTCCCTGCTTAATTCAACAAGAGAGTGCCACCACTTTACATGTTTGAGATTAAAAGGAGATCTAATTTGACTAGAAATTGAATCCCCCTTTTATAGAAAAATTGGGATCTGTTCATCAGCTCGTAAATAGTTTTGAATATATGTGAAGTGTTAAGGGCCTGTCCCACTTGGGAGACCTCCACAGCGAGTTCTGGCGACCTTAAGCGACTAAAAAAGAAATCGACCTACAACATTCCTCAACTGTGTGTATGACCTCCTACGACTATGTTGAAGACCTCCCTCAACTGTGAAGAAGACCTCCTTCGACCTCCCTCGACCTCCTTCGAGTATTTTGAAGACTGGCTTCGACCATGTACGTTTTACTCGAGGATGGTCTCTGGCAAATTGGTCCGCAAATGAGCACGACCCCCTTCGACCTCAACAATGACCAGTGACGAGTGTCTACTGCTCAAATGATCACCTGATAAAATTATGTAATGTCTGCATTTTTTTTCTTACTAAAAAATGCCTCCCGGGTTTAAAAAAAAATCATTCTGAACCATGCAAGCAAGGAAGGAACTAGTTTGGAAGATGTTAGTAAAAATACAACTACTGCTGTTTGCAGTAGCCCTTTTGCTTCAGCAACCTATTAAGAAAGGCAGAAGGGGAAGAGCAAGGGTGAAGAGGAAGCACTAGAAGAGGCCTCAATGGATGAATGGAGATGATGGTGATGGATTGTCCCAGTACACCAGATGTGATTTCTATGACTGGAAGAGAATGGCACTGGGCTTTGACAAAAGATGGAACTTTAAGCACACATGTGGGGCAGTGGATGGCAAGCATGCCATTCTTGTCCCTGTCCCTGTACCCCTCATTTTCCTTTTCGTACAGGATGGCATTCTGCTGGAACCATTTCTCAACGTCCCCCTCCTGCTGCCTGGTGAAGGGGTAGAGCATAACCTTCCTCCAGCCCTCCATCACCACCAATGGGGCATCTGCCTCTGATTCTGTGTCAGACACAGGAGAAAGGGCTACTTTGCTGCCTTCAAATGAGGCAGTGAAGGATGGGGTGGTGGTGGGGACATGTACTACCACCCTAGTGTCCTCCTCCAGGGGTCTCTCATGCAGGGCTACCTCCTCCTGCACTATCACCTCCTGTGGCATCACCTCCTGCCACTCCTCCTCCTGGGTGGGCAGGTTTTTTTTAGGGTTGTGCCCTCCCCCTGCGCTGCTGCCTTTTTGGTGCCATCTCTAAAACACAAGTCTCCTCTCCAAAAAACTCTCCAGCTATGAATGAACATGCCCTGGAGTGACAGAGGTCAAGTGGTGCTCTTTAAATTACCTTTATTTTCTACTGACCTTTTTTTCCACCCCGGAGCCTTTACCTTCGACCACCTTCGACTGCCTACGACTAGCATCACGACCTACTACAACCGACTTCGACTAGACCTACGACTAAAAAAGAATCAATTTTTCCCACGGCGACCTATTTTAGTCGCGGTAAATTCTTAACATCTTGAAAAATATGCCGCAACCTAGCTGAAGCCTCGACTACGCGTAGACCACTCTCGACCGTGAAGGAGAGTGACAAATACCTCCTACAACCTCGTGGCGACCTTCCCGCGAGTATGTGTCGTGGGCAAGATCGCCAGAACTTGCGGTGGAGGTCGCCCAAGTGGGACAGGGGCTTAAACATCTGTTTGTATCACTGAGAAGTCATAATCCATCATGTTCATTTAATGGCATTCTAAATTGTTTTTAAGATTTTAATCATAGCCTGCCTGCGTTAAAGGAACACTTCCAATTTATTAAAGATGTCTCCTGTTTGCTGCTTCACAATCAGAAAAGGACTTGGGGTCCTGTGTGGCAGTCTGACATTAGCTAGTGTGCAGGAGACAGAGGGCAAGGAGACATAGAAGAGCCCTGAGGATTCCTGGAAGATAATGATGTGTTGGTGAATGGCATTCTACAAAGCATTCAAATTGAGCAGAAGCGATCATTACAATTTTCTATCTAGAGTCAATTTCCTTCACTTTACTGATAACACTTGTAAACCAGACCCTCAAGTTTATAATTACAAAACATTATGTACCAGACCATGCGTAGCACAGTTATGTTTTTTTATGAGATAGAGCCAAACAGCCGACAAGCACGGAAACATGCCCTTCAGCCCAGCACGTCCAGTCATCTAATCGAGCTACTTCCATTTGACCGCTCCTGACCCTTATCCCTCTAAACCTTTCCAAGTATCTTTTAAATGTCATCATTGTACAGGCTACCACTTTCCTTAGCAGCCCGATCAACATATGCACCACTGTCTGTGTGACCCAGTTGTCCCTCAGCTCCATTTTAAATCTTTCCCCTGTCACCTACACTTAGTTTTAGACTCCAGTGAACTGAGGAAAATACTTTAATCTATACCCCTCAGGATTTTATAAACTTCTATAAGGTTACCTCTCAGCCTCCCACCCTCCAGGGATAAAAGACCCACCCTTTCCAACCTCGCCTTATAACAAACATTTCAGACCCAAGTTAATCTTTTTTTCATCCTTTCTAGTTTAACGACATCCTTCCTGTAGTGGGTTGACCAGAATAGTACACAATTTTCCAGATGTGGCCTAATAGGGACCTTGTACAGCTGTAGCAAGACGACCCAACTCCTGCACTCAAAACACATAAAAGCAAGCATGACAAATGTTTCTCCGCCATTCTCATCTCCCTGTGTTCCCATTTTTATGGAACTTCATATCTATAGCCCGGGGTCCCTCTGTTCTACGACACTTCCCATGACTACCACATTGTGGACGCAGCCCAGACCATCACAAAAACCAGCCACCCTTTTACACCATTTACACCTCACCCTGCCTCAGCAAGGCCAGCAGCATAATCAAGGACAAGTTGCTCTCTGGCCACTCCCTCTTCTCCCCTCTCCCATCGGGCAAAAGATTTTGAAGTCTGAAAACACACCTCCAGCTTCTCAACCCGAAACGTTGCCCATTCTTTCTCTCCAGAGATGCTGCCTGTCCTCCTGAGTTACTGCAGCATTTTGTGTCTATCTCCAGATTCAGGGACAGTTTGTTCCCAGCTGATATCAGGCAACTGAACTGTCGTAAGCAACATCTAGATAGTAGTCCCAAACTCATATCTATCTCTGGACACCCTTGGATTATAATTGATTGGACTTTACTGGCTTATCTTGCACTAAACGATATTCCGTTTATGCACTGTGGATGGTTTAATTGTAATCATGTATTGTTTATCCGCTGACTGGTTAGCACACAACAAAAGCTTTTCACTGTATCTCAGTACACGTGACAATAAACTAAATTAAACTCAAAACTAAAAAAACAAAACTAAACGCAGGCAGGTGGGACTAGTGTATAGGGGACATGTCGGTCGGTGTGGGCAAGTCGGGCCGAAGGGCCACCGTCACTATCTTTGTCAGGGTGTTTTTGGCACTTTGAAGATTGCTTGAACCAGCTCAGTGGGGAGATGAGAATCAGGAGGAGAAGCAAAGCTAAAGGTATAAGTTGGAAACGAATGCATGCAGCTGGTTGGGTCCGAGTTAACGGAACAAATTTGAAGGCTATGTATGTGGATGGAAACCAATACAAAAACAGTGAAAAGCCACCTCGGCACGGAACTGTTGCAAACTTTGTACTATTAAATAGTACAAAGCGCTACACACTTTGTCGGAGACGAGGAAACTTTTTCTCACGGAGAGTGGTGAGTCTGTGGAATTCTCTGCCCCAGGGCGGTGGAGGCAGGTTCTCTGGATGCTTTCAAGAGAGAGCTAGATAGGGGTCTTAAAAATAGCAGAGTCAGGGGATATGGGGAGAAGGCAGGAACAGGGTACTGATTGTGGATGATCAGCCATGATCACATTGAATGGCGGTGCTGGCTCGAAGGGCCAAATGGCCTACTCCTGCACCTATTGTCTATTGGCTTGCGTTATTATGGTCTAGTTTACCTTGCATAACTAATAATTTATTTGTACATTTATTGGTTTTGTTGTGTTTAATGTGTTTGTAACTTCCCAGAAAGTAAGAAGTTCATTGATCCAATCCTGGTTCCTGTAGATTGGCGCCCTTAATTCAACAAAGGAGTGACAGAGAAAGCAGCAATTACCAACCTGTGAGCCTGCCAAAAACAGAGGGGAAGATGATGAATCTATTATAATAGATATGTTATAAACTGACTTTAAAAAAATTGATATTTCGACTGAGTCAACATGAGTATATAAGGAAAATCGTGACTGACTAATCTATTGAAGTTCTTTCCGGATGTGTCATATAGAGTAAGGTTCCTGAGAATTCCACATCTTAAAGTCCACATGTTGATCTGGAGAGTGTTTATTGCTGCCTTGTAAGAGTTTTGAAGCTGACAAGTGTGACTTCCTTCATTTATGTACAAGCATCCTTTATCGCCAAAGATAAGCATTGGGGTAACAATGGTCAAGAACGTTAACTTTCTAAGGCAAAATGTCACAATTCAAATTTATGTGAAGCAAAGCCTTTGGCTTGAAGTGAAACGTCGACAAATAACTGCAGTGACGGTTATCGAGGAAGAGGTGTTGCTACCAATTCGTACAGACTGCGGTCCGTTGATGAGGAAGTGTCCATCCAGCATGAGTGTTAATCTGCATATTAGCAATGAGGCATTCCTATGAAGCGCTGGCAAATAAAGTAAAAGAGATGTCTGTTACTGACATCATGCTTTCCTAAATGTTTTGTCTTTCTTCTTTGCAGAAACTTAAACAGAAAAACCAGCACCTGAAGCAAATAATGGATCAACTACGCAACCTGATTTGGGACATTAATGCAATGTTGGCAATGAGAAACTGAACCAGGCTACTGTCTGGTGTTTATATTGATTGAATGTACACGTGTGTTGATGGTGATAACCAGTCCCTGCACCTGCTAATCAGGTTTGCTGGCTGAAGTCTATTTCAAAAAGTAATGCAAAGGAAGGGTGCCTTAATATGGAGTGCACAGAAAAAAATATCCAGCGCTGAAGGTCACTTTGTGAACTGTATATTAATTTGAGAAATGTATTTAATGTGTTTGTGCAGCAACTATCTGGTTGATGTGATGGAAGGTATAACACTAATTCTGAAGGGCAATAGGACAAGTGCTTTAAAGGAGAATTTTAACCATGTGGCAGCTCTATTTCTGATCCACATTCCTGTACTGCGCAGCTGACTGCTACAGCATTAGTGTGTTTACCTTTCTGTCTTTAATTAGGTTGTGTTTTACTTTTCTTTTGCGAATTTGTGTTACATTTGTGGTTGAGTCTTTTTTTGTTTCTTGATGTCCTGATGTTAGAATCTGCAATGTCCACTGCTGCTGCCTTTGAAACTGGACATGCTCCACAAGTTCAAAATAATGTTCAACATCATTGTACTCCTCAACCAAAGCTTAGATCCCCAATACATCAATCCAGACTTATAGCCTGACTATTCTAATCCATTTGCTTTGCTTAGAAATCACTCCACAGAACAATACTGTTCCAGTTCATTCTGCATATTGCTTAGAAATCCCAATGTTAGGCGGCTTTTTGGAAATTAGCCGCTTATTGCCGCTAAGCTACAAAGCATTATTTTGATAACTCAATTATCTTAGTGAATTTGTTCCTGGGTACTGTAAAATATTTTCGGTAATTTAAGACCCATTTTATAAAATGATCACAAGGTTTTTTGATAAAAAGTGAACAGCTTTACACAGTTGCAAGTTTGTAAAAATAAATTCTATCCTAAAACTAAGTGACAAGGCAACACAGTCCACACTCATCATGCACCTCAAGAATGAGCTCAAGTGGCTTACGATGGCTGGATATTCAGAAAATACAGTTGTATTTTTAATCTATAGTTGTATTTGTATCCAGGGTCTTAGTTTTTGGACGGCAAATTAATGCTGGCTAATACTGACACTCCATGTAGATTCAGGAAGATAATCTGATGAGACTGCTAACGGGTGGGATCAACACCTCATCTATATCAAGATAAAACTTGCATTTATTATTGAAAAATGTATTGTCTGGTATTTCTTGTGCAATTTCGTCCTTGATTATATGCAATATTAAGCCTGCAAAATCTGACTGCAATGTTTGAATGCCAGAGTTCCTGAATTGATCCTAAAATAACGGCGGAGCAGCGGTCAAGTTCGGGTTTGATCCTGACTACGGGTGCTGTCTGTACGGAGTTTGCACGTTTTCCCTGTTACCTGCGTGGGTTTTCTCCGCTTTCCTCACACACTCCCGAGTCGCACAGGTTTGCAGGTGAATTGGCTGGTATAATTGTAAATTGTCCCGAGTGTGTGTGTAGGATGGCGTCAGTGTGTGGGGATCGCGGTTCGGTGCAGACTCGATGGGCCGAAGGGCCTATTCCAGCCCTGTACCTCTAAACTAAATTTATATAAAATTATAAAAGGACTGGACAAGCTGGATGCAGGAAAAAAATGATCCCAATGTGGGGGGGAGTCCAGAACCAGGGACCACAGTCTAAGAATAAAGGGGAGGGCATTTAAAACTGAGATGAGAAAAACCTTTTTCACCCAGAGAGTTGTGAATTTGTGAAATTCTCTGCCACAGGAGGCAGTGGAGGCCAATTCACAGGATACATTTAAAAGAGTTAGATAGAGCTCTAGGGGCTAGCGGAATCAAGGTACATGGGGAGAAGGCAGGCACGGGTTACTGATTGTGGGTGATCAGCCATGATCACAATGAATGACAGTGCTGGCTCGAAGGGCCGAATGGCCTGCACCGAGTTTCTATGTAAATTAAACTAAAGAGAATTACTACCCAAACCACCCAACTAGGTATGGATATTTTTTTTTCCCTTCTTCTTTGACACCTCTCTGCCAGCAGCTTCTCAATTTGTGTGTGTGCCCATTATTCACCCATTAATGCCGTGCTGTAAGGGGAATGCCCAGGATAATACATCTTATTTCAGACCAAGCGGAGGCTGGGCGATCGTTTCGCCGAACACCTCTGCTCGGTCCGCAATAACCAACCCAACCTCCCAGTGGCTCAGCACTTCAACTCCCCCTCCCATTCCATATCCGACCTCTCGGTCCTGGGCCTCCTCCACGGCCAGAGTGAGCAACACCGCAAGTTGGAGGAACAGCACCTCATATTCCGCTTGGGGAGTCTGCATCCTCTGGGCTTAAACATTGAATTTTCTCAATTCTGTTAACTCAGACTGCCCCCTCCCCCTCCCCACCTCTCCCTCAGCCCTCAGGCCCTGACATTCCTTCTCCATCTCCCCCCCCCCCCCCACCCAAGTCGCACTAGCTTCTCATTTTCACACTACAAACAGCCTACAATGGCCTGTTTCCTTTATCATCAATACTTTTTTGCATATCTTTCATTCATTGTTCTTTATCTCTCCACATCACTGTCTATATCTCTCGTTTCCCTGATCCCTGACCAGTCTGAAGAAGGGTCTCGACCCGAAACGTCGCCTATCTCCTTCGCTCCTTAGATGCTGCTGCACCCGCTGAGTTTCTCCAGCTTTTTGTGTAACCCTTATTTCAGAGTAATTAGTTTAACCAGAAACCTTAAAGAATGGGCAACACTGACACTAATGTCTGCCTAGCAGATTTGGAGCTCAGCACTCCAGATAGCATCTTCTAACCTTGAGTCTACAAGGAGATTAATATTATTTTTCATCTTCTAACTGTTATAATTCGACACGCATTTGAAGCTTTCCAGGCCTTAAAGGTGCTAAAGGGAACTGGGTGAGGTGCTGCAGAACTTCTTTGCATTGAGTGCAAAGATGTAGGCCCAATTCCCTTGGGTCCATAATTTGCAAGGATTTCATAATTTCTAGGAGCAGAATTAGGCCATCCGGCCCATCAAGTCGATAATCATATGTGTTCAATCATGGCTGATCTATCGTTCCCTATCAACCCCATTCTTTTCCCTTTTCCCCATAACCTCTGACACCTGTACTGATCAAGAATCTATCTATCTCCACCTTAAAAATATCAATTGAATTGGCCTCCACTGCAGTCTGCCGATGAATTCCACAGATTTGCCACCCACTGAATAAATAAATTAGCTCTCATCTCCTTTCTGAAGGTACATCCTTTTATTCTGAGACTACGGCCTCTGGTCCTAGACTCTCCCACTCATGGAAACATCCTCTCCACATCCACTCTATCCAGGCCTTTCACTCTCAAGTAAGCTTCAATATGGTCCCCTCCCCTCCTAAACTCCAGCGAGTTCAGGCCTGTCAAATGCTCATTTACTCCTGGGCACCATACAGAGCATCCCCTTATAGTCCAACAGGACTGAGAGATTGATCAGGGTTACACTGCTGGAGGATGGGGAGGAGAGCTCTTGGCAAGAGCCACCCAGGGTGGTTTGAGCAGTCGGTGTTGGTTGCCAGGCAAAACCAGTAACCGAGAAGGAGCAGGAAGATGATTGCTGCAAACCTCTGCTGCTAGGGGTGGCACAGCTGGTAGCAGTTGCTGGCTCGCAACGCCAGAGACACTGGTTCAAGCCTGAACTCCGGTGCTGTCTGTATGGCATTTGCATGTTCTCCCAGTGACCACCTGGGTTTCCTCTGGGTGCTCCAGTTTCCTCACACGTCCCAAAGATATGCGGGCTTGTTGGTTAATTGGCCTCTGTAAATCGCCCCTCGTTTGTAGGGAATGGATGCTGATGTGGGATAACATGGAACTAGTATGTACGGGTGATCGATGGTCAGCGTGGACGCGGTGAGCTAACGGGCCTGTTTCAACCCTGTTTCTTTCCATCAACCTGAGAGTGGACAGCACCCTGCTAGCTGGATCCATAGTTGTTCTTCCAGGATGGGACATCTAGTGAATCTGTTGCAGAATAGGTTCGAAGGTCAGTTTATTGTCGCATGTACCAATTAAGGTACAGTGAAATTCGATTGAATTGATGAATGTCTGAACACTAATAGAAGCAGTCCTAACTTCTACAAACCAGAAAATGACCCAAGTTTATGTTGCAATCTTTGAATACTGCTGTTGGTCACATTTTGTCCACTCAGCATTATGAATATGGATTCCTTTTTTTCCAGCGTTCTGTTAGCTAATCAACATTGTTCCCACACCATTCCTATTGAACGCTTTGTATGTGTCTGGATAGCATGTTAAAATATTTTAGACATGAGGATGCTGGTTTACAAAAAAAGATGCAAAATGCTGGAGTAACTCAGTTTGTTAGCTCGGGGAACATGGATAGGTGACAATTCGGGTTGGGATGCTTCACACTGCAGTGGTTGGGGAGGGAAACATCTGGAAGAGATGTGGGGGGTGGGAAGAAGCTTTGCAAGTGATAGGTGAACACAGTAGAGGGGGGGTTTGATAGCCAGATGGTTGGACAAAGGAAAGACATGCACCTCCTCTAACCTCGTCGACTGCATTTAGTGCTCCTGATGTGACCTTTACGCGGGTGAGGCCAAGAGTAGCCTTGGCCACTATTTCACCGAACACTTGTGCTCCATCTGCCACGGCCTACGGGATCTCTCAGTTGCTGTGTTAACTCACCTTCCCATTTCCACATTGACCTTTCTAATGGCTGCGCCCCCTCCATTGTCAAAGTGAAGACACATGCAAACCGGAGGAACAACATCTCATAGTCAGCTTTGTGAGCTTACAACCCAACAGTATGAATATTGAATCCTCGCCATTTTAGGTAGCGGCCCACGCACTCCCCACAACATTTATCCTCCATCTGGATGCGCATCCATTTCTCCCTGCCCCTTCCATCTATATTCCTCCCATTGACCTCACACTTGGAGCCTCTTCCCTTATTCACACTTTTTGTCTTTTCATCATTGCCTTGTCATCTGCCTATCAACGCCCCCCTTCCCCCTCCCTCCCCCGTATCCACCTATCACCTGCAAAACTTGGTCCTGCCTCCACCTATCTTCCAGCTTTCTCCCCCTCCGACAATCAGTCTGAAGAGGGGTGAAGAACCAAAACGTTGCCCATCTTGAATGCTGCCTGACCCGCTGAATTACTCCAGCGCATTTTTTTTGTTTTGTTTGGTGCAATAAAAAAATAACTCTTCGACTAAACATTTTTTTTAACCATTGTAGGATTGGTACTTTGCAGAGTTTTTGTGTCGATAAATGTTACTGCAGAAGAACTTCAATCCCAAATCCAGATTGGAGTGTTTTTTGACACCGGTGGGTTTCATGACAAGACAGCTGTGGACAATCTGCTGATTCTAAATTGAACCATGCTGCTTCATTGCGCGTCCAATGTTCGCTGGTTTAAGGAGTATTTTCAAGCCACTGGCCTGGATTCTGCGCCACTGCTGCCACTCAGTCCCCAGCATCTGCACCCAAACTAAATCCCAAACAAGCCACCAGTGCCTCGGTGTTCCAGTTTGTCTGTGGTGTCTGCAGATGGAATTAGATATTATCGATTTAAGGAGAACTTCTGAATAAATCATGGTGAAACTCTTCCCTCCTGAAATCTATTTTGTGTGTTTGGTCTAATTCCTCTCCATTTCAAAATGTCTTTGTTTGAAACAATTGATAACATTGATGTCCAATGCGCATGTTATTTCATTGTCTACCTTGATCGCAGGCGTAAATCCAATTTTAAAAAGTTTTTTCTGTAAAATGTTTAAGAAGTTGGTCACCGTAGACTCAAAATGCTGGACTAAGTCAGTGGGACAGGCAGCATCTCTGGAGAGAAGGAATGGGTGACGTTTCTGGTCTCCAAATCTGAGGAAGGACATTATTGCCATAGAGGGAGTGCAGAGAAGGTTCACCAGACTGATTCCTGGGATGTCACGACTGTCTTATGAACAAAGACTGGATAGACTCGGTTTATACTCTCTAGAATTTAGGAGATTGAGAGGGGATCTTATAGAAACTTACAAGATTCTTAAGGGGTTGGACAGGCTAGATGCAGGAAGATTGTTCCCGATGTTGGGGAGGTCCAGGACAAGGGGTCACAGCTTAAGGATAAGGGGGAAATCCTTTAGGACCGAGATGAGAAGGAATTTTTTCACACAGAGAGTGGTGGGTCTCTGGAACTCTCTGCCACAGAGGGTAGTTGAGGCCAGTTCATTGGCTATATTTAAGAGGGAATTAGATGTGGCCCTTGTGGCTAAGGGGATCAGAGGGTATGGAGAGAAGGCAGCTACGGGATACTGAGTTGGATGATCAGCCATGATCATATTGAATGGCGGTGCAGACTCGAAGGGCCGAATGGCCTACTCCTGCACCTAATTTCTATGTTTTGGGTTGAGACCCTTCTTCAGACTTGTCCAGAAATGTCACTCATTCCTTCTCTCCAGAGATGCAGCCTCTCTCGCTGAGTTACTCCAACATTTTGTGTCTATCTTCTTAGTAAAGCAGCATCTGCAGTTCCTTCCTACACGTTGGAGACTTTGAGTTCCTGGTTTGACGCATGTGTTTGGCTGCTCGGACTATGCCGGTCGCCTACGGTCCTGGAGAGCTGGGGCGAAATGGAGCAGCAAGGATTGAAGGAAACGCAGAACTGCGAGGTTAATCATCAACCTGCCTCATTATGTACGGACACAAAAAGCTGGAGTAACTCAGCGGGACAGGCAACATCTCTGGAGCGAAGGTGTTCAGCGAAACGATCGCCCAGTCACTCAATATGTATGGAGCTGAGCTTTATTTCATTAAACGTATCTGGTAATGCCACCGCGATTTCAACCAGGATAGGGAAGAATACCAGTTTTCTGTTCGCGAGTTTGCTTTTTACTTTTAGGTTACACTTCTTGGAGCAAGTTGGACAATAAGGACATAGACTAAATAATTTTGCAGAGATGCTTTTTAGTCCCTTCTGCCCCCACACTATTGCTTGTTAATGACATATACTGCTTGTGTCGCCTTGCTGTGGGTATTGAAGAGCATGAGTCGTGTCGAGTGCGAGGCAGTAAAGGGCCTGTCCCACTTGGCCGTCATTTACACGCGCGAAGATTTTGTACATCACAAAATCCTGCAACGCAGCCCGCGGCCACGCGTCACTGCCTATGTCATCGCGCACCATGCACATATCACGTGCATGTCATGACGGATGCATCGTGACCCGTAAATGATGTCACGTAAATTACGCGCAAGTTACTTGACGGCCAAGTGGGACAGGCCCTCAAGGCACCAGCCCACAGCACGCCCTTGCCCATAATCCTGTGAGCCTCATGTTTACACTGTGATTGATTGAGGGGAGTAGTCACAGGTGGCACCACTCAGTTCAAGATAAATTACTCAAATATCAATGTGCTGTCTTTAAGAAGGAACTGCAGATGCTGGAAACATCTGAGGTAGACAAAAATGCTGGAGAAACTCAGCGGGTGAGGCAGCATCTATGGAGAGAAGGAAATAGGCAACGTTTTGGGTCGGGGCCCTTCTTCACTTTCTCCAGCATTTTTGTCTACCTTCAATGTGCTGTAATACTCAGACATTTAAAATTAATCCCACAATTTAATCAGAAGACTTGCATTAGAACCACTGCATCTACACAATTATGGAGGGAGGTGCACAGAAATACAATGCACAAATATTGTTAGCTCAATTGTATCAAAATGATGGTGTTTTCCAATCCTTAATAATGCAATTTGTTGAATCTGAATGGACTGAGAACAATGTACTGTTTAAGGAAAGGACTGACTTCACTGGTTTATTCGTAAGACGTAAGAATATTTTAAAATATGGTTATCGCCGCTTGCTTTGGATGATGCCAATGGTGAATTACCAGTATGGATCTTTAACAAAAAGGTATGTAGTGTACAAGATTTTCATTGTGATAGTCAATGTTAAATTGGCTGACCCATTCCTTCTCTCCAGAGATGCGGCCAGTCCCGCTGAGTTACTCCAGCATTTTGTGTCTACCTTGGATGTAAACTGGCATCTGCAGTTCCTTCCTGCTCACTGCCAATGTTAAAACTGCTTTCAGCTCCACAATAATGTCACTTAACCTCTCAATCAGGATTAAAATACATCAGAAAATCGTATATTTTTGTGTAGTTTATTTGCTTCAAAACATGTAGCTGTGGGTGGAACATTGTTCCATCTTCCTTTTAGAAACCTAAATATGCTTGTGTAACGTTTGTATATTTTAATCCTTGCACCCCAATGGTATGAACATTGAACTCTCCAATGTTAGGTAACCAACCTGGAAACTCCACCCACCCCCACCAAACCTCCCCTCCCCCCTCTCTTCCCTGTGCCCCATTTCTCACCCCAAATGCACATCCATGTCTCTGTTTTCCCGCTCCCCTCCTACCCTTATTCCTTACCCTGGCTTCACATTTCGTGCCTCTTCTACACTTATCTCCTTATCCCATACTTTTTGTCTTGTCATCTCTGGACTTTGTCCGACCCTTTGCTAAACTAAAACACCCCTCACCTGTATCCATCTATCACTTTGCTGCCTCACCTCACGCACACAATTAGTCGGAAGAAGGTTCCTGATCCAAAAGATCACCTATCCATGTTCTCCAGAGATGCTGCGTGATCCACTGAGTTACTCCAAGCCAGCAGCTGCAGTTCATTGTGCCTACATTTTAACCTTGCTCCTTTTGGTTCTGTCCTCTGACGTCCTGCACTTTGTCTCTTTGGCCACTTAGACCGCTACTGGCTAAAGCTGCAGATGCTGAATGTTCATATTTAGTTTCTAAATGACATTCAAAGTTGAAGATTGAGAATCAATGGACCAAATGGCCTAATTTTGCTCCTTGGTCTTTTGACCTCGTGATATTATACTCCATTAAAGATACTCTGGGCAGATTTTTTAAAGTATGCGAGTGAGTAAATAAATCTGACAGAATCTGTCATATGTTTTATTTCAATGCGAGACTGTTACATGGAATTGGGTTAGTTTGCCCCAAATAAATGGAACTAATGGAACAAATGTTTTAAGTGTTTGAAATGTGTGAGGAATGAAATGAGATGACATATGGGGAGCACAGTGACACATGTAGTAGAGCTGCTCCTTTGTAGCTCCAGTAAACTGGATTCACCTTCAGTGAACAAATTCGGAATTTGAATTATCTGCCTCTGTCTGTGGATTTCTGCTGAATGCTCCGGTTTCTTCCTACTCCCCAAAGTATGACAGACACAAAATGCTGGGGTAACTCAGCGGGACAGGCAGCATCTCTGGAGAGAAGGAATGGGTGACGTTTTGGGTCGAGATTCTTCAGTAGGTTGACAGCCCACGTGCAGTGGGTGGGTGAGTAGGAAAACATGGGTGAGAATTGAAGAGAATGTGGGGACAATGCAATAGGTCGAGTGTGAATGGGTGCGTCATGGATGGTGCGCACCTGATGGGTCGGAAAGATGGATCTGTGCTGTATGGGGAGAAGGCAGGAGAATGGGGTTAGGAGCGAGAGATAGATCAGCCATGATTGAATGGCGGAGTATCCTTGATGGGCCGAATAGCCTAATTATGCCCCTATCACTTATGAACTTATGATTAGGTAATGGTGATTTACCACCTTGTGTAATCACAACATTCAATAGACAATAGGTGCAGGAGTAGGCATTCGGCCCTTCAAACCAGCACCGACATTCAATGTGATCATGGCTGATCATCCACAATTAGTACCCCGCTCCTGCCTTCTCCCCATATCCCCTTGACCCCGCTATCTTTAAGAGCTCTATCTAGCTCTCTCTTGAAAGTATCCAGAGAACCGGCCTCCACCGCCCTCTGAGGCAAAGAATTCCACAGACTCACAACTCTCGTGTGAAAACGTTTTTCCTCATCTCCATTCTAATTCAAATCTACAAATCAATGCTTTTTGTGATGGTACTGGCACTTCTAAAAAGTTAAATGTAATAATTTTGCTTTTCGATCATGTGGCTTGTATACTTATTACCTTTTAATCGGCAAAAACACTGCCAGAAATTATCTTTTTATTTAATAACATACCATTATCTAAATGTTATCAATAATGATGCAGCAGATGTTTTCTATTGGCATACAAGTTTTCCAATGCCGTTCTTTGACACAGCAGTTTCTATAATAATGAAGGATATTTATATACTGGCATCTTCCTCTTGGTAAATAATGAGTGATTAATTTGAATAATTACAGGTACAAAATGGTGCAAAATCACCGGGGACTTCTATTGGATTTTTCAATCCTTTAGATTGAAAAATCCAATAGAAGTCCCCGGTGATTTTGCATGAGAGCATTAATGGAGGGTTTAACATCAAGAATTAATGGGACGGCATCCAAATATGGATTAAACTTAATGATGCATGACTTTTTACAATGAGAAAGATGATATTTCTTTTACTGTTACCATAATTTCAATGATGTGCAACACAGCTATTCAATAAATCCTGCTACAAGGTTCAAGTCAGTCATCATTGCTACTTATCACTTGCTCTCAATTTAGTTCCTTCCACGTTTTGTCTGCATCTTGCTCACTCTCTTTAGGTCAGTGAATTGTCACTTTAATGACCTAAAATGACCGTATTAGATCTTAAAGGGCCTGTCCCACTTGGTGATTTTTTTAGAGGACTTCCGGTGGCGCCATGTTCTAAGATGGAACCGCGCCAGATCAGCTCCGAAAAAATCTGGAAAAAAAACGGGGTTAAAGGAGGCTACTAACCGTACTTACCGCAGGAGAACGACTTTAAACGGCTCCGGGTGCGATTGCAAGCTGCGTGACGTCATCAGGCGCGCGACTTCAGTAAGAAATTTAAAATGCATTCCTCCTCCCCCCCCGCGACAAAAAAAGGTCCAAGAAGGGAGGTAGGCCTCGCCAAGGCCTCGGGCTCGAGTTTGGCTGCCTCCCAGGAAGAGATCTCACTGAGGAAAAGTGAAATGGAAGAACTTAAAAACTCCTTGCTAGGTGAGATGAAGAAACTGCTGAAAGAAATGAAGAAGGCATATAAAGATGAAATAAAAACTTTAAGAGCAGATATCCAGGTGTATCACGAGAGAATTAAAGAAGAATTAACAAAAGAAGTTACAGAGACGGTAAAGATTATGATGAATGAATGGAAAATAAAGGCGGACGCTGAGTTTCAAAACCGAATGGCTGAGGTAAACGACAAGGTTGCTGGGATGGAACAAATGTTGGATGCGAAGATAGATCCTAATTTAATCTCACTCGACCAACAAAATGATGCAATTAAAGAACTGACTGATTTTGCTGTATCAAGTGCTAAGGAAAGTGAGAAGCTACGCGCCGAGAATAAACGTCTCTCAGAGCTACTACGTAAAATAAACGAGAAATGTATTGATTTGGAGGGACGACAAAGACGTAAGAATTTGCGTATAGTAGGATTGACCGAGGGTCGTGAAGGAAATCAAGACCCGCGAAAATTTGCTGCAAAATTCCTAAAGGACATACTGAATTTGGATCAAGAGCCCCTGTTGGGCCGTGCGCACAGGGCTTTAAGACGGGCCCCTGGGAGAGGTGCACCACCAAGACAAATGATTGTAAAGGTGGCTTATGATCACGTCTTCGAAGAAATGATGAAGATAATAATAAGAAAGTCCCTTCCACGTTTTGTCTGCATCTTGCTCACTCTCTTTAGGTCAGTGAAGTGTCACTTTAATGACCTAAAATGACCGCATTAGATCTTAAAGGGCCTGTCCCACTTGGTGATTTTTTTAGAGGACTGCCGGCGTCATATCAGTGTCGCCGAAAGATTTAGAACATTTCAAAATCCAGCGTCGACAAGAAAAATGTTGCGACACTGGAAAAAACACCGGCCGTCATAAGTCATCATGCCGTGTCACCGCCGCATCAGCGTCATATCAGTGTCGCCGAAAGATTTAGAACATTTCAAAATCCAGCGTCGACAAGAAAAATGTTGCGACACTGGAAAAAACACCGGCCGTCATAAGTCATCACGACGTGTCACCGCCGCATCACGCCGCAAATGTTTTCGGTGAACTGATACGTCAGTCAATGATGCCAGCAGTCACCGGAAAAAATCGCCAAGTGGGACAGGCCCTTAGAATTACCTCAAAGTATACGCTGCAGAATTTAGACAATTCATGAATAAAAGTGAAAATACAGAAATATAATACAAACCTTGAGACCGTGCACAATCAATAATTGGTACGCACTTTTTTGATTGTTGGCAATATAAGCCATTGCCCCTGATAATGCAGTCAACAGCAAATTATTGACCCCCCCGTGCCCTCGTAACCCGGGTAAGCTTTTGCCTCAGAACTAGCAGTGATTCAGGAACAAAACAGTTTCACTTCCTCCAGGGACCTTCGCTGGCTGAAGAATCCATGCAGTTCTGAACCCAGGATCACCCTGCAGAATATGTAATTATTTACAACATCAGCACCAGAAAGCAAATTAAAGAAACAATGGGATTAAATGAGAGAGCAGAGACAGGAAACAGTATGCATTAAAAAAAATCTTCAACAATAATTAATATCTGAAGGATGCCAGTCTAGAAAAGTAAAACACATTTTCAGTTTCAGTTCCGTTGCTTGACAATAACTAAGAATTTTCATATTTTGTATCAGAAAAAAATACTATTTAAGGACTGTAGTCCGACTTTGCAGCCAGCTGCCATCCATCTCTCTTCGGAGTAATAGTTGTCATTCCCCATTCCAAAGGGCAGGGCATTGACAGCTTCCACCAGGCTAGATAATTTGCCACAGTCGAAAGGTATTTACCAAATGTAGACACAAAAAGCCGGAGTAACACAGCGGGACAGGCAGCATCACCGGAGAGAAGGAACGGGTGACGTTTCGGGTAGAGACCCTTCTTCAGACTAGTCAGGGACAAGGAAACGAGAGATATAGACGGTGACGTGGAGAGATTAAGAACAATGAATGAAAGATATGCAAAAAAGTAACGATGATAAAGGAAACAGGCCATTGTCAGCTGTTTGTGGGGCGAAAATGAGAAGCTGGTGCGACTTGGGTGGGGGAGGGATAGAGAGAGAGGGAATGCCGGGGCTACCCAAAGTGAGAGAAATCAATATTCACACCACTGGGCTGTGAGCTGCCCAAGCGAAATATGAGATGCTGTCCCTCCAATTTGCGTTAAGCCTCACACTGACAATGGAGGTGGCCGAGGACATAAAGGTCTGTTTGGGAATGGGAAGGAGAATTAGAGTGCCCAGCAAAAGTGATCAGGTACGTTCAGGCGGGCTGAGCGAAGGTGTTCCAAGGGTAGGTTCAGCCATTCATTTACTACACACTATTTGCATACATTCTCATTCGCTTCTGTTCAGGAAAAATTTGTTTTACTATTTGAATTGAATTGAATTGAATTATAGCCATGTATGTACACATACAAGGAGTTTGCCCTGGTGCTTTGCTCGCAAGTAACAACGCAATTTACAGTAGACAATTAAAAATAAAACATTATAATTTAAACGTGTGAAGAATGAAATCAAATACCAGAGCAAAAGGAGGCATTTGGTTGTTGAATAGAGCTCCTGCTCGTGGAAAAAACCTGTTTTTATGTCTGGCTGTGGTGCCCGGAGTCACATAGAAACATAGAAAATAGGTGCAGGAGTAGGCCATTCGGCCCTTCGAGCCTGCACCGCCATTCGATGTGATCATGGCTGATCATCCAACTCAGCATCCCGTACCTGCCTTCTCTCCATACCCTCTGATCCCTTTAGCCACAAGTGCCACATCTAACGCCCTCTTAAATATAGCCAATGAACTGGCCTCAACTACCTTCTGTGGCAGAGAATTCCAGAGACCCACCACTCTCTGTGTAAAGAATGTTTTCCTCATTTCGGTCCTAAAGGAATTCCCCCTTATCCTTAGACTGTGACCCCTTGTTCTGGACTCCCCCAACATCGGGAACAATCTTCCAGCATCTAGCTTGTCCAACCCCTTAAGAATTTTGTTAAAGAAGGAACTGCAGATGCTGGAGAATCGAGGGTTACACAAAAAGCTGGAGAAACTCAGCGGGTGCAGCAGCATCTAAGGAGCGAAGGAGATAGGCGACGTTTCGGGTCGAGACCCTTCTTCAGACGAAGAAGGGTCTCGACCCGAAACGTCGCCTATCTCCTTCGCTCCTTAGATGCTGCTGCACCCGCTGAGTTTCTCCAGCTTTTTGTGTAACCCTTAAGAATTTTGTAAGTTTCTATAAGATCCCCCCTCAATCTTCTAAATTCCAGCGAGTACAAGCCGAGTCTATCCAATCTTTCCTCATATGAAAGTCCTGACATCCCAGGAATCAGTCTGGTGAATCTTCTCTGTACCCCCTCTATGGCAAGGATGTCTTTCCTCAGATTTGGAGACCAAAACTGTACGCAATACTCCAGGCGTGGCCTCACCAAAACCCTGTACAACTGCAGTCACCTTCCAGAGGGAAATGCTTCAAAGAGTTTGTGGCCAGGGTGAAAGGCGTCAGAGATGATCTTACCCGCTCACTTCCTTGCTCTTAAGACAGTGGAGTTGATTGTAGGAGAGCTCCCCCTCCCCTCCCCCCCTCCCCCTCCCCTCCCCCCCTCCCCCTCCCCACCCACCATCAACAACACCACAATCACATCTGTGGAGTCACTTAAGTTCCTTGGTACCATCATCTCCAGCGACCTTAAATGGGGGGCCATCATTTAACAATCTATAACAATCAAAATGTAACTATTTATAACAATCACCATATTATTATTTTCGTGAAAACGAGTTGAAATTGCAAAATAAAAGAGTCTAGAGAAAGTAACAAGTGTCTTCTTCTTGCGAATGAAACATAAACCAAATGAATAGTTAGATCTCAAGCCGGGTGTTGAGCAGCCAGGTTGTTGTCAACAAATAACAAGTGTCATTTAATAAAAATAAATTACTTCTTGTGTCAATTTAATTGTGCTTGTGATTAATAATTAAATGTAACTGTTCTGTCATAATTAGACTTGCATTTCTATTGCACTTTTCATGACTATTAAAAGATATACAGTGAATTATACACTTCTAAGGTGTTATCACCGTTTTAATACAAGAAACGTCCTTGCCCAGGTTAACATTCCAACAGTGAGGTCCGAATCGCACCTCGGCACCCAGATGGGTTGACCATGCCTTAATCATCCACCACCCTCAAACATTCCACCTTGAGCCCTCACAAGATTTCAAGGTGGACCTGAAGCGATGATTTAGGTATGTTCTCAAAGCCTCCGTATATATATATATATATATATATATATATGGCAGCTCGAAGTATAGGGAAAGCATTCAGGAACAAAGAACCTCCAGTCCACGAAGGCCAGTGCAGACGGTGAAAGGGCCTCGTTACATGTCTAACTTCCCACCCATTCCGCCAGACACTTACTGTCCCTTCTGTGGCAGAGTCTGCGTGCCCCACACTAGACCAGCAGCCACCTCAGAACCCACAGAACTGAAGTGAAAGCAATCACTGTCGACCCAACGAGACGACCAGACAAGATCTCAATTCATGCCCAGCAAAGCCTCCACAAATAGCAAAGGGACAACTCAGGACTCATCGACACAAAGGGTGCCTTCATTTTAATAGATAGATTTTTATCTGCTCCTAGGAAATCCAAGGACGTTCTTAAAATATCCTAGAAAAATGCACCATCCCCAATATATCCTGGGAATTCCTGACCTCCTGAACATGCGACCATTGATTGTAGTGTCGGTGGGTTCAGCACAGACTGTGGTGTGAAAACCCACTGATCTGCACACATACCCACTGAACAAAAACCATAACGTGGTGCTGACAATGGGCTTAGACTAGTTACCACTAAATAAATGTCAACAACCCAAGATGTTGTAAACCACTTGGAGTTTCTATCTGCTGTCTCCACCAAGAGGACGCGTCCCCCAGTCATAGCTCTGCAGCTGGAGACATTGTCAAGACTGGTTAGATATTATTTCTAAAGGGCCTGTCCCACTTGGGCGTCATTTGCACGTAATTTACGCACACGTGATGCGCGCATGTTGCGTGGTGACATAGGCAGTGACACGCGGTCGGGCGCACGCGCGGCACCCCAGGATTTTGCGATGTACAAATGCGTGACGCGTGATGCGCAAATGACGCGAAAGTGTGACAGGCCCTTGATGCTTCACCGCAGGACATTCCACTTCTGATCACTATGTCCAGCAAACAGCTTTTTTTAAATGACCATCTAGTCATTATTTTTTAATTAACTATTAAGAACATTAATGTAATCTTATAATTTTATGTTTAGTTACTTGGTGGGTCCCATGAGCCATTAACATAACTCTCACTGTAAATCTTGGCATTTTCAATTGATCTCATCTCTGCAGCTCTTTGGGGAAGGTTACAAACTTCCACTTATCTTTGCAGGAGTATTTCCTGACATTGCCTTCCACTGTTTGGCTTTGCGTCTCCACCTCTTGTTCTACAGTCTCCCACTTGTGAAAATAGTTTCACTCTGCGTGCCATATCAGGCAGGTCTGCTAATTCATCAATCGCGTTTTATCCAATTCGTGTTGTGGAAACACACGTCACACCACAGCTATACACTGGAGTCATACCGCGTGGAAACAGGCCCTTCGGTCCAACTTGCCCATACCGGCCAACATGCCCCACCTACACTAGTCCCACCCGCCTGCATTTGGCCCAGATCCCTCTAAACCTATTCTATCCATGTACCTGCCTAAATGGGTTTTTTTATACGTCGTGATAGTAGCTACTAAATTAGATAAACTCAGTCTGAAGAATCGTCCCGACCCATTCCTTTCACAGATGCTGCCAGACCAGCTGAGTTCCTCCAGCACTCTGTGTTTTATTCTCCATCTGCAGTTCCTCGTGTCTCCTTTAAACTCGCTAGAATTTAGACGATTGAGGGGGGATCTTATAGAAACTTACAACATTCTTAAGGGTTTGGACAGGCTTGATACAGGAAGATTGTTCCCGATGTTGGGGAAGTCCAGAACAAGGTGTCACAGTTTAAGGATAAGGGGGAAGTCTTTTAGGACTGAGATGAAAAAAACATTTTTCACACAAAGTGTGGTGGGTCTCTGGAACTCTCTGCCACAGAAGGTAGTTGAGGCCAGTTCATTGTCTATATTTAAGAGTGAGTTAGATGTGGCCCTTGTGGCTAAAGGGATCCGGGGGTATGGAGAGAAGGCAGGTACAGGATACTGAGTTGGATGATCAGCCATTATCAAATTGAATGGCGGTGCAGGCTCGAAGGGCCGAATGGCCTACTCCTGCACCTATTTTCTATGTTTCTATGTTTAGCTTCAGGGGACAGAATATATGCTCATAATCAACTTCAGTCAGCCAGTATGTTGAACCTGTGATGTTCTAGAGCTGTCAGTACTCTGCATGGATTGGGGTAGGGTACAAATGGAGGTTGAGGTTTTGCCCCATTCATTCCTGAAATCAGATATCCTGAGGATCCGTCAGTAACTCACGGTGGTCTTTTCTGTCGGGGTTTGTGTCGATCACTTCTTGCCGAGGCCGGCCACCGATGTTGCCTCACTCACGGGGTCAGCTGGTGAACGGAGGCCAACCTGACCCGGGCAGTGCCAGCCAGCCGCTGCACCCACCTCATCTGCGCCACCAATATCAGTTCTCCGAGCCCCCCCCCCCCTCCAAATCTCCATGATTGGGAACAGTTCCATCAAAGTCCACAGGAAATTGCAGCAAATTGTGGACGCAGTCCAGACTATCACACAAGCCAACCTCCCTTCCATTGACACATAAGAGATTAGTATACAAATTTAAAGCATAGGGCATTGGGGGTTCAGTATTGATGTGGATAGAGAACTGGCTGGCAAACAGGAAGCAAAGAATAGGAATAAACGGGTCCTTTTCACAATGGCAGGCAGTGACTAGTGGGGTACCGCAAGGCTCAGTGCTGGGACCCCAGATATTTACAATATATTTTAATGATCTGGATGAGGGATTTGTAGGCAATATCTCCAAGTTTGCGGATGACACTAAGCTGGGGGGCAGTGTTAGCTGTGAGGAGGATGCTGGGAGACTGCAAGGTGACTTGGATAGGCTGGGTGAGTGGGCAAATGTTTGGCAGATGCAGTATAATGTGGATAAATGTGAGGTTATCCACTTTGGTGGCAAAAATAGGAAAGCAGACTTATCTAAATTGTGGCTGATTAGGAAAAGGCGAGATGCAATGGTATGTTAGCTTTCATAGCAAAAGGATTTGAGTATAGGAGCAGGGAGGTTCTACTTCAGTTGTATAGGGTCTTGGTGAGACCACACCCGGAGTATTGCGTACCGTTTTGGTCTCCAAATCTGAGGAAGAACATTATTGCCATGGAGGGAGTGCAGCGAAGGTTCACCAGACTGATTACTGGGATGTCAGGACTGTCTTATGAAGAAAGACTGGATAGACTCGGTTTATACTCTCTGGAATTTAGGAGTTTGAGAGGGGATCTTATTGAAACTTACAAAATTCTTAAGGGGTTGGACAGGCTAGATGCAGGCAGATTGTTCCCGATGTTGGGGAGGTCCAGAACAAGGGGTCACAGTTTAAGGATAAGGGGAAATCCTTTAGGACCGAGATGAGAAGGACTTTTTTCACACAGAGAATGGTGGGTCTCTGGAACTCTCTGCCACAGAGTGTAGTTGAGGCCAGTTAATTGGCTATATTTAAGAGGGAGTTAGATGTGGCCCTTGTGGCAAGGGGGATCAGAGGGTATGGAGAGAAGGCAGGTACGGGATACTGAGTTGGATGATCAGCCATGATCACATTGAATGGCGGTGCAGGCTCGAAGGGCCGAATGGCCTACTCCTGCACCTATTTTCTATGTTTTTATGACTCCATTTATACCTCACGCTGCCTCGGCAAGGGCAACAGCATAATCAAGGACAGTCGCACCCTGGCCACTCCCTCTTCTCCCCTCTCCCATTAGGCAAAAGTTATAGAAGTGAGAAAACACACACCTCCAGATTCAGGGACAGTTGCTGTTATCAGGCAACTGAATCATCCTACCTCAACCAGAGAGCAGTCCTGAACTATAAGAAGATACACAAAAAGCTGGAGTAACTCAGCAGGACAGTTAGCATCTCTGAAGAGGAATGGGTGACGTTTCGGTCTGAACGAACAAAAATGTCCAATAAATAAAGCACTCAATATAGTGCAAAAACAAAACACAGCCTGTAGTTTAATTGGGGTTTCTGGTATTCGATAGCCTGATGGTTATTGGGAAGAAGCAGTCTCTTGAACCAGAATGTGTACATGCAGCATCCCCTCTGACGGACAGAAGTGGACAGTTTCTCCTCCTCCCAATTCTCAAATTGATGGACTATTACAAATCTTTAACGAGAGCTTGTGCGGCACGGTGGCGCAGCAGTAGAGTTGCTGCCTTACAGCGGCAGAGACCCGGGTTTGATCATGGCCACGTGTGCTGTCTGTACGGAGTTTGTACGCTCTCCCCGTGACCTGCGTGGGTTTCCGCCAGGAGCTCCGGTTTTCCCCCACACTCCAAAGACGCAGAGTTTTGTACGTTACTTGGCATGGGAACATTCTAAATTATTCCTCACGTGCGTAGAAAGGTGTTAATGTGCGGGGATCGCTGGTCGCTGCGGGCTCGGTGGGCCGAAGAGCCTGTTTCCGCGCTGTATCTCTAAACTAAACTTAAGTGTCTGTCTCCTTGTGGAAAGAATGAACCTCGAACTCCAGAAAGCAACAACAGGACATTTTCAACATATTCCTATGGGTTGTATGAGCCGTCTACTGATTAAAAATGTCTTAAATGCATTATACATCACTGATGGGGATGAGTCCGAGTATAGAAGAGAGATCGAGCGACTGTCCATATGGTGCCAGCACAACAACCTGGCCCTCAACACCAGCAAAACCAAGGAACTGATTGTGGACTTTGGAAGGAGTAGAATGGGGACCCACAGTCCTGTTTATATCAACGGGTCGATGGTTGAAAGGGTCAAGAGCTTCAAATTCCTGGGCGTGCACATCTGTGAAGATCTTTCCTGGTCCGAGAACACAGATGCAATTATTAAGAAAGCTCATCAGCGCCTCTACTTCCTGAGAAGATTACGGAGAGTTGGTCTGTCAAGGAGGACTCTCTCTAACTTCTACAGGTGTACAGTAGAGAGCTTGCTGACTGGTTGCATCGTGGCTTGGTTCGGCAACTTGAGCGCCCTGGAGAGGAAAAGACTACAAAAAGTAGTAAACACTGCCCAGTCCATCATCGGCTCTGACCTTCCTTCCATCGAGGGGATTTATCACAGTCGCTGCCTCAAAAAGGCTGGCAGCATCATCAAGGACCCACACCACCCTGGCCACACACTCATCTCCCCACTACCTTCAGGTAGAAGGTACAGGAGCCTGAAGACTGCAACAACCCGGTTTAGGAATAGCTACTTCCCCACAGCCATCAGGCTTTTAAACCTGGCTCGGAACTCTGAACATTAATATCCCTCCATCTGTTATTTGCACTTTATTAATTCATGGGTGTATGTATGTATAGAATTGTAGTCAAGGAATTGTAGTCAATGCCTACTATGCTCTGTTGTGCTATGCAAAGAAAGATTTTCATTGTCCTGTCAAGGACACATGACAATAAACTCTTTTGACTTATATTATATTTTAAAAACTGGGTCAAGATTCAATGTTTCCCTATTCCATTTTATGTTTATAATTTCTGGTTAAAGGTATTCAACAGATGTGAGAGTGTTCCAGTCGTGATGTTTTATGGAGCAGTAAGTCAAAACTTCAAAAGGTTTATGTAAGCCTAGTTACCACCACCACCACCTGCACCAACCTTGTGCCCAGTTGCAGATACACAATAAATGGGCTGACCTCAGGAAATTAGTTACTCAGCTGTTACTGAAGTCAGACCACACGCCACAATCTCCGAAAAACAAATGCCAGCAACTGTGTGACCTCTGTGCTTGAGAGATTTATTTTTGAGCCATTATTAACAATCGAAACGATGAACGGATTTAACAAATTTGATGAACGACAGAGCTCATCAACAAAGCAGGTGCTTCCATGTAACGGAGATCTTCAAGCAGTCGGTTGGTGGGAGGGGGTGGAGGAAGGACAAGCGGCAAGGAGCAGCTTGGAATCCTTCCTGTGTCAATATTAAGACACATGTGAAGCTCATGACTGTTACTTTTGTACGAAGCAGACCATTGAGCGATTTCTAAAGGACTGAATCTATTAAAGGGACAGCACTACCACAACCTCAGGTTTTCTCCTCCACTGAGAGCTTCTGGCGCATTAGGTGGGCCACAGGGACCGGGGCGAGGTCCACTGTTGTGAGTCATCTATTTAATGAACTTGGATGACAATGAGATTTCTTAGTTAGCATGTTTGTTGAAGATACCAAATTGGTTGTGTAGTGGACCAGGTTATCCAAGATTACAAAATGATCTCGATGAATTGGAGAAGTGGACAAAGAAGTGACAGATGGAATTTAACTCCGACAAGTGCGTGGTATTGGATTAGGAATTTTCACAGGGCCCTGGGATGTTATAAAATAACAGACCTGGGGTGCAGGTACATAGTTCTTTAAAAATGGTGACACATGTTGGCAGGGAGATAACAAAGGCAGTTGGCATGTTTGCTTTCATCAGTCGGAGCACTTAGTACAGGCCAAAATGTGTAGGAAGGAACTGCAGATGCTGGTTTAAACCAAAGATAGACACAAATGACTGGAGTAACTCAGCGGGACAGGCAGCATCTCTGGAGAGAAAGAATGGGTGAGGTTTTGGATCAAGACCCTTTTTCAGACTGCTAAAGAACGGTCTTGACCAGAAGTGTCACACATTCCTTCACCAGAGACGCTGCCTGTCCCGCTGAGTTACTCCAGCATTTTGTGCCTGTCATTGAGTACAGGAATTGGAACAACATGTTGCAACTGCACCAGTCATTGGCGAGACCACATTTGGAGAATTGTGCACGGTTCTGGTTGCTTAGTTATAGGAAGAATGTTATTAGCCTGAAATGGATGCAGAAAAGATTTACGAGGACTGGAGGATTTGAGTTATGAGGAGAGGTTGGTTTGGTTGGATTTTTTTTCCTGGAGTATAGGAGATTGAGGGGTGACCTTATAAAGTCATATATAATCATAAGAGGCACAAATATAGATGGTCACAGTCTTTTTTCCCCCAAAAAGTACAGGAATAGAATTTAGATTGAGATTAGATTGAGAGTGAAAGTTTAAAAAGTTTTCACACAGAGGGTGGTCGGAGCAACCTGTGGAATCCTTGCCATAGAGGGGGTACAGAGAAGATTCACCAGACTGATTCCTGGGATGTCAGGACTTTCATATGAGGAAAGATTGGATAGACTCGGCTTGTACTTGCTGGAATTTAGAAGATTGAGGGGGGATCTTATAGAAACTTACAAAATTCTTAAGGGGTTGGACAAGCTAGATGCTGGAAGATTGTTCCCGATGTTGGGGGAGTCCAGAACAAGGGGTCACAGTCTAAGGATAAGGGGGAATTCCTTTAGGACCGAGATGAGGAAAACATTCTTTACACAGAGAGTGGTGAGTCTCTGGAATTTCATTTTGGAGTCACGTGAGTGACTTCGTGAAGAGCCTGCCGGCGCGCATGCTCGACATATCGTCGTAACGCGTTGCTGCGACGGCTGGCGGTGGAGCGCGCTCCTCGCCAGCCCTTCATAAGGGGCCACGGAGGTGAGTATTCTACCTTTAGTTGGTGGTCCTTGTTGTCTGATTATGTCTTGCAGCAAGGACATGGATGGGAGTTCGAAGGGCCGGAGGACGTCAGGACGAGTTCGCCAGTCAACAGTTCCGGGGCCTTTACCATCGGCAATACCTGCAGCGCAGGCCGGGACTCAGGCGGAGATGTGGGTAAGCCCTGTGATTACAGGTCCAGGTCCGCCAGCACACCACAGCTCGGAGGAGTTCGACGAGGAGGAGTGTGGTGTGCCGCCAGAGCAGGGGGACCCTGCCATGGCAGTCAGGTCGTCAGCGGGCTCGCTAGCAACCTCGAGCAGGGCACGTGCCGTTGCACGGTCTGTTCCACTCAGCCCTCCGAGAAGGGGGAGGGCAGGAGCCCAGAAGCCTAACCCTGTTAGGGCTAAGGCATTGCCTATCGCGGAGGAGCGGTCAGGTTCCAGGGCGAGACCCGGGGCGGCTGTGAGGTCCAGCCGGCACACCCCGACTCTCGACGCCGGGACGGGTCGGTCGAGTCGGGTCTCGTCACGGTCGCCGAGCCCCCCATGGATGGGTGGGCGAGACCATGCGTCGGCAACGTCCACGATGTGGGCAGCCGGCAAGACTGCGCGGGCCCCAGGCAGCCATGCTTCGGCTGGTGCCGACACCTCGCCGCAAGTGCCCTTAGTGGCAGCGGCTTCAGCTCTCGCTAAACGGAGGCGATTGAACACGCCCGCGCAGGAATCGCGCAGTTTCGCCTCGGCGGCTGTTAGCGACAACTACCGGCACCGGCAGGGCCTCGACGAGGTGCGGGCCGATGACAGGAGCCCGGTTTTCTTTTCAGAGCCGGAGGACTCCGACCACCTGAGTGTTCAGGGTGAAGGGCGTATTGACCGTATGGAGCGGCTGCTGGAGCTCCTGCTTCAACGTCAACAACAGCAGGGCAGCAACAGGCACAGGGCGTCTTCACCAACATCTACTATCAGCCTGGAGCAGCAGGAGGAGGCGGTTCTGGTGGATCCCGTACCAACTCCGTTGGAGGTGCCAGCGGAGGAACTCTTGGATGTGGCGACCAAATTCGCGGCCCCACATACGGCTGGTCTTCCTCTAAATACAAAGCTGGCAGCCACAGTGGACTTTCTTAATAATCAGGTGCTGCAGGAAGAAGTCCTCATCCAGGCTATGAGCCGTCACAAGGCTCCATCAAACTGCAACTCCCTCAACGTGCCTGTGGTCAATACGCCAATATGGGGCAACATCAGTGCGGCTATCCGTCAACAGGAGCTAAAATTGCAGCGGATCCTGAAACTCCTCACGGCCGGTATTACCGCCTTTGCGCGGTCGGTGGACGGGGACGAACTGAATTTGGACCAGGAAGATGCTGTGGCCTTATTGTGCGCGACCCAGCACGAAATCAACGGGTTTCGCAAAAACAGCATCCGCCCAGCACTCAACCCGAAGTTTGCAGGATTGTGCAAACCACCGCCGCCGCCGCCGCCCCGTCAGCTCTTTGGTGAGGACCTCTCGAAGAGAGTCAAAGAGCTTGACGAACAAGCCAAAACGGTGGGGATCATGCGCTCTCAGAGTGCCCCCACACCGTCAGGCTCAAAAGCTCCATACATTCGCTCACGAGGGTCGGCCGGTGCCTCGACGAGGACTCGCCCTCTAGCTCCACAACGACAACAGCACCAGAACCAGCACCAAGGGTCTTTTTTAGGACAGGGTCGGCAGAGACCTTTGTGGAAATCGAAGACGCCGCGCCCTCAAGCCAACCCAGCACCTCCACGGCCACCCACACGTGTCAAGGACCGCCGGTAACCACGGAGGTGAGGGGGTCTGGTTCTCTTTTTTCTCTCTGTTTAACTTCCCATGTTGGTGGTCGTTTACGGTTGTTTTTGGATGCATGGGGTAATTTTACTGGTGATGAGTATGTGTTGCGGAATATTCGGGGGCATAAAATTGAGTTTATTAATGGCGACATTCCTCCATCCCAGCACATGCCTGGTCGTACGTTCAAATTGTCTGCTGCAGAACAGGCAGCAGGTTACAAGGAAATTTTAAGTTTGGAACAGAAGGGTGTGATTGAGAAAACGGTGCATGAGCCAATTCAATTTGTTTCGAACATATTTACTAGTCCTAAGAAGGATGGAGGCTGTCGTGTCATTATTGATCTAACCCGTTTGAATACGTTTGTAACATATACTCATTTTAAAATGGATACGTTTGAAACAGCCAAATCATTGATTTCTCATGGCTGCTTTATGGCATGCATTGATTTGAGGGATGCATATTATTCAGTATCCATCCAGAAAGATGATAGAAGGTTTTTTGAAATTTATCTGGATGGGGCAACTTTGGCAGTATAAGGCTTTGCCTAATGGGCTTACTACAGCCCCTAGATTGTTCACTAAATTGGTGAAGCCAATCATGGCTTATTTGAGACAACGACATCATATAGTTATGGCCTATTTAGATGATGTCTTTATTGTGGGCCACACCCTGCAATTGGCTGAACAGGGTGTTGCAGCTGCTGTCAATATATTTCAACAATTAGGATTCATTGTCCATCCAGAGAAATCGAAGTTCTGCCCTGCCCAGGTAATTAATTACCTAGGGTTCACGGTGAACTCAATGAGCATGAGGATAACTATACCAATTAACAAAATTGAGGAAGTCACTAAGGTGTGCAGAGATTTAATTGGCACCAATATACCATCGATTCGGCATACAGCCACAGTAATTGGCAAGTTAGTGGCTTTGTTTCCGGCAGCACGATATGGACCTTTGCATTATCAGAATTTGCAAAGAGCTAAAATTACTGCGTTAAAACGGAACGCTGGTCATTACGATCGATCAATGCAGCTGCCGTCCGAAGCGATAACTGAGTTGCAATGGTGGGTGTGTCACATTAGCAACTCATTTAAGCCTGTCAGGGAGGCTAATCCGGTGGTATATTTACAGACTGATGCAAGCTCCAATGGCTGGGGAGCTACTGATAATTGCTCTAGTTGTGGGGGTAGATGGGACACCCTTGAGGCATCGATGTTGTTGACTCAAGGGATTAACTATTTGGAGTTGCTGGCAGCATTCCACGGACTTCGTGCATATTGTTCCAAGCTTGTTGGAGCACACGTCCGTCTCCAAATAGACAACACCACAGCTGTGGCATATTTAAACCATATGGGTGGTACCAGGTCAGTTTCGTGTGACAAATTGGCTAACTCAATTTGGCTCTGGTGTATTCAAAGAGACATTTGGATTTCAGCTACCTATTTGCCAGGTGAGCTTAATACTGTGGCGGACACCAGGTCACGCAAATTTAATGACAACATTGAATGGATGTTGCATCCTGAGATTTTTTCCAAAGTCACAGCCAAATTTGGTAAACTGGACATTGACCTTTTTGCGTCACGGTTGAACCATCAGGTACCAGCCTACGTTTCATGGGAACCAGATCCTGGGGCAATAGCGCTAGATGCATTCTCGCTGGACTGGGGGAATTGGTTTTTCTATGCCTTCCCTCCGTTTTGCCTCATCAGTCGGGTATTGCGAAAGATTCAGGCAGATGCTGCCAAGGGCATCCTTATTATACCCGACTGGCCCACACAGCCTTGGTATCCGGTGGTCTTTGACATGCTCAACGAACCTTGGGTCCTTTTGAAGGGTTGCCCACAATTGGTTACTCACCCTGTGTCAGGGGAGCCACATCCCTGCCATGGCTATTTAAATTTGTTGGCTTGCAGGTTCTGAACAGGCCGTTAGTCCAATACGGCCTCTCGGCTCGGACCATGGATACCATCGGGGCGTCGTGTCGAGAGTCCACAAGGCGAAGATACCGCTCGCATATTAAGAAGTGGGAAGCCTACTGCAGCCGCTCTCGCATCACGTACGATGACGTGACAATAACCGACGTCCTGGAATTCCTCGCGGGGTTGCACCATGATGAACACATAAGTTACAGTGCCATCAACAGCGCCAGAAGTGCGCTATCATTCTACCTCAAGATTGCGGTAGGATCCAACAGGCTAGTGTCCAGACTCATGCGGGGTATATTCAATATGAATCCGCCTACACCACGCTATAATATCACCTGGAATGTCAGGGACGTATTAACCCTGCTCAGGACGTGGTCTCCCATGGAAGGGCTCCAACTGGACCAACTCACCATGAAGCTGGTGATGTTACTAGCGCTGACTTCAGCTCAGAGGGTACAGACACTACACAAACTGCGTGTCGACAGAATGACATCTACCCCTACAGAAGTAGTCTTTTTCGTTGACGAGCTACTAAAGCAGCATAGACCTGGGTGCACAGGGCTGCAGCTGAAGTTCCCGGCATACCCCGCAGATGCTAGGCTATGTTTAGCCTCACATATCCGCCACTATGTCAAAGTGACGGCACGCATCAGAGGAATGGAGAGATACCTGCTTGTCACTCATAAGAGACCTCATCATCGAGTGACAGTCCAGACGATATCCAGGTGGCTTCGAGTCGTCTTGGGTAAGTCAGGTATCGACATTAATGTGTTCAAGTCTCATTCCACCAGGGCTGCATCGACGTCAGCGGCGAGGGTCATGGAGGTGCCCATGGACCAAATTCTCGCCACAGCAGGATGGGCGAATGAAGCTGTGTTCCAGCGTTTTTATAACAAGCCTGTTGCTGCTCCTCTACAGTTCGCAGAAGCCGTGCTGAATGCAGGTCAAGAACGTGGAGATGTCCCCGCTTGAGGGGTTTTGATTTGTTATTAATAAATATGCTCTTGTTTTGCAGTATGAACTAGTGAGCAAGTTTGTTCCTCCCATCCATCCCTGGTAGTGGTGTGTCAGCATGGACGTGGTCCAGGGCGTGTAATCACAGAAGCTTTGAAGTCTTCACGAAGTCACTCACGTGACTCCGAAATGAAATAGTAAGATTGAACGAGAACTTACCAGTTCGAAGGTTGATCTTTATTTTATGAGGAGTCGAAGTGAGGGATTTCGTGCCCTCCTCGCCCAACCCTCAATCACCTTCATCTGGTAATCTTAGTCAATTCAATCATACTATGCGAAGTCATTTCTTTTGTTGGTTTCTGTGATTCCACGCCGCTACTTTGAAGTATGTCGAGCATGCGCGCCGGCGGGCTCTTCACGAAATCCCTCACTTCGACTCCTCATAAAATAAAGATCAACCTTCGAACTGGTAAGTTCTCGTTCAATCTTACTATTCTCTGCCACAGAAGGTAGTTGAGGCCAGTTCATTGGCTATATTTAAGAGGGCGTTAGATGTGGCACTTGTGGCTAAAGGGATCAGGGGGTATGGAGAGAAGGCAGGTACCGGATACTGAGTTGGATGATCAGCCATGATCACATTGAATGTTCTATGTTTCTATGGAAGCTATAGAGATGGATACAATTACAATGTTTAAAAGGCATTTGTACGGGTACATGGATAGGCAAGGTTTAAAGGGATAGGTTGGGGGGCCAAAAACCTGTATAACTTCAGGACTCTGACTGAAATAGTCATTCTTCATTCTTGAGTGTGGCTCTTGGACTGATCGATGAAGAGAACACACACACACCTACCTTCACCTGTTTTTTGTGTGAGTCTTAATGCTCCATGTTGCAGGGCCAAACAAACCTAATTACCTGCAAGGGCAGTGTACTGAAGAACTCGGAGATATGTTTTGGATAATAGTCTCTCAACATTCTACTAATGTTCTACTGTGCTACTAATTTGATGACTTATCATTGCTCAGATTATCCCAAATATTTCAAATAACATTTTCTTTTCTGCACCGACATTCACTAAAGGTTTTCCCAGACACTGCAGTTCAAATGAATCAGATCGATACCAAATTCTTGCCTCAGTCATTTGGAGCCTAATTATGTATTTCAGAAATCCATAAATAGCTAGAGGATATGTGTGAGCAAGTGACAAATTATGGAAAATAGCTGATCAAAGAGCAAGGAAATACATAGCTCATAAATGCAACAGGCATGTTGGCCGCATTCCACAAATCAATTGTAAATCACTGGGCTGATAGGGTCCAATGGATTAGTGTTCTTGTTCAGATCCCTGTGAGTACTTTAGCAGTCTCGGGTCAGATCAGTACTGGGAAGGGATTCTATCCAGGAACATGTGCTGTAGACACTTTGCCTGAGGAAATTAATGATCAAATTAGCTGCCTAAACTCAGTCTGGCTCTTAAGCTATATTTCATGAAGCTTAATGACAATATGCATTTGTTGACATGCCTTGGTACAGAATTTTAAATTAATAAATTATTTTCTTGTGTTTAAGAAGGAACTGCAGATGTTGGAAAATCAAAGGTAGACAAAAATGCTGGAGAAACTCAGCATGTCAGGCAGCATCTATGGAACGAAGGAAATAGGTAACGTTTTGGGTCGAAACCCTTCTTCAGACTGATGTGAGAGTGTGGGGGGGGGGGAAGAAGGGCCAGTGGGCTGAGGGAGAGCTGAGAATGGGAGGAGAAAGTAGGACTATCTGAAATTAGAGAAGTCAATGTTCATACTGCTGGGGTGCAAACTGCCCAAGCGAAATACGAGGTGCTGCTCCTCCAATTTACGGTGGTCCTCACTCTGCCCATGGAGGGGGCCCAGGATGGAAAGTCGGATTCGGAATGGGAGGCAGAGTTAAGAATTATTTTAAGTGGCTTTGGATACTCAGAAGTGGAATGCTTCTTGGGTCAGGCAGCTGCAACCATCAGAGGACAGTCTGCAAACTTTATCAAGATTAATTTTAAAATTAGATGTGGACAAAAGATTTCATATATTAAGCTCATATTTAATGCAGCCACATCACTGTGCCAAGAATTATATTTCAGAAAACATGAGTAATGCTTCTTACACAAGGGCCTTGCTGTTATCATTTAGAAAATAACCCACAGGTCTGTCAGAAAAAAAAGTTGAGCTCTTTTTATGGTCTGTGCAATGTACATTTTTTGAAAGCTCGTTTTTCTCTCTCGGTGGTGATGACTCACATGATGTGGTTCTGTGGGTTTCTGAAGCTTTGCACAAAATTCACACTTTGTCATTCCTTACAGATGAGGACACACGGCCAGCTTTGGCTGTTCCGAGCTCTGTTCCGATTCTATGCATACTTCAAGGGCGATGGCCTGAACATCGATTTGTGGCCTGACATCAAATACATCATCCAAAATTCACTTCAGGATGTGACAAGGACATAATATGATGGCTTCAGCTTCTCAAGCATTTAGTTGGAGAACATTTCCTTTATTTGTTGATGGATGTCAGACAATTTAGAAAAAAATGTAGGCAGCAAATGAGCGATTCTATGTGGGGTGAGTGTACATGTGTAAACTGACAATCTCTCGGGGATGTTGCAGGGAGGCAACATACAAATCCAGAAAATGAGTGTGTTGAGGTCTAGATCCAAGGGGGGCACCAGAGGTGTGGTGTGAAGATGGGTAAGGAGGCTACTGCAGGTGATTCTCAGGTCATAACTGGATCGCTATGAATCGGTCAAGAAAGATCCCATACAAAAGGAAATAAAAAGTGGAGAGACATTGGAGCAAAATAGTGTGGTCTACCATGTTAAAGAATGTTGAAAGTGGAGAACATGAGGCACTTTCTGCACAATAGCAAGGGCCGTCGCTAGTAACTTTAATAAAGCACGTTTCAGTATTGTGACAGTGACAGAAATCTATTTGAAGGGTAAACTTACAAACAAGTTCTTGTAAGAAGTTCTACATGCCAAGTTATGGTTAGAAGGAGGATGCAGCCTTTGGAAAGTTAGATGATGTTAGAGGGTAGGTAGTAGTTTGAAAGGCCAGAGGATTGGGGTGACGTGGAGTGATTGCAGGCACTATGGTTTATTGAGCAAAGGAGAGTTGACAGCAAGTTTGAGCTTGCAGATGGAGGTAGAGGACTGGGATCCAGTGCTCAAGGGCAGGGACTTGTTGGTGATATCAGCTTACAAAAATCAGCTTTACTGAGATAACATCGATAACCATATAACATATAGCCATATAACCATATAACAATTACAGCACGGAAACAGGCCTTCTCGGCCCATCCTGTCCATGCCGACCATTCATTTTCCCCTAGTCCCATCTACCTGCTCTCAGACCATACCCCTCCATCCCCTTCCCGTCCATATACCTATCCACTTTACTTTTAAATGTTAAAATCGATCCTGCCTCCACTTCTGCTGGAAGATCATTCCACACAGCCACCACTCTCTGAGTAAAGAAGTTCCCCCTCATGTTACCCATAAACATCTGTCCCTTAATTCTCATGTCATGCCCTCTTGTTTGAATCTTCCCTACCCTCAATGGGAAAAGCTTATCCACGTCAACTCTGTCTATCCCTTTCTACATTTTAAAGACCTCAATCAAGTCCCCCCTTAACCTTCTGCGTTCCAAAGAATAAAGACGTAACTTGTTCAACCTTTCTCTGTAACTTAGTTGCTGGAACCCAGGCAACATTCTAGTAAATCTCCTCTGTACTCTCTCTATTTTGTTGACATCCTTCCTATAATTAGGCAACCAAAATTGTACACCACACTCCAGAATTGGTCTCACCAATGCCTTGTACAATTTTAACATTACTTCCCTACTCCTACATTATCTGTTCTCAATGCAAAGATGACTTGTCTCCACTCTATTTCTGAGGACTTTATAGAAAAGGAGAAAAAAGAAATGAGGTGAATTGGTGAGTGTGTCGGAAGGAACTTCAGATGCTGGTTTACACCAAAGATAAGACACAAAATGCTGGAGTAACTCAGCAGTACAGGCAGCTTCTCTGGCGAGAATGAATGGGTGATGTTTTGGGTCGAGACCCTTCTGTGTGGGAGGAGAGAGTGGGAGCTTCCGGTTGCATGACATTTTAGTTCTCTCAAACCGATCACTGTTCTCGGACTTCTCCATTGCTATGGAGAGGCCTAAAGCAAACTGGAATAATGCAATAACACGTTCCGCTTAGGTATCTGCAACCTAATTGTATGAACATTGAATTCCCTATTTTCATGTAACCCACACTTCCCGTAATCTCCACCTACACACCTGTCCACATAAAAGCCACTTCCCCCACCGCTAACAATTGCTTCCACCAGCCTCCCATCTACTCATCTGACTCCACGCATCACATATCAGCCTGGATCCCACCATCCTAGTAATGCTCTATACTGTCAATCTTTCATCGCAATCCTGATGCAGGTCTCTACTCGACACATCTTTTGCCTCCACAGACGTTGTTTGACCCACTGGGTTCAAGTTCACATTGATTGTCACATGCACCAATTGGTACAGTCTTCCAGCCTTTTGCCTGTTCATAAGATCATAAGTGAAAGGAGCAGAATTAGGCCCATCAAGTCTACTCTGCCATTCAAAGCTTGGTTGATCTACCTCTCCCTCCTAACCCCATTCTCCTGCCTTCTCCTCATAATCCCTGACACCCATACTAATCAAGAATCTATCTCTGCCTTAAAAATATCCATTGATGACCTCTACAGCCTTGTTGCAAAGAATACCACAGATTCACCACCCCCCTCTGACTAAAGAAATTCCTCCTCATCTCCTTTCTAAATATGGTCCTTTAATTCTGTTGTTAAAAAACCCCATCCGTGAATACCTAAATTTTAATTGATGCACAATTCGTTACCACACTTACTTCTAAGAAGATGCTTAGTTCCAGAATGCTTTCTCTAAATCTCTATGCTCGTTATACTCTCTATCCTTCATTAAAACGACCTTGGATGTTATAGTTGACCAAGGCTTTGTGCATCAATCCTAATACCTGCTCGTATTTCAGTAGCAAATTATTTCTAAAACATTCCTGTGGCAAGCGAGTTTTTTTAATAATGTGATATAGGTGTGATATAAATGCAATCTGTCCATTTCTGTGCGTTTTCACCAATATTTTTATGAGACTCCTTCAGCCATTTCTCTTTATATATATTTCCACACTATTTCAATGACCGTTTGTGTTAAAACATGCAGGATCTCATAGCCTTTCTTTTTATAAATCAGAACTTCTGAACCCTATTTTTAAATCAGTTTTATCCACCATTAGAAACAGCTATGGGGTGGGAGATTACAACCTTCACGTGGTCTGCCGTGTTTCGACGAATGCAATCAACCCGGTGTGCACAATCAAATAGAACAGGTTGTCGTACAACATTAGGCTGTGCACGCCATACACAAGAAGAAGAAACAGCTATTAATCCTCCACACCAATTATGATTTTGAATATTCACTTTGTTGGGTTCATTGCCATGTAAGAAACAGAATTGGGTTTTCTGGATTTCCCTTCCCCTCCTACCCCCTTCTTTGTGATAAGCTTCTGGATGTAATACCTAGTTGCCCCAGGAATATGTGCATGAATATGTGCATGCATGGCATGATATATATTTTTTTAAGGCAGTCTTGTGATAAATGATAAATGCTTCAAAAACTGCAACAGATTCTGTCAGTGCAACACTGGAAATGTAGTGAACTGTGGAAGTGATAAAAGGCTGGAGCTCCTGTCTACTTACTTTTTGGAACAACACAATTACATGTTCATCATAAATGACCACGCCCTTTTATACCTGGCACAATTTTAAGAGAATTGGTGCCTACCTTTTCATTAAAATGGAAGAGATTGCCCCACTCTTGTCTCAGCTCATCTGCAGCCAAAACTACAGTACATTGGACTTAGTTCTAAGACTGCTAAACCCAAGGTTATAAAAGTTCTGCTGTGCTCTAACGCAAGGATGCTGCCATAAATAATCATATATTCTTTTACCACATCAGGTTTAATGCACACGTGGCATGGTAAAACAAAGCCCCATTCTCACTGCTCAATGCACACCAGCTCTATCCTACTGCCCCAGTAATGTTATACACTAGCAATCTCCTGGATAATCATCAAATCAAACTCCTCACCCATCTCTCTAATTTCCATTGCCCAATAATGCTGAAATGACTGCATTCCCCCAGATAGGTCTCATTGCACAAACAGCTGTATCATCAGCTGACATGGCTCCAAGCTCTGGCATTCACACCCCGATTCTCTTGTTTCTTTATTCTTCTTTTCTCCTTCATCATGTTGCTTAACATCTACCTGAGACGCAACTTGGTTTGTTTAGCTTGGTTACAGATGCTCTATTGATAGGTTATTTACCATATGTGGTATTGTCATTGATTTAGAGAAGAGAATATCACCCAGGCTCACATTCTCTAGTTACTAATCAGTCGATGCTTCGTTACACCTCATAATTAATAGACCCTTTAATAAATTGCACCAAATTGACAATCATTACAGAAAAGGCATATATTCAATATATCCATAGTAATTTGCAAACATTAGTAGGTATATTCATTTCATGGATTGATGTGTAGAAACGTTGAAGCTATATAGACACTTTATGAACTTGTTAAAAATATCTGATATTTGTTAGTAATGGTGCTTCTTGTTGAGAAGAATTAATTGGGTGTCCTTTACCTATCACCGGACAAGAGGCATGGACAAGGAAGCAATGAGGACAGCATGACCCTGATGTCCTGCAGGCAGGGTTGCTATGCTCCGTCTCATAAGTTCAGAAGTGATAGGAGCAGAATTAGGCCATTCGGCCCATCAAGTCTACTCCGCCATTCAATCATGGTTGATCTATCTTTCCCAATTAACCACATTCTCCTGTCTTTCCTCCTTAATGCTTGACACCAGTACTAATCAAGAATCAATCTATCTATACCCGCCTTAAAAATATCCATTGACTTGGCCTCCACAGCTTTCTGTGGCAATTAATTCCACAGATTCCTCAGACTAAAGAAATTCCTCCTCATCTCCTTCTATACTCCAGCGAGAGGAGGCCCAGTGCTGTCAAACGCTCATCATAAGTTAATCCACTCATTCCTGGTATAGGTAAGGCTAGAGAAGGTGTGGCCCACAACGTTCAGTCCAATACAATCATACGTGCGGGTCCTATTGGCCTGCCAGCTGCTCCTTGCAAATAACAGAGGTTAATTCTCTGAAAGCTCCACAACACTCTGCCATACTCAGCATCGTCCTACTCTCACTATCCTCAACTATCCAAATCCCTCTACATAATTCCCATAAGTTTTTGGACCAAATGCCTGAAACAGTGCAATTTGTATTGTGACAGGGCCAAAAATCTATTTGAAGGGTAAACTTGAAAACAAGTTCTTGTAAAAAGTTCTACATGCCAAGTTATGGTCAGAAGGAGGATACAGTCTTTGGAAAGTAAGAGGAAGTTAGAGGGTAGGTAGTAGTTTGAAAGACCCGAGGATGGGGGTGATGTGGAGGTATTGCAGGCACTATGGTTTATTGAGCAAAGGAGAATTGACAGCAAGTTTGAGCTTGCAGATGGAGGTAGGGGACTGGGGTGCAGTGCTCAAGGGCAGGGACTTGTTGGTGATATCAGCTTACAAAAATCAGCTTTACTGAGATAACATCGATAACCTTTGTAAAAATACTTTTTAATCTAACGACTTTTCAGACCATATAAGCTTTTGACCAAATTAATATTCCTGACATTAAAATCATTTTCAATTGGCCGTAAGAGAATATTTTTGGGTGTATTTTGGGAATTAACCAGACATCAAGATAATTGTTCAGAGTGAGATGGTTAACATCTCAGAGGAACTTTTCACCAGCTAATTTCTTTCAGTGGCGCTTTCTGATCTGCGGGTCTATCAAAAGCTGAGCGGGGTATATTCGTTTTTTTTTTTAAAGAGTCATTAAAAGGAAGTCATTATCTGTTCTCAATGCAAAGATGACTTGCCTCCACTCTATTTCTGAGGACTTTATAGAAAGGGAGAAAAAAGATATGAGGTGAATTGGTGAGTGTGTCGGAAGGAACTTCAGATGCTGGTTTACACCAAAGATAAGACACAATGCTGGAGTAACTCAGCAGTACAGGCAGCTTCTCTGGAGAGAATGAATGGGTGATGTTTTGGGTCGAGACCCTTCTGTGTGGGAGGAGAGAGTGGGAGCTTCCGGTTGCATGTCATTTTAGTTCTCTCAAACCGACCACTGCTCTCGGACTTCTCTATTGCTATGGAGAGGCCTAAAGCAAACTGGAATAATGCAATAACACGTTCCGCTTGGGTATCTGCAACCTAATTGTATGAACTTTGAATTCCCTATTTTCATGTAACCCACACTTCCCGTAATCTCCACCAACACACCTGTCCACATAAAAGCCACTTCCCCCACCGCAAACAACTGCTTCCACCAGCCCCCCATCTACTCATCTGACTCCACGCATCACATATCAGCCTGTATCCCACCATCCTAGTAATGCTCTACACCGCCAATCTTTCATCGCAATCCTGATGCAGGTCTCTACTCGACACATCTTTTCCTCCACAGACGCTGTTTGACCCACTGGGTGCAAGTTCACATTGATTGTCACATGCACCAATTGGTACAGTCTTCCAGCCTTTTGCCTGTTCATAAGATCATAAGTGAAAGGAGCAGAATTAGGCCCATCAAGTCTACTCTGCCATTCAAACATGGTTGATCTACCTCTCCCTCCTAACCCCATTCTCCTGCGTTCTCCTCATAATCCCTGACACCGATACTAATCAAGAATCTATCTATCTCTGTCTTTAAAATATCCATTGACGACCTCTACTGCCTTCTGTGGAAAAGAATTCCACAGATTCACCACCCTCTGACTAAAGAAATTCCTCCTCATCTCCATCCTAAATAGTCCTTTAATTCTGTTGTTAAAAAAACCCATCCTTGATTTCAAACATCTTTATGGCTTCAACACTGTAATTGTCCTAGTCGAACAACTCAGACGTAACATTACTCCTCTTTCTCATCTCTTGTGAATACCTAATTTTAATTGGTGCACAATTCATTACCACACTTACTTCTATGAAGATGCTTAGTTCCAGAATGCTTTCTCTAAATTTCTATGCTCGTTACACTCTCTATCCTTCATTAAAATGACTTTGGATGTTATATTTGACCAAGGCTTTGTGCATCAATCCTAATACCTGCTCATATCTCAGAGGCAAATTATTTCTAAAACATTCCTGTGACAAGCTTGAGTTTTTTTATAATGTGATATGGGTGTGATATAAATGCAAGCTGTCCATTTCTGTGCGTTTTCAGAGATATATTTATGAGACTCCTTCAGCCAGATCTCATCCCATTTCTCTTTTTATTTATTTCCACACTATTTCAATGACCGTTTGTGTTAAAACATTAAGTATCTAATAGCCTTTCTTTTTATGATAAATCAGAACTTCTGAACCCTATTTTTAAATCAGTTTTATCCACCATTAGAAACAGCTATGGGTGTCTGCCCTGTTTCGACGAATGCAATCTACCCCGGTGTGCACAATCAAATAAGATCAAATAGAACAAGTTGTCCTACAACTTTAGGCTGTGCACGCCATACACAAAAAGAAACAGCTATTAATCCTCCACACCAATTATGATTTTGAATATTCACTTTGTTGGGTTCATTGCCATGTAACAAACAGAATTGGGTTTTCTGGATTTCCCTTCCCCTTCTACCCCCTTCTTTGTGATAAGCTTCTGGATGCAATACCTAGTTGCCCCAGGAACATGTGCATGAATATGTGCATGCATGGCATGATATATTTAAAAAAAAGCAAAGTCTTGAGATAAATGCTTCAAAAACTGCAACAGACTATCAGTGTGACACTGGAATTGTAGTGAACTGTGGAAGTGATAAAAGGCGGGAGCTCCTGTCTACTTACTTTTTGGAACAACACAATTACATGTTCATCATAAATGCCCACGCCCTTTTATACCTGGCACAATTTTAAGAGAATTGATGTCTATCTTATCATTAAGATGGAAGAGATTGCCTCACTCGTCTCAGCTCGTCTGCAGCCAAAACGACAGTACATTGGACTTAGTTCTAAGACTGCTGAACCCAAGGTTATAAAACTTCTGCTGTGCTCTAACGCAAGGATGCCGCCATAAATAATCATATAATCTTTTATAATATCAGGTTTAATGCACACGTGGTATGGTAAAACAAAACCCCATTCTTAAGGGCCTGTCCTACAAGCATGCAACTCAATGCGATTAGTGCGACCTAACGTGGTCGCTTGAGCCGTCCGGCGTCGTGTGGCCGGTCCCACTTCGATCGCCGGAGCCGTGTGGAATTGTGCGGAGTTCGTCCCGACATCGCACGGGGCTCCGAAAAACTGACTATGTTCAAAAACTCCGCGCGGCAACGGCTTGTCGGCTCGCAGTCGCCTCAACGCATTACACACCGCCCCGACATCGTGCCTCCATGACCCTCTATGTGTGTGGCCCAATGGCCCTCTGTGTATGTGTGCCTCTGTGCCCCTCTCCGTCCTGGCGAACTTACCTTAGACTTCGCTCCAAGTTCGCCTCACTTTGCGCCACTCACCCGACCTCCGCGCGGCCCCTACTACCGGTTTGGTTGCGCTTGCCGCATGCAGGCGCATGCTGGTGGGAACGGCCCTGTACAGGGAATCACCCGACCTCCGCGCGGCCCCCACTTCTAGTTTGATCGCGTTCATCGCATAGAGTTGCATGCTTGTAGGACAGGCCCTTCATGCTCAATGCACACCAGCTCTATTCTACTGCCCCTGTAATGTTATACACTAGCAATCTCCTGGATAATCATCAAATCAAACTCCTCACCCATCTCTCTAACTTCCATTGCCCAAAAATGCTGAAATGACTGCATTCCTCCAGATAGGTCCCATTGCACAAACAGCTGTATCATCAGCTGACATGGCTCCAAGCTCTGGCATTCACACCCCAATTCTCTTGTTTCTTTATTCTTCTTTTCTCCTTCATCATGTTGCTTAACATCTACCTGAGGCGCAACTTGGTTTGTTTAGCTTGGTTACAGATGCTCTATTGATAGGTTATTTACCATATGTGGTATTGTCATTGGATTAGAGAAGAGTTACTAATCTGTCGATGCTTCGTTACACCTCATAATTAATAGACCCTTTAATAAAATGCACCAAATTGACAATCATTACAGAAAAGGCATATATTCAATATATCCATAGTAATTTGCAAACATTAATAGGTATACTAATTTCATGAATTGATGTGTAGAAAAGTTGAAGCTATATAGACACTTTATGAACTTGTTAAAAATATTTGATATTTGTTAGTAATGGTGCTTCTTGTTGAGAAGAATTCATTGGGTGTCCTTTACCTATCACCGGACAAGAGGAATGGATAAGGAAGCAATGAGGATAGCATGACCCTGATGTCCTGCAGGCAGGTTTGCTATGCTCCGTATCATAAGTTCAGAAGTGATAGGAGCAGAATTAGGCCATTCGGCCCATCAAGTCTACTCCGCCATTCAATCATGGTTGATCCATCTTTCCCAATTAACCACATTCTCCTGTCTTTCCTCCTTAACGCCCGACACCAGTGCTAATCAAGAATCAATCTATCTATCCCCGCCTTAAAAATATCCATTGACTTGGCCTCCACAGCTTTCTGTGGCAATTAATTCCACAGATTCCTCAGACTAAAGAAATTCCTCCTCATCTCCTTCCTAAAGGAACATCCTTTAATACCGAGGCTATGACCTCTGCTCCTAGACTTTCCCACTAGTGGAAACATCCTCCTCACATCCACTCTACCCAAGCCTTTCACTATTCGGTAAGTCTCAATGAGGTTCCCCCCCTCATCCTTCTAAACTCCAGCGAGAGGAGGCCCAGTGCCGTCAAACGCTCATCATAAGTTAATCCACTCATTCCTGGGATAGTTAAGGCTAGAGAAGTTGTGGCCCACAACGTTCAGTCCAATACAATCATACGTGCGGGTCCTATTGGCCTGCCAGCTGCTCCTTGCAAATAACAGAGGTTAATTCTCTGAAAGCTCCACAACACTCTGCCATACTCAGCATCGTCCTACTCTCCCTATCCTCAACTCATGCATCCAAATCTCTCTACATAATTCCCATAAGTTTTTGGGCCAAATGCCTGAAACAGTGCAATTTGGTGAAAGTGAGAGGAGGCACATAGCAGTGATTGACCAGGCCAAATATTTGCAGTAGAGGCCCAAAATTGCAGCATGGGTAATTTCCACAAAATAAGAAAGGCCTTAGCTCTCAAGCATGAATAATTGTTTCCTGGAAGGTTTTAAACAAAAGATTGCTATCAATTTAACAGCTGCTAGTACATTTTGGAAAGAAAACAGGGGGTAAAAAAAAAGTTAGTTCCTCATGTACTTTTGGTACACAATGTAAAATAAACAGTTTATTGCTTGAATATTCAAGAGATTTTTTGTCCCTTAGTAATGTTTAAGAAGATATTAGAAAATACCCACTTTTAATCATCTGATGGTTGTACAAGTTAGAATTCGAGTCACAAAGTTCAGTGGGGTTAATTTGCTGTAAGGCAAATATTTAAAATGGATGGTCTACCAAGTAAAATAACCGCGATAAAATGTACTAATTCTACTTTGTTTATAATAGTGTGGCAGATTCACAATTACTCAATTTACCTTCCTTCAGTTGTCTGGAAATGTCTTCATTTCATCACAATATTGTTCCACATTATCTATATTGGTTATCCAGAGCGAGAAATATTTTCCAACATTTGCTTATAGCATTGCTGTCAGGGCCAGATAAAGTTACATATTTATAAAATCATTTTTGGCATCTGTTTGTCTCAAAGGCACAGTGGCGCAACGGTAGAGTTGGTGCCTTACATCACCAGAGACGAGTTCGATCCTGATCTCGGGTGCCGTCTGTATGGAGTTTCCTGTTCTCCCTGTGACCATGTGTATTATCTCCGGGTGCTTCAGTTTCCTATGACATCCCAAGATGTGCAGGTTTGTAGATTCATTGGCTTATGTATGTAGAAATGTACAGGTGATTGCTGGTCTCAGTGAACCGAAGGACCTGTTTTCATGCTGTATTTCTAAATTAAATAAGGCCAGCATTTATTGCCCAATTTGTTCTCAAAAATAGCGGAATGCTGCCTTGTTGAATTGCTGCAGTTCTTCTAGTGTAAATATTCCTACTGTACTATAAGGTACTGAATTCCACGATTTAGAGACAGTGGTGAAGAATGGCAATAGATGTCAGAGGATGGACATCTTCCGATGTACCCCTTTGGTGGAGGGGTACCTGCAGGCAGTAGAATTCCCACTCACCCACTGCCACGTCCGGGCTTGGGCTGCATACACACACGCACAGACGGTGGAGAGAATGAAAATTTAGGAGCTGTTTGAATGTAACTGCAGTAGAAACAATATCTTAAGATATTGTGAATAGTTCTAGATCATGGAGAAAAAGTACAGTCGTGACCAGAGATATGGCGCTAGCCATCATTCTATGCCTCATCTAATCTTCTATATTTTTGATGTCATTAACGTGCCTCATTTTACTCTCTGCCAATGAGGTAAAAATGGGAGCATGATATTATGCTACACATATTTCTTTACCAACTGATTGACAGCCACACAGAAATGATGTTATGAAATCAAAGAATGAAGATACATGAACATTTTATAAATTATGTAATTTGGCACAATTAGATAACCTTGCAAAACGGTATGCACGGAACTCAAATACGATCTTTGTGAGGTCACATAGCTTCACTAAGTAATCTGTTCCATTGTGCAAATCTAATTAAAATTGGGCAACGTACATTGAGTGAAAAGTCGCAAATTTAAAACAGAACTGGTAATATTCATGTGGGCAGCAGAGTGGCACAGCAGTAGAGATGCTGCCTTATGCCCCTGTCCCACTTCAGAAACCTGAACGGAAGCATCTGGAGACTTTGCGCCCCACCCAAAGTTTCCGTGCGGTTCCCGGAGGTTTTTGTCAGTCTCCTTAATGGTCGAAAGTGGTTTCCGCTTCTTCTATGTTCTCCCCGGTGGAATAAAACTGGGTGAAAAAAAATGTCTTACCTTCCACTACCTGCAACCACCTTCAACTAGCATCGCAACCGGCTTCGACTAAAAAAAATTACCGATTTTTAAAACGGCAACCTATTTTTAGTTGCGGCCGGTTTTGAATTTTTTGAAATAATCGCCAGAACACGGAACCACTTTCAACCATTAGGGAGACTGCCAAAAACCTCCGGGAACTGCATGGAAACCTTGGGTGGGGTGCAAAGTCTCCAGGGGTTTCCGTTCAGGTTTCCTAAGTGGGACAGGGGCATTACAGTGCTAGAGACCCTGGTTCGATCCCGACTACTGGTACTGTCTGTACAAAGTTTATGTTCTCTCTGTGGCTGCATGGTTTTCCTCCGGGTGCTCCGGTTTCCTCCTATGCTCTAAAGCCGTTCAGGTTTGGAAGTTAATTGGCTTCTGTAAATTGTAAAATTGTTCCTAGTATGTAGGATAGTGCTCGTGCACAGGGTGATCATTGGTCAGGGTGGACTAGTTGGGCCGAGGGGGCCTGTTTCCACGCTATATCTCTAAAGTCTAACGGTCTAGCAGCATCTGTGGAGAACGTTCCAAATCAATATTTCATAATAACTGGAAAAATGTTATAAACAAGTTTTATGTGGCAGAGAAATGGGTTGATGCAGAGAGATCAAACGGTCTGTGATATGGTCCCAAGTGGTGCCAGTGCAGCTGAAAGATGGTAAAAAAATACTGATGTACAAAGTATACACCCGATGAGATGCCACAAGGAGACAAATGAAATCTAAAATTTCAATGGAGATTTAAAAAAAATGCTGGAAATATAAATACAAAGTTGATGGATTTCTGAAGCAAGTGGAAGCTGAATGCCATGAAGCGCAAGTTCAACTTGAAGCGCGTTCAAGTTTTGACACACCCTCGTGATAACAGAAGTCTCAAATCTAGAAAGTCTTCAATGAACACCTGTTTTAACCCCTAAGGAGCCGAGTTCCCAAAGAATAAACACATCAGTTGCAGGCTACAGACTTGACCATTGGTAAACTGTACACCAAACAAGTATTACTTGAAGCAAACAAAAAATGAAATTCTCAATGAGTTGAGAAATAAATTAAAATAATAAGTCAGAGTATTATCAAATATCATTTATTTTTAACAAAAAATCTTACAAAATTTCCATTTATCTAAGTTTAAAAAAAAAATCATTTATGTCTATGAAATGAACCAACACAATACTAATTACAGAGCTGGAAACATTGGGCATGATGGGTTTCCAGGGATAATGGAATAGGTCAAGTGTGGTGCAAACTCATTGAGAGGCAAAAGTGATAAACAAATAAAAATGCAGTTTTAGAGCCTGTACCCTTGAGACTGTATGGAAAACTATCCAGGAATGTCAATAAATCACTTAATCATGATTCCAGTGCTCCCAAAGCAAATGGGGCATCTTAGGGAAGAGAAACATAACATTCTGAATCTCCCTGATACATCCAATTCGGTCTCCAGATTAGATGTGAAAACAGGACAGGATTGGACCCAAGGTTTACAGAAATGTTTTCTGTCTGTCCTATGTAAATTTCAAATATATTTTGTGTAACTGGAGTGGCTTCAGAGAGAGATACAATTTAAGCTTTCTGTGCATATTCTTTAATGATTCAGGTACAAGTCTGAATGTTTGCCTGCAATTCAGAGCAAAGTTAAGCAATCATTAAAAAAAAATCACAGCCCACCACAAGAGCTTAAAATTGAGCCCTTCTACAATGACTGTAGGATGTCATTTATTTGTTCATATTTTAACTGATTTAAAAGGTGGGGTGGATATAAAAAAAATCCATGGCACTTATTTTTCCCTCACTCCTAATTACAAAAACAGATTATCTGGTGATTAACACAAAGCTGTTTTTGAAAGCTTGATGTGTGCAAATTGATTATATTTCAAAAGTACTTAAAAAGCACTGTAGGATATCCACAAAGTGATGAGTAAACCCTATGTAAATGCAAGTATTTTGTTTCAATATTTGAATATTTTTTCACATAGAATTTATTCAAAACTTAGTCATAGCAACATCAACCCACTATAACAGGTCTGCTGATGAACATTCACTCCTTAAACATTTTAAACCTAAGTTTAAGATTTGAGTACTTTAATCTACAGCTTTCAAATAAAAATTAGTTTCAGCACTAGTTTTAAAAATGATTAATTTTCTGGAATTTCTTCAACTGCGCATGACTTTATACCGCAGTCACTCGTAATTGGAAATTTGGAGAAAATGCACAGTAAATAATTTTAAAACTTTGATAGTTAAAAGGTAACAAGTAGATTGATCCTGGGGCTCAACATCTACAGCAGATTTATTTTTCCTCAATTTTTGACTAAGCTTTTCTTCAGCAACTTTAAACTCTGCTCTGTTTATAAATTTTATTGCAGTAACCCCTTTAGCTAGCACCTCGCTTCTAAATCAGTCCCAAAAGTTTAAAAAAAAGACAGCACAGTAAATCCATGGATCAACTGATGAGATCACGTCGGGAAAATAAAATGACAAATGTGGAGTAACAGCAGTTCAGCATGTGAATTCTCACCAGAACCAGTAACAATTGTGACATTACACCAGTGTACAATGGTAAATTTAGACAAAGAATGGCAGCTAGTAAGAAGTGTGCAAATGCTCCCAATGTATAAAAAAAAAACACACTAACGGAAGCAGCAGAAATGTAGTGATAAAACAAAAATCCATTCTAAGATATGCTCAATGGTACAAACATACTTACAAATGGCTCTAAAAATACAATTAAATTAATGAAAGCACTTGCACAACAAATAGACAAGTCTTTGGCGATACTATCTATACAACGGCTATCTTTGATGGAGCTACCATGTTATGCAAACTAATTCAGTAAATTACATATATGGCTTTGTATTCTTTCCACTCCTTTGTAGGTTTAATCCCATTAATTGTGTCGTCATGTCATTCCAACCAGTTGGGAATTTTTTTAATATATAAAGCAATCATACACTACGAAAACATTGGAAATGTTAGAAAACCTCAAATGTACATCTTATACAAAATATTTTTTGTTTTGCTTTACAGTTATCCATCTAATTATTCCCACATTGCTTTGTCAGTTTGTAACCGTACACTATACACAATTGTCAAAATAAATATACAAGATTACGTACATTGTAACAAGGCCCATTTCACACCCTTAATTATGAAGTGACAATGTTGATCGGAGATTCAGCACAAGATGAACTGGAATTTCTATTTAAAATAAGTGATTTACATATATAAAAACTAGGTTGAACCATTATTAACCAAAATAAAGTGATTAAAAGGCCACACGCTCAACACTCCTTCAAGTCTTCAGACATTCAAGTACCTGTGAGCAAAGGCTAACATAGCCTTGCCATTTAAAAAATAGAACTTTATATAGAAACAAGGGGGTATCCCTTGCTTGAGCACCATATGTGCCATTCATTTTTAAATACGCAAAGCCAATGTTTTAATTCCAGAGGTCAGCCTATTGACCTTATAAAAGCCATACAGCAGATCACCTGTAAGGCATGTTAACATGCAGGCATTTGCACACATTTCAACCAGCAATCCGTATTTGTGTGGCAGATCACCCTGAACTAATGAGGAGCTCGGATCTCCTACATACCAGTAAAGGGTATCCTGTAGTGGATAGTGTATATGCATAATTTTTGAAATATTTTTTTTGCATGCTAATAGATAACATGGCAGTCATTATTGGTGAAACCCAATTACATGCTCATTAGTCATGAATGCCCTGGTGTCCATTCCTATACCAGCCTGATGGCCATCCAGTCCAAACATTGTTTGCTTTTCCTAATACATACTTGGCTTAAGTGGTATTTAGTTGGCCTTAAGTTATGTCCAGGCCAAAATTTAAGACACTATTCTGAACAATTGAATAGTATTTGTGTTTCACTTTGATTTTCACAGTGCTGATGAAAAAAAATCATTGATCTTCACTATATGTTCATGATTCTTTTGATACATACTCCTCATGACAGGATATCAATCCCATGTCTCAAATTGATAAAATGATAAAGTTATATTCTATTTGTTGCACAGATCATACTTAGTCAATAAGCTAACAGTTATCTGTGGGTCGGAAGAGTACGTCAGATTCATCGAAGGGCAACAGTCAAGAGTTACCTTGTGCAGATTGCTACCTGTTGAGCCGAGGATGGCTTTAATCCCAACACAGTCCAACAAGAAATGGCTTTGTGCTTCTTAGAGTCGCTCAATTTCCCGATACTTTTTTCGCAATATCGACACCTGATCTTTGAAGAGAACTGGGTCTAGTCTCATCTGGGAATGGATCAAAGGCATAAATCCAAACCAACTTGCAAAAGTATTCATGCATGCTTGCCGTTGAGCAAAGTGGTCAGGATCAGCCCATCTGGAAGTTCTGGACGACTGGGGGAAAAAAAACCATCTTTGATTAATAAGTATTTAGTATTATTAATTAGTATTAATAAGTATGTGGCCTGGTGCCACATGATTTAAAGTCAACATAAGTAAACATGAGACACCATAGGTGATTTGTTAATCTCCACCTCTCAATGCTGGTACTTTCTCTGAACTATCATTGTGCTTGTAAAATCAGTGGTCCTGGTCGAGAACTTATTTCTTCTAACTAAATATTTTAAACATCGAAGTAATCTTCCCAATACCGAGAGCAGAATAGTCTCAAATATTAGGGGAGAAAGCTTATGAAGAACTGTTCCTGGGCTCAATTACAAATTCCTCACCACTGAATCTATCTTCTCCCTGGTAATTGTCTAAAGCTGAAGCAGATCATCAGATCAATATTCTACAGTATCCTTCGGATGAACCTCTGACCACACACCTGCTTCATTGGGACTATCTTATGAAACATTATTATTCTCTGTCCTGATCTCAGCTTTTTTCCTACTGAAACTCTCATCCCTCAGACTCTGGTCTTTTGCACAACCCAAACTTTAAATCATCATACCACTGGCAGCTGAGCCTTTGTTTGTTTTGACTCCAAGCTCTTGAATTTTAGCCTCGGATTCCCCCTCCTTCTTTAGACCCATTAAAAAAAATAAAAAAACGTGTCTTGACATATCTCAACACAATTCCGTGGCAATTTAAAAAAACTTCCATTTTGATATTGGACCTTTTGCACACCAAGAGTTTCACAGGATCAGTGTCAGATTAAAATTGATTGTCAATCCTACATGGCAGATTACCAAAGTCAAAGAAGAAAGACCAACAGAGAAACAGAGGTTTATAGAAGCAATTATGGAGGTTAGACCATAGGTAACAAAAGGGATAGCAGCCAGTAAGCATAACTTCAGAAAATCTCAGAAAACCATTGCTATATATATCTTACAAATGTTATACCGCTGGAGGTAATTGGTACGATTAAGCAGAAAGCTTTAAAGTAAACCAAGGAACAACTATGAATTTAAAGCACTGCTGATTTTGGAGTCGGTGTAAACCAGCACAAAGGTACTCAGTGAAAAGGAATTGGTGCGAGTTAATATTTGGCAGCAAAGATATGAATGGTCTCAAATTTGCATGGATTTAGGCAAGCTTAGAAGTAATAAGGACATGCAACAGCAATTCAAGAGTAATTGAATTGGCAAAGTCAGAAACGGATTGATTCTTTGCATAGACTTAATAAAGGAAGACATCTCAGAAGCATTGATGTGGAAATATATACAATAGAGAAGGAAACATTGGAAGAATGGAGTCCTTGCAGGGAGTGGGGGTGGGGGGGGGAAAGGATGTGCAGTCAAGATAACGATGGAAAAAGAGACAAAGTGGTGGAGTAACTCAGCACCTCTAGAGAACTTGGAGTGGTGATGTTTTGGATTGGGACCCTACTTCATAACCCGAGAGCTTGCAGTGGATACTGTTTGCTAATCTATTCACCAAGATGGAAATGGAGAAGTCAAGAAAAAGGGTTGAGTGAGTGATGAACCACAGAAAATCAAATTGGCAACGAGAAAGATGAAGACAAAATTTTGGCTGAGCAGGAACCACCAGTCATTAATATAAAGGATAATGAGATGAGGGAGCAAGTTTCAATGGTGTGTACTGACAATGTTGTGCTTGAACCTCTGTAGGCAGAGCACTCAGAGTTCAGGCAGCCAAGATTGGTCGGTAAAAGGGCAGTAGAAAAGATGAGAGAGTCAATACCACGTTGTGGGTATCAGGGAGATGTGGCTGAAAAAGGATCGGAGCTGGGAGCTGAATGTCTAGGGTCACACATCCAGTCGAAAAGGCAGACAGTTGGGCAGAGGGTGTGGAGTAGCTCTGCTGGTAAGGAATTAAATTCAGTCCAGGATCTGAAGATGTAGAATCCTTGTGTGTAGAGCTAAGCAACAGCAAGGGTAAAACAACCCCAATGGGAGTTATATACAGGCTTCGGAATAGTAGCCAGGATGTAGTGTCCAAATTATACCAGGAAATACAAAAGCCATGTAAGAAAGACAATGTTACAGTGGCCATGGAGGATTTCAATTTGCAGGTAAAATGGGAAAATCAAGTTGGTACTGGATCCCAAGAGAAGGAATTTGTAGAGTGCCTGCGAGATAGCTTCGGAGAGCAGTTTGTACTCGAACCTACTAGGGAAAAGGCAATTCTGGATTTGGTATTGTGCAATAAACTGAATTTCATTAGGGAGCTTAAGGACTATTGGTAGCTCAGCACAGAGACAGAAAGATCAAGCAGGAGACCAGGAATGAACTCATCCCCATCCCCAATCCCTAAACTTGCATTAGGCTCGAAATTCAACAAATGCCATAAAACCGAGGTTGTTTGGATTGTTCCACTTTTTACGCAACTAACTTACCTGCTGCATCATTGTCTCTTTGTACTGTTTTTTCTGAGTTACTTTAATAGGTGGAAGCTTGGAGACTGCTGACACCAAGAAGTTCATCAGAATATCTTCACAGTTCGCCATTTGGTCCACCATGTTCTTTAAACTGGCAGGCAAGTAATGAGTGTACAGATAATGATAGTACCTAAGTCAACAGGAAAAGCACAACCATAGAATTAATCAGAAGGTAATTTTTCTATTAAAACTGTCTGGCTGTTTTCTTTTTTACTTAAGGGGTAAAATAGCTCAACATTTATGGATTTCATTCAAGGACTCGTCAATAACCTAATTGGAATCAATAATTAATTTATCTTAACAAATGAAAAGGGAAAACTGAATCATAGAATCATACAGCACGGAAAAAGGTCCTGCTGCCCAACTTATCCATAATGACCAAGATGCCCCATCTAAAATCGTATAAAGAGCCTGCTTTTGGCCTATATCCCAAACTCTTCCTATTTATGCACCTATCCAGACAATAGGTGCAGGAGGAGGCCATTCGGCCCTTTGAGCCAGCACCACCATTCAATGTGATCATGGCTGATCATCCCCAATCAGTACCCCGTTCCTGCCTACTCCCCATATCCCCTGACTCCGCTTTTTTTAAGAGCCCTATCTAGCTCTCTCGAAAGCATCCAGAGAACCCGCCTCCACCGCCCTCTGAGGCAGAGAATTCCACAGACTCACCACTCTCTGTGAGAAAAAATGTTTCCTCTTCTCCGTTCTAAATGGCTTATTCCTCATTCTTAAACTGTGGCCCCTGGTTCTGGACTCCCCCAACATCGGGAACATGTTTCCTGCCTCTAGCGTGTCCAAACCCTTGACGATCTTATATGTTTCAATGAGATCCCCTCTCATCCTTCTAAACTCCAGAGTGTACAAGCCCAGCTGCTCCATTCTCTCAGCATATGACAGTCCCGCCATTCCGGGAATTAACCTTGTAAACCTACGCTGCACTCCCTCAACAGCAAGAATGTCCTTCCTCAACTGTGGGGAAAAAGACCGTGCATTCACCCTATCTATTTCCAATAAGCATCAATGTGTACATTCGTCCTATCTATTCTCAATCAGCATTGAAGTGGAAATGTTTGGGAACTTCATGTTTCAACGACCTGTCATGGGCCAACTACATTGATGAGACAGCAACAAAGGTACACGATCAGCTCTACTTTCTTGATAGACTGAGAAAAGTCAGTCCAATTTCTCATCCAGATTTCCTACCTACTTGCCTTGCCCATCATTGACAAACTTGTCCAAATGATACTAGAGTAGAAAAGTCTAAGAAATGCAACTCCACATAGTAAACACATGATAAAATAAATATTTATCCAAGGACAAGTAGCAACAAAGATGGGATGAACAATGCAAAATTAAAATCTTTCACTTAAAAAAATGCAAACCAAAGATCTATTTGTACAATATAAATGGAATAATCAAACGTAAAAGAAAAACCATTAAGTGCCAAAGTTGAATTTCACTTTTTCAAACTTTTGGTTTTAGTTGATTAAAAATTGCTCTGGTATTTGTTTTAAAATGTTTTCTTGTCATGGACAGTCTTAGAAATGCCTACAAATATTTTACAAAGTTACATTTCACATTATTCATCTTGATATTTATCCCTAGCTTAACTTTCATTGATAAACAAACTGAAAATGACAATGTATCAGTGACTCAAGGCCACCTAAACTCAGAACGGTTGCAGCACAACTAGAATAAATACAATTTCTGCAGATTTGTATCCCTAGACTCCAGACATAGACATTTGCAATGCTTGCATAACTGATAGTCATTAACTACTGCCAGTTGCATTTACTTTGATGTTTATGGCACAAGGTTAGTTCATGCTCCAATGTGGGCAGCAGTTCTTTAAGGATTTTCACAGATTCACATTCACCATAAGCACTAATTTATTTTATTTGAAAAGTTTGTTATTTTTATTTTATGTTACATTCATGTTTTTAATTTACGGTTATTTACTTAACTAAAAAGCATTTAATTATTTCAAACACTTGAGTTTCAAAGAACTTAAATCTATTTAAACTAATTTTAGCTATTTCTATATATCAGAGACATTTCAAAACGGTGCATATACCTTTTATGCCTGAGAGTTATCATTAAGGTATGGCTTCATTCAGCATACAGTGGCACTTGTACTATGTGCCCTACAGGTTAGCATGGCCACAGGTTGAATGGGCTGGCTGAGTACAGACAATGAGATGGCCACAAAAAGCTGGAGTAACTCAACAGGAAGGGCAGCTTTTCTGGAGAAGGAATGGGTGACACTTCGGGTCGAGACCCTTTTTCAGACATAAGACAGGCTTCAGTCTGAAGAGTCTCGACCTGAATCATCACTCATTCCTTCCCTGCCTGTCCCGCTGAGTTACTCCAACTTTTTGTATCTATCTTCAGTTTAAACCAGCATCTGCAGTTCCTTCCTACACAGATAATGGTGATGATCTGGATTGTTAGGAAACACATACACTGCAATCAGCAAAACCAGATAGAAAACTCTCAATATTTTTATTTTACTACATTATCCCATCGACTCCACACCAGTTCTGCCTCATTCCTCCACTTAAGGCAGCACAGTGGTGCAGCTGGTAGGGTTCAATCCTAACCTTGGGTGCTGTCTTTGTAGAGTTTACATGTTCTCCCTGGGGCCATGAGTATTTCGTACGGTTTCCATCCACATCCCAAAAATGTGCAGGTTTGTAGGTTAATTGGCCTCTGTAAATTGTCTTTAGTGTGTTGGGAGTAGTTGAGAAAGTGAGATAACATTGAACGAGTGTGAATGGGTGATTGATGGTTGCCATGGACTTAGTGGGCTGGAAGGCCTTTTCCCATGCGATCTCTTTCAATTCAGTTCAATACTTCCCTCTAACTTATTTCTTCTCAAAAGCACATCACCTCAAATCTTCCTCAATTCTCCCGCCACAAACCTACAATATGAAAAATTTATAGTAGCCAATTAACCTATTAGGAGGCCTTTGGATTGTGAGATGAAACCAGAGCACCTAGGGAAACATATGCAAACTCCATACAGGCAGCACCCGAATCATATCTGTATCACGAGCTGTGCGGCAGTAACACTTTAGTCGCACCACTGAGCCACCCACAGCTTCAGTACTTGTTCGCAAATTACATTATTGATGATAAAAAGATCAGTTTTGCTTGTTTTAAGGAGTACAATCACATCATTGAAATTGCTTAAAACCACTGTCATCGTGGTAAATTATACCTTCTACAGAAATGATAAGGGGCTGTCCCACTGCGGCGACCTAATTGGCGAGTTTAGAAGAGTTTGCCCTCGACTCATACTCGCAGCATGGTCGACACGAGGTCCTAGGAGGTCTTTGTAACTCTCCTTCATGCTTGAGAGTAGTCACCGCGTACTCGAGGCCTCAGCTAGGTCTCAGTGTATTTATCAACATGCTGAGAAATGCCCCCGCGTAAACGGTCGCCATGGGGCGGGGGGGGGGGGCGACGGAAAAAAACCCGCTATTTTTTTTACTCGTAGGTTTAGTCGAAGTAGGTTGTAGTAGGTCGGCATGTTATTCGTAGGTAATCCAGGGTAGTCAATGGTAATCAAAAGTAGTCGAAGGTAGTCATAGATAGTCTTCAACATAGTCGAAGGGAGGTCGAAGGGGATCGAAGGAGGTCGTCTTCACTCTCCACTATTCAGTGTCCAATTTTCCCAAAGCTAGTCGAAGCTAGTCATCAATGGAGGTCTTCTACATAGTCGAAGGTGGTCTTCAACATGACATTTTTTCAAACACACCTAAAATCTTCTAAACTCGCCAATTAGGTCACTGCAGTGGGACAGGCCCTTAAGATTCTTATTTAAAATGTTTTGCTCTGCTGAGACTGAAATGAGGAACATTTCAGTTGGTTTGTTTTTCTATAATCAAAACTAGTATGTATCCCATTCACTTCAATAAGTCTCTTCAATCTTCTTTCCTAAAATCTTAGAACATTTTAATAAAAACACTCGAAGGATACAAAACTCTGTCTGACAGTGGAAAATAAATTGATAGATTCCTGACTGACATTTTTGCCTTTGTGAAAATTGTTTGCTTTATGAATAGGTTCAGATGTTTTATTGCACGCCTGCATTCATACCTGTGATAGATTGCAGCACCTGTTAAGACCATGGAGTAATCATTCGTCCATTTAGATGTGTAACCCCATCTTTCCTTTGTGTTGTCCCAGAAATGGCTGCGAGCTGGGTATCCCACAATTCTCTCAGGGAAACTTTGCCACACAGTGAAGGCAAAATCTACCTAAAATATTAATAAAGCCAGAGTCCATTTAGTGGCAAAATTATGTACATACAACTTAGAACAATGAAAGACAAAAAGTTAAATGCTTAGAGGTAATTTATCTGGGTAGAGACGTTTATTTTTCTGATCATTTTTAAAAGCAAAGATGATTGTCAGTGTAATGGCCATTAAATACTCAATCATTGGCTATAAATCTGTACAATACATTTGAGATTGTAGCTATAACATTTATTCTTAAATCCAAATAACACACCTTTTCTAAGGCTGAGCTGAATTCCATACAAATCTACTTTTGTAAATCAGTTTTCAAAGGATGTAGGGATTAGGTGGCATTTGCTTGTTAATATTTTCAAGATTCATTGTAGATATCAAGTCTACCAAGTCATATTTATACATATACATTTATACATCAGCATAAAGCATAGATATTTATGAATTTTCCTTTAATTACATTAACATTTAATTAGAATAACATTAATTTGATTGCACCAAATCCAAATTCTGAGGGCTTAATAAGATAACTATTATGTCAAACAATCATTGTACGAAACTAAAATCAAGAGATCATGAAACTGGACAAAAAATAAATCAAAGACGTCACCCCACAGCAGGAGTTCAGGAGTGTGATAGTTTTCTTTTCTAGGTCTCATGAGCTTGCTCCAAATTACAATCCAGCGCAAGTAGAACAATGTAAATTGGTACTAAGCCAGTAATTAAAGAAACTATTAAAAGGTTGTGATGAGGATTGTGAAAAGCCTTCAAATGTTGTGATACACATGGCAGGGCAGGTGACACACTAGCACACACGAGCGTGGGGAGACCATCATGAACAATATCATCCATAATCTGCAGCTTAAGGAACATCTGCTCCAGGTTGATGGACCAGAGTCAAGTGTCAGACACTGATGCACCAAGGTAGAAATTACAAGGAGGTAGTCAAAACCCTTATATTAAGCAATGCTGATTTGGTCAGCAGTCAGAAAAAGTAGTGTGACAGTTGAAACAGATATGGGGACTCTTGTTTGTCAAGAATATATCTACCATAATATTCAAGAACTGCATCCATCAATCTTTCAGAAAGAGCACTCCAAAGATTCACAACCTCCTGGCAGAATATCTTTTGTCACATCCCGATCTTAAATTGATGCCCTCTTAATTTTCCCCAGTGATCCCTAGTTATACATTTTCTTGTGGGGGGACCATTTTTCCTACATCTATCCTGACCTTAATGTTTCAATAGACAATTGACAATAGGTGCAGGAGTAGGCCATTTGGCCCTTTGAGCCAGCACCGCCACTCAATGTGATCATGGCTGATCATCCCCAATCAGTACCCCGTTCCTGCCTTCTCCCCATATCCCCTATTTTTAAGAGCCCTATCTAGCTCTCTTGAAAGCAGGGAAGATGCACGGATTTGACCATGTCATTATAGGCACCTTAATGGACAAGGGCAGGGACTGTGGGGAGAATATACAAATTAGCCAAAGCACCAGGTTAAGAAGTCAAGTTAGGGGTCTAAAGTGAAACTTAAAGGTCCCAGGGTACAGTTAAGTTAGGGGAATAACTTATCTTTTCTGTTAGACAGAGCAAGAGCCAAAGACATACAGTACTAAAGCAAGCTTGTCAGCTCACTATGGTCGAAGTTCAGAGCCTTGCGAAAATGTATTCGGCGGGACTGCTATATCTCTGTTTCTAAACTAATACCCATGACCTCTTGACTTAGAGACCCCTGCCATGAAGAACTGTTTCTATGAATGCCCCTCATAGTTTTGTACACCTCAATCAGGAATCCTCACAGCCTCCTCTACTCGAATGAAAACAAATCCAGTTTATCCGGTCACTCCTTGCGCCTTCAAAAACAAAAAATAAAGCAATCTGCACCTGTTCAGGCATTCTCCTACCACCCACTAACAGGCCTGGCACACCCACCGCAGACCCAGGAAACCAGTCCTCGAGAGGGAAGCCGCGGAGCCCGGCCCCTGCTTATCCCCGATGATCGGAGCGGAGGGTGGAGAGAGTCAAGATGGCGGCAGACACGAGGAACAAAAACAGAACGCGGGGTCTTATCTTCTGCGCCTTCAAGGTTGGCAGCAGGAGGTGCCCTTGGAGCACAAAGGCTGGAAGTTCATTGGGAAAGGAGAGAGATGATGGCTTGCTGGCTGGTGAGAGGATCCCAACTGAGGCGATGGCTGATGGCCCTGCAGCAGGCCTGAGCTCGATTGGTTAAGGGTGCCGCTCCAAGAGACAGAGTGCGCAGACCAGATGTGGCCTGCAGCGGCACAGAATGGTGAAGCAGCGGTGTAGGATGCCTGCAACATCACTTGGCCAGGATGACCCTGCATCTCTGCGAGGACAAGGGGCCTTTATGGCCATCTGCACACAAAATCTGCCAACTCTTGTATATTGTCTCACTGAGCTATTTCTATGCACTTAGTACTTTGGTCTAAGATTGTGCTTGTGCACTAATACTTTATGAATTGTTTGCAAAAAAATAATTTAATTGTACCTCGGTATATGTGATGATAAAGAACCATGAACCATTCAATCATTGATTGAACCATTGGAACAACACAACTGCTAAACTGTATTTTGATTATTCACATAACAATGTTCTTTAACCAACATTAATAGATAGACTCCATTGTGCTTTCACATATTTAGCCCATCCCAACATCTGAGAGATTGCATATATTGTCAGCTTTTAAACTACGAGCAAGTGTGAGGTGTTGCACTTTGGGAGGTTGAATGGAAGGGGAAGGCATACAGTTAATGGCAAGGCCCTTAATAGCACTCATGCACAGAGGGATCTTGGGGTCAAAGACTGTAGCTCGTTGAAAGTAACAAGCCATGTAGAATGGTAAAGGCTGCATTTGGTATGTTTGCCTTCATCGGTCAGAGCATCAAATATAGGAGTCTGGAAGCCAATTCAGAGTCACAAAACATGGCAACAGGCCTTTCGGCCCAACTCATCCATGTCAACCAAGATGCACCATCTAAACTAGTCCCATTTGCCCGTGATTGGTCCATATCCCACCAAACCGTTCATATTCTGTTGTACTGCATGCAGCAAGCAAGAATTTCATTGTCCTATCTGGACATATGACAATAAAACACTCTTCACTCTTAACCCTGTACCTACCCAAGTTTCTTTTAGATGCTGTTATAGTACCCGCCTCAACTACCTCCGCTGACAGCTCATTCTATATACCCACCACCTTTTGAGTGAAAAGGTTGCCCTTCAGGTTCCTTTTAAATCTTGCCTCTCTCACCTACATCTATGTCCTCTGATTCTTGATTTCACTTACCCATGGCAAAAGACTCTGCATTCATCCTATCTGCTCCCCTCATCATGTTACACACCTCCATGATTTCACCCTTCAGCTTCTCGTGCTCCAAGGAATAAAGTCCTATCCAGCCCAATCTTTCCCTTTCGCTCAGGCACTTGTGCGTCTTGGCAACATCCTCATAAATCTTCTCTGCATTCTTTCCAGCTTAATGACATCCTTCTTATAGCAGGGTACCCAAAAAGGAACACAGTACCGAAAATGCAGCCTCACCAAAGTCTTGTGAAACTGTAACACTATGTCCGAACTTCTAAAATCAATGCCCTGATCTCACTGAGAAGTAAAAGAACTCTCCTGGGAACGTGATGAAGGAACTCTGCAAAAAACTTGCCTCTTGGATTATTCCAAATGTTGAGCCACATTGTGTATCAATTCATTGCAAGTATGGGGAGATGGCCAAGGAATTAACACCGAGGAAAGCCTTAAAGATGCACATTAAAACTTAGATAAACACCATTCTGTCAAAATAAACAAGCTACGTCATTATTGACCTGTGGCATAGTAACATATTATACCTTTTAGATTACGTCAACAATGTAAATCAGATATGGAAATACACCAGATACAACAATGCAGGCATGCAATTGTCAAACTGTGCCTTGTGCACATCTAAAATGTATGCAGGAATCAAAGCGGCCTGGCACCTTCCATTGCAACAGGTGGAGGGAGGATGGCTGACGATCCTTCTTTCATGATCCACAATGATTGACTAAAGCTCTTTCATAACAGTTCCTCATCTCATCCACTCCCAACCTCACTGAGCTTTTGTTTTGCACTCGTCTTGAGCTAGCCTTCATAAACTCAAAGCAAAAAAATATTGCAAGGCCAGACAAAGCAGGGTGTATGCCTGTAGGACATTAACAGAGCTCTGAACAGATTTATTTTGAAAAAAATCACTTGCGTAATTAGAAAAGGATACAAGATACCATTTATTTTGTCTTTAAATTTCAATGAGCACTATCAGGGAACACTATCCCCCACAACTAAAATGTGGGCAGCAGAGATGATGGAGACGCTACATCTGGAAAGAATTAGATTTGTCCTATTGGACAGGTATAATTCTTTTGAACAGATATGGTCTCCATATATATTGTATCTAGATAAGTAGCTGTTCTTGGCAACATGGCTCGACGTGCCCCCCCGCGGGATCTGATGAGAATAATGTATTTTTAAAATGGAAGTAACATGTCTTTACTGATACCATCATTTGTAGTAGAGTTATTAATAATACATATTGTGATCTTTTATTTATATACATAATATAGGCAGAGGTTAAAAAAATATATATATATATTTTTTTTTTTAAATTTTTTTTTAGTTCTTTTCTCTTCTTTTCTTTTTTACAATTATCAAATTATTAGTTAACTATACTCTCATTGATTTATAAGCTACTTTTTCTTTATCTTTATTTCTAAAAAAATAATAGATAAGTATTATTAATGTTTTACATGTATGATAAAATGAATTATCTGATATCTGTAAACTTGTTTAAGGTATCGTAATTGATTATCTTTAATAAAAAAAATATTGTAACAAATTTCAATGAGCCAATAAAAATTGTTTTTCCTAATTAACATTTGCAAAACCACTCACGTTTAAATGATCAGAATTTCTCATAGGTCCCTAAATCATTAGACATATAATAAAATACAGGAGACTTACTTAATTGTTAAGAAATATGGCTGACTTAATAACAAATTTCTGCTATAGTTTTTGAAAGCAAATTGACGGCATGCTATTGAAGATTTTAAGAAAATAAACATTGACTTCCGTGAGCCACCTTTGGTCTTGTACACTGCCTCTGTGATCAGATGCACAATGATGAGGTTGCACAAGAGGATAGAATTAGAAGAATGTAGAGGTCTTGGGCTTATCGGATTAGTGAAGGTTACAGAGAAAGGGCAAATTCCTGCACAGATCTGAACACTAGATTTATTTATTAGAGTTTAACAACAAAAACACATTTCTAATGGCCCATTACATTAATTTTTTTATACCATTAAAAAACATAACATCTTTTCTAATCGCATAACTAATTGTTATATTAAATCACTTAAATCATCCTTTCTGCTCTCGATTTCCCTCGAATAAAAATCTAGTCCCTGTGAACCAATCGTCCTATCTGACTATGCTGATACAACCACCCCCACATTAACCTATTCTCCTCCACCCCAGTAAACACCTATTAGCACATGATATGTGTAACATCCAGTGGGTTAACAGCATCTATGGAGGGAAATTAAGACATTGTCTTGTATTTGGATCCTTCGCCTGTCGATTTTCCTCCACAGATGCTGCCCGACCCAGAGTTCCTTCAGCAGCTTATTTTTACTCAAGATTCCAGCATCTGTCAGGTCTAGTATCTCCATTAAGATTGGCTTGGTAATTGTCTACCCTGAGCTAGCTTGATTCAAATCATACTTTTAAATATTTGATCTATTAAAAATTTACAGAACTAGATCTGCTAACTTTATTAAACGTGATAATATTGCTCAAACTTCTCAAGTGGCATAGAAGGTATCATTTTGGATTGGTCAGAGACCATCTATCATTTTGGGGTGGGAGATTGCAACCTTCATGCGGTCCAATCTGTTTCGATGAATGCAATCAACCTGGCGTGCACATACAAGATCAAACAGAACAAGCTGTCTTACAACTTTAGGCTGTGTACACCATACGCAAGAAGAAGATGATCTATCATTCAAAGCGGCAGTTGATAAATATCAGACATTCATGAGATATAGCTGGGCGTAACAATAACTTCATTTAAGATCACACATTTTTTAATAACAGGAAACTGGAGTAGTAACCTAAATGACTTCATTCTTTCCTGAATCCCAGAGAACAAAATCTAATTGCAGTGGCTTTTTCTGCACCTTATCAGAGACGCACTCAATTGTTACAAACAGGGAACAAACCTTGAACGTTCCAAAATAGACAATGCATTTGCAAATTAATAAGAGAATCTCATCAAATTAAATCTTCTTACCTCCGTAGTAGAAAGAACAGTATCTTCATCAAGGCTAAGAACTGCATGTGTATGAATTGCATCATATGGAAGAAAACGGCTGCTCATAACCTGTACATGTCCAGAGAAACAAAAGTGCATTTTAACAGGAAGCAAATCCAAGACAAGATAGCTTATAAAAATGCCTCTAATGTCTGTCCAATATCTATTTGTTACGTGCATTGGATAAAGTCACCGCTGAAAATATATCCAAACTTTTACACTCATTGTGGCAATTTCAACCTTGTGCTGTGTTCTTCCTCTGTGCAAGCTATGTTCTTCAAATTAAGTGCAGAGAAAGATGCTGCAAATCACTGGCAAAATATTCCAAACAAGGGATACTATACAATGCCACTTGTTTAGTCACATAGCATTTAATAATTGCAATCATTGGAAATTATATATAAAAAGAGATATTATTCCCTTCCTTGTTCGCCATGAAAGTACCCATCTCATTCTAAAACACTATTTCTGTCCCTCCTGACCAATTCTTGGAAACCTTAATATAATTTACTTTTTTTGATCAAATTTTAAAATTACATACATGCAAACTTTAGTTAATGGTTTGGGATATCCAGTGCGCTGTTTATTAGTTAATTTAGCATTGTTTCAATTACAAACTGGGAAATAATTCCTCATGAACATGTGCATACAATGCCAAACAATATTTACTTTGCAAGATATTTTTTTCCCATTTTCTCAATTGTGTTCAATAAACTGGGGGCTGGAATATATGGGGCTTCAAAATGGATGTATCGTTAACTTGTGCCAAGTTTCTTCTGATGTCAATAGTGCTCAACTTTGTGTTGCTGCTCACATATGATTTGCAGTTTACAACCAGTGCTTATTGCTGCATTGGTTAATTGCATGCTTCAACTGTAAGTCCAGTTTGGAGTGTAGCTTGCGTCATTTACAGTCAGTCACTACTTCTTAGAGGATAGCTATATTTAGGTTTCAACATTTGCTTAGTGTCCATCTTGGTAGAACACAAATGCTGTGCCTCAAAAAGCTGAACAGCTCACGGGTGGTCAAAGTCAAAATCTTCAAATATAATATTCCAATCCTGGCACAATACTCATTAAAGAATCACATTATTTCCTTTAATACAAGATGGCATTTAGTCAGAAGGAGTATTTTATCTCATGGAAAGCTGAGTTAGAAATGCAGACACACTATTAAAAATAAGTTATCCCTCATCTTCATCGCAGTGCCCTACTACAGATGATGCAAGCCTATCCCTTATTTTCATGACTAAATGCCCATCCAGCTGTATGCTTTGTATGTTTGAAGAAGGGTCTCGATCCGAAACGTCACCCATTCCTCCTCTCCAGAGATGCTGCCTGTCCCGCTGAGTTCAGCTTTTTGTGTCTATCAGCTGTATACTTTTCTCCTTTCAATCAAGAGTTTTAAATGTGAAAGGTATGCCGTGATAAAATACACAGTAATCTAATCAACCACCAGCTCAGCAAGGATACTACTTTGATTTATTTGTCCATGTTACATGGACATTGCTGTCAATACCAATATTTATTGTCCACCCTTAATTGCTGAAGCATATAGCTCAAATCAGGCAAGGATGGGGGATTTAATTGTGTGAAGGACTTGAACAAGGCAGGTCTTTACAATAATCTAAATCTCCTGGTTACAATTATTGAGATGAATTTGTTTTTCATACACAAGCCTCTGTGGAACAAGTTTCCAGAAGAGGTGGCAGGGGCACTGAGTTGCAAAAGCAGCCGAAGAAGAGAGAGATTTCAGTGAGGGCAACTTATAGAAGCAACGGCACCTCCCACTGCTCCTTCTTGAGGTTCAGATAACATATTTCTTGATTACTCTGGAAATTTTGTTGAGTTTTTCTTCTCCTCATCTTTATCACATAATAGTTCACATAATAGTTCACCCAGCTCTACATGTCTTCTCCTAATTTTCTGTTATCCTGCACTCTAGAGGGGATGCATCTGTGCCTGTTGACAACAGGTTTATGGAAAAACATTGGAGAAAGCCAAGGTCTGTTAGCAAGACCACTCTTGTGTATGCTATAGCAGCCTAGAAGACACCCTTCATCTGCAAAATTGAAGCAACAGCATATAGAATTCAATTAGCAACTCTACTGCGGCCAATGATTCCTTTAAATACTGCCAGCGGTGGAGAATGATCCTTTTGTCTGGTCTCCCCATTTCCAGCAGGCCTTTTGTCTGGTCTCCCCATTTCTAGTTGAACTAACATCCTCACTGATTTATAACCCAGCATCTGCAGTTGTGTCAACATCCTCTCAGTTATGGTGGCCAGCATTGTTCGAGCAACAAATGTATTACGATTAGATGCACATCATAGCTGGTATGGCAACAAGACAGGTATTACGATGCAAATTATGTTGCCATTGATTCTTGGCTGTGGGTTTCCAAGAGTCCTCTGGTTCAATGATTTAGTAATTTTGGATGTATAAATGAGTCACTTGTCTGTAGATATTACAATGAACCCGACTCATTTTCCAAATCTTTATCCAACTGATGCTTAGATCAATGAAGCAGCCCATTTGTCAGCTATGCCATTAACAGAGCTCAGTATTTTAATTTCTAGGGTTTATAATACATTCTGTCCAAAACTACTTTGATCATCAATACATTAATCAAACATTTTTGTAATGAAAAGATGTATCACCAAGTGATCCACCCATCATAATGTTTCCACTTTGAAAGAAATGTGCTCTGTGTGTTCATGTTAATTTTGCCCCTCATCAAAAACATCCAATGCAATATGGTGATTTGGGTAGTGTTATGGGCGAGCTCACAAAATAAAACAGCACAAGCCACATTGCATGTATCAGAACTGGTGATCTCTTTATAGCAGGGGTGTTTGGCTCCATACAATTCTCAGCAGATAACCATTGAGCAGATGGAAGAGGCCAAGCAAAGAGGTGTGCTTATTGGGCCTGTGTTCCATAACATATAGTACTTGCACATGGAAATATATCTCCATTTCTTCATCATCATTGCATCTTACCCTCAAACTCCCTACTCAATTTCATTATGATGTAACATTCACCAGAAGGATTTCGTAATTCAAGGCAGCAGCTCACTATTTTCTCAGGGACAATGAAGGTTGGGTATTAAATACTTGTCTTACTAGCAAGGCCAAGATACTGAAAAATGAATAATTGAATAATAAGGTCAGGCTAGGAATCAGAAATTGTGTTTCAATATAAATAAGATTCAGGTAATGGTTTAAAACTCTACTTGATTGATACTAATCCACTCCGCAATAATGTAATTTCAGAGAGCCAGTTCTTAATTATCAATTAAAGTTCTCAGCAAGTTTTTCCTAATGTGGCCATTACATAATTACCAAAACGTTGATCCACCCATGTACAAAAATCATAAAAATTATACCAAGGTTTCCTTTTAAAAAAAAACCTTGAACTTCAATTGAAGATTCTATTTTTTTTTAAATGCTCAGAATGCAGACCACAAATTATATAGAATTTGTTCAAAGGTCATTGAAAGTTTATTTTTGGAAAGCCATTATTGCATATATGCACTATAAAAGCTGCCAGTTAAGTTTAGGCACTAAACCAAATTCACAAATTACAATCTGTTCTGCAATCTGCAAACACAGATAACAAATAAACTGCATTGCCTCATTCATTTTGAAAATGTTCAGCAATAAATGGCAGAATATAACTTTTGGTCATATGGTTGACAATTCTTTTACTATGGACACCAATTACACCCACACTAAAAACTGTTCAAATATTCTGACGCTAGATGTATCTTTCATCCCCACCCAAATCAAACCTGATGGCAAGTTGTACAGTGTCCCACTTTGAATATTCATAGTGGAATGTCAATTGAAGACAAGTGTGTATCATGAACGCTACAGAAAAACTTACTTTATTCTCTCCTTCAATTACCAGTACAGGTACAGCAGTGGAGGGCCAACGGTGTTTGGCTGGTAAAGGTTTGTCACAGTTCCATAACACAATAACCTATAAACAATCAAGCATAGTCAACAGTTACAGAATTACATTGAAAATAATCTCAAAACAAATGCTGATTCATGAATTAAAGTACTATTACTTATTACAAAATAATGTTATACATTTTACTCTTGGAATACAATAATTCTGTATTTTGTATAAAATAGATCTTGACAAGTTGCATCATTCTAAGGCAGGAGTTCCCAACCTTTTTCATCCCATATACCCCAGGCAACGTTAATAACACATAGCAATGTTATTTCACTTATTTATGAACCACTAATGATGAACAGATACGGGTATACCAGAACCAAACACAGTCAGTCAATGAGAAAAAATGTCACAAATCCAGAATCAACAAATTTACCCCTGGGTAGGTGAAATTTACCCCAGGTTAGGAACCGTTACTCTAAGGGTTAAGGTCATGTTTAATAGAAATATGATCATTCCAATTCAAAAGGGGAAACCAAATAAAAATAAATATATTTTAAGTCCGCAAACACCATGCAAGAAGTTTTTCTGCTAGCCTTTCAATTTCACAGGCGTTGAGAGATGTATTACTACATTATTGTAGTAATGTAATGGTTCTTAATTTATCATTAATTTACGTAACACAAAGAGACACTGCTTTTACTCAATGAGCAGCCAAAGTACACAAAACAAAATCATCCAGATTTGACTCCAAAGTTAAAATAAACTGCTGGAGGAACTAATTGGGTCAGGCAGCATCTGTGAAGGGAAATGGACAGGTGACATATTGGGTCTGGACATTTCTTCAATCTGATCTGATGAGTTCCTCCCAGTAGTTTGCTTTTCAATCAAGATTCCAGCATCTGCATTTCTTGTGTCTCTAGGTTTGATTCCAAAACTGTGCTCAGTTAGTGATTTCAGCTTTTGTCTGAGTGCCATTAGTTTGTAAGGGGGAGGGAGAAGAGAAGTTTGTACACATTTCAACGTCTAATAGTTATTCAACTGCACTCTGGAAAAGGATACAAATTCAAAGAAAATACAAAGATCAACTGCAATGCCACCAAAGTAGGTTGCTACCACCACAATCAAAATTAACATTGGTAATGACCAAAAAGATGAGGTCTCAGTGGGCTACTAATACTTGTATTAATGGTCTGCAGTTTTATACTAATGCCATTAGAATGACAAGGGGAAGAGGTATTTTTATATATGAACAACACTCTCCATTCAAAACTCAAAATTCAACATATTTTCTAAATGCAATAATAAATGGTCAGTCTACCTGTGCACAATATTGACTCTTAGCTACTGCCAGCAGAAGTTTTAATATTGGCTGTGACTGCGAAACCAGCGGAGTCACTGCATGGATAACGGCAGTAAACTTGGTTGAAGGTGATGTACCTGAAACAATAATCAGGACAGAAGATTAAAAACAGAATTTAAAACAAACAGAATATTTAATATTCATTAAACCTTCAAGCTAAAGATTAGCATTCCATGTTAAGAAATCCAAAAAAGAATTTGCTATTGTGGTGCAGTTTACTAATGTCGCATTTGTTTTCCTTTCAACGTTTGGCTTAACCCATTATGGCACGGCAAATTGAGATTTGATAAGGAGATGGAGAGTGCACCGTGGTATCTGGAGTCTTTAAGGCATAGAATAAAGCAAGGGCAGAAAAGGAAATCGGAGAAATTAGGGCTGCATCGATTAGAAAGCTAGAATTATTTTTAGAGTCTAAAGAAGGGTCTCGACCCGAAACGTCACCTATTCCTTCTCTCCAGAGATGCTCTCTGTCCCGCTGAGTTACTCCAGCATTTTGTGTCTACCTTAGAATTATTTTTATACAAGTATTGAATACGGAAAAGAATAACAATATATTACGATTATCAATGAGATTAGAATGTCACATCATGTACACATTTAAATTATTACTTACCTAGATAAGAATAATAAAAAGGAAAATCTCCTAAATGTGCTGAATACTGTGGCTGACTGAATAATGCTCCTGGCGGTGTATTCCACATTAAACCATTGCGAGATATATAGTTAAAAATTCTGTCTTGAATTATCTATTAAAAAAAAGTTGGCAATATCAGTGACTTTCTACTGTAAAGCACTGCATGTGGAAAATACAATTCATATGCATGTGAATTTAATGTAAGAAAAGGGGTAGGCCACTTAGCCCGTTTTATTTTCAACAAGATTTGACTCAGTGCCAAAGGTTCTCCCAAAAAATGGTCAACACATTTTCTCAATATTCGTTTTAAAAATCGATAACTAATCTAGCAGCAGTAATTACATGTGAAATTATTGTACAAATCTCTACCAATCATTGCATGTTTCATCAGTTCACTCCCAAAAGCCCAGGTTCTAAATATTCGACTGTGACCTCTTGTTCTTGGCTCAACAAAAATAGGAAATAGTTTTGATCTACTCTACAAATGTCTTTTAATAAGGATTCCAAAATCATCCTGTAACTAAATTCAGTTAGTTATTCCTTGTAGCTTCTCTTGGAGTCCAAGTTTCATTGTGCTTAAATCTATACTGTACTTGCTCCCTGGCCAATATATGCATTGTAAAAAATGGTAACCCGATTGCTCCAAGCAATCCAGTTATGGTTGCGGCAATACTTTCTATAGCTACAGTATAGCATTACTTCTATTTCCTTGCATTCTCGATTTGTTGATATAATTGCTCCGCTTCCATGACATCTATACACATGAACTCACAAACCTCAATCTCTATTCTTTCATCATTTGACAAGCATATTAATCTATTCTTTAAAAAAAAAAATTCATCAGCTCACACTGTCCTACACTGGAATGTATTTGCTTTAGTTCATTTAATCTATTGAAAACTAGTAATGTTTTCAACTACACATAGCTCACAAGGCAGCCTGAACTGCAAACAAACTTAAACGACAGGAAACCACAAATCTAACTTATTTATAAATACGAATAGCTCGACAGCACCATTGGGTGACATATCTCAAGAATTTGAGTAGCTGCTCATTACTCATATTGTCTCCCAACACTCATCCAATTTCCCAAACATTTGTTGTCAATTCCAAATACATTCATAATCTACAGCCACAAAAAATGCCACATCACAGATTTGTAAATTTGAAGATTGGATGAAAGTATAACCAAGACTGTCATGAATAGGTACAATAAAATTCACTGGCATTCCTTCATTTACAAAGGCGTTATGATCCAGGAAAACTTTGAATTAAGTGCACATTCAAACTGTAACAGCATTTTACATTGATTTCAATGTAAAACCATCGGTTATACATCAGACACCACAAATCTGCCACAAAATCTCCGCACCTCAAAATTCATCAAAACAAGTGCTTGAAAAACATCAACCGCCTCAACTCCTCCACTCCCCTTTCTCACTCTAACCTCTCCCCCCCCTGAATGTACAGCCCTCCACTCACTAGGCAACAACCCAGACTGGGTGATCAAACCTGCCGACAAGGGAGGTGCCATGGTAATCTGCCGCGCTGATCTCTACAAGGCAAGGCCACGCGCCAACTCTCAGACATCTCCTCCTTCTTATCCTTGAACCATGACCCCACATACAAGCACCAGGCCACTATCTCTAACATTATCACTGACAGAGTGATCTGGTATTTTGTTGGTTCACATGCTTGATCAATGGTGTCTTATCATTAATGTTTTATTATTATTAATGTTTAGTGTTTATAGAGTCATTCGTAACTGTCACTGTATGTCATGTTGTTACTTGTGGGCGGTGCACCAAGGCAAATTCCTTGTATGTGAATACTTGGCCAATAAACGTACTTACTTACATCACTTCCGGCTCCCTGCTCTCCCTAGCTTCCAACCTCATCGTTCCCCAGCCCCGCATGGCTCGATTTTACCTTCTCCCCAAAATCCATAAATCTGACTGTCCTTGCAGGCCCATTGTTTCTGCCTGTTCGTGCCCCACCAAACTTATTTCAACATACCTCGACTCCATCCTATCCCCCCTGGTTAAATCCTTCGCTACCTATGTTCAAGACACCTCACACGCTCTTTGTCTCCTCCATGACTTTTATTTTCTAGGCCCCCATTCCCTCATTTTCACCATGGATGTCCAGTCACCATCTGCCACCAGGAGGGTCTTAAAGCCCTCCGTTTCTTCCTCGACCGCAGAACCAACCCCATCTACTGATACTCTCCTCCGCCTAGCGGAGCTGGTCCTTACCCTTAACAACTTTTCGTTTGACTCCTCCCATTTCCTCCAAGGTGTAGCTATGGGCACGCGCATGGGCCCAAGCTATGCCTGCCTCCTTGTAGGGTACGGCAAACAATCCTTGTTCGAGGTGTACCATGGCACTATCCCCGAACTCTACCTCCGCTACATCGACGACTGCATTGGTGCTACCTCCTGCACCCATACACAACTCACTGACTTCATCCATTTCACCACTAACTTCCATCTGGCATTCAAATACACCTGGACCATTTCCAACATCTCCCTACTGTTTCTAGACCTCACTATCTCAATCACAGGTGACAGACTATTAACCGACATCTACTATAAACCCACTGACTTCCATGGCCATCTGGACTACATTTCTTCCCACCCTGCTACCTGTAAGGACTCCATCCCCTACTCCCAACTCCTCCATCTACGCCGCATCTGCACCCAAGATGAGGTGTACCAAACCAGGGCATTGGAGATGTCCTTATTCTTTAGGGAACGGGGGTTCCCCTTCTTCGACTATAGATGAGGCTCTCACCAGGGTCTCTTCTGTACTCCGTAATTCTTTTTTTTTGTTAAATATTTTTATTAGAAGTACATATTAAAGGAAGAATATACACGTCACATACTTTCTTAATATTATTAATATTAACAATTATTTCTTATTTGTACTTCTATGCTTTTTTTATTTTTAATACAGGTAGGAAATAATAGAGAAAAATAAAGTAAAAATAGAAAATCAAAAAGATGAATGAAGTATTAAGCAGTTTATACATAATTGGAGATATATCCATGGATTATTATATGTGATTCTTCATCTATTCCTTCGTTCAGGCTTCAGTCAGGTTCTCGCACCGAGCCATTTTGACCCTTTAAATATTCAATAAATGGAGACCATATCCCTCTGAAATGATCCAACTTGCCCATTAGGACAAGTCTTAATCTTTCCAGGTGAAGTGTCTCCAACATTCCTGTGATCCACATTTTGATTGTGGGGGATGTAGGACCCTTCCAAAATTTCAATATTAATTTTTTCCCAATTATTAAACTGTAAACGATAAAAATTCTTTGATTCGTTGTTATTAATTGATCTGTTTCTAATATTCCTAATATTATTAATTTTGAGTCAGGAACCAAATTTGTATTAACAACATTCGAAATTATCTTAAAAGGTTCTGTCCAAAAGTTAGTCATTTTTATACAGTTTGTGAATGAGTGCGTTAAATTAGCTTCTAAGTGTTGACATTTATCGCAAATGGCAGATATATTTTTTAAAATTCTATATAATTTTGATTTTGAATAATGCAATCTATGTAATACTTTAAATTGTATCAAAGAGTGTCTAGCATTTAACGAACAGTGGTGTATATGTTGTAAACTTTCATCCCATACTTCTGGTCTGATTATTTGACCTAAATCGTTTTCCCATGATTGCCTATATATTTCTGTCATTGGTACGTCGTTTTCCAATAAAATGTTATAAATATATGATATCAATTTTTCTGTATTTGGGTGTTTATTTAGACATTCATCTAAAATTTCTGTCTTTCTATTTCTAAATTCCTGTGTGTTTGATTTTACATAGTCTCTAATTTGTAAATATCTAAAGTAATCTTTTGAATGTAATCCATAAATTTGTTGTAATTCTTGAATGAAAGAAAGGAATTTTCCCTGTAGAGATCGCCCATCTTATTAATTCCATAGTTTTTCCATTGTAAAAAACCTTTGTCCATCATTGAGGGTTTAAATGTAACATTGTTTACAATGGGGAGAGCTAGTGGTATACATTCCAATTTTAATGTTTTCTTTAGTTGTTTCCAGATACGTATCCCACTTTCTATTATTAGGAAGGTATATCGGAATCAAATGGAAAAGATATAGTAATTGCGGAAGAAAAATCATTTTTATTGCATTAATTCTACCTAGCTTTGAAATAGGTAATGTTTTCCAATATAAGATATTCTTATGTAATTTATTCAGTAAGGGTGGGAAATTAGATTTAAATAAAGAATCATATATTTTTGTTACATAAATTCCAAGATATTTGATTTTTTCTTTTGCTATCTTAAAAGGAAATTGTTGTAATATATGTAGGTTATTTACTATTATTGGCATAAGTAATTCTGCTCTCATTCCCCCCCCCCCCCCCCCCACTCGTAACAAGGGCAGAGTCCCCCTTGTCCTCACCTTCCACCCTACCAGCTGTCACATACAACAAATAATCTTCTGACATTTTCGCCACCTCCAACGGGATCCCACCATTGGCCACATCTTCCCATCTCCTCCCCTTTCGGCTTTCCGAAGAGACCGCCCCCTCCGTAACTCCCTGCTCAATCCGTCCCTTCCCACCCGAACCACCCCCTCACCTGGCACTTTCCCTTGCAACCGCAGGAAATGTTACACTTGTCGCTTTACCTCCACCCTTGACTCCATCCAAGGACCCAAGCAGTCTTTCCAGGTGTGGCAGAGGTTCACCTGCACCTCCTCCAACCTCACCTATTGCATCCGCTGCTCTAGCTGTCAGCTGCTCTACATCGGTTAGACCAACCATAGACTTGGCGATCGCTTCGCCCAACACCTCCGCTCAGTTCACAATAACTAACCTGATCTCCCAGTGGGCCATTTAGTACTGAGATGAGGAAAAACTTTTTCAGCCAGAGATTTGTGAATCCATGGAATTATCTGCCACAGAAGGCAGTGAAGGCCAATTAAACATAGAAAATAGGTGAAGGAGGAGGAAATTTGGTCCTTTGAGGCAGCACTGCCATTCATTGTAATCATGGCTGATCATCTACAATCAGTAACCCGTGCCGGCCTTTTCCCGATATCCCTTGATTCCACTAGCCCCTAGAGCTCTATCCAACTCTCTTTTAAATGTATCCAGTGAATTGGCCTCTACTGCCTTCTGTAGCAGAGATATCCACAACTCTCTGGGTGTAAAAGTTGTTTCTCATCTCAGTTTTATATGACCTCCCCTTTATTCTTAGACTGTGACCCCTGGTTCTGGACTCCCCCAATATTGGGAACATTTTCCCTGCATCTAGCTTGTCCAGTCCTTTTATACGTTTATATGACTGGATGTAGTCAAGAGAGAGTTCGATGTAGCTCTTAGGGCTAATGGAATCAAGGGATATGGGGAACATCCGATTCTGGATGATCAGCTACGATCATACTGGCAAGAAGGGCCAAATGCACTACTTGGACCTACTTTCTATGTTTCTATGTTACTGAGGACCATTCAAATTGGTAATGAAGGGTCATTTAGGAAGTTCAGGCAATCAATAAAGCGAAGAGACATTTTTGGTCCATTCTGGAGGTTGAATCTGATATCCGGCAGCGTGGCACTTCACTTCCTACAATACTGAACCAAGTGGTAACTCGAGTGACAGTGAGGTATCACTCTTGGATGACCTCAATGCTTACTATGCTTGGTTTGACTGAGAGAACTTCAACGTACCTTCTCGGGTCACCATAGACCCCAAAGACACTAATCCGAGTCACTGAGGCCAATGTCAGAATAGGCCGATGTCAGAAGATCCTTCATGAAGATGAACTCCCAGAAAGCACCGCCTCAAGAATGCACTTGCTGCTTTCTTCAAACCTGCAAGGATCAACTGACTGGAATTTTTGCAGACATCTTCAAGCTCTCATTACAAAGATTTGAGGATCCCACCTGTTTTTACAGGATATCAATTTATACTGATGCCCAAGGATGGCAAGGTGACATTTCTCAAGTTTCTGAACAACACTTCCTTCTTGGTAACCAACAAGATAGAAGCACCTCATGATTGTGAGCTCAGTCCCCTGCTGAGCTCTCTCTATCATCATGACTCTGCAGCCAAACATAGCTCCAATGCACTTTAAATTCACCACCGATACAATTATTGAACACATAACAGGTTACAATAGGCCAGAATACAGGAATGGTGGCAGAACAACAATCTTGATTTCGATGTTAGCAAGACCAAGGAGCTGATTGTTGACTACAGCATCAGGAAGACAGTGAAGCATGTCAACAGATTCAAGTTCCTGAGCACGTTTATCTCTGAATATCTGTCCCGGGTCCAGCACAACAAATAAAGCTCATCAACACCTTTAATTCCTTAGAAAATTAGGGAAATTGGGTATATTGAGGAACACTCTATTGACTTCTATGGGAGTATGATATAGAGTATACTAACTAGTTACATCACGTCTTGATTTGGCATCTTGAATGGTCGGGAACAAAGTGCCTACATTGAGTGGTAGACATTGTCCTTTCCATCACAGGTTACTGACGGATCCGACCATCGAAGGGATCTATAGGAGGAGCTGCCTCAAAAGGTAATCAATATCACCAGACCCACACCACCCTGGTTACGCTCTCATTTTGCTATTACTATCGAAATGGTGCTACAGGAACCTGAACCCCAGACTGAAAACCAAGAACAGCATCTTCCCAACAACACTAATCCTACTACAGCATCTATGATCTTCCATGGACTGTGTCTTGTAGTTGCATTACGAACTTAAGTTTTGCACTGTTATTTTAATTATCTAGTATTACGGTTATCAATTTATTGTATTATTGATTACATATTTATCTGTGCATTATTGCATTAACAGGCCTGTAAAGCTGCAACAAGTAAGAATTTCATTGCTCTGTAGGTGGTACATATGACAATTAAACAATCTTGACATGATGTTTATTCAAGGGAGAGCCACCTTCCTTGCAGATTTATTTTAACTTTCACTTCTGCGGAAAACCTTTCATCACCATGGCACCTACACTTGCTGCCTCCCCCATAGATAAATATCACACAAGCTTGTACATTAATGAAAAGCGTAAACCAGCCACGATTGCCTTGAACTTATTGGAACTTTCCAAAGATTCATCACTTCCTTCACATTCTTTTAAGTCTTGTCACACAGATCTCACATTTTTCTAGGTTAATATCAGGGGCATAAACCATCGACGCTTAAGTTGTAATACATGCTTAACCGTCCTTTTCATTCTCTATAAATTTATAATCTCTGCACTTGGTGAGGGTAATACTCTGCTACATCCAAACCATTCATCTTTGATACCGTACTGAAGTAATATAGATCAAAAATTGAAATTTCCCCGAATGTATCCTAGAGGAATTTATTTCCATAGTCGGTTTCTAACATGATTTGTGTACTGTAGTGAGTTTGAAGGACCACATATGTCAATAGGAGCCCAATAAATCAAGGGTCTGCTGCCTGGAGTCTCAAGGCATCCGAGTCAATCTGGTGTAACTGCCAATTTAATGGACAGGGATTGTAATGGCATGGCTACACGTGTGATTTCAATTGCCATTTATAACTTTTCAGACTAAAAGGTAGACAGGAAGGTCTTACAATGTCCATGCAGGATCTAATATACCTGGTAATCGAAAACTGACTCTTATGTATAATTAATAGTTCCTATTATAGGTAAACCCTGTGTTACAGACATTCAGTAATTGAATTACAGCCTAGCGGAATTCATTAATCTCTACTCAAAAGTTTGAGTTATGAATAAAATGTGCTTGCATTGTATTTACATTGGGGTGGGAGGGAGTAAATGAATACCAAATTTGTCTTCACATACACACTACGTGGCTTCGCATTATGGAAAATTGTGACATGCACCATTTTCTAGTAATGCAAACCAACATCCCCACCCCACCAATAATGCAGGGGTTGCCTGTAACTAGAAACTACTGACTACACCTAGGACTGTTTATTACAATGAAAACAAGTTCTGTAAATCAAGGAGTTTCCTTAAATTGTTCATTGTAAATTGAGTATATGTGGTAATACGGCGAATGTTACTATGTTTAGAAGTCACACAGAACTAGTCACTGTTACTCAAATCCCAGTGAAATTTGCTTTTCAGTCATAGCAACAAATTTGGCTGTAATAATTTGAATTTAGACTGAATGGTGGAAGGCAAGTGACTATGCTTGGTTCTCATAGTTGATTGAGATACTGAAAATTGTGGATAATGATTCAGAATGTGGTTATTTTTAAAGCTGACTGGGCTTGTACTCTTGATAAATCAGCATTTAGAATCTTGGTTGATATATTCTTAATTTATCCCAACCACCCGTCTGCCCCACTCGCCACAACTCGCCACAGGCCCCATGCACTTCTACCACCCATCTCTCCTTCCTGCACGCAGATGCAATGTTCACTATTATGGGGAGAAAGTTTAACATTTGCAACATCTAAGTACATTTCAGTGAGATACAGATTACAATGCAACACTTTCTTAAGTTTAATTTAGAGATACAGCATCGAAACAGACCCATCGGCCCACTGAGTCCACACTGACCATCAATCACCTATTCACACCAGTTCTGTTATCTCTTTCTCGCATCCCTACACACTAGGGGGAACTTACAGAGGCTAATAAACCTACAAACTCCCACGTCTTTGGGATGAGGGATGAAACTGGAGGAGACCCACGTGGTCACAAGGAAGACGTGCAAACTCCACACAGACAGCACTCAAGATCAGGATTGAAGCCTGGTCTGTGTTGATGTTAGACAGCAGCTCTACCGCCCTTTACACACTAGCTGCACTATATAAATGTTTCCATATCTACACTACTTGATACCGAGATAATTAAGTATTTCTGTTGGAAAATATAGAGCATGTCTTTAGAATTTTAACTCCTTACGATTCTAGCTTTTAAGAATTGAGACAAGTGAATTTCAATGGCAAAAGGTAGATTCTTTGTCACATAACCTCTGATGAATAAATGGTCGATAGTTGGTGCATTAAATAGAAATTGAGCATAGTTCTGAAGGAATGTTCAGATCTGTATGGCTACCCCACAAATTTAGCAGCATAAATGAAAGTTAATAACAAACAGCAACACAAATACTTTATTAATGTTAAATGTTAATGGTTAAAGTTAAAAATTAAATGTCCCACCTTTACACAGTTTCAATGTTCTGTATAAAATGTAATTCTCATCAACCCAAATTTTGTATAAGCCCTCAACCAAAATGAATGGTTATGTGATGCTGGTGCTTCACATGGTAATTAAATGTTAATTAGATCATCATAGTCTGAAGAACATCTAAATAATATAATGTAATTTACATAAAATTCCCAAAGAACGAGAAGTTGAAATGTACAAAGATTTCTTCCATTCAACTAGCTTGTCAAATATAAGCACTGTGGCATACCAGACAATTTAATCCGTTGGAAATCTCTTTGGATCTAACTGGCCCAGTGTCAGTGCCTTTCCATGTTTTATATTCAGCAAAGATAGACTTTAGACTTTACTTTGGAGATGCAGCGTGGATACAGGCCCTTCGGTCCAGAGTCTGCGCTGACCGAAGTTCCCCGCACACTATCATGATCCTACACACTAGGGAAAATGTACAATTGTACCAGTCAATTAACCAACAAACCTGTACATCTTTGGAGTGTGTGAGGAAACTGGAGCACCCAGAGAAAACCCATGCATTCATAGAGCGACGTACAAACTCTGTATAGACAGCACTGAAGTCAGGATCGAACCTGGGTCTCTGGCACTGCAAGGCAGCATCTCTACCTCTGCACCACTGTGCCCGCCTCACAGAATATATTATTCACTAAATAATGAGTTAATTTGTCGATTTCCAAGTAACAAATTTTTTTTGCATTATATAAGGTTTCCATATACATGGTTAAATCTGCTGTTTGAAAGGCAAGTAAACATTTAATTGTGGACATAATCAGTTCCACATAATCAGAAACAAGATTTGAGTAATTTGTAAATGTGCTCAAAAACTTCAATCTTTTAGTACTGGTGCAGAAAACATTTAAAAACGATTACTATAGGAACAGGTTAGCATTTATTATTAGACTAAAGGTCATACTCACTTCTAATGTAGTCAACACTATCCTCTCGACTGAAGAAAAATAAGCATCCCATAGGAACTGTGTCTGCTGCCTAAGTGCTAAGATTTTGTTCTGATTAATAGATCTTACAGTAGAAGGAATCTGTAGGACAAAGAAATGTACAATAAGCAATAGTACACAATATACACCAAATACATCTCCTAATTGATGAATATATCACATGTTTAATTGAGAAAATATGACAATTTATTTTTCTGTGTGACAATGAATTTGCACGGCACTCGTGTGAGAGTACACATGAAAGACTTGCAACTAATAAGGTCAACAGTATAGCTGTTTTTTCCAAGTGAGGAATTTCTTTGATGCATATAATTTCAACTGCTCAAAAATAAATTAAACCTTTATTTCATCATTTCCACTGTAATAATTAATCACTTTGGTCCATTGATTTTTAAAAACAAAAAACACCCGTTGAAAATTAAATTTAATGCTTTATATTCATTTCACATTCAGCAATTACTATATTAAAAAACAATTAATTTAATTGTTGATTCTTTCAAGGACAGAAGGGAAATTGTTGTTCCCTTGGTTAGTTCAAACAATGTATTTGAAGGAAGCAGCAGGAGCAAATTCCAGAATTGATGTGCACGAAGCAGGTTTAAAAATCAGTACCTAAGAATAAAAAAGTACAGGCTGTGATATCCCTTGGTTTGTTCCTTGACTGTGATGTTTTTCCCTTGGTTAGTTCAAACAATCTATTTGAAGGAAGCAGCAGGAGCAAATTCCAGAATTTGAGAGAGAAAAAGAAAATCAAAATGATGTGGAGAATATCACAGCCTGTTCCACCCTGGTAGTTGCATTTTATTTATTTATTCTTAGGCACTTTTTTAAAACCTGCTTCATGCAAATCCTGCACCATTTTGGAAATGCAGTAAGCTGGAAAAGTGTGCATAGAGTATCATCAGTTGGGAAAGCTGATAAAGTATAGGAAGGTACTGCAGATATGAATTTACACCGTCGACACAGAATGCTGGAGTAACTCAGGGGGGCAGGCAACATCTCTGGAGAAAAGGAATAGGTGACTTTTCAGGTCGAGACCCTTCTGTAGACCTTTAGACGAACAGCAATTGGCATTACTGGAGTGGAGTTCAAAGGCCAAGTATTACATGTTTCAGGATGTGGTGACTGTAGAATTTGAGGCTATACAGGCACACTGTTAGGCAGATCAAATCAAACAACCAGATAGTGCAGGAGTCTCATGTGTCATACTCTCAAACCCATATTTATTCCCGAACTGGAAAAGGTGCTAGGTCAGGCAACAACTGGAAAAGGTTCTAGGTCAAAGAGAACAGGCAAGAGCTTGCCACGGTTAATTACGTGGAGCTTGGATGTAAATAAAACAATCAAAAGACTGGGGTTTCAATAATTGGAGGTGTGGGGGTGGGGATACAGGTATTTCTGTGGAAATGACAAATGATAGGATGCTATGTTGCTTATTTGGATCCAAGATCAAGGTTGTTAATGAGTGGTTACAAAAATTCTGGGGGTAGATGCTGAATCGTCAGAGGTTATTGCTGATATGTGGTCAATGCTGTAAACCGGGGGGGGGGGGGGGGGGGGGGGGGGTGGATAACATCTAGATTATAGGAAGCCAAGAGATAGTTTAAAAACCCCATTTGTAGCTCTGAAGAATGTTGCTGAGAGCAAACTGGACCAATCGATGAGGGTGAGAGGAGCTAGGACCTCTTTCAACATGTTTGGCTCATTGTAGGTCAGAACAAGTTCTGCATATTAACTGTCAAGAAAGGCATTTGACGGATGGCATGGTTATGTTTCGCTGCAACGCTGTCTTCTTACAGCCGCTTCCCACTTTACAGCCGCTTCCAACTACCAAAATGCATGACTCCACACTACAAGAACATAGTTCTTGATGTTGCTGTACTAAGGGATAGCCAAGTCTATCTTTTTTTGCTAACCTAAACTTTGGCCTCCAAGACGCAGGTACATTTTTGTGTCTTATTTTTGGGTAAAAAATAGCGTCTTCATTGCCGGTAAATACGGTAGTTAACCCAAAACCATAACTCTAAATTATTTTTAACATATTACTGTAGATTGCAATTTTATAAAATTCCAATTTGCCTTGTAACAGAAAAGGCTCTGGTGATGGATCAGAGGGTAGATCCCCTTGTAAAAAATATTTGGAAATTCAAGCAAGCTGTTGTTCAATCATTGTATTTCAGAAACAGGAAACTGACAATGTAACTTTTCAGCAAACTTAAGCCTTCTGCACTTAATTACCAAAATATCTGGCAAGCCTAGCAACAAAATGCAGGCTATTAAGAATCATTCTTGATGGCTTGACTACTATGTAATAATGAATATATAATTATCTGGAATGTTAAGTTGTTTAATATTTTAATCACTGTTCTTATTAAAAAGTATGCCATCGATCTCAAAAACCTGTAATTGGCTCCCTGCAGTAACATGCTGCTATGTGAAAGTTAAAATGCAATTCCAAACCAGAATGGAAAATGAAAGGAAATAATAATCTCAGCTGGAGAATTCATCACACGTATTACAATGCACTGTGGAAATATCTGTGTGCAACTTTTACAGAACATAATTACTGGGAAAGAATAAACTGGGGAAAATCAATTTTCCTAATAATGATGTGCACTGTCAATTCCAGAGACAATTACAATGTTCACACTTCAATGCATTAAATATTTTTTGAAATGCATGGTTAAATTTAAACAATATTAAATCTTTAACCAAACTTCATGACATTTGTTTTCCAAAGTCTAACGTTAATGCAGTCCTAAACAGTCATTAAACATGCTAGACTCAAGTGATGCAAGTGTAATGGGGGAAAAAACTGGCTTCCAAATATAGCAGTATCTAATGACACCATTAACATCGGACCATGTAACATAAATACAGGTACTGTGAGTCATGAACGTATCTTAGTTACAGAATTAAATCAATGCATCATCAGGGTTAACCCGAAGAATTGTAAATGTCTCCAAATATATTTTCGTAATCAAAAATCTTATTTATATCATCAATGTACCAGAGTTTAATCCATTTTTAGCTTTTCAAGAGTGAAGAGAGTTTGTTGCCATTTTTACCAAAACTTAACAATGAAATTCATACTTGTAGAGAAGGAACGGGTGACGTTCTGGGTTGAGACCCTTCTTCAGATTTCTTCAGGGTGCCTTATAAAGCCTCAGCATTACATCTCTGTTTTTATATTTTAGCCCTCGTGAAATTAATGCTAGCATTGCATTCGCCTTCCTTTTTGGGAATCCTGCACCAGCACATCCAAGCCCCTCCGATTTCTGAATTCTCACCCCATTTAGAAAATAGTCTAAGCCTTTATTCCAACTACCCAAATGCATGACTCCACACTGCAAAAACATGCGCAGAGACCCAAGTCACTGAGCTTGGTAACCAGTTTGGAGGGAGATGGTGTTGAATGCCGAGTTGTTCATAATCCATGAACAACAGCCGGATGTGTTTTTCTTGTTTACGTGGTCCAGTGCATAGTGGAGAACCAGCGAGATCACATCCTCCATTGATCTATTGTAGCAGTAGGCAAATTATAATAGGTCCAAGTTCTTGCTGACATAGAAGTAAACATGCGTCATAACCAACCTTTGAAAGCACTTCATCACCACGGATGTAACGCCACTGGATGGTAGTCATTGAGGCATGTCACCTTATTCTTCTTGAGCAACCTTTCTATTGATGTTCTTTTAAAGCAGGGGGAACCTCAGAATTTGCATTGGTGACACAGGGGTTTAGCAGTTGAGGTGCTGCCTCCTTCTTTCGCGTGCACAGTCTAAAGTTGTAGGCCAACTTGTTCTATTTGATCTTCTGTTTGTGCACGTCGAGTTGATTGCATTAGTCGAAACAGGGCGGACCATGTGAAGGTTGCAATCTTTCACCCCGAGGTGCTGCCTCATAGTGACAGATACCCGAGTCAGATCCTGACCTCGGGTTCTGTCTGCGCAGTTTGTACATTCTCCTTGTGATCACGTGGGGTTTCTCCTGGTGCTCTACTTTCCTCACACATTCCAAAGACGTGCAGGGTTGTAGATTCATTGGCTTCTGTAAATTCCCTATCATAAATTGATGATCAGCGTGGACTCGGTGGGCCGAATGGCCTGTTTCCACTCTGTATCTCTAAACTAAACTGCAATAATGAGAGGTCGAACATGTCTGTAAAAACTCCAGCCAGTCTAGACACATCACTGTACACCCAATATCGACTAACTATCTTAAGATATACCATAGATAAATATGATCATGACATTTCAGGTACAATAGATAGAGCCAAGGGAAAGATACAGAGGGCAGAATACATTCTTCAGCATTGCAGTGCAGCAGTTCTATGGACAAAGTCGAATGTCTGTACTGCGGTGGAGGTATATTGGACAGTTTTCTAGCTCATATGAGGACCGTTCAGAAGTTGATTAACAGGGGGAAGAACCAATTCCCGAGTGGTGGTATGCACTTTCATGTTTCTGTATTTTCTGCAGGACAGGAATAGGAGGAATACCAGTGTGAATGTCCTTAAGGGGCTGTCCCACTGCGGCGACAAAATTGGCGAGTTTAGAAGAGTTTGCCCTCGACTTATACTCGCAGCATGGTCGACACTGCTGGCTCGAAGGGCAGAATGGCCACCACCTGCACCTATTTTCTATGTTTGACACGGGGTCCTAGGAGGTCTTTTTAACTCTCCTTCATGCTCAAGAGTAGTCGTTCTCGAAGTCTCTGCTAGATCGCGGCGTATTTTTCAACAGGCTGAAAAATGCCCGCGAGTAAAAAATGGTCGCCATGGGGGGGGGGGGGGAGGATATTTTTTTTTAACTCGTAGGTTTAGTCGATGTAGGTCGCAGTAGGTCAGCATGTTATTCGTAGGTAATCAAGGGTAGTCGTAGATAGTCTTCAACATAGTCGCAGGGAGGTCGAAGGAAGTCGTCTTCACTCTCCACTATTCTGTGTCCAATTTTCCCGAAGCTAGTCGAAGCTAGTCTTCAACATAGTCGAAGGAGGTCTTCAACATGACACTTCTTCAAACTCTCCTAAACTCTTCTAAACTTGCCAATTAGGTCGCCACAGTGGGACAACCCCTTTAGTCTCCTCAGGAAGCAAAGGCATCGATGTGCCTTTTTGGCTACTGCATCAACGTGGTCTGTCCATGACAGTTTATTGGTAATATTAACCTCAAGGAACTTGAAGCTCTCAACCATTCCACTAGTGCACCATTGATGCTGATTGGGGCATGCACTCCACCATGCTTCACGGAGTCGATAACTAACCCCATCTTGCTGACATTGAGAGAGAGATTATTGATCTGACACAATGTGACTAAGATCTCCTTCCTGTACTACGTCTCATCATCCGTTTGTGAATCAGCCCACCATAGTGGTGTCTTATGCAAACTCGTAGATGGAGTTAGAACTGAATTTGGCCATACAGTTAAGTCCATAGGTACAACTGTAGGGGACTGAGAGCACATTCTTGTGGGCGTCAGTGTTGAGAATTATTGTGAATGAGCTGTTGTCACCTATCCTGACAGATTGTGGTCTGTGGTCAGAAAGTTAAGGATTCTGTGGCAAAGAAAGGTACTGAGTCTAGAAGTTTGGAGATGATGAGAGATGATGTTGAGAGGTACTGAGTCCAGAAATTTGGAGATGTTGGATGGGATTATCGTGTTGAAACAAGAATGTAACAAACGTCCTTGTCATCTCCATGTTCCAGAGGAGAGTTTAGGGTCAGGGAGATGGTGTCTGCTGTGGACCTGTTGCAATTAGACCATAAGACATAGGAGCAGACTTAGGCCTTTGAGCCCATTTAGACTATTCCACCATTTGATCATGGCTGATCTATATTTCTGTCTCAATCCCATTCTTCTGCCTTCTCCCCATAACCTTTGACGCCCTTACTGAACAAGACAACAGGTCAGTTGCAATGGCAAGCAAACTGCAGTGGAACAAGGCTGGCTGGAAGCTGGAATTAACGTGAACCTTCACCAGTATCTCAAAGCACTCCATGTGGTGGCTGTCTGAGCCACTGGACGGTGGTCATTATAAGCACGCTACCGTACTCATCTTTGGCACCAGGATGACAGTGGTCTTTTTTGAAGCAGGTGGGAGTTGTGCAGAATGGAGTTGTGAGGGGTTAAAGATAACTATGAATTCTTATGCCATCAAATCCGCATAGTTTCTGAGGTCATGATCAGCAACTCCATTCTGACCAGTTGCTTTCCATGCATTTACTCCCAGGAAAGCCAATCTTACATCTGCAACAGGCACACTAGAAACTTGGGGGGGGGGGGGGGGGGGGGGGGCATGTGGCACTCTGTCAAACTGTGTGAAGAAGGGCCTTGACCCGGAAAATCACCCAATCCTTCTATCCAGAAATGCTGCCTGACCCGCTGTGTCGTCTATCTTTGCTTTAAACCAGCATCTGCAGTTCCTTCCTATAACATCCAAGTATCCTTTGTTGTCTGTCATCACATCGTTCGTATCGTGTGCGGGGTAAAGTTGCACACGATGTGCTTAAGTCTTTATGCATTGATCTACACCAACCAATACAGACAATGAAAATAAAAATCAGTAATTGAACAATAAAAAAACTGCAGTTTCGGGAAATCCAAAATAAAACCAGAAAATGTTGAAAATAATTAGGTCAGGCTACTTGTGCAGCAAGAGAAAAGGTATTAATATTTCATGTCAAAGCATTTTCGGTTTCTTTATTTGAGATAAAAGCAAGGAGATTTTATTGAAATCATCAACAATCTTCCCTTTCCAGCGATTTGAAACTGACTGCAACTTTCCAATAGATTAGGGATGTGGTGAGAAAGAATTGCAACACCACCTTACCTGTAGCAGCAACCTTTCATCTCCAATGACAACAGCTTGGTTCCAGTCAATAACTTCTGAAAATGGTAGTTCCCAGCCATTACTTAACATCACTGGAATACATGCAGCCTGCAAAATAAACATGAAAACTGTTAATAGTTCAAATGAAAAATGTAGATATTTCAAAGTTAAAAATGATAGAATTAAAATAATATTATTTGGTAAGAGTGACATGGTTTAGAACTGTGATTGTTTTTACATACTAATTTTGCAACTGTCACATCCCCCCTCCATCTTTCTTTTCCACATCTCTCAGCAGAGAAAGATTTATGTTAAATTATTAAAATATATTGTTTATTTTAAAATTCTCAGGCTCCAAACACCACATGCATTTATCGCATACTATTAGATCTTCCAGAGTCATATAAGCACAGAAACAGAGTTTTCTACTCCCTTTTCTACCGCCCACTTGTACTAATCCCATCTATTTTTCACATTGTCAACTCTCCTCAGATGGTGTTCGACCAGTCCCTTAAACTTCAGCAGTTTAGAAAAACTTGCTAGGCACGCTACCCAATAGTTTTGCAATAACCAAGCTGCTGTAGGAGTTAAGTTCTACATGTTATCGGTCTGGAAATCTGGATGGTTAAATTACTAACATAACCACTACACTATTTAGAAACAAACACATCACAATGACAATTTGGTAACAGATTAATTAGTCCAACCAGCAATAGTAGCATTTATCATAGAATAGTTTTCTGAATCAGTCAGTAAACGTATTCGACAATATTTTTTATCAAGTTTGTTTATTCACTTCTGCAGCCTAATTTAGAATTCTTTTACACATTTTGAAATGCTAACCACAACCAAGGAGAAAGCATCTGCCCTCTTCTTGCAAAGGCACCTCACTAAAAATTTTACAAACAAGCTCATCTAAAGTTATCTTTCAAAAATGTAAACACATTCAACAAGTCAATTCTCAATTTCTTATGAACCATGTTCTTCTTTGTGGAACATGCAGGGCAGTCTTATTCATATTATGCATTATCTTATTAGCTCTTGAATTTTATATAGGTCTTCAAGTAAAGGTAAAAAAACCTCAACTATTTTCTTTAAATTTACCACCTTGAAGTAGTCTTTAAAATTGTGTTTTACTTCTAACTCAGTTGGTCATGCCCAGCACTAAACCTACCTCCAGAATGCAAGTACTTGTGTTATTTTATTTAATGAAAGTGCACTGTAAGACAGACTAACATCCAATGTTACAATTAATATATTTAATTAATCAACCATCACTTTATGATAGGCACTTTGAAAAAATAATTTCCTGGACTTAATGATAAAAGAGAAAAAATCTGACACAATATAAAAATGCGAACATTTTTAATAATTTGGTAACAGCTGATGTGGTGCAGACACCAAAACAAGTCAGTAATATAAATTCCATACTCAATTCAACATTGCACCTTACACGTTCTGATCCTAAATTGCACACAATTATAAAACCTGCTATTATTGTTGCTATTAGCCTAACTGAACACAATGATTAAGGAAAAGGAAAAGAGGAAGTAAATATAATTAGTCTCATGCAATATCCAATGGAATCTTGCATCAGCTTTGAAACACACACGAAAAATATTTGGGTTCCTGCTTCACAAGATATAAATTTCTGCAGTGACATAGGACATCCTCCTTTCAAACTGCAGACTTAGCATAATTTGCTGAGTATGCTTCTCATTGCTATCATTTATTGCACTCATTGTTCTGAAAATATTCAACAATTAGTTAAAAAAAAACATTGCAACTTCTCACGAAGACTTGATTTTAAAGTATAATTCCTTGTTTAATGGGTTAATTCAGCAGAATTAAGACCTATTGACACTAAACGCAACAATAAGGTGGTTAAACCATTTTAGATGTGACAAATATAAACTCAAATGTAGCTTTGAGTTTCATTGATGGAGATAGTGGACACATTCAATGTCATCTTTCAAAACAGTCAAAGAAGGACTGATTCTTTGAATATCTGTGTTCTGAGAGACCCGTGTCTATCATTTTACACTAAATCTGACACTCATACCTGAAAAAATATTTAATTCTATTACTTGGTACCAAACACCTTGAGGCTGCATGGTGGTGCAGCGTTCGAGTTGCTGCCTTACAGCACCAGAGACCCAAGTTCGATCCCAACTACGTTTTCTGTCTGTATGGAGTTTGTACATTCTCCCGTGACCGTGTGAGTTTTCGCTGAGGTCTTCGGTTTCCTTCCACGCTCCAAAGACGTGCAGGTTTGTAGGTTAATTGGCATGGTAGAAATGTACATTGTCCGTAGTGTGTGTAGGTAATGTTAATGTGCGGGGATCACTGGTTAGTGCGGACACGGTGGGCCGAAGGGTCTGTTCCAGCGCTGTATCTCCAAAACTAAAACGTAACAATGCCATATATAGGCTTGTTCTTTCCATTTATTAGATATAGAAAGAGATATAGATATAGAAAGAGGGGATTAGATAGGAGATAGGAGTGCAGGATGATAAAATACATGAGGTTTAAAATTATGTAAAAGTTAGTTGCATTTGGGCTGTATTTGCCTGTAATATTCATTTTAATGTCAGGCAGAATTCCCATTTAATGTAAAGAAATATTAAACACATTTTTTTTGCCTTACAAGAGAAAGGACATCCTAGAAATAGTGGAGGACGACAACTCTGAAATAAATGAGCTTGAACCACTTAACGTTAGCAAAATTTAATACTTAATAGCAATTAATGAGACTCAAAGCCAACGGATACCAAGGAACTGATGTTCCACATCCTAAAATTTGAAGTAGAGTCTCATTAAGGAGATGGTGGATGCATTAGATGTCAAGGCTTTGAGTTTCATTGATGGAGATAGTGGACACATTCAATGTCATCTTTCAAAACATCAGATTATAGAATGTTTTCTGCACGTTGCTAGTTTGAAAATATAATATTTAAGAATTAAATATTTAAGAAAGGAGGCACAGAGATAAATCAAAGATTATAAACCAGCTATTCTATCTTAAGGAGCAGGGAGATGAGGCAAGGAGTTTTTACTAAACAAGATAGGATCGACATGGTCAAAATAGATTTCTGAAAGGGAAATCAAGTCTTACAAATCTTTGGTACTTTTTGTAAGAATAGATATAGGTAACCCAAATGATGTGGTGCATTTGGAGTGTCAGAAGGCTTTGAAAAAGATGCCACACAGGAAATTATTAAATAAAGTTAGTGTATATTATCAAATGATATAATAGCTTGGATTGCAATTTAGTTAATGAACAGAAACAGACAGCAAGAAGCATGTCATTTTCAGGTTATTGATTTTGATCAGTGAGATGAAGCAGCAATCACCAAGCAAGTCTTCACAATCCATATCAATTATTTGGAAGAGGGGTTCAAGTGCAATACATCCAAGTTTGTTGATGATTCAAAGACAGGTGACTGTGAAATTGGAGATGTGGGCTTCCGGGGAATTTGGAAAGATTAGCTAAATAGGCAAAATGGAATAAAATATGGGGAAAAAAGTGAGATCGTCTACTTTGACATGACAATAAATTGTGGAGTACATGTTAAAATGGTGAGATCAGAGAGTATCCAATTAGACCAAAGTGTCCTTGCATATAAATCGCCTAATATGCAGGTTAAGTAATTAAGAAGGGCTTTTGGCAAAAGGATTTGAATAGGATTTGGAATTCACTCATTAAATGGGTTACGGGTGCTCAGTTGTTGAATCTATACATTAGCCTGGTTTTTGAGCTGCCTTGCACTATCCTAACCATAACTGTACCCTAGTCCCGAACTACTACAAACTTTTCACTACTATTTCCGCGTAACGTCCTTCGAATTTTGCACTGCCATTGTCTGATTTACTTAAAAATAAAAATGTATTGTATATTTGTTTTAGTTGTGTCTAATGTGCCTGTAAAGCTGTAGCAAGTAAGATTTTTTAAAGTTTGATTGATATCTGGAGCATATGACAAAATAAACACAATCTCCTAAATTGATACCTAGACACGTCAATTTGCATTATGGCAATTTTTTTTTTGGCCTGTGGTTTATGAGTAATGTAAAGTTGGAGGCCACATAGAATGCTTAAATCCATGCAGCTATTCGTCTATTACTTTACGTAAAAATTAGAGGTGTTAAGTGTTGAATCAATCCGTTAGTGACAAAACATTACCAGCAACTTTCCTTTTGCTCCATAAAATTTGGACAATAATCTAGAGAATAAGAATCCAAAGAGCACCAAGATTCCAGAGCTTCTTGGGTTTAATTAAAGTTAAAAGATTACATGTTTGAAACCTATATTATAAAAGATACTGGAGATTCTTTGCAGATCAGCGCCTCTGTGCAAGGAAAAGTAGTGTTAATAATAGGGACAATTATGTGATCTGAACTGCTTGGATTAAATGTCTAGATTGCTGAGAGGAAGGGGCACAATTTAAACATGCTTAAAGTATAATTAATTATATTATTCTTTTCTATGTACTAAATATGTATGTATCAGCAACTCTACTTGGTAGAAACAACATAAATATATACAAAGTAGATGCTAAGCATGCGCTGAATTTTTAATTTTAAAGCACAGCATCTGTATTCATTACACCTCAATTACCTGCAAAGCCTCCAGAAATCGGAAAGATCCCAGTCTACGACCCCTGGGAACCAAACAGAAGGTGGAATTGTGCAATAGTTCACGATAATCATACCTAGGAAAGAATAATTAAGAGGTTTATGGAAACTCATCCATTTGAATTCAACTCAAACAAGTTTCAACCTTCTCAAAATTCATTTTTTGGGTGTTACAAGGCCAAGATTAATTCCCCATTCCCAGCTTCCCCAAGTATCTTTGCGAGGCAATTCCAAGTAAGTAGGTATGTTACAATACCTACCTTTAGCAGTGCTGCAGTTCTGCCGCTCCCCGTGTGCGCGACTTTGGCGCCTTTCAGAGGGGGGCGGGTTTAAAATGCCGATTTTTTCTAGGCAGTCCAAAACAATCCATGTTGGGCTATTTCGTCGCTCTGACATTTCATTCATAAAGGTATTTTTAAACTACGCTAGATTATTTATTAACTAGAGTAGTTTAAAAATCATCTTCTAAATCTCTGAACAGTGACAGCAGAACGGACCTAAGGTAGGTGATAAAAGAAGCTACGCAGTTCATTTTTACATAAAAACTTGGTTTTTAGGAAGGCTTTAATCACATTTTCATGTTGCGAAAAGGGTACCAAAAAAAAATGTATGAACCGGCTGTATTTTTCATACTGTATTTTTCATACTGACTTCACCGCAAACCGCAACCGTTCTAATCCACCGCATTCCACTAAAACCCACTCGCTAGTTGATTTAAATGGCCATTAATTTACAGGCATTAAACACTAAATTCCTTCCATTTGGCCTATAAATTCATGAAAATGAGATTTAAAAATTATGCCATATTGTGGATTATTGTGTGAATGTTATTTGGACACTTAGGCAATTTAAAAAAGTTTATCTTTTCTTAAGAAATGGATAGATGTTTAGATCTACTCATTGAATTTTGTAATTAGCTACAATTAGATAACTAACTAATTATATGCTTTAATTTCAGATCATCCAAGTAAGATTGTTTCATATTTGTTTCAGAATGCTTCAATCTATAATAACAGAAAATTTCATTGAGTTCTCTTAATTTTTAAGAAAGTTATGGGCTTTTAACTGTTCCGGATCACAGCTTTTGAGTTAAGTCAATTGAAAGGCAATGGGGAACAAGATGCTAATTTCCGAGTATAAAAATGGTTATAACTTTCTTAATACTGAAGATATGAATGTGAATTAGGTGTCAAATTAAACTTCTTTTTATGCTTTATCTGATGGCATGATTTGCAGACTTGATTTTCTTAAATCTCAAAATTTTGTAACATTGCTAAAGTAAGTGTCTGAGACTGACTGAATATCTGAATGCATATATGGGAATATTTTGCCACGAAATATGATCAAATCAGTTAAGTTTATAAAGTGACATTATAGCAGCTTCTTATTCACTTACTAGCATCAGTTTATTTCCAGATTTTGGCGACAAAAATAAATGCAAAAACTGCCATGGTGAAATTTGAAATTCATTTTCTCAAATTACTTCAGGCTCCAGGTCACTACTAATCACAAAACTTCGGATCCTTTAACAATGGATCCTTGAATTGGGCAATGCTAGAGCCTCCAGAAATTGGTCAGTGAGCCTACCCAATGAATAATCAAAGAAAACTGACCAGGAAGCCGCCAGTTCAATATTTGATCTGTGCTAAGTTAACAGAGAGCTAAAGGATGTGATATTTAGTTGGAGAATTGTCAGATTTGCCTTTCATTAAGATAAATCATGGTCATGAACTGCACGATCCTCAAACCCATGTTGAAATGCTGCAAATTTCTGAGTTTCTCTCACAACTTTTGGGTCAACTTTTTTAAAAAAATGATCTTTTCCCTAAATGGGGCTCAGATCTCTAGCAGTTCTAATCTTCGCAGCACCAAAAGGAGAGGCAAAACAATCTCTAGTATGTTATGCATACACACATGAAAATTAGAGTAAGGCAATTTTCTACTTGGAATATTCCATAGTTAGTCTGATTGTACTGTACAAATCAAAATAGAGGCAATCTCACGACTAAATTATACATGAAAATATCACTGCCAAGGAATTAATAGCACCTCTGCAGGGATAAATACAAATGAAACCACACATTATTAATGCAACTGAAGACCTTAAAGTAGAAAGAGTGCCTTGAAGAAATGGACTTTGGAAGAATTAAAAGTACAAAATGAGACTTACAGGTAGAAACAGGCATTTCACAGACTGACAGATATATTTCAAAATGGAGCTCAAGTACTGTAATTTACCAGTTATGTAGCACTTCATCAAGATAAAGGATCAGTAAATTGTTAATGTTCTGGTATTTGGCTCAATAAAAATAGAGGCAACATTTTTATGTTTTGTAACAGGCGAATAGACCCAAGATTATCAGCCTTGCCATCTATAAATATGCATTATAGAGGATTTTACAGGTGGAGTTCAATAAAACAAGACAGAATAAGGGGGACGGAAAGAACTGGGGGGGGGGAGCAGAAAGAACGAGGGGGGAGCAGAAAGAACGAAGGGGGGACAGAAAGAACGAAGGGGGGGCAGAAAGAACGAAGGGGGGGCAGAAAGAACGAAGGGGGGGCAGAAAGAACGGGGGGGGCAGAAAGAACGAAGGGGGGGCAGAAAGAACGAAGGGGGGGCAGAAAGAACGAAGGGGGGGCAGAAAGAACGAAGGGGGGCAGAAAGAACGAAGGGGGGGGCAGAAAGAACGAAGGGGGGGGCAGAAAGAACGAAGGGGGGGGCAGAAAGAACGAAGGGGGGGGCAGAAAGAACGAAGGGGGGGCAGAAAGAACGAAGGGGGGGGCAGAAAGAACGAAGGGGGGGCAGAAAGAACGAAGGGGGGGGCAGAAAGAACGAAGGGGGGCAGAAAGAACGAAGGGGGGGGCAGAAAGAACGAGGGGGGGGCAGAAAGAACGAGGGGGGGGCAGAAAGAACGAGGGGGGGCAGAAAGAACGAAGGGGGGGGCAGAAAGAACGAAGGGGGGGGCAGAAAGAACGAAGGGGGGGGCAGAAAGAACGAGGGGGGGCAGAAAGAACGAAGGGGGGGCAGAAAGAACGAAGGGGGGCAGAAAGAACGAAGGGGGGGCAGAAAGAACGAAGGGGGGCAGAAAGAACGAAGGGGGGCAGAAAGAACGAAGGGGGGGCAGAAAGAACGAAGGGGGGCAGAAAGAACGAAGGGGGGCAGAAAGAACGAAGGGGGGGCAGAAAGAACGAAGGGGGGCAGAAAGAAGGGAATCGAGAATTTCATGGTGGATGGAATTTCACCGTACTGAGTGGCAAGAAAGTGTTCTATAGTGCTGTTTGTTCATGAGGGTAACATCAATATGTTAACATTAGCAAGTTGAGATGTATAAATTAATAGGAACCTGTTAAAATGCTCTGCTCTTTACTTGAAAAGTCTTTGTGGTCAATGGAAACTTAAAAAAAAAGACAGACTGCCATTGAATATGGAGTTAAGCAGGAGCCTGCTTTGTACCCAGCAAAGGCTTTAACTGACTTAGAAACATATAATGCTGAAATCAATGTAATGGTATAAAAAATGTATCCTATTCACCACACTATAAATACCTGGTTTAAGGTAAATCACCAAACACAGAAAATATAAAAAAAATTGCAACTAAGTGTAATGCATCTAAGTTCAACCAACCGACAAACACAATCTCTTATGTTTAAGGAGGAACTGCAGATGCTGGAAAAATCAAAGGTAGATAAAATGCAGGAGAAACTCAGCGGGTGAGGCAGCATCTATGGAGCAAAAGAATAGGTGACGTTTCGGGTCGAGACCCTTCTTCAGACTGATGTGGGGGCAGGAAGAAGAAAGGAAGAGGCGGAGACAGTGGGCTGTGAGAGAGTCCCCCTTGTCCTCACCTTCTACCCTACCAGCCGCCACATACAACAGATAATCCTCCGACATTTGTGCCACCTCCAACGGGATCCCACCACTGGCCACATCTTCCCATCTCCTCCCATTTCGGCTTTCCGCAGAGACCGCTCCCTCCGTAACTCCCTGGTCAATTCTTCCCGAACCACCCCCTCCCCTGGAACTTTCTCTTGCAACCACAGGAAATGCTATCCTTGTGGCTTTACCTCCCCCCTTGACTCCATCCAAGCAGTCTTTCCAGGTGCGGCAGAGGTTCACCTGCATCTCCTTCAACCTCATCTATTGCATCCGCTGCTCTAGGTGTCAGCTGCTCTACATCGGTGAGACCAAGCGTAGGCTTGGTGATTGCTTCGCCCAACACCTTTGCTCAGTTCGCAATAACATACCTGATCTCCCGGCTTAGCACTTCAACAACCCCTCCCATTCCGAATCCGACCTTTCTGGCCTGGGCCTCCTCCATGGCCAGAGTGAGTCCCACCATAAATTGGAGGAGCAGCACCTCATATTTTGCTTGGGTAGTTTACACCCCAGCAGTATGAACATTGACTGCTTCAATTTCAGGTAGTCCTTGCTTTCTCTCTCTTTCCCCTCCCCAGCTCTCCCACAGCCCACTGTCTCCCGCCTCTTCCTTTCTTCTTCCCGCCCCCACATCAGTCTGAAGAAGGGTCTCAACCTGAAATGTCACCTATTCCTTTGCTCCATAGATGCTGCCTCGCCGTACGAGTTTCTCCAGCATTTTTATCTACCTTCAACACAAGCTCAAATGATAGATACAAAATGCTGGAGCAACTCAGCGGGTTAGACAGCATCCCTGGAGAGAAGGAATAGATGACGTCTCAGGTCGGTACCCTTCAAAGAGTTTAGACCTGAAACGTCATCTATTCCTTTTCTCCAGAAATGTTGCCTGACCCACTGAGTTAGTCCAGCATTTTGTATCTATCATTGGTGTAAACCAGCATCGACAACCCATTCCTACACAATCTCAAAAGAACTTCCCACCTCGATCATATGTCAGGTGGTGTTGCCGGGGAAGAGAAGGGAATGTGTTGGGAAAATGAACACTTGCATTCATCGCAGCCCTTTCCACAACTCTAGCCATTTGATTCATGACCAATTAAAAAAAGTGAGAACAAGAAACCTTTAAACTTACATTACCTGGCACACAAAATAAAATCAGACATGACTTAATTCAGGATCTGGTATCTTTAAAGTTGTTAAAATCTACTAACAATCAGGAGTGTTTCCCAACATATATTCTGGCTGTAATGCCATTAACTGTTCCAAGCAGATTCCTGCTTCCTCCAGTCACCCTCTACCCTCCCCCATTCCCAACCATTGGCTGCATTCATTCTCAGCATTCCGTTACGCTGAGAAAGGTTTTAGCGAAGGCAGCCTACATTGCAAGTGAAGTTAGTAATCTGCAGTGGCATGCATTCCTCTCCAAAATTAACAGCCAGGTTTGTTTTAATCACTTCATAAAATACCATTAGCACACAGATGCCCGAACTCTTCAGATTCATGAGGGAAAACTTCCAAACAAGATCCAAAAGCATTAAAAATTCAACAAAAAACATGCAATGCAGAGAAATAGAACCTAGATACCACCATGTTAAAGAAAAGATATGCAACATTATTTAACTTAAATTATGTCGAGGGAGGTGGTCACTCAGGTAACATGGCGCTAGCCTTTATGTGAATTCAAACCGAGTTGTGTTGTGCCAATAACTGAAACTTTCTAACCTGGGCGACATTCTACAATAACTATTAAATAATTGCTTTGCAACATCCATGTCAAGCTTTTAAGGTAAAAGGTTTTTTTTTTGCCTTCACACTGCGTAACAAAAATAACCTACACAACTCTATGCAAACATTGAGTCAAATATAACAAGCTTTGTTGAATATTGGTCATTCAAGAGAAGGATAAATATTATTCACGCAGGTAGACACAAAATGCTGGAGTAACTCAGCGGGACAGGCAGCATCTCTGGAGAGAAGGAATAGGAGAGGTTTCGGGTCAAGACCCTCAGGGCGGGACAGAGATAGAATGTAGTCAGAGACAGTAAGACTGGTGGGAGAACTGGGAAGTAAATGACCTTTGCTTTCCCTCTCTATCCCCTCCCCAGTTCTCCCACTAGTTTTACTGTCTCTGATTACATTCTATCTCTGTCCCGCCCACTCCAGTGACCCACTGCCAACATTTTACAGCTGGGGCCAACATTAGATTCCAGGGATCAATAAGGCTTGTGCGAAAGAAGGAAACCGGTTAGTCATTCAATACTGCAGGGCAATAAGATTTCTGTACTCAAAGACGAGTCTCTCCCTTGACACGCATTCTCCAGGCGACACATGAACAGATCTTTCAGAGCTCAGAGCTCTTCATCTGCACAACATTTTCTCTAATGTGCAAGGCTTTTGGATTAGGAAATGATTTAGAAAGTAGGGACATCGGAGACAGGGATGGGATTCGAAGATCAGAGATTATAGAAGAAAGAGAGTTCAGAGGATGATGGATTAAAATGCCGTGATTTAGCAGAAGTGAAAGCAGAGGAATTACTTTAAAGAGCTAGTGCAAGAGCTGACCAAGGCTACTGAGGTTCCACAAAATGCAATGTCATAGAGAATGCCTTGTAGCTGAAGAGCACAGTGGTGCTGTATGTTCTCAGAAATGAACAGGCATTATATGGCAAAGGAGGGACATGGCTGTGACGGAAAACTTAATTCCCACGGTGACCGATATCCAAATCTTATCCGCTGTCTTTAAAAAAAAAAATCTGTTGTTTCTTAAGCATTTTGTGTTTACTTTTCTTCCCCACCACCTACACAAATTCTGTAAGAGCCAAATTTATTCCATATCTTAAGTTCGAGTTTAGTATGGGAGATTATCAGCAATTGGAAAGAGCATAAGGTAGACACAAAATGCTAGAGTAACTCAGCGGGTGATTCACTGATTCACTCCAGCATCTGCAGTTCATTCTTAAACATGGAAAGGGCATAACTCGGGTTCAACTGTATATGCATTTAGATGTTCAAAGAAAGATCTTCAACGATAACTTTAAAGTAAAATATTTATGTAAAGCATTTATATATTGATGATCTCTCAAGATGTTTCCAATGGATTTATACAGCACAAAGGAAATAGCTCTCACCACTCAGAAGTTAACAATGTATTGTGTAGGAAGGAACTGCAGATGCTGGTTTGCACTGAAGATAGACACAAAATGCTGGAGTAACTCAGCGGGACAGGCAGCATCTCTGAATAGAAGGAATGGGTGCTGCTTTGGGTCATGAAGGGTCTTGACCTGAAATGTCACCCATTGCTTCTATCAAGCGATGCTGCCTGTCCTGCTGAGTTACTCCAGCATTTTGCGTCTATCTTAACATGTAATACAATCAATTACTTCACTAAAACATAAAAATCAAGTGGCTAGCATCTAGAGCAAACGTACAAACAAGATGTTCCTAATCATTTTTCTCTACTGCCATCCATTGCGGTCAACCGTACTATTTTTGTAAAATTATAATAATTACTGGACAGATTATATGCTGTAAATCATGTAGCAATCTGCAGGTCCATCTTGAAGGCATTGTGAATCATTGTGGATTCTGTCAGGTGGTTCCCCCGACAGACTACCAATGCAATTTGCCAGAATGCCTCATCACCAGAACTTCCAAATATTTTTCCAAGATTTTTGCCCGGCTGTAGCTGAGGAATGCCTTTCCTGTCAAATCCTTCAATAACCAGGTGGAGTTTCAGTGCCACACTATAATGCCCTAAAGGTGCCTGGCGTGAGGAATGAAACAAGATAGTCTTTCACCACATCTGCAATGATTTCTGGAAAGGTTTTAGGATGCAAAATTCAAATAAGACTACAAAATGTTCAAAGGGACACACACCAAGGCAATCATCAACTACTCTGGAAGATCATCAACCTGGTGATAGATGCACTTTGGCCTGCCTATAACTTGGTCTTCCAATGCAAAGAGCTATCCATAATGTTGCAACTGACACACTCTTGAACTACATGTTGGAAGGACACAAGGAAGTTTCTATGCAGCTTCCCAAAAGCCTCCATGGGGAAAGGCCAAGGTTTAATGCTACATGCAGAATGTCAATCTTCCAGATGAATGAGATTTGATTTGTACAATGGTGGCAAATAAGTGCACATTATTAGCAAATATTATGAATGAGATGCATTTTTGCTTAAATGCATATTATAAATTCCCAATGCAGTATGCTATTCAACATAGCAGACCATCAAATCAGTTAACTAGAGAATAGCTTTCACAGCTTTGAATAGATATATCTCAATACTGAGCCATTCACATCTCTTTAGAAAAATACTATTTAGCTCTTCAACAAAATACTACCAACAGTGTCTGCAGTCTCACAGCAGCACAGATGGGAATAGTCTTATAATGCAGACAGAAACAGTCAATAAATATTTGCTTACAAAATAATCTTCAGCCTTAGACCAGTTCCAAGTGTCGTTAATTTCTTACACTGCACATATTCTATACTAAACTACATTAAACATCACTCCAACACAATAGTTGTATTGGGAGATAAGGCTCAAAAACAAAAAACTGCAGATGCTGGAAATCTGAAATAAAAACTAAAAAGGCAAAAAACACACAGCATCAGGCAGGATCTGTGAAAAGAGTAAGGGCCTGTCCCACTTAGGTGACTTTTTAGGCGACTGAAGTACTCTATGCAGTCGCCACATGTTCACGGTTGGTTGCCGGGGAGTTGCCTTCATGGTCACGAGGAGTTCCTGCATTCTGGGAACGAGTCGCGGTGTGTGTCTGTATCACATTGGCTTTGCACCGTGTGAATTTCACAGACAACGCTCCCCCCATTTGCGAAATGTCAAAACGATTTAATTTTCACAGATGCTGTCTGATCTGCTGAGTTTTTCCAGCATTTTCTGTTTTGTTTTAATTTCACATCTTGCATGATGTTAATTCAATCACAGTAGGAATTAATTAGGTTTATAAATGCACCCGAGAAGGTGGTTGAGAGCACCCCTTTGGATTGGCTGCAGAATTATCACCATTGTACCTATAGGGATGACATTCCACGTTTCTTATCAATGATAAAATGAAAACCAAGTTCAGGTGCAGTACAACCTGGAAGGAAACTTGCGAGTAGCTCCATTCCTATGATCCACAGCTGCAGCTTGGTCTGATGAAGTTACAAATATCCAGCAAGCAGGGCGTTGTGTTTCTGTCTCAGTTTTATTTTGTTCCCCCACTCTCTCCTCTGTTCTTATTTATCACTAATCCAAAATTGGGAAATTCAATGTTCATACCATTAGATTGTAAGCTGCCCAAGCAGAACATCAGGATGTTCCTCCAGTTTGCGGAAGTGGTCCAGGACAGAAAGGTCAGTATGGGAATTGGAGGTGGGAGTAAAAATGGTTAACAACCGGGAGATCCAGCAAGCCTAGACAGATCAATTTACAAGGGGATCTTGATCAGCTGAGATAAGTGGGCTGAGGAATGACAGATAGTTAAATTCAGGTAAGTGTGAGGTGTTGCACTTCGAAAAGTCAAATCAGGGTAGGACCAGAGGAGTGTAGGAAGGTACTGCAGATGCTGGTTTATATCGAAGATAGACACAATGTGCTGGAGTAACTCAGCGGGCCAGGCAGCATCTTTGCAGAAAATGGATGGGTGACGTTTTGGATTGGACCCTTCTTCAGTCTGAAGCACAGGTGAGGGGAATTCCAAGGTGACCAAATGTGCCATACCGATGGCAGCGGCCTGAAGAAAGCGCTGTCCCCAGATACTACATCATGAGCCTCAACAACAATCTTGTCACCGGACCCTGCGATGGGTGAAGGGCTCACTGGTGCACCATGCACCATTCAGGGGTGGGGCTGAAACCCAGGGCTCTAACTGGACAGAGAGATGGTGTTAACCATGAATTCATCGGCAGGTCCATCCGCTATATCCGAAATCCATTATGAACGGGTCCGCTAGAATAAGGATTTACTGTATATAATTTATTTGCAGAATCTGTTCATCATTGCCACTCACCAAATTAAAGCAATAATCCAGATTGCAGAGGTAGATACATTGTTAACGTTGCTATAAAAGGCCCCAGGTTGTCCCTATCTTTTGCTTTTAAAACATTGCTGCACGCAAGATTTAAAAATAACAATACAAATCACCATTTTGGGTAGCGAATGGAAAACCTTGCCACAAAGAGCAAATCTTAATTCTGATTTCACATGGAATTAAATGAATCAGAATGCAAGGCATCTCAGCTATGCAAAAGGTCATGGCAGTCTGCAGTAACTAAGCAACATTTTTCAAAATGGTAGCAATTGCATTCAGTAATCCTGGCACCGAAGAAAAGCAATGCCAATTGTTTGGTTCTCATTATTATATTAAGTTTTAGCAGATGTTAAAATGGAAGCACTTGAATATTCAAGTTATGTTTTCACGAGTTCAAAGGATGTACGAGTGCCACAGTACAACAATAAAACAGGCTAAGATAGTAACAGGAGAGCTTGGTATTAGCTAAATTTACTCCGATGTTGAAAAGGGTGATCCTGCAAGTATGCCTGAATCTGAAAGACTACTATATTTACACAGCAGCCAAGTGGTTGAGGAGTTTTAAAATTTAAATCTCAGAGGTCAAATCTTAAAAACGATTAATTTTGTTAATAGTTATTCCATGCCTTCTGAACAAAACTAATTCCCATATTTCCATTAAGAATGCAATAGCTAAGAGAATTAGAACCCATACACTCACCTTGCTAGTCAGTAAGATCAGGGTTGGTTAATTTTCTTTGAAATTAAATAAAAATGCAATAAGTGTTGTACTTCAGATAACAAAATAGAAATGCTGGATAGGTGCAGCAGTTCTGGCAGCATTGTGAAGAGAGAAAAGTAAACATTTTAGGCCAAATTCATTAATAAACTGATAATGGTTTTAAGTACAGAGGGGAGGGGAAGTGGAAATAAGATTTATAGCAAGGAAGATCAAGTGAGAAATGGGATGATGGCACGGGTTAAACACGGAATAATAAAGGACAACCGAAGAAAAGATAGGTCTAACATTGTTACAAATAAGAGAAACAGATTATCTGAAATCGTTTTTAAAAAGTCATTCCTGCAAGGCTTATATTATGACAAACTGAAAAATTAGGTGTTGTTCCTAGAGGTTAAAATTAACGTAATTGAAACGCTGCAGGAGGCAATGTACACATGTGTATTCAGAAAGCCTTCATCTACGTTGCAATATGTTTCTCAATTGAAGAGGCAACCACATCAGGAACAGTGAACATATAGTCAAAACAGTGGAAGTAAAGCCAATATATGCACACCTAAATTAAGTATCCCCTCCATTTGTTTTAAAACAATTGATGGCAGGGCAATCAAGGGATAATGACACATAGTAGCCATGATGGGGTCTTGTCAAAATGCTGGTTTAACCTGTACTAACGCAACACATCACCTTAGTTAAGAATGACGTCTGCGATTAAGATAAGCCATCTACAATCCAGGACAAAGTTGAAAATTACATGCCCACTCAGGAGGTCTGCATGTAAAGTTATGGTTAGTATGTCTTAATATTCACTCCAGATGGCATTCACTCATTGAGATTGGTGATATTGTGATTTTCGACTTGCATTTTCAAGAACAGCCACCTTTTTATGATTGAATATTGTTGAAACACATCAGAACATTTCAATATTTGATATTTGAATCTGCAATTCTTTGAGGATATGAATGGAAAAGTGCTGTTTTGCTCCACTTTATGTTAGTAAATGAAAAGTTGCTAGGCTGTGGGAATCTTGCTAGATCTGAAATGGAAGGGTAATGTGAGCAAGCAAGGAAGCATCAGGTTCTTAAAGCGAGGGGACATGTGGACACTATGGGTACAGGATCTCTTGCACCAAAACCTTCAATACTCCATCAAGAACCAGTGTGCTTTCTTTTTCAGTTTTTAAGAAAACCTGCAATGCCCTGTGCCAACTACATTTTCAGTGGAATTGAGTGAGGAGCATAAAAAAACTTTCCATGAAAATAAATGGTTTCTAATTAGCATAGGAACATGACATTTTAAGATTACAGGTTTACATAGAACAACAGAATAGTACAGCGCAGGAACAGCTTCAGCCCACAATGTCAATGATAAATGTGATCCACATTCGTCCATACACACGTGCCTATATAAAAGCCTCTGAAATGCCACCATCATATCTGCCTCCACTACCACCCCGTGCAGTGCATTCCAGGCACTCACCACACTGTCTATAAAATAATTTGTCCCGCACCTCATCATTAAAATTTGGCTCTCTCACCTTAAAGCCACGGCCTCTAATCTTTGACATTTCCACACTGGGGAAAAAAAGTTCTGACTGTCAACCCTATTCTGTCACAATTTTATATACAGGTTGAACACTGATTTTGCAGCACCCTTGGTTCCAGAGCCTTTCTGGATTATCTTTTTTTCTGGACCAACAGAGGTCATGTGATAATTAAACGACAATACACTAATATCCGCTAATGACGCCCCTCCTGTGTCCCTAAAGCAACATGGAGTGCCAGGAACAAATAAAACAAATATAAAAAGTAAATTGAATATGAATTGAATGACCTGCCGACCTATCCCTGGCTCGAGCTATCTCCACGGGCATTTAGATCCCCGGCTTCTGACTCCACTCCCGACTTGCAAGGTGCACCAGAGAACCCTTCTTCGCCCACCGAAAGGGCACCAAGTCTCGCAACCAAGTTTAGGTATGGTTAAAACATAGTTCCAAGCATCGATCCTGTCTCCAAGTTAAAATGTTTTACCCACGATACTTCTTGTGTTGAAATATACACATGTCAATCCATCAGTTTCACCATATCCCTTGACCTCTTTGGTTGGTGTCAGCAAGCAAATAGAGGAAAAATCTTCTTCAAAAGTAATAATTTAGCACATGTAGGAAGGAACTGCAGATGCTGGTTTACACAAAAGATAGGCACAAATGCTGGAGTAACTTAGCAGGCCAGGCAGCATCTCTGGATAGAAGGAGTGGGTGACAGTTTGGGTCGAGACCTTTCTTCAAACTGAGTCAGGAGAGAGGGAGACAGAGATATGGAAAGGCAAGGAATGAAAACAAGAGATCAAAGGGGACGAAGATCAGGGAAAATGTAGAATGGATCATTTTTACCTGAAGGGAAGGTGTTGAGGCATACATCAGTAAAGTTTAATCAGGAGGACAGTAAAACAGGTCAAATAACTAGGATGGGGGAGGGATGGAGAGAGGGGGAAAGCAAGTGTTACTTGAAGTTAGATAAGTCAATATTCATCCCACTGGGTTGTAAGCTGCCCAAGCGAAATATGAGATGCTGTTCCACAAATTTACATTGGGCCTCACTCTGACAGCAGAGAAGGCCCAGAACAGAAAGGTCAGTGTGGGAATGGGAGGTGAGATAATGTCGGGGGTGAGATAATGTGACTGGTATTGTGATCCCGTTGGATTTGGTGAAAAATTGTGTGCTGTATGCAATGGCTGATGGGGTGAAAGGCCAGGACTAGGGGGACTGAATTGCCCCCTAGTTGCAACAGAGTGGAGCTGCGGGATACCGACGGCCTCATCTATGATGGAAGAGGGGAACACATTAAAAAATGAGGACACCTCGGATGTCCTGGTATGGAACACCTCATTTTGGCCAATGATGAGGCGTAGACGGAGGAATTGGGAGTAGGGGATAGTCTTTGCAGGTGGCAGGGTGGGAAGAAGTGTAGCCTTGATAGCCGTGGGAATCAGTAGTTTATAATAGATGTCAGTCGATAGTCTATCTCCTGTGATGGAGAAGGTGAGATCAAGAAACGGAAGCGAGATTGTCCAAGTGAATTTGAGTGCTGGATAGAAATTAGTAGAGAAGGTAATGAAGTCACAGAGTTCTGCATGGGTGCAAGGGGTAGCCCCGATGTAGTCATCAATGTAGCAGAGCTAGAGTTCGGGGATAGGGCTAGTTTACGTCTGGAACAAGGATTGTTCAATGTACCCCACAAAGAGGCAGGCATGGCTGGGGCCCATACGAGATCCCGCCTTGGTCTCGCCTTGGATTTGGAGGAAGTGGGAGGTGTCGAAGGAGATGTTGTTAAGAGCAAGGACCAACTCCACTAGGTGGCGGAGAGTGTCGGTAGAGAGCAATTGAAGGGATCTACCTGAAATTTTGCATATTCACCTTGCAACAGTAGTACGTCTACTGAGCTAATTTGGCATCCACTTTCACTATTTGGTCAACATATTTCCAGTCTGTCAACACATTTTACTTGGAAGACGAGTTTGTTCTCCCCGAGACCAGCATGGGTTTTCACAGAGGTTTTCAGTTTCCTCTCACACTCCAAAGATGTACAGGTTTGTAGGGTAATTGGCTTGGTATAAATGTAAATTGTCCCTAATGTGTGTAGGATAATGTTAATGTGCGAGGATCGCTGGTCGGTGCGGACTCAGTCGGCCGAAGGGCCTGTTTCCGCACTATATCTCTAAACTAAAAATACAGGTGCCATCGCTAAGATTTACGAGTTATCATTAAATACAGGTGAGAGGCACTGGAAGACTGGAGGGTGCCAAATGTCGTACCTCTATTCAAGAAGACCTGCAAGGAAAAGCCTGTGGGTCCAACATCTGTGGTCGGAAAGTTCCTAGAGAGTATTCTGAGAGATTAGATTTACGTGCATTTAGATAGACATGGGCTGATAGTCAGTACGATTTTGTACATCGGAAGTCGTATCTTATGAATCTGATTTAGTTTTTTTTTGAAGATGTAACCAAAAATGTGGGCATCGCTACAGACAAAGTCTATGTGGATTTCAGCAAGGCATTGACAAGGTATCGCATGGAAGGCTGCTCTGGCAGGTTAGATCCAAGGAGAGCTAACTGACTGGATAGAAAATTGGCTTCATGGAAGGAAGAGAGGGTGATGGTGGAAGGTTGTTTTTCAGACTGGAAGCCTGTGACTAGTGGTGTACCTCAGGGTTTGGTGCGGGACTCATTGCTGTTTGTCTATATCAATAATTTTGGTGAGAATATACAAGGCAGCTTTAGTAAGTTTGCATATGATACTAAAGTGGGTGGTATTGTAGATAGCGAAGAAGGTTATCAAAAATTGCAGTAGGATCTTGATTGGTTGACAGGTGGGCTGACGAATGGTTAATGGAGTTTAATGCATATAAATGCAAGGTGTTACATTTTGGAAAGTCTATCCAGGGCAGGACCTACACATTGAATAGCAGGGCTTTGGAGAGTGTTGTAGAGCAGAGGGATCTTGGAGTGCAGGCACATAATATCTTTAATGTGGCATCACAGATAAAACAGGTTGGTCAAGAAGGTTTTCGGCTCTTTGGTTTCATCAGTCAAAGTATTGAGTACAGAAGATACACAAAACGCTGGAGTAATTCAGCGAGTCTATTGAGTACAGAAGTTGGGAGGTTACATTACAGTTGTACAATACACTGGTGAGGCTACAAGTATTAAGAAACACATATTAGATAAGCAGAATACTCTTAAAACGTATTACCAAATAGAGTTTAAATTCAAGTCAAATGATTATTGATATTATAAGTCCATGGTGTGCTCCTAAAATTAAAGCAAATTAAATTCTACATCAGTTTCCGCCTTTCACAAAGATAGCTTTAGATACTAAAGAGAAAAACAAAACACATTTTCAGTCCCATTCGTCATGACCTCTAACTGCTTAAAAACATTTTATTAAAGTTCCAATATTGGGTCTAATCAAATATGGTACAATCCTCTCAATGAAGAATCTAAAGTGAAAATGAACATCAATATTTGTTCTGTATTGATTGCCAACTGAATGACAGTGACACTTTTGCATTGATCTGCTTTTTAAAAATGTTCAGAATTGGCACCTGGCAAATGTTACCATAACTTGCATGGAAAAAGAAAACTTGAACTGCTGCTTGAGCAGCTGTAAAAGGCATTCGAGGCTGGCTTATTGGAATGTAAATCAGTGGTGCACAGCTTTTTAGATTAAAGTCCAGATTCACAATCTAAATCACTTGCATATCTTTTATTCATTGTTCTTTATCTCTCTAAATCATCGTCTATATCTCTCGTTTCCCTTATACCGAACCAGTCAAAAGGGTCTCGACCTGAAACGTCACCCAATCCTTCTCTCCAGAGATGCTGTCTGTCCCGCTGAGTTATTCCAGCTTTGTGTCTATCTTTGGTTTAAACCAGCATCTGCAGTTCCTTCCTACACACTAAATCACTTGCAGACTAGTTGCAAAATACATCAGTTCAACCATGCATACACAAACACCAATATTTGTATACAAAGACAAATGTTAACATTTACTAACAGCCTAGTTTCTGCTCATATTTCTACCAAACTAATAATAGTTTCTTTATTTAAAATGCAGGGAATTTTCTCTTGTGGTTTGTGAATTTGACAGCATAAAAGCTAAAGTTTGCTTACTATTTATGTCCTGAAGGCTCAAGTACATTTTTCTTTTCAATCGAGAAAGCAGCCCACACGTTCACTGTTTTGCAAGTTTAGCTTCAATTATTAATACAATGCAAATTTCCCTCCTTCACTACAGTTCTGTACTTGATACAGTAAACCTTGTTTTAATGGACCCCTTTATAATAGATTTTGGATATAGTAGATGGACCTGCCGATGCACCCCTGGCCGTTTAGTCATGGCTTCCAGCCCCACCTGTCTCAAAGTGCACCAGCAAGCCCTTATTCAGCCACCACATGATCCGATTACACGGCTGTTGGTGCGGCTCATATTGTAGTCCTTGGGGTCAACGCTTTCTTCAGCTCGTTGCAACCGACAGTCCATGCTTGGTCACCATGGAAATCCCTCCGTTGCTGCTGCCTCCTGTCGGCGCTTTGCCCTCTTTGAGACGGAGGGAGCCCAACGTCCTATTCTTGGTAGCAGCCTGAAGGAAGCATGTTCCCTAGGGCTACAGCACGAGTCACAACAACAGCCACGTGAACCAGTGACAAAGAAATTGCTGGTGTAAATCAGTGGCATTGACACCTAGTTTTAAGGTGAAACGACACAAAGTGCTGGAGCAACTCGGCAAAGAAAAAATCAGTCTGAGGAAGAGTCCCGTCATCACCTATCCATGTTTTCCAGCGATGCTGTCTGACCCACTGAGTTACTTCAGCACATGTGTGCCTCTGTATTAACCATTGTTTACAGTACTTTGTATCAACTACTTACAATAATACCTTTTATAACGGAGAACCGGCAATAACGGACACCATTCCCCCTATGCTCTGTTGTAATGAGGCTTTACTGTATTACACTTTTTTGGCTACGCTTATCACTAGAATCACAATTTTGATTAATATGTCATTAAAAGCCACTGAAAAGTCTCCACTTTTAAAGAGTATTTCTGTTATATCATGCATATTGTACTGTCCTAATAAAGACACTCGATAAACCTGAATATTGAATGCCTACGTGTCATATTTACTTGATTTAATCCATTGACTTTACAATTAGGTCAACAGTAAGATTAAAAGTACATGGGGATCTACTAGAGTAACTAAAATTAAACCTTTCACTCAAGAAGAGCACAAACAAATCTGAATATTCATTGGATGTTTAGGATATTTACTTTGGAAATGGATGGAGTATATTTTCAAAATGCAAAAGAGGTATTTCCCTGAACTCTACCTTGATTCAACATGAAAATGGCACACTTGCAGTGGATGAATGGGAGGTTCCCATCCTCGCGTAAATCATCAATAAAACTTCAGCACCATGCCTCAGGACAAGAAGCTTGACGTGTTACAGGCATCGTATTCTCTGGAGATCATAGCTGATTCACCCACAAAGATAGTTTTAAGACTTGAGATCACCAGGCGCCAACTCTCAGACACCTCCTCCAGCTTATCCTTGGACCATGACCCCACAGACGAGCACCAGGCCATTATTTCAAACACCATCACTGGCTTCATCGCTTCTGGCTCCCTGCCCTCCCAAGTCTCCAACCTCATCGTTCCCCAGCCCCGCATGGCCCGATTTTACCTTCTCCCCAAAATCCACCAAGACCCATTGTTTCTGCTTGTTCTTGTACCACCAAACTTATTTCCACATACCTGGACTCCATCCTATCCCCCCCGGTCAAATCCCTCCGTACCTACGTCTAAGACACCTCACACGCTCTTCGTCTCCTCCACGACTTCCGTTTTACAAGCCTGTAGATTAGTGTCACTCATACGGTGCTCCGCCCACAGGCTTATTAGAGAGCTCTCCCTCTCTCCATTAGACTAGTAGTATGCATGCTGAGATGAAAGCTCTTTGAGCTACCTCTGCGGAGTTGTGAAAAAAAGACTATGGATTCTAATCACTTTGTGCGGGTCTGATCTTTATCCAACATGGTGACGGAAGTGGAATGACTAATGCCTGACTCGCCACAGGCAATGCGGCTCAGGTCTGTCTTGACAGACGCTGCGCAGGTAAACCCAAGATAGGGTCGCGGGAGATGTTACGCAGGTTGAGCAGGTCCAGGCACACATCTGATTTTGCACCGTGGGATCTTTCCATTTATTGTTAAAGAAGGAACTGCAGATGCTGGAGAATCGAGGGTTACACAAAAAACTGGAGAAACTCAGCAGGTGCAGCAGCATCTAGGAGTCTAATCACTTTGTGCGGGTCTGATCTTTATCCAACATGGTGACGGAAGTGGGATGACTAATACCTGACTCGCCACAGGCAATGCGGCTCAGGTCTGTTTTGACAACAGACGCTGCACAGGTGAACCCAAGATAGGGTCGCGGGAGATGTTACGCAGGTTGAGCAGGTCCAGGCACACATCTGATTTTGCACCGTGGGATCCTTCCATTAATTGTTACAGAAGGAACTGCAGATGCTGGAGAATCGAGGGTTACACAAAAAGCTGGAGAAACTCAGCGGGTGCAGCAGCATCGTCTCGACCCGAAACGTCGCCTATCTCCTTCGCTCCTTAGATGCTGCTGCACCCGCTGAGTTTCTCCAGCTTTTTGTGTAACCCTCCTTCCATTAATCGTTTGGCACTCCTGACGGCACGTCCAGCCAGCCCATACAACAGAGGATATTCTGAGCTGCTGGTGATGTGACAGAAACCCCAACGTGAAGTCTTTGAAGTGCTGACTGGTAAATTGACTGCCTTGATCAGATAGCAGTTGACGTGGAGTTCCATGGTCTGAGAAATGGCGAGCCTGCTTTAGAACCACCCGGTGAGAAGTGGGGCTACTAAGTTCGATGTCAAACCAACCAGTATTCATGTCGACAAGAAGCAGGTACTGCTTGCCATGCCACTCAAATATGTCAGTTGCCACTGTGGACAACGGGAGGGCAGGAACCAGGTGCGAGTTGCTTTTGTTGATGTGGTGTCAAACTGTTGTACAGGATTCCACTTTCTCGTGAATGTAATCAGTCATGCCAGGCCAGCAAAACATGTTTTTTGCTCATGTAGGACAGTTGCTTCGGCACCTGGGTGTCCCGTATGGACAGCGTCAAAATACTTGCTGTGTAGAAAGGCAGGAACTACAGCCTTGTAGCCTTTCACAATAATGCCATCTTGTAGTACTAGTTCATCACGGACGGCAAAGAAGGAACTGGAAGCTATAGATGGTACTGCTTGTCAGGTGGGAAGATTGCAACCTTCATGTGGTCCTCCCTATTTCGACTAATGCAATCAACACGACGTGCATAAACAGAAGATCAAATAGAACTTTAGGCTGTGCACGCCACATGAAAGAAGAAGAAGCTTGGCAGGCCAGCCGCGCTTAATGACGGAGGAGAGTATCCTAGGTATCCAAGGCCTCCACTCCCTCATCTTTACCATGGATGTTCAGTTACTCTACACCTCCATCCACCTCAGTTTCTTCCTCGACCGTAGAACCAACTAATCCCTGTCCACTAATACTCTCCTCCCCTAGCACTGGTCCTTACCCTCGACAACTTTTCCTTTGACTCCTCCCATTTCCTTCAAATCGAAGGCGTAGCTATGGGCATGCACATGGGCCAAAGCTCTGCCTGCCTCTTTGTAGGGTACGTCGAACAATCCTTGTTCTAGGCGTTCGGTGGCCCTATCCCCGAACTCTTCCTCTGCTGCATTGACGACTGCATTGGTGTTCTCCTAACACCACCGCTCAGTTTGCATTAACCAACCTGATCTCCCGGTGGCTCAGCACTTCAACTCCCCTTCCCTTTCAGAATCCGACCTTTCTGTCCTGGCCCTCCTCCATAGCCAGAGTCATATTTTGCTTGGGTAGTTAACACCCCAGTGGTATCAACATTGACTTATCCAATTTCAGGTAGTCCTTGCTTTCTCCCTCCTTCCCAGCTCTCCCACAGCCTACTGTCTCCACCTCTTCCTTTCTTCTTCCTGCCCCCCCATCCCCAAATCAGTCTGAAGAAGGGTTTCGACCCAAAACGTCACCCATTCCTTCAATACATAGATGCTGCCTCACCCGCTGAGTTACTCCAGCACTGTGTCTACCTGAAATGTGAACCTCACGGATATAATTAACAACTTTTAAAGAGTGCTCCAAGCTACCAGTCAATAAACCTGGTCTTCTGCTGAAGACATAACAGCCCAGTGCACGTTGCACACCTGCAGTCAGGTTAATTTAATGGTTGCAAATTTGGAGTGGAAGCCTTTGCAACTGATGATTACTTCTAGATACTTTGGGGATGGATTGTCTCTACAAGATCTCTCACCAAAGGTTTAGAATGCATTGTCTTGGGAGATAGGGAATGCACTGATAGGCATCATGCATCATTTGATAATTTCTGGAAAGTTTTCCACTGATTGTAAGGCAGCATATATGACCTGACAGCTTGAGGGGGGGGGGGGAATGTAATAATCAAAATTACACCTTTTAGCCTGACTTTAACAATGGAGAAAGTGCTGGAATCCATGATTAAGGAAATAGCAATCAAACAATAATATAGAGAAATGGGCAGTCACTATGGAAAAAGGGAAAACATGTTTGATGTTGCAATTAGCAGAAAAGACAACGCAAAAAAATGTGGGGCATTGGATATTCAGAACACCTTGATGTGCTACACAAGCAATTATTAAACAAAATTAGGACATAAGGGATGGGGTCAGTAATATGCTAGTGACAGTCACTGTCAGTGTCACAATTCAGTACTTTGGTCCATATTTGAACTAAGATGCATCAAAGTCCCGATGAAAGTGCACATGTTGAAAATGACTGATGATGCCAAAATCCAAATCAGGCATCAATGTGCACATTACTGAAAACTGCTTGATGACACTGTCGACAGTACCGAACACTTTGTCAATGACTGAGTGTAGACTGCTTGAGTTGTAATTACCTAGATTGCATATAGCTTTTTGTAAACAAGACATAATTGGGACATTTTCAAAATTGTATAGTATTAGTGGTGTAACTGTTCTGGGACAGGGCCGGATTAAGACCCATAGAGGCCCAAAGCACTTCAAAGATTTTGGTGCCCCCATATATATGTAATTCAAAATATAAACCATAAAATATTTTTTTATTTTTCAAAATGAAATAAAACAGCAAGATGGAAAATAATGTTTATTTTTGTATACTTCCACTTTATTTATATTCAAAAAGTTTTCTCCTACTTATTTTTAAATTGCTAAGTTATTTCTGTGGTGCCCCCCTTCCCTTGATGCCCAAAGCAAGTGCTTATTTTGCTTAATGGTTGATCCAGCCCTGGATGGCTGGAGGCATACCTGTTGTACAAACAAAGTATTCTGCAGTACAATTCTGACATTGTCGGTTTCTGAGGCATATGCTGTACCATGTGCTATTAGCAGTTTATTCATATCTTACAGTGAATTAACATTAACATAATGGTGGAGATTTTGTAGGAAGCCAAGATGTTTCAATGATCAAAGGCACACTTGTTTAGAAATCATCCAACTGACATGAAAATCTTAGTCAACTGCATCTTCAGCACCACATACACATGTTCCTGCAATGAACATTAAGTAGTACAGGTCAGCACAATATAAAAATCAAAAGTAATTTCAGAATGATAGGCTATAGCAAACATAGCCAATTGCAACAGTGACAAGTGGGCATCAGATGGGCAATTTAAAATCCTTTACATACAACCAGAAAAAATCCAGATTTATTCAAAAATAAACACATTTTAAAATGTATGTCTATTTCAAAAGAAAAGCAGCGTGTTCTGCTGTGCACCATAACCAATTAGCAAGATCATAATGACTATATATAAAGTGTATGATTTAGGCATTTCACATTGATCACAGTTAGCTTCTTTAGTGTGCAAACTAGCTAATATTCCTCTTACAAAACTAAACTAATTTCACTTCAAGATCCATTGACAACAGCACCACGTCACAGCTCACACTGCCACCCAGCTTTGTCATCCGCAAACTTGCAGTTGTCACATTTCATTTCCTCGTCTAAATAGTTTATATATTGTAAATAACTTGGGTCCCAGCACTGAGCCTTAAGGCACCCCACTAGTCACTGCCTACCATTCTGAAAAGGACCCGTTAATTCCTCCTCTTTGCTTCCTGTCTGCCAACCAGTTCTCTATTCATGTCAATACCCTTCCCTCAATATCATGTGTTCTAATTATGTACACTAATCTCTTGTGTGGGACCTTGTCAAAGGCTTTTTGAAAGTCTAGATTAGGATATCCTTGGGCAGTCAAAGGCCAGGTACAAATGCAAGTCAGACTTACATGATGAAAAAGTGAATGAGTGCACCATGTGTGTTTAACTATCAAATTAAATAGGCATGTGAACTTCAAAGACGATGCTGTGTATAAACTTTAAAGAACTGTGATGGTACAATAAATCAACCACAGAAAATTGTACCCAAACAAAAGCACTAGCTATAAATTGTGCATATACAAAAGAATGGAACTTTTACGATACTCTGTTCAAAATGTATGTGGGAAGAAGCCGAGTTCTATCTCCAACCCTCTGCAATGGGATGCTTAACGAGCTGCAATTAGGAATGGATCATTTAAATTGAGGAAACAATTTATTATAGATGGCACACCATGCTGACATTAATCAATAGCTTCAGATTATATTTATCCCACAGCAATCAGTTCGAACGTCTCATTGAAGCACATTTGAAGAGCAAAATTTGCATTTTTGACTAGACATTGTTAAACTACTATTATAATGACACATCCTTGAGACTTTGTACCAAATACTTAAACATGTTTATTATCTACTGAATCTATTAAATAGTTCTGCAACTCACATTTTTGCTTCTGACTACACAAACACTGACTGACCAATAATAAAGCATGCTTGTGGATCTTCATTAGAGCACAAATTGTCCATTTTGGCAGGAATAATAAGTACATGGTGTAAACATTGGGTGATTGAAGAGCACAGATACAAAAGCATCTGGACATTGTGGAAAAAGTTAGTGGGTTACAACAAGTAAATAGACAACTTAAGATAGAAACAAAAAGCTAGAGCAACTCAGCGGGTCAGACACCATCTCTGGAGAAAAGGAATTGGTGGCCTTTCAGGACGAGACCCTTCATTTGAAGAAGGGGCTCGACCCGAAAAGTCACCGATTCTTTTCTCCAGAGACACTGCCTGGCCCGCTGAGTTATTCCAGCGTTGTATCTATCTTCAGTTTAAACCAGCATCTGCAGTTCCTTCCTACACATAATTAGAAAATTTACGAGGCTTCATATTTCCCTGCGAAATGGAAGGAAGCCACTTTGGCCCGAAGATTGACACAAAAAGCTGGAGTAACTCAGGCGGCATCTCTGAAGATAGGGAATGGGTGAGGTTTCGGGTCGATACCCTTCTTTAGACTGGCCCAGTGAGTTTACGCCAGTTTAAAGAGCAACCATATTTCCCTTAAAGTTCTCTGCAAACTCTTCTAACTACATTCCCATTATCTCCTCCTAGGATAGACGACAGACAATTCACAGTGCAGAGGAAATTGAGTACAAAAGCAAGTTCGGCTTCAGTTATTTGTTTGAGATATATATACATAAATGACTTGGGCATAAAGGTAGATGGGTTGGTTAGTAAGTTAGCAGATTACACTAATATTGCTGGGTTTGCAGACAGAGGAAAGCTGTCAAAGTATACAGAAGGATACAGAACAGCCACAGAAATGGATGGCGAATGGAGAAATAGCAGATGGAGTTTAATTTGTGCAAGCATGTGTTGCTGCACTTGAGAAGGTAGAATGCAAGGGGAAAATGCAGTTAATGGCAAGATCCTTAGTAGCATTCATGTACAGAGGAATCTTGGGGTCTAAGTCCGTAGCTCCCTGAAAGTGGCAATACAAATGGATAGTGTGGTAAAAAGTGCATTGAGTAAAAGAGTCGGGAAATCACAATACACCTTCATAGGAAGAAGGGTCTCGACCCGAAATGTCGCCTATCTCCTTCGCTCCTTAGATGCTGCTGCACCCGCTGAGTTTCTCCAGCTTTTTGTGTAACCCTCGATTCTCCAGCATCTACAGTTCCTTCTTTAAACACCTTCATAGGACTTTGGTTAGGCTGGATTTGGAGTATTGTGCACAGTTTTTGGTCACCCCATTACAGGAAAAATGTGGAGGATTTGGAGTGTGTGGAAAGGTTTAACAGAATGGTGTCTGAATTAGGGAATATTAACTATAAGGAGAAGTTGAAGAAACCTGTATAGTTTACTCTGGAATGCCAGAGTTTGAGGGGAGACCTGATAGAAATACATAAAATTATGAGAGGCATAGATAAGGTTGACAGTCAGAACTATTTCCCCAGGGTGGAAATGTCAAAGAAGAGGGCAAGGCCTATAGGTAAAAATACCAAACTTTAAAATAGATGTGCAGGGCAAGCTTTCTTTCCACGCATACAGGATAGCGGGTGCCTGGAACTTGCTGCCTGATGGAAGATATGGTATTTAAGAAGTCTTTAAATAGGCACTGGATATGTAGAGAACGGAGGGTTATGTATGTGTAGGAAAAAACTGCAGATGCTGGTTTAAACCACAGAAAGCACAAAAAGTTGAAGTAACTCAGCGGGACAGCTAGCATCTCTGGAGAGAAGAAATGGGTGACGTTTCAGGTTGAGACCCTTCCTCAGACCTGTTATTTATCATGTGCAAGCAGATGAGATTAATTTATCTTGGCATCAAGTTCAGCATAAACATTGTGGGCCTTAGGTTATGTTCCTGTGCTGTACTTTTCTATGCTTTGATGATCTAGATAAGGCCTTTGTAGGACCGGACGTGTAATACATGTACATAATTAAGGGCCTGTCCCACTTGCGTGACCTTGGCACACAAATTAGGTGACCGTGTGGCCGCGCCGGTCCCACTGAGAAGCGTGGAGGGGTATGTAGTTGTGCGCGACATCGCGCAGGGCTCCGAAATTTTTGTAGCGAACAAAATCTTTGCGCGCCAACAGCCTGTCACCGGAACTGACCGCCAAAGTGGGACAGGCCCAAGACCCTGGCGCGACGCAACGGCTCACCTCCAACAGCAGCAGAAGCAGGCAAACGATCGTCGAGCTCGGCCTGGGGCTCACTGCCATTGCGGTCTGGATCCGCCCCCGCTCCTACTCCCAGAGCGGGGCCAAGAAAATTGAAGATAGACACAAAATGCAGGAGTAACTCAGCGGGACCGGCAGCATCTCTGGAGAGAAGCATTGGGTGACGTTTCGGGTCAAGAACTTTCTTTTCTGAAAAAGGGTCTCGACAGGAAACATCATCCATTCCTTCTCTCCAGAGATACTGCCGGTCCCGCTGAGTTACTCCTGCATTTTGTGTCCATCTTCGAATGACGTCACACGCTCCAGACGGCTGTGCGGTCGAATGAAGTCACGCGTGACATTCACGGGACCGGCGTGGCTCAACGCGACCGCGAGGTCGCATAATTTGCGTGCCAAGGACACGCAAGTGGGACAGGGGCTTTAGTCTCCTTAAGGATGTCAATTCATGAGAATGTTTATTAGAATGATATCTGGAATAGATGGATTGGCTTGGGAGTAGTGGTTCGACAGGCCAGCATGGAGTTTTAGATTAGCGAGAGGACAAAATTATTTAAACACAAGATCCAGAGGGTTTTTGAGAGGATGGATATGGGGATTTGCTCCTCGTGAGAAAATTGACAACTAGAGAGATAATATTTAAAAAAACGAGGTTGCCATTTAATCCAGTATTGAGAGAATTTTCCTGATTCATTACATTCTTCCTCATGGGGTGACAGACGCTGACACTGGTAATGGGAACCTAGAGATGTGATTAGTTAAGAATGTCATGCACATTTCAGTCTGACACCTAGAGTCTCTCTCCTGTGTTCTTAGTCATGCAGATTAATGGGTCCAAATATACTGTGGCTCCTCGTGACAGAACTTGGTAGCAAGAAATTACATAGCTTTAATTATTATGCCTCAACCAGCACATTGCTGAAGTCTCAACCTGAAATGCCCTTAAAGCTCCCCAAAGAAAGCCTCAGTTTCACCCACATTTTGTTAGAATTCAAGCATTGCCAACTGTATTTAGAAACTTTTAAAATTGCTTTAAAAACATTAAACATCAACATGAAAAACAAGTTAAATTAATAATTAAAAACCTTGAAATGTATATATATTTTCTCCATCCTAATATCCATGTCAGTAATACCCACTTAAATGAATGAGGATATTGATCCTGTCCAAGTCTGGCTGGCAAAAGATCAGAGGAGGAATCCCAGTGCCACCAGCCCAGCTGCTGGACTCAACATAGAGTTTACCACCAAGGCAGCATAGCGGTTGCATTAGCAACTGACATTAGGCTTGTCGTGGACATGGGATTGGGCCAGGCCAAGTCTGGGACATATCTGTCTGGGAGCAGTTTAATGCCAGAAATTCCTTTCAGAACCATCAACCACAAAACTAATGCTGGCTCACTTGACAGTGTACACAGGTACAATCATTTTTTAGCTATGCCTTAAAACACTAGTAACTGACAAGAACGCAAAGTGGTACAGTGCAAAGATATACCACAAGAGAAGCACTGATATTTTAAAAGGAGGCACTCATTTTTCATTTGGATATTGAAGGAATTAAATGTCCATCAGCCAAGCTTGATATAAATTAATAATTTAATTTAATAAAGCAAATGGTATGTTAGCATTCATAGCGAAAGGATTTGAGTATAGGAGCAGGGAGGTTCTACTGCAGTTGTACAGGGTTTTGGTGAGGCCACACCTGGAGTACTGCGTACAGTTTTGGTCTCCAAATCTGAGGAAAGACATCCTTGCCATAGAGGGGGTACAGAGAAGATTCACCAGACTGATTCCTGGGATGTCAGGACTTTCATATGAGGAAAGATTGGATAGACTCGGTTTGTACTCGATGGAATTTAGAAGATTGAGGGGGGATCTTATAGAAACCTACAAAATTCTTAAGGGGTTGGACAAGCTAGATGCTGGAAGATTGTTCCCGATGTTGGGGGAGTCCAGAACAAGGGGTCACAGTCTAAGGATAAGGGGGAATTCCTTTAGGACCGAAATTAGGAAAACATTCTTTACACAGAGAGTGGTGAGTCTCTGGAATTCTCTGCCACAGAAGGTAGTTGAGGCCAGTTCATTGGCTATATTTAAGAGGGCGTTAGATGTGGCACTTGTGGCTAAAGGGATCAGGGGGTATGGAGAGAAGGCAGGTACGGGATACTGAGTTGGATGATCAGCCATGATCACATTGAATGGCGGTGCAGGCTCGAAGGGCCGAATGGCCTACTCCTGCACCTATTTTCTATGTTTCTATGTTTCTAAATGTTACAGAAATAGATTGTCCAGTTGTCCACTAACATGGTCTATACAAACCTGAAATAAATTTAGAAGCATACAAATTAGAACAGCAACATTTTCATTTACATTATGCATACAATTTGTTCACATACTGCTCCATAACAAAGTCATGCCCAAAACTTTGAAGTTTCCCTCTTCTCTACATATGGAGCTATATCTTACTTTTCTACCAGTTCCTTCATCTCTCATGCATCTCCATTCCAGGAATTTCCTCCTTTTTCTGGAAATGTGGCTTCCCTTCTACTGTATTTGATGTAGCTCTCTCTCGCATTTGCTCTTTCCCCAGATTTCTACTTTCACCTCCACAAAGAAAAAAGATAAAATTTCCCCCATTCTCAACTTTCACTTACTAACCTCTGCATTCAGCACATCCTTAATTTCTGCCAGTTGTCAACAGGCTCCCACCACTCATCACATCTACCCTTCCCCACCCGTCTCAGTAACTCCTGTCCTGCTCATTCTTCTCCACAACTCCCTTTGACCCCAAGCACTTTGCCCTGCAACTGTAGCTACACTTGTTCCTCCACCGCCTCCCTCATCACCATCAAGGAATCCAAATGATCCTTCCAGGGCAGATTCACAAATGGGTGGGATGGGGATGAAGTAAAAGAGGGTGATAATTATTTAAAATGATGAGCATTAAATAAATACTCACAGGTGCTATTTATTTGTACGAGAAGTTTAATGCTGTGAAATAGTCCACATCATTCAACCTTCCGATTACATTTGTTGATATATAGCAGCGTCTATTTAAGGGTGAGCAATTTTATTTTAAACTTAAATGTTTCCTTCACTTTATATTCCATAAAGTATAGATTTGATGAAATTAGTGTTGTCGACATTTTCAAACATTAAATCTAGCCTAACCTGACGTAACCTAAACTTGAAAAAGTGCAGCACTCACTGGATGCTAGAAATAACAAGAATTTACTTTTAAATCATCCAAATCTACCTAAAGAAAATGAGATAAACTGAAATGAACTTCATGCACCTTCTCATTCCCTCCGCCATACAAAAAGTAATGCATACTTCTGTCTACATAAAACAGTGAAAGATTAAAACAATTTACAGCTGTTCAATACTGACATAGGGAGAACATAGGCCCTTCGATTGTTAACATTTTTAAAAAAAATGAATGGTGCTGAATGCCTCACTATTCTATGTGATCTCATGAACTAACTATGGAGGGGAAAAGACACAGAAATGATCACTTATTCTCATGAAGTATCACTCCAATATCTGTAGCACAAGAACTTAAACAAAATTTAATAAACTATCAAGTAATTTTGAATGCCTTCTAACATTATGAAATATGAAAAATACCAGATTTAATGTAAATAGATACTGCTGTTGCTCATGTAAACTGGAACAGTGGATTGTGGACATTGAAATTCCCTTTAACTACCCCAAGGAAGGGATGAGATTCAAAAGTGTAACTTGTGCTGCCGATAAGGGAAAACCAAGAAAACAAGGACAGAAAAATCTAGATCACAACCACCTCGCCTCCAGTTTTACATGGGTTTGCTGTTGAACAAGTTGATAAAGAGAAATTTTAATCTGAGAGCCTTTGATCAATAGCATCACATTAACCAAAGGTCTAGCAAAAATAAAGTATTTCCAATCAGGGCGATATGCAACTTGGAGGTGAACCTGCAAGTATTACTATTCCCTTGCATCTTGGAGATCATGGATTTGGGAGGTGCTGTTGAAGGAGTTAAGTACAGTGCCCCCCATAATGTTTGGGACAAAGACCCATCAATTATTTATTTGCCTCTGCACTCCACAATTTGGGATTTGTAATAGAATATAGCCCATGTACTACATATATTATTTTGCTACAATTCCAGCTGTTAGAATGGGTTTATTCAAAGGCAAATTCATAAAATAGATTAGGACAGTCGTTCACTAATATGTAATTATAGAAAGTTTGTCTTCTTTTTTTTTAAACTTGGTCAGGTTTTTCACCACCATCCGATAATATGACACATAGGAAACATGGGCAATAAATGCAGATATATTCATGAAATAATTCTGAATTGTAACATCCCAAATTTAGTAAATACACTACCCAATTTAATTACCTTTGACAAGTTTAAAGGAATGGCTGCAGGCATTATTCATAATATGCCACAAACTTCTTCTTAGTTTTGGTCAATTGCGACAGCAAAACTGTCTTTATACAAATGGTTGTATGGATGGCCATCTACTATTCCAGTATCATAATTCTAAATGTCCTTCAACTCAAATTTAGAGGTATTATTTATTTCAATTGTGAATGAAATCCTAGGTATTATTTATTTAATTGTTAATTAAATCATGTTATATTCACACCAGCTAAGCGGTTATGTCAAATTAGCATGTTTGCACCACTTCCTATTTTGTAAGTGTGAATAATCTGTGAATAAAATATGGTCAAGAGCCTACATGAATGATGAACTCGGGGTGTGAAACGGTAAGTGCGGCGGGGATGTTATGGCAATTACTGAAACCTGACTAAGAGAGGGACAGGTACACACAAAATGCTGGAGTAACTCAGCATGACAGGCAGCATCTCTGGAGTAAAGGAATTGGGAAATGTTTCAGGTCGAGACCCTCCTTCAGACTGATTCGACCCGAAACATCACCCATTCTTCTCTCCAGAGATGCTACCTGTCCCGCTGACTTACTCCAGCATTTTGTGTCTACCTTCGATTTAAACCAGCAGGTGCAGTTCTTTCTTACACATAAGAGAGGGACAGGACTGTAAATGCAGTGTTACATAGTATAGGTGCTACCAGTGAGGTATGGGTGGAGGATAAAGACGCAATTAAGTTTTTTTTAAGATCATTACAGCGGTAATCCAAGATAACATTACTGAAGTATCAACCAGTGAGGTTACATGGGTGGAGCTGTGAAATACAAAGGGGATGATCCTTTGACAACAGAATTTTGCAAACGCTGATTGGAGTAGAAAGTTGGGAGGGGGGGGGGGGCGATAAGTAACAGTTGTCGAGAGAAACTAAGGCTCTGGACAGGGAAAAGGGCATGGGTCAGCTAGCATTATGTGTATCCCCGTAGGTATATAGAGGATTGAGGAGCATACCCAAGAAATTCAGGAGGGCAAAATGGGGACATGATAGCTCTAGCAAAAAAGATTTTTGAGAATCCAAAGAAATTTTAAGCACATTAAGGGACAAAAGGGAACCAGAGGTTACCTCATCCACTGTATTTAGTGCTCCCAATGTGGCCAGATTTACATCAGCAAGACCAGGCAGCTGTTTCACCAGTGCACCAAGGCCTGCTGGATTTCCCATTTAGAGTCAGAGTTATACAACGTGGAAATAGGCCCTTTGGTCCAACTTGACGTGCCATCGATTTTTAAATCATTTTAACTTCCCTTCCCATTCAGACATTTCTATCCTGGACTTCCTCCATGCCAGTTTGTGGTCGCATCCAAAATGGAGGAACATCATCTCATATTGCACTTGGGTAGCTTACAACCCAATGGTATGAACATTAAACTCTCCATTTATATATAGGCAACATTCCCCTCCTTATTTCCCCTGTCCAGTTCCACACCCCAGTACACAATTATTTGTCCCGTCCCACCCACTTTCTTCCACCCCCGTCCTCCCCGTCTTAACATTTCACTCCACTCGCCATACTAGATACCTTTGACTCCTTTTCATTTCTAGCTTTCGTCCACCTGTCTGCCAATCAAACCTTTGTTACCAAAAGCTACATATCACTAGTTCTGTCCCTTCTGCATCTCCTTTCTAATATCCTCCCCCCCCCCCCCCCCCCCCCAAACTACAATTAGTCCGAATTGGGATCCCGAGCTGGAAAGTCACCTATCCATGTCCTTTGGAGACGCCTCCTCATCCTCAGAGTTACTCCCGCACTGTAATTTACCCTTATTTTGTTAATCGATCTGCGTAAATTAGTTTGAAAATAACCTCAAATCAATACAAAGTTGAAACAGACAAAGATGTTATCACATCTTCCAAGAGAGTGCTTACTAAACTGAGGAATCATCCACCATTCTCATTGCTCTGGATGCATTTTCAGAAACAAATGCATTTCCATTGGTTCTCTGTCCGTTTTAAATTAGAATATCAAATCTCAGTCTTTTTTGTCAGAAGGTGCATGCAACTGAAAACATGGCAAATAATGTATAGATGATTTATTACAAACCCGCAGTACATTCAAATCTAAATATATCTCCTTGAGACTCTTTTAAATTGCTGTGAATGAAAAAAACTGCAGCAAATCTGAATATCAGTCTGTGCACTCACCAAGATTTAACAAAATTAATTAAAAAATAAAAATTAGGACTGCTTCCAAATCCTCCATAGGTGAGTTACCAATGAATTCTGACAAAGCACCCTTCTTTTTGCTACTCCCAATTCCTCCGTCTACACCGCAGCTGCGCCCTCGTCCATCATAGATGAGGCCTTCACATGTGCCTCCTTGGTACCCGGTAGCTCCACCGTTGCTCCAGCCCCGTCGAATCACAACAGGGAAGACGCCCCCTAGTCATTACCTTTCACCCCATCAGCCGTCCCATACATCACAGGTTTGCCACCTCCAGTGGGACCCCACCAGGAGTCACATCTTCCCATCTCCACTCCTTTTGCCTTGCTCAGAGACCATTCCCTTCTCACTCAAACTATCCCCTCCCCAAGTACCTTCTTCCCCTGCAACCGCAAGAGATGCAACATTGTCCCTACAACTCCCCCCTTAACTCTGCCCAGGGACCCAGACAGTCCTTTCAGTTTAGTCAGCGTGTTAAAGAAGGAACTGCGGATGCTGGAGAATCGAGGGTACACAAAAGGCTGGAGAAACTCAGCGGGTGCAGCAGCATCTAAGGAGCGAAGGAGATAGGCGACGTTTCGGGTAGAGACCCTTCTTCAGACTGGTTAGGGATCAGGGAAACGAGAGATATAGACAGTGATGTGGAGAGATAAAGAACAATGAATGAAAGATATGCAAAAAAGTATCGATGATAAAGGAAACAGGCCATTGTAAGCTGTTTGTAGTGTGAAAATGAGAAGCTAGTGCGACTTGGGTGGGGGAGAGATAGAGAGAGAGGAAATGCCAGGGCCCGAGGGCTGAGGGAGAAGGGGAGGAGGCAGAAATGGTTAACAGAATTGAGAAAATTCAATGTTTAAGTCCAGAGGATGCAAACTCCCCAAGCTGAATATGAGGTGAATATGAGGTGCTGTTCCTCCAACTTGCGGTGTTGCTCACTCTGGCCGTGGAGGAGGCCCAGGACCGAGAGGTTGGATACGGAATGGGAGGGGGAGTTGAAGCGCTGAGCCACCGGGAGGTTGGGTTGGTTTTTGCGGATCGGGAGGAGGTGTTCGGCGAAACGATCGCCAAGCCTCCGCTTGGTCTCACCGATATAGATCAGCTGGCATCTGGAGCAACGGATGCAGTAGATGAGGTTGGAGGAGGTGCAGGTGAACCTCTGTCAGACCTGGAAGGACTGCTTGGGGCCCTGAAAGGGGTGGAGGGGGGAGGTAAAGGGACAAGTGTAGCATCTCTTGCGGTTGCAAGGGAAAGTGCCCGGGGAAGGGGTGGAGCGGGAGGGAAGGGAAGAATTAAGTTTAGTCAGAGGTTCACTTGCACCACCTCCAACCTCATCTACTGTGTCCGTTGTTCAAGATGTGAACTTGTACATCGGCTAGACCAAACTAGACTGGCTGATTGTGTCGCCGAACACCTTCGCTCAGTCCGCCTGGACCTACCAGATCTCTCAGTTGCCAAACACTTTGATTCCCCTTCCCACACTGATCTTTTTGTCCTAGGCCTCCTTCATTGTCAGAGTGAGGCTAATCGTAAATTGGAGCAACAGCATCTCATATTTCACTTGGGCAGCTTACAATTCAGTGGTATGAATATTGATTTCTCCAAATTCAACTAACCCCGGCACTCCTTCTCTCCATCCTTCCCCACCCAAGTCGCACCATGTTCCCGATTTCACACAGCAGTTAACAATGGCATGTTTCCTTTATCATTGTTACTTTTTTGCATATCTTTCATTCATTTGTTCTCTCGTTTCCCCTTCCCCTCGAGTCTGAAGAAGGGTCTCAACCCGAAATGCACCTATACCTTCTCTCCACAGATGCTGCCTCACTGAGTTATTCCAGCATTTTGAATCTACCTTCCCTTCGTAAATATGTAAGCAAACTGCAAGTTCCCCATGCTAAATTGACCCCATACCCAGTTAATCCAAAATCAGAGACACAAAAGAAACTGCAGATGCTGGAATCTCAAGCAAAACACACGGTGCTGGAAAAACTCAGGTGGTCAGGCATTTGTGATGGAATGGACATGCAACTATTTGGGTCTGGATCCTTCTTCAGACTAATGGAGTGGAGGGGAGAAAGTTGGGAAAGAAAGTGGGAGGGGTGATTGGCAGAAATGTGGAGATAGTTACAAAGGATAGAGGTGAAAAGAGGGACAAAAGGCTGTCAGATGAGTAAAGAGGAGGGAAATGTGATCAAAGGCAGTGATACAAGTGGGACATTGGAGAGGGGAAAGGGGGAAAGCAGAGGATGTGAGAGGAGGAGCGTGGGGGAGATGGTGTGTGTGCGTGTGCGTGTGCGTGTTAAGAAGCAGGGTGACAGGGAGTGGTGGGGGGAGGCACTACTTGAAATTGGAACATTTACCCTTAATACTGTTGGGCTGCATGCTACCCAAGAAGAATATCAAGTGCTGTTCTTCTAGTTTGCCTGTGGTTTCATTCTGACAATGGCGGTGGCCAAGGACAAAATAGCCAAGTATGGGATTAGGAAGGGTTGCTAAAATGGTTAGTAACCAATAGGAGCTCAGCACACTTTGATAGACAGAACACAAGTATCTGTCACAACAGTCCACTGCATCTTGTGATGGATTGAATACAGATTCAAGGAACTGCTCTTCAGCCACTGCGAGGCACCTTAGGACTACCCGGATGAAAATTTTCCCTGTAGCAGATAACAAGACTCTCCCCTCTACCCCACTGGCTTTACTCTAGATGGACTAGCATTTTTTTTTTTAAAGATAATCTCGATTACAGCATCACTGATATATCTTTCTCTTCCAAGACACAGATGTTACAGACTGCAGATTTGTGACTGGAGCTCTATTGGTTCTAAGGATAAGGGGACACTATCTAGGTATGTTACAAAACTTACCTTGAGCAGCGCTGCAGTTCTGCCGCTCTCCGTGTGCGCGACTTTGGCGCCTTTCAGAGGGGAGCGGGCTTAAAGTGCCATTTTTCCACAGGCAGGGAAAATCAATCCATGTCGGGCGATTTCGTTGTGGAAGAAAAATTGCTCCGACATTTCATGAATGAAGGTATTTTTAAATTACTCTAAATTATTTATTAACTCTAGTAATTTAAAAATCACCTTCAAAAGCCGTGAGCGCCGACAACCGGAAGGATTTTGTGTAGGGATGAAAAAAAAGGTAGTTTATTTTTATATTAAAAGTTAGTTTTTCGGGAGGCTTTAATAACATTTTCATGTTGCGAAATGGGGTCCAAAAAAAAAATGTATGAACAAACAGTATTTTTCCTCCCGACTTCACCGCTAACCGCAACGTTCCAATTCACCGCATTCCACTAAAACCCACTCGCTAGTTGATTTAAATGGCCATTAATTTACAGGAATCAAACACAAAATTCCTTCCATTTGGCCCAGAAATTCATGAAAATGAGATTTAAAAATTATGTTATATTGTGGATTATTGTGTGAATGTTATTTGGACACTTAGGCAATTTTAAAAAAAGTTTATCTTTTCTTAAGAAATGGATAGATGTTCAGATCTACTCATTGAATTTTGTAATTAGCTACAATTAGATAACTAACTAATGATATGCTTTAATTTCAGGTCATCCAAGTAAGATTGTTTCATATTTGTTTCAGAATGCTTCAGTCTATAATAACTGAAAATTTCATTGAGTTCTCTTAATTTTTAAGGTATGGGCTTTTAACTGTTCCAGATCACAGCTTTTGAGTTAAGTCAATTGAAAGGCAATGGGGAATAAGATGCTAATTTCCCAGTATGAAAATGGCCATAACTTTCTTAATACTGAAGATATGAAAGTGAATTAGGTGTCAAATTAAACTTCTTTTTATGCTTTATCTGATGGGATAAATTGTAGACTTGATTTTTTAAATCTCAAAATTTTGTAACATTGCTACACTATCTGCTTCCGAGGCCTTATTAATTTGAGTTGGGGTGTGGCCTTCTTGATCAGGGCCGCAGCTAATTAGCCCTATTAGATTGTTGTGGGCTGGATCCAAGGACAGATTCACAATTGAGTTCTTCGAAGTATTCCTTCGAACAGGCATAGACTACACATCTGCTTTCAGTAAGTCCCGATCTCAAAAATGGCACAATGCTTATTGGCTGCTATGCAAAATGGAGCTCTGAGCCTGATGAATATGAAGAATATAATGAATATGAAGATATGAAAAATCAGCAGGTACTTCAAAACACAGGCAAAGTATCACATGCATTCCTAAAAATTATCCAAATCCACTGGCAGAAATGAGCAAACTGTTGCTAGCACCCTCCACAGCTAACAGAGGCTCTAATTACACTTAGCTGGCTCTCATGAACAGCTGATATAGTTAGGCCTGATTTACAAAGCCTCCTTGGAAAAACTAAAACATACACACATACACCAATTCATCTGAAGCGTTAACCTTAGATTACTCAAAATAGAGGAAGGAGTGGAAGTAGTATTTGGGAATGCACAAGAACCTCAAATCATATTATTGAGAACATGCATGTCAAGTGGCAATTAGAATCACCTTCATCTGAGAGGGCAATGAATAAGAGAGTGGGACGACATCATGTTACAACTATACAAAATTGCAGTAAGATCACAATTGGAGTATTGTGCAGTGTTCTGGCTGCCAGGCTACAAGAAGGATGCCAGGCCAAAAAAAAGTGCAAAAATGATTCACAAAGCTGTTACTAGAGGCCTCCCATTATAAAGGATGGCTGGATCTTTAATCTTTGGACTATGGGCGGCCGTGGAGCAACCTTACAGTGTATGTGAAATCACAAGGAATATAGATAATGACAGTCTTTTTCCCCTAGAATAGGGGAGCTATAAGGTATAGATTTAACACGAGAAGAGAAAAATTTAAAAAGGGGACCTGAAAGACAGCTTTTCCATGCCAAGGGTGGACAGCATGTGGAACGAACTGGCAGAAGTTAGAAGTGTTTACAATTACAATGTTTAAAATATATTTTACTGGTCAATGCTTTCACGCTATCCCAGCCAAAGATCTGTGGCTGAATCTGTCAAATGCATATTCCGTAATGTATATCGTCTTATGTCTGAAGAAGGATCTCAACCCAAAACATAATCTATTACTTTTCACCAGAGATGCTGTCCGACCCACTGAGTTACTCAAGCTTTTTGTGTTTATCCATAGATTAATCCCATTTTATTCTCGCCCCATTCTGATCAACTCATCCGATTTCAAAATTCACCTACACGTTACAATTTACAGACACTAATTACTAACCAACATGTATCATTTTGTGACTGTGGAAACTGACCCAAGGAAAACCCACAGTCACAGAGCAAATGTGTAAACTGCACACAAAGGACCAGAGACAGGATTATAAAAGGGTTGCTGGAGTTTCAAGTAACGAGGGTCCACTATCTTCACTGTGCTTAAACAAATGAAGACGCATAGAGCAGGTCAGGTTGAATCTGTGGAGAGAAATGGACAAACAACATTTTGGGCCAGGACCATCAATGGTTGAAAGGGATTTTCGCTCTAAACTAGAGAACAAAACAGATGTTTGGCAGCTATGATAAGGTCTTGAACATCATCACTCCCTACATGGCAAAACCAAGTGGTAACTCAAGCGACATCGAGGCATCATTTCCAGGCGTGCTCACTTCGTTCTACGTACGCTTCAATAGGGAGAACACAGGTATGCCTTCTCGGACTCCCATAGTCCACGATGGGATTGCAATCTCAGTCACCAAGGCTGACTTCAGAAGGTTCTTCAGAAGGGCGAGCCCTCGAAAAGCATCTGGACATCATATATAGTGTACCTAGTCATGTTCTCAAGACCTGTGTGGACCAACTGGCTGGAGATTTTGCAGATACCACTCATTACTGTCTGATGTTCCCATCCATTTTAAAAGTGCATCAATAATACCCATGCACAAGAGCAAGGTGACATGCCTCAATCACAACTGACCAGTGGCATTAATATCCATAGTGATTAAGTGCTTTGAGGGGTTTGTTATAGCTCACATCAACTCCTACCTCAGTAAGAATCTCGACCCACCACAATTTGCTTAGTGCTAAAATAGATCAACGGGAGATGAGATCTCACTGCCTCTCAACGGACCACATGGACAGTCAAAGCACATATGTCAGGCTATTGTTCATAGACTACAGCTCAACATTCAACACCATCATCCAGTCCAAACTTGTTACTATGCTCAGAGAACTGAATCCTCCAGTTGCTCATCAACAGAGCATCATCAGTATGAATAAATCGTCCTTCTCAATAACCATCGGACAGTTCCAACTTTATCTCTAGATTTCCTGATGACACCGTTTTTGTTCAATTTATTGGTACAAGGAATGGCTAAAATATAGGAGGGAGACCACTCATCTGATGTGAGAACAGAACTATGGGAAACAGGGGAATTCCATGTGAAGACTCAATCTGCAACAGCAGGGGTAAAATAAGTTTCTTCAGATATTACTCGTGATAAGTAGGATTCTCCTCGTGCTCAAGTTTTCTGTTTTTACATAAAAATGAAAAATTCATGAGTTTTCTTTTTGAGGGCAATTGCAGTTCTAAAATTCTCTGCCTTTGGAGTACAGTTCTTTAGTAAGGTGACCATGTTGCCTTGACAATTAACAAATCCTTGAAAAATTAAAAGGATTCCTGCATCCAGCTGCTAAACATGACTAGCCTGGAACATTGAAAGTGTTGCCAAAGTAACCTTTCATAAAAAGCTGCATTTTCTTCTTTTACCATATGGTTGTAATGGAAAACAAAGCCCAAGTACTCATCTCAGCACTGACACAAACTCAATGGCAGAGGGGCTTGGGTGATGCAAGACTGATTTTGCATTAAAAATGTATATTAACAAAATTCTATTCAAGCCCAATATATACCATGCACAAATTCAAGAAACATAAAAGTTATGTCTGTTGCAATAGAAACATAGAAAATAGGTGCAGGAGGAGGCCATTCGGCCCTTCGAGCCAGCACCGCCATTCAATATGATCATGGCTGATCATCCGCTATCAATAACCCGTGCCTGCCTTCTCCCCATATCCCTTGACTCCACTAGCCTCTAAAGCTCTATCCAACTCTCTCTTAAATCCAGTCTTAATTCTTGAAATAATTTCAAAAAATGGAATGCATCTTTCTTCCAAGCTCTCTACCCTCGACAAAAAAGCTAAAATGCACATCCCAGATAAAGAGTATGGAGTCTCGATATTTAGAGCCTGATATCTAGGTTATTTTTAAGATTCTTCATTAAAACTAATAGACAATAGGTGCAGGAGTATGCCATTCGGCCCATTTAATGTGATCATGGCCGATCATCCCCAATCAGTACCCCGTTCCCGCCTTCTCCCCATAGCCCCTGACTCCGCTATTTTTAAGTGCCCTATCTAGCTCTCCAGGGCTCTCGCTTAACCTTTTTTCCCCGTTGCCAGCCGGGCAACCTTGACAGCTTTTATGGTTGCCAAATGACAGTTTAGGTGGTCATTTAAGACGGTTTGCATGACACGTGCGATAATCTGCTCGGACGAAGTGCGCAGTTACCAGTCAGAATTATGCTCAATGAAGCATTCACTTATCATGTTCAAGAGGAACTGCATATGCTGGAAAAACGAAGGTGGACAAAAGTGCTGGAGAAACTCAGCAGGTGCAGCAGCATCTATGGAGCAAAGGAAATAGGCAATGTTTCAGGCCGAAACCCATCAGTCTGACGAAGGGATTCGGCCCAAAATGTTGCCTATTTCCTTCGCTCCATAGATGCTGCCGCATCCGCTGCGTTTCTCCAGCACTTTTGTCTACATTCATATATTATTTCTGCTTCAAATAACTCAGAAACTAAACATATTCACTAAACAAAATCAGTGCGGGGTGGATAGATGGGGGGGGGGGGGGGGGGGGGGGGGGGGGGGGGTTGAGAAGGCAATCAGTGTGGAATGGATGGATTGAGGCAAGTGAATTAGTACGTGTTGGTTGGAGTATGTAAAATTGTGAGGGGAGAGCATGGGGATGTCAGTGGTGTTGAATGGGGGATCAGTACAGGATGGATGGGGGAGGGGGGGGAGGATCAGTACAGAATGAATGGGGGGTATCAGTACAGGATGAATGGGGGGTGATCAGTACAGGATGAAAGGGGTGATCAGTACAGGATGGATTGAGGGGGGGGGTCAGGACAGTGCGGATCAGAGGCTCTGTGCAGGGTGAATGGGGGATCACTACAGGATGAATGAGGGGGATCAGTATAGGATGAATGGGGGATCAGTACAGGATGAATGGGGATCAGTACAGGATGAATGGAAGATCAGTAAAAGATGAATGGGGAGATCAGTACAGGATGGATGGGGAGATCAGTACAGGATGGATGGGGGGTTTGGTGCTGGGTAAATGGAAGGTGGGTCAGTACGTGATGAATGGGAAGGATCAGTGCAGTGTGAATGGGGGGGGGGGGTCAGTACAGGATGAATTGGCGGACCAGTGTAGGATGGATGGGGGGTGGCAGGAGAATCAATGCGTGGTGGGTAAGGTGATGAATAGACTGGGGGCGGGGGGGAAGGGGAGCACAGGGGATGTCATTGAGGACTGAATAGAGGAGGGAATGGGGATCAGTGCGGGATAGATAGGAGGGGTCTCAGGATAAGAGGGGTGGAGGCGTACGAGAAAAAGAGAAAGAGGGGAAGGGGCAGAGGAGGTGGGGAGGAAGTAAGTCGGCGCTCCTCGGACAACATCGCCCCACTGCCTTGGCCATCCGTGTCCAACACCAAAGTGCCGCCGCCAAAGGGGGAGGTGTGGTTGGGAACTCGTTGTCACCGCCTCCCCTCCTCCGCCAGCCGACAGCAAGGTGCGGGGCCGAGCAGTGCACCGCAAAGATCCTATAGCTATACCCGCTCCGACCCTTCGGCACCACGCCCTTAGTATCTTTGCCCCGCAATCAAAGATACTAGAGGAATACAGCCGCCGCCGTCGACACGAAACGACACGCTCCTATTCTCCAGAGATGCTGCCTGACCCACGGAGTTACTACCGTTTTTGGTGTCTATCGGTATAAACCAGTATTTGTTTGCCAAGCCGGGCAAAATGAGTCGCCGTTTAGGTTGCCCGCCGGCACTTTGGGTGGTCATTGACACCCGGGCAACCGCTAATTTCGAGCCCTGCTCTCTTGAAAGCATCCAGAGAACCTGCCTCCACTGTAAATTTGTGTTCCCATGCGCCATAATAGGGTGCATGGGAACACAAATGGCTAATTAGCTCCCGAGACTGCCCCACCATAAGTAGATTACAAACGAACCATAACTTTTTATTAACATTATTTGACAATATGCCCTTTCTTTAATCTAAAATATTCAATTGTCCCAGAGTCCCCAATTGTCTTACTGCTTGAGATCAGAAATGTAGACATTACCTTGAAACTAAATGTCTATTTGTTAGAAGTTCAAACACCCATTGCCATTTAGCCCAATAGCAATTTCTGAAGTCCACTCTTAAAAGGGATATGTTGCAATGGAAATAACATACATCCTGCTACTGGAGTGTGTTACTGAATGAATGGATGCAGCAAGGATGGCAGAAGGTTTGGCACGTTCCAATGATGGCACTATCTTTGCACAAGGAGGCGTTGAGGATCCTATTGATCAGTTGCTTCTGGCAAGGTCTCCCAGGTAGTGTTTTGTATATTAATACCAGCACTATGTGTATGTCAGCAAGAAAATTCCTAGCCCTACTCTTTCAAAGGAAAAGCAATTACCTCTGTCCAGGTAGAATCTGGATGACATACCTAATGTAATCAACTACGAACAGTTCAATGCGAGGGATCAAGGAATATTGGGAATATTAGGAAGCTGACAATTATGTTTCAATACCATTGAACAGCAATGGATTGTGCAAGATGCTTGATAAGGTACAGGGTGCAGAGTTTTGGCCAAGTATAGAGATATTTTCAATCTACTGTACACCTAAATGTTTTTCCTTTCTTGATCTTTACTACCATTTGGTCAAGATACATTTGACCTGTATTGACCACTCGACAGTTCACATTATCCCACAGAATCCAGTGAAACTTTTTATATAGGAATCAATGTAGAGAAATGGTATTGCATGCAAATGCCCCCCCCCCCCCCCCAACATTTAAAAGAGTAAATGTGCGTAATTAAAACAGAAATCAAGCCAATAAACGGGTAGGGAATTTTAGAATAATTGATCTGTATTTTGTTTATTTTTAAATATTCAGCAGCTCAAATCTCACATGTCACAAAATGCACAAAGGACTATTCGCTAAAGTCCAAATACAGCAGAATCGTAAACATAGAACGCTCCTTTTCGTTGGTTTAACTTTATTCTGTGCGGCAGCAATATAATTTGCATGAACAAGCTCGTAAAATCTCAGCATCCTGGCCTGATCTAATTGCAGGATGCAAGGCCTACTTAATTGCTCTTACATAGAGGGCAGTGAACCATGGAAATTACAATTTCACAGACTGGATAAAATACTCAAAAGCAGTGGCAGGCCCTTTGGTCATCCAGTTATTCAGACAATGGCTAAATTTTCTGGACAGTTAAAGGAACAGCGATCATTTCTGGTCCGAGGAAGCCTGCCTACAAGGTTCAGTGGGCCTTATGGTATGGATTTCCAATTCCTGATGTGACCTACTGTCAGACACCTTCGTAGTGGGTCTGTGACATTCAGCAGCAGTGATACCAAGCTGACTGGAGGAAGTCCTTGACAGCAAGCCAGGAAAAGCTACCATTTTTAATATTTTACACTGAACCAATTAACAAGTGCATCATATGAACAGATTTATACAAACTCTAAATTATGAATATTTTGAATCCACAGAAACTAAAATGTTGAGGAACACAGATCTACAAAAATAGTTAAGCTTAGAGTCGAAGGAGCTGCTCAATTTGTCATTGTGCTCTAATTTAGCACAAAAACTCAGTTACAACTCATACAATGAACTACAATATTTTCAATGGGTTTTAATACATGCAGAGTATAATGAACATGTCAGAGATTCTGTATCAATCACCCAATGGAATCTCAATGGCAGCAATATTTGAACGTTCCAAAATAAATACCCAATTATAGCCACAAATGATTAGCATACACATAGGCACTCCATTTCAGAAACATTAAGGACAAAAATCTGAATCAAATAGAAAATAAATTAAAGTTCAACAAGTACAAATATTTTAAAAAAAACACAATTTACAAGGTAAATGTTTTCATTGCTCATAAATACAGCATTTATTTTTAACCTCCAACAGTTTGTGAAATCTTCACTTTAGATGTAACTATGGTTGGCACAGTATGTATAGTAGCAGTAAAAAAAAAAAAAGCATTTAACAGATGGGTCAGCGACAAGCTGCAAGCTGAAACAAGTTTACATTTTTGCATGTACTCAGGCACATTTAAAAACTAATTGCAAAGCATTCCACAGGGCAGAAAATATTTCAGAAAGCAAATCAACTTCATAAATCCAATGTTTATAAATGGAAAAAATCAAAACGAAACAAAACTTTCTGATAAACTGCACAGCCAGCCGGGATCATAAGTTACTAAAGGACAAGAATTCCAAGTGGTACCTAAATATGCACAAAAGGAACCATTTTCTTAGCCAGATATTCAAATTTCACTTTCTAAAAGTAACATCAATGACCCATGAAGTGTCATGAATTCATCTAAAAGAGGCCCAGTAAAGTAACTGGATGGGCTTTATATGCTTAAGAAGTTCAAAAGCAAGCTCTGACAGTGACTGTTCCAGACAAGTTCCACTGAAAAAGCTCGGGGCTGAGCCAAACCACAGCTTGAGAACTGCAGTGACATTTTAACAAATGTTCTCACAGCAAAACTGCTACTTGGGAAAATCAGCATTGAATTGGAGGGTCAGGCTATTCAGAAGAGCTATTCCTCCTCCTCTCTTCCCTACAACAGATACCATTTGTAGCTTATTCACATTCAACACAGCAAGCAGTGACAGACAAAAATAAGGGGAGCGCACATGAAAAATTCATAACGAACAGCCGCTGTTGATTCAAGCAGGCCAAGAGGAGGACGAAATCTGGTACCTGACTGTCCACGTTCCATAAATAGTAGATTGAAAAAAGAAAATTGAACATTTGATCCACAAACAAGTAATGCTTAACAATAATCTAATTATTGTTCAACATTTAACATTTTTAAATCATTTTTAATTAGAGATTGTTTTAAGGGAGCAGAAAAGTAAATTTGGACTGTCCCACTTAGGGGACTTTTCAGGCGGCCAGAGACACAGAGACACACAGCACTGTCTTAGTGAAATTCACATGTGCAAAGCCAAGGTGATACAGACACACACCGCGATGAACAGGAAGGTTGGCGCTGTAATTAAGACGGTGAAAGCACAGTGTACGGTAAGTCCTTTAAAAGATGGGGGGGGGGGGGGGGAGAGAGAGGGGGATGGAGTAGAGACGACCTTTAAGAAGCCAGAGATGCACGGCTGTGAAGCTTGGCAGACATTTAACATTACCAGTCGGTTATCCTTGGTTCTGAAAACTTTTCTTCCCCAATGAGCCAATGAAATTCTCCGGTCAGCACCGGCTACAACCTACGAGAACCTTCGACCTCCTGGAAACCGACTTGGACCTCCTGGCGACCCACCCACCGCACGTGAATTCTCACTACTCTCCATGGTGACTTCATTCTGATCGCCGCTAATTATTCAACACGTTGAAAAATTCACGGCAACCATAATGAGGCGCAACTGGTTCCCAGAATGCGGAAACTCCTCACGACCATGAAGGCAACTCCCCTGCAGTCGCCCAAAAAGTTCCTAAATGGGACATTAGCCTTCCTTAAGCTCACCCATTCTCAATACCCTACCAATGAAAGTAGGGCTTAAAAACTCATGAAACGCACAGAAAGCACCATTAACAAATACTTTATGCAGAAAATCACTCACACTTGCCTTTATACAATATTATACAATATGGATTAAAAAATGCTGCTGATTGCAGGTGAAGTAGCTGTGGGGTAATGGAAAATCAGCTTTTTGCAAGTAGATTTTAGGGAGCTTTGAAAGATAAAAAGCCAGATAACATAGGTCATCATCTAAGAATGACACTCAGTCCCACATGCTAACAAGTATCAAAAGTAGGAGGGATGCAAGTCTGAAGGTTGCAGAAAGGAGCGTTTTGCATTCAGAAGGCACTAACTTAAATTTGAGTCAGGCAGATCCTGCACAAATAACTTATGTTACATTTCAGCAGGGATTAAACTAACTTGGCAGAAGAATGGGAAATTCAGGAAGTTCAAAAACATAGCATGCAAAATAAACAGAGGAATGGAATCTGGTGGATATTGTAGGACTTGAGGGAATCTGCAAATGTTCACACCTGCTGCACTTGTCCTTCATTGCTGCTAGAAGGCTTGAAAGGTGCTGTCCAAAGATTCCTCCAAAGTATAATGGGCAACCTACTGAATATCCAATTAACAAAGTTTGATAGAGACATTTGCACATATATGTCCGTTCACAATAGTCATACACAAATCACTAATTTTCTCAACACAATAATATAAAGTTACTATCTACATCATAAATGAATGAAATTGATAATGATATGCCTATAGACAAAGATTTGATCCAAAAAAATTGCAAACACCACTTGCTTCACAGAACCCAATAGTGTATATCACATATAAAATGACCAACGTGGATGCCAACCACTCAATGCAGCATGTTAAAACTGTACTGGGAATTGTAAACATAAATTAATGTATCCTAATTCTTTTGGCAGTGCAATTCCAAATGAGGATTTTAAACTCCATCTGGACATTCTCCTTATCATGTCTCTTAATCAAGTATAGACAACATTCTCCCATATCAAAACATATTCCACTTCTATAATACCTTCATGGAGGAAAATAGATCTATGTACTTCCCTTCTTGCAGAAGCCCAAAAAGTAAAGTAAGGTTTTTGAGAACTGATATCTCAATTGACACAAGATTATGCAACTACTGTAGCAGGAGATTTTCAATCTTAGAGTCTGTTCAGCTGATAACTGAAATTCTGAAAGTGATGAAAAATATAACTTTACACCACTCCCCAAGATCAATAAAACGTGGAACATAATAGTACAGCACAGGAACAGAGCCTTGGGGCCTCCAATGCCCATGCCAGATATGCCAATTTAAACTCACCTCTGCCTGCACATGATCCATATCCCTCCATAGTGGGGAAAACAACTTAAATGCAACCTTAGACCTGGGCAAGCTCAGAGAACAACAGTAATCATTAAAAACATAGAACCTTCAACTTCTTCCGACTTTTGATTTTCAATCTGTCAAGCACAATTGAAAGATTTCTTTATGCCAAACACCTTCATTTACTAAAATGGATAAGTGTTTTGGCTGCTTACCAGCATTGAATGATATCCTATTTATATTGTTTATATACTAAGATTGTTAAGGGCTTGGACACACTAGAGGCAGGAAACATGTTCCCGATGTTGGGAGAGTCCAGAACCAGGGACCAGTTTAAGAATAAGGAGTAAGCCATTTAGAACGGAGATGAGGGAACACTTTTTCTCACAGAGAGTGGCAAGTGTGCAATTCCCTGCCTCAGAGGGCGGTGGAGGCAGGTTCGCTGGATGCTTTCAAGAGAGCTAGACAGGGCTCTTAAAAACAGCGGAGTCAGGGGATATGGGGAGAAGGCAGGAACGGGGTACTGATTGGGGATGATCAGCCATGATCACATTGAATGGCGGTGCTGGCACGAAGGGCCAAATGGCCTACTCCTGCACCTATTGTCTCAGAAAGAGGGAACTGAAGCAATGTAATCATTGAACAGTGGCAAAGTGTAAACAAATTCCCAGTATGTGCATTTGTTTGGTTGGTTATAGTTCAATCCAACCCATAGAGGTTAAAGGCATACTTCCAGCAGCAATAGGTTATTGCAACCCTCCCACAAGGGAACGGCTCAGTTGCATTTGTGTTCATGTGAACCTGACTATGAAAATTGCATAGATGGCCAAGTCGGAGCAGTGATTTCTACTTCAAAATATCTAAGCATTCAATAATCACATCTGATTATGTCAAATCAGAGTAAAACCAGTATACGATACAAACAAAATTTGCATTTTGACAGAAACATATGTCATTTTAAGTAATTTCAACAGGGTCTGCCAGCAACATAAGAAGAGCAAGATAAAACTCATCAGTTCATTGTCTTTTAACATAATTCTTAGGATTGCAAGAGGAAGTAGGGGAATATCAGAGGGGTAATTAATTAAAACAAGGCTACACATTCCCATGAAGACACCAACACATTTGAATTATTTGAACTTTATCCAGCAGAACTGATTCATGTTTTATTACAATCCATCACAGATTTATAAAATGTCAAATTTACATTAAGTGGATTAAATTTCATTCAGCCAATTACTTTCAATTAAATGTAGCAGGCCATTACTAGTCAATCTGCTAAACAAAGGACAAATATAAGCAAATAATTTGAATGATAGTCTTTGGAGCTTAAATGATAATTTTAATGATAGTCTTTGCAGCTACCCACTTTATCGTAGTCACGCTGTGTTTTACATATGTTCCCAATATTTTGAAATCTCTTTTGGATCAATAAACCCAAACGCAAGATCAATAGTAATGAGAAAGTACTAATATTCAGTCATAAAGACAATACATGAAGCATTACCATTGTACAAATTGTTAATTCTAAAATTATGATTAAAGTAATCTGTACAGGCTCAGAATTCAAAATCCATTTTTTCCAGCTGCTGCTCGTGTACAATAATTAAATGTTGTAAGTGGAAATAAGGGCAGCAAATTAGGCAAAACCTGACAATTAAACAATGATTGATGTCAAAATATATCATGGTATGCAAAACTCCAATGCCTCCCATTTTTGCCAAGGGAAATACTAATGAACAGTACTTTGTCTTTTACTTGGAGAATTAAGGACTTTATTCCATACTGAATTATTCAAGTAAAACATGAAATCGAACTCAACTGTGCTGGTATATTTATATTGCATTAATCCAAATCATTTGATGTACACATTGTACCAAGTGCATTCCTCCAATGAAGCACAACTGAAGGACTGGAAATAATGGACCAGGACAAAAATCATAATTCGACCACTGTTTTCAAGTCCATTTACTACATCTGAATCTACTACCATATGAAACAGTAGACCACATTTTTAAACAGGTGCTGTGTGTAAATTTACTGCTTGTATTTATACTCTCCGGTAACTGAAAATACCAACAACATTAGCCTGTGATATTAAAAGGCCTTTTTCCATATTGTATCTTTCCATGACAAGTCTAAATCAGCAGATTCCATTATCAATACAGAAAGAAAATATTCATTTTTTAAAAATGATTGTAAAAGTAATAATGCTGCATGTTGCAATAAATTAACCTTGAGAACATAAAATAATGTAAGCAGAAGCCATAATATATTGCTGACTTGGATGCCATTCCTGTTTGTATTTCAGGCAAAAAAGTGATTTGCTCCATGCAGGAGTGGCAAAAGTTTATATCTTTTAGTTATTAAGCCAAATGAAAGGATTTATAATCATATACAATACCCCCCCCCCCCCACATATACACAGCTAAAAACAATATATAAACTACAACCAAATTATACACTCCACAGGACAAAAATTGAAAAAGACTGGCGGGCTGCAGTAAAAAGCGGAATAAGAAATCAATGAGGAAAGAAAAGCAAAATACAAGAGTAATATAGTCAGAAATATAAAGATGATAAAAACATAAGGAAAATACTCGAAGTTAATGTAGGTTTTTTTGTTTATTTTTATTTTTATTTTATTAGAAGTACAGGAATATGGCACCAAGGTGCCTAATATATATTGATATATTGCATTTTATGTACAGCTTCTTATTTTTTTAAATAATGAAGAAAAAGAAAGAATAGATAATAAAAGATAGAGAAACGTATATAGTGTGTGAAAAGCAAAAAATTGTGAAAGAAGAAAATTGAAAAAAAAGAAAAAGAGTAGAAAGTAAGAGATTAAGGAGATCATTATCTATATTCTTGACCATCCATCACCCAATCCTGAAACAGTTAGCTTCTACGATTTTGTTGCACCATAATGTAGGTGCTTTAGACACATTTGGAGAAATAATATTGGAAAATGAAGAATTAACAGAAATTATATTCTCTATATCTGTCCCAAAGGATTGAGCAGTCAGCAAGGACTCATGATGGGTATGTTTGACAAATTTCAGGTTTTATTGCGATTGGAATTAAAATGGTTGATGAAGGGGAAGATCTGTTTTCACTTTAGAAGACTTACAATAAGATGTCATACAAGAGGCATCAAAACAACTACAGAAATGGGATGTGCATTGACGAATGCAAAAAGATTTTTCCTGGATTAAGGATAAGTTAACAGCAAAATGCAAAAAATTAGTTTTTTATAGATAAGGAGGTACAAATAGTAGGAAATCATCGGGGTCAGTGCGAGGGCCCCAGCAACTACAATTATGGTACACAACTTATAGCAGTACAAATTGGAAGAGCCTCTGCATTCTCCCAATAACAGGGAATATAGACAGACGAGTACCCGACAGATGGAAAATATGCAAAAGAGTCATGGAGCCGTACAGCATAGAAACAGGCCCTTCGGCCCAACTACCCCATGCCGAGCAACATGCTCCATCTACGCTAGTCCCACCTGCCTGCGTTTGGTCCATATCCCTCTGAAGGAGGGACCTGGATGCCCTAGAGCACAAATCCTAAGTTAACACGTTGTACAGCAAGTGATTAAAAGGCAAACAATATGAACTTGCAAATAGACTCAAAACGTTGGAGTAACTCAGCAGAACAGACAGCATCTCTGGAGAGAAGGAACAGGTGACGTTTCGAGTTGAAACCCTTCAGACTAGTCAGGGGAAAGGGAAATGAGAGATACAGTCAGTGATGTTGAGAGATATAGATCAAATGAATAACGATGATAAAGGCCATTGTAAGCTGTGTGATAACAGGAACCTGGTGCGACTTGGGTGGGGGAAGGGATAGAGAGAGGGGTTACTTGAAGTGAGATAAATCAATATTCATACCACTGGGTTATAAGCTACCCAAGCGAAATATGAGATGCGGTTCCTTCAATTTGCGATTAGCCTCACTCTGACAACGGAGGAGACCTAGTACAGAAAAGTCAGTGTGGAAATGCGAAGGGGAATTAAAGTGTTTGGCAACCAGGAGATCAGGTAGGTCCAGGCACACTGAGCGAAGGTGTTCAGTAAAATGATCGCCCCAGTCTACGTTTGGTCTCGCTGATGTAATTCAGTCCACATCTTCAACAACGGATACAGTAGATGAGGCTGGAGGAGGTGCAAGTGAACCTCTGCCTCATCTGAAAGGACTATTGGGGTCCCTGGACAGTGGAGGGAGGAGGGATTGGGCGTTTGCAGGGGAAGGTAACTGGGATGGACGTGGTTTGGGTGGGAAGGGATGAGTTAACCAGGGAGTTACGGAGGGAACGGTCTCTGCGGAAGGCGGAAAAGGGTAGAGATGGGAAGATGCTACTTGTCGTTGGATCCTGTTGTAGGTAGCTTTCGTCATCTGCAAGATTAACTTGCATATTGGCTCGGGCACCGATATGAATTCCACAAGACGACTTGAAATGATCAGATGATTAAAGTGATCATGGTGCACACTGACAAACTTCCAGCATGGATGAACCTGCAAAATGCAAATGACTGTCCCGAGTCTCTGAATATTTTCTGTACGTCACCAAATTAATTGCAAGACTATGATCCAACAAATCAAGTGCATACTAGGTCCAATAATAACCTCGATGTTCATATAAAGTTGACAAGTTTATTATTTTTGTAGACTGAAGCTTGGGAGATCCAAAATGTTACTAACTTAGGAGTATTATAGTGGTTTCTCCCACACTTATGTAGCCATAAGTATATTAACAGTACAATCCATTAACTGCTCTTCCCCAAATGTCCTCAAGGCAGTATTTTCAAATGAAATGTTGCAGTCCTTCTGGTGCAAGTGTTTCCACAATGCTATTGGTTAGGTTCTAAGATTTAGACCCAATTATTTTTTTCACAATCAAGATGGCGTGACATGTGTATGGTTGTGAGTAGTCGCCCAAAAAGTCGCACCTTTTTCTGGTCGCTGCTAGATTATCAACGCATCGAAAATTTTCGGCTGCGACTATGACGGGTGCCGGCAGTCGCCAAAAAAAATTGCATAGGTGGGACAGGCCCTTAAGGAGACCATGAAAATCTATCATTATTGATACTGCTGTATAAAGCACCTCAATACTAACCCCACACTTTATATACTGTGCTGATGCGATCAGTGTGTGCAAGAAAGCAGATTTAATGCAAGATAAGCCTTGGATACAGCAAGATAAGCCTTGGATACAGTGAATATTCTAACTGTTTATACAAACTATTTAACTTTTGCTAATCTACCTGGCAGAGATACTGTCCAATTCAGAATAGGTTTTCAGGATTAGTGAGTTTTCAACTCAATTTCTGTAAACATTTTGGTGGTTAACAGATGTCAGGAAATAATTTGCATAATTAAAATAGATATTCTACAATCAGGGTTTTAAGATAAAGGGCCAGGTCCATAGCTTTATCTATTAGACTTCTTGAGCATTTTCCTGCTTTCCATTATTCAAAATAACTTGCAATAACTGTATCCAGTTTACCACCTAGGTGGGTGGTCAGCTGTTAGAATAGGCAGTTACATGAAAATCATTCCCAGAAACATTCCACAAATTAAATGCTACTGGGATTAACAAAGAAAAATGGAAAGTGCACAAATAAATTTTCCTTAAAAGATTTTAAAATTTTACAAAGAAAACAATTTAGTTAATGACGGACAGTTGACAACTACTTGCTATGCTCACAAATAATTTGGCAAAGTTGCACAATTTTACAATGTTGTTTGAAAAGAAATTTCTCAATAAAACATTTGGTAAATTTGTCTTTATTTCGATCACTACTGAATACTATAACCGTAAACTTCAACATGCCACTTTGATATAATTAGGCCAAATAACTAGTTTTATTTGAGGAAGCAAATGCTTTAGTCAAAACAATTTTTGAAGTGGTTTATATGTAGCATCACATCTGATCTGCAGACAAACTCGATTATAGGCATCTCAGTGTTTAATAGCTCATCATTAGTATCACTAAACACACATCAACATAACATCTTGCATAGCGATTGAGTGTTCTTTCCACATTCCCCTCGCATAAAATCTGTGGAATCCCATAAACCATATGTAAAAACTGAAATCACTATCGTCTGCAGTCAAAAGAATTACCCAGTCCATTCAATTCTCAAACAAAAATTTTGCATTAGATATAAAGTTGTCTATCAGACTAGTTTATCTTAAATGAAAGAATGAATTAAAATTACTGGCTTCACAACACAGATCATTGCATTTATAAACAAAATTGGGAAAGCTACTAACAATTCAAAGCAGCACTATTGGCAATGCATTTGATGGATTAAAAAGGTTTGCTAGAAACAATTAATTTTGATAAGAAAGTAAAATTTAACTCACAAGGATGTGGTCTCTATGATGTTTGTAATAATATCTCAGATTTATTTAGTTGCAAGAATACCCATCAAAAGAAAAAAGCCTCCAAATAGTAGGAATTGAAAGAATTGAAATCCAATCAGGACTCAAAGGAATTCATCTCAACTTCTGTCAATATCATCACAATCAGATACAATCATTGTTTTATCCCCTCTCTCATCATTAGTAATGAATGATACATGGCATACACCAATCAATTCATATCTGAATTTCTGTTTCTCATCTCCAAAATATTACATCTAGCATTCCAAAATTGTTGATACCTGCACATTAAATAAGCAAAGGTCTTGCAGCATGCAGTGCCTTCACTGACTCAGCTTGTTCTAAATATGTTCCACACCAGAGTGCAGTTGACATACAATAATTCTACAACGGAGGGAATTAATTATGCACAAGGCTAGCTATACAAACAAAAAATATAAAATTGGCAAGTTATCTACTTCTAACAATGTTGAAACAAGAATAATTTTACAGCTCCTCATTGGCCATCTGGCAGAAGAGACCTGATCCTTGAGTTTGTGTAGGAAGGAACAGCAGATGCTGGTTTAAATCTAAGAGAGACACAAAATGCTGGAGTAACGCAGCGGGACAGGCAGCATCACTGGAGAGAAGGAACGGGTGACGTTTCGGGTCAAGACCCTTCTTCAGACAAGCCAAGGGAACGAGAAGCGAGAGATATAGACAATTATGTAGAGAGATAAAGAACAATGAATGAAAGATATGCAAAATGGTAACATGATAAAGGAAACAAGCCTTGAGTTTATTGTTTCTTGTGAAAGATGACATCTTTAACCTCAGAAATGCCCCCCAAATACCACAACAGTATTAAACATCTTATGAATTTATTTAACTGCAGTGGGACCCGACCTCAATCTTCAGACCTGAAAATGCCAGACACAAAAAAAAATTGATTTGAATAATTTTAATCCCAGTACAAAACTTCTAATTTCTCCTGAAGATAGACAAAAAACTGGGGTAACTCGGACAGAGTCTGAAGAAGGGTCTCGACTCGAAACGTCATGTATTCCTTTTCTCCAGAGATGCTATCTGACTCGCTGAGTTATTCCAATTTTTTGTGTCTATCTTCAGTTTAAACCAGCATCTGAAGTTTCTTCCTACACACTTCGCCTCCCTGCCTTGGTAGGAAATGCACAGACAAAAGAGCTCAACTGTGAACAAAGTGACAGCAGCAATGCAGAAAAACATTGTTTTAAAAAAATCACTTAGGACAATATTGTCTTCTTTAACATTCTCAAAGATATGCTGCTTATCCATTAACCATTGAAGCAGCAAATCAGTAATTAAAACCCAAACCAGCATGTCCAGGCCATTGATGACGATCAGATATGACTGACATCAGCCCCCTTATTTCTTGGCATTGGTCTGTGCTATGGAACAAATTTAGACCTATGCTAACATGTAGGCTTAGCTATTCTTCTAAGCAAATAGAGAAATTGAAGTGCAAATTATGCGGTAATCTACATGCAAATAAATGCACGAGTGCCTGCCAGGAGATGTGCTGCTGGAAACATAATTACCACCACTATAACATCTAACAACACTAGCCCGACCAACTTCAAATGAAGTAATGGCAGAAATATGGATTTTGTCATTGTCGTGGTCATCCTTAACAATTACGAATGATGCAAGTAAAATGTCATATTAGGGAAGTAAATGAAAAGTGAATTCTTCACCTTTGGGGGTTAACTCAATACAATCGTCCTCACAATGTGATGTCAGTTTAGTACTTTAAGCCTATTCTGAACAAACGTTACCATATTGACTACAGCATAAAGTTGTCGTTTTCCTGATCATATGCAATCAGTGCCAAGATACGCAAGAATAACTAATTGCTTTTTTCAATTAATACATCTGTTGGCAGCACAAGGTTTCTTAAATTTTTAAGTTAGGCAATTCTGTTAACTTAAGAACATTTAGCACTGATGAATACAAAACAAATGCTTGTTGTATCATGTTAGTATTATTGCCTACATATTGATTTCCCGGTAGCTGATGCTATTTCATGCAATGTAGGATTGCATATCTATTTTCACAATAAGTCATTTTGCAAGGAAGACAGCCTTGGCAATTTGGATATGGTCTGCAAGGTTAAGATTGATTCAAAGGGAGCCAAGACAAAGCACAGTGATTCCGACTTATTTATAGAGCTTGCTCCCAAGACCAAAACAATTTTTAAAAAAAATCACAACAGGGAAGTTAAAAAATGTTAGATATAATAAGCACATCAGGTTCAGAACACCACACTACATAATGCTCTGTAAATATTTAAATACGCAAAGCATTCTTAGCTGCTGAGAACAGTAGGGCTTAGGTAGTGGGGTTACTGGAGAGCCAATAATTACATATAAATCTGTTTGGATCAATTAGATGTCAAACTACTACAGCTTTGTTACAACGCAAATTCATTAACCACTCAGGTTAATTTTAAAAAGTGCCACACTGAAATATTTGTAGCAGAATCTAATCTGTTAATGGGCCCAGAAGCCTATAAAGAGATCACATAAAGAGACAGCATGCACTGCTGTTCACTTGTCAGCATATGGACATCTATTCAAAATTTTAACTGAGTCAGCAAAACCCCCTTTACATTTTTGCAATTCAGCAGACTGTGGATATATTGCTGCACACCGATTATGTAATGGCAGTCAAACATCATCAAATGTCAAATTAAAACAAGGATATATAGGTCAAAAGGGATGTAGACCCATCCCATTAACCATTGATTGTGCAAGTACCCAAATGTCTAACCTTTCAATCCTTGCCATTCTTCATCAACTGCTATTAATTTGAAAGAGTACTATAGTATTGAAAGCCATATTGCTCGAGGTTAGGGTGGGAGGAGTTAACATTTCCATGGCAACACGACTTTGCACAAGCTTTAATTAAAACTACACCTATACCAAGTTACATCAAGCATTTCTTCTCCCATCCCTTACTAATTATAGAAATCATTTAGGAACTTTTTTTATATCAAAAGGTAATCGAATTGATGTACCTGGTATAACAAACTATTTTAAATGTTTGACGGACATGCCACTAAAACATCTTTGAGCAAATAGTTGAGACATTCAAGTTTAGAACCACAAATGGTCAAAGAAATGCTGAGAATAAAGGTCACCATCTGCAATGCCACCTAGAATGCAAATCAAGGTATTCACAATACTAGTCTCATGTTATTAAATCATGAGCTCACATTTAATACATCACAAAGGTTTGTAAGTTTTTTTAATTAAATGTTTTTAAATGAAATATTAAAACATGCCCAATTGTAATTTATAAAAGTAGTATTGTTTAATTTAATATTTAACTGACAATCCACAATTCAAATAGAAAAATGGTTTTAATTCTCCAAGTGGAAGGAAAAGGCGTCTGCGATGGAGTAATTAGATCAAAGCAGAAATGAAACAAGGTATAAATTGGAATTCTAAAATACATTGAGTATCTGGAGTCCCATTTGACATAATGCTATCCAAATGAAAGCATATTGTCATATCTCAGGTTTTATACCATGAAACGTTCAATAAAGGACAAGACATACTTCTATCGACTTCTCCATTCAGACATGCAATGAACTGGCCAATTGATGTACAATGTGTCAAAGCAACATGCTCTACTGCCAACTGTACACAAGTCACGTTACGTCAATTAAATTTACTGCCCAGCTGAGAAAAAAAAGTGTTTTATCAATTAAAATTTATATCTACTGTTTAGATTCGTACTTTTCACTGCCAAGGTATCACATTGCAACACCATTCCTCTAACCAAATAAATGTGATGCATATTTGTATACATTGTGTATTCAAGCAAAGAATCTCACTGTTCCTAGTCACATGTGGCAGTAAAGTATCCCTATATCCAAAGAGAGCATTTTGAATGATTCGTCACTGTTCCACATTGCTCAGTTTCAGTTCCCACACTTACCTCCCTCACGGGCAAAATGATACTTATCCAAAGCCAACATTTACCTTTCATACTCATCGTTGTCCTTGTCACAGCGGGCGTCCTTATGTTTCTGCCAGTCTTTCCCATGTTTACAAGTGGTTAAGAGGATAATGTCTTCTGCATTATGGACATGATGCAAGGCATTCCTGGTATCAGAGCCTATCCCAGTCAAATACCTTTTCCCTTTAAATACTAGCAGGTACTTTGTCAGGGGAGGGATATTCTTGAAAAGCATGTAACCCTTCTCTCCTCCGGTCCTTGGGTGATCTTTCGAAAACAGCGGTATAGAAACATCAAAATTACTCCTGAAATTGTCAGTACTGATGCTGGCTTTGGCTAACATTGCCTGGCCCATGTCAAAGCCCAAGTCCTCGGTGTAATCGGGCCAGGTTCCGGAATAAAGATTAAAAATCAAATGGTTCCTGCCATTGTTCCACAAGTGCAGACTCTGAACTTTGCTTTTCAGGTTGTGCACGTACTGAGGCGAAAGCTGATCCCGGTCTAAGGTGTCTAAACTGAGAACGAATAGACAAGCCTGCCTCGGGTCCGAAGTGTAAAACTTGGAGCTCTCGATGGCTGCCAATATGTTCTGATAACTTTCGGACATCTTCTCTCCTTTCTGCTGCGGGTAGATGTAGACCTTGAAACCGTTCCTGTGGCACTGGGAGAAGTCGAAGCAGGAGAGCATGCGGCATTTTTTGCCCTTGTACACGCTTCTGCTGATCTCCCTCTTCTGCTGGGGGGGCGAGCCGCGCTGCGCGTATTCCCGGTTCTCCTGCTGCTCGCCGCCCACCCAGAAGGTCTGCAGCGGCGGGTCGGCCCCCTCCCGCCAGCCGCCGCCGCCGCGGGCCTCCAGCGAGTCCGAGTCGGGCTCGGTCGCCCCACGCCGGCTCTGCGTCCTACTCGAGGGGGGCAGCCGCCCGAGACGCCTCCCAGCCAGGTAGCCGAGTAACAGCACACAGGCGCCGGCCGCAAGCAGGAGGTAGCGCTTTTTGGCCTGCATGTGTCCGACGGCAGGGGGCTCGTCGCCAGGCAGCACCGGGAGAAGAGGATAACTGCGAGCCCGGCCCTCTGCGATCACCTCCAGTCCGCCATCTTCCTCCTCCTCCCCCCCCCCGCCACACAGCCGCACACTGGTTGAGGAAACTTCACCGCTCTCCGCTTGCCACCGATCCTGTTATCCCAGAGCATGTGGGCGATGTTTGAAACAACTGGTTTTCTTCGCCGCCGCTATCTCCTCCTGTCTGTGCGGCATTGAGAGAGAGAGAGAGAGAGGGAGAGGGGGGGGGGGGGCGGCCCGACACCGGCGGCGCTCTCAGCGGCGAGGGGCCGCCACCTTCTCGCAGCCCATGGAAGCCGCTCGCGCTCGCTAGCGCTCTCGAGCGCGGCCGCCAACCGTCGCCCGCCAACCGTCGCCCGGCGCTCGCGCCTCCCCCAGTGCCCGCGCCTCTCTCCTCTCCTCTCCTCGCGCAGTCCCGGCCCGGAGCTCAGCTGCAGATCAGATGCACCGATTTTTTTTTTAAGGAAAGAGTGTGTGAGGTGGAGAGAGAGAGAACAGAGGAAATAATGCAAATGCAAAAGGAAACGCTCCCCTTCTCCTCGGGTTATTGCAAAGGTTGCTTCCCTTCCAGGGCGCAGAAAGCTGCGTGTGAACTGCAGCAGAGCCTCACCCCCGCTGCCATCCTCATCCTAACCCCCACATATACGGTCTCAGTCTCAGTCCCCCCCCCCCCCCCCCGCTACACTCATCGCCGCGTCACTTCCTCGGCCGCCCGCTCCAATCGGCGCCGCCCTGGGAAAGCCCATTCATGGCGAGTTAGCTTTGCACTGCACTGCACTGCTTGCTTGGGGAGAGGAAACCGTGACGCCTATGCCTGACTCACACAGGTCTCACCAGCGCTGCACACCCAAACCACGTTACCTCTTTGTTAATACTTTATAGCCCAAAAACCCTATCGTAAAACATGCATAGGTTTGCAGTTCCTGACGCAATCTATTTAAAGTAAAGTGTAAGAAGGAACAGCAGATGCTGCTTTAAACCGAAGATAGACACAAAAACGCTGGAGTAACTCAGCGAGGCAGCAGCATCGCTGGAGAGGAATCGGTGACGTTTCGGGTCGAGACCCTTCTTCAGTCTGGTTAGGAATAAGGGAAACGAGAGATATAGACGGCGATGTGGAGAGATTAAGAACAATGAACGAAAGATATGCAAAAAAAGTAACGATATAAAGGAAACAGGCTGTTTGTCAGCTGTTTGTTGGGTGAAAATGAGCAGCTGGTAGTACGAGTTGGATGGGGGGTGGGGGGATAGAGAGGGAAAGCCGGGGCTACCTGAAGTCAGAGGAATCAATATTCATACCACTGGGCTGTGAGGTGCCCAAGCAAAATATGAGATGTTGTTCCTCCAATTTGCGTTTAACCTCACTCTGACAATGGAGGAGACCCAGTAAGATGTTCACTGTTCCCTCCATCCTATCCCCCTTTGTTAAATCCCTCCCCACCTATGTTCAAGACACCTCAGACACTCTCCATCGGCTCCACGCATTCCATTCCCCAGGCCCCCGTCCTCTCATCTTCACCATGGACGTCCAGTCACTCTACACCTCCATCCCCCACCAGGATGGTCTCAAAGCCCTCTGGTACTTCCTCGACCAGAGGAGCAACCCATACCCGTCCACTGACACCCTCCTCCGCCTAGCGGAGTTGGTCCTTACCCTCAATAACTTCTCTTTTGACTCCTCCCATTTCCTCCAAACACAAGGCGTAGCTATGGGCACACGCATGGGCCCCAGCTATGCTTGCCTCTTTGTCGGGCACACACATGGGCCCTAGCTACGCTTGCCTCTTTGTCAGGCACGTCGAACAATCTTTGTTCTCGGCATACCAGGGGCCCACCCCGACCTTTACCTCCGTTACATTGACGACTGCTTTGGTGTCACCTCCTGCACCCACACACAACTGTCCTTATAAGCTGAAGAAGGGTCTCGACCCGAAACGTCGCCGATCTCCTTTGCTCCTTAGATGCTGCTGCACCCGCTGAGTTTCTCCAGCTTTTTGTGTAACCCTCGATTCTCCAGCATCTGCAGTTCCTTCTTTAACAAGATGTTCACTGTTATTGTAGACACAAAGAACTGCAGATTCGTGGTTGGTGTTTAGTTTTATTCCTGCTTTAATAGAGTTTCATTGTTTCAATTATTTTACTGCAGTGACACGCTTCCTTTCGATTTAATTTTAATAGTTGCTTAAAGGAGTGAGACACCCTTTTCCTGGATGGTAACGTGTCCCCCTTATTAATTTGTCTCTGAGGGAGAGATGTTATAAATCCTAATCTCTGTTGTCTGCATGGGGCATACTGGTGTGGAACACTTTGGCAGCGATTGAACGGAGGAGAACATCTCCACACCTTAATGCTCAAGTCAAAGTCAAAGTATCCTTTATTGTCATTATCCTTTTCAGTCTGAATGAAATTTCGTGCCTTGCAGTCATAACAGAATAAAATAACAAAACACACAATGAACACAGATTTAACATCCACCACAGTGAGTCTACCAGGCACCTCCTCACTGTGATGGAAGGCAAAAGTCTTAAAGTCCTTGTCTCTTCCCTCCTTGTTCTCCCTCTGCGTTGATGTGATCCAGGCTTCAGATGTTGTGACCCCGCTGGGTGATGGTAAGTCCCGCGGCCGAATCCAAGCTCAGCGAATGGGCCGGTTCAAACTCCGCGGCCTGGGGCGGACGAAGCTGCCACCCTCCAGTCCAGCGGACAAAGCTGCTGTTGCGGGAGCTCCGGAGAACCGGTCACCAACTTTTGAACTGCGAGCTCCTGACGTTGTCGTCCACTGGGCCCGGGGCCGAGTCCACTGCCGCAAAGCCACCACAGCTCCGAAGTCGGCCAGCCCTGCGTTGGTAAGTCCTTCCAGAGCCTCGAGGTCGGTCCCAGCTGTGCGGTTTTCAGTCTCAACATCAATAAAGTATCAATACAAACTTGCCCAATTGGAATTTTAATGTTTTTATTTTCCCCTCAGTGATGCATGTGAATTCTGTGATGAATCAAGACACAACCTGTTATAAAACATTCAAATTAATGATTGCAGTAATTTAATGAGCTTATGGCTAAATTACCAGAAATACATTTTCAACATTAATTAAAGTTGTTCAATATAAGATATTTGAATTTCAAATAAATCGTTATTCATCTATCAGGATCAAAGATGTTTTTGTATTCTGAGGGATTCAGTGCAATGAATTGTGGTGTTGTTCATAGATGGAGCCGATTGGGCAGATGAGTGGTTTGTGAAGTAATCGCTCTTTCTGCTGCTTACACTCTGTCTCTGAATGTTCCAGATACATGGGCTTGAATTCCTCAATACAATACTGAATATCATTCACCCCTGCAGTGTTTGTGAACTGGAGATTCTGAATAGTGGACCGAGATATGTTTATCAAAGAGGCTTGGAGCGCATTTTTGAATTGTTTCCACCTGATAATCTCTTCCCATGACAGAGCATGAACAATGTGTCTGATTCCAGAGCCTGACATGGGACATGTGAATTATATAGTCTGCCCAGCATAGCCAATTGAATGTAATTAAGGCCCAATACGTGGAATAGCCTTGGAAAAGACACTGGTATTGGTTTCAATATGCTACCAGTGAACCTGGGAGATTTATTTGAGACATGTTGGCTGCAGTTTTCTAATGCCTTGTGATGCCTGCTGCAGGTCTCAAAATCATGGAGAAGGGCAGGGATCACTGCTGCACATGGCTCATAATAATAGTGCTAGCTCTATAATCTTGGTCTGCAAAGAACATTTTCGTCAGTTGATCCAGGGCTTTGCTGGTGCACTAAGGGTACTATGATGCAGCTGAGGCAGGTTAGCAGAGGATCTTTATTTGCAGATTTTGATGTAAGGCTTTTCCTATTGTATGTTTCATTGAAAGGGTCAGTGATGATTGGATTGATGGATCTATAGAAATTTCCATAATTTGCAATGAAGGCCTTTCATGAAAAAAAGTACCATTTTAGACCTTGCCATAACTCTTGGCACCATCGGTCAGACGAATTGCGAAAAAACTTCTTCAAAGTCACTGCCCTCAGATATTGGTCATATCTCTGGATTTTAATTTTAGATCTTTTAGTTACCCGTTCATAATCAAAAAACTAAAACCATTAGACATTTTATGGATTGGCATCTGCAATAATTTGAAGACAGTGGTGCCAACGTACTAGGCAAACCCCAAGAAGTATATAAGTGAATATCATGATGATGTCTCATGAGATTCCACCAAGATCAGGGGTGTCAAACTAATTTTAGGTCGCGGGCCGGAATGGGCAAAATGTGACTTCATGCAGGCCGGATCAGTTGTGCGTGCTCCCACAGCTTTCGTTGCCTTTATTTTTTCAACCTGCTCTCATGTGTCTCAGTCTCTGCTATAACCACAAAGTGTTTCACTTTACGAATTTTGTTTCTTATGAAAACGATTTCCTAGCAAGCATTACTTTTATGATTGGTATTAACTTACAGTCGTAGGCTACAAGAAAATTGTGATGAGAGAGAGAAAAAAACAATGCTATTTTGGCTAAGATTGTTTCGGGAGCCACACCCTTTCCATTAATAAACCATTTGAAATCGAGCATTAGCAGACACAAATGTAGACCTAATGAAACAAATTGTAAATGTAGGCTACACAACTGCACCTAATTTTTATCAGCCTGCTTCCTGCAATCAAACTCAGACAATGAACACAGTTAGCCTCTAATTTTTATTGAAGTAATCACATTTACAATAATAGGTCAGAAAATGAATTAATCATAATATTATGTAACTCAATATTTCATAATGCATTTTGCTTACGTCGCAGTGCATCGAACAGTGTCACTCATTTTTCACTTGCTGCTTCCAGACACCTGACATCTCTTGGCTTTAACCAGCCTGTCAACATCAGGGACCGGTTTCTGGGCAGTTGTGATTTTCATAATGTCATTTAGATGTCTATGTGTCAGCTGAAAGCGCAGTTTGGATTTGTTAATGTTCATTATGGAGAACGCTTGCTCTCAGAGATATGTTGTCCCAAACATGCAAAGGATCTTTGAGGCAAAGTCTGTCGTCTTAGAGTACATCGTTCCCAGGTATTGATAGAATGAGTTCAGACCCACAGTCTCAAATTTATATTTCAAAACTGAGTTACACTGAACATCAATTAGTTCCATTAAGAGATCCTCCGGCACATCTGATGCTGCGTTGACGGCAGACGGCGAGCAAAATAGTAAGAATTCCTTCTCGAGCTGAGTGAAGACTTGGAAACGATTCTGAAATTCACTTTTCAGCTGTGATATTTTGGCCTTGTACCTGTCCATGTTGTCATTATTCCCATGAGCGACACGCACAGACTGCAAAGAGGGGAAATGAGCTGGGTTGCTCCGGGATAGTTGCATCTCCCACAGGCCTAATTTAATTTGAAAGGCACGAATGCTGCCGTAATATTCCGTAAGAGTTTGTTGCGGCTTGGCATGTTAACATTAAGCACATTTAAGTGCACTGTTGTATCCACCAAAAATACAAGAACATGAAGCCAGTCTGGGTCTTCCAACTCTGCCACTGGCTTCCCTTTCTCGTTCATGAATCGTCCAATTTCCGCACGTAATTGAAAAAAACGTTTGAGCACTAGCCCTCTGCTCAACCAGCGTACTTCAGTGAGGTAGGAGAGGCCGTGTCCAATATTATTTTCAGACAAAAGAGTGTCAAATTTCTGATGGTCGAGTACCTTGGCTCTAATAAAATTAACTGTTTTGATTACTACATCCATGACATTGTCCATTTTCAGGCTCTTGGTGTATAATACAATGAAAAGTCCAGAATTCCTGCTCTGGATTCTCTGTCTGAACTTTCTCTGTAAGTTTCGCAACAACACCTGCCTTTTTCCCAACCATGGGCGGTGCACCATCTGTTGCCACACTGACAACGTGACTCCAGTCAACCTCCAGTCTGTCCAAGGCCTCGACGAGGCTGGAGAAAACGTCACCTGGCGTTGTGGTGTTTGTCATGGGCACCATCTCCACAAACTCCTCGGTGATGGTCAAAGATGCATCAACACCACGAATAAATATTCCCAATTGAGCTACATCAGTCACGTCGGTGCTCTCATCAATTGCAATAGAGAAGGCAATAAATTACTTCACTTTTTCTTTTAGTTTACTGTTCAAATCTCCTGCAAGGTCCCCGATTCTCTCTGCCACAGTATTTCTTGACAAGCTGATATTACCAAAAGCTGTCTCTTCTCAGGGCACATCAGCTCAGCCTCCGTCAGCTTTGATGAATTCTCCCTCCGAGTATGGCTTCGACGCAGCAGCTATTTTGTTGGCAATAATATAGCTGGCCTTGACAGCTCCATCATGTGTCTCTCGACTTTTGGTGAACACTGACTGCTGTTTTTTCATAGCTGCTTCAAGCTCGTTTACCTTTTGCGTTCTGAGTCATCCTGCGTACTTGTCATATTTTTCTCCATGTGACGTCGCTTAGTGTCGTTTGATATTGTGCTCTTTTGCCACAGCCACCTGTGCGAGCATATCGGATGGCCACACAGGTTTGTGGGAGAAGTCCTGTCTCATTAGTTTTTTGAGGTGGTAACTAAGAAAATTGACGAAAGCAGGGCAATAGATGTTGCCTACATGGAATTTGGTACCGAGGCTTTAGGTACCCTGATGGGCTGGTCTGGAAGGTTAGATTCAATGAGATCCAAGGTGATCTGGGAAATTGGATCCAAAATTGGCTGTCTATATTACTAAATGCCTGATCTTGACCACTTCCTGTTGTTCTCTATACTGATTTTAGAAGAAACGCTGCCACTTACAGCTGTGATTTTTGGCCATCTTACTCAGAGCCCCCCTCCGCTGCGCAGAACAAGAGGATTTTTCCCATCGATGAAAAATAAAATAATTATTAGTGTTTAAAAAATGTTGAAATTCTCTCTCCAGAAGGCCGCGCCCCTTCCGGAGGGACTAAAAAACCCGGAAGTGTTGAATGCCTCAGTCAGTCAGTCTCTGCAAGATGGGAGAGCGAGAGGGTCACATCTCTCAGTCTGAGCAGTGAATAACATTGAACACATGTCTACTAAACTGTGAGTGGTTTTACTGACCTGTCCGTGCCCTTAATGTGGTTTGAAAATATAGTTTGGAAATGCTAAAGCTGTGTTGCCTTTGGTTTGGAAATGCTAAAGCTGTGTTGCCTTTGGTTTGGAAATGCTAAAGCTGTGTTGCCTTTGGTTTGGAAATGCTAAAGCTGTGTTGCCTTTGGTTTGGAAATGCTAAAGCTGTGTTGCCTTTGGTTTGGAAATGCTAAAGTTGTGTTGCTTAATTAAAGTTGCCTTGGCTAATTAAAGTTGCCTTGCCTAATTAAAGTTGCCTTGCCTAATTAAGTTGCCTTGCAATAAAATCCCAATAAGAGAGTAGATAATAAAAGATAGAGAAACATGTGATATATAGTGTGTGAGAAAGAAAAAAGTGTGAAAAAAGAAAGTTGAGAATGAAAAAGAGAAAATAAATAAAAGAAGAGTAGAAAGTAAGAGATTAAGGAGATCGTTATCTATATTCTTGACCATCCCTCACCCAATCCTGAAACCGTTGGCTTCTACGGTTTTGTTGCACCATGTGCTTCCAAAGAATCGACAAATGGAGACCAACTCATTAAAAATTGGTCTGATTTATCTATTAGGAGGAATCGCGTTGGTATGATTGTATATTTCCAAAAGTTAAGTATAAGTTTTTTTGCCGTTATTAACCCATAATTTAAAAATAAATTTTGAGATGAGTTCAGTTTATTTCCATCTTCCATTACTCCAAATATAATCATTTCAGTATTAGGTTCCATTTTAATCTTAAATAATTTTGTAAATATTTCAAAAATATCACTCCAGAATTTATAAAATTTTATGCAGGAGACAAAAGAGTGTGTTATGGTTGTGTTTTGGGATAGACATTTATCACAAATGGGGGAAGTATTTGGATAGAATTTATTCAGTCTAGTTTTGAGAACTATAATATATGTAAAATTTTTAATAGAATTAAATTATGTCTTGCATTAATGTATATTTGTGTATATATATCAAATACTTTTCCCATGTTTCCGTCTTAGTTTTTATCATTAATTCTCATTCCCACTCTTTAAGTGTCTCTGTCGATGGTAAATCTATAATTAAAATACTATTATATAAATATGATATTAATTTCTATGGGTCAGCCTTAATGTTCATTGCTTCTTCCAATGGCTCTGAGGTTATGTTTTGATATCTTTGTATGTATTTCTTCATGAAGTCACAGATCTGAAGATATTTAAAATATTGGTTATTTTTCAGTTTAAATTTTAATTGTAATTGTTGGAATGATAACAAATTTCCCATTTCATACATATCACCGATCCTTTTAATTCCCATTCTTTCCCATTGATTACATGTTTTATCAATAAGAGATGGTTTAAATGAAGGATTAATCACAATTGGCATTAACAATGATAGGTTTCTTAATTTTAAGGATAATTTTATTTGTTTCCAAATTCTTATTGTATCATGTATAATTGGGTTATTCTTATATATTGTGTGGTTCAGTTTTATCGGGGAGAAGAGGTTCGCTCCTATATTGCAAGGAGAACAGTCCTCTTTCTCCATTCTTATCCATTCTGTCTGTTGGGTAGAACTGTCCAACCAGTAAATTATATTTTTAATATGCACTGCCTTATAATAATACAAAATGTTTGGAAGTGAAAGTCCCCCAATGTATTTTGGTCTGCACAAATGTTTTCTTTGGATTCTATGTGATCTATAATCCCAGATAAAATTGGTAATATTAGAGTCTAATTTTTTAAGAAGTTTTTTGGGATATATATAATGGTATAGATTGAAATAAGTATAATATTTGTGGCAAAAAGATCATTTTTATAGCATTTATTCTACCTATTAATGATAACGGAAGTGTTTTCCAGAATTTAATCGACATGTTGAGTTTATTTAATAAAGGCATAAAATTAGCATTAAATAATGCTTTGTATTTTCTAGTAATTTGAATACCCAAATACTTAAATTTTTCTGTTGCAATTTTAAAGGGGAATTTTAATAGCTGTGTAGATTCTTGAGGTTTTAACGTCATGATTTCACTTTTATTCCAATTTATTCTGTATCCAGATAAAGAACCGAAATTCCTCTATTAAATTTAATAAGTTTGGTATACTGGTTTGTGAGTTTGTAATATATAAAGGTATATCGTCTGCATATAATGAAATTTTATTATTTGAGTCCCTAGTATTATATCCCTGAATATTCGGATGACTTCTTATACTTTCAGCCAGGGGCTCTATCATAAGGGCGAATAGCAGAGGTGATAAAGCACATCCCTGCCTATTGCCCCTCGATAAATAAAATTTTGGAGATAACATATTATTGGTTAATATTCTTGCCGTCGGTTTATCATATAGTAATTTTACCCATTCAATAAAATGCTCTCCCATATTAAATTTTTGCAATACTTTATATAAATACTGCCATACTACCTGATCAAATGCTTTCTCTGCGTCCGGAGAAAGAATTGATATATCTTCTTCCTCCGTTTTATGTGAGTACATTATATTAAACAGGCATCTCAAATTATTAAATTAATGTCTTTTGGGTATAAACCCCGTTTGGTCAGGATTTATCAATTTACTAATATATTTACTCAATCTTCTTGCTAAGGACCTTTGCTAAAATTTTCTGATTTGTATTTAAAAGTGATATAGCTGTATATGACCCCGGTTCATCTAAATCTTTATCTTTTTTTGGTATAAGCATAATAGTTGATTCAGCTAAAGTTTCTGGTAATTTATTTTCTTTAAAGGCATGAGTATATAAATTAAGTAAGCGTGGAGCCATTATCTCGTGAAATCTTTTATAAAATTAATTACTTAAACCATCTGGTCCAGGCGTCTTACCATTTTTCAACGATTTTATTGTTTCACCTATTTCTTCAAGTGTAATCTGAGCTCCAAATTCCTCTTGTCAAGTTTTGGAAGATTACAGTTATCTAAAACATTTATAATTTTACTATCTTCTATTTTAGTTTTAGATGTATACACATTTTGATAAAATTGAGCAAATCTATTGTTAATATCCTTAGGTAATGTTAGTAATTCACCTTTCTCTGATTTAATTTTAGTGATAGTATTTTCCTTTTCTTGTTTTTTTCAATTGATGAGCTAAGAGTTTATGTGGCTTGTCACCAAGTTCGAAATGTTCCTGTTTTGTGATTTGGAATAATTTTATTACTCTTGCCGATAAAATTCGATTAAGTTTAAATTTCAGTAGTATTATCTTATTATGTTTATCTGTAGTTGGATCTTTGGCATTGTCTAACTCTAATTGTCTAATTTCTTGTTCTAGCATCTGTTATTCTGTCTTATTCTTTTTATTTTGAAAAACTTGATATGAGATTATAACTCCTCTGATAAATGGCTTGAAAGTTTCCCCATAGTAAAGAAGGTGAAATACCTGGTGTTTCATTTGTCTCAAAAAAAAATCATTTGTTGTTTTAAATATTTATAACCTTGTGGGTTATTTTGAATTTGTGTATTAAACCTCCAAAAATATTTTTTACCCGGCATTCCTTCAAATTTTAATAGAAAAGTCAACGGAGAATGATCGGAAATAATACTGGTGGGATATGAAGGATTAGTTGTGTATGGAATTAATTTTATATCCACTAAAAAATAATCAATTTGTGAATAAGTTTTATGTACCGATCAGTTAAACGAATATTCCCTTCCAGTTGGATTAGCAGTTCTCCATACATCTATTATATTAGTATTTTTTATATATGTATTTAGAAGTTCACCAGTCTTAGATTTTAAGTTACCCCTCCTTTATTTTACTGATTTGTCTAAATATGGATCTAAAATGCAATTAAAGTCCCCCCCCCCCTATTATTAGTTATTAGTGTTTATAAAATGTTGAGATTCTCTCTCCTGTCAATATGCCAAGAAGGCCACACCCCTTCGGGTGGGAGGGGGAGGGACTATAAAACCCAGATGTGTGGTCATGGCTCAGTCTCTGCAAGATGGAGGAGGGAGAGGTCACTGTCTTTAGTGGCCTTGCACCCTGCTTGAAATGGTGTGAAACTGCCCTTGAATTTGGTGGCCTTGCACGCTGCTTGAAATGGCAAGACACTGCACTTGAATTTGGTGGCCTTCCACCCTGCTTGAAATGGAATTCCAAGGAATAGCCGTGAGTCAACTGCCAGCCCACCAGTTGTGAGTGAGTGAGTTGCCAGCCCAAGAATCCTTTCGGCCCACACTGTCCATACTAGCCCTCTTGAAACCAGTCCCACTTAGTCTAGTGTATATGTATATATAAATATATATATATATATATATATATATATATATATATATATATATATATATATATATATATATATATATATATATATATATATATATATATATACCTCAGAGGTTTGTTAGAGAACATTAGTGAACAAACAGCATCATGAAGCCCAAGGAACACACCAGACAGGTCAGGGATAAAGTTGTGGAGAAGTTTAAAGCAGGGTTAGGTTATAAAAAAATACCCCAAGCTTTGAACATCTCATGGAGCACTGTTCAATCCATCATCCGAAAATGGAAAGAGTATGGCACAACTGCAAACCTACCAAGACATGGCCGTCCACCTAAACTGACAGGCCGGGCAAGGAGAGCATTGATCAGAGAAGCAGCCAAGAGGCCCATGGTAACTCTGGAGGAGCTGCAGAGATCCACAGCTCAGGAGGGAGAATCTGTCCACAGGACAACTATTAGTCGTGCACTCCAGAAATCGGGCCTTCTTAGTGGCAAGAAGAAAGCCATTGTTGAAACAAAGCCATACGAAGTACCGTTTGCAGTTTGCCACAAGCCATGTGGGGGGCACAGCAAACATGTGGAGGAAGGTGCTCTGGTCTGATGAGACCAAAATTGAAGTTTTTGGCCTAAATGCAAAACGCTATGTGTGGCAGAAAACTAACACTGCACATCACCCTGAACACACCATCCCCATTGTGAAACATGGCGGTGGCAGCATCATGCTGTGGGGATGCGTTTCTTCAGCAGGGGGGAAACTGGTCAGAGTTGATGGAAAGATGGATGGAGCCAAATACAGGGCAATCTTGGAAGAAAACCTGTTTAAAGACTTGAGACTGGGGCGGAGGTTCACCTTCCAGCAGGACAACGACCCTAAACATACAGCCAGAGCTACAATGGAATGGTTAGATCAAAGCAATTGCATGTGTTAGAATGGCCCAGTCAAAGTCCAGACCTAAATCCAATTGTGAATCTCTGGCAAGACTTGAAAATTGCTGTTCACAGACGCTCTCCATCCAATCTGACTGAGCTTGAGCTATTTTGCAAAGAAGAATGGCCACAAATTTCAGTCTCTAGATGTGCAAAGCTGGTAGAGACATACACCAAAAGACTTGCAACTGTAATTGCAGCGAAAGGTGGTTCTACAAAGTATTGTCTCAGGGAGGGCAGAATACTTTTGCACGCTACACTTTTCAGTTTTTCTTTGTAATAAAATTTGGAAACCATGTATCATTTTCCTTCCACTTCACAATTATGCGCCACTTTGGTTTGGTCTATCACATAAAATCCCAATAAAATAAATTTACGTTTGTGGTTGTAACGTGACAACATTTGGAAAAGTTCAAGGAGTATGAAAACTTTTGCAAGCCAATGTATATAAGCAACTTGAATGTGAATGGAGAATATATGATTGATATGTTTGCAGACAGCATGAAAATGGTGTGGATAGTGTTGGTGGATCTCATGGTCTTCACCTTTCACCGCACCAGCCTCCACATCCACCACATCCTTCTCCAACATTTCTACCTCTTTCAACATGTTCACATCATCAGTCACATCTACCCGAGCCATTTCCGGGCAAGTCCCAAGCCTTTCTGGTTTTCATAGAGACCACTGCCTCCACAACTCCTTGACACACTTGTGTCTTCCCATGTTCTGTCCTCTGTCCTCTAGGGGTAGTATGATGGTGCAACAGTAGAGATCCCGACTATGGGAGCTGTCTGTACGGAGTTTGTACGTTCTCCCCGTGACCGTGTGGATTTTCAGAGAGATCTTCCGTTTCCTCCCATACCAAAGACATGAAGGTTTGTAGGTTAATTGGATTGGGTTTGTATACTTGGTATAAGTGTAAGTTGTCTCTAGTGTCCACCTATATCCCTCCCTCCAGCTTTACATTTCATTCCCCTCGTTTTTCCTTATCTGACACACTGTTGTTTTTTTTCACTTCTAACCTTTATCACTAAAGGGCCTGTCCCACTTTGCAAATTTTTTCGGCGACTGCGAGCGTCAGTGACTGACGCCCATAAAACCGTCAAGTTGTACGACATACACGCTGACGTATGCTGTCCTGCGGGTCTCGCAGGGTTAGGGTCAGGGTCAGTGTTAGGGTTAGGGTTACGGACCACTGATGGGCTTCCTTCAATGCATGGATTCTAAACATTAAAATATTAAAATTAATCCAATAAAATCAATTGTGCAAATGAAAAGATGTCAGTTTTATTTACACAATGTATTGGTCCGCTTCCAGATCCAATCACCGTCTCTAACTTTTCACAGGGATGGATTCAGTGAGTGTAGACTCGCTTTTCCCCACCACCCACCTCTTGCCCCCTCCTGCCCCCATTCCTCCTTCTCCACTCCCCCCCACCCTTCTCCCCTCCCCTCTTCCCCTGTTCTTCCCTTCCCCCCTCTTCCTCCCTTATCCCTGCTCCTCTCTTCTCCCCCTTCTCCACTCCCCCCTCCTCACATCCCCTTCTCTCCCTCTCCTTCCCTTCTCCCATTCTCCAACTCCCCCCACTTTCCCCGATGCCACCCATTTGTGGACCCAGCCTGCGACCAGCGATCCCCCACACACTATCCTACAAGATCTCTCTTCCAATGTACTCTCCAATCCCCCAGAGGCAGTGGGTTTTTCAACTGGGTACAGGCAATGTTGTCGATGTACCAGTGCCATCCACCTGCTCCAGCCACTGAAGGAATGTGAGGGGGCGGAAGGGGATGGGGGGGGGGGGGGGGGAGAGGGTGGGTGACGGGTGTTGTTCCCAAGGTCTGCATTTATCCCATAGTCAATGTTACTAAAACAGATGATGTGGCCTTTGTGCAGTACTATTAGGGAGATCTACCTGTCACAGGCTGGGTCCATAAATGGGGGGCGTCGGGAAACGTGGTGGTGGGGGGGGATGGGGGCTGGAGAATAGGAGGGGGAGAAGGGGATGTGAGGAGGGGGGGAAGGGAAGAAGGGGGGGGGAGAGGGGAGGGGAGAGGGGAGGGGAGGGGAGACTCACTCAAACCATCCCTGTGAAAAGTTAGAGATGGTGATTGGATCAGGAAGCGGTCCGATACATCTGTAAATAAAACTGAACGACTCAGACATCTTTTCATTAGCACAATTGATTTTATTTTATTAATTTTAATATATTAATGTTTAAAATCCATGCATTGAAGGAAGAATATTTTACAGCCCATCTATGGTCCCTAACCCTAACCCTAACCCTAAACAGGCGTCACCCGCAGGACAGCATACGTCAGCGTGTGACAGGGCGCACGGCATGATGAGACACCCAGATATCGCCCCAGGATTTTGAACATTCCAAAATCCAGGGGCGACAGGGAGAAACCGCGCATTACCACGCATCACAACATGAGTCACTATGCGTCACGCCACATCACGACCAGACAACGACACGACAACCTCTTTTGAGGCTGTCGCTGACAATGTCGCCCAGGTGGGACAGGTCCTTGAGTCCACCCATCAGCCAATCACCCCCCCCCCCCTCACTGATTACTTGCCAAGCTTTTCCCCACCCATCTTTTCAAACTTTATCCCCTTACCCAAATCAGTGTGAAGAAGGGTCTTGACCCTAACTTGCACCAATCCATTCCCTCCCTGGAGGCTGCCTGGTCCACTGATTTGTTCCAGCATTTTGTCGTTTTATCAAGATTCCTGCATGTGCAGTTTCACAGGTCTTGATTATATGCCTGTGAGTGTGACCCCAGTGATATGGAAGTTATTGGAAAAAAATCTGTGGGAGAGGATCAATCTACATTTAGGAAAGCAAAGACTGATCAGAGATAGTTTGTCTGGTAGGCGACCTTGTCTGACCAATTTGATTGAGCTTTTTGAAGATGTATTTAAGCATGTTGCTGATTGATGCAGTCTACATGTAATTTAGCAAGGTATTTGACAAAGTCTCACATGGAAGACAAATCCAAATGTTTAGATGTTGGGCAACTTGGGAAATTGATCCAAAACCAAAACCTGAGAACAGTGGCAGACAATATTGTTTGTTATATCAGCATAAATAGCTTAGATATTATTATAGGTGTGAGTATCATGTTTATAGATTATGCAATATTTGGTGGTGTTGTGGATGATGAGGGGGATAGTCTTAGGCTACAGCAAGATATGATTATTGGTAAGTGGAGCAGAGTAATGACATGGAATTTAATGTTGATAAGTGTGAAGTGATATTTTGGAAGGATATGGTTACATGCAACGAATGGTAGGACCATGGGGATATTGCCAAACTGAGGGAGCTTGGTGTATAAATCCAAAGATTTCTCAAGTTCGTAGCACAGGTGGATATGCTGGTAAAGAAGACTTATGGGATGCCAGTTTTTACTAGCCGGGACATAGAATATAGGAACAGGGAAGTTATAATACAGCCTTATAAAATATTGGTGATACCACATCTGGAATATTGTGTGCAACTTTAGTCGCCTCAGTATAAGAAGGACATGATTGCTCTGGAGAGGGTGCAGAGAGATTTACCAGCATGTTTCCTGGGATGGAGTGTCTGAGAGGCTGGATAGGCTGGGGTTAAATTATGTTGGCCATGAATAGGGTAGACAATAGCAAGCTTTCTCCCACTGCAGGTCCGTATAAAAGGAGGGCATAGTTTTAAGATAAGAGGTTTAGAAGGAATACATGGAAGAATTTTTTTCACTCAGAGAATAGTTGGAATTTGGATTGCTCTGCGTGGGAGGATGGAGGATGTTTGGATCTTCACACTATTTAAGAGGTAGCTAGGCAAATATTGAATTGTCATGGCATTATAGAACACAGACCAAGTCCTTGGATATGGGTTTAATACAGATGAGTGCTTGATGTTCGGCCGGATGAGTGGGCTGATAGACCTGTCTCTTGTGACATCTTGATCTTCACTCTACCATTACAATAAATGGCAGAGATAAACACCAGTTCAATGAAGAATTGCAAAAATGCACACTAGGAACGGCATGGATGTGCTAAAAATGCGTCCTAAACGACAAATTATGCATGCAGTCGACAAAACAAAGCAATCACATGACCAACAATTCAGATTAAAGCTCTGCAAACCTTTCATATCTACAAGTTAATGATGGTGGACAATTAAACAGCTAAAATTAGAACACAAGCCCTCAATCACATCCCATTCCCAGTGACCACAGACCCGAGCACACGTGCTAAAAAAAACTCAAAAGCATTTGCAGTAATTTTCAACCAAAATTGTAAAGTGATCCATCTCAGCTTCGTCCTGAGGTTGCCACCGTGACAAAAAATGGTTTGCAGCATATTCAACTCACTTGATGTAATATCCCAGTTCTGATGAAAGTTGTCTGTCTGCCGATGATTCCCCAGTATTACATGCATTCTCAGATTTTATTTCAAATTTTCCACATCTGCAGCTCTTTTGTGTTTAGCTTAGTTAGAGGATTGTGAATGTGTCATTATTTCTCACTCTTTGCTGATCTGGGCGGACAAAGGACATTTATTGTCACATACACCAATTGGTGCAGTGAAATTTGAGTTATCATGCAGCACACAAATAAGATAAACACAACACTATCAAATTTAACTTAAAACCTCTGCCCACAGCGGAATCAACGTTTCCCACTGTGAGGGAAGGCAATAAAGTTCAGTCATCTTCCTCTTGTTCACCCATGGTCGGGGCCTATTTGAGGCCTCCGCAGTCACCGCTACGGATGGCCCGATGTTTCAGGCCACGATACTCCGGCGTCGGAAGAACGTTCTCAGCGGCTTGGAGTGTCCGAATTGGCCGCTTCCTACCGGAGACCGCGGCTCCCGAAGTACACAGGCCGAGCTGGGCGGAGCTCCAACACTGGCGACCTCGGCGAAGGATCCCAGGCCTCCGCGATGTTAAAGTCAGCGCCGCCCGCGGCTGAAGGCTCCACAGACCGCAGCTCCACGGTGTTAAAGTCGGCAGTCCCAGCACTCCTGAGCTTCAACATGGGTGGTCGTGTAGATTTAATTTCTCTTGGACCCGTCACATCCGGTCACTCCATGCAGGTGACCAATGTGCCCTCAAGCTGTCTATCATCTCCCATGGCATGGAAGTTTGATTTTCATTTCTTTACCATGGTTCTTTTGTATTTCTTCAAATGTTTTGTCACTTTTTAATTGTTCATATTATCCAAAATGGAGTCCTAGAGTCACTCAACAGGAAAACAGGCCCTAGAACCCATTGCGTCCTTGCCATCAATAATGCCCCAAGCAAGTTAGTCCCATTTACCTGACCCCTCCCTATCCCTTCAAACCCTTCCTATCCATCTACCTGTCCATATGTCTTTTAAATGTTGTTCAGGTACCTGCCTCAAATTGGCTGCTCGTTTCATATACCCACTACTATCTGTGTGAGAGGGATGCCCCCGAGGTTCCTAATAAATCTTACTCCTTTCACATTAAACCTATGGCCTCAAGCTCTTGATTCCCCTACCCTGGGAAAAAGATTGTGTGCATTCACCCTATCTGTTCCCCTCATGATTTTATACACCACGATAAGATCACCTCTCAGCCACCTTTGCTCTCAACCCCCTTCTCTCCTCGCCTGCCCAACCTCTCCGTACAGCTCGGGACCTTGAGTCCTGGCAACATACGTGTAGATCTTCTCTGCTCTGTTTCCTACCATCAAGCACATTATGTATCTAATTAGCTAGCTCTGCCTGGATCCCACCTTTCAGAGCAGCCTACCATGCGGATTTCATCAAAGGCGTTGCTGATGTCCATATTAACTACATCTATGGCCCTGCCCTCATCAACCTCCACAATGAAAAAACTCAATCAAATTTATGAGACACAATTTCCCACAAACAAAACCATTCTATTTCCCATCTTCTCAAATGCATCTATATCTTATTCTCAGAATTGTCTCCAGTAACATTCCTACCACATTAGTTGGGCTTACTGCTGTCTATAGCTGCCACTTCTTTGCAATCCTTCATAAATAGCAGTGCAATATTAGTCACCCTCCAGTCATCTGGAATCTCACCCACTAATAATGACTCGTATATCTCAGCCAGGGCTCCTGCAAATTCTTCACTAGCCTCCCAGAATCCTTGGATATACCTGGGATATTTGGGTGATTTATCTCCCTTTTTACGATTTAGGACATCCAGAATCTCCTCAGCTGGATTACAACTCTCCTCATGATCTCGCCATTAACTTCCCCAAGTTCCCGAGTCATAATGTCTTTCTCTGCAGTAGCCAAAAAGTGGAAGCCAAGATACCGAAAAGCCAAGATAGCGAAAGTACATCGCACCGTAAAGCCAAGATAGTGAAAGTACATCGCGCTGAAAAGCCAAGATAGCGAAAGTACATCACGCCGAAAGGACGTGAAGCTGAAAGTGCATCATGTCGAAAGGATACGAACCTGAACGGACGCCATGCCGCAAAGACAAAACGCAGAACGGACATGACATCAAAAAGCCGCCGAACAGACATGACGTCTCTGGAGACGGGATTGGTCCAACACCTTGTCAGTCATCGACAAAGATCAGTGATTGGTCCAGACCCCTGCGTCCATCACATCACTGGCCAGGGGGAGACGGGATGGTGGGGGGGAGCTTGTGCTTGCATTTGTAAAATGGTGGCAGTGACTCCAAACTGCTGTGATTGCCACAGAGGCTTTTAAACGTTATGTTCATTCCCCATCAGATTTTAAGCCGAAAAGCAATCTGACGCCGAATGCACATGAAGCCGAAATGATTAATAGGTATTAAACACTTTAAAACATCTATATTTGTTGCAAGAATTGTTGTACCTTGTCACATTTTGAAATAGTTAAATTGTTGTACCTTGCACTTCTCCGGGGACGGGATTGGTCCGACACCTTGTCAGTCATTGACAACGTTTCAGCGATTGATCCAGACTCCCGCGGCGTCCATCACATCACTGCCTCTGTGGCAATCGCAGCAGCTTGGAGTCACTGCCACCAATTTACAAACGCAACACCATCTCCCCCTCACCCTCTCGTCTTGTCTTTGCGGCATCGTGTCCGTCCGGTTTTCTATCCTTTCGGCATCGTGTCCATTCGGGTTCGTATCCTTCCGACGTCGTGTCCTTTTGGTATCCCGGCTTCCACTTCTTGGCTTCGGCTTTTCGTCCTTCGATGTCCCGTCTGCACTGTGCATCCATGCAGACGGCCAGAGCACCAACAGAACATTCAGTATATTTTTAACACTTTTCTTCTTTTTGTTAAATTGCTTTACTCTATTTCCATTTGCAGGACTGCTGTGGATTATGGCTCTTTAAGCATTCAGCACTTTTGTCCATCCACGGTGGTGTGCTCTACCCTGGGTTTATCTACAGTATAATCAACATCTTTTGAAACAAAGCTTTCGTCCATCAGTATGGAAATCACATCATTCCCTTGAATATGCATTACTGGCAGTGTTTCAAGCCTTGCAAGGAAACCATCAACAGGAAGACCTGATTCCTGCATCATGGTTTGGAACCAATGAATCTATTTCTTTTCATCATTTTTTTTAAGAGTGTTTTCAGGACTTTTTTCTCAGGCACCTATTTTTCCAACCATGGAAAGGGACCCCCCCCCCCCCCCCCCATTTCTCTTCAAACCACAATTATGCAGCTGATCTTTGTTTTGCCATTCATACCTTTTAAAAACATATTTAACATTAGTTCACATTTGTGTTTACATTTTCTTTATGCATACACAACAATTCAGCTTCCCAGTTCATTATGAGTTGGAACTGTGCATTATCTTAGCCAAAACTCAAACACTCAGAATGTGCAATCAACACAAGATAGTATGAAAGAATGGCAGATGCTGTTTTAAATTGAAGATAGACACAAAATGCTGGAGTAACTCAGAGGGAAAGGCAGCAGCTCTGGAGAGAAGGAATGGGTGACTTTTCGGGTCGAGACCTTTCTTCAGACTGATGTCAGGGGAGTCAACTCTCCCTCCCATTCACACACTGACCTTTCTGTCCTGGGCCACCGCTATTGTCAGTGAGGCCCAGAGCAAATTGGAGGAAGAGTACCTCATATTTCTTATGGGCGGCTTACACCCCAGCGTTATGAAAATAGACTCTTCTAACTTCAAGTAGCCTTTGCTTTCCCTCCATCCCCTCCCCCTCCCTAGTTCTCCGACCAGTCTTACTGTCTCCGATTACATTTTATCTGCATTGTTGTTACCTTCTCCCAACTAATAATGATCTATTCTACACTTTCCTTGATCTCCGTCCCCTTGGTCCTGTTTTTGCACCTTACACTTCCTTATCTATGTACCGCCCACTCCCCTGACATCTCAACACGAAATGTCACCTATTCCTTCTCTCCAGTGATGCTGCCTGTCCCGCTGAGTTACTCCAGCATTTTGTGTCTATCTTCGACACAAGTTAGCGTTTTTGATTTTGAATCTGAATTTTGAAGACTAAAACGAGAACAATATTTATGTGGTGTGGAATTTAGCTCACTAAACTACTGCTAACATGTTACGCCTGTTTATTAAAACTTTGAATTTTGTGGTGTACATCATAGCTATTTTTACACTACAAGTGCTGTGTTGGCAAGAGTTATAATGTGTGTCTTTGATGCAAAATATAGTACACCAGTGAATGATGCAATATAATAAGTACCAATAACATACTTACATCTACAACAATATAGCAATATTGATCCCTAATCATTCATGGAATCACCATGCTTGTGGATGATCAAAACTAATTCCAGAAACGAATTCCAGAAGATCATTGAAGCCACAAAATATATTGTGCAATGTCCAAACCATACCAAAACCAATGTTTTTGGTATGGTTTAGGGGACTGCAAAAAAATTTAGCTCAGGACAGAAGTGTGAGTGTGACGCAGTGAGAGAAAACACACAGACAGCAATGTCCAATCTACAGTATGTTCTATAGCAGCCACTACTGAAACACATCTGGATCTCTGAAAGGGTTACTAGAAATCTGTGCTTACCGCATAAACTTGCAACTTATCCCAAAGCCTAAACACCATTTCCTGAAAGGAGAACTTACCCTGGCTGATTACTGAACCAAAATAACTTTGGTCACACTTTGAACTATTCAGTATCCGATGAAGACAGGATCAGATTTACATGAGAGATCCTACTTGGAAAAATAGTCTGCCATCATTCACCGTTGAACTTACATTGAAAGTATGGGTTTTTGAACTACCTAATGGACATTAATTAATATAGAACTTTGAACTTTGATAATGGCTACTAAATAGGAGGGGGCGGGGTGATGATTGGAAGAAGATAGCCAAAGAAAATCACAATAAATGAATGTTACTTTATTATGACATGTATCTAGGTACAGTGAAATGCTTAGACAGTAGACAGTACACATGTCGGCAGGAGTTGGTGCTGACAAAGTTATGAAAGTACCGAACAGTCCTATCTACTGCCTGCCGCTGCACATGGCAACAGTTCTCCCCCCCCCCCCCCCCCGCCCCCGCACATGGCAAATGTTCCCCCCACCCCCCCCCCCCAGCCCTGCAGAATCCCCCTTTGTTCTCGGCGGCCCCCACATGCGGGTCCCCATTGTTCTCGGTGTGTGTCCCCCCCCCCCCCCCAATGCTCTCACCGGTCCACCTAGCTCTCGGTGGCGCTGTTCATGTTGATGCGGTGGCTCTGGGTCGAGCCGGAGTCCGCTGCAGGCAAGCCGGGCCTACCGGGCTAGTCCTCCGTCATCAGGCTGCATCGACAAGTTGGGCCCACTCACCGGGAATGTCCCAGTCCCACACAATCAAATAGCTGGCAATGGGGTTCTCCACTTACTGAATTCTCTGATTTCAGTTTTAATATCAGGCAAATGTGCTGGGATAAAATTGGTAAAAGTTCTCACTATTCTAAATAATTGTAATTACCATGGTTTGTATTATATTTCTATGAGATGCCAAAAGAATCAATTTTGAAATTTACCATTGAACGAGATTCATATGTTCCTGTCTTTGGTCTTGGCCTATAAAGTAGTGAGTCCAATGTTCTCGTTAAAGTTGATAGAAAATGATAATAATTGTTAACAAGTTTTTCTTGATTTTTTTTCAGGGTAACAGGTAGCAGTACAGATTAGTGGAAATATGATTAAAATCCACATTTCCACAGAAATGGATTAATGTTTAATGTAATCAAAATTGGACAAAATGTTTAGAAACATTCATTGCCTTCTGCTTGATTCTAATCTTACGGTAGATTGCTCCCAATATTTTATCTTAAGGAAGGCAAAATAATTTTATACTGCAGAGATAATTTGATTGATATTTTATTTGACCAATAACACATAATTACATGATAGTTTTTCCAGGAAATTGCAGACTGAAAAGTGAAATTGGTGCGATCTTTTAAATGATAATGTTCTGGTCAATATCCAGCACATGAAGAAGTGATGTATGCATTTGGAAGAAATGAATGACATGCTCCTATTTAAAACAATGTTTGGAATGTAGACAGATAACATCACAGGGAGCTCTGGCAATCTATCAAGAATGTCTCTGGGCATACAACGTGTTCTTAATTGGGTTGTTAATGGCAGATTAATGGAATATTGTGGTCCACAGATATCCTGATAACTACTCTTTCATGGCAGTGGCATTTGTGCATATCAATGAAAAAATGAATAACTCTGATTGACAACTGCAATTGGACATTGCATTCAGGCAAGATTTCTATTTTTATTGGTTTGGTGTGGTTTAATGTGTTGGAGCATGACACTAATATCATTGGCAGCCAAAAGTGGTTTAGTACCATCAAATTAATATTTGTAAATTATGTTTAGTATCTTCTGACTGTTCTCCCCTCCCACCCTATTTCACCCTGCCCCCACCCAACCTATCGTTACAGAACATTGACAAAAATAGCCATAAGCTTATTTCGCTTGGAGCCCAGATAATAACACACACTGCAAGGCTCCCTGTAAACAAAAATTGAGCTTGTCTAATTTTCTGCATTTGTCATGAATTTTAAGTAAATAAATATCATTAATAATCATCAACATAATCGTAAAATAATTTAATGAAAAAGTTATGATTTACAATAACTTGCTGTAACTCACAAAATGGCAGGATGCTATTTGATCAATTGTGTTTGTACTGACTCATTGATGAAATATTTTCAAGCAGGCACAAAAGGCCTGCTTTCTTTTGAATTGTGCCTCCTGTTACTTTATTTAGTAAATCTTCCCTTAAAAAAAAATGAAGATGTTTGCTTGCCTGAGGCCACGCTTTCAGCAGAAACAAGACCCGCCCGAGTAAAATATGGACATGAGGAACCGCAGATACTTGTTGACAAAGAAAAAGTGAAAGCGTTGGATTAACACAGCAAATCACGCAGCTTCTCTGAAGGACATGGAAGGTGTCATTTCAGGTCAGGACCATTATTTGTCACCTTCTTTCACAGTTTAAATTGATGACGTCATTGGATCACCATCAGATTTCCCCCCCATTAATATTCTTGACATCAACATTTTGAAACAGCATTTTTCAATTTTCTATCAGCCATTATTCCATTGGAAAGAGTTCAAATTCTCAGATCCCTTCAAAACAATGTTCTACCGATGATATCAGTCGATTGAATCTATCCAATATGCTCCCCAAATATCCTTTCAGTTTGAATTACCCACACCCGTTCAAAGTAGACAAATAATTAGCTTGCAAACGACTAACTAGAACAATTTGCCTTTGTATAGTACTCTTAACATGGGGGGAAAAAAAGCATAATCAGTTAAAAAAATGAAAGACTGAGAAGCAAAATTGGGAATTATGTAAATAGATCTGCACAAGAAGAAAATAAATGAAGAAGAATGGGCTGTAAATCTGAAGGCAAGGTGTGGCCAATAGAAAGATGAAGGTATCTTGCCATAGAGGGCGTACAGGGAAGGTTCACCAGGCTGATTCCTGGGATGTCAGGACTTTCATATGAAGAAAGACTGGATAGACTCGGCTTGTACTCGCTAGAATTTAGAAGATTGAGGGGGGATCTGATAGAAACTTATAAAATTCTTAAGGGGTTGGACAGGCTAGATGCAGGAAGATTGCTCCCTATGTTGGGGAAGTCCAGAACAAGGGGTCACAGTTTAAGGATGAGGGGGAAGTCTTTTGGGACCGAGATGAGAAAAACATTTTTCACACAGAGAGTGGTGAATCTCTGGAATTCTCTGCCACAGAAGGTAGTTGAGGCCAGTTCATTGGCTATATTTAAGAGTGAGTTAGATGTGGCCCTTGTGGCTAAGGGGATCAGGGGGTATGGAGAGAAGGCAGGTACAGGATACTGAGTTGGATGATCAGCCATGATCATATTGAATGGTGGTGCATGCTCGAAGGGCCGATTGGCCCACTCCTGCACCTATTTTTTATGTTTCTATGTATAAAATATATAATAAGCTCGAAAAAATAGAAAGATTTGGATGGATTGGAAGAAAGGTTTACAGAAATAGGAAATAGGAAATAGAAAATAGAAAATAGAAAAATCCCTGCAATGATTTCAGTACAAGCATGAGGATTTGAAATTAGCAATTTGGGGGACTGAGAGCAACTATAGCTCAGGGGAGAAGGGACACGGTGGGACAAATTGCCCTTGAGAATTGCCCTTGAGAAAGTAGAGGTGAGTTCTCTACTTTAACCATTGAACTCTTTGCTCTATATTGCCATTGATTTTATTTTAACTGGAGGTCTTTGATACCATGCCTGGCCAATTGCTTTGTTGTTGTCAAGGGCAGTTACTCTTATCTCACCAGTAGAGTTTAGCTGTTTGTTCCACTTTTGGAGGAAAATTGTGAATGTGAGGTCTGAAGTTGAGTCAACCTGGCAAGACCCAACCTGGGCAATTGTAAGTAATGTTAATGGTCAGTGTCACTTAATACACACCTTCTATCACCTTACCGATATTTGAGATTAGCTGGACTAGATTTGTTCTACTTTTGTGAAATAATCTTAAATTAGTTCACTCACTATCCATTGTCAATCCAGTCTGATGGCTTGGTCTTTTAAGAAGCTTGTCTAATCAAACTATGCTGGTGCTACCGAACCATTCTTGGAGATGGATATTGGTCTTCCACCCTGTGTAGATTCTGTGTCCTTGTTATTTTCTTTGCCTTTTCCAAGTTGTTTAACATGGATGAGCTGAGAGAGAATGCTGGGTGATATATTCCTTGCCCATTTTTGAACTGATGGGATGAGACTTCATGGCATCTGGAGTCCTTTTGTTACTCATCCATAAATCCCTAATTGGCCTGATCTGTGCGCAGGATGACCAAGGGATTAGGCAGGAGGAATCTTCCACATTATCTGTAAGGTATGTTTTGGTCAGGTTATTGTGTGACCTCTTCTCCGTGGATTGTCACCATGTCGTGGTGCAGAAGCATGTGTTGTCCTGACATTCTGAAAACAATGCCATCTGGAGCTATGCTCCTGGTAGGGTCACCCATGGCGGTAAGGTCATGGGGGAGGTCTCTGACAAAGAGCAATCCAACCAAGACCTCAACAGTGGATCAGGCGGAGGACGATTGTTGACTTTAGTGGAGCGTCACAATGGCTGGGAAGGCGGAAGAAGGCTGCAGCAGAAAAGGGGCCCCTGTCGTCTTGGATTCCATGCCACTGGATTCTGACCCAGATCACCACCAGTCTCCCCACATTAAACAAAGTCATGAACAGGCGTCCTCCATAGGAGAGGACAGTCATACTCGTTTCGAGTGACCGCCAATGATTGTGTGACCAGTTTGTGGGACTAATTTTGATTGCTGCCCCCAGAAGTTTGTAAAGTTATTAAGGATATTTGTTTGTACTGTATTGTGGTGGTGGGATCTGGTTTGTTTTATTGTAGTGTAATTTATTTTTATTTTTGTAATTTTTTTAATAATTGAATACATTTTTTGAATTAAAAAAAAATGTTTGTAAAGTTGACCGGACTTGGCATTGGCATGTCCAAATTTATTGTTCAAATTGATGCCGGGGGTCTCTCTTTCTTTGGCTGTCATGATACAACTGAACGGTTTGCTAGTCTATTTTAGAGGGCACTTAAGAGTCAAATATATAGAGTGGGTCTGGAGTCATACATAGACTGGACCTGATAAGGATACCAGAGGGACATGAGTGAAGTTGATCAGTTTTATATAATCAGGTAGTTTTGTCGTCATTGTTATTTTGAAAACTTTGAGGAACTACTCAAATATGCATGATCTAAAGTGAGATAGCAAAAGAAATGAAAATGGATGCTTGCCATTTTCCAATGTTTCTTGGTAATCTGAACAAAGGGAAAAGGTGAAAGGAATTTAATAAAAACATTGAGAACTTTGTTTTGGAACATAACTACTTCAGGGATGCAAAAATGTAGGTCTGATAGGAACCTGTAAACCATTTGGAGAATCTACTGGTGTTCAATGATATTGAAGTACTATTATTTTAAGTCAGTAGCGATGTGGTGTTAATATGACCAAGGCATCAACCAAAGGCACTCAAGAATGGTTGCTTGAAAGAAAAACTGAGTTTCATAATGCAAGGGAGAATAGTAAGATTAAATGAGAACTTACCAGTTTGAAGTTTGATCTTTATTTTATGAGGAGTTACGATGAGCGATTACGTGAAGAAGAACCCCGCCAGTCGGCATGCGCGTCAATCTTCAAAGCCATGGTGTGAAATCACAGAAAACAACAATTGAAGTATTATAGTAAGATTATAACTCTAGAACTACCAGATGAGCTTCGTGATATGAGGGTTGGGAGCGGTGGGAACGGTGGGAACGTAACTCATCATAACTCCTCATAAAATAAAGATCAAACTTCAAACTGGTAAGTTCTCGTTTAATCTTACTATTTTACTTTGGAGTCACGTGAGTGATTCCGTGAAGACTTTAAAGGTCTGTGATTTCATGCCGATCCAAATCTAGGCGTATCACTGCAAGCAGTTGACTCAGGAGCAGTGAATTAGTAACAACATTGATTCATGATACTGATTAACATGTTAATGTTTTAATTCACAACTAACAAAAATATATACAATAGCAACTCCTCTCTCACAGGGAGAAGCTATGAAACAAAAGTTTAACACAGAATGGGCGAACACCCCGGATTCAACAAGCGGCTTGTTGTAGAACCTCTGAAAAGTCAATTCATTTGACCATCCTGCGGCCGAGAGGGTATGGTCTAGAGGGACGTCCATTGCCCTCGCCGCTGACGTTGATGCTGCCCTGGTGGAGTGAGGTTTAAAGTTTTGAGTATTAACTCTTGCACATCCCAGGACTTGCTTCAGCCATCGTCTGAGATGACACTTGCTTATGTGGCTTTTAGTGGCTTATAGGTGGTGCTACCTCGGACTCTCTGAGGCTCTGTGTGACATCAATATATCGCTTCAAATGTGCCACTACACACAGGCGTGAATCTGTGGGACAAGCTGACAATACAAGCTTGTATCCTGACACCCCTGGTCAGCTCTGTTTGAATAAGTCATAGATGTGAAAAGTAACATCATTTTGTGATGTCACCATCCTGTCCAGGCTCAGTTTGTGGAGAGTCTGAACCCTTTGCGCTGATGTAAGTGCCATGAGCATGACCAATTTGAGGGTGATCTTTAGTAAAGACAATGATGTGGCTGTTCCCCATTGATGGAGCACCGCGAGTACCATGCTCACATCCCAGATTTGAGAGTACCTAGGCTTAGGAGGATTGGAATTAAACACACCCTTCATGAATCTAGATATTAACGGGTGGGACCCTAAAGGCTGGAGATCTGACCCTTGGCACAAGTACGCTGACAGGGCACTCCTGGCACTGTTGATGGCACTGTAACTCAACCCTTCATTGGAGTGTAAGTGGGATAGGAATTCTAGCACATCTGGGATGGAGGCCATGTGATAAGTGATGTTCCCATGTAAGCAAAATCCCTCCCATTTCCTGATATGAGAGAGGTATTGCCTTTTTGTGCTATCCCTCCAGGATGATGTGATGGTATCCACAGTCTGATTGGACAGTCCCAGACCCAGGTACGGCCTTTTTTAAATCTGCAAATGAACAAATTTACATAATCATTCAATGGGTGTGGGTCCCCAGTCACAGGATGCACCAATATATTTACACGTTTTGGAACCAGCACATTAGGGTGCGTGGTAATTTCCAAAATGAGCGGGAATGGCTGTGTAGGCCAGTCGGGTACCACCAGAACCCCCGTAGCGGTGTCCTGCTTGATCTTAGTCAGGCACCGGCTGATGAGGCAGAAGGGGGGAAAAACATATAAAGACATTCCGCCCCAGTGCAGTGAGAATGCATTTACCGCCACTGCCCCAGGGTCTGGTTCCCATGAAATATACTTTGGTATCTGGTGATTAAGTCTGGATGCAAACAAATCGATATCTGGCATCCCATACTGAAGGACAATTTCACCAAATACTAAACACCGATTCAACATCCACTCGGTGTTGTCATTGAATTTGCGTGACCTGGTGTCTGCCACCAAATTGAGTCTGTCTGGCAAGTAGACAGCTGAAATCCAAATATTCTTTTTTATGCACCAGTGCCAAATAGTGTTAGCCAATCCATCACATGATTTTGACTTGATTCCACCCATATGATTGACATATGCCACTGCCGTGGTGTTGTCAATCTGCAACTGTACATGTAAGTGATGTTTAGTGGTACAATAAGCTTTGAGCCCATAGAATGCTCCTAACAGTTCTAAATAATTTATTCCATGTGATTGGAGAATCTGTGCCTCATGCGTATCCCATCTGCCTCCACAACTAGATCTGGTATCAGTAGCACCCCAACCTAGTGTACTGACATCAGTCTGTAAAATAAGTGAAGGTGCTTTGGTCAAAATTGTGCCATAACAATTTAATACATTTCTAATCCACCACTGTATCTCTGTGATGGCTTCAGATGGTAAGTGCATGGGCCGGTTGTAATGGTTTGTATGTATTCTCAGTGCCTGTACCTTTGCTCTCTGTAAATGCTGATAATGCAAAGGTCCATATTGGGCTGCTGGAGTTGAACAGCTGAGATTGATAACTCAGCTTCATCAAAGGTGTTTCCAATGATTAGAATGTCACCAAATAGGCCATGATTATATGGCCTTGTGATCGTAAGAACCAAATTACTGGTTTTAGCAGTTTTGTAAATATGCGAGGGGCTGAGGTTAATCCATTAGGTAGAGTTCGAAACTGCCACAATTGTCCCATCCAGTTAAATTTAAAATATCTGCGATAGTCTTTATGAACATGCATTGAATAATATGCATCTTGGCGATCTATACATGCCATATAACACCCCCTGGAAAGCAGGTGCTTGGCAGTAACAAAAGTTTCCATTTTAAAATGTTGATACTGCACAAACGGATTCAGTCCTGTTAAATCCAATATGATTCTACACCCACCATCCTTCTTTGGTCTAGGGAACACATTAGACATGAATTAATGGGTCTGATAGACTGTTTTCTCAATTACTCCTTTGAGGCATAGTTTTGCTATTTCAGCTTGGATCACCAAATTCACTTTTTGTGAGAAGATGAGTGCCCATTTCGGTTTGTGCAGGTTGGGTGGACACAGGTTGGGAATAAATTCAATTTTATACCCTTGAATACTCTGGTAGGCAATTCTCTCGCAATATGTTTCGACAGGAGCCAGACCCACCTACCTCCATGGTTACCGGTGCTCTTTGCCTGGTCCTGGGTTGTAAAGGCTTGTTTCCCCTTGCTCCTGCTGGGGAGCGCCAGTTGCGGACATTAAACCGTTGGCTTGGTCCTTGCCCAGCCCTGGTTTCCGCAAACCGCTTATAGGGGTATTGCCGTCGGAGAGTTCATTGGTCACTGGCGCCTAAATGAGACCGACAGTCTAGGCTTCGTCGTCCAGCTCCTTTACCCTTTTGGCCAGGTCTTCTCCGAATAATAGATTCGGCGGCTGGACAGTGCCAGGCTTGCATTAAAGCAGCAAACCTGGGATTAATGGTGGGGCGGATGGCGCTCTTTCTGAGACAATTAATCTCAAAGTGCACATTGCACATAAGAGCCAGGGCATCCTGCTGGCCTTCAGTCTGGAGCCCACCAACCACCGACCGACCGTTATTCCAGCCGCCAAGAGCTTTCCGCCACCAAGTCTGGTCGTTGGTTTGACAACCAATGACTCCATGGAGGAGTTAGGCGGCCGCCCGCTACCCGCACTCCCGTGGGGTTGAGACATTGTCGGCACGGCTCGCCTCGCTGTTCCGGATTTTTTCATGTTTGTACTTGTCCTCCGGCAACAAGAATTACCAGACGCAGAGACCTCGCACAAGTTTAACACTTACCTGAGGCTTTTTAAACTTACCGCTGGAGAAGCGCTGCTCCTCATAGCCGGTCGCTGCGCCATGCGTCAGGCGTAATGACGCGCATGCCGACTGGCAGGGTTCTTCATGGAATCACTCCCGTGACTCCGAAGTAAAATCTATGTTGAGAAGTCCAGTTTGGGATCATGAGGTAGGATGTGATAGTTTTACCAATGTGAAATTGGATTATTTATCCAGTACATCAAAATGATACCTTAGGAAAGTGCTCTTGCAGTCTGCTGCATTTGGAAAGACTGGCTGGAGTTGTGCTAATCCAATTAGATTTAACCAAATGCATTAACAAGAAACCATATATGTAGAAAAACTCATTTTTGTCACATAACAAGTTTGAATAGAGATTATAATAAGCTCCAGTATCTGAATAAAACAACTGCCTCAGAGTGTGCAGATAGACACAAAATGCTGGAGTAACTCAGCGGGACAGGCAGCATCTCTGGAGAGAACGAATTGGTGACATTTTGGGTCGAGACCCTTCTTCAAACTGATGTCAGGGGAGTGGGCGGGAAAGAGACAGAATGTAGACAGAGACAGTAAGACTGGTGGGAGAACTGGGAAGGGGGAGGGGATAGAGAGAGAGGGAAAGCAAGGAGTATTTGAAGTTGGAGAAGTCAATGTTCACACCGCTGGGGTGTAAACAGCCCAAGCAAAATATGAGGTGCTGTTCCTCCAATTTGCGCTGGGCCTCACTCTGACAATGGAGGAGGCCCAGGATGCTGCCATTCAACCAGTCAATAATTGCATGAAATTCAGTGCAGGAGTTCTTCTTTGCAACTACAAAAATCTGCCTCTACAATACTGCCCAATGGATTAACAATTCCTGATTTATCGACACACCCACGGACAAATGAGTTCCCATAACATTAACAAATTCAAAATTTTGATGTACGTCAATATAGTACTTAGAAAAACATGTAAGTCAGCGATCATGGATAAACTTTAAAAGACATTTCTTTCCTGGTGATAAATATTCTCCCTTCATCGCTCTTGCTTGAGTTCAACTCTTTCTGAACTCGAGTCGTAAGCAACTGCAGTTGCTGGTTTAAATCGTAGATAGATTCAAAATGCTGGAGTAACTCAGCATCTCTGGAGAGAAGGAATGGGCGAAGTTTTCAGTCGAGACCCTTCTTCAGTTATTCCAGCATTCTGGACATGAAATGCTTCCCGTCATGCAACCCTCAACTGACCATATTTCCCCTGGGAACATCAATAGGACCCACAATGTGACATATGGAACTGTAAAGCCAAGGCCAGGTGCTGTCCTGACCCAGACTACACACACGCTCAAAGGCCTGGGTTGTCTAACTGGCCACCAAAGTTACTGCCTTAAAGTAGCTGGACCCCTCTTTATATTTCAAAATAAACATTATTCAGGTAATAAATATACAAAACATTCTTCTGAACTATCAGGGGCTGTACTATCGTGCAATACATTTTTAACCAATCACAATTTTACCCCACACCTGTAGATTAACCCTTATTAATCCATGCCATTTATAATCTCCACTACACACATGTAAGCATGCCACCCATTACATGGTATTACGGTACTGCACGGTACTGCACTAACAAGGTCAGCCAGTTCTCAGAAGCCACGCCGAGCTGGATATGAATGGCTGGCAGTTTAAATGTTCTGGATTAGCTATGGAATAAAGACTAATCTTTAACAATGTATGTTGTCGTGGATCATTCACAAAGAACACCCTTCCCTTATTTTGAGGGGCGTCTCCATCACGCCCTGCCCCCCAATGTCCAGCAGGGGAAGGACCCTAGACTGTGATCCTCCCCCAAAGTGCCTTGGTGTTGGCTGCACCAAGCTTCAGTGCGTCCCTCAGCACGTACTCCTGGAGCGGGCCAGCTGGCAACATTCCCCGACGGATATCTCGCTCTGCTGGGAGGTCAACAGGTTTCGGGCGACGTTTCAGGCCAAGGCCTTCACTCTAAAGAAGGGTCTCAACCCGAAACGTCACCCATTCCTTCTTTCCATAGATGCTGCCTCACCCCAGCTGAGTTTCTCCAGCATTTTCGTCTACCTTCGATTTTTCCAGCATCTGCAATTATTTCTTAAACATCTCCAAAGGAGAGAGTGGGTAGACTAGAAACTAGCAATTGGATGTTGCACTTAACTATCCGGTCAGGTCAAACACAATTTAGTTTTGTTAATGGCTGCTTTGCTGTTGCAAATGTGAGCAAATGGATGATATCATACATGAAGATGAGATGCTCAATGTGGAAATAGGATTGGTGAGAGATTAAGTGTGTCCAGGCAGGAGATCCAATATGGAAAGTGCAGGAATAATAAAATATGCACATAATCTGAGCATTATTCCAGTATCTGTATACTCTATGAACGGAGAAATGTTGTTACAGTGAGATCATAGAATTGAAAATATACATAAATACTGTGTAAATGTTTTGTGTATATGCATATTAAGTACATATATCATTGTTAGCCTAGAAGATGCTAAATATATATTTCAGTGTACACTTTTATGAGAGTTAGATGTAAAATCCATAAAAGGTATCACAGCCCAATTAGCCATTCAGATGAAATTCAAGACCCACTCAGCAGCTAGGTTGGGTCTAGTGCAAACCAGTCCTTTTGGCCGTTAAAATCACAGTTGACATATTTAGCAATAGTAGAAAGGGGTGTCTATGTCTCCAAGAGGAAAAAGTGCGCATTGCTAAGGTCCAAGTTGCAGTACAGATGGAGAGGCTATATATTAGGGTCTTAAGAGCCTGTCCCACTTGGCCGTCATTTGCGCGACATTTACGCGACCTGGTAGCGTGTGGGTAGCGTGGGACGGGCGCATGGAGTGGCGTGGAGGAGTGTGGAGTTGCACGCGGTATTGCGCAGCGCTCCAGGATTTCGTTCTGCACGAAATCTTCGCGCGCCACCGGCCTGTTGCGTAATTGACGGCCAAATGGGATACCCTGGCGCAGCGCAACATCTCACCTCCAACAGCAGCAGAAGCAGGCAAGCGATCACTGACCTCGGCCTGGGGCTCACGGCCGTTGCGGATCTGGTTCCGCCCCCACTCCTACTCCCAGAGCGGATCCAAGATGATTGAAGAAAGACACAAAATGCAGGAGTAACTCAGCGGGACCGGCAGCATCTCTGGAGTGAAGCAATGGGTGACGTTTCGGGTCCAGACCTTTCTTCAGACTGAATATACTCCTGCATTTTGTGTCTATCTTCAAATTACGCCATGCGCTCCAGACGGCTGTGCGGACGCATGATGATGTGCGCGACCATCGCACGTCAGTCACTACCGGCCTGTCGGGTAAATGACGGCCAAGTGGGACAGGCCCTTTAGAGTCACAAAGTTTTACAACATGGAAACAGGCCCTTCGGCCCAACTTGCCCACACTGGCCAACATGTCCCAGCTACCCTAGTCAAACCGGGGTGGGAGATTGCAACCTTCACGTGGTCCACCCTGTTTTGACTAATGCAATCAACCCGACGTGCACAAACAAGATCAAATAGAACAAATTTACCTACAACTTTAGGCTGTGCATGCCAGAAGAAGATTAGTCACACCGGCCTGTGTTTGGTTCATATCCCTCCAAACCTGTCCTATCCATATACGTGTAACTGTTTCTTAAATGTTGGGATAATCCCAACCTCAACTACCTCCTCTGGCAACTTGTTCCATACACCCACCCTTTGTGTGAAAAAGCTACCTCTCAGATTCCTAAAATATTTTCCCCTTCACCTTAAACCTATGTTCTCTGGTTCTCAATTCCCCTACTTTGGGCAAGAGACTATGTGTATCTACCCGATCTATTCCTCATGATTTTATACACCTCTATAAGATCCCCCCCCCCCCCTCATCCTCCTGCGCTCCAAGGAATAGAGACCCTGCCTACTCAACCTCTCCCTGCAACTCGGACCCTAGTCAGTCTCAGTCCCGGCAACATCCTCGTAAATCTTTTCTGAACCCTTTCAAGCTTGACAATATCTTTCCTATAACGTGGTTCCCAGAACTGAACACAATATTCTAAATGCAGTCTCACAAACATCTTTTCATCTGCAACATGACCTCCGAACTTCTATACTCAATATTCTGATTGAAGGTCAATGTGCCAAATTGTAGACAATTGCAGATGATTGTAGACAATTGCAGAGGGCTAGGCAATCCACAGATGCATTTGCTTTATTTATTCAATCTGATTCCTATATTATGTCTGATTACTGATATTGGAAATTTGCAACTGAGATGTGGATGATTTTAAAAGAAGTGATGTCTGGGTGGGTACCAATCTTTGTACTTGACCTCGCCATCTGCAATGCCAATGAAGCCCATCGCAACACTCATCTTTTACACATAAAGCCAAAGTGCACCAATGTCTGCCTTATAGCCCTATGCCTATGCTGAAGATATCAAATAATTGATGAAGGAATGCATTGGCTCTCTCTGCCCAGCAGTGCCATGCAGTTGGCTTTCATTTTTTTCCAGTAGGATTAATTGTGTAGCAATACCCATTTAGGGGTTTATAGCTACTCATTTTGGACATAAAACAGGATTGTCAATTCCCATGAAAGATTAAACAGATTAATGTTATCAACAAAACAGGAGCTGCTTTTGAAAACTTTGCTGGAACAAAACTGCATTCTAATCGTATTAGCAAGGATTGAATTACACTCGAGTCATCACGATATGATAAAAAAGTAAATTATTAGGCTTAACACTGCAGCGTGGCATTCTACACATTAACTCAAGTCTATGAAATGTTTCATGTGCTTGGAAAATTATGGTGATAGAGATCATATTAAGGACATTTTTATTCCCACGTTCCTTCATAATAAAGGAAATTCAGTAGTCAGCAGCCTCGAAAGTTGAGTAATTATTTTTTTCCATTAAACTTGGCATCATTACTGAACTGGCAGCCTCCTACGCGAGGCAAGTAGATCAGAGCAATATGTTTTTTGCCAAAGGGAGAGATTAGCACACACCATCAAAGCTTTGCTGAGTAATGCACAGAGGCACGCATTGTGCCCAGTACTGCAGGTAAGTGGCAGGCACATAGTGAATCAAACATCCCAGCCCAATGCGACAGAGGTAGAAATAGCGAGATGTAACAAATATTCCCATCTTAACTCCTCTCAGATAAAACTTAGCAATAAGATAGACACAAAAATCTGGAGTACTTGTCTTGGCAGAAAAACCAGATCAATTGTTCAAGACATGGACACCCTTTACCAAATTCTTACAAGGAAAGTATGGCGCAACACAAATCTAAATTTATATCCAATTCTGGGTTGGGTGAGGAGGGGGGGGGGGGGACGAGGGGCAGGTATATCTCCACTTTCCTTTTTTCTTTGTCTTTCTCTTCCATCTCTACGTTCTTTTCGCCCGCACTACTTTGGTAGTCCAGGGGTCTTTTCTCTGTGCTTTTTCGAGCCATCTTTTCACTTCTCACTTGTTCCCCCTCTGGTTCTCTCTCTCTCTCTCTCTCTCTCTTCTTTTCTCTCATTTTCAGGTTATAAGGTTAAAAATGAAGCTGTACAATAATTGCATAATTTTAGACGCCGAATGTTTTATCCTTGTACAATTGCTTCTAATAAACAAATAAAAAAATAAAATATAAATAATCAAAAAATCTGGAGTAACTCAGTGGGACAGGCAGCATCTCTGGAGAGAAGGAATGGGTGACGTTTCAAGTCGAGACCCTTCTTCAGACTAAAACATAGCAATGTTTTAGTTAATATCAGCTGAGTGAGATTGTAACAGCAACTTTTTTGATTTGCAAAATATTTTGTTGTGATGGATCAACACAGCAAGTTATTAGAAGAGCTAGGGACAGACTGGTATTTTGAAAGTACTTTATGTATTTCCCATTTTATAGGGGAAATGAGCCATTGCAATGTAACTATTGGCATGCCATGTAACAATTGCCCTCATTTCCCACAGGGAATGCTTCAATCTCAAATTTCTACCAATTTCCCACTAGATTAATGTCAAAAGGGCCCCTGCCAAATTTCAGTGCCAATGCATTTAATTCAACTGACACCATAATGTTGCCTGGTGCAAACTAAATAAATCATAATTCACAATCAACTAATCTGAATTTATTTTCTAATTGTTTATATTTAAAATGATTTGTCTGCACACAAATATCTATATGCCTTCCAAAGTCTTGGTGCTACAAGCATTGTGGTATTGCAGTAAAAATAATCAAATGTCCAAAAATTAATAGCACATCAAGAGACATTAATCCACCCTGCCCGCCCTCCCTCCCTCCCTCCGTACAGGGATAGTGTCAAATTTCATTACAGCCAGAAATAGGGAAACAGATTAAAAACAATTATGGAACATTACCGTACCTTATCTATATCGTGTTCATACCGCTTGGACAGTTTGCACCCCAGCGGTATGAACATTGACTTCTCTAATTTCAGGTAGTTCTTACTTTCTCCTCCCCTTCTCAGCTCTCCCTCAGCCCACTGGCTCCACCTCTTCCTTTCTTCTTCCCCCCCACCCTCACATCGGTCTGAAGAAGGGGTTTGGTCCGAAACGTTGCCTATTTCCTTTGCTCCATAGATGCTGCCTCACCCGCTGATTTTCTCCAACATTTTTGTCTAACCTACAAACCTGTACATCTTTGGAGTGTGGGAGGAAACCGAAGATCTCAGAGAAAACCCACGCGGTCACGGTAAGAACGTACAAACTCCGTACAGACAGCACCCGCAGTTGGGATTGAACCCTGGTCTCTGGCACTGTAAGTGCTGTAAGGCAGCAACTCTACCGCTGCGCCACCGTGACGCTCTCAATGCTGGGAGTATTATACAATATAATACTGTTTATTGTCATTTGAACCTCATTGAGGTTCAAACGAAATTTAGTTTCTGCAGTTATACATACAAGAAAAGAACCAAGACACAACACAATTTACACAAACATCCTTCATAGTGAAGCTCCTCCACACTGTGATGGAAGGCAAAGTCGTATCTCTCCCCTGCACTCCCCATTTCTCCTCCCGATGGCAGAGTCAAAGCCCCCGGCAGGCGACGGCAAATAAGTCCCGCGGCCATTCAGGCCGCTCCGGGTCTTGATGTTAGAGCCCCAGGCAGGCGCTAGCAAGTCCCACGGCCATTAAAGCCGCGCCGGTCGATGTAAGGCCCCACTCCAGGTCATTTTCGACCCCACAACTCGGGCGGGAGAAGTTGCCGCCGCGGGAGCTCCGAAAAGCGGTCTCCCACCAGGGACCCGCGAGCTCCCGGTGTTACCGTCCACCGGCCTGCAGCTGGAGCCTCTGAATCTGCGGGGTCGGGCAGCAGCAGCGCGCCACCACAGCTCCTCCCGTTCCGAACTTGGCCAGCCTCACGATGGTGAGTAGTCTGCAGCTCCGCGACTGGAGTCCCAGGTCCGGTTGGAGGCCGCTCCACGGTGCTTGGCCCCAACGATAACGGAGACCCGACAGAGGAAAGGTCGGGTCCTCCGTACAGGGAAAAGATTTTAAAAGTTTCCCCCACCCCGCTCCCCACCCCCCACATATACGCAGCTAAAAAAAACCACTAACTACACTCAAACGAGACAAAAAATAAAAAAAACAGACGGACTGCAGAGGCCGCTGCGATGAGAGTCGCGCCGCCCTTCCTTTGGCGAAGGATGATAATATCAACCGGTCCTCCACAGCTATCCGTCAGATGAAACATCAGATTGATCCCACTCTCTCTGGGCTCAGTCAAGGATCCCATGGCACTTCTCTGAAATATGCAGAGGAATCTTTCTTTCCTGGCCATTATCACGTTGCTGTGAGCAAATTTACGATCGTATTTCCCGCAATGAAGACAATACTTCAAAAGCAATTTTCTGTAAAGTGCTTTGAGACGTCTTGAGTTAATGATAAGCACTTTATAAAGTCTGCCTTGGACCTTTTTCTAGACAATGCGGTAGGCATTGAAATATGTGTAACCTCAGAGATCGTGGGGAAGTTGGGGAATGGGTGATGGGAATGCAATGAGATCATTCTTTGACTACACGGACAGCACAGTGGTGCAGCGGTGGAGTTGCTGCCTTACAGCGCTCGCAGCGCCGGAGACCCGGGTTCAATCCTGACTACGGGTGCTGTCTGTACGGAGTTTGTACGTTCTCCCCGTGACCTGAGTGGGTTTCCCTCGAGATCTTCCGTTTCCTCCCACACTCCAAAGATGTGCAGGTTTGTAGGTTAATTGTCTTGGTATTTAAATGTTAATTGTCCCTAGTTTGTGTAAGACAGTGTTAATGTGCGGGGATCGCTGGTCGGCGTGGACTCGCTGGGCCGAAGGGTATGTTTCCGCTCTGTATCTCTAAACTAAACTAAACTAGACTAGCTCCTTTTAGAGAAGAACAAAGCAAAGACATTGAGCAGAGGAGAAAGGATAGAGAGAGCCAAGATTGTCGGAAGATCACACCACATCCCTCTCACACATGTCCCCGAAGGCAAGAAGTAGTATAAGAAATCTCTTCAGAACAGACATTGCGGCTGGTAATTAATAACTGCTGTGAGGAGCGATTTAAAAAAGAGAGACGAATGAAATATCAAAAAATTATCATTTTTGTTATTAAGCAATTGTACAATTACAGTCTTAAATCCAAATACTATTTTAAAAGCCACAAATCTATACAATGCCTCCATTAAAGTGGCAGTATAATTTGACTCAAATGTGTTGAGCATTTGCACAATCATGTATTGCAACATATTTTTTTTTGCGGTTCATATTACTATGTTAATATGTCTTCAATTACTGTTCCTGTGTGTATTAGTATGATTGGCTGTATTCACAAAACCTTTGTTACAAATTATCTCGGGCTTAATAAGAAACAATAAAATCTGCCTCATCACTTCCTGCCACATGCAAATGCCCATAATGTGATCCGTTTGCGGTCATGAATTTAAAATGTGGATATTTAAAAATATAATAGAAACACAGAGCAGGTATAAATGGCTCTTTTTTTCTGGTTGGCAAGATGTAACTAGTGATATGCCAAAGGCCTGATGTCTCAACATGTTACCTTTTATATCGTTAGGATCAAGGCGGTAAAATATGACTGGTAAATATGCTGGCTAAATAGAGACTGCTTGGCAAGTGGGTTGTGAGGAAAAAATAAGGGTGGTATGAAGATAGATGGATGGTAGACAAAAAATGCTGGAGAAACTCAGCAGGTGAGGCAGCATCTATGGAGCGAAGGAATAGGTGTCGTTTCGGGTCGTGACCCTTCTTCAGACTGATATGGGAGTGGGGGGGGCGGGAAGAAGAAAGAAGAGTGGGCTGTGGGAGAGCTGGGAAGGGGAGGGCAAGGAGGGAGAAAGCAAGGACTACCTGAAATTGGAGAAATCAATATTCATACCGCTGGGGTGTAAACTACCCAAGCGAAATATGAGGTGCTGCTCCTCCAATTTGCGGTGGGACTCACTCTGGCCATGGAGGAGGCCCAGGACAGAAAGGTCGGATTCAGAATTGGAGGAGTTCAAGTGCTGAGCCACCGGGAGATCTGCTTTGTTAATGCGGACTGAGCGGAGGTGTTGGGCGAAGCGATCGCCAAGCCTGCGCTTGGTCTCACCAATGTAGAGCAGTTGACACCTAGAGCAGTGGATGCAATAGATGAGGTTGGAGAAGGTGCAGGTGAACGTCTGCCTCACCTGGAAAGACTGCTTAGGTCCTTGGATGCAGTCAAGGGGGGAGGTAAAGAGACAAGTAACTTTTAATGCAGATGCAAGGGAAAGTACCAGGGGAGGGGGTGGTTTGGGTGGGAAGGGACAAATTGACCAGGGATGGAGGTGTTGAGTGACTGGACATCCATGGTGAAGATGAGGGAATGGGGGCCTGGAAAATGGAAGTCATGGAGGAGACGAATAGCGGGTGAGGTGTCTTGGACATAGGTAGGGAGGGATTTGACCATGGGGGATAGGATGGAGTTGAGGTATGTGGAAATAGGTTTGGTGGGACATGAATAAGCAGAAACACCACTAACTTCCACCCGGCAGTCAAATTCACCTGGACCATTTCCGTCATCTCCCTACCGTTTCTAGACCTCTCTATCTCCATCGCAGGTGATAGACTACTGACCGACCTACTATAAACCCACTGACTTCCATGGCTATCTGGACTACACTTCTTCACACCCTGCTTCCTGTAAGGAATCTATCCCCTACTTCCAATTCCTTCCTTTTACACTGCATCTGCACCCAGGATGACGTGTTCTAAACCAGGGCATCGGAGATGTCCTAATTCTTTAGGGAAGGAGGTTCCCCTCTTCGACTATAGATGAGGCTCTCACCAGGGTCTCCTCTATATCTTGTAGCTCCGCTCTCACTCCCCATGCCCCCACTAGTAACATGGGCAGAGTCTCCCTTGTCCTCACCTTCCACCCTACCAGCCATCGCATACAACAGATAATCCTCCAACATTTTCGCCACCTCCAACGGGATCCCACCCCTGGCCACATCTTCCCATCTCCTCCCCTTTTGGCTTTCTGCAGAGACCGCTCCCTCCGTAACTCCCTGGTCAATTTGTCCCTTCCCACCCAAACCACCTCCTCTCCTGGTACTTTCTCTTGCAACCGCAGGAAATGCTATACTTGTGGCTTTACCTCCCCCTTTGACTCCATCCAAGGACCCAAGCAGTCGCTCCAAGTGAAATGTGACAATAGGATCAAAAGCGGATAAAATGGGAAAATTGCCCATTTTGGCAGGAAAACAAAAGAAGCTCATTATCTAAATGGTGGAAGATTTCAGAGCTCTGAGATGCAGTGAGATCTTGTCAGTCTAGCCGAGAGCAGGTTACCTAGACTAATACCTGGAACTGGTGAATATCCTTTTGAGGAAAGACTGAACAGACCAGCCTAGAAAAGTGAGAGGAGGTTTGATTGAAAAATTGTGAGATTCTGAGAGATTACAATCAGGTAAACGGTAGGGAATTGAAGAATACAGTTGAACAGAGGGATCTGGGAATAACCGTGCATAGTTCCTTGAAGGTGGAATCTCATATAGATAGGGTGGTAAAGAAAGCTTTTGGTATGCTAGCCTTTATAAATCAGAGCATTGAGTATAGAAGCTGGGATGTAATGTTAAAATTGTACAAGGCATTGGTGAGACCAAATCTGGAGTATGGTGTACAATTTTGGTCGCCCAATTATAGGAAGGATGTCAACAAAATAGAGAGGGTACAGAGGAGATTTACTAGAACGTTGCCTGGGTTTCAACAGCTAAGTTACAGAGATAGGTTGAATAAGTTAGGTCTTTATTCTCTGGAGCGCAGAAGGTTAAGGGGGGCCTTGATAGAGGTCTTTAAAATGATGAGAGGGATAGACAGAGTTGATGTGGACAAGCTTTTCCCTTTGAGAATAGGGAAGATTCAAACAAGAGGACATGACTTTAGAATTAAGGGACAGAGGTTTAGGGGTAACATGAGGGGGAACTTCTTTACTCAGAGAGTGGTAGCGGTGTGGAATGAGCTTCCAGTGGAAGTGGTGGCGGCAGGTTCGTTGGTATCATTTAAAAATAAATTGGATAGGCATATGGATGAGAAGGGTATGGAGGGTTATGGTATGAGTGCAGGCAGGTGGGACTAAGGGAAAAAAGTTGTTCGGCACGGACTTGAAGGGCCGAGATGGCCTGTTTCCGTGCTGTAATTGTTATATGGTTATTATATGTTATAGGTGTATGTGGCGAGGATGTTTCTTTCTGTGAAACAATCTAACAACAGGCCGCTGTTCAAATTAAGGGTTCACCCATTTTTTAAGTTTAGTTTAGAGATACAGTGCGGAAACAGATCCTTCAGCCCACCAAGTTTGCGCTGACCAGCGATCCCCGTACACTAACTCGCATTATCCTACACACAAGGGACAATTTACCATTTTGACCGAAGCCAATTAACCTCCAAACCTCTACGTCTTTGGAGTGTGGGAGGAAACCAGAGAATATCCACACAGTCATGGGGGGAACGTACAAACTCTGCACAGACAGCACCCATAGTTGGGATTGAACCCGGGTCTCTGGAACTATAATTATCCTGCTGCGCCACCATGCCACCCCTCAAATGAGAAAAAGACAAATTTAAGACAGAGAAAATGTGAAATATTTTTTCTCCGAGAGCCTCGAGTCATTGGAGCTTTCTTTCTCAAAGGGTAATGAAATCCGCGCATTTAAATATTTTTAAAGGTAGACTGATACTTAATGAATACGAGGGTGAAATGGGGACTGTGAGTGCAGGCGGGAAGTTACAATCAGATTCAACCATGATTTCTTAAGTGCTGAAGCAGGCTGGAGGGGCTGAGTCATTTACTCTTTTGTTCACAAGTCGCACGCTCACATGTAAAATAGCCGAAGCTGCTTCCAACGAAACGATCACACCCTGTTCCCAGATGAATAACCACAAGTTGACGAACTGGCAACTGAAATTACCAAGGAATTACTGTAAACGTCTGGGAAATATTTTCACTTCCTTTTTAGTGACGTTGGTCTGGATCAAAATGCAAGTTGGGGGTCAGGCAGCATCTGTGATGGCCAAGGAATGTTTGACATTTTAGGTCAAGACCCTGCATCATTCAAGTCTGCATGTTTATCCCTGGCAAGCCTGTAGTTCAGTGAAATATATCTCATTTCACACAGAAGGAAGACAATTCCGCACTAGGGGCCAAAGCTTGCATGAGAATGGCCTGAAAAGTGCTCCAGCAAACTATTTGGAAATGAGTTCAAACACACAGGTTCCGGGACTCGACTTCACCCGTTATTTGTTAATGTTTTTCACTTCAGTGTGTTTGTTTATGTCTGCTCCGGCGTGGTGCTTCCTTCCCCTGGTATTTAGAACTAAAATAAATCTTCAGAATACTTGTGTTGGTTTCAAAAAATTGAAAAACGAATGTTATGCCAACTTTAATCCAATTTAGCAGCAAAGCTTTTCAGTGTATCTTCCTGCACAGTGTGAAGTGGCCTTCAACTTGCAATCCTGTCCACCCACAGTGACATCTCACCCTTGCAGTCTCAAGCACCTCGCCACCTCTGCTTTAAAGAAAGGCTCCGCTTCCATCTTTATTTTTCTTCCCACAGAGGCAGCTTGACCTGCTGGCCTGAGCAGGTATTTACAGCTTTTTCTGTTTTGAACTTTAGATTTCCAGCATCTGCAGATTGTCTGATTTTCATTCACTGTCGGCAGCTCTCCATTGGTTGTACCAGTTTTCCAGTACATTGTGGAGATGGGTAAACTGAGTATATGGCGGGGAGGACAAAACACTTCATGAGCGTCTACACACCTAAACGGTAAAGGGTCTGTCCCACTTGGGCGACCTAATTGGTAAGTTTAGATGAGTTTGAAAGACCTCCTTCGACTATGTAGAAGACCTCCTTCGACCTCCTTCGACTAGGTTGAAGACTAGCTACGACTTGCTACGACTAACTTCGGGAAAATTGGACACCGAATAATGGAGAGTGAAGACGACCTCCTTCGATCTCCTTCGACCTTCCTTCGACTATGTTGAGGACTATCTACGACTACCCTCGATTACCTACGACTAACATGATGACCTACTACGACTAAACCTACGAGTAAAAAAAAGTATCGATTGTTTCCATGGCGACCTTTTTTGACCTTTTTTTAAAAAAAACGCCGCGACGTAGCTGAGGCCTCGAGTACGTGGAGACCACTCTCGAGCATGAAGGGGAGTTACGAAGACCTCCTATAACCTCGTGTCGACCATGCTGCGAACATGCGTCGGGGGCAAACTCGCCAGAACTCGCGTATTAGTTCCCCCAAGTGGGACAGGCCCTTAAATAGAAAACAGGAATGAAATTCAGATTCTATCCACTGATTCTTGCTTTGGTCATCAATCAATTCCAAGCTGCAGTGGGGAAGTCAATAGTAACTTCACAATAATAAATTCACACTTTGAAATGTAGAAAATTATGATTATATGTAGACACTAGGCAGGAATTGTGTCTCTGTTACTTTTATCCTGGTGTTGCACCAGTCTCAGATCCCTCCAGTAAAATATACATTGGTTAGCCAACATACTAGGGCAGTCTTTGGTGCAGAGGGGATTGTAAAATGGAAAGCATTGCTATGAAGTGCATACAGATTTATGTTCAGCCCAGAGGAAGTGTCTCAGTCCAACATGGTAACTGTCCGTCTCCTTCCACCGCTGCTGCCTGACCTGTTGCGTTTCACCAGCATAATGTCTTTTGCTCAAGATTCCAGCATCCGCAGTCTCTTGTGTGTCCACATATTTATTTAGTTTAGTTTAGTTCAGTTTAGTTGGCTGGAGATACAGCGCGGAAACAGGCCCTTCGGCCAACTGGGTCCGCGCCGACCAGCGATCTCCGCACATTAACACAATCCTACACACAGTTTGGGACAATTTTTATATTTGCTAAGCCAATTAACCTACAAACCCGTACGTCTTTGGAGTGTGGGAGGAAACCGAAGATCTTGGAGAAAACCCACACAGGTCACAGGGCGAACGTACAAACTCCGTACAGACAGAACCTGTAGTCGGGATCAAGCACAGGTCTCCGGCGCTGCATTCGCTGTAAGGCAGCAACTCTACCGCTGCGCCACCGTGACATGTGTGGGTCGCATTTATTTATGTATCATAAATGTTTAAATTAAAATACTGTACTTATTTGCACTAAGAATATGAAATATGGTGATGTGAAATTATTTATACATTATTAACTCGATTGTCTGGTAATACCAGAGAGGGGAAGAAAATGGAAGAAAGAGGAGGTTGAGAATGTCTGCAAAATCTCCAGCCAGCAGACTACTCCACTGGCAATTATTAGTTCATGAGCCTAGATAGTGAGGATCGACACGGGATCTCTGTACCCGACACCCATGCACACAGGCTGGTGTTCAGGAGCAGGAATCTTTGGTGAATTACTTTCACATATGAATAAACCAAGAGCAGTGAAGTGATATTGTGGCCATTTGCTGCCTACCATTTGCTGCATTAGCTTGTGCTAGGTTTTCGTCCACCTTTGATCATCCTGAGGATGGCTCCACTTGAGGGAGGATCTGTAACTCGGGGTCTTGGTTCAAAAATAAAGGCTGCCCATTCAACACAGAGATGGGCGGCACGGTGGCGCAGCGGTAGAGTTGCTGCCTTACAGCGCCAGAGACCCGGGTTCGATCCCGACTATGGGTGCTGTCTGTACCGAGTTTGTACGTTCTCCCCGTGACTGCGTGGGTTTTCCCCGGGATCTCTAGTTTCCTCCCGCACTCCTAAGATGTATGGGTATGTAGGTTAATTGGCTTGGTAGAAATGTAAAATTGTCCCTAGTGTGTGTTTGTAGGCTAGTGCTAGTGTGCGTAGATTCGGCGGGGTTTCCACGCTGTACCTCTAAACTAAATTAAACTAAGATGATGAATTTTTACCCCTTCCAGGGTTGCAAATCTATGGAATTTTCTTCTTCAAAAGGCATTGGAAGAAGAGTGTTTGAATATTTTTAAGGTGGTGCTAGACGAACACATGGTAAGCAAAGGCATGAAGAGTCACTGGAGGCAGATGGAACTTAAGGGCCTGTCCCACTTGGCCATCATTTGCGCGCCATTTACGCCACCTCCAAAAATGTGGTCATCGCGTTGAGACGCACGGGTAGCGTGTGTGTAGCGTGGGACGGGCGGATGGAGCGGTGTGGAGGAGTGTGGAGTTGCGCGCGGTATCCTCGCGCGCCACCTTCGTGACGTATCGCGTATGCACACTGACACATTGGGTACACACGCTGACGCATTGGCATCGCACGCTGGCGTCCCGACGTCTCACGTGTATTGCCTGGTGACGCATGGTTATGTCACCGTGCGTAACCATGCATCGCCACGCGCCGCAGGGTATTTTAACAACGTCACGTGAACCAGACGGCATGATGACGCGTGATTTGTGCGCGACATCGCACGTAATGACGCGTCGATCTACTTTACATATGACGCGTAAATGAGGCGCAAATGACGGCCAAGTGGGACAGGCCGTTTAGGAGTCAGATCTTACTGCGATGGCCGTATGGCCCCTTGAATGTGGCTCTGCCATTCAAGAAGATCTTAACCCCAGTTCCACAATCCCGGCCTGTTCCCCTATAAACCAAAAATCTGTATGTCTCCAGCTTGAATTGAAGAATTAATTCTCCATAATACTCTTTGGTAATTTCACAGATCCGTGACCCTGTGAGAGAAGACATTCCTCCTAATCTCTGAGTTATCCTGAGCTGTGCTCCTTTGTTCTAGACTCCCTCACTGTCTCATATGTTTATATATGTTTCATCTGTCCACAACCCGATAGCAGTGCTGTACTACTACCTACCTCATTGGTGACCCTCGGACTATCCCTGATTAGCCGTTGCTGGCGTTAACTCGCACTAACCATTATTCCCTTATCATGTTTCTGTGCACTGTAAATGGCTCGATTGTAATCATGTATTGTCTTCCCACTGACTGGTTAGCCCGCAACAAAAGCGTTTCACTGTACCTTGGTACATGTGACAATAAACTAAACTGAAACCGATCTGATCTCTTCTCATTCTTCTGAACCCAATGAGTAGTGCTAGCCTGCTCAGGCTTTCCTGATTAATATCGATTGTTAACAGTGTGTCATGGAGAGGGCGAGCTGTATTGTACAAGATGCTCCGCAGTATGAAGAGCATCCTCCCCTCCAAGACCACCTCCCATGAATCCAACTCCGCCCCCAGGACAGAGTCAGCCTTCCTGATGAGTTTGTTAATCCTGTTGGCGTCCGCGGCCTTCGCCCTGCTGCCCCAGCAGACGGCAGCGAAGAAGATGGCACTGGCTACCACCGATTGGTAGAACATCTGCAGCATCTCACTGCAGATGTTGAAGGAGCGGAGCCTCCTCAAAAAGCTCAGCCGGCTCTGTCCCTTCTTGTACAGGGCCTCATACCCATGACCCCATTCACATGCAGGAACTCTTTATCCACTGCATCTGCTGACTCCTCTAATCCATCTTCCATGTCACATCCTCAAAGAACTTCAATGTCTTCTTCAAACATGAGTCCCATTTCATAAAACAACATTGATTTTCCAAATATCTTAATACTACTTCCATAATAGTGTGTTGCTGTATTTCATGGTGCGCATTACGCGCGCATAGTGCGTGATGACATAGGCAGTGACGCGCGGCCGTGCGCGGCGTAGCAGGATTTTGTGATGTACAAACTCTTTGCGCGCCATCTGCGTGACATGCAAATGAAGGCCAAGTGGGACAGGCCCTTAAGTGAATAGAAACTTACATTTGTGTTTTTTCAACTCTTTAGGACATATCGAGGGGACAAGCACGACCAATGTGTGCGGTCTCTCAGGTGTTAAAACCCTTGGATGCAGGCCGTCATATCCAGGGCTTTTGTCAGCTTTCACTTCACTGTCAGCTTGTCACTCTGCTTGTTACCTTTTCTCCAGAAACGGTGATCGTTTTAAGTCCACACCTCCCCTTTGCCCTCAGATTCTATGAGTATTAGTAAATTTTAGTGCCTTCCACATTGAAGACAAAGGCAAAATATTTATTCAAAGTTTCTGCCATTTTCTTATTTCCTTCATCTTCTAATAAACTAATGTTCAACTTAACTACTCTACTTTTTATATGCTTGTAGGCTTTTACTGCCGTTTATTACTTTACTCTCGTAAAGTATTTTCTTCCTCTTTATTACTTTTTCAGTTATCTTTGGCTGGTTTAGAAATGTTTTCTCAATCTTTTGACCGACCATTAACCTTTGTAAAAATGTTTACATTTTCTTTCAATGTGATACTATCCTTTACTTCCCTTTTTAGCCCCAGAGAGAACATTCATCTTGTAGAGTCTTTATTTTTAATGGACGCTTTTCTTAACTAAGAATTATGAAGTGGTACCTGATAATATGTCTACTATTCTTATCTATGGTCCTAGCATTCAAATTTCTTCCCCAACACATGTACTTCCAGCATTTTCAGTTTTGTTTCAGATTTCAATCATATGCAATTATATTTTACTTTTTATTTGCCACCATGACATATAATTGCCTTTATTAAGGTTTTAAAATCAAATCAAATCAAATCAAATCAAACTGCAGATGCTGGTTTCCACTGCAGATGTTACAGGCTCAGTCAGAGATCACTCGAGGGTGGCTGCGGGAGGCGCCCCCTGGAGAACGAGGGCTGAAGAGGCCCAGGCGTGGAGTGAGACATTGGACGACCTAAATGGAGGCGACGGGCCTTTGTGGCCAGCTGCAGCTAGGACTGTAAAATAGTCTGAAGACGGGTCTCGGCCCGAAAGGTCACCCATTCCTTCTCTCCAGAGATGCTGCCTGTCCCGCTGAGTTATTCCAGCACCTTTGTGTCTATCTTACATTTGATAAACTCATCTTCAAGACTGCAATTGACAATTTGATTTGTCTATTCTATCCATAGATATTATCCATGATTATTGAAGCACCTTTCCTGCATGTCCATAATATTTCACAATTCACAGTCCTACAGAGTAACTACTGTTGCTTTTCCTAATCTCCAGTCAAATTGATTATCCATATGGATCCTTTGAAACTGGATCACTTCTCAATGTTCTGCTGATCTTATATTTCTGTTTATGCTTCCAAAATATCATTTGCCTCAGAATATTCATTTCCCAATCTTGGTCAATTTGAAACTACATCTCATCAATGGCTTCAGTTTGCGATGGTCTCTTCCCGACGGGTCACAGCTGCGGCCTTGCCTGACAACGGGCCTGGCTCGCTGCCGTGGCAACATGGACCAGCCCGGAGAGGTTGCGGCCGATCCAGGCCTCTGCTCATCCCGTAGGCCGCAGAGGAGGGAGTCGGGCAGAGGGCCGGTATGTGGAATCGGGGTGGGAGATAGTGCAGGGCCTCGACGGTGGAGAGGGCCACTGGAGGCCCTACAGCAGCCTGCGGCTCACCCCGTGGACTGGGAATCGGATAGGGGGTGGCAGTCGATGGTGGCAGACGTTGGGCCTGGACGACCTTCCGCACCCTCGAGGTCGGCTGTGGGAGGCACCCCCGGGGAAACGAGGGCTGATGAGGGCCAGGTGTGGCGAGGGGCCGGATCTTGGGATGACAAGAATGGAGGCGACAGGTGCTACGGGCTTCGTGGCCAAGCTGCAGCTGGGACTGTAAAATAGCCCCAACATGGCACTCCTTGCATATGGAGTCCATGGGCCATTCTGTTCATGCTGCACTGACCTGGGCAGTTGTGCTTATGTATGAGGATAGTCTTACTGAGCTGTATGCAAAACATGTATATCACTGTACCTTGGCACACACATGACAATAAAGAAACCATTGATCTATTGGCTACTGTATCCATATATTTCTATTTACGCCTTCAGTTCATCAACCCAGTTATGAATAGCATGTGCTTTCTGATGAACAACCATCTTCCTACTCTAACTCTTTGCATCGTCCTGTACCGAGTCACTATTGTTATTGCTACTTGCTTTGCTACTCTGTCTCTTTTGTTAACTTTCTACATTTCCTTCTTTCCCCACATGCCTCCCTCCCCTCCCCCACCACCACCCCAGTGATTTGTCCTTTCTACAGCCTTGGTTATTTGATATGCCAAGTAGCGCTTCCTCATAGTTGCATCTCTGTTGTATTGAATTGAATGAAAGGAGGGGAGGGGGGTTTCAGGAGTATGCACAGAAATTTCAAAAAACCCAAAGGTTTAACTATTTGCTCACAGCAGTCCTAGAAGTAGGTGATAATGAGAAGGTAGGCACAAAATGCTGGAGTAATTCAGCGGGTGAGGCAGCATCTCTGGAGAGAAGAAATGGGCGACGTTTCGGCTCGAGACCCTTCCTCAGGGGAGGGGGCGGGACAAGGATAGAATGGTAGTCGGAGACAGTAAGACTGACAGTAAGAACTGGGAAGGGGGAGGGAGAAAGCAAGGGCTACCTGAAGTTAAATAAGTCAGCAATGTTCACACCGCTGGGGTGTAAACTACCCATACGAAATATGAGTCGCTGTTCCTCCAATTTGCGCTGGACCTCACCCTGACAATGGAGGAGGCCCAGGACAGAAAGGTCAGATTGGGAATGGGAGGGGGAGTTGAAGTGCTGAGCCACCGGGAGGTCAGGTAGGTTAAGAAATAATGAGGGTTACACAAAAAGCTGGAGAAACTCAGCGGGTGCAGCAGCATCTAAGGAGCGAAGGAGATAGGCGACATTTCAGGTCGAGACCCTTCTTCATCCTGCTAATTCTTGATCCTGCACAGTTTTCAATATCAAACCCCCCAAAAAAGGGCACCATTGGAATTTGTGTCAGAAAATGTTGGAGGTCGAACATTAGGATGTGACAATTCATTTTGTTGAGAATAAAATGTGAAATGTTCTGCATTGCACGGATTTACAAGGCAAATTCCAACCAGGAAGTTCGCCTTACTGTAATCATTTAATCTTTTTCAGTGACATAGTAAATAGTGGACAGTGTACATTAGTCTTATTAATAGCAAAACATTTTTTTGTTCTGAATATATCAATAAGCATTTCTTCTATAAAAGGAGAATTTGAAGTAAGTTACCTCATCTACGCTAAAGACCACATGCAGTCCAGAGCACTCAAAGACCAGGCAGCCATATCCTTCGTAAACCTTCCTTAAGGGCCTGTCCCATTTTCATGACCTAATTCATGATCTTTTTTACTCGTGGGCATTTTTCACCGTGCTAGAAAATACGCCCCGACCTACTTGATGCCACGAGTACCTACGACTAGCATCACGGTCTGCTACGACCTCCTACGACCTCGTGACGACCATGCTGCAAGTATGAGTCAAGGGCAAACTCGGCAGAGGTTGTGAATTAGGTTGTGAAAGTGGGACAGGCCCTTTAGTTAAATGAAGTCTGTGTTTTGTCAACTTTATGGGCACAGCTGCTTTTAGCATTACTCTCTAACTGGCAGATAATTGATACATCTACCGAGCACTGATCTGATTGTATGACCAATGGGAAATCTAAGCAAGTTTACGGGAACATAGGTTTCAAATTTGCAAGTGTTCTTGAGACTCCACTGGAATGGCTTTACATGGTCCCCAATGAGAAAAAGCTATGTATAATACAGAAATGTGTTGGAAAGAACTGAAGATGCTGATTTAAACTGAAGATAGACACAAAAAGCTGGAGTAACTCAGCAGGACAGGCAGCATCTCTGGAGAGAAGGAATAGGTGACGTTTTGGGCCGAGACCCTTCTTCAGTTTGAAGAAGAATCTTGACTACAAAACATAATAGTAAGATTAAACGAGAACTTACCAGTTTGAAGTTTGATCTTTAGTTTATGAGGAGTTACGATGAGGGATTACGTGAAGAAGGCCGTCAGCCCGCATGCGCGTCAATCTTCAAAGCAGCGGTGTGAAATCACAGATAACAGTTGATGAACTGAATATAGTAAGATTCGAGAGTAGGGGACTTCCGGTGGCGCTATGGAGGGTTAGAGTCCAGCGCCAGCTAGCTCCATCTAAAAATCACGAAAAACGGGGATAAAACGGACCTACCTGCTGTTTCTGCACCGGCTGCCTGCAACGCTGCCGGTAACGAGTGAGTGACATCATCCGGTATGTCTATGCAGCACTCCCCCCCCAAACAACTGAAACGGCCGGTAAGGCAAAAAACGGCTACGGAAGAACAAGGCCCGACTGAAGCCTCGGCCTCAGGTACAACATCATTCCAATAAGATGTCTCGAAAAAACCAAAGTCTAAAAAATCTTCTGAGGTAGAAGATCTTAGGATTTTTCTTGCTCAGGAGATTAAAAATATAACACTAGGTCAGGAAGAGCTAAAAGAAGAATTGAAGAGAGTGAATGTCAGAGAAGAACTTCAAAATTTCAAGGAAGAGTTTAAGGAGTTCAAGTTGGAGATGAAGGAAGAAATTAACTCCACAATCCTTGAATTAACTGAAAAATGGAGGTTGGAAACAGAAGCAAGGCTGAGCCAGCAAATTACAGAGATGGATGCGGAGACGGAGGTTATAATCAACTCGGTGGAGACTAACTTTAATGCAAGATTGGAGCCTGCCGAGGAAGCATTGAATCAACATGCTACAGCCATAACAAATCTGGAGGAGATTGCTTCAACAAGCGCTGAAACAACAAAGCAGCTTATCAGAGAAAACCAACGCTTATCAGACCTACTGAGCAAAATAACCGAAAAATGCACTGAACTGGAAAGACATCAGAGGCGTCAGAACTTAAGAATCGTGGGTATTCAAGAAGGGAGAGAGGGGAAACGAGACCCCCGGGAACTTGCAGCAGACTTATTTCAAAAAGTTTTAAACTTGGATCAAAAGCCTCTGCTAGCCCGAGCACACAGGGTGATGAGACGTCGTCCACGGGCGGGTGCCCCTCCAAGACAAATGATAGTAAAGGTACAATATGACCATGTACTGGAGGAGATGATGAAGAGAACTTTCGTACCAGGAATCTTATGTATGAGGGAGATAAGATCAGTATCTACCGAGATTACCCTGTGGAGGTCTCCAGGAAGAGAACGCAGTTTAAAGAGGCAAAGAATATACTGAAGGAAGTGAAAGGATTGAAGTATGGTCTGATGTACCCGGCTACATTAAGAGTTGTACATTACGAGGATAAAGAACACTTCTTCACCAAACCGGCGGAAGCATTGGAGTTCGCCCAGAAGATCAAGCCTGCCTGATGACTGAACATTATTTACAAAATAAATGATGTCAACGAACAATGTAACTGTGAAAGGTCGGATGGTTCTTAGGCCTGGTTATATCTAAGGACAATCGAAACTGGAGATGGATGCTGAATAAGGCCTTTCCCATGGATGTGTTACATCTATGGCTATTATTATAATATTATTAACATAATAACTAATAAACATTAACATTACTGTGCGGTACTTTTAATAATTATTACTAATGGACACTAATTACTCACAATTGAATTATTTAGAATTAGTTAAACGGTTGGATATAAAGTTTGATTTCACTTTTCTTCTCTTTCATTCCCTTTTTTTTGGGGTAATTTTTATTTTATTTAAATTTTTTATATATTTTTTACATATATTTAACTAATGGAATTTGAATATTTTGGGACCTATAATTACCACCCCCCGGTAAAATATCGCTATGGAAATGTCATTTTAAAGAGAGTACGGAGCTAGTCTTATATTTTTTTTACATCGACCACGGAAGTCGGTAGATGGTTAGCCATGCTAGTATGGCTATCACTAACTACACTATTTCTAGATGTAGTTTTTTCTTTCTTTATGCACATTACTAACCTTTTAAACTATTCTTTTTTTAATATAATACTTTATTATAATTTTAAGTTAGAATGGAGTTATGAACTTTCTCAAAGGAGATATATACGTGAGAAAGATCAATGGGATTTAAAATTCATCTATTCGAGGTTCGGGTGTAATGTGGGGCTTGTCGAGCTGAACCATCTGCTCTCTTATAGACCTCCCTAAACAAAAGATGCAAGACTTAAATATGAAGATCGGGGGTGAAGGGCTAACATTTTGCAGCTGGAATGTTAAGGGTATTAATGAACCAATTAAGAGAGGTAAAGTATTAGCACATTTAAAAGCACTTAAAACAGATGTAATTTTCCTCCAAGAGACACATTTAAAGAAGGATGCAGAGCATAGATTGAAAGCTAAATGGATTGACAAAGCGTATCATTCTTCATTTACACATAAATCCAGAGGTGTTGCAATATTAATCCGTAAAGGGATACCTTTTAAACATATATCAACTATAACGGACAGTGATGGTAGATATATTATATTACGAGGAGAACTATATGCACACAAATTGACTCTTATTAATGTTTACGAACCAAATTTTGATAGCCCTTTGTTTTTTAAGAACATATTTAATACAATTCCGGAAATATCACAACACAATTTAATAATTGGAGGAGACTTAAATTGTACATTAGATCCCTATTTAGATAGGTCATCAAAACAACAGAAAACAAAATCCCACTCCAGTGATTTAGTAAACGCATATATAGATACTAGTAATATCAAAGATGTTTGGAGAATAGAAAATCCAACTGGACGAGAATATTCATTTTACTCACCGGTACATAAAACATACTCAAGAATAGATTATTTTTTGGTGGACTACATTGACTTATAATTCAAAATACCACAATGTTATCATATCGGATCATGCTGCTTTAACATTTATGATTAAAATCAATGGAAGGACGGAGAAACAGGTACAATGGAGACTTAACCCACAAATTTTAAAGGAGAAAGCATCTCAGGAATATCTTACCAAACAGATTAATATGTTCTTTGAAATAAATGATAATCCCGAAATGTCTGCCTCCTTACTATGAGAAACATTTAAAGCATTTACTCGGGGAGCCGTGATCTCTTCCCAAGCATTTTATAATAAAATGAATCAGGTGATACAACAGGCTTTGGAAAGGGAAATTAAACAATTAGATATAGAGAATGCGGCTACACCAACTATGATAAAACATAATAAAATTGAAGCATTGAAATATAAATCAAATAAAATATATTCAGACCAAGTTGTAAAATTTTACCAATATACTAAACAATTACATTTTGAATTTGGAGATAAACCTCATAAATTATTGGCTCGTCAATTACGGAAACTGGACAGGGAAAAAACAATTCATAGGATTAAATTAGACAAAGGAGAAGCATTAGTACAATCTAAGGACATTAACGAGAGATTTTTGCAATACTATCAAAATCTTTATTCTGCTAAAACTATAGATCACCAGACAGGAATAGAAGCATTCTTACAAAAATGCAATCTTAAAGGGTTAGATGTGAAAGATAGAGAATTATTAGATGCCGAAATAACAGTAAAAGAAATTGAAGAGTCTATCAGATCACTAAAAAATGGTAAATCTCCGGGACCAGATGGCATTGGCTCGGAATTTTATAAAACATTCTATGATCTAATTGTTCCGCATTTAAAGACACTGTACGAACATATCTACACCCAATGGAAATTACCAGAAACGCTAAATGAATCCATTATAACACTTATACCAAAAATAGATAAGGATCTGGATGACCCAGGCTCATATAGAGCTATAGCTCTTCTAAATACTGATCAGAAAATATTAACTAAAATCCTAGCACTAAAGATTAAGTATAGTGATTAATAAATTAATACACCCGGATCAAACAGGATTTATACCAAAAAGGTGCTCTTCGTATAACCTGAGGTGATTATTCAATATTATATACTCAAAATATCAAAGACTTAGCAATTATTTCGTTAGATGCTCAGAAAGCTTTTGATCAGGTGGAATGGCCCTATTTATTTTCGGTTATGAAAATTTTTCAACTGGGCGAGAAGTTTAGGACATGGATAAAACTTCTATATACTAATCCAACAGCTACAATATCAACAAATCAAATGTTATCAACTAAATTTAATTTATCCAGAGGTTGTAGACAAGGATGTCCATTATCCCCGTTATTATTTGTACGTGTAATAGAACCATTAGCAGAAAGCGTGAGGTCCAATCCTGAAATATACGGGTATTAAACTAAAGATACTGAAAATAAAATCTCATTATATGCAGATGATGTATTAATTTACATTACTAAACCTGAAGTTAGTATCCCAAATTTACTAAATTTAATAACTCAATATGGCGCGTTTTCAGGATACAGAATTAATTGGAATAAAAGCGAAATCATGTCAATAATGGAAAGTAACCCACATATTTTACAAAAATTCCCTTTTAAAATAGTAAAAGAAAAACTTAAATATCTTGGAATTTATGTAACAAAGCGATACACTTCTTTATTCAAATCTAATTTTCCGCCATTACTGAACAAATTACATAAGAACATTTTGTATTGGAAAACATTACTTATTTCAATGTTGGGTAGAATTAATGCGATAAAAATTATTTTTCTCCCACAATTATTGTACCTCTTTCAATTAATCCCAATATATCTCCCAAAAACATTTTTTTAAAAGGTTGACTCTATAGTCACCAATTTTATTTGGGATTATAAGAACCACAGAATAAATAAAAAGCACTTATGTAAATCAAAAATAAATGTAGGCTTAGCATTACCAAATTTTATGTTTTATTTCTGGGCAGTTAATATTAAAAATATGAATTTTTTGGTTGGAAGAATTGGACAAACAACCAGATTGGTTAAAAATGGAAAAGGAAGATTGTTTACCTTTTGAAATTGGGTCGATTCTATTTGCTATTACTAAATTAAGCAAAAAAACCTATAAAGAAAACCCTATAATAGACAGTGGGATACGCATTTGGCAACAAATAAAGAAAATATTAAAATTGGATTATTTACCACTATCTCTTCCCATTGTAAACAATGCTACATTTAAACCCTCATCGATGGATAAAGGATTTTTACAATGGAAAGATTATGGAATTACAAAGACGGGAGGTCTCTATAGGAAAAATTCATTTCTCTCATTTCAGGAATTACAGCAAATTTATGGGCTTCAATCAAAGGATTACTTTAGATATCTACAAATCAGAGACTATGCTAAGTCAAATACACAGGACTATAGAATTAGAAAGATAGAAATTTTTGATGAATGTTTGAATAAACATCCGAACACAGAAAAATTGATACCCTATATTTATAATATCCTATTACATAATGATACACCTACGACATAAATATATAGGCAATCATGGGAAAATGAACTAGGCCAACCAATAAGGCAAGATATATGGGATGAAAGCTTACAACATATAAATCAATGTTCGTTAAATGCTAGACATTCTTTAACACAATTTAAAGTATTACACAGATTGCATTATTCTAAAACTAAATTGAATAGAATTTTTCCAAGTGTTTCCCCTATTTGTGACAAATGTCAACATTTAGAAGCTAAGCTAACGCACACATTCGTAAGTTGTATAAAAATTAATAATTTTTGGATGGAAATTTTTAAGATAATCTCGGAAGTCGTCAATACCAAATTGGTCCCTGATTCAAAATTAATAATACTGGGAATAATAGGACAAAATCAATTCATTACTTCGAATCAAAGAACCTTTATTGATTATAGTATAATAATTGGGAAAAAATTAATATTAAAATTTTGGGAAGGTCCTATAAACCCCACAATTAAAATGTGGATTACGGAAATGTCGGAGACCCTATATTTGGAAAGATTAAGATTTGTCTTAATGGACAAACAAGAACTATTTAAAATGATATGGTCCCCATTCATTGAATATTTGAAGGGGCAAACTGGCACGAGAACCCGACTGAAACCTAAATCAAAGAATAGATGGAGAATTACATTTCATAAAACGCGGACATATGTCCAAAGATGCAAAATCTACTGAACACTCCATTCTTTCTCAACTTTTCCTCCTTTTTTTGTTTACTCTCTCTCTATTAATTTCTATCTTTATAAAAATTGGAAAAAATATATAGAAGTACAGTTACTATGCAATTGTGAATATAAATAATATTGATTATGTATGTCTACAATGAACAAAATGCTTATTATTATGTCTACAATGAACAAATTGCTTTTTATTATGTAGTTACTTCTAATGAAAAAAATTTAACAAAAAAAAAAGATTCGAGAATTTAAAACTACCAGCTGATCTTTATGAGAGAGGGTTGGGAGCGGAGGGCATGTAATCCCTCACCGTAACTCCTCATAACATAAAGATCAAACTTCAAACTTCATTTAATCTTACTATTTTACTTCGGAGTCACGTGAGTGACTACGTGAAGATTTTGAAGCTCTGTGATTTCATGCCGTGGAAATGAGTTCATGCATCACACACTGCATCGATTGACCAGTGATGAGTGAAATTGAATAGAGCATGACATAAATGAAAACATGCTGGTGCTTTTTAATGATGATAATAGTAATCCCACTCACCAAGGAGGAATTAAAAATATAACCTAAAAATAGTGTTGGTAAATACCACCGGTCCGGCAAATGGGTTTATTATAACACATTTGGAAATTCGCTTGTTTGACCATCCTGCAGCCACCAGAATGCGGTCCAGCGGAACATTCACAACCCTCACTGCTGATGTTGTTGCAGCCGTATGAGTTTTTTTGTTTGTTTGTTTGTAACTAACAACATTGCTAGTTCAGAGCCTCTAAGGCTTTAGGTGACATAATGACTGTTGTAGATGTGTGACCACACACACAATCAAAGGTCCATGAGGATAACCACTTTGTAAGTGAATAGACCCAGGACAGGAATGTAGCTGGAGCCCACTGGCGACGCAGCATCAGCAGGACATAAACATCCCATATCTCTGAGTACCTGGGACTGGGGGGATTTGAAGATACCCTTCACAAATCTGGATATCAGAGGTCGAGACCTGACAGCGTGGTGTGCCGACCCCAGCAGGAAGTAGGACCACAAGGCACTACTGGCATAATATGTATAACTCCATCTCTCGTAAATATAGCTTTGAGAGGAATACGAAGACATCTGTTATACGTACCGTGTCATACGATATATTGGACTGTAAACAGGACCCTTACCATTCCTTGATATAGGAGATGTACAGTTTCTTGGTACTATCTCTTCAGGCTGCAGCGATTACATCCACCGTACAACCTGACAGTCCGTACCCCAGGAAAGGTCTTCTCATAGCCTGCAACCCAACAATTTGATTCGCTCATGCAGAGGATGGTTCTCCCCAGTCACGGGGTAAACCAGCAGACTTTGTGTTTGGGAACAGCCATAAAAGGCTCTGTTATCATTTGCAGTATGAGTGGACCCATGGCTGTGTCGGCCAGTCAGGCACTATCACGCCTGAGGTGGAGTCTTGCTGGTTAGTAAGCAAGCACCGACTGATGAGGCAAAAAATGGAGGAAGACATAACGAACATTCCTCCCCAGTGTAGCGAGAATGCATCCATCGACACTGCCCCTGAGAATGGCCGCCATGCCAGATAATTTTGATTGAGACTAGATGCAAATAAATCGATATTTGGTGTTCCATCAATCCATAATGTCATTAAATACTTTGTGATCCAACATTCATTGTGTTGTCATTGATTTACGTGATGATACATCAGCACCAAATTAAGTTAGGTAAACTATCACAGGATATTAACTTAATTGAACCCATGTGATTAAAATATGCCACCACCGTAGTGTATCAACTTGTAAGTGAGCATGCAGATAAGCATATCCGCAGATTAAGCCTATAACCCATAGAATGCACCGAGTGATATTAGGTTGTTGATACCACCAAATTGCCAATTTACACTGGCCACAATCTCTTGCCCCAGGGCGGAGTCACAGACTATTAATAGAGTTAAAAGGTACATCACAATCTATAACTCTAGTTGGTATCAACTTAAATTTGACTGGATGGATGAGAAAACCCCAATTTCTCAAATATGAGTTTTGTGGCTGAAAACAGCTAATTTAGCAAGATTCAGCGTTTTAGAATATAATCTAGATAAGCCATAAATAAGTATTTTCGAGCTTTGAGCAGACCGAGCACTGGCTTGGTAATTTGATAACAACCTGGAAGCTGAGGTTTGCCCATTTCGCAACGCTTTAGCTGCTATCGTTGTCCATCCAGCTAAATTTCAAATATCTTCGGTGAACCCTGTGAATGGGAACTGAATAGTATGCATCTTGGAGATCGATGCATGCCATAAAGTATCCTATGGAATATCCGTTATTAGACAGTAACGAAGTTTCCCATTTAAAATTAACTGCACATGTGAATGTGAGTTAATCAAGGGTGACCCAATGTCTCGACATACACGCAAAACAGTGTAATCTATTGCCACACGTAACAAGTCTACACACCCCGTGTGAGTTCTGTAACCATCCTCAGGTTTTGATTCGATCCTTGAATTTGGAGGATAGGACTGCCGGGGTGCGTGGATTGCACATTTTCCCTCAGGGCCGGCTTGGGCATTGGCCTAAAAGACCTCTGCCCAGAGGATCAGCTTTCAAGCTGCCACCAGCTTCAGTGCTGCCAGCACTCTGCAATGATGTGACGTAAGGTCATAGATGCTTACCAAGCTCCAGGTTTTCTGCCGTAGGCTGGAAGCCAACTTTTCCTTGCAGCGTCTCCTCCGTTTGCGTGGATATCGCAATCCTTAAAGCCATGACAGAATTCTGACCTCACGCACGCCCTCCAGTATGTTTCACGGACATACTTCTGAATTTGGAGTCAGGTACACACTGACTGCCTACGCTCCTCTCCTCAGAGACGGAGATATAATGCAGCCCTGTAACAGGCGCTGCTGCAGGTCCTTGTCACGCAGTTGGCGTGTCGTGGAAGACTCCCTCACGACATACCACCAAACTGCGACTGCCTAGCTCCCGTCCTCAGAGAGGGAGATATAGTGCAGCCCTGTACCAGGTGCTGCTGCGGGCCCCCGAGACCCGCGCTGATAATACTTCCTTCCTTGGAGTATCAGGTGGAGCATCTCTCCATGAGATGCTCTATCCGGCAAAGAAATGTCCGAAGACGCTCCCACTGTAGGAGGTGAATCCTCCTGGCCGGACTGTTTCAATGTTAACTGGCCTGCCGAGCCGGGATTTCCCGTGGCTTTCCTTCGCGGAGTCGGGATACCCCATGGTCTCCGCTTCCGGGTTTCCCCGAGCTGGGTTCCCCTCGCGGAGCCGGGATACCCCACGGTCTCCGCTTCCGGGTTGCTCCGCCGGGTTGGGATTCCCCGGAACGACATCCAGCAGGAACTCTGTAGAGAGCTTCCTGCAAGGTAAAAGCACGACCTGAAAAATAAGTTTGAAATTTACCTTCAGGTTGGAAACTTACCGCTGGAGGAGCAGCGCTCCTGCCAGCCAGTCGCGGCGCCATGCATGGACGTAATGACGCGCATGCGGGCTGACGGCCTTCTTCACGTAGTCACTCACGTGACTCCGAAGTAAAATTATCCCTTGTGAAGTAATTTTCAAATTTGTTGCTTTTTGTAAGAGAAACTTATCGGTAGTGTTACATTATATTACTCTCATGTTCTGCAGAAATGAACAAACGTTTTATGAAAAATGCTATTTGTACAATCCAGCTAATGCTCTTTGATGTTGCCTGTTTAATGTTTAATGATCATGTAAGAATGTCACTTGAGACAAATAATACTGCAAACTGCAAGAGGAGTGAACAGGCGAGTAGCTATAGATCTTCTTGTGGTAGTGTTTAGCGACCAGACACAAGCAGTGAAGTTGAGTTAAGGGCCTGTCCCACTTGGCGATTTTTAGCGGCGTCATATCAGGGTTGCTAAAAGATTTTGAACATTTCAAAATCCAGCGGCGACAAAAAATATGTTGCAACACTTGAAAAAACACCGCGTGTCACACTTGAAAAAGACGTCGCGTCACACCACGTCACCGCCGCTTCACGTCAGTCAATGATGCTGGCAGTTGCCGAAAAAATCACCGTGGATCAGACCCTTAAGTTTATCTTCAAATAGTGCATCCCTCCCGTGGCACTCAGAGCCTAATCCCTAATTCATTACATGCTCCAGCCCCTGGTAAACAAACTGTCAAGTCAGTACCAATCCTTTAGTTTATATGCAAAGTCTCAGCCTCATGTATTACCACCAGTGCAGCTCGTAGCTTGCACGCACTGGCAGTTATTCAAACCTTAAACCCTCATCATTCAAGCATAGGGTTACACAAAAAGCTGGAGAAACTCAGCGGTTGCAGCAGCATCTAAGGAGCAAAGGAGATAGGCGACGTTTCGGGTCGAGACCCTTCTTCAGACTGGTCAGGGATCAGGGAAACGAGAGATATAGACAGTGATGTGGAGAGATAAAGAACAATTAATAAAAGATATGCAAAAAAGTATAGATGATAAAGGAAACAGGCCATTGTAAGCTGTTTGTGGTGTGAAAATGAGAAGCTAGTGCGACTGGGGGGGGGGGGGGAGATAGAGAAGGAATGTCAGGGCCCGAGGGCTGAGGGAGAGATGGGGAGGGGAGGAGGCAGCCTGGGTTAACAGAATTGAGAAAATTCAATGTTTAAGCCCAGAGGATGCAGACTCCCCAAGTGGAATATGAGGTGCTGTTCCTCCAACTTGCGGTGTTGATCACTCTGGCTGTGGAGGAGGCCCAGGACCGAGAGGTTGGATACGGAATGGGAGGGGGAGTTGAAGTGCTGAGCCACCAGGAGGTCGGGTTGGTTATTGCGGACCGAGCGGAGGTGTTCGGCGAAACGATCGCCCAGCCTCCGCTTGGTCTCACCGATGTAGATCAGCTGGCATCTGGAGCAACGGATGCAGTAGATGAGGTTGGAGGAGGTGCAGGTGAACCTCTGTCAGACTTGGAATGACTGCTTGGGTCCCTGAAAGGAGTGGATGGAGGAGGTGAAGGGACAAGTGTAGCATCTCTTGCGGTTGCAAGGGAAAGTGCCCGGGGAAAGGGTGGAGCGTGAGGGAAGGGAAGAATTGACAAGGGAAGCATTCAAGCATATCACAGGACAGCTGCTGGGCCACACCCTTCTTTCTTGCAAAGGTAGAGACTGCAAGGGTGAATTGCAGGAGAAAACGCATGCCTGCTTTGTTCTTTGTCGACTTTGGAAAGGGTAGGATAAGGACCCACAATCCCGTTTATATCAACAGGACGATGGTGGAAAGGGTCAAGAACTTCAAATTCCTGGGTGTGCATATTTCCGAAAATCTTTCCTGGCCCCAGCACACTGATGCAATTGAAAAGCAAGCGCATCAGCGCGTCTACTTCCTGAGAAGATTATAGAGAGTCGGTATGTAAAACAGGACTATCTCGAACTTCTACAGGTGCACAGTAGAGAGCTTGCTGACTGGTTGCATCGTGGCTTGGTTCAGCAAGTTGAACGTCCAGGGATCTATCACAGCCGCTGCCTCAAAAAGGCAGGCAGCATCATCAAGGACCCACACCATCCGGGCCACGCACTCATCTCTCCGCTGCCATCAGGTAGAAGGTACAGGAGCCTGAAATCAGGTACATCCAGGTTCAGGAACAGCTTCTTCCTCACAACCATCAGGCTATTAAGCTCGCCAACAAACAGACCCTGAACTGTAACAGCCTATTGCACTTTATCTGTTTATTTATGTGTATATATATGGTCTATGCTATATAGACACACTGAACTGATCTGTATTTATGCTTACAATACTCAGCAAGCAAGAATTCAATTTTCCTATCTGGGACACATGACAATAAACTCTCTTGACTTGACTTGACTTCAATCTCTGTGGAGGAGACAGAGCTTGCCTCCAGAGGCAGGTCCATTGTTGGGGTCTTGGCAAAGCTGATGGATTAGGATAACGTATCAATTTCTATCTACACTCTTGCCTCTTACAAACGTTTCTCTCATTGCACAATTTATTTTGGGTAATCAGTTGAATGCATCCAATTTTTCCTCTCCATTTCCTATCCATTCAAACACTGGGAACATTGCCAGGTACGTAAGAAAGACAAAGACGACAGTGAGTAAAAATGAAGTTGAATTGCATACAGTAGCGTATACTTTCTGATTAGACATAGAGGAGCATTTTCTGATTGGCATCGATCTTGAGGTAGCATTGCTCAGTGACTTTAAAAGTTTAAAGGAAATGTGTGGGGCAACTTTTTTACACAGAGGGTGGTCAGTGTCTTGGTTCTTGGTTCTTGGTTACTTGGTCCTCCAAAATATTCCAACTGGAATTTAAACTGGAGGTGGTGAAGGGAGGGTCAAAAGTCAAAGTCAAAAGAGTTTATTGTCATGTGTCCCTGACAGGACAATGAAAATCTTTCTTTGCATAGCACAACAGAACATAGAAAGCATTGACTACAATTCTATACATAAATACACCCATGACTTAATAAATTAATAAAGTGCAAATAACAGATGGAGGGATATTAATGTTCAGAGTTCCGAGCCAGGTTTAATAGCCTGATGGCTGTGGGGAAGTAGCTATTCCTAAACCGGATTGTTGCAGTCTTCAGGCTCCTGTACCTTCTACCCGAAGGTAGCAGGGAGAAGAGTGTGTGGCTAGGGTGGTGTGGGTCCTTGATGATGCTGCCAGCCTTTTTGAGGCAGTGACTGTGATAAATCCCCTCGATGGAAGGAAGGTCAGAGCCGATGATGGACTGGGCAGTGTTTACTACTTTTTGTAGTCTTTTCCTCTCCAGGGCGCTCAAGTTGCCGAACCAAGCCACGATGCAACCAGTCAGCAAGCTCTCTACTGTACACCTGTAGAAGTTAGAGAGAGTCCTCCTTGACAGACCAACTCTCCGTAATCTTCTCAGGAAGTAGAGGCGCTGATGAGCTTTCTTAATAATTGCATCTGTGTTCTCGGACCAGGAAAGATCTTCACAGATGTGCACGCCCAGGAATTTGAAGCTCTTGACCCTTTCAACCATCGACCCGTTGATGTAAACAGGACTGTGGGTCCCCATCCTACTCTTTCCAAAGTCCACAATCAGTTCCTTGGTTTTGCTGGTGTTGAGGGCCAGGTTGTTGTGCTGGCACCATATGGACAGTCGCTCGATCTCTCTTCTATACTCGGACTCATCCCCAACAGTGATACGTCCCACAACAGTGGTGTCGTCAGCGAACTTGATGATGGAGTTCGCGCTATGACCGGCTACGCAGTCATGAGTATAGAGTGAGTACAGCAGGGGGCTGAGCACGCAGCTCTGAGGTGCTCCCGTGCTGATTGTTATCGAGTCTGACACATTTCCACCAATACGAACAGACTGTGGTCTGTGGATGAGGATGTCGAGGATCCAATTGCAGAGGGATGCGCAAAGACCCAGTTCTGCGAGTTTGGTAACCAGCTTGGAGGGGATGATTGTGTTAAATGCCGAGCTGTAGTCAATAAATAACAGCCTGACAAATGAGTTTTTGTTGTCCAAGTGGTCCAGAGCGGAGTGGAGGGCCAGCGAGATCGCGCCCACCGTTGATCTGTTGTGGCGGTAAGCAAACTGCAGTGGGTCCAGGTTTTTGTCGAGGTAGGAGTTGATTTGCGCCATGATCAACCTCTCGAAGCACTTCATCACCACAGGCGTTAGTGCCACAGGTCGATAGTCATTGAGGCACGTCACCTTGCTCTTCTTGGGCACCGGTATTATTGATGCCCTTTTGAAGCAGATGGGGACCTCAGACCTCAGAAGTGACAGGTTGAAAATGTCTGTAAAAACTCCAGCCAGTTGGTCCGCACAGGTTTTTAGGACACGACCAGGTATGCCATCAGGTCCAGACGCTTTTCGAGGGTTCACCCCTCTGAAGGATTTCCTGACGTCGGCCTCTGTGACTGAGACTGAAATACCATCACAGCGAATGGGGGCTCGGGAAGGCACATCGGTGTTCTCCCTATCAAAGCGTGCGTAAAATGCATTGAGCTCATCAGGGAGTGATGTATCGCCGACATCCGAGCTGCCTCCTGGTTTCGCCTTGTAAGAGGTGATTGCATTCAGTCCCCGCCACAGCTGCCGAACATCTGTCTCATCCTCCAGCTTGGAGCAGAACTTCTTTTTGGCCTTTTTGATGGCCTTACCAAGGTCGTATCTGGACTTCTTATAGACCACTGTGTCATCAGACATGAATGCCCGGTGTCTGGTCTTCAGAAGAGTGCGGATCTCACAGTTCATCCAAGGTTTCTGATTGGGAAACACTCGGAAGGTTTTTGTAGGGATGCACTCCTCCACACATTTCTTAATGAAGTCTGTAACGACTGTGGCGTATTAATTCAAGTCCGTTGCCGAGTCCTTGAACATTGCCCAGTCTACAGACTCCAAACAGTCTTGTAGTTGTTCTTCTGCCCCCGCCGACCAGCTCTGTACTGTCCTCACCTCTGGGGGTGCGCTCTTCAATTGCTGCCTGTAGGCAGGAAGAAGCAGCACCGCGGTATGGTCGGATTTACCGAAGTGAGGGCGAGGGATAGAGCGGTAGGCATCCTTGATGGTGGTGTAGCAGTGGTCGAGGATGTTTGGTCCTCTGGTGCAGCAGGAGACATGTTGGTGGCAGTTGGGGAGTGATTTCTTTAGGTTTGCCTTATTGAAGTCCCCAGCAATGGTGGTAAATGCCTCGGGGTAAGACGTCTGGTGCTTGTTGACCACGGCGTGCAGCTCCTCCAGTGCCAGACGGACGTCTGCCTGGGGTGGGATGTAGACCGCGGTCAGGATGATGGAGGTGAATTCCCTCGGTAGGTAGAAGGGACGGCACTTCACAGCCAGATGTTCGAAGTGTGGAGAGCAGGAGTTGGACAGGACTACCATGTCTGAGCACCACGCAGAGTTGACCATGAGGCAGACACCCCCTCCTCTCCCTTTCCCCGATGCCAGTGTACGGTCCATACGGTGGATGGAGAACCCTTCAGGCTGGATCGCTGAGTCTGGGGAGCTGGGGGTGAGCCATGTCTCTGTGAAACAGAACACAGAGCATTCCCTCTGCTCCCTTTGATAAAGCAGCCTTGCCCTTAAGCCCTCCACTTTATTTTCAAGGGACTGTACATTGGCCAGTAGGATAGTAGGGAGAGGGGGCCGAAGTCCCCTGCGCTTCATTCTGACCTGAAGCCCTGCCCGCCGGCCACGTTTCCGGACACAATGGAGGCTTCCCCTTTGTTTCCAGGTACTGTGTTTCCTGTACCTGCTGTTTCTGCGGACCAGCGCTGGAACGGGAATTCCCTCACAGACGGCAGCTCCAGCTCCGTAATGAACGGGGGTTCCCTCAGAATCAGCAGCTCCAGCTTCATTTCTTCTGGGATATCCAGCCCGTCGGCTCTGGAGGTCATCCCGGGGTTTCCAGGTGCCATACCTGGGTTCTTCAGTCGGGTCGGGAGTTTCACAGCCAGCGTGGGAAAATTTAAAGTCCGGTGTTCCCGCAGCTGCGGGAGATCGCAAAATTGCCAGCGCTTTCAGCTGCACAAGCAGCCTGTCAGAAACGGCACCGATTACTGCCGTTTCCCTGATGCAGGTAAGTTGATAGAAGTTGTAGTTAAATCTTTTCTGTTCTGGTGCTCCGCAAAAGTCGCCGCAGGCAGGCGCCATCTTGAGCTTTCCAGAGAGTTTAGCCAGAGAGGGTTATTGGGAAGAAAGTGCCACTTTAAATTTAGTTGCATCAGGCTGGGCAACCGTGGCTTGGTGAAGATTATTCCATGCTTTAATAGTGCGTGGAAAGAACGAATTGCTGTACACGTCTGTCTTTGAGGCTGGGACCACAAATTGGATCGAATGCCCTCGTCTGCTCCTAATTGGTTTGGGGTTGGTGTAGGTCTTGTGATCTATGTCTAGCTGACCATTTAACATTTTGTAAAAACAGGTCAAACGGTGACTGAACGTGTTGCCGGGGTCGGTGGTTGAGGCAGATACAATACTGGCATTTAAGAGGCTGTTGGTCAGTTTATGGATATGCAGGGAATGGATGGATATGGTTTATGCATAGGTCGATAAGCAATGGTCTTGACACAGGCATTGCGGTTGAAGGGACTGTTCTTGTGCTGTACTGTTCTATAAACTGTACAATGCAGGACAGAAAGCTTAACATTTGAAAACAAACTTACAATAGTCATCCCCACCTTTTCAACTTCACTTTCTCCTCTAAAACCTTTTCCAAACATAATTTCCATTGTCAACTGCATACGGAGGTATCTCAAACATTAACCAAGCCAGTTTTAACCCAACTTACAGTTCTTCCGCCAGGAGCCTTGTTGGATGAAATATGATAGCAGGAATTAGCTAAATTCCATGCTGTCAAGATTACTGGCTTCCAAGGGGATTCTGGCCACACACCACATGTGCATCAAAAATATGCCTCAGGCAGTGCAGTATGCCGAGAATGGCAGAGCATGTATTTTACTGGCTAGGATAGAGAAAGCATCTGCATGAAATGAGCTAATGCAAGCATACAGAAGCTGAGTTGAAGGAAAGAACAGCACATAGGTCAGGTCAATTGAGGCCAAGCTTTGAAAAGTCTTAAAGGATAACTTCAAAAATCGCTATGCTTGTAGTGCTTTGGAATTTCCCCCAGAAAGGCTGTTTATGGTATTATAAACCATGGAGGAGACTTGGCAAAGCAAAAATTGGAAACCTTTTCCATCAGAGAATGTGTGGCTAATCCCAACAGCACAGCTAAGGGAGGCACCGTGATCTAACGTCTCTTGGTGATGGTCACAGCCTGCATGGCATACTTCGCATCAATAGGGAGAGCACCGCAAAGGGGAATACCTCCTTGGGCACCCACAGCCCCTGGTCATACTGATCTCAATCTCTGAGGCCAATGTCAGAAGATCCTTCATGATGGTGTTCCTGGTTGTGATCTGAAAACCTGCGGGGATCAACTGGCTGGAGCTTTTGTCGACATCTTCAACCTCTCATTACGAAGATCCAAGGATCCCCCCTGCTTTAACCAGATGTCCATAGAACCAGTGCTGAGAAAGAGCAAAGCATCATGCCTTAATGTCGAAGGTAGACACAAAATGCTGGATTAACACGGTGGGTGAGGCAACATCTATGGAGAGAGGAATTGGCGACGTTTTGGGTCAAGACCCTTCTTCAGTCTGAAATGTCACTAATTTCTCCTCTCCAGAGATGCTGCCTCACCCGCCGTGTTACTCCAGCATTTTGTGTCTACCTTCGATTTAACCAGCACCTGCAGTTCTTTCTTAAACATGCCTCAATGTCGACCTGGTGGCACTTATGTCCATTGTGATGGAAGTGCTTCTACAGATGGGTTATGATGAATATCTTAATGACTTCATGATGAATGACTTTATAAGCGCCTTTGCCAAGAATGTCACTGTGACTTGTCACATGTGACGATAAAGTATTCAATTCAATTCAATTCATATCAACTCCCTTTTTAGTAAGGACCTGAACTGACCACAATTTGCCTACCACCACAATAGATCCACAGCAAATGCATCCTCCCTGGATTTAGTTTAGTTTAGGGACACAGAGCAGAAACAGGTCCGAGGGACAATTTACATTTGGACCAAGCCAATTAACCTACAAACCTGTATGTTTTTGGAGTGTGGGATGAAACCAAAGAGCTTGGAGAAAACCCATGCAGGTCATGGGGAGAACGTACAAACTCCGTACAGACAGCACCCGAGGTCAGGATCGAACCTGGTTCTCTGGCACTGTCTAAAACCCCTGTCCCACGGTATGAGCTCATTCCAAGAGTTCTCCCGAGTTTGCCCTGATTCGAACTCGGAGATTTACGGTAATGGCCACTCGTCGATACTCGGGGCTCTCGTGGACATTTTTCAACATGTTGAGAAATCTTCACGAGTCTTCCCGTGCTTACCTGCCATCGGTGAGTCTTATCGAGTACCTGCCGTTAGCGCTAAGAGACGTCCCGAGCCCCGACGTACCCGCTACGTTCATTGTCCGTGCTTACCACGAATTTGATTTTTTTAAAACTCGGGAGAGCTCTTGGAATAAACTCGTACAGTGGGACAGGGCTTTAAAGCAGCAATTCTACCGCTGCGCCACCGTGCTCTCCACTCTGCACTGACCACTTGGCACCAAGCACTTGTAAGTCCGGCAGTTGTTCATTGACTACAACTCAGCTTCAACACCATTATCCCCTCTAAATTTATTGTCAAACTCAGGCAACTGGGTTTCTGTTTTTCTCCATGCAACATATTTAAATTTGCCTGTGATCTCATTGTTGTTGGATAAAAATTGGATAATGATGAATCAGTACAGATGACGATCAATAATCTGATTGATTGGTGCCAGAACAACAATCTTGCTCACAGCCAAGGAGTTGGTTGATGACCACTGGAAGGGAAACCAAGGATCCATGCAGTTGTCTACATCGACGGGACATTGGTTGAAAGAGTCAACAGCTTCAGAATCCTGAGCCTGCATAAGTATGAAGATCTGTCCTGGGCCCAGTACATTGATGTAATTACAAGAAAAGCTCATCAACACCTCTACTTCCTCAGAGGTTTGCGGAGATTCAAAGAGTGAAGAAAACTAGAGAAAGCGGTGAACGTTGCTTGGTTCATCATTGGGCATTGATCCCGCCACCATTGATGAGTGGATTGTCACCTTGTCGTGGTGGAGAAGCTTGTGTGGTCCTGAGACCCTGAGCGCGATGCCGCCTGGATCTATGCTCCTGGTAGGGCCACCCATGGCGGTACGGTCGAGGGGGAGGTCTCTGACAAAGAGCGATCCAACCAAGACCTCAGCGGTGGAACAGGCGGAGGACGATGGCTGACCTTAGTGGAGCGTCACAACGGCTGGGAAGGCGGATGAACGCTGCAGCAGAAAAGGATCTCCGGTCGTCTTGGACTCCATGCCACTGGATCCTGACCCAGATCTGTCAATGACCGTGTGGTGACTGTCTCTGTGCACCAGTCTCTCCACGTTAAACAAAGTCACGCACAGGCATCCTCCATTAGAGGACAGTCATACTCGTTTCGAGTGACCTCCGATGATGATGATGATTGGTGAGATCTACAGGAAGGGCTGCCTCAAAAAGGCAGTTAATATCATCAAAGTCCTACACCAACCTTTCCTCACTCTCACTGCTATCATCGAGAAGAAGGTACAGGAGTCTAAGAACTGTGAACTCCAAGTTCCAGATCAATTTCAACCATCGAACCATCCTGCTAACCACAATCCTATCTCAGCACCAAACTAGTATAGACTTTGTATAAGGTTACAGTCCGTACTTCACTTGGCACTACTATAGTCTGGTTCAAAGTATTACTGATAAGATTATATTATTGATTATTTAATATTTATTTGTTGTGTTAGAGTCATAGAGTCATAGAGTGATACAGCGTGGAAATAGGCCCTTTGGCCCAACTTGCCCACATGTCCCAGCTACACCAGTCCCACCTGCCTGCGTTTGGTCCATATCTCTCCAAACCTGTCCTATCCATGTACCTGTCTAACTGTTTCTTGAATGTTGGGATAGTCGCAGCCTCAACTACCTCCACTGGCAGCTTGTTCCATTCACCCACCACCCTTTGTGTGAAAAAATGACCCCTCAGGTTCCTATTAAATCTTTTCCTCGTCAACTTAAACCTATGTCCTCTAGTCCTCAATTCACTGACTCTGGGCAAGAGACTCTGTGCACCAATCCGATCTATTCCTCTCATGATTTTATACATCGTTAACATGCCTGTTCCTGGTGCATATGACATTTAAACACTATTGACTCAAGACTCTTGTCTTGTATGTACAACTCAGACGCTTCCATATGCACGGCGGGACGCCCAGTTTGCTGACGTTGTGACTAAAGATACCATATCTTCAAAGTCAAATAAGAATGCTGCAGATAGATGAATAATCAAGCAACTATTCCCTAATCCCTTACACTGGCAATGCTCACGGTTCTTTCTTCCGTACATTGTCTAGTCTATCTGTGCGCAGATAGAACAATGCTTTGTCTAACTTGGGAATAGAAACATAGAAACATAGAAAATAGGTGCAGGAGTAGGCCATTCGGCCCTTCGAGCCTGCACCGCCATTCAATATGATCATGGCTGATCATCCAAATCAGTATCCTGTACCTGCCTTCTCTCCATACCCCCTGATCCCTTTAGGCACAAGGGCCACATCTAACGCCCTCTTAATTATAGCCAATGAACTGGCCTCAACTACCTTGTGTTTTCAGAGAATTCCACAGATTCACCACTCTCTGTGTGAAAAATGATTTTCTCATCTCGGTCCTAAAAGACTTCCCCCTTATCCTTAAACTGTGACCCCTTGTTTTGGACTTCCCCAACATCGGGAACAATCTTCCTGCATCTAGCCTGTCCAACCCCTTAAAAATTTTGTAAGTCTCTATAAATCTCCCCTCAATCTTCTAAATTCCAGCAAGTACAAGTTGTCTATCCAGACTTTCTTCATATGGAAGTCCTGCCATCCCAGGAATCAGTCTGGTGAACCTTCTCTGTACTCCCTCTATGGCAAGAATGTCTTTCCTCAGATTAGGAGACCAAAACTGTACACAATATTCCAGGTGTGGTCTCACCAAGGCCCTGTACAACTGCAGTAGAACCTCCCTGCTCTTGTACTCAAATCCTTTTGCTATGAATGCTAACATACCATTCGCTTTCTTCACTGCCTGCTGCACCTGCATGCCTACTTTCAATGACTGGTGTACCATGACACCCAGGTCTCGTTGCATCTCCCCTTTTCCTAATTGGCCACCATTCAGATAATAGTCTACTTTCCTGTTTTTGCCACCAAAGTGGATAACCTCACATTTATCCACATTATTCTGCATCTGCCATGCATTTGCCCACTCACCCAACCTATCCAAGTCACCTTGCAGTCTCCTAACATCCTCCTCACAGCTAACACTGCCCCCCAGCTTCGTGTCATCCGCAAACTTGGAGATGTTGCATTCAATTCCCTCATCCAGATCATTAATATATATTGTGAATAGCTGGGGTCCCAGCACTGGGGTCCCAGCCTTGCGATACCCCACTAGAATGTGACAGCACTGGCAATTGGTCAGTATTGCATATGATGTACTGGAATTCTATACGGCCATCGTAGAGTCTGTCCTTACCTTCTCCATCATGGTCCGGTTTGGCTCAGCCACCAAGCACGACATCCGGAGATGCAGCGAATTGTCCGATCAGTTGAGATTCAGTGGCTGCAACCTTCCCCCCATTGACGAACTGTACACTGCAAGGGACAGGAAGCGAGCAGGTAAGATCCTCTCTGACCCCTCTCACCCTGGCCACAAACTCTTTGAAGCATTTCCCTCTGGAAGGCGACTCCGGACTGTCAAAGCCACCACAGCCAGACATAAAAACAGCTTTTTTTCCACGAGCAGAAGCTCGACTCAACAACCAAAAGTCTGTAGCCTCCTTTTGCTCTGGTATTTCATTTCATTCACATGTTTAAACTATAATATTTTATTATTAAAGTTTAATGTTTTATGTGTCATTCTTAATTGTTACTGTATATCGTGTTGTTACTTGCGAGTGGAGCACCAAGGCAAATTCCTTGTATGTGTATATACTTGGCCAATAGACGTATTCATTCATTCATACTCATGCATTAATTCAAACATGAGCATCATCTCATTGTTGGCATAATACAAGCAGCTATGTGAAGTTGGACATGATCATCTACAGTCGTCCGACTAAGTGCCAGTAGCTTTCAGGTACTGGGGTAACGGATAACACTGCCACCTCATCAGCTTTTGCAGCTCTCAGCATCTCCGTCTCAGAAAGGACCTGGGCTGCCAATTTCTTGTTTTGGTCTTAACAACAACCTTCTTAGAAACATAGAAACATAGAAAAACAGGTGCAGGAGTAGGCCATTTGGTCCTTCGAGCCTGCACCGCCATTCAATGTGATCATGGCTGATCATCCAACTCAGTATCCCGTACCTGCCTTCTCTCCATACCCCCTGATCCCTTTAGCCACAAGTGCCACATCTAACGCCCTCTTAGGTATAGCCAATGAACTGGCCTCAACTACCTTCTGTGGCAGAGAATTCCAGAGACTCACCACTCTCTGTGTAAAGAATGTTTTCCTCATCTCGGTCCTAAAGGAATTTCCCCTTATCCTTAGATTGTGACCCCTTGTTCTGGATTACCCCAACATCGGGAACAATCTTCCAGCATCTAGCTTGTCCAACCCCCTAAGAATTTTGTAAGTTTCTATAAGATCCCCCCTCAATCTTCTAAATTCCAGCGAGTACAAGCCGAGTCTATCCAATCTTTCCTCATATAAAAGTCCTGACATCCCAGGAATCAGTCTGGTGAATCTTCTCTGTACCCCCTCTATGGCAAGGATGTCTTTCCTCAGATTTGGAGACCAAAACTGTACGCAATACTCCAGGTGTGGCCTCACCAAAACCCTGTACAACTGCAGTAGAACCTCCCTGCTCCTATACTCAAATCCTTTCGCTATGAATGCTAACATACCATTTGCTTTCTTCACTGCCCGCTGCACCTGCATGCCTACTTTCAATGACTGGTGTACCATGACACCCAGGTCTCGTTGCATCTCCCCTTTTTCTAATCTGCCACCATTCTTCTGCCTTCCTTCCCTATTCCTCCAGCATTTGTCCCAATTCTTCCAGACTCTATTGCACAATTCATTACATCAGTCAAAAAGATAACTGTCGAACTTTTGATGCCTCATTTGTTATAATAATTATGTCACTGTTTATTTTTTCAACCATACCTTTGTCTTTGATGCAGGTGATGTAACATTTGCCTTTATATCTCCTCGCTTCCCAGCAAGCACTTCTTCTAGATCAAGCAGCAATTTATAACTCTTACAATTTAGGGCACTGTATACGGTCTTCTATATAACCAGATAAACCAAATTTAAGGGAGGTCATTTAAGAATGTGGTGAGAAAAAACTTTTTCACCTAGAGAGTTGTGAATCTGTGGAATTCCCTGCCACAGAGGGCAGTGGAGGCCAAGTCACTGGATGGATTTAAGAGAGAGTTAGATAGAGCTCTAGGGGCTGGTGGAGTCGAGGGATATGGGGAGAAGGCAGGCACAGGTTATTGATTGGGGACGATCAGCCATGATCACAATGAATGGCGGTGCTGGCTCGAAGGGCCGAATGGACTCCTCCTGCACCTATTTTCTATGTTTCTAAATGCAGATTTGTTGCTATGCAGAATAGTTGAGTCCACAAGAGTGACCCTTGATGTGTGGGAAGGAACTGCCTATGCTGGTTTAAACCGAAGATAGACACAAAAAGTTGGAGTAACTCAGCGGGCCAAGCAGCATCTCTGGAGAGAAGGAATAGTTAATGTTTTGGGTCGAGACACTTCTTCACGTCTGAAGAAGGGTCTCGACCCAAAACGACATCTATTCCTATTCTCCAAATAATTCTTGCAAACCTCCACAGATGCAGCATAGAAAGCATCTGTTGTCTGTTATTTGCACTCTATCAGTTTATTTATTCATGTGTGTGTGTATTTACGTATTTAATGATATATGGACACACTGATTTGTTTTGTAGTCGATGCCTACTACGTTCTGTTGTGCTGAAGTAAAGCAAGAATTTTATTGCCCTATCAGGGGCACATGGCAATAAACTCACTTGAACTTGAACTTGATCCTATTGGGATTCATCACAATTTGGTTTGGCAACTACTCCGCCCAAGATTGCAAGAAATTGCAAAGAGTCGTGAATGCAGCCCAATACATCAGACAAACCATGGTCCCCCATCCACCCTGCACTTTCTCTGGTCAGGTCGGGGTGAGTTCCCCACCACCACACTTCTTCACACTGGTCTGCAGAAGGGTTATCGACCCAAAACGCCATCTATTCCTATTGTCCAAATAATTCTTGCAGACTTTGACAGATGCACCATAGAAAGCATCCTATTGGGATCCATCACATGTAATCCTGTGCTACCTGCTCCACGGTCGGACAGTCGGCGACGAAACCATCTCCCCTACCTGGTTTGTCAGGTGAGGAAAGACCCCCAGCGGGACCAAAAACAAGACCTGTCAAAGGGCGGATGAGCTCCTAGCGAGCCAACAGCCGTCCACACTGCAGTAGAAGTTGCGATCACTCTCAATAGACAATCGACAATAGACAATAGGTGCAGGAGTAGGCCATTCGGCCCTTCGAGCCAGCACCGCCATTCAATGTGATTGTGGCTGATCATCCCCAATCAGTACCCCATTCCTGCCTTCTCCCCATATCCCCTGACTCCGCTATCTTTAAGAGTCCTATCCAGCTCTCTCTTGAAAGTATCCAGAGAACCGGCCTCCACCGCCCTCTGAAGCAGAGAATTCCACAGACTTGCCACTGTGAGAAAAAGTGTTTTCTCGTCTCCGTTCTAAATGGCTTACCCCTTATTCTAAAACTGTGGCCCCTTATTCTTAAACTGAGCTTGATTTTACTCAGTGTGGATAATGTGCCTGGATAGCAAGCAAAACAATGTTTTCACTGTATCGTGGCACATTAATAATAATAATCATCATCATCGGCTTCATAATTAATAAACCAATAATAAACCAATTGCCAACCTTATCTACCTAAATTAAGTTGGTTCATTCAGGTAGATAAGGTTGGCAATTGGCAAGAATAGCCCTCCTGGCTGGATGAAGGCGGGAAGACATTGAAGGTGCTTGGTGTGATCGAGTTGAAGATTGCAGATCACTGCAGATACTTACAAATAATTCACTTGTGACCTTGGTGGTAGCTGTTTCTGGGCTGATGCAGCAAAATTCTCATTGGAGTGTGGCAAAGATGCTGATTGATTTGAAAAGCTACAGTGCATTCAAGGACTTTGGTGAGAAAAATGAAAATGGATTTAAGGTGGTAGATGTTAAATATCGAGAGATCATTACGTTGACTTTTTGAGGTGTAGGTGCTGATAACAGATCCCAGTGACAAAGAGCCCCTTCGTATGTTCTTCAACAGCTGTTTTAAAAGACGGGGAAATCAAAGTCCTCGTATGTTGCAAAACATACTTGGCTAATAAAGTATGATTATGATTATGATGAATATGATTATGAAAAGCATTTGATAGAACAATTTACAGAAGCTGAGGGCTGTCTTTGCGTTCCAAGAAGCAGGTGAAATAATGAGTTGAAATCAAGACACAAAGGTAGTTTACATGGGTCGTCTGCTGAAGATCTGATCCATTTATTCCTAATTTCAGTCAATTCTATGTCCCCTGCTGTCAATGGACCAAAAATAAAGACTTTTCTGGGAGCAACACCATGGTGAGGGGAAGTAATGGTTTCAACTGGGCGAGTGCAACAAAAAGGTTGGGAAAGTAAAAATAACCCGCAGAAAACTGCAGGAAACGAAAGCAGAAAGTGATGGAACAACTCCGTCTGCCAGTCTCTATGTGGGAGAATCTACGAACGTTTCATGTTAATTACTTTGTGTCTGAACCGAAAAGAAATGGAGATAAAACAGATTTACATGTTTTAAGTTGCATGGAAATTAGTGTGTGCGTGTGAGGTGGGGAAGAGGGTTGTAGGTGTGTGTGTGTGGGTGGAGGGGTTGGGATAGAAGGGACCGTCAAGAATGGTTTCTTGTTGTGTGTCCCAGATAGAATCGTGCATTCTTTTTTTTCCACTTAAGTCTTTATTGCTTTTTTGCATACGCAAATAAAACACAAATATAACAATGCAGTGAAACGTACAACGGTGCAGCGGGGGGTTCAGTTTACAATTAATGATGCAGTATAGAGAACTATTTTCTTATTAAAACATTTTCCAATAACTTACATTATTGTCAATACAATTATACTGTGTTGACGTCTTTATTTCTATACCAAATCCATTTTTCCCATTTTCTGGTTAACTCGTCTGCTTTCACTCTTAGAGAATATGTCGTTTTCTCCATGACAAATATTTCCTGTACTATGTCTAACCATTGTCTAAGTCTGGGTGTGTCCGCTCCAAGCCAGTTTCTTGTAATGGCCTTTCTGCCAGCTGTGAGTAGGATTTTAACCAAGTAATGTTCTTCCTTCAGCACCACTGTAGTTATATTACCCAGGTATCAAATGGATCACTTCTTGGAGACTTTATCCTCTTTTAATTCTAAATTAACTCTATCCCAAAATGGTTCTATTTTTGGGCAACTCCAGAAGATATGTGCATGATTTGCGTCTGTTTGGCCACATTGCCTCCAGCATGTTTGCTGCCTTAGAATTTGCTTGCTTTTTATGAAGGTGTAATAAAGAAACAAATCAAATTTTTCCAATTAAATTCTCTCCATTTTTGTGAGTTAGTGGATGTCTGTAGTTTTACACACATATGATGCCATTCTTCTTCTGAGATTGTGATGTTCAATTCCTTTTCCCACTTAAATTTTACATAAAATGTAGTTTTAGCTTGACATTCCATTAAACTATAATAAAGTTTAGAAATAATCCTTTTTGTTTTTTGATGATACGCATTAACTATCACTTCTATCACTGGATTCTTTTCTTCTAGTGCCTCCCTTTTTACTTTTTTTATTGTAATAATCTCTCAGTTGGAGGCATCTAAACAAGTCTTGGTTCCGAAGTGCAAATCTATCCTTCAAATCTTTAGGTCTCCATTTTCAATAACAGTACAAAATGCAGTCATTCCTTTCTTCGTCCACTCTTTAAATGTTGAGTCATACATCCCTGGCTTAAATTCATTATCCAAAGCTATCCATCTTAAAACCTTTTGTCGTTTATTCAGTTTAAGTTGTCTGGTAAGAGTGAACCAGGTTTCTAAAGTAAATATCGTTATTGGATCGATTATACTCCTGATATGTCCAGGAAGCGCTTTTTCTCCCAAGGTTGTTTGGATGTGGAAGTCAGGGATATATGTCTCAATCTCTTTCCACTTAGCTATATAGCTGTCCTCACACCATTTAATTAGTGGTCGGAGTTGGGCTGTATAGAAATATATCCTAAAATTTGGAAGTGCCATTCCACCTTTGTCCTTTGGCAACTGGAGTGTAGTGTATCAAATTCTGGAATCGTACATTCTTACTTGCAGCAACACAACTGAATATGTAAACATAGTACACTGTAAACAATATAATGAACGAGAGAGAAATAGTTCAATAATAATCATAATAATAGTCTGAAGAAGGGTCTCGACCCGAAACGTCGCCTATCTCCTTCGCTCCTTAGATGCTGCTGCACCCGCTGAGTTTCTCCAGCTTTTTGTGTAACCCTCGATTCTCCAGCATCTGCAGTTCCTTCTTTAACAACATAATAATAGTCTATATAGTTCAGAGCGTATTTGAAGGATATAATGTTTAATAGCCTGATGGCTGTAGGGAAGGAGCTGTTCTTGAACCTGGACATCAAGTTGGGAAAAGGGGAAGTACAACGGGATCTGGGGGTCCTTGTTCATCAGTCTATGAAAGTAAGCATGCAGGTACAGCAGGCAGTGAAGAAAGCGAATGGCATGTTGGCCTTTATAACAAGAGGAGTCAAGTATAGGAGCAAAGAGGTCCTTCTGCAGTTGTACAGAGCCCTAGTGAGACCACACTTGGAGTATTGTGTGCAGTTTTGGTCCCCTAATTTGAGGACATTCTTGCTATTGTGGGAGTACAGCGTAGGTTTACAAGGTTAATTCCTGGGATGGCGGGACTGTCATATACTGAGAGAATGCAGTGGCTAGTCTTGTACGCTCTGGAGTTTAGAAGGATGAGAGGGTATCTTATTGAAATATATTAGATTGTTAAGGGTTTGGACATACTAGAGGCAGGAAACATGTTCCCGATGTCGGGGGAGTCCAGAACCAGGGGCCACAGTTTAAGAATAAGGGGTAAGCCATTTAGAACGGAGACGAGGAAACACTTTTTCTCACAGGGAGTTGTGAGTCTGTGGAATTCTCTGCCTTACGTGGAGGCCGGTTCTCTGGATGCTTTCAAGAGAGAGCTAAATAGGGCTCTTAAAGATAGCAGTCAGGAGATATGGGGAGAAGGCAGGAACGGGGTACTGATTGGGGATGATCAGCCATGATCACACTGAATGGCGGTGCTGGCTCAAAGGGCTGAATGGCCTCCTCCTGCACCTATTGTCTATTGTCTATTGTTACAGTTTTCAGGCTCCTGTACCTTCTTCCCGATGGCAGGGTGGGACTGGATATCAAGAGGTTTGATGGACATGTTGTTTGACAATGGGGAAAGCATATGTTTGCTGCTAATTTACTTGGAGAGGTTGTCTCTAGAGACAGTTGAATAAAACGAGAGAGCAAAAGAGCAAAACAGGATAAAGGGACGAAACACTTTGGAAGTGAGAGATGCAAGTTCCAACGCCAAACACTGAAGATGCTGGAAATCTGACATCAAAGCAGAAAATGCTTGAAATACTTAGCAGTCAGCTAGCACCTCTGCAGGGTGGACATTTCTGATTGAAGCCCCGTCATTAGAACTGATGAGTTCTGAGTACAAACTGGAAAAGCTGCTTAGCTGAAATTGTTAAATTCAATGTTAAGCCCCGAGATTCCAAGATGAAATACTTCATCTCAAACTTGAATTGGATATATGTGGTTGGCCTTGGAACATTCTCACGACCATCACCACTTGAGCAATGCTAACTAGGTTGGGTAATCCATTTCACTTCCCAAAGTCGATGACTAATTCCTTCATCTTGCCGACACTGAGAGAGTCACCACGTTACTAAGCGCAATATCTCCTTCCTGTACTCCATTTCGTCATTGTTCAAAATCCAGTCCATTACAGTCCATTTACGAGTTATGAACAAACTCGTAAATTGAGTCAGAGCAGAATTGGGCACGCAGTCAAGATTGCAGAGAGGCTGCGAATGCAGCAAAGTGTGCCGTTATCGCAGAGGATGTTGTGTTGCCTCGCCTTAAGGGCCTGTCCCACTAGGCGATTTTTCGGCCACTGCCGGCGTCATATCAGTGTCACCAAAAGATAAACATTTGAACATTTCAAAATCCAGCGGCGACAAAAGAAAATGTTGTGACACTTGAAAAAACACGTCATATGTCGCATCATGCCACATCAAGCCACGTCACAACGCAAATTTTTCGGTGACCTGATATGTTAGTCAATGATGCCGGCAGTCGCCGAAACTATCGCCAAGTGGAACAGGCCCTTTACTGATTACAGTGTGTGAATCAGCTAGCCAAGGATCCAGTGGGAGAGGACACCCAGAAATCTAGAGATGTTTGGTTAGTGTTAAAGGCAGAGCTGTGATCAATGACTAGGAGTCTGATGTAAGTGTGCTTGTTACTCTCAGCATGTTGAAAAATAATTCTGTTTTGGGTCGGGACCCTTCTCCAATACACTTGGACCATTTCCAACATTTCCCTACCATTCCTTGACCTCTCTATTGCAGGTGATACACTCCTGACCGACATCCACTACAAACCAACTGACTCCCACAGCTACCTGGACTACTCTTCCTCCCACCCTGCTTCCTGTAAGGACTCCATCCCCTATTCCCAATTCCTCCGTCTACGCCGCATCTGCTCCCATGATGAGGTGTTCCACACCAGGTCATCACAAATGTCCTCATTCTTCAGAGAACGGGGTTTCCCCTCCCCCACTATAGATGAGGCTCGCACCAGGGTTTCCTCCATACCCCGCAACACTGCCCTCTCTCCCCATTCCCCCTCTCACAACAAGGGCAGAGTCCTCCTGGTCCTCACCTTTCACCCCACCAGCCGGCACATACAACAGATAGTCCTCTGCCAGTTTCGCCACCTCCAACGTGACCCCTCCACTCGCCACATCTTCCCATCTCCCCCCCGTCTGCCTTCCGCAAAGACCACTCCCTCCGCAACTCCCTTGTCAATTCTTCCCTTCCCTCGCGCTCCACCCCTTCCCCGGGCACTTTCCCTTGCAACCGCAAGAGATGCTACACTTGTCCCTTCACCTCCCCCATCCACTCCTTTCAGGGACCCAAGCAGTCCTTCCAGGTCCAACAGAGGTTCACCTGCACCTCCTCCAACCTCATCTACTGCATCCGTTGCTCCAGATGCCAGCTGATCTATATCGGTGAGACCAAGCGGAGGCTGGGCGATCGTTTCGCCGAACACCTCTGCTTGGTCCGCAATAACCAACCCGACCTCCCGGTGGCTCAGCACTTCAACTCCCCCTCCCATTCCGTATCTGACCTCTCGGTCCTGGGCCTCCTCCACGGCCAGAGTGAGCAACACCACAAGTTGGAGGAACAGCACCTCATATTCCGCTTGGGGAGTCTGCATCCTCTGGGCTTAAACATTGAATTTTCTCAATTCTGTTAACCCTGGCTGTTTCCTCCCCTTCCCCACCTCTCCCTCAGCCCTCGGGCCCTGGCATTCCTTCTCTCTCTATCTCTCCCCCACCCAAGTCACACTAGCTTCTCATTTTCACACCACAAACAGCTTACAATGACCTGTTTCCTTTATCATCGATACTTGTTTGCATATTTTTCATTCATTGTTCTTTATCTCTCCACATCACCGTCTATATCTCTCGTTTCCCTGATCCCTAACCAGTCTGAAGAAGGGTCTCGACCCGAAACATCGCCTATCTCCTTCGCTCCTTAGATGCTGCTGCACCCGCTGAGTTTCTCCAGCTTTTTGTGTACCCTCGATTCTCCAGCATCTGCAGTTCCTTCTTTAACACTTCTCCAGCACTTGTTTTGAAAATCAGCATCTGCAATTCCTTGCACTCAGTCTGAAATTCTCAATGCAAACATCCCCTGAGTTCAAAGTCGAAGGCAGCTCTGAAGCAGTTGTGACCACTGGACCCTTGTATATTGCAACCTGGGTTGAATGGCATGGTGGTTCCTTTTCCGCTGATACTGTATCTGCCTCTTCCATCCAAGTGCTAACAAAGTTCCAATCTGCTTGGTTTCTGAGACCAGGTGTTTCCAGACCAGTTCCAATTGATATTCCTACGTTTTCCAGGAAAAAAAAAACCTTGTTATTAAAACCTTGTCTGCCAGATATTGTTATTGATGGTTACCTGTAATTATTAATATGCAAACAATCATGTATGATGAAAGCTGGGAAACAGGAATTGGGATGGCCTGATAAAGCAATAACACACTGGGATAGGCTGGGATGCTTTTCAATCGAGTGATTGAAAATTATTTCTGAGCTACTTTGTAATTGTGTTGAGCTGCACGGTCTTGCCGGAAAAGTATGTTCCCATGAAAGCTCACCTTTGAGTGTCTGAGCAATGCAGGGTGTGTATGTGGGTTGCTGCAAATCACCACATTTAGGTTCAATCTTCTCCTAGGTTACGAATGGTATATTTATACAGTTCCAATTTCCAGTTAGTATCCAATTACTTTTTATAAATGAGTGTTCGTAGGATGAGGATTGGATTGAACTTATTTGTGATGGAGCTGCACAGCATTCTGTTCAATATTTAATATACAGTGCATTCAGAAAGTATTCAGACCACTTCACATTTTCCACATTTTGTTATGCTACAGCCTTATTTTAAAATGGATTCAATTCAATTTTTTAATCGTCAATCTACACACAATGCCCCAGAATAAAAAAGCGAAAACAGGTGTTTAGAAATTTTTGCAACGTAATTAAAAAGAAATAACTGAAATATCACATTTACATAAGTAGACTGATAACCAGATAACCGGATAATTACATAACCAGACTGATTCCTGGGATGTCAGGACTTTCATATGAGGAAAGATTGGATAGACTCGGCTTGTACTCGCTGGAATTTAGAAGATTGAGGGGGGATCTTATAGAAACTTACAAAATTCTTAAGGGGTTGGACAAGCTAGATGCTGGAAGATTGTTCCCGATGTTGGGGGAGTCCAGAACAAGGGGTCACAGTCTAAGGATAAGGGGGAATTCCTTTAGGACCGAAATGAGGAAAACATTCTTTACACAGAGTGATGAGTCTCTGGAATTCTCTGCCACAGAAGGTAGTTGAGGCCAGTTCATTGGCTATATTTAAGAGGGCGTTAGATGTGGCACTTGTGGCTAAAGGGATCAGGGGGTATGGAGAGAAGGCAGGTACGGGATACTGAGTTGGATGATCAGCCATGATCACATTGAATGGCGGTGCAGGCTCGAAGGGCCGAATGGCCTACTCCTGTACCTATTTTCTATGTTTCTATGTTTCTAAGTATTCAGACCCTTTACTATGACACTCAAAATTGAGCTTAGGTTCACACTGTTTCCATTGATTATCCTTGACATGTTTCTACAACCTGATTGGAGTCCACCAGTGGTAAATTAAATTGATTGGACATGATTTGGAAAGGCACACACCTGTCTATACAAGGTCCAACAGTTGACAGTGCATGTCAGAGCAAAAACCAAGCCATGAAGACGAAGGAATTGTCCGTAGACCTCCGAGACAGAATTGTGTGGAGACACAGATCTGGCGAAGGGTATAAAACAATTGTTGCAGCATTTCAGGTCCCGAAGAGCAGAGTGGTTTCTGTCATTCTTAAATGGAAGAACTTTGGAACCAACTTTGGCCGCCCGGCAAATTGAGCAAACGGTTGAGAAGGGCCTTGGTTAGGGAGGTGACCAAGAACCCGATGTTCACTCTGACAGAGATCCAGAGTTCCTCTGTGGAGATGGGAGAACCTTCCAGAAGGCGAACTATACCTGTGGCACTCCACCAATCAGTAGAGTTATGGTAGAGTGGCCAGACGGGAGCCACTCCTCAGTAAAAGGCAAATGACAGCCCGCTTGGAGTTTGCAAAAAGGCATGTGATACAAGAATCTCTGGTCAGAAACCAAGATTGAACTCTTTGGCCTGAATGCCAAGCGTCACGTCTGGAGGAAATCAGGTACCTCTCATCACCTGGTCAATACCATACCTACGGTGAAGCATGGTGGTGGCAGCATCATGCTGTGGGGATGTTTTTCAGTGGCAGGAACTGGGTGACTAGTCAGGATCGAGGGAAAGATGAACGGAGCAAAGTACAGAGAGATCCTTGATGAAAACCTGCTCCAGAGTGTTCTGGTCCTCAGACTGTGGTGGAGGTTCACCTTCCAACAGGACAACGACCCCAAGCACACAGCCACAACGATGCAGGAGTGGCTTTGTGACAAGTCTGTGAATGTCCTTGAGTGGCCCAGCCTGAGCCCGGACTTGAACCCGATCGAATATCTCTGGAGGGGCCTGAAAATAGCTGTGCATCGACACTCCCCATCCAAACTGACAGAACATGAGAGGATCTGCAGAGAAGAATGGGAGAAATTACCCAAATACAGGTGTGCCAAGCTTGTAGCGTCATACCCAAGAAGACTTGAGGCTGTAATCGCTGCCAAAGGTGCCTCAACAAAGTACTGAGTAAAGGGTTTGAATACTTATGTAAATGTGATATTTCAGTTATTTCTTTTTAATTACTTTGCAAAAATGTCTAAACACCTGTTTTCGCTTTTTTATTATGTGGTATTGTGTGTAGATTGATGATAAAAAAGTGAATTTAATCCATCTTAGAATAAGCCTGTAACGTAACAAAATGTGGAAAAGGTGAAGGGGTCTGAACATTTTCTGAATGCACTGTAGCACCTTAGCTGAAGTAAACCATACAGAGATTGTTCCAGAAGTAGTCGGTGAACTGCATTTGACTCCAAGCGATGGAAAGATATGTTAAGGTTAACAACCAAAGATTGGCTGCAGGTAGTTTTCAAAGCATTGCCTAACAGGGAGCTGTTATTTGTCATTGATTGCAAAAGCAATGACTAACTACAACAGTACAAGTTGGGACGAGAACAGTGGAGTTTTGGGTGAATGCAAATTATGAGAGAATGGGACAAAGGAGGCCAATTAAATATGTTGAAGCAATGAAATCTAGAGCGATGGACGTTTCAGCAAAGGGCAAACAAAAACCAGGAAGGAGTGGTTGATATTACAGAGGTAGAATTACACAGTTCTGGTAAACGGAAGTGGCGGCTCACCTGCAGTCCATCTGTTTTTTATTTTATTTTTGTCTTCGTGCCTGTTTTTAGTGATTATTTTTGGTTTATTAGGTTGTGTGTGTGTGTGTGTGTATGTGGGGGGGGAGGGGGGGGAGAAACAGGGTTTTAGTCTCTCCCTTTGGGGGGGATGCAACTTTTCTTGTCGTGTCCCCCGTCACCGTCTCCGTCTGTGCTGAGGCCCTAATGGCGGAGCTGGCAGCTTTGCAGCTTCCAGCGGCGGCGGCACGGCTTCGGAGCTTCAGCGGCGACCTGGCTTTCGGGGCTGCGGTGCTCCAATGGCGACCTGGCTTTCGGGGCTGCGGTGCTCCAGTGGCGACCTGGCTTTCGGGGCTGCGGTGCTCCAGCGGCGACCTGGCTTTCGGGGCTGCGGTGCTCCAGCGACGTTCCAGCGGCGGCCTGGCTTTCGGGGCTGCGGTGCTCCAGCGTTCCAGTGGTGGGCCCCGTGGCGGTGTTCCGGCGTTCTGGCGACGGCGGTGGCGGCGGCCCGGTTTCGGAGGCTCGGCCGGAGGCCTGGTGGACGGCAACATCGGAGGCCTGGATCTCCTCAGCGCAGAGGTAGAACAAGGAGGGAAGAAGACAGAGACTCTAAGACTTTTGCCTTCCACCACAGTGAGGAGGTGTTTGGTGAACTCACTGTGGTGGATGTTAAATTTGTGTTTATTGTGTGGTTTTGTTATTTTTTATATATGTATGACTGCAGGCACGAAATTTCGTTCAGACCGAAAGGTCTGAATGACAATAAAGGTAATTCAATTCAATTTAATTCAATTCAATTCAATAAAGGAGCAGATGTGTGATCTGAAACTGATCTTGTTCACCTTTGATTCAATGTGGTCTAGCTTTTGATATCTGTTGAAGTGGGGTGGTGCCTACGCCTGACAAATGGACCATGAGAATAGAGAAGCGTTTCATCAGCACCATTTTAATAAAAGGTATCATATCCAATGGTCGAATGAGCATTAAAATGACTGCATGAAATCTTCAAGGGCCTGTCCCATTTACACAAATTTTTCGGCGACTGCAGGCACCATCATAGGTCGTTATAGATCGCCGAAAATGTTCAACATGTTGAAAATCCAGCGGCAACCAGAACAAGGTACGACTCTTTGGGCGACTACTCACGACCATACAGGCGTCACCCCGCGACATGTCGCCAGGGTGTCGCCTGTATGGTCGTGAGTAGTCACCCAAAGAGTCGTAGCATCTTTCTGGTTGCCGCTGAATTTGCAACATGTTGATAACTTTCGGCGACCTATGACGGGTGACGGCAGTCGTTGAAAAAGTCGCTTAAGTGGGATAGACCCTTCAATATTTTTATTATGAAATACATGAAATAAACGTATTTTCCCTTTGAACCCCAGCAACATTGGACCAAACACCAGTCATTATGTTCCTGCTAAATGGAACTTGCTGGGGATCCTCAGACTCTATCTTCTTCAGCAGCTCTTTGAGACTGAGGATGACTGGCTTCCTCACCAGTTCTGTTGGTACTGAGTTGCGTGATGAGGGCAATGTGCCACCCGTAGACCCTGCCATGGTGGGCAGTTTTGGGAAGCAGTGTGTTCCTTCTGCATTTCCACACACTCTTCAATGTAAAGACTCGAGTTCCATCCTGGATTCCCCATCTTGTGATTCCCATTAATGATGGGGAAGTTATAATTTTACATGGGGAACATTCTTGAATCATTTCCTGTGTCCACCTGATGTTTGTAATCTCACTATTTTAGCCAGGTGCACTTAATTCATAGACTATGCCCTATTTCAGGTTCACACACTGCAGGAAAATATACTACATACCTCTCCACGTTTAACAACCATTCACTACTGTTTATTCATGAAGCAAGTATATGAGGATAGGTATATGGACGGGAAGGGAATGGAGGGGTATGGTCTGAGTGCAGGTAGATGGGACTAGGGGAAAATAAATGGTCGGCACGGACTGGAAGGGCCGAGAAGGCCTGTTCCCGAGCTGTAATTGTTATATGGTTATAAGTAACGTCAACAATACAAAATAATTCTTGACATGCTTGGTTTCTTACCATTCTGCCAGCAAACACACAAAAAGTTTGATATTCACCTGCTGCGCCAGTGTAGATTTGAACACCAACAATAATTACTTGAGAGCTCCAACTATCACACAAGTCTTTTTAGTTATTATTCATTTTGGATCATATTCAGTTGTGCTGCTGCAAGTAATAGTTTAATTGGTCTTCCTGGGATATATGACATTAAAACACTCTTGACTCTTGACATATGGCAAGTGCCCAATATATTAAACAAACCTCAACTAGTGAACGCTGATGTCCCAATAGAACAAGCTAAGGAGTGGTTTTATTAACAGTACAGATATATAATTTTTAATGATTGCTGTGATCTCATTACATCTCATTTGCAATAACAATGAGTGTTAACATTACTTTAAAGAGGAGGGGATAATGACAGTGTTGGCATAAGTATCCATGACTAATGATGCACCAACGCATATAGACACGTACAACAAACAAAGTGAATTTTCAGGGTGAGGCTCAGTATGACGTTTCTTATGCTTTACGAAGGCTTCACAAAATTTGAGAAGCATTCACACCCCAATTGAAAGATGGAAGTTTTATTGACACTAAGATTATTGAATGGAAAATGATTATTCTAATTTGGTACAGATTTTAAACAAGCAATTAATTTACAAAATAAAATAATAATAAAAGACTAATAGGAAATCAAGATAATGGGACCAGTTGGTAAAACTGTCTAATGAGTCAATAGGATGTTCTTGTTGAGTCTTTTCTGAAATGTTACCGTGTTTAAAACTGACCGTGGAATTAAATGATGCTGAATTACAGGAAAACTAAAACCAATCATTCTAAATAATAAGCAGTGGGCTAGCGAAAAGCATTATATGTTAGTAGATTAATTTTCTGCTGTGGCACTTGATTTTTGATTTTAAAATGATTTGTTAGTTGAATTGATTTGTTCAAGTACATTTCGGGGTTATTTTGAGGCTATCTGCTGAATGACAAGTTGAATGACCCCTGGAGTTCAGCTACAGTAGGGATTTGAGTAAGAAGGAACTGCAGATGCTGGTTTAAACTGAAGATAAACACAAAAAACTGGAGTAACGCAGCAGGACGGGCAGCATCTCTGGAGAGAAGGAATGGGAGACGTTTCGGGTCGAAACCCTTCTTCAGACTGAAGTCTGAAGTATGAAGAAGGATCTCGACCCGAAACGTCACCCAGAGCCGCTGCCTGTCCCGCTGAGTTGCTCCAGCTTTCTGTGTCCACCTTTGGGATAGGAGTACGGATTTACTGGTCCGGTTGGAGTGGGGGGGAAGGAAATACATTGGCAAAGAACACCAATAAACATATAAATAATTATATGCGTTTCTTTTCACTGGATGTGCATTTCTCCATCAAAGCCAAATTTATGGTTTAACTCTAAAGGGCCTGTCTCACTTTCCTAAGTTATTCACAAATTCTCCTGAGTTATTTACGAATTCTCCCGAGTTTTCAAACTTGCAGAATGTTCGTAACGAGTCCGTGGATATATCGTAGCGGCTCGTTATGCCAGCCGTAGGTACTCAGGGCTATTTTTTTACTCGTGGACATTTTTCATCAGGCTGGAAAAAACGTTCTGACTTACCTGATGCCCCGAGTACCTAAGACTGGCATAACGAGCCGCTGCGATATATCCACGGACTCCTACGGCCTCTTATGGACTTGTTATGGACATTCTGCGCGTTTGAAAACTCGGGAGAATTTGCAATTAACTCGGGGAAAGTGGGACAGACCCTTAAATATTAGTGGTGCAATCACTGCAGTTCTTGTGATGAAGGTGTATTGTCAGTTATGTAGAAATCTTAAGGATTCAAAGCCATTAGGTGTGAAGGAAAGGTCTGATCAACCATTTCCATCCTTCAGTGGCCGCCTAGCTCAGTCATTGGTATCTCTTTGAACCATTCCTTTGATAGTTATTGAAGGTTCCCCCCAAGAGTACATTCTTGCAGGGCGGTCACGGAGGCGTATCGGTGGAGTTGCTGACTTACGGCAAATGCAGCGCCGGAGACCCGGGTTCGATCCTGACTACGGGTGCTGTCTGTACGGAGTTTGTACGTTCTCCCCGTGATCTGCGTGAGTTTTCTCCAAGATCTTCGGTTTCCTCCCACACTCCAAAGACGTGCAGGTTTGCAGGTTAATTGGCTTGGTAAATGTAAAAATTGTCCCTTGTGGGTGTAGGATAGTGTTAATGTGCGGGGATCGCTGGTCGGCCGAAAGGGCCTGTTTCCGAGCTGTATCTCTAAACTCTTCTTATCGAGTCCACACGCAAGATTAGAAGTTGTTAAGCCAGAGCTGAACACACTTCTCGGTCTCTGCATACAATGATGTCTGTCTTGTCGCTTCTTGTGCGTGGTGGTGGAAAGATTGGTGGAAACAGGGCCGCGACGTGAACATTCTTTCCTTCACCCCCCATCTCTAAACGAAACAAAACTAAAATTCGGTGCCCTTGGTACATTCAGCATTTGACCAACTTTCCCAATTTAACCAACGTGGAGAAGCACTGATGGCAATCGGTACGAGGTGTCCTTGATCGATGCAGTGACTTGGTATTTGGAGACATTGTGGGATCTGGGGTCAGTGCTGAGGGGTAGATCCTCAGGATGTATAACTCTTGGTCTGTCCTGCTATTAGGTCAGGATGTATCCAGGGATTGTGACTGAAAGGTGTGTTTCTGATAGTCGAAGAATGTCAGGCTATTTCTCAACTGGTCAGTGGGGCAGTCCTCTCAATTTTACAAAGAAGATAGAACAAAACAGCGCAGGAATAGACCCTTCGCCCCACAGTGTCAGTGCTAAATATGATGCTAAATTAAACCAATATCTTCCACCTGAACATGATCCATAACCTTCCATTCACTGCACACTGGACAAAATGACACAATTCCCCAAATATTCACATTGTTAATATGTAGGATTGACCAATTTCTTTCCAGTAACATTTTAGTCTCAAGTTTAGGTTTCTGATTAAATTCATTTCAGATGGTACAAAAATTGGCAGACACAAAATGCTGAAAAGGAATGGGTGACATTTCAGGTCAAGACCCTTCTTCAGACTGATGACTTCTTGGTCTGATGAAGGGTCTTGACCCGACATATAACCCATTCCTTCTCTCCAGAGATGCTGCCTGTCCCGCTGAGTCACTCCAGCATTTTGCGTCAATCTTTGATGTAAACCAGCATCTGCAGTTCCTTCCAACACTTCAAGTAAACTGTAGTCGGTAGGAAGTTGGTAATGGTGTAATTGTGTGAATAGAGAAATGGCAAGTGCAGTTTAACCCCATAGAAGGGTGAGCTAAATGACATGGTGAAGACTGGAGCATGCAATAGATTTTCAAATTGCTGGGTTAGAAGGCATGCACCTGAATCTTTAATATTAAACTAAGAGAGTGTGCATTTCTACCCATAATTTGACATCTATTTTGGATGATCGTTAGGAAAGGCCATGTTCTGCTTGTAACATGCCCTTTACCTTCACCTCCTCCCAATCACAACCCTGGTCCAACATTGCATCTGCTTCTGGGGTGAAAATATGGCAGAGAAACACAGTGGGCAGCACAATGCCACAGCTGCTAGAGCGTCTACCTCATCTCACCAGAGACCCAGTTTGGATCATAACCTCGGCTGCTGAATGAGTGGAGTTTGCACGTTCTCCTTGTGACCATGTGGGTTTCCTCCAGGTGCTGCAGTCTCCTCCTACATCCCACAGACATGCAGGTTTGTAGATTACTTAGCATCGGAAAATTGCCCCCAAGTTTGTTTTAAACAAAATATAATAATTTTATTATAAAAATACTTTAATTCAGAAAACCAAATCAAACATACAAAGGGTAACACGATGAAAACTGCCTTTGTGGCAGTGTACAAAACACCAGTCATCAATTTTAAAATAACCTCATCCTCATCAATTGTACACTCGGCCTCTCGTGGTGACCAGCGTTCACGGAAGGCGCCAAAGTCCCCGTGGACACCGCGTGTTCCCTCTCCAGGGACACGCGGGCACGGATGTAGGCCCGGAAAATGATGTTGTGGCCGTCGACTACCTGCTGCCTGGACCTGCGAATGGGCATCTTGGCCAGGCCCCCCAAGTGTGTGGGAAGTGGATGTGAAAGTGGGTATCGCATAGAACTAGTGTGGATGGATGATTGGAGGTCGGCGAGGACTAAAGGGTGGTATCCTTCCGTGTGGTATCTTTCACTCATTCAATCAAAAAATAACTGAGGGGATTTGGAGAAAAGATATCAGGGTGCAAGCCTGAAGCTAGAACATAGAACATGGAACATAGAGTACAGCACAAGAACAGGTCCTTAGGCCCTCAGTGGCTCTGCAGACCGTGATAACAAGGGCAACTTTTATCTCCCTACACTTAATCCACATACCTACATTCCCTGCATTCCCTGCCTATCCAAAAGATTGTTAAATGCCTTTATAGTATCTGTCTCCATCACTGCCTCGGGCAGCACATTCCAAGCACTCACCACAATCAGTGTAAAAACACACCCTTTTCCTCCGAAAGCCAATGCCTTTATTATTTTATATTTCCATCCTGGGAAAAAAGGTTTGGCCTGTCTCCCATCTCAATACTTCTCCTAATTTTACATACTCTATCAGGTCTTCTGCATTCCAGATAAAGCACTTTCTGTAAAATAATTCAAGTCTGTCCAGCCTCTTTTCCTGCAGCTAATAGCCTCAAATCCAGGCATCATTCTAGTAAAGGTAGACAAAAATGCTGGAGAGACTCAGCGGGTGAAGCTTCTCCAGCATTTTTGTCTCACCCGCTGAGTTTCTCCAGCATTTTTGTCCACCTTCGATTTTCCAGCATCTGCAGTTCCTTCTTAAACATCATTCTAGTAAACTTGTTAAAGAAGGAACTGCAGATGCTGGAGAATCGAGGGTTACACAAAAAGCTGGAGAAACTCAGCGGGTGCAGCAGCATCTAAGGAGCGAAGGAGATAGGCGACGTTTCGGGTCGAGACCCTTCTTCCTCTGCACCCTGCACAAAGCCTCCACACCCAACCTGTAATGGGATGACCAGAACCACAGGTCACTGACGTGGGAGGCAGATGGCAGAGTATATGAGAACATGGAGGTCAAAAGAACTCAAGAAAATAGGATCAGGAGTAGGCCCTCAAGCCCTTCAAGCCTGCTCCTCAACTGGTTAATAGGATTATTGCTGATCTATGCTGGCCTCAATTCCTCTTCTCAGTAATATCTCCCTCTGTTCAAATAATCATCCCTCTTCACTTTAACTGTGTTCCATCACTTATTGGCATGGATAATTCCAGAAATTCGTCAGCCTTCACCATATTCACCATCTGCTCTGTCAAGCTCGCTTAGGATCTTGGAGGCACACGGGCCTGCACCAAAAAGAAGAGAACAGCTGGAAGAGCTCATCTTGGTGCAACTTGGAAGCCGGCTGCCCTGCCAGCAGCATGTTAGTTTTTTTCTACTTTTTCTGTTTTTTTGGTGTGTTTTAATGTGTGTTTTTAGTGTTTCTCTGTGTGTCTTGTGTGGGGGTGGGGTGGGGGGGGGGGGGGGTAAGGCGAAACTGCTTCGGTCACCTCCTCCATGGAGAGGCGACTTGATCCATGTTGTCTCCCCCGTGGCCTAACATCGAGGATCGGTGCAGCCTTTCCCGGAGACGCGCCCGGGGCTTTAGCTGCGGGCAAAGCGTGGGCGAAGTGTGGACTCTTGTCGCGGAGCAGGCCAGGGCTCACCAGAGGGGAGCACTCCGTTCGCTGGCCCGCGACAGCCTGAAGCCGGGGTCTGAGGAGTCCGACCGCTGGCCCTGCGGTCTGCGGTGCTTCTGGCTGCGGCACAGCGAGAACTTTAAATCTTCGACCGCCGGCCTGTAGCCTACACCAACATGAAGCTGCGGTCTCCGTGGGGAGGCAGCGATTCTGGATTTACCTGGACTTTTTACCTTGTCTACACATCTGGATGCCCGCAATGGCAGCTGCGGAGAGTTGAGACCACGGGGGAAAATGGAGGAGGACTAGCCAATTCTTGTGCCTTCCACCACAGTGATGAATGCTGTGGTGGATGTTCGTGTTCAGTTTTTATTGTGTTTTTGTGTTTTTACCGCTGCTGGCAAATTCATTTCACTTGCACTTTATGTGCAAGTGATGAATAAAACTGATTGTGTGGAGGGAAATTCTCTGTCAACGTTTCGGACTGAGACCCTTCGTCTGGATCCGGATGCAGCTCCAGTTGTCAACATCTGCAGTCTATTGCATCTCTCCCTGCAAGGAGTGGATGTTTGAATTCATTCTTGCTATGTTTTGATGGTGCAGTTTGATGAAAGACTGTCAAACGTTCAGCTAAGTGACAATCATATTGCCGTGTAGCTCAAGTCAGTTCAGCCAGATTGACACAACTATCAGTTAAAGAAGGAACTGCAGATGCTGGAGAATCGAGGGTTACACAAAAAGCTGGAGAAACTCAGCGGGTGCAGCAGCATCTAAGGAGCGAAGGAGATAGGCGACGTTTTGGGTCGAGACCCTTCTTCAGAAGAAGGGTCTCGACCCGAAACGTCGCCTATCTCCTTCGCTCCTTAGATGCTGCTGCACCCGCTGAGTTTCTCCAGCTTTTTGTGTAACCCTTGACACAACTATCAGTCTGGCATTCCGTCCTACAACACATTCCCTTCCCTCAAAGACATCATTGAATAGGATAGATGTTTTTTTATGTAAATCAGTAGTTTTACAGACATTTAAGTCCCCTTTACTTCAATAAAAGTGAACGTAATTCCATGGTTATCAAACTCGTGTCTTTAAATCATTAGTGACCTCTGTGTCACTAGCCCAGCATCTAAACTAGTGGCAATCAGGGCCTTAATTAACTATGTACAAAGACGTCTTCAAGGATGAAATGGCTGCATGTAATTCCTGTGCCGACTGGGGATTTCAGGAGGCTTCCGGTGTTCAGGACAGCATTGTGTTGGTCTACTTTTTCAACCTGGATAAGGAATCAATCAGGAATGAGTAGATTAACCTATGATGAGCGTTTGATGGCACTGGGCCTGTACTCACTGGAGTTTGGAAGAGTGGGGGAGACCTCATTGAAACATACAGAATAGTGAAAAGCTTGGATGGAGTGGATGTGGAGAGGATGTTTCCATTAATGGGAGAGTCTAGGACTAGAGGTCATCTTCGTAGGCCCTCTTTGGTCGTGGCTGACATGGGTGTCTCCAGGGTGCTATTCCCTATATGGAGGACGCCAGTGCGTGACTTTGTTTAACGTGGGGAGACTGGTGCACAGACAGCCACCCCATGGTCCTTGACAGATCTGGGTCAGGATCCAGCGGCATGGAGTCCAAGACGACCGGAGATCCTTTTATGCTGCAGCCTTCATCCGCCTTCCCAGCCGTTGTGACGCTCCACTAAGGTCAGCCATCATCCTCCGCCTGTTCCACCGTTGATGTCTCGGTTGGATTGCTCTTTGTCAGAGACCTCCCCCTCGACCTTACCGCCATGGGTGGCCCTACCAGGAGCATCGCTCCAGACGGCATCGCTCTCAGGATCTCAGGTCCACACAAGCTTCTCCACCACGACAAGGTGACAATCCACGGAAAAGTCATTGGATCAGAATTAAAGGACGTTCTTTTAGGAAGGAGATGAGGAGAAATGTCTTTAGTCAGAGGGTGGTGAACCTGTGGAATTGTTTGCTACAGAAGGCTGTGGAGGAGGTCAGTGGATATTTTTAAGGCAAAGATAGATAGATTGTTGATTCGAGATTCGTACAGGTGTCAGTGGTTATGGGGAGAAGGCAGGAAAATAGGGTTAGGAGCGAGAGATAGATCAGCCATGATTGAATGACAGAGTAGATTGGCCTATCACTTGCTCCTATGACTTATGACCTGGATGGATGGCTTATTTTTTTGTTTGTTCGGTTTGATGGGATCTGGGCTTTACTGGCAGGTGGCCATCTGAGGCCTTCAGAAACTGAAACAGCACAATATCCAATCCTTTTAACTACATTTAGAGTGAAAACTGGGCAAGACAGGTTGCTTAAAAGTGGATGGGGTTCTGCCATGCTTCTTTGTATCATTTGGATCTGAGCTCACTAGAAATTGAAACACTCAGAAGAACGGGATCCATGAAGGTTTCACAATAGCGTGTGATATTATTCTGGGCCTGCTGGAGCACAAACCGCTCCAGATGGGCACAGTAATGTACGTGACGTGTAATAGAAGCACCAACTGTCTGGCAAATCCATAATTTACAAATGTAAATATGGTCCATATTATTCCTGAATTCGGCCCTGGCATTCCCTGATCTATGGAGTTCAACACAGGGGTCACAGTGTAAGAATAAGGGGCAGGCCATTTAGGATTGAGATGAGGAAAAACGTTTTCACCCAGAGAGTTGTGAATCTGTGGAATTCTCTGCCACAGAGGGCAGTGGAGGCCAATTCACTCGATGTATTCAAGAGGGAGTTGGATAGAGCTCTTCAGGCTAATGGAATCAAGGGGTATGGGGAGAAAGCAGGAACTGGGTACTGATTTTGGATTATCAGCCATGATCATATTGAATGGCCGAATGGCCTACTCCTGCACCTATTTTCTATGTTTCTATGTATTTGTAATTTCCAAATGAAAATGTGGCACACATTCTCCCTGTTCTGGTCCTGCCTTCTCTGATCTATGGAGTTCACCACACTTGTAATATCCAAATGCAATTGTGTGCCCACATTTCCCCTGGATCCAGCCCTGGCCACTCCTGATCTATCAGGTAAGGATGGGAAAGGTTGCACGTTGTTTGATCGCACACAACACCTTGGGTTGGGAAGGAACTGCAGATGCTGGGTTAAACTGAAGATAGACACAACAAGCTGGAGTAACTCAGTGGGTCAGGCAGCATCTCTGGAGAAATGGGATGGGGCATGTTTCAGGTCGAGACCCTTCTTCAGACTGAGAGTCGGGGGAAAGGGAAAAGAAAGATATAGATGGTGATGTAGAGAGATATAGAACAAATGAATGAAAGATATGCAAAACAGTGACGATGAAAAAGGAAACAGGCCATTGTTAGCTGTGGTCTAGGTGAAAACGAGTTACAGACAATGAGACTCAACAAGATGACTTTGAAGACATGGGTGCGGCAGGGATGGAGAGAGAGGGGATACAGAGGCTACTTGAAGTTAGAGAAATCAATATTCATACCGCTGTTGTAAGCTATCTAAGCTTAGGTCAAGAGTCAAGACTGTTTTATTGTCACAGGTCCCGGATGGGACAATGAAATTCTTACTTGCTGCTGCACAACAGAATATGTGAATATGTAAACAAAGTACATAACGGGGAAGAGAAAAAAAAAGAAAACGTTCAATAAATAACAAATATAGTGCAATAATAATATAGTCTTTTGCAGTTCAGAGCAGAGAGCTTGTTCGTTGTTGTGTTTAATAGCCTGATGGCTGTAGGGAAGAAGCTGTTCCTGAACCTGGATGTTACAGTTTTCAGGCTCCTTTACCTTCTTCCTGATGGCAATGGTGAGATAAGTGTGTGGCCAGGATGGTGTGGGTCCTTGACAATTTTGGTTGCCTTTTTGAGGCAGCGACTACGATAGATCCCTTCGGCGGTGGGGAGGTCAAAGCCGGTGATGGACTGGGCAGCGCTCCTGAACGTTCAAGTTGCCGAACCAGGCCACGATGCAACCAGTCAGAGTGCTCTCTACCGTGCACCTAAAGAAGTTTAGGAGAATCCTCTTTGACATTTAGAAGATTGAGGGGGGATCTCATAGAAACTTACAAAATTCTTAAGGGGTTGGACAGGCTAGATGCAGGAAGATTGTTCCCGATGTTGTGGACAGGACAGGGGGTTACTGTTTAAGGATAAGGGGGAAGTCTTTTAGAACCGAGATGAGAAAATCATTTTTCACACAGAGAGTGGTGAATCTGTGGAATTCTCTGCCACAGAAGGTAGTTGAGGCCAGTTCGTTGGCTATATTTAAGAGGGAGTTAGATGTGGCCCTTGTGGCTAAAGGGATCAGGGGGTATGGAGAGAAGGCAGGTACAGGATATCGAGTTGGATAATCAGCCATGATCATATTGAATGGCGGTACAGGCGCGAAGGGCGAATGGCCTACTCCTGCACCTATCTTCTATGTTTCTATGTTTCTATGACATGCCGAATCTCCGTAATCTTCTCAGGAAGCAGAGTTTTGTGTAATGCTGCAGTTTCCAAACAAACAAACCAACCACAAACCAGTTAACCACATTGCTTTAGAAGCAGCGTCCAATTTCTCGGCATTAAATCAAACGTGAAAATGTTATGAGTGCAGCCCCTTGTTATGTGTTTCTCCCAGGAATTGTACAGCTGTGGTTTGCAAGATAAACTCGTCTTCCCAATCCAGATTCCATCACCATTTTCTATTCAGCTCGACATCATTGGAAGATGAGCACATTGAAGATGAATCCTCCTTTTAAAAATGTGAGGAAACCGGAGGAAGAGCAAATTTTTCAAATGGATGATAAATTGTCTCTTAACAACAGTCAATGTTTGTGTAGCAGTCTGCAACACCTCCCTTGTATTAATGCAGTAATGCTTTGAAGCAGTTGGCAATCCTGTGGTATACCGTAAATTGGAACAAGCCATTGTCCTGCACCAGATAAACTCAAATTTAAAGAACGTTCAAAGTTTGTAAGTGTTATCCAGGCATTCCATCAAGTATTGCAGAAACCATGATTTTACTGCTTAAACCAATGATCTGTTGCAAACTGAATTTGGTTTCTTTTCTGAAGTCTGAAGAAGGGTTTCGACCCGAAACGTCGCCTATTTCCTTCGCCCCATAGATGCTGCCTCACCCGCTGAGTTTCTCCAGCGTTTTTGTCTACCTTTGGTTTCCTTTACCTTACTCCAGCAATTTCATCTAAAACATTGCTTACATGATTCCATAAAAGAAGTATTGCAAACAGTGGCTTCTGCATCGATGGGGAGGTGAGTTCAGAGAAGATAGTGCTAATCCCAGTTTTTCATAACACAACACTGCATCTTCTGTACATGGCACCAGCATATGTAAATTGAAGAAAAAAAAGTTGTGCTGACAAGTTTTATTCCAGTATTTCAAATGTCTGGTTATGATTTATGAATTCTGTAAGGGTGACTTTCCCTAAGCAAAACAGTTGTAAAGAAATGGAAGTCACGTACCGAATACATTTAAGAAAAAATATATACAAAGCTGTTTTATATAGTGCAAAATAGTATTTCATCATAGTGGGTTAGCAGTGCAATTGACATGCAATCTTAGTACTATCTTTCCTATGGGCTTTGTGCCTAATTTTACATCTCAATGTGAAATTATACTCGTGTATTTGTAAGCTGGGAACATTGTTTCTAGGTATTGACTGTGAGAACTGAGTGATTAAGTAACCAAAACATGTTTAGGCAAGGTTGGAGCAGCACAGTGCTGCCCAGGAGATTAGTCACACTATGACAATGTGCCACACAAAACAGCCAGGGAAAGGGGATGGGGGAGGGGAGCTGGGGCATTTCTGCCCAGTACCAGACATCAAGCACAGCTGGCAGGCACTCAAGGAAGGAAGAATGTTAAACTAAGCAGAAGATGCCGTCTATGAGACTGGGCAGCATTTGAAGCTTGGAGCTATTTGAATTAAAGCCACCAATCTTCCTCATTAGTTAACCATGGCGTTTCTTGGTGCTTGTTTTAATTTTCACATGTTATGCATGTGCTGTGTTATGCTCTGTATGTAGAAAATACAACAAAAAATGTATTGTAGGTGGTGCATTTGTAAATAGTTCTTTAAAGGTCACCTCCTATTTTAATGAGTACTAGACTAAGTGGGACCCATTGGGTCCCAGTCACACGGGAGGGCTGGTCCCCCAACGCAACCCATTCCCCAACGCAATATTCCACCACTCACCCGTTCCCCCAACGCAATATTCCACCACTCACCCATAGCCCCTAACTGCGCAGGCGCGGCTCATTTCCCCTTCGGGTCCCTCCCAAAGTCCGGTTGGAAACCTCCGCCGGCCATCCTCAGCTCCAGTAAAGACGCGATGGTGCAGGAAGGGGTAGACCATCCCGGGGAGTGACAGGGGAAGAGACTAATCCGTGCGGCGCTGACTGGGAGGAAAAGAGATCGAACAGCGCACGCATGGTTTTTAAGATTTTTAAACTTTGCTAAGTTTTACAATATTCAACCGATCGGAACGAAACTTGGTGCACTCGCAGCACGGGAGAACGGTGAGTGAACTGGCAAAAAATCGTAACGATATCACAAACCATTTTGCTCAAATAGAAAGACTGCCGAACCGCAAGATAACAAGATCAGAGTTTTATTTATATATAGATAAAGTGAAGGAATAGGCGATGAAGGAATAAATGTCGCCTATTCCTTCTCTCCATAGATGCTGCCTCACCCGCTGAGTTTCTCCAGCATTTTTGTCTACCTTCGATTTTTCCAGCTTCTGCAGTTCTTTCTTAAACAATGCTCTTACTCGAATTACTCTCTTTATGTGAAGCTTTAATACGTTTTCATGTCATGTTTTTAATATCACAAGTGGTCTGTAAATAAAACAAAACACCCTTTCAGTTTGTACACTTAGTCAGACTTCTCCAACATCTGTCAAAGTTCCACTTATTGTGTAGGAAGGAACTGCAGATGCTGGTTTAAACCAAAGATAGACACAATATGCTGGAGTAACTCAGTGGGACAGGCAGCATCTCTGGATGATGTTCCCACTGAGTTACTCCTGCGTTTTGTGTCTATCTTCCACTTATTTTATGTTGTAAGCATGTTGCTTTCTACAATGCATCACTAACATTTGGACACATCTCGGATGCCAGAATTAGAGCAGAAATTAGTGAGGAAAGCTCAAATACAAGTGCTTTGAATTCAAAGTAACAGTGGACTGAAATTCTTGATCCAGAAACTCGTGATTCATGTTTAGTTTGCTTTAGACATACGGCGCGGAAACAGGCCCTTCGGCCCACCGAGTCGCCACCGACCAGCCATCCCCGCACACTTCCACTATTCCACACCCACGAGGGACAATTTACATTTATACCTGTACGTCGTTGGAGTGTGGGAGGAAGCCGAAGATCGCGGAGAAAACCCACGCAGGTCACGGGGAGAACGTACAAACTCCGTACAGACACCACCCGTAGTCAGGATGGAAACCGGGTCTCTGGCACTGTAAGGCAGCAGCACTACCACTGCGCCCTGTGAAATGAACATTACAAATTTCCAGAGAAATTAAGACATGTTGGTGCTGTCATCGCATTATGATCCCCTTATTCCATGGTACTAAGCAACTGACTGGATTATACGACTCATTCTATTACACAAATAGTGATGAATGGGTTCCTCGTCAATGCTGGTTCTAGATAACACAGAGGGGTTGCACACACAGCTTACTGTTGCAAAAGTAATTAGCAGCGTGAATGAATGTGTCCATTGGTCAAATCAAATGATTTCCCAGGAGTTACATCTCATTTACAACATAAAGGCAAAGCAGTACTTGTTAGATGGTGTGAGACTGCGTGATGTTGATTGAGACTGCGTGATGTTGCTGTTCAAATGCACCTAGCAGCCTGTACAGACATCAATGAAGGCCAACAAGCTAGTGATTGCAAATCACCTCGGTGAAAACACAGAGTATGTATTGTGGCTAAAACTCCTGGAAGAATATCCAGAGTGACGTGCCTGACCTGGAGTGTTAAAGAAGGAACTGCAGATGCTGGAGAATCGAGGGTTGCACAAAAAGCTGGAGAAACTCAGCGGGTGCAGCAGCATCTAAGGAGCGAAGGAGATAGGCGACGTTTCGGGTCGAGACCCTTCTTCAGGCTGGAAGAAGGGTCTCGACCAGAAACGTCGCCTATCTCCTTCGCTCCTTAAGGGCCTGTTCTACAAGCATGCAACTCTATGCGATCAAACTAGAAGCGGGGCCGCGCGGAGGTTGGGTGATCCCCTGAACAGGGCCGTTCCCACCAGCATGTGCCTGCATGCGGCAAGCGCGACCAAACCGGCAGCAGGGGCCGCGCGGAGGTCGGGTGAGTGGCGCAATGCGGCGCAAAGTGAGGCGAACTTGGAGCGAAGTCTTAAGGTAAGTTCGCCAGGACAGAGAGGGGCTCACAGAGAGGGGCACAGAGGCACACACACAGAGGGCCACGGAGCCACACACATAGAGGGTCACGGAGGCACCTACAGATAGGTTCACAGAGGCACGACGTTGGGGCGGTGTGTAATGCGTCGAGGCGACTGCGAGCCGACAAGCCGTTGCCGCGCGGAATTTTTGAACATAGTCAGTTTTTCGGAGCCCCGCGCGATGTCGGGACGAACTCCGCACAATTCCGCACGGTTCCGGCGATCGAAGTGGGACCGGCCCCGCGATGCCGGATGGCTCAAGCGACCACATTAGGTCGCGCTAATCGCATAGAGTTGCATGCTTGTAGGACAGGCCCTTTAGATGCAGCTGCACCCGCTGAGTTTCTCCAGCTTTTTGCCTGACCTGGAAATGTTTGCATTTGCATTCTGCTCCATCAGTGCATTCACTATTACTTTCACTAACATAGTGTCTAGTAAGATTTCTACTGCCATGGTATGTACACATTTGGAAACTATTCACGTACCAGAGAAGTGTCTACAATGCTCAACGGATGATACCAATCCAGGCTTGCACTTTGATTCCGATTAGTGAATGGTCAACTCCTTAAATTTTAGCACCAACATACAATTTCATATGGGGGTTACACAAAAAGCTGGAGAAACTCAGCGGGTGCAGCAGCATCTAAGGAGTGAAGGAGATAGGCGACGTTTCGGGTCGAGACCCTTCTTCAGACCCTTCAGTCTGAAGAAGGGTCTCGACCCGAAACGTCGCCTATCTCCTTCACTCCTTAGATGCTGCTGCACCCGCTGAGTTTCTCCAGCTTTTTGTGTAACCCTCGATTCTCCAGCATCTGCAGTTCCTTCTTTAATACAATTTCATATCCCTACTTTATAAACATCCACGCCACATATTTAAAATCCAGAAAGTAAAGGGGCTGTCCCACTTGGGCGACCTAATTGGCGAGTTTAGAAGAGTTTGAAAAAATGACATGTTGAAGATCTCCTTCGACTATGTTGAAGACCAGCTTCGACTAGCTACGACTAACTTTGGGAAAATAGAACACAGAATAGTGGAGAGTGAAGACGATCTCCTTTGATCTCCTTCGACCTCCCTTCGACTATGATGAAGACTGTCTACGACTACCTTCGACTATCCTCGATTACCTATGACTAACATGCCAACCAACTACGACCTACTACGACTAAACGTATGAGTAAAAAAAGTATCGATTTTTTCCACGACAACCTTTTTTTACTCGCGGGCATTTTTTAACATGTTGAGAAAAACGCCACAACTTAGCTGAGGCCTCGAGTACGCGGAGACCACTCTCGAGCATGAAGGAGAGTTACGAAGACCTCCTACGACCTCGTGTCGGCCATGCTGCGAGTACGAGTCGAGGGCAAACTCGTCAGAACTCGCGGATTAGGTCGCCCAAGTGGGACAGGCCCTTTAGGCTTTGAATTTATAACCTATTAAAAAATTGGACGTGTGGATATTTAACGTTTAATGAAAACTTGCTTCCTAAAGCCACTCCCTCCATCCCCCAAAAGGACCGTTGCATTTTTTTTCACTGCATTTCTTCATTATCATTAAGATAAATTGAAACATTTAAAAAAAATGTGCAATTGAAAATATTTGGAGAAATTCATGGAATTCAAATAATTCCTTTGTTTCGATTGGAACACTAATTTCAGCCTGGAACCTTAAAATATTCATTCATGATTCTTTAGCATAAATCCTGTGGTTAAACCAAATATCAGTCATAAAGGCATATTTGAATCCAATAACTAATAAATCTCATGTAGAAATCTCCTGTCGAGACCAGGAATTAATATCCTGATTACCATTTCAATCTGTCATGGGGAATAATTTATCATTGTGGAATCATGAGCAGTAATTTACTGGCCCACATGTATTCATGTATCACTATGGATTTTTGTGGGTTTTATCCATATCAGGTCCTTGCAGCCTCGTAAAAACAACAGCTCGAGGAGTGTAGTGACAATAATCTTTCTTTATTTTACTGAAAAACTTGTTGTTTTTATTAGGATGCAGGGTGCAGCCGGGGGGATAATAATGGCACCATTGCCTCACTGAAATTGGGATTTAAATTATTCAGAAATAGTTTGAACTTTTACTGATGCTTAGGGGATTGAGTTTCATTGTCTCTGTACGTTTCTGTGTTGTTGTGACAAGAACTATCACTGCAATAGGACCACGCTTACGACAGAGCATTATTCACTGATGGAAATGTATCTGAAACATTACAGCAATGATTAGAACAAAGTGCAGCAAGTCGGTTCATGTAATTTTTAAAGATACACTCACATCCATGTTGATTTCACTGCTTCCCCTGAGAAAAGCAATACACAGAACAGCATCTATTGCCATTTATAAACATAGTCAGTTAAGTATACATATATAAAATCACAGGAGTAATTATTTGTAGAGATCTGTCTATTACTTAGACTTAGTTCCTCCCACACTGTTGAGTGCATTGGGCAGCTAGCTTTTGCCATTCTGTTCGGTCATGTGTGATGTCTTCCACCCTCGATAGGCTTCCAAATCCTTCTGGCATGTTCGCCTCCATGTGAGTTTTGGTCGCCCTCTTTTCCTTCTTCCGTCAGCTTGCCATGCCATTGCTATCTTTGGTGCACGTTCTGGTGACATTCCGAGTACACGTCCTGCAGATTTCATCCTGCGTCCCTCTATGTCCTGGCTGAGAGGCTTTGTTGCAGTTTTCCGATAGATCTCCTCGTTTGTGATGTGGGTCTCTGTAGCTGGTCTTCATGATGAACAAACCTGACTTTGGAATACCGTGGAGAGCTGGGAGACGCCTCACAGACCTAGATTTTGCCAATGTCATTGCACTACTCGCAGAGTCGAGACACACCCTTCATGAGATGACAACCGCTCTGGAGGAGAATGCATCAAAGGTTGGATTAAAGATCAGTTGCCAGAAGATTAAAGGGCCTGTCCCACTTGGCGATTTTTTTGGGCGACTGCCGGCATCATTCACTGACGTATCAGGTCACCGAAAAAAAAATTGCGGCGTGATGCTGCGGTGACGCAGCATGATGGCGTATTGACGCGCCGTGTTTTTTCAAGTGTCACAACATTTTTTTGTCACTGCTGGATTTTGAAATGTTCAAAATCTTTTGGCGACACTGATATGACGCCGGCAGTCGCCGAAAAAAATTGCCAAGTGGGACAGCCCCTTAAGACCATGCAGACCGGAGACGAGCAGCAAATAGACCAACTGATAATTAATGTGGAACCTGTGGAAAACGCCACAAGATTGACCTATCTTGGCAGCATGTTCACAGTAGATGGAGATGTAGAGGTCGACATCAACTCACGAATTGGTAACGCTGCGTCAGTCTTCAGACGAATGCAGCCAATATGGTCTAGTGGCGGGATATCCAAGATGCCAAAAGTCAAGCTCTTCCAGTCCATAGTCCTCCCTGCAGCCCGCTATGCCAGTGAGACACGGAAAATCAATGTGAAGATTAAAAATAAATTGGATGCATTCCAACAACGCTGCTCGAGGAAGATCTGTCTGTACATACAATACAATACAATACTATACTGTTTATTGTCATTTGAACCTCAAATGAAGTTCAAACAAAACCTGGTTACTGCAGTCATACAACGAGAAAAGAACCAAGACACACACCAACACAATTTACACAAATATCCATCACAGTGAATCTCCTCCGCACTGTGATGGAAGGCAAAGTCTTGTCTCTCCCCTGCTCTCCATTCTTTCTTCTCCCGATGTTAAAGCCCCCGGCGGGCGATGGTAAATAAGTCCCGCGGCCATTTAGGCCGCGTCGGGCGATGCAAGGCCGTGCTCCGGGTCTTGACGTTGGAGCCCCCGGTGGGCGATGGCAAGTCCCGTGGCCGATAAAGCCGCGCCTGGCGATGTAAGGCCCCTCTCTGGGTCGTTTTCAACCCCACAATTCGGGCGGGAGAAGTTGCTGTTGCGGGAGCTCCGAAAAGCGGTCTGCCACCAGGGACCCGCGAGCTCTCCACAGGGCCTGCGGCTGGAGACTCCGAATCTCCGGGGTTGGGCCGCAGCAGCGCGCCACCACAGCTCCTCCCGTTCTCCGACAGAGAAAAGGTCGGGTCCTCCGTACAGGGAAAAGATTTTAAAAGTTTCCCCCACCCCTCGCCCCCCACACATACCCAGTTAAAAACAATTTAATTAAAATAAAACAAAACACTACAAAGTACACTCAACGGGACAAAAAATTAAAATAAACAGACAGACGGACTGCAGAGGCCGCTGCAACGTGGGTCGCGCCTCCCACTTTTATACACAATTATAAATGTTACCAAACGTGCATTCATCCAGTCTTGTCAATTACAAACCCCTTACCCATGTCAGGATTCAATGATGCCAACAAATCACCCCTTCAGATGGACACAAAAAGCTGGAGTAATTCATCGGTACAAACAGCATCTCTGGAGAGAAGGAATGGGTGATGTTTCTGGTCGAGACCCTTCTTCAGACCTTTCTACACCCCTGCAGCTAGGTCTCAGTTATCTTTGTCTATTGTTATCATTGCACTGGTGTCATTATTTTCATTATTGCACAGATGTTGATTTTCGTTCCCTGGATCAGCACATTATTACTGTCAACAATGTCCCTCTGTACCCCCCCCCCCCCCCCTCTTATCTCATCCTGCCTTGTGAATTGACTTTCCCTCTCTTCCAAATTCTAAATTTTCTTTCTGTACTTCTTCCTCCATGTCAATGTTTGCTGTGGATCCATCCACTGAGTTCTTGCTGGATCCATCCAGTGTTGAGAACTTATCCTGGGCTCTGAAAAACCCCCAATGCAGGGCTAGAGCACAGTGATAGGTCTCATCATCCACCGGTCAGATAGAATCATAGACTCATCGTGTGATACAGCTTTGAAACAGTTCCTTTGTCCCAACTTGCCAATACCAGCCAACATGTCCCAGCTACACTAGTCCCACCTGCCCATGTTTGGTCCATATCCCTCCAAACCTGTCCTATCCTTAGCTGTTCCTTAAACGTTGCGATGGTCCCTGCCTCAACTACCTCCTCTGGTAGCTCGATCCATACACCCACCACCCTTTGTGTGAAAAAGTTCCCTTTCAGATTCCTAATAAATCATTTCCCCTTCACCTTAAACCTACATCCTGTGGTCTTCGATTCACCAACTTTGGGCAGCAGATTCTGTGCATCACCCCGGTTTATTCCTCTCATGGTTTAATGCACAGAAAGCTGCTCAGTGTTAATTCTGTTTGTTTGTGAATTAATTGTGATCACGTTCACAGTGCAGCTTGTGGTAGGTAACTTGATGGTGGGAGTGTGGGTTGCACAATTTCTTTGACACCTGTTCACACTGTGTAATCAGCTCCCTTGCATTCCAGCTGCACAGTTCTATGCCTGAAGCAGCCAGGTAGCGCCCATTCCTGGAATCCTAGTTGGCTGTGGTCACCCGTGAGGCCTCTCTTCCTTTCCTCAGCTGGTGCTGAGCCTGTTCATGACCAAGCATGGACACCACCCTCTCACCCAGACAACCCCTACTGGCCCTCCCGGTTGCAAACCCATTGAACTGCTCTTCCCATTCTCACATTGACCTTTCTGTCCTGGGCCTCCACCATTGCCAGAGTTAGGACACACGCAAACCAGAGGATCAGCACTCCGTATTCCACTTGGGTAGCTGACCATCCAATGGCATGAACATTGAATTCTCCAATTGTAAAGAACTACAAGACCCCCCCCCACCCCCTCCATCCTCCCCTCTGTTGTGCCCCACGTGGACTTGCACCTATTTCTCCCCCTCCCTCCCCTTCCACCTACATTCCTTCCTCTTGCTTCACAATACACCTTCAATCCTCTTGTCTCACAACTTCTATCCTTTCAGTTTAGTTTGTCGTCACATGTACCGAGGTACAGTGAAAAGCTTTTGTTGCGTGGTAACCAGTCAGCGGAAAGACAATACATGATAACAATCAAGCCATTTACAGTGTACAGATACATGATAAGGGAATAATGTTTGGTGCAAGGCAAAGCCTGCAAAGTCCAATCAAGGATAGTCCGAGGGTAGATAATAGTTCAGCACTACTCTCTGGTTGTGGTGGGATATTTCAGTTGCCTGATAACAGTCCTGAAGAAACTGACCCTGATGGACATGAACGCTACAGAGGCAATAGTCACCTCCAAAGGTCGACTGGTGCGGGAGACAATGATATGGTGGAAAGTGCAGCGGATGATTGGTTGAATGTGAAGGGTAAGGATGGTGGGGTGAATGGTAAGGGTGGTGGGTGTATGGAACAAGCTGCCAGCAGAGGTATTTGAAGCAGGGACCATTGTTTAAGAAAATGTTTTTGTTACGACTCCCGAAGGCAGGTTCCTCAGAGTCGCGTAACAAATCAAAAATCAGGGTCAAATTTAACAAAAAAAAGTCTTTAATTTTGTTAAACTAAGACAAAACGCGAACCTGATTTAAACAACATGGTCAGGGACCAGAATCGGCTAACAAATAAATATAACAGTGCTCCAGCCAGCCTCGCACTGGGCCGTCAGACTGGAGACTCTAATCCTGCCTAAATAGACATAACCCTGCAACAAAATACCCGAAAACCCTCAGGTCATCCCTTCCGTCCCAATACAACATTAATTTACAAATACAGGCGACAATATACAAAGTGCTATGCCATGCAGCCAGGCCTCCTGCAGCTCAGACCGGCAGCCTCTTCCTTCAGAGATCTGCGAAGAAGAGAGAGCATTCTGGGAGCTTCTGCCTTTTATGCTACCGATGAGTCACCTGACATAGCTTGGCCAATCTGGTACAGAAGCTCTTAAACCCTTGATTCCTGACTCCCAGCCACGGGGCCTGCAGAGAAACAGAAAGGTAAGTACATAGCATTCACCGGGGGGGGGGGGGGGGGGGAGGAGTACCTAACAGTTAGACAGGTAAAAGGATAGGACAGGTTTGGAGGGATATGGACCAAATGCAGGCAGGTGGGACTAGTGTAGCTGGGACATGTTGGCCGGTGTGGGCAAGTTGGTCCGAAGGACCTGTTTCCACGCTGTATCACTTGATGACTAGAGGAATCCTCTCTCTGTTCTGGATGAAAGAAATGATAAGAACATCATCATCATTGAAAACATCAGCGGGCACGGTGATCGCAACTTCTACTGAAGTGTGGGTGGCCGTTTGCTCGCTAGGAGCTCATCCGCCCTTTGACAGGTCTTGTTTATGGTCCTGCTGGGGGTCCACAGCCCCCTCCTCACCTGGCAAACCAGGTGGGGGAGACGGTTTAGTCACCGACTATCCAACCATGGGGCAGGTAGCACGGGATTACATGGTACCCATGGCGGGGGGAACTCCCCCCCCACCTGAACAAAATAAAATGGAAAAGATGTGGATAGAAGCCCCATCAACCACGAGGAGGTGAAACCACAGTTCAGGGAAAATGAAGTCTGTTCAGAATGACTGATTTGGAAGGTGTCATCACCAGCGACAGAGTCTGTGCCGAGACAGAGGGTGGATGACCACTACTGCGAGTCTCCCATGGAATCCCTGACCAAGTCCACTGTTTTAGCCACCTTCATGACTTACCTCCAGAGCTCATCTGTTTAAGAAGGAACTGCAGATGCTGGTAAATCGAGGTAGACAAAAATGCTGGAGAAACTCAGCGGGTGAGGCAGCATCTATGGAGCGAAGGAAATACGCAACTTTTCGGGGTCGAGACCCTTCTTCGGACTGAGCTGTTATTGTTTCACCAAAACCACTCTCTCTCTCTGTGTCTCGTGTTTGATATAGAAGACCACATCACCAATACTGGCTCTGTTGCCTGTTCCTTCACAATCCCCTCTTCCCACCTGGCTCCATCTGCCATTTTTTTACCTCCTTGTCTACTTCTACTTATTTCCCCACTGGCCTCTGCCAACATCTCCACCCATTCCGCTTCCGCAGCTGGCTCCATCAGTCAGCCATCTTGTCTCCTCAGTGCACTTCCTACCTACTGGCACCCAACTCCCCCTCAACCTCTCCTCTCCCGTCTATGGGATGGCTTACATGGCTATCCTCCCTCTCCACTCTCAGCCCTGATGCACATCTTGGCATGAATTGTTGACCATCCCCCACAGATGCTGCGCGACCTGCCGAGTTCCTCCAGCAGTCTGTTGTTTGCATGGGCCGCGGAACCGGGGTAGGTGGGTGGGGGGGGGGCTACAGCCCCTCCTCTTTTTTGGCGAGACATGCTTCATAACCCAAAATTATCCGGCCCGCAGGCGTATTTTTCTCTTCTTCAGAGAACCTCTGACATCCAGAATCTCAGAACAAGCGCCTAGTGCACGCGGCTCCGCACTATGATCCTTGGGCAAAACTAAAGATCATAGAGCTTGTATCTTTGGGCAAACACATGACCAGCTGTGGTGGATACTGACTGCCCCCCCAAAACCCTCCCTCCCCCCCCGCTCAACGGCCAATCACAGCGCGGTTCACAGTCGAGATATGGGGCAGTGAACAAAGCGCTGTGATTGGAAGGGAGGGAGAGAGGTTGGGCCCAGAATGAGAGAGAGTAAGAGAGAGAAAGTCGGCCGCGAGAGAGAGTTGGCCCCGCGAGGAACGAAGAGAGAGAGAGGGGGGATATACCCCCCACTTTTTAAATTGTGGGATGGCCTGTATTATCCCCAAGTTTTTGGAGGTCGAGCGACAACAAACAAAATAGTTGTGCCACCCTCCCCCCACTCAGTCGCTCCGCTCCCTCACCGGGTACCCCCCCCCCCCCCCGAGGCCGGTGATCAGTAATCGCTCAGCCACCCCCCACCCCACCCCCCCCCACTTTCAAAACACCCCGCGTGCCCTGATTTGCTCCAGATTCTGGCACCTGCAGTGTACACAATCTGTATTTCCAACACCAACTTCATATTTCAGATTGTTTCGATTGAATTTAGATTCCCCCGACAATGAGATGGAATCACATCGCTGGCTATAAGTCCGGTAACGTTTCCAACATGGGGTTATTTCGTAGCTTTCCCATTCTTTATTCCCACGTTAATGCCTACAGCTCCCGATCATTTGGGATCCCTGGGTTCACCAATGTAATCTTTGGTGATCTTCAGTTTCCATCTCTGATCCATCACAGGCTGATCCAGCCCTAGCTGTCTTTTCTTACTTGGGACAGATGGTTGGACCCACCACTTTGACCTCAGCTTTGTTTTCCATTCGTGATTTGATTCCGAATTGTGTTGGATTTTGGTCCTGTGTCTCATTCTGGAATGTGCTACTAGTTGGAAGGGTAATGTTAATGAACCTTGTAATTGTAGCTAAACGATTTTCCTATGTAGATTTCTATACCATTCCTTTTCTGCCTCTCTTAGACTTGTCAGTCTCTCATTGAGCTGTTCGAAGATGAATCTAGCGGGTGGCGCAGCGGTAGAGTTGCTGCCTTACAGCGCTAACAGCGCCAGAGACCCGGAATAGATCCTGACTACGGGTGCTGTCTGTACGGAGTTTGCACGTACTCCCCGTGGCCGCGTGGGTTTTCTCCGAGATCTTCCGTTTCCTCCCACACTCCAAAGACGTGCAGGCTTGCAGGTTAATTGGCTTGGTATAAATATAAATGATCCCTAGTGTGTGCTAATGTTCGGGGATCGCTGGTGGGTGCGGACTTGCTGGGCCGAAGGGTCTGTTTCCGCGCGGTATCTCTAAACTAAATTGAACTGCTTTCACAATTCAACTGACATTTTCTTCTTGATTTGTAAAAGACAGCTGGGATCAGAGAAAATGCACTGTTCCTTCTTCTGAGTTTCTTGCTGGTATTATTAGTCTGAATGCTCGTGATTTTGATCCAGCAACAGAGCAGTTATCATATATTAATTAAACTAGGGCTCCTTGCTGAAATGCCTTAGCACTTAAAACTCTCATGTGCATTAGTTACCAGACCTTTGTAAAGGTTGTGACATTTACAACTGCTGTAAAGGATGCATCTATCATCCATGCTACCATTTCCACCGCAGTCCAACGTCATAGAAATTACATAGAATTTGCAGCTGAGAAACAAGTTGGCTAGTCTGGGTTAGCATTTAACAACCATTCAATTCCATCCATGTCATCCTGCCTTTGAACATATTTTCCCAACCTCATTTTGCTTTAATATTTATCTAGATTCTTTTTGAAAGCATCTGTGATATTTGCTTCCACCACTTGCGTGACTGTGACATGTTCAGGTCACGGAATCAAGAGCGTGTTATCTTTCTTACTTATTTTGACTGTACTAATTAGTTTAATTAGTCCCGATGTTCAGTTCTGAAATGTTCTCACGATGAAGCATTTGCTCATATCTATCATTATGCAAACTCATCATTATTTCAAATTTCAAAATCAATTACCTTTAAACCTTTCATTTAATCAAGCTTCCTTGCTCTTCATTCATTGCTTGCAATGGCCAGATTCTTTTTTAATCAAGGAATTAAGAATACACACTGAATGTCTATTTTAAACATCCAACTGGTGTCAACTGATATAACTTGATGACATTCATTTTGCAATAACAATGCACACTGTACACCCTAATTTAATTGTTCAGCACTGTTTTACAATTTAAAATGATCCATTCTATATTTTCTTTGAGCTTTGTCCCTTTTGTTCTCTCATTTTCACACCTTATCCTTCCATATCTCTGTGTCTCCCTCTTCCCTGACTCTCTGTCTGAAGCAGGGTCTTGAACTGAACCGTCACCACCTAGTCCTTCTCTCCAGAGATGCTTCCTGTCCCGCTGCGTGGCTCCAGTTTTTTTGTGTCCATCTTACTGTCCTGCATTACGTTTCTCTGGGGATCTCTCACTTTCAGTTGCCTATATATGTCATATGCTTATTTTGTTTTTTGCTTTATCAATGGTTCAACATCCCCAGTCACGCAGCACTCACTAATCTTGCCATCCTTGTCGTTTGCTTGGTTCCCCCCCTCGGTTTTCGCGATTGGAGGGAACCGAGGCTACCTCAGCTACGTAGGGCAACCCAGGCTGTGCAGGAAATGCAACAAGCCTGGGCATGTGATGGCCCAATGCACAGCAGTTGCATGCAAAAACTGCAAGACGGAGGGCCACGAGACAAAGGACTGTCAGGCCAGCAAGAACTGCAACCTGTGCGGGGAGGCAGGCCACCTTTACAGGGCTTTCCCTAAAAGAGCCTGCACTTATGCACAGGCGACAAGAGGGGCTGCTGCCCGCATCCCCAAGGTGGGCGAAGCACCCCCCACCACTACCAAGACCCCAGCAGAGAAAGGAAACGCAGATGAGGACAGCCCAACCACCTTGAAGCCCCAAGTGCCAGAAGGAGACGCCCAGCATCTTGCCCAGGAGGGAGAGTCAATGGAGGAGGAGGAACCGAAGGAGAAGTGGACGACAGTGTCATACAAGAAGCAGAGGGTTCAGCCCAAGGAGCCGAGGCCGCAAAGGACTGGTAAGTCTAAAAGCAAACAACAAAAAAGATGTCTTTCTATTACAGAAGGCAGCAATCTCTCCTCTTCGTCGGAGGATGAGGCGACCGGGAAGTCCCAACGAGGGAGACAGTGGAGGAAAACGGGGAAGAGAAGAGAGAGGCCACGACGATCACAACCCGGCCCCAGGAGACCGAGAACAGAGAAGCGGCGGAAGGGCCCCAACCCCAGGACACCAGGAGCAGTGCAGCGGTCGAGGGGCCCCAGGCCCAGGACATCGGGAGCAGTGCAACGGTCGAGGGGCTCCAGCCCCTGGAGACAGGGATCATCACAGCGGCCAATGGGCCCCAGCTCCGGGCAACCGGGAGCAGCGCAATGGCCGATGGGCCCCAGCTCCGGGCGACCGGGAGCATTGCAGCGGCCAATGGGCCCCAGCTCCGGGCGACCGGGAGCAGCACAAAGGCCGTTGGGCCCCAGCTCCGGGCAACCGGGAGCAGTGAACCAGCCACCGTGACCCAGCTATAGGAGACGGAGGAAGCCGTGTGCCCGAAAGGGGGTGGAACGAGAAGGCCCCCCTCAACGACACCACTGGTTGCGCCACCAGAAACCCACCTCATCGCTGGATTCCTGAGCCCAGGAAAGCTGAGGCAATTCACCGAAACGGTGGGAATGAGGGGACACGAAAACGGTCAGTGACTCTAAAGACAATGGAGCTTAAACTGGCATCTTTAAACGTGTGCAGTATAAAGAGCACTGCGCGATGTGTGAACGCCTTACAGTACCTGGCCAAGGTCAAGGCAGATGTGACTTTTCTTCAGGAGTGCGGGCTGCCACACCTCCGCTGCTATCGGAGGTGGTCGCGATGGTGGCCCCACGAACTGTCGGTGTGGTCGGGGGGTAATGACTGCCGTGCTTCCGGCCTGGGGATTTTGCTGCGGGGAGGGAACTTCGCCATCAATGAGGTTAGGGAGGTGGTTGGGGGGCGGCTCCTTGTGGTGGATGTTGTGTACCGTGGCTCTCCGCTCCGGCTGATTAATGTGTATGCCTCACCCACGCAGAGCGAGCGGCTGGCCGTTCTCCAGCAGCTCCCAGTGCTGCTGGCCACGTCCCGGCAGCACGTTCTGGCCGGTGACTTCAACTGCATCACTGATGCGGCTGGACGATCCGGCAGTGCCGACAGCAGACTGGACAGCACGTCCAAGTTCCTGAGGGATATGGTAAAAGATGCAAAGCTGCGCGATGCCTTCAGCGACCCTGCAGGCGGGTCCCAGCCACGGTTCACCTGGTCGAGATCGGATGGTTTAGCCCGATAGACTTTGTCTTCACGACGAAGGCCGTCACGGTGAGACACACTGACCTCACGCCGGTGTTCTTCTCCGACCTCTGCCTCCTTCAGGCTTCCTGTCACCTACAGGAGGACCGGAAGGCAGGCAGGGGGACGTGGAAGTTAAACATGCAGCTGTTGACCACAGAGAACATCGAGGTGCTAAAGAGGGACTACGCATGTTGGAGAACAGTGAAGCCCCTCTTTGACTCCCCCACACTCTGGTGGGAAGCAACCAAGGAGAACATTAAGAGGTTCTTCATAAGTAAAGGGGTTCAGAGAGCAAGACAGAGTCAGAGGGAATTGTGCCAACTCCAGACAGATTTGCAACAACTGCTCCTTCTGCAGTCGAGAGGGGTGGATGTGAAGGAGGAACTTAGAGACGTGAAGGACCGGCAAGCTCGGCTCTTTACCTCTGAATCCTCCAAGATCATCTTCCGATCCAGGGTCCGCCATGTGGAGCAGGATGAGACGTGCTCACGTTTCTTCTTCCATAAGGTTCACAGGGGGAGCTCTGTGATGAACAGCCTTAGGGAGGAGAACGGCTCGGTAGCATCCTCACACACAGACATGCTGAGGATCTGCAAATCCTTTTACACAGATTTGTATGACCAAAAGGCCACAGACAGTACCTCCTCCCAGAACTTCCTGTCCTCGATCACGGAGGTCTTGGAGGACAGCAAGCGGGAGAGTCTGGACCAACCACTGACCCTAGAGGAGCTGACTGGCTCCATCCGTTCCTTTGACTCGAGTAAAACTCCCGGAAGCGATGGCTTACCGGCCGAGTTGTATTCGGCTCTGTGGGACTTGATGGGCCCGGACCTGCTAGAAGTGTACAACGACATGCTTCTAGCTGGTAGCATGTCAGACTCCATGAGGAAGGGCAACATCACCCTAATCTACAAGCAGAAGGGGGAAATGAAGGACATAAAGAATTGGAGACCCATAACGCTCTTGAATGTAGACTACAAGATCCTGTCTAAGGTCATCGCCAACCGGGTCAAGTCTGCTCTGGGACAGGTGATCCACCCGGACCAAACTTGTGCTGTACCTGGCAGGAAAATCTCAGACAGCCTAGCGCTGCTGAGAGATATCATCGCCTACGTGCAGGACAGACGGGTGGATGTCTGCCTAGTCAGCTTGGACCAGGAGAAGGCCTTTGACAGGATTTCGCACACGTACATGAGGGACGTGCTCTCCAAAATGGGTTTTGGGGAGGGAATCAGGAATTGGATCAATCTGCTCTACACCGACATCCGTAGTGCAGTCCACATCAATGGGTGGGAATCAGACAGTTTCCCTGTAAGGTCTGGAGTCAGGCAGGGTTGCCCTCTCTCTCCTGTCTTGTTTGTCTGCTGTATTGAACCTTTTGCCGAATCCATCAGGAAGGATACGAGCATTAGAGGAGTGACACTGCCCGGCAGTGGGGGCATTCAAGTAAGGACCTCCCTGTACATGGACGATGTCGCTGTCTTCTGCTCGGATCCAGGGTCGGTCCGTAGATTGATTAGTATCTGCGACCAGTTTGAGTCGGCCACGGGAGCCAGGGTGAACCGCAGGAAGAGCGAGGCCATGCTCTTTGGCAACTGGCCCGACAGATCTTCCGTCCCCTTCACCATCAAGCCTGACTTCTTGAAGGTGCTGGGGATCTGGTTCGGGGGGGCTGAGGCATGTAACAAGAATTGGCTGGAGCAGATAGCCAGGGTGGGGTAGAAGCTGGAGCTGTGGAGGCAACGCTCCCTCTCCATAACGGGAAAGAATTTGGTCATCAGGTGTGAGGTGCTCTCGGGCCTGCTGTACTTGGCACAGGTGTGGCCTGTCCCTCCTTCCTACGCCACAGGGATCACCCGGGCCGTCTTCCAGTTCATCTGGGGGTCGAGGATGGACCGGGTGCGACGGGCCACAATGTACAAGTCAGAAGACAACGGGGGTAAAAGCGTGCCCAACGTCGCCCTCATCCTGATGGCCACCTTCGTGTGTGGCTGCATCAGGCGGAGTGTAGAGCCAAGGCACGTGGGCACCAAGTGCCACTACTTGCTGAGGTTCTACCTGTCCCCGGTGTTGCGAAGGATGGGCCTGGCGCAGATGCCACGCAAGGTGCCAGTCAGCTGGACACTGCCGCCCCATCTGTTGTCTGTGGAAAGGTTCTTCCGGACCAACACCTTTGACCACATGTCCATTGGGCAGTGGTCAGCACAGAATGTCCTACAGGCGCTGCAGGGAAAGGACTCGATGGACCCGGTGGCGTGGTTCCCTGAGCAGACTGCCCAGCTTGTCTGGGAAAATGCCTCATCGCCAGAGCTCACCAACAAGCACCAAGACCTGGCTTGGCTGGCGGTGAGGGGAGCTCTCCCAGTCAGATCCTTCCTGCACCGTCGGAACCTCACTACCAGCGCACGCTGCCCTCGGGACAGCTGCTATGGAGTGGAGACGGTTGCCCACCTCTTTGCAGAGTGTGGATTTGCCCAAAGAGTCTGGAGAAAAATGCAAGGGTCCCTGGTACGCTTTATTCCAAACAGCTCCGTCACAGAGGACTCTGTGATTTACGGACTGTTCCCAGGGACACATTCAGAGACTGACATCAAGTGCTGCTGGAGGGTTATCAACTCGGTGAAAGACGCTCTCTGGTCTGCCCGAGCTTTGTTCACCACCCAGCAGAGCGAGATGTCCGTCGGGGAATGTTGCCGACTGGCCCATTGCAGACTGCAGGAGTACGTGCTGAGGGACGCACTGAAGCTCGGTGCAGCCAACGCCAAGGCTCGGTGGGGGAGGGCCACAGTCTAAGGTCCTTCCGCTGCTGGACATGGGGGGCACAGTATTGTGGAGACGCCCCTCAAAATAAGGGAGGGTATCCCATGCCGGGGGGCCACATGAGTGGCACGGGTGGGGGATCGATTCGCGAAATTTGAAAAATGTATATAGACTGTATGGAGCAATTTGTATAGCCTCTGAAAAATGTCGGATGGATTTTTTGCACGGTTGATGTATTGTATATATATTTATTACTCGAATAAAGTCTATTTTGAAATATTTAAAAAAATTTGCTAAAAGAGTCTGGAGAAATATGCAAGGGTCCCTCATAATAAGGGAAGGTATCCCACGCCGGGGGGCCACATGAGTGGCACGGGTGGGGGACACATTTGTGAAATTTGGGGAAATGAATGTATAAATGTATTGATCAATTTGTATAGCCTCCAAAAATGTCGGATGGATTATCCGCAAAGTTTATGTATTTGAATAAAGTCTATTTTGAAATTAAAAAATAAATTTAAAAAAGTCAGCCAGGATGTACAGAAGTTAGAGATATAATGGAATGTTGGCCTTCATAACAAGAGGATTTCAGTACAGGAGTAGAGAGGTTCTTCTGCAGTTGTACAGGGCTCTGGAAAGACCACATCTGGAGTATTGTGTACAGTTTTGGTCTCCTCATTTGAGGAAGGACATCCTTGTGATTGAGGCAGTGCAGCGTAGGTTCACAAGATTGATCCCTCGGATGGTGAGACTGTCATGTTAGGAAAGATTGAAAAGACTAGGCTTGTATTCACTGGAGTTTAGAAGGATGAGGGGATACCTTATAGAAACATATAAAATTATAAAAGGACTGGACAAGCTAGATGCAGGAAAAATGTTCCCAATGTTGGGCAAGTTCAGAACCAGGGGCCACAGTCTTAGATTAAAGGGGAGGCCATTTAAGAGAAAAAACTTTTTCACCCAGAGAGTTGTGAATTTGTGGAATTCCCTGCCACAGAGGGCAGTGGAGGCCATATCACTGGATGGATTTAAGGGAGAGTTAGATAGAGCTCTAGCGGCTAGTGGAATCAAGAGATATGGGGAGAAGGCAGGCACGGGTTACTGAATGGGGACGATCAGCCACGATCACAATGAATGGCCGTGCTGGCTCGAAGGGCCGAATGGCCTCATCCAGCACCTATTTTCTATGTTTCTATGTAAATCCCACAGCCCCAGTTTCAAGAACAACTTCTTCCCTACAACCATTGGTTTATTTAACCAATTTGCACTGCCATAATCCTACCTCAACAACAGAACACCTCTTACACCACTGTGGCCTTGTGTTCTAATTGTGTTTCCACCAATGTCTTCTTTTTGGTTTCTATTTACATATAGAATTGATGTGTAATCTATGTATAATGTATGTTTCTGAATGTTGTTTGTGTCTGCAGGCCTGTGATGCTGTTGTAAGCAAGATTTCCATTGTACCTGCACCTCTCTGTCCTTCCGCATATGACAATAAACTCCATTTGACTTGACGTAGCTTACAGAATTAAGATCATTATTTCCAAAATGTTCCCAAGAACATTTTTCACAACTTGCCTCTTTCTTATTCTAGTCAAGATGGACACAACATGCTGGAGTAGCTCAGCGGGACAGGCAACATCTCTGGAGAGAAGAAATGGGTGACGTTTTGGGTCGAGACCATTCTTCTACCCATGTGGCCTCATCGGGACATTCCGCCCCGGGTACTGCTGTGTTGTTCTCTCTTTCAATATTCAATGTCCTCCTCATCTTACATCCTCTGCTTTGCTCCCCATCAATAAAGCTGAAAAGTATTTATCCTGGAGCACTGAAGTGTCCCACTCCCCACCAAATTATTTTAAACCCTCTCCAACTACATAAGCAAATTCACTGCAAGGATGTCGGTCCCCTTCCAGTTGTGGTGCAACCCATCCCGCTAGTTAGGTTTCCCCTGGGTTCCCAATGATCCAAGTTCCTGAAGCCCTCCCTCCTGCACCATGCCTTTAACCACACATTCAGCGAAGCTTGAGAAAGGGCGTGGTATAGCCAGGGCCGGCCTTAAGCCAATTTGACCAATTGCTCCTAATTGGGCCCAGCGCCTAAGGGGGCCTCGCGCTAATTTTCCGTATTTCGTATGGAAATACGAATTTGTGTTGTTAAATACGGATTTTTTTTTAAACAAACAAGATAATCGTTACAACGAATCACCCGCTGCACCGGCCATGAGACAAAAACGATTTGTTAACTACCACTGTTCGCACTTGTTAACAGCCAGTGGTTAACACATAGTTATACAATGTGTCATCACATTCCCCAGTAAATGTAATTGTGTTTTGACCAAGTATTAATGACGCTGCGTTCCTTTGAGTAAAATTCATGTGACTCCCCTGACCACCCTCCTATTCAATGCTGCTGCCCCTCCCGCAACTTTACCCCTGGCCAGGCTCCCCACATGCTGTGAAAGGAACTCTCCCCTTGAACTAGTATTGTCATTCAATAAGATCACAACTGATTCAACCTGTCCTGGTGTGCTCCCGTTTTTCCCCACCATCTGTCCACCTGCTGTCACCATCCACCCCCCACCCATTCAGTAATTCAGAAAGAAGGAGATTTGGAAGCCTTGGGCAAAGTGAATTGTTACTTTCTTTTTTTTAAATTTTTACGGAGAGATCAATCTGCCCATGAGCGGTTTAAGATTTTTTTTAAAAGCCGACTGACTGCTTACCCTGAATAATTACTCACGGCACGTGCCTGAATATGACATTTATAATTATATATTTATATTTCTATGATTCTACAGACCTTGACCAGGAACCTGGTGCTCACCAAAATTGTTCCCAATTGGGCTCCGCACCTCCGACGGCCGGCTCTGGGTATATCAGAAGAAATGGGTGTACAGGGAAGAGAGTGAGGTAGAGGGAAGAGAGGGGGTTAAGCGGCGGATGATTAGTTAGCTACAATTGGAGAATTCACTGCTTGTTCTGTTGGAGTGTAAACCATTCAAGTGAAAAATGAGGTGCTGTTCTCCCAGTTTGTGTGTGGCCTCGCTCTAGCAATGGAGGAAGCCCAGCACAGAATGGTCGGGATGGGAATGGGATGACGAGTTGACAGGGAGATCCAGCGGGCCTTGGCAGACTATCTGACTGGTGCTAGCAATCAGCTGCGTCTCACCACATCATCATCCCCTGTTCCATACCTGGTCTCAGGAGGTGGTAAGTGAGCGCACTCTTATAATTCTCTTCCTTCTGTACTGTTTTACTCCCAGCTTCACCCTTTCTCACTCTCCACTCTCAGGATGTATGCCTTAAGGGCCTGTCCCACCAGCATGCGACTCCATGCGGTGAGCACGACCAAACTGGCAGCGGGGGCCGCGCGGAGGTCGGGTGATCCTCGTACTGGGCCCGTCCCACCAGCATGCGCCTGCATGCGGCAAGCGCGACCAAACCGGCAGCGAGGGCCGCGCGGAGGTCGGGTGAGAGGCGCGACGTGGCGCGAAGTTGGAGCGAAGTCCGTGGTAAGTTCGCAAGGACAGAGAGGGTCACACAGAGAGAGACACGGAGGCACACACAGAGAGGGTCACGGAGGCACAGTGAGAGGGTCACGGAGGCACACAGAAAGGGACAGGGAGGCACAGTGAGAGGGTCACGGAGGCACACAGAGAGGGACACAGAGGCACAGTGAGAGGGTCACGGAGGCACACAGAGAGGGACACAGAGGCACAGTGAGAGGGTCACGGAGGCACACAGAGAGGGACACAGAGGCACAGTGAGAGGGTCACGGAGGCACACAGAGAGGGACACAGAGGCACAGTGAGAGGGTCACGGAGGCACACAGAGAGGGTCACGGAGGCACAGAAGAGGGTCACGGAGGCACACAGAGAGGGACACAGAGGCACAGTGAGAGGGTCACGGAGGCACACAGAGAGAGGGTCACGGAGGCACAGTGAGAGGGTCACGGAGGCACACAGAGAGAGGGTCACGGAGGCACACAGATAGAGAGGGTCACGGAGGCACACAGAGAGGGTCATGGAGGCACACAGAGAGAGGGCCACGGAGGCACATATAGAGAGGGTCACGGAGGCACACAGAGAGGGTCACGGAGGCACACATATAGAGAGGGTCACGGAGGCACACAGAGAGGGTCACAGAGGCACACAGAGAGAGGGTCACGGAGGCACACATATAGAGAGGGCCACGGAGGCACACACAGAGAGGGACACAGAGGCACAGTGAGAGGGTCACGGAGGCACACAGAGAGGGTCACAGAAGCACAGTGAGAGGGTCACGGAGGCACACAGAGAGGGACAGGGAGGCACAGTGAGAGGGTCACGGAGGCACACAGAGAGGGTCACGGAGGCACAGTGAGAGGGTCACGGAGGCACACAGAGAGGGACAGGGAGGCACAGTGAGAGGGTCACGGAGGCACACAGAGAGAGACACAGAGGCACAGTGAGAGGGTCACGGAGGCACACAGAGAGGGACACAGAGGCACAGTGAGAGGGTTACGGAGGCACACAGAGAGGGTCACGGAGGCACAGAAGAGGGCCACGGAGGCACACAGAGAGGGACACAGAGGCACAGTGAGAGGGTCACGGAGGCACACAGAGAGAGGGTCACGGAGGCACAGTGAGAGGGTCACGGAGGCACACAGAGAGAGGGTCACGGAGGCACACATATAGAGAGGGTCACGGAGGCACACATATAGAGAGGGTCACGGAGGCACACATATAGAGAGGGTCACGGAGGCACACAGAGAGAGGGCCACGGAGGCACATATAGAGAGGGTCACGGAGGCACACAGAGAGGGTCACGGAGGCACATATAGAGAGGGTCACGGAGGCACACAGAGAGAGGGCCACGGAGGCACATATAGAGAGGGTCACGGAGGCACACAGAGAGGGTCACGGAGGCACACATATAGAGAGGGTCACGGAGGCACACAGAGAGGGTCACAGAGGCACACAGAGAGAGGGTCACGGAGGCACACATATAGAGAGGGTCACGGAGGCACACAGAGAGGGTCACAGAGGCACACAGAGAGAGGGTCACGGAGGCACACATATAGAGAGGGTCACAGAGGCACACAGAGAGCGTCACGGAGCCACAGAAGAGGGTCACGGAGGCACAGAGAGAGAGGGTCACGGAGGCACACAGAGAGGGTCACGGAGGCACACATATAGAGAGTGTCACGGAGGCACACACAGAGAGGGTCTCGGAGGCACACAGAGAGGGTCATGGAGGCACACAGAGAGGGTCACGGAGGCACACAGAGAGGGTCACGGAGGCACACAGAGAGGGTCATGGAGGCACACAGAGAGGGTCACGGAGGCATGACGTCGAGGCGGTGTGTAATGCGTCGAGACGACTGCGGGCCGACAAGCCGTTGCCGCGCGGAATTTTTGAACACGGTCAGTTTTTCCGAGCCCCACGCGATGTCGGGACCAGCTCCGCACAATTCCGCACGGCTCCGGTGATCGAAGTGGGACCGGCCCCGCGAGGCCGTACGGCTCAAGCGACCACGTTAGGTGGCGCTCACCGCATGGAGTCGCATGCTGGTGGGACAGGCCCTTTACTGAAACCTCTTTCATGCTACATTGCCACGCTGTTCACACCTAGTTTAACTCTCCACTTTGGATGCAACTAGTTAAGAGAGGTGAAGGAAGTGTATCATTCACATTTGCTTTGTCTGTTTAGCAACTGGGATCTCCTGGTTGCTAAACGCTATCATTCTCCTTCCCATTCCCACACCAACCTTTCTGTCCTCTGTCTCCTCCATTGTTAGAGTGAGGCTAAACGCAAATTGGAGGAACAGCATCTCATATTTTGCTTGGACAGCTTACAACCAAATGGTATGAATATTGATTTTTCTCACTTCTGGTAGCCCCGGCATTCCCTCTCTCTCTAACCCTCCCCACCCAAGTCGCACTAACTTCTCGTTCTCCCGCAACCAAACAGCTTACAATGGCCTGTCTCCTTTACTTCTTCGCATATCTGTCATTCATTGTTCTTTATCTCTCTACATCACCGTCTATATCTCTCGTTTCTCTTCCCCCTGACTTTTGGCCTGAAGAAGGGTCTCGACACAAAACGTCACCCATATACCTTCTCTCCAGAGATGCTGCCTGTCCTGCTGAGTTACTCCAACTTTTGTGTCTATCTTTGCTTTATATGCAGTATCGTTTCATTGCTGCATTTAACTCTGCTTGATCAATTGTGGCTGGCATGGTATATTTGGTTGAAGTCTACCATCAGGTAGAAGGGACAGGAGCCTGAAATCTGCAACATCCAGGTTCAGGAACAGCTACTTCCCCACAGCCATCAGACTATTAAACACAATTTCAAACACATGCTGAACTATAACAGCCTGTTGCACTTGATCTGTTTATTTATGTGTATATATATGTATTCTATGGTATACGGACACACTGATCTGATCTGTATTTATGCCTCCAATACTCTGTTGTGCTGCAGCAAGCAAGAATTTCATTGTCCTATCTGGGACACAAGACAATAAACTCTCTTGACTTGATTTGAAATTGGGCAGCTTGGCTCCGTCAGGCAAGATATGAATCATAATTCCTTCCCTCGCCATTGGAAAAAAAATTGGAGAGATACAAAGAGGGACCTTGTGTGAAAGACACACATCTCCAGTTTGTTATAGTTCTGGATTCCGGGAATACACCACAAGATTTGGCAATGAGGACACACCCTAAAACGCATAGAACATAAGACAAAGAAAAGTTCAGTCACGAGGGCTGTTTTTAAAGGTTACGGAATTGATTCATGTAATTTATGAATAAATCACATAAACACTTCACCTCAGTGTAAATTGTGTGCTTAGTGAAAGGCAAACTGGGAATTTTGGTTGTGAGACAACAGTGAAGGTGCGGTTTGGCCATTCATCTTATGATGCTTATTTGCCGAACTGGCTAATGTAAATGGAGTGCCTTCTGTTTCAGAAACAATCTTGGTCAGTAACAAGGAACCAGGGTAGGGCACCTTGATTAGTTTACAGAAAATGTTAACTATTTCTTCCCATGTCTTACCTCCTTACTAATGTGCAGAGTTCTGTGTTTCATCGCTCACCTCACATTATTTGGTTTGGAAAATCAATGACTTAACAGCCCACCACAAGTGGCTATTGTGCAATGGGATTACATCACCCACAGCCACTACTGTAATCACAGCCAACTTCGCGGGTGAAGGCTGAAACCAGATCACGCAAAACTGGCCATGTCAGAAAATTGTTTCCAACCTCAGGAAGCTTGGGAATACTGCTGCTTTCCCTCTCTTGCTTTTCCGTAGGAGGCATCATTTCCTCACCTCGAAAGAATTCTCTGCCTTAAACAGCCAAATTGTCTCAATGGCACCAACTTTATGAACACACAGTTTTATCATTGGCAGCTGTGCATATGAGGCTTCTGCAGTAAAGGACACTTCTGGAGGAAGGGTTTTGATTGAATTTCCTAGAACTTTTAAAACACAACCCTCACGACTGAGCTTTTATTTGTCTTGCGTATCATTCATTGAGGGGCTTGCCCTTACTGCCAAATCTTGCGAGTAATCCTGGAATCCAAAGGTATATCAATTAAAGTTCAGACCAGATGAACATCTGAATGTGACTCTCACATTGCTGTTTGGAGCAGGAAGACCAAGTCTGTGACTCACTGAGTGTGTAGGAAGGAACTGCAGATGCTGGTCATACACCGAGGATAGGCACAAAATTCTGGAGTAACTCAGCGGGACAGGCAGCATCTGGGAGAGATGGAATGGGTGATGTTTCACCATCTCTCTGAGCACCGGCTCCCCTCAGGGCTGTGTCCTGAGTCCACTGCTGTTTACCCTGATGACCCACGACTGTTGTGCCAGCTTTAATACAAACCACATCATGATGTACGCAGATGACACAACAGTGGTGGGCCTCATCAGGGATGACAATGAGCTGGCTTACAGGGAGGAGGTGAAACAACTGGTGGACTGGTGCAATACGAACAACCTGATCCTGAATGTCGAAAAAACAAAGGAGGTCATCGTCGACTTCAGGAAAAACCGGCACAGACCCACACCACTTCACATCAATGACAGCGATGTGGAGGTGGTCAGTAGCACAAAGTTCCTGGGGGTGCAGATCACTAACAGTCTGACCTGGTCGAATAACATCTCATCAACAGTTAAGAGAGCGCAGCAGCGGTTGCACTTTCTGCGCCAGATGAGAAGAGCTCACCTCCCCCATCCCATCCTCACCACTTTCTACAGGGGCACCATGGAGAGTATTTTGACCAGCTGTATCTCTGTCTGGTTTGGGGACTGTACAGCCTCTGACTGGAAGTCCGTGCAGAGAGTGGTGAGGACAGCGGAAAAATCATCGGGACCTCTCTCCCCTCAATCGGGGATATTGCGACCAAACGTTGCGTGTCTAAGGCCAGCAGTATTATAAAATACCCCACACATCTCCATCACAGACTGTTCACTCTGCTGCCCTCGGGCAAAAGATATCGCAGCATAAGGAGCAGAACATCAAGGTTCTGCAACAGCTTCTTCCCACGAGCCATCAGACTCCTGAATGCCATGTAATGGGCTGCCACCATTGTCTATTTATCCTTTTATCCTATTTATCCATGTTTATCCTTCTGTTAATTATCGTGTTGCACAGGGAGCCAAATGCAACGGAATTTCATTTGGAATTGCATATATCGATGTATTTCTAAATGACATTAAAGTTTGTTTGACTTGACTTTGACTTGTTTCGGGTCGAGACCCTTCTTCAGACTGAGAGTCAGAGGAGAGGAAATCTAGAGATATGGAAGGCTAAGGTGTGAAAACAACAGATCAAAGCAGATGGTGATAAGGAATGTAGAACGGTTCATTGTTAGCTGAGGGGAAGGTGCATTTAAGGCATACACTCAGTAGTATTTAGTCAGAGAACTAGGATGGGGGAGGGATGGAGAGAGCGGGAAAACAAGAGTTACTTGAAGTTAGAGAAGTCAATGTCCATACCGCTGGGATGTAAACTGCCCAAGCGAAATACGAGGGGCTTTCCCCCAATTTGTGTTGGGCCTCACTCTGACAGTGGAGGCGGCCCAGGCCAGAAAGGTCAGTGTGGGAATGGGAAGGGGAGTTAAAGTGTGTAGGAATGGTCTGCAGAATTTTGTCACGACAAATGTAACAGCTGGATTGCCATCCTGTGTGTCAGGTTCGAGAGCTGCAAAGCGTTTTGCGGAATCGTTGAGCCGTTGAAGTAGCAAAGTTCAAATCTGTTAACCCTTGACCTTGGCAAATGAATGCTGTTGCATGGAACACTAACACAAAGACAACGCCATGGAAAGTTTAGTTTCGAGACTCAGCATGAAACAGGTCCTTCAGCCCAACCAGTCTACGCTGTAACTCATCATTCACCCATTAACAGTAGTTCCATGTTATCCCACTTTGTCATTCACTGCGGGTAATGTTACAGAGGCCAATTAACCTACAAACCTATGCATGTATACCATGGGGCCAATGTGTCAATGCATACTAATGCAACCGATGGAGATAATAGTGTTAACATCATGAGCACGGTAGCAGGTCCAACTCTTTGTTTCTTAAGATACTCTTAAGATAAGGACAATCCATGCAGGGCCGAATTTAGATGAAGCGAGGCCCTAAGCTATTTCACGGTGTGGGCGGCAAATTGGGTAGGCCCCCGGTGCGGCAGCGAGGTGGGTCGGCCCCAGGTGTGGCAGCGAGGTGTGTAGACCCCAGGTGCGGCAGCGAGGTTCGGCGGGTGAAAAGGGTTTAATAAACTACATACCTTTTGCTTTGTCCCGCACTTCCAATGATCCAAGGATCTGTGGAGCAAATTCATCTCCACAACGAATATATACATCACCTGCATTTTAATCCCTCCCCCCCCCCCCCCCCCCCCCTCCACTCAAGCCTCCGGAATCGCACGCACAGCGCCACCGATGGTAGGTTTTGTAACAACGCCACTATCTCAAATGTTGTATACACCTTGGTGGATGGAGTGAGCAGAGGCCGTCCTAGATCTTGAGGCCCTAAGGTTAAGCTTGTCTAGTCCAAGATGGCGGCGCTGGCTTAACAGCTGCGGCCCGCCTGCAGTCCGTCTGTTATTTTATTTTTTTTGTTTGTCCTGCTTTTAGTTGGTTTCGGTTTATTAGATTGTGTGTGTATGTGGGTGGGGGGGAGTAACATGTCTGGGTCTCTTCCTTCGGGAAGGGCGGGGGGGGGGTGCGACTTTTCTGTCGTATTCCCCGTCTTCGTCTCCGTCTGCGACAAGGCCTAATGGCGAAGCTGCGGCGGCAGCGGCGACCCGACTCGGTCCCGGAGTGGTTACAGCGGCAGCAGCATCGGCCCGGTCCCGGAGCGGTTCCATCAACAGCAGCAGCAGCGGTGACCTGACTCGGTCCCAGAGTGGTGGCGGCGGCAGCGGCATCGGCCCGACCGAGACCACGGGCCCGGTGGAATACCATCACCCGGTGGGGTCACACTGAAGCCTGGATTGCCTTGGCGCAGAGGGAAACAAAGAGGGAAGAGACAGAGACTTTAAGACTTTGCCTTCCATCACAGTGGAGAGGTGTTTGGTGAACTCATTGTGGTGGATGTTGGATTTGTTGTGTGTTCTGTCATTTTTAAAAAGGATTGTATGTATGACTGCAGGGGAACGATGTTTCGTTCAGGCCGAAAGGTCTGAATGACAAATAAAGAATCTAATCTAATTATCTTAAACGTAAATCCGGCACTGAATCCAATATTTGAAAAACCCGCCAAGAAACTTGCGCTGCGCATGCACAGTCGTACACAGTCCACGGTGCAAAGGCAGAATTTCACCTGCTTTCAGCTCCTCTGGTCATTGACAGCTTGAAGCAGCATTGATGCACATGCTACAAGCATTGCGGATGAAAGGCACGGAGAATTATGCCTTCCTAAGAGATCGATCTCTGATGTAGGCATAATTCTCCCGTGTCATTACTATTTATATTTAATAATTACCATTTTATAATTTTAGTCAGGGTAGGCAGTGCTACCTTGCCTACCCTGACGGCACGTGCCTGCAAGTGAGGGGGTGGTCATCGATAGATCGGTGGGGTTTGTGAGAATGACTAGAGGTGAAAATGAGACGAGGGTGCCAGGTAAGGAAAGGAGTCAAATGTAAGACAGAGAGGGGGATATGGATGGGCGGGCTGGGGGATGATAAAAAGGCAGAATAAATTGGAAATGTGGCTCAGAAGGAAAATCACTGGATTCATATTTCACTCAAATAGCTCACAACATATAGTATGAACATTGAGTTCTCCAATTTCAAGTAATAATAACCCCCCCCCCACTGTCCCAACACAGATGAGGTAGTTCCACCTTCATTCCACCATCCCAATTTCCTGGACCACGTCATTTTACAAACCTGTAATTCTCAGAAGACGTCACTGTTCCTGAACTGTGGTTTGCTCTCCTCCATGTTCAGAGCTGTTATCCACATTTCTTCCATTGCATGCATTTCTACCCATGTTGGGAAATATGTTCTTGTACTCCAAGGTATGTATGTTGTGCAATAATTCCCAGGGCCACTATCATTTACTGTGTGTGCCCTGTGTTGGTTTAACTTACCAAAATGGATCACTTCGGGATTGTTTGAATTAAATTTCATCTGCCATCCCTTGGCCTTCTTTCCCAGTCGACCCTGATCCTGCTGTTACCTTGAGCAACCTTTGTCACTGGCGATGCCACCACGAGTTTTGGTGTAATCTGTAAATTTATTGATCATGCCACCGACATTCTAATTCACATTAATAGTGTGACGAACAACAGTACACCCGGCCCAAATCTTTGCAGCACATCACTGGTCACAGACCTCGAAAAAGTTGTATGCAAAATTTTGAGATTTGAAAAATCAAGTCTGCAATTTATCCCATCAGATAAAGCATAAAAAGACGTTTAATTTGACACCTAATTCACTTTCATATCTTCAGTATTAAAAATGTTAGGGCCATTTTCATACTCTGAAATTAGCATCTGGTTCCCCATTGCTTTTCCATTGACTTAACTCAAAAGCTGTGATCGAGGACAGTCAAAAGCCCATAACTTTCTTAAAAATTAAGAGCTGAATGAAATTTTCAGTTATTATAGATTGAAGCAATCTGAAACAAATATGAAACAATCTTACTTGGATGACCTGAAATTAAAGCATATAATTAGTTAGTTACCTAATTGTAGCTAATTACAAAATTCAATTACTAGATCTAAACCTCTATCCATTTCTTAAGAAAAGGTTAACATTTTTAAATAGCCTAAATGTCCAAATAACATTTACACACGAATCCGCAATATAACATGATTTTGAAATCTCATTGTTATGAATTTATAGGCCAAATGGAAGGTATTTAGTGTTTAATTCCCGTAAATTAATGGGCATTTAAATCATCTTGCGAGTGGGTTTTTGTGGAACGTGATTGATTGGAACGTTGCGGTTTGCGGTGAATTTGAACCCCATATCGGCAGGAAAAACACTACTGGTTCGTATGGGGCCATAATCACATTTTCGCCGATGAAATTTGGATTAAAGTAAGAAGCAAGTTTATATGTATAAAAAAACGACTTACCTTATGTTTTGTCCCCCACGTGAGAGCCGTTCCGTTGACGGCGTAAGAAGTAGCTTTTTTATTTAACTCCAGGGATTAAATTGTCCATGATTTTTTTTTTAAACTCCCGAGAACGCAAGTCGGATCGATTATTCTTCAGCAGCTTAACAACCTGAGAAAGATCGACTCCGACAGGCAGGAGAAAACGGCATTTTAATCCGGCCCCCCCCCCCCCCCCTCCAAAGGTGCCAAAGTCGCACACAAGGCCAGTGGCAGAACTGCAGCGCCGCTGAAGGTAAGTATTGTAACATCGCTACTTGGTGGATCGTTGCTGAGGTACGATGTTGGTTACTGTTGGGCAGTGTGATTCACGAGCCTGCTGGTTGCTGCGAAGAAGCTGTCCTTTAACCTGGAGGTCATAGCAGTCAGGTTCCTGCACCATCTTTCCAATGAAAGCGACAAGACAAGAATGAGGCCAGGGCGATGTAGGCATTTGATGATATAAGCTACTGTCTGGAGACAGTAGTTTCTTGCATCACATTTCAATTGGAAGATTAATACCCATGATGAACCAGCCAATGTCTGCAACTCCCTTCATTCCTGGGCATTCAAGTCACACCAATCTAGGCCATGTTACAATCAGTCAGCATACTCTACTACCATACACTGGTAAGTAGTTCAATAGAACATTTGGACACATAATGAATCAGTCAGGCTGTGTTTCATGGACAGTATGGATTAAAAGTATGTGCAGGAAGGAACTGTAGATTCTGGTTTAAATCGAAGATAGACACAAAATGTTGGAGTATCTCAGCAGGACAGGCATTATCTCTGGAGAGAAGGAATGAGTGACGTTTCGACTCGAGACCCTTCTTCAGACTCCTGGACTACTAGAGGTAGCTACTGTGAAACATAGAAGGAATGGGTGGGATGCAGGCAGGTAGCCACGGAATCCTCAAAGCACATCTCACTGTAAACCTGCATCGCTTTGTTGGAAAATGCTGGGAGCTAATTTATCTCTGAGGAGACCAGCCAGTGCCAAGATGGCAGCTCAGTGGTTGGCTCTGCTGGACAAAGGAGGGTGGAGTAAGTGTCTGAGGGCAATCTTCACACCGAGGTGAGGGGAAGGGAGGTTGTACATGTGATTGGATGGTGGCGTGTTGGCATCTAGGTATCTGGGTCAAGGATGTCACAAAGATGGTGCTGGGGATTCTAAAGGGGTAGGGTGAACAGCAGAGATAGTGGTTGACTTTGGGACTCACGACGCTGGTAACAAAAGGGATAAGGTGCTGCAACAGGATGATGGGCGGCAAATTAATGAGCAAGATCTCTGAAGTGGTAATCTCTGGATTACTTCCAGTGCCACGTACTTGGGAATATAGGAATTGCAGGACAGATCAGATAAATGTGTGGCTCAAGAGCTAATGCAAGAGGTATTAGATTTATGGATAGTTTCTGGGGAAGGCACAAACAGGTTCACTGTCTTAGAAGGGAGGGTTTGCAAATGTTTTGGAGAGAGTTTAATAAACTAATTTTGCAAAGCAATGGACATGGAGTTTATGCAGAATGGTGGGAGGAATGTGGTGAACCGAGGATGTGGAAGCTTTGAAGAGGTTTTCCAGAATGCTTTCTCGATTAGGGGGGATGTTAACAATAAGGAGAGGTTGGATTGTTTTCTCTGGAACATCAGAGGCCGAGGAAAGATATGGTAGAAGTATATAAAATTATGAGAGGCATAGATAGGGTAGACAGTCAGAATCTTTATCCCAGACAAGAGGCAAGGTTCAAGAGACCGACAAAGTTTAAAGGAAACTGGACGACCAATAGACCCGCGGGGGTCCCCGTTGTGACGCCAGTCAATTTCACACGGAAGTATTAGATCAAAATGGCAATCTCATCTTGTGTATATATATATGTATATATGTTCCCGAAATACAGCCAATACGGCGTGCCTGGCAAAGCTCCCCCAACTGAGCATGCGCAGGCACGACTGACGGGCCCGGCAAGTGGGAGCGCACTGCGCAGGCATGACTGCAGTGTTGAAACTTGTCCCATTCACAGTATAAAGTTCATTGAAGTTTAAGTGAATTACTTTTAAAATATAACTTGACACTGCACACTGCAGGTGAATGTTAAGATGCCATTAAAATTGTTGCACTATCGTGTACCGTTTTGGCTGTATTTCAAGAACATACATACATGATGAGACTTTTAGTTATGGATAGATAGATAGATAAGCGAGTCATGTTTTTTCTCCCCTTATAGAGGGGTGTGTACTATAATGCGCTGTCAAGTAGGTGATAGAGGGGCTTATGATATGGGCATTTAATATGCCTTTAGACTCACACTTTGATACGCAAGGAATGGATCAGATGTATGGCTAAATTGCATCCACTTTAATGTGACAAATCTAATTGTGTATACAGATGAACTAAGAGCATGGATTTGCACATGGGAATATGATGTTATTGCAATCACAGAAACGTGACTCGGAGTAGCACAGGGCCAACAACTCCACTATTCCATGCAGAATCATGGCATGGCAGAAGTACCTGTTATAGGAGGTGATATTAGTGTTGATGGAGGGCCCCATTATTGTTGTAAGAGGGAGGATATAATAGAAGACTTTCCAAATAAACCCATCAAGATAGACCTTAGAAACAAAAAGATAGCAGTATGTTTGGGGTATATTAGGCCGATTAGGAAAAGGGGAGATGCAGCGCGACCTGGGTGTCATGGTACACCAGTCATTGAAAGTAGGCATGCAGGTACAGCAGGCAGTGAAGAAAGCGAATGGTATGTTAGCTTTCATAGCAAAAGGATTTGAGTATAGGAGCAGGGAGGTTCTACTTCAGTTGTATAGGGTCTTGGTGAGGCCACACCTGGAGTATTGGGTACAGTTTTGGTCTCCTAATCTGAGGAAAGACAGAGTACAGAGAAGGTTCACCAGACTGATTCCTGGGATGTCAGGACTTTCATATGAAGAAAGACTGGATAGACTCGGCTTGTACTCGCTAGAATTTAGAAGATTGAGGGGGATCTTATAGAGACTTACAACATTTTTAAGGGGTTGGACAGGCTAGATGCAGGAAGATTGTTCCCGATGCTGGGAAAGTCCAGGACAAGGGGTCACAGTTTAAGGATAAGGGGGAAGTCTTTTAGGACCGAGATGAGAAAATCACTTTGCACCCAGAGAGTGGTGAATCTGTGGAATTCTCTGCCACAGAAGGTAGTTGAGGCCAGTTTGTTGGCTATATTTAAGAGGGAATTAGATGTGGCCCTTGTGGCTAATGGGATCAGGGGGTATGGAGAGAAGGCAGGTACAGGATACTGAGTTGGATGTTCAGCCATGATCATATTGAATGGCAGTGCAGGCTCGAAGGGCCGAATGGCCTACTCCTGCACCTATTTTCTATGTTTCTATAAGTATTACCAGCATGAAAAATCATAGAACATTTAAGGACATTCAGGGCAAGAGGATAACCATGGAGACAGTAGGGGCACATCAAGGATGCAAGGGACACCTGGAACCAGAGGCCACAGGTCATAAAGGGATACTTCTGTTTTCACTGAGGAGTGTGGGAGTATAAATGACAAGTGTAATGTATGATAAGAAAAGTACAAATCACTGTCTGAATGAATAGCCCTACTTTACTTGAAATTACTGTTTAATACATCTCAAAATAAATATTAATATATTTTGTACTCTGGAAAATGCATTTACAATATTAAATTGCAGGCAATCAACAAGAACTACTATAAATACTATAATCATTACATCTTTATTGTGAACATCACATTTTTATACATGCATAAATAGACAGTTCGTCTTTCTTTGTCCAAAATTCTTTCAGGTTAAGTTTCTATTCCCAAAGAATCACTGTTCTATTCCATTACTTTTCAGTTTGCACATATATTGTCTAGTTGCAAGTCAAAGAATGGGACAGATTGCACCACAGTGTTTTAAATCTGTTTGTTCGAATGAAGACATTTATTCCAAGCAAAACAATTCTTAATTAGATTACAGAGTTTTCCAGCTTAACAGGAAAACACAAGGTGCTTTGTAATATTAACAATTGCCTTTTGCAAAACTTTATTTTAAAAACAGTCTGAAGCATAATGGAATGTCCTTGTGCACAATAACACAGTTTGTCATTCTAGAAACAAAATGTATATTTTCGTTAAATTGGCTATGATTATCTTTTGATGCTTTTGCCAACATCTGCTCCAACACACCATAGAGAAAGGTCAAACTGCTATTACCAATTTTATGGAACAAAAATGAGCAGCAACAGATCACCCTTGAACACTTACTCCTCCTACATGTAGCTGGCTATTACAAAGTATTTGAGCAAAACATAGAAAATAGGTGCAGGAGGAGGCCATTCGGCCCTTCGAGTCAGCACCGCCATTCATTGTGATCATGGCTGATCTTCCCCAATCAATAACCCGTGCCTGCCTTCTCCCCATATCCCTTGACCCCCACTAGCCCCTAGAGCTCTAGCGAACTCTCTCTTAAATCCATCCAGTGATTTGGCCTCCACTGCCCTCTGTGGCAGGGAATTCCACAAATTCACAACTCTCCGGGTGAAAACGTTTTTTTTCTCACCTCAGTCTTAAATTGCCTCCCCGTTATTCTAAGACTGTGGCCCCTGGTTCCGGACTCGCCGAACATTGGGAACATTTTTCCTGCATCTAGCTTGTCCAGTCCTTTTATAATTTGATATGTTCCTATAAGATACCCCCTCATCCTTCTAAACTCCAGTGAATACAAACCTAGTCTTTTCAATCTTTCCTCATATGACAGTCCCGCCGTCCCAGGGATCAATTTTGTGAACCTACGCTGCGCTGCCTCAATCACAAGGATGTCCTTCCTCAAATTAGGTTTGTCTCTGTGATTACTACTTGGTAATTATTCCAAAGCATTGTTTTTCTTGACCATGTTAAAGTGAATAGTGAAACCAATTGGTAGAAAACCTGGAAACCACTTACAACCCAAGATAGCACAACAATAATTTATTTCATTTCTTCAGTCAGTGTCCTGCAACTTTAGAAATTAAAAAGTTTACAAATGATTGTACGAAGAGATACCACAATTATTGCAGAATCTTTTTCACAAGTGCAAATGTGTAAAAAAATGTAGAACCTGTTAAGTGTTGAGAGAAGTGGTTCCAATAAACACTTAAAGTCCCCATTATGCTAACAGCACCAATACTAATATGACAACGAGGTCACTTAGATTTACGTAAAATTTAGCGGGTAAGGAGACCAGGAAAAGGTGAGGACAGCAGAAGTAGTGATAGCAGGAAGTGGATGCAGAGGCAATGACTGAGAAGCAGATGAGAATGGGGGAAATTTAGTTCTGAATTTAATTACCAATTTTCTTCAATTCAACTTTTCAGTCCATGTTCGCAGGTTTGAAATAAAAGTTCTTAAGCGTGGTGGTATTATGTAATTTTTACTAGGCTTTCCATTTCAAACAAAAATTTCAATTAAATATGCGCATATTCCTTTACTATTTTTGTTCGGGATGGGGTGGGTAGTGAAAATTCAAAGGATTACAATTTTTGCAAACTGTAGATATTGCTGAATAATATTCAGCAACTTTCAAAATTACTTTGTTGAATCTAATTCAACTTCCAGGTAAAGATAAATGACTAAGTCGTGACTCATGCTAACTTGTACTAACAGGTAACATATCATCGGAACATATTACTGAGTGATCACAAGTAACTGATTTTGCTGTTTAGCTCTGGAGATCTCCAAGATGCAACCCTGTATAGATTAGCCATCTCCATTCACAACAGATGCAGAACAAGGGACCTTTCATAGCTCAAGTCCCATGCCAACATGTTTACCCAATGAGATATACCAAGAACAGTCATTTCACTTGCATGCAAGGTAAACTATTAACTTTGGAATTATTGTTCACAATTTAAATTTAGCTTAGTTTAGAGATACAGCAGGGAAACAGGCCCTTCGGCCCACCTGGTCCGTGCCGAACAGCCATCCCCGTACATTAACACTATCCTACACACACCAGGGACAATTTTTACATTTACCAAGCCAATTAACCTACACACCTGCACGTCTTTGGAGTGTGGGTGGAAACTGAAGATCCCGGAGAAAACCCACGCAGGTCATGGGGAGAAAGTACAAACCCGTAGTCGGGATCGAACCCAGGTCTCCGGCGCAGCAAGCGCTGTAAGGCAGCAACTCCACCGCTGCGCCACCGTGCCGCTAAAAAATGTTTTGCCTTCTCAATAGTTATTCTTTTGGATTTAGCTTCCTCAATCTTCCCTAGTGACATTGAACCATATGTATGCATAAGTTACCTGGCTAAAGAATTTCACAAACAGCAGGTAAAAATTGCTGGTCTAAAACATTACTGATATGACTTTTCATTCAGAAAGGTTGTTCAAAAGTAGTATATTCGCATGCAGCCATCTGAACGATAACAATTCTTTAGTGATTAAGACAACGCTGCTGCAGTCTTCACTCAAATGTGAGTATATCTTCAAAGGATGGGTTAAGGTACACCAGTAATTTAACTGTGCAGCCCATTATTTACATATATGGGAATGACACTTGCTAAAATCATTTTCCCCAGACTATCAATTTTTTTTGTGTAAAACATTTGACAGGGATCTGTGTCATTTTTGTACAAAGTGTAACGATCCTACAAATAAAATGCCTGTTGTATCTGCTGAATTTGGCACGAGGACCAAGTGAATGGAAAGAAAGAACAGGAAAGATTCTCAATGTATTCAAATGGCAAGCAGCACTATCTTGTTTAATAATTCCCATTAAAGGAAAAAAAATTAACATGAACCCGGAGGTTCAATTCAAAATTAAAAAAGTAGAATTTAATAGTACTAATTGCCAATAGAATCTGTCAAATGCATTTGATTTAGGATGTGCTTCCTGACCCACATTCTATTATTTGTACAGTCAAGAGATCAAAGAAGCATAGGAACAAAATTAGGATAATGAACCTCCATATACCTGCCTATTAATCAATGGTATAAATATTTGAGTAACATAAATTCACCAGTCTCATATTTAAAATTCGGACTTGGCTCGGCATCTATGCACTTTTGAGAAAAAGTTCTTAACCATCCTTTGCATACAGAAATGTTTGCCAATGATACCCCTGAAACACCTAGGACTTTTAAAAAGAATGTTTTTTTCTGTGATCAAATATGCTTCTTAAGATGTGTTGCTCAGAAAGGCTCAGTACTCCGGGTGTAGGCTTTGCATTATTGTGGTATAGTTACCCCTCAGCAATTTACTTCTTTGAATGCAAAGGCCAATAAGTTCCACCTTGAAATTATCCATGGCATTTTAATGAAATTATCTATTTACAATCTGCACAATCTGCCACAGGCAATGATGGTCCAAATCTACACGGCCATCGTAGAGTCTGTTCTCACCTTCTCCATCATGGTCTGGTTTGGCTCAGCCACCAAGCACGACACCTGGAGGCTGCAACGAATCGTCCGATCAGCAGAGAAGGTTATTGGCTGCAACCTTCCCTCCATTGATGAACTGTACACTGCAAGGGCCAGGAAGCGAGCGGGCAAGATCATCTCTGACCCCTGTCACTCTGGCCACAAACACTTTGAATCACTTCCCTCTGGAAGGCGACTCCGGATTGTCAAAGCCAGACATAAAAACAGTTTTTATCCACGAGTAGTTGCTCTACTCAACAGCCAAAAATCTGTAGCCTCTCTTTGATCTGATATTTTGTTGGTTCACATGCTTGATCAATGGTGTTTTATCATTAATAATATTAATAATGTTTAGTGTTTTCTGAGTCATTCGTAACTGTCACTGTATGTCATGTTGTTACTTGTGGGTAGAGCACCAAGGCAAATTCCTTGTATGTGAATACTTGGCCAATAAACTTACTTAGTTACTACAGTTTTGCCATTTATGAATAATATTTGTCATTTAATGCATCGTCTGAACTGGTTACAATCTTGTCTATCTTTGTATCATTTGTATTTGAGCATGTGTCTTTCCATCCATTATCTAATTCACATGTGCATTCATTACTGCCAGTCTCTACATAGAACCTTGTGGACCCCACTCATCATGTCCTGACAACTTGAGTACCTACTTCCATCTCTGCCCTTTCTCCCATGATTTGGACAATTTCCTAACAAGTCAATAAACTTTCAAAAAATGTATTGGAGGTCAATACGTAGGGGTGGGGCTGGGCACCCATATGCAAATTACCACATGCAGATTATATTGTATGGAATTAAAAAATCTGAGAAAAAAAAGTAGAACTGTAATATAAAAATACTTGAATCATACAGATCGCAAGCTGAGTTCACCTGAAATATGAAAATATTGAATAAAGTAAATCCAAAGGCTAGATCTTACCGGTTGACTGTGGAGCAAGTTAAAAATCACATATATTTAAATCTTGGATTGTAACACCAGATTGGGTGAGTTAAGCCCCTGTCCCACTTAGGCGATTTTTTTCAGCGACTACAGGCGACTAGGCTGCTGTCACATGGTTTTGGGGTGACACCTGTGTGGTCGTGAGTAGACTCTTCAAGTCGCATAAAGAGTAGTAGGTCAACGCAGGATTTTGAAACGTTCAAAACTTTTCGGCGACTGTGAGCTTGACGTAGCTTGTCTTCTCCTGTCATAGGTGCTGTCGTATGTCGTCGCCAGGAAGAGCAGCATTGTCGCTACGTGACGTAGGTTGTCGCCGGGTGCCGACTTCGGTGAATTCCATTGGTGACTACCTACTTCAACCTACGTCAACCGGCAACAGGTACTGGCTACTGAATTGTCTGCCGTTGTCTTCAGCTGCCGCCGACAGGGACGTTGCTTGTCGTAGCTGGTCGCGGGTGGACGTAGGTTGACTTTAGTTGTCGCCTGTGCGGTTGGAGGTTGCTGTAGGTGTGGTCACAGGTGGACGTCCGAATGGGTCGCCGGTTGTCGGTAACTTGCTGTCGACTAGGTGGTGAGGTGTCGTAGACATTGTCGTTGGGGGGGGGGTCCAGTCGCTGGTTTTTTGGCAACCTGCTACGACTGTGACAGTCGCTGGCAGTTGCCAAAAAAAATCGCCCAAGTGGGACAGGCCCTTTACAGTTCGGTGTTCAGTAGCAACACTACTCTTTAACAATTTTCAGTTGACTTGAGTAAATTAAAAATCACATCTAGATATTTAAATATTGGATTATAACACTAGATTGTGTATTTTACAGTCTTAATCTGCAGCAAGCATTTTATCAAAAAATGATGGTATTTACCTTTTCTACATTTGTTGGATAACATTGATGCAGATCAACACATCCTTTTCACAAAGTATAACTGAAAGAAATGTCTAACTAATTTTCACATTAAAGTTTTTGTTCATCGTTTTAAGTAACTATCAGTGTAAATTCAAAGGGTCTCTAATTCTGCTTGCATTCCCAGACCCTTCGTGAGATTTAGCGGCTAGGTTAATATGACGGACTTCTTGAGAGTGTAAGGAGGAAGGAAGCACTGGGGAGGAACAACAATTTTTTTTGTATTAATACTATGAACATGAATCCACTTTTAGAACGTTCTTGCATCTTGCAACTTAGAAGCTTGCAAAATAATGCAAAGTGGTAGAATAACAATTGCAAGTCCTGTGAAAAACTGAATGTGGTGGATGGTATCATTTTCAGTTCATCACGCCAACCATCATGCTGCAGGTGTAAAGGTGAGAGCTACTGTCCTCTTCCCTGTGTGTTCTTTACATTGGTTGGTATTTATTTCACAGTCATTCCAGTAATTCATCTGTGTGTTCTTTTAGTTTTGAAAAGAAGCATTGACTTCTGGCATAAGGAAGAACATAAGGGTGCCAAACGTATTTTGAACCTCACACTAACTGAACCATTATCACACAACACCAATGGATAATCAATGCAGTTTTGTTAGGTATCTAATTGGCTTAAAAAGATCGACTGTGAAATAACTGAGATTGTTAATGAGTCTTTTCGAGTGTTGACGAGCTGAATAATTTAAATGATGATGTACATTTGGGTCCCAAATTCCACCAGTTCTCAAAAGCTTCTGGAAGAGTTGCTCAGGATAGTGGTTTTCCGGCGCTCCGGAGTTACCATCCCGCAGTGGAAGCCGAGAATGGAAAGCCACAGCTTTCTGTCCTTGTGTCGACAATTCGAAACACGAGCTTCGAAAACTGGAACTTACGGCGAGTTGCCCAGGGAGGCTGGAGGAAGGAAAGAAAAAATGAAGTCACATCCAGGCGCAGAACATGGCAAAATGCAACTCTAGAGCTAAACTCAATACTAATGTGACAACCTGCATTGGTATGGCACTTGGAAGAAAAATACTCCAAGTACTCCAGAAAACACGACACAAATCAAAGGAGTGAAAAAAAGGTCTCTGGGTGAATTCAGTAGGTCAGGCAACAGTAGGGAGGGAAAGAGAGAGGCAATGTTTCAGATTGAGACCCTGCATCAGGACAAAGAGTGTCAAGGGGAGATAGCCTACAAAGAGGGGCGGAGGCAGCCGGATCTGGCTTGTAATATGTGGATCCAAATAAGGAGGGGCCAATGGGTAGATTTTGGGTTGAGACCCTACTTCAGACTGATGACTTCTTGGGGTCTCGACCAGAAACGTAACTCATTCCTTCTATCCAGAGACGCTGCCTGACCCGCTGAGTTACTCCAGCATTTTGTGTCCATCTACGGAGAAATTACTTGTCTGAAGTTGTTTGATTCAATGTAAACCCGCAAAGGCTGTGACGTACCTGGAAAAAGGTGCGTTGCCGGGCTTTGCTGAAATTATTTTAGGAGACCAAAGACAGAGTGGGATTGGGATGGGGTATTAAATTGAAGAGCAACTTGAAAGCAGAAATGTCACTGAACAGAGGTGTTGTACAAAGAAGTTGTCCAATCTGAATTTAGTTACTCCAACGTAGAGATGGCCACCTTCTGAGAATGTGGAAGATCAATGGCCTGATGTGTTAACTGTGGTTCTCTGCAGATGTTACCTGGCCAGCACTTGCAATTATTTGGGTCGACACCCTTCTTCAGTCCCGTCAATGGAGTTGAACTCCACTTGCCATTTCTCTATTCACCCAATTACACCATTACTAACTTCCTACAGACTACAGTTCACTTTAAACATTTTTGTGTCGGAAGGAACTGCAGATGCTGGTTTACCTCTGTACTTATTTTTCACTCCTTTGATTTGTGTCGTGTTTTCTGGAGTGGAATGGAAACGTCACCTGTCCATGTTCCATTTCCAGGCAACATCTTCCCATTTGCTCTTCCCATTGTACTCGAGTATGGCTTGAATGTACTAATGTACAGTGTTATCGGATTTGATTAGATAGCATGCAGCAAAGCAAATCTCTTCGTTGAACCATTTGCTGGAGTTACGCCAGCATTTAGTGCCCATCTAAGGTATAGACCAGTGTCTGCAGTTCATTTTTATTCCAACCAATCTCCCTGATGTCGTCAGTACTGGCCAGCTCGGATGTCATCCATCCAAATCTAACTCTGTGTGGATTAGTAGCAGGCATAGACCACTCAGCCCCTTAGCAATGCTCCAGTTTTAATAAGATCACAATTTTCAATTAGAGATATGGGCAGAGAAATGGTAGATGGAGTTTAATCAGAGGTAGACACAAAACGCTGGAGTAACTCAGCGGGTGAGGCAGCATCTCTGGAGAGGAATGGGCGATGTTTTGGATCGAGGCCCTTCTTCAGACTGATGTCAGGGGAGGGGGCGGGACAGAGATAGAATGTAGGCCGAGACAGTAAGACTAGTGGGAGAACTGGGAAGGCGAAGGAGAGAGAAAGCAAGGGCTATCTTAAGTTAGATAAGTCAATGTTCATACCGCTGGGTACAAACTACCCAAGCGAAATATGAGTTGCTGTTCCTCCAATTTGCGCAGGGCCTCACTCTGACAATGGAGGAGGCCCAGGACAGAAAGGTCAGATTGGGAATGGGAGGGGGAGTTGAAGTGCTGAGCCACCGGGAGATCAGGTTGGTTAAGACTACAGCAGAGGTGTTCAGTGAAATGATCGTCGGGCCTGCGCTTGGTCTCACATGTTTGAGGTGTTGCACTTGAGGAGGTCTAATGCAAAGAGAAATTATATAGTAAATAGGAAAACCTTACGAAGCATAGGTGTGAAAAGGGATCTTGGACTGTTAAGCCCACTTTCCCGAGTTACTCAAGAATTCTCCCAAGTTTTCCCTTTGATTCAAACTCGGAGAATGTCCATAGCGAGTCCGTAGGAGTTCGTAGATGTTTCGTAGCGGCTCGTAATGCCAGCCGTAGGTACTCGGGGCATCAGGTAAGTCGGGACGTTTTTCCAGCACGTTGAAAAATGTCCACAAGTTAAAAAAAATAGCCCCTAATACCTACGGCTGGCTATTACCGTAATTCACCGAGTTTGAATCAAGGCGAGAACTCGGGAGAATTCGTGAGTAACTCGGGAAAGTGGGACGGGGCTTTAATCTAAAGGTCCCCGACAGTGGCAAGTCAGTAAATCATGTTGCAACTGCTCCGGTCTCCGTATTACATGAAGGAAGTGCAGACTTTGGAGCGGGTGCAGAAGAGGATCGCCAGGATGCTGTCCGGATTGGAGGCGTTGCGCACACTTGGATTGTTTTCTCTGTGGCGAGAGAAGTAGAGATAGGGTAGATGGTCAGACTCTTTCCCAGGGTGGAAGGGCAGAGTTTTAAGGTGCGAGGGACCAGTTTCAAGGAGATTTACAAGGCAATTTATTTTTTAACACAGAGAATGGCCGATGCCTGGAAGCATTGCTGGGAAAGTTTAGTTTAGTTGAGTTTAGAGATACAGTGTGGAAACAGGCCCTTCGGCCCACCGGGTCCCCACTGATCAGCGATCCAGCACACTAACACTATCCTACTAGGGACAATTTACACATATGCCAAGCCAATTAACCCACAAACCTGTACGTCTTTGGAGTGTGGGATGAAATTGAAGATCTCGGAGAAAACCCACGCAGGTCATGGGGAGAACGTGCAGACTCCGTACAGACAGCACCCGTAGTCGGGATCGAACCCGGGTCTCCGGCGCTGCAAGCGCTGTAAGGCAGCAACTCTACCGCTGCGCCACTGTGCCGGAAGTTGTAAGCAGTTAGGATAGTGACATGATAAACTCCCAAAAGAGGAATCACCCTCTTCACATCCACCTAATTGAGACCACTCAGGCTTATTCAGTCAAGTCCTCTCTATTAGAATTTCAGTAACATATGAAACTTGAACTCTGTTTCTCTTTCCACAAATGTCGGGTTTGGAGTTATTATTATTGCAGGTAGCGAGGTTCAGCATGCTATCTAATCAGATTAGTTAATGCTGTACATTAGTACAATCAAGCCATACTCTAGCACAATAGGAAGAGCAAATGGGAAGATGGTGCCTGAAGAGTTTTGCAGCAATTTCTGTTCTTATCTTAGATTTCCAGAACAAATAGTTGTTCTCTTTTCAACGTGAGGTAAGAATAGAGTGTTGATACCTCAGTTTAACAGTTCTGTCAACAAGGGAATTTATGCTTGGGGTCAGTGGATGAGGGCCAGGTGTGAAATTAGTACTTTGCACCTCTAGTCAAAGTGAAGGGCAATGAGAATAGTGAGATCAGTGCTGGGCATACCATTATAACCATATACAATTACAGCACGGCAACAGGCCATCTCGGCCCTTCTAGTCCATGCCGAACACTTATTCTCCCCTAGTCCCATCTACCTGCACTCAGACCATAACCCACCATTCCTTTCCCGTCCATATACCTACCCAATTTATTTTTAAATGATAAAATCGAACCCGAGCAGAGCAGTGCTGGGCATACCATTATGCCACAGCAGTCTGAGATCAAAGAGCTTGTGTTTTGTCTCTCGAGTTGAGTGTTTAATGGACATATGTACAGACAACAGACAATAAAATTCTTACTTGCAGCAGCACCACAGGCCTGTAACACAATACACATAGATAAAATATAATTAAACTAGTTGTGAAGGTATTAATTTATTGATTTTTTAAATTTAATTCCTAGAGTGGTCCTACCTTCTCCCTTGTTACCCTCTGGGTTTTAACATACATATAAAGTGGCCTGGGATTCTCTTTAATCCAATTTGCCTGTGACATTTCATGGCCTTTTTTGGCCCTTCTAATTGCCTCCTTGATTCCTTTCCTGTTTGCTTCATGTTGCTCAAAGGCCATGTCTGAAACATAGACAAATAGCTGCAGAAGTTGGCCATTCGGTCCTTCGAGCCAGCACCGCCATTCAATATGATCATGGCTGATCATCCACAATCAGTACCCTGTTCCTGCTTTTTCCCCATATCCCTCGATTCCTTTAGCCCTCAAGAGTTAAATCTAACTCCCTCTTGAAAACATCCAGTGAACTGGCCTCCAGTCCATTCTGTGGCAGAGAATTCCACAGATTCACAACTCTCAGGGTGAAGAAGTTTCTCCTCATCTCAGTGCTAAATGGCCTACCCCTTATTCTTAAACTGTGACCCCTGGTTCTGGACTCCCGCAACATCAGGAATATTTTTCCTGCATCTAGCCTGTCCAATCCTTTAAGAAACATAAATGTTTCTATAAGATCTCCTCACATCCTTCTGAATGCCAGTGAAAATAAGCCCAGTCGACCCATTCTTTCATCATATGTCAGTCCCGCCATCCCGGGAATTAACCTGGTGAACCTACACTGCACTCCCTCAATAGCAATAACAGGGCTGCCAACTCTCACGCATTGAATGTGAGCCTAACGCATTTGAGAAAATTCTCACGCTCTCACGCTGATGACAGAAGTTCTCACGCTCAAAAAAATATTTTCAAAAATGTATGAATAAATAAATATGGTCGCACTCCTCCAAACTCTTCCAATGAGAATAGTTTTTTGTCGGCGGGTTCCCCGTAAAGAACGAGCAATTTAATTGGCTTAAGCCCATCGCACACTATTTAAAATGGCAATGTAGACAACAATGCTGGAGAAACTCAGCGGGTGAGGCAGCATCTATCTATGTGTGAGTTTGACCCTTCTTCACACTCAAGCATTTCTCCAGCGTTTTTGTCTACCGCTCTATAGATGCTGCCTCACCCGCATTCATATCCCCGTGCAGATGGTATGATAGGTGATACATGGCGGTAGTTCCAGCACCGACCCCCCCCCTTTCCCAGAATTACTGCTCACACCTCCCACCCTCACCTACGGTGGCTCTGTGTCCGGCGGCCGCTCTGTCCACACCGCATGGAATTTTAACCCCGGCCCAGAACCGGGAGCGGACCGGGTGACTGGGGGCGTCGGTGCCGACTCCGGAGCCGTGGGGATGAATTTCAGGCTAAGGCACTGCTCCGATGCCCGACCCCCGGGTCACTGACCCTCACCTCCCCCGGACCCCCGGGTCACTGACCCTCACCTCCCCCGGACCCCCGGGTCAATGACCCTCACCTCCACCGGACCCCCGGGTCAATGACCCTCACCTCCCCCGGACCCCATCTGGACACAAAGCACCGGGGCCGGCCCGCATTCCCGGGGGGTGGTGGGGGGAAGAGAGAGAAACACTCCCCGGACATCGCCAAGTCTCCACTAACTCCGGGTGTTGTCGCCACTTCGCTGACCCACACTCTCACACACAACCTAACACACACCCTTACACACACACTGGCACACACAAGGTTTAACGGGATTTAGGCCAAATGCAGATAAATGGGACTAGTTTAGATGGGACATCGTGATCTGCATGGACAAGTTGGGATGAAGGGCCTGTTTGCATGCTGTAAGACTATGACGCACTGTAGTAAGGGTGCATTGCTCTGGAGAGGATCCAGAGGTGATTTATGAACATATTGGCAGGGCTGGAATATTTGTTTCACTTTGAAGAAAGATTTGATAACTGGAATTGTATTCTCTGCAGCAACAGAGGTGAAGAAGAGACTTAGTTGAAGTGAATAATATTATGAGAATAGGACCCGTTTCGCTGAATAAAGAGTGTGAGAAGGAACTGCAGATGGTGGTTTAAACTGAAGACAGATACTAAAAGTTGGAATAACTCAGCAGGACAGGCAGCATTTCTGGAGAGAAAGAATAGGTGATGTTTTGGGCCGAGACCTTCAGACTGAAGAGGTTGAAAACCAGCAATAAAACACAATGACTGGAGATGTGTGTTATCCAACTAAAGGCAGTAATCAGAATCCTCTGTTCATCTTTATTGACGTGTTACCATAATAAATATGGCACGGTGGCGCAGCGGTAGAGTTTCTGTCTTGCAGCACCACAGACCCAGATTTGATCCTGACTACGGGTGCTGTCTGTACAGTATTTGTACATTATCCTTATGACCACATGGTTTTCTGTGGAAATTCCGGATTCTCCCACATCTGAAAGAAGTGCAGGTTTGTAGGTTAATGGCTCCAGTAAATTGTCCCTGGCATTGAGTGCTAGGGATGTAGGAAACAACTGGTGTATGATGGATTGCGGTCGGTGTCGACTTGGTGGGCCGAAGGGCCTGTTTCCATATATATGTTTTACATATATATATATTAATTTCATTAAACCATATACGGTTGAATATGTGGCATTATTTTCATCTTGTTTCTATAGTCAAAGGGTAAGGTTAATTGATTTATTTGTGCAGATCAGTGATGTACGTCAGACTCCTCTTGCCGTGTTTCAATATTTTTGTTTCTCTATATATGCATAACAGCTCTATGTATGAATTATAATCTGATTTCCATACATGAATATACTAAGGTCATTCATGTGCTGCACCTGTTGATCAGAGCCTGGCTCTACTGTGGAATGTAATTAGGAATGTAATTTAGCCTAACCTTATTCACACCTAATCCAATTTGAAGCATAAATGTTGCATCAAGTGTAAGTTAAAAGTATGCACCAGATTCCACAATTTCAAACTGAAAAATGCAAAAGCTCCCCCCCCCCCCCCGGTCTGCACTCCCTTGCAATTTCTCACTCTCACCTCTCACCCAATGTTGGCAGCCCTGCAATAATGTCCTCCCTCAAATTAGGAGACAAAAATTGCACACAATACTCCAGGTGCGGCCTCACCAGGGCCCTGTACGACTACAGTAGGACCTCTTTGCTCCTAACTCAAATCCTCTTGCAATGAATAACGGTGTAAGAAGGAACTGCAGATGCTGGTTTAAACTAAAGGTACACACAAAAAGCTGGATTAACTCTAAAGAATGGTCTCGACCCAAAACATCACCAATCCCTTCTCTCCACAGATTCTGCCTGTCCCGCTGAGTTACTCTAGCTTTTTGTGTCTATCCGCTCGCAATGAAGGCCAACATGCCATTAGCTTTCTTCACTGCCTGCTGTACCTGCATGCTTATTTTCAGTGACTGATGTACAAGCACACCCAGGTCTCGTTGCACCTCCCCTTTTCCTAATCTAACATCATTCAGATAATAATCTGCCTTCCTGATCTTGCCATCAACGTGGATAACCTCACATTTATCCACATTATACTGCATCTGCCATGCATCTGCCCACTCACCCAACCTATCCAAGTCACCCTGCAGCCTCATAGCATCCTCATCGCAGCTCACACTGCCTCCCAGCCTTGTGTCATGTGCAAACTTGATGATGTAACATTTAATTCCCTCGTCAAAATCATTAATATATATTGTAAGTAACTGGGGTCCTAGCATCGAGCCTTGTAGCACCCCACTAGTCACTGCCTGCTATTCTGAAAAAGACCTGTTAATTCCTGCTCTTTGTTTCAGGTCTGCCAACTCTACCCCAATACCACGTGCTCTAATGTTGCACACTAATCTCCTGTGTGGGACCTTGTCAAAGGCTTTTTCAAAGTCCAGAAACACCACATCCACTGGCTCCCCCTTATCCATTCTACTGGTTACATCCTCAAAGAATTCCAGAAGATTAGTCAAGCATGATTTCCATGCTGACTTTGACCAATCCTGTCGCTGCTTTCCAAATGCACTGCTATAACATCTTTAAGAATCTGATTTCATCTGCACAAACCTGAACATGCGCTTTCTTTGGCTTTTTGTTGAAATTTAGAATCTCTGATTAGACAAGGTTCCCTCACCTTGCCATTGCCTACCTTTTGAGAGGCTGACAAATCCTGAGCTCGGGTGTTGTATGTGTGGAGGTTGTTCCCTCTCCCTGGCTCTGTGTGGGCTTCCCCAGGTGCTCAGGTTTCCCCCCCACACCTCAAAGACAAGCAGATTTGTAGGTTAATTGCATGGGAGTGGATGCAAAAATGGGACAACGTACAACCAGTGTGAACGGGTGATCAATCATTGGGCAGTCACGGAGGCGCAGCGGTAGAGTTGCTGCCTTGCAGCGAATGCAGCGCCAGAGACCTGGGTTCGATTACGGGTGCTGTCTGAGGTGGAAGATTAGGCCAGTGTGGGGTCTTCCACAGAAGGGACAACAGAAGCATGATGGGGAGTGGGGTGTATGGATCGAGGGGTGCTCTTTCTGCCATTTATGCTGGATTTCTGCCTGCTCCAGAACAGACTCCAGGTTCTCACTTCCACAAATATTCCTTTCCCATTTCGAGGGAATTTGGGCCAGGGATTTTCCCGAATTGGTGAAGATATGATATTTTCTTTTCTTGATATTCCACAAGGTGTCCTTGAATAAAGTTGACCCAACTTGTTTGGGCTTTTCATATTTCACATGGATTGTTAGAGATTATAAACACATATTTCATGCGGGCGTAGGGTACTGGAGGTTTTTTGGGATACTAGTAATCAGCGAACAGAATCTCGTTCATAGACAATGGACAATAGGTGCAGGAGTAGGCCATTTGGCCCTTCGAGCCAGCACTGCCATTCAATGTGATCATGGCTGATCATCCCCAATCAGTACCCCGTTCCTGCCTTCTCCCCTTTCATGTGTGAAAAATTGACTGGGATGGACTTGTGGATGAGGTTTTCCCACATGTCCGTGCGTTATTAGACGGTGACCCGACTTTTATCTTGTATCTTGTATCTTGAAAAGGTGACCAAGTGAGCATAGTGTGGGTAATCAGCACAATTTCATTTTGTTAGGAGCACACAGTATCTGGAAATGGAAACCATGGATTCTCACTGCCCCCAGTAGGATGGGAGGAGCAAAGTTCTGAAGCAAAACACTTTCAGAATTCAGGTTATTACAACTTCATTGCAAAGGAAGTTGGTATAAATTTGAGAATGGAGATTAATTATTTTTGACAGTAAATATCATCTCAGGGAATGGTTTGATAAGAGTTTACAGTGATGTGCTTGGGAAGCACCTCAAACACAAGATCGCGGCCCTTTCTGGTTTAGTTTAAGTCAGTTTGGACTGCCCAGTTGATCCTTGAAATTCAAGTACAGAATTATATCTAAACTCTATCATAGAAACATAGAAACATAGAAATTAGGTGCAGGAGTAGGCCATTCGGCCCTTCGAGCCTGCACCGCCATTCAATATGATCATGGCTGATCATCCAACTCAGTATCCCGTACCTGCCTTCTCTCCATACCCTCTGATCCCCTTAGCCACAAGGGCCACATCTAACTCCCTCTTAAATATAGTAAGTTGCCAGTTGTCTCTTTCAGAGTTCATCCCAAAAACAGTCTACAAGAGCCAACTCATCTGAGCCTGTGAAAATGTAGGTGACGGGGAAGCCTTGACCATTCTTGTGAAGTGCAAAGTGATACTGGCTATGGTTTATGGAATTAACATTGCTGCAGGATATCTTACATCCATTAATATCAATCAAGATCGACCATCAGAAGAGTCATTGCCATTGGTGGAGTTTTGAGATTATTATTAGCCACAGAATTTCAGTGAATTCTCATTTTTGTCTAAAGTTCCTCTCACCTCTGCGAGTTGCTCCTCTGTCTTCGGGTTCCCCGGGTTCTCTCTTTTGCACACTAACAGCAGGCTTCCTGGTCCTTGCCGCCTGTTGCACTATACCTGCTGGATGACCACAAGTGAGTATGCTCAACTGCAGTGTTATAACTTTTACATTTGGCAGAAACATTTGCAATCCAACGTCGTGTTCCACAAGAAATTGCAGCAAATTGTGGACGCAGCCCAGACAGTCATACAAACCAGCCTCGCTTCCATTGGCTCCATTATACCTCACGCTGCCTCGGCAAGGCCAGCAGCATAATCAAGGACAAGTCGCACCCTGGCCTCTTCTCCCCTCTCCCATTGTGCAAAGGTAGAGAAGTGTAATTCAGGGACAGTTTCTTCCCAGCTGTAGCAGGCAACTGAATTATCCAACCACAACTAGAGATCAGTGCTGAACTACTATCTACCTCATTGGTGACCCTCATACTACCTTTAATCGGACTTTATTGGCTTTAACTTGCACTAAACGTTATTCCCTTATTATGGTTCTATACACAGTAAATGGCTCAATTGAAATCATGTTCGATTGAAATGGCTCAATTGAAACCGTAAAATCTTTCCGCTGACTGGTTAGCACATAACAAAAGCTTTTCTCTGTACCTCGGTGCATGTGGCAATAAACTAAACTGAAACTGAACGGTGAGATAAGATGTGTTTAGAATATCACACGATTAAACATCCAGTAAAGCCTCTACACCTGGCAACCCAGACAAACCCAAGGCCCGCCTGCAGTCCGTCAGTTATTTTCTTTTTTTGTGTTCCTTTGTCCTGTTTTTAGTTAATTTTGTTTTATTAGATTGTGTGTGTATGTGGGTGGGGGGGGGGGAGAAACATGGCTTTGGTCTCTTCCTTCGGGGGGGGGGGGGGTGTAACTTTTTTTTAGTCGTATTCCCCGTCTTCGTCTCCGTCTGCGCCGAGGCCTAATGGCGGAGCTGGCGGCCTCAGGGCTGTTCCAGCAGCAGCGGCGACCTGACCCGGCACCGGAGCTGTTCCAGCAGCAGCAGCAGCGGCGACCCGACTCGGCACCAGAGCCGTGACGGTGGTGGTGGCAGCGGCAATCCAACTCAGCCCCAGAGCGGTGGCGGCGGCAGTGGCAGCAGCCCGACCGCGACCACGGGCCCGGTGGAATCGGCCGCGGGCCCACTGGACGACATCGTCGGGAGCTCGCAGCTCAAAGGTTGGTGACCTGTTTTTACGAGCTCCCGCAACAACAGCTTCGTCCGTTGGTCTGGAGGGCGGCAGCTTCGACCACCCCGGACCGCGGAGTTGAACCGGCTCGTTCGCGGAGCACGGTTGAGCCGCAGGACTGACTTACTTACTATCTTACAACATACTTGGTGTCACCCTTGAAGAATTCAAACAAACCAAGTATCTTGGCATCAAATTGCAGAATGATCTACGTTGGAATGGTCAGACTCATCATGTAACAAATGATGTTAAAACAAATGTAGGTCCCTTGCAGTCAGAAACAAGTTAAAACAAATGTAGGTCCCTTGCAGTCAGAAACAGGTGAGTTGATCATGGGGAACAAGGATATGGCGGACCAATTGAATAACTACTTTGGTTCCGTCTTCACTAAGGAAGACATAAATAATCTGCCAGAAATAGCAGGGGACCGCAGGTCAAAGGAGTACTTGAGTGAAATCCAGGTTAGTCGGGAAGTGGTGTTGGATAAATTGAATGGATTAAAGGCCGATAAATCCCCAGGGTCAGATAGGCTGCATCCCAGAGTACTTAAGGAAGTAGCTCCGGAAATAGTGGATGCATTAGTGATAATCTTTCAAAACTCTTTAGATTCTGGAGTAGTTCCTGAGGATTGGCGGGTGGCAAACATAACCCCTCTTTTTAAGAAGGGGGGGAGAGAGAAAACGGGGAATTACAGACCAGTTAGTCTAACATCGGTAGTGGGGAAACTGCTAGAGTCAGTTATTAAAGATGGGATAGCAGCACATTTGGAAAGTGGTGAAATCATTGGACAAAGTCAGCATGGATTTACGAAAGGTAAATCGTGTCTGACGAATCTTGTGGAATTTTTCGAGGATGTAACTAGTAGCGTGGATGGGGGAGAACCAGTGGATGTGGTGTATCTGGACTTCCAGAAGGCTTTCGACAAGGTCCCACATAAGCGATTAGTATATAAACTTAAAGCATATGGCATTGGGGGTTCAGTATTGATGTGGATAGAGAACTGGCTGGCAAACAGGAAGCAAAGAGTAGGAGTAAACGGGTCGTTTTCACAATGGCAGGCAGTGACTAGTGGGGTACCGCAAGGCTCAGTGCTGGGACCCCAGCTATTTACAATATACATAAATGATCTGGATGAGGGAATTGAAGGCAATATCTCCAAGTTTGCGGATGACACTAAGCTGGGGGGCAGTGTTAGCTGTGAGGAGGATGCTAGGAGAATGCAAGGTGACTTGGATAGGCTGGGTGAGTGGGCAAATGTTTGGCAGATGCAATATAATGTGGATAAATGTGAGGTTATCCACTTTGGTGGCAAAAATAGGAAAACCGACTACTATCTAAATGGTGGCCGATTAGGAAAAGGGGAGATGCAGCGTGACCTGGGTGTCATGGTACACCAGTCATTGAAAGTAGGCATGCAGGTACAGCAGGCAGTGAAGAAAGCCAATGGTATGTTAGCTTTCATAGCAAAAGGATTTGAGTATAGGAGCAGGGAGGTTCTACTTCAGTTGTATAGGGTCTTGGTGAGGCCACACCTGGAGTATTGCGTACAGTTCTGGTCTCCAAATCTGAGGAAGGACATTATTGCCATAGAGGGAGTGCAGCAAAGGTTCACCAGACTGATTCCTGGGATGTCACGACTGTCTTATGAACAAAGACTGCATAGACTCGTTCTATACTCTCTAGAATTTAGGAGATTGAGAGGGGATCTTATAGAAACTTACAAGATTCTTAAGGGGTTGGACAGGCTAGATGCAGGAAGATTGTTCCCGATGTTGGGGAGGTCCAGGACAAGGGGTCACAGCTTAAGGATAAGGGGGAAATCCTTTAGGACCGAGATGAGAAGGAATTTTTTCACACAGAGATTGGTGGGTCTCTGGAACTCTCTGCCACAGAGGGTAGTTGAGGCCAGTTCATTGGCTATATTTAAGAGGGAGTTAGATGTGGCCCTTGTGGCTAAGGGGATCAGAGGGTATGGAGAGAAGGCAGGTACGGGATACTGAGTTGGATGATCAGCCATGATCATATTGAATGGCGGTGCAGGCTCGAAGGGCCGAATGGCCTACTCCTGCACCTAATTTCTATGTTTCTATGTTTCTATGTAACAGTGAAAGCAACAGGTGTCCTAAACTTCCTGAGACGCAACTTCCATCATTGTTCAGCTTCTGTCAAGGAGAAGCTGCATTTCACCCTCGTTAGACCTCATCTGGACTACGCAGTTCCAGCTTGGGACCCATACACAGATAAAAAACATTTCATCTATCGAACGTGTCCAAAGACAGGCCGCTCAATTTGTTACTAACACCTACGAGAGAGAAGCGAGTGTCACCAAACTTCTGAATTTTCTGGGGTGGAACCCTCACCAAGACAGACGTGAAGCTCACCGTTTTTGCAAAATGTTAAATGGTCAGCTAGACATAGATCACAAGACCTACACCAACCCCAAACCAATTAGGAGCAGACGAGGGCATTCGATCTAATTTGTGGTCCCAGCCTCAAATACAGATGTGCACAGCAATTCGTTCTTTCCACGCACTATTAAAGCATGGAATAATCTCCACCAAGCCATGGTTGCCCAGCCAGATGCAACTAAATTTAAAGTGGCACTTTCTCCCCAATAACCCTCTCTGGCTAAACCCCTCCCTTCACCACCTCCAGTTTAAATTCCAGTTGGAATATTTTGGAGGACCAAGTAACCAAGAACCAAGCATCACCAGTAGGGTCACAACATCTGAAGCCTGGATCGCCTTGGCGCAGAGGGAGAACAAAGAAGGAAGAGACAGAGACTTTAAGACTTTGCCTTCCATCGCAGCGAGGAGGTGTTTGGTGAACTCACTGTGGTGGATGTTAAATTTGTGTTTATTGTGTGTTTCTGTCATTTTTGAAAATTATATGTATGACTGCAGGGGAACGGAATGTCGTTCAGACCGAAAGATCTGAATGACAAATAAATTCAATTCAATTCAATTTGACAGGAAAGATACTGCAAAGTATGACAGGTTTACAATGGGCTTTACTTTACTAAAGGAGGATTCTTAACACATGTCATTAATGATGAACTTGTGCATCCAGGGACCAGTATATATATTTTTTATTTATAGTCTGGAGATATCCAAACCTCCAACTAAGGAATCTAACCACATATTACGTATTTGTGGGGAACCATATATTTTCATATATTTGTGGCAAATCATATGTATTTAAAGCAAATCTAGTTTTCTGGGTCCATCAGTACTTCTACATGTCAGATAGGTGCCCCATTTATATTAAGGTTAAAAATATTTTTAATAATCACTTTTTCCTGGGCAATATAGGCAGTTCATTCATAGCATGTGCAGTTCCATCCAAGTACATGTTATAAAATATATATTCAAAACATGATCAAATCATTCACACAATGTTTTCAAACTCTACAGTATTCTACAGTATTCTACAGCAAATGTTAAACAGTACAGATAGGACAACAACTGCATGCTGCTCATCGCACAAAAACATGCAAATCTTTACATAATCAATTCATAATAATTTATTATCATGAGAAAGAACTTGCCATCGTCATTCAAATGAAATAGTCCTGCATCTTAAGGACTAGGACTAGGGGAAAATAAATGGTCGGCATGGACTGGAAGGGCCGAGAAGGCCTGTTTCCATGCTGTAATTGTTATATGTTATCTTGATAAGTGAAAGGACAAAGTCAAACACGTTGGAGGAAACCTATTTGAACTTAATCACATGTTTAGATAAACAATCGCAGCACAGATGGAAAAATGAAATGACTAATTGGACTATCTTGAATAAATCAATCAGATAGACACAAGAAGCTGGATTAAGTCAGCGGGTCAGACAGCATCTCTGGAGAAAAGGAATAGATGACATTGGGGGTTACACAAAAAGCTGGAGAAACTCAGCGGGTGCAGCATCATCTAAGGAGCGAAGGAGATAGGCGACGTTTCGGGTCGAGACCCTTCTTCAGACTGGTCAGGGATCAGGGAAACGAGAGATATAAACAGTGATGTGGAGAGATAAGGAACAATGAGTAAATGAATAGATGACATTTCTGGGTTGAAACCCTTTTTCAGATAATTCAATCAGTTAACTGGATTGTTTCTCTGGATGCCAAAAGCAAGTGATCTTGCACAATTAGAACTTCAAATATACTGCATAATTATGCACTTAATACATAACCTAGAATGAATTTTATCGTCTGGCGCAAGGCCATGCGAGATATTTCTAACATTTCCCATTTCAAGGTGTTTCCTTTATGTGTTTTACCTCTCCAATGCTCCTTTTGAGTGTTGACATTTTCAGTTTGTCTTCCTAACCATCTCACAATTATTTACTGATGGTAATTTTATGTGTTGAAAAAAGTTGAGTGTTCACAAAGAAGGGGACAAAGGCCATGGCAGGCAGAGGAAGTACAATTTATTTTGGCAATGAAAATAAAGTCCAGAGTTTAGCTATATAAACAGATTCATAAAGTGTCTCAGGCAGCATCTCTGGAGAGAAGGAATGGGTAATGCTTTGGGTTGAGAGCCCTCTTCAGACTGAGAGTCATGGGATGCATCCCATTTTGCCGGGATTTTCAGCCTGAAGTAGGGTCCTTTTTTTTACACTTTAGTTTTTATTGCTTTTATGTATACACAAATAAAACAACAAAACATACAACATCACAGTGAAACGTACAACAGTACAATTAATGATGCAGTATACAGAACTATTTTCATATTAAAACATTTTCTTATAACTTTTTCCAATAACTTACATTATTGTCTATAAAATTATACAGTGTTGATGTCTTTATTTCTATACCTAATCCATTTTTCCCATTTTCTATTAAACTCGTCTTCTTTCACTCTTAGAGAATGTGTCATTTTCTCCATGACAAATATTTCCTGTACTATGTCTAACCATTGTCTAAGTCTGGGTGTGTCCGCTCGCTCCAAGCCAGTTTCATGTAATGGCCTTTTTGCCAGCTGTGAGTAGGATTTTAACCAAGTAATGGTCTTCCTTCAGCACCACTGTATTTATATTACCCAGGTATAAAATGGAACACTTCTTGCAGACTGTATATCCTAATACCTCTGTTAATTCTGAATTCACTCTGTCCCAAAATGGTTCTCTATTTGGGCAACTCCAGAAGATATGTGCATGATTTGCGTCTGTTTGGCCACATTGCCTCCAGCATGTTTGCTGCCTTAGAATTTGCTTGCTTTTTATGTTAGGCGAAATAAAGAAACAAATCAAAATTTTCCAATTAAATTCTCTCCAATTTTGTGAATTAGTGGATGTCTGTAGTGTTACACACATATGATGCCATTCTTCTTCTGAGATTGTGATGTTCAATTCCTTTTCCCACTTAAATTTTACATAAAATGTACTTTTAGCTTGACATTCCATTAAACTATGATAACGTTTAGAAATAATCCTTAATGTTTTTTGATGATACGCACTTTTTAATGTTTTGGGTTGAGACCCCTCTTCAGACTGAGAGTCATGGGATGCATCCCATTTTGCCGGGACTTTCAGCCTGAAGTAGGGTCTTGACAGAAACATCACCCATTCCTTCTCTCCAGAGATGCTGCCTGTCCTGCTGGTACTCCAGCATTTTGTGCATGTTCAGTTTAAACCAGCATCTGCAGTTCCTTCCTACACAAAAAACTACCTGGTCTTGCTTTTGGAAAATTTGGGACAGAATAAATTTTTAGCGTGCCACAAAAGATACAAAAATGTAGTTGTTTCAGATCAGGGGAAGACAGGACAATGAATAGAAACATTTCAACTAGACAATAGGTGCAGGGGTAGGCCATTCGGCCCTTCGAGCCAGCATCGCCATTCAATGTGATCATGGCTGATCATCCCCAATCAGTACCCCGTTCTTGCCTTCTCCCCATATCCCCGGACTCTGCTATCTTTAAGACCCCTATCAAGCTCTCTCTTGAAAGTATCCAGAGATCCGGCCTCCACTGCCCTCTGAGGCTGAGAATTCCACAGACTCACAACTCTCTGTGTGGAAAAGTCCTGACAGACGATGAATCACGGGAGGAAGAAGACGACGACTGAACATTTTGGACTTTTATCATTAACCTGCGGTTATGAATTATTCATTGAGAAAGAGGGAAAATAATGGGAATGTAGTAGTGGTTTGGTATCAATTTGTAGAATTTCAATAATTCCCCTAACATAGTATTATTTATTATAATACTAATCACAATAGAATAGTAATTAATAAATAGTTTCATGAATAATAGAAATAATTACTAAACCCTTAAAGTTAGTACCCCACCCCAATATACACAGTATTCTAGTTGGGAGCTGGAATATTTAACATCTTTTTTAAACACGGAAGTCATTAGATTAATCGCCACGTTAGTGTGGCGTTCACTAACACTACACAATCTATCAGTGTAGTCTTTTTTTTCTTTGGGCACCCTTTTAACACTCTTTTTTCTTTTTTCGCTTCTATTTTCTATTTTTTTTAATATATTAAATATTTGAATTTATGTTATATATTATATGAATGTAATTATGAACAATACCGTATAGTTATTTTAGATAGACATGGATATGGATTATTGAGATTGGTAATTTTCGTCGGATTGACGTTTGGGTGCCTTGTTGAGCTGGAGGGGCCGAGAGGGCTACTCCAAAAAAAACCACCCTAATACTAAAATGCAAGATATGAATTTGAAGACTGGGGATGATGGAATCACTTTCTGTAGTTGGAATGTTAAGGGAATTAATGAACCAATTAAAAGGGGTAAGGTGTTAGCGCAGCTGAATAGATTGAAATCAGACGTTATTTTCCTCCAAGAGACGCATCTCAAAAGAGATGATCAATATAGATTAACAGCTAAATGGATTTCAAAGGTATATCATTCTTCATTTATACATAAATCTAGGGGAGTTGCTATAATTATTCGTAAAGGTATACCTTTTAAACAAAGTTCTATAATAGAAGATAAAGAGGGCAGATATGTAATAATTATAGGGGAATTATACTCAAAAAAAGTAATTCTTATGAATATATATGCTCCTAATTTCGATAACCCATTATTTTTCAAGAAAATATTCAATAATATTCCTATATCCACTCAACATAATTTGATAATTGGGGGCGATTTAAATTGCACTTTGGATAACTACTTAGACAGATCCTCAACAAAAAGGAAAGCTATTTCTAATTCAAGTAAATTTATAAATTCTTTCATTAACTCAACTAATGTTAAAGATATTTGGAGATTAGAGAACCCATCCGGACGAGAATATTCTTTTTTCTCGCCCGTATTCGGAACCTACTCGAGGATAGATTACTTTTTAATAGACTCAAAACTGCTTCCCTATGCGTACAATGCAAAATATCACAATATTATTATTTCAGATCATGCACCATTAACATTTAAGATAAAACTAAAAGATATATCTAATAAAACCATGACTTGGAGATTTAATCCTCAGATACTGAAGGACAAGGATTGTTGTAATCATGTGACAGAACAGATTAAATTATTCTTTGAGACAAACGACACACCTGAAATTTCACCATTGTTACTTTGGGATACATTTAAGGCATTCATGCGTGGTGCAATAATATCGGCACAAGCATATTTTAATAAAGAAAACCGAAAGAGGGAACAGAAGTTAGAAATGGAGATAAAACAACTAGACAATGAGAATATAAAACACCCTTCTAAGGAGTTAAGTAATAAAATTGCAATAGCAAAGTATAGACTAAACGAAATATACTCTAATCAAGTCATCAAACTTTATCAACAAACCAAACAAGTGCATTTTGAATTTGGAGATAAACCGCATAAATTGCTAGCACGACAATTAAGAAAATTAGACGATGAAAAAACGATACATGGAATCAGATCAATGCAAGGAAATATACTGACCATACCAAAAGATCTTAATGATAGATTTTTACAATATTACCAAAATCTTTACTCATCAAAATTAACAGGACAAACAGATGGAATGGAAACATTTCTACAAGAATGTCAAATTAAGAGTTTAGATCAGGAAGGGAGACATTTGTTAAATGCTGAAATATCAGTGAAAGATATCGTAGAATCAATTGGTTCGTTAAAGAATGGAAAAGCTGTGGGACCTGACGGCCTGAGTGCAGAATTTTATAAAAAATTTCAAGATCTGATCTCTCCAAGACTACATACAGTGTATAGACATGCATATGAACAAGGAAAATTACCAGACTCTTTAAATGAATCCACAATTACACTTATACCTAAGGTAGATAAAGATCTGGAAGATCCTGGTTCATATAGAGCAATTGCCCTTCTAAATACAGACCAAAAAATATTAGCTAAAGTTTTATCTAGGAGACTAAGTTTGGTGATCTCTAAATTAATACATTATGATCAAACAGGTTTTATTCCAAAACGCTATTCATTTCATAATTTAAGACGCCTGTTTAATATTATATATTCTAAAAGAATACGAGATATGGAATTAGCAGTCATATCGTTAGACGCAGAAAAAGCATTTGACCAGGTGGAATGGTTATATCTATTTAATATAATGGAAAAGTTTCAATTGGGGGATCAATTTTGTAAATGGGTAAGAATCCTATACTCAGATCCTACTGCAAGAATTCTAACTAATCAAATACTATCAGTTAAATTTAAACTCTTTAGGGGATGTAGACAAGGATGTCCGTTATCGCCTTTATTATTTGCCTTGGCGATAGAGCCTTTGGCGGAAAGAATTAGGTCAGAACCTGAAATATACGGTTATAATACTGACAGAACAACTAATAAAATATCCTTATATGCAGATGATGTTTTGATTTACATCACAAAACCTGAAATTAGTATTCCAATGTTGTTTGATGTTATAAATAAATTTAGTACATTTTCTGGATATAGGATTAATTGGAATTAAAGTGATATTATGCCAATAACTAATATAAATTTAAACATATTACAACAATATCCATTATCAATAGTTACTGACAAAATTAAATATTTAGGAATTAATGTATCTAAATCTCATAACTCATTAATTAGATCGAATTATCCTCAATTATTAGATAAACTTAAAAAAAATATTTTATATTGGAAAACACTGCCTATATCTTTGATTGGTAGAATAAATGCTATAAAGATGGTTTTTCTACCACAATTATTATATCTGTTTCAAGCCATCCCTTTTTTCCTTCCGAAAACCTTTTTAAAAAAAATTGATAATATTGTTAATAGTTTTATCTGGGATTATAAAAATCATAGAATAAGTAAAAAACATTTATGTAAGTCAAAGATAAACGGAGGATTAGCACTTCCAAATTTTTTATACTACTTCTGGGCAGTACAGATTAAGAATATGAATTTTTGGTGGGTAAATACGGACCTGGAACCAACGTGGCTAAAGATAGAAAAGGAAGATTGTTTGCCTTTCAACGTAGATTCAATTATTTTTGCCCCAAAGGAAGTTCAAAAAAAAATTTATAGGGACAATCCAATCATTTATAATAATAGACGTATTTGGAAACAAATAGTCAAGACTTTACATTTAGACAAGCTTTCATTTAGATTACCAATTATGAATAACCCATTATTTAAGCCCTCCACATTGGATGGAGGGTTCAGACATTGGGATAATTTAGGAATTACAAGGGTAGAGCACCTTTATAGAAATGGAAAATTTCTTTCATTTCAGGAATTACAAGATATCTACGGATTGTCTTCACAGCATTTGTTTAGGTATTTCCAAATTAGAGATTATATTAAATCTAATACACAGGATTTTAAAAATAAGGAACCAGGATTACTAGATGAATCGTTTAACTGGCATCCAACCACAGAAAAATTAATAGCTTATATATATAACATCATTATGGATAAGGAGAATCCAATAACTGAAACATATCGTCAAGCATGGGAAAATGAAATTGGATCACCTATAACCAAAGAAAATTGGGAAGAAAGTCTACAACGAATACACCGGTGCTCGTTAAATGCTAGACATATATTAATACAATTTAAAGTATTATATAGATTACATTATTCAAAAGCCAAATTAAATAGTATATTTCCTAATCTCTCCTCTATTTGTGATAAATGTAAGAATTTAGAAGCAAATTTAACACACAGTTTTGTTACATGTCCTAAATTGAATTATTATTGGACAGAAATTTTTTAAGTAATTTCTGAAGTTCTTAAGGTTAAATTAGAACCCGACCCAAAGCTAATAATACTGGGAATTCCAGAGGCTAATTTGATATTTACACTAGATCAAAGAAATTTCCTTGATTATTGTTTGATATTAGGGAAAAAAATAATATTGAAATTTTGGAAGGGAACATTATCCCCAACAATTAAAATGTGGGCATCAGAGATGTTGGAGACGTTGCAGTTGGAAAGAATCAGATTTGTCCTTTTGGACGAGTATAATTCTTTTCAACAGATATGGTCTCCATATATACAGTATTTAGAGAAGTAGCTGTTCTTGGCATCACGGCTCGACTGACACCCTGCGGGATTTGATGAAAATAATGTATTGGTATACCAGGATATATGCATGTCTTTACTGATATTATTATTTGTAGTTGTTTCATTTATAATATATTGTGTGGCTTTTAATTGATATATATACATAATATGTCTTTTTTCTTTTTCTTCATTTTTTCTTTTTCTTTTATACCAAATAATTATTAAGGAATTATAATTTTATTGATTAATAATGGTATTTCTCTTTACCCACTTTTATTTTCAAAAAAAAAAAAAGATAATAATCATTAGAGTACAAATATTGATTTAAGTTGATGTTTATAACTCAGTTTTAAACATTGAGAATTGTTTATTGCTAATAAAAAAACTATTCAAAAAAAAAGGAAAAGTGTTTCCTCATCTCCGTTCTAAGTGGCTTATTCCTAAACTGTGGCCCCTGGTTCTGGACTCCCCCAACATCGGGAACATGTTTCCTGCCACTAGCTTGTCCAAACCCTTAATAATCTTATATGTTTCAATAAGTTACCCTCTCGTCCTTCTAAACTCCAGAGTGTACAAGCCCAGACGCAACATTCTCTTAGCATATGACAGTCCCGCAATCCCGGGAATTAACCTTGTAAACCTACGCTGCACTCCCTCAATAGCAAGAATGTCATTCCTCAAATTAGGGGACCAAAACTGCACACAATACTCCAGGTGTGGTCTCACTAGAGCCCTGTACAAATACAGAAGGACCTCTTTGCTCCTATACTCAACTCCTCTTGTTATGAAGGCCAACATGCCATTCACTTTCTATACTGCCTGCTGTACCTGCATGCTTACTTTAATAGACTGATGAACAAGGACCCCCAGATCCCGTTGTACTTCGCCTTTTCCCAACTTGACACTATTTAAATAATAATCTGCCTTCCTGTTTTTGCCTCGAAAATGGATAACCTCACATTTATCCACATTAAACTGCATCTGCCCACTCACCCAACCTGTCCAAGTCACCCTGCATTCTCATAGCATCCTCCTCACAGTTCACACTGCCACCCAGCTTTGGGTCATCTGCTAATGTTACTTTGAATCCCTTCATCTAAATCATTGATGTATATTGTAAATAGCTGCGGTCCCAGCACTGAGCCTTGTGGTGCCCCGATATAGCTTCAATATTAGGAACTCTTATCAAATAAAATAGGAACAAACTTAAAATGCTTCCCATGTTGAATGATTCATACTAATGATGTGATTTCTGAATTGTTTTGCAAAAGGTAATGAGATAAATTGTGAGAACTCAAGGAACCTGGAGCACCTCGAGTTAGAGACTGATGGTATTCATTTATATCGATTGCCCTTTCGTCAGAGTTTATTCAAGACTTAATGTCTTTAGTTTAGTTTAGAGATATAGCTCGGAAACAGGCCCTTTGGCCCCCCGAGTCCGCACATTAACACACTAGGGACAACTTACACTCTTGCCAAGTATACTAACTCAAGCCAATTAACCTACAAACCTGTACGTCGTTGGGGTGTGGGAGGAAAGCGAAGATCTCGGAGAAAACCCATGCGGTCACGGGGGAATGTACAAACTTTGTACAGCTAGCCCCCTTAGTCGGGATTGAACCCGGGTCTCCGGCATTGCAAGTGCTGTAGGGCAGCAATTCTACCGCTGCGCCACCTGATAAACGTTTGGCTCTAGGGATGACTTTCAATAGATTGCAGTGAGGTAGCTGCTCTGATACTTAAAAAACCCTGAGCCAGAGTCAGGTGGTATACGGATATTTTAGCACCAGGTTCCCCAGGTTGAGAGGCAGTGCACATCTGTCCACACTCCAGGCGAGTAACATCTGGCACTTTAATATACACCAAACAAAAACTAAAAAGGACCCAGAAATTGGTTTGGAAAACAATGTTAATAACAAGTAACTGTAATGTGCTGCACACAAAACGACGATACAATTTTTTCCCGTATACTTTGATTTTATTTTGATTAAATGTTATAGTCCTTAGATTCTTTAAACATTAGAAGTGATAATGTGAAGAAACAGGATTATAAACACACTTGCATTGGTAAATGATAAACTAAAAACAGTTGTGTCTTAAGGGCCTGTCCCACCAGCATGCAACTCCATGCGATGAGCGCGACCTAACGTGGTCGCTTGAGCCGTCCGGCATCGCGGGGCCGGTCCCACTTCGATCGCCGGAGCCGTGCGGAATTATGCGGAGTTCGTCCTGACATCGCGCGGGGCTCCGAAAAACTAACCATGTTCAAAAATTCCGCGCGGCAACGGCTTGTCGGCTCGAAGTCGCCTCGACGCATTACACACCGCCTCGACGTTGTGCCTCCGTGACCCTCTCTGTAGGTGCCTCCGTGACCCTCTCTGTGTGTGGCTCCATGGCCCTGTGTGTGTATGTGCCTCTGTGCCCCTCTCTGTCCTGGCGAACTTACCTTTAATACTTCGCTCCAAGTTCGCCCCACTTTGCGCCGCGTTGCGCCACTCACCCGACCTCCGCGCGGCCCTCGCTGCTGGTTTGGTCTCGCTTGCTGCATGCAGGCGCATGTTGTTGGGAACGGCCCCGTACAGGGATCACCCGACCTCCGCGCGGCCCCCGCTTCTAGTTTGATCGCGCTCATCGCATGGAGTCGGATGCTGGTAGGACAGGCCCTTTACTTGATCTATACAACATCCTCTTCCCAAAAGTGTTGTTGAATTTAACACAATCTCAGTTGAATTATGCAAATGTTTTGTTATTTTACAGAATGAAGCATCTGCATAAAATTGTATTTTTTGACAAGATTAAGGAACAGTTGCTTAAAAAAAAAGATTCATCCCACAAGAACCCTGTAACGAAGAAGATAAATAGAACGGCAGAAGCAGATTGAATAATTAGAGTTGCTCTTCACTTTACAGCAGCAAATTACAAAATGCTATGCCAAAAATAACAGTCTGAATCATGCAGTCTTGAACCTACCAGCTGCTGACTCCCAGCACATATCTGATCCTGAGCAAAACAAAACTAACGGCTGGAGGAACTCAGTGGGTCAGGCAGCATCAGTGGAAGAAGATGGTCAAATGACATTTGGGTCAGGATGCTTCTTCAGACTGAAGTAGAGGGAGAGCTGGTAGAGGCGAGGAGAAGGTGTGGGGCATGAGCTGCCATGTGATAGCTGGATTAAAGTGGAGGGTTTGATTGGTGGAGGAGTCAAATGGGAGAGAGAAGGTTGGAGATAATAACCAAATCCGGAAGGAATCAATGGAGAAGACCAAAGGATGCAAATGGTGGAATCTAGGAAGGAAGGAAGGTGGGAAGTGAAATGTCAAATCCGAGGCCGGGATCTAAAAGGGAATGGAGGAGGGAGGGGAATCCAGGGTCGTAAGGGGTGGGAGAAGAGCAGATGGAGGAGGGGAAACAAATTTAATTTAGTTTAGAGAAACAGTGCAGAGTCTGCTTTGACCAGCGGACCCCGCACACTAGCACAAGCCTACGCACACTCGGGACAATTTACACTTATACCAAGTATACAAACCCAAGCCAATTAACCTACAAACCTGTACGTCTTTGGAGTGACCCCTCCCTTCACCACCTCCAGTTTAAATTCCAGTTGGAATATTTTGGAGGACCGAGTAAGCAAGAACCAAGAGTGTGGGAGGAAACCGAAGATCTCGGAGAAAACACATGCAGGTCACAGGGAGAACATACAAACTCCGTACAGACAGCTGCCATACCTTGCGGTATCTTTAATAGCTTTTTGTTAAACATTTAGAAACATAGAAACATAGAAAATAGGTGCAGGAGTAGGCCATTCGGCCCTTCGAGCCTGCACCGCCATTCAATGTGATCATGGCTGATCATCCAACTCAGTATCCTGTACCTGCCTTCTCTCCATACCCCCTGATCCCTTTAGCCACAAGTGCCACATCTAACGCCCTCTTAAATATAGCCAATGAACTGGCCTCAACTACCTTCTGTGGCAGAGAATTCCAGAGACTCACCACTCTCTGTGTAAAGAATGTTTTCCTCATTTCGGTCCTAAAGGAATTCCCCCTTATCCTTAGACTGTGACCCCTTGTTCCGGACTCCCCCAACATCGGGAACAATCTTCCAGCATCTAGCTTGTCCAACCCCTTAAGAATTTTGTAGGTTTCTATAAGATCCCCCCTCAATCTTCTAAATTCCATCGAGTACAAACCGAGTCTATCCAATCTTTCCTCATATGAAAGTCCTGACATCCCAGGAATCAGTCTGGTGAATATTCTCTGTACCCCCTCTATGGCAAGGATGTCTTTCCTCAGATTTGGAGACCAAAACTGTACGCAGTACTCCAGGTGTGGCCTCACCAAAACCCTGTACAACTGCAGTAGAACCTCCCTGTTCCTATACTCAAATCCTTTCGCTATGAATGCTAACATACCATTTGCTTTCTTCACTGCCTGCTGCACCTGCATGCCTACTTTCAATGACTGGTGTACCATGACACCCAGGTCTCGTTGCATCTCCCCCTTTCCTAATCTGCCACCATTCAGATAATAGTCTACCCTCATGTTTTTGCCACCAAAGTGGATAACCTCACATTTATCCACATTTCTAACTTTCCTACTTCATTTAACCATTTATAAGTGTTTAAGTAATTAATTAAAAAGTGATTATCTAAAGCATGCAAAACAAATAATTAAAATCATTGAACTGAGATTTGTTTTTGAAGCACATTCCCATTTTTCTGCAAACTCCTCGGTCATGGAGCTTCGAGAGGCCCAAGTCCATCAGAAAACTAAGGGGCAGTTTCAGAGTTAAATGCCACAGTAGCCTAGGCCAATAGAGAGATCCATAGCAGTATTTTGACATACTCTGCATCACTCTAAGTGATTGGCTCCATGTCTGACAAAGTATGCGCTCAAGTCCTCCTAAACAAGTAGATGCAGTCCTTTCTTTTCCGCTGACTTTTGCTCGCAAATTAAGAGTAACTCACAGACCCCACCTTCATACGTTCCACAGCTGTTTGATGTCTGCTCTCCCTCCGAATGCACAGTTCCCCTGCTGGTGCTCACTGTGTGTAGATACTTACTGTCAGAAATGATAGGAGCAGAATAAGGCCATTCAGCCCATCAAGTCCACTCCGCCATTCAATCATGGCTGATCTACCTCTCCCTCTTAACTCCATTCTCCTGCCTTCTTCCCATAACCCTGACACCCGTACTAATCAAGAATCAACCCATCTCTGCTTTAAAAATATCTATTGACTTGACCTCCACAGCCTTCTGTGGCAAAGATTCATCGCCCTCTAACCTAGTGTGATTAGTGTGCAGGTGCCTGCTGATACTTACCGAGGGCAGGTAGTCACTGGTGCCCACTGAGCAGTAGTACTCAATATGTGCTGTACCTGGTGCCACAGCTGCACCTGGTGCTAATCCTCACTCTACCTCGAATGCACTGTTCCCCTTTGTAGTTTGCCTAACATTTAAAACTCAGACCTCTTCTGAGCGTTGCTTGCTATACCTGATGGCCAACATCTCGATTGCACTGAACATTATTCCAGTTAAGTTGTTGAGCTTCCAACTCCCCTTCCCGGTTCCTGTGCTAGTTTATCTTGTATGCAAGTTTTTTTTCCTCTAACAGATTGCCCCTGTAATTACCATCAGGAAACCAACGTCAAACTCTTGTTTATTAACCGTAGCTCCACCGTCCACACCTCAGTTCGCACTAACCAACCTGATCTCCCAGTTGCTCAGCACCTCAACTCACCCTCCCATTCCAAATCTGACCATTGTCCTGGCCCTCCTCCATTGCCAGAGTGGGGCCCAGCGCAAATTGGAGGAGCAGCACCTCATATTTCACTTGGGTAGTTTACACCCCAGTGGTATGAACATTGACTTCTCCAATTTCAGATAGTCTTTGCTTTCTCCCTCCTTCCCCTCCCCTTCCCAGTTCTCCCACAAGCCTACTGTCTCCCCCTCTTCCTTTCTTTTTCCCGCCCCCTCCCGACATCAGTCTGAAGAAGTGTCTCGACCAGAAACATCGCCTATTCCTCCTCTCCATAGATGCTGCCTCACCTGCTGAGTTTCTCCAGCATTTTTGTCTACCTATAATCTCAACCAAACTCATCTCCAAACTTTCAGACCTCGTAGTCCAACTGAATCATCGACTTCCTAACCAATGGACCACAATCAGTTAGGAATGAAGACAAAACATTCTCCACAGTGATGCACGACACACGTGCCCTGCAAGGGTGTGTCTTCAGCCGCTCAAAATAAACTCCCTGTACACTCGCGACAATCCAGCCAAATTCTGCTCTAACTCTATTTGCAAGTTTACAGATGACATCACCATAGCGGGTCAGATGACAAACTGTGAGCAGAACATAGAGAACATGGTGTCAAAGATAACCTCCCCCTCAATGTCAGCATGAAGTCAGCATCAATGGTGCTGAAGTGGACACAGTCAAGAACCTTAAGTTATTGGGCGTAAATAATACCAACAATTTGTCCTGACCCACCCGCATTGAGCCTATAGGCAGAAAAAGCACAGCAATGCCTCAGGAGGTTTGGCATTGATCCAACAACTCTTACCCTATTTCTACAGATGAAATGCAGACAGTTCCCTACAGGGATGTATCACAGCTTAGTTTTCCAATTGCTGAGCCGCATGAAATTGCAGAGAGTTGTGGATGCAGCCCATCATACATACATGACTCCTCCTTTCTCCCCCCCCCCGCCCGACAAGCTATGACAAGGTAAGCCAATTCAGTCGCCGGTTGACATAGGTAGTCGCCAATGGAATTCATCGAAGTCAGCACCGGCGACAACCTGCGTCATCCTGGTGACAGCATCTACGCCAGGCTACGATCGTTGGCGTCATGTCCACGGGCGCCGACGGTCGCCGAAAAGTTTTGAACATTTCAAAATCCAGCGGCGACCAGGAAAAAGGTACGACTCTTTGGGCGACTGAGGAGACCATACAGGCAACACCCCGGCAACCATGTGGCGACAGCCTAGTCGCCTGTAGTCACCCGAAAAATCGCCTAAGTGAGACAGGGGCATAAGGGTGTAATCCTGATTTTCCAATTCTACCTGGCACCTTGTTGGTCTGCAGTTCCTCTGCAGCTGTAACACTATTGCTACATTCTGCACTCTGTTTATTTTTCTGTACGCACTATTATATTTGTGTGTGGTTTGATTATACTCACATGTATAGCATGATTTAACTGGATTGTATGCAAAGTTTTTCACCATCTCAGCACGTACGACAAATATTAAACCAATATTTATCTCTAAATGTTTCAAACTCTCACGATGTCCAGGGAACAAAAATGCCCCGTCGTCTTCAAACAGTCAACCCTTCACTGTGTAACAGCGATCCTGCGTTCTGGATTCTCCCAAAAGCAGGCACGGAAATCGCTATCAAAACATGGGGGGGACCGGGGGACACACAATTTCTTGGCGGCCGCGCGTGCATGCGCACACTCACACACACACGGGCGAGGCTTTGGAGGCTTCAGCCGTGGGTCCTGTGGATGGTAATTACGGGAACGGCGGCCCAGGCTTACGGCCAGCGCGGAGAAGCAGCGCTAAATCCAGCTCAACTCTGCATGTCTCACCGGGTTAACCTACAGCCCTGCCTGGACTCACGGGACACCAGTCCGGAGCCGTGGAGCTAGCGCTGCTTCTCCGCGCTGGCTGTAAACCAAAGATTCTAGAGCGGAGGATCTTTGCTGTAAACCTGGGCCGCCATTCCCACCAGGACGTCTCCCTCCTCCAATCACCGCGCTCTATCCTCAGCCCCACCCCACTTACTTCCACCTCTGACCGACACCTCCCTCCTCCAATCATCCACCTCCCTCCTCTGCGCTGATCATCATGTCCCGCCCTCATTGCCTGCTGACCGGCGTCTCCCTCGTCCAATCGGCGCCCTCGATCATCAGTCCCACCCCCACTGTCTCAGCGGAGATTACACTGGGATTTAAAATCCGGATTACGAAAAATGGGGGGGGGGGGGGGGGGGGGAGATCGTCTCCCACCTATCAAAACGGGGTGGGAACTGTCCCCCTGCCCCCCCCGGGATTTCCGCCCCTGCAACATGAGATTTTAACCTGGTTCAATCAAGTCCCCAATCATTCATCTGAAGTTCAACAGATAAGAATGCAGCTTATTCAACTTTTCCTCAAGACAATCCAACTCAGGCGTTTCAGTAAAACTTCCTGAACAGTTTCCAACACATTAACATTTGTCCTTAAATGAAACCACACTGACTGTATACAGTGCTTCAGAAATGTTCTCACAAATATTCTGATAATTGAAACATAACATCCCCAACATTTTTATCCCCATGGCAACAAATGAGAACATTCTTTTAGTTTTACTTGCTCTGTCTGAATCTTGACCTTTCAATGAATCATGCATTAGGAAACTCAAATCTTCTACAATCTATCATCAGGACAAAATGCTTAAAAAAATTAAAACAAAAATTCCAGGCAAATTGACTATTTCCCAGACCTTTGCACGCTCACACAATCCAGCTACATCCTCATTTTGCAGCTTACGTATGCCCTCTTCAGCTCTTCACAGCTTATTTTCTTATTAGCCTTTGTAACATCAGCAAATTGAGCAATCATTCTTTTGGTGTCTTCATCCAAGTCATTTATTAAATTATAAAAGAGTATCAATCCCTGTGAAGTGCCACCTTACATCTTAGCAGCCCAATTTATAGACATTTATCCCGACTACATTTCCTTTAGCCTTTAAATTCCAAACATCAATACTTTGCCTCTTCACCATAAAGATTTACTTTCTACAATAAGGCAAGACTTCATCCAGTTTGGGATGAATATAAAAACAGATTATTAAAAAAAAAGACTATTAGACAATGGTGTCCAAATAATTTGGGGTGCCTTCATGCAAGAAACAGGGAAGATTGAGACCAAGTGGAGGCTGGGCGATCGTTTCGCCGAACACATCCGCTCGGTCCGCAATACCCAATCCGACCTCCCGGTGGCTCAGCACTTCAACTCCCCCTCCCATTCCGTATCCGACCTCTCGGTCCTGGGCCACCTCCACGGCCAGAGTGAGCAACACCGCAAGTTGGAGGAACAGCACCTCATATTCCGCTTGGGGAGTCTGCATCCTCTGGGCTTAAACATTGAATTTTCTCAATTCTGTTAACCCAGACTGCCTCCTCCCCCTCCCCACCTCTCCCTCAGCCCTCGGGCCCTGACATTCCTTCTCCATCTACCCCACCCAAGTCGCACTAGCTTCTCATTTTCACACTACAAACAGCTTACAATGGCCTGTTTTCTTTATCATCAATACTTTTTTGCATATCTTTCATTCATTGTTCTTTATCTCTCCACATCACTGTCTATATCTCTCGTTTCCCTGGCCCCTACTGCCGGTTTGGCCGCGCTTGCCGCATGCAGGCGCATGCTGGTGGGAACGGCCCTGTACAGGGATCACCCGACCTCCGCGCGGCCCCCGCTTCTAATTTGATTGTGCTCATCGCATGGAGTCGGATGCTGGTAAGACAGGCCCTTTACGGTAATGACCACTCGTCGGTACTCGGGGCTCTCGTGGACATTTTTCAACATGTTGAAAAATCTTCACGCGTCTTCTCGTGCTTACCTGCCGTTAGCGAGTCTTCCCGAGCACCTGCCATTAGCGTTACGAGCCGCTAAGAGACACCCCAAGCTCCGACGTACGCGCTACGTTCATTCTCTGTGCCTACCACAAATTTGATTTTTTTTAAACTCGGGAGAGCTCTTGGAATGAACTCGTACCGTGGGACAGGGCTATTAGTAATGAGCGATTGAAGATGCCCTCAAAATCTCCAGCAGGTGGTCTGCACAGGTTTTAAGAATGTTACCAGACCGTTTCCAAGGATCATCTGACATCAGCCTCTGTGACTGAGACTGTAATACCATCTGGGACAATGGAGGCCTGGCCTGGGAATACCCCCCAAACTACTGACACTATTACAAATTTTCACCAGTGCAGATTTTCCAAATTCCACATTGGCCAACTTCTATAGTACTGGATGAGTTTGAATTACTGGGGTTACACAAAAAGCTGGAGAAACTCAGCGGGTGCAGCAGCATCTAAGGAGCGAAGGAGATAGGCGACGTTTCGGGTCGAGACCCTTCTTCAGACTGGTCAGGGATCAGGGAAACGAGAGATATAAACAGTGATGTGGAGAGATAAAGAACAATGAATGAAAGATATGCAAAAAAATATCGATGATAAAGGAGACAGGCCATTGTAAGCTGTTTGTGGTGTGAAAATGAGAAGCTAGTGCGACTGGGGTGGGGGGGGGGGGGGGGGGGAGAGATGGAGAAGGAATGTCAGGGCCCGAGGTCTGAGGGAGAGGTGGGGAGGGGAGGGGGCAGTCTGAGTTAACAGAATTGAGAAAATTCAATGTTTAAGCCCAGAGGATACAGACTCCCCAAGCGGAATATGAGGTGCTGTTCCTCCAACTTGCAGTGTTGCTCACTCTGGCCGTGGAGGAGGCCCAGGACCGAAAGGTCGGATACGGAATGGGAGGGGAAGTTGAAGTGCTGAGCCACCGGGAGGTCGGGTTGGTTATTGCGGACCGAGCGGAGGTGTTCGGCGAAACGATCGCCCAGCCTCCGCTTGGTCTCACCGATGTAGATCAGCTTGGAATGGATCTTGTGCCCGGGGAGCGGAGTCTGTTGTGAACTCAGAGATGGTGTCTTGAATGATATGGTTTGCTTTGTTTAAACGTATGTCGACAACATCAGAATCAGAATGCCTTTTATCGTCACTATACACATGTACAATGAGATTAAAAGCTGCTCATACTCAGTGCAAACCAAAAAGGGGGGGGGGGGGGAGATAAGGTGCACAGTTTCTGCGGCGCTATATACATATCTATAAAAAGACAATGGATAAATAGGATGGATAAATAGGATTCCTATATCCAGTATGGGTTATTGCACATATTGGAAATTACAGTTACAGTACAAATTACAGTAGGTGGATAGATGAAGGTCCGGGGGTTAGGCTGTGAAGTCAGTGCATGTGTGAGTTCAGGGAGATAATGGATTTTGGAAAGAAACTGTTCTTGAGTCTATTTGTCCTTGTGCTGATGCACCCATAGCGCCTCCCTGAGGGTAGCAGGTTGAACAGGTCAAATGCAGGATGGGAGCTGTCCTTGATGATGTTCTTCGCCCTGCTGAGGCAGCGGGAGGTGTAAATGTCCATCAGAGAGGGGAGAGGGCAGCCAATGATCTTCTGTGCTGCCCTGACTACCCTCTGAAGCCTCTCCCTGTCTGCCATGGTGCAGCTGCCGTACCATGCTGTAATGCAGTATGTCAACAGGCTCTCAATGGACGAGCGGTAGAAGGTCAGCAGCAGGTTGGAGTCTAGGTTGTGCTTCCTGAGGACAATATCACAATATGTCATACAATATCACATACCGCAATATCACAATATGTTTGTGGTTACCAACATAACCATGTAAGCATTGTATCAAACCAAGCATGAAAGGGGAGGGGGTGGGGGGAGTGGGGAAGAGTGTTGCCCTTTGGAATCATCTTGGCGCATAAAGTAAATGAGCAACTCATTTTTGTTTAAAGTACTTTGGTTTCTTTTTAAAGTGTTATTTTCAACCATTAATATGATCTAAAGGCAAATATTGTTTTGTGAAACTGGTGAATCTGTACACTGAAGCTCGCCATACAGACTATCTATCAGTTTACTGACTGTAGCATTAAATACCTGCAGAATGATGTGTGTCACATTAAAGTGCAATGGTAGCAATTATCAAATTTACTGTACCTGTTCTCACTAAGCCTCATATGTTGTTTTTAAATAACTCGGCTTGTCTATTGCACTTGTCTAAGCTGGTACTGAAGCCCCAATGTATGAGCCCCTTGTCCAATCCATATGATATTCTGTGTAAAACAGATTTGAATCATAAACCTTAGTTTAGTTTAGACATACAGCACGGAAACAGGCCCTTCGGCCCACTGAGTCCGTGCCGACCAGCAATCCCCACACACTAACAGCATCCAACAAGCACTAGGGACAATTTATATTTATACCAAGCCCAATTAACCTACAAACCTGTACGTCTTTGGAGTGTGGGAGAAAACCGGAGATCCCGGAGAAAACCCACGCAGGTTACAGGGAGGACGTACAAACTCCATAACAGGATCCGTAATCAGGATCGAACCCGGGCCTCAGGTGCCGCAAGGCAGCAACTCTACCGCTGCGCCACTGTGCCAACCCTGTGAAAACGCAAGTTGGAGGAACAGCACCTCATATTCCGCTTGGGGAGTCTGCATCCTCTGGGCTTAAACATTGAATTTTCTCAATTCTGTTAACCCAGGCTGCCTCCTCCCCTTCCCACCACTCCCTCAGCCCTCGGGCCCTGGCATTCCCTCTCTCACTATCTCCCCCCCCCCCACCCAAGTCGCACTAGCTTCTCATTTTCACACTACAAACAGCTTACAATGGCCCGTTTCCTTTATCATCGATACTTTTTTGCATATCTTTCATTCATTGTTCTTTATCTCCCCACATCACTGTCTATATCTCTCATTTCCCTGATCCCTGACCAGTCTGAAGAAGGGTCTCGACCCGAAACGTCGCCTATCTCCTTCGCTCCTTAGATGCTGCTGCACCCGCTGAGTTTCTCCAGCTTTTTGTGTAACCCCCAGGGAAGATTACAATACAGTTAGAGCAAATTGTACAGTAGTAGAATTTTGCTCTTGATTATAAAGGGATTATAAACCTGGTAAGTGTAGATGATGTGTGTACACCTTTAAATATAGTGACATAACCACCTCTAACCATTCCCCTTATCATACAGTATAATTGTGACCTTCCCACCCTTGGCTCTCTCTTTAGCATCCGTGACGGACCACGTACAGCTAGGGCAGTGATGTATGTATATAGTGAATAAAGTAGCAGTTCTTTACATGGTGTCAGAAGTGGGATACGAACCCTCGCCTCCAGGTGGGAAGGTCACAATTATACTGAATGATAAGGGGAGTGGTTAGAGGTGGTTACGTCACTATATTTAAAGGTGTACACCTTTATCATCTACAGTAAGGAAGTCTTTCAACGACTGTATAGGAGTTAAAATGTTTTCACATTAAACTACAATTTTGGTCACCTAATTTAAGGGTATATCTTTCACCAAAGATAAACAAAATGCTGGAGTAACTCTGGATAGAAGGAATGGGTGACATTTCGGGTCGAGACCCTTCTTTAGACCAAGTCAGGGGAGAGGGAAACTAAAGATATGGATGGGTACGGTGTGAAAACGAGAGATGAAAGAACATGTAGAATAGTGGTGATAAAGACGGAACTGCAGATGCTGGAGAATCGAGGGTTACACAAAAAGCTGGAGAAACTCAGCGGGCGCAGCAGCATCTAAGGAGCGAAGGAGATAGGCGACGTTTCGGGCCGAAACCCTTCTTCAGACATAGTTCATTGTTAGCTGAGGGGAAGGTAACATTTAATGAGGAGGACAGTCAAACTAGTCGGAGAACTAGGATTGGGGATGGGTAGAGAGAGGGAAAGCAAGGGTTACTTGAAGTTAGAGGAGTCAATATCCATACTGCTGGGTTGTGAGCTGCCCGAGCGCTGGGCCTCACTCTGACAGTGGAGGCCCAGGACAGAAAGGTCAATGTCGGATTGGGAGGGGGAGTTAAAATGTTAAGCAACCGGATGATCAGGAAGGCTTAGGCAGACCGAGAGGAAGTGGTCAGTGAAACGATCGTCGAGGCTGCGCTTGGGCTCGCTGGTATATACAGCGGTATTACGAATGAACGTACTGTCATTCGTAAAGGGCTTTCCAGCTCCTGTGCATTCAAAATTACATTGTATATTCCACCATAGGGAGCACAAGATGACAAGGATTCACTATTGAATCAGAATTACTAAATGCAATGGAACAAAGTTAATTTGTGACAGGAGCAGAATTAGGCCATTCGGCCCATCACGTCTGCTCCGCCATTCAATCATGGCTGATCTATCTCTCCCTCCAAAACCCATTCTCCTGCCTTCTCTTTGCTTGAAAAATATCCATTGATTAGGCCTCCACAGCCTTCAGTGGCAGAGAATTCCACAGATTCACCACCCTCGGTCTAAAGAAGTGCGCAGGTGCCTGCTGATACTCACCGAGCGTAGATACTCACCGAGCGCAAGTATGATACCATAAAACCTTATTCATCCCCGGAGAGTTGTGAGTCTGTGGAATTCTCTGCCTCAGAGGGTGGTGAAGGCCGGTTCTCAGGATGCTTTCAAGAGAGAGCTAGATAGGGCTCTTGAAGATAGCGGAGTCAGGGGATATGGGGAGAAGGCAGGAACGGGGTGCTGATTGGGGATGATCAGACATGACCACATTGAATGGCGGTGCTGGCTCGAAGGGCCGAATGGCCTCCTCCTGCACCTATTGTCTATTGAAATTGTTCTGCCAACAGTCGCAACACGCAAGGTACACGAACATTTGAAGTTAAAATGAAATTAAAAGTAAGAGAAAAAAGACAAGCGACTTTTTGTCTGACTGCCGTGTGCCCAGCGCTTTCACCAGAACGAATGAACAAACAAACAAACGTAGGCGTATCCCCTGGGCAGAGGATTCTAAAACTAGAGTACACCTCCCCCTCCACAGCCTCCCCTTGGTTCTCCCACAGTCCCCCCACGCTGGGTCCCCATTGTCTTCCACTCCCCCCTCACGCTCATCGATTGTTGATCGCGGGTCGATCGTGAGGCCCCAGTGCCACCAAGGTCTCTACACTGCTGAGGCTCCCATTGCTGCTGCTATTTATCTCTGCCTTCAAATTATTAATTGACTTGGCCACCACAGCCTTCTGTGGCAATGATTTTTTTCAGATTCACCACCCTCTGACTAAAGAAATTCCTCCTCATCTCCTTCCAATGGTCCATATTAGTAAGAGTTAAAAGAGAAGTTGATGAGGGCGAGAACAAGTCTTTGGTAATTGGATTCAGAACTGGTTTACCCATAGCAGGCAGAATTTAGTGGTGGACGTCTGTGATCAGAGATGCTCAGCATCTTATGGGTACCTTATTTACCATGAAGGCAAGTTGAAAACTGGTCAATTGCCGCCAGCGAGTTTTCAGTTCAAAGCGTCCACAACATCTCACATTCTCCAATTCATCTGAAGATTGTTTGTGTTTCCAAAAAGTTCTTGGTAGCATTTTCAAAAAAAGTGAAACCGATTAAAGTGGAAGTGCTGCATTCAGGTCAATTCATTTCTCTCCTACTGCAAACTGGCCATTTGATGCTGTTGAAGAATTGATTCCAAACATCACACTACAAAAGACAGTTTTCCGTTGCTTCAGGTGGCTCCAATGAGAAACAGCTATCATTTAGGTGTCAAAAAACAGGCTCAAGTCTTTGGACGTGTCTTCTGGACTTCCCTGCATCGTTTTGTTATTGTGACACCGCACTCTTTGGCAATCCTGCACACGACTGGACTTGAACGTCAACAATGAGTGACTACGTCTTTTACTTGCACATCTATTTTCAGTGACATTAGTAAAGGATAAGCAAGAACGATACAGCAATTGGAGAAACCACCATTGTGTTGACCCCCCCCCCATTAATTTTAAAGAATGACAGAACAAGGAATGTAGTAAATAAGCTTTACTTAATTAGGGTGTCTGATTAGCACTGCAATGACCCAATATAATGCTAGCCTTGTGAAACAATTGTGCAAGGCAATTAGAGATGCCTGCTCAACATCGCGTGCAAAAGCAGCATGGCTTATACGTATACAAGTCTCTTATTGGATTTGAACCACTAAATTATTTGACACTTTTCACCCCCAAATATTTACAAATATGAATACCAAATTCAGGTGATCAACATGCAATAAATACGGTTAAATTCTCAAAAGTAAAACAATTAATTGGCTCATCCCATTTGTGCTAGGAAAAAGTGTTTTTAAGGGCCTGTCCCACCAGCATGCAACTCTATGTGATGAGCGCGACCTAACGTGGTCGCTTGAGCCGTCCGGCGTCGCAGGGCCGGTCTCACTTCGATCGCCAGAGCCGTGAGGAATTGTGTGTAGTTCGTCCCGACATCGCGCGGGGCTCCAAAAAACTGACCATGTCCAAAAATGCCGCGCGGCAACGGCTTGTCGGCCCGCTGTCGCCTCAACGCATTACACACCACCTCAATGTCGTGCCTCCGTGACCCTCTCTGTAGGTGCCTCCAGGGCCCTCTATGTGTGTGGCTTCGTGGCCCTCTGTGTGTGTGCCTCTGTGCCCCTCTCTGTGTGCCCCTCTCTATCCTGGCGAACTTACCTTTAAGATTTCGCTCCAAGTTCGCCTCACTTTGCGCTGCGTTGCGCCACTCACCCGACCTCCGCGCGGCCCTCGCTGCCGGTTTGGTCGTGCTTGCCGCATGCAGGCGCATGCTGGTTGGACCGGCCCTGTACAGGGATCACCTGACCTCCGCGCGGCCCCCGCTTCTAGTTTGATCGCACTCATCGCATGGAGTCGGATGCTGGTAGGACAGGCCCTTTAGACTTTCTGCTCCTTCAAATCAATGAATACATTAAGTATTTGGATATAGATACGGTGGACAAAAATGCGGGAGAAACTCAGCGGGTGAGGCAGCATCTATGGAGCGAAGGAATAGGCGATGTTTCAGGTCGAGAACCTTCTTCAGACTGATGTGGGGGTGGGGGGGGGCGGGAAGAAGAAAAGAAGAGGCGGAGACAGTGGGCTGTGGGAGAGCTGGGGAGGGGAAGGAGGGGGAAAGCAGGGACTACCTGATATTGGAGGTCAATGTTCATACGGCTGGGGTGTAAACTACCCAAGCGAAATATGAGGTGCTGCTCCTCCAATTTGTGCTGGGACTCTGGCCATGGAGGAGGCCCAGGACAGAAAGGTGGGATTCGGAATTGGAGGGGGAGTTGAAGTGCTGAGTCACCGGTAAATCAGGTTGGTCATTGCGAACTGTAGTAAATTCTAAAATCCCCAAATAATTTATTGTGCATCGATTCTAATTGTGCCATGTAAATTAAACCCACATTGAGTTGAGTTTTGTAAATGCCACAACACATCTCTTGAGGAGCGAGGACCCACATGGGAGCAGCACCTACCATAACTGTTAGCTTTGCACATTCCACCCATGCAAACATACATTTCTGATGTTCCACGCTTCTCTCATGTTCAACAATATTTTTGAGCTACTGCCTACGAATCCTTTGGCAAATTAAGCTAACAGGGAATGTGGTTGGTGTTTCCAACGGACGGCAAGTAAGCCAGTCCCATGTAACGGGTTCATCATGAAGTATCTGTCAGGTAAACCAACCTCCAGGGAGAATAACCAGAGCATGAAAAGATCTAATCTGAGACTTGTATACATGTCTCTATATATATTGATATGTGAAATTGTTCCATTCATTGTTAAGGTGTATACTTCAATTTTTCTCTTTTAAGTATAATAATTGTTTGCTGGTATTATTTTTTATTTTTTAATTTTTTTTTAAATTGTGTTTTTTATTTCATTTTTTAAATTTTTAATATTTTTTTATTTATTTATTTTTCATATGTAATCAAAATCATAATCAATATTATTTAATCACACTCCTTTGATTAAACATCTATTACCTCTTTACTCTTTTCACACTCTCTAAAAAAAATAGAAGCTTATATATATTATTTTGTAATACTTGTACAACTTTGGAAACATGTAAAATGTGTATTTGAAAAACTGTTATATCACTAGCAATATGGATGGCTTCTAATAAAAATATTAATCAAAAAAGAATAACCAGAGCAAACACACAGATGTTGTGGGTTTTCTTTGTCAATCCTTAATAGCACAAGAAGTGTTGCAATCAATGTTAGCCTACTGTGCAGAATTTCTGCCGCACTGATCTGGTTCAATTGGATTTGTTTTCTGATCTGATTTCAGTCGTTTTCCCTGGTCACACCTTGTTGCTTTAGCTTTGTGTTGAAGGACTACACTGTCAGAAACACTGTCTGTCTGCTGAACCAGTCGTGTCATCTTCTGACCATCCATATCCCTCATTAAAATAATGAGCAATCACTTATTTCTTTCGAGGTAAAGCAATAACATTAACCTTCACTGATTACCTACTTTTCTCTTCCCACTCCCAATTAAGTGATACTTATCTATAATAGGCGATTTTTCATGTCGCACAAATGTAATTCAGTTTGCATATTTTAAGTTTTCACAGGGTTACACAAAAAGCTGGAGAAACTCAGCGGGTGCAGCAGCATCTAAGGAGCGAAGGAGATAGGCGACGTTTCGGGTCGAGACCCTTCTTCAGACTGGTCAGGGATCAGGGAAACGAGAGATATAGACAGTGATGTGGGGAGATAAAGAACAATGAATGAAAGATATGCAAAAAAGTATCGATGATAAAGGAAACAGGCTATTGTAAGCTGTTTGTAGTGTGAAAATGAGAAGCTAGTGTGACTTGGGTGGGGGGGGGGGAGATAGTGAGAGAGGGAATGCCAGGGCCCGAGGGCTGAGGGAGAGGTGGGAAGGGGAGGAGGCAGCCTGGGTTAACAGAATTGAGAAAATTCAATGTTTAAGCCCAGAGGATGCAGACTCCCCAAGCGGAATATGAGGTGCTGTTCCTCCAACTTGCGTTTTCACAGGGTTGGCACAGTGGCGCAGCGGTAGAGTTGCTGCCTTGCGGCACCTGAGGCCCGGGTTCGATCCTGATTACGGATCCTGTTATGGAGTTTGTACGTCCTCCCTGTAACCTGCGTGGGTTTTCTCCGGGATCTCCGGTTTTCTCCCACACTCCAAAGACGTACAGGTTTGTAGGTTAATTGGGCTTGGTATAAATATAAATTGTCCCTAGTGCTTGTTGGATGCTGTTAGTGTGTGGGGATTGCTGGTCGGCACGGACTCAGTGGGCCGAAGGGCCTGTTTCCGCGCTGTATGTCTAAACTAAACTAAGGTTTATGATTCAAATCTGTTTTACACAGAATATCATATGGATTGGACAAGGGACTCATACATTGGGGCTTCAGTACCAGCTTAGACAAGTGCAATAGACAAGCTGAGTTATTTAAAAACAACATATGAGGCTTAGTGAGAACAGGTACAGTAAATTTGATAATTGCTACCATTGCACTTTAATGTGACACACATCATTCTGCAGGTATTTAATGCTACAGTCAGTAAACTGATAGATAGTCTGTATGGCGAGCTTCAGTGTACAGATTCACCAGTTTCACAAAACAATATCTGCCTTTAGATCATATTAATGGTTGAAAATAACACTTTAAAAATAAACCAAAGTACTTTAAACAAAAATGAGTTGCACATTTACTTTATGCGCCAAGATGATTCCAAAGGGCAACTCTCTTCCCCACTCCCCCCACCCCCTCCCCCTTTCATACTTGGTTTGATACAATGCTTACATGATTATGTTGGTAACCACAAACATATTGTGATATTGCGGTATGTGATATTGTATGACATATTGTGCGGTATGATATATTGTGATTTTGTCCTCAGGAAGCACAACCTGGACTCCAACCTGCTGCTGACCTTCTACCGCTCGTCCATTCAGAGCCTGTTGACATACTGCATTACAGCATGGTACGGCAGCTGCACCATGGCAGACAGGGAGAGGCTTCAGAGGGTAGTTAGGGCAGCACAGAAGACCATCGGCTGCCCTCTCCCCTCTCTGATGGACATTTACACCTCCCCCTGCCTCAGCAGGGCGAAGAACATCATCAAGGACAGCTCCCATCCTGCATTTGGCCTGTTCAACCTGCTACCTTCAGGGAGGCACTACAGGTGCATCAGCACAAGGACAAATAGACTCAAGAACAGTTTCTTTCCAAAATCCATTATCTCCCTGAACTCACACATGCATTGACCACAGCCTAACCCCCGGACCTTCATCTATCCACCTACTGTAATTTGTACTGTAACTATAATTTCCAATATGTGCAATAACCCATACTGGATATAGGAATCCTATTCATTCATTCTATTTATCCATTGTCTTTTTATAGATATGTATATAGCGCCGCAGAAACTGTGTATCTTATCCCCCCCCCCCCCCCCCCCCTTTTGTTTTGCACTGAGTAGGAGCAGCTTTTAATCTCATTGGACAGTGTATAGTGACAATAAAAGGCATTCTGATTCTGATGTTGTCGACATACGTTTAAACAAAGCAAACCATATCATTCAAGACACCATCTCTGAATTCACAACAGACTCCGCTCCCCGGGCACGAGATCCAATAGTAATTCAAACTCATCCAGTACTGTAGAAGTTGGCCAATGTGGAATTTGGAAAATCTGCACCGGTGAAAATTTGTGATAGCGTCAGTAGTTTGGGGGGTATTCCCAGGCCAGGCCTCCATTGTCCCAGATGGTATTACAGTCTCAGTCACAGAGGCTGATGTCAGATGATCCTTGGGAAGGGTTTGGTCACATTCTTAAAACCTGTGCAGACCACCTGCTGGAGATTTTGAGGGCATCTTCAATCGCTCATTACTAATAGCCCTGTCCCACTGTACGAGTTCATTCCAAGACCTCTCCCGAGTTTTAAAAAAATCAAACTTGTGGTAAGCACGGAGAATGAACGTAGCGGGTACGTCGAAGCTCGGGGACGTCTCTTAGCGGCTCGTAACGCTAATGGCAGGTACTCGGGAAGACTCGCTAACGGCAGGTAAGCACGGGAAGACTCGTGAAGATTTTTCAACACGTTGAAAAATGTCCACGAGAGCCCCGAGTACTGACGAGTGGTCATTACCGTAAAGGGCCTGCCTTACCAGCATCCGACTCCATGCGATGAGCGCGATCAAATTAGAAGCGAGGGCCGCGCGGAGGTCGGGTGATCCTGTACAGGGCCGTTCCCACCAGCATGCGCCTGCATGCGGCAAGCGCGGCCAAACCGGCAGTAGGGGCCGCGCGGAGGTCGGGTGAGTGGCGCAATGCGGCGCAAAGTGAGGCGAACTTGGAGCGAAGTCTAAAGGTAAGTTCGCCAGGACAGAGAGGGGCACACAGAGAGGGGCACAGAGGCACACACAGAGAGGGCCACGGAGCCACACACACAGAGGGTCACAGCGGCACCTACAGAGATGGTCACGGAGGCACGACATTGAGGCGGTGTGTAATGCCTCGAGGCGACTTTGAGCCGACAAGCAGTTGCCGCGCGAAATTTTTGAACATAGTCAGTTTTTCGGAGCCACGCGCGATGTCGGGATGAACTCCGCACAATTCCGCACGGCTCCGGCGATCGAAGTGGGACCGGCCCCGCGACGCTGGACGGCTCAAGCAGCCATGTTAGGTTGCGTTCATCGCATAGAGTTGCATGCTGATGGGACAGGCCTCTAAATCTCAGAGTTTGAATCAGGGCAAACTCGGGAGAGCTCTTGGAATGAACTCGTACCGTGGGACAGGGCTTTAAGGCCTGAGGTTACCACCTGCTTTAAAAGGGCATCAATCACATCAGTATCCAAGAGAAGAGCAAATGCCAGTCAATGACATGAAAGGTGGCACTAACGCCATGGAAATGAGGTGCTTTGAGAGGTTGGTTATCGCGCATATCGACTCTTACCTCAACAAGAACATTACAATTTGCCTACCGCCTTAACAGGTCAGTGGAGAACGCGATCTCGGTGGCTCTCCACTTGATCACTTGGGCAATAAAAACACATACATCAGGTTGTTGCTCACGTACTACAACTCTGCATTCAACACCATCATTCCCTCTAAACTGGTTACCAAGCTCACGGAACTGGGTCCCTATGTAGCTCTCTGCAACGGGATCTTCGACTTGCTCATCAACAAACAGTACACATTGGCAGGCCGTACTTCCTTCTTGATATCATCAGCACAGGACCACCTCAAGGCTGTAAGCTAAGTCCTCTACTCCTACACACTTTATACTGATGACTGCATAACTGGACTCTGGTCAAACTCCATCTTCGAATTCGCCCACAACACCACCCGAACACCAACCTTGCCCTCAACATCAGTGAAACCAAGGAACTGATCGTTGGCTTTGAAGGAGGAAGGTCGAGGGATCCCCAAACCTCTTTGAGTGGTGGAGAGAGTGAAAAAACACCACTTTCCTGGGCATGCATACCTCTGAAGATATGTCCAGCACATTGATGCAACCATAAAGAAAGGCCATCAACACCCCTCCTTCCTTGGAAGACTGAGGAGGTTCAGTATGTCCACGAATATTCTCTTGGACTTCTACAGTAGAGCATATAGAATGGCAACGTCGCAGCCTGGTTTGGCAACTCGAATGCCCAGGAGTGAAGATTGCAAAAAAAATGGTGAACTAGTTTGCGCATGACGGGTTACGACCTCCCCATCATCGAAGGGATCTACAGGAGTCACGGACTCAAAAAGGCAGCAGCATCATCAAAGACCCACACCACTCTGACCATACTCTCATTTCACTTCCACCATCAGGAAGTTGGTTTAGGAGCTTAAAAACTGTGATGTCCAGTTTCAGGAGCAGCTTTCCCCCCCAACATATATCAGGCTATGAAATACTAAAACCTCTAAAATTGTTCTGAACTATATGGACTTGGGCATTGTTTTAGTCATTGCACGATTATTGCTTTTTTTTTTAAAATATATGCAACTTTGTACTATTATATTTGTTTTTTTATTGATAATTAAAGTATTTACAGAGTACTATGTTTACATATTTATTGTGCTGCTGCAAACAAGAATTTCATTCTCTGTTTAGGGACCATATGACTATAAAACACTTGACTTTCTCTCCTGAAGACGTGCTTTGAATTTTGAAGTTGCAGCTCGGTCACATTATTGAAGCAAACTAATGAAACCATTCTGCAACTGGCGATAGAGAATTTGATTCAAAAGCTCAATCTGTCTGGGTATTTTTCAGTCAATCATTCTGTCAAATTGGGCAAGTTCAAGTATGCTTTGAGTAGGTATGTTATAAAACTTACCTTTGGCGGCAATGCAGTTCTGCCGCTGGCCGTGTGCGCGACTTTGGCGCCTTTAAGGGGGGGGGGGCAGGGTTAAAATGCGGTTTTCCCTTGCAATCCGGAGCTTTCTGTTGTCGGAGTGCGATCTATTTATGGAGATGCGTTCCGACTGCCAGTAAGTCCGTTTTTTAAATAAATAGCCCGAATACTTAATCACTGCAGTAAAATAAAAATTAGCTCCTAATGCCGTGAACGCCGACAACGGGGACGGATTTTACGTCGGGGACAGGTAAGTGAAAGCTGTTTATTTTTACATATAAACCTGCTTGTTTAGGGGACTTTAATCAATATTTCATGTTGCGAAACGGTGATTTAGCCCCCATATGAACCGGCAGTATTTTTCCTGCCGATATTGGGTTTAAATTCACCGCAACCGCAACATTCCAATCCATCGCGTTCCAGAAAATCCCACTCGCAAGCTGTTTAAAATGCCCATTAATTTACAGGCATTAAACACTGAATTCCTTCAATTTGGCCTATAAATTAATGACAATTAGATTTAAAAATCATGTTATATTGTGAATTATTGTGTGACTGTTAATTGGACACTTAGGCTTTAAATTTTGTTTTAATTTTTTCTTAAGAAATGGATAGATGTTTAGATCTAGTAATTAAATTTTGTAATTGGCTACAATTGGGTAACTAACTAATTATGTGCTTTAATTTCAGGTCATCCAAGTAAGATTGTTTCATATTTGTTTCAGAATATTTCAATCTATAATAACTGAAAATTTCTTTCAGTTCTCTTAATTTTTAAGGAAGTTATGGGCTTTTGACTGTCCTCGATCACAGCTTTTATGTTAAGTCAATAGAAAAGCAATAGGAAGCAAGTTGCTAATTTCCGAGTATGAAAATGGCCCTAACTTTTTTAATATTGAAGATATGAAAGTGAATTAGGTGTCAAATTAAACTTATTTGCATGCTTTATCTGATGGGATAAATTGCAGACTTCATTTTTAAAATCTCAAAATGTTGTAACATTGCTACTTTGAGTCCACTATATAATAACCTATATATTAACAAAGCTAAGTACAAAGGCTTTAAACGTGATGAGTAGAAATTAGGGGATATGATTGAATGCATAGAAATGATCTTAATTTTCCACAAACATGGGAATATTTCCACGAATATCTCTTTTATGCTGATACCCTACATAAAGGGAAATGTAAATATATACCATCCTTCCCGAGAACGTTACCAAGCCAAATTCTCTGTCAGAAATGTCCTGTTCTCTATATTAATCATATTGTATCGCTCTATTGTATGTTCTCATTTCATTGAATAATCAGCCCAACACTGTTCATAATTAAACTAACACAATATATTAGGTTCAGTCACTTCTTCTTCTTGCATATGGTGTGCACAGACTAAAGATGTTCTATTTGATCTTATTTGATTGTGCACGCCGGGTTGATTGCATTCGTCGAAGCAGGGTGGACCATGTGAAGGTTGCAATCTTCCCACCCCAGGTCCAGTCACTAATGCCATGAAACTTTTGCTAGCTTTGAAAATGCTTTTAAACTGCATGGGAAGGTTTGTGTAAAGTCAATTCACTCGTAACCTGGCGGGCTTTTGTAATTCGTTCTGAAGAATAGCCACGAGAAAGAAAGGTGGCCAATTTGCATAGAATAATGTCCCAAAATGAACAGCAAGAAGATGAATAATAGAAGACCCCTTAAGGGCCTGTCCCACTGTACGAGCTAATTCAAGAGTTCTCCCGAGTATCCCCTCATTCGAACTCGGAGAATTACAGTAATAGCTGCTCGTAGGTACTAGGGGCTCTCTTGGACTTTTTTCAACATGTTGAAAAAGCTTCACGAGCTTACCACGTTTCCCGAGTACCTGCTGTTAGCGTTGCGAGCCGCTAAGAGACGTCCCGAGCTCCGACGTACCCGCTACGTACATTCTACGTATTTACTGCGAGTTTGACATTTTTTTAAACTCGGGAGAGCTCTTAGGTAAACTCGTACAGTGGGACAGGCCCTTTAAACTTCTGTTCACGAGATTGCAAGACATTTGATCGATGTTATTCAAAAATTGGGAAAGTTTAATACAACTAGCCTCTGTCTTGTATGAAATGGCAAAGGAGCAGCACTGGATTTGCTAATTCAGTAAAATACAAACCGATTCTTATTGCATATTTGCATCCACATCATTTCAGCATATTGACAGGAGCAAATATTTGCACTTCAGCGGTGAAAGTAGTCTTGGATAAACAAGTATTAAATCTTGGATAAATCAATTACATGGACACAACATAAAATGCCTTTTATCAGCATAAGAACACAATGGCACACTTTCAATTCAATTTCAATGAACTTTACTTATCTGTTAGGAACTTTGGTTTCTGCAGCCGTACAACAAAAAGAAATAATTTTGCAAGCCACACAGCCAACTCAATTCACACGAACATCCATCACAGTGACTCTCCTCCTCACAGTGATGGAAGGCAAAGTCGTGTCTCTCCCCTGCTTTCCCGGTGTTAAAGCCCAAGGTGGACGATGGTAAGTCCCGCGGCCGTTAAGGCCGCGCCGGCGATGTAAGGCCCTGCTCCAGGCCTTAAAACAATCAATGGGAGAGAATTAGGTTTATCTTAATGGATAAACACGAACTTTTTGAACAAATATTGTCTCCATTCACTGACTATATGAAGGGGTAGCTGGGCTCAGCATTGTAACTCAACAAGTACCCGGTGGTAAGATCAGATGAAAAGGTTTAATCCGAGATTTGTATACTCGTCTCTATATATATATTATTAGAAATTGTTCCATTCATTGTTAAGATGTATACTTTTTTTTAAAAATTTTTAAGTATATTAATTGTTTGTCAGTAATATGGGTTTTTTATTTTTTTGTTTTTTTTTAATTTTTAAAATTTTTTAAATTTTTTTCTTTCTTCTCACATATAATCAAAATTATAATCACACATTTTAAATTAAACATCTACTCTTTCTTTACTCTTTTTTCTTTTCACTATTAAAAAAAATTGAGGCTTATATATATTGCTTTGTAATACTCATATAATTTTGGAAATATGTAATATGTATATCTGAAAAAAATTGCTATATTATTTGTAATACGTATGGCCTCTAATAAAAATATATTAAAAAAAAAAAATCAAAACATTGCTGAAATACTGATACTAAAATTGCTGACATTGCTGACAACATTGCTAGAATGCTTCACCCTGAAACTTCCATTAGTTGTTTAGATCGATCGGACTGGTTCAATTAGTGTTCAAAAGTGTCCAATCTGCATGGTGTAAATTAATAGAAATGAGAAGTGTATGGGAGAAAAAGGATAGTCCACTTTGTAAATAAATGCTATACCAATTACTATATGTATAGCAGCAACCAGCACCACCAACAACCTACTTAGCTATACCCAGTTTAGGATTTGCCACGACCTAGGGTAAGGTAATTGGAAGAGTGAATAATTCAGATTTACAGCAGTGGAATAAGCCATTTGGTCTATAATGTGTTCGTCAGCTGAGGAGCTGACAAGCCTGATTTTCTCTTGCGTCTACTCCAGGCCCTTTGTACCTGTTATTTATCTGTTCTAGCACTTTTTAGGGTTGAAAAAATTCACATGTTCACCAACTTCTGGGCAAAAGTGTTTGCCATTACCCAGTCCACTGGCAGATGGAGAAATACCCAAAGACTACCACCCCTATGCCTCCCAGCTGTTCATTCCAGACCGCATCTACACGGTAGAAAAAGCATTTACTAACATCACTTCTAGTTCTTTAGCCAACCACTTTGATTCTATCTTCTTTCCACCAATTGGGCCATGTTTTCCGCATCTTCCATCTAAAGTCTCTTAAATTATCTGCATCAAGTCCCACGAAACATTTCTCTAGAGAGAACACAACCTCAGCTTCTCCTGTCATCTAATTAAAGTCATGGAAACATAGAAAATAGGTGCAGGAGGGGGCAATTCATTGTGATTATGACTGATCGTCCCCAATCAATAACCCGTGCCTGCCTTCTCCCCATATCCCTTGACTCCACTAGCCCCTAGAGCTCTATCTAACTCTCTCTTAAATCCATCCAGTGATTTGGCCTCCACAGCCCTCTGTGGCAGGGAATTCCACAAATTCACAACTCTCTGGGTGAAAAAGTTTTTTCTCACCGCAGTCTTAGATGGCATCCCCTTTATTAACCATATAACCATATAACAATTACAGCATGGAAACAGGCCCTCTTGGCCCTTCCAGTCCGTGCCGACCATTTATTTTCCCCTAGTCCCATCTACCTGCACTCAGACCATACCCCTCCATTCCCTTCCCGTCCATATACCTATCCACTTTACTTTTAAATGTTAAAATCAATCCTGCCTCCACCACTTCTGCTGGAAGCTCATTCCACACAGCCACCACTCTCTGAGTAAAGAAGTTCCCCCTCATGTTACCCCTAAACTTCTGTCCCTTAATTCTCATGTCATGCCCTTTTGTTTGAATCTTCCCTACCCTTTATTCTAAGACTGTGGCCCCTGGTTCTGGACTCGCCCAACATTGGGAACATTTTTCCTGCATCTAACTTGTCCAGTCCTTTTATAATTGTATATGTTTCTATAAGATCCCCCCTCATCCTTCTAAACTCCAGTGAATATAAGCCTAGTCTTTTCAATCTTTCCTCATATGACAGTCCCGCCATCCCAGGGATCCTACATTTCTGGAATCAAATCAGAGAATCCTTTGCACCCGGTTGAGATCTATGGATTCAGGAAACAGGCTATTCAACGGGCAAGTGGGGACCCAGCCATATTAATCCAATCTTCCAGCACATGGCCTGTAGCTTCCCATGCCTCGATGAATCAAGTCATCATCTAGACATTTCTTAGGTGCTGTCAGTGGCTGTTTCCACCATTCTATATAACTTTACTAAACCGCTAATAATATTTATGTTCAAATCAAATAATCAAATCAAATACGTTTATTTGTCATTGCACATCAACTGCACAACAAAATTTCATGTGCATCCCCTTCAATGGTAAACAATAAAAGACCCAGGATAAAAAGATTAAAAAAGAACAAAACACAATAACACAAACAACCATTTACTCTCACATTTACATTTACTACAAGATCAATGCATAAAATAAGTAATAGATAATTAAAAAATGCACATTATATTACACATTCTAGCAGACAAATATTTATAATGCACCCCGAATTGTGTAGTGTTGCCCGTAGTGTTATCTGTTTGAGTTAAGTTCTCTAATGGCGCGTGGGTAGTTAGTCTGCAAGTGCGGGCCTTCAAAGACCCGTATCTTGCTGTGATTAATTCAGCATTTTGTAAAGGTTCATCCCACCTTGTTTGCTCTGTGCTTTTTTGAAAATTAATTTCAGGACCACATACTGATTTTATTAAAATTCACCTCTCAGCCTGCTTTGCCATATCTAATAAATGTATATTTACACTCCTGTGGAGTTTGTTCATCTATGTTATTTTTACTTTTATTTAATACCACATCATTAAATTTCAATCATGCCCTACTGATTAAAGATCTCTCGGATAAGGACTAAATAGATCATTGCTGTCTGCTCAATCTGGACAATTTATAGATCAATAATTTCTCATCTCGACTGTTCAAATAAAACATTTCTGAATCAGCATAGCTGAAGATCGTCAAACATAGCAGCATCCTCAAAATCTCTCTGGTATCATTTACAGCCATCACATCCTTCAAATAATGTGGTACATAGAACTGTATTGGGCGCGTTAGCTGTGACCTTGCTTGCGTTTGTATCAGCAGCTTGGTCATTCTAGCTTTGGGCAGCAAAATAAGTCATAAGATTATAATTGATCGGAGTTGAATTAGGCCATTTGGCCCATCAAGTCTACACCATTCAATCACAGCTGATCTATCTCTCCCTCCTAACCCCATTCTCCTGCCTTCTCCCCATAACCCCCGACACCTGTACTAATCAAAAATTTATTCATCTTAAAAATATCCACTGACAGCCTCTACAGCCTTCTGTGGCAAATAATTCCACAGATTCACCACCCTCTGACTAACGAAATCTCCTTCCTAAAAGAACGTCCTTTAATTCTGAGGCTATGACCTCTAGTCCTGGACTCTCCCACTAGTGGAAACATTCTCTCCACATCCACTCTAAGCAAGCCTTTCATTATTCTCTACGTTTCAATGAGGTCCACCCTCATTATTATAAACTCCAGCAAGTACAGGCCCAGTGCTGTCAAACGCTCATCATATGTTCACCTACTTATTCCTGGGAACATTCTTGTAAACCTCCTCTGGACCCTCTCCAGAGCCAGCACATCCTTCCCCAGTTATGGTGCCCAAAATTGCTCACAATATTCCAAATGCGGCCTGACCAGTGCCTTATAGAGCCTCAGCCATGCATCCCTGTTTTTCGATACAAGCCCTCTTGAACTAAATGCTAGCATTGAGTTTGCTTTCTTTACTACTGATTTGACTTGCAGATTAACATTTGGGGAATCCTGCACCAGCCCCCCCAAGTCCCTTTGCACCTCCGATTTCTGAATTCTCTCCCCCATTTAGAAAATAGTCTACGGTTTTATTCCCTCTCCCAAAATGCATAACTCCACACTTTGCTACACTATATTCCATCTGCCACTTCTCTGCCCACTCTCCCAACCTGTCCAATTCCTTCTGCAGAGTTCCTGCTCTCTCTACACTACCTGCCCATATCCACCTATTTTCATATCATCTGCAAACTTTGCCACAAAGCCTTCAATCCCCTCGTCCAAATCGTTAATATGCAACGTGAAGAGTAGCTGCCCCGGCACCGACCCCTGCAGAACTCCGCAAGTCACTGGCAGCCAACCAGAAAAAAAAAAAACCTTTATAGCCACTCTGTCTTCCGCCATCCGGCAAACCTGCTATCCAAATACCCCAGATTCCTTCTCATCTAACATACCCTTTCAACTAAGTTGAACCCTAGAGCATGTTCTCTGTTCCCTCTGTTCATCTACATCTCGCATTATCTTCGACTTATTGTTCATCCCCTCATCTTATTTTCCACGCCCATTCATTCATACTTTTGCAGAATGAATACTATTCACAGACACTATTTTCAGACAATCCATTGGTAGGTTTGGAGGGAGATGGACCAAACACGTGCAGGTGGGACTAGTTAAGCTGGGACATGTTGGCCGGTGTGGACAAGTTGGGCCGAAGGGCCTGTACCCATGCCATGTCACTCTATCACTCCAACTTCTTTGCAGTGTACAGCTCTAACCATTGACTGTACACGTAAATTTGTATAATCTGTGAAAAATCTTCCCCTGTTAGTTAACATGAAGCTATTAATCTAGTACCAAGACCCGTTGAACTCCACTATAAACAGATAGTGGAGCATCCTTCGACTATTGCTCTTTATTTCTTCCCATTAGCCACGTTTAGTTACACTTTACCTGGGTTTCTGACCTATTATGATCCGACCTGCCACGCATAAGCTGGGTAAATGCCTTCTTAAATCAACAAGGACTATTACAGCATGGCACTCAGGAATCCTGAATTCAAAAAATTCCCTACAAAAAAATCTACACCAAGAAAATCCATGCTGAATTATCTTCCTAACTGATGAAAAACGCAGCTCTAGAATAAAGGTCAGACAGCACAGAAATTGACCTTTTGACCCACCGATTCCGCACTTACCATCAAGTTCTCGTTTACAAGAATCTCATTTTATTCTCCCCACATTCCCATCAACTCTCAAAGTTCCACCACACACCTACAGACTAGCCGCAATTTATCGAGGCCAATTCATCATCCAACATGCACACCATTGGGAGGTGAAAGGAAACCAAGGCACCTGGACGAAACCCATGAAAATGTGTAAATTCCACAAAACAGGATCAAATCCAAGCTGTGAAGCAGATCCATCACCACAAGGTTCTCTAATTATTCTGTGGTTACTGCTCAGCTATAATGTTAACATTTTTTTTTACACTTTAGTTTTTATTGCTTTTATGTATACACAAATAAAACACAAATATAACAACGAAACATACAACATTACAGTGAAACGTACAACAGTGCAGTGGGGGGTTCAGTTTACAATTAATGATGCAGTATAGAGAACTATTTTCATATTAAAACATTTTCCAATAACTTACATTATTGTCTATAAAATTATACAGTGTTGATGTCTTTATTTCTATACATAATCCGTTTTTTCCCATTTTCTATTAAACTCGTCTTCTTTCACTCTTAGAGAATATGTCATTTTCTCCATGACAAATATTTCCTGTACTATGTCTAACCATTGTCTATGTCTGGGTGTGTCTGCTCCAAGCCAGTTTCTTGTAATGGCCTTTCTGCCAGCTGTAAGTAGGATTTTAACCAAGTAATGATATGTTAACATTGAACATAGAAATGTACAGCACAGGAGCAGGCCCTTTGGCCCTCAATGGCTTGGGTTTATTATTGCCCCATGTATCGAGGTACAGTGAAACGCTTTGTTTGACATGACAGATCAGATATAGCAGGCATAGATACAATCAGTTCAAACTCAATAGTTAGATGGAAGGGGAAGATACAGAGTGCAGAATATAGTTCTCAGCATTGCAGTGCATCAGTTCCATAGAAACGGTAGTTGATCCACCTCTAGGACAAGCACACATGGAATCGCTACACTTCAGCACCATCTTGTCACAACATACATCTAACTACACGTCTGTTCCAAGCTAAACTGATCCATAGTCTGCACATGATCCATCCCTCTTCATTCCCTGCATATCCATGTGCCTATATAAAAGCATTATAAACTCCTATCATATCTGTGTCCACACCATGTCAGCATCACGTTCCAGGCACCCACCATCCTCGCTAAAATAAAACATTTCCTTTGAACTTTCCCCTTTTCAACTTAAAGCTATGCTCTCTAGTCTTTGACATTTCCACAGTGGGAAAATGGTTCTGATTGTCTACCCTATCTAGGATTCTCATAGATTTATATACAGGTCTGAAGAAGGGTTTCGACCCGAAATGTTGCCTATTTCCTTCGCCTCGTAGATGCTGCCTCACCTGCTGAGTTTCTCCAGCATTTTTGTCTACCTTCGATTTTCCAGCATCTGCAGTTCCTTCTTAAACATTTAATATACTCTATCAGGTTTCCTGGATAAAAGTGAGGGTATCCACTTTGGTGGCAAAAACAGGAAGGCAGATTATTATCTGAATGGTGTCAACTTGGGAAAAGGGGAAGTATAACGAGATACGGGGGTCCTTGTTCATCAGTCACTGAAAGTAAGAATGCAGGTGCAGCAGGCGGCGATGAAAGCTAATGGCATGTTGGCCTTTATAACAAGAGGAGTTGAGTATAGGAGCAGAGAGGTCCTTCTGCAGTCGTACAGGGCCCTTGTGAGATCACACCTGGAGTATTGTGTGCAGTTTTGGTCTCCAAATTTGAGGAAGGACATTCTTGCTATTGAGGGAGTGCAGCGTAGGGTCATGAGGTTAATTCCCGGGATGGCGGGACTGTCAGATGCTGAGCGAATGGAGCGGCTGGGCTTGTATACTCTGGAATTTAGAAGGATGAGAGGTGATCTTATTGAAACAAGATTAAGGGTTTGGACATGCTAGAGGCAGGAAACATGTTTCCGATGTTGGGGGAGTCCAGAACCAGGGGCCATAGTTTAAGAATAAGAGGTAAGCCATTTAGAATGCACCCTCCATGCAAGAGCAGCCCACCACCTGCATAAGTGGGGGATGACAGACAGCCCAGCTTGCAACTGCGGACATCCAGACCAGACCATCCCACACATCGTGAATGACTGCTCACTGATGGCATCGAAGCCATCCACCCAGTATCTAATGCTGCCCTGGCCTGGATGTCCACCCTTGATCTACAACTTAGGCTGTGCACGCCATACGCAAGAAGAAGAAGATTTAGAACGGTGATAAGGAAAAACTTTTTCACACAGAGGGTTGTGAATTTGTGGAATTCTCTGCCTCAGAAGGCATTGGAGGCCAATTCTCTGGATGCTTTCAAGAGAGAGTGGGGAGAAAGCAGGAACGGGGTGCTGATTGTGGATGACCAGCCATGATCACAGTTGCTGGCTCGAAGGGCCGAACGGCCTCTTCCTGTTGTGTATTGTCAGCATCTGATGCTCCAGAGAAAACAATCCAAGTTTGTCCAACTTTCAATAGCAAATACCCTCTAGTCCTGTGTTCCAGTAAGCATCTGCATCCTCTCCAAACCCTCCACATCCTTTCTGTAATGGGGCAACAGATCAGTATGCAATATTCCAAATGTGAAATAACCCAAGTCCTACAAAGCTGCATCATAACTTCCTGATTCTAATACTCAAAGCTCTGACCAATGAGGCCAAGCAGACCCTATGTCTTCTTTATCTCGACTTGTTGTGTCACTTTCAGCCAACTATAGATTTGAATCCCAAGCACCCTTTGTACATCTGTGCTGTTAAAAATAAATCCTGGCCTTGGTTTGCAATGTAAAATTAACAAAGTCAGAGACACGAGTTTTAATGCAGACCTCATCTCTAGAACTGGCAAAGAAAGCTCATAAGCCAAAATGCTTTGCATGAAAATATTAAGCTGCTCATTAAAAGCCAGTTAGAATACTAGGAAGGGATTTGCCTTACAAAGCAAGAAACCAGGAATTCATCAACATATTGATCTTCGACGACAACCTTTAATAATCATGATTTATCATCAGGAATTGTTGAATGTTTTGCAATTTGATAATCGATTGTAAAATTCCCTTGCAGTGCACAAACTATGATGGCCAATTACTTTCTAGTACGTGACACTTATGGGCCTGTCCAACTTAGGTGATATTTTAGGCAACTACAGGCGACTAGTTTGTTGCCACACGTTTGCCTGTGGTCGCCGGGAGTAGTCTCCTCAGTCGCAAAAAGTCGTACCGTCTTTCTGGCTGCCGCTAAATAACAACATGTTGAAAAGTTTTCGCCGACAGTGGGTTCGATGCCAATGAGCATAGCTTGACTTTTTCTGACGTAGGTGCTGTCGTTTGACTTCTTCTGACGTAGGCACTGTCGTAGGTTGTCGCCAGGATGACGTAGGCTGTCGCCGGTTTTTCGGCGACCTGCTATGACTATGACAGTCGCCAGTTGCCTAAAAAAATCGCCAAGTGGGACAGGCACATTACCTAGTGTGCATCCATGACCCAGTTCCGTTATATTTTCCCAACATGAAGTTTGTTTTCTTTCTCCCAAGGATGTTTACCACTTCCAAATAATTCCAATTTAATTACTATCTTATTTCCTATGTTACCATTATCCAATCCAAGCTCATCTCCAAACTCACGGACCTTGGAGTCGGCACTCAACCCTGCAACTGGATCTACGACTTCCTGACCAACAGACCACAAGCAGTGAGGATGGGTGACAAGTCATCCTCTACAATAATCCTCAACACCGGTTCCTCGCATAGATGCATTCTCAGCCTCCTTCTTTACTCCTTATCCATCCACGACTGTGCAGCCAAACACAAATCCAACTCAATTTACAATTGAAGAAAGGTTTCGGCCCGAAACATTGCCTATTTCCTTCGCTCCATAGATGCTGCTGCACCCGCTCAGTTTCTCCATCATTTTTGTCTACCTGAGATTTTACAGCATCTGCCGTTCCTTCTTAAACTCTTAATCCATTTACAAATTCACAGGTGTGCCATAGTGGTGTGCCGGATATCAAATTGTGACGAACTTGAGTTTAGTTTATTGTCACGTGTACTGAGGTACAGTGAAAAGCTTTTGAAGTTGACAGAGTGCGGGAAGGAGATTGAGAACCTTGTAACCTGGTGCCAAGACAACAATAACCTCTCCCTCAAAGTCAACAGAACGAAGGAGATTGTGATTGACTTCAGGAAGTGAAGTGTACACATGCCCCGGTATACGTTGACTGCACTGAAGCAGAGATGGTTGAAAGCTCCAAGTTCCTAGGAATAAATATCACCCCGCAACTTGTCCTGGACCAGCCACATCGAAGCAATGGCCAAGAAAGCACACCAACTCCTCTACTTCCTTAGAAGGCTTAGGAAGTTTGGCATGTCCCCAGCAGCTCTGACCAACTTCTCAAGATGCACCGTAGAACGCATTCCATCATATATTGTGGATGCAGCCCAGACCATCATGCAAATCAACCTCCCTTCCATTAACTCCACCTATACTTCATGCTATCTTGGCAAGGCCATCCGCATAATCAAGAACAAGTCCCATCTCCCTCTTCTCTTCTCCCCTCTCCCATCAGGCAAGAGGCAGAGAAGTGTGAAAAAACATACCACTAGATTCAGGGACGGTTTCTTCCCGGCTGTTATCAGGCAACTGACCATCCTATCTCCAAATAGAGAGTAGCCCTGACCTACCATCTACCGCATCAGAGACCCTCAGACTATCTTTAATCTGACTTTTCTGAACTTTATTTTGCTCTAAACGTTATTCCCTTTATTCTGCATGTTTACACCGGGTATGACTCGATTGTAATCATGAACAGTCTTTCAGTTTACTGGAGAGCGCACAACAAAAAGCTATGCACTGCACCTCGGTACATGTGACATTAACCTGAACCAGAATAAAACGTGCCAACTCCATACAGTCAGCAACTGAGGTCAAGATTGAACCCAGGTCTCTGGAACTGTGAGGCAGCATCTCTGCCGTTGACCAAGAAATAGCAAAGAGAAAAATTTGAGGAAAGTACTGAAAGATATCCGCCGTCTGTGGGTGTATATTGGGGTAAACAAAGTCTTCAGGAGAAGAAATGCAAAATTAGCGTGAAAAGCAAAAATCTTTGTGGCTAATTTCCTTCCATCCTTCCCAATAGACCTTAGGAGGATGCTAAACATCTGACTGCACAAGTAAAAAAATAAAAATAAATCACAGTGCAGGCCGGACTTAAAGTGAAAGTCATTCACAAAGAAGTTGTTGAGACTAGAAGGATTATGTTATTAGTTATAAATACGAACAGAACCAAGTGCATAGACGAACAATAGTTTATGGACATGTTATTTAGAGCACATGGTATTGGGGGTAGGGTGTTGACATGGATAGAAAATTGGTTGGCAGACAGGAAGCAAAGAGTAGGAGTGAACGGGTCCTTTTCAGAATGGCAGGCAGTGGCAAGTGGAGTGCCGCACGGCTCGGTGTTGGGGCCGCAACTGTTTACCATATATATTATGATTTGGAAGAGGGAATTAGGAGCAACACTAGCAAGTTTGCGGATGACACAAAGCTGGGTGGCAGTGTGAACTGTGAAGGGGATGTTAGGAGGTTGCAGGGTGACCTGGACAGGTTGAGTGAGTGGGCAGATGCGTGGCAGATGCAGTATAATATAGTTAAATGTGAGGTTATCCACTTTCGCGGCAAAAACAAGGGGGCAGATTATTATCTCAATGAAACATAGAAATTAGGTGCAGTAATAGGCCATTCGGCCCTTCGAGCCTGCACCGCCATTCAATATGATCATGGCTGATCATCCAACTCAGTATCCCGTACCTGCCTTCTCTCCATACCCTCTGATCCCCTTAGCCACAAGGGCCACATCTAACTCCCTCTTAAATATATCCAATGAACTGGCCTCAACTACCCTCTGTGGCAGAGAATTCCAGAGACCCACCACTCTCTGTGTGAAAAAATTCCTTCTCATCTCGGTCCTAAAGGATTTCCCCCTTATCCTTAAGCTGTGACCCCTTGTCCTGGACGTCCCCAACATCGGGAACAATCTTCCTGCATCTAGCCTGTCCAACCCCTTAAGAATCTTGTAAGTTTCTATAAGATCCCCTCTCAATCTCCTAAATTCTAGAGAGTATAAACCGAGTCTATGCAGTCTTTGTTCATAAGACAGTCCTGACATCCCAGGAATCAGTCTGGTGAACCTTCGCTGCACTCCCTCTATGGCAATAATGTCCTTCCTCAGATTTGGGGTTAGGTTAGGTAAGGGAGAGGTACAGCGAGACCTGGGTGTCCTTGTACATCAGTCACTGAAAGTTGGCTTACAGGTACAGCAGGCAGTGAAGAAAGCTAATGGAATGTTGGCCTTCATAACAAGAGGATTTCAGTATAGGAGTAAAGAGGTTCTTCTGCAGTTGTATAGGGCTCTGGTGAGACCACATCTGGAGTATTGTGTACAGTTTTGGTCTCCTAATTTGAGGAAGGACATCCTTGTGATTAAGGCAGTGCAGCGTAGGTTCACGAGATTGATCCCTGGGATGGCGGGACTGTCATATGAGGAAAGATTGAAAAGACTAGGCGTTTATTCACTGGAGTTTAGAAGAATGGGGGGGGGGGGGGATCTTACAGAAACATATAAAATTATAAAAGGACTGGACAAGCTAGATGCAGGAAAAATGTTCACAATGTTGGGCGAGTCCAGAACCAGGGGCCACAGTCTTAGAATAAAGGGGAGGTCATTTAAGACTGAGGTGAGAGAAAAACATTTTCACCCAGAGAGTTGTGAATTCCCTGCCACAGAGGGCAGTGGAGGCCAAGTCACTGGATGGATTTAAGAGAGAGTTAGATAGAGCTCTAGGGGCTAGTGGAGTCGAGGGATATGGGGAGAAGGCAGGCACGGGTTATTGATAGGGGACGATCAGCCATGATCACAATGAATGGCGATGCTGGCTCGAAGGGCCGAATGTCCTCCAACTGCACCTATTTTCTATGTTTCTATGACAACCACATATTTGATTTTCTCAAAAACGAAGAATTTAAAGATCTTTGCCTTTTGACAGATCATTTGTACAAGTTTATCAATCACCTGCAATAGACGATACCCTTATCTTAATTCCCCCAAAAGAGAATTATAAAATTATATAGCGAGCATTTGGCCTGAAGCAATGAGAACATAGACTACAATTCAGCAAAGGTAAAATACCAGAACAAAAAATAATTGATCTGTCTAACTTGAATATTGAAAGTGTCTTGTTACTTTGCGACATTACCACTATATTTTACTGCTATACTTTAAAATGCAATATGCATTGATCTTTTGACATAACAAAGTATGATTAATTTTTCTGCAAGTAAAAGTAATGATCACTCAAATCATTGTGAAGGAGCTAGAGATCGTTTTAAAAAAAATATTATCTTGTCTACATTAAAATCAATCTCAATTCCTCAATTATCTATTTCACTCTTAACTACCACTTAACATTCTTTCCAACGTGATAGGTAAAAGTGGCTGCATAATAGTAATGTTTTGTTCAAATTTATCATGTCTACATAAAGGCCAACTTGAATGCAATTTGTAATTCTTTGCAAACTGTTGTAATTGCCTTATTAATCTCACATTACATATGGTAATCATGTGATCCATAAAGATATCTTTTCTACTATACGCTGAAATAGACACAAAATGCTGGAGTAGCTCAGCGGGACAGGCAGCATCTCTGGAGAGAAGGAGTAGGTGACGTTTCGGGTCGGGACCCTTCTTCAGACTTTGTTACTTTGTTATATTGTCAAAAGCATTTCAAAATGTAATTTCAGAATTACTACAATGAAACAAAATATTTTCTAATGGCATTTCTGAAATATCCTAAAGAACATATAACCCAAAATGGTTAAAAAATTGTGAATATAGTATTTTATGTATCCCAAATGATGACAACTTCAATGTTAACGTTACAATGTTGTACCAAACACTTTTGACTGAAAATGTGTCCTTTTTTAACCAAGGTCCAGCCAAATGATGGCTACGGACAAGGATTAATATCTACTGAATTTGTAAATTTTAATTTTTAAACACGGGCAGTGCATATTAATGAACATTTGCATGTAAATATGCAAGATTATAGCATAGTAGCTAATTTCCATCTTTAGTCCCTCTTTCCCTTACAAAAATTAAAATAAAAAAACAAAAACACAGAACACGATAGTCCACCACACAAACATCCCCACAGCGGCACCAAAGTTCCCCACTGTGAGGGAAGGAACCAAAGTCCAGTCAACCTCCTCACTGATGTTTCCCAATGTTCACCCGTGGTCGGGGCCTCCCGAGCACTCCTTAGTCACCGCTACGGGCAGCCGATGTTCAGGCCCTCTCGCCGGGAACGATGGAACCCCCGACGTCAAACGGGAGAACATCCTCAGCGGCCTGAACCTCTGAATCGGCCACTTTCCACCGGAGTCCGCGGCTCCCGATGTCCATAGGCCGCGCTGGGTGGAGATTCGTGCTGGCGACCCCCGGCAAAGGACTCCGCGATGTTAAAGTCAGCGCCGCCCGCGTTGGGGGGGAAGGGGGGGTGAGGACGCAACTCGGATAATAGTCGCATCCTCGCCAGGAAGCGACTGAAGGACGGTTTCCCCCTTACCCTACCCGCTTCCCCCCCCAACATAAATACTGAAAAAAAACACACTCCAAACATAACAAAAAATATAAAAGACAGCCAGACCGTGGGTGGAGGCAGCCAGTAACAGCGCCACCGTATGTTCATTTATCTTATACATTTGAAAACGTCTAATTTGGCCAAGTACCTCCATCCAAGCCCGTATTCCGTACCTTGAGTTAGTAGCTGCAAATTTCGAACTTCTTCCCGGACTCTCAGATGCAGGACTTGCTGGAGTACGTGCTGTCGCTGTGTTTCTTGGGCAATACCCATTCTTTCCAGTTTTTTGTCTGTCAATCGCAGAAGTGCTCGACCTAAGAACACACAGTTAACGAGTATTTATAAACACATCTGCAACTGGAACGGTCAAGATTTACACAAAGTGAGAGGAAAGACATTCTTGCCATAGAGGGAGTACAGAGAAGGTTCACCAGACTGATTCCTGGGATTGCAGGACTTCCATATGAAGAAAGACTGGATAGACTTGGCTTGTACTCGCTGGAATTTAGGAGATTGAGGGGGGGATCTTATAGAGACTTACAAAAGTCTTAAGGGGTTGGACAGGCTAGATGCAGGAAGATTGTTCCCGATGTTGGGGAGGTCCAGGACACGGCGGTCACAGTTTAAGGATAAGGGGAAAGTCTTTTAGGACCGAGATGAGAAGATCATTTTTCACACAGAGAGTGGTGAATCTGTGGAATTCTCTGCCACAGAAGGTAGTTGAGGCCAGTTCATTGGCTATGTTTAAGAGGGAGTTAGATGTGGCCCTTGTGGCTAAAGGGATCAGGGGATATGGAGAGAAGGCAGGTACAGGATACTGAGTTGGATGATCAGCCATGATCATATTGAATGGCGGTGCAGGCTCGAAGGGCCGAATGGCCTACTCCTGCACCTATTTTCAATGATTCAAAATGGAAAAACAAACTACTCGGGTTGTAAAGATTAGATTTACATCCTATGTGATCAGTTTTACCCAGTGGAGCTGTTTATTGGAAGGTCAAATTAATTGTCAATTAAACTACATGCTCACATTTAAAGCTTATTTGAGAGGTTAATCAGAGACACAGAGAAATTCAGAGTTGAATTTAACGGAAATTAAATAGAATTGTAAACATCATAACACACAGCCTTCAAACCAACAGGCATTTCTTGGAATTATGGTTTGAACAAGAGCATTGTCCTTGCAGTTCTCGTGATCACCAACGGAGCAAAGGTTGGCACAAAGTGACTTAATCTAAGTGCAGTCGGCTCACTTATCATGGGAATCCAGAATCACGACCAAACTCAGGCAAACTGAAGTCAGTCATCCTAGTGGTGATGTACCGCTGCACATACATGTGACCACCTCCTTCCCCCACCCCCCAACAATAACTAATATTCCAGAGCAATATCAAACACGCAGTCAGAATGCAGAATGCGCATGCAGAATGGAACATAGGCGCAGGAGTACGCCATTCAGAATCAGTACCCTGTTCCTGCTTTCTCCCCATATCCCTTGATTCCATTAGCCCCAAGTGCTAAATTTAACTTCAGTACTAAATGGCCTACTCCTCATTCTTAAACTGTGACCCCTGGTTCTGGACTCCCCAACAAGAGGAACATTTTTACTGCATCCAGCTCTGAAGAATGTTATATATTTCTACAAGATCCCCTCTCATCTTGAACACAGCCAGTCCAGGGCGGAACGGTGGCAGAGCAATAGAGACCCGGGTTTGATCCCAACTATGGGTTCTGTCTGTACGGAGTGTGTATGTTCTCCCCGTGGATTTTCTCCGAGATCTTCGGTTTCCCCCCACACTCCAAAGACGTACAGGGTGTGCCAGATAACTGGCTTGGTGTATGTATAAATTGTAGCAATGTTACAAATTTTTGAGATTTAAAAAATCAAGTCTTCAATTTATCCCATCAGATAAAGCGTACAAAGAAGTTTAATTTGACACCAAATTCACTTTCATATCTTCAGTATTAAGAAAGTTATGACCATTTTCATACTCGGAAATTAGCATCTTGTTCCCCATTGCTTTTCAATTGACTTAACTCAAAAGCTGTGATCAAGGACAGTCAAAAGCCCATAGCTTTCTTAAAAATTAAGAGAACTCAATGAAATTTTCAGTTATTATAGATTGAAGCATTCTGAAACAAATATGAAACAATCTTACTTGGATGACCTGAAATTAAAGCATATAATTAGTTAGTTATCTAATTGTAGCTAATTACAAAATTCAATGAGTAGATCTAAACATCTATCCATTACTTAAGAAAACATAAACTTTTTTTAAATTGCCTAAGTGTCCAAATAACATTCACACAATAATCCACAATATAACATAATTTTTAAATCTCATTTTTATGAATTTCTGGGCCAAATGGAAGGAATTTAGTGTTTAATGCCTGTAAATTAATGGCCATTTAAATCAACTAGCGAGTGGGTTTTAGTGGAACGCGGTGGATTGGAATGTTGCGGTTTGCGGTGAAGTCGGGAGGGAAAATACTATTGGTTCATACATTTTTTTGAACCCCATTTCGCAACATGAAAATGTGATTAAAGCCTCCATAAAAACCAACTTTTAATATAAAAATAAACGGTGTACCTTTTTTTCTCCCCTACGCAAAATCCCTCCTGTTGTCGGCGGTCACGGCTATTGAAGGTGATTTTTAAATTACTCTAGTTACTAAATAATCTAGCGTAATTTAAAAATACCTTCATGAATGAAATGTCGGAGCGATTTTTCTTCCGCAACGAAATCGCCCGACATGGATTGATTTTCCCAGTCTGCAGAAAAATGGCACTTTAAGCCCGCCCCCCCTCTGAAAGGCGCCAAGGTCACGCACACAGGGAGCGGCAGAACTGCAGCCCTGCTCAAGGTAAGTTTTGTAACCTACCTATAAATTGCCCCTAGTGTAGGTAGGATAGTGTTAATGTGCGGGGATAGCTGGTCGGCGCAAACTTGGTGGGCCAAAGGGCCTGTATCTCGAAAACTAAATGAGCTTTAGCATGAAAATGGAGCGACTAGATAAAGAGCATTGTCCACATGGTATCTGGTCTTCTCCACACAGGGCGATGAACAGCAAGCTTAAAGACACACAATCATGTAACGAATGGTCCACAATACCGTCACAAATTCCCACAGCAATATTTTGTGGTTGCGTGACCTAATAAGCAAAACGGACCCTTCATTAAAGACAGTTTAGTGGTTCATATTCATTGCATTCATTAGCATTGCTCTCCCAGGTCCAATACAGTGATGACTTCAATCGAACAATCGAAGACTTTGTCACCAACAAATGTAAGTCTGAACGAAGTTTTGTTGCATTTGGCTCACCGTGCAACATAAACCAATAAGGATAAAATGGATAAAAAAGATAAAATGATAAAATTGATAATAGTGGCGGCACATTTTATGGAATTCAAGAGTGTGATGGCTCGGGGGAAGAAGCTGTTGCAGAAGCTGGCCATTCTGCTCCTTATACTGCGATACCTTTTGCCCGAGGGCAGCAGAGTGAACAGTCCATGATGGAGATGCGTGGGGTCTTTTATAAAGCTGTTGGCCTTGGACACGCGACGTTTGCACGCAATGTCCCGGATTGAAGGAAGAGAAGTCCCGATGATTTTTCCAGCCGTCCTCACCACTCTCTGCACGGACTTCCAGTCGGAGGCTTTGCAGTCCCCAAACCAGACAGAGATACAGCTGGTCAAAATACTCTCTATGGTGCCCCTGCAGAAAGTGGTGAGGACGGGATGGGGGAGGTGAGCTCTTCTCATCCGGCGCAGAAAGTGCAACCGCTGCTGCACTCTCTTAACAAGTTTTGTGACCAGGTCATCCTTTCTGCAGAGGGTCATTTTCTTGGCTGCTCATAATTCATTTTATTTATAGAGGATCAATGAACTCGAATAGCAAAGCAGTGCAAAACACAAACAATGCATTTAAAAGTCACCGTAAATCATCATAAAATGTATTCAATAACCTGTCAAAGAGTGACTGAAACATAATCTTGTAAATAGCAACCACGATTTATTAGCTAAACAGAAATGAAAAAGGAAGGTTAGGGAATGGTAAATTCTCCAAGCACTAATAGCTTTTAACCATTAATATTTGTCAACCCAGCCTAACTGTGGCGAGTTTGATTGTTTTTGAGTAAATGGGCTGCGGCATGCGGCATAATTTAAAGAGGTAGGCCCATAATTAGAACCGCTTCCACCACAAATCTATGGTAACGACAGACTATTCAATTTAATTGAAAAGGCATTTTAATTTAATATCACTAGCAAGCACTGCCTGTGGCTCAGGAAACTCACTGTGGCGTGTTTCAGCTGCTCAGATTGTCCAATCTCATGGAGTGCTCACAAATGCTTCGCAAGTGAGATTCTTTCGACTACTATTGTGCAATGTGGAGATCCAGTACTTTGAATACTTTCAAATGTCGAAAAGGGGTCTGCATGTATTAGACAGCAGACATCAAGAGAACATGACAATCCCCATTTATGCTATGCCTAGGAAGGATTTTTCACAGGAAATTTATAAGTCTGGTATAAAAAGATGACATATCAAACTTGTAATCTGACAAAGGAAGAATTTTAGCTCTGCAACACTTGGCTGAGTTACCATTCCGAGTGCCGGCATTTTGTCAGAGAACTTGTAGTCGGTGACAAAGCCTCAGCAAGTTGCACCAATCTCCAAAAATAAAGTTCCTCACAATATCCTCACAGTTGGGCGGCACAGCGGTAGAGATGCTGCCTCACAGTGCTTGCAGTGCCGGAGACCCGGGTTCGATCCTGACTACGGGTGCTGTCTGCATGGAGTTGGAATTCTCTGCCACAGAAGGCGGTAGAGGCCAATTCACTGGATATTTTCAAGAGAGAGTTAGATTTTGCTCTTATGGCGAAAGGAATCAAGGCATATGGGGGGGGGGGGGGGAAGCAGGAAGGGGGTATTGATTTTAGATGATCAGCCATGATCATATTGAATGGAGGTGCTGGCTCGAAGGGCCAAATGGCCTACCTCTGCACCTATTTTTCTACGTTTCTATGACATGTCCTCAATCATTCATTCCCTCCACCCTCATTCTACAGTGCCTTCATAATGCTCTGCAGTACCTCACCCTAAAAAGACGGGGACAGCCACACACAAATTGCAATCTCAAAGTTACTGCCAACTGAAGCAAGGACTCCGACAACATGCTCCTCATGAAGTCTGAAGTGGGAGCACAGTTGTATGGAGTTGCTGGGTAGTCCACTTGGATTACCTGCAGCAGGTTAAACTTGGTGCAGCAACACCATTGCTCTCTTTGTATGAAGAGAAACAGCAGCAAGGATGAAGTTTTAGTTAATTCAGAATATCTCAATTTGTTTCATTTTCAAAGCTAATAGTTTGATTTATTTTTTGAAATTTCTGAATGTTCCAAGCATTCAAAAAATATTGTTTTAACAATTGACTTTGAGGCACCAGCTGGGAAAGGTTTTCTGGAATTTTCTTTTGCTCGGCTCCGAGCCAAACAGTCAACCCCTTCCCGCAGCAGGTTTTACAACTAAAGCCTACAAAAGAGATCGCCACCATGGATTTTGGAGCTGGCAAGAGGATGAGAGAGTGTTACGTAAAGGCTGCACAGTGGTAGAGTTGCTGCCTTACAGCGTCAGGGACCAGAGTTCGATCCGCACTATGGGTACTGTCTGTACAGATATTGTACATTCTCCCCATGACCGCGTGGGCTTTCTCTGAAATCTTCAGCTTCCTTCCACTCTTCAAAGACGTACAGGTTTGTAGGTTAGTTGGCTTGCTACAAATGTAAATTGTCCCTCGTGTGTGTGTGTGTGTTGGATAGTGTTAAAGTGTGGGGATCACTGGTTGGCATGGACTCGGTGGGCCGAAGGGCCTGTTTCCGTGCTGTATCTCTAAACTAAACTAGAGGTCCCTAGGGGTATCAGATGCTGGTTGCTTCCCAGGCAGTAAAATGCAGGCTCATTTCTTAATATGATTAATTTGCACTGTAAGAGCTTCTTGCCTCTCGTGCGCATTATCATTGGTCATAAATATCAATACTAATGACTCACTGCAACTATCAGCTCATTGACCGCCTCGAGCAAAAAGCTGAGCTTAGGAAATAATTAACTGAGTGCATGGGTTAGACCGACTTCCACCTGGCCTGCCACCTTTGCTCACAACTAGCGCACGCCATCCTTCAAAAGACTGGCAATCGTGGTTGCACCATGAAACCGAACAGCTCACAAGCAGCAAAGAAACCATGGGCTCTTGAAGTACTTTTAAAATGTAATTTTAAGCTTTAAAATTTTTTTGACCATTATTCAAAAACTCTAAATAGATAGAACGGCACAGCGGTAGACACCAGAGTCCCGGCTTGGACCTTGACGACAGGTGCTGTCTCTACGTTCTCCCGGTAACCGCGAGGGTTTTCTACGAGATCTTCCGTTTCTTCCCAAACTCCAAAGGCGTACAGGATTATAGGTTAACTGGCTTGTTATAAATGTAAATTGTCTCTAGTGTGTGTAGGACAGTGTTAGTGTGCAGGGGTCGTTGGGGGTCAGCACGGACTCGGTGGGCTGAAGAGTGGTGGGTCTCTGGAACTCTCTGCCACAGAGGGTAGTTGAGGCCAGTTCATTGGCTATATTGAAGAGGGAGTTAGATGTGGCCCTTGTGGCTAAAGGGGATCATAGGGTATGGAGAGAAGGCAGTTACGGGATACTGAGTTGGATGATCAGCCATGATCATATTGAATGGCGGTGCAGGCTCGAAGTTGTCGCTTGAGGTCGCTTGAGTCGTCCGGCGGCGCGGGGCCGGTCCCACTTCGATCGCCGGAATTGTGCGGAGTTTGTCCCGAGTTCGCCCCGACACCGCGCGGGGCTCCGAAAAACTGACTATGTCCAAAAATACCGCGCGGCAACGGCTTGTCGGCTCGCAGTCGCCTCGACGTTTACACACCGCCCCGACATCGTGCCTCCGTGAACCTATCTGTAGGTGCCTCCGTGACCCTCTATGTGTGTGGCTCCGTGGCCCTCTGTGTGTGTGCCTCGGTGCCCCTCTCTGTGTGCCCCTCTCTGTTCTGGCGAACTTACCTTAGACTTCGCTCCAAGTTCGCCTCACTTTGCGCCGCGCCACTCACCCGACCTCCGCGCGGCCCCTACTGCCGGTTTGGTTGCGCTTGCCGCATGCAGGCGCATGCTGGTGGGAACGGCCCTGTACAGGGGATCACCCGACCTCCGCGCGGCCCCCGCTTCTAGTTCGATCGCGTTCATCGCATAGAGTTGCATACTGGTAGAACAGGCCCTTAAGTCTTTGGAGTGTGGGAGGAAACTGGAGCTCCCGAAGAAAACCCACGCAGGTCACGGGGAGAATGTACAAACTCCGTACAGACAGCACCCGTGGTCAGGATCGAACCCGGGTCTCTGGCGTTGCAAGGCAGCAACTCTACCACTGCGCCACTGTGCTGCTCTGGATACAGTCCAGGCGCGGCAATTTTAATTAGCAAAATTGTACAAAATGAGGGGAACTTCTGCCAAAAAAGATCATATAAAGCAGTTCCTTTTCAGTGCTAAACAATCTAAATATTGACTTTCCCTGAAGTAAATAATGTGAACCATCACTGTCCAAAACCACGCTAATTACCAGATTAACTGAGCCCTTCCAGTCAGGATCCTTAATAGCAGGCCTTCATCGGATGTACGCCGAATGATATTAGTCATTGTTCAAAGAACATAGCGATCCCTTCTGACAGAAATCAGAGCTCAAAGCTCCGCGCAAAGATGGTCAATAAACCAGGTGCACAGTATGGTTTATTTTTTACATGCGATTTAAAAGGACATTCTGCTGATGTTAGATAAGGTCAAGGCAGTTCCAGAATCGATTGCTGACTGCTCAAACACCTCAAAGTCCAGTGTGCTTAAACCAGCAGGGAGTGCTTGCTGTTGCATGCGGCTGCTGAGCTCAGTAGGGGCATTATTGGTAACACAACAGACAATAGGTGCAAGAGTAGGCCAAAAGTCTTAAAAGTCCTTGTCCCTTCCCTCCTTGTTCTGCGCTGATCTCCCTCTGCGCTGAGGCGATTCAGGCCTCCGATGTTGTGACCCTGCGGGGTGATAGTAAGCAAGTCCCGCGGCTGAATCCGAGCTCCGCGAACGGGCGGGTTCAAACTCCGCGGCGCGGGGCGGTTGAAACTGCCGAAGGTGCCGCCCTCCAGTCCAGCGGCAGAAGCTGTTGTTGTGGGAGCTCTGGAAAAGCAGGTCACCAGCCTGTGACCTGAGAGCCCCCGACGATGTAGTCCACTGGGCCCGCGGCTGAGCCTTCAAGGCTCCGAAGTCGGGTCGCCGAGAAATGCCGCCACAGCCCCGAAGTCGGGTCCCCGCCGCCACAACGCCACCACAGCCCCGAAGTCGGCCAACCTCGCGTTGGTAAGTCCTGGTTGGCTCTGCCTCCGGAGGCTCGAGGTTGGTCCCAGTTGGAGGCCGCCAGCTCCGCGATAGGCCTCAGCACAGATGGAGACGGGGGATACAAGATAAGGTCGCATCCCCTCGAAGGAAGAGACCAAAAACATGTTTCTCCAACCTCCACACATACACAACCTAAATAAACTAAAATTAACTAAAACAGGACAAAAGAAAACAGAAAAAAAAAAGAAAAAACTGATGAACTACAGGCGAGCCGCAGCTGCTGGGGCAACGCCACCACTTCCGGATCATCCCCACAGGTAACCCGTTGCTGACTTCTCCCCATATCCCCTGACTCTGTTATCTTTAAGAGCTCTATCTAACTCTCGCTTGAAAGCATCCAGGGAATTGGCCTCCACTGCCTTCTGAGGCAGAGAATTCCACAGATTCACAACCCTCTGTGTGAAAAGGTTATTCCTCATCTCCGTTCTAAATGACCTACCCATTATTCTTGAACTGTGGCCCCTTGTTCCGGACTCCCCCAACATCAGGAACATGTTTCCTGCCTCTAGTGTGTCCAAACCCTTAATAATCTTAATTTCAAGAAGATCCCCTCTCATCCTTCTTAATTCCATTGAATACAAGCTCATTCACTCCATTCTATCAACATATCACAATTTTTACATTTACCAAGCCAATTAACCAACAAACCTGTACGTCTTTGGGGTGTGGGAGGAAACCGAAGATCTTGGAGAAAACCCACGCAGTCACGGGGAGAACGTACAAACTCTGTACCGACAGCACCCGTCGTCGGGATCGAACCCGGTTCTCTGGCACTGTGCCATCATGACACACTTTTGTCAATACATTTTTTTTTTGGAAGAAATGTCTTTGCAAACTTCAGGTTAAGGCCTCAACAACAGATGCATGACACCATGTCTGATGATCCTCAGACACATTATCTTGTCTGGAGCTATCTGGGGAGATGATGGTCACTGAATCATTGCAGACATCACTAATCAACCATCACCATTTGCATGCTCAGAGGTCATGGAAGCTCTGTATTCACGAAGGAATAACTTAATTTACTTTGCAAGGTAGCAGGTGACAGTATCTCCCGCATGTTGACGGTTTCCCCACAAGCACAGGCAACCGCCGACTTCACTCATGCCCCTATAAGGGCTCCTTTGAATAACACAGATCTCTTCGTAATTACCAGAATCAGAATGCCTTTTATTGTCACTATACACATGTACAGTGAGATTAAAAACTGCTCGGGGGGGGGGGGGGGGGGGGGGGATAAGGTGCACAGTTTCTGCAGCGCTATATACATATCTATAAAAAGACAATGGATAAATAGAACGGATAATAGGATTCCTATATCCAGTATGGGCTACAGTTACAGTACAAATTACAGTAGGTGGATAGATTAGGGGGTTAGGCTGTGAAGTCAATGCATGTGTGAGTTCAGGGAGATGATGGATTTTGGAAAGAAACTGTTCTTGAGTCTATTTGTCCTTGTGCTGATGCACCTATAGCGCCTCCCTGAGGGTAGCAGGTTGAACAGGCCAAATGCAGGATGGGAGCTGTCCTTGATAATGTTCTTCGCCCTGCTGAGGCGGCGGGAGGTGTAAATGTCCATCAGAGAGGGGAGAGGGCAGCCGATAATCTTCTGTGCTGCCCTGACTACCCTCTGAAGCCTCTCCCTGTCTGCCATGGTGCAGCTGCCATACCATGCTGTAATGCAGTATGTCAACAGGCTTCAATTAAAAACATTTTCATTTCCAATTTGTCTCGTATCATAAGATCACGAGGAATAGGAGTAGAATTAGGCCATTCCGTGCATCAAGTCTACTCTGGCATTCAATCATGTCTGATCTATCTCTCCCTCCTAACCCCAATCTCCTGCCTTCTCCCCATAACCACTGACACCTGTGAATCAAGAATCTATCTATCACTGCCTTAAAAATATCCATTCACTTGGCCTCCACAGCCCTCTGTGGCAAAGAATTCCACAGATTCGCCACCCTCTGACTAAAGAAATGGTGTCCTCATATTCCTAAAAAAACATATTTTAATTCTGAGGCTATGACCTCTAGTCCTAGGCTCTCCCACTAGTGGAAACATCTTCTCCACACCCACTCTATCCAAGCCTTTCACTATTCTGTATGTTTCAATGAGGTTCCCCCTCATTCTGCTAAACTCCAGCGAGTACAGGCCCAGTGCCGACAAACGCTCATCATAGGTTAACCTACTCATTCCTGGGATCATTCTTGTAAACCTCCTCTGGACCCGGTCCAGAGCCAGCACATCCCTCCTCAGATATGGTGCCCAAGATTACACACAATATTCCAAATGTGGCCTTACCAGCTCCTTATGGAGCCTCAGCATTACATCCCTGTTTTTGTATACAAATCCCTCTTGAAATAAATGCCAGCATTGAGTTTGCTTTATAGTGTGTATAGGTATAGTGTATTTATAGAATAGTGTGGTTCACATGAAAAATGATGGTTAAAAAAAATCAAATTCTTTGGCTCGTGTTAAGACTTCTTCGCCACTGGGGAAATCCAAATTGTCTGACATTTTGAACAAAGCACAGAATAGGTCATGTAAAGGGCAGTTATCTCCTTCCCTGTCTTTGGACATGTATATTAATAGTCTTATAAAATTATAAAAAGGACTGGACAAGCTAGATGCAGGAAAAATGTTCACAATGTTGGGCGAGTCCAGAACCAGGGGCCACAGTCTTAGAATAAAGGGGAGGCCATTTAAGACTGAGGTGAGAAAAAACGTTTTCAGCCAGAGAGTTGTGAATTTGTGGAATTCCCTGCCACAGAGGGCAGTGGAGGCCAAGTCACTGGATGGATTTAAGAGAGAGTTAGATAGAGCTCTAGCGGCTAGTGGAATCAAGGGATATGGGGAGAAGGCAGGCACGGGTTACTGATTGGGGACGATCAGCCATGATCACAATGAATGGCGGTGCTGGCTCGAAGGGCCAAATGGCCTCCTCCCGCACCTATTTTCTATATTCATACAATCATATAGCAATGTTACAAAATTTTGAGATTTTAAAAATCAAGTCTGCAATTTATCCCATCAGATAAAGCATAAAAAGAAGTTTAATTTGACACCTAATTCACTTTCATATCTTCAGTATTAAAAAAGTTATGGCCATTTTCATACTCAGAAATTAGCATCTTGTTCCCCATTGCCTTTCCATTGACTTAACACAAAAGCTGTGATAAGTCATTGGAGCCGGTTCATACATTTTTTTTGTCCCCTTTTCGCATGATGAAAATTTGATTAAATGCTTCCTAAAAACCATGTTTTTATGTAAAAATAAACTGTGTAGCTTCTTTTATCGCCTACGTTAGGTCCGTTCTGCTGTCGGCGTTCAGAGCTTTAGAAGATGATGTTTAAACTACTCGTTAATAAATAATCTAGCGTAGTTTAAAAATAGCTTCATGAATGAAATGTCGGAGCGATTTCTCTTTAGCGACGAAATCGACCGACATGGATCGATTTGGACTGTCTAGGGAAAAACGGCATTTTAAACCCGCCCCCCTCTGAAAGGCGCCAAAGTCACGCACACGAGGAGCGGCAGAACTGCAGCGCCGCTCAAGGTAGGTATTGGAACATACCTAAATCATACTGCCCTAGCTTTAATATAACAACCCACTCAAAACTAAGTCTACTGGAGATGAATACCATCCTATAATAAATGCACACCTAGACCTGAGACTTTAACAGAAAACAATGCAAACTGCGTGAATCTGCCCCAAAAAAATTACAGGACATGGTGCCTGGCGAAGAACATTTAACGAATCCAAAGCTTTTGACCAGAAAGTGCGCAGAGGATGCGCTTGCTCAACATTTGCAACTTCCAGCTTGAAGTTGGAGGCATTGTCCCATTGGGCATTAAATAATTCCCTTGTGGAATGATGCTTCTGAACATCCTGCGCAAGTCAAGTCAAGAGAGTTTGTTGTCATGTGTCCCAGATAGGACAATGAAAATCATGCTTGCTGCAGCACAACAGACTATTGTCGGCATAAATACAGAACTGATCAGTAGACCTTATATATATACACACACACACACATAAATAAGCAGATAAAGTGCGATAGGCTGTTATAGTTCAGAGTTTGTTTGATGTTGTGTTTAATAGCCTGATGGCTGTGGGGATGAAGCTGTTCCTGAACCTGGATGTACCAGATTTCAGGCTCCTGTACCTTCTACCTGATGGCAACGTAGGGATGAGTGTGTGGCCATTAGCTATAAATTCCACGACCACTATTAAGCACAGGGAATTAAGCCCGAATAATACATATGTCCCCATGTACCTCTCTGCTGATTCACTTGCAGCACTCTATGAACTAATTAATCCCTGCTCAATTATTGTGACTGCTTGCTGCAACTTCCCTGCCTGATGGGCATCTCCAGTTTTAACGAACGTTGCACCCGGGGGCCTCAAATCCAATTTTCACAGTATGAAGGTAATGGAGAAGATGACCATCTCAATATCTCAAATTTGGAGGCTTGACATGTTTGCCAGAGCACATTTTTAATTAAAAGATGGTGGTGCAGCGGTAGAGTTGCTGCCTTACAGCGAATGCAGCGCCAGAGATCCAGGTTCGATCCCGACTACGGGTGCTGTCTGTACGTTTGTACATTGAGTTTGTGCGTTCTCCCCGTGATCTGTGTGGATCTTCAGTTTCCTCCCACATTCCAAAGACGTACAAGTACGTAGGTTAATTGGCTTGGTGTAAATGTAAAAATTGTCCCTAGTGGGTGTAGGATAGTGTTAATGTGCGGGGATCGCTGTTCGTCGCGGACCTGGTGGGCTGAAGGGCCTGTTTCCCCGCTGTATCTCTAAACTAAAAATACTGGCATCTTGCTTACATTCATCTATTTTGCAAGATCATGAAGTTCTTTGTTACATTGCTCTATATGGGCGATTGGAGGATTGGGGGGACAGAACAACTTGACACATACTGTGTCAGGCTTTTCTCAGTGGGCCTGGCAACTCTTTTGGCCCCAGTTCATAGGTCATACTTCCTGGTGACAATGAAGATAGACACAAAATGCTGGAGTAACTCAGCGGGACAGGCAGAATCTCTGGAGGGAAGGAATGGGCAAAGTTTTGGGTTCGAGACCCTTCTTCAGACCGAGAGTCAGGGGAGAGGGAAATGAGAGATATGGAAGGGCAAGATATGAAAATGAGAGATCAAAGGGGATGAAGATCAAGGACAATGTAGAATGAATCATTGTTAGCTGAGGGGAAGGTAACAATGAGGTATACAAAGCAAAATGTAATCAGGAGAGTGGGGGGGATCCGGATAACATCTTCCAGTTAAACTTCAGTGAATTAATCTCCAGATCTGGGAGCACTCTTCATTTTCCCTGCAACTCATTTCCCCAATACCCGCTATGTTGCTGCTGTCTAATTGCCAAGTGCTTCATTGGAGGCTGACACCCTGATTATTGCAACTTGGGCAGGTGATTCATATGCATTATTCAATTATATATTTGTTTTTAAACAAATTATGATATTTTAAAAAGAACCCTATTAGGATAATACAAAGCATTGGCACACAAAATATAAAGTGGATTCTAATTACTAACAATTCACTTCTTGCAGGTGAAAATTGTTATTGGAAGGGAATTTGGACCATACACAATTTCCATTAAATGTCATTGAATACAACATCAAGAAAAACAAGAACAAAATTAGACACAATTAGTGCTGAACATTAGCTAACAGAATGTTTTCGTTTATTGCCAGCGAATTGAATACAAATGTAGAGAAATGATGCTGCAGTTATAGAGATCATTGATGAGAACACATCAGTACTGTGTACACTATTGGTGCCTTTATTTAGGAAAGATTTGGTCATAGTTCAAAGGTTTATTAGACAGCAGCTGGAATGGGCCACCTATGAAGAAAGATTGGGCAGGCTAGGCTAGGCTTGCATCAGCAGAATTTTGGAAAAGGGAGAGGGGCCTTGATTGAAAAATAAAATGTTGAATCTTTACAGATAGAATTTGGCGAGCATGTTTCCTCCTCAGAAAAACTCCTAGCAGGGTCCATTATTTGGAAAACGAATTGAGCAACTGAGCCAGATTAAATGCACATTCTCTTCCCCACATGTGGTTGGGAATGAGAAGTTGAGGTTAGAAAATAGTTTAGTTTACTATTGCCACCTGTACCGAGGTACAGCGAGAAGCTTTTGCTCACCTGCTATCCAGGTAAAAGACTATAGCTGATTACAATCAATCCGTCTACAGTGCACAGATACTTCTTCTTCTTAGGCCCCCTTCGGTCATGGCTGACTATGGGTGTCTCCAGGGTGCTATTCCCTATATGGAGGATGCCTGTGTGTGAGTTTGTTTAACGTGGGGAGAGACTGGTGCACAAACAGTCACCACACGGTCCTTGACAGATCTGGGTCAGGATCCAGTGGCTTGGGAGTCCAAGTCGACCGGAGACCCTTTTCTGCTGCAGCCTTCATCCGCCTTCCCAGCCGTTGTGACGCTCCACTAAGGTCAGCCATCATCCTCCGCTTGTTTCACCGTTGAGGTCTTGGTTGGATTGCTCTTTGTCAGAGACCTCCCCCTTGAATTTACCACCATGGATGAACCCACCAGGAGCATAGATCCAGACGGCATCGCTCTCAGCATCTCAGGGCCACACAATCTTCTCCACCACAACAAAGTGACATTCCACGGAGAGTGCACAACATTTAGTGCAAGATAAAGTCTGATAAAGTCCAATTAGAGATAGTTGTGAGGTCTCCAATGAGGTCTGGATCGTAATCTAGCTGTTGAGTGGACTGTTTAGTTGCCGCTGTTTAGATAGTGCTGGGAGGTAACTGTTCTTGAATCTGGAGGTCTACATTGACAAACCTCTGCACCTCTTGTCTGATGGTAGCAGGGAGAAGAGGGAGTGACAAGAGTGAGACTGGTCCTTGATTATGCTGGTGGCCTTGCAAGGCAGTGTGAAGTGTGGATGGAATCAATGGAAGGGAGGGTGGTTTGCGTGATAGTCTGGGCCTCGTCCACAACTCTACTTTCTTGCGTTCTTGGAGGGAGCTGCTCCCAAACCAGGCTCTATTGCATCTCGATAAGACATTTTCTAGAGGACAGTGAAGTTTGAAGCAAAATCTTCTAAGGAAGTGGAGGCGTTGGTGTGCGTTCTTAGCCATAGCTTCGATGTGGTCGGTCCAGGTTAAACTGCTGGTGATATTAATTTATTCCTAATGGGCCTGTCCCACTTAGGTGATTTTTTAGGCAACTACAGGCGATTAGTTTGGCGCCACATGTTCGCCGGTGGTCGCCAGGAGTAGTCTCCTCAGTCGCGCAAAAAGTCGTAGCGTCTTTCTGGTCAACAATGGGTTTGACTCCAATGAGCGTAGCTTGACTTCTCCTGACAAAGGCGCCATCGTAGGTTGCCGCCATTTTTTTTGGCGACCTGCTACAACTATGACAGTCGCCGACATTTGCATTAAAAAAAACACAAAAAAAATCGGCAAGTGGGACAGGCCCATAAGAAGTTGAAGCTTTCGATCATATCTACTTTGGCGTCAAGGTATACTGGGGTGTGTGCACTGTTTTGTTTCCCGAAGTCAATCATCATCTCCTTTGGCTTGCTGACATTGACAGACAGATTGTTGCCTTGGCTCCAGGTTCAGAAGGTTCTCAATCTCTTTTCTGTATTCCTCATTATTTGATATCGGCCCATTACAGTGGTGTTGTCCTCGTACAAGCCATCATCTCAATAAATGATGGAGCAGGCTTGAGGGGCCAAATGGCCTGTCCTAGTCACAATTTGTTTTTTACATACGTGCTAACCCAATTATAAATGATGAACATGATAGAAATAATGAAGTACAATTACTTTCTTAACCGTCTCTTGAAAGTAGAAACTTGAATCAATGCATGCATAGACCTTCCACCCTTCCCCAATGTGACCCCATCCACAAAAAGGGAAAGTCTGATGAACTTGAATATATGTAGGGTTTTACACAAATATACCATCTAGATGCGCTGGGACGCATCCTTAGTTAAGGGCCTGTCCCACCAGCATGCAACTCTATGCGATTAGCGCGATCTAACGTGGTCGCTTGAGCCGTCCGGCGTCGCGGGGCTGGTCCCACTTCGATCGCCGGAGCCGTGCGGAATTCATCCCGACATCGCGCGGGGCTCCGAAAAGCTGACCATGTTCAAAAATTCCGCGCGGCAACGGCTTGTCGGCTCGCAGTCGCCTCGACGCATTACACACCGCCTCGACGTCGTGCCTCCGTGACCCTCTCTGTAGGTGCCTCCGTGACCCTCTATGTGTGTGGCTCCATGGCCCTCTCTGTGTGTGCCTCTGTGCCCCTCTCTGTGTGTTCCCCTCTCTGTCCTGGAGAACTTACCTTAAGACTTCGCTCCACGTTCGCCTCACTTTGCGCCGTGTTGTGCCACTCACCCGACCTCCGCGCGGCCCCTGCTGCCGGTTTGGTCGCGCTTGCCGCATGCAGGCGCATGCTGGTGGGAACGGCCCTGTACAGGGATCACCCGACCTCCGCGCGGCCCCCGCTTCTAGTTTGATCGCGTTCATCGCATGGAGTCGGATGCTGGTAGGACAGGCCCTTGATGTGACCTGGGGTCATCGGGTGTTTCGGGTCTCACAACATCAGACACCCTCGCCCAGGCGACCCAGCCGGGGTCGATCAGGCCCCGACTTGAGTTACGGAGGGGAACTAACGTTATTTAAATCTGGGTAATTCAATCATAGAAACACATCAGTTATAATAAATCTACAGTTTTGGGCAAAATATTTCAGAGAATCATTCTGTATAATAATTGTGAACAGTTTAATTAAAAGTTTTCCTCAAAGCTGCCATGATATAGTGAAATTCAAATTTAGAAATGGTGTGCATGCACTGCAAGGTGACGAATACAAACGGAACCATGGCACAATAGCGGCTGCACTCAGTTCTCACTTGAGATATGCAATTTCCATCATGGCCATTGCAGGGGAGGTATCAGGGAAATACCTGCACATCAGCATTAGCAACAACTGCTGGACAATCCAAGAGAGGTGAAATGATACCCAAGCCATCTACACTCAGCAAATTGTTGGATGACTTGATGTGAACTGGATAGGTACACTGGGAGAAAGAATAACATAGGAAGTATTCACATCTTCAATCATGAGGTAGACACAAAATGCTGGAGTAACTCAGCGGGACAGGCAGCATCTCTGGAGAGGAGCAATGGGTGACGTTGCGGGTCGAGACCCTTCTTCAAACCTATCATTCAATCAATTTTAATGTCATTGCACAGATACAAGTATGGGTACAACGAAATGCAGTTTAGCGTCAGTTCGTAGTGATAGCAATATCGAAATAAATATAGAATGCAGACAATGTGGACGGAGAGACTGGAGAAATCTATCGGCGGGGCTCTGAGTTCAGCAGTGTGATGGTGTTGTTCTAGAAGCTGTTCCTCATCCTACTAGTGCGGGACCTGAGGCTCCTGTACCGCCTCCCTGATGGTAGGAGGGCAAACAGTCCATGGTTAGGGTGGGAGGGGTCTTTGATGATCTTCCCTGCCCGTCTCAGACACCGTTTTCGGTGGAGGGCATCCATGGCAGGGAGCGGGGCACGGATGATGTACTGGGCGGTTTTCACCACCCGTTGTAGTGCCTTCCTATCTGCCACGGTGCAACTGCTGTACCATACCGTAAAGCAGGTGGTCAGGATGATCTCGATGGTACAGCGGTAAAAGTTGGTCAGGATCTGGGGGGACAGGTGGGCTTTTTTGAGCCTCCTCAGGAAGTAAAGGCGCTGCTGCGCCTTTTTGATCAGCTTGGAGGTGTTGGGGGACCAGGACAGATCCTCCGAGATGTGTAACCCGAGGCACCCCGCACGAGGTCCCTTAATGCGACATTCTTTCCCCACTCATTAGATTGTTACGTTACCTGTTATATCATGCTGTTTGAAGGACTCGATGTAGGTCTGATACTGATTGGAACAGTGCTTCTTCAGCCATTTACAAACTTCCTGCTGAGTCCACAGTGCTACTGGTTTGCTGAGCTTCACTTGACCAGGATTTGACTGCAAAAAAAAACAAACTAATTTAATATTAACATCACATTATATCAAACCAAACATAGCTATTCTTCAAAGACAGTTTAGCAACCAAATGCTTTAGTTTAGTTTGGAGATACAGCATGGAAACAGGGCCTTTGGCCCACTGACCATCAATCACTCATTGTTATGTTTGCTCTATCGCCAAAGACCCTATTAGTTCCATGTTTATTATGTTCCTTATAATACACTCATAATATTAGCTCTATGTTATTATTTTTACATTAATTCTGTGTTCTCCCATTTTCCCATACACTCCTTACACAATATGGGCAATTAATCTTCAAACCCGCACGTCTTCGAGATGTAGGAAGAAACCGGAGCATCCGGAGGAAATCCACACAGTCACAGGGCGAAAATGTAAACTCAACACAACACCAGCATCAAACACGGGTCCAGTGAGGCAGCTCGACCAGCTGCGCCACACGTGTTTTACCTGTATGCAAAATTCACACATTCGCAGAACTTCTTTCTACACCTAATCGATTCCTTAAACAATTATTAATGAACACAAGTGGAGGGCCAGCTCAACAAACAACTGTACCAGGATAAAGGCTATTGGAATAAATGAGATCATAAAACCAGATGAAAGTAATGGAAATTGACAAAATGCCAGTGATTAATACAACAATATAAGCGACTAAATAAATGTACTTGTATCATTGCAGCTTCGTAAACAGATGGGGCATAAATTAAAATTCAATAAATGAATAACATCAATACTAGTGCAAACCCACCCCCACCAAAGTTCTTAGTGTAACCAGTGACAGTCCATAGTTTACAGATGAGGTTAGTGGTGTACACTTTCAGAAAGGGCATTATGAATGAAGATCCAAGAATCTGGAATCTTGGGTAGAACACAAAAGCAACAGTGCTGGAGTAACACAGGTGAGTAGGCAGCATCTCTGGGACATGGAAAGGCGACGTTTTAGGTCAAGACCCTTCTTCAGAGTTTGTATTCCAAATTTCTGGGCAATGCTTTGTTAATTCTGCAAGGATGCATTTCTATAACCCAAATGGCTGAAACTTCAGGGTTACGTGTATTCAAATTTGGTCTTGAATATGCATCATGGCAAAATCTTAATAATAAATGGTTAGGTTTATAATTGTCACGTCTATGGTGAAAGGCTTTATTTTGAATGCAATCTATCAGATGTACCTCGACGGAGATGCGATTTTTTTCCGTGGAAAGAACGAGCGTTCTGCAGATCGGGAGGTCACAGCAAGTCACCGGCTTGCTCCTGAAACTGCTCCGTCTCCCCCGCCCGATGGTAGAACATGGCGGCCGTTATCCTCGCGCGGGGCACGCGATGAGAAGGCGGCCCTGGCGGCCATTACTCCGTCTGGGAGCGAGTCAAGTCCCGCCCCTTTCCAAGGTTGCGTCACATCCTGGGCATTCCTTCTCCCCTCTGCCATCGGGCAAAAGATATAGAAATGTGAAAACGCACACGTCCAGATTCAGGGACAGTTTCTTCCCAGGCAACTGAATCATCCTACCACAACAAGAGAGAAGCCTGAACTACTATCTACCTTGTTGGTGACCCTTGGACTATCTTTGATCAGACTTTATTGGCTTTACCTTGCACTAAACATTATTCTCTTTATCATGCATCTGCACACTGTAATTGGCTCAATTGTCATCATGTATTGTCACCATCACCAGTCCTTGGAAGGACTTCATGATAATGGACACCAGAGCCAATTAACTAGCCATTAAGGCACACTACCATACTCTTCTTTGACACTGGAATGACAGTGGTCTTCTTGAACCTCAGAATGGAGTAACAAGGGGTTTCAGATGTCTGTGAATACCTCTGCCAGCTGATCAGCAGTAGTCCTGAAGATGCGGCCAGGGACTCCACCCGGACCTGTTGCTTTCCATGGATTCACGCTCAGGAAGGCCGATCTTATGTTTGCCACAGCACCCATTGGTGCAGGTGCAGCATAGACAAGTGGGGTGGGTGACATTCCTACACAGGCATAGAATGCATTGAGTTAATCGGGGAGGAAGCCATTGCTTCCAACAATACTGCCAACCCCCACTTTGTAGCCCCTCAGAGCTTGCAAGTCTTGCCACAGTCTACGTGTATCTGTGCACTTGCTCAAGACTCCAGCTTGATCCTCAATGGCTCTGCGAAGGTTGTAAACAGATTTAGTTTAAAATGTGGATTACGGAAATGACCGAGACCTTGCTTTTGGAAAAAATAAGATTTGTATTAATTGACAAACCAGAATTTTTTGTTAGAATATGGTCCGCATTGATTGAATTTTTAAAAAAGTGAATTGGTTTAACACAAAAATCAGGGTTGAAACCAGAGTTTGGGAGTTATACTCAACATCTCCCGGATCTATCTCCATAATCTTGTTATTTCTTTCTGTGTCTCCTTTTTTCTTTTTCTCTTCTCTCTCTCTCTATTACTTTCTCTCATCTTTTGCTCCCTTGGTCTTTATTCTTTAAAAAAATTAAAATAATTTGATGCTATGTAAGAAATCTGTAATTAAATTGTCGCTTACTATTATTTGCATACATGCTTCTAATAAAAATTTAAAAAATTAAAAAATAAATAGATTTCTTGTACTGCTAAAGACCATTGGACTGGACTGGAATGCTGCAGACTGGTACTCAAGCTGGGAATGGACATCGCAGTTCATCAGAGATTTCTGGTTGGGGAATGCGTGTATCATCTTCTTTGGTGCACCATCCCCCACACGCCTGCTGATGAAGTCAGTGACAGATGTGCTATGTTATTCTAGGTTAGCCATAGAGTTCTTGAATATGGTCCAGTCTAATGACTCAAAGCATTCATGAAGGGTGTTAACTGCTTCCATGGAACAGTGCCTTACTACTTCTTGCAGTGGGTCTTCCTGCTTCAGCTTCTGCTTGTAAGCAGGGAACAGATGCACAGTTGGGTGATCAGATTGACCAACGTCTGTCTGGTCTGTGAGTGGATCAGAATGTTTTTTTGAAGTTCGTGCAGCAATGGTCTAAGTTCACTTGGGCCTCTGGTTGGAAAGGAGACGTGCTGGAAGTACGTTGGCACATGAGATTAGCCCGAGTCTACTTCTTAAGCCCTTTGCTCGTCTAGGGAGCACTGGCCATTGACAAATGTCCTCCACCTCAGTTGGTTGTTGGCAGTTCTTTTGAGATCTCCCCAGTTGAGCCCACTCTCAGACATTTCTGTCGGGACACCTCCCCCCCCAGCTTTTCCAGGGGCGACCTCTTTTTTTTTTTCCTTGGCCTGAGTGAAGTCCCGCTATTGTGGACAAGGACTCTGGATACCTTGTTCCAAGGTTATTTAGTGACCCTGTGTACTTCCTCAAGTGCAAGCTCAGCATCAGCCTGGGGTGGGATGTAGTCTGCTGTCAGGATGACCGGAGTGAATTGCCCGGCAGGTTCATTGGCAGGATATTCCAGTTCTGGGGAGCAAGGGCTCTCCAGGGCCACCACGTCCAAGCACCATTGGAAAGCTGACCCCTCTTAATCTATCCTTGCCCGTCGATGCAGTATGGTCCGGCCAGTGCAGCGAGAAGACCTCGAGTTGAATGAAGTGTGCACTTTTACAAGATGCTTTTGCAAATGGTAGTGAACTCTTCATAAGGAGGTTGGGCTTTTAGATCTGATACTTTTAAATTCATAGCAAACAATCACAAACTTATTACATATAGTTTCAAATCAAACCACCATAAACATTAATTATGTTATCAACGTTCCACACTCACTAAAACTGATTTGTACTCTTGTTATTTTTATTATGAGACACATTTTAGCACGGTTGCTTTTAATATAAGAGGTACCATTATTTAGATAATCAAAAGAGGTGCAAATGCAATGTTATCATAACCTACAGAATTTCCTTTCATCATTAATATGATGTCTGAAGCATAGCAATTACTTTGCCTGTAAATACTTAGCAAAGCACTTACCAAAAACACTCAGAGAATAAACACATAATCTGCCCTTAATTTGTGACGATGGATCCTCTTATTCTTAGGTTTTCAAACGTTATCAGTTTGAGTTCCATATTCAGGGAAATGTTTTTAAAATTCTGAATGTGTGGATACACACAGGTCCCCAGTGTCACATTCAAAACCTGGTGCACGGACACCAAAGGGTACTGCTTTGGGATCCAATTGCTTAGAAATGATAGAGCAGTCTGTGCCTACATGCAGCAGGACCATGGCGATATTTGAACATAGTTTGATATGTGGCAAGTAACATCTGTGTCACAGATATGCCATGCAACAGGCATCTCTAAGAAAAGTCCAACTACCTACCCCCAACATGTCTAACACTTCCCCTTTTCTGCGTTTCCGGACACAAACTAACCATGAATGCCACTACAAAAGCCACCAACTCTATACCTCGTCCCATCGTCTCCTGCATAGATGCCACCATCTCTTTCTCTCAGTTTCTCATCTCAGGAAAAGTATTTCTGTTCTAGGACTTCCCAAATGTCCTCCATTTTCAAGAGATGTGGTTTCCTCTCAACTGTTGCCGGAGGCCTCACTGACATTGCCTCCATTTCCAAAACAACTGCTCCCACCCCTCACCCCCAGACAGAACACAGTTCCCTTGGGCCTCACCTTACATACCAATAACCTTAAGGGCCGGTCCCACCAGCATGCGACCTGCATGCGGCAAGCGCGACCAAACTGGAAGCGGGGGCCGCGCGGAGGTTAAGTGATCCCCGTACAGGGCCGGTCCCACCAGCATGCGCCTGCATGCGGTGAGCGCGACCAAACCGGCAGCGGGGGCCGCACGGCGGTCGGGTGAGTGGCGCAAAGTTGGAGCGAAGTCCGCGGTAAGTTCGCAAGGACAGAGAGACACACGGAGGGACATAGAGAGAGGGCCGCCGAGGCACACAGAGAGAGGGTCACGGACGCACATAGAGGGTCACGGAGGCACACAGAGAGGGTCACACAGAGAGGGGCACGGAGGCACGACGTCGAGGCGGTGCGTAATGCGTAGAGGTGGCTACGGGCGACAGACCGTTGCCACGCGGTATTTTCTGAACACGGTCAGTTTTTCGGAGCCCCGCACAATGTCGGGACCAGCTCCGCACAACTCCATACGACTCCGGAGATCGAAGTGGGACCGGCCCCGCGAGGCCGTAAGGCTCAAGCGACTACGTCAGGTCACGCTCACCGCATGGAGTCACATGCTGGTGGGTCAGGCCCTTTAGCTCCATCTGCTCCAAAAGTATCCTGCCAACAAGTCCCATCTTCCCCTCTCTTCATAATCCCCTTCCTGCACCTCACCTCCCTCAGTTTCTATCCACAGGCACCATTCTCCCCCAGCTCCTTGGTCTGCTGAGCCCTCCCCACCCATTCAACATTCCTGCTCCCTGGTGTGCACCCCTGCAACTGCAAGTAGTGCAACATATCCCGACACCAACTCCCTTACAACACTAGCCTACCCTTCCTATCCACTTCCAGAAGGTCTCTGCACTTGGAGTCATTCGGGACCGGCCTCTGCTGCCAGCAGGGGATTGGCAATCACTACTGGCCTTGTCAGCTTCAACCATATGTGCTGAAGGTTTGTGTTCTAGAATTAGCCATATCTTTACCCAAACTGGTCACATACAATTCTGCCTCAATTCGTGCAAGGAGGAACTGCAGGTGCTGATTTAAACCGGAGATAGACACACAAAGCTGGGGTAACTCAGCGGGACAGGCAGCATCTCTGGAGAGAAGGAACGGGCGACATTTCCAGAAACGTCACCCATTCCTTCTCTCCAGAGTTGCTGCCAGTCCCGCTGAGTTACCCCAGCTTTGTGTCTCTGTCTCAATTTACCTGACAATGGAGAAAACTATTCCATCCCCAAAACTTGGAATCAATTAATTCCAGATAATTACCAACCAAATGAACTATTCTCCGTAATCAAAGCGCTGAAAAGTATTACTGAAAATAATGATCCCAAATTCAACTTGAACCAGGGGTGGACACAGCGAGGCCAAAAGCAAATTGGAGGAACAGGTGAATGACAACACTGCAGTATGAATATCGATTTCTCTAACCTCAAGTAACTCATTGCAACCCCTCTCTCCATCCCACCCCCACCCAAGTTGTTGTACTAGTCTCACTGTCGTTCTGCCGAGTTTCATTGTCTGTGTAACGCATTATTAACTCGACAAAAAATGGACCATTTCCTTGATCATCGTTACTTTTTTGGATATATTCCATTCATTTGTTCTATATCCCTCGGTATCACCGACTATATTGCTCATTTCCTTCCCCCCCGACTCTCAGACTGAAGGCTCTCGACCCAAAACATCACACATTCCTTTTCTCCAGAGATGCCTGACCCGCTGAGTTGCTCCAGTTTGTGTCTACCTTACTTGAAAATACATTTGAACAAAATTGAAGCAATTACTCTGCACACCAATGCTCAGTTAGAGTTTCGCCAGGACCATACACTTCCAGACCAGAGCTTTATTCCAAAGGGATAAATTGCAATGGTGAGGAGAGTGAGATTCCCTTCATATCAAGGAAGCATTTGACCAAGTATGGCATTAAGGAGTAATGGGAGAAATGAAGTCAAGGGAATAAAGGGAAAAACATCACTGGATGAAAGTGAAAATGGCACCTCATGAGCATCTAGTAGGACTATTACGTCATATCTCCTGCAATCCAGGTCAAACCTCACCTCTAGTGCAATCTGTGTAAAGTTGGCACATGCCCCCTGACCACATGGGTTTTCCTGTAGTGCGCCACTTTCTCACACACCCAAACGTTATGTCGATAGGATAATGCCCTCTGTAAATTGCTCCTATTATGCGTGCGGTAGAATCTGAACAATGTTCATGGGGTTGTGGTGAGAATGGAGAAAATTAGCGGAGAAATTGCAAAGCACCACGAAAATTAGATCGGCTTATAAACCGCATGTATTTGCATCAACTGTCGGCCAATGACGTGATCATCTTACCACCTACTGCTCAACATGTTTACCATTTGTTGCTTCCCCACACAACAACCACAGACAAGTATGCAGTGGCATCGTGCAAGACAGCAAGGACACCTTAAGGGCTTGTCCCACGGCCGTCATTTGCGCGTAATTTACACGACATCATTTACGCGTCACGACACACGGACGTGATGCTCGCGTCGTGACACGCACGTGATGCGCGCATGGCGTGTGGTGACATAGGCAGTGACGCGCGCGATTCCCCAGGAGTTTGGTATGTACAAAATCTTTGTGTGCCATCTGCGAGATGGCCAAGTGGGGCAGGCCCCTTTAATTTAACCAGCCATTAAAATAGTGTGTGTTTCTTGTGGCAAGTGACTCCATATCACAAGCTAGGATTTCGGCTAGAAACCATAGTTGCTGATTATACTGTTTATTGCCCATTTTCACCAGCAAGTAGATTGTGCTCATTACCATGCAATGAGTGTGTGTGTGTGCGCACAAATGGTTGCATCTAAAACATTTGTCCGCCATGTAAAATATGAAATTGTTTCTAACTCTCATACATACTCAATGTATGCCCAAGCCACCTGGATGAAAATTAACAGCAAATATCCCCATCCCGTCCCCACGCCACCTCTCATACTTCCAGCCAGGGACCTCAACAGTCCTTCTAGGGCAGATGGAGGTTCATGTTCCACATTTCCAACCTCATCTGCAGCATTCAGTGATATCAACATGGCTTGCTTTACCTCAATGAGATCAAGTGTAGACTAGGCAACAGTTTCTCCGTACACTTGACCTGTCCACCAAAGCCTCCTGAAGCTCCCGTTTGCTAACCATTTTAGCTTCCTTCCCATATCGACCTCCGTGTCCTGGGCCTCCATTGCCTGAATGAATGAATGAATGAGCAGCACCCATATTCTGCTTGGGTTGATTACAGCCCAATGGTATGAACATCAAATTTTCCAATTTCAAGCAATACACTCTCAATTTTGCTTGCACCCACCCTTTCTCAGAACATACATTTCTCAGACCATTTCACATTCACGTTTTTTTCGTGCACATATCTCCCATACCAGAATCACACATTTCCATTTTATCCCCTTCCCCTTTCATTCACATCGCTGCCTACAGCTTTAAGCTTCGTTCCTCCCTTTCTTTCCTTATCCTTGTCTCCTCTTCAACTGTAGCATTTCATCTGCTGATTGAATCCCACTCTCCCATATCTAGCTATCATGCATGGCTTTATCCCAACTCCGCCACTTTTCTTGCCCCCCTACCCCCCCCCCAGCCAGCCCTCTACTCTAATCAGCAGGAAGGGTTCTGACTCAAAACCTCGTCGATAGATACAAAATCCTGGAGTAACTCAGCGGGTCAGGCAGCATCTCTGGATAGAAGGAATGGGTGACATTTCGGGGTGAGATCAATCTTCAGACTGAGAATCAAGGGAGAAGGAAAGGAGAGATCTGGAAGAGCAAGGTGTGAAATGAGACTGTCAATATTCCTTCACAGATGCTGCCTGACCCACCGAGTTTCTCCAGCACTGTTTATTGAGCAAATATCTTCCTGCCCATAGCAGCTTTTGCACCACATATGACTGATCTGAGTGATAAGTTGGTCTTCATTGCTAAAAACTGGAGTTACCTGTAAGTAATGGTAGCCTTCAAACATATTCCTGAAACGATCACACATAGGATTTTTAAAATTTCGAGCTTCACCCCTTGAATACCCATTCAGTTCATTACATTTTCCAGAAATCCAGTTTTAAAAACTAAGATATCTAATATCATGCTATCATCCCTCCGTCTAGTGCAGAACACCTTCCCAATATAAATCTCTGAAAGCTTCTTGAAATCTCTGAAAGCTTCTTGAAAAACATTTACCAATAATGGTTTTTCTTCCTTATTCAGTCAGCATGCTCTTTTTACCAAATGATCTTTTTTTCTGGTCATTAAGCATAGTATTGCACTTCATGTATTTTCTCTTTAGAAAAGACCACATCTGGAGTATTGTGTCCAGTTTTGGATTCCAAATTTGAGGAAGGACATCCTTGTGATTGAGGCAGTGCAGCGTTGGTTCACGAGGTTGATCCCAAGGATGATGGTACTGTCATATGAGGAAAGATTGAAAAAAAACTAGGCTTGTATTCACTGGAGTTTAGAAGGATGAGGGGGAGGAATCTTGGTTCTTCTTCTTGGTTCTTGGTTACTTGGTCCTCCAAAATATTCCTTATTGCTTATAATTATCTTGTAGAAACATATACAATTATAAAAGGACTGGACAAGCTAGATGCAGGAAAAATGTTCCAAATTTGGGGCGAGTCCAGAACCAGGGGCCACAGCCTTAGAATAAAGGGGAGGTCATTTAAGACTAAGGTGAGAAAAAACTTTTTTACCCAGAGAGTTGTGAATTTATGGGATTCCCTGCCACAGAGGGCAGTGGAGGCCAAGTCACTGAATGGATTTAAGAGATAATTAGTTAGAGCTCTAGGGGCTAGTGGAATCAAGGGAGAAGGCAGGCACGGGTTATTGATTGGGGACGATCAGCCATGATCACAATTAATGGCGGTGTTGGCTCGAAGGGCCAAATAGCCTCCTCGTGCACCCATTTTCTATGTTTTCTATGTCTCTATGAAAGAGAAGGTTTAAAATGACTAATTAATGTTTCCAGTATGCCCCATATCTTTTCAATCTACATCCTGGGTCTCAAATTTAGCAAAGTTTAATTACAACTCCGAGGCTCCACAGCTCAGAGCTCGTTCTCCTCAATTAAGGCAGAGATAGGTAGATTCTTGATTAATGTGGCGTCAGGGGTTATGGGGAGAAGGCAGGAGAACAGGGTTAAGAGGGAAAGATAGATCAGGTATGATTGAATGGCGGAGTAGGCTTGATGGGCCGAATGGCCTAATTCTGCTCCTATCACTTATGATCATGAATAGTCATCAGCATGGGAGCAGCCAAAGCTGTGTGCTCAGTCCCCTGCTCTAGGTCCATGATGGTATACCCATACAGCTCCATTGCCCCCTTAAAATTCAATGATATCAACATATTTGATGAACAACAGGTTGGGGTGAATCAGAGTACAGGAAGATTGAAAATCTGATTCAATGGTGCCAAGCAACAGTCATGCTCTCGATGTTTGACTTGTTGACTTCTGGAGGGCAAAGTCTGGGATCCACAAACCAGTCTTCATTAATGGGACAGCAGTGGAGAGAGTCAACGGCTTCACGTTCCTGGGCTGGCATAACCCTGAAGGGATGGCACAGTGGTCGAGTTGCTGCCTTAGACCAGAGTTCAATCCGACATGAGCGTTGTCCGTCTGGAGTTTCGACGTTCTCCATGGGTTTTCTACAAGACCTTCGGTTTCTCCCAAAGACATACAGGTCTGTAGGTTAATTGGCTTGGTATAAATGTAAATTGTCCCTTGTGCGTAGAATAGTGTAAATGTGTGCGGACCGCTGTTCGGTGCGGACTCGGTGGGTCGAAGGGCCTCTCTCTAAACTAAACCTGCCCTGGGTCCAACCTATTAATTCAAAGATTTCATCATGTTTATTACATATTTATCTATGTGTAATTGCATTTACGGCCCATTAAAAACGGAAGTAAAAATTTATTGCCTCGTTGCCAGTGCAGATATCAATTAAATACTCCTGACGAAACAATCGTCAACAAATGGCCAACCGTGGACATGGATGTTATCTATTCAGAACAACCTTTACCACACTTAGAGAATGGCAAGCATATGTGATGCGATCTGTATCTATACAAGCAGTCCCCGGAAAACAAAGTATCGCTCTACACGCACTTGTTAGAATTCTTCCCTTTAATGGAGAAACCACCCTATCGTTGCCCATAATTGAACTAATAATATATAATTTATTATGCATCATTAATGAATACTGCGAAACATTTTATTGTTATTCAACTTCTTCCCTGTTTGTAAAGCAATTTTAAACCTAGTAAAGGTAGACAGAAATGCTGGAGAATCTTAGCGGGTGAGGCAGCATTTATGGAGCAAAGGAAATAGGCAACGTTTCGGCCCGAAAACCGTCGCCTATTTCCTTCGTTCCATAGATGCTAAGTTTCTCCAGCATTTTTGTCTACCTTCGATTTTCCAGCATCTGCAGTTCCTTCTTAAACATAGTAAAGTTAGATTTCCATAAATCATGTCATTCATAACTCAGGAGCCTCTGTAATTGAAAAATCTGAATTGACAAATTGTCCACATGGCAGATGACCAGTTACTTTTTTAAAAATATATCATGCCTTTAAATGAATATAATATGCATTGCTCTTCACATAAAGTGAAAGGCGATGTTGGAATACCTCCCACCCTTTTGCAAAAACTAAATTGCCAACTACCTTGACTAAACGGAGTCATAGGGCCAGATGTAGGGTACTGAAATGTGCCCTGCAAATGATCTTTTTGTTCATCTATGCTAATCCTATTTGCCCACTTTCTCCTTTGCCCTGCTAATTTAAGTATCTAATGTTACTCAAATGTAGTGATCGTTTAGATTCCACCACCTCTTCTGGAAGCACATTCCCAATGCCAACCCTTCTTGGAGATTTAAAAAACATACCCTGCTGATTCCTTTTAAAACTTCTTCCAGTCAGCTATAACCTATGCCCAATTGTTGACTCACTTAACTTACTTTTGACTAGTCACCCCATCTATGCATCACAATCTTATGTACTTCTATCAGGTAACCCCTTAACCCCCTTTGTTCCAGGGAAAACAAGTCCAACCTGTCCAATCTTTCCTCATGATGGAAGTCACCATCCGAGTGAACCCCTTCTGCACTCTCTCACATTCTTTCTCTTGTGCGGCTACCGTAAGTAAGTAAGTTTATTGGCCAAGTATTCACATACAAGGAATTTGCCTTGGTGCTCCATCCACAAGTAACAACATGACATACAGTGACAGTTACGAATGACTCAGAAAACACTAAACATTAATAATAATAAAACATTAATGATAAAACACCATTGATCAAGCATGTGAACCAACAAAATACCAGATCAAAGGGAGGCTACAGATTTTTGGTCGTTGAGTAGAGCAACTACTCGTGTATAAAAACTGTTTTTATGTCTGGCTGTGGCAGCTTTGACAATCCGGAGTCGCCTTCCAGAGGGAAGTGATTCAAAGAGTTTGTGGCCAGGGTGAGAGGGGTCAGAGATGATCTTGCCCCCTCGCTTCCTGGCCCTTGCAGTGTACAGTTCATCAATGGAGGGAAGGTTGCAGCCAATCATACTCTGGCTCTAATACAATAATGATAACTGAACAATACTCTAAATGTGGCCCCACCAACATGTAACATGATGTCACAACTATATGGGGAGGATGCCATGTGTCTTCTTCACTATGCTATCAACCCATGTCGCCGCTTTCAGGAAAATATAGACTTGGACTGTTAGGTCTCTCTGTGCATCCACATTTCTTAGTGCTCTAACATTAACTGCACTTCCCCGAATGACTTTCCCCATGATGAAAGTCCTTCAATCCAGGCAGCCTACTGAGGCTCTAGTGAGTAGTCTATCGTTCCTTTTTTGCATAACCTTCATTCATATTTGCTATATCTCTCCATATCACCATCTATATCTCGTTTCCCTCTGAAGAAGGGTCACGACCAGAAATGTTACCTATTCCTTCTCTCCAGAGATGCTGTCTGACCCACTGAGTTACTCCAGCTTTTTGTGTCCATCTTCATTTTTCTCCAAATGTGCCCCACTAACATGTAATGTTATGTCACAACCTATATGGGGAGGGAGCCATCTGACTTCTTCACTATGCTATCAACCCAGGTCGCCACTTTCAGGTAAATATATAGGTGTCTCTGTGCCTCCACATTTCTTAGTGCTTTATCGTTCACTGCACAAGTCCTGCCCCTAATGACTTCCCAAAAGTTATCAACTTAAAGGGCCTGTCCCACCAGCATGCAACTCCATGCGATGAGCGCGACCTAACGTGGTCACTTGAGCCGTCCGGCGTCGCGGGGCCGGTCCCACTTCCATCGCCGGAGCCGTGCGGAATTGTGCGGAGTTCGTCCCGACATCGCGCAGGGCTCCGAAAAACTGACTATGTTCAAAAATTCCGCGCGGCAACGGCTTGTCGGCTCCCAGTCGCCTCGACACATTACACACTGTCTCGACGTCGTGCCTCCGTGAACCTATCTGTAGCTGCCTCCGTGACCCTCTATGTGTGTGGCTCCTTGGCTCTGTGTGTGTGTGCCTGTGTGCCCCTCTCTGTGTTCCCCTCTCTGTCCTGGCGAACTTACCTGAAGACTTTGTTCCAAGTTCGCCTCACTTTGCGTCGTGTTGCGCCACTCAGCTGACCTCCGTGCGGCCCTCGCTGCCGGTTTGGTCGCGCTTGCTGCATGCAGGCGCATGCTGGTGGGAACGGTCCTGTACAGGGATCACCCGACCTCCGCGCGGCCCCCGCTTCTAGTTTGATTGCGCTCATCGCATGGAGTCGGATGCTGGTAGGACAGGCCCTTTACAGGCCAGATCACATGGGATCCAGGGAGAGCTAGCTAACTGGATGCAGAATTGGCTTCAGCGAAGAAAGCAGCGGGCAGTGGTGGAAGGGTGGACGCCTGTGACAAACGACTTGCCTCAGGGATTGGCGCTGGGCTCCATTGTAGCTTGGCTCAATGACTTGGATGAGAATGTACGAAGCACGGTTAGCAAGCTGGCAGATGATACAAAAGTAGGTAGAATCATAGAGAGTGGAGATATTTAACAAAAATTACAACCAGCTCTTGATCAACTGGGCAAGTAGGCTGAGGAATGGTGAATGGAGTTTATAATGTAGGTAAGTGTGTGGTGGTGCATATTTTGGGAAATTAAACCAGGACTGGACCTTCACAGTGTACGGTAGGGCCGTAGGGAATGGTGTGGAGCAGAGGATCTAGGAGTGCAGGTAAATAGTTTCCCGAGAGTGGCATCACAGGTCGATAAGTTGGTTAAGAACGCATTTGGTGCGTTGACCAACATCAGCTAGTGGTAGACACAAAATTCTGAAGTACCTCAGCGGGACAGGCAGCATGTCTGGAGAGAAAGAATGGGTGACGTTTTGCGTCGAGACCCTTCTTCAGACTGTCGAGGGGGGGGGAGGTGTAGGGACAGGTGCTGTATCTCCTGCGGTTGCAAGGGAAAGGACCTGGGGAGGGGGTGGTTAGGGGTCTTGAGTATAGACGTTGGGATGTTTTGTTGGTTGTACAAGGTGTGTGCGGGGCCACATTTGGAGCATTGTGTTCAGTTTTGGTCATCCTGCTATGACGAGAATGTCACTAGGATGGAAAGAATGCAAAGAAGATTTCAGAGGATGCTGTCAGGACTGGAGGGGTTGAGAATTAGCGAGAATTTAGGCTGGCTAAGAATTAATTCAATGGAGCACAGGAGAGTGAGCGATAATCTGATAGTGATGTTCTCATAGTGATAATCTTATAATCTTATAGTGGTGTATAAAATCAAGAGGGGAATAGATAGAGTGAATCTAGTCTTTTACCCAGGATAGGGGGAATCAAAGACCAGAGGATATCAGTTTTAGATGTGAGGTACAAGATAGGAACCCAAGAGGTAATTATTTTTCCCCACTCGGAGGATGGTGGGTATATGGAATGATCTGCCAACATAGTCGAGCCAGGTACTATTGTAACATTTAAAAGACAATTAGATGGGTACACGGATAGGAAAGGTTTCGGCCAAGCGTGGGTGTGGGACAAACTTAGATGGGACTTTAGTCGGGTGGAGGAGTTGTGCTGAAGGGCCTCTTTGCATGCTGTCTGGCTCGCTGACTATGACCCTATGACCCAGACACAAGGGTCTGAAGAAGGGTCTCGACCCGAAACGTCGCCTATCTCCTTCACTCCTTAGATGCTGCTGCACCCGCTGAGTTTCTCCAGCTTTTTGTGTAACCCTACACTTGTCAGGATTAAATTCCATCTCCTGACATTTTCTCAATTTCAACCGGATTGATATCCTCCTGCAGCCTGGGACCACCTGCCTCGCTACCACAACGTCACCAATTTTGGGAAAAACACCATTACTGCCGTAGACGCGGCAAATTTTAAAGTCCATCAATTCTCTTCACTATTCCCATACTTGGTAACACATTCACACTTAGGCCTTTGCATAGGATTTATTCTCTTTAGTAATTACAACATACAGATTACCCCCATTTATCAGTTTAAGAATAATGGAAATATTTTTTATTCAGCATTCTTACATTTCAGTCAATATTGGATGGCACAAGACAATATTTTTGGCTAGGTGCCTCATTCTTTGAGATGGTTGGGTTTTGTTAGATGTAGGAAAACTGAACTATACATCCAATTGCAACTGGGCTTACCTTCACCGATTCGGTTTCTGGCACGTGAAGATTCTTTGGAATGTCATTTGATTCCACAATTCTTAAAATCTTTTCATCATTTGAACTCAAGACCTCTGGATCACCAAGTACTTGTAGGCTTACATCTTCAGTACAAACAGCATGGTCCACACCATTCTGGTTATTACAATGAACAGCTGTGAAATGGAAGTTTAACAATAAGACATAAGTAAACAGGACAATCTGGCCACCATCAGTGGATAAGCAAATTGTGTGAATAGTCAGGCTGGAGGAGAAATAAATCTTCCATTATGGAAATCCCTCCACATTCAAGCTTATAGGCACTGCTAAAGTGAGGGTGCAGAGAGAGCACAAAGCAGATATCAAAAAAGCGAGATGTGCATTTAGTACATTCTGAAGCTCTGGTGTCCCATGTGCTTTATAGTCTGAGGTCAAGGCACTTGTAAATTTGGAAGCACAGCAGCCAATTTGCATTTAGTGAGCCCATCAATCGCAATATAATAATAATGGCCAAATATTCTGTATTTAATGATGGTTACTGAAAAATATTTTTTTTTGCCAGGACACCAGGAATAACATGTGTGTTTTATTTAAAAACAATAGCATTTGGGAACTTGAACAAAATAAATGCAACTTCATTATCTCATTCAAAAACACTAAAGAGCCTGTCCCACTTACCTGATTTTTTCGACGACTTGTTGGCCGGCATTGGTCATAGTTACAGCGGGTCACCAAAAATGTTCAATATGTTAAAAATCCAGCAGCGACCAGAAAAAGGTACGACTCTCATGGGCGACTACTCACGACCATACAGGCGTTGCCCTGCGACATGCCGCCTGTAAGGCCGTGAGCAGTCGTCCAAAGAGTCGTACCTTTTTCTGGCCGCCGCTGGATTTTCAACAGGTTGACCATTTTCGCCGACCTGATACGATTATGACGGGTGCCGGCAAGTCGCCGAAAAAAAACGCGTAAGTGGGGCAAGAAACAGTTAAGCACCATATCTATTCTTTATGGAATAGTCTAATATGAAACAATATAATATTCAGAAAGGCATTAAATAATAACTCCAGCAGGATTTATAGAATCTGGTCTTCAGTTCACTTCGATGACTGTAATATCACATACTTTATAAGCAACTTCCATTCAGTGCCATTGTAATATTTAAGAAATAAGTGGCCAAATTCCCCAAATATTCACTAGTAGCTTTAAGAGCATTTTCCCGTCCTAGAAAGATGTTATTTTTGCCACAATGTTTGAACATCAGGCAATTTAGAAATGCAAGAACATAGACTGGAAGTTATAAGATGAATTGTTACAACTGCTCAAAAAGCTGGTGAAACCACACTTGGAAGATTGTGGCATCCCCTGATTGCCGAGATATGGGATGTCATTAAGGTGGAGGGGATGCAAAGATGCTTCACAAGGATGTTAGTGGGATTGGAGGACTTGCGTTAAGAGACGGGTTAGACTGGGGCTTTGTTTCACTGCGGCATAGCAACTGCGGAGCGTCCTTACAGCATCATATCAAATGATGGGCATAGATAGGGTGAGTGGTCACATTTTTTTTTCCTCAGGACAGGGGAGTCTAAAACTAAAGGGCATAGGTTTAAAGGTAAAAGGTTTAAAAGATGATTCAAAGGGCAACTTTCCGCAGGCAGAGGGTGGTGGGTATGTGGAACGAGATAAGAGGATGTGGTAGAGGTGAGTACATTGACAACTATTTGAACAGGAACATAGATACGTTTGGTTTAAAGGGACATGTGCCAAATGGGACCAGCACAGGGAGGCAACTTGTTTGGCATGAATGGGTTGGGCCAAAGACAGTTTCCATGCTGTATTACCTGGACTAAACGCGGCTTGCACATTGATAATGAGAGTTGCCGAGATACCACTTACTGTGGTAAATATCCATTGTATTAAAAGCACCAAAAAGGAAAATAAGCTGAATTGAGTAGAATCTGTTTAAAATTAAAGCAGCCAATTTGTGACCCAAACTCAATGTCGCAGTTTGAACAGTATCTTGACCTAATGCGACCTGGTTTTGAAGAACTCATTCATACTGGTGCATTAAAAACAAGATTGGATTAATGCAAAAACAACTATTTCACCCGAGGTGCAGACATAGAAGGCTCGAACAGACTGGTCCAGATGTTTTTAACCGATGCCGTGTTCTCCACGAACAAAGAACATATGCGGCACCAGAGCCTGGGAATCTGAGCGAATTATTTGACAATAATTATCACTTGGCATGCCAATTACACATGATTAATTTGGAATGTGATCTTAAGTAGAGCGATCATCTCCGAAATTAAAAAAAACCTTTGTGTTATCTCTGAAGGATGAGTTTTTCCCAACTACCAAAAAATAACATTCCCATAAATGCTGAATTGACATGTAAAATACTGATCAAGGAATCCTATTCAAGTAATACCCGCGATCATAATCACCAGCCATTTCCTCATTTACCAATATACTCACATTTTTCCAATCAACCTTTATTGCAACAGATTTGTGTACAAGAGTATAAGATGCCTTGGTGAAACCACATCTGGAATACTAGATACAATTTCTCTCTTTACCTTAAAGATATATTTGTTACAAAGGAAATACAGTAAAGTCACTTGACTCATTCTGGGATGATGAGTCTGCCAAAAATGGAGACGAGGTTTCTATTCTTTAGGAAAATGAGAGATGACTTTGGTGAAACATACAAAATTCTTTGAGCACTTAGTGCAAACATAGGAAGGCTGTTTCTCTGACTTAGTTGCCCAGAATTAAAGTTCACAGTCTCAAAATGAAGGTGGACCACATAGGACTGAAATGAGGAGATATATCTTCACCTCAAAAGGGTGGTAAATCTTAAGACTTCGCTACATTGGGAGGGCTGCGGGGAGCCCCACAGCAGAATACATTTTGAACATGTTTTTGGATATTAAATACAAGTCAAATAATGTAGGGATAAAACTGGATGATGATGTTGAGGTAAAGATCAGCCATGATCGTGTTGCGGGGCAGTGCAAGTTCAAAGGACTGAGCATCTTGGCCCTGTGTCCCTATTTCTCAATAATTATTCCTTTGCTGATCAGACTTCATCCCTTATCCCAGTTTAAGGATAAGGGGGAAGTCTTTTAGGACCGAGATGAGAAATCATTTTTCATACAGAGAGTGGTGAATCTGTGGAATTCTCTGCCACAGAAGGTAGTTGAGGCCAGTTCATTGGCTATATTCAAGAGGGAGTTAGATGTGGCCCTTGTGGCTAAAGCGATCAGAGGGTATGGAGAGAAGGCAGGTACAGGATACTGAGTTGGATGATCAGCCATGATCATATTGAACGGTGGTGCAGGCTCGAAGGGCCGAATGGCCTACTCCTGCACCTATTGTCTATGATTCTATCTCTCTGCCTTTATTCTGCACCATTAGCTCTATGTACATGGAATGCTTTGCCAGAGCTTGAAATGTCTGACTGATCTGACTGAGAGAGTAACTTCCCAATTAGAAACCACATTTTATGTATTTTTTACATCTACATATATATATACACACTCATTTTATAATGCACACATTATATATACATACACAAACACTAAAAAGGACTTATCACATTGTTTTTTAATAACATATCCTCCACAAAATTTCAATGTCATTGTGTAAACAGAAATATTACCTGAAATAGTTTTAAAGCCAAATTGAAGCAGTTTTGAACTAGGATATTATATTGTTACAGTTCAATAATAGTACTTAAAAGGAAAATCAATAGGACGGGCGTTGGTCTTCAATTAACAGTGAGAATAACTCAAGCTACGGGCTCTCAAGAGTTAAGGGCCTGTCCCACCAGCATGCAACTCCATGCGATGAGCGCGACCTAACGTGGTCGCTTGAGCCGTCCGGCGTCGCGGGGCCAGTCCCACTTCGATCGCCGGAGCCGTGCGGAATTGTGCGGAGTTCGTCCCGACATCGCGCGGGGCACCGAAAAACTGACTATGTTCAAAAATTCCGCGCGGCAACGGCTTGTCGGCTCGCAGTCGCCTCGACGCATTACACACCGTCTCAACGTCGTGCCTCCGTGAACCTATCTGTAGGTGCCTCCATGACCCTCTATGTGTGTGGCTCCGTGGCCCTCTGTGTGTGTGCCTCTGTGCCCCTCTCTGTGTGCCCCTCTCTGTCCTGGCGAACTGACCTTGAGACTTCGCTCCAAGTTCGCCTCACTTTGCGCCGCTTTGCGCCACTCACCTGACCTCCGCGCGGCCCTCGCTGCCGGTTTAGTCGCACTTGCCGCATGCAGGAGCATGCTGGTGGGAACGGCCCTTTACTACGGAGGAAATCTGACAACTCCTAGAATATGCATGTTAAACTTGAAATGCAGAAGCTGGTATCAGGTATCAGGATGCAGGATCCAAGGGCCTTTTTTGGCACAGTTTATGTGATTAGGGCAACACAGTGGCACAGCAGGGACCTGGGTTCGATCCTGACTATGGGCGCTTGCTTGTTCAGAGTTTGTACGTCCTCCCCCGTGACCGTGTGGGTTTTCTCCGGGTGCCCCAGTTTCCTCCCACACTCCAAAGACGTACAGGTTTGTAGGTTAATTGGCTTGGTAAAATTGTAAATTGTCCCTAGTGTGTGTAGGACAGTGTTAATGTGAGGGGATCGCTGGTCGGCGTGGACTCGGTGGACTGAAGGGCCTGTTTCTGCGCTGTATCTCTACACTAAAAAAAACGTAAAAATTAGCAAAACAGTGGAAAACTACAAAATATTACCCCTATTTAAATGCATCAGAGATCTCTGGTCCAAAATTTTTGCCTATAATCAGTCAGTTTCTCAGAACGGAGAATTATTATCAACAAAACTAAAAATGTTTGCTCACTATTGGACAGAGGGATCAAATGCCCTAGTCTTAAACCTCCATGTAACTGATGGCTATCGTCAAGATCATTTAGCACCAATGCTGGACTTCAGAGGAGATTAAGAGGGTAGAGTGCAAATTTTTGCAGGTTTAAAGCAATTATCTTGCAAAATGAGCATGCTAATCCTGTGAAAATTTAGAACTGGCACAGATAAATAACTCCACTTACTAGATAATGGCCCTGTCCCACAATGCAAGTTAATTCAAGAGTTCTCCCGAGTTTAAAAAAAAATCAAACTCGTAGTAAGCACGGAGAATGAACGTAGCGGGTATGTCGGAGCTCGAGGACATCCTCAGCGGCTCGTAACGCTTACGGCAGGTACTCGAGAAGACTCACCAATGGCAGGTAAGCTCGGGAAGACTCGTGAAAAATTTTCAACGTGTTAAAAAATGTCCACGAGAGCCCCGTGTATCGACGAGCAGCCATTACCGTAAATCTCCGAGTTCGAATCAGGGCAAACAGCAGAGCTCTTGGAATGAACTCGTACAGTGGGACAGGAATATCTGAGAAAGACAGGCTAATTCCAATTGATTCACATTTCTTTGTAAATGTAATGCATTTAATTTCTTTTGCACTGCAGCAGGCAGTGAAAAAAGCAAATGGCATGTTAGCATTCATAGCGAAAGGATTTGAGTATAGGAGCAGGGAGGTTCTACTTCAGTTGTACAGGGTTTTGGTGAGGCCCACCTGGAGTATTGCGTACAGTTTTGGTCTCCAAATCTGAGGAAAGACATCCTTGCCATAGAGGGGGTACAGAGAAGATTCACCAGACTGATTCCTGGGATGTCAGGACTTTCATATGAGGAAAGATTGGATAGACTTGGCTTGTACTCGCTGGAATTTAGAAGATTGAGTGGGGATCTTATAGAAACTTACAAAATTCTTAAGGGGTTGGACAAGCTAGATGCTGGAAGATTGTTCCCGATGTTGGGGGAGTCCAGAACAAGGGGTCACAGTCTAAGGATAAGGGGGAATTCCTTTAGGACCGAAATGAGGAAAACATTCTTTACACAGAGAGTGGTGGGTCTCTGGAACTCTCTGCCACAGAAGGTAGTTGAGGCCAGTTCATTGGCTATATTTATGAGGGCGTTAGATGTGGCACTTGTGGCTAAAGGGATCAGGGGGTATGGAGAGAAGGCAGGTACGGGATACTGAGTTGGATGATCAGCCATGATCATATTGAATGGCGGTGCAGGCTCGAAGGGCCGAATGGCCTACTCCTGCAACTATTTTCTATGTTTCTATGTTTCTTTTATTCGAGTGTCTTAACTGTTTATTCTTGTTTAAAGCGGGTCATATGTATTTTTAATGAATGAGTTAATTAGCAAACTAAGCTATAATTATTGATTATCAACCATTTGGCACAATATTTATCTCTAATTTCAAAATTCCAAATTTGTCTCGTGTGAAGGTTCTAATGTTTATTACTTCTACATTAGTAGTTGAATGTTATAAAAATTAAAGAATTTTATTTTTTTTTTAAATTGTGGTTAGAATTTGAACATCTTCAATGCAATTGACTGTTTTCAGACATTGTCATGAAATGTCAGAGAATCATTGGAATTCGCACCACTTTGCTGAAGGTTGCATCTTTATGTGGCTTTTGTTAATCAGCAGGGGGCTTGGGTTTGCTACTTGCCTAGAAGAGCGACAGTGGGCAGCACCAAAGATCGTAGAAGGCTCTGGTATCTTTGGGCAGCATGGTGTCGTAACAGTAGAGTTGCTGCCTAACAGCACCAGAGACCCAGGTTCAATCCTGACTACGGGTGCTGTCTGTATGGAGTTTGTACGTCCTCCCCGTAACAATAGACAATAGGTGGAGGAGTAGGCCATTTGGCCCTTCGAGCCAGCACCGCCATTCAATGTGATCATGGCTGATCGTCCCCAATCAGTGCCCCGTTCCTGCCTTTTCCCCATATCCCCTGACTCCGCTATTTTTAAAGAGCCCTATCTAGCTCTCTCTTGAAAGCATCCGGAGAACCTGCCTCCACCGCCCTCTGAGGCGGAGAATTCCACAGAATTCCACAATTAACCACGTGGGCTTTCGCCAAGTGCACCTGTTTTCTCCCACATTCCAAAGATGTACAGGTTTGTAGGTTAATGAGCTTCAGTAAAATTGTAAATTGTCGCTAGTGTGTAGGATATTATTTACGTGCGGGGTGGGTGATTGCTGGTCGGCGCGGATTCGATGGGCCAAAGGGCCTGTATCGACATCTAAAGTCTAAATGTGTAATAAAGAACTGCAGATGCTGGTTTAAACCGAAGATAGACACAAAAAGCTGGAGTAACTTGAGACGGTTGTGAAGAAGGGCCTCGACCCAAAACGTCACCCATTCCTTCTCTCCAGAAATGCTGCCTGTCCCGCTGAGTTACCTTTTGAGTCTAGATAGACTGCCGACTGCAAAACTGGTTCACACTGGCATTTTAAAATTAAAACTGTTGTTTAAACTTCAGTTGAAGGTCATATTTTGCCAAGTGGAAAGTTATTTCTGAACACTTTGACCTACATTTTGAACTAAGTACATTGCTGCCACATAGTGGCCAGATACGGATTTGCACTTAACATCTCCTCCGATGACTTGATCAGAAAGAGCAAGTTTGGAGATGCAATATGGAAATAACGTCTCCGTCCCACCAAGTCCACACTGACCATCAATCACTGCTCACACTAGTTCTATGTGAGCCCACTTTCTTATCTAATCCCTCCACATACGGGGAAATTTAACAGCGACTGGTTAATCCACAAACCCGCACGTCTTTGGGAAGTGGGAGGAAACCGGAGCACCTGGAAGTAATCCATGCAGCCACAGGGAGAACGTGTGAACTCCACACAGGACTCCACACAGGACGAGGTTGCAGCTCCACCCAATGTGCTGAAGTCTTTAAATCTTCAGAAAAAAAACACTGGGTTGTAAGATTTCTAGATTGAAGCAAAAGCATAGATTATAAACTCTAAATGAAAACCACTGCCCCATCTATATAATAATGTCTGAAGAAGGGTCTCGACCTGAAACGTCGCCTATCTCCTTCGCTCCTTAGATGCTGCTGCACCCGCTGAGTTTCTCCAGCTTTTTGTCTAACCCTCAATTCTCCAGCATCTGCAGTTCCTTCTTTAACACATATATAATAATGTCTCAGCTTATACTAGAGCACAGAACAAGTAATAGTTGGGTGGTATACCTAATAGGAACCATCCATAATAACCCAAAGCCAACCTTCAAACTATTGCTATTGTACAGTATCTCAATAATCACAGAATCACATTTCTTCCATTGATATCACAAACAATAAATGAAATCACCCGAACATAACTGCATTAGAGACATCCATGATGTTGCTATCACGTGTAATAGAATCATAGAAAATGGGTTCAGGAGGAGGCCATTTGGCCCCTTGGGCCAGCACCGTCATTCATTGTCATCATTGCTGATCATCCACAATCAGCAACCCATGCCTCCCTCCTCCCCATAAACCTTGATTCCACTAGCCCCTAGAGCTCTATCTAACCCTCTAACAATCCAGTGAATTGGCCTCCACTGCCCTCTGTGGCAGAGATTTCCACAAATTCACAACTCTCTGGGTGAAAATGTTCTCATAGACAATAGGTGCAGGAGTAGGCTATTCGGCCCCTCGAGCCAGCACTGCACCATTCACTGTGATCACGGCTGATCATCCACAATCAGTAACCCGTTCCTGCCTTCTCCCCATGTCCCTCGACTCCTCTATCTTTAAGAGATCTACCCAACTCTCTTGAAAGTCTCCAGTGATCAGCCTCCACTGCCCTCAGAGGCATTTCATATTTGCTGTCTGTCTCAATAGTGAACCAATGTACATCTATATATCTAAATATTTTTTATACACATACACATATTTGTGTACACATAAGTACACACACACACACACATTTATTCACACATACTTATTCATTAATAGGTGCGCAGTGTTTAGGACAAGACTTCTGGGGCATATTTGTGGATTAAATTAGCCAATAATATTGTAACAAAGAAATACCAAGGAATTTATCTCAAATTTACACGTTGGAAGATGGGAAGTCCCAGACTCACTCACCAAGTGCACACAAGGTGCCAGTGCCACATCTAATGGACTTTCACTTATCACATTTCATCATTGTTAACATGTACAAAGTAATGAATATTGATTCACAGAAAGACTGTTCCACCTGGTACAGGCATGTTTATTTAAGATTGACTAGTCTGTTGCAGACTGCTAGTGGTTTTTTCAGTAGCACTTGGCCAAATCAGAAAGTTCACGTTCCTCTTCAAAGATGTGGTATCATAATTAGAGTTGGCACTTTGGTACCGAGTGAATTCCATAGGGCTTCAAATAACTTCTTAAAGTAGATATTACATAAGGGCCTCATTTTATGATTCAAATAGGTATAGAACATACCATAGCACTTCAAAGAGCAGGTAAATTGGCCCCATGTTCTGGCCAATTGTTGCTCATTAACCAACACTACTAAAATGAAAATGAATAAAATGAACCTTTTCAATTATTTCACTGCATTAGTGAGTTTGGCTGCTGAATTCCTGACTTCACAATGGCAAATTTATCTCAGAAAATAATCCATTAACTCTAGATCTTTAAAGAATATTTAAGGGCTGCCTCACTGCGGTGACCTAATCCGCGAGTTCTGAAGAGTTTGCCCTCGACTCATACTCGCAGCATGTTTGACACGAGGTCCTAGGAGGTCCTTGTAACTCTCCTTCATGCTCGAGAGTGGTCCCCGCGTACGCGAGGCCTCTACTAGGTCGCGGCGTATTTTTCACCATGCTGAAAAATGCCCGTGAGTAAAGAAAGGTCGTCATGGGAAAAAAAAAAAATACTTTTTATACTCGTAGGTTTAGTCGTAGTAGGTCAGCATGTTATTCCTAGATAATCGAGGGTAGTCGAAGGTAATCATAGATAGTCTTCAACATAGTCGAAGGGGGGTCGTCTTCACTCTCCACTATTCGGTGTCCAATTGTCCCGAAACTAGTCGAAGATAGTCTTCAACATAGTCGAAGGAGGTCTTCAACATGACATTTTTTCAAACTCTCCTAAATTCTTCTAAACTCGCGAATTTGGTCGCCGCAGTGGGACAGGCCCTTTATGAGGCATGAAAACCAATGCTGACAGTGTCTCATACAAGTTCTTGATAGGGGGCTCAAAAGATAAAGAGGAAATTGGGATGAGTGGACATTTGAACCATTTTTATCTGTCCCCTCAGTGATGCTGCATCATTTACGGTGGGAAGGGAAGTTTCTGAACGGAAGAGTTTCCAAAGTTGTGAGAGGGGATAGTCTTACTGTCTCTGCCTACATTCTGTCCCGCCCCCTCCCCGGACATCAGTCTGAAGAAGGGTCTCGAGCCGAAACATCACCCATTCTTTCTCTCCCGATATGCTGCCTGTCCCGCTGAGTTACTCCAGCATTGTGTGTCTATCTTCCACAATTACACACTTTATTTGTAGGAAGCTAGAGGAATGGATGGAGAAGTTCCAGGGGGCAAGAACAAGTTCTGTCAGCTAGAAGAGAATGGTAGAGGGAAAGTGGCTGCATCTTTGTTGAAAAGATTTCATAGATGGGTCCAGAGCTAGCCGACTCTTTGCGTATTGATCCCAGGAGAGGATCTGCAGTCTGTAGACAACTTGATTGTAATCATAGACAATAGATGCAGGAGGCAGCCATTTGTCCCATTCGAGCCTGCACCACCATTCATTGTGATCATGGCTGATCATCCAATAATCAGTATCCCGTGCCTGCCTTCTCCCCATATCCCTCGATTCATATATAATCTTTTCTTTGACTGGATATTACACAAACAAGAACTTTCACTGTACCTCTATTAAACGTGACCATATAAGCTAAAGAAGCAGAGGGTCTTGGGACCTTCTTGATGGGTAATAGAGGTGGATAAATACTGGATGTCTCGGTGGAGAGGAGGCCTAGGGGCCAAAGGATTGGAAGTTTTCAAAATGGTAGAAGATACCAGATGTGTTCTGGATTTTCAAAGTTAAGGCAACCCACATCCAGTGTTCCTTTCCCACTCATCAGTTCATCCAAGTTCCCACCTTTTGTTCAACTTTCCCCATTTCCATCTGCCCATCACCCGCACACCTATCTAGCTGGGTTTCTTCTTCCGAGGCTGATCATTCCCACCTTCAGTTTAGTTTAGAGATAAAGCGCGGAAACAGGCCCTTCGGCCCATCGGGACCGCGCCGGCCAGCGATCCCCGCTCATTAACACCGTCCTACAGCCAACTAGGGGCAATTTTTACATTTGCCAAGCCAATTAACCTACAAACTTTGGAGTGTGGGAGGAAACCGAAGATCTCGGAGAAAACCCACGCAGGTCACGGGGAGAACGTGCAAACTCCGCACAGACAGAACTCATAGTCAGGATCGAACCCGGGTCTCCAGCGCTGCATTCGCCGTAAGGCGGCAACTCTACCGCTGCGCCACCACGCCGACCGCTGTCCGGAATGTTAACCACCCCTTTGCCTCCACAGATACCATTTTCCCCACCGAGTTCCTCCAGCAGCTTTTGCCGTAGATTCCAGAATCTGCAATCTCGTGTTCCTCATCCCTAGGCAGCTCATTCCTGCTACAGTGTGAACAATTTACTCTTCAATTCCCTTTTGAACCCCCACCGTTTCTTCAAAAGATGCTTTGATTGGACACTCCATAATCTTCCGAGCTCAATTTGAAATTATAACCAAATCCTTTTTTTCCCCCAGACAACACCAGCTTTTCCACTTCTTTCTATTGTATCTGAACCCATCATCACACTGCAAATTCTCCTCAAGGTATCCATAGATGCTGCCTCACCCGCCGAGTTTCTCCAGCATTTATGTGAACCCATCATTGTTCGTTTGTTGGACTGCATCATCATTCAATTCTGAATTTAATGACTCAGCTTCTCTACATCATGGACCTTTCGTTCTCCCACTCCCTCCCCAAGCCCAACACTTGATCCTTTCTATATTTGTTTAAAAAAGGTTTCCAGTTGAGTAAAGATCACCACTTTTTTTTTTTAAATCACCAATTTCAGGATCTGTAGTAGTTTGTTTTTGCAGCTTTAGTTCTAAAATCTAGGGTTACACAAAAGCTGGGGAAACTCAGCGGGTGCAGCAGCATCTAAGGAGCGAAGGAGATAGGCGACGTTTCGGGTCGAGACCCTTCTTCAGACTGGTCAGGGATCAGGGAAACGAGAGATATTAATCTAGTCAACTAGTCTTGATGGTGACACAAGATACAGTGGTCAACATAATTCTATATGGTAGGTGGTCTTGATAATATTCACACACGCATACAGTCACACCTTCTCAAGTGCATAATTGGTGTGTAACATTGACTGGTTAAATTTGAAGTAGAATTCTCCCCTGCTTGCCTGACCCGCAGAGTTCCTTCACCATTTTTTGTTTTTGCACCAGATTCAATCTTCTGCAGTTTAGTGTCCTCGAGGACCTGTCCCACTTTCACGACCTAATTCAAGATCTCTGCTAAGTGTGCCCTTGACTCATACTCGCAGCATGGTCGTCACGAGGTCCTAGGTAGGGCCGTGATGCTAGTCGCAGGTACCCGTGGCATCAAGTAGGTCAGGGCGTTTTTCCTAGCATGATGAAAAATGTCCATGAGTAAAAAAAAGTCGCGAATTAGGTCGTGACAGTGGGACAGGCCCTTTAGAATTCTTCTAATGGTTGGAGTTTACCAAAGCAGTCGTTCGTTTTTGATTTCTTCAAATTCACCAGGGACAAATATCCATCCAAAACATAAGCAATAGAAAACCATTGAAAACACATGCGAGTCACAAAATAGTAGTAGGGAAGTAGGATATAAATTACATGGACCTGGTGCCTACATCCTAAATTTGGTGGGTAATAAGGATTTGAGAATGAAAGTGAAAACAGGGAATTACCAGTGTGAGCCTAATGCGTAAACACTGAAATAAGTAAATGCAGCACACACTTAATGGAAAGGAAAATCAAGATGGACAGCACAGTGGTACAACTGTTGCCACAATGCCAGAGACCCAGATTCAATCCAGACCTCAGCTGCTGTCTGCGTGGAATTTGCACGCTCTCTATGAAAAGCATAGGTTTCATAGTCATACACTGTGGAAACAGGCCCTTCAGCCCAACTTGACTGCAACAACCAACATGTCCCATCTACACTAGTCCCACCTGCCTGCATTTGACCCATATCCCTCTAAACCCATCCTTTCCATGTACCTATCAAAATGTTTCATAAATGTTGCAATAGTGCCTGCCTCAACTACCTCCTCCAGCAGCTTGTTCCATACACCCCCCACCCTTTGTGTAAAGCATTCTCAATCAGGTTCCTAATAATTCTTTCCCCTCTCACCTTAAACCTATGTCCTCTGGTCCTTGATTCCCCTACTCTGGGCAAGAGACTCTGTGCATTTACCCGATCCATTCCTCTCACGATTTAGCACACCTCCAAGATAAATCCTTATTCTCCTGCATTCCTAGCCTGCTCAACCTCTCCTTGTAGCTCAGACCAAGTCCTGGCAACATCCTCTTAAGTCAGGGGTTGGCAACCTACAGCCCACGGGCCGAATGCGGCCCATAACTCGAAATCATCCAGCCCACAGGCGTATTTTTTTTTCCTCGCAAGCATCCGGCCCGCAGTGGTGTTTTGTTTGCTTAGCGCACCCCGGAACCATTCCGGCCAGCAGGCGTATATATTTTTTCCATTCCTAGCAATCCTCTTCCCTGATACAAAGAAATCGGAACTCATGGCAGATATCCAACATCAAGGACCAAGACCACCCTGGCGACTGTCATTTCAATTCTGGCATTGGAAAGGTGGTAGAGGAGTCTGAAAACTAATGTGCAAAATCAGGAACAGCTTCTTTCCAACATACTTCAGGTTATTGAACACTACAAACTCCAACTAAGCTCTGGCTTGGTTCTGTTTTTGCACTATACTGGGTTTTTTGATTGAGAGAAATTATTTTGTTTGTTTGTTGTGTTACCAATTGTGTGTGTGCGTCCACAAACCTGTTGTGCTGCTACTGAGAGAACTGTCATTGTTCCGTTTTGTGACATATGGTAATAAAACACTCCGATCAAGGACCAATTTGACAATTCACTCAGTGTTAAAGAAGGAACTGCAGATGCTGGAAAATCGAGGGTACACAAAAAAAAGCTGGAGAAACTCAGCAGGTGCAGCAGCATCTAAGGAGCGAAGGAGATAGGTGACGTTTCGGGTCGAGACCCTTCTTCCTGGCGACGTTTCGGGTCAAGACCTCATATGGACTATCAAAGGGAGGGACCTGGGTCAGTTATATATTTTTTAAATTGATAACTGGATTTGATCATCTTTAGATGATTCATAACTTGCTCTTTTTTAGTGTTTACTGCTCCGAACCAGAGATTAGAGACAATTACAGCTGAATTGAAGTAATGGTTGGAAGCTGTGTAAGATCTTTGGAGTACAAAGAGATTATCAGTGTATGGCATTGAGCAACATTTTATAATCACAATAGTTTTATGAGATGACATTTTATTATAATATTTGTAGTGCTTACACTATAATAGCTCATGTTTTTAAAGTTTATTAAAACACAGTTTCTGGTTGCGCTGCTTTATCTCCAAGGGCTTTGCTGAACATGAATGGGTGCAAGCTGAACTCAATTGATATCAGAATCAGAATGCCTTTTATTGTCACTATACACATGTACAATGAGATTAAAAGCTGCTCCTACTCAGTGCAAACACAAGACAAAAAAAGGGGGGGGGGGGGGGAGATAAGGTGCACAGTTTCTGCAGTGCTATATACATATCTATAAAAAGACAATGGATAAATATAATGGATAATAGGATTCCTATATCCAGTATGGGTTATTGCACATATTGGAAATTACAGTTACAGTACAAATTACAGTAGGTGGATAGATGGAAGTCCGGGGGTTAGGCTGTGAAGTCAGTGCATGTGCGAGTTCAGGGAGATAATGGATTTTGGAAAGAAACGGTTCTTGAGTCTATATCAGATACAGACCCATGATCTTTACCATTGTGGGGCTTCTATTTTACCTGCCAACATTTTAAGGGACTGCCAAATAGGTCACGACATAGAAAGATGTCACACTTCACAGTTTAGGAGAAAATGTTGAGAACTGGAGTGATGACCAGTAAATAGATCGGAGCATGCAACAGATGTAGAGCAGTAATCTGCACCAGAATCATACCTCATGCTATGCTGCACCAACGGAAGTCATTTGACTGCTTCTGTCTTTCTGCCCCTCACTACAAGCTAACCAATTGTTCTTATTCCCTGCCTCCTTGCCCACAGCTCTGAAATTTGCAGTGTTCAGGTCAAACCAGAACTTTGTAAAGTGGTCAATAAATGATACTTCACATGCCATCTTCCGCATTCAGACAATATTTCAAGGTGTTAGCAGGAACAAAGTCTGCCAACACTGGGACACATTCCAGGATGTTTCTGCAAATAAGATGCATTGCCCATTTAGAGGGCTTAACTAGTAAACACAGAATCAATGCATAGGTCCCTTGTGGAACCTTAAAAGTCAATCAGAACCTGCCCTCGTAGACTTCTCCGGGTGAAAAACAAAAGGTGAAACAGTTGCATGTGCATTTTCCACGTGCTGCCCAATAGTATTCACAATTCAACCACAGGACATTTTGTTGCATATCAAAACAGCTCCAACATAAGTGGATGCTCTGGCCCTGAGCCCCAAATCCCAAGTAGATGGGCATGCAAGAATTGTGCAGCTAGCATGTCCCTGCAATTGGGAGCACTACCTGAAAATTTCATCCTGAGGAAAAAAAATCATGAGTTTTTCTACTAGTATTACTAGGTGTGTTCATCAGAGTGCTAACTGGGACATTAGTATTATTTCTACAAAACATTAGGATCATTTAAGAGGTCTTGCAATTCTATCAGTGTTACATACGTGCTAACGATGGTATGTTGCAAGGCACTGTATTGGACTCATTAATTATTTGGCAGGATCTCCAATTTTATAATGCTTAGTTTTATTATGGTCACATGTACAGACAGAAGTTTGCACCAAACCTTATACTCTGCTGCTGCAAGTAAGAATTACATTGTTCTGTTTCAGTAGGTATTACAATAAAACATTCTTGAGGTATAGTGAAAAGCTTTGTTTTTCATGCTATCTAATCAGATCAGATAAAACTACACACAAATACAATCATGTTTAAAGTCGGGTACTGTAGGTAGAGCAAAGGTGAAAATAGAGCGCAGAATGTCGTTCACAGCATTGCAGTGCATCAGTTCCACATACAATGCCACAGTATGGCAGAGGTGAATCAGATAGTACCCTTGCTTCTGGAAGGAACAGAAGCCTAATAGCAGAGGGGAAGCAACTGCTCGCGAGTCTGGTGCGCATGTTTTCCAGCATTGAACCTCCTGCCCAATGGGAGCAGGGGGAAGGAATGACTGGAGTGGAACTTGTCTTTTATTATGACGACTCTTTGGAGATAATGGGAAGTATAGATAAGTATCGATGGTGGGGAGTTTGGTTGGTGTGATAGACCAGGCTACATCTACAACTCACACTAGCTCTAGCACAGCGAGCTAAATTTCAAATAATTATTCAATATATATATATATATATATATATATATATATATATATATGGGATCTCCTGTGTTCTTGCTCAATTCCTACACCTACTGCAAAAGCAAAAGAATTCCACATATTCAAACAAACATCTAGTCTGCAAATGGCAGAACCACAGTAGGCAAAGGAATGCTCACATTCCCCCAGTGCTGCAAAAATGCCTTTGTTTTCAGGCACTCCTAAACAGAAAAAGTAGTGTTCGGGGATATGAGCGGCGTCAACAGAATTAATATGATCTGGCCTTCTGAATAAATATTAGAATACTGTGCAGCACTAGGAATACCCTGGGATTGAGCTGACCTTTGTGATAAAATAACAAATTTAGTTTAGTTTTAGTGTAGTTTAGTTTAGATATGCAGCAAGGAAACAGGCCCTTCGGCCCAACGTGTCTGTGCCGACCAGCGATCCCCGCACATTAACACAAGCTTACACATACTAGGGATAATTTACACTTAGTTCAAGTATACAAACCCAAGCCAATTAACCCACAAACCTGTACGTCTTTGGAGTGTGGGAGGAAACCGAAGATCTCGGAGAAAACCCACGCAGGTCACGGGGAGAACGTACAGACTCCGTGCAGACAGCAGCTGTAGTCGGGATCGAACCAGTTGCAAGACAGCAACTCTACCGCAGCGCCACCGTGCCGACCAATTGCTACACAATACTACCAATATTGCTAAATATAGCACTAAATGCTACTTATGGTAAGGAAGCGGCCGTTCCAGGCATCCCAAGCCGCTGAGAGGGTTGTCCCAACGCCGGAGCACCATCACCCGACGAGAAGGGCCTGTAACATCAGCCCCCGTAGCGGCGACTGCGGAGGCCTCAATAGGCCCGACTCTGGTGGACATGGGGATGGGGACTGGACAGGACAACCCCAACCTACAAAACCCTAGGCCTGCTCCATTGTGGGCATTGTGGCAGCACTAGACTATTCCTTCAAGTCACAAAAGCTCAAGGCATTTTGCTCTCGGGGGCAGAGCAGCACGTTGCAGAGGAGATGTCAGGCCAGGAGGTGGCGACACCTGTGGAATAAAATAGATTGCTTCCAAGATAAACTCTTACGCAATGCAAATTAAATTCATATGGAATATTAAAAGATGCGACTGACACCAAACAAAATCAGGATTGCAACTAAAGTGAACCAAGACATGGGGAGTTATGCCCGTCCCACTTAGGAAACCCGAGAGACTTTGCGCCCCACCCAAGGTTTCCGTGCGGTTTTCGGAGGTTCCCGGAGGTTTTTGTCAGTCTCCCCAATGGTCGAAAGTGGTTTCCGCTCCTTCGCTGGAACATAGAAGCAGAAACCACTTTCGACCATTAGGGAGGCTGACATAAACCTCTGGGAACGGCACGGAAACCTTGGGTGGGGCGCAAAGTATCCAGAGGTTTCCGTTCAGGTTTCCTAAGTGGGACAGGGGCATAAGGGACAGAGTTGGACAAGAGCAAATAGTTACACCCAGGGAGCATCTGTCAAAGCAAATATACCATTGACAGTGTTGCTTTGTCAGTCCAAGATTTCACACACACACACATATATATATAATATATACATACATACATATATACACACAGTGCTGGAGTAACTCAGCAGGTCCTGCAGCATCTCTGGAGAACATGGATAAGCGACACTTCAGGTCTTTTAGACTTATTCGTCCCAATCCAAAATGTCACCTATCCATGTTCTCCAAAGATGCTGCCCGACCCAATGAGTTACTCCAGCACTGTGTGTCCTCTGATGTATGGGCAATAGATGGCCTCAATGCCAGCGAGGGATCCATGTACCCCTTAGGACTGTGGTACAGCTTCACATAGAAATTCTCATCATTGGCATTGACATTTTTGGTCTAGACAGAAAGTGAAAGAATAGCATGGTGTTGCTTTTTGGTTTGAACAATGACAAACCTAAATATATCATCCCAGTCACAAGCAAAATGACCGCAGACAGAATTAGAGATCAGGTACAGGCAATAGTCTAAAGATCAAGCGTCAACAGGAGCCAGGAACAGAAGTCATAGGATCCATCGTCTATCCTGCCTCAGCCTGTCTACCTCCCTGCAAGTCACAGCCCAGCCTGCTTTAAATAGATGCTACAGTGCCAAGAAAGTCACCAGGTACAACCTGTTCTGGAGTACTTTCCACTGCTTGACCTTTAGGAACCCGACAATGGTGCAACAAGTTCACCTTGTAAGCTTTGAACATTTAATTCTCTTGCACCCACCTACACCAGGGACAATATAAAGAGTCCAATTAGCCTACCAACGTCATTGGGATGCAGGAGGAAACAATATGATAGAACTTTATTTATCCCAGGAGGGAAGTTGGTTTGCCAACGGCCATAAAACACAAAATACATCAAACATGAAATTAAATTGACGAGTGGAAAGTCCAGGATTGGGAACATGCAAAGATTTGCAAGGGGGGGGGGGGTAAGGGATAGAGGTGTCAGTTTAGCCCACGACAGAAGGGGGAGAGGTCGTATCGCTTGAGGCCACAGGGAAAAGGATCTCCTGTGGCGTTCTGTGCTACATCTTGGTGGAACCAGTCTGTTGCTGAAGGTGCTCCTCAGGTTGACCTCTCTTGCCCAGAGTAGGGGAAATCGAGGACCAGAGGACATAGGTTCAAGGTGAAGGGGAAAAGATTTAATAGGAATCTGAGGGGGCAACTTTTTCCACACAAAGGGCAGTGGGTGTATGGAACAAGCTGCCAGAGGAGGTAGTTGAAGCAGGGAATATGCCAACGTTTAAGAAACAGTTCGACAGGTACATGGATAGGACAGGTTTGGAGGGATATGGACCAAACACAGGCAGGTGGGACTAGTGTAGCTGTGGGCTGAGCTGTATTGCCCAGGATGCTCTGCAGTTTGAGGAGCATCCTCCCCTCCAAGACCACCTCCCATGAATCCAACCCCCAGGACAGAGCCAGCCTTCCTGATGAGCTTGTTAATTCTGTTGCCATCTGCGGCCTTCGCCCTTCTGCCTCAGCACACGGCAGAGAAGAAGATGGCACTGGCCACCATCGATTGATAGAACATCTGCAGCATCATACAGCAGATTTTGAAAGAGTGGAGCCTCCTCAGAAAGTACAGACGGCTCGGTCCTTTCTTATGCAGTGCCACAGCGTTCCTGGACCAGTCCAGTTTACTGTCCAGCTATACTCCAGGGAACTTGTATTCCATGGTAAACTGCAAATCCACACCCATGATGTAGACAGGGGGCAGGAGTGTTCCTCTCCTCCTAAAGTCCACCTCAACTCCTCAATCTGGTCAGTGTTGAGCTGCAAGGATCCTAGCAGGAACGATGGTGGAACAGCAACAGCAGGAATTTCTGGGCATAATCCAGAAGATACAGGATCATTTCATTCCAAAGAGGAAGAAAGTTTCTAAGGGGAGTAAGAGGCAACTGTGGCTGACAAGCGAAGTTAGGGTTGGAATAAAACTGAAAGAAAAGGTGTAACGTAGCAAAGAGTAGTGGGAAGCCAGAGGATTGGGAAACTTTCAAAGGACAACAGAAGGTAACAAAAAGGGCAATATGGGGTGAAAAGATGAAGTACGAGGGTGAACTGGCAAAGAATATAAAGAAAGGTAGTAATACTTTCATTAGGTATGTTAAGAGAAAAAAGATTAGTAAAGACAAATGTGGGTCCCTTGAAGGCAGAAACAGGTGGAATTATTATTGGAAACAGGGAAATGGCAGAAGAGTTGAACAGGTACTTTGGTTCTGTCTTCACTTGGGAAGACACAAACAATCTCCCAGATGTACTAGAGGACAGAGGATCTAGGGAGTCAGAGGAACTGAAAGAAATTTGCATTAGGCGAGAAATAGTATTGGGTAGACTGATGGGACTGAAGGCTGATAGATCCCCAGGGCCTGATGGTCTGCATCCCAGGGAACTCAAGGATGTGGCTCTAAAAATCATGGATGCATTGGTGATAATTTTCCAATGTTCTATAGATTCAGGATCAGTTCCTGCGGATTGGAGGGTAGCTAATGTCATCCCACTTTTTACACCCAGGGAGCATCTGTCAAAGCAAATATACCACTGACAGTGTTGCTTTGTCAGTCCAAGATTTCACACACAGGTGGGGAAGATGCTGGAGTCAATTATTAAAGAAGTAATAACGGCGCATTTGCATAGCAGTAAAAGGATTGGTCCGAGTCAGCATGGATTTATGAGAGGGAAATCCTGCTTGACTAATCTTCTGGAATTTTTGAGGATGTGACAAGTAAAATGGATAAAGGAGCGCCAGTGGATGTAGTGTATCTGGACTTTCAGAAAGCCTTTGATAAGATTCCACACAGGAGATTAGTGAGCAAAATAAGAGCACGTGGTATTGGGGTTGGGGTACTGTCATGGATAGAGAATTAAGGGCCTGTCCCACTAGCATGCAACTCTATGCGATGAGCGCGACCTAACGTAGTCGCTTGAGCCGTCCGGCGTCGCGGGGCCGGTCCCACTTCGATCGCCGAAGCCGTGCAGAATTGTGCGGCGTTCATCCCAACATCGCGCGGGGCTCCGAAAAACTATGTTCAAAAATTCCGCGTGGCAACGGCTTGTCGGCTCGCAGTCGCCTCGACGCATTACACACCGTCTCGACGTCGTGCCTCCGTGACCCTGTATGTGTGTGGCTCCGTGGCCCTCTGTGTGTGTGTGCCTCTGTGCCCCTCTCTGTGTGCCCCTCTCTGTCCTGGCGAACTTACCTTTAAGACTTCGCTCCAAGTTCGCCTCACTTTGCGCCGCGTTGCGCCACTCACCCAACCTCCGCGCAGCCCTCGCTGCCGGATTGGTCACGCTTGCCGCATCCAGGCGCATGCTGGTGGGAACAGGGATCACCCGACCTCTGCGCGGCCCCCGCTTCTATTTTGATCGCGCTCATCGCATGGAGTCGGATGCTTTTAGGACAGGCCCTTTAGTTGACAGACAGGAAACAAAGAGTAGGAATAAACGGGTCCCTGTCAGAATGGCAGGCAGTGGCGAGTGGAGTGCCGCAAGGCTCAGTGCTGGGACTACAACTATTTACAATATATATTAATGATTTAGTTGATGGGATGAAAAGTAACATTAGCAAATTTGCAGATGACACAAAACTACGAGGTTGCATGGTGACTTGGACAGGTTGTGCGAGTGGGCAGATGCAGTATAATGGAGGTAAATATGAGGTTATCCACTTTGGCGGCAAGAACAAGGAGGCAGCTTATTATCTCAATGGTGTCAGATTAGGAAAAAGGGAAGTGCAACGATATCTGAGTGTTCTTGTACATTAATCACTGAAAGTAAACATGCAGGTACAACAGGCAGTGAAGAAAGCTAATGGCATATTGGCCTTCATAACGTGAGTAGTTGAGTATAGGAGTAAAGAGGTCCTTCTGCAGTTGTACAGGGCCCAGTGAGAGCACATCTGGAGTATTGTGTGCAGTTTTGGTTTCCTAATTTGAGGAAGGACATCCTTGCTATTGAGGCAGTGCAGCGTAGGTTTACAAGGTTAATCCCTGGGATGGCAGGACTGTCACATGAGGAAAGATTGGAAAGACTGGGCTTGTATTCACTGGAATTTAGAAGGATGAGAGGGGATCTTATAGAGGCTTACAAAATTCTCTATAAAATTATATATACAAAAAATTATAAAAGGACTGGACAAGCTAGATGCAGTAAAATGTTCCCAATGTCGGGAGAGTCCAGAACCAGGGGCCAGTCTAAGAATATAGGGGAGGTCATTTAAGTCTGAGGTGAGAAAAAACTTTTTTACCCAGAGAATTGTGAATTTGTGGAATTCTCTGTCGCAGAAGGCAGTGGAGGCCAATTCACTGGATGAATTTAAAAGAGAGTTAGATAGAGTTCTCGGGGCTAGCGGAATCAAGGGATATGGAGATAAGGCAGGCACGGGTTACTGATTATGGATTATTAAAATCATCCTGGGCAGGACCTTGAAATGGTAGGGCTCTCGGAGAGTTGCAGAGCAGAGGGACGAAGAGTACAAATACATAGTTCCCCAAAAGTGGCATTGGAGGTAGACAAGATGCAGTCAGGGAATTCAATATAAAATGTGGACATTATGTTACAGTTGTAGAAGACATTGGTGAGTTTGCAATTAGAGTAGTGTGCGATGTTTTTGTCACCCTACTATAAGATATAGAGATGCTATTCAGCATTGAATATTACATGAAATATTATAACACAATTAGAATTAGCTCCAACAGACAGAATTAATGCAACTAAAACCATTAGCATCTTACATTGCATGGAAACTTTCCCAGATATTCCCTGTATAAAAGGCCTATCCAGGCGAGATATTTGATGAGAGCTGTCAGGGTGACTGACCTCTGGCAGATCTTCCCAGAGATTCTGCAGGTGTCCACTGGCCATGCGAGAAGAAATAAGGTTCATTATCAGTCATAATTTGTTCAGTCCATATATGTAACAAATTTAATTGTCTATGTTGGGTGAAATTCCCCACAAATTGCTTCCTCAAAGGAATTTGGTCGTGGGAGGCCAAGAACCAAAGGGAAAGCAAGGTGTTTCATCTAAACATGGACTCTGTCCTGAAGATAGTTCCAATTTCCCGAAGCACATTACCAAAATCAGGAAATCAGATTCAAATGATTTAAATAGATTCAAATAGAAGGAACCCGCTATTTTTTGCTTGTAAACACCAGCCGGCTCAGCACATCTACCTCGTCTCCCGAATGCTTCATGTTAGCCATGCACGTCCACCGCTCACGGTTATGACAAGTTTGCATAACTGTTAGAGAGCAATCTAAATGGCGTCAAGTTGGGAACAGGGGAAGTGCAACCGGATCTGGGGGTCCTTGTTCATCAGTCTATGAAAGTAAGCCTGCAGGTACAGCAGGCAGTGAAGAGAGCGAATGGCATGTTGGCCTTTATAACAAGAGGAATCGAATATTAATTTGATTTTATTATTTGTCATTCGAACCTCAAGAGGCTCGAACGAAACTCCGTTTCTACATGCCATACATAATTCATTAAAAAAAACAGACAATTCAATTCACACAAACATCCATCACAGTGAATCTCCTCCTCACTGTGATGGAAGGCAAAGTCTTCTCTCTCCCCCGCACCATCTCTCTCCCGAGGTCCAAGCTGCAGGCGGGCGGTGTTAAGTCCCACGGCCTTTGAGGTAGCGCCGGGCGATGTACGGCCCCGCTCTAGGCCCAAAGGTCACAGTTGGAGCCCCCGGCGGGCGTTGGAATGTCCCGCGGCCATGAAAGCCGCGCCGGGCGATGTACGGCCCCGCTCCGGGTCGCTCCAACCCCGCGACACGGGCTGGAGAAGCTGTGTTGCGGGAGCTCCGGAGAGCGGTCTCTCACCCGGACCCGCGAGCTCCCGATAGTCCACTGGTCTGCAGCTGGAGCTCGAGCTCAGGGGTCCAGCCGCAGCGGCGAGCCACCACCGCTCGAATATAGGAGCAAAGAGGTCCTTCTGCAGTTGTACCGAGCCATAGTGAGACCACACCTGGAGTATTGTGTGCAGTTTCGGTCCCCTAATTTGAGGAAGGACATTCTTGCTATTGAAGGAGTGCAGCGTAGGTTTACAAGGTTAATTCCCGGAAAGGGAAGACTGTCATATGCTGAGAGAATGGAGCAGCTGGGCTTGTACACTCTGGAGTTTAGAAGGATGAGAGGGGATCTCATTGAAACATAGAAGATTGTTAAGGGCTTGGACACACTAGAGGCAGGAAACATGTTCCCGATGTTGGGGGAGTCCAGAACCAGGAGCCACAGTTTAAGAGTAAGGGGTAAGCCATTTAGAACGGAGATGAGGAACCACTTTTTCTCACAGAGAGTGGTGAGTCTGTGGAATTCTCTGCCTCAGAGGGCGGTGGAGGCAGGTTCTCTGGATGGTTTCAAGAGAGAGCTCTTAAAAATAGCAGAGTCAGGAGATATGGGGAGAAGGCAGAAACAGGGTACTGATTGGGGATGATCAGCCATGATCACATTGAATGGCGGTGCTGGCTCGAAGGGCCGAATGGCCTCCTCCTGCACCTATTGTCTATTATCAATTACATGAAGTAGACATTCCACCAGTAATAAATGCAGAGGTGTAACAAGTAGTTCAGTCTTGGTCAAGATGTTAATGCAGGAATTGCGTGGTATTCACATGCTCATCGCCTCCCACCCAACTAATTTTGCTCTGTGCTGCCTGCATTTACAGTTGATTGTCAGGATAAGGAAGATCTATCAAAAAACAAAGCTGCTTTGGATAAATCTTTCATTTCCAAATGAAAGTAATCAGCAGCAAAATTAGAATCCTCCAGGCGTGCACACTTACTGGAGGACATTATAGTCCAAGAATGATCATTTCTTCGCGATCTTTCTCATTTGCCTTAACTATATATGGGATTGGGACATGCTGTTAAGTAGGCAACAGCAAGGCCTGTATTTTATCCAATGTTGCAGCTTCGTGGTCATCTTTCATAAATTATTTTATATTGTGCCTTCCCAAAATAACGGTGCTAGTCATAAGAATTTAATTGTTCTGTTTTGGTATTCATGACAATAAAACACTCTTGACTTCAATCACCGAAGTATAACTTAGTCATGAGCAAGAGGAACGATAGAATCTGAGCATTTGGGTAGTTGCATACTGTCAGGTCAACGTGCAACCTTGCAACTGGTACCATGTAGTCCAGTTGAACCTGTGAGACATTCTCATCCTCCATGGAAAGTCTGCTTTGACAGACCATGCAGAAGAGATCTTTGTGAACCAACGGCTGGAAAGGCGATGCAGCAACACACTGGGGAATTATTGTGTATTGTCTGTTCTTTAAGTGTATCGCTGCTGGCAAATTCATTTCACTGCACCTTCGGGTGCATGTGACGAATAAAATTGACTTTGAATGCACAGGGCTAGTCAGAGCACTAAAGACGACATGGCCACCCACTGCAGCCAAGAAGTCTCCAGCCGTGATGATTTATCATACCACCGGACTGACTTCTGCGGCCGAGAGGGTGGGGTTGTTACAGTGCAACAGCTTCTCCACCTTAAACCCATTCGCATGCAGGTTTTTGTGCAGCCCTCATCTCCGACTCATAAGCCATGTCAGAACTCACTAAAATTGAGACTGCACAGGCCGCCATCATCGTTACTGACGGGCTACCACCACTCCGATCACAAGAAACTACAAAATTAAAAAAGTTGAAAAGAGGCTAGAGAAACATTTCAAAGGCTGAGATTCTATCAAAGTCTTAAAAATAAGGCTCCAGCAAAATTTCCAAATCAGCAATTCCAATCTTGGCAAGAAGATTTGTCTGAAGATTCCCTGCTGGTTTTTATGGAACAGAAACAATATCCAGATGTATCAGTTTGTATTTTCCAGCACAATGTACCTGCCAAATTTCCAGATGTCCCAGATAAAAAGACATCTGGAAATGAGTGACTACACGGCCTCTAAGGTGGGCAACCAAAAGCAATTTGCTGTTGGAGATGTCAAGCAGAGATTTCTTACTATCTACTTCAGCCAACCATTCACCTGGTAAATCATGAAAATGAACAGATATGCAACTTTGATTTTTCCAGTATCTGCAGTTCTTTCTTAAACATTTTGTCTACTCCACTGTGAAATCTTGTCAAGGTATGGCTACTTTGAAGAACTTCTTCTCCTCCCTCTGAAAAAAAGGGTCTCGACCCGAAATGTCACCTATTCCTTCGCTCCATAGATGTGAAATGATTAAATGCTTTTAAATATATAAAAGATATATAATGGAATCCTGGACGAGGTTATAGCTTATATTTTGTTTCAAGCAGGCCTTTTTCAGTGGATTGATAAGAGAGATAGGCCCGGGCTTGCCTCAAGTTGCTGTGTATTGAGACAATGACCGATGCCTTTGAAATGTGTCTACCAATTGATGAGAAAGAGAAGCTCAGATTTGTCTCAGCGATGTATATGCTGACAATGACCGATGCCTTTGAGATGTCTTGTCTTGAAAGTACCAACCGATAAGATGCCTTTGAAATGTGTCTACCAAGAGGCAAGAGCTCAGCCGCATCCTATGGTAATGTGTATTGACTGTATCCTTGACCATGACTAACATCTTTGGAATGTGACACACACACACAGTATAAAACATCACTGCAACTCTTTGTTCATTGAAGTGGTGGCACGGGGGAAGTCAAGTGTCTGTTGCTTACTTGACTGGTGCATCCCCGTCACTTACCGGCCAATGATCAGTAAAGCTCGCATTGGTCTAACTAACCTTTTTGCGAGTTGTCTGTTTATTAAGAAGCAAACCTTACCAGATGCTGAGTTTCTCCAGCATTTTTGCCTACCTGCAACCATAAAATGTATTTTTTGGATTCGGGCCTTGAGCCTGGGCCCAGTATTTAGAGCCTATCTCCAATATCCTTTGAGCAAGTGATGATTAAGATATTCATACAATACAGTGGGTGGGGAATACCAGGATTGCGACTCGATGACCACAAAGAAACACAACATATTGCCAATTCACAATGCTGTAAAATTAAAGAGGTTGCAGGTGTTCCAATGCCAGGTTGCCTTCATGCTTCTCAGAGAAAGACGTTTCTCAGTGAGAAGCTGTCAGAGTAGCCAACAGAATATTTTGCAGGTGGTGAACTATATTAATGCTGGTCACATAAAGATACAAATAGTAGAGTCTGTCCAAGGTGGATATTTAGAACATAGAAGAGCACGGCACAGGAACAGACCCTTCGGCCAACAATGTTTGTGCCGAAACACAATACCAAGCTGAATTGATCACGACAGCCTACACATGATCCATACCCCTCTATTCACAGTACCTCCATGTGCCTATCCAAAAGCCTCAAATGCCACTATCATATATCTGCCTCCACCATCACCATGGCAATGCATTCAAGGCCCCCACCTCCCTGTGTAACAAAAGCTCACCCCAGGCATCTCCATTAAAACTTTCCCCCTATCACCTTATAGCTATGCCCCCTAGCATTGGATATTTCCACCCTTGGAAAAAGGTCGGATTGTCTACCAATTGCCTCCCAATTTCATATACTTCTCTCATCTCCCCTCACCCTCCGATGATCCAGAGGAAAAAAAATATCCAAGGCTTTACAACCTATCCCTGTAGCTGAAACACTGTAGCTTCCACTTCCTTCCAGTAATGGGGCAATCAGAACTGCATGCAATATTCAAAATGTGGCCTAACCATAGTCCTATATAGCTGCGCCATGACTTCCCGACTCTTATACACAATGCCCCTCGATATCACCCCATCTACTTGTGCTGCCATCTTTAGCAAGCTATGAACATGGACTCCAAGATCCATCTGCACATCGTGTAGTAAAGGGCCTGTCCCACTTGGGCGTCAGATGGCGCGCAAAGATTTTGTACATCTCAAAATCCTGGGGCATCATGCGCGACCGCGCGTCACTGCCTAAGTCACCACACACCATGCACGCATCACGTGCGCAGCACGAAGCACGTGTCGTGAGGCGTAAATGTCGCGCAAATTACGCCGAAGTGGGATATGCCCTTGAGGGTTTTGGAATTAATTGCATACTCTCTTTACATTCAACCTCTCAAAATGCAACACATCACACTTGCCCATGCAAAACTGCTTCTGCCATTTCTTCGCTCATGTCTGCAGCCGACCCATATCCCATTGTATCTTCAGATGGATGCAGTATTCTACTACATGATCAGGTGAATGAAACTGTTTGCAATTTTATTGTTCCATGTGAAAACATAGAAAGGAAAAGGACACCACGTTACACAAAATGTATTGTGTATTCTGATGCCATTTTCGGAAAGTTCCCATCAATATGCTATCTTTTCTTATATTTTTTGTTGATACTATGTTAGTCATGAACCCAATAAAGTGCTTGTCAACTTTTTTTGAATTAATTTGAAATTTGACTCCCTTTGTCACATTCGTGTGCAGTATTGTTAAAAGACACAAATACAAATTGCTTTAAAAACAAATCCTTTATTAACCATTTAAATTCCACAAGATGCCATGGCTGGGTTTGAACTCAAATAGCCGGATTGTTATCACTGCAAAGAAATACATACTTATAGTACATAAACCTATTGAAACACAGCAAGAAATCACTCAAACACAGGAGACTGAAGGATGTCAACTATTAAAAGCACTTGCATTTGGCATTTTATATTCTCTACTGCTAGGAAACTGCTTTGCATCCTCTTCAAAATTCACAATCCATCCCAATTTAGCATTGCAGGCAAACTTTAGAACATTGCATTTGGCTCCATCACCCACACCTTGAGCCATACTGCATTATGAACCACTCAGACCCAAGCACTGATCTAGACTGCATCCCACTAGTTGCTGATCAGAGAGATTCAGTTAAAAGTACTATGGGTGCAATGTAATAGAGCTAAACCTGCTCATCCAGTAGTTGGAAAAGCAGAAAGCTTGGGAATTATTTAAATGGCGTTAGATTGAGAAATGATGATTATTTATTTATTTTTTAAAGTGACTCCGATGTCCTTGTACACTGGTCACTTGTAGTACGCATTCAAGACAATAAATAGTTAAGGTCAATTGGCCTTCACTACAGGAAGATTTAAACACAAGCAAGAATATTTTGCTACAATTATTACAGGACTTTCATAAACAGACAGACTCGATGTGGGCAAGATGTTTCTCTGGCTGTTACATCTCAAATGAAGGGAGGATGTTGTCACAAGGCTAGACATTTAGGAGTAATAAGACGCATTTATTTACTATGTCACGTGTTGAACCTCAAATTGATCAGTACAGAGGATTGTAAAAGTCAGGTAGACGATTTATTTTTAAAAGCAGAAAAACATTTTATATATAAAGGACATCTGATGTTTGATAGGTCCTGGTGTCAGCGGCTATCGGGAGAAGTAAGGAGAATGGGGTTAGAAGGGAGAGACAGATCAACCATAATTGAAATCTGGGGTAGATGTGATGGGCCGAATGGCCTAATTCTACTCCTCTCACTTATGACATCTATGTAGAGAGAACAAGAAAATGGTATTGAGATGGAGAATTATCCATCTAGTGAAAATCGAAGCAAATGTAAAGGACCACTGGTCTAATTTTCTATGTTAATATAATAATGCGTTTATTTTTGTGATATGCAGTTTGTATTTTAATTAAATTGAGCAATATGGTCCCATCAGCATTACTGTTTGCGTTGAGTGGATAAACTGGAATTTTTGAAGCACTTTACTAATTTCTTGTCCATGGGCTGTAAATGAATGGGGGTTGGGATGCTGCGAAAGATTAATAATAAAAAGAAAACAGGATGTATAATCATCAGCATTCTTTTCACATCATCTCCCATGCCTCGTTTGGAGAATTTGCCAGATTTGCTGGCTGTCCATAGGTAAAACCTTTGAGATATTCTCAAGTTGATATTGTCCATAATTTGGAAAATAAACAAAACGTTGGTCAATATAGCAATCTTGCTACCATCGCGTTGAATCACATCAAAGGCACACACGACTAATAACAAAGAACATTACCAAGAGAAGAGGGGAAACTAATTCTGCCATTTGTAAGAGCAAACATTCGCATGTACGTCGGATGTTTGAATGAAATAACATTATACTGCAGGAGCTGATTTGTATATAGGGGTGTCCATAAACCAGGCATTAGTAACATGGGGATGCCCATAGCACCTGCAGATTTATTGTGAATGGTAGTTCTGCAGTGCTGGAAAGTTATGATCTCACATTCACTTTGTTTACACGAGGAGCTGATTTAAAGTACAGGTGAAAACTGGAAAAATACATACGTTTATTTACACTAAATAACATGAATTGTCGAGTTTGCAAACAAAAGCTGAGCTGGCAGACCAGAAGATCACCTCGGAGTTGCGGCAGTAGGCAAACAGCTTTCTCCATCTCATTGTTGTCAATCTATGGAACTCAGCAACTGTGACATATCTGCTTAGCCTTGCACTGTGCTGCTACCAGCTAGCAACAAAAAAAATATGGACTTTTGAATGGCAATAGGTGTGTGTCTTATTGATGTCCAGTGGATAGACAAGATATATTTCAGATTTGGTACAGGAAAGGAACTAGTATTAAACCTCCAGCTGCTCGACCAACGGCAGAAAACCAGCATCACCACCATGTATTTTCAATGGTCTTGGAATTTTATCAACCCCCAAAACAGCTTGACCCCCCTCGACCATGGTCAATCTTCTTCTTTCGTGTGGCGTGCACAGCCTAAGGGTGTTGAACAACGTGTTCTATTTGATCTTCTATTTGTGCACGTCGAGTTGATTGCATTAGTCGAAACAGGGCGGACCACGTGAAAGTTGCAATCTTCCACCCACCATGGCCAATTAATTTGGGTTATTAGGGCATGGGGGGCATGGGGGGGGGTAAAAGAACGAAAGCATAATAAAAACAAAACATACACATGTTGAATTTAGAGATGCAGCGCAGAAACAGGCACCTCGGCCCACCAAGTCCAAGCTAACCAGCGAATCCCGCACACTAACACCATCCTACACACACACCAGGGACAATTTACATTTATACCAAGCCAATTAACCTACAAACCTGTCCGTCTTTGGAGTGTGGGAGGAAACTGGAGATCCCGGAGAAAACCCACGCAGATCATGCGGAGAATGTACAAACTTTGTGCAGACAGCACCCGCAGTCAGGACCGAACCCGTTGCTTTACCTTTTTTTGCATTCTGTTTTCTGTCCTTAACATCACTGTCAGTCATTGGCATTTCTATTTGATACTCAACTTAAGTGGAAGAGGTTCTTCAGATTCCCACACGTCTAAAGTCAACACCCAGCTTCTGTTCCAATTTACACACAACTGGTTTTGGACTCAACATGCAGATAATAGACTGACCAGTTCTAATAGACTGTATTAGTGTGTTTAAAAAAACCCAAAAACCTCCCATGAATGGCCACTCACCTCTTTGGCATTCACACAAACAAGCATCCACACAAGGTATCTTCTAATTACAGCTGGTTAAAACCTCAAATACCTTATATTTGGCAGTCATATAATTGCATGCATGAATATTTGAACCACAAATCTGTGTAGGTCCATATAAATTATAGATAGAAACACAGGAATGCAGATACTGAAATCCTGAGCAAAACAGTGCCAAAGTCACTCTAGTGGGCAATGCAGTATCTGTGGAGGAAATGCTTAGGTCAGGACCCTTCTTTAGACATGTCCTGGATAACACTACCCATTTGCTGCAGTAAATCAGTTGGTCCAAAACAGTTCACCCTTCTTGGCTCCAGTCTCCAATACCTTCTACAGTTTATCAGTATTGTTTCCAGGTGCAGTCGGTAAATGAGAATTGAGCTACAATTCTTAAATGGGAAGAAATGTCAAAGACAAGAGCAAGGCTTTGAGGTGAGAGGGGCAGAGTTTAAAGGAGATGCAAGGAGCAGGGTTTTTTTTTTTGAGAGAGGGGCGGACACCAGGAACATGCTGCCAGGGGCGGTGGTGGAGGAAGTTATGATAGAAGCATTTAAGAGGCTTTTTGTTGGCACATGGGCATGCAGTGAACAGAATGCAATGGTTCATGTGCAGACAGATGAGATTAGTCTATCTCTGCATCATGTCCGGCACAGACATTATGGACCGAAGGGCCTGTGTGCAAGGCGATGGTGGCGACGGATGCAGGGAGTAAAGATGCCGGGAGGTGGATTGGTGTCTTGCCTCATAAACATTCTGCACGCTAGGAGGTTACTGCAGGGGATGCCTCTGGGGCTCGGAGGCAGAGCGGTGGCCGAGTGCGGTGAGAGGTGAAGGTTTGTGGTCGATGTGCCCAGATTGCAGCATTGGCGGACTGGGCCACAGGAGGCCCTGCAGCAGCCTGGGTCTCGTGTGGATTGGATGCCACTCCAAATAGTCGAGCGCATGGATTGGAGGTGGCTTGGAGCGGTGGAACAGCAGTCGAAGACCAACAACTTCTCTTGGCCAGGCCAACCTTGCAATGTCACCCGTAGAAAGGGCCCTTTAAGGCCAAGTTATGACCGCTTGGACTTGAATCGTGAATCGTGAGAAATGGTGCCAAAACATGGCGACTTTTGGATACAGTCCCAGAGTACTATTTCTGTACACTTATGCCCCTGTCCCACCTTGGAAACCTGAACGGAAACCTCTGGAGACTTTGCGTCCCACCCAAGGTTTCCGTGCGGTTCCCGGAGGTTTTTGTCATTCTCGCTAATGGTCAAAAGTGGTTTCCGCTTCTGCTATGTTCCGGCAATTATTTCAAAAAAAATGCAAAACCGGCTGCGACTAAAAATAGGTTGCCGTTTTAAAAATCGGTAATTTTTTAGTCGAAGCTGGTTGCGATGCTAGTTGAAAGTGGTTGCCGTAGGTTGCAGGTAGTGGAAGGTAAGACCTTTTTTCACCCAGTTTTATTCCACCAGGGAGGTCTTACCTTCCACTACCTGCAACCTCCGGCAACCACCATCAACGAGCATCGCAACCGGCTTCGACTAAAAAAAAAACAACGATTTTTAAAACTGAAACCACTTTCGACTGACCAAAACCTCCGGGATCCGCACGGAAACCTTGGGTAGAGCTCGAAGTCTCCAGAGGTTTTCGTTCAGGTTTTCCCCAAGTGGGACAGGGGCATTATACTCAACTAAGATTGAACTCATGTATAGTAACACTTGTACTGAATTAAAACTGAATTTTACTGTAGCTCGTTACATGTGACAAAGTACCATTGGTTCTTTGCTGGGCTTGTACACTCTGGAGTTTGGAAGGATGAGAGGGCATCTCATTGAAACGTATAAGATTGTTAAGGGCTTGGACACACTATAGGCAGGAAACATGTCCCCAATGTTGGGGGAGTCCAGAACCAGGGGCCACAGTTCAAGAATAAGGAGCAAGCCATTTAGAACGGAGACGAGGAAACACTTTTTTCTCACAGAGAGTGGCGAGTCTGTGGAATTCTCTGCCTCAGAGGGCGGTGAAGGCAGGCTCTCTGGATGCTTCCAAGAGAGGGCTAGACAGGGCTCTTAAAAATAGTGGAGTCAAGGGATATGGGGAGAAGGCAGGAACGGGGTACTGATTGGGGATGATCAGCCATGATCACATTGAATGCGGTGCTGGCTCAAAGGGCCGAATGGCCTACTCCTGCACCTATTGTCGCTGCACTTCTGTACGTTCTATGTTAAGTTACTTGTATTGTGTTGACGTGACCAATTTCATTTCGGAGTCACGTGAGTGACTTCGTGAAGAGCCCGCCGGCGCGCATGCTCGACATATCGTCGTACCGCGTTGCTGCGACGGCTGACGGAGGAGCGTGCTCCTCGCCAGCCCTTCATAAGGGAACCACGCAGGTAAGTATGCTACCTTACGTTGGTGGTTCTTGTTGTGTTTGCTTCACAGCAAGAACATGGATGGGAGTCTAAGAGGCCGGAGTTCGAGGAGAAGTCGCCGGCCAGCAGTTCCGGAGCGAGAGTTGTCGGGGGTACCTGCAACGCAGACCGGAACGAGGGCGGAGATGTCGGTGAGCTCTGTATTTTCAGGTCCGGACCCGCCCGCACACCACAGCTCGGAGGAGTTCGATGAGGAGGAATGTGGTGTGCCGCCAGAGCAGGACGACCCTGCCATGGCAGTCAGGTCGTCAGCAGGCTTGCTGACGGCCTCGAGCAGAAGGGTCCGTGCGGCTGCACGGCCCGCTTCACGAAGCCCCCTGAGGAGGGGAAGGGCAGGAGCCCAAAAGCCTAACCCTGTCGGGGCTAAGGCTCTGCCTGTCGCCAAGGAGCGGTCAGGTTCTAGGACGGGACCCGGGGCAGCTGTGAGGTCCAGCCGTCGCCCCCCAACTTCCGACGCCGGGACGAGTCAGTTGGGGGTCCCGTCACGGTCGCCGAGCCCCCCATGGATGGGTGGGCGAGACCATGCGTCGGCAAGGTCCACGATGTGGGCAGCTGGCAAGCCTGCACGGGCCCAAGGTATCCAGGCTTCGGCTGGTGCCGACACCATGCCGCATCTGTCCTTAGAGGCAACGGCTTCCGCTCCCGCTATACGGAGGCGGTTGAACACGCCCGTGCAGGAATCGCGCAGTTTCGCCTCGGCGGCTGTCGACGACAACTACCGGCACCGGCAGGGCCTCGACGAGGTGCGGGCCGATGACAGGAGCCCCGGCCAATTTTCAGAGCTCGAGGACTCCGACCACCTGAGTGTTCAGGGTGAAGGGCGTATTGACCGTATAGAGCGGCTGCTGGAACGTCTCCTTCAACAACAACAGGCATCCAGCAGCGACAGGCACAGGGCTTCATCACCAGCTTCATACACCAGCCTGGAGCAGCAGGACGAGGAGGCAGTGGTCGATCCCATCCCACCCCCGCCTGAGTTACCGGCGGAGGACCTCCTCGATGTGGCCACCAAGTTTGCAGCCCCTCAATCCTTGGGGCTTCCTATCAATACAAAACTGGCAGCCACTGTGGACTTCCTAAATAATCACCAGCTTCAGGAGGAAGTTCTACTACAAGCCATGAGCCGTCACAAGGCTCCATCAAACTGCAACTCCCTCAACGTGCCTGTGGTCAATACGCCAATCTGGGGCAACATCAGTGCGGCTATCCGTCAGCAGGAACTAAAGATTCAGCGGATCCTGAAACTCCTCACGGCCGGGATTACTGCTTTTGTGCGGTCGGTCGACGGAGAGGAGCTTAATTTGGACCAGGAGGATGCCCTGGCGCTTCTATGCGCTACTCAAAATGAAATCAACGGCTTTCGGAAAAATAGCATCCGCCCAGCGCTCAACCCCAAATTTGCAGGGTTGTGCAAACCACCGCCGCCGCCCCGTCAGCTCTTTGGCGAAGACCTTGCCAAAAGGGTCAGAGAGCTTGATGAACAAGCCAAGACCGTGGGGTTCATGCGCTCTCAGAGTGCCCCATCGAGCTCCAAAGCTCCGCTTGGCCGCTCACGAGGGTCTGCCAGCACGTCTACCAGGAATTACCCTCCAGCTCCAAACCGATATCAACCACCCCAACCACAGGGGTCTTTTTTAGGACAGGCTCGGCAGAAGCCGAGATGGAAAATGAGGAAGCCACGACCTCAAACCAACCCAGCACCTCTACGTCCACCCACTCGTGTCAGGGACCGCCGGTAACCACAGAGGTGAGGCGGTCTGGTTCTCTTTTTTCTCTTTGTTTAACCTCACATGTTGGTGGGCGTTTGCGGTTGTTTGCGGGTGCATGGGGTGATATTACCAGTGATGAGTATGTGTTACGGAATATTCAGGGCCATAGCATTGAGTTTATTAATGGGGACATCCCTCCGTCTCAGCATAGACCGGGTCGTATGTTTAAACTAACGGCTGCGGAACAGTCCGTAGGCTATAGGGAAATTTTAAGGTTGGAACAGAAAGGGGTCATAGAGAAAACGGTTCATGAGCCCGTTGAATTTGTTTCCAATATTTTTACCCGACCTAAGAAAGATGGAGGCTGTAGAGTCATTATTGATCTGACCACTCTGAATAACTTTGTAACATATACTCATTTTAAAATGGACACGTTTGAAACGGCCAAATCATTGATCTCACAAGGGTGCTTTATGGCATGTATTGATTTACAGGATGCGTACTATACCGTACCCATGCAAAAATATTACAGAAGGTTCTTAAAATTTATCTGGATGGACCAGCTGTGGCAATATAGGGCGTTGCCTAATGGGCTCACCACAGCCCCTCGATTATTTACTAAATTGGTGAAGCCAATTATGGCTTATTTAAGACAACAACATCATATCGTTATGGCCTATTTAGATGATATTTTAATTATCGGACACACCTTGGAATCAGCTCAATAAGGGGTTGCAGCTGCGGTCAATTTGTTCCAACAGCTTGGGTTCATTGTTCATCCAGAAAAATCTAAGTTCTGCCCCACCCAGGTAATTAATTATCTGGGGTTCCAGGTGAATTCCATTAGCATGAGAGTCACCATACCAATTAACAAAATTGAGGAGGTAACACAGGTGTGTACAGATTTACTCAATACTCGTATACCATCGATTCGTCACACAGCTACTGTCATTGGCAAGATTGTGGCTTTGTTTCCGGCAGCCCGGTATGGACCTCTGCATTATCAAAACTTGCAGAGAGCCAAGATTGCTGCGCTGCGACGGCATGCTGGTCATTATGATCGATCAATGCAGCTGCCGCCTGCAGTATTGGATGAGTTACGATGGTGGGTTTGCCACATTAGTAACTCGTTTAAAACTATTTTTGAGGCGAAACCGATGATATACTTACAAACTGATGCGAGCTCTGATGGCTGGGGAGCTACGAATCAACATTCTAGTTGTGGGGGCCGATGGGATACCCTTGAGAATACAATGTTGGTATCACAAGGGATCAACTATTTGGAGCTGCTTGCAGCGTTTCACGGACTTCGTGCATATTGTTCCAAGATCTTGGGAGCACATGTCCGGCTCCAAATAGACAACACCACAGCGGTGGCGTATTTAAATCACATGGGCGGTACCAGGTCAGTTTCATGTGATAAATTAGCTAATTCAATTTGGCTCTGGTGTGTCAAGAGAGACATTTGGATTTCAGCCACCTATTTGCCAGGTGAGCTTAATTTTGTGGCGGACGCCAGGTCACGCAAGTTCAATGATAATATTGAATGGATGTTACATCCTGAAATTTTTGCAAAAATCACAGCCAAATTTGGGAAACCGGACATTGACCTTTTTGCGTCCCGGTTGAACCATCAGGTACCAACCTACGTCTCGTGGGAACCAGATCCTGGGGCTATAGCGTTAGATGCATTCTCGCTAGACTGGGGGAATTGCTTTTTCTATGCATTCCCTCCGTTTTGCCTCATCAGTCGGGTATTACGAAAAATTCAGATGGATGGTGCCAAGGGCATCCTTATCATACCCGACTGGCCTACACAGCCGTGGTATCCGATGGTCTTTGACACGCTCAGTGAACCTTGGGTCCGTTTGCAGGGTAGCCCAGAATTAGTTACTCACCCTGTTTCAGGGGAGCCACATCCCTGCCATGGCTATTTAAATTTGTTGGCTTGCAGATTCTGAATTGGCCTTTAGTTGGATACGGCCTTTCTACCCGGACCATGGATACCATTGCAGCGTCGTGCCGAGAGTCTACAAGGCGAAGATACCGCTCTCACATCAGGAAGTGGGAAGCCTTCTGCAGCCGCTCTCGCATCACGTACGATGCCGTGACTATAACCGACGTCCTGGAATTCCTCGCGGGGTTGCACCATGATGAACACTTAAGCTACAGTGCCATCAACAGCGCCAGGAGCGCTCTATCATTCTACCTCAATATTGAGGTGGGATCCAACAAGCTAGTGTCCAGGCTCATGCGGGGTATTTTCAATACGAATCCGCCTACACCACGCTACAATATCACCTGGGATGTCAGGGTAGTTTTAGCTCTGCTCAGGACGTGGTCCCCCATGGAAGGGCTCCAGCTGGACAAACTCACCATGAAGCTGGTGATGTTACTAGCGCTGACTTCAGCACAGAGGGTACAGACACTCCATAAACTACGTGTCGACAGAATGATGTCTACCCCCACAGAAGTAGTTTTCTTTGTTGACGAGCTACTAAAGCAGCATAGACCTGGGTGCACAGGGCTGCAGCTGAAGTTCCCGGCATACCCCGCAGATGCTAGGCTATGTTTAGCCTCCCACATCCGTTACTACGTCAAGGTGACGGCAAGCATCAGAGGAAAGGAGAGATACCTGCTTGTCACTCATAAGAGACCTCACCATCGAGTGACAACACAGACGATATCCAGGTGGCTTCGAGTCGTCTTGGGTAAGTCAGGTATCGACACTAATGTGTTCAAATCTCATTCCACCAGGGCTGCATCGACGTCGGCGGCGAGGGTCATGGAGGTGCCCATGGACCATATTCTCGCCACAGCAGGATGGGCTAATGAAGCGGTGTTCCAGCGTTTCTACAACCGGCCTGTCGCTGCGCCTCTACAGTTCGCAGAAGCCGTACTAGATGCGGGGCAAGAACGTGGAGATGTCCCCGAATAAGGGGTTTTTGATTTGTTGTTAATAAATATGATTTGTTTTGCAGTATGGACTAGTCAGCACGTTATTCCTCCCATCCATCCCTGGTAGTGGTGTGACAGCATGGACGTGGTCCAGGGCGTGTCATCACAGAAGCTTTGAAGTCTTCACGAAGTCACTCACGTGACTCCGAAATGAAATAGTAAGATTGAACGAGAACTTACCAGTTCGAAGGTTGATCTTTATTTCATGAGGAGTCGAAGTGAGGGATTTCGTGCCCTCCTCGCCCAACCCTCAATCACCTTCATCTGGTAATCTTAGTCGTTTTCATTCTTACTATGTGAAGTCATTTCTTTTGATTGGTTTCTGTGATTCCACGCCGCTACTTTGAAGTATGTCGAGCATGCGCGCCGGCGGGCTCTTCACGAAATCCCTCACTTCGACTCCTCATGAAATAAAGATCAACCTTCGAACTGGTAAGTTCTCGTTCAATCTTACTATTCTCTCTGCTTGAGATACTTAGTTAAGGATAACTGAATATGTAACTTAACCCGAATCTAACGGGTCTATGCCAAATGTGTCAGATCCTGGTCTGGATAGCTGTGCACCTGGATTTCCTGGCGGGCCGCCCCTAGGTGGCGAGGATTGGAGACCACACCTCCACGGCCCTCGCCCTCAACATTGGCGCACCTCAGGGGCGTGTCCTCAGCCCCTTCCTGTATTCCATGCACACCCACAACTGTGTGACCCAACATGACACCAACACCATCGTCACGGACGATGCGGACCACACTACGGTCATGGGTCTGATCGCCATTGGAGACGGGTGGGCCTACAGAGAGAGGGTAGTGTCCCCGATACAACCGGTGGTGCCAGGCCAACAACCCGTCTCTAAACTTCGACAAGACCAAGGAGGCGATCGTCCACTACGGGGGGGGGGGGGGGGGGGGGGGAGGAGTGCACCCCTCAACAGCGTAGCGGTGGAGAGGGTGGAGAGCTTCAAGCTCCTCGGTGTCCACATCACAGAGGACCTGACCTGGACCACACACATTTCCATCAACACAAAACAGGAGCAGCAGAGTCTCTACAACCTCAGGCGACTGAAAAAAAAATCGGCCCAAGGGACTTTTACAGAGGCACTGAGGATAGCATCCTGACAGGCTGCGTCTCCACCTGGCATGGCACGGCCGAAGGGCTTTTGCAGAGAGTGGTGCCGACAGCCCAGCGCTTGACCGGGTGCGAGCTGCCCTTCCTCCAGGACATCTACTCCAGGCAGTGTGATGGAGAACTCCCCAGGATCATCAAAGACCCCAGCCACCCGGACCCCAGTCTATTCTGGCAGCTCCCGTACCACCAGACACTCGAACTCTAAATCTACGTTCCACCTTGAGATCAGTACATCCCTCCTTTGATACTGCAGTACTCCAAATTAGTCAGAGTCCTCCAAATGTATTTTTTGCATTGCAATCCCCTTGCAACAGAACACAGTTTATCTCCTTAATCGCTACATCTTGCAATGCCAACTTCCTGACGTCATGCACTACTCTGTCGAGCCATCTATGACTTTGAACATTGAATGATGGCGAGTGCAGAGATATGCAAGACAGCAGGAAATTTAAAAAGTATAAATCTAAAACATCAATTAAATCATAATAGCAGAGTTAACTGGCACAAGTTGAAATAAGAAAGTCAACGAGGACGAGTGAAAGTCCTTCACAAAGGTAATTAAAACGCAAAACTAAATTTACAGGAAAACAGAAGCAGAAGAAAACGTACTGTACAGAATCCTCCAGCACAAGATTGTCACACCATGTTTGGAACTGGCATGACAATAAACCCCTTGAATCTGTTGATGTGGGGGTATAATGGGGGCTACGGGTGCCGTCTGTTCATTCTCCCCGTGACCTGCAAGGGATTTCTCTGAGATTTTCGGTTTCCTCCCACGCTCCAAAGACGTATATGTTTGTAAATTAATTGGCTTGGTAAACATAAAAAATTGTCCCTAGTGTGTGTAGGACAGTGTTAATATGCGGGGATCGCTGGTCGGCGCGGACCCGGTGGGCAGAAGGGCCTGTTTCCGCGCCATCCCTAAACTAGACTAAAATATATTATGAAGTCTCCAGAAATTCCTTTATGTTGGAACAAACTTTTAAATAGTTAACCATTGTCTTTTTCCAAAATGTTTTTTTTTTTCCTTTGCAAGCGACCGGAGGAAGCACCAGAGGGTCCGAAGTCATCGCACTGACAATAGAGAGGATCCTTCAGTGAAGAATCATTCCTGAGAGTAGAATATCAAAATCTTGCCAGGTACTGGGAAAAGCTCCTGCTGAAAGGAGCCTGGAAATTTGAATGGGATGTTGGAGGACTCCAAGGTGGAAGCCCATTGGGTTTGGCCGAGAGGGGAATGGGAAAATCATGCGTTTCCCTTCAGGCTTTGGCACGGCGACAAGCATTTTAGTAACATGCTTACTAACGAGTCTTTGTCATCTCCAGAAAAAGGTCATGCAACCTCTCTAATCATCTTACTATATGTGCTGTAGCACACGTTCTAAAATCGGTGTTTAAGTGTAAAAGACAAGAGGGAATTTAGTTGAGTGTCAATGAAAACATTGTTCCCCTCATTCAGTGCACATCATTTTTCCCTTTAGCGTTACTTTCGGACTTTCCGCCTACTTCGTTCGGAACTGCTCTCAAACAAGACAATCTCGTCTCCTTACTCGTACACCACTTCCAAAACAAAACTTCAAGGGTTCCCAAAGGACAAGGACTGGAGAGTTCATAATGAGATAAATTAAAAACATGCCAAGTGATGATTTGGAATTTTCTTCTCTGGAGCGCGTCTTGGTTCAATTCAATTCAAGTTTAATGTCATTGCACAAATACAAGTATAGGTACAACAAAATGCAGTTTAGCGTCATTCGTAGTGATAGCGATATAGAAAAACAAATACAGAGTGCAGTGGTAGCAGTATGGAAAATAAATAAATACAGGGTACAGACAGATCTATCAGCTGGGCTCCGAGTTCAGCAGTCGGATGGTGTAGTAGAAGCTGTTCTTCGTCCTACTGGTGCGGGACCTGAGGCTCCTGTACCGCCTCCCTGATGGTAGGAGGGCAAACAGTCCATGATTAGGGTGTGAGGGGTCCTTGATGATCTTCCCGGCCCGCTTCAGGCACCGTTTTCTGTGGAGGGCATCCAAGGCAGGGAGCGGGGCACCGATGATGTGCTGGGCGGTTTTCACCACCCATTGTAGTGCCTTCCTGTCTGCCACGGTGCAACTGCTGTACCATACCGTAAAGCAGGTGGTCAGGATGCTTTCGATGGTGCAGCGGTAGAAGTTCGTCAGGATCTGGGGGGACAGGTGGGCTTTTTTGAGCCTCCTCAGAAAGTAGCGCTGCTGTGCCTTTTTGATTAGCTTTGAGGTGTTGAGGGACCAGGACAGATCCTCCGAGATGTGTACCCCGAGGAATTTGTAGTTGGAGACCCGCTCCACCTCAGTCCCGTTTATATGGATGGGGGTGTGTCTGCCCCCTCTGTTCTTCCGAAAGTCAACAATTATTTCCTTTGTCTTCTGGGAGTCGAGGACGAGGTTATTGTTGGCACACCAGGTAGTCAGGTGCTGGACCTCCTCCCTGTAGGCCGATTCGTCATTATCACTGATCAGTCCTACCACCGTGGTGTCATCGGCAAATTTTATGATGGCGTTGGAGCCATACTTGGGGATGCAGTCATGCGTGAAGAGGGAGTAGAGGAGAGGGCTGAGCACACAGCCCTGTGGCACGCCGGTGTTCAGTGGTATAGTGGAGGAGGTGAGGTTGTTGACCCTAACAGACTGTGGTCTGCTAGTGAGGAAATCCAGTGTCCAATTACAGAGGGAGGTGGAGATGCCAAGACCGCTGAGTTTGGTGATCAAGCTAGCGGGTATGACAGTGTTAAAGGCAGAGCTGAAGTCAATAAACAGCAACTTGATGTAGGTGTTGTTGCTGGCCAGGTGGGTCAGGGCAGAGTGTAGGGCCGCAGATATGGCGTCCTCTGTAGACCTGTTTGTCCGGTAGGCAAATTGGTGGGAGTCCAGTGTGGGGGGGGGAGGCTGGCTTTGAGGTGAGCCAGGATCAGCCGCTCAAAGCACTTAGCGATGACAGGGGTGAGTGCCACTGGCCGGTAGTCGTTGAGACTCCCTGTCGCTGATTGTTTGGGCACTGGCACAATGGTAGATGTCTTGAGGCAAGTGGGGACGACACCCTGGGCCAGTGACAGATTGAAAATGTCAGTGAGGACCAGGGATAGTTGTCCAGCACATGCCCTGAGCACCCGCCCGGGGATGCCATCGGGGCCGGCAGCTTTGTGCTCATTCACCTTGCTCAGTGCGTCTTGTACAGCAGAGGTGGAGACACTGAGGGGTTGTTCATTCGGGGGTGGAGCAACTTTGATGGCTGGATGGCTGGTGATGAAGAATGTGGGTATAGTGGAGGCACTGAACCAGAAGGTCAGTGAGGTTTTGATGAACGGCAGAGCAACTTAAAAATGAACCTAGATCAAGAAAGTCCTGCTCCAAGTTAGTAGAATAAAAGGTTAAGGTGTGAAATAAAGCGCAAGCACCCTCTCGAATCATCTTACAAAGGACATACTGCAGTACAGATTTACAAAAATCAATGTTTCAAGTTCAAATTGTTTTATTCCACACAACAAGACTACCATTTCCCTTTTTTGTTTGAATTGCTCAAAGATACAGCCCGGAAACAGCTGTTTGGCCCACCGAGTCCACGCAGACCATCGATTCATGTTCATATGTACTCAACGTTAGCCCACTTTTGCATCCATTCACCCACACACTAAGGGGAATTTACAACCAAATTACCCAAAAACCCACACGCCTTTGTGTGGGATGTGGGAGGAAAGCAGAGCACCCTCATGTGGTCACAGGAAGAAAGTGCAAACTCTGCACTGTCTGCATCTAAGATCAGGATCGAACCCAGGTCTCTGGCGCTGAGGTGCAGAAGTGCCATTAGCTGCACCACCCGGCGTCAGATAATTAGCATGGGGAAGATGGTGGTTAGGATTTAGAAAATAATTGTTTGGGAAGAAAGAGGCAAACCTCTTTTACTGCTGGGTTTCCCAGAACAGGGACATAACTTTAGTTTATAGACGATACAAAAATTGGTGTAATTGTTGATAGCATTGTTCCTATTGCAGATGATTCTCCGCTTATGTCCGATTACATAAGACCAAGCCGTGTGTGCACCAGCCCAATAAGACGATATTGAAGGGGCAACGCAGAATTCCAAACCTAGAGTTAGCAACATGTGACCACAACATTGACAAATGTGGCACTGTGCATCTCACTGCAATGGTAAATGGGCTTCTGAACTAAAGGCAATATATCATAAAGTATAAATAGCACCAACCATTTAGTGTCCAAAGCTATAGTTTTTCAGAGTAGAACAACAGATTAGAAGGCCAAATCACTGGATGGACTTAAGAGAGTTAGATAGAGCTCTAGGGGCTAGTGGAAAATGGATATGGGGAGAAGGCAGGCACAGGTTATTGATTAGGGACGATCAGCCATGATCACAATGAACGGCGGTACTGGCTCGGAAGGGCCAAATGGCCTCCTCCTGCACCTATTTTCTATGTTTCTAACAAGCATCCTTAGTACCCTATGACAAATTCACATCCCTCCAAGTAAAAAAAATCTTACCAGTTCCCAAATGCGTTTTTTTTTTTTCTAAGTAGATCCTTTACCCAGTTCTAGCCAGAGAAAAGAGTCTCACAAACCTATCCAGTTAAACCTCTCAAACTCACATTTCAATAAGATCACATCCAATTTCCAGTGAACATTGACAATTGTTCCTTGTAGGAGGATTCCTTCACCCACCCACACATCAGAATCTAAATTACGTTCCACCTTGAGATCAGTACATCCCTCCTTTGTACTACAGTACTCCAAATTAGTTGGAGTACTCCAAATGTATTTTTTGCATTGCAACCCCCTTGCAATAGAACAGTTTATCTCCTTAATCGCTACATCTTGCAATGCCAACTTCCTGATGTCATGCTCTATGGAGCCATCTATAACTTTGAACATTGAATGATGGCAAGTGCAGAGATATGCAAGACAGCAGGAAATTTTAAAAAAGTATAAATCTAAAACATCAATTAAATCATAATAGCAGAGTTAACTGGCACAAGTTGAAATAAGAAAGTCAAAGAGGACGAGTGAAAGTCCCTCACAAAGGTAATTAAAACGCAAAACTAAATTTATAGGAAAACAGAAGCAGAACTTTAGTTGGTTAGTTGAAAATGTTTGTATCAGTGAAACAAGACGAGTTAATCATCTTCCCCAATTATGGACTTCCATTTCTTTAACTTTCATAACTCTTGTAAAGAGATTTTGCAACAGAGCTCTTAAACCAGGCACTTACAAGAGGAACATAATTACATTGGCAGTTTTGTGAAATGTGGTTTTAATTCTAAAATTACCCCTTGTCATAGCTCAATGCCAAATATCTAGATGATTGCTACACACCGGAATTGCACCCAACCTAGGAGCTCAAATAACTATATACAGTATTGCTTATTTCCAATTTCCCCCTCATTAAAATATGGTTCCAGTCAATATATCCAAAGTAATTTCGAGTCAGAGCAGCATTTCAATGTACAGCATTGAATCAGGCCCTTTAGCCCACCTTATCCGTGTTTACCATGCTGGGCTCGTCCCGTTTGCCTGCATTTAGTTCATTGTTCTCCAAACCCTTCCCATCTACATCACTGTCCAAATGGCTTTCAAAAGTCATAAATTGCATCCACTTCTATAGCTTCTTCTGGCAACACCCAATTCCAGATAAAAACTACCCTCCAAGTGGAAACAGTTAAGCTTGTGCATCTTAAGCTTATGCGCCCAATTTTTAGAATCTACTTCCCTGGGAAAAAGATCGAGTGTTCACTTTATCCATGCCCCTTATGACCTTGCACACCTCAATATGGTCACCTCAGCCTCCTATATCCCAAAGCAAAAATCCCCAGCCTAAGCAATCTCTTCCTGTAACTCTAGCCTGCAAACCCAGATAACATCCTGGTTATTCTCTTCTGCACCCTGTCTAAGTTAATGACGTCTTTCTTATAGTTGCGCGACCAGGACTACATGTGTTACCGCAAGTGTGGTCTTACCAATGACTTGCACAGCTGCTTCTTGATGTCCCAACTTTTGTGCTCAATAACCTTCCCACTGAAGGCAAGCTTTTCAAACGCCTTCCACACTACACCATCCACCTGACTCGCCACTCTCAGGGAACCATGCAGATGTTGCTGTTCTGCAACCCTCTTCATCGCTCTACCTTTTATTGTGCAAGACCTAAATTAACAGTCCGACTTCTGTGCCCACCAATTTCTCGATCAGTGATTGAGCCTGGGCTGCTCATGCACGAGGACAGCAGATTCCACACTAGGGACTAGCATGACTGCATGCTTAAAGGGCATGGGAAGAAGAGGGTGGGCAAAACTGTGGCCCTTTCATTGCCCCTGCTCAGCTATCTACCCCCTTCTCTGGACATGGGTCATAGATGTAGCGATGTTACAATACTCACCTTCAGCAGCGCTGCAGTTCTGCCACTAACCGTGTGCGCGACTTTGCCGCCTTTGGTGGGGTGGGATTAAAATGTCGTTTTCTCCTGCCTGTCGGAGATGTATTTAATCAGGCTGCCAGCTGGTGCAGAAAAATCGTTCTGACTTCCGTTCTCGGACGTTTTAAATAAAAACCGCGGGACAATTTAATCGCTGGAGTAAAATAAAAAAGCTACTTCTAACGCCCTCAACGCCCAAAATGGGACGGATCACACGTACGGGACAAGACACGGGGTAAACCGCTTATTTTACATATAAACTTGCTTCTTAGGATGACTTATCAAAATTTCCTTGACAAAAATGTGATTATGGCCCCATACGAACCGGCAGTGTTTTTCCTGCCGATATGGGGGTTCAAATTCACCGCAACGTTCCAATTGATCGCGTTCCACAAAAACACACTCGCAAGATTATTTAAATGCCCATTAATTTACGGGAATTAAACATTAAATTCCTCCCATTTGGTCTATAAATTCATGACAATGAGATTTAAAAGTCATGTTATATTGGGAATGATTGTGTGAATGTTATTTGGACACTTAGGCTATTTAAAAATGTTAACCTTTTCTTAAGAAATGGTAGATGTTTAGATCTAGTAATTGGATTTTGTAATTAGCTACAACTAGGTAACTAACTAATTATATGCTTTAATGTCAGGTCATCCAAGTAAGATTGTTTCATATTTGTTTCAGAATGCTTCAATCTATAATAACTGAAAATTTCATTCAGTTCTCTTAATATTTAAGAAAGTTATGGGCTTTTGACTGTCCTCGATCACAGCTTTTGTGTTAAGTCAATAGAAAAGCAATAGGAAACAAGATGCTAATTTTCTAGTATGAAAATGGCCATAACTTTTTTCATACTGAATATATGGAAGTGAATTAGGTGTCAAATTAAACTTCTTTTTATGCTTTATCTGATGGGATAAATTGCAGACTTGATTTTTACGGGAAAAATCTCAAAATTTTGTAACTTTGCTAATAGATGCAAGACTATACTTGCTGTACAAATTAGGGAAAATATTTAAAATTTTGCACTTGTTAACTAGTTCTGTACTGTCACTCAAAGTAATTAGTGGATTGTAATTTACTCATAAGAACCCTGGACATATTGAGCAAATCTTCCACCTCAGTGCAGGTACTGGGCCTCAAACACATTTCCAATGAGCATGCCCTGATATCCTTTATGCTGTTGACGTAAGCCATTGTGGGCATCTACCACCATGCATCTGGCTTCTCCAATACACTCCAGCACCGCAGTGCAAGAACGTCTGCAGACTTCCTAGCTCTCTGCTAGTAATACACATCCCGAGTCTGCATCAGGTTAATGCAAGAGCAAAGAGCTGCCTCAAAGTGGCTCACAGCATCATCAAGGACCCACACCATCCTGGCCACACACTCATCTCCCCGCTACCTTCAGGTAGAACGTATAGGAGCCTGAAGACTGCAACGTCCAGGTTCAGGAATAGCTACTTCCCCACAGCCATCAGGCTATTAAACTCAACTCAAACGAAACTGTGAACATTAATAGACCATTATCAGTTTATTTACACTTTATCTGTTGATTTATTCATGTGTGTATATATTTATATAATGGTATATGGACACACTGATCTGTTCAGTACTCATGCCTACTATATTCTGTTGTGCTGAAGCAAAGCAAGAATTCCATTGTCCTATCTGGGACACATGACAATAAACTCACTTAAAATTTGAATATCTTCAAATGAGTGGGAGGCCTCAGATGCCAGGAAAAGGAAAATATTTTATTTGACTGTAAATTTCGGAATTATGATTTTAACATCAGTTAATTTTGTCTTTTAAATAAGTCTTGAATGTCTATATTCTTACCACAACTAGCCAGTGTGTTGGCACAAGGCACCCAGTGGAACTGTGCCCAGAGCCACACGGATACATGTTCTGATAAGGTAATTTAATCCGTCTTAATAATAATGAAAAGATTATCACTCCTATTCATATGGAATTAACACAAGATCTCATTTTTCTTTTCCACCCAGATTCACAGTGGTACTTTGGATATTGGCAATATTTGCAACATCTAATATTTTGACCACAGAGAAAGGGTTACGCTTCTCAAACAAGGGTGGAGAATTAATCTCCACCTCAAGGTGGGAGCAGGATGCAATGTGCATGCAGTGACATGCAAAAATTCTCAATAACGCAAGCAATCACTTGCAACTACAGCAGCTCAGGAACTTACGCGTGGGACTGCAATTGAGTCACGAGAATTATCACTCCTGCAAGATGCTCATTGTCTGGTAAATGTCAGCAAGCTTGCACAATACTTTTATCTTGTGGCAACCACCATACAATCAGCAGTTGTGGGCAAATAAAGGCTATCTCCATATGTCCGATTCTCAACCCAAGACCACACAAAGCAAGGGAATAGTGCTCTTGCAACAGTGCGGTCAGTCAAAATATTGAAGGGGGCTATCACTGGTTTGTTGAAGAAATTGCTCTACTGCCCAGCCTGCTGTGGGGCACAGATCCGGCCTCCATTTGAGGGTGGTTGATTAATGCTGGCTTTGTCTTTCACAATCTTGCTGCGATGTGGACGCAGACATTGCTCCCTGCTTCACAGCAAAAAGAGGATAAGATACACAGGTCATGGGCTTTCTCTGGCTCTGGAATTTAAATACAGATACATGTACTTGCAATTTCAATAAACAACCAGAGCTGGAACATGAACCTTCATCACAATCCTGGAGATCATTCTGCACCAATTAACACTTCATGGATTGGTGTCGGAAGAAACTGCAGATGCTGGTTTACACCGAAGATAGACACTAAATGCTGGAGTAACTCAGTGGGACAGGCGGAGGGAAGGAATGGGTGACGTTTCGAGTCGAGACCCTTCTTCAGACAGAGTCACAAGATCATAAAGTAACAGAAGCAGAATTAGGCCATTCAGCTTATTAAGTCTACACCACCAGTCCATCATGGCTGATCAATCACTCAGTCCTCACCCCATTCTCCTGCCTTCTCCCATAACCCATATAGAGCCTGGGGAGATGGAGGCTGGAGATATCGAAGGGGAAGGTGTGAAAACAACAGCTCAAAGCAGACGATGATCAAAGAAATGTTCATCGATAGCTAGGGAAGGTGACAACGAGGCATACAATGTTTTTTTTTTAATCTTGTTTCTCTGGGCGTCTAAATTTTTAGCTAATCTAGTTATTACATCGGATGGAAGCTGCATATCAAATCTCGTTGTACCTCTGTGCAATGACAATAAAATATTATTATTTAAATTAATCAGGAGGACAGTGAAACTAATCAGAGAACTAGGGAAGGGGAGGGATGGAGAGAGAGAGAGAGAGAGAGGGGGAAAGCAGGGGTTATTTGAAGTTAGAGAAATCTATATTCCTACTGGGGTTACACAAAAAGCTGGAGAAACTCAGCGGGTGCAGCAGCATCTAAGGAGCGAAGGAGATAGGCGACGTTTCGGGTCGAGACCCTTCTTCAGACTGCTGGGTTGTAAGCTGCCCGTGAAATACGAGGTGCTGTTCCTCCAATTTGCGCTGGGCCTCACTGACAGAGGTAGCTGCCCAGGACAGAAAGGTCAGTGTGGGAATGGGAGGTGATGTTGGCCCATTCTCACTGGTTTGCACAATTACTAGTCCAACAAGCATTTAAGTCATCAGAACTAAGTAGCCAGCATTGGCGAGACTCCATCCATTACTCCCAAACATTAGCTCTAACCCAGTTGCAATACATACTATCAGGGATGAGCATAGAATTACACTGATTGCAAGGCTTATACTTATAGCAACATTCAAATCTCATCAACTCTACTCCCTGAAGGGCAAGGACAGCATTATCATGGGAATATGATCACCCACGCAGGTTTAGCTCCAAGGTCCACACCATTCCAACTTGGAAATATACCTTCAGATCTCCCAACAATCAACACCCCAGAGCTCCTCACCAGCAATCTTATAAGTCTTCATTATGTGCACCAAAGGAGGCCAACGCAAGAACACCCTCACCTTCCCAAGGCCAATCAAGGATGATCATTTAATGACAAAAACTATGATACACTTGCATCCACAAAATATTCCCATTCCACCATATTTCCCATTTTATCTTCACACTGTTTATTATAGTATCTGGTTAACAATTAATGAATACATAATCCAACAGAAGCCTCCAAACCATATTAAGACTTGCAACTATGACGAACTGTTAATAGATTTCCCCTCATCCATTCTTTCACTACCATTTGGGTTTCACCAACAAGATGACTCGGGCCTCTCCTTGAAGGAAAGACATGGGCTTGTCTCTAACTACTCTGCTTCTAGCATCAGTCAATACGATTTTTTGCTCGTAAGAAAGAATGGTGCGACATGCTTGAATAGCTAGTGTATAGAAGGTGTGAGATATATATAGGTTTAGGACAGCAAGACATATGTATACAAGAGAGAGATAGAGACCACATAGAGGCCTTCAAAAGGTGAAGATCAGTATTAGCTAACCTTTGGGATACCGCGAATTGTGCAGAAATCCCAATGCACGATTTCCAGCAATATCCTTTTTGCTCCCATATGCAATTACATTTTATCAAAGGCAAATTATAGAGTGTTACGAGTGTGGAAACAGATCCTTCAGCCCAACTTGCCCACACCAACCAACATGTCCCATCCGGACAGGTCCCACCAGCCTCCATTTGGCCCATATCCCTCCAAATACTCTAAACGTGGCCTCAGCAATGTCTTATGTAACTGCCACATGACCTCCCAGCTTCTATACTCAATTCTCGGACTAATGAAGGTCAATGCACCAAAGCCTTTTGAGCACCCTATCTACGTGTGACACCACCTTCGGGCAACTATGTACCTGCACTCCTAACTCGCTCTGCTCTACAACACTTCCCAACACCCATTCACTGTGTAGGTGCTGCTCATGTTAGACTTTTCAAAACAACAGCTCAATTTCTCTATTAAATTCCATCCGTTGGAATTCGCTGGTTGGTGCGAACTCGATGTGCAGGAAGAGCCCGTTTCTGCACTAGATCTCAAAAATAAACTGATCAAGAGATCCTGCTGCAATTTTTTACAACCATTTTCACTATCTGCAAAACCCCCCATATTTGTATCATCTGCAAACACGCTAATCTTGCCATGTATATTCGCATCCAAATCATTGATGGAGATGACAAACAGTAGTTACATTTATTGTCACAAGCACCAATTGGTACAGTGAGATTTGAGTTACCATACAGCCATACAAATGGGTCCAGCACTGAACCCAGTGGCACATCACCAGTCACAGGCCTCCAGTCTGAGAAGCAACCTTTCATCACCCTCTGCATCCTTTCATGAAGCCAATTTTCCTTCCATTCAGCTATCTCTCCTTGGATCCCATGTGATCTAACCTTCCAGAACAGCCTAATCAAAGGCTTTGCAGAAATCCATATATACAACATCTATAGCTCTGCCCTCATCAACCTTTTTGGTCTTTCCCCCTTCACCTTAAACCTATGCCATCTGGTTCTCGATTTCCCTACTTCAAAAACTCAGATGCATGAGACACGACCTCCCATGTATAAGACCATGCTGACTATTCCTAATCAACCCTTGCCCATCCAAGTGCATGCATATCCTATCCCACAGAATACTCTCCAGTAACTTTCCAACTACTGATGTCAAGCTCACAGGCCTGTTTGTCTCAGCATTTGGCTTGCAGTCCTCCAACTTGCCACACTCCACCCTATAATTATATTCAATTATGAAAAAATGATTAAATTCCATGTAAAAAGGAACGCCTACTATAAGGCAGAGACTACAACTAAAGTGGAGTTTTGTTGCAGTTTAATTTACAGCAGCTTTCAATCTTTAAGATTGAGCCATCTCATTGCTGATGGATTAACATAACATGTTATGCAAGGGCAGTGACGGTGGCACAGTGGTAGAGTTGCTGCCTTACAGCAAATGCAGCGCCGGATACCTGGGTTCGATCCAGATTATGGATGCTGTCCGTGCGGAGTTTGTACGTTCTCCCCGTAACCGGCGTGGGTTTTCTCCGACATCTTCGGTTTCCTCCCACATTCCAAAGACGTACAGGTGTGCAGGTTAACTGGCTTGGCAAATGTAAAATTTGTCCCTAAAGGGTGTAGGATAGTGCTAATGTGCGGGGATCGCTGGTCGGCGCGGACCCGGTGGGGCCGAAGGGTCTGTTTCCGTGCTTTATCTCTAAACCCAACCAATTTATATTAAGAGTGAATAATCTATCGATTTAGTAGAGCCCTTAGCTGAATTGCTGCTACTCACTTTCAATAAGAGCACCATCATTGAAATGCACAAAAAATATTTGCTAGACGGTCTAAAATGATAGGTCTACCTCAAATTAAGACCTTGTCCATTCAGGAAAGGGACCAAAAGGATTTTGTCACCCAGAGTGTGCGGAATCATTGAAACCCACAGAACAGGAGAGTTGTAGAGGTACAGTGAAAATTGTAAGCAAAAGTGTCAGATCACACAATGTATTCTAAAAGATTATGACAAGGCAACATTAAATCCTATTTTATTTGATTAGGGCAAAACAAAACAAAATAGTCACAGAATTGTCCAGTACCATTAAAATGGACCTTGCAGAAGGATTTAGCAGATTAGGTGGAGAAATTGTCAGGAATTTTAAATATGCACAAAATGTTACCCTCTCAATGAATAACCCAGGTCGTCGAGTCGCATCTTCCAACCACAATCACTATAAAATACTAATGGCTGAATTCAACTAGATGGTAAAACTAACAAAACCAATTTACCCCATTGCAGAGATGGCAACAAATGCAGAGTTTCTTTCGAGTTTGGTTCACAGATATCAAACAAAGCCATTCAGATGTCAGTATTCAATCTTCAATATTATTCCCCACAGAAACATAGAAAATAGGTGCAGGAGTAAGCCATTCGGCCCTTCGAGCCTGCACCGCCATTCAATGTGATCATAGCTGATCATCCAATTCAGTATCCCATACCTGCCTTCTCTCCATACCCCCTGATCCCTTTAGCCACAAGGGCCACATCTAACTCCCTCTTAAACATAGCCAATTAACTGGCCTCGACTACCTTCTGTGGCAGAGAAATCCACAGATTCACCACTCTGTGTGAAAAATGTTTTTCTCATCTCGGTCCTAAAAGACTTCCACCTCATCCTTAAACTGTGGCCCCCTTGTTCTGGACTTCCCCAACATCGGAAACAATCTTCCTGCATCTAGCCTGTCCAACCCCTTAAGAATTTTGTAAGTCTCTATAAGATCCCCACTCAATCTTCTGAATTCTAGCGAGTACAAGCCGAGTCTATCCAGTCTTTCTTCATATAAAAGTCCTGACATCCCAGGAATCAGTCTGGTGAACCTTCTCTGTACTCCCTCTATGGCAAGAATGTCTTTCCTCAGATTAGGAGACGAAAACTGTACGCAATACTCCAGGTGTGGCCTCACCAAGACCCTGCACAACTGCAGTAGAACCTCCCTGCTTCTATACTCAAATCCTTTTGCTATGAAAGCTAACACACCATTCGCTTTCTTCACTGCCTGCTGCACCTGCAAGCCTACTTTCAATGACTGGTGTACCATGACACCCAGGTCTCGTTGCATCTCCCCTTTTCCTAATCGGCCACCATTCAGATAATAGTCTACTTTCCCGTTTTTGCCACCAAAGTGGATAACCTCACATTTATCCACATTATACTGCAACTGCCATGCATTTGCCCACTCACCCAGCCTATCCAAGTCACCTTGCAGCCTCCTAGCATCCTCCTCACAGCTAACACTTCCCCCTTAGCTTCGTGTCATCCGCAAACTTGGAGATGCTACATTCAATTCCCTCGTCCAAATCATTAATATATATTGTAAATAGCTGGGGTCCTAGCACTGAGCTACCCCACTAGTCACTGCCTGCCATTCTGAAAAGGACCCGTTTACTCCCACTCTTCCTGTCTGCCAGCCAGTTCTCTATCCACATCAATACTGAACCCCCAATACCGTGTGCTTTAAGTTTGCATACTAATCTCTTAGGTGGGAATGTGTTGAAAGCCTTCTGAAAGTCCAGATATAACACATCCACTGGTTCTCCCTTATCCACTCTACAAGTTACATCCTCGAAAAATTCTATAAGATTCGCCAGACATGATTTACCTTTCATAAAACCATGCTGACTTTGTCCAATGATTTCACCACTTTCCAAATGTGCTGCTATCCCATCTTTAAAAACTGACTCTAGCATTTTCCCCACTACCGATGTTAGACTAACTGGTCTGTAATTCCCCGTTTTCTCCCTCCCTCCCTGTTTAAAAAGTGGGATTACATTAGCTACCCTCCAATCCTCAGGAACTACTCCAGAATCTAAAGAGTTTTGAAAAATTATCACTAATGCATCCACTATTTCTGGGGCTACTTCCTTGAGTACTCTGGGATGCAGCCTATCTGGCCCTGGGGATTTATCGGCCTTTAATCCATTCAATTTACCCAACACCACTTCCCGGCTAACCGTGATTTCACTCAGATCCACCATCTCTTTTGACCCCCGGTCCCCTGCTATTTCCGGCAGATTATTTGTCTTCCTTAGTGAAGACAGAACCAAAGTAGTTATTCAATTGGTCTGCCATGTCCTTGTTCCCCATGATCAATTCACCTGTTTCAGACTGCAAGGGACCTACATTTGTTTTAACTAATCTTTTTCTCTTCACATATCTATAAAAACGTTTGCAGTCAGTTTTTATGTTCCCTGCCAGTTTTCTTTCATAATCTATTTTCCCTTTCCTATTTAATCCTCCTCTGCTGGACCGTGAGTTTCTCCCAGTTCTCTGGTAGGCTGCTTTTTCTGGCTAATTTGTATGCTTCATCTTTAGTTTTGATACTATCCCTGATTTCCCTTGTTGTCCATGGATGCACTACCTTCCCTGATTTATTATTTTGCCAAACTGGGATGAACAATTGTTGTAGTTCATCCATGAGTCTTTAAATGCCTTCCATTGCATATCCATTGTCAACCCTTTAAGAATCAATTCTATGAATTGGCCAGTCTATCTTGGCCAGTTCACCTCTCATACCCTCAAAGTTACCTTTCTTTAAGTTCAGAACCCTTGTTTCTGAATTAACAATGTCACTCTCCATCCGAATGACGAACTCAACCATATTATGGTCACTCTTGCCCAAGGGGCCACGCACAACAAGACTGCTAACTAACCCTTCCTCATTACTCAATACCCAGTCTAGAATAGCCTGCTCTCTCGTTGGTTCCTCTACATGTTGGTTTAGAAAACTATCCCGCATACATTCCAAGAAATCCTTTTCCTCATCACCCCTGCCAATTTGATTCACCCAATCTATATGTAAATTGAAGTCACCCATTATAACTGTTTTACCTTTGTTGCACGCATTTCTAATTTCCTGTTTGATGCCATCCCCAACTCCACTACTACTGTTAGGTGGCCTGTACACAACACCCACTAGCATTTCCTGCCCCTTAGTGTTTCACAGCTCTACCCATATTGATTTCACATCCTCCAAGCTAATGTCCTTCTTTTCTATTGCGCTAATCTCCTCTCTAACCAGCAACGCTACCCCACCTCATTTTCCTTTCTGTCTATCCCTCCTGAATATTGAATATCCCTGGATGTTCAGCTCCCAGCCTTGGTCACCCTGGAGCCATGTCTCGGAGATCCCAACTATATCATATTAATTGATAACTATCTGCACATTCAACTCATCCACCTTATTACGAATGCTCCTTGCATTGAGACACAAAGCCTTCAGGCTTCTTTTTACAACTCTTACCCCCTATACAATTATGTTACACATTCTCTGTTTATTATATTTTTCTTCTTTCTCCCCTCCATGTTGGGTCTGAGTGCTTCCCTTCTCTGCCTCCTGCCTCATACACAGTCTACTTGCTTTCTCTATTTGAGTCCCTCCCCCCGTTCTAGTTTAAAGTCTCCCCAGTAGCCTTTGCAAATCTCCCCGCCAGGATATTGGTTCCCCTCGGGTTCAAGTGCAACCCGTCCTTTTTGTACAGGTCACACCTTCCCCAAAAGTGGTCCCAATGATCCGAACTTGAATCCCTGCCCTCTGCACCAGTCCCTCAGCCACGCATTTATCCTCCAACTCGCTCCATTCCTAATCTCACTGTCGTGTGGCACAGGCAGTAATCCTGAGATTGTTACTTTTACGGTCGTTCTCCTTAACTCTCCTCCTAACTCCCTAAATTCTCCTTTCAGGACCTCTTCTCTTTTTCTACCCATGTCATTGGTATTAATACCTGACTCCTCTCCCTCCCATTTCAGGATATCTTGGACACGTTCAGACACACCCGGACCCTGGCACCAGGGAGGCAAACTACCATCCGGGTCTCCTGACTGCGTCCACAGAATCGCCAATCTGACCCCCTAACTATAGAGTCCCCTATTACTAATGCCCTCCTCTTCTTTTCCCTACCCTTCTGAGCAACAGGGCCGGTCTCTGTGCTGGAGGCCCGGCCGCTGTTGCTGCCCCCAGGTAGGCTGTCTCCCCCAACAGTACTCAAACAGCAGTACTTATTTCCAAGGTGTACAGCCACCGGGGTACTCTCTAGCCCCTGCCTCTGCCCCTCCTAACCGTGACCCACTTGCCTGCCTTCCGTGGTCTTGGAGTGACTCCCTCTCTGTAACTCCTCTCTATGACCTCCTCGCTCTCCCTGACCAGACAGAGGTCATCAAGCTGCTGCTCCAGGTTCCTAATACGGTCCCTTAGGCACCCCATCTCGACGCACCTGGCGCAGATGTGGACGTCTGGAAGGCTATTAGACTCAATGACCTCCCACATCTGACATCCAGAACAGTACACTGCCCTGGGCATCATACTCCCCCCTTACCCAGGATACAATACAAAGTGCTGGAAGAAATCAGCAGGGATCTGACTCCCAATCAGCGGCTTCCTCTAGTCCGCTTCCACCAATCAGTGGCTTCCTCAAGCCCACTTATTTTGAAATGTGAATGGAACGTTGCAGAGTTGGGTTCCTCCTGCTACAACCGCTCCTGGGCCTCCGTGAAGCAAAGCCTCGCGCTCCGTTTTTGTACTCACCGCCCGGACCGCGCTCCTCCCGCTCCAACCGCTCCTGGGTCAGCTCCCGTTAAGGGGCTGTCCCACTGCGGTGACCTAATTGGCAAGTTTAGAAGAGTTTAGGAGAGTTTGAAAAAAATGTCATGTTGAAGACCTCCTTCGACTATGTTGAAGTCTAGCTTAGACTAGTTTCGGGAAAGTTAGACACCGAATAGTGGAGAGTGAATACAACCTCCTTCAACCATGTTGAAGACTATCTACGACTACCTATGAATAACATGCCGACCTACGACGACCTACTTCGACTAAACCTACGAGTAAAAAAAGTATCGATTTTTTCCATGCCGACCTTTTTTTACTCGCGGGCATTTTTCAACATGTTGAAAAATATGCCGCAACCTAGCTGAGGCCCCGAGTACACAGGGACCACTCTCGAGCATGAAGGAGAGTTACAAAGACCTCCTAGGACCTCATGTCGACCATGCTGCTAGTACGAGTCGAGGGCAAACGCGTCAGAACTCACGGATTAGGTCGGCATGGCCAGCCCCTTAACCCCACAACATGGGTTGTACAACGGAGGGGGCATGCCCCTACTGCCAAGGCAGGTATTCATGGCAACACCAAAAATGTGTGCCTCTCTATTGCTACTTCGCACCAAAAAAAAAAATTGGAACAGCATAGATTTCAAACAAAACCATCCAGATGTCAGTATTCAATCTTCAATATTATTCCCAATGTTACACCATCACAGAACCATATTGGTTCATATTGGCCAACCATGAGCTGCCAAAGGCAAAGTAGGAATACGACTTGGTCACATCACCTGCAGGCCAAGAACAAGTTTAAAACAATAAACAAGGAAATGCCTTTGTAGGCATTGACTAAAGTAGCAAACACGACAACTATGCGTTAAACATTATGCAAACAGCAAGATGAATGGCAAGTTAGTCCACTTTGTAATAACAGCCTTTAGGGATCCTGGCAAGAACAAAACTCTTTATTCTTCAGATATGGGGACTGGATCTTTATCATCTATCTTCATCATCAGTCTGAAGAAGGGTTTCGGCCAGAAACGTCGCCCATCTCCTTCGCTCCATAGACGCTGCTGCACCCGCTGAGTTTCTCCAGCATTTTGTGTACCCTTTTTATCATCTACCTTGGAGTGGAACTTAACGACTGAGCCCTAGCTCAGTATTAGTAGTGTAGGCATGACTACAAGCGTAGACACATTTTCGTGCTTCATACCAGTGATCTATCCTCCAGCTTGAGAACAGCGCTTTTGCTCCAATTCATACCAACCACTTCTAACCCACATTAACTCTTGCTTAAACAATGCCTTGCTTTCCAACCCTTCCCAATCTGCATCGTACTCAAACACTAAATTAAAGTAAAAATAAATCTTAAGTAGTCAAGATAACATCAAACAGTGGGCTTGGCAGTGGCAGTACAAAGAGAAGCCCCAAAGAAAAGGAATGTTGCGGGTCAAACAGTTCCTTCATGAGAACTAGGAGATTTGGTATTCCTTTCCCCAATGCTGATGAAGGCCCTTTGTCTCCAAACATTAACTTTGCATCTCTTTCCACCGATGCTGCCTGACCTGCTGTGCATTTCTCATTTTTTAATTTTAAGAAATACATATGACTGGCATCATGCATGCACATATTCCGATGATGACTATTTCTCCCTCTCACTTCCCTACTATTCTCAGTTCTCTTTCAGACTTAAATTTTTTTTTAAATTAAATTTAAATGCATACAATTAATTGCATGCATTCACATTACAAAATGGTATTTCCGAGATTTGGAGACAAGAATTACACATCTTTTTCTTAACTGAAGCCTAAACAGGGTCTCGATCAAAAATGTCATTCCTTCTCTCTGGAGATGTTCTGCCTGACCCGCTGAGTTACTCCAGCTTTTTGTGTCTATCATGTGTATGGCTCTTTGCAAGTTTGACACAACTCCTCTTTCCAATTCAATATTATCCTACCCTACAATATCTACTCACCGAATTCACAATTGGGAATGGAAGGGGGGGGGGGGGGGGGGAGTGGTTCGTATAGGAAATGTACTTGTTAGAAATTAAAAAGTTGAAGAAAAAAAAATTACATTGCTGACATTTCACAAAACAATGCAGAATGTGTCTTCCTGTATCTTAAAGGCGTCCTGAGGAATGACACTGTATAAACCTTAGCCTTCCTCAACCGGTTATGCTCCATCATCACAACAAGTTTATAAATTCAGTTTTTTTTTAAGTTTTAGGGTAAAAAGGGATATGCTGTAACAAGAAAACACTGCATGAAAATGAAATATAATGTTAAAGGAGTTCTGTTCGGGAAACAGCGATTGATTTATGGGCACTTTCAACGCAACAATGTAAACTTGTTCTGGGACATTGAGGGGTGGACAACCATTCTGGTCACTGCTGCCTACGATAAAAATAAAAAAAATAAAAATCACACCAGAATGCACAATTACATTGTTTCATAACACTATCGTTAAAATTTGGCAAACACGTCGCTATTTTTATTTAAAGGCTGACGTATAGATAATGCAACTCTGTCACAGGGAAATCTCCTCTCCTCAACTAACACGTTGGCCTTGGATAGTTGACTGACACTGCCGAACATCCACAAGGCGGCTTTGATTTTAGAAGAAGGGTCTCGACCCGAAACGTCGCCTATCTCCTTCGCTCCTTAGATGCTGCTGCACCCGCGGAGTTTCTCCAGCCTTTTGTGTAACCCTTGATTTAAGAGATACATGTAGGTCATGTACCTCCTCTCCCTCCAACGTCTCACGCTTAGTTCTAACCAAAGATCCTACAGCAATGATCTTTGGTTCTACCTCTGCACAGGCAGACAGACGTTCCATCAAACGTGAATGGGGAAATCACATGAATGGACAGCGGGAGATGATTTCCCCTTCAACTGGTAAGGAAGTCAAAATACCCCCAATATTTGCTGTTAACGATACCCCCAAAACAGAAAGGGAAGGGGAGGGGGGGGGGAGAAACGCGAGCAACACCTACCTTCAACAGCCATTATATCAAATTCCTTAATTGGAGCATTATTCCTTCAGTGATATGTTGAGCTGGGCAGCTGTTCCTGGACACGGGCTGCCTGGAATGCGGGGTGTGTTGTTACTCGGGTGATGATCAGGTTGAGCGCAACCTGCAGCAGCAGCAGTAGCAGCAGTCCAGAGAGCGACAGCGAGAGAGAGAGAGAGAGGCAGAGAGTGCGGGGCCCCGGGACTTGTAGTGAAACTCACACTCACACTCTGCACGGCAGCAGCAGCAGCAGCGGGAGACATCAGCAGCCGCGGCCAGCGCTGCCTCCACTGTATAGATAGCCCCCGCACCACACACACAAAAAAACCCCCACAGATAGACCAGCAGCAACGCAGCTGCAATTTGCAACCGCTTTCTCGGACACCGTGGACATAAACTCCAATTCCCAAAGTGCTTTGTAATGGAAGCAGGTTGCTGGGGCTAAAGGGTGGTTCAACGCGCTATCATATCATTGACAATTCCCGCAGCCAATTGCGGCCCGATTGTTTTAAGCATTTTTTTATATTGCCAGCAATGACGTGATCGATTTGCAGATAGCAGCAGCACGTACCATTAACATACATTGCATTCATTTTAAAGTTACCTACCTGTCTGATGCAAACACTCGACAGTCTCGGTTCAATTCTGTATGATTATTTTCATAAAATTAAATGCAAAATGTGCATTATGTTTCAAAAGATTTTGCAATAAATTCCTTCAAAAGGGGCGTCCTATACAGAGGGAGAAAAGTCTGATCGGTTACGTCATTTATTTAACAGAAATGTAATTTGTAAGGGATTGCAATGAGCATTTGGACTTGATGGAGACTGGTGGGGATTTATACAGTTAAAGAATGCACGCCCATTTAAGCTTGACAAAAAATACATAGCAATATTGTAAAATGTAATTTAGATTACAAATGATATTCCATTACAATTCATGAGCAGTTATTAACTGCATTAAGGTTGCACGTTAAATGATCTAGAATTTTGTATGGCTTTTAATTTCAGAAAATTGGGAAAATTAATATTCACTTAAACGCCCGTGCATCAATTGGAATCATAGCAAGTTTACAAAACAGGAGACCATTGCATCCACATTTGGTGAAATAAGAGTTTTACACAAAGTGCTGCAATCATTCAGTGGGTCAGGCAGTCTGAAGAAGAGTCTCGACCCGAAACGTCGCCTATCTCCTTCGCTCCTTAGATGCTGCTGCACCCGCTGAGTTTCTCCAGCCTTTTGTGCACCCTGGCAAGTGATTGGTGGAAGATAGACACAAAAAGCTGGAGTAACTCAGCGAGTCAGACAGTATCTCTGGAGAAAAGGTGGCGTTTTGGGCTGTGGCCTATGTGAGAACGAGTACAGCTAACAATGGCCTGTTTCCTTTATCATCGTTACTTTTTTGCATATCTTTCATTCATTTGTTCTATATCTCTCTACATCACTGTCTATATCTCTCATTTCTGGTGCGCTGAAGCAAAGCAAGAATTTCATTGTCCTTTCAGGGACACATGACAATAAACCCTCTTGAATCTTGACCATTTCCAATTCCCCTAGCTCTCAGTCTGAAGAAGGGTCTCGACCCGTAACGTTATCTATTCCTTTTCCCCAGTGATGCTGACTGACCCGCTGAGTTACTGCAGCCTTTGGTGTCTACCTTCAGTTTAAACCAGCATCTGCAGTTCCTTCCTACACCAACACACAGGCGACAGGGGGTTTTCATTGGTAGATGGGTGAAGTAAGTGACAAAAGCTAGAGATTAAATATGAGATGAAAGGGCATCAGATAAGGTGAGTAGGGGAGTGAAACGTAAAGCCAGGAAGAGAGACATATGTGGAAGAGGGGAGACAGTGCAAGTGATGCACCTATCACTCATTGAGCTTTATCCTGCCTCATCTCTTCATGTTTTCTCTGCCTACTACAATAGGCTGAATAAGAATCCCAACCCAAAATGTTGCCTATCCATTCCCTCCACAGGTGGTGCCTGACCCACTGAGTTATTCCTAGTCTGAAGAAGGGTCTCGACCCGAAACGTCGCCTATCTCCTTTGCTCCTTAGATGCTGCTGCACCCGCTGAGTTTCTCCAGCTTTTTGTGTAACCCCCGAGTTACTCCAGCATTTGTGTGTTTTACCCAAGATTCCAATATCTGCAGTTCTTTGTGTCTCCATTTGGTGAAATAGAGCTACTGTAGTTTAGTTCAGAGAGTTCAGAGTTTAGAGACGCTGCCTGTCCCGTTAAGTTACTCCAGCATTTTGCGTCCATCTTCAGTGTAAACCAGCATCTGCAGTTCCTTTCTACCCAATATAAATCATACTTACAACTGCTGGAGTAATACAAATTCTGCTATAAAAGTTAATATGCTCTTTGCTTCTGATGCCTCTTTTAAATACTGCTCTCACACACGCACACAGGCTCACACACACATATACAACTTTCTAACTCTATGATTCGAACTCATTTCAATGTTCACTCAGAGGAGTCTGTTCCAATGTGATCAACCCTGTCCACAGCTCCTTTGCAATTTGTTAATGTTTTCCCTTGGTTGCTAACTCTTTAGACATAAATATCCTATGAATGACATTTTGATTAATGCAACCCTCTTTTTTGATTTTGTCATCTTTATCCTGTGCGCTTGTTATTAAACCATGAAGTAGTGGATTTAGTAAATTGGTGCTGTTGATGCTTGGCCATTAACTCCAAAAAAAACATCTTGTCGTGTAAGGTTCTAAGTTTATCCGCACATCAAAAGATGGTGAATAGGTTTCACAGCATTGATGCTATTGATGTTAACACTGACACAGGCAGCTGGGGACAAGTCCAAACGGTGTAACCATGGTGTCCCTACTGTGTGTTAACTTGTAAATCCTATTGACAGACACACCAAATTCCAACAAAGACATTTGTGTGGTGCAATTGTTCCACTTATTTCCTGGAGTTTGTCTGAAGTTCATCCTATTTGTGTGCCTGTGTAAATACATGCTACTGTGTTTGTTCAAATCACACCCTGTTTTAAAACCAATTAGACGTTCCACTGGTTCCTGAAAGAAACAATTTGTTTGTGTTAAGGTCACAGAACTGCTTGTGCAGTACAGCTGCCTTATCGCTAAAATATAACTTTATTGTGAATTAAATGGTTTCATGCTGCAGGTCTGTCACACATGTTACACCACAGTAAATGTTGGGAGATTTGTTTGTTCTAGCATGTTTCATCTGAACTCCCATAATAATGTCAACATTAATGCAACAAGCTAAATGCATTTATCGTGTGCTTTTCAATCCCATTATTCACAAAAATATGAGATACACACAAAATGCTGGAATAACTCAGCGGGACAGGCAGCATCTCTGCAGAGAAGGAAAGGGTGAGGTTTCGGGTTGAGACCCTTCTTCAGACTGAGAGTCAGTGGAGAGGGAGAAAAAGAGATAAGGAAGTGTAAGGTGTAAAAATGAGATGAAGAGGATGGAGATCATTGAAAATGTAGAATAGATGACTGAAGAAGGGTCTCGACCCGAAACGTCGACTATCTCCTTCGCTCCTTAGATGCTGCTGCACCCGCTGAGTTTCTCCAGCTTTTTGTGTAACCCTAGAATAGATGACTATCTGGGGAGGAAATACAGAGATAAGGACTGATCGTCATCCCCTTTGTTTAGTTTTCAGATCTCCACCCTCTTTGTTACGGTTTCACACCTTACACTTCCTTATCTCTGCATCTCCCTCTGCCTTGACTCAGTCTGAGGAAGGGTTTCGACCAGAAAAATCACCCATTCCTTCTATCCAGAGATGCTGCCTGTCCCACTGAGTTACTCCAACATTTGGTGTCTATCTTCATTTTAAACCTGCATCTGCAGTTCCTTCCTTCACAAAAATCTAAGTTCTGATTTTCACCTCTGAATCAGTGCTGATTAAAAGGTAGACAGTCTTCATCCTCACTGAGAACTCTGATCTCCTGCACCCTCACATATAGCTCCCACGAGCAACCCGAATCAGCTATTCCGCTTCACGTTGGTGCAGATAAGTCTGATCTCTGCCGACTGAAGAAGGGTCTCGACTCAAAACTTCACCTATTCCTTTTCTCCAGAGATGCTGTCTGGCCCTCTGAGTTACTCCATCAGCATTGCAGTAGGAAATATTCAAACTCCATGCTCTGGGAAAGAAGACTTCATCTACTTTTCCTTCAGCCCAGGGGAGCAGACAGGGCAGGCACAGACAAAGCATGTTTCCCCATCATTCAGGATTTTATAGTCCACAACTAAAGGGCCTGTCCTACCAGCACCCGACTCCATGCGATGAGCGCGATCAAACTAGAAACGGGGGCCGCGCGGAGGTCGGGTGATCCCTGTACAGGGCCGGTCCCACCAGCATGCGCCTGCATGCGGCAAGCGCGACCAAACGGGCAGGGAGGGCCGCATGGAGGTCGTGTGAGTGGCGCAATGCGGCGCAAAGTGAGGCGAACTTGGAGCGAAGTCTTAAAGGTAAGTTCGCCAGGACAGAGAGGGGCACAGAGGCACACACACAGAGGGCCATGGAGCCACACACATAGAGCGTCACGGAGGCACCTACAGAGAGGGTCACGGAGGCACAATGTCGAGACGGTGTGTAATGCATCGAGGCGACCGCGAGCCGACAAGCCGTTGCCGCGCGGAATTTTTGAACATAGTCAGTTTTTCGGAGCCCCGCACGATGTCGGGACGAACTCTGCACAATTCCGCACGGCTCCGGCGATCGAAGTGGGACCGGCCCCGTGACGCCGGATGGCTCAAGCGACCACGTTAGGTTGCGCTCATCGCATAGAGTTGCATGCTGGTGGGACAGGCCCTTAAGTCATTTCAAAGAACTTTGAGGCAACCTTCAGCCAGAGCACCTCACAGCAGCCTCACCACCATGGACCAATGTATAAAGTATTTTCCATCAACAGGCACTATTATTTATCAGCCTTATCAGATCCCTCTGACTCGCAGGAAGCAGCTTCCTGTCCACTCTTTCGTAGAATTGGACATTTATCTGGCTGCAACACTGGCCTGAAACGGAAATTATTGTAAATCTTCTTAAGATCTAAGTGCGATGATCTCACCTTAACATAAAAGCCAGCAGCTGACGTATGCCAATACGTCAGTAAAACTAATGCGAATGCTGAAGTGGATAATGTCACACGGGACAACACTGTTCCATGAAACTTGCACATACTTCATCTGTATGTCCCTTTCACAAACAGGAAGACCCACCATGCTATTTCAGCAGCATTCCCGATTTGCTGTACACTTGCACTGTGTTTCAATCATTTTCTTCTCTGCATTATTCCTTTATTTTTTATTCATTCCTCTGGGGATTTGGGAGTCACTGGCAAGGCCAGCATTTATTGACTGTCTGTAATTATCCTTCAGAAGGTTATGGTGAGAAATTTTCTTCAAGTGTATGATGTTTCTGGTCAACATATTCCCATTGTGTTGCTGGGCACGTTATTCCAGGATATAAGCAGCGGGATGATGAAAAAAGTGGCAATATATTTCCATCCTAGAGTAACCTCGAAATTGAATGGACCCATGAAGCCTTACTGTTTTATGCTGTTCTGCTTTGCAACACAGTTCCCATGTAATGATGTCTTAAGGGCCGGTCCCACTTGGGCAATTTTTTTCGGCAACTGCTGGCGACTGTCATAGTCGTAACAGGTCGCCACAAAAATCGCCGACTGGACCCCCCTACAACAATGTCTACAACAACCTACCGCCTAGTCGGCGTCAAGCTACGGCAACCGGCGACCCATTAGAACGCCCACCTACGGCAACCTACGTCCACCCACGACAAGCTACGACGAGGTAAGACAATTCAGTCGCCGCTTGACGTAGGTTGATGTAGGTAGTCGTCAATGAAATTCACCAAGGTCAGCACTGGCGACAACCTACGTCAGCTGGTCACTACCTACGTCATCCTCGCGACAACCTACGACAGCACCTACGTCAGGAGATGTCAAGCTGCGCTCATTGGCGTCAAGCCAACTGCTGCTGACTGTCACCGACAATTTCTGAACATTTCAAAATCCAGCGGTGACCACAAAGACGGTACAACTCTTTGGGCGACTGAGCAGACTACTCACGACCATACAGGCGACACCCGGGCGACAGCCTAGTTGCCTGTAGTCGTCTAAAAAATTGCCTTTGCGGGACAGGTCCATTATTGTTTTCCGTTCTACTGCTTTGCTCCACAGTTCCCCTGTAATGAAGTCTCAAGGGCCTGTCCCATTTGGGCGTCATTTGTGCGTCACGTAGATGGCGCGCATAGGTTTTGTACATCCCAAAATCCTGGGTGCCGCGCGCGACCGCTCGTCACTGCCTACTTCACCACGCACCATGCGCGCATCACGTGCGCGTAAATGATGTCGCGTAAATTACGCGCAAATGACCCCCAAGTTGTATAGGCCCTTTAAGGTTTTATTGATGGCTGAGGTCATGTGTTAGGAAAGTGCTGCCAGATTAGACCATTGAATAACTGCAGTGAATTTGTTAGATGGTATACCCTGCAACCACTGCAAGCTGATGGAAGCTGGAATGAATGTTTAGGGAAGTGGGTGGCATGCCGATGAAACAAGCTGCTTTGTCTTGAACAGGATTGATCTACTTGCATCAGCACACACTAACTCCATCCAAGTAGGTGAAGAGTACTCCATCATGCTTCTAATGCATCTCAGACAGTGGAAAGGTTTGAGGAGTGTCACAACGTCAGATATTTGCAACATGAGGCCTGACCTCTGACCTGGTCTTGTAACCACAATATTTATGTGGATAGCAGTTGACGATTTAGTCCAAGGATGTTGATCCTGGGGGATTTGGCAATAGTAGTCTTACTAAATGTTAAGGTTGGTATTCAGACTCTCCTTTTATTGGTAATAGTCATCGTTTGGTACTTATGTGGCAAGAATCTTACTTCCAAATGATCAGAGTATGATTGAACATTATATAGATTCTTGCAACATTAACTGTTTCATTTGCTGAGGAACTAAATTAAAATTGGTGTTACGACACGGGAAAAGCTAGTAGACAGTGAAGGTGGTTATCAAGAATTACAGTTGAATCTTAATCAGCTAGTCCTGTGGGCCCAGCTATGGCAAATGGAGTTTAATTCAGATAAGCGTGAGGTAGTGCATTTTGGAAAGTCAAACCAGGGTACGGCCATCACAGTGAACTGTAGGACTCTAATGAGTGGGATATAGGAGTACAAGCACCTAGTTCTCAGAAGGTGGTGTTGTTGGTCGATATGATGGTGAAGACGGCTTTTGGCACAGTGGCCTTCATCAGTCGGGGAAAGACGTTGTGCAAGACATTGATGAGGCTGCACTTGGAGTATTGTGCTCAAGTTTGGTCACCCTGCGACATAAAAAATGCTCTTAGCTTGAAAAGATTTGTGAGGATGTTGCCTGGACTTGAGGGCCTGAGTACAAGGTTGAGGGATGATCTTATCGAGTTGTATAACATTATTGGAAGATTAGATAGGGTGGATGCCAGAGTCTTTTTCCCACTGTAGGGGGATCAAGAACCAGAGGGTTTTGGTCCAATGTGAGAGGGGTATTTTTTAATAGGAGCCTGAGGGGCAAGATTTTCATTCACATGGTGATGGGTATATTGAACGAGCTGCCAGAGGAAGTAATTGGGGCAGGTACAATAACAATATTTGAAGGACATTTTGACAGGTACATGGATATATACGGCTTGGAGGGATATGGACTAAGCGCAGGCAATGGGACCAAAATCCATTATGAAGAGGTGCATTAAAATGAGGATTTACAGCATATCAAAACCAATAATAACAAAACAAAATCCTGGCTCTGGTACTAAAGACATGCACTTGAGAGCAAGATGCCCCTATGTTAAGCCGCTGCATTCCAATTATTACACTGGCATCTAGTTGACAATGTGAAAAACCCCAGATACATCCTGTTTATGAAAAGTAGGCCTCATAAACTCTGGCTGATTACCACTCAGCCAGCCTGTAAACAAAGACATGGGTTGTGGCATCAACCACGCTCTCGCGGCATTTTGCATCAAAATTGAAATTTGCCAGGACAACTCGGCTCCAAATGACATCAGTTTCCATCTAGGCAAAGCTCAAAGAACTGAATTGGGAAGTGTCGTGAGGATGCCTGCCCATGATGTTAAGTTTAACCAATTGTAACATTTAGAGGCCATTCTTAAAATAAAGTCAATTGTCTTCCCATTGATAATTGTTGCACAAGTTTAAATTGTGCACTTGGTCGACATGGTTGAGTTAGGCCAAAGGACAAGTTTGCATTTAGTATGAATCTATGACTCTATAACTGAAAATGGTATTACGCATTGTGCAATCATTCTCAAACATGTCCACTTATGACCTTCCATGAATGCAATGGAAGATCGTTGGGCCTAGTATCTGGTACTATGGCCTTTCTGCATTGATGTCCTCATGCTGGGATGACCTACCAAATTTGACCTACCTACCATGCTCAAATATCTTTTTTTGTGACAATCATCAATACCATGGTGACCCGTACCTGCACTCCAGCTTCCCGCGGGCTGCAAGCAATAACTCCATCGATCCTCACCTCCCTCCCATTCGTCAGCAGGCCGAAGCCATCAACTCACCTGGAATCCAGGCCTAGTTCTGGACCGAGATCCTGAAGAAGGGTCTCGACCTGAAACGTCACCTATCCATCTCCTCCAGAGATTCTACCTGACCCGCTGAGTTACTCCAGCACTTTATGTCCTTTTGTGTATTAGCCAGCTGCCACAGTTGATTGTTTCTACTACATATACAATGATAGTGTCGTACTTGGTTATAGCAGACAGTTGGCAACAATGGACTCCCTCCCACCACCCACTCCCCTCCCTCCCTCCCTCACCCACACGGTCCATATGACGAGGGTTTACTGTGTTCAGCGCTCTTTGACATTTTGTTGCATTAGATGGCTTGGAACTGGTTCAGCGACGGTGGAGATTGCTGGAGACAGACAGGTTGGATCATGTATTGCTCAGTTTTCACTGAACATGGCTGCAAATCTCCTGCATGTGGTTGAAAGATAACATCAAAAACAGGAATCTGGTTAGTATATCACACAGACATATCTCTGAAGATCGAGAGTCAGTTCATTGATATGTTTGGCTCAGAGTGATTAAGAATTTAAAATGTTTAAACATTTGGAAGGGTGTGTCTCTTTTCTCATTTTACTTTATTTTAGACACACAGCGTGGGAACAGGCCACCGAGTCTATTTCTATCCAATACACTAGGGACAATTTACAGAAGCCAATTAATCTACAATCATGCACGTCTTTGGAATGTGGGATGGAAGTGGAGGAGGACTGGCCTTCCACCACAGTGACGAATGCTGTGGTGGATGCTTATGTTACATTTTTATTGTGTATTTGTGTGTTCTTTATTATTGTATGCTGCTGACAAAAGCCCTACTAGGGACAAGTGTTGCGAATTAGCCTTGGCTAAAAACACTATGATCTGTGCTTTTGTATCTGTCCCTATTAAATAAACCTTAATCAATCAATCACATCTGAGCACCCAGAAAAATGCCACGCGGTCACAGGGAGAACATACAAACTCTGTACAGACAGCACCAGTAGTCAGGATCTAACCTGGGTCTCTGGCGCAGTAAGGCAGCAACTCTACTGCTGCTCCACTGTGCCGCCCACTTTATTGTTAGTAAAAAGCTCAGATCAAATTACCTGCATATGCTGGTATTCAGAAAATGGTCTGTCCCACTTATTCACGATTTCTCCCGAGTTATTCACAAATTCTCCCGAGTTTTCAACTTGATTCAAACCAGATTCCTGTTTTTGATGTTATCTTTCAACCACATGCAGGAGATTTTCAGCCATGTTCAGTGAAAACTGAGGAATGCACAATCCAACCTGTCTGTCTCCAGTAATCTCCACCATTCGCTGAACCAGAAACTTGATTGCAGAATGTTCGTAACAAGTCCGTAGGAGGGCAAAGGAGTCCGTAGATATATCGTAGCGGCTCGTTATGCCAGCCGTAGGTACTCAGGGCTATTTTTTTACTCGTGGACATCTTTCATCGTGCTGAAAAAACGTCCCGACTTACCTGTTAAAGAAGGAACTGCAGATGCTGGAGAATCGAGGGTTACACAAAAAGCTGGAGAAACTCAGCGGGTGCAGCAGCATCTAAGGGGCGAAGGAGATAGGCGACGTTTTGGGTCGAGACCCTTCTTCAGACTGGTCAGGGATCAGGGAAACGAGATATAAACAGTGATGTGGAGAGATAAAGAACAATGAATGAAAGATATGCAAAAAAGTATTGGTGATAAAGGAAACAGGCCATTGTAAGCTGTTTGTGGTGTGAAAATGAGAAGCTAGTGCGACTGGGGGGGGGGGGGAGATGGAGAAGGAATGTCAGGGCCCGAGGGTTGAGGGAGAGGTGGGGAGGAGGCAGTCTCGGTTAACAGAATTGAAAAAATTCAATGTTTAATCGAGAGGATGCAGACTCCCCAAGCGGAATATGAGGTGCTGTTCCTCCAACTTGCGGTGTTGCTCACTCTGGCTGTGGAGGAGGCCCAGGACTGAGAGGTCGGATACGGAGTGGGAGGGGGAGTTGAAGTGCTGAGCCACCGGGAGGTCGGGTTGGTTATTGCGGACCGAGCGGAGGTGTTCGGCGAAACGATCGCCCAGCCTCCGCTTGGTCTCACCGATGTATCGCCCAGCCTCCGACTTACCTGATGCCCTGCGTACCTACGGCTGGCATAACGAGCCACTGCGATATATCCACGGACTTCTACGGACTCGTTCCGAACATTCTGCGAGATTGAATCAAGGGGAAAACTCGGGAGAATTTGGAATAACTCGTGAAAGTGGGACAGGCCCTAAATGAAAACAAAAATACTGGAAGATACTCAATGTGCTGGTAGCTGCCATATTCCACAAACACTGCCTTTGTTTGTAATCATAATCATACTCATCATCATTATCATAATCATACTATATTAGCCAAGTATGTTTTGCAACATACGAGAAATTTGGCCCTCCATGAACCTCCAGTACATTCTCTCCCATTGTAAACTAGTTTGCATCTCTTCCCCAATTCTAATCAAGGGTCACAGATCCGAAACATTAACTATTTCTCTTTCCGCAGACGCTTGTCGACCTGCTAAGTTTTTTTCCCCAGCATTTCTGGTTGCATTTGTGGAAACGCATTGAATAAAATTTAGGTGACTAGCTTTCTGAGCATGTTAATTTATAAAATTAATTTTAGAAGCCTATATTGGAATGAGATATAAGATTCTAGCATAATGACAGAAAGTAAAAGTTTTTACAAAATGTTTGGAGACTAAATTAATATTCAGAAGTTGACAGCATGTGATAGAATGGTTGTGGTTGATATTAATTGATGATAATGGAGAAACATGTACAGAATATCCAAACCCCTGGTTCCTCTGCTCTTTAGCCAGTAGAAGTGCAGAAGTAGGCCCATGAAGTAGAATGGTACTAGGATATGCTGTGTTCTATCATCTTGCAGGAGCTTCTGGAGAACCTTGCAAAAGAAAGTTTCTGCTCACATCGATGTCAATAATTGGTGTCTCCAATTGGGCCTCCAGACTTGTAGTTGCTAGGAAAGGACTGCAGATGCTGGTTTAAATCGAAGATAGACACAAAATGCTGGAGTAACTCAGCGGGACAGGCAGCATCTCTGGTGAGAAGGAATGGGTGATGTTTCGGGTTGAGACCGTTCTTCAGTCAGTTTGAAGAAGGGTCTCGACCCGAAACGTCACCCACTCCTTCTCTCCAGAGATGCTGCCTGTCCCGCTGAGTTATTCCAGCATTTTGTGTCTACCGTGCAGTTCCTATATCCCTGACCAAATAAAGCGGATCAGTGCATCAAATGAAATTGGGCCGTACTTGCGCATGGACCTGAACGGGTGAAGATTTAGTTACTCTGGTTGCCTGTGTGGTCCTACAATTTGGTCAGCATCAGTGATCATGATCAGGCATGCCCTGACATTAATATAGGTAACAAGTCCTGAGCCTGTGACTGTGGGCTTAGAATGACTCCAGTCAGTATTGCAAACTCAATTTCCCACACATAAGCTCCTCTCTTCTGCTTGACCAGTGGTCCTGATCTTGAACTCAATTGCTTGCAGCCTTCATCAGACTTCAGATAATAATTTGGACCTCACATTGATGCTACTTCTTTCGTGTCCTTTTGCTATCTAGTGGCTAGCCACTGCTGTACACATCGTTGCGCTGTTGGAGTGTCAAGTGCGAGGTCTGCAGCAGTGCATGGATTATCCAGCAATGGGCGTTGCAGTAGGTGTTGCATGCTATCAGTAAGGTTGCTTCTTTGCACCAATGTACATGCCTGTCTGATTGCTCTGCCCCAGTCTCAGCTCACTTGGTGTCAAACCTTCATCTATACCTTTGTTAATGTTACTATTCTAATGCATTTCATCTTTCTCGTCTCTGTCAACCTCAGGTCTCCAAAATGTTGCTCCTAACTCGATTCAAGTGCCTTTCACACAGGGCCCCCACCTTCTGCATCTTTTCATTTATATAAGACCTCAAGTTTTTAAATGGTCACGTTTGTTTTCAAATCTTTTCATAGTCTTGCCACATCTCTGCAATCTCCTGTAGCACCTTAACCATTTGAGATTTCATAGTCTACCAATGTTGTCCCTATGCTGAATTGATGAATTCAGGTGTCAAAGCTGTAAACTGGATTTTGCTCATTAAACCTCTACTCTTCCCTTCCTTTATACATTCTTTATAACGTAGCCTTTGGTTTTATGTTCATTTTTGGGATCTGATGAGTGCCAGCATTTATTGGACATCTCTAACTACCCTTGAAGAGATGGTGGTGAGCTGTTTTCTCGATTGATACGTAGATACATAGACAATAGGTGAAGGAGTAGGCCATTCGGCCCTTTGAGCCAGCACCGCCATTCATAGAAACATAGCAAATAGGTGCAGGAGGAGGCCATTCGGCCCTTCATGCCTGCACCGCCATTCAATGTGATCGTGGCTGATCATCCACAATCAGTACCCCATTCCTGCCTTCTCCCCATATACCTTGATTCCGCTAGCCATAAGAGCTCTATCTAACTCTCGTTTGCATGCATCCAGTGAATTGGCCTCCACAGCCTTCTGAGGCAGAGAATTCCACAAATTCACAACTCTTTGGGTGAAAAAGTGTTTCCTCATCTCAGTTCTAAATGGCCTACCCCTTATTCTTAAACTGTGGCCCCTGTTTCTGGACTCCCCCAACATCGGGAACATGTTTCCTGAATCTAGCGTGTTCAATCCCTTAATAATTTTATATATCTTTCCATAAGATCTCCTCTCATCCTTCTAAATTCCAGTGAATACAAGCCCAGTCGCTCCATTCTTTCATCATAAGACAGTCTCGCCACCCTGGGAATTAAACTCGTGAACCTACGCTGCACTCCCTCAATAGCAAGAATGTCCTTCCTCACGTTAGGAGACCAAAACTGTACACAATACTCCAGATGTGGTCTCACCAGGGCCCTGTACAACTGCAGAAGGACCTCTTTGCTCCTATACTCAACTCCTCTCGTTATTAAGGCTTCTTCACTGCCTGCTGTACCTGCATGCTTACTTTCAGTGACTGATGTACAAGGACGCCCAGGTCTCGCTGGACTTCACCTTTTGCTAATCTGAAACGATTGAAATAATAATCTGAGTTCTTGTTCTTGCCATCAAAATGGATAACCTCACATTTATCACATTGGGTGCAGTCCTTCTTCTGAAGCCATTCCCACATAGACAATAGGTGCAGGAGTAGGCCATTTCAAGGAGTGGGGAGTTTCAGCATATAGACACAGCAGCATTGAAGGTTGAGTGGTAAACATCCAAGTCAGCATTGTGCATGACTTGGTACAGAACCTGCAGGTGTTGGTGTTCTCTTTTTGATCAAGAACTTAGGTAATTTGCCCAAATATTCTGTGACTTTGTGGTATTTCTTTTGTCATTAGAACTGTGCAGCATAGGAGCATGCTCGTTGGCTCACCATGTTCGTGCCAAAATTACATGAATTACAGATTACATTCCTCTGAAATGTCTGAGGAGGGGAATCGACCTGAAACGTCACCTACTCCTTTTCTCCAGAGATGCCGTCTGACCCGCTGAGATAAGGGCCTGTCCCACTTGGCAGACCTAATCCACGAGTTTAGAAGACCCTAGACGAGTTGAAAAAAATGTCAAGGTCGTGTTGACTTGCTGAAGTAAAAGACCTCCTACGACTATGTCTACGACCTCCTACGACTGTGTCTACAACCTACGACCTCCCTCGACCTCAGTCTTCCACACGTAAGACCAACTACGACTAGCTACGAGTGGAAAATGATCACATGATAAAATGATGTCATGTTTTCATTTTTTTTTGGGCCAGTTACCGACCTACGACTACCATCACGACCTACTACGACCTACTTACGAGTAAAAATTATGAATTTTTTCAATGCCGACCTTTTTTTTACTCGTGCGCATTTGTTATCAGGCTGGAAAAAACGCCGCAAGCTACTTGAGGCCACGAGTACGCGGAGACCACTCACGAGCATGAGGAAGAGTTACGAAGACCTCCTACGACCTCGTGGCGACCATGCTGCGAATATGAGTCAAGGGCAATTAGGTCGTGAAAGTGGGACAGGGGCTTTACCCCAGCTTTTTGTATCCATCTTTGGTTTAAACCAGCATCTGCAGTTCCTTCCTACATCTCTGAAATACATTGCTGCTAAAGGAACTTAGTATATTAGAGTTGCTCCTTGCGTTTGTTTTTACAAATGGTCTTTTATTGCCTTATGACTATTGTAGACTTGTTTCTTTCACTGCAGCGTTATAACTTGAACACTCTCTTTTATGCTGATGGAGTGAAAGAAATGAACAGGGCAAGACTTAATAACAACAGAAAGAGATATGAATCCAAACCAACAAAAGTTAATGACAACAATAAATAATAGATCTTATGAAGACACCAAGTAGTAAAATAGAGGAAAAAAACAAAAAATAAAAACAAATAAATATAACTTTGATCCTGGCTGTAACGACAAATTTAAAGTATAACAAAACAGAAATAAATAAATACACAAATCATATTTAACAACCTGCATTTTTTTGCTCATAAATGTACTGCAACAAATTCCATTCAACTGTTCAATTGTACTTAAGATAAAAACGATCAATATAGTCAAAATAACTGTATTCGTAAACAAACAGGAGAATGGGAGTAAATAGAATTAGTTTAAGTAAGTAAGTAAGTTTATTGGCCAAGTATTCACATACAAGGAATTTGCCTTGGTGCTCCACCCACGTAACATCATGACATACAGTGACAGTTCCGAATGACTCAGAAAACACTAAACGTTAATAATAATAAAACATTAATGATAAAACACCATTGATCAAGCATGTGAACCAACAAAATACCAGATCAAAGGGAGGCTACAGATTTTTGGCTATTGAGTAGAGCAACTACTCGTGGATAAAAACTGTTTTTATGTCTGGCTGTGGCAGCTTTGACAGTCCGGAGTCGCCTTCCAGAGGGAAGTGATTCAAAGAGCTTGTGGCCAGGGTGAGGGGGGTCAGAGATGATCTTGCCCGCTCGCTTCCTGGCCCTTGCAGTGTACAGTTCATCAATGGAGGGAAGGTTGCAGCCAATAACCTTCTCTGCTGATCGGACGATTCGCTGCAGCCTCCAGGTGTCGTGCTTGGTGGCTGAGCCAAACCGGACCATGATGGAGAAGGTGAGGACAGACTCTACGATGGCCGTGTAGAATTGGACCATCATTGCCTGTGGCAGATTGTGCTTCCTCAGCTGCAGTAGGAAGTACATCCTCTGCCGTGCCTTTTTGACTGTGGAGTCGATGGTAGCCTCCCACTTAAGGTCCTTGGTGATGATAGTTCCCAGGAACTTAAAAGGCTCCATAGATGTGACTGTGGTGTTGTTGATGGTGAGTGGGGTAAGGGGAGGGGCAGCTCTCCTAAAGGCTACAATCAATTCCGCTGTCTCAAGAGCATTGAGCTCTAGGTTGTTGCGATGGCACCAGGACACCAGCTGTGACACTTCCTGTCTGTAGGCAGATTCCTCCCCATCCTGGATCAGTCCAATCAGGATTGTGTCATCTGCAAACTTGAGAAGCTTGACAGAGGTGTCTGTGGTGGAGCAGTCATTGGTATAGAGAGAGTAGAGGAGAGGGGAGAGTCCGCAGCCTTGTGTTGCTCCTATGCTGAGTGTTTGCGGGTCTGAGATGTGCTTTCCCAGCCTCACATGCTGCTTCCTGTCTGTCAGGAAGCTGGTGATCCACCGACAGAGGGGTTCAGGCACAGTCAACTTGGAAACGTTGGACTGTAGTAGCTCTGGCACAATGGTGTTGAATGCAGAGCTAAAATCCACAAACAGGATCCTCGCATAGGTCCCCTGGCAGTCTAGGTGCTATAGGATGAAGTGCAGGCCCAGGTTGACTGCATCATCCACAGATCTATTGGCCCCATATGCAAACTGCAGAGGGTCCAGCAGGGACCCTTAGTTTAAAGATACAGCATGGAAACAGGCCCTTCATCCCACCGAGTCCATGATGACGAACAATCACTAATACATTAGATATATCCTGCAAACTATGGACAATTTACAGATGCCAATTAAAGCTACAAACCTGCACACCTTTGGAATGTGGAAGGAAACCGGATTACCTGGGGAAAACCCATTCGGTCACAGGTTTTAAAACAAAATTATACATAGAGTCATAGAGTGCAGTGTGGAAACAGGCCCTCAGCCCAACTTGCCCACACCGGCCAACAATGTCAGGGGATATGGGGAGAAGGCAGGAACGGGGTACTGATTGGGGATGATCAGCCATGATCACATTGAATGACAGTGCTGGCTCAAAGGGCCATTGGCCTACTCCTGCACCTATTGTCTCGTGTCTATTGTCTATGTTAACTGTTTCTTAAACTATAGGATAGTCCCAGCCTCAACTACCTCTCATTGCAGCTTGTTCCATACACCTACCACCCTTTGTGTGAAAAAGATACCCCTCGGATTCCTATTAAATCTTTTCCCCTTCACCTTGAACCTATGTCCTCTGGTCCTCGATTTCTCTACACTGGGCAAGAGACTCTGTGCATCTACCCGATCTATTCCTCTCATGATTTTGTACACCGTTATAAGATCACCCCTCATCCTCCTGTGCACCGTGGAATAGAGACCCAGCCTACTCAATGTCTCCCTATAGCTCACACCCTCTAGTCCTGGCAACATCCTCGTATATGTTCTCTGTACCCTTTCAAGCTTGACAATATCTTTCCCATAACACGGTGCCCAGAACTGAACACAATATTCTCAATGCGGTCTCATACAGCTTCTATACTCATCTGCTCATGATGTCTCAATAGTTTGTGGTTACAATTTGCACAGTTGTCTGTCCAACGTCAAGCCTACTGAAATATCTACAGCAAAGTATCTGAAGCACTCAATAATCATGGTCACGTGGCCTGTGACATGACCAGTTCTCTTGTGCATTGATAATGCTGCCTCATTCCTTTTTGAGTTGATGGCTATGGAGAACCATTAATGCTGTTTCTTAGCTGTGTTCTTCTTTGAAGTGGGTGTAGCCTTGCTGTATCTCCTCGAACCATAATACATAAATGTCATAGGAACATTAAGGGCCTGTCCTACAAGCATGCAACTCTATGCGATGAGCGCGACCTAACGTGGTCGCTTGAGCCGTCCGGCGTCGCGGGGCCGGTGCCACTTCGAACGCCGTAGCCCTGCGGAATTGTGCGGAGTTCGTCCCGACATCGCGCGGGGCTCAAAAAAACTGACTATGTTCAAAGATTCCGCGCGGCAACGGCTTGTCGGCTCGCAGTCGCCTCGACGCATTACACACCGCCCCAACATCGTGCCTCTGTGAACCTATCTGTAGGTGCCTGCGTGACCCTCTATGTGTGTGGCTCCGTGGCCCTCTGTGTGTGTGCCTCTGTGCCCCTCTCTGTGTGCCCCTCTCTGTCCTGGCGAACTTACCTTAAGACTTCGCTCCAAGTTCGCCTCACTTTGCGCCGCGTTGCACCACTCACCCGATCTCCGCGTGGCCCTCGCTGCCGATTTGGTCGCGCTTGCTGCATGCAGGAGCATGCTGGTGGGAACGGCCCTGTACAGAGGATCACCCAACCTCCGCGCGGCCCCCGCTTCTAGTTTGATCGCGTTCATCGCATAGAGTTGCATGCTTGTAGGACAGGCCCTTTAGTGTTAATCCTTTGGAATGAAGCAGGAAATTGGAAAGATAACAAATATTTAAAAAACGCTAAATTATCGGCAGGCTCCGCGATGTTAAAGTCAGCGTCGCGCCCCCGGGGCTAGAAGCTCCGCAAACCACATCTCCGCGGTGTTGAAGTCGGCAAGCCCAACACTCTGGAGCTCCAACACAGGCGATCCACGGCAAAACATGGTCCCGCTCCGCGATGGTGAGTCAGTGCTGTGCCACTGCTAAAGCCCTGGCCGGTCTCCAGCAGAAAAGGCCGCACCAATCCCGTTGGTAGTCAGTGAGGGGGGGCGAAGATTCCACTCGGAGAAAAGACGCATTTACGTCCAGGTAAGTGACGGCCTGGACAACCTAGCTCAACACTTCATGTTCATCAGACTGTGAAAAAGTCGGAGATATATTTTACGACGGAGCGACATGATGAGAGGGAGATGGGGCGGGGCGATGAGAGAGTTGAAGGGGGGACCTGTGACCTGGATGAAATTCAGGAATAAGTAGTATTGATGTTAGACCTTGAGATTCTGATTCTCCCCTTTGTATATTGTCCAGTTTCATCTTTACTCATTGCTCTTCTTTCATAGAAACATAGAAAATAGGTGCAGGAGGAGGCCTTTTGGCCCTTCGAGCCAGCACCGCCATTCATTGTGATCATGGCTGATCGTCCCCTATCAATAACCCGTCCCTGCCTTCTCCCCATGTCCCTTGATTCCACTAGCCCCTAGAAATCTATCTAACTCTCTCTTAAATCCATCCAGTGGTTTGGCCTCCACTGCCCTCTGTGGCAGGGAATTCCACAAATTCACAACTCTCTGGGTGAAAAAGTTTTTTTTCACCTCAGTCTTAAATGGCCTCCCCTTTATTCTAAGACTGTGGCCCCCTGTTTCTGGACTCGCCCAAACATTGGGAACATTTTTCCTGCATCTAGCTTGTCCAGTCCTTTTATAATTTTATATGTTTCTATAAGATATCCCCTCATCGTATTAAACTCCAGTGAATACAAGCCTAGTCTTTTCAATCTTTCCTCATATGACAGTCCTGCCATCCCAGGGATCAATCTTGTGAACCTACGCTGCACTGCCTCAATCACAAGGATGTCCTTCCTCAAATTAGGAGACCAAAACTGTACACAATACTCCAGATGTGGTCCCACCAGAGCCCTATACAACTGCAGAAGAACCTCTCTACTATATTGAAATCCTTGTGTTATGAAGGCACTTTGGTACCATTTATCATTTACTCTCCTATGATCCACTCTATTACTGACTCTATATGTTCCTCTTTCCTCCAAGTTAAAACTGTTCATATTGAACTTTTTCCAGTTCTGACAAAAGGTTATTTTCCAGAACATTGTTTTTCTCTCTACAGATGCTACATGGCCTATTGATTATTTGCAGCATTTTGAAATTTTATTTTTAAATAGGTCACCAACTCCCCATTGGATTGCAACCTTGTCGTGGTCGGGGAGCTTGTGTGTCTCTCAGTGACCCCTGGAGCTATGCCAGCGGGAAATTCGTCTCCTGTTAGGGTCTCCCATGCTGAACAGGTCAAAGGGTAGAAGCGAGACGAAGAGCGATCCACTGGTCCTCCAGGTTGGGGGTTGAGCACTGGGCTAACAACCCTGTCCCGTAAAACAAATATGTTACGGAAACAGCAACTGGAGGAATCAACACTACTGGGCGTGATGGACTTCCAGGGCTATCGACAGATGCTAGGATGAATGTCAATGGTGAAAGAAGAGAACCAGACAGCATCCCAAGAATAGCCCTGCACTGGACACCAGAAGGGAAAGGGAAAAGAGGGAGACCCAAGACCACCTGGTGTCGAACCGTAGAGGAGGAAATGAAAACAATGTACCTGACCGGAGGTAGTGTCCAGAAGCCAGCCCAGAACACACAGGAGTGGCTGCCCTACATGCCAGGAGGCATAATAGGCAGTAAGTAAGTAGGTAATTGTGTGCCCAAAGCAAGGGGATTAATAATTGATGTTAATACAACATTAAGGGCCTGTCCCACCAGCATGCAACTCTATGCGATGAGCGTGACCTAACGTGGTCGCTTGAGCCGTCCGGCGTCGCGGGGCCGGTCCCACTTCGATCGCTGGAGCCGTGCGGAATTGTGCGGAGTTCGTCCCGACATCGTGCGGGGCTCCGAAAAACTGACTATGTTCAAAAATTCCGCGCGGCAAAGGCTTGTCGGCTCGCAGTCGCCTCGACGCATTACACACCGTCTCGACGTCGTGCCTCCGTGACCCTCTCTGTAGGTGCCTCCGTGGCCCTCTGTGTGTGTGCCTCTGTGCCCCTCTCTGTGTGCCCCTCTCTGTCCCGGCGAACTTACCTTTAAGACTTCGCTCCAAGTTCGCCTCACTTGCGCCACTCACCCGACCTCCGCGCGGCCCTCGCTGCCGGTTTGGTCGCGCTTGCCGCATGCAGGCGCATGCTGGTGGGAACGGGCCCTGTACAGGGGATCACCCGACCTCCGCGCGGCCCCCGCTTCTAGTTTGATCGCGCTCATCGCATGGAGTCGGATTCTGGTAGGACAGGCCCTTTATTCTTGTAACTTTGACAAAATATGCAATTGTTCCTTCGGGTGAAAGAAAATCCTTATCTATTTTAGGTGGTGTTAAATTGGGGCCTAACTACATACATTGCCCATCATATAATGACCGTTCATTTTTAATAGTTAATTTGTCAATCATTTTTTATTTCAAAAGAATTGTGTGCTCAAAGATGTTCATCAGTTTTTGTTCACATTACTTTAGGGCTGCAGATTCCTGATCTTAGCTAAGTGGACAAACAAGTTTTGGTATAAATGTTGGGAGTTGGTGTGAGAGTTTACAGAAAATACAACCTGGTGTACCAGCCATTCAATATTATTTTTATTAAGACACCTTTATTGTTTCCTGTAAACCATAATTCCATTATGCATCACCAAAACAAAATATCTGGTGTATTTACTTAAAGTCACCACTTTTTATTTTGCAGATGGCTATAGTATGATATAATGTACATTGTGAAGTCTTTAATGCATTGTGTGTGCTCTTTCAATTATTGCAGATTCGGTCCAAAGAGCAATTTGAACTAAACGAATATAAGTACCAAAGCAAATTTCTTCTGGGGCGTTTGTAACATAGAAAGACTAGCTGTCTGATCTTGTTTATAAGCATATATCAGAGGTTTTTTGCATCTTGAATTCATTTATCTGTCCTTTCAGATAACTCAGAAATAAGGACAATATAATTGCATTAAAAAAATCAACACAACATTGTCAACAGGTGAGATTGCAGTTTTCTGAGTGCTTTCTGTGGTACATTTGGTAATTATATACTTTCGGATCAATGTGTCCATATTATTTATCGATATCAAGGCACCACACCAAATATTCCTCAATTTTGCGTGAAATCTGTTTCTTCCAGATTTAATGCATCTGAAAAATAACTTCATTACTTCAATAGGAAAATCTGTGAATCTAAAATATATTTAATCCGTCCACGAAAATGCAAAAGTTCAAGTTCAAGTTCAAGTGAATTCAAGTGAGTTTATTGTCATGTGGCCCTGATAGGACAATGAAATTCTTGCTTTGCTTCAGCACAACAGAACATAGTAGGCATTGACTACAAAACAGATCAGTGTGTCCATATACCATTATATAAATATATACACACATGAATAAATAAACTGATAAAGTGCAAATAACAGATAATGCGTTATTAACCTGTCCGAGCCAGGTTTAATTGCCTGCTGGCTGTGGGGAAGTAGCTATTTCTGAACCTGGTTGTTGCAGTCTTCAGGCTCCTGTACCTTCTACCTGAAGGTAGCAGGGAGATGAGTGTGTGGCCAGGATGGTGTGGGTCCTTGATGATGCTGCCAGCCTTTTTGAGGCAGCGACTGCGATAAATCCCCTCGATGGAAGGGAGGTCAGAGACGATGATGGACTGGGCAGTGTTTACTACTTTTTGTAGTCTTTTCCTCTCCAGGGAGCTCAAGTTGCCGAACCAAGCCACGATGCAACCGGTCAGCAAGCTCTCTACTGTGCACCTGTAGAAGTTAGAGAGAGTCCTCCTTGACAGACCGACTCTCCGTAATCTTCTCAGGAAGTAGAGGCGCTGATGTGCTTTCTTGATGATTGCATTAGTGTTCTCAGACCAGGAAAGATCTTCAGAGATGTGCACGCCCAGAAAAAACCCGGACATTCAATTTTCCGTGTGACCCTAAAACAAAAGAAAAATCATTGCTAACATTTTTAGATGCTTGGAAACTGATAACCTTTATAAGTAGGAAAGATAATCAAATCTGACTTAGCTGATAGCAAATCAATAGAGTAAAAATAAAATATGTGCATGCTTGAAATTTAATAGAAAAACAGAAAATATACAGCAAGTCATGTAGCCTCAACAAAAGTGGAAAATAATTAATGTTATAGAGCCATAGAGTGATACAGTGAGGATACAGGCCCTACGGCCCAACTTGCCCACACCGGCCAACATGTCCCAGCTACACTAGTCCCACCTGCCTGTGCTTGGTCCATATCCCTCCAAACCTGTCCTATCCATATACCTGTCTAACTGTTTCTTAAACGTTGGGATAGTCCCAGCCTCAACTACCTCATATGGCAGCTTGTTCCATACACCCACCACCCTTTGTGTGAAAAAGTTACCCCTCAGATTCCTATTAAATATTTTCCCCTTCACCTTGAACCTATGTCCTCTGGTTCTAGGTTCCCCAACTCTGGGCAAGAGACTCTACTCAATCTATTCCTCTCATGATTTTGTACACCTCTATAAGATCACCCCTCATCCTCCTGTGTTCCAAGGAATAGAGTCCCAGCCTACTCAACCTCTCCCTATAGCTCACACCCTCTAGTCCTGGCAACGTCCTCGTAAATCTTCTCTGAAACCTTTCAAGCTTGACAATATATTTCCCATAACACGGTGCCCAGAACTGAACACAATACTCGAAAAACTCAGCGGGTGCAGCAACATCTGAGCGAAGGAGATAGGCGACGTTTCGGGTTGAGACCCTTCTTCAGCATCTCCTTCGCTCCTTAGATGCTGCTGCACCCGCTGAGTTTCTCCAGCCTTTTGTGTAACCCTCGATTCTCCAGCATCTGCAGTTCCTTCTTTACCACAATACTCGAAATGTGGTCTCACCAGCGTCTCATCTATATCTGATCAGGCCCTGGAGATTTGTCTACCTTCATACATGATAATACCTTCAGTACTTCTTCGACGGTAACGCTGACTGCTCTCCAGACACTTCCATTGACTGCCCCAACCAAGTTCCTCCGTCCTACTGTCTTTCACCTCGATAAATAGAGGAGAAATACTCACTTAGGACTTTGCCCATCTCCTGTGGCTCCACACAGAGGTGACCGCTTTGATTCCTGAGAGGTCCCACTCTCTCCCTAGTTACCCTTTCCCCCCTTATGTATTTACAAGGGATTGTCCTTAATGCTACCCGGCAGAGCTATCTCCTGGCCACTTTTTGCCCTTCTGATCTCCTTTTTCAGTTTACTCCTTAGTTCCCAAAACTCCTCCAGGGATGCCCTTGGTCCCAGCTACCTATACTTGTCCCATGCACCCTTCTTGTTTTTTTTTAAATTTTAAATTTTTTATTTTTGTTAGAAGTAAATACAACAATGTGATACCTAAGTACCTGATGTAGCAATGTTACAAAATTTTGAGATTTTCAAAATCAAGTCTGCAATTTATCCCATCAGATAAAGCATAAAAAGAAGTTTAATTTGACACCTAATTCACTTTCATATCTTCAATATTAAGAAAGTTATGACCATTTTCATACTCGGAAATTAGCATCTTGTTCCCCATTGCCTTTCAATTGACTTAACTCAAAAGCTGTGATCTAGATCCGTTAAAAGCCCATAACCTTCTTAAAAATTAAGAGAACTTAATGAAATTTTCAGTTATTATAGATTGAAGCATTCTGAAAACAATATGAAACAATCTTACTTGGATGACCTGAAATTAAAGCATATAATTAGTTAGTTTTCTAATTGTAGCTAATTACAAAATTCAATGAGTAGATCTAAACATCTATCCATTTCATAGGAAAGAAAAATCTTGTTTTAAATTGCCTAAGTGTCCAAATAACATTCACACAATAATCCACAATATAACATTATTTTAAAATCTCATTTTCATGAATTTCTAGGCCAAATGGAAGGAATTTAGTGTGTAATGCCTGTAAATTAATGGCCATTTAAATCAACTAGCGAGTGGGTTTTAGTGGAATGCGGTGGATTGGAACGTTGCGGTTTGCGGTGAAGTCGGGAGGAAAAATACTGTTGGTTCATACATTTTTTTGGACCCCATTTCGCAACATGAAAATATGATTAAAGCCTCCATAAAAACCAACTTTTAATATAAAAATAAACGGTGTACCTTTTTTTCTCCCCTACGCAAAATCCTCCCGTTATTGGCGCTCATGGCTTTTGAAGGTGATTTTTAAATTACTCTAGTTAATAAATAATCTAGCGTAATTTAAAAATACCTTCACGAATGAAATGTCGGAGCGATTTTTCTTCCGCAACGAAATCGCCCGACATGGATCGACTTTCCCTGTCTGTAGAAAAACGGCACTTTAAGCCCGCCCCCCTCTGAAAGGCGCCAAAGTCACGCACACGGGGAGCGGAGGAACTGCAGCGCTGCTCAAGGTAAGTTTTGTAACATACCTACCTGTTGCATACAGACATATTACAGTTCTTGTACAACTTCTTATTTTTAATTCAATAATAAAAGAACAGTGATAGAAAGAAGAAAATAGAGAGTGTCGTAGGAAATGGTGATGGTGCTAATTCATGATATAATAAGAAGAGCCCGAAAAAGAGATAGATAGACAAGAGAGTAGAAATGGATAGCGAGAGAGACAGAAAGAAGAAAGAAGAAGCTAAAGAGATTTTTTTTTAAAGAAAGAAGGAAAATAAATTAGGAGAGATACACCTATTTAATATCTTTCCCCACCCGTCACCCGGAGCTGAGCCATTTAACTTCTAAGGTTATATTGCACCATATGCTTGTAAGAAATCGATAAAAGGAGACTAAATCTTTAAGGGTACACAAAAGGCTGGAGAAACTCAGCGGGTGCAGCAGCATCTAAGGAGCGAAGGAGATAGGCGACGTTTCTGGTCGAGACCCTGCTTCAGACTGGTCAGGGATCAGGGAAACGAGAGATATAGACGGTGATGTGGAGAGATAAAGAACAATGAATGAAAGATATGCAAAAAAGTATCGATGATAAAGGAAACAGGCCATTGTAAGCTGTTTGTGGTGTGAAAATGAGAAGCTAAGAATTGGTCTACATTGCTTAGTAGGAGGAATCTCATTTCTTCAAGATGTAACGTTTCAGACATATTTGAAATCCACATTTTAAACGTTGGCGTGGTTGCGTTTTTCCAAAATTTAAGTATACGTTTTTTTGCTGTTATTAAACCATAATTAAAGAGAGGTTCTTGGAACGTAGTTAGCTTACGTCCCTCTTCCATTGATCTAAAGATAATCAGTTCTGTATTGGGGTTCAATTTTATGTTAAATAGTTTTGTAAAAGTTCCAAATATTTTGTCCCAAAATTTATGAAGTTTTGACCCTTCTTGTTTTTGACCAAGGTCTCAATTTCCCTCCTCAGCCAAGCTTCCTTACGTTTGCCTGCTTTGCCCTTCACTCTAACGGGGACGTACACGTCCTGAGCTTTCTTCAGTACACTTCTAAAAACATCCCACTTGGCCGATGTCCCTTTCCCCTCAAATAATCTACTCCAGTCAACTTGAGCGAGACCTTCTCTCATTCCCTCAAAGTTGACCGTTCCCCAGTTGAGCATTTTAACACGTGGACCCTCTCAGACCTTATCCATAACTGTCTTAAACCTAATCGAACTGTGGTCACTGGTCCCAAAAGGCTCCTCCACAAACACTACATTAACTTGCCCTTCCCTATTTCCCAATACTAGATCCAGTGTTGCCCTCTCACATGTGGGAGCCTCCACATACTGCTTAAGAAAACTTTCCTGAACACTTTTGAGGCATTGCACCCTATCTAAACCCTTCACACTATGATTTTCCCAGTCTATATTGGGAAAGTTAAATTCCCACACTACAATAACCTTATTTGACAATAGACAATAGGTGCAGGAGTAGGCCATTCTGCCCTTCGAGCCATCACCGCCATTCAACGTGATCATGGCTGATCATCCCCAATCAGTACCCCGTTCCTGCCTTCTCCCCATATCTCCTGACCGCTATTTTTAAGAGCCCTATCTAGCTCTCCCTTGAAAGCATCCAGAGAACCTGCCTCCACCGCCCTCTGAGGCAGAGAATTCCACTGACTCACCACTCTCTGTGAGAAAAAAGTGTTTCCTCGTCTCCGTTCTAAATGGCTTACTCCTTATTCTTAAACTGTGGCCCCTGGTTCTGGACCCCCCCAACATCAGGAACATGTTTCCTGCCTCTAGCTTGTCCAAGCTCTTAACAATCTTATATGTTTCAATGAGATCCCCTCTCATCCTTCTATCAGTCTATCTGTCAGCTGTCTGCAATCTCCCGGCACATTTGTTCTTCGAATTCCCGTTGACTATTCGGGGGTCTGTAGTACACCCCGAACAAGGTGATCATCCCTTTCTTGTTCCTCAGCTCCACCCATATAGCGCACTAGACGAACCGTGGCAATGTCACCTCTGACCACAGCCGTGACATCCTCCTTAACCAACACTGCAACCCCCCCTTCTCTTTTTCCCTCACCCCTGTCTCTCCTGAAGCTTCTGTACATTGAGCTGCCAGTCCTGCCCCTCCCGTAACCAGGTTTCAGTGATAGCTGCAACATCCCAGTCGCTCGTACCTATCCACGCCCTAAGCTCATCTGCCTTACCTGTCAGGCCCCTTGCATTAAAATACATGCAGTTTAAACCAACCCTCCTTCCTCGCTCTCCGCCTTGCACCTGCTTATTCTGTCTACTAACCTTTCCCACACCACCCTCCATACCAACTTTTCGCCTCTCATGTACCTCTGTTCTGCACGAAATTCCACCCCCCTAACAATCTAGTTTAGACCCTCCCGTGTAGCATTAGCAAACCTGCCCGTCATGTTTCATCAGAACATATCAGCAAGCAGCAGGCATTAAACCGGGGAACTCAACCTGCATAATGCCTTTGAATGTATGCATTCAGGCATCTTTGCCAAGATTGAATTTTTCTTTGGAAAACTAACAATGATCAATTTAGGAGATTGAGAGGGGATCTTATAGAAACTTACAAAATTCTTAAGAGGGTTGGACAGGCTAGATGCAGGAAAATTGTTCCCGATGTTGGGGAGGTCCAGGACAAGGGGTCACAGCTTAAGGATAAGGGGGAAATCCTTTAGGACCGAGATGAGAAGGACTTTTTTCACACAGAGAGTGGTTGGTCTCTGGAACTCTCTGCCACAGAGGGTAGTTGAGGCCAGTTCATTGGCTATATTTAAGAGGGAGTTAGATGTGGCCCTTGTGGCTAAGGGGGTCAGAGGGTAGGGAGAGAAGGCAGGTACGGGATACTGAGTTGGATGATCAGCCATGATCATATTGAATGGTGGTGCAGGCTCGAATGGCCGAATGGCCTACTACTGCACCTAATTTCTATGTTTCTATGATCGAAAACTTGAAAGATGTTAAATTATCTTGAAAAAGCCTACGGTAATGCTAAATTTAAGAGAACCACTGGATATAATCACAGTCGATGAAAGGCAATCAAGAAATATTAATTACAATTCTTCAAAATGACAAAATGAAGGAATAAGGAATCGAACATGAAAAGACATAAAAATGTGTTAAGTACATTGTCTGAACATTGGTGTTATTTTCACAGCAAAAGCTTCAGTTGGGATGTGGGCAGGAATGTTTTGAAATTATACTGTTACTGATAGTCCTGGCGCCCTGCCAGACCATAAATTAATGTGCATCATAAACTTTCACAAGACTTCTCCTCCCACGTTTCATATCCAAGTTTTTCCTAACTTGTGAAATGCCAGCAATGCCGCAGTCTTTAGGTAAAGGGTGAGTTAGAATGTGGACATTACTGAGGCATTTGCCTTGCTTACTGAAGTAAGAAAGTCCTTGGTTGTATCCTGTAAAACGGATTGCTTCCCTCGCTGGGGAAATCCTGCAGGAATCTCAGTGTGCATTTAGAATGGCTCACGGGACAATCATTGTTAAGGGCCTGTCCCACCAGCATGCAACTCTATGCGATGAGCGCGACCTAATGTGGTCGCTTGAGCCATCCGGCGTCACGGGGCCGGTCCCACTTCGATCGCCGGAGCCGTGCAGAATTGTGCGGAGTTCGCCCTGACATCGCACGGGGCTCCGAAAAACTGACTATGTTCAAAAATTCCGCGCGGCAACGGCTTGTCGGCTCGCAGTCGCCTCGACGCATTACACACCGCCCCGACATCGTGCCTCCGTGAACCTATCTGTAGGTGCCTCTGTGACCCTCTATGTGTGTGGCTCCGTGGCCCTCTGTGTGTGTGTGCCTCGGTGCCCCTCTCTGTGTGCCCCTCTCTGTCCTGGCGAACTTACCTTAGACTTCGCTCCAAGTTCGCCTCACTTTGCGCCGCGTTGCGCCACTCACCCGACCTCCGCGTGGCCCCTGCTGCCGGTTTGGTCGCGCTTGCCGCATGCAGGTGCATGCTGGTGGGAACGGCCCTGTACAGGGGATCACCCGACCTCCACGCGGCCCCCGCTTCTAGTTTGATCGCGTTCATCGCATAGAGTTGCATGCTTGTAGGACAGGCCCTTAATCCATCAGATCTGAGAGAGAGTCAAAAAGCAAAATCAGCATCTCTGCATGACCTTCAATGATTTGTCAAAGTGTTTCAATCAGTCAGCCATGAAGCCTCCTGAAGGCTGTTGGTCAGATTCATAAGCCCTACAAAATATATTAAGGGCCTAATGTTTCCTCATGACCAAGTGTTTGTCATTGTCATGGCCTGGTGGCTGATCCATTATCCATCTGTCTCCAAATTATTGCACATGTGATCAAAAGAATTTCACCTCTCACATTACAGATACACCTATCTTCAACCTTTAATCTTCAAGAGGAATCTTCAAGAAGCACAATCTTCAAGAGGAATGTTTCGTTCAGTTTAGTATAGAGATACAGCGTGGAAACAGGCCCTTCGGCCCATCGAGTCTGCACTGACCAGCGGTCCCCGCACATTAACACTATCCTACACACACACTGGGGACAATTTACACTCATACCAGCCAATTAACCTACAAACCTGTATGTCTTTGGAGTGTGGGAGGAAACCGAAGATTTCAGAGAAAACCCACGGGAGAACGCACAGGGAGAACGTACAAATTCCGTGCAGACAGCACCCGTGGTCAGGATCGAACCTGGGTCTCGAGCTCTGCAAGCGCTGTAATGCAGCAACCCTACCGCTGCACCACCGTGCAGCACAGTGGATCACCCACCACTCAGGACTTCAATCATTGCTCTGGCAAACAACTGCTGTGTCGTTAGTCATCTCAATTTTTCTACTCCACTTATTCATTCATATTTATTTTAGTTTAGTTTAGTTGATTATCGTCACGTGTACCGAGGTACAGTGAAGAGCATTTGTTGCGTGCTATCCAGTCAGTGGAAAGACAAAACATGATCAGGAAATAATGTGTAGTGCAAGGTAAAGCCAGCACAGTCCAATCAAGGATAGTCCGAGGGTCACCAAAGAGGTAGATGGTAGTTCAGCACTGCTCTCTGGTTGTGGTAGGACAATTCAGTTGCCTGATAACAGCTGGGAAGAAGAAGGGTCTCGACCCGAAACGTCGCCTATCTCCTTCGCTCCTTAGATGCTGCTGCACCCGCTGAGTTTCTCCAGCCTTTTGTGTACCCTCGATTCTCCAGCATCTGCAGTTCCTTCTTTAACACAGCTGGGAAGAAATTGTCCTGGAATCTGGAGATTCTAATCTGTCCCCTCTGTATTTGCAACATGCTGCTCACAATAGACAATAGACAATAGACAATAGGTGCAGGAGTAGGCCATTCGGCCCATCGAGCCAGCACCGCCATTCAATGTGATCATGGCTGATCATCCACAATCAGTACCCCGTTCCTGCCTTCTCCCCATATCCCCTGACTCCGCTATCTTTAAGAGCTCTACCTAACTCTCTCTTGAAAGCATCCAGAGAACCTGCCTCCACCACCCTCTGAGGGAGAGAATTCCACAGACTCACCACTCTCTGTGTGAAAAAGTATTTCCTCATCTCTGTTCTAAATGGCTTACCCTTTATTCTTAAACTATGGCCCCTGGTTCTGGACTCCCCCAACATTAGGGACATGTTTCCTGCCTCTAGCCTGTCCAAACCCTTAATAATTGTAGGTACATAAAAGGCTGGAGAAACTCAGCGGGTGCAGCAGCATCTAAGGAGCGAACGAGATAGGCAACATTTCGGGCTGAAACCCTTCTTCTCTTTTGACTCCTCCCATTTAAATCTTTAACCCTTAATAATTATATATGTTTCAATAAAATATCCTCTCATCCTTCTAAATTCCAAAGTATACAAGCCCAGCTGCTCCATTCTATCAACATATGACAGTCCCGCCTTCCCGGGAATGAACCTCGTAAACCTACGCTGCACTTCCTCAATGTCCTTCCTCAAATTTGGAGACCAAAACTGTACGCAATACTCCAGGTGTGTTCTCACCAGGGCCCTGTACAACTACGGAAGGACCTCTTTGCTCCTATACTCAACTCCTCTTGTTATGAAAGCCAACATGCCATTTGCTTTCTTCACTGCCTGCTGTACTGGCAACCATAACATTGTCATCAAACCTGCTGACCAGAGCAGTGTTGTCAATGGTGAACTGTCCCTTATCTTATCGGGGGTGATTACCTGCCCCTTTCCACTTCCTAATATCTCCCACTTGCATGAATACCCCAGCACAAAGCACAAAGTAAGTAAGTAAGTATGTTTATTGGCCAAGTATTCACATACAAGGAATTTGCCTTGGTGCTCCGCCCACAAGTAACAACATGACATACAGTGACAGTTACGAATGACTCAGAAAACACTAAACATTAATAATAATAAACCATTAATGACAAAACACCATTGACCAAGCATGTGAACCAACACACATACCAGATCAAAGGGAGGCTACAGATTTTTGGCTGTTGAGTAGAGCAACTACTCGTGGATAAAAACTGTTTTTTATGTCTGGCTGTGGCAGCTTTGACAGTCCGGAGTCGCCTTCCAGAGAGAAGTGATTCAAAGAGTTTGTGGCCAGGGTGAGAGGGGTCAGAGATGATCTTGCCCGCTCGCTTCCTGGCCCTTGCAGTGTACAGTTCATCAATGGAGGGAAGGTTGCAGCCAATAACCTTCTCTGCTGATCGGACGATTCGCTGCAGCCTCCGGATGTTGTGCTTGGTGGCTGAGCCAAACCAGACCATGATGGAGAAGGTGAGGACAGACTCTATGATGGCCGTGTAGAATCAGACCATCATTGCCTGTGGCAGATTGTGCTTCCTCAGCTGCCGCAGGAAGTACATCCTCTGTTGTGCCTTTTTGACTGTGGAGGAGTCGATGGTAGCCTCCCATTTCAAGTCCTTGGAGATGATGGTTCCCAGAAACTTAAAATACTCCATAGATGTGACTGTGGTGTTGTTGATGGTGAGTGGGGTCAGGGGAAGGGGAGCTCTCGCAAAGTCTACAATCAATTCCACTGTCTTAAGAGCATTGAGCTCCAGGTTGTTGCTATGGCACCCGGACGCCAGCTGTGACACTTCCTGTCTGTAGGCAGATTCCTCCCCATCCTGGATCCGTCCAATCAGGGTTGTGTCGTCCGCAAACTTGAGAAGCTTGACAGAGGTGTCTGTGGAGGTGCAGTCGTTGGTGTGGAGAGAGTAGAGGAGAGGGGAGAGTACGCAGCCTTGCGGTGTTCCTATGCAGAGGGTCTGCGGGTCCGAGATGTGCTTTCCCAGCCTCACATGCTACTTCCTGCCTGTCAGGAAGTTGGTGATCCACTGACAGAGGGGTTCAGGCACAGTCAACTCGGAAAGTTTGGAGTGTGGTAGCTCTGGCACAATGGTGTTGGATGCAGAGCTAAAATCAACAATGCAGAGCTAAGAACAGACCTGTGGTTCCTGTTCTTTATAAAGCTTCTCTTCTGATGCCTAGCTTCAATATGTTCAGCTTCTGATTGCTGGTGGGCCGTACACTCTGGGGTTATGTCTGTTTAGATACCATGTACCTGCCGGCATGAAACCTGACTGCTTTTTTAGACTCCTGCCTCCTGAAAAAATACATTGCTGACCCTTGCATGTAGATACAGTCAACATGCTTATCTCAGTGAATCAAGGGTTAATCTTCAAACTTCATTGCATTTTGAAACATATGGCCTTTTGACATAAGCAGGATGGATTTGTAGTCTCCCGAAAGGGAAATATAGCATCTGTTCTGCTTTTAAAGTTTGAATGTTATCTGAAAGAGTATGAGTTACACGTGTTAAGAGTTACAGAGTGACAGAATCATAGAACTATACGGCACTGAAACAAACCCTTCAGCCCATCATGCCTATGGTACAGATAGATACAGATAGATTTTATTTGTCACGTGTGCCAATTGGCACAGTGAAATGAAGTCACCATACAGCCAAAAATAAAGAACACAACACAGAGTAGACAGAAATTCAACATAAAACATCCCCTCACAGCAGGATCACAATTTCCCACCGTGAGGGAAGGCACCAAAGTCAGTCTCTTCCCGATGATTCCCAATGTTCACCCGCGGTCGGGGCCTCCCCCAGCCCTCCGCTGTCGCCGTTCCGGGCGGCCCGATGTTCACGCCCGCTCCCCGGGGTGATGTAAGTCCGACGTCGGGCCTGGGGACGTCCTCAGCGGCCTGGAACCTGGGTCGGCCCCCTCCTACCGGAGTCTGCGGCTCCCAAAGTCCGCAGGGCGCACCGGGTGGAGATGCAACGCTGGAGGCCCTCGGCAAAGGGCCCCAGGACTCCACAATGACAGTCAGCGCCGCCCGCGTTGGGAGCTCCCCAAAACAGAGCTCCACGATGTTGGAGCAGCGGCCCAACGCTACGGAGCGACCCAGGTAGGCATCGCCCGCTCCGTGGTGACTCCAGCGCCGCCGCCGCTGTTGCAGCTCTGATCCAGTTCCTGGTCCCCGGTCCCCGGTAGGAAAGGCCGCTCGGATCCAGGAGCTAGGCCGCGAGGTGGGGGGCGAGGACGCGACTCGGAGAAATACTCGTCCCCACCAGGAAGCGACTGGGAAACAGTTTTCGCCTTACCCTGCCCCCCTCCCCCACATATAAAAGAAAGATTCCCCAAAAAACAGACTTTAAACTGACTAAAAATAAAAAAATGATGAAAAAACAAATGGGCTGCAGGCAGAGGCTGCCGCTATGCTGGTCAAGTTGGCATACTGGGCCAGATCCAGTTGCGTACATTTGGCCCATAACTCTAGGAACCCTTTCTATCCATATATACGTCCACATGTATTTTGAAAGTCACAACTGTAGCGACTTCTGTAGCTTCCTCCATGAATGGTCCGTTCTCTCAATGAGAAGAAACAGAATGCAAGAAGGAGATAGACAACCTATTAACATGGTATCAGGACAATAGCCTCTCCCACAATGCCAGAAAGATCAAGGAGCCAGGCTTCGACTTTGAGAAGCATGAGTGGAGACATGCCCCAATCTGCATCAATGGTGCCAAAGTGGAAATGGCTTGCAGCTTCACGATCCTTGGCATTCATATTACCAACCATCTGTTGTAAGGATACATTCCCTTCTCCAATCATGGAGTCATGATGTTAGTGCTGTTGACCTGAGAGAGTACACTGATATAGGTACCCTCTTCCTACCAGAGGATTTGGAGGATTTTGTGGAGAAAGCATTGATGATATCTTTCCAGAGCCTGTTGCAGGTAGTTCATGTCTCTGTATTTTTCAGGAGTGTAGAACGTTCTGCCACGCACTGGACAATAAGCTTCATGCTGGGTTTGATATCTTAATCATCGAGCCTTGTTTATCATAGGGCCAGAGCCTGTCCTTAAGTGTTGGAACGAAACCTTTATTTTGCTACTGGTTGTCTACCTTCATTCAGCAGTCATTTCCAGGATGTGAAAGGACGACCACCTTTTCCAGGGTCTTGACGATGTTTGTTGCTGGGGCACCACACGCTGCCGGTTGGCAGAAGGGCGTGTTTCATAATGTTTACCATTCCCTCGCGTGCATCAGGATGCGAGTTGACGTTGACTTAGAGTTCAACCTTTGCGTGTGTGTACACAAATAGTAGCTGCATGCAACAGCTTGATGATTGGGAACAGAGTGACCTTGGTACTGGAGTGGAGGTGACAGAGGCTGAACAGTTCCTGATTCTTCTCCAAGGATTAATTACAACGATAGAAAGATAGTTAATCAATTCTGTTATTCAAAGGGCTTAAGTCAGAAAGTCTTGTTTGAAGGAGCACAAACAGGAACTTTATAAATTCCAAATTGTTCAGAATTCATGTCTTAGCTCTGATATATAGGTGAAATGCTTTGGGCTAGAAATTCCCTGTTTGCTACCCGTCCTTCCCCCAACTTATCTCCAACTTAAATTAGGCGGCACGGTGGCACAATGGTAGAGTTGCTGCCTTACAGCGCTTAGAGCACCAGAGACCCGGGTTCGATCATATAATCTACATAGGGATCTACGTAGGAAACATATAAAATTATAAAAGGACTGGACAAGCCAGATGCAGGAAAAATATTCCCAATGTTGGGTGAGTCCTGAACCAGGGGGGACACAGTCTTAGAATAAAGGGGAGGACATTTAAGACTGAGGTGAGAAAAAACTTTTTCACCCAGAAAGTTGTGAATTTGTGGAATTCCCTGCCACAGAGGGCAGTGGAGGCCAAATCACTGGATGGATTTAAGAGAGAGTTAGATAGAGCGCTAGGGGCTAGTGGAATCAAGGGATATGGGGAGAAGGCAGGCACGGGTTATCGATTGGGGACGATCAGCCATGATCACAATGAATGGCGGTGCTGGCTCGAAGGGCCGAATGGCCTCCTCCTGCACTTATTTTCTATGTTTCTATGTTTCTACGGATGCTGTCTGTACGGAATTTGTACGTTCTCCCCGTGATGTGCGTGGGTTTTCTCTGAGAACTTTGTTTTCTTCCCACACTCCAGACATACAAATTTGTAGGTTAATGGTATAAATGTTTAAAAAATTATCCATCGTATAGGATCGTGTTAATATGTGGGGATCTCTGGTCGGTGCGGACATGGTGGGCTGAAGGGCCTGTTCCTCTAAACTAAACCTAATCTAATTTGTTTCCTCTATTTCCAAGTTATGACAAAGGATCTTTGATTTGAAATGTTAACTCCGTTTTTCTTTCCGCCGGTCCTGTTGATTAGTTCACATTAGTTCCAACATTTTCTATTTTCACTGGGTCTTTAAAGCATTGCAGATGAAGATGGCTGACACGGCAAACCCTTGTGGCTATCTTGCTGTGTTGGCAGACCAATACAAGTTGGGGATCTTGCAGCAGCAGTCAACGTTTGACTTGGATAGACACAAAAAGCTGGAGCAACTCAGTGAGTCAGACAAAACATCTTTGGAGAAAATGAATAGATGACTCCTTGGGACGAGACTTCTTCCCAATGCCACATGGGCGGTTGCCAATCCCTACCAGGCATGCGGCCGCGGAACCCGTCTGCAGTGGGTCCAGGGCGCAGCTGCCGCTCTCACCCCAAGATCGGAAGGAAGAGAAAGGGGACGACTCCATCGCACGCTGGACAAAGGGACGATGCATGAAGGTCTGGGGCTTCTAACCTCTCGCGTCTTCAAGGTTGACTGTCATGTGCCTTTTACTAATTTCGCAAACATTTCTAAACACCTGTTTTCGCTTCTTCATTCTGGAGTATTGTGTGTAGATTGATGATAAAAAAAGAATTTAATCCACCTTAGAATAAGGCTGTAACATAACAAAATGTGGAAAAAGTGAAGGGGGTCTGAATACTTTCTGAATGCACAGTATATGGTTACTCTATGCATACTTTGTGTATTGTGTGCAAAAACAAAGCATTTAACTGCACCTAGGCACTGTGCATGTGACAATTAAGCAATTTTGAATCATTGAATCGATATCTGCCGATGAAGAAGTCAAGGATCCAGTTGCATAGCGATGGACAGCAACTCCGTTCCTTGAGTTTGATGATGAGTTTAGAAGGAACAATGAATGTCCCATGTCCAACAATCCCTAAAGGTTATAGTGGGCCATTTGACCCACCGCTTTGCAGTTTTTTCTGAGGCACTTAAGACATTTCCAGAGGAAAATTGGCATTTGTGGTATAATCTTTTAAAAACTGCCTGCTTTAAGGATTTTGGACGAACGGTGTCTTAATGTTCAACAGTAGGTCTGACTGTAAAGGGCCTGTCCCACCAGAATGCGATTCCATGCGGTGAGCGCGACCAAACCGGCAGCGGAGGCCGCGCGGAGGTCGGGTGATCCCCGTACAGGGCCTGTCCCACCAGCATGCACCTGCATGCGGCAAGCGCAACCAATCCAGCAGCGAGGGCCACGCGGAAGTTGGGTGAGTGGCGCAATGCGGCGCAAAGTGAGGCGAACTTGGAGCGAAGTCTTAAAGGTAAGTTCGTCAGGACAGAGAGGGACACACACAGAGGGGCACGGAACCACACACACAGAGGGGCACGGAGGCACACACAGATAGGTTCATGAAGGCACGACGTCGAGGCGGTGTGTAACGCGTCGAGGCGACTGCGAGCCGACAAGCCGTTGCCGCGTGGAATTTTTGAACATGGTCAGTTTTTCAGAGCCCCGCGCGATGTCGGAATGAACTCCGCACAATTCCGCGCGGCTCCGGCGATCGAAGTGGGACTGGCCCCGCGACGCCGGACGGCTCAAGCGACCACGTTAGGCCCATAAGGCCTGTTTAAATAGAGGATATGCAATTGGTGTAATGCCTACTTGTGCCACTTGCTGGCAGTAGAGTGCTGGAAATAACTTGTCCAACACACAACTGCAAAAAAGTTGAACAAAGAAAGAACGGCAGATGCAGAAAATTTGAAGTGAGAACAGAGGGTGGCACAGTGGTGCAATGGTGAGTTGCTGCCTCCCAGCACCGGAGACCCAGTTCGATCCTGACTACAAGTGCCGTCTGTACGGAGTTTGAGCATTCTCTCTGTGAATGGTCGCTGGAAATCACTCGACCCGACTGAGGAACCCAGGTACTGTACCTCGGAACCCCGGGATGACCTCCAGAGCCAACGGGCTGGATCTCCCAGGAACAATGAAGCTGGAGCTGCAGCTGCCGACTTTGAAGGAGCTGGAGCTGCCGTCTGTGAGGGAATTCCCGTTCCAGCGCTGGTCCGCAGAAACAGCAGGTGCAGTAAACTCAGTACCTGGAAACAAAGGGGAAGCCTCCATAGTGTCCGGAAATGTGGCTGGCGGGCAGGGCTTCAGGGCAGACTGAAGCGCAGGGGACTTCGGCCCCCTCTCCCTACTATCCTACTGGCCAATGTACAGTCCCTTGAAAATAAAGTGGAGGACTTAAGGGCAAGGCTGCTTTATCAAAGGGAGCTGAGGGAATGCTCTGTGTTCTGTTTCACAGAGACATGGCTCACCCCCAGCTCCCCAGACTCAGCGGTCCAGCCTGAAGGGTTCTCCATCCACCGTATGGACCGTACACTGGCATCGGGGAAAGGGAGAGGAGGGGGCGTCTGCCTCATGGTCAACTCTGCGTGGTGCTCAGACGTAGTAGTCCTGTCCAACTCCTGCTCTCCACACTTCGAACATCTGGCGGTGAAGTGCCGTCCCTTCTACCTACCGAGGGAATTCACCTCCATCATCCTGACCGCGGTCTACATCCCACCCCATGCAGACGTCCGTCTGGCACTGGAGGAGCTGCACGCCGTGGTCAACAAGCACCAGACGTCTTACCCCGAGGCATTTACCACCATTGCTGGGGACTTCAATGAGGCAAACCTAAAGAAATCACTCCCCAACTTCCACCAACATGTCTCCTGCTGCACCAGAGGACCAAACATCCTCGACCACTGCTACACCACCATCAAGGATGCCTACCGCTCTATCCCTCGCCCTCACTTCGGTAAATCCGACCATACCGCGGTGCTGCTTCTTCCTGCCTACAGGCAGCAATTAAAGAGCGCACCCCCAGAGGTGAGGACAGTACAGAGCTGGTCGGGGGGGGGGGGGGGGGGGGGGTGGGGCAGAGGAACAACTACAAGACTGTTTGGAGTCTGTAGACTGGGCAATGTTCAAGGACTCGGCAACGGACTTGAATGAATACGCCACAGTCGTTACAGACTTCATTAAGAAATGTGTGGAGGAGTGCATCCCTACAAAAACCTTCCGAGTGTTTCCCAATCAGAAACCTTGGATGAACTGTGAGATCCGCACTCTTCTGAAGACCAGACACCGGGCATTCATGTCTGATGATACAGTGGTCTACAAGAAGTCCAGATACGACCTTGGTAAGGCCATCAAAAAGGCCAAAAGGGACTTCTGCTCCAAGCTGGAGGATGAGACAGATGTTCGGCAGCTGTGGCGGGGCCTGAATGCAATCACCGCCTACAAGGCGAAACCAGGAGGCAGCTCGAATGTCGGCGAAACATCACTCCCTGACGAGCTCAATGCGTTTTCCGCAAGCTTTGATAGGGAGAACACCGATGTGCCTTCCCGAGCCCCCATTCGCTGTGATGGTATTTCAGTCTCAGTCACAGAGGCCGACGTCAGGAAATCCTTCAGAGGGGTGAACCCTCGAAAAGCACCTGGACCTGATGGTATACCTGGTCGTGTTTTAAAAACTTGTGCGGACCAACTGGCTGGAGTTTTTACGGACATTTTCAACCTGTCACTTCTGAGGTCTGAGGTTCCCACCTGCTTCAAAAGGGCATCAATAATACTGGTGCCCAAGAAGAGCAAGGTGACATGCCTCAATGACTATCGACCAGTGGCACTAACGCCTGTGGTGATGAAGTGCTTCGAGAGGTTGCTCATGGCGCAAATCAACTCCTACCTCGACAAAAACCTGGGCCCACTGCAGTTCGCTTACCGCCACAACAGATCAACGGTGGATGCGATCTTGCTGGCTCTCCACTCCGCTCTGGACCACTTGGACAACAAAAACTCATATGTCAGGCTGTTATTCATCGATTACAGCTCGGCATTTAACACAATCATCCCCTCCAAGCTGGTTACCAAACTCGCAGAACTGGGTCTTTGCGCATCCCTCTACCAATGGATCCTCGACTTCCTCATTCACAGACCACAGTCTGTTCGTATTGGTGGAAATGTGTCAGACTCGATAACAATCAGCACGGGAGCACCTCAAGGCTACGTGCTCAGCCCCCTGCTGTACTTACTCTATACTCATGACTGCATAGCCAGTCATAGCGCGAACTCCATCATCAAGTTCGCTGATGACACCACTGTTGTGGGACGTATCACTGATGGGGATGAGTCAGAGTATAGAAGAGAGATCGAGCAACTGTCCATATGGTGCCAGCACAATAACCTGGCCCTCAACACCAGCAAAACCAAGGAACTGATTGTGGACTTTGGAAGGAGTAGGATGGGGACCCACAGTCCTGTTTATATCAATGGGTCGATGGTTGAAAGGGTCAAGAGCTTCAAATTCCTGGGCGTGCACATCTCTGAAGATCTTTCCTGGTCCGAGAACACTGATGCAATTATCAAGAAAGGTCACCAGCGCCTCTACTTCCTGAGAAGATTACGGAGAGTCGGTTTGTCAAGGATGACTCTCTCTAACTTCTACAGGTGCACAGTTGAGAGCATGCTGACCAGTTGCATCGTGGCTTGGTTCGGCAACTTGAGCGCCCTGGAGAGGAAAAGACTACAAAAAGTAGTAAGCACTGCCCAGTCCATCATCGGCTCTGACCTCCCTTCCATCGAGGGGATTTATCGCAGTCGCTGCCTCAAAAAGGCTGGCAGCATCATCAAAGACCCACACCATCCGGGCCACACACTCCTCTCCCTGCTACCCTCAGGTAGAAGGTACAGGAGCCTGAAGACTGCAAGGACCAGGTTCAGGAATAGCTACTTCCCCACAGCCATCAGGCTATTAAACCTGGCTCGGACAAAACTCTAATAACTAATAACCCATTATCTGTTATTTGCACTTTATTCGTTTATTTATTCATGTGTGTATATATTTAGATATGGTATATGGACACACTGATCTGTTTTGCAGTAAATGCCTTCTATGTTCTGTGTGCTGAAGCAAAGCAAGAATTGCATTGTCCTATCAGGGACACATGACAATAAACTCACTTCAACTTGAACTTGAACTTGAACTTGGACCACATGGGTTTTCTCCTGTTGGTCTGCTTCCCTCTCCCACTCCAATGTGGGTGAGGGTTTATAGGTTCATCGGCTTCTGTAAATCGTCCCTAGTGTGTAAGATAGAACGGGTTTGGGTGATCATTGGTCAGTAAGGACTCGGTGGGCCGAAGGGCCAGTTTCCGCACTACATATTTAAACTAAATGAAAGATAATTGTGCGGTCTGGAAATCTGAAATAAATAGAATGTGCATTCCTGAAGAAAACTGTTTCATCTCTTCCATGGAATCTACATTCGTCACTGTTTGGTTTCTGTTCCCCTTCTTGTGATAAAGGGTTTCCGCAGCCACATTCCTTTCCTCAGTGAATGTCTCCAGCTCCAACTTTTCCCATGCAGATTCCAGTCAAAGGTCTGCCCGTCACAGCTCGGAAAAAGCGTTCAAAGCTTTTTTCAAATGATAAAATGTGACCCTAATCTCAACCCCTGTGGATCTTACAGGCTCCGAAAAACTCCAGAGATGCTGCCTGTCCTGCTTAGTTACTCCAGCATTTTGTGTCTACCTTCGATTTAAACCAGCATCCGCAGTTCTTTCCTACACAGGTTGGCAGGTTAATTGGCTTGGTATGAATGTAAATTGTCCCTAGTGTATGTAGGATAGCGTTAATGTGTGCGGATCACTGGTCGGCGTGGACACGGTGGACCAAAGGGCCTGTTTCCACGATATATCTCTAAAAGACAAATACATGTCTATTGTTAAAAACTAAAACTAACATCACAGGACTTGCAGCTTGGAGTCAAATATCAACTTTATGAATGAATTGGCTGTCAAGAGCGTCAAGAATGTTTGTCATATACACCGGATGTGAACTGGAACAATGAAATTCTTACCTTCGAAGTGCCGAATGGCCTACTCCTGCACCTATTTTCTATGATTCTATGATTCTACCTGCTGCAGCTTTACAGGCATGTTCGACAGAACGACAAATAAATAAATACACAGTAAATGATCAATTATTCAAAATACAAAAAGATCGTGATAGTGAAAAACAAAACACATGGAGCACCAGTCGCGGTGCCTGCTCCATGTTGGTGTGTTGCTGAGGTAGTGTTGTGGTTAGGGGGGTTGTGTAGGAAAGAACTGCAGATGCTGGTAAAATCGAAGGTAGACACAAAATGCTGGAGTAACTCAGCGGGTGAGGCAGCAAAAGGGTGAAGAAAGCAAAAGGATTTGAGTACAAGAGCATGGAGGTTCTACTGAAGTTGTACAGGGTCTTGGTGAGGCCACACCTGGAGTATTGCATACAGTTTTGGTCTCCTAATCTAAGGAAATACATTCATTGCCATAGAGGGAGTACAGGGAAGGTTCACCAGACTGATTCCTGGGATGTCAGGACTTCCATATGAAGAAAGACTGGATAGACTCGGCTTGTACTCGCTGGAATTTAGAAGATTGAGGGGGGATCTTATAGAGACTTACAAAATACTTAAGGGGTTCGACAGGTCAGAAATTGTTCGAGCATCATTGAATCAGTATGCTTTCCATCACAAACCATTAAAAATTTGGTGGAGGATTTGATGACATGTCAAATTCCTCAAATTTCTGCGGAATAGACGCATTGAAAAGCTTTTCCCCAGAATTGCATCAATGTGCTGGGCCCCAGACAGATCATCAGATATGTGTGTGGCCAGGAACTTATAGCTGTCACTGTAGTGGCTTTTTGGCCTGTTTTGCATGTCATTTGACAATGAGTTTGGCAGGGATGCTAGTGTTGAACGCTGAGCTGCAGTCAATGAACAACAGCCTGGCGTATGCATACGTTGGCCAAATTCACACTGCTGGGAGAGGTGTAGTCTTCTCCCAGTTTTCTGGTTGTTGTTTCCGATGTCTCTGAGCTCCCGTCTTTGATAAAACCTTTTCATTCAATCTTCTAAACAAAGCCTTTCTTCTTACTTGAGCCTCGGTCTCTCATGACTCCCAAATCAATCATTTCAAGTTGTCACTCTTCCACGGAGAGTGGTGAATCCGTGGAATTCTCTGCCACAGAAAGTAGTTGAGGCCAGTTGATTGGCTACATTTAAGAGGGTTAGAGGGATCAGGGGGTACGGCTAAAGGGATCAGGGGGTATGGAGAGAAGGCAGGTACGGGATACTGAGTTGGATGATCAGCCATGATCACATTGAATGGCGGTGCAGGCTCGGAGTGCCGAATGGCCTACTCCTGCACCTATTTTCTATGTTTCTATGTTTCTATGATAAAACCTTTTCCTTCAATCTTCTAAACGAAGCCTTTCTTCTTACTTGAGCCTGTCTCTCATGACTCCTAATAATAATAATAATAAGACATTTTATTTATAGGGTGCCTTTCAGGACTCTCAAGGACACCTTACAATGAACCAGACTGATTCCTGGGATGTCAGGACTTTCATATGAGGAAAGATTGGATAGACTCGGTTTGTACTCGATGGAATTTAGAAGATTGAGGGGGGATCTTATAGAAACCTACAAAATTCTTAAGGGGTTGGACAAGCTAGATGCTGGAAGATTGTTCCCGATGTTGGGGGAGTCCAGAACAAGGGGTCACAGTCTAAGGATAAGGGGGAATTCCTTTAGGACCAAAATGAGGAAAACATTCTTTACACAGAGAGTGGTGAGTCTCTGGAATTCTCTGCCACAGAAGGTAGTTGAGGCCAGTTCATTGGCTATATTTAAGAGGGCGTTAGATGTGGCACTTGTGGCTAAAGGGATCAGGGGGTATGGAGAGAAGGCAGGTACGGGATACTGAGTTGGATGATCAGCCATGATCACATTGAATGGCGGTGCAGGCTCGAAGGGCCGAATGGCCTACTCCTGCACCTATTTTCTATGTTTCTATGTTTCTATGTTTCTAACACAAGCATGAAACAAAAACACCATATACAGCACCAATGCACAATTCGGAGAGAGAGCAGCGGCAGCCAACATTAAAACATAAAGCCATCCCCCCACAATGGTTCCCACTGTGGGGGAAGGCACAAAGTCCAGTCCCCATCCCATGTCCACCCTAAGTAGTCGGGCCTATTGAGGCCTCCACAGTCGCCGCTACGGAGGCCCGATGTTCCCCGCTGTTCTCACCGGGTGATGGTACTCCGGCGTCGGTAGACCCTCTCAGCGGCTTGGGGTGCCAGGAACAGCCGCCTCCTTACTGGAGACCGCGGCTTCCAAGCCAACAGGCCACGCTGGATGGAGCTCCACACACTGGCGATCTCGGCGAGAGATCCCAGGCTCCGCAAGTGTAAAGTTCAGCGCCTAAATCGATCATTTCAAGTTGTCACTCTTCCAAAAACTGAATAAACAAAACACATCTTCTTTCCTTACCGGGTTAGCGAGTTCATAATGATAATATTGCCTCTTGGTATTTATCTTCTCATCAAGTACTCCCTTCACAAAGTGGCAATTCGCAGACGTCCTTATCTTGCTCTCCTGGTCAAATCACATAGCTTTCAAAGAAGGGTCTGGACCCGAAACGTCACCTAACCCTTCTCTCCATAGATGCTGTCTGAACCACCGAGTTACTCCAGCTTTTTGTGTCTGTCTCAGCTTTCAAATCACCTCAGGTAAGCTCACACAAGGTGTTGACCATCTCACCAGCCTTCACCATGTTTCTTTGGTTCTGTGATCCCACATTTCTTCTCTCTTTTTTTTTTTCCATTTCAAAAACTTTATTCAACACAATCATAAAATACAACACATCAAAACATAATCAAAATCACACTATAACGAACAGATCATTGTAGTACAACAGTACAAACATTGTTTATAATAGCCTCAACCCCACGCGGTGACCAGCGTTGACGGAAGGCCTCCAGCGTCCCCATGGACACCGCGTGTTCCCTCTCCAGGGACACACGTGCACGGACGTAGGCCCGAAAGAGGGGCAGGCAGCCTACTCTCGCCTGACCGTCGACCGCCCGCTGCCTGGACCCGCGAATTGCCATCTTAGCCAGGCCGAGGAGCAAACCGACAGGTAAATCCCCCCCCCACACTCGGCTCTCCCCACTCCCTGCCTTGTGTCCGAACACCAGGATTGTGGGGCTAAAATGCAGCCAAAACTTGAGGAACAAACCCTTAAGATAATGATACAGGGGCAGTAACCTCACACACTCCATATACACATGGAACACGGTCTCCTCCTCTCCGCAGAAAATACAAGCGGCAGACGAGCCCGTGAACCGACTCAAAAGTTTATTACAAACCACCGCTCCATGCAACACTCTCCACCCCAGGTCCCCAATATAAAGGGGTACAACTCCAATTTCTTCTCTCTCTCTCTTTCTGCCTCTCTTTCTCTCTCTGTTTCTCCCTTTCTTCTATCTCCATTCACTGACTTCCTGCAGTCAGGTGAGTTGCTGGGAGATTGGGGAATGTTAGGGCAATGTGATCTCCAGGCTGGGAATAAATAATGAATTACCTTGCAGATATCACAGGTTTTGTTTAATTTCAGAAATAAACCATATAATAAATTTAAAATATTCAAAAAAATCTCTTAATTCGTAGTGTCTGTCTATACATTTACTATTGCTAGATTTATACCTAGCAATGCTAGCTCCTCAGTTTTTCTTTCCACATGCCACTATTGCCATTTAGTATGTGTATGATTTATTACCTGAGGTAATAATCCTTACCCTTGTTTGAAGGATGACCTTTAATTGCAGTGTTAAGAAAATAAAACATTTCATGCACCTCCGCCATAAATCCTTTTTCAAATAGATTGGATCATATATCCTGCCCCAAACTTAATCAAGTGTTGCCATGACCCATGGATCTAGCCAAGCCCAGTAGAAAATTGATCAAGAGATCCACCGACTGATCCACCCACCTCTCTACTGGGCATTGATACTACAGCAAGCAAGATAGCTCACTCGACGAAAAAGACGTAGTACGGTCATGGACAGAACCATGGGTAATTTTCTATCCCAATTCCGTAACCGGCTTCCATCTCCGCACCATAGGATACTAGGGTGGAGAGGGAAGCCGGTTACGGAAACATCCTCGTAAAAATAAAAGTTCTTTGGTAAAAATCTTCTCCTAATTTTCAAAATTATAATTTATTAACACAAACTGTTCCCCCGCAACGCTGATTACACTGCGAGTCGGGTCGGGTCGGGTCGGGTTACTGAAATGGATGAAAAAAAGGCCCACGTTCCGCTCCGTTGCATAGTACACGTCAGCCCATTACATTTAGCAGGATTGGTCTATCTTGCTCCGCTATAGGATCTTTGATTGTTACGCTCCACTAAGGTCAGCCATCATCCTCCGCCTGTTCCACCGTTGAGGTCTTGGTTGGATTTCTCTTTGTCAGAGACATCCCCCTCGACCTTACCGCCATGGGTGGCCCTACCAGGAGAATAGCTCCAGACGGCATCGCTCTCAGGATCTCAGGACCACACAAGCTTCTCCACCACGACAAGGTGACAATCCACTTACAGCGCCAGAGACCGGGGATCGAACCCGACTATGGGTGCTATCAGTACGGAGTTTGTATGTTCTCCCCGTGACCTGCATTTGTTTTCTCTGAGATCTTCGATTTCTTCCCACACTCCAAAGACTTAAGGGCCTGTCCTACAAGCATGCAACTCTATGCGATGAACGCGATCAGACTAGAAGCGGGGGCTGCGCGGAGGTCGGGTGATCCCCTGAACAGGTCCGTTCCCACCAACATGCGCCTGCATGCGGCAAGCGCGATCAAACCGGCAGCAGGGGCCGCGCGGAGGTCGGGTGAGTGGCGCAACGCGGCGCAAAGTGAGGCGAACTTGGAGCGAAGTCTAAGGTAAGTTCGCCAGGACAGAGAGGGGCACACAGAGAGGGGCACAGAGGCACACACACACAGAGGGCCATGGAGCCACACACATAGAGGGTCACGGAGGCACCTACAGATAGGTTCACGGAGGCACGACGTCGAGGCGGTGTGTAATGCGTCGAGGCGACTGCGAGCCGACAAGCCATTGCCGCGCAGAATTTTTGAACATAGTCAGTTTTTCGGAGCCCCGCGCGATGTAGGGACGAACTCCTCACAATTCCCCACGGCTCCGGCGATTGAAGTGGGACCGGTCCCGCGACGCCAGACGGCTCAAGCGACCACGTTAGGTCGCGCTCATCGCATAGAGTTGCATGCTGGTGGGACAGGCCCTTTACAGGTTTTTGGGCTAATTGGCTTGGTGTAAATGTAAAATTGTCCCTAGTGTGTGTAGTGTAGTGTTAATGTGCGGAGATTACTGGTCAGTGCGGACTCGGCGCTGGATTTCTAATTTAAACTAAACTAATCAGCCAACAAGATTCCACCTGTATTTTACCAAATCTACTTCTGTTCCTTTCATACTTTTTTCCAGCAAAATGTGTACGGTTAGTCTGATCTTCGGGCTGCTTCATCTGATGGAAACAATGGCCTAGTGGATGTCAATCATTTACCCAGCATTCAAGGACCACTCAGTTTCTGAAGGAAATATAAATGGAAAGGGTAAAATTCCAGGTACGTAAAAACTGGTCCCTAAGATTAGCTTGGCAGCATGAGATATTTGTTTGTTTTTAACAGTATACAAAAGCACTGGCAGGCAAAGAGCCACTTTTAGGGATTAAATTTCAGCTTCTATTTTTTTTGTTTGAATGCTTTGCAATCTTTATTTCACATGCTGCAAAATTATTAAAATATGTGTAATATGTCACTTCTTGTTAAAATGCGGATGTAACAAATTAAGTTACATAATCATATGTATGATCATATATATTCGAGGACATTGTGGGCAACCAGAGAGGAGATTGCGGGAGCCCTGGTTGAAATTTACGATTGCTTTTAAATACAGGAGAAGTGCAGCAAGACTGGAGGGTGGCAAATGTTGTGCCTTTCTTCAAGAAGGGCTGCAGGGAAAACGCTGAGAACTACAGGCTGGTGAGCTTAACATCTGTAGTTGGAAAGTTACTGGAGAGTATTCTGCGGGATAGGATATACAGGCATTTGGATGGACAAGGGCTGATTAGGGATAGTCAGCATGGTTTTGTACTTGGGAGGTCATGTCTCACAAATCTGATTGAGTTTTTTGAAGATGTGACCAAAAAGGTCGAAGAGGGCAGAGCTGTAAATGTTGTATATATGGACTTCAGTAAAGCATTCGACAAGGTTCCTCATGGAAGTCCCTCTTGAAGACATGGGATCCAAGGAGTGATAGCTGAATGGATAGCAAATTGACTCCATGGAAGGAAGCAGAGGGTGATGGTGGAAGGTTGCTTCTCGGACTGGAGGCCTGTGACTAGTGGTGTGCCTCAGGGTTCGGTGCTGGGCCCGTTACTGTTTGTCATCTACATCAATGATTTGGATGAGAGCATACAGGGCAAGATTAGCAAATTTGCAGATGATACAAAAGTGGGTGGATTTGCAGATAGTGAAGATGGTTGTAACAATTGCAGCAGGATCTTGATCGATTGGCCAGGTGGGCTGAGGAATGGTTGATGGAATTTAATGCAGAGAAATGTGAGGTATTACTTTTTGGGAAGGCTAACATGGGCAGGACCAGTGCAGTAGGCCTCTTGGGAGTGTTGTAGAGCAGATGGATCTAGGAGTGCAGGAGCATAGCTCCCTGACGGTGGAGTCACAGGTAAATCTGGTGGTCAAAAAGGCTTTTGGCACATCTGCCCGAGAATTGAGTATAGAAGTTGGGAGGTCCAGTTGTAGAGGCTGTTGGTGAGGCCACATTTAGAGTATTGTATTCTGTTCTGGTCACTATGTTATAGGAAATATGTTGTCTGGCTGGAAAGGGTACAGAGAAGATTCACAAGTATATTGCCAGGATTAGAGGGTCTGAGCTACGGGCAGAGGTTGAGTAGGCTGGGACTCTATTCCTTGGAGCACAGGAGGATGAGGGGTAATCTTATAGAGGTGCATAAGATGAGAGAAAGAGAGTGGGTAGATGCACAGAGTTTCTTGCCCAGAGCAGGTGAATCGAGAACCAGCGGACATAGGTTTAAAGTGAAGGGGGAAAGATTTAATAGGAATCTGAGGGGCGACTTTTTCACACAAATGGTGGTGGGTGTATTGAACAAGTTGCCAGAAGATGTAGTTGAGGCTGGGACTACCCCAATATTTAAGAAACAGTTAGATAGGACAGGTTTGGAGGGATATGGACCAAATGCTGGCAGGTGGGACTAGTGTAGCTGGGCCTGTTTCCACACTGTATCACTCTATGATATGTCTATGACATAATGAACTAATATCCAGCAAGCAACAGCCACTGAGATGAGAAAAAGAGAAGTCCATACCTTGGATTGAGATTGTTAATTTTGTTTTTAATATAGAGATAGATCATTGAAACAGGCCCTTTGGTCCACCAAGTCCAAGCTGACCATTAATCGCTTATTCACACTGGTTCTACATTATTCCACTTTCACATCCACTCCCTACACATTCGGGACAATTTACAGGGGCCAATTGACCTACAAACCTGTATGCCTTTGGACTGTGGGAGGAAACCGTAGTATTCAGGGACACAGAAAGAATCTCCAAATTCCACACGGCCATCATCTGAGTTCAGGGGCAAACCCGTGACTCTGGCACTATGAGGCAGCAGCTCTACCAGCTGCACCTGTGTACCACCTTAATATTTGTTAATTAGACCAGTACGCCTAACATCTGTGGTAGGAAAGTTACTGGAGAGGATTGTGAGGAATCTATGTATTGTTAAAGACCAGAATAAATTAGGGATGGTCAGCATTGTTCTGTGTGTGGGTGATCATGTCTCACAAATTTGATTGAGTTTTCTGAAGAAAAGGTTGATGAGGGCAGGGGCATAGACATAATCTATATGACCTTTAACAAAGCCTTTGATAATGTTCCACATGGTAAGCTGCTCATGTGGAATCCTGGGGGTGCTAGCTAACTATATTCCAGGAGACGGTGAATGGTGCAGGAAGATTGCTTTTCAGATTGGAGGCATATGACTAGTGTTGTCCCTCAGGGATCTGTGTTGGGCTCATAGCTTTTGTCATCTGTATCAACCATTTGGATGTAAATGTAGAAGGCGTGATTAGTGCATTTGCAGATGGCATAAAAATAGGTGGTATTGTTGACAGCATCTTGATTAACTGAGCAAGTAGGCTAAAGGAATGGCTAATGGAGATCAGTTCAGATAACATAGAAACATAGAAATTAGGTGCAGGAGTAGGCCATTCGGCCCTTCCAGCCTGCACCGCCATTCAATATGATCATGGCTGATCATCCAACTCAGTATCCCGTACCTGCCTTCTCTCCATACCCTCTGATCCCCTTAGCCACAAGGGCCACATCTAACTCCCTCTTAAATATAGCCAATGAACTGGCCTCAACTACCCTCTGTGGCAGAGAGTTTCAGAGACCCACCACTCTCTGTGTGAAAAAAGTCCTTCTCATCTCGGTCCTAAAGGATTTCCCCCTTATCCTTAAGCTGTGACCCCTTGTCCTGGATCTCCCCAACATCGGGAACAATCTTCCAGCATCTAGCCTGTCCAACCCCTTAAGTTTCTATAAGATCCCCTCTCAATCTCCTAAATTTTAGATAGTATAAACCGAGTCTATGCAGTCTTTGTTCATAAGACAGTCCTGACATCCCAGGAATTAGTCTGGTGAACCTTCCCTGCACTCCCTCAATGGCAATAATGTCCTTCCTCAGATTTGGAGACCAGAACTGTACGCAATACTCCAGGTGTGGTCTCACCAAGACACTATACAACTGAAGTGTGAGGTATTGCAGTTTGGGAAGTCACACTGGGGCAGGACCATCACAGTAGGACCCTGTGGTGTGTGGTTGAGCAGAGTGATCATGGAGTACAAGTACATTCATTCATGCATTTATTCATCATTGAGATCAATAGCGACACAGTGGTGCTGGTTTCCAATGCGGACGGTGACGGACGCACCACACATCTCTGTCCTCCAGTTCCTGCGGACATCTGCCGCTGGAAGTAGAGGATTTTGGTGTGTTTCCTTACAATGCTATGTACGACAGTGATCGCAACTTCTACTGAAGTGTGGGTGGCCGTTGGCTCTCTAGAAGCTCATCCGCCCTTTGACAGGTCTTGTTTTTGGTCCTGCTGGGGGTCCACAGCCCCCTCCTCACCTGGCAAAGCAGGTGGGGGAGACGGTTTAGTCGCCGACTATCCGACCATGGAGCAGGTAGCACGGGATTACATGGTACCCGTGGCGGGGGGAACTCTCCCTGACCTGAAGCATATAGTTCACCATATGTGGCTTCATAGATAGATGTGATGGTGATGAAGACTTTTGGCGAGTTGGTCTTCATCAGTCAGGGAACTGAGTACAGCAGTTATATTATAGTTGTACAAGATGCTGGTTTATGTTTAGATTTATATTGTCACATGTACTGAGGTACACTGAAACACTTTGTTTTGCAGGTTATTAAAACTGATCAGATATGCTACGTATAAATACAATCAAGTCAAGTGCAAGTAGAATAGATAGAGTAAAGGGGACGATACAGAGTGCAGGATATAGTTCTCAGCATTCAGGAGTTCCATAGACTAAATCCAGTGCCCTCAATAGGGTAGAGGTGAATGGGCCAGAACACTAGTTTGTGGAAGGACCATTCTGAAGACCAGGCTAGATGCAGGAAGATTGTTCCCGATGTGGGGGATGTCCGGTAGAAGGGGTCACAGCTTAAGGATAATGGGGAAATCCTTTAGGACCGAGATGAGAAGGACTTTTTTCACACAGAGAGTGGTGGGTCTCTGGAACTCTCTGCCACAGAGGGTAGTTGAGGCCAGTTCATTGGCTATATTTAAGAGGGAGTTAGATGTGGCCCTTGTGACTAAGGGGATCAGAGGGTATGGAGAGAAGGCAGGTACGGGATACTGAGTTGGATGATCAGCCATGACCATATTGAATGGCGGTGCAGGCTCGAAGGGCCGAATGGCCTACTCCTGCACCTAATTTCTATGTTTCTATGTTTCTATGAAGTCTGATAACAGAGTGGAAGAAGCGGTTCTTGAGTCAGGTGGTGCGTGCTTTCAAGCTTCTGTAGCTTCCACCAGATGGGAGCAGAGGGAAGAATGTGTGCCCAGGATGGCACAAGTCTTTGATTACATCAGCTGCTTTCCTGAGGCAGCATGAAGTGTAGATGGAGTCAGTGTTGGGAAGTCTGGTCTGTGTGATGGACTGGGTTACATCTACCACTCACAGCAATTTATTGGGTTCTTGGGCAGAGCTGTTCCCAAGCCAAACTGTACCGCAACCTGCCGCATTGTGTTCATTTTGTCATTCCGCTGTTGGAAAGATGGATGCCGTTAAGCTGGGAAGAGTACGCAGAGGATTTACGAGGATGCTGCCAGGACTCAAGGGCCTGGGGTATAGGGAGAGATTGGACCGGATGGGACTTTATTCCTTGGGAGGGCAGGAGGCTGAGGAACGATCAGGATCCCAGGGTGGTGGAATCAACCACTAGATGGCACTAGTTTAGCGTAAGAGAACAATGATTCAATAGGAAACTGAGCAGCAAGTTTTTCACGCTGGGGATGGTGGTACATGGAATGAGCGGCAGAAGTAAATGACTAAAAAGATGTATTCTGGGATTTGTATACACGTCTCTATAGATATTGTTATGTGAAATTGTTCCATTCATTGTTAAGATGTATTCCTTATTTTTTTATTATATAATAATTGGTTTTTTTAAAATTCGTTTATTTTTATAATTTTTTAATTTTTTAATTTTTATTCTTTTTTATTTTTTTTATTTTCTTATATAATCATTATTATTATTATTATTATTATTATTATTATTATTATTATTTAATCACTATCTATTGATTATTGATCTATACTTTAACTTTTTTTATCACTACTTTCCAAAAAAAACAGAAGCATACATAAATTATCCTGTAACATCTGTACAATTTTTGTGGCAAGTCTAATTTGTATTTGAAGAACTGTTGTACCTTAGACAATATGCATTGTTTCCAATAAAAATATTTTTAAAAAAAATAAAAAAAAAATTAATGACTAACAGCTCATTCCATATACCACCATCAATATCAACATTTAAAAGGCATTTACATGGATAGGAAAGGTTTAGAAGGATGTGGTTCATATATATGGGCAATTGGGACCTAACTTAGATCAGACATCTTGGTTGGCATGGACATGTTATGCCCCTGTCCCACTTAGGCACATTTTTTGGTGACTACAGATGACTAAGCTGCTGCCTCATGGTCGCCAGGCTGTCGCCTGTATGGTCTTCTCAGTCGCCCAAAGAGTCGTGCCTTTTTCCTGGTCGCCGCTGGATTTTGAAATGTTCTAAACTTTTCGGCGCCAATCAGCGCCAGTGGGCTTGACGCCAACGATCGTAGCCTGACGTAGGTGCTGTCGCCAGGATGACGTAGGTTGTCGCCGGTGCTGACTCCGGTGAATTCCATTGGCGACTACCTACGTCAACCGGCGACAAGTACCGGCGACTGAATTGTCTTACCTTGTCGTAGCTCGTCACGGGTGGACGTAAGGTTGTCGTAAGTGTGGTCATAGGTGGACGTCCTAATGGGTCGCCGGTTGTCGGTAGCTTGCCGTAGCTTGACGTCAACTAGGAGGCAGGTTGTTGTAGACATTGTCGTGGACATTGTCGTGGGGGGGGGTCCAGTGGCCGGTTTTTCGACGACCTGCTACGACTATGACAGTTGCCGACACTCACCAAAAAAATCACCGAAGTGGCCAGGCCCATTAGGGTGAAGGGCCAGTTTCCACGCTATATGATTCTGAAACACTATAACACAGTTATCTCACCCCTGCTTCCTGAATTCCTTGGATTGCAATTTGTTTCTTACTGGATGGTTTGAATGAACAAAGTGACTGGTGAAATTTAGCAAGTTGAAGGTCTCAGGAACCAGGATTTAGATTTATTCTCCTTTTTGGTCAAGTTTAAAATGACCATCTGATATTTGATCATTCTTCCATCATTCTAAGGCGTGAACTTATTCCAGCAAAACCTGGTGCCAAATGTGGCCATATGGTATGGGCCAAACGCAGGCAAATGGGTCTGGCTTAGAAGAGTTAACTAGGTTGGCATGGACAAGTGTATTGAAGGGCCTGTTCCACTGCTGTATGACTATGTGCATGACTATGAGCAAACAGGGAAATAAAATGTTGCATTAGATTCTAAAGACTTATATCAGCTTACATGGCAGGAGTTCTAATTTATCTTATTGATAGTGAAGAATGTCTATTGGGAAAATGTATAGGTGACAGGTTTACAAACCATTAACAATTTGAGATCCAACAATAAATGTAGGAACGAACTGCAGATACTGGTTTAAACTGAAGATAGACACAAAATGCTGGAGTAACTCAGCGGGACAGGCAGCATCTCTGGAGAGAAGGAATGGGTGACGTTTTGGGTCGAGACCCTTCTTCAGACTAGTCAGGGGAAAGGGAAACGTGAGATATAGACGATGATGTGGAGAGATATAGAGCAAATGAATGAAAGATATCCAAAAGAGTAATGATGATAAAGGAAGCAGGCCGTTGTTCGCTGTTTGCTAGGTGAGAATGGAAACCTGGTGTGACTTGGGTGGGGGAGGGATGGAGAGAGAGGGAATGCAGGGGTTAGTTGAAGTTAGAGAAAATCAATGTTCATACCACTGGGTCGTTAGCTGACCAAGCGAAAGATGCTATGCTGTTCCTCCAACTTGCGATTATCCTCATTAACAGTGGAGAGGAGACCGAGGACAGAAAGGCCAGTGTGGGAATGGGTAGGGGAATTAAAGCGTTTGGTAACCGGGAGATCAGGTAGGACCAGGCGGACTGAACGAACTTGGTGCGATATGAAGTCAAGAAATATTGGATGACCACCCTTTGGCATAAGGAAAAACTGAAAACGCCACTTATCTTGGTAACCTTCCTCAGATGGATCAATTCCTTTGTGACCTATTTAAGTAGGCAGCTGGTAGCACACCTTTATATCCTTTTCACCCTTTGCCATTGGAGTGGACCAGGGTCTGACCTGGGTCTGACTGGGAATCTCTGTTCCAAACGAGACCCTAGTTTGCATGAGGATTTTCAAAACTATTCCTTACATCTAAACCCTGTTTGCCATCTTTACGAGAACTTCTCATCGAACCAGTGGAAGGACATCTTTGCAACAAAAGGGCCTGTCCCACCAGCATGCAACTCCATGCGATGAGCGCGATCTAATGTGGTCGCTTGAGCCGTCCGGCGTCGCGGGGCCGGTCCCACTTCGATCGCCGGAGCCGTGCGGAGTTGTGCGGAGTTCGGCCCGACATCGCGCGGGGCTCCGAAAAACTGACCACGTTGAAAAATTCCACGCGTCAGCGGCTTGTCGGCTCGCAGTCGCCTCGACGCATTATACACCGCCTCGACGTCGTGCCTCCGTGACCCTCTCTGTAGGTGCCTCCGTGACCCTCTGTGTGTGTGGCTCCGTGGCCCTCTCTGTGTGTGCCTGTGCCCCTCTCTGTGTGCCCCTCTCTGTCCTGGCGAACTTACCTTTAAGACTTCGCTCCAAGTTCGCATTACTTTGCGCCACTCACCCGACCTCCGCGCGGCCCCTGCTGCCGGTTTGGTCGCGCTTGCCGCATGCAGGCGCATGCTGGTGGGAACGGCCCTGTACAGGGGATCACCCGACCACCGCGCGGCCCCCCCTGCCAGTTTGGTCGCGCTTTCCGCATGCAGGCGCATGCTGGTGGGAACGGCCCTGTACGGGGATCACCTGACCTCCACGTGGCCCCCGCTGCCGGTTTGGTCACGCTCATCGCATGGAATCGCATGCTGGTGGGACAGGCCCTTAAACCTATTATGAATCATTTTAGTTTTCTTTTCCAACATTCCTAAGAATTAAATCCGAAAATCTAAACCACTTAAAACAAAGAATCAATCACAATGACAAGAGTCACACGGGCAATTTTGGTACTTTCCAAGGGAACTTCAGGTGATAGTAAAACAAAATAGTGATAGTCTTTCAAATTAGGCCGGGGAATTCTGAAAAGAGACATAATAATACATTGTTTGAGATTTCTTTCCAATTGTCTTATGCATAACAAATTAAATTGAAATTTTGTTTTTAACCATAAATTTGTGACTCAATAACTAGGTAATCTTCCACTCCCCGCTGCAACTTTCCAAATTCAGGCTGGCTTACTGTAAATGTTGGAACAAAATTTCCTGTTGGCATTGAAAATGTTTGGAAATTAAACTCCATAGAAGCTTACAGAACAGCCAACCATTGACGCGATTTTACAGTGACATTCTAATGATACACAACTGCCAATCAATTACTCTGTGTTCAGTTTTGTGACCTCTAAATTATGATCAATGTTAAAAATTTGCTGACATTAATAAATATTGTCTTTCACCTCCTATAACATTACTGAAGGGAATGTACTTGCTGCACCCTCAGCACCGTGGGCTGGTCTATTGAATAGAAAGAACAGAGTCAGTTTATTGTGTGAGTCACTGAGCCAAGCAGGTGAGGAAATTCCAAGTTTAAGGGCCTGTCCCTCTTGGCAGGCATTTACGCGACAGGCCGGTATCGACTGTCGCGTGCGTCTTCATGTGTCAGCACAGCCGTCTGCAGCGGGTGACGTCATTTGAATACCCAGTGGAAAATTGTTAAGTGCATAATACTGTATTTTCTTTTGAATTATGGTGTAATTCAGAAAATTGGTTGCTTTGGGTTATGTTTTCATCCTCCCCCCCCCCCCACTTTTCCCCCCCTCCCCCCCCTCCCCCTCTTCTCCCCTTTCTCCCCCCCCCCCCCCCCCCACCCCCCCCCACCCCGCCCCCCCATCCCCCCCCCATGTAATATACACGTTTTCTCCGTGTTCAGTACAAATGGTATTGGTTCCAATCGCTCTTTTGCGGTCGGATGGTGCCCCGCACTGAGGAAACGGCTAAACACCTATTAATTAAGTGAGTTTTGCGCGTTCCCTTGGGGGTGTGAGATGTGGGTTCGAAATAACGAGAACTTGTCACTATGTGAGTGAAGCTGGAATAAAAAATAAATAAACAGGTAAAATAATCAGAGCTGACTCAGCGTAGAAGCAAAATGCCGAATATTGTACTTTGACTCCCTGACCTTGCATTAAGATTGAACCTTGCGACGCAAACTCAATTATCGGTGCAGCTGCCTGTTGAACAAAATGTTTTAAACTCTATAAAAGAGTGTCAAGTGTCTGAATATTCGCAATTTTTAACGAATCATCATCAGCATCAAATGTCACAGATCTGGCGACCGCAATATGTCACCTACATGTATACAGGCAAATGACTCAATAGAGATTACATTCTCTGGGGACTTTCTGATTTCAAACTCCGTCGCAAAATGAACCTACTTTCCACCATCAGAAGCATGTACAATCAAGATATTCATGATAGTTGATTTGTATAATACAGTACTGCACGTACGAGGTCAGGACGTCAGCGTGCGAGTGCAATATGTCTGCGTGCGTACGCGATACGTCATGCCGGAGGCGCGCAAAGAACCCCTCCGCGCTTCTCCATGCGACCGTCCCGCGCCGCCCACACGCTACCCGTGCATCTCAATGCGGCGACGAGGTCGCGTAAATGGCATGCAAATGACGGCCAAGTGGGACAGACCCTTTACTTCTTGATCTGCACTATTCTGCCTTTGGGTGGGTAAAGAATGGCATGCTGCTTTAATAAACGTTGCATTAATAAATGTGAATCAATTGCAGTAAACCCTCTTGTGACAGTAAACTTTGTGTTGTTGCACTTTAAAACTGGGCGCTGATGCCACTGGTCTGCACCAACGAGCTCGTCAGCTACCCTAACGTCCAGCCGAAGCGACCGCCACCTCCGGACGTCAACTCCCTCCTCCATCCATGGCCAACAACAGGCGCTGTTCAAGAAGGGAGCGAGGCAGATCATAGTGGGAACAATAGGCCTGACTTCAATGGTTGGTAAGATTTGAGAGTCCATTATAAAGGATGAGGTTTCTGAGTACTTCCGATAAAGTTCACGATAAAATCAGCTGCAGTCAGCATGGTTTTGTGAAGGGGAGGTGTTGCCCGACGAATCTGCTGGAATTCGTTGAGGAAGTAAATAGCAGGACAGACAAAAGAGAGTCAGTGGATGTTGTTTACCTGGATTTTCAGAAAGCCTTTGATACGGTGCCGCAGGTGAGGCTGCTAAGGTAGATGAGAGCTCGTGGTATCAAAGGACAGATACTAGCATGGATAGCAAATCTTCTCCCTCCCCCCCCCCCCCGCCCCCTCCTCCAAGGTAGAGGAAGGAACTGCAGATGCTGGTTTACACTGAAGATAGACACAAATTGCTGGAGTAACTCAGCGGGACAGGCAGCATCTCTGGAGAGAGGGGATGGCTCAAGACCCTTTGAGGGGAGTATGCGGTGTCTCTGGGGGGGATGTAGAAGGAGTAGTGGGAAGGAGAGGCTGAGTGGACAGGGTGACAAGAGAAAGAGGAGGAGGCTGCAGTGGAGCGGGGATTGGACAATACGACGGCCGAAAGGAGGAAGCAGCAGCCGGGACAGCCCCGCGGTGACCGGGCATGTCCTGAGGAAAGTGTTATCCCCAGGTGCGACAATGTAGGCCACAACAACAGCGACGTTATCAGGATTGTGCAATGCGTGAAGGGCTTGCTGGTGCACCTTTCCAGACAGGGGCAAGGTCGGAAGCCAGGGCTGGGGGGGGCATGGTGTGGGGCAGCTCTGCCCACTCCAACCAAAAGCCATTACAAAGTGATCCGTTAAAATGAGGTTTTACTGTATTTCCTCCTAGGGCTATGGTATGCTTGTCTTCATTGCTAAGGACATTGAGTATAAGAGTCAGGATGTCATGATGCAGCTCTATCTAGCAATGTTACAACATTTTGAGATTTTAAAAATCAAGTCTGCAATTTATCCCATCAGATAAAGCATAAAAAGAAGTTTAATTTGACACCTAATTCACTTTCATATCTTTAGTATTAAAAAAGTTATGGCCATTTTCATACTCGGAAATTAGCATCATGTTCCCTATTGCTTTTCCATTGACTTAACGCAAAAGCTATGATCAAGGACAGTCAAAAGCCCATAACTTTCTTAAAGATTAAGAGAATTAAAAATTCTTTAATTAAAACATTAAAAATTAAATTAAATACATTTTCAGTTATTATAGATTGAAGCATTCTGAAACAATTATGAAATATCTTACTTGGATGACCTGAAATTAAAGCATATAATTAGTTGTTAAAGAAGGAACTGCAGATGCTGGCGAATTGAGGGTTACACAAAAAGCTGGAGAAACTCAGCGGGTGCAGCAGCATCTAAGGAGCGAAGGAGATAGGCGACGTTTCGGGTCGAGAAGGGCGCTGAAGGTAAGTATTGTAACATACCTACTCTATAGGACTTTGGTTAGACTGCATTTGGAGTATTGCCTGCAATTCTGGGCTTCCCTTTACAGGAAAGGTGTGGAAGCTTTGGAGAGGGTGCAGAAGGGGTTGACCGGAATGATACCCAGATTAGAGGGTTGCACCAACAAGGATAGATTGGGTAAACTTGGATTGTCTTCTCCAGAACGTCAGAGGTTGAGGGGAGACTTGATAGACATATGTAAAATTGTGGGGACGTGAATCTGAGGAGACAGTCAGAACCTTTTTCCGAACACTGGTGCCCAGAGCTATAAGATGAGACGGGGAGAGTTTATTGGAGATGTGCCGGGCAAATTTTTTTATTTTTACAGAGGGTGGTGGGGTCAGGGGTGGTGCTGGAGGCAGATATGATAGTGGTCATAAGAGGGTTTTGGATAGGCACATGGAAGTGCTTGGATCATGGGCAGGAAGATGAGATCAGAGATGAGACTGGGCATCATGTTCAGCACAAACATTGTGGGCCGAAGGGTCAGTTCCTGTGCTGTATTATTCCATCTATGTTCTTTGATTTGTGGCATTGGGGCTGAGGGCAGCATGAGCAGTGACCACGCTGACACCTGCAGTGGGGTGAACTCATGTAATAGATTTTATTTGCAGTGGTAAGAAAATCCAAGACCACATGGGGGCGCTGTCCCTCATATCAGGGCACATGCGCCGGTGGCTCTGCTGAACTCAGGCTTGCCCCGGCAGCTCAGTCCTGCACTTCGAAGGAGCAGACGTGGTGATCTCAGGCTTCTCCCAGCAGTTCACCCTTGCCTCCAGAGGAGGCGCTGGCAGTCTCCTGGCAGTTCAGTTATGGGTCTTGAAGAGGCAGCCCTGGCCATGTGTGGATTACCCTGGCAGCTCAGTCTTTGCCTCTGTGTGTGGGTGCAGTCCCTTATTCAGAGGCACTGACATCTTAAGCTTGCCTCAGCCACTCAGTAGAGGCACTGGCTGTCTGGAGCTTCCTATTAGTCTTCCAGCATAGTCTTGAACACAATGGTACTGATGTTCTTGGGTTTGTCTCAGTCTGCCTCAAAGCTACAAAAGGAGAACCCAGCTAATAGGGAAGCTGCCACAAATCCCTGGAATGCCTGGGTTTTAAAGTGAGCAGGCCAACAAGGTTCAAGTGGCCAATATCGGTTAAGGATTCCACACCTCAACCCCAAACTAAATTCACAAAGTAGAATGTGCATACCTGGTAGGCCTGCATTGATTCCTGCACCACTTCATTAGGCAGGCATGCCAACCTGAGAAATACCATTTCACTCACATCATTTGCTTTTAAGTTAATAGTCGCTTCACAATCCTGGTGTCTAGTATCACAGTTCAATGTATATTAACTTTGTTGATCAAACTATGGCAAATCTTATGAAAATTCAAAACATCACTAATTAATCCACTCCAGATGTCACATCTTTAAAGATTACTTGAATATATTTTTCCCTTCATGGATCCATGTTGGCTCCTAAAATTATTTCCAATTAGTTTTGTTATTTCATCTGTAATTGCAGATTGCAGTATCTTCCTTACTACTGACATTAGGCTAATAAGTTGATAGTTCCCTGTTTTCTCTGGCTCTATTTACTTACATAGGGGACCACACACTCCAATCCACAAGAATAATGATCAAATCTTTAAAATTTGGCAAGATAATAGTCAGAATATAGTTGTCAGGTGCGTGGCAGATGCAGTATAATATAGATAAATGTGAGGTTATCCACTTTGGCGGCAAAAACAAGGGGGCTGATTATTATCTCAATGGGGTTGGGTTAGGTAAGGGGGAGGTACAGCGAGACCCGGGTGTCCTTGTACACCAGTCACTGAATGTTGGCGTGCAGGTACAGCAGGCAGTGAAGAAAGCTAATGGAATGTTGGCCTTCATAACAAGAGGATTTCAGTATAGGAGTAAAGAGGTTCTTCTGCAGTTGTATGGGGCTCTGGTAAGACCACATCTGGAGTATTATGTACAGTTTTGGTCTCCTAATTTGAGGAAGGACATCCTTGTGATTGAGGGAGTGCAGCGTAGGTTCACGAGATTCATCCCTGGGGTGACGGGACTGTCATATGAGGAAAGATTGAAAAGACTAGGCTTGTATTCACTGGAGTTTAGAAGGATGAGGGGGATCTTATAGAAACATATAAAATTATAAAAGGACTGGACAAGCTAGATGCAGAAAAAACATTCCCAATGTTGGGCGAGTCCAGAACCAGGGGCCACAGCCTTAGAATAAAGTGGAGGCCATTTAAGACTGAGGTGAGAAAAAACTTTTTCACCCACAGAGTTGTGAATTTGTGGAATTCCCTGCCACAGAGGGCAGTGGAGGCCAAATCACTGGATGGGTTTAAGAGAGAGTTAGATAGAGCTCTAGGGGCTAGTGGAATCAAGGGATATGGGGAGATGGCAGGCACGGGTTATTGATTGGGGACGATCAGCCATGATCACAATGACTGGCGGTGCTGGGTCGAAGGGCCAAATGGCCTCCTCCAGCACCTATTTTCTATGTTTCTATGTTTCTAACATCCACTACCAATGTGGATCATTGAGTTTAGTTTAGTTTATAGATACAGCACGGAAACAGGCCTTTCAGCCCACCAAGTCCACGCTGACTAATGATCCCCGCACATTAACACTATCCTACGCACACTAGGGACAATTTATACCAAGTTAATTAACCTACAAACCTGTACGTCTTTGGAGTGTGGGAGGAAAACGAAGATCTCGGAGAAAACCCACGCAGTCATGGAAGAATCAGAAAACTTCATCCGGACAACACCCGAGGTCAGGATCGAACCCGGGTCTCTGACGCTGCAAGCGCTGCAAGCGCTGTAAGACATCAATTCTACCGCTGCGCCACCGTGCTGCCCCAAATTAGTTCACAATTTGGTTCAGCATCAAATGGTATCATAGTTACACTTTACTCACCATTGCCATAACTGTCAATGAGGAACATGAGGTTTTAGTTTTTTATTAAGTTTTAGAGTTTAAAGGCTCTTTGGCCCACCGAGTCCGCACCGACCAGCGATCCCAGTCCACCAACATTCTTGAGAATTCTTTGAGAATTCTTGAGAATTCTTTGCTTTCAAGCTCACCAACTACTTTAGCGCTTGTTATTTTACCCATACCTATTTCTGTCAACTCTCATTCTTGCTGAAGCAGGGCTCTTTGATAATCTGTGCAGATATTTTGTACCTTCATCTGTGAACAACGTCACAAAGTAGTCGCTTAACTCATCTTGCATTTCGCTGTTCCCTGTTGTAAATTCCCCTCTCCCCCAATTGTCCTCATTATGGGCCTGTCCCATCAGCATGCGACTCCATGCGGTGAGCGCGACCTAACGTGGTCGCTTGAGCCGTTCGGCCTCACGGGGCCGGTCCCACTTCGATCGCTGGAGCCGTATGGAGTTGTGCGGAGTTGGTCCCGACATCGCGCGGGGCTCCAAAAAACTGACCGTGTTCAAAAATTCCGCGCGGCAACGGCTTGTTGGCCCACAGCCGCCTCGACGCCATACGCACCGCCTCGACATCGTGCCTCTGTGACCCTCTCTATATGTGCCTCTGTGACCCTCTCTGTGTGCCTCCGTGACCCTCTCTGTGTGTGCCTCTGTGACCCTCTGTGTGTGTGTGCCTCCGTGACCCTCTCTGTGTGTGCCTCCCTGTCCCTCTCTGTGTGCCTCTGTGACCCTCTCTGTGTGCCTCCGTGACCCTCTCTGTGTGTGCCTCTGTGACCCTCTCTGTGTGTGTGCCTCCGTGACCCTCTCTGTGTGTGCCTCCCTGTCCCTCTCTGTGTGCCTCCGTGCCCCTCTCTGTGTGCCTCCGTGACCCTCTCTATATGTTGCTCTGTGACCCTCTCTATATGTGGCTCTGTGACCCTCTGTGTTTGTGCCTCAGTGTCCCTCTCTGTGTGTGCCTCCGTGTCCCTCTCTGTCCTTGCGAACTTACCGCGGACATCGCTCCAACTTCACGCCACGTCGCGCCACTCACCCGACCTCCACGCGGCCCCCGCTGCCGGTTTGGTAGCGCTCGCCGCATGCAGGTGCATGCTGGTGGGACCGGACCTGTACGGGGATCACCCGACCTCCGCGCGGCCCCTGCTTCCAGTTTGCTCGCGCTCACCGCATGGAGTCGCATGCTGGTGGGACAGGCCCAGTCTTGTTTCTTACAGACCCATGCAGCTAATTTTAAGATTCCTACTAGGTTCCTCTCACATTCGACCTTGCCTTAGCTTATCAATCTTCTTTTGCAGACTTCTTCAATTCTGCCGATGCTCATGCCTGCTACTATTTCCGGCAACTCTACAAAGCCTTGGATTTAATGGCAACTCGTAAAAACTTGGATTTCCTTGGATTGAATCTGTAATCACTCCCAGCAGCCACTGATGAGCCACATTTTCAGCATGTTTTTGTAATCGTCAAGAATATGTTTTGGCTGTGAATTACGTGTTTCTTAATTAATCATAGCCAATTCACCCCTTGAACTCTCTGTTTCATTTGCTTAGATTCATAATCCGAGTTTGGATTGAATAACATCATTTTGAGATGTGTTGTATATTTGAATTATAATATGGTTGCCCTTCACAAAGGCCTCTTTATAATATAATTAATCATTAACCATTTCTCATTACAGTACTTTTGCCGCAATTCATTGCAATACTGGAGGTATTGTTACCATATCACAAGATTTTTGTGCATTTTTAAAACTTATTTTTACTTAGAGAATGGGACGCCACCAGAGCCCAGCCTGGGAATGCGCAGCAGAATAACAGACTGCCAACCATGTCATCTCTGGGTGCCCGCTCTACCACCCACCGAATGGAGCTCTGTCAGGGCCTGGCCGACATGAACGCAGAGACAACAACCTGGCTGCTCAACATCCGGCTTGAGATCTAACTATCCCTTTGGTTTATGTTTCATTCGCAAGAAGAAGACTAAGGGACAAAATCGACACATGGATGTCTGTGGAACTTGTTTGCTTTCTGGGGCAGCCTATGGTTTTGTAGGCTGTAGGCTGATTCCTCAAATAATTGATTCAGAAAACCATCTCCTCTGCATTTTCTTAATTCATCCTTCACCTTATTCCTGCTGGATTAAAGAGAGTCATAGACCTGCACTACACAGAAACAGGTCCTTGCGCCCAATTCATCCTTGCCACCGATGATGCCGACCCATGCTAATGCCATTTGTTTGCGTTTAGGCCTAAATCTCTTCTTGCCTTTCCTATCCAAGCACCTGTCCATTTATATGTTTTATTGCATATCCCTCTACTACCTCCTCCAGCAACTTGAATCATATAAACACCACCCTCTGTGTGGAATAAGCTTGCGCCTGAGATCTCTTTTACATTTCTCCCCTCTCACCTTAAACTTTTGTCTTCTAGTTTTCGACTCCCCTGAGGAAAAATAAACCCTAAAGGGCCTGTCCTACCAGCATCCGACTCCATGCGATGAGCGCGATCAAACTAGAAGCGGGGGCCGCGCAGAGGTCGGGTGATCCCCTGTACAGGGCCGTTCCCACCAGCATGCGCCTGCATGCGAAGAGCGTGACCAAACCGGCTGCGAGGGCCGCGTGGAGGTCGGGTGAGTGGCGCAACGCGGCGCAAAGTGAGGCGAACTTGGAGTGAAGTCTTAAAGGTAAGTTCGCCAGGACAGAGAGGGGCACACAGAGAGGGGCACAGAGGCACACACAGAGAGGGCCACAGAGCCACACATAGAGAGGGTCACGGAGGCACCTACAGAGAGGGTCACGGAGGCACGATGTCGAGGCGGTGTGTAATGCGTCGAGGCGACTGCGAGCCGACAAGCCGTTGCCGCGCGGAATTTTTGAACATGGTCAGTTTTTCGGAGCCCCGCGCGATGTCGGGACGAACTCCGCACAATTCCGCACGGCTCCAGCGTTCGAAGTGGGACCGGCCCCGCGACGCCGGAACGGCTCAAGCGACCACTAGGTCGCGCTCATCGCATGGAATTGCATGCTGGTGTGGCAGGCCCTTTACTATCTACCCTATCTATGCCCCATATATAGAATTCTATAAGATCAATGCTTAGCCTCCTACTCTCCAGTGGGAACAAACCCAGCAAATCCAATCTCTCCTTCTAACCAAGCCCTCCATTTTGGGCAGCATCCTGGTGAATCTCTTGGGCGCTCTTTCTAATGTTACCACATCATTCCTGTTGGGGCGGCAACCAATACCGTACACAATCATCCAAATGCCACCTCGCCAATATCGATCCCGATCACACGTCTCTGCAACGCCCGACACTGCAATCCGACTCCTGGACCCACCAAAGCTCAAGGAAAGACCTGATTAGAAGCAGCCACTTACTTTGGAAACATGCAGCCATTTACTTTGGAGAGTGAAACCACATGGTTTCAAAATTCCCTTACCCAGCAAACTCCTGCAAAGTCCAAACTGTTGAAAGCACTCTGGATGAATTTAAAGCAAGACTCTCAACTTTAGAAGCAAGTATGTCAAATGCCTTCTTCACTACACTATCCCTTTAGTTGCCATTTTCACGGAAATTCAAAGTGTATCCCAAGGTCCCTATGTACATCAACACTCCAAAGATCTCTTCCATCTTTTGTTTTCATCCTGCTCTTTCATTTCCAAATGTATGTCATATCCAAGATTAACTCTAGCACTTGGTGGGCGATAAAATGTTCCTGTCAATGTTCTTTGCTCTGTACTTATACCTCCACAAGCCCAATTCTAATTCTTTTTTTCCACTTAAGTTTTTATTGATTTTTCACAGAAATATACACAAAACAGTGCAACACCATCACCATACATAAAACGAAATAAGAAAAGCAACAATTAAAATAGATAAATAAATAAACAGGGGGATACTCCCCCCCCCAAAACGAAAAGTTATTAAATCAAAAATTGGATTAAGAGCGTGTGGTACACTTACTAAATTAAAAAAAAGTTACATTGATTAGCTATCTGGAAATATTTCCATATTCGCACAAACACACCATCCAGTTCCACATAACACAGTCTTCCCGTATTTAGCTCGGCGTTTATCTAGTTGGTGTCATGGCTCAAATAAACGGTCCATTGTTCCCAGATCTTCTCAAATGAATTCTCCTTGACTCCCAAGAAATATGTCAGTTTCTCCATCGTAAAGATGTCTCGCACAATTTCTAGCCACTGTTCCTGTGTTGGGCTTTTTTTTCATGAAGCCACTGCATGGTAATGGCCTTCTTATTTGTTGCAAGCAAAACTTTAATCAAAGAGGTATCTTCTGTCTTTACAATATCTTTAATGTTCATGTTGAATCCTATAGTGTATTGTGTCTTTTTTTTTCTTCTTTTTTATTTTATATGGATGTATGGTAATCTTTTTCTCTCTGTAAAGCACTTTGGCTTCATCATGATTTGATTTAAAAATGCTAAATAAATAAAAATTACTTACTTACTAATGTGCCCCAGATACATCACAGGGCAGGTATTTGGGATTATATAACCCAAGATATTTTTAACAGCTGCGTTAACATTTTCCCAGTAAGGCCTTATCTTTACACAGTTCCAGAAAATAGGCGAGTGTTCTGCCTCCTTATTCCCGCACAGCCTCCAACAGTATTCTTGTACAGCAATTTGTCTGCTTTTTATTTTGGATGTTATAAAAAAAACAGTTAGCTTCTTCCAGCAAAATTCAGTGTGTACTTATCCCTTATGCTCAAATCTAATTCCACAACATAATCTGCTGAGCCAAAATAGTTATGGACTTCTGCCAGTTGGATGGGCTATGCATCATCAGGACTGCCATCAAGATCCACGCAATATAACTTGCTGACATTATGAGATAAAGGTTAGTTTCAAGGTGAGCAAGGACTTGAAAGATATAATTAATGCTGCTGTCACAAAAGCTTCCATATTCCAGTAAGCGTGCGTGCAGAAATGGTGGTGTCCTCGCCCAGCCAACATCCCCCGCAATAACGCAACAGATGCACACAGCTAATCCATATGCCCCACACCAGGCTCCCACAACATACGCTCCATTCCGTGCTTGGTCGTGGGAAGAAATTAACAGGTGAAGAGAGGTGAAGATCCAAGGATGTGGGGGAGGGAAGGGTGGGGTCAGTTAACCAAAACCTAAAGTGGCAAGGACAAAAAGGGTCAAATGGTCAAATCTGATAATGATAGTGAGGCGTGATGATGAAAGGTTTTACATTTCACAACCTATCTCCCCTTCAGATCAGATTCCACCCTTTGTACGTTCTTGTCTTTGTACGTTCAGCCTCGGTTACTGTGAGAAAAGGGTTAACAGACATGGTCGATCCAAACTAGTGATAGAAAAAAAAAAGCAGAAGCCAGGCTGCTAGTAGACTGGAAAGTAACGATAGATAGAACAGAGAGAAATTCGAGATAAAAAGTAACAAACAGATAGAAACTTCAGTATAAGCCTTTGACGTCAGGAGATGTTCCGAGACGTTCCTGGACTTTCTCGTGGGAATGTGGGCTTTAACTTATACTTAAAAAGAGGCAAAATGGTGAGAAAAGAAGGTGAAATGTATAAAGATAGAATACAACCAGACCCTCGGGGTGCCTCTCGGGGACAGCAAAGGAGAGGCACCTATTATTATCGTAATAAAAGCTTCTTTGCCTGACTTTATCTCGAAAGCGTTTGTGATGTTTATTTCTCACAGTTACCATCTCCACCCTTCTCTCCCCCACCTCATTAATTCATCAATCAACATCTCCTCACCTGGACCCACCCATCACTAACCCTCGCCCCATCCTTCAGGTTCAAAGCTGCAAAGAAATGTGTATTGGCAAATGTGACACAGTGACTGCACACTCTTTGTACAGTTTTGTTTATCACCCTGTAATTATATCTATTGAGCCAAGAGATTGGGTGAAACTACCTATTTAAAAATGTAAAAAGATGGTTCCAAGAGTCGTTATAACAGCGATTACATTTTAAGAGGGCGTCAAAGCGGAGCTTTGTGTTCTTGTGTTGAGGTCTTTGTGTCCATGGTGATGGAATGCAATTAGAATGGATTCAATGGAAGAAAGATAGACACAAAAAGCTGGAGTAACTCAGCAGGACAGGCAGCATCTCTGGAGAGAAGGAATGGGTGACGTTTTGGGTCGAGACAGTCTGAAACATCACCCATTCCTTCCCTGCAGAGATGCTGCCTGCCCCACTGAGTTAAGGGCCTGTCCCGCTTAGACAATTTTTTAGGCGACTGCCGTCTACTAGGCAGTCCCCACACGGTCGCCTGTATGAATTGAATTGCGTTGAATTATCCTTCATTGTCATTCAGACCTTTCGGTCTGAACGAAATTTTCGTGCCTGCAGTCATACATATAATAAAATAACAAAAACACACTATAAACACAAATTTAACATCCACCACAGTGAGTCCACCAGGCACCTCCTCACTGTGATGGAAGGCAAAAGTCTTAAAGTCATTGTCTCTTCCCTCCTTGTTCTCCCTCTGTGCTGAGGCGATCCAGGCCTCCGATGCTGTGACCCTGCCGGGTGATGGTAAGTCAGTCCCGCGGCGGAATCCGAGTCCCGTGAACGGGCCGGTTCAAACTCCGCGGCCCAGGGTGGTCGAATCTACCGCCGTCCAGTCCAGTGGTCGAAGCTGTTGCCGCGGGAGCTCCGGAAAAACAGGTCATCAACCTGTGACCTGCGAGCTCCCGACGATGTCGTCCACTGGGCCCACCACAGCCCCGAAGTCGGGCCACCACCGCCGGAACGCCGCAACGCCGCAACAGCCCCGAAGTCGGCCAGCCTCACGCTGGTAAGTCCTGGCTGCCTCTGCCTCCGGAGCCTCGAGGTTGGTCCCAGTTGCAGGCCGCCAGCTCCGCCATTAGGCCTCACTGCAGACGGAGACACGAAAAGAAACTTCGGTTGACTTCGGTTGTTGTAGGTTGTCGCCTGTGTGGTCTTTGGTGTTTGTAGGTGGTTGTAGGTGGACGTCCCAATGGGTCGCCGGTTGTGGGTAGCTCGCCGTAGCTTGACGTCGACTAGGTGGTAGGTTATTGGAGCTTGTCGTAGACATTGTCGTGGGGGGGGGGGGGGTCCAGTCGCCGGTGTTTCGGCGACCTGCTACGACTATGACAGTCGTCGGCAGTCACCTAAAAAAATTGCCAAAGTGGGACCGGCCCAATTACTCCCGCATTTTGTGCCTAGCTTCGATGTGTACCAGTTGCTTCCTACATATTAGTAGAAATGTAGCGGTTTCTGCCCAGGCTGATTATGAGGGTCCTGAGAGCAGGCACAGGGAAAGGCAGATCATTGCCAGATAACTCAGGCAGCAATGCCCACGCGGGCAGCACTGCAGGTCACTGGCTAGCGGAAGGCAGGAAACTGGCAGGCTGCTGTGCTGGGCCCTTCAACGGGTTAGGCCTGAGAGGGCGGTAGAAACTGATACACACAAGGAACTGCAGATGTCGGTTCACAAAAAAAAGACACAAAGTGTTGGAGCAACTCAGTGGGTCAGGCAGCACCTCTGGAATATGTGGATCAGGCCACTTCTTCAGCCTAATCAGTAGAAAATGATATATGCAGCAACTTGCCAAAGTGTGTTGGCGAAGGCAGCGTTAAGCATATGAACGACATCAAGAAATATATTAAATAAATAAATGTTGGCCTGCTTTAATCATGTGACTACCAGCAGCTATTTACTGTAAAATAAATGGAACATTTTCTACTTCTGACGTAGCTCCTCAGGATTAACAATAACTTGCTACAGCTCCAGTTTTATCGATTCTGACATGGCTGATGAGACCAATGAGGGAACTAGAGACACTTTAACAGCGGGGGCAAGAGGTCATTGACGAAGGATGCGGATATGTGGTTTCTGTGGTGGTGCCAATCTTCCAGCACTTATACAAAGCTTCTGCATGCTCCCAATACATGATCACGAGGCTCTCAGTACCTGGATACTTCTTCTCTGATTTGGCAGATTCCCCAGACTCAGTGTGGATGTTGCACATCTTCATGGAAGCTTTCAGCGCACCCTTGAATCATTTCCTCTTGGTGACCTCTTCCCATGAGAGCTGAGAACGGAATCTGTTTCATCACATGGCGTTGGGTAAATGAAGAATGTAACCTGCCCAATGTAACCACTGTGGTGTAACTAGGGCCTCACTCTAGGGAAGTTGACTTGCGAGAGAATGCTGGCTTTGACTGGCTTGTTGTTCCAATGAATTTAGAGACAAATGTTTGCAGGGACAATGATGGTGTCATTGGACTTTGGAGACCAGAAGAAATGTATACCACTTAAAAATAAGAACCGGCTCGCCTGTAGCATACAAAAAAGCAGATCTATGATTAACAAACAGAAAGCAGGACCGATGTAGGGACATTTGGGGGTTCATAAATGAAACAAAAAGCCAAACATGAAAATGCGGTTTTGAAATCCTACTGCAAAGTAAAGCCCCTGTCCCACTTTCCCGAGTTACCCACGAATTCTCCCGAGTTTTCCCCTGGATTCAAACTCGGAGAATAGAAACATAGAAACTAGGTGCAGGAGCCCTTCGAGCCTGCACCGCCATTCAATATGATCATGGCTGATCATCCAACTCAGTATCCCGTACCTGCCTTCTCTCCATACCCCCTGATCCCCTTAGCCACAAGGGCCACATCTAACTCCCTCTTAAATATAGCCAATGAACTGGCCTCAACTACCCTCTGTGGCAGCATGTTGGTAGCGAGTCCATAGGATGCCGTAGGAGTCCGTGGATATATCGTAGCGGCTCGTTATGCCAGCCGTACGTATTCGGGGCATCGGGTTAAGTCGGGACGTTTTTTCAGCATGTTGAAAAATGTCCACGAATAAAAAAAAATAGCCCCAAGTACCTACGGCTGGCTATTACCGTAATTCTCCGAGTTTGAATCAAGGGGAGAACACGGGAGAATTCGTGAGTAACTTGCGAAAGTGGGACAGGCCCTCTAACAAGTTTAGGTTCTCTATACCATTCAATTAGAAAAAAAACTTTTGGCAACTATGATCAAGTTCTTACAAGCGAGCTCAAGATCAATCATTTTGCTTCCAGGCTCTCAGGCCATATAACGCACTGATGCACACTGCAATGCTTGGTGCCCACAGATACCCACAGCTCAGCAGGAGCAGATGCCAGCCCATCAACAAGTCCACTTTAAGTGGTATACCTTCACCTTAAAAAGAAAATGTGCTCCTCACTTTAAATCTGTCTTAAGCTCCCTAATTGTCATTTACCAATTGTCACCACCAACTCAATTGCAACTGGTCCACAAATAGCTAATTCCCCAATTCCTTGACCAGTCCTTTCCAAGTTTTTTTTTGCATATAGCATGGACGTCACGGTAACTTGGTTGTGAGAGGGACATGACTGGCTACTCAATGTTTCAATATTTCAGATGAGGTAGAGAGGTGGGGTAATGAGGTGGAGGAGTTGCTTCACTAAGCAGGGAGAATGTCATGGTGGTACACAGAGAGGACAGACTGGAGGGTATGTCTATTCAGACATTCTGGGTTGAGCTCAACAATAAGAAAGAAGCAATTACTCCAATGGGATTATACTACAGACCACTAATAGCCAGCAGAGATGGAGGATCGGATGTGTAGACAGATTACAGAAGGATGCAAGAATCATAGGGTTGTCGCAGTGAGTGACTTTAACATCACCAATATTGACTGGGGCCTACTTGGGGCAAGTAGAATAGATGGGGAAGAGTTTGGTAGGTGTACCCAAAAATGTTTCCTTAAACAGTGTGTCAACAAATAGTCCGACTCAAGAGCGGACCATACTGAACCTTGTATTGGGGAACGAGCCTGGTCAGGTGACTAGTGTTGTGGTGAATTAAGAAATTGGAGATTGTGACCACAACTCTATAGATTTCAAGGGTACACAAAATGCTGGAGAAACTCAGCGGGTGCAGCAGCATCTATGGAGTGAAGGAGATAGGCAACGTTTCGGGCTGAAACCCTTCTTCAGACAAGATTGGGTCTGAAGAAGGGTCTCGACCCGAAACGTTGCCTATGAGTCTGAAGAAGGGTCTCGACCCAAAACGTCGCCTATCTCCTTCGCTCCTTAGATGCTGCTGCACCCGCTGAGTTTCTCCAGCCTTTTGTGTACCCTCGATTCTCCAGCATCTGCAGTTCCTTCTTTAATACGTTTCAAGATTGTTTTGAATAGGGACAGGTCTGGATGTTGGGGGAAGGTGCTTAATTGGGGGGTAAGGTAGATTACAATGTCATTAGGCAAGAGTTAAGAAGGGTAGGTTGTGAGCAGTTGTTATTGGGTAAGTACACAGATGACATGTGTGAGTCTTTTGAAGGCAGCTGATCAAAGTCCAGGGCCAGCAAGTTCCAGTAAGGAGGAGGGATAAAAGGACATGATCATGTTGGAGAAACTCAGCGGGTGCAGCAGCATCTATGGAGTGAAGGAGATAGGCATGATCTCCAGCCATGATCATGTTGAATGGCGGTGCAGGCTCGAAGGGCCGAATGGCCTATTCCTGCACCTAATTTCTATGTTTCTATGTTTCTATGACAGCAAGGTAAGGGAACCATGGACGACCAAGGAGGTTGTAAACTTGGTCAGGATGAAAAAGGAAGCTTATGTCAGGTTTAAATATAAAGTGAGTAGAACAGAACTCAAGCGGCCGATGATAAGGGCCAGAAGGGGCCATGAAGTGCCAATGGCAGTCACATTAGTGAAAATCCCTAGGCTTTAAAAATGTCCATTGAAAATAATAGGGTGACCAGGGAGTAAGTAGGACTGCTCTTCTACTGCATCCGCTGCTCTAGATGTCAGCTGATCTACATCGGTGAGACCAAGCGTAGGCTTGGCGATCGTTTCGCCGAACACCTCCGCTCAGTCCACATTAACCAACCTGATCTCCCGGTGGCTCAGCACTTCAACTCCCCCTCCCATTCCGAATCCGACCTTTCTGTCCTGGGCCTCCTCCATGGCCAGAGTGAGCACCACCGGAAATTGGAGGAGCAGCCCCTCATATTCCGCTTGGGCAGTCTGTACCCCAGTGGCTTGAACATTGACTTCTCCAATTTCCGGTAGCCCTTGCTGCGTCCTCCCCTTCTCAGCTCTCCCTCAGACTTCTGGCTCCTCCTCTTCCTTTCTTCTTCCCGCCCCCCCCGCACCCTGCATCAGTCTGAAGTTTCTCCTGCATTTTTGTCTACCTCCGATTTTACAGCATCTGCAGTTCCTTCTTGAACACAGTAGGTAGGATCGTTCAAAGATAAAGGAGGAAATGCATGGCCTGGAGTTGGAGGATGTAGGTGAGGTACTAAACGAGTACCTTGCATCTGTATTCACTGAGGAGAAGGATTTGGAGGACAGCGAGACCAGTGTGGATAATACAAGAATGCAAGGGCAGTTTGAGATCGAGAAGGAAGTCGTGCCGAGTCTCTTGAAGGGCATTAAGGTGGATAAGTCACCAAGGTCTGTTGGAATCTGTCCCAGGTTATTGCGGGAGGCAAGAGAGGAGATTGCAGAGGCCTTGACAATGATCTTTGCTTCTTCCGTAGCCACAGGAACAGAATATACATCAGCTGCTGAAATGGGTGGAGAATTGACAGATGGAGTTTAACCCGAGCGAGGGTGAGGTGTTGCACTTTGGGCGGTTGAATGTAAGGAGAGAGTGTATGGTTAATGGCAAGACCTTTAACAGCATTGATGTGCAGAGGGGTCATAGCTCACCAAAAGTGTCGACACAAGTAGATAGGGTGGTTAAGAAGGCGAATGATATGCTTGTGTTCATTGCTAGGGGCTTGGAATATAGGAACCATGAAGTCACGAAGCAAGACTTTAGTGCAGCCGCATTTAGAGTATCGCGTGCAGGACAGACATGGAAACTTTGGAGAGGCTGCAGAGGCGGTTTACTGGAATTATACCTGTATTTGAGGGTTTCAGCTGCAGGGTGTGGTTGAATAGACTTGGATTGCATTCTCTATAACGTCAGAGGTTGAAGGGAGACGTGATGAATGTATCAATTTGTGAGAGGCATAGATAGGATAGACTGTCATAACCTTTTGCTAAGGGCGGCAATGCCCAACGTTAAAGGGCATAGCTATAACGTGAGAGGGTGAAAGTTCACTGGAGATGTGTGGGGCAGGTTTTTTCACACAGAAGACTGTAGGGGCCTGGAACACACAGCCAGGCGTGGTGGTGGAGGCAGATATGATAGTGGCATTAAAGCCCCTGTCCCACTTTCACGACCTCTGCCGAGTTTGCCCTCGACTCATACTCTCAGCATGGTTGTCACGAGGTCGTGGGAGGTCTTCGTAACTCTTCCTCATGCTCGTGAGTGGTCTCCGCGCACTCGTAGCCTCAAGTAGGTCGCGGCGTTTTTTTCAACCTGCTAAAAAATGTCCACGAGGAAAAACAAGGTCGGCGTAGGTCGTCCAAGTGGGACAGGGGCTTTTTGGCGGCGGCAAGCACGCCCTCTCAGAGATGGGCCCAGGCCAATTTCAATCTCAATTTTAGAGGCCCCCAAATCAAGATCAAGCAGATGCTCCTTGATTTTAGAGGCCCCAAATCAAGATCCCTTTGAAGCAGACAGCAATGAGGCCCACACCAAATGGCACTCGTTGCACCCCCCCCCCCCCCCCCCCCCCCGATAGCGCCTGGGGACTAGTGCAGGGCATAGAGGGATCATGTCAGGTGAGATCAGTTTAACTAGGCATCATGGCCAGCACAAACATTGTGGTGCCGAAGGGCCCATTCCTATGCTGTACTGCACTCTCTCATCACACTGAATGCTGTCCCAACCCTTTAATTCTGAGGGGCCCCCCTGACCTGAACTGCACTCAAACTGCTCTGACAATGTTTTCTTGCATCTCATCACCCATGTCAGGGCAAGCTGAGGAACGAGCACGTTATTCATTGCCAGAACTGTGCTGTGATTTACGATGCTTTGGGGCACATGAGCAATGACATTTTGTTGTCAACTCACCACACAATTCTCATTTCAAGAGAATTTCATCTCAATTCTCAGTCATCCAGAAGCTGATGTCTCTTTAGGTACATGTCATCATTATTAAATGTAGTAGAAACATTTAAACGCCTGAGTAAGGACAATATGCATCATTCTGCATGTCCTGGCATGTTGACTGTGATGTCTAAGTTTTGTACTTTCTGTTCTGCTCGACTCAGTTTTCAGTTGTTGGACACGATGCCCTGCAGGGATGGAGGGAACATTTACCATTTTAACCCATTCTGCAGCTCCTTCGGATAGATGGTTCACATGATTTACAAATCACAAGTCTTCGTCCTACTTTCCAGGTACATACTCACTGTGGCAGAGGAGGGAGGCCTTTCAGCCCATCGGGCCATTGCAGGCTAGTAATCATATCAGTCCCATCCCGGGGATCATGACAGAAGCCTCCTCGTGGCGATCCCCGGAAACGGCGACATGATGCACTGTGACGGGTCGGGCGACCAATTCTGTCAACGTGTTGGACAACGACAGAAGCCGACAGCGAGCTATACGTCGTCTGACACACGAGCGAGTCCTATCCCCACATCCCCACATCCCCGCATCCCCACATCCCCACATCTGCGCATGCTGGTATGCCGGTCCCACCAGCATGCGCCTGCATGCGGCAAGTGCGACCAAACCGGCAGCGAGGGCCGCGCGGAGGTCGGGTGAGTGGCGCAACGTGGCGCAAAGTGAGGCGAACTTGGAGCGAAGTCTTAAAGGTGAGTTCGCCAAGACAGAGAGGGGCACACAGAGAGGGGCACAGAGGCACACACACACAGAGGGCCACGGAGCCACACACAGAGAGGGTCACGGAGGCACCTACAGATAGGTTCACGGAGGCACGACGTCGAGACGGTGTGTAATGCGTCGAGGCGACTGCGAGCTGACAAGCCGTTGCCGCGAGGAATTTTTGAACATGGTCAGTTTTTCGGAGCCCCGCGCGATGTCGGGACGAACTCCGCACAATTCCGCATGGCTCCGGCGATCGAAGTAGGACCGGCCCCGCGACGCCGGACGGCTCAAGCGACCACGTTAGGTCGCGCTCATCACATAGAGTTGCATGCTGGTGGGACAGGCCCTTTACTCCAGCAGTTTGTGTCTATCCCCTTTGAATCATTTGGCACTTAACTAGGGGGCAAGAGGAAATTAACTTATCAGCTCATCTGCTGGGATATGGAAAGAAATCCAAGCACCAGAAGGAGTCACCTACAGTCATGGGGAAAGCATGCAAACTCCACACAGTTAGTGGCTGAGGCTGGGATCAAACCTATGTCCCTGGAGCCATGAGGCAGCAGCATTAACTGCCGTTAACTGCTACCTTAACAAAAGAGGGTTAGGGCTCAACCTTTGCTCTGTCCAAACAAGGGTCTCGACCCGAAACATCACCCACCCTTCTCTCCAGAGATGCTGCCTGTCCCGCTGAGTTACTCCCGGTTTTTGTGTCTCTCCTCTACTAGATGCCTTCAGAATCTTATATAATTTCAATCATCTCAATTCTAAATTTTCTGATCTCCAGTGTGCGGCAATTAATCTTGCTTAATTTCTCCAAACAGCATCTTCCTTATTCCGGGAATCAATATATTGAAACTGGACTAATACGCCTTCAATGCAAATACATTTGTCTTTTGAAGCAGTCAAAAGTGCAAAAAAGACACCAGTTGCATCTTGCTAAATCTCACCAAGCTTTCATTACTCTTGTACTCCACTCCTTTCCAATGAAGGCCAACATACTATTTGCTTTGTAACTTGATTGTGATAAATGTGTGCGAATCTTCCATGATTAATGAATCAAGCTCCTCTTGCAAACCAACATTGATTTGTTAGAAGGTAGGCACAAAATGTTGGAGTAACTCAATGGGACAGGCAGCATCTCTAGAGAGAAGGAATGGATGACGTTTCGGATCAAGACCCTTCTTCAAACTTGAAGTCAGGGGAGAGGAAGTCTAGAGATGTGGAAGGGTAAGGTGTGGAAATGACAGATCAAAGCAGACGATGATAAGGAAATGTAGAATGTTTAAGAAGGAACTGCAGATGCTGGAAAATCAGAGATAGACAAAAATGCTGGAGAAACTCAGCATCTATGGAGCGAAGGAAAGAGGCAACGTGGAAGGAAAGAGGCAAAGAGGAAAGAGACATACAATCATGTACTATTTGATCAGGACAGTAGAACTGGTCGGAGAACTAGGACGGGAGAGGGACGGAGAGAGAGGGAAAACAAGTGTTATTTGCAGTTAGAGAAATCAATATTCATACCGCTGGTTACACAAAAAGCTGGAGAAACTCAGCGGGTGCAGCAGCATCTAAGGAGCGAAGGAGATAGGCGACGTTTCGGGTCGAGACGCTTCTTCAGACTGGTCAGGGATCAGGGAAACGAGAGATATAAACAGTGATGTGGAGAGATAAAGAACAATGAGTGAAAGATATGCAAAAAAGTATCGGTGATAAAGGAAGCAGGCCATTGTAAGCTGTTTGTGGTGTGAAAATGAGAAGCTAGTGCGACTGGGGGGGGGGGGGAGATGGAGAAGGAATGTCAGGGCCAGAGGGCTGAGGGAGAGGTGGGGGGGAGGCAGTCTGGGTTAACAGAATTGAGAAAATTCAATGTTTAAGCCCAGAGGATGCAGACTCCCCAAGCGGAATATGAGGTGCTGTTCCTCCAACTTGCGGTGTTGATCACTCTGGCCGTGGAGGAGGCCCAGGACCGAGAGGTCGCATACGGAGTGGGAGGGGGAGTTGAAGTGCTGAGCCACCGGGAGGTCGGGTTGGTTATTGCGGACCGAGCGGAGGTGTTCGGCGAAACGATCACCCAGCCTACGCTTGGTCTCACCGATGTAGATCAGCTGGCATCTGGAGCAACGGATGCAGTAGATGAGGTTGGAGGAGGTGCAGGTGAATCTCTGTCGGACTTGGAATGACTGCTTGGGTCCCTGAAAGGATTGGATGGGGGAGGTGAAGGGACAAGTGTGGCATCTCTTGCGGTTGCAAGGGAAAGTGCCCGGGGAAGGAGTGGAGCGGGAGGGAAGGGAAGAATTGACGAGGGAGTTGCGGAGGGAACGGTCTTTGCGGAAGGCAGACAGGGGGGGAGATGGGAAGATGTGGCGAGTGGAGGGGTCACGTTGGAGGTGACGAAACTGGCGGAGGACTATCTGTTGTATGCGCTGGCTGGTGGGGTGAAAGGTGAGGACCAGGGGGGCTCGGCCCTTGTTGTGACTGGGGGAATGGGGAGAGAGGGCAGTGTTGCGGGGTATGGAGGAGACCCTGGTGCGAGCCTCATCTATAGTGGGGGAGGGGAAACCCCGTTCTCTGAAGAACGAGGACATTTGCGATGACCTGGTGTGGAACACGTCATCCTGGGAGCAGATGCGGCGTAGACGGAGGAATTGGGAATAGGGGATGGAGTCCTTACAGGAAGCAGGGTGGGAGGAAGAGTAGTCCAGGTAGCTGTGGGAGTCAGTTGGTTTGTAGTGGATGTCAGTCAGGAGTGTATCACCTGCAATAGAGATGGTGAGGTCAAGGAATGGTAGGGAAATGTCGGAAATGGTCCAAGTATATTTGAGTGCCGGATGGAAGTTGGTTGTGAAATGGATGAAGTCAGTCTTTAACACATTCATACCGCTGGGTTGTAAGCTGCCCAAGCAAAATATAAGATGCTGCTCCTCCAATTTGCATTTGTTAGATACGTTAAAATATGTGTTTTAGCTCATAGTGAATAACCTTAAATGTTTCCAAATTACATCCCATTTGCCACCACTGACCCACTAACTTAACCAAACTAGTTCTCTCTTGAACCCATCCAGTGTCAACCTCACAGCTCCTTCCTCCATTGAATCTGAACCTTCAGCAAATGTGAGTATAATGTTTCGCCTTTTCTCCCAGGTGATTAATGTCAGACCTAGTGAGACCACACCTGGAGTATTGTGTGCAGTTTTGGTCCCCTAATTTGAGGAAGGACATTCTTGCTATTGGAGGAGTGCAGCGTAGGTTTACAAGGTTAATTCCCGGGATGGTGGGGCTGTCATATGCTGAGAGAATGGAGCCTTGTACACTCTGGAGTTTAGAAGGATGAGAGGGGATCTCATTGAAACATATAAGATTGTTAAGGGTTTGGACATGCTAGAGACAGGAAACATTTTCCTGATGTTGGGGGAGTCCAGAACTAGGGGCCACAGTTTAAGAATAAGGGGTAAGTCATTTAGAACGGAGATGAGGAAACACTTTTTCACACAGACAGTGGTGAGTCTGTGGAATGCTCTGCCTCAGAGCGCAGAGGAGGCCGGTTCTCTGGATGCTTTCAAGAGAGAGCTAGATAGGGCTCTTAAAGATAGTGGAGTCAGGGGATATGGGGTGAAGGCAGGAATGGGGTACTGATAGGGGATGATCAGCCATGATCACATTGAATGATGGTGCTGGCTCGAAGGGCCGAATGGCCTACTCCTGCACCTATTGTCTATTGTCTATTATAAATAGCCATTAATGTTATAATGTCCCCGGGGGGGGGAAAGAACAATGGAGAAGGCGGTGTGGGGGAACTGTTGTGAGGGGAGGGGAGAACAAAGGTGGACCTGGCGCAAGTGTAATTTGTAACTTTATCGCCAGCCTTTATGTGGCTTCTATTTGCATACCTTAGTATGCAAGCAAAGAATTTCAGTGACTTGTCATATCTGACAATAAAGTATTCAATTCAATTCAATGCAATTCAAAAGCTGACTATTACCAATTTGCTGATCTACGGACAGTTCTTCCTACACACTGTTTTCTGCCTTAGCTCCAATCTTCAATCTTACAAATGATCCTTTAGTGTGGTATGAAATGTTCAAGCAAGAACTGCAGATGCTGGAAAAATCAAAGGTAGACAAAAATGCTGGAGAAACTCAGCGGGTGGGGCAGCATCTATGGAACGAAGAAATAGGTGGCGTTTCGGGTCGAGATCTTTCATCAGTCTGACGAAGGGTCTCGACCCGAAACGTCGCCTATTCCTTCGCTCCATAAATGCTGCCTCACCCACTGAGTTTCTCCAGCATTTCTGTCCACTTTAGTATGATACCAGCTTTTGTGTGTTACCTTATCAAAGGTCCTTTGAAAATCCATCTTATCTACCGCTGGTAGTTTCTTTCCCGCCGATTAAATGATCAAAACCTCTATTTGGCACGTTGAACACAATTTATTTGCATAAAATCATCTGTATTCCTGTTGTGGTTTTACTAGTAATTATGTCCATATTTCAGTGGAAATGACCGAGAATACAGATGTCGGCAATCCCAAATAAAAACTGAAAATGCTAAAAATAACTCAGCAGCTCGGTCTATTGGAAGAGAAATAGAATTAACTTTTCAAGTCAAAAACTCTTTATTGGAAATGGGAAAGAGAATCAAGCTGCTGGGATGCTGGTAGAGTGATGGATAGGACAAAGTAAATATATCTGATAAGGGGAGGCCAGAGGTGGTGCGGGGATAAATTGTTCATAGAACATGGAACATGATGACAGACACAAAAAACTGGAGTAACTCAGCGGATCAGACCACATCTCTGGAGAAAAGGAAGAGGTGATATTTTGTGTCAAGAGAAGTCTAAAGAAGGGTCTCGACCCAAAATGTCACCTATTCCTATTCTCCGGAGATGCTGCCTGCCCCACTGAGTCGCTCCAGCTTTTTGTGTCGATCTTCGGCTTAAACCAGCATCTGCAGTTTCTTCCAACACATAGAACATGAACATCGAATGTGAACATGAAACATAAAACTCTACAGCACAGGAACAGAACCTTGACCCCAAAGAGAAAGAACAAAGGGTTGGGCCATTAAACATAGATGTACATATTTTAATGGTAGAAGACACAATATAGTGAGACAATAGAGTTGTAACACGCAGGTCTGAGAACAATGAAGAACTAAAAGCGCAGGCACTCCCTGCCTTATGTAATAGGTGACGTGTGGGGGGGAGGGGTTAGTGTTTGTGGTGGGGGGGGTCATGTCACAAGGGGAACCTGTTAGCCGTGCCTGCTCAGATGCGGGCTATGGGTGAGTGGTGGAATATTGCATTCGGGGACCAGCCCTTCTTGTGACGCCACACGCCCCTCCACCCGGGGGACGGGGCCCAATGGGTCCCACTTGGTCTAGTGGTTAATAAAAAAAATCTTACTGTTGAAATTGTGGTGACAAGAAAATGGTCAACAACTTTCTAGAACCTACTTATTAACGTTTTGGGCCTCTGAAATAAAAGGCTGCAGAGATAATCATAATCGTAATCATAATCATACCTTATTATCCAAGTATGTTTTGCACCATACGTGGAATTTGATTTGCCACACAGTCATACCAATAAAAAGCCACAAAGCACATAAAATACTTTTTAACATAAACATCCACCACAGTGACTCCTCCACATTCCTCACTGTGATGGAAGGCAAAGAAAAAGTTTAATCTCTGCCCTTCTTTGTCCTCCCTGGGTCGGGGGCCTTGAACCTTCCGTTGAAGGGAAGATCTTGCCTCCCGTAGCCAGCGGTGGGGCCCTTCGCGACGGGGCGATCAAGCTCCCGTAGGTCCACAATGTCCGTGCCAAACATAATGCCAAGTTAAACTAATCTTATCTGCCTGCACGTGATCCATATTCCTCTATCAGGTACCTCGGGGTCATCATCAGTCATGACCTGACCTGGACCGTCAACATCACGGCGACGGCCAAGAAAGGACTCCAAAGGCTTCACTTCCTGAGGTGCTTGAAGAGGGCACGTCTCCCACAACAGCTGCTGGTGAGCTTCTACAGTTCAGCCATCGAGTCAGTTCTACATATTGCATCACAGTATGGTACTCTGGCTGCACCGCAGGGAACAGGAAAGCTCTCCAACGCGTCATTAAGACTGCTGAGAGGATCACTGGCACCCAGCTCCCCAGACTTGAGGACATATACCGGACCCGCTGCATCCGGAGGGTGAAGGGCGTCATTAGAGACAGCACACACCCTGGACACTGCCTCTTTACCCCCCTGCCCTCAGGAAGACGATACAGGACACTGAGTGCCTGCACGACAAGACTAAAAAACAGCTTCTACCATGGAGCTGTGACACTACTGAACTTTACCCCCCCTCACACACTGATTCCCCCCCCTTCTCTCTCACACACCCGCCCATACTCCTATATGTTTATAGTCTTTTTAACGTATTTTTATACTCATATTCCCATGCAGCTGGAGGACTGCTCCAACAAAATGTTGTTGTATTGTACAATGACAATAAAGATCATTATTATTATTTCCTGTGCTTATCCAAATAGCTCTATAATGCCACCGCCATGTCTACTATTCCCCTTGCACACAAGGAACTACAGATGCTGGTTTATCAAAGAGACAAAGTTCTGGAGCAACTCAGCACTGACACCTCCTCATCTTTACCATGGACCACTCCAGTCCCTTTACGCCTTCATCCCCCACCAGGAAGGCCTCATGGACACTCTTCTTTACCTAGCAGAACATGTCCTCCAGCCAGGCAGCATCTCTGGAGTACATGGATAGGTTACGATTCGGGCCAGGACCCTTCTTCAGACTGACTGTAGGCTGTTACAGAGGTAGAGAGAGAGAGGTGGAAGAGAGGTGGGGACAGACAGTCTGGCAAGTGATAGGTGGATACAGGTGGATACAGGTGGGGGGGGGGGGGGGGGGGGGGAGTTGGCAGATGGTTGGACAAAGGCCAGAGTCGAAAATGAAAAAAAAAGAAGGGGTGAAATGTGAAGGTGGAGGAAGAAATCTAGTTGTCATGGGGTGGAGGAGAAGGGGAAAAATAGAAATAGATGCACCTCCAGGGAAGGCACAGGAAAGAGATTAGGTTGGGGCATTGTACCCACCTTGAGAGCCTTGTTTTGATCCCAGCCCTAACCCCCCCCCCCCCCCGGTTGGGTTTTTACCATCCACCCCCGACCTCCCCCTCCCTCATGCGGAACCAACAGTCCTCAGCAGAGACCTGACCTTTGTACCTTACACCCACAGCTCCAGACGTGCTGAGCCCACCATGATGTTGAGCTGCCCGTCTGTCACTCCCACCTTCAGGCCCATTTCACTGTCAAGGTCCTCACCTCCCTGTGACGACCCCTCCTTCCCCTATCTCCAACGCTTCTCCTCTTCCTGGGCTCCACCTGCCAGTCTTCTACCCTCCCTGGATCTTTTTCTCTCCAATTGCCGTCACAACATCACCTGTCTTGACTTCTCCACTCCCCTTACCCATTCAAATCTCACCCCTTCTGCACGCACAGCCCTCTGCTCACTCAGTAACAATCCTAATATCATCAGCAAACCCGCCGACAAGGGAGGTGCTGTTCGTAAGGTCACAAGCGATAGGAGCAGAATTGGGCCATTTGGCCCATCAAGTCTACACCGCCATTCAGTCATGGCTGATCTATCTCTCTCTCCTGAACCCATTCTCCTGCCTTCTCCCCATAACCCCTGACACTTGTACTAATCAAGAATCTGCCTTCAAAATATCCATTGACTTGGCCTCCACAGCCTTCTGTGGTAAAGAATTCCACAGATTCACCACCCTCTGACTAAAGAAATTCCTCCTCATCTCCTTCCTAAAGAAACGTCCTTTAATTCTGAGGCTATGACCTCTAGTCTTAGACTCTCCCAATAGTGGAAACATCCTCTCCACATCCACTCTATCCAAGACTTTCACTATTCAGTACGTGACAATGAGGTCCCCTCTCATCCTTGTAAACTCCAGTGCTGTCAAAAACACTCATCATAGGTTAACCCACTCATTCCTGGGATCATTCTTGTAAACCTCCTCTGGACCCTCTCCAGGGCCAGCTTATCCTTCCTCAGATATGGTGCCCAAAGACAGTTGTGGTCTTGCAGGCTGACCTCTACCCTGCTGAGGCCAGCCACCGAATACATTTCAAAATCCTTCTTTATGTTTACTTAACGGGTTTACTGAGGACTGTTGGTTCCGCACGAGAGAGGGGGGGAGGGGTCGGGGGTGGATGGTAAGTCCTTAACGGGCTTGCCCCCACCTACATCAAAAGTCTGCTCACCCACCCCACCAACTCCAGGTCCCTCAGATCGGCCGACTTGGGGTTACTGAACATCCCGCGGTCTAGGCATATGCTCAGGGGCGATCGACCGCGCCTTTGCGGTTGCAGCTCCTAGACTGTGGAACAGCATCCCTCTTCCCATCAGAACTGCCCCCTCCATCGACTCCTTTAAGTCGAGACTAAAAACTCATCTCTACTCTCAAGCCTTTCTTGACGTCCTCTGAGGGAGGGCTATATGTATGTATTTATGTATGAACTTAATCTATGAACCACTGTTGTATAACGTCAGTACCTCCACCAATGTAAAGCACTTTGGTCAATGAAAGTAGTTTTTTAAATGTGCTATAGAAATAAAAGTGACTTGACTTGAGTTGACCAACTCTCTGACACCTCCTCATCTTGACCATGGACGTCCAGCCCCTTTACATCTTCATTCCCCACAAGTAAGGACTCGTGGACCTCTGGTCCTTCCATGAAATGAGACCCTTAGTTCCTCTCTGCGAACACTCTCCTTTGCCTGGCAGAACATGTCCTATGCCTCTGCAGAACCTCTTTTGATTCATCTCACTCTCCTCAAGTTAAAGATGTAGCTATGGGAACCCACACGGTCCCCAGCTATACCTGCCTTTTTATTGGGTACGTTGAACAGTCCTTGTTCCAAACATACACCGGCCACCAACCCCCCAACTCTTGCTCCGCTACATCGATGACAGCATCGGGGCTGCCTCCTGCACCAGTTCAGGACTCTTTGATTCCACTAATTTCACCCATATCCTCCACCCTGCCCGTCAAATTCACTTGGACTCTCTCTGACGCCTCCCTCCCCTTTCTTGATCTCTCTGTCCCCCATCACGGGGTACAAACTATCAACTGATGTCCACTATAAGCTCCCGACTCCCACACAACTCAAGTGGGCAATTAGAAGAGCCAAACTGGGGGGATGTCATGAAATGTCATTGGCGAGCTAGATTAAAGAAAAAACCCACGTTTTTATATATGTGCTTTAAAAATGCAGAAATTAACCAGGGAGAAGATAAGACCATACAAGGCTAAAGACGTGAATTTAGGCTTGGTCAGAAAATGAAGGTGAAGTATGAAACTAATACTTTATGTGTGTATTCACTAAAGAGAAGGACATGGGAGACAATGAGATCCATTGGAGAAGTCAAATAGGGCAGTTTGAATTATGTTGGGTCTCTGGAAGAGCATTAAATTGGATAAATCCCTAAAGCCTCATGGAATCTACCCCAGCTTACTGAGAGAGGCCGGGGAGGAGATTGCGGGCACGTTAATGAAGATCTCTATATTATTCCTAGCCAGGTCTGCGGACCGGGAGGATGGAATAGTAGCCAATGTTGTTGAAGAAGGGAAGTAGAGACAATCCAGGAGATTATATCGCCGGTGAGCCTCGTGTCATTGGTAGTGAAAATGCCCGAGAGGATTTTGCGTGATAGGATTTACTCCCATTTGGAAGACAATAGGCTAGAGACAGCCAGCTTGAGCGTCCACAGGAGGTCATATTTTACCAACTTGATTGGGATCTTGGTGTTCAAGTCCATAGCTCCCTAAAAGTGGCAACGTAAGTGGAAAAGCATTAGAGAAGGTAGATGGTAGGCTTGCCATCATAGGCTTGGGGAATTAAGTATAACAGGCATCTGTCTTTGGTTGGGCCGCATTTAAAGTATTGCGTGCAGTTCTGATCTCCCCAATACAGGAAGGATATGCAAGCTTTGGAGAGGGTGTAGAAGAAGTTTACCAGAATGCTACCTAGAATAAAGAGCATTAGTTATAAGGCGCGGCTGTACTAAGTTGGAGTATTTCCTCTGGAGTGCCAGAACCTGACAGAAGTTTAGAAAATGATGAGAGTCGTGGAAAGAACCTTTCACCCAGGGTGGAAATGTCAAGGAGGGCATAGATTTAAATAGGTATGATACAAAACTTACCTTTAGCGGTGCTGCAGTTCTGCCACTGCCCTTGTGCGCGATTTTGGCGACTTTGAGAGGGGGGCGGGTTTAAAATGCCGATTACTCCAGACCATTCAAATCGATTAATCTCAGGGGATTTAGTTGCTGAAGAGAAATCGTTCCGACATTTGTTTTAAGGAGGTATTTTTAAACTGCGCTGAATAATTTAATTGCTAGAGTGAATTAAAAATCATCTTCTAAAGCCGTGAACGCCGACAACGGGACAGATCTTACGTAGGGGACAAAAGAAGGTACACAGTTTATTTTTACATAATAACATGCTTCTTAGGAAGCCTTTAATCAAATTTTCATGTTGCGAAAAGGTGACTTAAAAAATATACGAACCGGCAGTATTTTTCCTGCCAACTGGGGGTTAAATTCACCGCAAACTGCAACGTTCTAAACGATTGCGTTCCACAAAAACCCACTCGCAAGATGATTTAAATGGCCATTAATTTACGGGAATTAAACACTAAATTCCTTCAATTTGGCCTATAAATTCATGACAATGAGATTTAAAAATCATATTATATTGTGAATTCTTGTGTGAATGTTATTTGGACACATAGGCTTTTTAAAAATGTTAACCTTTTCTTAAGAAATGGATAGATGTTTAGATCTAGTAATTGAATTTTGTAATTAGCTACAATTAGGTAACTAACTAATTATATGTTTTAATTTCAGGTCATCCAAGTAAGTGTTTCATATTTGTTTCAGAATGCTTCAACCTATAATAACTGAAAATTTCATTCAGTTCTCTTAATTTTTAAGAAAGTTATGGGCTTTTGACTGTCCTTGATCACAGCTTTTGTGTTAAGTCAATGGAAAAGCAATAGGGAACAAGATGCTAATTTTTGAGTATGAAAATGGCCATAACTTATTTAATACTGAAGATATGAAAGTGAATTAGGTGTCAAATTAAACTTCTTTTTATGCTTTATCTGATGGGATAAATTGCAGACTTGATTTTTTTTATCTCAAAATGTTGTAACATTGCAAGTTTAAAGTGTTCTGCGCAAATTTTAAAGGAGATGTGTGGGACAAGTTTTTAACATGGTGAGTGGTGGGTGCCAGGAACATGTTGCCAGGGGTGGTGGTAGAGTCAGATACGATAGTTGCATTTAAGGGGCATCTAGATAGGCACATGGATATGCATGAATAAAAGAATATGGATCACGTGCAGGCAGATAAGATTATGTTTGGCATGGACATTATGGACCAAAGGGCCTGTTCCTGTGCTGTACTGTTCTATTTAACCTGAAACTGTAATTCTTTCTGTAGGTGCTGCCTGGTCTGTTGAGTGTTTCCAGCATTTTCTCTTTGTATTTCATTCTTATTCATTGATGTTGGTATTTTTCGTACAACTGATACCAAGTTTAATTGGTCAATGTTCCCTTGTTATTCCCCCTCATTCCTGTATTGAGTAGTATTGTTGCCGGGGTATTTCTGGAACAACGAGACATTCTTGGATTACCATTAATGTATTCAATATCCCAGCAGCCTTTTATTTTAGACGTCCCAAAATGTTAGTAATTCTGGAAACTTGTTGGGGCTTTTTTGTTTGTCACCACAATTTCAACATTAACATTTATGTTGACTACTTTCAGTTCTGTATTGTTCTCAGACCTGGCGTGTTCCAACTCCATTGTTTTGCCTTATTGTGTCTGCTCCCATTACAACAGGGCGGCCACCGTGGTGCAGCGGTAGAATTACTGCCTTACAGCGAATGCAGCGCCGGAGACCCAGGTTCAATCCCGACTACGGGTGCTGTCTGTACGGAGTTTGTACGTTCTCCCCCTGAACGTGGGTTTCCTCCGAGATCTTCGGTTTCCTCCCACACTCCAAAGATGTACAGATACGTAGGTTAATAGGCTTGGTAAATGTACAAAATTGTCCCTAGTGTGTGTAGGATAGTGTTAATATGCGGGGATCATTGGTCGATGCGGACTCGGTGGGCCAAAGGGCCTGTTTCCGCGCCCTTACTTCCAAACTAAACTAAACAGGTATAAAGTCTATGTTTAATGCCTCTGCTATTATTCTCAATCTAAAAAAGTTACATGAATTCATTCTCTTTATAATATGTGGACCCTTCACTTGTTCCTTCCTTTCCCCCACAAAATTGTAAAACTCCTGACATTGGAAGCTTTTTGCTCTTTTCTTCCATATTCTATCTTCTAATTTTCTATTTTTCTATCATCTATAGAAGGTTTTAAAGCTCTCCCGTGCTTCAAGCTTTCAGCTCATTATAGACGTCATTTTTAACTTCTTAACAGTTTCAGTTGCCTCTGAATGGGTCACTTTTCTCAAAGTGTTTTCTTATCTTGCTAATGTCCTTTTCTATGTCCTTTTTATCAAAAACACTTACAGTATATAACAGCGAATACATCATAAACAAATTGTCCCTCATAACAATGTCGCTAATTTAATTTAAGTTCAATTTTCTGATTGAATCGTACCCCTCTCAAATTTAAAATGTCAATTACTTTGTGGCCACTTTTCCCTTACTATGAGATTGCTGAGATTAGATCTGCTATGAGATTAAACCTGTATCATTGCACCACGCTTGGCATTAAAGAACATTAGCTGATTCCTTATATACAATGTATCTGAAAGCTATTCCCAATGCATTTTTGAATGCTTCTTACAATTCAATTTTGGTAATCCGATTTGCAAAGTATATATGAACAATAAAATGTCCCATGAATGTTGTATCACTCGTAATAAACTCTCCTTATTTCTTAATTAATTATTTCCCCAAATGTTCTGCTTTTATTGAGCGGTTTACATACAATTTCCATCTACGATTGTTCTGCTTCGTATATTTATCTCTCGGCAGACCATTCTCTCAGTAGACTGCAGACAGAAGAGACGGCTGATGCTATAATAGTGAGATTAAACGAGAACTTACCAGTTCGAAGTTTGATCTTTATTTTATGAGGAGTTACGATGAGGGATTACGTGAAGAAGACCCCGCCTGGCGCTGGAACGGCATACTTCAAAGCAGCGGCATGAAAAACACAGAAACCAATAGCCGAAGTAAAATAGTAAGGCTCAAAATAGACTAGAACTACCAGATGATCATTTACATTATGAGGGTTGGGAGTGGAGGGCACGTAATCCCTCATCGTAACTCCTCATAAAATAAAGATCAAACTTCGAACTGGTAAGTTCTCGTTTAATCTCACTATTTTACTTCGGAGTCACGTGAGTGACTACGTGAAGATTTTGAAGCTCTGTGTTTTTCATGTCGTAAACTCATTTCATACGACTCTCTGTTTAGTCAAAACAGTAGTGAGTAAATAGTATTTTAGGACATTGTTACAATTTATGTAATAAGTCCTTTAATCATAAAAAGAACAACTTTTTAATAATAACCCCTCTACCTTAGGGGAAAATTACAAAATAAATTGATAAATGTTGTCAATGGTAACATAAATCGATAATATAAATCGATAATATAAAACAAAGCAAGCATTAAAGAGAACCCATTACTGTGTGTCTAAATCCTGGCACTGTGACAACAGGTTTATTCTAGAACTTTGAAAATCTCTTCTCTAGACCACCCTGCGGCCTCTAAAATTTTATCGAGTGGCACGTCCTGTACCTTTGCCACGGACGTAGCTGCCGCCCTAGTGGAGTGAGATTTAAACACATCAGTGTCTATTCTTGCTAGACACAAACCATCCAGAAATGGTTTGAACTGAACCTTTTGTATGTGGCTTTTTGTGTGTTATTAATAACGCTTTCTCAGAATTTCTGAGATTTTGGTTACCTCAATGTACTGAGTTAAATGCTTAACCACACACAATGTTTCATCAATAGGATATGCTTTAAACATTACCTTCATTCCCGTTCTTCCTGGTCTGCTTTGTTTGATCAAGTCATAAACATAAAACATAATGTTATCTGCAGTCACATGTATGCAATCCAACCGTACAACTGCAAAGCTTGAACTCTTTTTGAGCTGATACCAATGCCATTAACTTTACCACCTTGAATGTTAATTTCTGCAAAGACATTGAATAATTGGAGTCCATAGTTTAAACAAAGTGAGAACAATGCTAACATCCCAAATTCCTGTATATATGGGCTTGGGATGATTTTATTGAAATTCCTTTCATGAGTCGGGATACTAATGGGTGAGACCCAATGAATCTCGATCTGAAATTTGTCCTAAATAGGATGACAATGCACTACGAGCACAATTAATGGCACTATACTCAAATGCTCATCAAGTGTAACCCAGCAAGGAACTGTAATACATTTGACATTTTTGCAGTATGATAAGATATCTTTGACTGTGTACACTTCCCATTTCCTTATATGCGACTTATATTGTTTTAGTGCTATTCCTCCAAGCTGCAACTATAACATCCATGGTCCTGTCCGACAGTACAAACTCTTGCAATGGTCTGGTCAGAACCTGCAGATTAACAAATACATATGATCATGCAATGGATGAATTCCTTTTGTTACTGGTTGTGTCAACAGATTGTCGCAACTGGGAATTGTCATACATGGTTCAATAATCATATTAGCATCAATGGGAATCATGACTGCGTGGGCCAATCTGACACCACCAAAATTGCATTCGACAGCGTCTTGCGCTTTTTATTGAGACATTGCCCAATGAGACAGAATGGGGAAAATCATAAAATAACAAATTCCCCAGTGTAGCGAGAAAACATCCACCGCTACTGCCGCTGGATCGTGTTCCCCAAGACACGTATTTGGGCAATTGGTGATTCAATCTAGATGCAAACAGATCAATGTCTGGCACTCCATACCGACTGACAATATTTTGAAATTTTGTGGATTAAACATCCATTCTGTATTGTCTTCAAATATTTGTGATCTTAATCTGTCACAACATTGTCTCTCCCCGAGAGATAAATAGCTGAAAGCCAAATATTTTTTGCCATACACCATTGGCACATCTGGTTTACCAGATGATCACATGATATTGATCTAACACCACCCATGTGATTAATATATGCCACAGCTGTGGTATAATCTATTTGTACTTGGACATGCAAATCCTTTAATGAAGGCAATAAGCTTTTAATACATAAAATGCTACCAAGAACTCCAAATAATTAATACCATATGTTTGGAACAATAAACCCTCTTGGACAGCCCATCTGCCTCTACAGCTGGTCTCATTATCCGTACTACCCCCCCCCCCCCCCCCCCCCATCCGAGAGAACTTCGTCATTTTGCAAAAACACTACTGGCTGATGAACTAAAAGTTCTAAGCAGCTTATGGAACATTCTCAATCCATCAATGTAATTCTGATAAAACTTCCTTAGGCAATTGCATTGGCCTATCAAATGGCTTGCTCGCTGAATAAGCGCTTGAGTTTTTGCCCTTTGAAGATTTTGGTAATGTAGACGACCAAACTCTACTGTCTGGAAATGCTGCTGCCAATTTACCAATAATCTTGGCAACCTCTCGGATGGAGGGATAAGGTTTGTAAATCAAGTCTTGACACACATTTGTCAAATCCAACACTTATCCATTGGTAAAGTTACCAACATGGTAACTGAGTTAATCTCAAACCCCAGATATTCAATGGTTTGGGATTGCTGTAACTCAGATTTGTTGGATGGATCAGGAACCCAACTTCTCAAACAACTTGTAGTTCCTGAGACTAATTTTCCACCTGGCTCCTGATTAGCATTGACAATTAAATGTCATCTAGATAAGCCATAACGATGTACTTTTGTGCCTAAGGCAGTGCAAATGCTGGCTTAATCCTTAAAGGCAAAGCTTGTAGTACCACAAACTGTCTCATCCATAACTTTAATTACCTATGAAATTATGGTGAATTGGGACCGAAATATGCATCTCTTCAATTTATTGCAGCCATAACCACCTGTTGATACCTGCTGTATTGCAGTGTTGAATGTGTCCATTTAAAAAAATTTTACTGGACAATATATTTAATTGTGTGAGATCTAACATGATTGTACAACCCCATCTTCTATGGCCTGGGGAAAATATTTGATACAATTGTTGTGGATCCTTTCCTGTTTCTCAATACCTCCTTCCTCACACAAATTCTCACGTCTTGTCAATTTGAATTATTCCAAGACTATAACATGAAGAATGATCAGATTATTGTGTCCCAATGAATCCATACCTCTTCATTATCAACATTTGGAGTCTACCACCAATCTGAGGTTCATCCAAACATCCTTCTTAAATAGGATTAAGTTTTGTACCTCCCCAACTGTTTGACGAAATTACCTCCTTACCCAAAAATGTGGGTGTACATTCGTTATTTTATTTAATATATGGTCCCTAGATAAGGGACGTATCAGATTTAAACTGATAAGAACAGATACCATGCTTAATCTTAGCCAAAAAGCCGAGAAACGATTTGCTGGCTGGAAATTCTTCCTTATCATACTCCTGCCTTAGCTCAAATCAAATCCCTTTCCATATGACCAGCCTACTGGCCAACTGAAGGGTTTCATAAGACCAACAGTTTCTTCCCCTTCATCCATACTTAATTTGCTTAAACAGATTTTCTCCGAATCAATAACCAGGAGTTTGAACATTGCTTGTCCTGTAAATCTTTGGATGTAAAAGAGGCCGAATGGCAATCTTCTATTTATATAATTTAACTCAAATAAGTTTGCAGAATAAACCTAACATATTTTGTTTCATTCTGAACTTTAGTCATTCCACAACTTCCCAGCTTGTCTTAAAAGACAGTGATGCCAATAAATTTGAGGATTCTTTTAATCGTAATTCCTGCGCCCGCATAATTGCTGACATTGGCGCCCAAAACCCGGATTTACCAGGTACCTTCTTAAAGGTGTTTTAGAATGCTTCATGCATTATATTCTGTATAATTCCAATTTTAGTATATGTGCTGCCGAAGCGAGCACATGTTTAAATGCAAATCTGCTGTTTCAACCATAACAGCTTCTTGAGGCAGGTGAGAGACCATATAATTAACATTGGCCGCCAGGTTCCTTCCATGGCCTCACCGCCTCCACCAGGTATAGTAACTTTGTGCCCTTCAGACATACCTGGATTTGCATTGTGGTGGGTACTTCTGACCAATCACCACTTTCAGGGTCTGTCACATACAGCCCTGGTACTCCTGAAACTCGTTCAAGGAGACTTCCTCCAGTCCATACCCAGGCACTGGGGTTTCAAATTCCCAATTCGAATTGGCACCATATTCACGATATGGAACCCCCTCAGGGGCTGCCTGGGAATATTCTGGGTACTTAGACCCTTGGTTGATATAATTTGGAGTATTTCCTCCATAAGATCCATACTTAGCCAATTTTAGGCTTACCTTACAGGATCTTTAAGAAACCTCAGGCCTTTCAAGCCTCTTTTTACTTTTAGGCACTGGGTTTTCAAGTGTTGTTTGTGGAGCAACTAAAGGCTCCCTAACGGGTATTTCAATCGGCCACCGGTATCGGAACCGGCTCCGCAATAGTCTGCTGTCCCGACTTTTTACACCCCGGGACGCACGTTTTACCCGCGATTTTCTTTTTAAAACATTTTATTTTTTATTTTTATTTAAACTCCTGCTGGTTTCCTACCAGCCTACGGAGTTTTAAGAAAAACGCCCTGGAAGTAAAATAATTTTACTTACCTGCGGGCCGTTTCCTTACCGCTGTGCTGGAGCTGCGCTCTGCAGCTCTTCCTCTGCCGATAGCGTCGACGTAATGCCGTTCCAGCGCCAGGCGGGGTCTTCTTCACGTAGTCACTCACGTGACTCCGAAGTAAAATCTGGAGCAAAAAACAAACTGCTGCAGAAACTCAACGCATCCAGCAGCATCTGCCAAGGGTGCCACGGTGGCGCAGCGGTAGAGTTGCTGCCTTACAGCGCTTGCAGCGCCAGAGACTACGGGTGCTGTCCAAATCGTGTTTGTACTTTCCGTGTCTGCATGGGTTATCTCAGAGATCTCTGGGATGTCAGGACTGTCTTATGAAGAAAGACTGGATAGACTTGGTTTATACTCTCTAGAATTTAGGAGATTGAGAGGGGATCTTATAGAAACTTACAAAATTCTTAAGGGGTTGGACAGGCTAGATGCAGGAAGATTGATCCCGATGTTGGGGAGGTTCAGGACAAGGGGTCACAGCTTAAGGATAAGGGGGAAATCCTTTAGGACTAAGATGCTTCTTACCTCAGTCCTAAAGGATTTTTCACACAGAGAGTGGTGGGTCTCTGGAACTCTCTGCCACAGGGGGTAGTTGAGGCCAGTTCATTGGCTATATTTAAGAGGGAGTTAGATGTGGCCCTTGTGGCTAATGGGATCAGAGGGTATGGAGAGAAGGCAGGTACGGGATACTGAGTTGGATGATCAGCCATGATTGTATTGAATAGCGGTACAGGCTCGAAGGGCCGAATGGCCTACTCCTGCACCTAATTTCTATGTTTCTATGTTTCTATCTCCGGTTTCCTCCCACACTCCAAAGACATACAGGTTTGTAGGTTAATTGGCTTGGTATAAATATAAATTGCTCCTAGTGTGTGTCGGATAGTGTTAATGTGCGGGGATCATTGGTCGGTATTTCTAAACTCAACTAAATAGATGCAGTAGTTGTTGTATCAGTATCAGGACTGATAGTATAGTGGTAAGATGGCCAATATAAAGAGATGAGGAGCAAGGTGGAGGCTGGGACTGGCCCTCTATAGGTGGATTCAGATGAGGAAGGATATAAAGGGTGCGGGAAGAGCTGTTTGGGTCTCAGGATGACAGTAGTAAGTAAGGATGAGTGTTGCAAATCCTATGGTTGCAGGGGAAGGTGCCAGGAGGGCAGACAGGGACGGACGGATATCTCTGAAGATCTGTCCTGGACCAACCATCTTGATGCAAGTATAAAGAAAGCCCATCAACACCTCTGCTTCCTTATAAGATTGAGGAGATTTGGTATGTCGACGAATACACTCTTGAAAATCTGCAGGTGTACTTCAATGAGCACATTGACTGGCTGCATCACAACCTGGCTGCAGAAACTTGAATGCCCGGCAACATAGGAGGTTACAAATAGTGGTGAACACTGCCCAATCCATCACAGGTACCGACGTCCCCACCATCGAAGGGATCTAAAAGAGCCGCTGTCCCAAAAAGGCAGCCAACATTATCAAGGACCACCTTAATGTTGAATGTTTTATGTGCCATTCCTAACTGTCACTGTATGTGATGTTGTCACTTGCGGACGGAGCACCAAGGCAAATTCCTTGTATGTGAATACTTGGCCAATAAACTCATTCATTCATTCATTCATTCAAAACTGTAACACCCAGGTTGAGGAACTTCTTCGCTACGACCACCAGGCTATGGAACGTACAAATTCCAACCCAACTTGTTCCCGATGTTGGGGGAGTCCAGAACAAGGGGACACAGTCTACGGATAAGGGGGAATTCCTTGAGGACCGAGATGAGGAAAACATTCTTTACACAGAAAGGGGTGAGTCTCTGGAATTCTCTGCCACAGAAGGTCGTTGAGGCCAGTTCATTGGCTATATTCAAGAGGGAGTTAGATGTGGCCCTTGTGGCTAAAGCGATCAGGGGGTATGGAGAGAAGGCAGGTACGGGATACTGAGTTGGATGATCAGCCATGATCATATTGAATGGCGGTGCAGGCTCGAAGGGCCGAATGGCCTACTCCTGCACCTATTTTTCTATCTTTCTATGGAACTGTCCGGTTTGCACGAGGGACTTTGTACTTTGGTTTGTTTTTGCACGATGTTTTTAAAAATGCATTGAATTCTTTTTGTTATGTTACCTATAGAGTGCTGTGTTTACAAGCCTGTTGTGCTGCTGCTGCTGCAAGTAAGAATTTCATTGTTTTCCGTTTCGGGACATATGAGAATAAAACACTCTCGACTCTTGAATCTTGAATGTGGGGATAACTGAACCAGGGAGCCACTGAGAGAGTGGTCTCTCCAGGACACAGGAAGGGGTTATAGAGGAATCAATTTCACTTCCTTGAAATCAAATGTGTGGCCTTCAGCAGTTGCATGAGTCCTGGTAACTCTAGTCTTGTCATTGGCGACATAGGTCCTTTGCTTGAAGCGATCCTGGTGCCATTCTCCACTTCTTTCTCATGTACATCGACAGCTTCATTGATGCTGCCTTCTGCACTTGCGACTACCTCAGGCACCATCTCCGGAGATACATAACAATAACACACTGCACACGGACTATTCACAGTGTGTAGAGGATAGAACTGTGGCAGTGGTTCTATCTTTCTTCCTACGTTGTAAACACAAAGACACCGTGACTGCGTGGGTTTCCACCGGGCACTACCCCTCCCGCAAAGAGTTGTCGACCTGCAACTCACCCGGACACGGCAAACCCCCCACAGACCGCCGGCAGAGCTGGCCCCCCCCCCCGCATCAGTGAGCCAGGCCCGACCCCTCCCCCCGGGCACCCCCGAATGCACCAGCTCCAACCCACACACTAGGGACAACTCACAGTGTGGAGGATAGAATCGGAGCGCCCGGAGGATGCCCACATGGCCACAGGGAGCGCCCGGAGCCAGGATTCAAGATGGGTCCATGGCGCTGCAAGGCAGCGGCTCAACCCGCGACCCGCACAAACCAACCCAAAGCACAAACCCGCACGATTCCACAACGCGGAGAAAACCCACACTGCAACAGTGAGCATCCGAGGACAGGATCGAACTCGGGTCCCTGGCGCTGTAAGGTAGCAACTCTACAGGGGCGCCACTGTGCTGTCCCAAGGTATTGTGTGTTTTGTGTCCTTTATTATGTAGTATGGTGGTCGGTTTAGTGACTGTAGTGTGTTTAGTGACTGTCCCTCAATACTGTACATATTTACCTCCCTTTATTCAATCATAGCGGACAATCAGTAATAATGGACACCATCACTGCTCCTGTGGTTCGTTAAGAACGAGGGTTTACTTTAAATATAAAATTAATTATTCTCAATCTAAAAAAGTTACATCAATTCATGTTCATAATACAATGGCAGTAAAAAGATTCAGTTATATAAAAACAAATGTAAATGGACCATATTTTAAAAATACCACATAAAATTGAAAGAGAGATCTAAAATAGAACTAATGTGGAACTCCCACAACTTCAGGGCCCCAGAGAAATCTTGCAGCCAAATCTTTACGGTGTACTTACTGCTATGATGCATCAATTTATTCCCAGCAGTGAGATAATAATCAAACAACCTGTTTTAGTGCTACATAGCTGTACATCCCATGGCCATGACACCGTTCATTCCAATCTTAGCTCTGAGCTAGTTTGTTGCTGTTCTGAGCAAACTGCCCATTTATAGAAATTATCTATTTGTTCATTTTGCACAACTATTTGAATGTAAGGATATGACGGTGGAGAAAGCGCGAGTCAAGCCTCATTGTCAATGTGTCCCTGCTGAGATTTTCAATCTTAAATGGACCAAGGGAGATGCAAAATCAAGGCAGAGCAATAAACAACAAATATTAGAGTCGTGGAGTGGTACAGTGTGTAACCAGGCCCTTCGGCCCAACTTGCCTTCACTGGCCCACATGTCTCAGCTATACTAGTTCCACCTTCCCATGTTTGGCCCGGATCCCTCCATACCTGCCCTTCCATGTACCTGTCTATTTCTTAAATGTTGGGATGGTCAGGGATACTCCCTGCCTCAACTACCTCCTCTGGTAGTTCGTTTCTATGCACCCACCACCATTTTTTGTGAAAAAGTTACCTATTAAATCTTTTCCCCTTCACCTTAAACCTATATTATAGGTAGTGTTCTCAACACTTCTGCATTCTATAATGCCAGCGCAGGAATAGTTTGGTCATCCACTCGTTTAGCCAAGCAGGGATGAATAGAATGGAGAGGCATTGGTGAAGATAGGTGGGGTTGGAGCTGTGGGATGTGTGAGTGGTGCTTGTATTTACTAATAATTAGTTTCTCTTTACTTTAAAGCAGGTGGGGAATATCAGCCCCTATCCTTTTGTAGAGCACGGATGTTAGTAGATCAGGCAATTATTCTGTATTTATATCAGATGTGGCTGCTATATCCTACATAATAGGTCGGTGAAGTAGTAAGATTGAAAATTGCCAATCACTACCGATGCTTAGTTTAGTTTAGTTATACAGTGCAGAACAGGCCCTTCGGCCCACCATGTCCGCACCAACCAGCGATCCCCACACATTAACACTACCCTACACACACTCGGGACAACTTTACATTTATACCAAGCCAATTAACCTGCAAACCTGTACGTCTTTGGGTACGAACATACCATGTGGCCGTCCCGATTAGTATCCTTGGGGTGACTGCCTGAGCAACTGGGAGCCTAACGTCTACTCAATAAAAACCCAATGTCAGATTCGTACAGAAACCAAGTTTTAAGAATCAAATTAATATTGGCAAATACTTTACATTGCCTGAAATTGATCTGGGCATTTGCCTTATTGCTATTTATATGGTCACTTTATTTCAGACCAGATCAATGGTTTACAATTATGGTGTTCAAATTTGCTGAAAATCTATTGTGTAACATTCTTCTATTCAACCCTTGATAAATGTAATTTTCTATATCCTAACTGATACTGTTTAAAAGTAATACTGTAAAAAATAAAGTTGCTCTGTCCAATAGAATTGGACAAGTCATACGTTATTCTATTTGGTGGTTTCGTGGACTGAATGGCCAATTGCACTGTAGCCCTCTGCTTAAGTTAATTAAATGATCTTTATTGAAAAAACTGTGGACAATCTGCAACTTCTGCTTCTGATGTTTCACAAGGTACTGGAGAAACTCATCAGGTCAGGCAGAATCTGTGGAGGTGATAGACAGGCGACGTTTTGGGTCTGGGCCCTTCTTCTGACTGATTGTAGTGGGGAAGAGAAAGCTGGAAATGAGAGGTCAATGATATGAGGATACAGGCGAGGCAGACACAAAGTGCTGGACTAATGTAAGAGGCACAACAACTGCACCGAAATGGGCTTAGAGCTGGATATAGCGGGTCAGGCAGCATCTCCGGAGAACATGGATAGGCGACATTTCGGGTCAAAACCCTTCTTAAAAGAGGAGGTGCAGATTAATCTCCATCACCCCCGGAAGGGCTAACTGCTGGGGTCCCTGGATGGAGATGAGGGGGGAGGGGCAGGTGTTGCATCTCCTGCGGTTGCAGGGATCATGTATCTGGTGAGGGGGGTGGTTTGGGTGGGAAGGGATGAATGAACCAAGAAGTTGTGGAAGGAGCTGCCTCCGTGGAAGGCGGAGAGAGAAATGAGGAGCTCGGGGATAGGAGATGAGAGTACGAAGGAGGGGAAAGGCACAGGGTGACTGGGGTGTTATTTAAAATTGGAGAACTCAGTGTTAATACTGTCGGCTTGTGAGGTATGCAAGTGGAATATGACATGCTGTTCTTCCCCTTGTGGTGTGGCCTCACTCTGGCAATGGAGGAGGCCGAGGAGAGAAAGATCAACATGGGAATAGAAAGGTGAGTTAAAATGGCGGACAACCAGGAGTTCCAGCATGACTTGGCAGATGCAGCACAAGTGTTCGATGATATGGTCGCCTAGTGTTGGGGAAGGTAAAACAAGGAAGACTTTGAAAGATATCGAGGTTTTTGAACATAAATTCTCTATTTCTCATCTGCCACCATCCTGTCATGTTTTGCCTCACCACACCTGTCCATGAGTTCATTGTTTCCTTTTTTGAGGAACTTATTAATCACTTTTCTTGCAATTTTTTTGAGCTTAACTTCTCTCAGAGCTTTCACGAAGTCTTGTGCAGAAATGCTCTTATCCCGCTTCATCTTCCCGACATTAAGTAGCAGCCTCGTCTGTTGCTTGTCATTCTTTATTTGCACCACATCATCTTCAGTCAAGATGGTTAATGCTTTTCCAAGTTGCAACATTTTCTTTTGCCTGATATGTTGTCGATGGACAAAGTTAAACAGGGCTTCTTCGCACTCTGAAATACCCTCTGAAACACAGAATAAAAATAGTATGAACAGGTTTTGTCCAGATTTTATTTTCAAACAAAAAGATATTTTACTTGACCAATAGAGAAATGTCTGTCACATTGCAAACCAATCTCGTCCTATCATCGAAGATAGACACAAAATGGTGGAGTAACTCAGTGGGACAGGCACCAACCATCTCTGGAGAGAAGGAATGGGTAACGTTTCGGGTCGAGACCCTTCTTCAGACTGAGAGTCGGGGGAGAGAGAGTGCAGAGAAGGAGTGCCATAGAGGGAGTGCAGAGAAGGTTCACCAGACTGATTCCTGGGATGTCAGGACTGTCTTATGAACAAAGACTGCATAGACTCGGTTTATACTCTCCAGAATTTAGGAGATTGAGAGGCGGTCTTATAGAAACTTACAAAATTCTTAAGGGGTTGGACAGGCTAGATGCAGGAAGATTGTTCCCGATGTTGGGGAGGTCCAGGACAAGGGGTCGCAGCTTAAGGATAAGGGGGAAATCCTTTAGGACCGAGATGAGAAGGACTTTTTTCACACAGAGAGTGGTGGGTCTCTGGAACTCTCTGCCACAGAGGGTAGTTGAGGCCAGTTCATTGGCTATATTTAAGAGGGAGTTAGATGTGGCCCTTGTGGCTAAGGGGATCAGAGGGTATGGAGAGAAGGCAGGTACGGGATACTGAGTTGGATGATCAGCCATGATCATATTGAATGGCGGTGCAGGCTCGAAGGGCCGAATGGCCTACTCCTACACCTAATTTCTATGTTTCTATGTTTCTATGAGAGGGAGACACAGAGTTAAGGAAGGGGAAAGTGTGAAAACGAGACATCAAAGGAGATGAAGTGTCTCGAACCGAAACATCACTTATTCTTTTTCTCCAGAGATGCTGTCTGACCCGCTGAGTTACACCAGCCTGTTATCTCTATCTTTGTTTATAACCAGCATCTGCAGTTCCTTCCTTAACACAATATGGACTTGGCATTAATTCAGTATTTTTTTACTATTCGCTGTGGGGGATGTTTGAAGGAAAGGGGAAAAAAGACATCTTCCTTCAGAAGGAAAACAAATTGGTGACTGATGCAAAGGTCACAATTTCAGTAGCAGGAAATGAATTCCCATGAAGTCATGGATAGACACTGGAGCACCTGGGGGAATCCAACACTGTCAGAGGGAGCAATCAATGGATTTGGGGAAAAAGCCGGAATGGGATACTGATTTTGGATGATCAGTCATGATCATATTGAATGGCGGTGATGGCTCGAAGGGCCAAATGGCCTACTCCTGCTCCTATTTTTTATGTTTCTATGTTTCTATGAAAAGCAAACTCCTCACAGGTAGGACCAGACGTGAGAATCAAACTCGGATCACCGGAGCTGCGAGGCGACTGCTCTACTAGATCTGTCACTGAACAAGTTATTTGGTTTTATCCGTAGCCAAAAAGCATATGCATTCTGCCAAAAATCAATGAGATTCGAAATTAAAAAGAGTGCGAGATCTCTTCCTGCTTCAGACATTTTTGGCAAAATATTTCAATTAGATTCCTGCCGCTTTAGCTCAGATTAGAGATACGGAGCGGAAACAGGCCCTTCGGCCCACCGAGTCCGCACCGACCAGCAATCCCCTCGCACTTACACTACCCTACACACACACTTGGGAGAATCTACCAAGCCAATTAACCTACAAGGGTCCTTGGAGTGTGGGAGGAAACCGGAGCACCCGGAGAAAACCCACGCGCTGTATGGTAACGCAAATCTCACTGTGAACTGTGAAATTGTGAACTTGAACGGACTTGGACTTGAACTTGAACGGTCGCAGGAAGAACATAAAAACTCCATACAGACAGACAGCACCCATGGTCAGGATGGAACCCGGTAAGGCAGCAACTCGACCGCTGTGCCACCGTGCCGCCATGCTGCTAAGGTGCTCCCACTTAATTATCACATCACAATTAAACATCACAATCTGGTTTGGGAACTTCTCTGCCCGGGACAGGAAGGCTCTGCAGAGAGTGGTGCGTTCGGCCAAATGCACTATGGGAACTACACTCGCCCCCCCAGCAGGATCTATGCACCAGGAGGTGCAGATCCAGAGCCAGCAACATTATGGGGGACCCCTACCACCCCAGCAAGGGACTGTTCCAGCTGCTACGGTCAGGCAAACGCCTCCGTTGCCGTGCTGTGAGAACGGAGAGGACTAGAAGGAGTTTCTTCCCAGAGGCCATTCGGACTGTAAACTCTTATCTCATCAGGGACTAACTTACTGTACGAATTTATTGTTGTGTGGTGTCCTTTTAAAATTGCTCTCTTTTTTTTTTCCCCCCCACAAATATATAATTAGTGATTCTGTTCCATTCTGTTTTGTCGGTTTTTTTGCACAATCCACAAGCATTGCCACTTTTCATTTCACTGCACATCTCGTATACGTATGTGACGAATAGACTTGACATCATCTGGGGAAACTGTCTAAACTCACACGTTTGTGTGAAACCATCCCAGGGAATACTTGGCTTTGGAATTTTCTCTGACATAACATATAAAGAGGATTTCCAGAGTTTGTTGCTCAACCCAGTAAAGGCTCCATCCAGGCCGACAGGTGGGAGGAAGAGATCTTTGGCAGTACCTTGAGTGGCAGAGGGCTGGCAGGGGGTGCACAAGTTGTCGTGCCACGTGGTGCCAACTATATCCAGCTCTAAGCCCAGCTCGGTGCAGTTGGTGTGCCTCTTACATTGCATCGTGGCAGAACTCACGGAGGAGAAGAAACCAGGATGACACTTTGTACAAACTGTGTCTTCATGTGGAGTACCTGGACAATGAAAGAAAGCGATCACATTATACGCACAGGCATTTCAAGTTCACTTCAAATAATGGGAAAAAAAAAACAGTTCCTGTTAGAGTGAAACTAATACTGAATGTCCAATAAATCACTTTTGGAGGAAGAGGGTTACACAAAAAGCTGGAGAAGCTCAGCGGGCGCAGCAGCATCTAAGGAGCGAAGGAGATAGGCGACGTTACGGGTCGAGACCCTTCTTCAGACCCTTAGATGCTGCTGCACCCGCTGGGTTTCTCCAGCTTTTTGTGTAACCCTCGATTCTCCAGCATCTGCAGTTCCTCCTTTAACATTTTGGAGGAAGAATTCACTTCAAAAATGATCTGGTTAGAAATGGCAAAACATGGGATGTCCTGTAAACATGTGTGACAACAAATGTGAACTAGAACTCGAACTGACGATTTTATCTGAGGATAGACACGGAAAGCTGGAGTAGCTCGACGGGTCAGATAGCATCTCTGCAGAAAAGAAATGGGTGATGTTTAGGATCGAGACTCTTCTTCGGATATCTTCATTTGCTGTAGCTCGGAATTTCCCGAGCAATTTGTTTTTTTTTTCAGGAATAAGAAAACTAAAGGAGGTTTTTAAAGTTAAGTCATGGTTTGATAGGTTAACCTGCCCTTGCCCTGTACACACCCACACGATTCTCTCACATACTTCCCCGGAGACATCATGTAAACACTCTCACGTTCAACATGTTTGCTGATGATTCACAGTTTTACCTTGTCGGTGCCTCTTTCGACTCCCCCACACCCTAACTGGCACGCTGGCTTCCCAGTAACTAATACTGAACAAACAGAACTAACAATGACTGTGTAAGGAGGAACTGCAGATGCTGGTTTAAACCGAAGATAGGCACAAAAAGCTGGAGCAACTCAGCGGGTCAGACAGCATCTCTGGAGAGAAGGAATGGGTGACCACAGAAGGCAGTGAAGGCCAATTCAATGGATGTTTTCAAGAGGGAGTTTTCAAGATTTAGTTCTTCAGGTTAAAGAAATCAAGCAATATGGGGAAAAAGCAGGAACAGGGTTCTGATTTCGGATGATCAGCCATGATCATATTGAATGGCGGTGCTGGCTCGAAGGGCTGAATGGCCTCCTCCTGCACCTATTTTTCTATCTTTCTATGTTTTCTACCTAGATTCTTCAATTTCTACAACATTGCCCAATCCTGCCCCCTGTTTTTTAAGCTTCTTCGCTGCTTAACCCGTTCAGTGCCACCCCCAAGTATACTCTGGTCATGGCCAATGGTGCAAAAACAAACGTGCCAGTGAACAGGATAAGCCCTCATCCACATTTCACTACACCATTGCATACCTGGCTGGCTTCCCAATTCTACCATCCATACATTTGAGATCATTTTCAGTTGTACTGTGGATATATAATGCATCATGCCCCATTTACCCACTGCCCCAGAACTTATTGACCTAGAGTTTAAGCAGCCACTTTAGCACCTGTACTGATGGAGAATCTTGACCCAAAACATTGCCATACACTTTCTGCCTTCCATTTGACTTGCTGAGTTCTTTCAGTATTCTGCTTTATGTAACTTTATCATCCCTGCTTTTCAATCTTTCATTATCAACCTTTAGCCGAATAACTTGCATCCAATGCATCGCATTATCCCCACTCCTCCATTTCTTCCCTCAGTGAGAGCGCTACAAATGTTATTGCTCCATCTTTAGCAGCTGCACCTTCAGCTCGAGGCCCCCTACTTTCCTCATCCCCTTTGCTCCGGTATTGCTGTTTTCTCCATTAAGAAGGCCACCTTTGACACTCTCCCACATCAAATATTAGTAAAGGAACCAGTAAAGAAACGTTGTGTAGGAAGGAACTGCAGATGCTGGTTAACACCGAAGGGAGACACAAAATGCTGGAGTAACTCTGCGGGTCAGGCAGCATCTCAGGAGAGAGGAGATGGGTAACACTTCAGGTCGAGACCCTTCTTCGGACTGAGATAAACAGACATAGTAAAGATATGTTGTTCTGTTTTGAGTAAATGGGACTTCTTTGATCGATTTTAGAGACAGCTGATGAATGAATGAATAGGTTTATTGGCCAAGTATTCACATACAAGGAATTTGCCTTGGTGCTCCGCCCGCAAGTGACAACATGACATACAGTGACAGTTATGAATGCCACATTAAACATTAAACATTAATAATAAAACATTATCCTTGCTTTAAAAAAATATTGAAAACATCTGCTGCGAAATATCTTGGGCTGTTTTGCTGAATTGAGCACATAATATGAATACAAGTTGTTGTATGACAACAGGAGATTAAAACTAGATGGCCACCAATTTATTCAGTATTTAGTGCAGCAAAAATGTCTTTACACAAAGTGGGCTTAAAATGTGGAACGAGTAAATGAAAATAGCATAGCTTTTAGTGGGAAGCTGAGTAGGCAGAAAAGAGAGAACGAGAAAATGAATGCAAATAATACATTTAGACCCGGGGTGGGGGGAGGGAATCACCTGGGTCTGGGTCCTAAATGTACGGTACAATATAGTTTGTAAATGGAAACAAAGATGCACATTTGCAGACAGTTGACAAAGATTGACAGATTTTACCTGGAGCTGTAACTCCGAAGCCCTGAGGACATTCTTTGACCTTCATACAAAATTCATATTTCCAGAAGTATCCGTCCTTGCATTCGCACACCCTGTTGTGGAATTGATTGCATTCAGACTTGACGTATTGATTTTCTTGGCAGAAGTTATTGCAATATTGGCACTTCTGGATGTAGTTCCAGTACTGCGTATAATGGTTCGCTGAGCAGGGTGCACAAATTGTATCGTGGCTTCTCGTGCAACGTGTCTTCATGTACTGCCCCGGAGGGCAGCGGCGACAGGTTCGACCTTCATGTTGATAGGTATATTCAGATGCACCGGCCTCTGCACTTGCATAAACGAAAGGGGCAATGGCCAAGCTGAAGAACCACTAAGTGGAGAGAAAAAGGGGAGAGAAAAATTCTGTTAAAGGGCTGTCCCACTTGGGCGACTTAGTTGGCGAGTCTAGAAGAGTTTGATAAAATGACATGTTGAAGACCTCCTTCGACTATGTAGAAGACCTCCTTCGATCTCCTTCGACTATGTTGAAGACCAGCTTTGACTAGCTACGACTAGCTTCGACTAACTTCGGGAAAATAGGACACCGAATAGTGGAGAGTGAAGACACCTCCTTCGATCTCCTTCGATCTCCTTCGACCTCCCTTCGACTATGATGAAGACTATCTACGACTACCTTCGACTACCCTTGATTACCTACGACTAACATATTGACCAACTACGACCTACTACGACTAAACCTATGAGTAAAAAAAGTATTGATTTTTTCCATGGCGACCTTTTTTTACTTGCGGCCATTTTTTTAACATGTTGAAAACTACACCGCAACCTAGCTGAGGCCTCGAGTACGTGGAGACCACTCTCGAGCATGAGGGAGAGTTACGAAGACCTCCTACGACCACGTGTCGACCATGCCGCGAGCATGAGTCGAGGGCAAACTCGCCAGAACTCGCGGATTAGGTCGCCCAAATGGGACAGATCGTTTAGTTATAGAGAGTATGTCTGTTTGCATTGTAAATGGAGCCCTGCATATAAAACTATCTATGTGTAAGAAAGAACTGCAGATGCTGGTTTAAATTGAAGGTAGAGACAAAATGCTGGAGTAACTCAGCGGGTGAGGCAGCATCTCTGGAGAGAAGGAATGGGTGACGTTCCGTGTCGAGCCCCTTTTTTAAGACTAATAAAACTATGTAAAACTATATAAAACTATCTAAGGATGTATTTTCTTGCTCAACAAGACTGGAGTACGTGCCTGACTTGGAAGGTGGTCAGTATATTAAGGTTAAAGGAACATTGCTCCACAAAGTATAGCAACAAGGAATTGCAGATGTTGATTTGCTATAAAAAAAATAAACAAAGTGCTGGAGTAACTTAGCAGGTCAGGCAGCATCTCCAGAGAACATGAAGAAGGATCCCGACTCAAACATCACCCGTCCATGTTCTCCGGAGATGCTGCTTAACCCGCTGAATTCTTGCACAAAGGGTTGACTCCATTGTGAATTGGTTGTGTCACTGGTACCCAATAACAATAGGTCACAGGTATCACTCACCTGCAAAAACATGTCATCTACATTGCGTCCCAATTGCAACACGATAGATCCAATTTTTTATTCGATAAAAACATTTTTTTTTAACATTTCCATTCCCCATTATAATTAATTTAGTTTAATTTAGTTAAGAGATACAGCGTGGTAGCAGGCCGCTCGGCCCACTGAGTCCACACCGACCAGCAATCCCCGCACACTAACACTATCCTACAGGCACTAGGCTAGGGACAATTTACATTGACGCCAAGCCAATTGACCCACAAACCTGTACATCTTTGGATTGTGGAAGGAAACCGAAGATCTCAGCGAAAACCCACGCAGGTCACGGGGAGAACGTACAAACTCCGTACAGACAAGCACCCGTGGTCCGGGTCGAACCTGGGTCTTTGGATCTGTGAGGCACTAGCTCTACTGCTACGCCACACGCAATCCCTAATAACAGATTTCACATTCAGAAATAAATCACGTCAGCAGGGTTTTTTTTTAACTGAATATTAATGATGTCAGCAAAAAGGATCAGCAGAAAACTGAATTCACGGTGGAGTGACGTATTTAACATTTCTAATGAAATCAAGGGAAACAACTTTTGCATTCTATCACACTCAACTGACAAGGAATATCAGAAAAAGAATCAGTAAAGACATGTTGACAAAAATGCTGGAGAAACTCAGAGGGTGAGGCAGCGTCTATGAGGCAGCGTTACTTGCACCTCCTCCAACCTCATCTACTGTATCCGCTGTTCGAGATGTGGACTCTATATATATATATCGGCAAGACCAAGTGCAGGCTCGGCAATCATTTCGCTGAACACCTCTGCTCTGTCCGCCTAAACGTACCTGATCTCCCTCTTGCTAAACCCTTCAACTCCCCCTCCCATTCCCACACTGACCTTTCTGTCCTGGGCCTCCTCCACTGTCTGAGTGAGGCCCAACGCAAATTGGAGGACCACCACCTCATATTTTGCTTGGACAGCTTACAATGCAGCGGCATGAATATTGACTTCTCTAAAAGTAACCCTTGGTTTCCCTCTCTCTCCATCCCTCCCCATCCTAGTCCTCCGACCAGCCTGGCTGTCCTCCCGATTACATTTTATCTTTGCATGCTTGGTGGTCAGCGTCCCCTAGCGAACAATGATCTATTTTACATTTTCCTCAAACTTTGTCCCCTTTGATGTCCCATTTTCACACTTGACCCTTCCATATCTCTGTGCCTCCCCCTCCCATGACTCCCTGTCTGAAGAAGGTGCCACCCATTCCTTCTCTCCAGGGATGCTGCCTGTCCCGCTGAGTCACTCCAGCATTGAGATGGAAGTTGCTCGTTCTGTCACGTTCCTGCAGGGGCAACAAGATAGAAACTGCAGGTGACACTCAGCAGGTCAGGCAGCATTCGTGCAAAGAGAGAGGGTTAATGTTTCAGGCAGAAGTCCCTTTGCCAGAAATGATAAGAATCTTCATTGTGAAATGTTAATCCTGCTACTCTTTCCACAGCTGCTGCATGATATGCACAGGTATTTCACCAATTTTATTTCACATTTTTAACTTTATAAATGTTTCTAAGTTTTCAAAAGGAATAATACATCAAATCACACTCTGTCCTGTTTTGCACAGCCCAGCAAATTATTTCCTTTCAGGTACCTACACACTGGGGCAGATAGGGCTCGTCAGCCTGGGAAGGCAGTCCATCTAGGAGAGGGAAAATTCTGATTTAAAACCTCCACTGCCTTGTGGCCATATCCAGTCATGGCAAAGGCTCCAGAAGTAAATCCCAAGAAAATCTGGAGTTGGAGCCCCTAAGGCAGTTCGTCGCTGTCTACAACCTCGCTCTGGCATCTTCTACGTCAGCACTGGTGCCAAACTGTAACGGCCAAACTGTGACTTCCAGAAAACATTTGATAAGGTCCCACATCGGAGATTAGTGGGCAAAATTAGAGCACATGGTATTGAGGGTAGAGTGCTGACATGGATAGAAAATTGGTTGGCAGACAGGAAACAAAGAGTAGGGATTAACGGGTCCCTTTCAGAATGGCAGGCAGTGACTAGTGGGGTACCGCAAGGCTCGGTGCTGGGACCGCAGCTATTTACAATATACATCAAAGATTTGGATGAAGGGATTCAAAGTAACATTAGCAAATTTGCAGATGACACAAAGCTGGGTAGCAGTGTGAACTGTGAGGAGGATGCTATGAGAATGCAGGGTGACTTGGACAGTTTGGGGGAGTGGGCAGATGCATGGCAGATAAAGTTTAATGCGGATAAATGTGAGGTTATCCACTTTGGTAGCAGGAAAGTGCTACCAAAGGTAACATAGTGGTAAACATAGTGCTATGTTTAAAAGCCCTATCTAGCTCTCTTGAAAGCATCCAGAGATCCTGCCACCACTGCCCTCTGAGGCAGAGAATGGCCTACTCCTGCACCTATTGTCTATTGTCTACTGGCCCTGCTGTACCTTTGGATCGAACAGCGACGTGGAGAGGAGGGACGTGCTGCATGAGCAACAGCCTGTCCTCCATAAGACATTGCCCAGGCTTGCATCCGACCAGGATGCATCACCCATAGTTAGTCATGACCTTGAGTCTGTCTCCACTGCGACCCCTGGCTGTACATTTTAGATTCTAACCACTAGCCTGTAAGCAAAATGACCACGCACTTTGTTTCCCTATGCCCATCCCTTTTCATTCCCCACCTCCCTTCCCCATCCTCTGCCAACAAGCATGGTATCTCTCTATCTGCTCTCTCCACCCCTTTCCATGATTTTCACGCATTCCCCTCCATCTCCTCCCATCTGCTCCAAAGAGAAAAACGAAAAGGCATCTTTTCCTGATCATCTCCCTGGAGATGCCCTTCCATCCTCAGCTCCAGGTACATAGACACAAAATGCTGGAGTAACTCAGCGGGTCAGGCAGCATCTCTGGAGAGAAGGAATGGGTGACGTTTCGGATTGAGACCCCTCTTCAGACTGAGACAACAGAGAGGAAGACTAGAGATATGGAAGGACAAGGTGTGAAAATGACAGATCAAAGGCGACATGGCTCAAGGAAAATGTTACTGATTGTATGCCTTCTCCTCAAGTAACAATGATAAATTCTACATTATCTTTGCTCTGCGTCCCCTTTGAAATCTCTCGTTTTCACGCCTTACCCTTCCTCTCCTCCTCCCCTCCTCTCCTGTGTCTCCCTCTCCGCTGGTGCTGCCACCCGGCCGCTGATAAACTCACCCTCACGAAAGTCATCTCTGCGGTGCGGTGCGGTGCGGTGCGGTGCGCTGGTCCCGGGGCAGACAGGCTGGAGTCGAGAGCTCGCTGCATCTGTCCGCGGAAACGCAGCGGGTTTAAACCCTCCACAGGGAAGCGGGAAAGCCCCTTGCAGTGCGGAGGCGTTGGTCCCACCTCTGGCGTAATGCTCACGGAGTGCGGAGGCGTTGGGTAATACACCTCTGGCGTAATACCCATGCCTGGAGCGAAAGAAAAACTGGAGAAGACTTTCAATGCTCAGTGCGCATATGACAGTCCCACCAGTCCCCACCACCAGTCCCCCCAGTCTCCACCAGCCCCCACCACCAGTCCCCACCAGTCCCCACCCCCAGTCCCCACCAGTCCCCACCAGTGCCCACCACCAGTCCCCACCAGTCCCACCCCCAGTCCCCACCAGTCCCCACCAGTGCCCACCAGTCCCACCACCAGTCCCCCCAGTCCCCATCAGTCCCCAACAGTCCCCACCAGTCCCCACCATCAGTCCCCAACAGTCCCCACCAGGCCCACCACCAGTCCCCACCAGTTCCCCCCAGTCCCCACCAGTCCCCACCAGTCCCACCACCAGCCCCCACCACCAGTTCCCAACAGTCCCCACCACCAGTCCCCAACAGTCCCCACCAGTCCCCACCAGTCCCACCACCAGTCCCCATCAGTCCCCATCAGTCTCTACCAGTTCCACCAGTCCCCAACAGTCCCCAACAGTCCCCAACAGTCCCCAACAGTCCCCACCAGTGCGCGTAATTCACACGCTCCTTCACTAAACCAAAACCACTGGTTTCTGAACCTGGCCAACTTGGACAATTTTATGTTTTTATAATTTTACAAACCTGTACGTCTTTGCAGTGTGGGAGGAAACCTAAGAACTCGGAGAAACCCCACGCAGAACGTACAAAGTCCATACAGATAGCACCCGTAGTCGGGATCGAACCCGGGTCTCTTGCGCTCGCATTTTGCTATAAGGAAGCAACTCTACTGCTGCGCCACCATGACTGCTGCTTTGGCGAGAGAGAATAGGTTAGGAAGAAATGTTCCCACTACCTACTCACGGCAGCAAAACCAAATAGTCCGTTTCTAGCAATGTTACAAAATTTTGAGATAAAAAAAATCAAGTCTGCAATTTATCCCATCAGATAAAGCATAAAAAGAAGTTTAATTTGACACTTAATTCACTTTCATATCTTCAGTATTAAAAAAGTTATGGCCATTTTCATACTCGGAAATTAGCATCTTGTTCCCCATTGCTTTTCCATTGACTTAACTCAAAAGCTGTGATCTAGAACAGTTAAAAGCCCATAACTTTCTTAAAAATTAAGAGAACTGAAATAAGTTTTCAGTTATTATACATTGAAGCATTCTGAAACAAATATGAAACAATCTTACTTGGATGACCTGAAATTAAAGCATATAATTAGTTAGTTATCTAATTGTAGCTAATTACAAAATTCAATTCCTAGATCTAAACATCTATCCATTTCTTAAGAAAAGGTTAACATTTTTAAATAGCCTAAGTGTCCAAATAACATTCACGCGAGAATTCACAATATAACATGATTTTTAAATCTCATTGTCATGAATTTATAGGCCAAATGGAAGGAATCTAGTGTTTTATTCCAGTAAATTTATGGCCATTTTAATCATCTTGCGAGTGAGATTTTGTGGAACGCGATCGATTGGAACGTTGCGGTTTGTGGTGAATTTAAACCCCATTTCGGCAGGAAAAACACTGCCGGTTCGTATATTTACATAATCACATTTTCGCTGATGAAATTTTGATTAAAGTAATCCTAAGAAGCAAATTTAAATGTAAAATAGATGACTTACCTTATGTTTTGTCCCGTACGGGAGTTCCGTCCCGTTGTCGGCGTTGACAGCGTTAGTAGTTGATTTTTATTTTACTCCAGCGCTTAAATTGTCCCGCAGCTTAAAAAAAAAATTTCACAGAACGGCAGTCGGAACAATTCTTCAGCATCACCTAGATGCAATTGAAAAAAGAACACACAATACACAATAGAATCTAACATAAACATCCACCACAGCATTCTTCACTGTGGTGGAAGGCAATAAAGTTCACTTAATCCTCCTGCTTTGTTCACCCGTGGTCGGGGCCTGGAGCCCTTCGTAGTCGCCGCTACGGATGGCCGAACATACAGGCTCTCTCGTCGGGATGATCGAAACTCCGACATCGGGACGGGCGAACGCACTTGGAGTACCTGAATCGGCACTTTCCTACCAGAGACCGTGGCTTCAGGTTGATACTGGCGGTCTCTGGCGATCCCCGGCTAGAGATCCCAGGCTCCGGATGGTAAGTCCACACCACGCCCGCGGCTAGAAGCTGTGCAGACCACAGCCCCACGATGCCAAAATCACCCGGCCAGCGATCGGAGCACTCCTTTCTGGTGACCCCCTGCAAGGGATCGCCCCCGCTTGGCGATGGAAAAGTCCACGTTGTTGATGCTCTAGGCCTGACTCTGGGAAAGGCTGCACCAATCCAAGTCGTTAGACCGTGAGGGAGGCGGAGAGGCGACATGGGAAAACTCGCCTCTGCATCAAAGAAGTGACTGAAAAAGGGTTCTGCCTTCCCCCCCCCCCCCCCCCCCCCCAAACCACATATAAGACATACCGAGAGACACTAAAACAAACATTTGGACATAGTAAAAAATACAAAAAAAGTCACAATAACGAACACGCTGCTGGCGGAGCAGCCGATTCGCAGCACCCCCAACCGTGCCATCCATCCCAATACCATATACCCCTGTTCCCACACCCCCTTGACACCTTTCGTAATGAAAAACTATCTACCTCCTTATTAAAATAAACATGGTGCTGGATAGAACTCAGCGGGCCAGGCAGAATCTTTGGAAGATTCCAAAGATTTGGGTCGGACCCTTCTGCAGACTGATTGTAGTTGGGGGGGGGGGGGGGAGAGGAGCAAAGCCAGCTTAGTGATAGGCGGTGCCATAAGGTTGGAGGGTATGGAGAGGGGACCACTGCGGATCATGAAGATAGACACAAGATGCTGCAGTAACTCAGCGGGACCGGGAGCATCTCCGGAGAGAAGGAATGGGCGATGTTTCAGGTCGAGATCCTTCTTCAGACTCAGGGGAGAGGGAGACACGGTGATGTGGAAGGGTAAGGTGTGAAACTGAGACATCTAAGGGGATAAAGCACAAGGGAAATGTAGAAAAGATCACTGTTAGCTGGGGGGAGGTGACCATGAAGCAAACAAAGATAACATTTAATAAGGAACACAGTCAAACTTGTCGGAGAACAAGGGTTACTTGAATTTAGAGAAGTTGACCTTCATACTGCTTTCATATTCACGCATACTGGAGACCATGAGGTCATGAACAATCTGGGAGATGGTGACCTGGCGTTCGTCTGTGGATTCATGGTCAAGGGCTAGGCATGAGGAGGTGTCCAAGATGACTTCCCTACAAAGCCTCCATCTGGGTTCACCCATCACTTGCCAGGCTTTGTCCCACCTCCACCTCCACCCCAGGTTACTCCCCTCCAACCACAATCAGTCTGAAGAAGGGTCCCCAACCAAAAGGTCACCTGCCAATTCCCTCCAGAGATGCTGCCTGACCCGCTAAGTTACTCCAGCACTTTGTGCTTTTTTATAAGCCACCGTCTGCAGTTCATAGTGTCTGGATTGGACATCCTTCCCAAATAAAATTAGTATGCCTTGTGTGTCAGAGATTTCTTCAGATTTACCACCCTTTGCATGAATACGTTGCACCTAGTTTCAGTTGCAAATGTCTTTCCCCACCTCCTATGAATATGAACCCTTATCCTTAACCCTTTCCCCAGAAGAAACATCCTCCCCGTATCTAATCAGTTGAGCCCTGTCAGAATGAGTGGTGCAGCTAGTACATTCACACCCTCAAAGTGCAGGGATCAATGCCTATCTCCAGAACTGCCTGTGTTGGTTTATGTGTTTAGTTTAGTCTAGATATACAGCGTGGAAACAGGCACTTTGGCCCACTGAGTCAGCGTTGACCAGCAATATGCACTCACTAACACTATCCAGCACACACGAGGGACAATTTTTACATTTACCAAGCTAATTAACCTACAAACCTGTATGTCTTTGGAGTGTGGGGGGAAACCGGAGATCCCGGAGAAAACCCATATGGTCACGGAGAGAACGTACAAAGTCCGTACAGACAGCGCCCGTAGTCAGGATTGAACCCGGGTCTCCAGCACTGCAAGCACTATAAGGCAGCAACTCTACCGCTGTGCCACCGTGCTGCCTTACAGGAGAGGTTGTGCAGACTCGGACATTATTCTTTAGATGGGAAAGGGAAATATTTAAGAAGAACCCGATGGTCATCTCTTTCTCATAAAGTAGATTGTTCGCTCGTGTGTCAGACGACACAGAGCTCGCCGTTGGCTTCTGTCTTCGTCCAACATGTTGACAGAATTGGTCGCCCAGAGTGCATCGTGTCGTCGGTTCTGGGGATCGCCACAAGGAGGCTTCTGTCATGATCCCCATGAAGGAGATGAGTATATAGAACAAGCTACCAGAGAAAGGTGGTTGCAACTGGTACAATGACAAATTAAAACAAAACCCACTCAGATAGGTACCTAGATAGGAAAGGCTTAGAAGGATAAGGGCAAGATGCAGGTCGATAGGACTAGAGTCGATGGGGCATCTTGGCAAGCATGGACGAGTTGGGCCAAAGGGCCTGATTCTATGCTGTATGACTCTGTGTCTCTACGACCCTATGGAAAGCACAATCTAGACTTCTGACTCCATCCTGATCAAATCATAACACTTCCTCTGCCGAATAACAAAAGAAAATACATTAACATTACATTGTATATGGCAACCTAGATAAACACACAATGATGCTCCACTTTAGTAATGAATCTGAAAACAAACTAATGTTATGTAATTGTAGCGCAGATTTGTATATCGTTCAAGAGATGACTCCCTCTAGCTGCTAAATGGATTGCATGGTTAAGGGGAATTTCTTCATGCGCATGCGAGCTCACCGTCAGAGAACTTCAGAGCTCCTTCACAGGCAAATCTTCCAAACACAGTCTTTTGAATGATAAATTCTTTATTGTTGATGAAAAACAATAAGGTACATCCAAACTTCTTCCGACTCGTACACTATAATCGAAGTCCAGCTTGTCGCATTAAAGGTTAGAAATCTCCTCGTGTCTCCGTTATGCTAGCATGGTCGAAGGGTAAACCTTCTCCATGCTGGTCCCAAACTAAAACTAAAAATTATGCTTCTGCCCAAGAAATGAGCCCCAAAAATGCCCAAAATACGTCATAAATCCCACCCACAATATAACGGGCAGTCTAAACTGTAATGACACATGCCATCATTAACGACACACAAAACAATCCAAATGACCACTACAGTAATTGATATCTTATATTGAAAGTTATTTTATTGTATTTGACTTCCTCTGAAATAAATGTGACTTTGCCATTATATCATTGAGCGATCTTGCGGGAATCAGGACTCACCCATTGATCTCACCCATTGAAGCTTCAGTAAATTGGAAACCCCGACCTGCACAATGTTGGGGAATTTACCTCTCTGATCTGACCAGAAATTGGAACCATTACAGGATTGGAAACTTGGGTAATTTTACTCACAGAATTCTAGATGTGCAGATTAGAAGGCAAGGGTGCTGGCAAGTGTCTTGTTTATACAGTTTTATTCACTTTATTTCATTATTTGTTTTCCTTTGAGATTTTATGTCATGATGTCATCTCACCTTTTCAATAACTGACCAAGTTTAATTTAGCATAGAAACATAGAAACATAGAAAATAGGTGCAGGAGTAGGCCATTCAGCCCTTCGAGCCTGCACCGCCATTCAATATCATTATGGCTGATCATTTCAACTCAGTATCCTGTACCTGCCTTCTCTCCATATCCCCTGATCCCTTTAGCCACAAGGGCCACATCTAACTCCCTCTTAAATATAGCCAATGAACTGGCCTCAACTACCTTATATGGCAGAGAATTCCAGAGACTCACCACTCTCTGTGTGAAAAAAATGTTTTCCTCATCTCAGTCCTAAAGGAATTCCCCCTTATCCTTAAACTGTGACCCCTTGTTCTGGACCTCCCCAACACCGGGAACAATCTTCCTGCATCTAGCCTGCCAAAACCCTTAAGAATTTTGTAAGTTTCTATAAGATTCCCCCTCAATATTCTAAATTCTAGTGAGTATAAGCCGAGTCTATCCAGTCTTTCCTCATGTGAAAGTCCTGACATCCCAGGAATCAGTCTGGTGAACCTTCTCTGTACCCCCTCTATGACAAGAATGTCTTTCCTCAGATTTGGAGACCAAAACTGTACGCAATACTCCAGGTGTGGTCTCACCAAAACTCTGTACAACTGCAGTAGAACCTCCCTGCTCCTATACTCAAATCCTTTCTCTATGAATGCTAACATACCATTTGCTTTCTTCACTGCCTGCTGCACCTGCATGCCTACTTTCAATGACTGGTGTACCATGACACCCAGGTCTCGTTGCATCTCCCCTTTTCCTAATCGGCCACCATTCAGATAATAGTCTACCCTCCTGTTTTTGCCACCAAAGTGGATTACCTCACATTTATCCACACTATAGCAGGAAGACTTTGAAATAATGAATGGTTAAAGAGGCATCCTAGCTTCAAGACACCACATGAAGAAGGAAATACATTTACTATTTCTGCACCATTGTACTTTACTCCCATTGAAAAATAAATAATGATGTAACAGTTGGCTTTACAGCTTACATATTGGCAACATTTCAAATGTCAATCAAGATATGTGAATTTCAGTGGGGAACCAGAAAACATCATCATTAGAATGCAATGTGCGGGAAGGAACTGCAAATGTTGGTTTACACCGAAGATAAACACAAAATGCTGGAGTTGTTACCTATCCCGCTGAGTTACTCCAGCATTTTGCGTCTATCTTTAATATTAGAATGCAACTTGTGGGGAAATTATTGCAATTCCATCATGTTTATTCTTGCTTCTCCCCTCTCCCATCAGGCAAAAGGTATAAAAATGTGGAAACGCTCACCTCCAGATTAAGGAAGAGTTTCTTCCCAGCTGTTATTAGGCAACTGAACCATCCTCCCACAACCAGAGAGCAGTCCTGAACTACTATCTACCTCATGGGTGACCCTCTGATTACCCTTGATCATGTTTGTTTTTTTTTGTTAATATTTTTTATTAGAATACATATTAAGACAATTTAAAATGTGAGAAAAAAAAACAAAAAGAATATACTATTCATCACATACATTCTTAATATTTTTAAAGTTTACAGTCATTCTTGTTTGTACTTCTATATTTTTTATTATTTTTAATACAGAAAGAAATTAATAGAAAGAAATAATAAAGAAAATAAAAATAAGAGTAAAAATAGAAAATCAATAATGTGAGTGGAGTTTTAAACATTCTATACTTCATTGGAGATATATCAGTGATCTATTATATATGATTCTTCATCCATTCCTCGTCCAGGTTTCAGTCAGGCCCTCGAACCGAGCCAATTTGTCCCTTTAGATAATCACTAAATGGAGACCAATGGAGATCATGTTTGTTGGCTTTACTTTGCACTTAACGTCATTCCCTTATCATGTATTTTTATACACTGTAAATGGCTCGATTGTAATCATGTATTGGCTTTACACTGTCTGGGTGGCACGTAACCAAAGCTTTTCACTAGAACCTCGGTACACATGTCGATAAACTAAACTGAAACTGTACTTCAAGGTTAGTACTGTCAGGTGAATGTGGATACCCACCCACATATGATGAATGGACGTTACTGTGCAAGTCCTTGATCGCAGTGATTTTTCACCCTCTGTCTGTTGCAACTGTGCCAGATTACACATTGCTGGAAATCATGCCCTTGTATTTGAATGGCGACCAAAATAAGTCTTCTCTGAGTACAACTTGAAAATATTTATACCAGAGAAGTAAGAAATTCCATCACAGAGAGCTGAAAGAAAAACATGTTTTCCTCATTTACAAGAAAACGCCTTTCTGTCAGTTGCTTCCTTTTGTCAAAGTAGGGCAGTATGGTTCTGAGGGCTAGGTTTAACCTTTACAATTATTTCCGTGGAAGAAATTAATTTAGAGCGTAATGAATGGAAACTGACGAGTGGAGACTTTGCAGATTTACCTCTAGATTTATTGCATGATATCATGGAGATAGCTCAGCAGTTCTCTGGCTTCACAGGAGAATTAGCCGGCAGTTATACTGTGCTAAAAATAACTTTTGTTAGATACTATTCTACGAAAATATTCTATCAACTACATGGGTACGAATTATTTCATGAAGTTTGTTCAAGATTCAAGAGAGTTTATTGTCATGTGTCCCTGATAGGACAATGAAATTAACCATATAACCATATAACCATATAACAATTACAGCACGGAAACAGGCCTTCTCAGCCCTTCCAGTCCGTGCCGACCATTTATTTTCCCCTAGTCCCATCTACCTGCACTCAGACCATACCCCTCAATTCTCTTCCCGTCCATATACCTATCCACTTTACTTTTAAATGTTAAAATTGATCCTGCCTCCACCACTTCTTTTGGAAGATCATTCCACACAGCCACCACTCTCTGAGTAAAGAAGTCCACCCTCATGTTACCCCTAAACGTATGTCCCCTAATTCTCATGTCATGCCCTCTTGTTTGAATCTTCCCTACCCTCAATGGGAAAAGCTTATCCACGTCAACTCTGTCTATCCCTTTCATTATTTTAAAGACCTCAATCAAGTCCCCCCCTTAACCTTCTGCGCTCCAAAGAATAAAGACCCAACTTGTTCAACCTTTCTCTGTAACTTAGTTGCTGGAACCCAGGCAACATTCTAGTAAACCTCCTCTGTACTCTCTCTATTTTGTTGACATCCTTCCTATAATTAGGCGACCAAATTGAACACCATACTCCAGAATTGGTCTCACCAATGCCTTGTACAATTTTAACATTACTTCCCTACTCCTATATTCAATGCTCTGATTTATAAAGGCTTCTTTCTTGCTTTGCTTCAGCACACCAGAACATACAGGGACAAATACTGAACAGATCAGTGTGTCCATATGCCATTGTATAAATATATACACACATGAATAAATAAACTGATAAAGTCCAAATAAATTGATTATGGGCTATTAATGTTCAGAGTTTTGTCCGAGCCAGGTTTAATAGCCTGATGGCTGCGGGGAAGAAGCTGTTCCTGAACCTGGTCGTTGCAGTCTTCAGGCTCCTGTACCTTCTACCTGAAGGTAGCGGGGAGATGAGTGTATGGCCCGGATGGTGTGGGTCCTTGATGATGCTGCCAGCCTTTTTGAGGCAGCGACTGTGATAGATCCCCTCGATGGACGGGAGGTCAGAGCCGATGATGGATTGGGCAATGTTTACTACTTTTTGTAGTCGTTTCCTCTCCAGGGCGCTCAAGTTTCCGAACCAAGCCACGATGCAACCGGTCAGCAAGCTCTCAACTGCGCAGCTGTAGAAGTTAGAGAGAGTCCTCCTTGACAGACCGACTTTCCGTAATCTTTTCAGGAAGTAGAGGCACTGATGTGCTTTCTTTACGATTGCATCAGTGTTCTCGGACCAGGAAAGATCTTCGGAGATGTGCACGCCCAGGAAGTTGAAGCTGGTGACCCTTTCCACCATCAACCCGTTGATATAAATGGGACTGTGGGTCCCCATCCTCCCCCTTCCAAAGTCCACAATCAGTTCCTTGGTTTTGCTGGTGTTGAGGGCCAGGTTATTGTGCTGGCACCATATGGACAGTCGCTCGATCTCTCTTCTGTACTCCGACTCATCCCCATCAGTGATACGTCCCACAACAGTGGTGTCGTCAGTGAACTTGATGATGGAGTTCGCGCTATGACTGGCTATGCAGTCATGTATATAGAGTGAGTACAGCAGGGGGCTGAGCACGCAACCTTGAGGTGCTCCCGTGCTGATTGTTATCGAGTCTGACACATTTCCACCAATACGAACAGACTGTGGTCTGTGAATGAGGAAGTCGAGAGTCCATTTACAGAGGGCTGCGCAGAGACCCAGTTCTGCGAGTTTGGTAACCAGCTTGGAGGGGATGATTGTATTAAATGCCGAGCTGCAGTCAATGAATAACAGCCTGACATATGAGTTTTTGTTGTCCAAGTGGTCCAGAGCGGAGTGGAGAGCCAGTGAGATCACATCCACCGTTGATCTGTTGTGGCGGTAAGCGAACTGCAGTGGGTCCAGGTTTTTGTCGAGGTAGGAGTTGATTTGCGCCATGATCAACCTCTCAAAGCACTTCATCACCACAGATTTTAGTGCCACAGGTCGATAGTCATTGAGGCACGTCACCTTGCTCTTCTTGGGCACTGGTATAATTGATGCCCTTTTGAAGCAGGTGGGAACCTCAGACCTCAGAAGTGAGAGGTTGAAAATGTGCGTAAAAACTCCAGCCAGTTGGTCCGCACAGGTTTTTAGAACATGACCAGGTATACTATCAGGTCCGAGCGCTTTTTGAGGGTTCACCCCCCTGAAGGATTAGTCATAAACTTTCGCTTATATCAAGCGACATATCTGATTCAACAACAGATGGTTAATAAAAGTCAAACACATTACAAGGGCATCTTGACAATAATCGATCTCAATTTTCAGCCAGCCCACACCATTCCAAACCAATCAGGTCTCCCATTTACTGCAACGCATCTACGCTACTAGCGGTGGGGGGGGGGGGGGGGGGGGCGCGGGAGACCTACCGTAACTCCTCAGAGAAGAGTAAACAAGCTTCGTTATCTGCTGTACTATTTCATGTTTAAATTTACGATCCACCCTTCAACATATTCCCAGATAGGAAGTAATACGTCTAATTTTACTACGCCAATTCCCACGAATTTCTTCTGCACCTGGTCAACGAGAGGTTTCCAATTGTCAGCCACAAATACACCCTTTCATTACCTTGTTCAATTCCAATCACAATTAACTAAGGAAGGATATTAATTTTTCTCCCACAGTTCCCACCTTGTTGATCTTTATGATCGACACTTATAGTAGGAAAGGATATTAATAGTTACTCTCGTTAATCAGTTGCTAAAGTGGAGCCATATGTGCCCGATTACAATTTTGGTTGGAACTCGTCCATGAGCAAGCAAAGAGATACCTCTTTGTGCATGAGAAGGGATATGGGCACCAACCTAACATTCAAATTAGATAAGGAAGCTTGTTTACTTACAGCAGCGAGTTCACTGGGTTCTGTGTGGAAGTTGTTCATTGGATTTCATACTCCAACTTCTACCTCCTTATTCTTGTAACAATCTAGATGCCTCACTTCACCCTCATATCCTCTCTGATCCTACACAATGTTAGCATATTCATAAGTATTTAGTACTACAATTTGTTGTGGCAATTGAATAGCATTCAATAAATTTAAGACCAGTTTATCATGTTTAATAGTCTTTCCTGTTGATGTGATGAATCCTCTATTTTTCCATAACTGCCCAAAGTCATGTACAACACCAAACGCATAGCGAGAATCGGTGTAGATATTAGCACTTTTATCTTTTGCCAATATGCAGGCATGTGTCAGGGCATACCGCTCAGCTGCCTGGGTGGACGTTCTGGATGGTAAAGCGTAGGACTCCAGCACTTGGTGTGGTGTGACCACTGCATATCCTGCTAATAACCTGTCATCGCTAGGTCGGTGTGAAGAGCCATCAGTAAATAAGACCAGGCCAGGATTGTCAATTGGATCATTCTGTAAGTTCAGCCAGGGAGTGGCAGCAGCTTCTACAAGCAATAGACAATCATGATCACAATATTCTTCTGGCTGTGGTACAAAGATAGCTGGGTTTATAGCAGGTTATCGCAGATAAGTATAGTTCGGATAAGATAAAAGGATAGATCTGTTCTTCTGGTGGTTATGAAATGCCGTGTAGGTGCTGAGTTCAATAATAACATGAGGAACAGTCACTGCACACGGGTGATCAAGAACGATGAGGATTGATTTTTCTATAATTGTAGCCGTCACCATTACAGCTTGTAAACAGGCTGGCTTTCCATTTGCTACAGCTGATAAAGCTACACAATAATAGGCTACCGGTCTTTCTCCCCCACCCCCCCCCCCCCCCCCCCCCCTTTGTTTCATTTACATAGAGTTGAAAGGGCTTTATATAATTTGGCAATCGCAATGCTGGAGCAGTAACCATAGCGTTCTTTAGATTTCTAAACGCCTGGTTTCGTTCTGCAGTCCATTCTACTCTGGAATGTTCAATCTGCAAGGTGACTGAACGCAAAGCTGCATCTAGTTCCCTGTAGTCACCATGCCCAGGAAGGAGAGAATGTCCTTCTTCGTCTTCGAAACCGGGACGTTCTCTATTGCTTTTATTCTGTCTCTTCCAAGTCTCTCCTTCCGCCTTCCTGCAGCTGGAATCCCAGATACTGTACACTAGGCTGGCAGAGCTATAATTTCCCCAGGGATACCTTATGCCCTCTTCCTGCCAAATGTTGCAGCAAATGAGTCCTCTCTACAATCAGGACCTGTCACCGAGGCTACCAAAAGGTCATCGACAAATTGGATCAAATTAGACCTCTCTGATAATTGACATTCCTCGAGATTATTCTTCACTGCAGCTGCATTTAGGGCCGGGCTTTCTGTATGCATTTGGCATCGCCTAGTCCAGGTATTTTGTAGGCAAACAGGAACTGGATGTCTTTATGCAGGGGTATGGAGAAAAAGGGCAAACATAGGTTTGTTACTGTAAAGGTGTCGGCTTCTGCCGGTATAGATGACAGAATAATATTAGTGTCAGGTACAAAAGGAGCAACAGGGCTCTCAGGTTTTGGACAAATTGCCATTCACTACGTCTTCCCATTTTTGGGATTGGCAGAATAAGAGTATTAGACGGACTTTGCATTTTCACTAATACTCCTTGTTGTAATAAAGATAAACCATGACCATAATTATCCATTCTTCAGCCTCCGGAGTCAGTCGATACCATTTTAAACATGGCAAGGTAGCACCCTTTTTCAAAGTCACTTTATGTTCAGGGGCTGATCGCGCTCGCCCCACATGACTCTTATGCTTTGCCCATAGTTCAAAGGGTACTTGGGCCAGAACGATTGGTAACCTTGACGGATCCTCAGTAGGTAGCTGTTGCTTTTCAAGAATAGTGTCCCATTCCTCTCTGACCCATGTGATCATTCCTTCTGTGTCATCAAATAAGTCAATCTGGACCTCTCCTTTTGCCCTGGGAACTTTAAAACATGAATTGACAGTTATTTATTTTTATTTATTTATTATTCCGCTATTTATTTTGCTGTTGCTGGAGGTCTCGTAGCTACAGTCAGATGTGACTCAGAATTGGCTCCCATCTCAAATCCCGATCCCTTTGGTTTTGAAAGAGGTGGACCATGATTCCTACTCCCGGGACCCCAAAAAACAAATAAGGCGTCACTGTTAATTGTTTGAGTTTATTCAACCAGGGGGAGACTCTTTCCTGGTATCCGGAATTAGGGAGGCGCGTATATAATGCAGTGCAATGCGTTCGCTTATGTTCTTGGCTGGTGTCAACAAGATATTGTAAATACTGGCCTTTTGAATCCTGCACACTTTGCAGAACACAATGGATTTGATTAACCCATTGACTGTACAGATCGCTAATGGTCACTTAATACCATTTATCATACTTAATGGTCACCAGAATAGGATGGGCATCTTGTGCCCTTGTTCTTCCTCCTTAATTAAATTTAGCAATTGATGTGTCTGCATTTGAGGGAGTTCCATAAACATAATGTCTGCAGTACAGTGTAAGACTGCTCCCAGTTTGCACAGAGCATGTCTTCCTAGTAACGGGAGTGGGTCTGTTCTAGAGATTATAAAAGTATCAGTAAGTGGCTTGCCATTTATCTTAATATGAGTGGGTTCTGATAAAGGTTCTATCATGGGGACACCAATAGTATTAATCTTTGACTGACCTATGGGGATGTCCATGGAGGGGGGGGCACAGGTGACATAGTGTCTCCGGTTTTACAGTATTTGATTTTACAGTAGCCCTACGCCCTACCGGCGTGGCTACGCTGCTCACAGTATCCGCTGCGGGTCCGGTGTCGCTAGCTCCATTGCTGGCGTCGAACTTGGTGTGCTAAGCGGGCCTCTGCTAACAATTATCCTGGTCATCGACCCTTTTTGCTGCGGATCGCCTCGCCAACACCTTCTTCACTTTCTGTAACATTTCTAACGGTGTATCCACTACCGCTGCAACAGAAAATGAACGCAAGAAAAGTTTGAAAACTTACCTTGTGTTTTAAACTTACCGCTTGGAGGAGCTCTGCTGCTCCAACCGGCCAACTGCGCCAATGCGTCTGACGTAATGACGCACCAACGGCTGTACGGGGTTCTTCACGTAGTCACTCACGTGACTCCGAAGTAAAATTGCTGTGGCTTCCTTTTTGACGGGTGGGTAGTGCATTTCACTACCTTGGAGAGTACGAGACATGAAAGCCACTGGTCGTCCTCCTTGATTTAATGTTGCTGATACTGCTAAATCAGGGGCATCACATTCAACAACAAAGGGGAGATCCTCGTCGATGGCGTGTAATGTCCCAGATTTCAATTGTTTCTTTAAAGAAGTAAAGGCACTAATTGCTGTAGAGACAAGGGGGAAGGATTTTGCTCTAATCAAAGGCTGAATTTTGGTATCCATTTAGTATAATATGCAAACATCCCAAGGACCCTTTGTAGAGAGTTTAATGTAACTGGAACAGGTAGCTCTTGGAGTGAGCGGAGTCTTTCTGGATCAGGCTTGATTATATCATTTCCAACCCTATAACCAAGAATGTTAATTGATGACACTGATGTTATTGACTTAGCCTCATTTAATGTTAGGTTTTTAGAATGTCCAACATCTAAAAACCGTTGTACATTTTCATCATGTTCAGCTTGGTCTTTTCCTGCAATAGTTATATTATCAAGATAAGGGAAAGTATCTTTAAGGTTTTCCTGTTCAACAAGTTTGTCCATCTCTCTCTGAAAAACAGCCACACCATTAGTTATACCAAAAGGAACTCTGCAGTAGTGATATAATTTCCCATTTGCTTCAAACGCAGTGTATTTCTGCTCTGATTCCTTCAAAGGAATTTGGTAGTAAGCACTTTTTAAGTCAAAAGTAGAGAATATCTTATACTTAGCTAATGTATTGATAATCTCTTTTATTCAAGGTAATGGATATGCATCAAGCTCCGTGAACAGGTTTATAGTTTGAGAGTAATCAATGCAGAGTCTTTTCCTATGTCTCTCCAAGGGGTCCTTAACCACACCAACTTGTGCCCGCCAAGGGGAAGAGCTGGGTTCTATAATACCTTCTCGTAACTTCTGTGTTGATAAAGTTCCTATCATCTTTACTAAAGTGCCTTGATTTTGTAGCAATTAGCTTTCACTTAGAGGATAACTTAACGAATAATGAAGGACATTCAACAGATGCAGCAGAAAAACCACACAATACTGGTGGCTTTGACAATACAAGTTCAGGCATAGTTCCTTCATGCATTATTTGAAGTGATCTGTGCAGTTTCTGAAAATCCTGACTTAGAATTATATCGTTACACAATTTTTTCAAAATACCAAGACATACAGATCTATAGCTAGTTTTGTTCAGAATAAAGTCAACAATACAAGATCCTATAATTTGAGTGTTGAGAGTTGTCAGAGCCATCGAGATTTCTCTATTGGAAGGAATTATAGTTAGATTTAGTCGAGACACAACTTGTTCACTTATAAAACTTTCTGAACTGCCAGAATCAAGTAGTACATTAAGTGTATGACCATTGGTGGATACCGTTGTAGCTGCATGAGACAAACTCTGAGGAAATGATGAAAGTCTGAAGAAGGGTCTCGACCCGAAACGTCGCCTATCTCCTTCGCTCCTTAGATGCTGCTGCACCCGCTGAGTTTCTCCAGCTTTTTGTGTAACCCTCTGAGGAAATGCAGCTGTAATTGCACATAAAGAAGGCACATACACGGCAGCAGTCACAATTTTAGTAGTTGCTTTGGACTTGCATACTCTAGAATAATGTCCCTTCTTGCCACAAGTTGCCACAAGTTGCCTCTCGAGCAGGACATCTCTCTCTCTCTTATGAATATTACCCCCACAAAAGTAACACTTCCTTTTTGAATAATTATATGCTGCAGCAAGGGCACCTTTATCAGTAGAAATTGGTTCAGTTTTCTCCATATTAGTACTTGGGTGAAATTCTTTTGTAGCAGTTGCAGCAGAATACACATTAGATGAATCATAAGCATCTGAATTTTTCTGAGCCAAGTCTAAAGAGTAAGCTTGATTGTAAGCTGACTGGAAATCCAAGGTTTTGTGTTCTAATAGTATCTGTCGTATTAAAGGCGATGACAAACCATTCATAAAAGAGTCTTGAATAACTTCCTGTCGATATTGGTCAGCCGTAACTGCTTTGAAGGCACAGTCGTTACTAAGTCTTTGGAGTTCTTGTAAAAATTCATCAAGTGACTCACCAGGTTTTTGTTTCCGAGCAGCAAGGAGGTGTCGAGCGAATATCACGTTGGGTGTCTTAACGAAGAGTCTGCTTAGTACATCAATAGCAGAATCATAAGTTGTACATTCCTCTGTGCACGCGTACACACCAGAAGAGACGGAGCGTATTAATGTCTTAAGCCTGTCTGATGCATCATTGCCAGCCTCCTCAAAGATGTTATTTAGTATACAAAGCCAGTGCTTTCAATTCTTTGCAGCAGCAGGTGAGTTGGGATCCAGATCCAAGCGTTGGGGTTGAAACTTCACACTACTCGGAATTTACTTAACTTTGTTTAAGCTTTAAGCAACTTTTCATAAACTCAAAAACGTCTGGCAAACATGGTTGATTCCGCAGGCCTTCCCGCCCGAAATACTTCGCACATGCGCACATTCCGGAAAAGCCCTGCGCATGCGCACACGCTAGAAGAGCCCCGCACATGCGCCCACTTCACTGATGAATTAGGATTACCGGATAGGAAGGGGTTACTGAATGAGAAGGGGGACACGGTACAGAGCATTCTGACTGGTTGCATTGTGGCCTGGTTCGGCAACTTGAACGTCCATGAGCGAATAAGACGATAAAAAGTTGTGACCAGTGCCCAGGTCATCACCGGCCCTGACTTCCCCACCATCGACGGGATCTGTTAAGGATCATTTTCAGTTCAAACAGTCCAGGGTTTCAAGACGGGGACTTCTCCTATCATAGTACGGGGGACTGTATCAGTGACTCGGACTTAGACTCTTCCTCCACGTCCATTATCTGGAGCTTTGCTTGCTCATCCTTCTTCTTGATGTCTGTTAGTTGTCTTTTAGATTGTGTATCAGGTCCCTCCTCGGTGGTAGTACCTGCTTGGACCAAAGCTTCCGGAGGAACTGTAGCTCCGTTACTGGTAGACGGATCCATCCGTGCCTCCAGAGGTGGATATAGACCTGTGAATGTTCATGTGGCCCACGCCACCATTCCCATTCCATTCCAATCATAAGCCTCCCATTTACTGCGATGTATCTACGCTACTAGCGGTAGGGGGGGGGGGGGGTGGGGGGTGACCTACTGTAACTCCTCACTAAAGTGTAAACTAGCTTCATTATCTGTTGTACTATTTCATGTTTACATTTACCATCCACCCTTCAACACATTCCCAGACAGGATCTTAAGGGCCTGTCCCACTTTCACGACCTAATTCGCGACCTTTTTTACCCGTGGAAATTTTTCATCATGCTAGAAATAACGCCCCGACGTACTTGATGCCACGAGTACCTACGACTAGCATCGAGGCCTGCTACGACCTACCTACGACCTCCTACGACCTCCTACAACCTCGTGACGACCATGCTGCGAGTATGAGTCAAGGGCAAACTCGGCAGAGGTTGTGAATTAGGTCGTGAAAGTGGGACAGGCCCTTTACTTTGCCGATTCCCACAAAGTCCTTCTGCACCTGGTCAAGCGAGAGATTTCCAATTGTCATCTCCAATACACCCTTTCGTCACCTTGTTCAATTCCAATCAAAATTAAGTAAGGAAGGAAATTTATTTTTCTTCCACAATTTCAAAACATATTTAATTTATTTGGGTGCTTTTAATTTTATTATCATTTTTCAGATCTTTTAACTGTTTAATTTATTTTTAATCATTTTTGAATAATATTGAAATTCAGACTCATTCAGTTTTCATAAGGTCATAAGCTATAGGAGCAGAATTAGGTCATTCAGCCCATCAAGTCTACTCTGCCATTCAATCATGGCTGATCCATCTCTCCCCCCTATCCCCATTCCCCTGGCTTCTCTCCATAACCCCTGACATGCATACTAATCAACAATCTATCTATCACTGCCATCAAAATATCCACTGACTTGGCCTCCACAGCCTTCTGTGGCAAAGAATTCCACAAATTCACCACCCTCTGACTAAAGAAATTCCTCCTCACCTCCTTCCTAAAGGAACGTCCTTTAATTCTGATGCTATTACCTCTAGTCCTAGACTCTCCCATTAGTGGAAACATCCTCTCCACGTCCATTCTATCCAAGCCTTTCACCATTTCATTGCGGTGTCCCCTCATCCTCCTAAACTCCAGCGAGTACATGCCCAGTGCCATCGAACGCTCTTCATATGTGAAATATCTTGTATTTAAACGGTTTAAATATTTATGTTTTAAATATTTATTTTAATATTTTGGTGAGCTTGATAGGTAAGAAAGTTTGGAGTACAGCTTTGCTGGCTGTCAACTTCTTTCAGCTGATTTGTGGGTAGGACATGTTCTGACACGCTCATAATAATTCCTGCAATGGACATTGTGGGCCTTTGAAACAGGCCTGTTCTTGAGCTGAACTGCGCTAGGTTCCAATCTTCTGTCCTTGTGCTGCCCTCTCTGTTTAGGAGCAGGTCGTCATCACTGGCATTGTAGAAGGTAGCTGGAGGTTCTTTGATATTAACAGTTCCTTCCTACACATTGCTGGAAGCTACAGGTTGCTACACAACCTGTTATTTTGCCCTGACACGTTAATCCATTCTTAGTGCTCTTTTCATCTGACACTGATGAAGCTCTCAGCAGAATACATAGAGAAGGATCAAATGGCGGGTACACGGATTTAAGATGAAAGGCAAAGGAACTGAGGCAATTCAAGGGAACGAACCTTTATGCAGTGGGTGGACTTTTCTGCTGGAGTAGTAGGTTAGACGGATTCAACTGTGGTGTCGACGAGGAGCTGAGAAAGTGTCTGAAAGTAAAGGTTTTTCTGTACTGTGGGGGAATAGTAATCTGACTGGATTGCTGTTGGAACCAGCATGGAGTTGATGGGCCAAATGGCGGTAGTTCTATGATTCTGTTCTTCCTGGGTGTGCACATCTGTGAAGATCTTTCCTGGTCCGAAAACACAGATACAATTATTAAGAAAGCTCATCAGTGCCTCTACTTCCTGAGAAGATTACGGAGAGTTGGTCTGTCAAGGAGGACTCTCTCTAACTTCTACAGGTGTACAGTAGAGAGCTTGCTGACCGGTTGCATCGTGGCTTGGTTCGGCAACTTGAGCGCCCTGGAGAGGAAAAGACTACAAAAAGTAGTAAACACTGCCCAGTCCATCATCGGCTCTGACCTTCCTTCCATCGAGGGGATTTATCGCAGTCGCTGCCTCAAAAAGGCTGGCAGCATCATCAAGGGCCCACACCATCCTGGCCACACACTCCTCTCCCTGCTACCTTTGGGTAGAAGGTACAGGAGCCTGAAGACTGCAACAACCCGGTTTAGGAATAGCTACTTCCCCACAGCCATCAGGCTATTAAACCTGGCTCGGAACTCTGAACATTAATATCCCTCCATCTGTTATTTGCACTTTATTAATTTATTAATTCATGGGTGTATTTATGTATAGAATTGTAGTCAATGCCTTCTATGTTCTGTTGTGCTATGCAAAGAAAGATTTTCATTGTCCTGTCAGGGACACATGACAATAAACTCTTTTGACTTTGACTTGACTTTCCACTGCAACTCTTTGAACCACGGGATGAGGAAGATGCTGATGGAGATAAAGAGAAAAATGAGGACACAGAGGTGAAGCTTCCAAGATACAGGGCAGCAGCAAATATCTTTTATCCACCGTGCCAATGTAAGATGGGATCACACTGCCAGGAAAACGTTGCAGGATTGCAGCCAGCAATGCCTTTGCAATAGAAACCAGTCGCAATGTGACAATGACCATGATGATTTTTGTTTTTGAAAATAGATAATAGGTGCAGGAGTGGGCCATTTGGCCCTTCGAACCAGCAATGTGATCATGGCTGATCTTCCCCAATCAGTACCCCGTTCTTGCCTTCCCCCATATCCCCTAACTCCGCTATCTTTAAGAGCCCTATCTAGCTCTCTCTTGAAAGTATCCAGAGAACCGGCCTCCACCTCCCACTGGGGAGGCAGAGAATTTCACAGACTCACACCATCCAGCATATGACAGTCCCGCCATCCCAGGAATTAACCTTGTGAACCTACGCTGTACTCCCTCAATAGCAAGAATGTCATTCCTCAAATTAGGGGACCAAAACTGCACACAATACTCCAGGTGTGGTTTCACTAGGGCCCTATACACTTTGTTCCTATACTCAACTCCTCTTGTTAAGATGATAATATTTCTGACACATTTGTTACTATGAACATCTCCAAGTTTGCGGATGACACGAAGCTGGGGGGCAGTGTTAGCCGTGAGGAGGATGCTAGGAGGCTGCAAGGTGACTTGGATAGGTTGGGGGAATGGGCAAATGCATGGCAGATGCAGTATAATGTGGATAAATGTGAGGTTATCCACTTTGGCGGCAATAGCAGGAGGGTAGACTATTATCTGAACGGTGGCCGATTAGGAAAGGTGGAGATGCAACGAGACCTGGGTGTCATGGTACACCAGTCATTGAAAGTAGGCATGCAGGTGCAGCAGGCTGTGAAGAAAGCGAATGGTATGTTAGCATTCATACCAAAAGAATTTGAGTACAACAGGTTCTACTGAAGTTGTACGGGGTCTTGGTGAGGTCACACCTGGAGTATTGCGTACCGTTTTGTTCTCCTAATCTGAGGAAAGACATTCTTGCCATAGAGGGAGTACAGAGAAGGTTCACCAGACTGATTCCTGGGATGGCAGGACTTTTAATATAAAGAAAGACTGGATAGACTTGGCTTGTACTCGCTGGAATTTAGGAGATTGAGAGGGGCTCTTATAGAGACTTACAAAATTCTTAAGGGGTTGGACAGGCTAGATGCAGGAAGATTGTTCCCGATGTTGGGGAACTCCAGAACAAGGGGTCACAGTTTAAGGATTAGGGGGAAGTCTTTTAGGACCGAGATGAGAAGATCATTTTTCACACAGAGAGTGGTGAGCCTGTGGAACTCTCTGCCACAGAAGGTAGTTGAGGCCAGTTCATTGGCTATATTTAAGAGGGAGTTAGATGTGGCCCTTGTGGCTTAAGGGATCAGGGGGTATGGAGAGAAGGCAGGTACGGGATACTGAGTTGGATGATCAGCCATGATCATATTGAATGGCGGTGCGGGCTCGAAGGGCACGAATGGCCTACTCCTGCACCTATTTTCTATGATTTCTATGATTCTAAGAGTATAAATTAACATTCGGGTGAAGCTGAGTGTGATTAATGAGTGTGATGACTGTTTAAACTTGGCCTCTACATACTCTTTATCATTCATGTTACATAAAGTTAGAGTGTGGATAACTCATTGCTGACATATTTGCTCAGGTAAAGCTATTATGAAAATCATGAAATGGCAAATTTAATGAGGTGAGATGATACTCTAATCTGTCACTTTGCCAATATCCTGCTGATTGCCAGCCAGCTCGTGATCATCTGCTCAATGTTGACTTGCCAAAGTAGAGAAGAAATATCGACACCTGGAAGATGAAAGGGGTGGCCCAGTGACCCAGTGACCCAGTGGCCCAGTGGCCCAGTGACCCAGTGGCCCAGTAACCCTGTGGCCCAGTGGCGCAGTGGCCCAGTTGCACAGTGGAAGAGTTGCTGCATTACAGGGCCAGAGATCTGAGTTCAATTCTGACGACGGGTGCTGCCTGTACAGAGTTTGTACGTTCTCCCTGTGACCATGTGGGTTTTCTCTGGGTGCTCTGGTTTCCTCCCACATTCCATAGACCTGAAGGTTTGCAGGTTAATTGGCTTAGACAATAGATAATAGATAATAGACAATAGACAATAGGTGCAGGTACTATTCAGTACTATTCGGCCCTCCGAGCCAGCACCTCCATTCAATGTGATCATAGCTGATCATCCCCAATCAGTACCCCGTTCCTGTCTTCTCCCCATATCCCCTGACTCCGCTATTTTTAAAGGCCCTGTCTCACGGTGTGAGTTGACCCACGAGTGACCCAGATTGACAGACTCGTGGTTGTGTACGATATTCCAAGTTGATGTTCAAGTGTTTGAACCAAGTTCCCACGGGTATGGTAAGTTTGCCGTTTACTTTGCGATGTTCCAGGTTCGTCTCCAGAGTTACCAAGTTCCCCTCCCGTTTGCCCTTGAGTTACCAAGTTCCTCTCCCGCTCAGGGCGTGTGTTGTTGCCGCTGTCTGGGATTCGCATTTAAATCACTCGGTTATCTTCAGCAGTTCAGGCGAGGACAGGTTGGGGGGGGGGGGGGGGGGGGGAGAGGAGGGATGGTGGAATTGGGAGAAGGCAAGGACTATGCATGGGGAGGAGTGAGAGGGGGGCTGGGAACGGCGTTGGCAGTTGAGGAGAAGGAATGAGAGGAAGGGGTAGAGGAGTGGGCCTGGACTCGGCTGGAGGTCAGAAGAGGTGAAGAGCCAACTGGTCGAGATGAAAGATAAGGTCGAGGGCTCAATGATCATTTTGTTCATACAATTGAGGAAGTTATGACTTAATCTGAAGCACAAACCGAGTGCTTTGGAAAATGGTTTCAATTCCGTCGGCACCAACCACGGAAGAAGAGTTTGAAGCTGTTTAAGGTGCAGGTTTAACTAAATACGTAAGCGCTGCAGCTTTGATTTCGCAGTAAGCATGGGTCAATATCGACCTTTGCTTCACGAGCAACTTTTCCCTTTGGAAGCCAAGGTGATTGCAGATGCTGGAGTCTGGGACAAAAGCAAACTGCAGGAAGAAGCCAACAGCCAGGCAGCATCTGCGAAACGGGTAGTCAACCTTTCGGGTCCCGGCCCGAAACATCCCTGTACATTTTATGATTTCCCTCCAAAGATGCAGTCTCCCGTGGTTTGTTTGCACAGCTCTCTCCCCTTTCTCTCCCAACATGGGGGGGGGGGACGAGATAGTTTAAACGGACCTTACCCCCACTTCATGCTTCTGTTACGCATAATTCAGCAGTAAAACCTCTCTTCCCCTTACCCAGCGACGCCCGATTCCTCGCACCCCCACAAGTTCACATCGACGAGGGAAGAATGAGCGGGGAGTCTGAAGAAGGGTCCCGACCCAAAACATCACCCATTCCTTCTCTCCAGAGGCGATGCCTGTCCCACTGAGTTACTCCAGCATGTTTGTGTCTATCGTCGGTGTAAACCAGCATCTGCAGTTCCTTCCTACACACGGACAGTGAAGTGCCTCGGCCAAATTGCACGTGTCCTCGGTCAAACCATACACACCAATAAGTACTGGGATTGTTTTAGTTTGGGCTCAGTGTGGTGTCCGTAGCCTGGGCACACTGCCGGAAAAAATATCGATAAATATGTGTGGAACTTTCACAAATAAGGGGTTAGATAGGTCTGGAGTGTGGTGTTAACCACGGGACTGTGCCCTGCTGAGATAGACACGAAATGCTGCAGTAACTCAGTGGGTCAGGCAGCATCTCTGGAGAGAAGGAATGGGAGACGTTTCGGGTCGAGGCCCTTCTTCACATCAGCTGAAGCAGATCTGTGTGTTCGGACTTGATGGACTAAACCGCCCCACCTAACCCCAAGATCAAAAAGACGTTGACATATCCACTATATATGTTATTTAATTTCTCCGTCAGAACCGGTGCGTTCAGTGGAGATTTTCTCGACGGAGGAGCGAGGATGATAATGAGAAATAAAGTGGCAGGAGAGGCTCCAAACAAAAATAATTAAATTAATTCTAGTTTAAAAAGAGAATACGTCTGTTAAAAAACCACAGAGGAAATTAATTGCTTCTACTGAAGAGCGGAGTCATTCCATTATGAATCATTGATTCTCAATGTATTTTTATAAATTAGATAATTTGAACTGCTGCAGTTTTGAATGGTAAAGCCGGGCTTTGGCGTCATTTCTAAAATCTAGGAGATGATTTTAAGCAAATATCGGACCTATTTATTTTTTCTTTCTCGCTTTTAGGTTTTGATGCGTTTATTTTGTCACCCAAGTAAATAGATACAGGTTATAAATATTTTAAAATATTGTACAGTGGTTTAACACAATCTCTATGATTGACATACTTTTCATTTAAAGGGCAGCCCTTTAAATCTTGAGCTCATAGATGCATACTAATGCATGATATTCATGCAATTTAATATTGGATGTAACTAGGGTGTGTGGATTTTTATCCTGGAACAGTAGGATTCTCTGATGTGAAGGTAGTCTGGTTTGCGTTTCTTACACTTGATCATATCCGAAACTAAAGTATAGATAGACACAAGATGCTGGAGTAACTCGGCGGAACAGGCAGCATCTCTGGAGAGAAGGAATGGGTGGCGTTTCTGAAGAAGGGTCTCGACTCCATTCCTTCTCTCCAGAGATGCTGCCTGGTCCGCTGAGTTACTCCAGCATTTTGTGTCTATCTTTGGTTCAGTCTTTACTCGAGCGAACGAACAGATTAAAGAGTTCCCACGGTAGACGCACGGATCACTAAGGTTAACGCACGGGCCACTACGTTATTACAATGAGTTTAAATGTTTCAATTTTTAACTTGGACAGTAAATTTGACTCGTGGAAAACATGTTTGATTTTTTTCACGAGTTGATAAATTTCACGGGTACCTGACGTTAGCGCCACGAGTCGCTAAGTTGCTCACGCGAGCTCCGACGTTCCCGCTACGTTGATTGTATGGGATTACCGCGAATGAAAACTCGGGGTCACTCGTGGGTCAACTCGCACCGTGAGACAGGGGTTTAAGAGTCCTATCTAGCACTCTCTTGAGAGCATCTAGAGAACCTCCCTCCACCGCCCTCTGAGACAGAGAATTTCACCGACTCACCACTCTCTGTGAGAAAAAGTGTTTCCTCGTCTCCGTTCCAAATGCCTTACTCCTTATTTTTAAACCGTGGCCCCTGGTTCTGGACTCCCCCAACATCGGGAACACATTTCCTGCCTCTAGTGTGTCCAAACCCTTAATAATAAGATCCCCTCTCATTCTTCTAAATTCCAGAGTATACAAGCACAGCCGCTCCATTCTCTCAGCATATGACACTCCCGCCATCCCGGGAATTAACCTTGTGAACCTACGCTGCACTCCCTCAATAGCAAGAATGTCCTTCCTCACGTTAGGGTACCAAAACAGCACACAATACTCCAGGTGTGGTCTCACTAGGGCCCTGTACAAATGCAGAAGGACCTCTTTGCTTCTATACTCAAGTCCTCTTGTTATGAAGGTCAACATGCCATTTGCTTTCTTCACTCCCTGCTGAACCTGCATGATTACTTTCATTGACTGGTGAATAAGGACCCCCAGATCCCATTGCACTTCCCCTTTTCCCAACTTGACACCATTTAGATAAAAATCTTCCTTCCTGTTTTTGCTACCAAAGTGGATAACCTCACATTTATCCACATTAAACTGCATCTGCCATGCATCTGCCCACTCACCCAACCTGTCCAAGTCACCCTGCATTCTCATAGCCTCCTCCTCACAGTTCACACTGCCACCCAGCTTTGTGTCATCTGCAAATTTGCTAATGTTGCGTTGAATCCCTTCATCCAAATCATGAATATATATTGTAAATAGCTGCGGTCCCACCACCGATCCTCGCGGTACCTCACTAGTCATTGCCTGCCATTCTGAAAGGGACCCGTTCATCCCTACTCTTTGCTTCCTGTCTGCCAACCAATTTTCTATCCATGTCAGCACTCTACCCCCAATACCATGTGCCCTAATTTTGCCCACTTATCAAATGCTTTCTAAAAGTCCAGGTATACTACATCCACTGGCTCTCCTTTGTCCATTTTCCTAGTTACATCCTCAAAAAATTCCAGATTAGTCCTGCATGATTTCCCCGTCGTAAATCAATGCTGACCCGGACCGATCCTGTTACTGCTTTCCAAATGTGCGGCTATTTCATCTTTTATAATTGACTCCAGCATCTTCTCCATCATCTTCCCTGTTTTCTCTCTTAAAAAATGGGATAACATTAGCTACCCTCCAATCCACAGGAACTGATCCTGAGTCTATAGAACATTGGAAAATTATCACCAATGCATCCACGATTTCTAGAGCCACTTCCTTAATTACCCTGGGATGCAGACCATCAGGCCCTGGGGATTTATCAGCCATCAGTCTACCCAACATCATTTCCTGCCTAATGTGGATTTCCTTCAGTTCCTCTGTCACCCCAGATCCTCTGGCCACTACTATATCAGGAAGATTGTTTGTGTCCTCCATAGTGAAGACGGATCCAAAGTACCCACTCATCTGGCATTTCCTTGTTCCCCATAGTTAATTCAACGTTTTCAGTCTTCAAGGGTATGATCCATCCACTTGCCCAGATGTTTTTTAAAAAGCTGTTACCGTATCTGCCTATACTACCTTCTATGACAACTCGACCCATATACCCACCACCCTCTGCATGAAAAAGATATACTAAAGCCTGAATTTTGGACCAGCAAGTGTGTCGAGAATTAGAATTCCTGCTCTTGTATCAAGTGGGTTCAAGTATTAGTATTGGCAATCATCGCAGAGAGGTTCACTGGAATCTTGGCCTGGATCATTGTGGTAATTTCCCTGGAATTGAACTTGAACAGACAAGCCTTTAGCTCAAAGCCAGGATCATACATCAATGCAACTGGAGAGATGCTCGTGCACTGCGGGAAATAATGGAAAGGTATTATTTATTCTACTGGGTCGTTTGTTTGCCATGGTCAACTTTGTTTATAAGGTCATAAGATCATGTGATAGGAGCAGAATTAGGCCATTCGGCCCATCAAGCCTACTCCGCCATTCAATCATGGCTGATCTATCTCTCCCTCCTAACCCCATTTTCCTGCCTTCTCCCCATAACCTGTGGACACCCATACTAATCAAGAATCTACCTATCTCTGCCTTAAAAATATCCACTGACTTGGCCTCCACAGCCTTCAGTGGCAAAGATTCACCATCCTCTGACTAAAGACATTTCTCCTCATCTTCTTCCTAAAATAATGTCCTTTAATTCTGAGACTATGACCTCTAGTCTTAAACTCCCCCACCAGTGGAAATCCTCTCCACATCCACTCTATCCAAGCCTTTCTCCGTTCTGTATGTTTCAATCAGGTTCCCCCGTTATTTTTCTAAACTCCAGCGAGTGCTGGCCCAGTGCCGACATACGCTCATCATAGGTTAACCTACTAATTCCTGGATCATTCGTGTAAACCTCCTCTGGACCCTCTCTGGAGCCAGCACATCCTTCCTCAGATATGGTTCCCATAACTGTCCACAATTCACAAAGGCAATGAGTTGCCTACAAGGGGCTTGATACACAGGAAGATGGGTAGGTGTGATGAAGCGTGTGAATGTTTGGCATTTCTTTCCCTTTCAACTAAGTGGAGTTTCCAGGAAAGACGTATATCAGAGTTAATGATCTCCCCAATCTCCTTGCCATTCTCTTCAAACCAGTCGTGATACTTCCATCTGGAAAGCCCAAGGTGCCAATTATGTTGCCAGTTGGCACCTAACTTCATCAAGGGTTGAATTTTGGACAGCATTATTTTCCTTTCAACCAGTTTTCAACTTGCTGATCTGGTAATGGAATTTAGGGCAGACAGACGTGCAGCAGAGACTGCTGTAACTTAATGTTGGCCAATGCTTTGTTGGAGGAAGGAGCTGCAGATGCTGATTTAACCCAAATTCTACTCCACAAAATGCTGGAGTAACTCAGAGGGACAGGAAGCATCTCTGGATAGAACGAATGGGTGGCGTTTCGGGTCGAGACCCTTTTTCAGACCAACGGCCAATGTTTTAATCTTTGCGCTGTATGCATGCGTATATGTACATGTGTACACATCTGTGTGTGTGTGCGTGTATGTGTGTGTGCGTGTGTGTTAAAACAATTGTCAAGTTTTGTCTTCTCAGTCTCTTTCTTGCACCCACTCTTACAGACATATGGTTTTCCAAACACACACACACACACACACACATGCGAATCGCAGGTATCCCCACACACTTATGCACACACACACACACACATACACATACTTATATTGTGATACAGATATGTGCACTATGAGAACTCATGATGGAATGGTACTGAGAGTCAAGGATAAGCTAATATTTCTTTAGTAGCTCTATTAACCATTTACTTTTCTATCCCATGCATCAACATCTGGAATTGCAGAGGGAGATAGAGACAATGTTGCTGATGAAACCAATTTGCAGATGACACCAATGTAAGAAGGGTGTACCCAAGATATAAGCAGGCTGTCAAAGACAAAGAGATTTAAATGGAACCTATGGGCTGCGATTAAAGCGCATTAAGGTGGATAAATCCCCAGGGATTTTGTGGGAAGCCTGGGAAGAAATTACAGAAGCCATGGCAGAGTTATTCACATTATCTTTAGCCAAAGGAAAAGTTCTGAAAAAACTGGATAGTGGCTAACATGGTGTTGTTATCGAAGTAAGGCCAACTCGCAGAACCACAGGCTGGTGAGCCTGGCATCAGTGGTCGGAAAGTTATTGAAGGGGATTTTTGGGGATAACATCTACCAACAGTTAAATAAGCACAAACAGGTTAGAGATATTCAACATTGTATATTGTATCTTTTGAAGAGGTCACCAGGAGGATTGTCTATATGGACTTTAGCAAGGCCTATGACAAGGTCCCACACCGGAGGCTTGTCTGGAAGGGTACATCACATGGAATCCAACGTGAGATATTCAATCGGATTCAAATTTGGTTTGGAGGAAAGTATGAAAGGATATGTGATGAATATGTAATATAAATGCCAGTGCCCTCGAGGCCAAAAGCTGAAGCTGGCAAATGTGCCTGTGCCTCGGGACTGAGGTCAGGTGACCTTTGAGAAGTTTCCGTTGGTTGTTCAGATTAAATCTTACTTACAAGTTGTCGGACGTGTATTCATCGTGCAAGTCACAACAGGGTCTTACAGAGAACATTACAGGATAGTTGTAGATGGTTATGTTTCTGACTCGAAGCCTCTGAGCAATGTGCTGACACAGGGGTAGGTGCTGGCTCCATTTCTGTTTGTTATACATAACAATGTTTTGGAAGACAATGTGGCTAGTAAACTTACAGGTGATACCAAAATTGGTGGCAGAGCAGTATGAACATTGACTTCTCTAACTTCAAGTAACCCTTAAGGGCCTGTCCCACCAGAATGCAACTCCATGCGATGAGCGCGACCTAACGTGGTCGCTTGAGCCGTCTGGCGTCGGGGGGCCGGTCCCACTTCGATCGCCGGAGCCGTGCGGAATTGTGCGGAGTTCGTCCCGACATCGCGCGGGGCTCCGAAAAACTGACCATGTTCAAAAATTCCGCGCGGCAACGGCTTGTCGGCTCGCAGTCGCCTCGACGCATTACACGCCGTCTCGACATCGTGCCTCCGTGACCCTCTCTGTAGGTGCCTCCGTGACCCTCTCTGTGTGTGGCTCCATGGCCCTCTGTGTGTGTGCCTCTGTGCCCCTCTCTGTGTGCCCCTCTCTGTCCTGGCGAACTTACCTTTAAGACTTCGCTCCAAGTTCGCCTCACTTTGCGCCGCGTTTTGCCACTCACCCGGCCTCCGTGCGGCCCTCGCTGCCGGTTTGGTCGCGCTTGCCACATGCAGGCGCATGCTGGTGGGAACGGCACTGTACAGGGATCACCCGACCTCCGCGCTTTCCCCGCTTCTAGTTTGATCGCGCTCACTGCATGGAGTCGGATGCTGGTAGGACAGGCCCTCTACTTTCCCTCTCTCTCCATCCCTCCCCCTTCCCAGTTCTCCGACCAGTTTGACTGTCGCCGACACCATTTTATCTCTGTTTGCTTTGTTGTTACCTTCTCCCAACTATTCTACATTTTCCTTGATCTCCATCCCCTTTGTCCTGTTTTCACACCTTACACTTCCTTTTCTATGTATCTCGCTCTCCCCTGACATCAGTCTGAAAAAAGGTCTTGATCTGAAATGTCAGCCATTCCTTCTCTCCAGAGATGCTAGTCTCCCGCTGAGTTACTCCAGCATTCTGTGGCTAACCAGGATGTTACCTGGGCTCATGTGCTTAAGTTGGTTGGATAGATTGGGGCTTTTTTCTTTGGAGCATAGGAGGCTTAGAGGTAAAGCTATTGATATGTAGAGGATTACGAGGGGCATGGATAAAATGAACACTCAGTCTTTTTCTCAGGGTAGGGGAATCTAAAGCTAGAGGACATAGGCAAATGGTGAGTGGGGAGATACTTAACAGGAACCAGGGACCATTTTTCAGACTTAGTATAGTCCATATTTGGAATGAGCTGCCGGAGGAAGATATGATGTGTGTAAAGGAAAAGGAACGTCAGGGAAATGTGGGATTTAAAAAAAAGTGTGCTGACAAGAGTACAGGGCATGTAAATCCCTGTTATGGTTAAGGGCAAGGCAGGCAAACGTAAGGAAGCCAAGATGATGAAGGAACTTGAGGCTTTAGTGAGGAGTCAGGAGGAGGCATGGGACAGGTATAGGCAACTGTGATCAAGTGTATCCCTGGAGGAGTTTCGGGAACTAAGGAGCAAGCTTGGACACAATATGCTGGAGCAACTCATCGGGACAGGCAGCATCTCTGGAGCGAAGGAATGGGTGACGTTTCGGGTCGCGACCCTTCTTCAGACTGGTAGGCCTTCCTCAGGAGGTAGATCTGGCTATCTCTCAGCTTAATAACTTTGAGGACATGTACAAGTTAAAGCCAGATCAACTTTCTCCCTGGTAAAATGTAAGAATGAGAGAAGGATTAAATAAAATGATTCTTCAATTATTAGAAAAAAAATCTCATCCCATTTATAGCTTGTGTTGTTAAAAGATATGACTTGAAAACAAACAACCTAAATCATCTTATATTTGGTTGCAATCCCATCTTCAATGGCTGGCACTTTAAATTAATCTTTTGGAAGTCACGTTAATTAAATCATTGATTGCAAGCCAAATAGGCATCTCTCTTGGAGTTCCTATCCTGTCCGTTCACAGGAGATGCGGTTACTATACCGGAAGACATTTTCAATGTAGTAATGTTTTTAAACTCCACTCCTGAAAGGGTTAACTCGAATTTGCAGGCAGTATCCCTTTAAGACACTGTATCCCTTCATTAATCAATGAATTGCTGTCAACACCGTCAGTTCTCAATAATTAGCAACTTTTCTGTGAAGTAATAAAACCCAGAAAGCTATTTATTTCTTAGAGTATAATTAGATACAGCTGGCAGTTTGCCTAGAAAACTATAATAAAAGTATTACATTTCGTCTGGTAACTGTTACCTTTCAATTAATTGGACCAGGAAACTTCTAGAACAATCCTGGCCGCACGCTATCACATATTTTCCTTGCCCTTTTCCTCCCAACAACTCAGCAACTTAAAACAAATTTGTCTTTATCTCTTCCACAGTTTTTGAGGAAGGGTCTTTGATCTGAGTTGGAAGGAATTCCTGGTTTAATCCGAAGATAGACACAAAATGATGGAGTAACTCACCGGGACAGGCAGCATCTCTGGAGAGAAGGAATGGGAGATGTTTCGGGTCGAGACCCTTCTTCGGACTAGTCAGGGAAAAGGGAAACGTGAGATATAGATGATGATGTAGAGATAAAGAACAATGAATGACAGATATTCACAAAAGTAACAATGATAGAGGAAACAGGCCGTTGTTAGCTGTTTGCTAGTTGAGAACAGGAACCTAGTGTGACTTGGGTGGGGGAGGGCTAGGGCGAGAAGGATTGCAGGGGTTACTTGAAGTTAGAGAAATCAATATTCATACCACTGGGGTGAAAGCTGCCCAAGCAAAATATAAGATGCTGTTCCTCAAATTTGCGATTAGCCTCACTCTGACAATGGAGGAGGTCTAAGACAAAAAGGTCAGTGTGGGTAGGCTGGAGAAACTCAGCGGGTGCAGCAGCATCTAAGGAGCGAAGGAGATAGGCGACGTTTCGGGTTGAGACCCTTCTTCAGACTGGTTAGGGATCAGGGAAACGAGAGATATAGACGGTGATGTGGAGAGATAAAGAACAATGAATGAAAGATATGCAAAAAAGTATCGATGATAAAGGAAACAGGTCATTGTAAGCTGTTTGTAGTGTGAAAATGAGAAGCCAGTGTGACTTGGGTGGGGGAGAGATAGAGAGAGAGGGAATGCCAGGGCCCGAGGGCTGAGTGAGAGGTGGGAAGGGGAGGAGACAGCAAGGGTTAACAGAATTGAGAAAATTCAATGTTTAAGCCCAGAGGATGCAGACTCCCCAAGCAGAATATGAGGTGCTGCTCCTCCAACTTGCGGTGTTGCTCACTCTGGCCGTGGAGGAGGCCCAGGACCGAGAGGTCGGATACGGAATGGGAGGGGGAGTTGAAGTGCTGAGCCACCGAGAGGTCGGGTTGGCTATTGCGGACCGAGTGGAGGTGTTTGGCCAAACGATCACCAAGCCTCCGCTTGGTCTCACCGATGTAGATCAGCTGGCATCTGGAGCAACGGATGCAGTAGATGAGGTTGGAGGAGGTGCAGGTCAGTGTGGGAATGGGAAGATTAGGTAGATGCTGCCTGTCCCGCTGAGTTGCTCCAGCATTTTGTGTTGTGTGTTCGGTCCTTGATCTGAAATGTTAATCCTGCTCTCTTTCTGCGATACTGCCTGTCCTTTGAGCCTTTGCAGAATTTCCCCATTGTATTCCACATTTTCAGTATTTGCGGGGTTTTTTTCATTCACTGTTGAAAAGTATGACTGTAAATTAAGCTGCTTGGATTAATGAGTCAGTTGTAGCGGCACCAAACGTGGTGAATAAAGGTGGGACGTCGGGCCGGTTCAAACAGTCGTGTATTCGGGTTCGACACGGTTGTTCTCTCGGGCTCAGTTACCTTTTGATACCAAGGTCTCGAGGTGAGATAACCTTAAGTACCAGGACACTCCCTCTAGCCCATGACGTCACGTGCCCGCCCTCGTATCTACTGACGAGGGTCCGGCCATAAGTGGCTGATGCCACACAGTACTTGATCCATAATTTTGATTACTAAGCCTAGAAGAAATGTGCAGTCATAGTGACAAGGTTTTGTGGAATGATATGCAGATATCGTATTTTTAGAGCCAAACGAGTCCCAGGTTTAGAAAAATCTTCCAAGTATTTCAAATCTTTTACGCTTCAACATACAATAAAGACAAACTTTCAGGTAGTAACCATATTTTTGTTCATTTACAATCCTATTAAGAAAATGAGTAAATGTTCCCTTCAAATCTCATATTCAAGTAAATGGCAGAAAGGGTGATTTTGTAGTAACCAGTGCCACAATTAAATATATATACATTTATTTTATTTTATTTTTGTTCGAAGCAATTGCACAAAAAGAAAATGATCGACATAACAGTTATAAAATCTGCTAAGCCTATGGTCAGAACAACAAAAAGGTGGACAAGCGAAGGCATTGAGAACCTACAATCCTGCTTTGACTGCACGGATGGGAATGTGTTCAGGGAAGCTACCACAGGTCTCGATGAGTAGACAGACACTGTATCATCATATGGCAGCTTTTGTGAGGACAGTTGCTTTCCAACTAGGACCCGGACCTGGTTCAACAACGACAGGCCCTGGTTTACTGCAGAACTCAGACAGCTCTCCGACACTCCAAAGAGGAGGCCTACAGGGGCGGGGATGCAGACCTCTTCAGGCAGGCAAAGTACAAGCTGAGAAGAGGTATCAGAGCTGCCAAGAAAAGGTACTCTGATAAGTTGAGGAGCAATTTTTCAGCTAGTGACTCTTCTTCAGTTTGGAAGGGTTTGACAAGCTGAAAAGTAACCCTGGTACCCCCTCCCCAACAAACACAGCCAGACCCCAGTCGACAAAGACTGGACCCTTCTACAGCCACTCCTCCCCATTCACCACTCCACACCTACTTAAAGCAAAACTCCAGTCTGAAAAGACTGGACCCTTTCCCACCCACCCCTCTTCAATCACCACTTAACACTCAATTACATGCTGACTGCAAATGATTGCAGCCACGTCCACTACCCACCCCCTCCGTGCTGCACGACATCACTTCTCCATCATCAACAATCAAAATAGAGGAGGTGGAGAAGCTGTTCAGAAGACAGAAAAGCCAGAAATCTCCAGGACCGGACAATGTTTCCCTCTCTACTCTCAAGCTATGTGCCGAACAACTGGCACTAGTCCACATTTTCAACCAGTCCCTGCAAACCCCATGCTGGCCCTCTGCAGTTTGCATATGGGGCCAATAGACCTATGGATGATGCAGTCAACCTGGGCCTGCACTTCATCCTCCAGCACCTAGAACACCATGGGACCTTTGCGAGGATTTTGTTTGTTGATTTTAGCTCTGCATTCAACACTATCGTACCAGTCCTCCGGTCGCTGACAGCAGAGGCACTCTTCCCCCTACATGCCCTAGGTGTGGTGCTCCTTGCCCTCCGGACCCTGGCTACAAGGAATGCTCCACTGGTCCCTTCTCTGATCTCCCTGTCTGTACTCTCCCCCAGTGCCACCGAAAGACCCGACGCAACTCGGGTAAAAGCAAAATCATCCATCCGGCACAGCCCTCCTGCAGCCTTCCTTACTTAACATTGAATTCTTTAGCATTAGATCCTCCTGTCATCATCAGAACCATTCCCACCTACCATCATTTTTATTTTCTCTCTGTGACTGGCCTGTTGAAAATGTCCCAAAATGCCATAACCCTCTTTGGATGACCGGATCATGGCCGACCATGGGTGTCTCCAGGGTGCTATTCCCTATATGGAGGACGCCTGTGCGTGACTTTGTTTAACGTGGGCAGACTGGTGCACAGACAGCCACCCCACGGTCCTTGACAGATCTGGGTCAGGATCCAGTGGCATGGAGTCCAAGACGACTGGGGACCCTTTTCTGCTGCAGCCTTCATCCACCTTCCCAGCCATTGTGACGCTCCACTAAGGTCAGCCATTGTCCCCCACCTGTTCCACCGTTGAGGTCTTGGTTGGATTGCTCTTTGTCAGAGACCTCACCATCATCCTTACTGCCATGGGTGGTCCTACCAGGAGCATAGCTCCAGACAGCATCGCTCTCAGGATCTCAGGTACACACAAGCTTCTCCACCACGACAAGGTGACAATCCACATCTGCAATAAATTACACACGAATAGTAGGTATGTTACAATACCTACCTTGAGCAGCGCTGCAGATCTGCTGCTCCCCGTGTGCGTGACTTTGGCGCCTTTCAGAGGGAAGCGTGTTTAAAATGCCGTTTTTCACTAGACAGTCCAAGTCGATCCATGTCGGGCGATTTTGTCGCTAAAGAGAAATCGCTCCGACATTTCATTCATGAAGCTATTTTTAAACTACGCTAGATTATTTATTAACTAGAGTAGTTTAAACATCATCTTCTAAAGCTCTGAACGCCGACAGCAGAACGGACCTAACGTAGGGGAGAAAATAAAGTGCACAGTTTATTTTTACATTAAAACTTGGTTTTAGGAAGGCTTTAATCACATTTTCATGTTGCGAAAAAGAGACAAAACAAATGTATGAACCGGCTGTATTTTTCATACCGACTTCACCGCAAACCGCAACGTTCTAATCCACCGCATTCCACTAAACCCACTCGCTAGTTGATTTAAATGGCCATTAATTTACAGGCATTAAACACTAAATTCCTTCCATTTGGCGTATAAATTCATGAAAATGAGATTTAAAAATCATGTTATATTGTGGATTATTGTGTGAATGTTATTTGGACACTTAGGAAATTTAAAAAAGTTTATATTTTCTTAAGAAATAGATAGATGTTTAGATCTACTCATTGAATTTTGTAATTAGCTACAATTAGATAACTAACTAATAATATGCTTTTATATGCTTTAATTTCAGGTCATCCAAGTAAGATTGTTTCATATTTGTTTCAGAATGCTTCAATCTATAATAACTGAAAATGTCATGGAGTTCTCTTAATTTTTAAGAAAGTTATGGGCTTTTGACTGTTCTAGATCACAGCTTTTGTGTTGTCAATGGGGAACAAGATGCTAATTTCCGATTATGAAAATGGCCATAACTTTTTTAATACTGAAGATATGAAAGTGAATTAGGTGTCAAATTAAACTTCTTTTTATGCTTTATCTGATGGGATAAATTGCAGACTTGATTTTTAAAATCTCAAAATTTTGTAACATTGCTACGAATAGCATAATATCCCATCGCAGGCTTGCTCATCTGCGCTACTGTGTTACAATAAGTGGTAGGCCTTTTAGGATTGAGATGAGGAAAGACTTCTTCACCCAGAGAGGTGTGAATCTGTGGAATTTCATTTCGGAGTCACGTGAGTGACTTCGTGAAGAGCCCGCCGGCGCGCATGCTCGACATATCGTCGTAACGCGTTGCTGCGACGGCTGGCGGTGGAGCGCGCTCCTCGCCAGCCCTTCATAAGGGGCCACGGAGGTGAGTATTCCACCTTTAGTTGGTGGTCCTTGTTGTCTGATTATGTCTTGCAGCAAGGACATGGATGGGAGTTCGAAGGGCCGGAGGACGTCAGGACGAGTTCGCCGGTCAACAGTTCCGGGGCCTTTACCATCGGCAGTACCTGCAGCGCAGGCCGGGACTCAGGCGGAGATGTGGGTAAGCCCTGTGTTCACAGGTCCAGATCCGCCAGCACACCACAGCTCAGAGGAGTTCGATGAGGAGGAGTGTGGTGTGCCGCCAGAGCAGGGGGACCCTGCCATGGCAGTCAGGTCGTCAGCGGGCTCGCTGGCGACCTCGAGCAGGGCACGTGCCGTTGCACGGCCTGTTCCACTCAGCCCTCCGAGAAGGGGGAGGGGAGGAGCCCAGAAGCCTAACCCTGTTAGGGCTAAGGCATTGCCTGTCGCGGAGGAGCGGTCAGGTTCCAGGGCGAGACCCGGGGCGGCTGTGAGGTCCAGCCGGCACACCCCGACTCTCGACGCCGGGACGGGTCGGTCGAGTCGGGTCTCGTCACGGTCGCCGAGCCCCCCATGGATGGGTGGGCGAGACCATGCGTCGGCAACGTCCACGATGTGGGCAGCCGGCAAGACTGCGCGGGCCCCAGGCAGCCATGCTTCGGCTGGTGCCGACACCTCGCCGCGAGTGCCCTTAGTGGCAGCGGCTTCAGCTCTCGCTAAACGGAGGCGATTGAACACGCCCGCGCAGGAATCACGCAGTTTCGCCTCGGCGGCTGTTAGCGACAACTACCGGCACCGGCAGGGCCTCGACGAGGTGCGGGCCGATGACAGGAGCCCGGTTTTCTTTTCAGAGCCGGAGGACTCCGACCACCTGAGTGTTCAGGGTGAAGGGCGTATTGACCGCATGGAGCGGCTGCTGGAGCTCCTGCTTCAACGTCAACAACAGCAGGGCAGCAACAGGCACAGGGCGTCTTCACCAACATCTACTATCAGCCTGGAGCAGCAGGAGGAGGAGGTTCTGGTGGATCCCGTACCACCTCCGTTGGAGGTGCCAGCGGAGGAACTCTTGGATGTAGCGACCAAATTCGCGGCCCCACATACGGCTGGTCTTCCTCTAAATACAAAGCTGGCAGCCACAGTGGACTTTCTTAATAATCAGGTGCTGCAGGAAGAAGTCCTCATCCAGGCTATGAGCCGTCACAAGGCTCCATCAAACTGCAACTCCCTCAACGTGCCTGTGGTCAATACGCCAATATGGGGCAACATCAGTGCGGCTATCCGTCAACAAGAGCTAAAATTGCAGCGGATCCTGAAACTCGTCACGGCCGGTATTACCGCCTTTGCGCGGTCGGTGGACGGGGACGAACTGAATTTGGACCAGGAAGATGCTCTGGCCTTATTGTGCGCGACCCAGCACGAAATCAACGGGTTTCGCAAAAACAGCATCCGCCCAGCACTCAACCCGAAGTGTGCAGGATTGTGCAAACCGCCGCCGCCCCGTCAGCTCTTTGGTGAGGACCTCTCGAAGAGAGTCAAAGAGCTTGACGAACAAGCCAAAACGGTGGGGATCATGCGCTCTAAGAGTGCCCCCACACCGTCCGGCTCAAAAGCTCCATACATTCGCTCACGAGGGTCGGCCAGTGCCTCGACGAGGACTCACCCTCTAGCTCCACAACGACAACAGCACCAGAACCAGCACCAAGGGTCTTTTTTAGGACAGGGTCGGCAGAGACCTTTGTGGAAATCGAAGACGCCGCGCCCTCAAGCCAACCCAGCACCTCCACGGCCACCCACACGTGTCAAGGACCGCCGGTAACCACGGAGGTGAGGGGGTCTGGTTCTCTTTTTTCTCTCTGTTTAACTTCCCATGTTGGTGGTCGTTTACGGTTGTTTTTGGATGCATGGGGTAATTTTACTGGTGATGAGTATGTGTTGCGGAATATTCAGGGGCATAAAATTGAGTTTATTAATGGCGACATTCCTCCATCCCAGCACATGCCTGGTCGTACGTTCAAATTGTCTGCTGCAGAACAGGCAGCAGGTTATAAGGAAATTTTAAGTTTGGAACAGAAGGGTGTGATTGAGAAAACGGTGCATGAGCCAATTGAATTTGTTTCGAACATATTTACTAGACCCAAGAAGGATGGAGGCTGTCGTGTCATTATTGATCTAACCCGTTTGAATACGTTTGTAACATATACTCATTTTAAAATGGATACGTTTGAAACAGCCAAATCATTGATTTCTCATGGCTGCTTTATGGCATGCATTGATTTAAGGGATGCATATTATTCAGTATCCATCCAGAAATATGATAGAAGGTTTTTGAAATTTATCTGGATGGGGCAACTTTGGCAGTATAAGGCTTTGCCTAATGGGCTCACTACAGCCCCTAGATTGTTCACTAAACTGGTGAAGCCAATCATGGCTTATTTGAGACAACGACATCATATAGTTATGGCCTATTTAGATGATGTCTTTATTGTGGGCCACACCCTGCAATTGGCTGAACAGGGTGTTGCAGCTGCTGTCAATATATTTCAACAATTAGGATTCATTGTCCATCCAGAGAAATCGAAGTTCTGCCCTGCCCAGGTAATTAATTACCTAGGGTTCACGGTGAACTCAATGAGTATGAGGATAACTATACCAATTAACAAAATTGAGGAAGTCACTCAGGTGTGCAGAGATTTAATTGGCACCAATATACCATCGATTCGGCATACAGCCACAGTAATTGGCAAGCTAGTGGCTTTGTTTCCGGCAGCACGATATGGACCTTTGCATTATCAGAATTTGCAAAGAGCTAAAATTATTGCGTTAAAACGGAACGCTGGTCATTACGATCGATCAATGCAGCTGCCGTCCGAAGCGATAACTGAGTTGCAATGGTGGGTGTGTCACATTAGCAACTCATTTAAGCCTGTTAGGGAGGCTAATCCGGTGGTATATTTACAGACTGATGCAAGCTCCAATGGCTGGGGAGCTACTGATAATTGCTCTAGTTGTGGGGGCAGATGGGACACCCTTGAGGCATCGATGTTGCTGACTCAAGGGATTAACTATTTGGAGTTGCTGGCAGCATTCCACGGACTTCGTGCATATTGTTCCAAGCTTGTTGGAGCACACGTCCGTCTCCAAATAGACAACACCACAGCTGTGGCATATTTAAACCATATGGGTGGTACCAGGTCAGTTTCGTGTGACAAATTGGCTAACTCAATTTGGCTCTGGTGTGTTCAAAGAGACATTTGGATTTCAGCTACCTATTTGCCAGGTGAGCTTAATACTGTGGCGGACACCAGGTCACGCAAATTTAATGACAACATTGAATGGATGTTGCATCCTGAGATTTTTTCTAAAGTCACAGCCAAATTTGGTAAACCGGACATTGACCTTTTTGCGTCACGGTTAAACCATCAGGTACCAGCCTACGTTTCATGGGAACCAGATCCTGGGGCAATAGCGTTAGATGCATTCTCGCTGGACTGGGGGAATTGGTTTTTCTATGCCTTCCCTCCGTTTTGCCTCATCAGTCGGGTATTGCGAAAGATTCAGGCAGATGCTGCCAAGGGCATCCTTATTATACCCGACTGGCCCACACAGCCTTGGTATCCGGTGGTCTTTGACATGCTCAACGAACCTTGGGTCCTTTTGAGGGGTTGCCCACAATTGGTTACTCACCCTGTCTCAGGGGAGCCACATCCCTGCCATGGCTATTTAAATTTGTTGGCTTGCAGGTTCTGAACAGGCCGTTAGTCCAATACGGCCTCTCGGCTCGGACCATGGATACCATCGGGGCGTCGTGTCGAGAGTCCACAAGGCAAAGATACCGCTCGCATATTAAGAAGTGGGAAGCCTACTGCAGCCGCTCTCGCATCACGTACGATGACGTGACAATAACCGACGTCCTGGAATTCCTCGCGGGGTTGCACCATGATGAACACTTAAGTTACAGTGCCATCAACAGCGCCAGAAGTGCGCTATCATTCTACCTCAAGATTGGGGTAGGATCCAACAGGCTAGTGTCCAGACTCATGCGGGGTATATTCAATATGAATCCGCCTACACCACGCTATAATATCACCTGGGATGTCAGGGACGTATTAACCCTGCTCAGGACGTGGTCTCCCATGGAAGGGCTCCAACTGGACCAACTCACCATGAAGCTGGTGATGTTACTAGCGCTGACTTCAGCTCAGAGGGTACAGACACTACACAAACTTCGTGTCGACAGAATGACATCTACCCCTACAGAAGTAGTCTTTTTCATTGACGAGCTACTAAAGCAGCATAGACCTGGGTGCACAGGGCTGCAGCTGAAGTTCCCGGCAAACCCCGCAGATGCTAGGCTATGTTTAGCCTCACATATCCGCCACTATGTCAAGGTGACGGCACGCATCAGAGGAATGGAGAGATACCTGCTTGTCACTCATAAGAGACCTCATCATCGAGTGACAGTCCAGACGATATCCAGGTGGCTTCGAGTCGTCTTGGGTAAGTCAGGTATCGACACTAATGTGTTCAAGTCTCATTCCACCAGGGCTGCATCGACGTCAGCGGCGAGGGTCATGGAGGTGCCCATGGACCAAATTCTCGCCACAGCAGGATGGGCGAATGAAGCTGTGTTCCAGCGTTTTTATAACAAGCCTGTTGCTGCTCCTCTACAGTTCGCAGAAGCCGTGCTGAATGCAGGTCAAGAACGTGGAGATGTCCCCGCATGAGGGGTTTTGATTTGTTATTAATAAATATGCTCTTGTTTTGCAGTATGAACTATTGAGCCAGTTTGTCCTCCCATCCATCCCTGGTAGTGGTGTGTCAGCATGGACGTGGTCCAGGGCGTGTAATCACAGAAGCTTTGAAGTCTTCACAAAGTCACTCACGTGACTCCGAAATGAAATAGTAAGATTGAACGAGAACTTACCAGTTCGAAGGTTGATCTTTATTTTATGAGGAGTCGAAGTGAGGGATTTCGTGCCCTCCTCGCCCAACCCTCAATCACCTTCATCTGGTAATCTTAGTCAATTCAATCATACTATGCGAAGTCATTTCTATTGTTGGTTCTGTGATTCCACGCCGCTACTTTGAAGTATGTCGAGCATGCGCGCCGGCGGGCTCTTCACGAAATCCCTCACTTCGACTCCTCATAAAATAAAGATCAACCTTCGAACTGGTAAGTTCTCGTTCAATCTTACTATTCTCTGCCACAGAAGGCAGTGGAGGCCAATTCACTGGATGTTTTTAAGAAAGAATTAGATTTAGCTCTTAGGGCTAAAGTAATCAAAGGATATGGGGAAAAAGCAGGAATGGGTTACTGATTTTAGATGATCAGCCATGATCATATTGAATGGCGGTGCTGGCTTGAAGGGCCGAATAGCCTAATTCTACACCTATTTTTCTATCTTTCTATGTTTCTCCATGTGGTAACAATATACTGACTTCCTATTTCACGGCAACACTTTGCATGTTGAATTAAATTAGCAAGCAGTTTAAAATAAAAATTGCCTAAAGCTATTAATCGAATGGCTGCGTGAGAACATTTGTGATCAAGATCATGTAAGGTTATTTAGGATTATACCAAGAAGTGTTGTTCAGTTTAGTTTAGAGATACAGACCGGAAACAGGCCCTTCGGCCCACTGAGTCCGCACCGACCAGTGACCCCTGCACATTAATACCATCCTCAACAAACTCGGGACAATTTACATTTATACCAAGCCAATTAACCTACAAACCTATATGTCTTTGGAGTGTGGGAGGAAACTCAAGATCTCGAAGAAAACCCACGCATGGAGAACGTACAAACTCCATGCAGTCAGCACCCGTAGTCGGGATCGAATCCGGATCTCAGGTGCTGTAAGCGCTGTAAGGCAGCAACTCTACCGCTGCGCCACCGTGCCGCCCCGTGCAAAAGGACAGTCAATAGTCCTTCATGACTCATGGTCATAGTTAGCAGCTGCAAATGGTCATCGTTTCTTTTTGATTTACGCGTGTACTCAGCTGTGCCACAGTGTAATTGGACTAGTGGGGTACCGCAAGGCTCGGTGCTGGGGCCGCAGCTATTTACAATATACATCAATGATTTGGATGAAGGGATTCAAAGTAACATTAGCAAATTTGCAGATGACACAAAGCTGGGTGGCAGTGTGAACTGTGAGGAGGATGCTATGAGAATGCAGGGTGACTTGGACAGGTTGGGGGAGTGGGCAGATGCATGGCAGATGAAGTGTAATGCGGATAAATGTGAGGTTATCCACTTTGGTAGCAAAAACAGGAAGGTAGATTACTATCTAAATGGCGTCAAGTTGGGAAAAGGGGAAGTACAACACGACCTGGGGGTCCTTGTACATCAGTGTATGAAAGTAAGCATGCAGGTACAGCAGGCAGTGAAGAAAGCGAATGGCATGTTGGCCTTTATAACAAGAGGAATCGAATATAGGAGCAAAGAGGCCCTTCTGCAGTTGTACAGAGCCCTAGTGAGACCACACCTGGAGTTTTGGTCCCCTCATTTGAGGAAGGACATTCTTGCTATTGAGGGAGTACAAGGTTAATTCCCGGGAATGGCGGGACTGTCATATGCTGAGAGAATGGAGCAGCTGGGCTTGTACACTCTGGAGTTTAGAAGGATGAGAGGATATCTCATTGAAACATGTAAGATTGTTAAGGGCTTGGACACACTAGAAGCAGGAAACATGTTCTGGATGTTGGGGAGTCCAGAACCAGGGGCCACAGTTTAAGAATAAGGAGTAAGCCATTTAGAACGGAGATGAGGAAACACTTTTTCTCGAAGAGAGTGGTGAGTCTGTGGAATTCTCTGCCTCAGAGGGCGGTGGAGGCAGGTTCTTTGGATGCTTTCAAGAGAGAGCTAGATAGGGCTCTTAAAAATAGCGGGGTCAGGGGATATGGGGAGAAGGCAGGAATGCGGTACTGATTGGGGATGGTCAGCCATGATCACATTGTATGGCGGTGCTGGCTCGAAGGGCCAAATGGCCTACTCCTGCACCTGTTGTCTATTGTCTATTGTCTATTGAGTCAGGATCTATGGAGAGAACGAATAGGCGACATTTTGGGTTGAGACTGATGTTGGAGGAGGCAGGTAAAAGAAAGGAAGAGACAGAGACAGTAGGACTAGAAGGAGAGCTGGGAAGAGTGAAGGGGAGGAGGGTGAAGGGCTATCTAAAATTAGAGAACTCAATGTTGATACTGCTGGGGTGTAGATTACCCAAGTGAAATACCCAAGCTTGCCCCCTCACTACATTTACTGCTGGGTTTTTGAGTGATCTGTGCAATGCAATCATTGATGCTGGAATTCCACTGTAGAAATTGGAAAACAAACATCTCAGAGGTTTTTTAGAGAAATACACAAAGGAACATAGACCAAGTGAGTCATCATTACGGAAAAATTATGTTGACAGCAACTTCAACATTGTTGTGCAGAAAATTAGAGATGAAGTTGCATGCAACAAAATATGGATCTCAATAGACGAGACAACCGATGCTGTGGGGAGATATGTTGCCAATGTGGTCATCGGTACACTGGAGGACGGTCAACCATCAAAGGAGTATTTGTTGACATCGGAAGTATTGGAGAAGTCAAACAGATCAACTATTGCTCAGTTGTTTACATTTTCACTTGCCGTACTTTGGCCAGAAGGTATAAAACACGAGAATGTTCTTCTGTTTCTGACTTAAAGTTTTATTCCCCAAAATGTTGCATTTGATATCCTTAGCTCAAGGACTTCATAGCATTGCCGAGCACATACATAGCTTGTTCCCAAATGTCGATCGCCTAGTTTCCAATGTCAAGAAAATCTTCCTCAAAGCACCGTCACGTGTGCAGTTGTTCAAGGAAATGGCACCCGAGATTCCGCTGCATCCTCAGCCTGTTTTGACGAGGTGGGGTACATGGCTCTCTGCTGTACTCTATTATGCTGCAAATTTTGAAAAGATAAAAGAAATCGCCAACTGTTTTGAAGAAGAAGAATCTGCTGCAGTCAGGATCGTCACTGAAATAATGCAGAAAAAGTCCCTCCATCGCGATCTTATGTTTATTGCTTCCAATTTTGCAAACTTCTCATAAGCTATCATTTCCCTTGAGAAACGTGGCAAAACATTAGTGAAAAGCTTGTAGGTTTTCAACAGAGTAACTGACGATATTCTTAAAATTCCTGGCGATGTAGATAAAGACATACAAGGAAAATGTGAGAGAGTCATTTTAGCTAACAAAGATCTTGAAGAAATAAAAAACATAGCTAAAGTTCTCAAAGGTAATGCACAAGATATCGACATGAATATAGAGTCTGTAGCTTGTTTCGGGTATGCACCAGTGACCTCAGCTGAGGTCGAAAGATGTGTTTCACAACTGAAGCATATTCTGTCTGACAGACGGCATAGTTTAACACCAGATAATTTGAAAAAAATGCTGGTAATTATGTGCAACCAGGCAACTTTGGTCATTTCATGTAGTATACCTTTATATTATCATACTTAACCATATTTTGGTGGAGGAAATACATGCCTTTTTATGCCTTTTTTGGTAAATTAATGCCTTTTTCATGCCTATTTTCTAATATTATTATGCCTTTTTGCCTTGCCTTTAGTGCCTAAACATCCTGGCTCTACTGATGATAACCTATAGTCACAAATTAACTCCTTGTGGCTTCAAGGTACAGTTTCCTAGATTAGTTTCACATTGTCCTCTCTGAATGAAGGTTATGCAAAGAATGAACATCCATACGCTTACAGTATCTGAGGAAAGGACGCTGCATCAATTTATAGCTCCGTAACAGAGGACTCTGTGACTTACGGACTTTTCCCATGGCCACTTTCAGAGGCGGACGTCGAGTGCTGTCATCAGCTCGGTGAAAGACGCTCTTTGGTCAGCCAGAGCGTTGTTGACCTCCCAGCAGGGCGAGATGTCCGTCGGGGAATGTTGCCGACTGACCCGCTGCAGACTGCAGGAGTACGTGCTGAGGGACGCACTGGAGCTCGGTGCAGCCAACGCCAAGGCTCGGTGGGGGAGGGCCACAGTCTAGGGTCCTTCCACTGCTGGGCATTGGGGGGCAGAGATGCCCCTCAAATAAGGGAAGGGATAACACTCTGGGGGGTGAAATTGTGTGATTTGTATAAACACTATTGAATGCATGTATAGCTTCAAGAATGTCGGAATAATGTTTTGCACGGTTCGTGTATTGTACATATTTTTTACTTGAATAAAGTTTATTTTGATTTGTTTTTAATTTACAGACACACAGAGGAGTTACATCAACCTTTAATGTGATTGGCACTCAAATGCATTTGCCTGTCTGAATTTTGGTTAAGTGAGAGTGAGGAACTAAAGAGCTAATGCATGAGCAGAATCTGCTACAAGTGACTTTAATCGCATCGATTGGCATCAAGTCAGGATTTGTCCTTCACCATGCGGGTTTGGAAACCATGTCGCCATGGCCTCTTAGACAGCATGCTCGCTCAGGACCCAGAGCCAGCAATCCCCGGCAGCTCCTTCGGTTGGCTGCAGGCAGCAAGACCTTCTTCTGACTATCAATGTCTGATCATCAAGGAGGTCATTGAGGCACGAACTATTGCAACATGCAAGAAACAATTAGACAAGTACAAGGATAGGACGGGTTTAAAAGGATATGGGTCAAATGCGAGCAGGTGAGACGAGTGCAGATGGGATATGTTGGTTGGTGTGAGCAAGTTGGTCCAAAGGGCCTCTTTGCACTCTGCATCAATAGGCAATAGGCAATAGGTGCAGGAGTAGGCCATTCGGCCCTTCGAGCCAGCGCCGCCATTCAATGTGATCATGGCTGATCATCCACAATCAGTACCCCGTTCCTGCCTTCTCCTAAATATCCCTTGACTCCGCTATCTTTAAGAGCCCTATCAAGCTCTCTCTTGAAAGTATCCAGAGAACCGTCCTCCACCGACCTCTGAGGCAGGGAATTCCACAGACTCACCACTCTCTGTGTGGGAAAGTGTTTCCTCATCTTCGTTCTAAATGGCTTACCCCTTATTCTTAAACTGTGGCCCCTGGTTCTGGACTCCCCCAACATCGGGAACATGTTTCCTGCCTCTAGCGTGTCCAAACCCTTAATAATCTTATATGTTTCAATAAGATCCCCTCTCATCCTTCTAAATTCCAGTGTATACAAGCCCAGCTGCTCCATTCTCTCAGCATATGACAGCCCCACCATCTCGGGAATTAACCTTGTGAACATACGCTGCACTCCCTCAATAGCAAGAACGTCCTTCCTCAAATTAGGGGACCAAAACTGCACACAATACTCCAGGTCTCACTAGGGCCCTATACAACTGCAGAAGGACCTCTTTGCTCCTATACTCGACTCCTCTTGTTAAGATGATAATATTTCGGAGTCATTTATTACTATGAACGTTCGAAGAGAGTAAATTAATATTCGGGTGTAGCTGAGTATGATTAATGAGTATGATGACTGTTTAAACTTGCCCTGTGCATAAACAAATGATCTCTTTGTCATTCATGTAACATGAAACCAGAGTGTGCATAATAGCCCTGTCCCACGGTACGAGTTCGTTCCAAGAGCTCTCCCGAGTTTGCCCTGATTTGAACTCGGAGATTTACAGTAATGGCCACTCATCGGTACTCGGGGCTTTCATGGGCATTTTTCAACGTTTAAAAATCTTCACGAGTCTTCCCGTGCATACCTGCCGTTAGTCAGTCTTCCCGAGTACCTGCCGTTAGCGTTACGAGCCGCTAAGAGACGTCCCCGAGCTCCGACGTACCCGCTACGTTCATTCTCCGTGCTTACCACAAGTTTGATTTTTTTTCAACTCGGGAGAGATCTTGGAATGAACTCGTACCGTGGGACAGGGCTATTACACTTACTGCTCACACATTTACTCAGGTAATCAATATATCAAAATCATGAAATGGCAAATTTAATGAGGTTAGATGATACTCTAATCTGTCACTTTGCCAATATCCTGTTGATTGCCAACCAGATCGTGATCATCTGCTCAATGTTGACTTGCCAAAGTAGAGAAGAAATATCGACACCTTCAGTGAAGTGAGCAAGACTATGGAAGATGAAAGGGGTGGCCCAGTGGCCCAGTGACCCAGTGGCCCAGTGGCCCATTGTCCAGTGGCCCAGTGGCACAGTGGAAGAGTTGGTGCCTTACAGGGCCAGAGATCTGAGTTCAATTCTGACGACGGGTGCTGCCTGTACGGAGTTTGTACGTTCTCCCTGTGACCATGTGGGTTTTCTCGGGATGCTCTGTTTTCCTCCCACATTCCATAGATCTGCAGGTCTGCAGGATAATTGGCTTAGACAATAGATATTAGAAAATAGACAATAGACAATAGGTGCAGGAGTAGGCCATTCGGCCCTTCGAGCCAGCACCGCCATTCAATGTGATCATGGCTGATCATCCACAATCAGTACCCCGTTCCTGCCTTCTCCCCATATCCCCTGACTCCACCATCTTTAAGAGCCCTATCAAGCTCCCTCTTGAAAGCATCCAGAGAACCGGCCTCCACCTAAGGCAGAGAATTCCACAGACTCACAACTCTCTGTGTGAAAAAGTGTTTCCTCATCTCCGTTCTTATTCTTAAACTGTGGCCCCTGGTTCTGGACCCCCCCAACATCATGAACATGTTTCTACCTGTAGCGTGTCCAAACCCTTAATAATCTTATATGTTTCAATAAGATCCCCTCTCATCCTTATAAATTCCAGAGTATACAAGCCCAGCTGCTTCATTCTCTCAGCATATGACAGTCCCGCCATCCCGGGAATTAACAATGTAAATCAACGCTGTACTCCCTCAATAGCAAGAATGCCCTTCCTCAAATTAGGAGACCAAAACTGCACACAACACTCCTGGTGTGGTCTCACTAGGGCCCTGTACAACTGACGAATTACCTCTTTGCTCCTATACTCAACTTCTCTTGTTATGAAGGCCATCATGCCATTCGCTTTCTTCACTGCCTGCTGTACCTGCATGCTTCCTTTCATTGACTGATGAACAAGGACCCCCAGATCCTGTTGTATTTCCCCTTTTCCCAACTTGACACCATTTAGATAAAAATCTTCCTTCCTGTTTTTGCTACCAAAGTGGATAACCTCACATTTATCCACATTAAACTGCATCTGCCCGCTCACCCAACCTGTCCAAGTCACCTTGCATTTTCATAGCATCCTCCTCACAGTTCACACTGCTACTCAGCTTTGCGTCATCTGCAAATTTGCTAATGTTACGTGAATCCCTTCATCCAAATCATTAATATATATTGTAAATAGCTGCGGTCCCAGCACCAATCCTCGCGGTACCCCACTAGTCATTGCCTGCCATTCTGAAAGGGACCCGTTCATCCCTACTCTTTGCTTCCTGTCTGCCAACCAATTTTCTATCCATGTCAGCACTCTACCCCCAATACCATGTGCTAATGCAATTTGCTAATGTTACTTTGAATTCCTGCATCTAAATCATTGATGTACATTGTAGATAGCTGCGGTCCCAGCAACCAGCTCCGAGCCTTGCGGTGCCCCATGAGCCTTGCACTACCCCACTAGTTTCACTCTGACTCTAGGTCTATGAATCCCTAGGCAAAATCAACATGAAAGGAGAAAACACACAAGCGATGCTGTGAATTACTCTGGCACTTTGAAACCCACTTACGAGATTAAAAAACTCTAATAATTTTATTAAAATGTCCCACTCAGTGGGACTCAGGTTCCCCTCAATGAGGCCTTGAATCCAACACGCTCTTTAAATTGACTAGAGTCTTATGGACCTGTCCCACTTAGGCAATTTTTAGGTGACAGCCGGCGACTGTCAAAGCAGGTCGCCGAAAAACCGGCGACTGGACTAATGGGCCTGTCCCACTTAGGCAAATTTTTAGGCGACTGCCGGCGAATCCAACAATGGAATTCACCAAAGTCAGCACCGGCGACATTTACGTCACCTGGCGACAACCTTCGACAACCTGGTGACAACCTACGACTCTTTGGGCGACTGTGGAGACGACTCACGGCCAAACAGGCAACACCCCGGCAACCATGTGGCAACAGCCTAGCCGCCTGTAAACATAGAAACATAGAAATTAGGTGCAGGAATAGGCCATTCGGCCCTTCGAGCCTGCACCGCCATTCAATATGATCATGGCTGATCATCCAACTCAGTATCCCGTGCCTGCCTTCTCTCCATACCCTCTAATCCCCCTAGCCACAAGGGCCACAACTAACTCCCTCTTAAATATATCCAATGAACTGGCCTCAACTACACTCTGTGGCAGAGAGTTCCAGAGACCCACCACTCTCTGTGTGAAAAAATTCCTTCTCATCTCGGTCCTAAAGGATTTCCCCCTTATCCTTAAGCTGTGACCCCTTGTCCTGGACCTCCCCAACATCGGGAACAATCTTCCTGCATCTAGCCTGTCCAACCCCTTAAGAATCTTGTAAGTTTCTATAAGATCCCCTCTCAATCTCCTAAATTCTAGAGAGTATAAACCGAGTCTATGCAGTCTTTGTTCATAAGACAGTCCTGACATCCCAGGAATCAGTCTGGTGAACCTTCGCTGCACTCCCTCTATGGCAATAATGTCCTTCCTCAGATTTGGAGACCAGAACTGTACGCAATACTCCAGGTGTGGCCTCACCAAGACCCTATACAACTGAAGTAGAACCTCCCTGCTCCTATACTCAAATCCTTTTGCTATGAAAGCTAACATACCATTGGCTTTCTTCACTGCCTGCTGTACCCGCATGCCTACTTTCAATGACTGGTGTACCATGACACCCAGGTCGCGCTGCATCTCCCCTTTTCCTAATCACCTAATCACCTTTTCCTGTAGTCACCTAAAAAATTGCCTGTGGGACAGGCCCATTATTTTCCCAGCTCATTTTAAACTTACCAGCTTCACTGGAAAATATATTATCATACTGTATGTTAAAATATACCTTAAAACGTGTATTAAAAATATGTTGGGATAGTAATAATGAATGATGTTCAATCATCTGGGAAATCCGCTAATCTGAACCCATCGAGTCCAGGCCAGTTTATTGGCACCTCACTGTGTTTTGGGCACTAATGACAGATTGGCTAGCCAACAAGAGAGGGGATATAAATGTGTCGGAAGGAACTGCAGACACACCGCAGTTGGACACAAAATGTTGGAGTAACTCAGAGGGACAAGCAGCATCTCTTTTTTTTTTGTTTGTTTATTTTTGTTAGAAGTCAGTACAATAGTGTGGTACTTGGGTACCTAATACATACATACATATTTCCATTCTTGTACAACTCCGTATTTTTGATTTAATAATAAAAGAACAGTGGGAGAAAAAAGAAATACAGAGTGTGGGAATAGATAGACAAGCGAGTAGACACAGATAGCAAAAGAAATAAAGGACAGAGATGAGAAGCTGAAAAGATTGAAATAGAAGGAGAAAGTAAAGAAAAGAGAGATTAGGAGAGATCTACCTATTTCGTATTTTTGCCCATCCGTCACCCGGTTCTAAACCATTTAATTTCTAAGGTTATGTTACGTACCATATGCTTGTAAAAAGTTGATAAAAAGGAGACCAAGTCTTTGAGAATTGGTCTACTTTGCCTAGTAGGAGGAATCTCATTTCTTCAAGATGAAGCGTTTCAGACATGTTTGAAATCCACATTTTGAATGTTGGCGTGGTTGCGTTTTTCCAAAACTTGAGTATAATTTTTTTGCTGTTATTAGACCGTAATTAAGAAAAGCTTCTTGGAATATAGTTAGTTTACTTCCCTCTTCCATTGATCCAAAGATAATCAGTTCTGTATTGGGGTTCAATTTTGTGTTAAATAGTTTTGTAAAAATTCCAAAAATTTCATTCCAAAATTTATACAGTTTTATACAAGAGACAAAGGAATGTGAAATAGTGGCATTTTGAGTTAGACATTTGTCGCAGATGGGGGAAACATTTGAAAATATTTTATTCAGTCTAGTTTTAGAATAATATAATCTATGTAAAATTTTAAATTGAATTAGGTTATGTCTTACATTAATTGAACATTTATTTACATATAATACATTTTTTCCCATCTATCATTAGGATTTTTTTATCAATAACTCTTGTTCCCAGTCCCTTCTAAACAAGCAGCATCTCTGGAGAGAGAGAATGTGTGACGTTTTGGGTCGCGACCCTTTTTCAGACTGAGTCAGGGGAGAGGGGAAACAAGGGATATGGAAGGGAAACTTAAAATTCCCCAATATAACAACCTTATTAGTCTTTGTAGGAAAGAACTGCAGATGCTGGTTTAAATCGAAGGTAGAGACAAAATGCTGGAGTAACTCAGCGGGACAGGCAGCATCTCATTCCTTCTCATAATATGTGTAAGAAGGAACTGCAGACGCTGGTTTACACCGAAGATAGACGCTGAAGAAAGGTCTCAACCCGAAACGTCACCCATTCCTTCTTCCCAGAGATGCTGCCTGTCCCGCAGAATTATCTATTTCTCCTTTCCTTCTTTCCAGAGATGCTGCCTGTCCCGCTGAGTTACTCCAGCATTTTGGGTCTCTCCTTATCAGTCTTGCAGCTGCCTGCAATCTCTTATTTCAGTATAAAGACCGAGCAGCCTTGTATTTGTGGGAGCTGAGTGAAGGAGATGGACTCGAAATCTTTGCTCCAAGTAGTTTGTTGGAATACAGGATTGTGAATTAAATACTATGCCCGCACACCACCACACCAAACCAAATTACAGTTACTCATGCTATCAGTTTCCATGTATTTTGCTGCTAAAAGCTGTACAAAGTGCTGGAGTAACTCAGCGGGACAGGCAGCATCTCTGGAAAGAAGGAATGGGTGACGTTTCGGGTCAAGACCCTTCTTCAGTGTCCATCTTCAGTGTAAACCAGCATCTGCAGTTCCTTCCTTCACATATCATTAGCTGTGCACTCTTTTACTGTAATTACGATCGCAACAGGTAACTCAGCGGGACAGGCGGCATCTCTGGAGAGAAGGAATGGGTGACGTTTCGGGTTGTGACATTTCTTCAGTGTCTGTCTTAGGGTAATTATTTTGGCTGAGTCAATGAATACTTTGTATGATACGTTTTCCATTAGAAAATGATTTAATTCCATTTATTTTTCATACAATGAAGAATACATAACCTGACCCTAATCACTAATGATTCATTGAAACTTGAGTCACAAGAAAACAAAGAACCTGCTTGCAATTGCCAAGTCTTTCAGCAAAGATTCACCGAGGCATTTGAGTATTTTGCTTTGATGAGAGGCAATGTTGATTTAAAAATCTGAAATGTTTCAAAATACATTTTTTTTTTCAATCTACCCAGTTACAGGTCCGCAACAAACAGCAAATTCTCAATTTTGTGTAATTGACACAAGAAACATTTCAAAAATTATTTCTGCAGTTGTTGCTGCTTGTTTTCAGTTAGTTAGCGACCTACTCATACATTGACACACTTTCTACATATAGTACATTACAGTTTATATGCTGTAGAATGCCGTCGGTGTCACAAAGACATCCATATGAAGCTTTCAGAGCCTATTTCTTTCCCTCCTAGACCAATGCAGTTCTACTACCTTTGCTTACCCGAAGCTTACGTGACAGTTTTCTGTAAATATTGCGAATATTTGCTTTTTTCAACCCGCGCATTAGTCCTTTAACAGTGTCCACATGAGGATTTTCAATTTTCCATTGTTTCAGCTGAAGGAAGGTGCGTATTTGGCCTGCCTTTGTCCTCTGCACCCGTTGGAAGTGTTGAGTAGTGGCCCCCTTCCCAGGCAAGCTCTCCAGCAGCATTTTCAGCTCCTTCGAAGTCAGTTTCTGACGGGCGATAAATTTAAACATGGCTTCATCGCACAGCGCAATATCTGAGGGAAAAACAGAAAATGTGTTGAAGATGACCATTATCGAGCAACCTCTAAATGATATGTCCCAACCACAAATTTGGGATTGTAGCTTTAAGGGCCTGTCCCACCAGCATGCGACCTGCATGCGGCAAGCACGTCCAAACCGGAATCGGGGGCCGCGCGGAGGTCGGGTGAGTGACGTGAAGTTGGAGAAGTTGGAGCGAAGTCCGCTGGTAGTTCGCAAGGACAGAGAGAGTCACGGAGCCACACACAGAGAGGGTCACGGAGGCACACACAGAGGGGGTCACGGGGGCACATAGAGAGGGTCACGGAGGCACACACAGAGAGGGTCACGGAGGCACATAGAGAGGGACACACAGAGAGGGTCACAGAGGCACACACAGAGAGGGTCACGGAGGCACATAGAGAGGGACACACAGAGAGGGTCACAGAGGCACACACAGAGAGGGTCACGGAGGCACATAGAGAGGGACACACAGAGAGGGTCACAGAGGCACACACAGAGAGGGTCACGGAGGCACATAGAGAGGGACACACAGAGAGGGTCACGGAGGCACATAGAGAAGGACACACAGAGAGGGTCACGGAGGCACATAGAGAGGGACACACAGAGAGGGTCACGGAGGCACATAGAGAGGGACACACAGAGAGGGTCACGGAGGCACATAGAGAGGAACACACAGAGAGGGTCACAGAGGCACACACAGAGAGGGTCACGGAGGCACATAGAGGGGGACACACAGAGAGGGTCACGGAAGCACACACAGAGAGGGTCACAGAGGCACACACAGAGAGCGTCACGGAGGCACACAGTGAGGGACACACAGGCATGCAGAGAGGGTCACGGAGGCAAACACAGAGAGGGTCACGGAGGCACGACGTCGAGGCGGTGTGTACGGTGTCGAGGCGGCTGCGGGCCGACAAGCCGTTGCCGCGCGGTATTTTTGAACATGGTCCGTTTTTCGGAGCCCCGCGTGATGTCGGGACCAGCTCCGCACAATTCCGCACGGCTCCGGCGATCGAAGTGGGACCGGCCCCGCGAGGCCGTACGGCTCAAGCGACCACGTTAGGTGGCGCCCGCCGCATGGAGCCTTTACTATTCTGATGAGCAGGTCTTCAGCGGACTTGAAGATAGACACAAAAAGCTGGAGGAACTCAGTGGGTCAGACAGCATCCCTGGAGAAAAGGAATAGGTGATGGTTTGGGTCGTCCTATGCATTTCCTATGCATTTCAGTGGACTTGACATCATATAGAAAAAGCAAGAAGAGGATTGGCAGCCAAATTAACAAAAAACATTACAACTTACATTACATTTTACTTAGACGGCCCTTTAAAGTTTGTGAATATAAATGACAGCCAGGAAGGAAAAGCTTGTAATGGGATTAAGCTAAGCAAGGCTGGAAAAGTGACTCAGTAGCATTGAATTTGATGTTCCTTGAAACCAAAGCCGCGAGGTCGAGTCAGGCTGGTGATGGGCCAGACCTCTGACCACAAAGGAGGAACCGGCGTGTGTGGGGGGGGGTGGGGTGGGGGGGGGGGGGGGGGGGTGGCGAGTACATAGGGCCACCAGGCAGTGGGAAAATAGGAGGTATGAGTACTTTTTATAACTTTGTATACAAAAACTGCGCTCAGCTAGGTACAAGTGACAATGAAGTATCATCATCAAAGGGTGAACGATGACCTTTGAAGAAGGGTCTCGACCCGAAACGACACCCATTCCTTCTATCCTTCTATCCTTCCTTCTATCTCAGCCTGTCCCGCTGAGTTACTGCAGCTTTTTGGCGGACTGAGCAGAGGGGTTCAGCGGAAAAGGATCGCCGAGCCTGCGCTTGGTTTCGCCGCTATATAGGAGTCCACACCTGGAACAGCGGATACAGTAGATGAGGTTGGAGGAGGTGCAAGTGAACATCTGCCTCACCTGAAAGGACTGTCGGGTTCCTTGGACAGATTCGAGAAAGGAGGTATGGGGACAGGTGTTGCATTTCCTGTTGTTGCAGGGGAAGGTACCTGGGGTGGAGGTGGTTTGGTTGGGAAGGGATGAGTTTCCCGGCTGCCAAACACTTTAACTCCCCCTCCCATTCCCACACTGACCTTTCTGTCCTGGGCCTCCTCCATTGTCAGATTGAGGCCCAGCACAAATTAGAGGAACAGCCCCTCATATTTTGCTTGGGCAGCTTACAACCCCAGCGGTATGAACATTGACTTCTCTAACTTCAAGTAACCCTTGCTTTCCCTCTCTTTCCATCCCTCCCCATCCCAGTTCTCCCACCAGTCTGACTGTCCCCCTAATGTGTATCTGTTTGCCTTGTTGTCACCTTCTCCTAATGAACAATGGCCTGTTCATCATGTTCCCTGACCTTCATCTCTGTTGATCTCTTACCCTTCCTTATCTCTGTCACTCCCTCTCCCCTGACGCTCATTCTGAAGAAGGGTCACAACCAGATACATCACCTGTTCCTTCTCTCCAGAGATGCTGCCTGTCCCGCTGAGTTACTCCAGCATTTGCTGTCTATCTTTGGTGCAAACCAGCATCTGTAGTTCCTTCCCACACAATATCATCATGCACACTACACAGCGAGATCCCGTTACCAAACCTCTAGTCCTACTTTCTCGGGATATTAATACATGACCAAGAAATTCAATGTTGTCTGTAAAACAGCTAGGGGAAAGGGTACTGGATGGGGTTGCCATGGTTATCACGCCCAATAAGGGACAATAGGCGGCGTGCCCGGCTAGTACGGGACAGTTGGCAACCCTACGCACAACTGGTGCGCATAAGGGCGCCTGTGATTGGATGTCAGGTGAATCACTCGTGCGTGGCATCAACAGCACATGCAACACGCACGCATGTACGCACGCACGCTGTTGTATCAGTTCTAGGATCTGTCTGTAAGTGTACCCTCAGGTGATTACAGAGTACAGATGCTCCTCGACTTAAGGCCCTGTCCCACGGTACGAGTTCATTCCAAGAGCTCTGATTCGAACTCGGAGATATACGGTAATGGCCACTCATCGGTACTCGGGGCTCTCGTGGACATTTTTCAACATGTTGAAAAATCTTCACGAGTCTTCCCGTGCTTACCTGCCGTTAGCGAGTCTTTCCGAGTACCTGCCGTTAGCGTAACAAGCCGCTAAAAGACGTCCCCGAGCTCCGACGCACCCGCTATGTTCATTCTCCGTGCTTACAACGAGTTTAATTTTTTTAAAGTCGGGAGATCTCTTGGAATGAATTCGTACCGTGGGACAGGGCTTTTACGATCCTTCGACTTGCGATATACACTTATGGGGTGGGGGGAAACTAACCCGGAGAATGAAAACCCACAAGCACCTGGTGGCCCAACCCCGAACACTCTGGTGATAGTAGGTTACGTGTATTAAATGCAATATTTTTTATTTACGATGGGTTTATCGGAACGTAACCCCATCGTAAGTTGAGGAGCAGCTGTAGTAGCAGTCAAATACGGGACAAGGGTGGTCCCCTATGGGACAAACAAATTTATCCCAATGTACGAGATGTCCCGGCTAATACGGGACAATTGGCAACCTTGAAGCAGCAGATGGAGAACATCACGCAGATATCCATATGTGGCTCTGGTTGCTTCGTGGAAGAAGCTGATCTGTTCCTCGGAGGACACCACAATAGACAATAGACAATAGACAATAGACAATAGACAATAGGTGCAGGAGTAGGCCATTCAGCACTTCGAGCCAGCACCGCCATTCAATGTGATCATGGCTGATCATCCCCAATCAGTACCCTGTTCCTGCCTTCTCCCCATATCCCCTGACTCCGCTATTTTTAAGAGCCCTATCTAGCTCTCTCTTGAAAGTATCCAGAGAACCTGCCTCCACTACTCTCTGAGGCAGAGAATTCCACAGTGCTGTTACTTGGCACAGAGGGAGGCAGACAGTATGATGTAATGTCCCAGCTCAATGTGAATCCGACTCAATGCAAAATCAAGGTTAATCATTTCCTGCCGATCCCTTTATTATAAAGCGTAACTTTGTGGTTATGTATCATGGACGGTATCTCTCATTCATCTGTGAGTGATTTGCTTCATGATGGTCGCAGAAAGTACCTGAGCTAAATTTAAAAATGCTCTCGATGTTAATTTAACAGTTTCAATGAGACAAGTGGAACTTCAATTCTTTAGAAGGAATTTTCCGAAGAAACAATGCAGATTGTAACAAGTTGTCATTGTATCAAATCATGTAATGGTCCAGAGATGATGTGATATGAATGACTGCTTTATATCCCTGAATGTCGACAAGGGTCGGTTTACCTTTCTCCATTGGCGGATCCAAGCACTCTAAGGATGAAGCATCTCTCTTCTCACATGGTCGGCACACGTTATCCTGAAATGCATCGCCCTGAAGAACTTGTTTCAAGCCAAGCAGTGAGCAATTGGTGTGCTTTAGACAGGGGTATATGGCAGAGTTATTAATGGAGAAGAACCCATCGGGACACTGCCTGCACTCTGTATTGATGAAAGGCGTCCCTGGGGGGAGAGAAAGGGAAAGTTGTAAAGATGCAGGCAAGAATTGCAATTCATATTGCCAGACCAGGTCATCAACTCGATGAAAGACGCTCTTTGGTCAGCCCAAGCTTTGTTGATGCTGCAGCGTTGGTTCACAATGTTAATTCCCGGGATGGCGGGACTGTCCTATGCTGAGAGAATGGAGCGGCTGGGCTTGTATACTGGAATTTAGAAGGATGAGAGGGGATCTCATTGAAACATATAAGATTATTAAAGGTTTGGACACGCTAGTGGCAGGAAACATGTTCTCGATGTTGGGGGAGTCCAGAACCAGGGGCCACAGTTTAAGAATGAGGGGTAAGCCGTGTAGAATGGAGATGAAGAAGCAATTTTTCACACAGAGAGTGGTGAGTCTGTGAAATTTTCTGCCTCAGACGGCGGTGGAGGCCGGTTCTCGGGAAACTTTCAAGAGAGAGCTAGATAGGGCTCTTGAAAATAACGGCGTTAGGGGGTATGGGGAGAAGGCAGGAATGGGGTACTGATTGGGAACGATCAGCCATGATCACATTGAATGGCGGTGCGGGCTTGAATAGGTACTCCTGCACCTATTGTCTATTGTCTATTGTCTACAGCAGAGCGAGATGTCCGTCGGGGAATGTTGCCGACTGGCCCGCTGCAGACTGCAGGAGTACGTGCTGAGGGACGCACTGAAGCTCGGTGCAGCCAATGCCAGGGCTCTGTGGGGGAGGGCCACAGTCTAGGGTCCTTCCGCTGCTGGACATGGGCGGGCAGGGTGTGGTGGAGATGCCCCTCAAAATAAGGGAAGGGATTTCATGCCAGGGAGCCACATGAGTGGCAAGGGTGGGGGTAAAAAATTGTGAAAACACTACATTATGAAGCATTGATTGCATGTATAGTCTCTGTAAAAGTCAGAACAATCTGTACAGTACCTATCTTGTATATATTTTTTATTCAGAATGAAGTTCATTTTGAATTTTTTTAAATGTTAGGGAATGGGGGATAAAATAATCTGTAAGAATTAGTAGTCATGGTTTTGATTTTCCTTAGATAGTAAATGCAGTCGGGAAATCTGCAGAAATAATATTATCCAGCAAGTGGATACAATGTGAAGGAAGGAACTGCAGATGCTGGTTTACACCGAAGATAGACACAAAATGCAGGAGTAACTCAGCGGGACAGGCAGCATCCCTGGAGAGAAGTCTGGTTGACGTTTTGTGTCGAGACCCTTCTTCAGTGGAAGGAATGTTTGTGGGGAATTGGAGAAATGGGAAGTAGGAATGTACTTCGACTTCAAGAGTAAGGTATTGGTTAGGACAAGGGCAGAGGATTTTCCATTGAAAAATGGTGTGTTCCTTTTAATATGGGACAGCTGCCAACACTGACAGAGACTCTCCAGGAATGCTGCCTGCTCCTCCAGTGGACTGTGGCCAGGGAGTCTCCCATGAGCACAGTGTCTGCATGTCAACACCTTGGAGAAGCCTCCAATGCAGGCGCAGGCTGGTGCCTGCCCTGCCTCTTCCAGTGAGCCGATGCAGAAGCAGATAAAGTCTGCCCTTGTGTAGTAGAAAGCAGCATTCAATTCCTCAATGCAGATGTGATATGTGGCATATAACTGGCTGGAATGTGTCGGAAGGAATTGCAGATGCTGGTTTAAACTGAAGATAGACACAAAAAGTTGGGGTAACTCAGCGGGTCAGACAGCATCTCGGAGGAAAAGGAATAGTTGACATTTCGGATCGGAAGAAGGGTCTCGACCCGAAAGGTCTCCTATTCCTTTTCTCCGGAGATGCTGTCTGACCCGCTGTGTTACTCCAGCATTTTGTGTCTAACTGGCTGGGATGATCCTCCAAGGAGGAGAGAGGGTAATTTGAAGGTTTCTGAAGGTATCAGCGGTGGCTGGGAGATGCCTTTAGCACTTCTGTGTTGACCATGAGGTCTAGAACTACAGCTGCTCCTCGACCTACGATGGGGTTACGTTCTGATAAACCCATCGTAAATCGAAAATATCGCTAGTCGAAAACGCATTTAATACAATGTGATCACGTGACCGGAAGTGACGCGCGGCTCGCCGCCATTGCCGAGTGTTTGCACCATCGTAAAGTCGAGATATCGTAAATCGGGGAGCATCTGTAATGGGCACTTTTAGCTAGGTTTGGTGTTTGATGAGGCAAGCAAAGGTTAGAGTTCATGCTGCTAGCATGCAGGGCGTGCAAATTATTTATTCCATCAAAATCTGTCATTGTTGACAATATCACCAAGTAATTCTGCTGAGCGTTTGACGGCACTGGGCCTACATTCGCTGGAGTTTAGACGAATGAGGGGGGACCTCACTGAAATGTACAGAATAGTGAAAGGCTTGGATAGAGTGGGTGTGGAGAGAATGTTTCCACTAGTGGGAGAGTCTAGGACTAGAGGTCATAGCCTCAGAATTAAAGGACGTTCTTTTGGGAAGGAAATGAGAAGAAATGTCTTTAGTCAGAGGGTGGTGAATCTATGGATATCTTTGGCAAAGAAGGCTGTGGAGGCCAAGTCAATAGATATTTTTAGGGTAGAGATAGATAGATTCTTGATTAGTACTGGTATCAGGGGAGAAGGCAGGAGAATGGGGTTAGGAGGGAGAGATAGATCCGCCACTATTGAATGGCGAAGTAGACTTGATGGGCCGAATGGCCTAATTCTACTATTGCTTATGATCTTATGATCTCTTTTCACCTTTTTCTCTGAAGAGAATTCCAGCACCTCCGTTTTCTCCGCAATTATGAAATGACATATTTTGCATTGATCATTTGGTGGGAAAGAGTAAAGGGCCTGTCCCACTGTACGTGGTCATTCAAGAGCTCTCCCGAGTTTTAAAAAAAAATCAAACTCATGGTGAGGATGTAGAATGTACGTAGCGGCTATGTCGGAGCTCGTGGACGTCTCATAGCGCCTCGTAATGCTAACGGCAGGTACTCGGGGAAACGCGGTTACTCGTGACGTTTTTTCAGCTCTGTGAAAAATGTCCACGAGAGCCCCGAGTGCCTACGAACGGCTATTACCGTAATTCTCCGAATTCGAATCAGGGGAAACTCGGGAGAACTCTTGAATTACCTCATACAGTGGGACAGGGCCTTTATGAAGAGTCATAATGAATAATCTGCATGCACAATGGGACTTACAGAGGGACTTTCTGGCTTCATATTTTTATGGGGGAAATAGACATTTTATTTTGATGATGTGTTCATAGCCAGAAATCTGTGCAATTCAAATAAACTTTAATCCACATGAAAAATAATACATGTTAATGGGAAGAAATATTGAGGTTAAAATCATCCGTTTCAGAAGTGACTTACCGAGCTTTTTTACACCAAATCCTGGTGGGCATTCAAAGTGCTTTAAGCAGAATTCAAACTCAAAGTAGCGGCCTTGAACACATTCACACACACGGTTGTGTGTGCGGTTGCATTCGTGTTTAACATACTGATACTCTTTGCAAAACACATTGCAATACTGGCATTCACCAAGGGAGTTCCAGTATGCTGTGTAGTGTGAATCTGGGCAAGGTGTGCATTCAGTCCTCTTCGATGCATTGCAGTGGCTCTTCCGGTAGGTACCAGGGGGGCATTGCTCACAGATGTGAGACTGAGATAACTCATCATCCCAGTACCGGTAGCGATGAGTAAACGTCAATTCCAGTTTGTTACGGTGATCCTGTAGTGAAACTCGAGGAACTGATAGAAGAGATACAATGGAGAGCTGAAAAGAAAAATAAAGAGGATTGTAAGGGCCCATCATAGTAAACTTCAACGGGACATTTGTCACAAGTTAGACACCAAAAGCTGGAGCCACTCAGTGAGTCAGCCAGCATCACTGGACAAAAGGAGAGGAGACATTTCGGGTCAAGTCTGAAGAAGGGTTTCGCCCCGAAACCTCACTTATTCCTTTTCTCCAGAGATGCTGTCTGACTCACTGTGTTTTCCAGCTTTTTGTGTATCTTCGGTTTAAACTAGTATCTGCAGTTCCTTCATCAAAGATGGTCTCTTCTGACAAATGTATACAAATTGCAGAGTGCTGAAGTAAATATTGCAGTAGAAACTGTCACCGGGATTGCTCTTAAAGCGTTTCCACTTGCTTTGCTATCAGGTTACTGCAAAACCTGCCAAGAGGCAGATCTCTATCTGATTCATGCTGATTTATTTATCTTTCAAGTCATTGCAAAGGGAAACCTCATGGACATGTACTGACTCAAACCTACAGTATTTACACAACGGCCCAATAACTAAATGGCAATAACAACTTTAGAAATTGCAGGGAGCGGTGTCTCTATTATTGATTACAACTGTCTACCTGACTGTAACCCTATCCTTCAACATGAACAATTAAAAATCATGTTCCGTATTATCAACCAGCCTTACTTTTCTGTAGGTCTTGTGTAGGAAGCAACTGCAGATGCTGGCTTAGACCATAAATAGACAGAAAATGCTGGAGTAACTCAGCGGGACAGGCAGCATCCCTGGACAGAAGGAACGGGTGACGTATTGGGTTGTGACCCTTCTTCAGACTGAGCATCAGGGGAGAGAGGGTGACAGAGATAAGGAAGGGTAAGAGTTCAACAGAGATGAAGGTCAGGGAATATGATGAACAGACCATTGTTCACTAGGAGAAGGTGACAACAAGGCAAACAGGTACAAATTAGGGGGACAGTCAGACTGGTCAGAGAACTGGGATGGGGGAGGGATGGAGAGAGAGGGAAAGCAAGGGTTACTTGAAGTTAGAAACGTAGAAACATAGAAACATAGAAATTAGGTGCAGGAGTAGGCCATTCGGCCCTTCGAGCCTGCACTGCCATTCAATATGATCATGGCTGATCATCCAACTCAGTATGCGTACCTGCCTTCTCTCCATACCCTCTGACCCCCTTAGCCATGTTCATGTTCGGTATGAAGTCAATGTTCATACCGCTGGGGTGTAAACAGCCCAAGCAAAATATGAGGTGCTGTTCCTCCAATATGCGCTGGGCCTCAATCTGACGGTGGAGGAGGCCCAGGGCAGAAAGGTCAGTGTGGGAATGGGAGGGGGAGTTGAAGTGTTTGGCAACCGGGAAAGTGTTTAGTAACTCGTCCCTTCCCACCCAATGCACCCCCACCCCAGGTACCTTCCCCTGCAACCACAGAAGATGCAACACCTGTCCCTATACCTCCTCCCTCGACTGTCCAAGGACCCCGACAGTCTTTTCAGGTGAGGCAGAGGCTCACTTGCACCTCCCCCAACCTTATCTACTGTATCTGCTGTTCCAGGTGTGGACTCCTATATATCGGCGAGACCAAGCGCAGGCTCGGCGAACATTTCGCTGAACACATCCGCTCAGTCCCCCTAAATCTACCTGATCTCCCGGTTGCTAAACACTTTAATTCTCCCTCCCATTCCCACACAGACCTTCCTGTCCTGGGCCTCCTCCACTGTCAGAGTGAGGCCCAGCGCAAATTGGAGGAACAGCACCTCATATTTCGCTTGGGCAGCTTACACCCCAGCGGATTGAACATTGACTTCTCCAACTTCAAGTAGACCTTGCTTTCCCTCTCTCTCCATCTCTCCCCCATCCCAGTTCTTCCATAGAGTCTGAAGAAGGGTCTCGACCCGAAACGTCGCCTATCTCCTTCGCTCCTTAGATGCTGCTGCACCCGCTGAGTTTCTCCAGCTTTTTGTGTAACCTTCCATCAGGCTGACTGTCCCTCTGATTCCATTTTATCTCTGTTTATTGTCACCTTCTCCTAGCTAACGATGGTCTATTCATCATTTTCCTTAACCTTCATCTCTTTTGATCTCTTACACATCCTTTTCTCTGTAACTCTCTCTCCCCTGAGGCTCAGTCGGAAGAAGGGTCTTGATCTGAACCATCACCCATTTCTTCTGTCAAGAGATGCTGCCTGTCCCGGTGAGTTACTCCAGCATTTTGTGTCTATCTTGCTTTAGGTCTTTCCCCTTTCCGCCTTCCGCAGAGCCGCTCCCTCCGCAACTCCCTGGTCAACGCATCCCTTCCCACCTAAACCACCCCTTCCCCAGGCACTTTACCCTGCAACACCTGTCCCTATACCTCCTCCTTCGACAATGTCCGGGAACCGCAACAGTCCTTTCAAGTTTGGCAGAGGTTCACTTGCACCTCCTCCAACCTCATCTACTGTACCCGTTGTTCAAGGTGTGGGCTCTTATGCATCGGCGAGACCAAACGTAGACTGGGCGATCGTTTCGCTGAACACCTTCGCTCAGTCCACCTGTACTCTAATTCCCCCTCCCATTCCGACAATGACTTTTCTGTCCTAGGTCTCCTCCTGGAGGGACAGCATCTCATATTTTGCTTGAGCCACATGCAATTAGCAGTATGAATATTGAAGGTAGACACAAAATGCTGGAGTAACTCAGCGGGACAGGCAGCATCTCTGGAGAGAAGGAATGGGTGACGTTTCGGGTCGAGACCCTTCTTCAGACTCAAAAGCCTGGAGAACATATCTCTTTATTTAAAATTAATTAAATAACTCATTTTATTTCAAAAATAAACGTTTTCCTTGAAATGCAAAGTGCATTGATTTTTTATATTCATAGTGTCATTTGGTGCTCTGCATTTGGAGAGAACACATTGCGCATGCTAGCACCATTGTCTGACATGAGGCCTCTCCTGGCCGATTACAAAACCTCTAGCACTTAAGAGGTTTTCACCCCCCCCCCCCCCTCCTTACCCCCCGACCACTGTTTAGCAGCAGAAGGAATTTCATTGTCTGTGACTCTTTTCACCTCTGAAGAAGGGTCTCGACCCGAAACGTCGCCTATCTCCTTCGCTCCTTAGATGCTGCTGCACCCGCTGAGTTTCTCCAGCTTCTTGTGTAACCCTCGATTCTCCAGCATCTGCAGTTCCTTCTTTAACACTCTTTTCACCTCGCCCACAGCTAACAATGGCTAGTTTCCTTTATTATCGTAAATTTTTTGCGCATCTTTCATTAATTTGTTCTATACCTAAATACACCTGTCAATAACCCTTGTTTCCTTTTTCCCCTGATTCTCAGCCTGAAGAAGGGTCTCGACCCGAAACAGCACCCATTCCTTCTCTCCAGAGATGCTTTCTGTCCCGCTGAGTTACTCCAGCTTTTTGAAAAGAAAATCCTCTCTTTTCTTTGTCGTATCGCTGCTAAGTGGAATGTATTTCTAAGCTTGTAAAAATGACAACATAATTATACCCATAGCGACCAATTTGAAATATACGCAGCCAACATTATCCTGATTCATGATTTTCCAATTTTGGCAGAATCGGATTACTTATGATGCCTCATGTATTTTCCTAGAAGTGGCATTAATACACCAAATGACACATTAATACTTGAAATACTTGAGTGGAAGCTTTAAATTCAATATAATTCTGGTTTAATAATGTAAGCGGTTTAATTATATATCTGTATCATTCTTTGGTCACTGTTTAAATCTGAGGAAGGACATTATTGCCATAGAGGGAGTGCAGCGAAGGTTCACCAGACTGATTCCTGGGATGTCAGGACTGTCTTATGAACAAAGACTGCATAGACTCGGTTTATACTCTCTAGAATTTAGGAGATTGAGAGGGGATCTTATAGAAACTTACAAGATTCTTAAGGGGTTGGACAGGCTAGATGTAGGAAGATTGTTCCCGATAATGGGGAGGTCCAGGACAAGGGGTCACAGCTTAAGGATAAGGGGGAAATCCTTTAGGACCAAGATGAGAAGGAATTTTTTCACACAGAGAGTGGTAGGTCTCTGGAACTCTCTGCCACAGAGGGTAGTTGAGGCCAGTTCATTGGCTATATTTTAAGAGGGCGTTAGATGTGGCCCTTGTGGCTAAGGGGATCAGAGGGTATGGAGAGAAGGCAGGTACGGGATACTGAGTTGGATGATCAGCCATGATCATATTGAATGGCGGTGCAGGGTCGAAGGGCCGAATGGCCTACTCCTGCACCTAATTTCTATGTTTCTATGTTTAATCAAAACAGTAAGACTTCCTGCTTACGTGAGCATTTGGCTATTTATAGCATGAAACTGCCCTTAAAAAATAGTTGACATTTAATAAAATCTCGGTGTGTGGTACTGGGTCACTTGCATGTACACGTTTAGAATTGCTCTCTTTAAACAAAGCCCCCGTTCCCCCAACAGTTTTTAATTGATTTGTGCACATATATTTGGAGAATTTAACAATTCCTTCCTTGTTCAGAACATGTGTTCTTCCTCAAAAAGAATAACTGATTTTGTTTAAACACTTCCTCTGTGACTAATCTCCAAACTAACAGATCACTTCTCCAGCTTAGGGTCTGATAAACTGTCTGTGTTCTTTCTTCAGTCTGGGCAAACTAAGATGGCAGCTGTACTGTGTTTGTTTTCTCCCACTAAAAAGAGAGCAGCATTTCCTGAGCTATAGGGAGTAGTTGGCCAGACTAGGACTTTCATCATCATCATCATCATCATCGGTCACTCAAAACAAGCATGACTGTCCTCTCCTCTCCATCGGGTCGTCTACTTGTGGGTCTGCAGAGGCCGATCTGCGACCCACACACCTTGGTGCAATGTGGGCAGTGGAGACTGGCGGTGGTTGGTAGTCGTCGAGCCCCCTTCTCTCTCTCCTTACGGTGCTGTCGCTTTGTCTCTGCGACACCGCGTAGTTCCATTTCGTGACGTGCAGCTCCTTCCTGCACGGATTTTCTCCAGGAGCGCCTGTCCAGTGCAATGTGCTCCCAGTTGCTCGATGTGATGTGGAATTTCTTCAGACTGTTCTTGATGTTGTCCTTGAAGCGTTTCTTTGGCCCGCCGACCTTCCTTCAAACGAGAGTACAGGATTTGTTTAGGGAGACGTGTGTTGGACATGCGGATGACATGGCCAGTCCATTGAAGTTGCATTGTTGTGGTGGTGATGCTGGTCATGTTGGCTTCCTCCAGAACCATATAACCATATAACCATATAACAATTACAGCACGGAAACAGGCCTTCTCGGCCCTTCCAGTCCGTGCAGACCATTTATTTTCCCCTAGTCCCATCTACCTGCACTCAGACCATACCCCTCCATTCCCTTCCCGTCCATATACCTATCCACTTCACTTTTCAATGTTAAAATCGATCCTGCCTCCACCACTTCTGCTGGAGGCAGAAGTTGATGTTGGTGCATTTACTTTATTCCTTGGAGCACAGGAGGCTGATGGGTGATCTTATAGAGATGTATAAAAGATGGGTTTACCATGAGGGAAATAGATAGGATGAATTACCCAGATTAGGGGAATCACAAACTAGTGACCATACATTTAAGGTGAGAAGGGAAAGATTTAACTGTAACCTGAAAGGCATTTTTTTCACACAGAGGGTGGTAGGTGTATGAAACAAGTGGAAGTAGTTGAGGCAGGTACAATAACAATATTTAAAAGACATTTGGACAGGTTAATTAATCGAGGTTTGGATTTGGGCCAGGCATGGGCAAATGGAGACAAGCTTGGATGGGGCATCTTGTAATAGAGTGGAAACAGGCCAACTTCAGCCCAACTTGCCCACACCGTACAACATGTCCCAGCTTCACTAGTCCCACCTGCCTGCGTTTGGCCCATATCCCTCCAAACCTGTCCTATCCATGTACCTGTTTCTTAAACGTTGCAACAATCCCAGCCTCAACTACCTCCTCTTGCAGCTCATTCCAAACACCCACCACCGTTTGTGTGAAAAAGTTATCCCTCAGATTCCTATTAAATCTTTTCCCCTTCACCTTAAACCTATGTCCTCTGGCCCTCAATTCCCCTACTCTTGGATGAGTTGGCCAAAAAGGCCATTTTCCCATGCTGTCTGTGACACAATGACTCCTCTTCGGGCTGAAGTAAAGATCCTGTGCTAAGTGACTTAATTAATGTCTTTGTCTGTGGGGCCAACTGCAGAAAATTCCTATTGCTTTAATGATGGTAGAATGTCAATCTAATTCAAGTAGAGCTAGAGTTTTGCTGCTGTCAGTAAACATACTAATACAGTAATCGGTATATTTTTGATGTTTACTGCTGTGTTGCAATATTGCACAGAACACAAGGAATTATTTGACAGTAGGTTTCGCAGCAGGTGATGGAGAATGATTCTACCTCAGGTCTCGTCAGTCTGTTTGACAAGAATCCTAGCAGCTTAATTGGTCAATGATGTCAATGGTGGTTGGAAAATTTATGGTGCTTCCCTTTCCACAGGATGCTGCCAAAGCGGAGCATTTCCAGTAGTTTGTGGTTTATTTCATGATGGGCTCTGCTGCATTTCCAGTAGTGACTCTTCAGTATGTCCCGGAAACGGGGATTGGAGTGAGTTATAGAGAACAAGAGTTCCTGTTACTGGAACGGCAAAAGGACACTTTTGCTCCATTTGGCTCTCTACTAGATGAAACTATTCTGTAAGACAAACAATTAAATTGGAAGAAATTGCCTAATCCTGATGAAGGTCCATCGAGTAAGATGGGGCGTGAGAAAAAGGGGCCACAGATTTAGCCACGGAATCATGACTGCTCGGACCATTGCTAAAAAAGGTGTGTTTCGTGCTCATTCAATGGTGAATTGTACACAATTTTTATTCCAGCTCCTGGCTTGTCAAATAATTTCAAAGGCAGCACTCAGGAGAACTCCAGATTGTTCATCTCTTTCTATGCGGTTCCCTGCTCTCTTCACCACACAGAATCTACTGTAAATCGCTTGCAAATTTCCAACATCTTGCAATTTTTCTGTTTTTCCTGTTTAAATAATAACAGTTTCTCACGTGAATTAGAACCACGACCACGTCATATGTTCCTGGAATAATACTGTTCTCTTTAAATGCTCCCCAGACTGACACGACCCAGAAAGAAGTTGTAATTGCATAATATTGTCGAGCAAATCGGTGCAGGAGCTTGACCGCCCCGACACGGAGGGCCCGCCACCGGCTACGGGAGTCAAGACCGTCCCGTCAACGGAAGGCTCGAGCGCGGGAGAACAAAAAAGGGGGAGATTGAACTTTTTTTCTCCTTCCATCAAAGTGAGGAATGTGGAGGAGTCACTGGTGGATGTTTATGTTAAAATGGGTTTTATGTGTTCAGATGCTTTTTATTTGTATGACTGACTTGGCAAATGACATTCCTCGTATTTGCAAAACATACTTGGCTAATAAAGTATGATTATGTTTATGATTAGAGGTAATGACCAATTTTGGAAGTGGAATATACTGGATTGTGTTACCGCAGGAAAATAAAAACATGGGATCAACAAATTCTATTATAAAACCTAATATAACACAAAACATCTTGCACAATTTGGCAAGATGGTGTTCAGAGCAAATAACTTCCTGTGGACTGCTGAAAATGTTATGATGCGATATTAACATAGAAACATAGAAAATAGGTGCAGGAGGAGGCCATTCGGCCCTTCGAGCCAGCACCGCCATTCATTGTGATCATGGCTGATCGTCCCCTATCAATAACCCGTGCCTGCCTTCTCCCCATATCCCTTGACTCCACCAGCCCCTAGAGCTCTATCTAACTCTCTCTTAAATCCATCCAGTGACTTGGCCTCCACTGCCCTCTGTGGCAGAGAATTCCATAAATTCACAACTCTCTGGGTGAAAATGCTTTTTCTCACCTCAGTCTTAAATGACCTCCCCTTTATTCTAATAGAAACATAGAAACATAGAAAATAGGTGCAGGAGTAGGCCATTCGGCCCTTCGAGCCTGCACCGCCATTCAATGTGATCATGGCTGATCATCCAACTCAGTATCCCGTACCTGCCTTCTCTCCATACCCCCTGATCCCTTTAGCCACAAGTGCCACATCTAACGCCCTCTTAAATATAGCCAATGAACTGGCCTCAACTACCTTCTGTGGCAGAGAATTCCAGAGACTCACCACTCTCTGTGTAAAGAATGTTTTCCTCATTTCAGTCCTAAAGGAATTCCCCCTTATCCTTAGACTGTGACCCCTTGTTCTGGACTCCCCCAACATCGGGAACAATCTTCCAGCATCTAGCTTGTCCAACCCCTTAAGAATTTTGTAAGTTTCTATAAGATCCCCCCTCAATCTTCTAAATTCCAGCGAGTACAAGCCGAGTCTATCCAATCTTTCCTCATATGAAAGTCCTGACATCCCAGGAATCAGTCTGGTGAATCTTCTCTGTACCCCCTCTATGGCAAGGATGTCTTTCCTCAGATTTGGAGACCAAAACTGTACGCAATACTCCAGGTGTGGCCTCACCAAAACCCTGTACAACTGCAGTAGAGCCTCCCTGCTCCTATACTCAAATCCTTTTGCTATGAATGCTAACATACCATTTGCTTTCTTCACTGCCTGCTGCACCTGCATGCCTACTTTCAATGACTGGTGTACCATGACACCCAGGTCTCGTTGCATCTCCCCCTTTCCTAATCTGCCACCATTCAGATAATAGTCTACCCTCATGTTTTTGCCACCAAAGTGGATAACCTCACATTTATCCACATTATACTGCATCTGCCATGCATCTGCCCATTCACTCAGCCTATCCAAATCACCCTGCAGCCTCCAAGCATCCTCCTCACACCTAACTATACCCCCCAGCTTGGTATCATCTGCAAATTTGGAGATGTTGCATTGAATTCCCTCGTCCAAATCATTAATATATATTGTAAATATTGTAAATATTGTCATTGACAACCCAAAATGTGCAAAAGTTTCAATTGAACCTACCGTTCTTTGAGCACATTCATGTATCAGGGTATCAATTTAAGTCCAGGGACAGCGATAGAGTTGCTGCCTTACAGCGCCAGAGACCCAGGTTCCATCCTGACTACAGGTGCTGTCTGTACTGAGTTTGTACGTTCTCCCCGTGACCTGCGTGGGTTTTCTTCGAGATCTTTGGTTTCATCCCAAGACATACAGGAATGTAGGTTAATTGGCTTGGGGTAAATGTAAATTGTCCCTAGTGTGTGTAGGATAGTGTTAATGTCGGGGATCATTGGTCAGTATGGACTCAGTGGGCCGAAGGGCCTGTTAACGCGCTGTATCCCTAAACTAAACTAAACTAAAATGGCTGCTAACAATTCCAAATTCACATAAACTGATTTTCATTGTGAGGCCATTACATGCTTATTTCTCAAAGATCTTTTGAACCTGAATGCAAGGAATAGTAAGATTGAACGAGAACTTACCAAGTTTGAAGGTTGATCTTTATTTCATGAGGAGTTGCGGTGAGGGATTTCGTGAAGAGCCCGCCGGCACGCATGCGCGACATTCTTCAAAGCAGCGGTGTGGAATCACAGAAACAACAACAGAAATGACTTGGCATAGTAAGATTTAAAGAGACTCTGATTACCAGCTGAAGATGATCGAGGGTTGGGAGCGGTGGGCACGAAATCCCTCACCGCAACTCCTCATGAAATAAAGATCAACCTTCAAACTTGGTAAGTTCTCGTTCAATCTTACTATTTCATTTCGGAGTCACGTGAGTGACTTCGTGAAGACTTCAAAGCTTCTGTGATTACACGCCCTGGACAACGTCCATGCGGACACACCACTAGCAAGGATGGCTTGGAGTAAACAAGTTGATGAAACGAGGTTATACTGAAACAGAAAAAGATTTATTAATAACACAACAAATAACGCCCTTTCAATCAGGGACATCCCCACGTTCACACCCGGCGTTCAGCACGGCCTCTGCGAACTGAAGGGGAGCAGCAACAGGCTTATTATAGAAACGCTGGAACACAGCTTCATTCGCCCATCCTGCTGTGGCGAGGATATGGTCCATGGGTACCTCCATGATCCTCGCCGCCGACGTAGATGCAGCCCTGGTGGAGTGGGATTTAAACACATTAGTGTCAATACCTGCCTTAGCCAGGACGATCCGGAGCCACCTGGATATCGTCTGGACTGTCACTCGATGGTGAGGTCTTTTGTGAGTGACAAGCAGGTACAACTCCATTCCTCTGATGCTCCTCGTCACCTTGATGTAGTAACGGATGTGAGTGGCTAAACATAGCCGAGCATCTGCAGGGTCTGCCGGGAACTTCAGCTGCAGCCCTGTGCACCCAGGTCTATGCTGCTTAAGTAGCTCATCGATGAAAAAGACTACTTCTCCAGGGGTCGACGTCATCCTGTCAATACGTAGTTTGTGGAGCGTCTGAACCCGCTGTGCTGAAGTCAGCGCTAGTAACATCACCAATTTCATAGTGAGTTGGTCCAGCTGTAACCCTTCCATGGGTGACCACGACCTGAGCAGGGTAAGTACATCCCTGACATCCCAGGTGATGTTGTAGCGTGGTGTAGGCGGATTCAGATTGAATATTCCCCGCATAAGCCTGGACACTAGCCTGTTCGATCCTACCTCGATGTTGAGGTAGAATGATAGCGCACTCCTGGCGCTGTTGATGGCACTATAACTCAAGTGCTCATCATGGTGCAACCCCGCGAGGAATTCCAGGACGTCGGCTATGGAGACATCATCATAGGTGATGTGAGAGCGACTGCAGTAGGCTTCCCACTTGGTGATGTGGGAGAGATATCTCCGCCTGGTTGACTCTCGACATGATGCTCCAATGGTGTTCATGGTCCGGGTGGTAAGGCCATACTGCATCCATGGCCTGGTCAGAACCTGCAAGCCAGTAATTTTAGATAGGCATGGCAGGGGTGTAACTCCCCTGAGACAGGGTGAGAAACCAAATGCGGGCAACCCTCTAGAGGGACCCAAGGTTGACTAATCATGTCAGAGACCACCGGATACCAAGGCTGTGTAGGCCAGTCGGGTATGACAAGAATGCCTCTGGCAGAATCCATCCTGATTTTTTGTAATACCCGACTGATGAGGCAAAACGGGGGGAATGCATAGAAAAACCACTTCCCCCAGTCTAGCGAGAATGCATCAATCGCCAATGCCCCAGGGTCTGGTTCCCATGAAACATATGTCGGTACCTGATGGTTCAACCGGGACGCAAAAAGGTCGATATCCGGTTGGCCAAATTTGGCTGTAATTTGGGCAAATATTTGAGGATGCAGCATCCACTCAATACTACCATTGAATTTGCGTGACCTGGTGTCTGCCACAGTATTAAGCCTACCTGGCAAATAGGTGGCTGAAATCCAAATATCTCGATCAATACACCAGCACCAAATAGTATTAGCCAATTTGTCACAAGAGACTGACCTGGTACCGCCCATATGGTTTAAATATGCCACCGCTGTGGTGTTGTCTATTTGGAGACGGACATGAGTACCACTAAGATGAGCACAATATGCCCGCAGTCCGTGAAATGCTGCAAGCAGCTCCAAATAGTTAATCCCTTGTATTAGCAACATGCTAGCTTCAAGGGGATCCCACCTGCCTCCACAACTAGAAGAGCTGTCCGCAGCTCCCCAGCCTAGAGAGCTTGCGTCAGTTTGCAAATATACCACCGGATTGGGCACAACAATGGGTTTGAATGCCTTGCCAATATTGGACACCCACCATTGTAGCTCAACCTTAGCATCGGAAGGCAGCTCCATAGGTCTGTCAAATTGACCAGCGTTCTTTTTTAATGCAGCAATCTTGGCCCTTTGCAGATTTTGATAATGCAAAGGCCCAAACCGAGCTGCCGGAAATAAAGCTACGATTTTTCCAATTATCTTAGCTGTATGCCGAATAGATGGTATACTGGCGGATGCGAGATCCTGACATGCAAGGGAGACATCCTCCAACTTGTGAAACGGAATGGTGGCCCTCATTTGAATAGAGTCCACCGTGAAACCCAAATAATCCATAACCTGGGATGGGTGAAACTTCGATTTTTCTGGATGAACTATAAACCCCAGCTGCTGAAATATAGTAACAGTTGCTGAAACAGCGCTTTCAGCTGCTTCCAGAGTATTGCCAATAATCAGAATATCATCTAAATAAGCCATTACAATATGATGTTGTATGCGTAATTTGGCCATAATAGGTTTAAGTAATTTAGTAAAGAGCCTAGGGGCGGTAGTAAGCCCATTTGGTAAGGCCCGATATTGCCAGAGCTGATCCATCCAGACAAATTTCAAAAATTTCCGGTGATGTTTCCGGATGGACACTGAATAGTATGCATCTTTCAAATCAATACATGCCATAAAGCAACCATGCGAAATCAGTGATTTGGCTGTCTCAAAGGTGTCCATTTTGAAATGTGTATATGTTACAAAGGTATTCAACTGGGTCAAATCAATGATCACTCGACAACCTCCATCCTTTTTTGGTCTAGTAAATATATTGGAGACGAATTCAATGGGCTCGTGAATAGTTTTCTCTATCACGCCTTTTTGTTCTAAACGAAAAATTTCAGCCGTGCCTGCTGCCTGCTCAACAGCAGACAGTGTAAACTTCCGTTTAGGCATATGCTGGGATGGAGGAATGTTGCCGTGAATAAATTCAATAGAATGACCCCGAATATTTTGTAAAACAAATTTATCCGAAGTAACTGATACCCAAGCTTTAGCAAAGAACCGGAGTCGCCCTCCCACATGTGAGATTAAAGGGGCAGGGGAAAGAAACCCAGACCGCCTTACCTCCATGGTCACCGGCGGTCCCTGACATACTTGGGTGGCCGAGGAGGTGCTGGGTTTGGCTGACGATAAGATGGCTTCATCTTCCACTGGGGTCGCTGTGTGCCTGACCCCAAAAAAGACCGCTGCTGCTGGCCCTGTTGGTAGTAGTGCTGAGTAGCAGCATATGGCCTTGATGCTGGTGCGACCGGACCTCGCGGTCGAGCAGGGGGAGCTTTTGGCACCATCGGTCTGGGGGCGATCTGAGATCGCATAAGTCCCACCGTTTTGGCTACCTCGTCCAGCTCCTTGACCCTCTTCGGAAGGTCTTCTCCGAAGAGTTGTCGGGGCGGTGGGGGCGGCGGTGGCTTACACAACCCAGCAAATTTTGGGTTGATAGACGGACGGATGCTGTTCTTCCGGAAATCGTTGATTTCATGCTGGGTGGCACATAATAGTGCCAACGCATCCTCCTGATCCAATGACAGGTCCGTTCCATCGACCGACCGCGCAAAGGCGGTAATACCGGCCGTGAGGAGTTTGACCTCTGGATGGCGGACAGCCACGCCGATGTTGCCCCATATGGGCGTATTGACCAATGGCACGTTGAGGGCATTACAGTTGGACGGGGCCTTGTGGCGCTGAGTGGCCTGCGAGAGTACTTCCTCCTGCAACCGATGGTTCGTGAGAAAGTCCACTGTTGCTGCCAGCTTTGGCTGGAGCGGAAGTCCAGTTGTAATCGGTGCAGCAAATTTGGCCGCCACGTCCAGTAACTCAGCTGTCGGTGGCTCCGACGGTGTTGGGGTAGGGTCGAACCCTTCTTCCCCTTGTGGCTCGCTGATGAGGGAAACTGGCGAGGTGGCCCTGTGCCTGACGATATCCGTGGGTGCGTACTGCTGTTGATTATGGAGCACCAGCTCCAGCAGCCGCTCGATGCGGTCAATACGCCCCCCATCCTGAACTCTCGGATGGTCGGAGTCCTCCGGCTCAGAAAACATGCCGGGGCTCCTATCATCGGCCCGCACCTCAGAGAACTGATCTCGGTGCCGGAATGGATCGCTTTCGGCCGCCGCAGCGAAACCGTGCGAGTCCCGCGCGGGCAAGGTGTCCAACCGCCTCTTCTTGGCGGGAGTAGAAGCCGTTGCCACAAAGGGCCCTGACGGCTTGGGGTCCACTCCAGCAGAAGCATGGAGCGACGCCCGCGCGGGCTTGCCGGCTGTCCACAATTTGGACGGTGCCGACGCATGGTCTCGTCCACCCATCCATGGGGGACTCGGCGACCGAGGCGGGACCATACCCAAGCCCCCCGTCCCGGCGGCGGGGGTTGGGAGTTGGATAGCAGACCTTAACGGCCCAGGTCCCGCCGTTGCACCAGACCGCTCCATGGCGGCTGGTGGAGCCTTGGCCCGAACCGGGTTAGGCTTACGGGCTCCTCTGCTGCCTTTTAATGAAGGGCTAGCGGAGGGGGGTCGGGCCGCAGCACGAGACCCCTTCCCCGTTGTCGCCAAAGGCGAACTTGTGGCAGGGTCCACCCTTTCAGGAGGCACCCCGACGTCCTCCTCCACGCACTCCTCCTCGGAGCTGTGGCGACTCAGCGGGTCCCGACCTGCAGCAGCAGACGGCAATGGTTTCCCCGCCTTCTTCCCGGCCCCAGGTGTAAACGATGAGGGCGCCGGGACACGACGACTTCGTCCAGACATTCCGAACACTCCAATCCGCACCCTTGCTGAAAGACAAAACCGACAGCAAGGGCCAACCAACTTAAGGTTAGTTTAACTCACCTAAGCGGCTCCTTTTGAAGGGCTGGCGAGGAGCGCGCCCCACCGCCAGCTGTCGGCAGCAATGCGTTGGGACGATATGTCGCGCATGCGTGCCGGCGGGCTCTTCACGAAGTCACTCACGTGACTCCGAAATGAAATAGAAGCAGATGATGACCACATGGGCCCCTAAATTATTCCACCTTTCAACAGTATGTTTTTCCTCAATTCACATTCCTGCCCATTTCCTGTAACATCTGACACCTCTTTGGTCCGGATATCTGCCTTACATAACTTTGAAAGTAGTTCAGCTCCCACACAGCAGCACGGTGGCGCAGCGGTAGAGTCGCTGCCTTACAGCACTTACAGCGCCGGAGACCCGGGTTCGATCCCGACTACGGGTGCTGTCTGTACGGTGTTTGTACGCTCTCCCCGTGGCATCGTGGTTTTTCTCTGAGATCTTCGGTTTCCTCCCACACTCCAAAGACATAACGGTTTGTAGGTTAATTGGCTTGGATTTGTATACTTGGTATAGGTGTGAAATTGTCCCTGATGTGTGTCGGCGTGTGTTAAAGATAGGGGGTCACTTTTCGGCGCTGGTGGACCGAAAGGTCTGTTTCCACGCTCTATCTTCACTAAACTAAACACAAAGGGGCGGCACGGTGACACTTCTGACTGAGGTCCTGTCTCACAGTGGCAGGGACCCGAGTTTGATCCTGAACTTAGCATTTGCCTGTGTAGAGTGTACGTGTTCTCCTGCGACTGGATTTCCTCCAGGTGCTTTGGTTTCCTTTGACATCCCCAAGGCATGCAGGTTTGTAGGTTAATCGCCCTTTGTAAATTCCCTTAGTGTGCAGGGAGCGGGTGAGAAAGTGGGATAGCAGAGAACTAGTGCTGATGGAAAATCAATGGTAGGCGCAGACTCAGTGGGCAGAAGGGCCTCAAACAGTGCGAGTCTGAGCTGCTCAGTCTTTCTTCATAACACACTCCTTTATCTCAAAGATCAACCTAGTGAACTATCTGCCATACAGGGTTACACAAAAAGCTGGAGAAACTCAGCGGGTGCAGCAGCATCTAAGGAGCGAAGGAGATAGACGACGTTTCGGGTCGAGACCCTTTGGAGGCTGAAGAAGGGTATGTAACCAGGAATGTTAAACCTTCCAAATGGACTATAGGGTTGAAAATCCAAGGTGAAGTCATAGAAACATAGAAACATAGAAAATACGTGCAGGAGGAGGCCATTCGGCCCTTAGAGCCAGCACCGCCATTCATTGTGATCATGGCTGATCGTCCCCAATCAATAACCCGTGCCTGCCTTCTCCCCATATCCCTTGACTCCACTAACCCCTGCCGAAATAAAGAATGTACTGCTTGATCACTGATTTTATTTGCGTTATTGTCTGTTTACGTACATTGAACCACAACAGACGTTCAGGGACATTTAAAATTAATGAAAGTAATTGAAAAAAAATTACATTTTTCTAAAACATTAAAATGTCAATCATACTGAAAGAAAAGTAATAACATTCTTGACTTCATCAGTCAGAGCATTTGATGAAAAAATTTGGGCAGTCATAGAAACATAGAAACATGGAAAATAGGTGCAGGAGGAGGCCATTCTGCCCTTAGAGCCAGCACCGCCATTCATTGTGATCATGGCTGATCGTCCCCTATCAATAACCTGTGCCTGCCTTCTCCCCATATCCCTTGACTTCACTAGCCCCTAGAGTCTAACTCTCTCTTAAATCCATCCAGTGACTTGGCCTCCACTGTGTTCTGTGGCAGGGAATTCCATAAATTCACAACTTTCTGGGTGAAAACATTTTTTCTCACCTCAGTCTTAAATGACCTCCCCTTTATTCTAAGGCTATGGTTAATTAGATACAATTAACTATACGGACAGGTTGGATCTGAGAGAAATATATCAAATAATGAGAATCAGAAACAGAGTAATTAGTCAGTCTTTTCCCCAGGGTATAAATGTTGAATACAGGAGGGACATGGGTCTATGGTGATTGAGCAATGTTATAAAGTAGATTGGGAGGGCAAGCTTTTACACAGATTACAGTAGATGCTTGGAATGTACGGCTATGGCAGGTGATAATAGCAAATATGTTAGCAATATTTTAGACGTGAACAGGCAGGGAATGGAGGAATATGGACTATACGAAAGCAGGCATGAGATTAGTTTGGCATCATGGTAGACACAGACATGGTTGGCTGATGGATCTGTTCCTATCGAAGAAAGACACAAAAAGCTGGAGTAACTCAACGGGTAAGGCAGCATTCCTGGAGAAAAGGAACAGGTAGCGTTTTGTGTCGAGACCCTTCTTCAGACTGAGGTTCAGGGGAAAGGCAAACGAGTGATATAGATGGTGATGTAGAGAGATATAGAACAAATGCACGAAAGAGAAGATAGACACAAAAAGCTGGAGTAACTCGACGGGTCAGACAGCATCCCTGGAGAGAAGGAATAGATGACGATTCAGGTCAAGACCCTTTTTCAGGGGAAAGCGAAACGAGAGATATACACCGCGATGAAGAGAGGTGTAGAGCAAATGATTGAAAAATATGCAAAAAGATACGATGATAAAGGAAATAGGCCATTGTTAGCTGTGGGAAAGGTGAAAATGAGTTACAGACAATGAGACTCAACAAGAGGACTTTGAAGCTGGTATGACTTGGGTGGGGGATGGATGGACAGAGGGGGGATGCAAGGGTATCTATGCTTCTACGTTGCACTTTCCCACATTTCTCTGCTTCTGCAGGTACAATCTGTCCTTCAGTTCTTACTCTGATTGATTCTTGTCATTTTCATTCTGTCAATACTGAACAATATCATGGCCTAATAACGTACTCAACAGCATGCTCACAACGCAGAGAGCATAGCATGATTTTCAGATGGAATTCACTGTGACAAGGGTGGATTGTGGATCACAGAGAGCCTGTGGAATTCTCTGCCTCAGAGGGCGGTGGAGGCCGGTTCGCTGAATACTTACAAGAGAGAGCTAGATAGGGCTCTTAAAGATAGCGTAGTCAGGGGATATGGGGAGAAGGCAGGAACGAGGTACTGATTGTGGATGATCAGCTATGATCACAGTGAATGGCGGTGCTGGCTCAAAAGGGCCGAATGGCCTACTACTGCACCTATTGTCTATTGTCTATTGTCTATAACACTGACGGACACTGGAAAGGCTGATTAGAACATGGAACATAGAACAATGCAGAACAGGAACTGGCCCTTTGGCCCACAATGTCGGAACAGAATATATGCCAAAATAAACTAATCTCATCTACCTGTTCGAGATCCTTTTCCCTCCAATTCCCTATATATCCGCGTGCCTATCTAAAAACCTCTCGAATGCCAGTATCATATCCAGCTCCACTACGATCCCTGGCAAAGCATGTCAGACACCCACCACACTCTGTGTAAAAAGAATTTCCCCCATACATCTTCATTAAACTTGCAGCTCTCACTTCAAAGCTGTTATGTTGATTGTTGCAGCAAACCTTTGTTAATCTATCATTGAAATTGACTGAGTATCTTTATCTTCCAACTTCCTCCGACTCTTACCAGCTTACTCCGTGAATTATTGCAATTCAATTATGTTTTGCACAAAATATATTTTACCAATAGCTGTCGAAAATTCGATGTTAGGATAATGCATGTGTGAGATGAGATCATGTATTTCTGTCATTGTTAATGTTTTCAACCTATTTTCGTTTCACTGACTATACAAAAAATGTAATTGCTGAACACACTGAACAGTAAAGTTGCATACAATGCGACAAATTTGAAAGAATATAACAATAATAACAGTGACTAATCATAATCCCATCACGCACTTACAAAGGAAAGACTGTTTAACAGACATGGTCTGTGGAGTACTTACCACGAAGGTGGAGAAGGTAATGTTAATCATGTTTGTGCTTTGCAGGAGCAGCAAAGTGTAATTTTACGGTAGAGTGGGAACTCTTTTGAGAGTTGCCCTTTTATATTTCCACAAATTGACTTCATGCCAATTCATCCAATGAAAATCAGAAGTAGCCAATTAACCTGAGATTTGCATATCACTGATCCTTACGATTCTCGGTTTGGGACTTCAGGTGGAATAAACACAACAGGGATTTGACGTTGTTTCTAACTCATTTACAGTATAAATAAAGCACAATATAGAAATGTAACTGAAAATGAGTCTATCACCGCAACAGTAATTCAGAATGTATGTCTTGGGGTTTGAATGTTAAATGTACATTGCAAGAGGGGATTAACAATGGCAAGATTTAACTGCAGATGCTGGTTTAAACCAAAGACAGACACAAAAAGCTGGAGTAACTCAGTGAGTCAGACAGCAACTCTGGAGAGAAGGAATAGGTAACGTTTCGGGTCGAGACCCTTCTTCAGACTGATGTTTCGGATCGAGACCCTTCTTCAGTCTGAAGGATTTAGTCTCACCCTTCTTCAGTCTGAAGAAGGGTCCCGACCCGAAACGTCACCTATTCAATTCAATTCAATTCAAGTTTAATGTCATTGCACAAATACAAGTATAGGTACAACGAAATGCAGTTTAGCGTCGTTCTTAGTGATAGCGATATAGAAAAATAAATACAGAGTGCAGTGGTAGCAATATGGAAAATAAATAAATACAGGGTACAGACAAGTCTATCAGCTGGGCTCCGAGTTCAGCAGTCGGATGGTGTAGTTGAAGAAGCTGTTCTTCGTCCTACTGGTGCGGGACTTGAGGCTCCTGTACCGCCTCCCTGATGGGAGGAGGGCAAACAGTCCATGATTAGGGTGTGAGGGGTCCTTGATGATCTTCCCGGCCCGCTTCAGGCACCGTTTTCGGTGGAGGGCATCCAAGGCAGGGAGCGGGGCACCGATGATGTACTGGGCGGTTTTCACCACCCGTTGTAGTGCCTTCCTGTCTGCCACGGTGCAACTGCTGTACCATACCGTAAAGCAGGTGGTCAGGATGCTTTCGATGGTGCAGCGGTAGAAGTTCGTCAGGATCTGGGGGGACAGGTGGGCTTTTTTGAGCCTCCTCAGAAAGTAAAGGCGCTGCTGTGCCTTTTTGATTAGCTTTGAGGTGTTGAGGGACCAGGACAGATCCTCCGAGATGTGTACCCCGAGGAATTTGTAGTTGGAGACCCGCTCCACCTCAGTCCCGTTTATATGGATGGGGGTGTGTCTGCCCCCTCTGTTCTTCCGAAAGTCAACAATTATTTCCTTCGTCTTCTGGGAGTTGAGGACGAGGTTATTGTTGGCACACCAGGTAGTCAGGTGCTGGACCTCCTCCCTGTAGGCTGATTCGTCATTATCACTGATCAGTCCTACCACCGTGGTGTCATCGGCAAATTTTATGATGGCGTTGGAGCCATACTTGGGGATGCAGTCATGCGTGAAGAGGGAGTAGAGGAGAGGGCTGAGCACACAGCCCTGTGGCACGCCGGTGTTCAGTGTTATAGTGGAGGAGGTGAGGTTGTTGACCCTAACAGACTGTGGTCTGTTCCTTTTCTCCCAGAGATGCTGTCTGACCCGCTGAGTTACTGCAGCTTTTGGTGTCTAAGCATGGCAAGATGGCAGATATCAGTACAGTGGGAGGGAGTTGGACAAAGAAACAGTTGAGAAAAATAATCACAGAAACAAAGGTTAAACCGCCCCGAGATGGACGCAAAACGCTGGAGTAACTCAGCGGGACAGGCAGCATCTCTGGAGAGAAGGAATGGGTGACGTTTCAAGTGGAGACCCTTCTTCAGACTGGTTAGGGATAAAGGAAATGACAGATATAGATGGTGATGTGAAGAGACAAAGAACAATTAATGAAAGATGTGCAAAAAAGTAAAGGGCCTGTCCTACCAGCATCCGACTCCATGCGATGAGCGCGATCAAACTAGAAGCGGGGGCCGCGCGGAGGTCGGGTGATCCCTGTACAGGGCCGTTCCCAATAGCATGCGCCTGCATGCGACGAGCGCGACCAAACCGGCAGCGAGGGCCGCGCGGAGGTCGTGTGAGTGGCGCAACGCGGCGCAAAGTGAGGCGAACTTGGAGCGAAGTCTTAAAGGTAAGTTCGCCAGGACAGAGAGGGGCACACAGAGAGGGGCACAGAGGCACACACAGAGAGGGCCACGGAGCCACACACAGAGAGGGTCACGGAGGCACCTATGGAGAGGGCCACGGAGGCACGACGTCGAGGCGGTGTGTAATGCGTCGAGGCGACTGCGAGCCGACAAGCCGTTGCCGCGCGGAATTTTTGAACACGGTCAGTTTTTCGGAGCCCCGCACGATGTCGGGACGAACTCCGCACAATTCCGCACGGCTCCGGCGATCGAAGTGGGACCGGCCCCGCGACGCCGGACGGCTCAAGCGACCACGTTAGGTCGCGCTCATCGCATGGAGTTGCATGCTGGCGGGACAGGCCCTTAAAGGTGATAAAGGAAACAGGCCATTGGAAGCTGTTTGTTGTAAGTAAGTACATTTTATTTATATAGCACGTTTAAATCAATTTGTGTTGAAACCAAAGTGCTTTACATAGACGAAATAATTAGGTTTCCGTACACCAATAGAACAATTTAAGAATAAAGAAAAATGACACAACAGGTTAGAGTTCAACCTGAATGTCCCCCACAGCAGAATCAAAAATTGGGGAAAGGCATCATAGAGTTTAGTCCTCTTCCTCTGTGATCACCTGAGGTCTGGGCCTATTTGTGGCCTCCGCAGCCAGTCAGACGTTACCGACTATGTTCAAAAACTCCGCGCGGCAACCGCTTGTCGGCTCGCAGTCGCCTCAACGCATTACACACCGCCCCGACATCGTGCCTCCGTGAACCTATCTGTAGGTGCCTCCGTCACCCTCTCTGTGTGTGGCTCCGTGGCCCTCTCTGTGTGTGTGTCTCTGTGCCCCTCTCTGTCCTGGCGAACTTACCTTAAGACTTTCCTCCAAGTTCGCCTCAGTTTGCGCCGCGTTGCGCCACTCACCCGACCTCCGCGCGGCCCTCGCTGCCGGTTTGGTCGCGCTTGCCGCATGCAGGCGCAAGCTGGTGGGAACGGCCCTGTACAGGGGATCACCTGACCTCCGTGCGGCCCCCGCTTCTAGTTTGATCGCGCTCATCGCATGGAGTTGGATGCTGGTAGGACAGGCCCTTAAGAGTTAACAAAATGATGTGGGGAATAGTTATTTAAAAAATATATGTTTTTTTTTTCTCCCCAAGATAGAGTGGCACAGTGGTGCAGCAGGAGAGTTGGCGCCTCACAGTGCCAGAGGCCCAGGTCTTATCCTGACCCCTGATGTTGTCTCTGCAGAGATTCTACATTCTTCCTGTGACTGCATAAATATCCTTAGGTTATCCTCCGATTACCTCTCACAAAGACGTGCGGGTTTTAAGTTAATTGGCCACTGCAAATTACACCTAGTGTGCAGGGAATGGATGCAAAAGCAGGATAACAGAAGTAGTGTGAACGGGGCCAAACTGGGCCGACTGTCAGCTAACCGTTCTCTACGAAACGTTCTCTGACCAGCTGCTCCAGCTTTGTATCTTTGTATCCAGACACAACAGTTCCGGCATCTTTGAGGCACTACATAGCTACTGAGCTGAATAATGAGTCGAGGGCGATTCTGAAGTATTCCATATGCAGGCAGTCTCCAGATAATGACGGGGGTTCCATTCCTGAGAACAGGAGAAGGAATTTGCAGAGTGCCTACAAGATGGCATCTTAGAACAAGATGGCTTCTTCTTTGGCAATGGAGCCTACCAGGGAAAGGGCAATTCTGGATTTTGTGTTGTGTCATGGACTGGATTTGATTAGGGAGTTTAAGTCGGTATGTTACATTACCTACCTTTAACGGCGCTGCAGTTCTGCCGCTCCCCGTGTGCGTGACTTTGGCGCCTTTCAGAGGGGGGCGGGCTTAAAATGCCGTTTTTCTCTAGACAGTCCAATTCGATCCTTGTCGGGTGATTTCGTCGCTAAAGAGAAATCGCTCCGACATTTCATTCATGAAGCTATTTTTAAACTACGCTAGATCATTTATTAACTAGAGTCGTTTAAAAATCATCTTCTAAAGCTCTGAACACCGACAGCAGAACGGACCTAACGTAGGGGAGAAAATAAAGTACACAGTTTATTTTTACATTAAAACTTGGTTTTTAGGAAGGCTTTAATCACATTTTCATGTTGCGAAAAGGGGACAAAAAAAATGTATGAACCGGCTGTATTTTTCATACTGACTTTACCGCAAACCATAACGTTCCAATCCACCGCATTCCACTAAAACCCACTCGCTAGTTGATTTAAATGGCCATTAATTTACAAGCATTAAACACCAAATTCCTTCCATTTGGCCTATAATTTCATGAAAATGAGATTTAAAAATCATGTTATATTGTGGATTATTGTGTGAATGTTATTTGGACACTTAGGCAATTTTAAAAAAGTTTATCTTTTCTTAAGAAATGGATAGATGTTTAGATCTACTCATTGAATTTTGTAATTAGCTACAATTAGATAACTAACTAATTATATGCTTTAATTTCAGGTCATCCAAGTAAGATTGTTTCATATATGTTTCAGAATGTTTCAATCTATAATAACTGAAAATGTCATTGAGTTCTCTTAATTTTTAAGAAAGTTATGGGCTTTTGACTGTTCTAGATCACAGCTTTTGAGTTAAGTCAATGGAACGGCAATGGGGAACAAGATGCTAATTTCCGAGTATGAAAATGGCCATAACTCTTTTAATACTGAAGATATGAAAGTGAATTAGGTGTCAAATTAAACTTATTTTTATGATTTATCTGATGGGATACATTGCAGACTTGATTTTTAAAATCTCAAAATTTTGTAACATTGCTAGTTTAAGGTAAAGTAACCTCAAGGAAGTACTGACCACAATATGATAAAATTCAACCTTCAGTCTGAGAGGAAGAAGATGAAATCAGATGCGTTGGTATTACTGTTGAGTAAAGATATCTACAGAGGCATGAGGGAAGAGCTGGCGAACGTTGATTGGAGAGGACTCTAGCAGGATTGATAGTGGAGCAGCAATGGCAGGAATGTCTAGGAATAATTCAGTAGCGCAGGATCTTTGCATCCTAAAGAGGAAGAAAGATTCTAAGGGGAGAATGAGGCGACTGTGGGAGTCAAATACAGCATAAAACTAAAAGAGAAGACATATAACATTGCAAAGATTCATGGGAACCTAGAGGAAAACCAACAGAAGGTAACTAAAAAGACAATAAGGGGAGAAAAGATGAAATATGAAACTATCAATAATCTAAAAGAGAATAGCAACAGTGTCTTCAGATATATAAAGAGTAAGAAAGAGTACAAGAATGGACGTTGGATAACTGGAAAATTATTGCTGGAGAAGTGATAATGGGGAATGAAGAAATGGCAGAGGAATTGAATAACTTGTTTGCATCAATCTTCACTGAGGTGGACACCAGCGACCCGCTGGAAATTCCAGAAAGCCAAGGGGCAGAATTTAGCAGAGTTGCTATTCCCAAGAAGAAAGTGCTTGGGAAGCTGAAAGGTCTGAAGGTGGATAAATCACCTGGACCAGATGGACTGCACCCCAGAGTTCTGAAAGGTAGTATTAGAGATTGTGGAGGCATTAGTAGCGATCTTTCAAGAGTCAGGAATGATCCCAGAGGATTGGAAAATTGCAATTATTCCGCTGTTCAAGAAGGGACCATAGGCTGCTTAGCCTGACTTCAGTGGTTGGTAAGATGTGCATTATTAAAGATAAGTTCAGAGTACTTGGAAGGACATTGATAAAATAGGTCAAAGTCAGCTTGGTTTTCTGATGGTGAGATCTTGCCTGACCATCTATTGGAATTCTTTGAGGAAGTAAATAACACGATAGACAAAGGAGAGTCAGTGGATGTTGTACTTGGATTTTCAGAAGGCCTTTGATAAAATGCCACAGGTGAGGCTGCTAAAAAAGATGAGATCCTACGAGGAAAGATACTAGCATTGATAAAGGATTGACTGAATGGCAGAAGGCAAAGAGTGGGAAGCAAGTGGGCTTTTTCTGGGTGGCTGCCGGTGACTAGTGCCGTTTTTTTAGTTTAGTTTAGTTTTGTTTACTTGCATTTATTCTCACATGTACCGAGGTACAGTGAAAGGCCTTTTGTCGCCTGCTCTCCAGGCAGCGGAAGGACTATACATGATTACAATCAAGCTGTTCACATTGTGCAGATGCGGGATAAAGAGAATAATGCTTCCTGCAAGGTAAATCAAAGGTGGATGGTAGTCGGGACTGCTCTCCAGTTCATGATAGGATGACGCCGTTGCCAGATAACAGCTGGGAAGAAACTGTCTCTGAATCTGGAGGTGTGTGTTTTCACATTTCTGTACCTCTTTCCTGATGGGTGAGGGGAGAAGAGAGAGTGTCCAGGGTGAGACTGGTCCTTGATAATGCTGTTGGCCTTGCTGAGGCAGCGTGAAGTGTAGACAGAGTCAATGGAAGGGAGGTTAGTTTGTGTGATGGTCTGGGCTGTGTCCTCAATTCTCTGCCATTTCTTGTGACCTTGGATGGAGCTGTTCCCAAACCATCCTGCGATGCATCCTGCTAAAATGCTTTCTACAGCGCATCCGTAGAAGTTGGTGAGAGCTGTTGGGGACATGTTGAACTTCCTAAGCCCTTCTAAGGAAGGAGAGGCGTTGATATGCTCTCTTGGTCTTTGCTTTGATATGGGTGGTCCAGGCCAAGTCACTGGTAATATTTACTCTTCGGAACATGAGGCTTTCAACCATCTCGACTACAGCGCCAGCAATGTATACCGGAGTATGTGTACCATTCGCTTCCCGAAATTGATCACAATCACTTTTGTCTTGCTGACACTGACAAAAAGGTTGTCGTCTTGGCACCAGGTTACGAGGTTCTCAATCTCCGTCCTGTATTGCGTCTCGTCAGTATTTGATATCTGGACCACTCAGTGGTGTCGTTTGGAAATGGTTAGATTGAGTTAGATTTGTTCTGCAAGGGTTGGTGTTGGTTCCGTTACTTTTCCCACTGTTTATTAATGATCTGGATGATCAACTTGATGGCCAAGTTTGCAGATGCTATACAGACAGGTGGAGGGGCAGGCAATAGAGGAAGCAGGAAGTCTGAAAAGGACTTAGACAGGTTGGCAGAGTGAACAAAGACCTGGCAGAGGGAATACAGCATAACAAGGTGTGCAGTCATGCACTTTGGTAATAGGAATAAAGGCGTAGACTATTTTCCAAATGGGATGACGATTCAGAAATCGGAGGGGGAAAGAAACTTGGGAGCGCTGGTGCAGGATTCCCAAAAGGTAAATTTGCAGGTTGAATTGGTCGTAAGGAAGGCAAATGTAATGTTAGACCACATTTGGGGTATTGTGGGTACACAAAAAGCTGGAGAAACTCAGCGGGTGCAGCAGCATCTAAGGAGCAAAGGAGATAGGCGACGTTTCGGGTCGAGACCCTTCTTCAGACTGGTTAGGGATCAGGGAAATGAGAGATATAGACGGTGAAGTGGAGAGATAAAGAACAATGAATGAAAGATATGCAAAAAAGTATCGATGATGAAGGAAACAGGCCACTGTAAGCTGTTTGTGGTGTGAAAATGAGAAGCTAGTGCGACTTGGGCGGGGGAAGATAGAGAGAGAGGGAATGCCAGGGCCCGAGGGCTGAGGGAGAGGTGGGAAAGGAAGGAGGTAGCAAGGGTTAACAGAATTGAGAAAATCCAATGTTCAAGCCCAGAGGATGCAGACTCCCCAAGCGGAATATGAGGTGCTATTCCTCCAACTTGCGGTGTTGCTCACTCTGGCCGTGGAGGAGGCCCAGGACCGAAAGGTCGGATACGGAATGGGAGGGGGAGTTGAAGTGCTGAGCTACCGGGAGGTCGGGTTGGTTATTGCAGACCGAGCGGAGATGTTCGGCGAAACGATCGCCAAGCCTCCGCTTGGTCTCACCGATGTAGATCAGCTGGCATCTAGAGCAACGGATGCAGTAGATGAGATTGGAGGAGGTGCAGGTGAACCTCTGTCGGACCTGGAAGGACTGCTTGGGTCCCTGAAAGGAGTGGAGGGGGGAGGTGAAGGGACATCTCTTGCGGTTGCAAGGGAAAGTGCCCGGGGAAGGGGTGGAGCGGGAGGGAAGGGAAGAATTGACAAGGGAGTTGCGGAGGGAGCGGTCTTTGCGGAAGGCAGGCAGGGGGGGAGATGGGAAGATGTGGCGAGTGGAGGGGTCACGTTGGAGGTGGCGAAACTGGCGGAGGACTATGTGTTGTATGGTGGGGTGAAAGGTGAGGACCAGGGGGACTCTGCCCTTGTTGTGAGTGAGGGAATGGGGAGAGAGGGCAGTGTTGCGGGGTATGGAGGAGACACTGGTGCGAGCCTCATCTATAGTGGGGGAGGGGAAAGCCCGTTCTCTGAAGAATGAGGACATTTGTGATGACTTGGTGTGGAACACCTCATCCTGGGAGCAGATGCGACGTAGACGGAGGAATTGGGAATAGGGGATGGAGTCCTTACAGGAAGCAGGGTGGGAGGAAGAGTAGTCCAGGTAGCTGTGGGAGTCAGTGTGTTTATAGTGGATGTCGGTCAGGAGTGTATCACCTGCAAAAGCGATGGTGAGGTCAAGGAATGGTAGGGAAATGTCGGAAATGGTCCAAGTGTATTTGAGTGCCGGATGCAAGTTGGTGGTGAAATGGATGAAGTCAGTCAGTTGTGTGTGGGTGCAGGAGGTGACACCAAAGCAGTCGTCGATGTAACGGAGGTAAAGGTCGGGGGTGGGGCCCTGGTACGCCGAGAACAAGGATTGTTCGACGTGCCCGACAAAGAGGCAACCGTAGCTGGGGCCCATGCGTGTACCCATAGCTACGCCTTGTGTTTGGAGGAAATGGGAGGAGTGAAAAGAGAAGTTATTGAGGGTAAGGACCAACTCCGCTAGGCGGAGGAGGGTGTCAGTGGATGGGTATGGGTTGCTCCTCTGGTCGAGGAAGAACCGGAGGGCTTTGAGACCATCCTGGTGGGGGATGGAGGTGTATAGTGACTGGACGTCCATGGTGAAGATGAGAGGATGGGGGCCTGGAGAATGGAATGCGTGGAGCCGACGGAGAGTGTCTGAGGTGTCTTGAACATAGGTGGGGAGGGATTTAACAAAGGGGGATAGGATGGAGTCAAGGTATGTGGAAATGTGTTCGGTGGGGCATGAACAGGCAGAGACAATGGGTCTGCCGGGGCAGTCGGGTTTGTGGATTTTGGGGAGAAGGTAAAATCGGGCCGTGCGGGGCTGGGAAACGATGAGGTTGGAGGCTCGGGGAGGTAGGGAACCGGAGTTGATGAAGTCGGTTATGGTGCTCGAGATGGTGGTCTGGTGCTCGTCAGTGGGGTCATGGTCCAGGGATAAGTGAGAGGAGGTGTCCAAGAGTTGGCGCGTGGCCTCTGCTTTGTAGAGATTGACGCGCTAGACTACCACAGCACCTCCCTTGTCGGCGGGTTTGATAACCCAGTCTGGGTTGTTGCGGAGTGAGTCGATGGCAATACGTTCGGGGGGGGAGAGATTGGAGTGAGACAGGGGAGTGGAGAGGTCGAGGCGGTTGATGTCCTGACGGCAGTTCTGTATAAAGAGTTCTAAAGCCGGAGGGCCACGAGGGGGGGTCCACGAGGAGGGGGTTCGTGGGAGACAGGAAAGGGGATCATCAGAGGGGGGCGAGGACTTGTTCCCGTGGAAGAACGCTGTGAGGCGGAGGCGACGGTAGAAGAGCTCCAAGTCGTGGTGGGCGCGGAACTCATTGAGGTGGGGACGGAGGGGGACAAAGGTAAGACCTCTGCTGAGGACCGACCTTTCGGTGTCGGAGAGGGGGAGGTCCGGGGGGATGGTGAACACGCGGCAAGGATGGGGGTTGTGGCCGGAGGAGGGCAGGTGAGTGGACTGAGGACGGAGCGTTGTGTGGTGGGGGGGTGGAGGGTGGTCAGGGGGTGGGGGGGTATGGGGGCTGTGGTGTGGGTGGGGAAGAGCAGGGGTTACATGGTAGGGGGGGGAATGGGGAAGACCCAGTGGAATAGCCACTGAGGTCACCGGGGCTGGGGAGACGGGCACTAGGACCCAGTGCCGTTAAACACAGAGTGGCGGGAGTTAGCATCGTGGAGGCTTCAGGCCCGCTGCACAGTCCAGTCTGTAGGTGAGGCGACGGCTGCGGGCTGCTGGAGGGCGGTGGAATGTCGTGGGTCGGCGGGCCCGAAGGTAGGAGTCCGCGGGCAGTGGAGTCGGGGTCGGCGGGCGATGCGTGGGTGGTCCCGGTGGGCGGGGGGTCGGTGGGGCGGTGCAGTTCGGTCCGACCGGTGAGGCGGCGAGAAGAGTGGGGTGCGGTGCGGCGGCCATGTTCGGGGGGCCCCGGTCCGGCGGCGATGCAAGGTGAGGCGGGTGTGGCTGTGGTCTTCGGCGGGCAATGCTGGATGGGCCCGGTGCGGCGTTGAGGTTAGGTGGTCCCGGGGTGTTGTGAACAGGTTTGAGACCCACATCTGGGGAGGGATGCGCTGCCGCTGGTGAGGACCTGGAAGGGGTTTACGAGAATGGGATAATTGAGGTTATATATGATGACCATTTGATATCACTGGGCATGTACTCACTGGAGTTTAGAAGGATGAGGGGATATCTCATTGAAACGTAACGAATAATGAAAGGCCTGAATAGAGTGGATGTGGAGAGGATTTTCCCGTTAGTGGGAGAGTCAGAACCAGATGGCACAGCCTCAGAATAAAAGGACGCATCTTTATAAAGGAGATGAGGAGGAATTTCTTTAGCCAGATGGTGGTGAATCTGTAGAATTCATTACCACAGAAAGCTGTGGAGGCCAAGTCTTTGGGTATTGTTATAGTGGGGATTACAGTTTAGTTCAGTTTAGAGATACAGTGTGGAAACAGGCCCTTCGGCCCACCGGGTCCGCACCGACCAGCGATCCCTGCACATTAACACTATCCTCCACCCCTAGGGACAATTTTTTCAATTACCAAGCCAATTAACCTACAAACCTGTACGTCTTTGGAGTGTGGGAGGAAACCGAAGATCTCAGAGAAAACCCACACAGGTCAAGTGGAGAGCGTACAAACTCCGTACAGACAGCGCCCGTAGTTGGGATCGAACCCGGGTCTCTGGCGCTGCATTCGCTGTAAGGCAGCAACTCTCCCACTGTGCAACCGTGACCTCCTTGAGTAGTAAGCATGTCAAAGGTTGCGGGGGAGAAGGCAGGAGAATGGGGGGGGGGGGGGGGGGGGGGAAGGGGTGGGAGATTGCAACCTTCATGTGGTCCGCCCCGTTTCAACCAATGCAATCAACCTGGCGTGCACAATCGAATAAGATCAAATAGAACAAGTTGTCCTGCAACTTTAGGCTGTGCACGCCACACGCAAGAAGAAGGAGGAGGAGGAGGAGGATGGGAATGTAAGGGAAGCATAGATCAGCCATGATTGAATGGCGGAGTACACTTGATCAGCCTAATGGTCTAGTTCTGCTTCTGTGACTTGTAAACTGATGATCCTTATCTGAACTGTTCCTGCGTGATATTGAAGAAGAACAGTGTGTGGGCGAGGATCATGAAAACATCCTTGATGAGAGAGCGAGCAGGCGTGTGAAGAGTCATCGCCAGCTGGTTTCACTGACTCAGTATTGCCAGCTCGGCTCAGCTTGATCCAGGCCCCACGGGGACAGGGGTGGGGATGGGAGGAGAAAGCACAGGGAAATGCCCTAATTCGACCTGACAGAAGATGCCAGCTTCCACGCAGCACCTGGAAAATCCATCGCCACCCATCCCACTTGTCTGCCAAACGCCTGTTCATGTGAACAGGGTGTTCACAAGCCGGACATCCAGAGGAGGACCTGTATCGGAAGAACATGATGATCCATGCAGACCTAGGTGATGGTGCAACGAGCATGGCCCTTTTCAAATGGCGTCATCAAACTTCACTATAAATGTAAAGAATGTTTCTTGTAAAATAAATGCTGGAGTAACTCAACGGGCCAAGTAGCAGCTCTGGATTATATGGACAGGCGACATTTCAGGTCGGCTTCAGTTTAAAGAAGGTTCCGACCTGAAATGTTGCCTATGCACGTTTGCCAGAGATGCAGTCTGATCCATTGAATTACTCGAACACTTTGTGTCTTTGTTTCGTAAACCAGCATCCACAGTTCCTCGTGCCTCGAAGTTTTCTTGTAATTTTGTTTTAATTGAAGTTAAAAGACAATAGACAATATCGTGGGAGAAGCTGATCTGTTCCTCGGAGGACACCACAATAGACAATAGACAATAGACAATAGGTGCAGGAGGAGGCCATTCGGCCCTTCGAGCCAGCACCGCCATTCAATATGATCATGGCTGATCATCCCCAATCAGTACCCCGTTCCTGCCTTCCCCCCATATCCCCTGACTCCGCTATTTTTAAGAGCCCTATCTTGCTCTCTCTTGAAAGCATCCAGAGAACCCGCCTCCACCGCCCTCTGAGGCAGAGAATTCCACAGACTCACCACTCTCTGTGAGAAAAAATGTTTCCTCGTCTCCGTTCCAAATGGCTTACTCCTTATTCTTAAACTGTGGCCCCTGGTTCTGGACTTCCCCCGACATCGGGAACATGTTTCCTCCCTCTAGCGTGTCCAAACTCTAAAGGGCCTGTCCCACCAGCATGTGATTGCATGCGTCTAGCGTGACCAAACGTGGTTGAAAATCCCGCACGCCAAGGGCCCGTCGGCCCGCAGGCGCATTGAGGGCGTACACAGCGTCTTGACGTCGTACGCAGTGTCCTGACGGCGCATGCCTAGCGCGTGGCATTGCGCAATGATGTCACCGTCCGGCGTGCCGTTGCGTGATGACGTCACCACCCGACGCCGTGCGACGTCCAAATTCAGTCGGCCCACCTCCTGCCCAGCTGATTGGTGAGTATGATGTCGGGACCAGCCTCGCACAACTCCATATGCCTCCGCGGTTCGAATTGGGACCGGCTCCGCGTGGCCGTACGCCTCAAGCGCCCACGTTTGCTCGCGCTAGATGCATGCAATCGCATGCTGGTGGGACAGGCCCTTTAACAATCTTTTATGTTTCCATGAGATCCCCTCTCATCCTTCTGAACTCCAGAGTGTACAAGCCCAGCTGCTCCACTCTCTCAGCATATGACAGTCCCGCCATCCTGGGAATTAACCTTGTAATACGTTTTTGATCATTTGATGATTTTGATGGTATTTTTTGGTGCGTCTGCACCTGTTACTGATCATGGAAAAAGCTTTCTGCCATCTTGACCTGTCAGGTGGGGCGTGGCTCTGGGTGGGCCTCAGCTTCAGCACTAATTGCAGCTGAACTGTCTGGACAGTGCAATCAGTGATGGGAAGTGTGCCTGTGGGAGGAATGGGAATGATCTAACGTAGTCCGTGACCCTGGTTTAGGAAAGCAAAACACCACCAGAAATACAATTGCAAATGCTCTTGAATATCATTGATATGCCTGGAATAACTATCAGATGGAAAGAAAAATAACTGTCCTGTAGTGATATCATCCACCAAAAATGAATCACTGGGTACATCAAAACAAGGATTCGACTGTAAAAACAAGTTACTCACAAGAATGAGTAGGGAGGAACTGCAGATAGACCAAAGATATACACAAAAAGCTGGAGTAACTCAGCGGGTCAGACAGCATCTCTGGAGAAAAGGAATAGATGACCTTTCGGGTCTCAGTCGGTAGAAGGGTCTCGACCCGAAAAGTCACCTATTCCTTTTTCCAGAGATGCTGTCGGACCAGCGGAGTTACTCCAGATATTTTTGTCTATCTTTAATCAAAAAATGTAATTGGTTCAGGAACTGGCTTGGAAATGATTTAATGTTGGGTAGTGACATAACCATATAACCATATAACAATTACAGCACGGAACCCATTCCTTCTCTGTGGGCATGCTGCCTGTCCCACTGAGTTACTCCAGCATTTTGTGTCTATCTTCGGTTTAAACCTGCATCCTACATGCTAAAGGCAGGAAACATGTTCCCGATGTTGGGGGAGTCCAGAACCAGGGGCCACAGTTTAAGAATAAGGGGTAAGCCATTTGGAATGGAGACGAGGAAACACTTTTTCTCACAGAGTTGTGAGCCTGTGGAATTCTCTGCCTCAGAGGGTGGTGGAGGCCGGTTCCCTGGATACTTTCAAGGGAGAGCTAGATAGGGCTCATAATGATAGCGGAGTCAGGGGATATGGGCAGAAGGCAGGAACGGGGTACTGATTGGGGATGATCAGCCATGATCACATTGAATGGCAGTGCTGGCTCGAAGGACCGAATGGCCTACTCCTGCACCTATTGTCTATTGTCTATTGTCTATTGCCTATTTGCAGTTCGTTCTGACAACAAGAGTAATGAATAGATTGATCTGAACCATGCCTGAGGTAAAATGAACAACGCCTTGTAATTTGCACCTGCTCTGGAGAATATAATTCAGAAACAGTTCAAATATGAACAAAGTATAAGAGATTTATTGAAATAACTGCTGCAATCAGAAGCCAAAATCAAAAGGAAATTAGGAATCAATTTGAGGAAAGTCAAATGGAGAAATAAAAAAATGGAGAAATGAGAAAATGAGCCAAGAAGGAAATAATTTAGTTCTGCAGTTTCTACTATGTCCACAAATAACTAGAACAAGGCATATCTTTTTGTTAGATTGCCTTTTTTTGTTTGTGATGGATCCAGGTGTCTTGTATGCAAGTGAATGAAAGCCGCATGCAGTTGCAGTAATGTATTAGGAAAACAAATAACATTTGTGGTCACAGTGACGCAGTGGCAGAGTTGCTGCTTTGCAGCAAATGCAGCGCCGGAGACCCGGGTTCGATCCCAACTACGGGTGCTGTCTGGACAGACTTTGTACGATCTACCTGTGACCTGCGTGGGTTTTCTCCAAGATCTTCGGTTTCCTCCCACACTCCAAAGACATACAGGTTTGCAGGTTAATTGGCTTGGTAAATGTAAACATTGTCCCTAGTGGGTGTAGGATAATGTTAATGTGCAGGGATCGCTGGTCGGCGCGGACCCGGTGGGCCCAAGGGCCTGTTTCCGCACTGTATCTCTAAACTAAACTAAATATGCCTTCATTATAAGAAGATTTGATACAGCAAAGATTCCCTACTACGGTTACAGTGGCTTGCAAAAGTTTTCATACCCCTTGAACTTTTCCACATTTTGTCACATTACAACCACAAACGTAAATGTATTTTATTGGGATTTTATGTGATAGACCAACACAAAGTGGCGCATAATTGTGAAGTGGAAGGAAAATGATACATGGTTTACAAATTTTTTTACAAATAAAAAACTGAAAAGTGTGGCGTGCAAAAGTATTCAGCCCCCCTGAGTCAATACTTTGTAGAACCACCTTTCGCTGCAATTACAGTTGCAAGTCTTTTGGGGTATGTCTCTACCAGCTTTGCACATCTAGAGACTGAAATATTTGCCCATTCTTCTTTGCAAAATAGCTCAAGCTCAGTCAGATTGGATGGAGAGCGTCTGTGAACAGCAATTTTCAAGTCTTGCCAGAGATTCTCAATTGGATTTAGGTCTGGACTTTGACTGGGCCATTCTAACACATGAATATGCTTTGATCTAAACCATTCCATTGTAGCTCTGGCTGTATGTTTAGGATCATTGTCCTGCTGGAAGGTGAACCTCTGCCCCAGTCTCAAGTCTTTTGCAGACTCTAACAGGTTTTCTTCCAAGATTGACCTGTATTTGGCTCATCCATCTTCCCATCAACTCTGACCAGCTTCCCTGTCCCTGCTGAAGAAAAGCATCCCCACAGCATGATGCTGCCGCCACCATGTTTCACAGTGGGGATGGTGTGTTCAGGGTGATGTGCAGTGTTAGTTTTCCGCCACACATAGCGTTTTGCATTTAGGCCAAAAACTTCAATTTTGGTCTCATCAGACCAGAGCACCCTCCTCCACATGTTTGCTGTGTCCCCCACATGGCTTGTGGCAAACTGCAAACGGGACTTCATATGGCTTTGTTTCAACAATGGCTTTCTTCTTACCACTCTTCCATAAAGGCCCGATTTGTGGAGTGCACGACTAATAGTTGTCCTGTGGACAGATTCTCCCACCTGAGCTGTGGATCTCTGCAGCTCCTCCAGAGTTACCATGGGCCTCTTGGCTGCTTCTCTGATCAATGCTCTCCTTGCCCGGCCTGTCAGTTTAGGTGGACAGCCATGTCTTGGTAGGTTTGCAGTTGTGCCATACTCTTTCCATTTTCGGATGATGGATTGAACAGTGCTCCGTGAGATGTTCAAAGCTTGGGATATTTTTTTATAACCCAACCCTGCTTTAAACTTCTCCACAACTTTATCCCTGACCTGTCTGGTGTTTTCCTTGGGCTTCATGATGCTGTTTGTTCACTAATGTTCTCTAACAAACCTCTGAGGCCTTCACAGAACAGTTGTATTTATACTGAGATTAGATTATACACAAGTGGACTCTATTTACTAATTAGGTGACTTCTGAAGGCAATTGGTTGCACTGGATTTTATTTATGGGTATCAGAGTAAAGGGGGCTGAATACCTTTGCACGCCACACTTTTCAGTTTTTTATTTGTAAAAAATTAGAAAACCATGTATCATTTTCCTTCCACTTCACAATTATATGCCACTTTGTGTTGGTCTATCACATAAAATCCCAATAAAATACATTTACGTTTGTGGTTGTAACGTGACAAAATGTGGAGAAGTTCAAGGGGTATGAAAACTTTTGCAAGCCACTGTAACCGTAGTAGGGAATCTTTGCTGTATCAAATCTTTTATAATGAAGGCATATTTAGTTTAGTTTAGAGATACAGTGCGGAAACAGGCCCTTGGGCCCACCGGGTCCGCGCCGACCAGCAATCCCTGCACATTAACATTATCCTACACCCACTTCTTATTTAGTTGCAAGCCACTGTATATACCTGAGTGGGAACAATAGGCAGTCCCTAAACCTTCCTGATCTCCCAGTTACCAAACCCTTTAACTCCCCTTCCCATTCCCACACTGACCTTTCTGTCCTGGGCCTCCTCCATTGTCAAAGTGAGTCCTACAACGCATATTGGAAGAACAGCACCTCATATTTTGCTTGGGCAGCTTACAACCCAGTGGCATGAATATTCACTTCTCCAACTGCAAGTAACCCTTGCTTATTCTCTCTATCCATCCATCCTCCTTCCTAGTTCTCTGACCACTCTGACAGTCTGCCTGATTAAATTTTATATCTGCATGGTTCATTGTCACCTTCCCCTAGCTTACAATGATCTATGCGACATTTTCACATCTTACACTTCCTTACCTCTGTGCCTCTCCCCTGGCTTTCAGTCTGAAGAAGCGTCTTGACCCAAAACATCACCCATTCCTTCTATCCAGAGATGCTGCCTGTCCCACTGAGTTACTCCAGCATTTTGTGTCTATCAGTGAGATAAAGAACAAATGAATGAAAGATACGCAAAAAAAGTAATGATGAGGGGGTGGTTTGGGTGAGAAGGGATGAGTTGACCAGGGAGTTGCGAAGGGAACAGTCTATGCGGAATGGGGGAAAGAGTGAAGGTGGGAAAATGTGGCTAGTGGTGGGATTCTGTTGGAGGTGGCAAAATTGTCAGAGGATTATTTGCTTTATGCAATGGCTGATGGGGTGAAAGGTAAGAACTAGGATGTTGCGACTGGGGGGAAGGGGAGCAAGAGTGGAGCTGCGGGGTACCATGGAGGCCCTGGTGTGGGCCTCGTCTATGATCAAAGGGAATCTCCGTTCCCTAAAGAATGAGGACATCTCGGATGTTCCATTATGGAACACCTCATCTTGGGCACAGATGCGGCGTAGATGGAAGAATTGGCAGTAGGGAATAGAATCTTTGCAGGAAGCAGGGTGGGATGAAGTGTAGTCGAGATAGTTGAGGGAGTCAGTAGCTTTGAAGTAAACATCAGCCGATAGTCTATCTCCTGAAATGGAGGTGGTGAGATCAAGAAAAGGGAGGAAGGTGTCGGTGATGGTCCAAGTGAATTTGCAGTATGGAAATTGGCAATGTTTAATGAAGCCCATGACAATAGACAATAGACAATAGACAATAGACAATAGATGCAGGATTAGACCATTCGGCCCCTCGAGCCAGCACCGCTATTCGCTGTGATCCACAATCAGTATCCCGTTTCTGCCTTCTCCCCATATCCCTTGACTCCGCTATCTTTAAGAGCTCTGCCTACCTCGCTCTTGAAAGCATCCAGAGAACCGGCCTCCACCGGCTCTAGCGTGTCTAAACCCTTAATAATCTTATATGTTTCAATAAGATCCCCGCCATCCCGAGAGTTCTACATGGGTGCAGGAGTTAGCACCGATGCAGTCGTCAATGTAGTTCAGGGATCGGGCCAGTGGTCGCCTGGAATAGGGAATGTTCAACGTACCCTGCAAAGAGGCCGGTATTGCTGGGGCCCATCGGGTGTCCATGGCAACGCCTTGGACTTGGAGGAAGTGGGAGGAGTCAAAGGCGAAGTTGTTGAGAGTGTGGACCAGTCCACTAGGTGGAGGAGAGTGTTAGTAGAGGGAAATTGGCTGGTTCTGCGGTCGAGGAAGAAATGGACGGCTTGAAGTCTTCTTAGTGGAGGATGGAGGTGCAGAGTGACTGAAGATTTTACTTCGGATTCACGTGAGTGCCTGCGTGAAGAAGGCCATCAGTCGCCATGCGCATCATTACGTCTGAAGCATGCGCCAACGACTGACTGGCAGACGCGTCGCGTCCTTCCAGTTTTAAAAACCCAGGTAAGTGTTTTTAAAAGCTACGCTGCGGTTGTTTGCTGGGTTCGGGTTTTCTGCTTTGTCTGCCAGAACGAAGGTGCGGAGACGGTCTGCAGGGAAGCCAGCTACAGAAGACCGCGGACTGAAGGTAGCGGGCGACTGTCGGAGCCACCTTCCAGGCCGCTGGCTGTGGAACCAGCGACAGCAGACTTGGTGCCTGAGGAGAGCACCGTGGCAGTCCCGCTGGGGCGCAAGGCCACCCACAAGTCTGCCAGGCCCGTAGACTCAGATGAGTCCGAGCCGGAGGGATCCCTTCCAACACTGGGAAGCATCTACAGGCGCCTCTCCCAGATGGAGCACCAATTGGAGAGGTGGCTCGAGACTGATCTGCTCCAGGGGAGGGAGCAGTATCAGCCCGGGTCTCCACGGGAACCCGCGCCAGCGGCACCGTACACAAGGCTGCGAAGTGTCTCCCTCGCTGGGGAGGGGAGTACACAGAGTCAGTACTATCCTGACTCAGAGCAGGGAGGCACATCAGGTGAACACCATCAGGGGCATGGGGCCGAAGTGCCTCTATTGGCTTCCAAATTCGCCATTCCCACTACAACCAGAGCACCCCTAGATGAAGAGCTGGCCGCTACTATTAATTACCTGGCATCGCACCAGCTCAAGGACCTGGTCATGGAGGAGGCCACCGGCAGATACAACACACCTGCCAACTGTGCCTCCCTCAATGTGCCGGCCGTCAATCACGCCATCTGGGGCCATATTGGAGCAGGGGTAAGAGCCCAGGAGGTAAAACTAAAAAAAAAATTAAAATTATTGTCCTCAGGCGTAACGGCCTTTGCAAGACCCGTGGATGGGGGGCCACTGACGGAGACACAGCAGGACACTGTGGTGCTCCTCTGTAATGGCCTCTTTGAAATTAACTGTCTGCGTAAAAACGCAATACGGCCGGCACTCAATCCAAAATTTGCTGCGCTGTGCAAGGCCAGCAACGTCAAGCCGGCCAATTATCTATTTGGAACAGATCTACCGTAGCAGGTCCGTGAGCTGGATGATGAGGCCAAGACCATTCGCCTCATGAGTCGAGCCCCAACTACACCCAGGAGCTCATCATACCGGGCTCACCCCTATGCAGCCTTCGACACCAGGCAAAACCAGCCTAGGGGCTCTGGGACAGGAGGAAGACTTGAGCTGGAGGCACCAAGGTCTATTTTAGGGGTAGGCCCCAGCCGGCCCATGGCTCGGATGCGGGGGGGGCATCCGCCAGCAGCCCTCCTTCCCAAGGCACGAGGACGGAAGCCAGGACCACATCAGCAGTAACGACCAAGGTAGGAGAACCTAGTTCCTTGTGGAACAACTTACACATCCCTAACTTACAGGTTGGGGGGAGATTGCGACATTTCTTGAATGAATGGAATTGGATCACGGCAGACCAGTTCATACTGCACAGTATACAAGGGTTCATAGAAACATAGAAACATAGAAAATAGGTGCAGGAGTAGGCCATTCGGCCCTTCGAGCCTGCACCGCCATTCAATGTGATCATGGCTGATCATCCAACTCAGTATCCAACTCAGTTCAAAATTGAGTTCCTTCTTGATTCATCACCACCCACACAAAATGTACCAAACCACACATATGTGTTCTCACAACAGGAAAGATTCGAGGTACAAGCTGAAATTCAGGCTTTACATACAAAAGAGGTGATTCAGAGGTCGAACCTGGAATCACACCAATTTGTATCCAACATATTCCCCAAGCGAAAGACGGATTGAGGAAGTCGTATCATCCTAGACCTGATGGAACGCAATACCCATGTGCAGTATAAACATTTTAAAATTGATAATTTTGGCACAGCCATCCAGCTGGTCTCCAGAGAATGTTATATGGCATGCATAGATCTACAAGATGCATACTACTCAGTACCCATTCACAGCGAGCACAGGAGATATTTGAAATTTAACTGGATAGGGCAGCTGTGGCAATTCAAAGCATTGCCTAATGGTCTGACTTCATCTCCCAGATTTTTTACAAAATTACTAAAACCAGTTCTGGGGCTACTACGAGCTCAGAATTACATGGTGATGGCTTATTTGGATGACATTCTAATAATTGGGGGCACCAAGGAATCAGCGGATCATCTGTTTCAGTTACCCAACTCATGTTTGCGAGGTTGGGATTCCTAATCCATCCAGTTAAGTCAAAATTGACTCCAAGCAGGGTAATTGATTACCTGGGGTTCGCAATTAACTCAATTCAAATGTCGGTGACACTGCCAAGTGGTAAGCAATCAGACTTGATGGAAGCCTGCAATAAGCTAATCGCAAACCAGCAGCCAACAATCAGACAAGTAGCAAGTGTAATTGGCAAGCTTGTGGCAGCCTTTCCAGCTATACGCTTCGGACCTTTGCACTACCAAAATCTACAACGTGCAAAGGAACGGGCTCTCAAATCCCACACAGGCCAATTTGGGAAACATATGCGATTACCACCAGATGCCATGGCAGAATTGCACTGGTGGGCTACCAATATACATCACTGCTCTAAGAAAATTCAAATTGATACACCATCGGTAATATTACAAACCGATGCAAGTGGCCTGGGCTGGGGAGCAACAGATACCATCTCCAGTTGCAGGGGCAGATGGAATGTGCAGGAGTCCTTAATACTACAGCAATATGGCATTAACTACTTAGAGTTGTTGGGGGCACTCTATGGTTTAAAGGCTTATTGCAGCAATATGCATCATGTGCATGTTCAACTTCAGATTGACAACACCACGGTGGTGGCGTATGTCAATCGCATGGGTGGAATAAAATCTGTATCATGTGACAGATTGGCAAACCTCCTTTGGCATTGGTGTATTGCAAGGAACATTTGGGTCACGGCTATTTACCTACCAGGTAGATATAATATGGTGGTGGATATTAGATCACGGAAATTCAATGATAACACAGAATGGATATTGAATAATGTCATGTTTACCGACATTGTTGCCCGATATGGCATGCCGGATATTGACTTGTTTGCTTCCAGATTGAATTGCCAATTACACAAATATGTCTCATGGGAACCAGACCCAGGGACAGTGGCAGTCGATGCGTTCACACTGCATTGGGGGGGACCGTTCTTGTATGCTTTCCCTCCATTTTGTCTCATCAGCCGATGCCTGGTAAAAATTAAGCAAGACAATGCCACAAGCATTTTGGCAGTGCCAGATTGGCCTACGCAACCTTGGTTCCCACTAGTCCAGGGAATAATGACACAGCCTCTCATGGCTGTCCCCAACAGCAGGGATCTGCTGGTACGCCCAGTAACAGGGGGCAACTACCCACTACATGCCCAAATCAATTTATTGGTTTGCAGATTCTGAGGAGACCATACCTGAGACTCGGACTGGCTGACCAAACAGTGGATGTCATCACAGCGGCCTGGAGGGACAGTACACAAAGGCAGTATGTCTCTCACATCAAGAAGTGGGAGATGTACTGTCATGCCTCCAATATCTCATATGACACAGTGTGCATCACGGATATACTGGAGTTTCTGTCCACATTATATCATGACCATAAATGAGGCTATAGTGCCATCAACAGTGCCAGGAGTGCACTATCCTCCTATTTAGTGCTAGGAGCGGGGGCACACCGGGTGGGAACACATCCCCTCATTACCAGATTCATGAAGGGAATATACAACTCTACACCCCCCAGACCACAGTATAAGGACACATGGGATGTTAGCCTGGTGCTAACACTACTTCGTAAGTGGGCCCCAGCCACCGCACTACCCTTAACCAAGCTCACCCTCAAGGTGGTCATGCTGATGGCGTTGGTAATGGCACAACAAGTCCAGACGTTGCACAAACTACGGCTGGACAACATGACCACCAATGTAAACACCATAACCTTCGTCACCTATGACTTAGTTAAACAGGTTGGGGAACCAGGGCCCAGGCTTGAGTTCCTGGCATACTCCGAGGATCCACGATTATGTGTAGTCGCACACTTGCACCAGTACATAAAAGTCACCAGGTGCCTCAGAAGCTCTGAGTTAGCTGTCCTACTCAAGCCACAAAAAACCACACCACAGGGTATCAGCACAAACCATCTCCAAATGGTTAAAGGAGGTAATGGCGGGTGCAGGAGTGAATACTGACACTTACAAATCTCACTCCACCAGGGCTGCATCAATGTCGGCAGCAAGGGCGATGGACGTGCACCTCGACAACATCCTAGCAGCTGCAGGATGGGCCAATGAAAGGATGTTCCACCGGTTTTATAATAAACCCATTGCCGGACCAGGGGTGTTTGCACGTGCCATTTTAAATTCAGTTTTATAGTTTCCCCCCAGGTTGAGCGGGGTCACTATCATTTTGTTTTCACATTAAAGCATCAGTATTGTTACCTACCTACGTTATTTTTTCTCACTCATCCATGGTCAATCCATTCAGTGTGTGACGCCTAGATTCGAACCGGCGTGAACTCACAGAGCTTTGAAATCTTCACGTAGTCACTCACGTGACTCCGAAGTAAAATAGTAAGATTAAACGAGAACTTACCAGTTTGAAGTTTGATCTTGATTTTATGAGGAGTTACGATGAGCGATTACGTGCCCACCGCTCCCAACCCTCATATTATCAGGTCATCTGGTAGTTCTAGTTCTCCAAATCTTACTATCTTTAGGTCAACTTCTTTTATCTGTGATTTCACACCGCTGCCTTGAAGATTGACGCACATGACGACTGACGGCCTTCTTCACGTAATCGCTCATCGTAACTCCTCATAAAATCAAGATCAAACTTCTAACTGGTAAGTTCTCGTTTAATCTTACTATTATGTAGTGACTGGGTGACTGCACATTAAAGATGAGGGAATGGGGCCTGGAAAATAGATGTAATTGAAGGTAGACAAAAATGCTGGCGAAACTCAGCGGGTGAGGCAGCATCTATGGAGCGAAGGAAATAGGCGACGTTTCAGGTCGAGACCCTTCTTCAGAGTCTTAAGAGTGCCAGTTGTGGCTTCTTGGTTACAAGACTGTGACATCGAGGTCCATTAATGCCAATGGCTTGAGTTGAGGCATTTTGCTGTTTACCTTTTAACTAAGCAACGCATTGTGGGATTGAAGCCCTGTTTTGCGTTGTTGTTCTGTGATGACCAAGATACCTGTCATGAAAACCATTTGTTAGATAGTGAAGAAAGAGGAAGGCAAAACATACTGTAACAGATATAAAGGAGTTAAATGTCCGTTAATTTATCTTGCGCTGATATCTTATATCTAATATCTTATATATATGGTGTAACTTTATAATAATTCACGCAGAATACATTATGATCTGGGTTGAATTAGACAGTATATTTCATTACTTTGTGGGCTATTATCCTGAACATGAATGTCAACAGATTTTTTTTGCCAATCTGTACACCATTGCCTTTTGGCGGAAATATAGACATTTTCTAAAATAGCCGGTCCTGCATTTTCAAACTGACCCGATGAAACAGTTAACTAGTTTCTGCTAAATGGTATGATATATATGAACATAATAATCAATTTACTGAAGAGAAGCTGAGGGTGTTGTAAGATGATGTTAATTACAGTGGCTTGCAAAAGTTTTCATACCCCTTGAACTTTTCCACATTTTGTCACGTTACAACCACAAACGTAAATGTATTTTATTGGGATTTTATGTGATAGACCAACACAAAGTGGTGCATATTTGTGAAGTGGAAGGAAAATGATACATGGTTTCCAAATTTGATTACAATTTAAAAAAACTGAAAAGTGTGGCGTGCAAAAGTATTCAGCCCCCCTGAGTCAATACTTTGTAGAACCACCTTTCGCTGCAATTACAGCTGCAAGTCTTTTGGGGTATGTCTCTACTAGCTTTGGACATCTACAGACTGAGATTTTTGCCCATTCTTCTTTGCAAAATAGCTCAAGCTCAGTCAGATTGCATGGAGAGCATCTGTGAACAGCAATTTTCAAGTCTTGCCAACGATTCTCAATTGGATTTAGGTCTAGACTTTGACTGGGCCATTCTAACACATGAATATGCTTTGATCTAAACCATTACATTGTAGCTCTGGCTGTATGTTTAGGGTCATTGTCCTGCTGGAAGGTGAACCTCCGCCCCAGTCTCAAGTCTTTTGCAGACTCTAACAGGTTTTCTTCCAAGATTGCCCTGTATTTGGCTCCATCCATCTTCCCATCAACCCTGACCAGCTTCACTGTCCCTGCTGAAGAAAAGCATCCCCACAGCATGATGCTGCGACCACCATGTTTCACAGTGGGGATGGTGTGTTCAGGGTGATGTGCAGTGTTAGTTTTCCGCCACACATAGCGTTTTGCATTTAGGCCAAAAACTTCAATTTTGGTCTCATCAGACCAGAGCACCTTCCTCCACATGTTTGCTGTGTCCCCCACATGGCTTGTGGCAAACTGCAAACGGGACTTCTTATGGCTTTGTTTCAACAATGGCTTTCTTCTTGCCACTAAGAAGGCCCGATTTGTGGAGTGCACGACTAATAGTTGTCCTGTGGACAGATTCTCCCACCTGAGCTGTGGATCTCTGCAGCTCCTCCAGAGTTACCATGGGCCTCTTGGCTGCTTCTCTGATCAATGCTCTCCTTGCCCGGCCTGTCAGTTTAGGTGGACGGCCATGTCTTGGTAGGTTTGCAGTTGTGCCATACTCTTTCCATTTTCGGATGATGGATTGAACAGTGCTCCGTGAGATGTTCAAAGCTTGGGGTATTTTTTTATAACCTAACCCTGCTTTAAACTTCTCCACAACTTTATCCCTGACCTGTCTGATGACCTGTGTTCCTTAGGCTTCATGATGCTGTTTGTTCACTAATGTTCTCTAACAAACCTCTGAGGCCTTCACAGAACAGCTGTATTTACACTGAGATTAGATTAAACACAAGTCGGCACGGACTGGAAGGGCCGCGAAGGCCTGTTTCCGTGCTGTAATTGTTATATGATTATATGGTTATATAGAGTTATAAATGGACTCTATTTGCTAATTAGGTGACTTCTGAAGGCAGTTGGTTGTACTGGATTTTATTTAGGGCTATCAGAATAAAGGGGACTGAATACTTTTGCACAACACACTTTTCAGTTTTTTATTTGTAAAAAAATTTAAAAACCATGTATCATTTTCCTTCCACTTCACAATTATGGTTTGTGGTTGTAACGTGACAAAATGTGGAAAAGTTCAAGGGGTATGAAAACTTTTGCAAGCCACTGTATATACTCCATTATTTCTAATGCTGTTGAAGGCATCCGTTGCATGACTATAACAAGACGACTGTGACCATGCAGTTTTTCACATATCTCCGCAGTTCCTATGTCCATGTGTTGTTCCGACACCAATCCCCCACCTTTTGCAATGGTAGATTGATGAAAACCATCATAGAGTAATAGAGTGAATACAGTGTGGAAACAGGCCCTTCAGCAAAAACTTGCCCACACCTACCAACATGTCCCAACTACACTAGTCCCACCTGCCTATCTTTGGCCTGTTTCCCTCCAAACCTGTCCTATCCAAAGTCAAAAGTCAAACAAACTTTATTGTCATTTAGAAATACATCGATATATGCAATTCCAAACGAAATTCCGTTGCATTTGGCTCCCTGTGCAACACGATAATTAACAGAAGGATAAACATGGATAAAATGGATAAAAGGATAAAAGGATAAATAGCCAATGGTGGCAGCCCATTACATGGCATTCAGGAGTCTGATGGCTCGTGGGAAGAAGCTGTTGCAGAACCTTGATGTTCTGCTCCTTATGCTACGATATCTTTTGCCCGAGGGCAGCAGAGTGAACAGTCCGTGATGGAGATGTGTGGGGTCTTTTATAATACTGCTGGCCTTAGACACGCAACATTTGGTCGCAATATCCCTGATTGAGGGGAGAGAAGTCCCGATGATTTTTTCCGCTGTCCTCTCCACTCTCCGCACGGACTTCCAGTCGGAGGCTTTACAGTCCTGAAACCAGACAGAGATACAGCTGGTCAAAATACTCTACATGGTGCCCCTGTAGAAAGTAGTGAGGATGGGATGGGTGAGGTGAGCTCTTCACATCCGGTGCAGAAAGTGCAACTGCTGCTGCGCTCTCTTAACTGTTGATGATATGTTATTTGACCAGGTCAGACTGTTAGTGATCTGCACCCCCAGGAACTTAGTACTACTGACCACCTCCACATCGCTGTCATTGATGTGAAGTGGTGTGGGACTGTGCCGGTTTTTCCTGAAGTCGACGATGACCTCCTTTGTTTTTTCAACATTCAGGATCAGGTTGTTCGTATTGCACCAGTCCACCGGTTGTTTCACCTCCTCCCTGTAAGCCAGCTCATTGTCGTCCCTGATGAGGCCCACCACTGTTGTGTCATCTGCGTACTTCATGATGTGCTTTGTATTAAACCTGGCACAACAGTCGTGGGTCATCCATGTACCTGTCTAACTGTTTCTTAAACTTTAGGATAGTCCCTGCTTCAACTACCTCCTCTGGCAGCTTGTTCCATACACCCACTACCCATTGTGTGTAATAGTTTTCTTTTTTTTTGCACTTTAGTTTTTATTGCTTTTATGTATACACAAATATAACGACGAAATATACAACATTGCAGTGAAACGTACAACAGTGTTGCGGGGGGTTCAGTTTACAATTAATGATGCAGTAAACAGAACTATTTTCATATTAAAACATTTTCCAATAACTTACACTATTGTCTATAAAATTATACAATGTTGATGTCTTTATTTCTATACCTAATCCATTTTTTCCCATTTTCTATTAAACTCGTCTTCTTTCACTCTTAGAGAATGTGTCATTTTCTCCATGACAAATAATTCCTGGACTATGTCTAACCATTTCCTGTACTATGTCTAAGTCTGTGTGTGTCCGCTCCAAGCCAGTTTCTTGTAATGGCCTTTTTGCCAGCTGTGAGTAGGATTTTAACCAAGTAATGGTCTTCCTTCAGCAACACTGTATTTATATTACTCAGGTATAAAATGGAACACTTCTTGCAGACTGTATATCCTAATACCTCCGTTAATTCTGAATTCACTCTGTCCCAAAATGGTTCTATTTTTGGGCAACTCCAGAAGATATGTGTATGATTTGCGTCTGTTTGGCCACAGAACTTCAAATTTGCAGAATGTGAAATAGTTTTCACTTATTTTCCAGCATCCGCAGTTCCTTCTTGAACAAATAAAGTCCATCGAATAGCAAAAATGTGTCTTAAAGTAAAAGCAGCCATGACACAATTTGAGATGCTATCGAAACTCAGCAGGTGCAGCAGCATCTAAGGAGCGAAGGAGATAGGCGACGTTTTGGGTCGAGACCCTTCTTCAGACTGGAAGAAGGGTCTCGACCCGAAACGTCGCCTATCTCCTTCGCTCCTTAGATGCTGCTGCACCCGCTGAGTTTCTCCAGCTTTTTGTGTAACCCTCGATTCTCCAGCATCTGCAGTTCCTTCTTTAAAACATTGAGATGCTATCGGCTGCACTCCAAAGCTGATTAATTTGCAGAAATCAACAGTCTTTGTGAAATAGGAAAGGATGGAGAGGGAAGCTCGGAAATGTATTTCCCTTAATTACATGCAGCCAAACGATTTAAATTGCAGACATGTCATGCAGTCCAGCCACAATGAACACAAACAAATAATCCAAATTTAAAACACAAAAACAGGAACTACTGAAAGTGTTGAAGTGCCAATATAATGAAGGAACATTGTGGTTCCGCATTTAGTTCACACAGCACACGTATTTTCTACAAAGCCCTTGTGTGTCGCCACTTCCATTTGGCTAATGAATAAAAGAAAAGTATATCTTCAGATTCATGTTGACTCAGCATTAATGTTTTCCAGTCTTCATTTGAGTCTGAAGAAGGGTCACGACCCGAAACATTACTCATTCCTTCTCCCCAGAGATGTTGCCTGGCCCGCTGAGTTACTCCAGCTCTTTGTGTCTGTCTTTTGTTTACAATTAAGCAGAAATGGAAATATATAGAAAGTCAAGAGTGACATTGATAGTCAGCGACCCTGTGCCTTTTGACAGCACTGGACCTGTACTCGCGGGAGTTTAGAAGGATGAAGGTTGACCGCATTAAAACTTACCAAATAGTGAAAGGCTTGCGTAGAGTGGATGTGGAGAGGATGTTTCCTATAGTGGGAGAGTCTAGGATTAGAGGTCATAGCCTCAGAATTAAAGGATGTTCCTTTAAGAAAGAGATGCTGAGAAATGTATTTAGTCATAGGGTGATGAATCTGTGGAATTCTTTGCTGCTGAAGACCGTAGACGTCAAGTCAATGGATATTTTTAAGGCATAGATAGATAGATTCTTGATTAGTATGGGTGCCGGGAGTTATGGGGAGAAGGCAGGAGAATAGGGTTAGGAGGGAGAGGTAGATCAGCCACGATTGAATGGCGGAGTAGACTTGATGGGCCGAATGGCCTCATTCTGCTCCTATCATTTGTGACCTTATGACTCATCAGTGTCCCCTTTATTATACAAATTTGGCAGAAGTGGACATGTTATCTCATGCTGTTCTCTTGAGATAAACTAGTTAATAGACAAGTCACACAGCATTCCTGAAAGAATGGTGTTAACTGCCGATTCTTAATTACACTTCCCTGGCATTCTTTAGAATGTATTCCTGAGCTCTGCAGATTTTGAGACCACAGTAAAGGGCCTGTCCCACCAGCATGCAACTCCATGCGATGAGTGCGACCTAACGTGGTCGCTTGAGCCGTCCGGCGTCGCGGGGCCGGTCCCACTTCGATCGCCGGAGCCATGCGGAATTGTGCGGAGTTCGTCCCAACATCGCGCGGGGCTCCGAAAAACTATCTATGTTCAAAAATTCCGGCGGCAACGGCTTGTCGGCTTGCAGTCGCCTCGACGCATTACACACCGCCCCGACATCGTGCCTCCGTGAACCTATCTGTAGGTGCCTCCGTGACCCTCTATGTGTGGCTCCATGGCCCTCTGTGTGTGTGCCTCTGTGCCCCTCTCTGTGTGTCCCTCTCTGTCCTGGCGAACTTACCTTAAGACTTCGCTCCAAGTTTGCCCTCGCTGCCGGTTTGGTCGCGCTTGCCGCATGCAGGCGCATGCTGGTGGGAACGGCCCTGTACAGGGGATCACCCAACCTCCGCACGGCCCCCGCTTCTAGTTTGATCGCGCTCATCGCATGGAGTCAGATGCTGGTAGGACGGGCCCTTAATCCTAGATACAATTTGTTAATGTGATTTTCAGTATTTTAAAACATCCCCCACTAGCTAAATCCTTAAATTTGCCAGCAGTCATGAAATAATCCATCACAGTATTTTAATCGTCCAGTTTTGGTCAAATCTATACATACAACACCTTGATTAAACATAGTACCTTTCCAGCTACATTATGGTACATTACAGTTGTGAAGTTGTGGAATTCACTGCCACAGAAGGCAATAGAGGCCAATTCACTAGATTAATTTAACAGAGATAGAGCTCTAGGGGCTAGCGGAATCAGGGGATATGGGGAGAAAGCAGGAACGGGGTACTGATTGTGGATGATCAGCTATGATCACAATGGATGGCGGTGTTGGCTCGAAGGGCCAAATGGCCTCCTCCTGCACCTATTTTCTATGTTTCTATGTTTCTAAGATCGAGGTTAAAAAACACAGAGTTTCCAACATATCCTGATACCATATTTAGCAGGAGGACGTTTGACTTACCAGATCCAGGCCATGGACAGAAACCTTCCAGATGGGAATGGGATGCAGAGCTCTATGAAATCTACTTACACATCGGAACCCAGCAAGGCATTGCAAGATTACAAAAAAGATGAGATAAGAAACAATACGCTCGCTCTCAGCTTCACGAAGCAGCAACTGTAACCCTGAAGAAAAATAGAAAATGCTGGAAAAATTCAGCATGCCGGACAGCATCTGTGGTGAGAGAAATAATTAACATTTGGGACTTGCGATGTTTTTCCGGATATTCAGAATAAATTGGAAAGTTGGCTCATTGTATGAAGGCCCAAGGTCTCAGCAGTAGTAAATTTGAAGTCTGAAGAAGGGTCTCGACCCGAAACGTCACCCATTCCTTCTATCCAGGGATGCTGTCTGTCCCGCTGAGTTACACCAGCATTTTGTGTCTATCTTCAAAGATGGTGACCAGCTGGCTGGGACAAAGGTTCAACTCTGCACCATCTCCAAGTGCGCCTCGGGCCTTACAGAGGAGAGATGAATCGGTTGTTATCATCATGGCAGTGATAACAGGAACTCAGGCGAAAACCAGAAATACCCAAGAGGTGAGACCTGACCTAGAGACCACTGGATCCAGAAGAGAGGTAAGGGAATGTCCACATTTACGGTTCCTTTCAATCCAAAAAATATAATATCAAGTATTATTTATTGTCATTCAGACCTTTTGGTCTGAACGAAATTGTAGTCATACCATAAAATAAAACAACAAAAACACACAATAAACACAGATTTAACATCCACCACAGTGCGTCCACCAGGCACCTCCTCACTGTGATGGAAGGCAAAAAAGTCTTAAGTCCTTGTCTCTTCCCTCCTTGTTCTCCCTCTGCGCTGAAGCGATCCAGGCCTCCGATGTTGTGACCCCGCCGGGTGATGGTAAGTAAGTCCCGCGGGTGAATCCGAGCCCCGCGTACGGGCCGGTTCGTACTCCGTGGGAGTTGAACAAATAATGTGGGATGAGCTAATACAAAAAAAACTCACTCTTAGATTTATAGTAACTGAATTCATCTGAGTTTGTCGATTAATAAACAGCACCATTTATTTCAATTTACATTGGAAAAAAACAAATGCAATTTCTGAATTTAAACTGTAATTAATCATGTGTGTTGGCACCAGAGCAATGAAATTCTTAAAGGGCCTGTCCCACTTGGGCGACCTAATCCGCGAGTTCTGGCGAGTTTGCCCTCGACTAATATTCGTAGCACAGTCGCCATGAGGTAATAGGAGGTCTTCCCAACTCTCCTTCATGCTCGAGAGTGGTCTCCGCGTACTCGAGGCCTCAGATAGGTCGCGGCGTTTTTTACAATATGTTAAAAAATGCCCGCAAGCAAAAAAAGGTCGCCATGGAAAAAATCGATACATTTTTTACTCGTAGGTTTAGTCGTAGCAGGTTGTAGTAGGTCGGCATGTTAGTCGTACATAATTGAGGGTAGTCGAGTGTAGTCGAAGGTAGTCGTAGATAGTCTTCATCATAGTCGAAGGGAGGTCGAAGGAGATCGAAGGAGGTCGTCTTCACTCTCCACTATTCGGTGTCCTATTTTCCCAAAGTTAGTCGTAGCTAATGGTAGCTAGTCAAAGCTGGTCTTCAACATAGTCGAAGGAGGTCGAAGGAGGTCTTCTACATAGTCAAAGGAGGTCTTCAACATGTCATTTTTTCAATCTCTTCAAAACTCGCCAATTAGGTTGCCAAGTGGGACAGCCCTTTACTTGCAGCGGTATAAGCAGCCTATAATTGCAATACTTAAAGATAATAAACAAAAACACTCAATGAATTAATAAATCAATACTCATGTAAAACTACGGCAACCAAAGACAGTTCATAGACGTTCACAGTTGAGGTTAGCTTTGTATAGGGTTCAGGAGCCTGATGGCTTTGGGAACAAGCTATTCATGAAACTGTTGGTCAGCGTTTGCAGACTTCTATACCGGTTTCCTGATGGCAGGATTGCAATGAGAGCAGGTAGATGTGGATCCTTGATGATATTGGCTGCGTTTATGAAGCAGCAAAGATAGACACAAAACGGTGGACTAAATCAGCGGGACAGGCAGCATCTCTGGCTAGAAGGAATGGGTGCAGCTTCTCCTTTCGATCCCTTCAATGGTGGAGAGACTTTCCTTTAAAAAATAAAACATGACTTACTACAAGGGGAGGCACGGTGGCACAGCGGTAGAGTGGGCTGAGGAATGGTTGATGGAATTTAATACAGGGAAATGTGAGGTGTTGCATCTTGGAAGCACAAACATGGGCAGAACCTACACAGTGAACGGTAGAGCTCTGGGGAGTGTTGTAGAGCAGAGGGATCTAGGAGTGCAGGCACACAGTTCATTGAACTTGGCATCACAAGTAGATCGGGTGGTCAAAAAGGCTTTTGGCACATTCGGCATCATCAGTCAGAATATTGCATATAGGATTTGAGCAGGGTAGGATTTTATTCCCTTGAGGACAGGAGGATGAAGGGTGATCATATAGAGGTGTACAAAATGATGAGAGGAATAGATCGGTAGATGCACAGAGTCTCTTGCCCAGAGTAGTGGGAATCGAGAACCAGAGGACATAGGTTTAAAGTGAGGGTTGGGAAAATGTAATAGGAATCTAAGGGGTAACTTTTTCGCGCAAAGTGTGATAGGTGCATGGAACGAGATGCCGGAGGAGGTAGTTGAGGCAGGTACTGTCACAACATTTAAGAAACATTTAGACAGGTACGTGGATAGGACAGGTTTAGAGGGTTATGGGCCAAATGCAGACAGGTGGGAACTGCTGTAGATGGGACATGTGTGGACAAGTTGGGCCGAAGGGCCTGTTTCCACACTGTAAGACTCTATGACTCTATCTCGGGTGTCCTGGAATGCAAAGCCTCATCATGCGAGTAGATGGGGCGTAGATGAATAAATTGAGAGCAGGGGATAGCGTCTTTGCAAGAGGCAGGATGAGAGAGGGGTGCTGCATGCTTGTCACTTTAAAAATGCTCCGTTAATTCCAATGTGATCCAATTGTTTTTATGTCATTCTTCTACGAATATTTTCCAACTTTACGCTCCTATCAGCAATGTTGCCATAAATTATCTCAACCCAGAATTAATAGTTTATTAACATCTAAATGTAAACTGCGCCGCTTTCATAGCAAGAATGGTCCTTATTATAGTGATTATAGTCCTTATTATACTAATAATTACACACTGATGCAATTATAAAGAAACATCAGACATGCCTCCACTTGTTGAGAAGATTGTGGAGAGATGAATCTCTTGAATTTCTACAGGTGTACAGTAGAGAGCATGTTGACTAATTGCATCACGGCCTGGTTGGGCACCTTGGACGTCCAGGAGCAAAGAAGGTTCTGCCCTCCCCACCATTGAGGAGTCACCACCTCAAATATAGCATGTGTAAGTGTGCGGGGATCGCTGGTCAGTGAGGACTCACTGGGCCGAATGGCCTTTTCCGTGCTGTATCTCTAAAACTAAAACTACAAACACATGCACATTAGGGACTGGATTTGCCCCGTCAAATTTCCAGAATTGTGTGATTTTCTTTTCAATTTGCATATAAGCATTGAACTAATTCCCAGAAACCCTACAGCCTGGCACACCCTACTGAGTACTAAGTGCGGTTTTCTTTTGGCACTGGGACTTATTGACCCCTGATTCAGACCTCAGAGAATTATAAAATTGGCTAAAAATATGTTTGAAATGGTGGTTTGGACCTGTAACAAAAGGCTTTGAAAGATGTCCTGTGGTTGTTTTCAAACCACACTCTGATCAGCAAGAATGTTGGTGTTTTTCTGAAGAAGTCTGAAGAAGGGTTTCCGCCCGAAACGATGACCTATCTCCTTCGCTCCATAGATGCGCCTGCACCCGCTGAGTTTCTCCAGTATTTTGTCTACCCCTGATTTGGGATAGTCAGCATGGTTTTGTAGGTCATGGTCAGAGGTCATGTCTCACAAATCTGATTGAGTTTTTGAAGATGTGACCAAAAAAGTCGATGAGGGCAGAACTGTAGATGTTGTATATATGGATTTCAGTAAGGCATTTGACAAAGTTCCGCATGGTAGGCTGCTCTGGAAAGTTCGATTGCATGGGATTTGATGAGAGATAGCTGAATGGATAGCAAATTGGCTCCATGGAAGGAAGCAGAGGGTGGTGGAAGGTTGCTTCTCGGACTGGAGGCCGAGTGGTGTGCCTCAGGGTTCAGTGCTGGGCCCATTGCTGTTTGTCTTCTATATCAATGATTTGGATGAGAACAAATAAGTTTGCAGATTACACAAAAGTGGGTGATATTGTAGATAGTGAAGATGGTTGTCAAAAATTGCAACAGGATCAGGATCAGGTGGGCTGAGGAATGGTTGATGGAATTTAATACAGGGAAATGTGAGGTGTTGCATCTTGGCAGCACAAACATGGGCAGAACCTACACAGTGAACAGTAGAGCTCTGGCGAGTGTTGTAGAGCAGAGGGATCTAGGAGTGCAGGCACACAGTTCGTTGAACTTGGCATCACAAGTAGATCGGGTGGTCAATACGGCTTTTGGCACATTGGCCATCATCAGTCAGAATATTGCATATAGAAGTTGGGAGGTCATGTTGCAGTTGTATAAGACGTTGGTGAGACCACGTTTAGAATGTTGTGTTCAGGGTTCTTGGCACCATGTTATAGGAAAGATGTTGACAAACTGGAAAGGATGCAGAGAAAATTTACGAGGATGTTAACAGGACTAGAGGGTCTGAGTTATAGGGAGGGTTTGAGCAGGGTAGGACTTTATTCCCTTGAGGACAGGAGGATGAAGGGTGATCATATAGAGGTGTACAAAATGATGAGAGGAATAGATCGGGTAGATGCACTGAGTCTCTTGCTCGGAGTAGTGGGAATCGAGAACCAGAGGACACAGGTTTAAAGTGAGGGTTGGGAAAATGTAATAGGAATCTAAGGGGTAACTTTTTCACGCAAAGGGTGGTAGGTGCATGGAACGAGATGCCGGAGGAGGTAGTTGAGGCAGGTACTGTCACAGCATTTTGAGAAACATTTAGACAGGTACATGGATATGACAGGTTTAGAGGGTTATGGGCCAAATGCAGACAGGTGGGAACTGCTGTTGATGGGACATGTGTGGACAAGTTGGGCCGAAGGGCCTGTTTCCACACTGTAAGACTCTATGACTCTATCTCGGGTGTCCTGGAATGCAAAGCCTCACCATGCGAGTAGATGTGGCGTAGATGAAGAAATTGAGAGCAGGGGATAGCGTCTTTGCAAGAGGCAGGATGAGAGAGGGGTGCTGCATGCTTGTCACTTTAAAAATGCTCCGTTAATTCCAATGTGATCCAATTGTTTTTATGTCATTCTTCTACGAATATTTTCCAACTTTACGCTCCTATCAGCAATGTTGCCATAAATTATCTCAACCCAGAATTAATAGTTTATTAACATCTAAATGTAAACTGCGCCGCTTTCATAGCAAGAATGGTCCTTATTATAGTTGTATTCAAACCGTTCAATGCATGGGAAATGACAGCAAAAAAAGGTCATTAACACAGAGTGTAGAAGACAAATCAATGATTCTGACAGAATAGAGATAAGGTCATGGTAACATCTTGTGCTCCCAGGACAATAAGCCAGGCTCCAGTCAGAAAACCACTTTTAATGTTCAAATTACCTCTACTTCAGTTCTTTATTTATAAATATCAGAGATGACTGATATGTGGGAAGGAACTGCAGATGCTGGTTTACACCGAAGATAGACACAAAATGCTGGAGTAACTCAGCGGGACAGGCCGCATCCCTGGTGAGAAGGAATGGGTGACGTTTCAGGTCGGGACCTTGCTTCAGATTGAGAGTCGGGGGGAGAGGGAGACACAGAGATATGGAATGGTGAGGTGTGAAAAGGAGAGATCAAAGGGGACGAAGCCCAAATAAAATGTAGAATGGATCATTCTTAGCTGAGGGGAAGGTGACAACGAGGCATGCAATCAGTAAAATTTAATCAGGAGGACAGTGAAACGCAGTAGATAACTAGGATGGGGAGGGATGGATAGAGTGTCTTTATTTGTCAAAAATTATTTATTTGTCAAATGATATGACTACTGTGTTAAAATGACTTTACTATATTTACTCAATGAATTAAAGTGCAAACATCTTGGGCATTGACATGTGAAGAAATGTTCCCTTCCCAGGGCAATCACTGCATCTATCTCTTACTTCCACAGCAGAGTAAATAAAATGGGAAGTCAACGCTGTGCTGCTCAAAATTCAGCAGGGCTTGAAGCCTCGGGTTACGTACTCAGCTGCATCAGCACAATAAGGTAACCCTTGTACGCCATGCTAGCACAGGGAGCACAATAGAAACAGGTAAGGCCCAGGGCTGGTGTTCAGCAGAAAGACAAGCTGGGTTTGAGGGAATGGCTGAGAGGCTCAGGGGCATGTGCTGGCAGTCAGTAATCAGCAGAACTCCAGTGGCTCTGGGAGGTCAGAGGTTCCCAAGTTCACGGGTTAGAGGAGTAGAACTAGGCCATTCGGCCCATGGAGTCAACTCCACCATTCAATCATGGCTGATCTCTGCCTCCTGATCCCATCTTCCTGCCTTCTCCCCATAACCTTTGACACCCGTTCTAATCAACAATCTGTCCACCTCTGCCTTAGAAAGGACCCACTGACTTGGCCTCCACAGCCCTCTGTGGCAATGAGTTGGAAGAGGACTGTGGACCTCTTCAAAATAACTTCAAATTTCTTGGCGTGCACATTTCTGACAATCCTTCCTGGGCCTAGCACGCTGATGCAATTATAAAGAAATATCATAAATGCCTCCACTTGTTGAGATGATTGTGGAGAGATGAATCACTTGAATTTCTACAGGTGTACAGTAGAGAGCATGTTGACTAATTGCATCACGGCCTGGTTGGGCAACTTGAACGTCCAGGAGCAAAGAAGGTTCTGCCCTCCCCACCATGGAGGAGTCACTGCCTCAAATATAGTGTGTGTAAGTGTGCGGGGATCGCTGGTCAGTGAGGGCTCACTGGGCCGAATGGCCTTTTCCGTGCTGTATCTCTAAAACTAAAACTACAAACACGTGCACATTAGGGACTGGATTTGCCCCGTCAAATTTCCAGAATTGTGTGATTTTCTTTTCAATTTGCATATAAGCATTGAACTAATTCCCAGAATCCCTACAGTCTGGCACACCCTACTGAGTACTAAGTGCGGTTTTCTTTTGGCGCTGGGACTTATTGACTCATGATTCAGACCTACCTCAAAGAATTATAAAAGTGGCCAAAGATGTGTTTGAAATGGTGGTTTGGACCTATAATAAAAAGGCTTTGTTTACAAACCACACTCCGTTCAGCACGAATGTTGATGTTTGACTGCACATTCGCCCGACAGGAAAATAGGGGCCGCAGCTGACAAAGAGAGAGTGAGTTGTAGGCAAGAGGAAAAAAGCTCTCCCATTCATAAAGGGGGGCACACAGAAAAGTTGTTTACGTATGCCAACAAGAAGCTTTTGTGTGCACAGTCCATCAAGCTCACCGGCTCCAATATATTCTCCGAAGATACGAGTTGGCGCATAATGGAGCGATTTGGGGAGAAATATGATGATTTCACATGGAGAGATGCACACCAGTGAGACACACACTCACATGCACCTTCTCCTAACCCACCTGCACTCGGGTGGCGCAGCGGTAGAGTTGCTGCCTCACATCGCTTGCAGCGCCGGAGACCCGGGTTCAATCCCGACTACGGGCGCTGTCTGTATGGAGTTTGTACGTTCTCCCCGTGACCTGCTTGGGTTTTCTCTGAGATCTTCGGTTTCCTCCCACACTCCAAAGACGTACGGGTTTGTAGGTTAATTGGCTTGGTGTATGTGTAAATTGTCCCTAGTGAGCGTGGGATAGTGTTAATGTGCTGGGATCGCTGGTCAGTGCGGACTCGGCAGTCAGAGTGAGGACCAGTGCAAATTGGAGGAATATTGCCCTTGGGCAGCTTACAATACAGCGCGATGAACATTGACTTCTCTAACTTCAAGCAACCCTTGCTCTCTCCATCCTAAAATTCCTGAGTATCGCAGAGCTACAATTATGGTGTGAGCCACTCACAGTCTTTTTTTTAAATCAAAATCAATTTTATTCAAAGTACTAAATATATACAATACAGGAACTATGCAAAATATTCTTCCAACATTCTCAGAGGCTACACATACATTCAATGCGCCCTTACACTGTTTTCACAATATTACCTCCCATCCTTGCCATCATGTGGCCCACTGCAGTGGAATCCCTTCCCTTACTTGAGGGGTGTCTCCACTACACCCTGCCCCCCATGTCCAGCAGCAGAAGGACCCTAGACTGTGGCCCTCCCCCACCGAGCCTTGGCGTTGGCTGCACCGAGCTTCAGTGCGTCCCTCAGCACGTACTCTTGCAGTCTGCAGTGGGCCAGTCGGCAACATTCCCCGACGGACATCTCGCTCTGCTGGGAGGTCAACAAAGCTCACACTGACCAAAGAGCCTCTTTCACCGAGCTGATGACCCTCCAGCAGCGCTCGATGTCCGTCTCTGAATGTGTCCCTGGGAAAAGTCCGTAAATTGGGGGAGTCCTCTGTTACGGACTTTCGGAATGAACTGTGACAGGGACCCTTGCAAACCTCGCCAGGCTCTCTTTGCAAATCCACACTCTGCAAAGAGGTGGGCAACCATCTCCTCTCCATAGCAGCCGTCCCGAGGGCAGCGTGCGCCGGTAGTGAGGTTCCGACGATGCAGGAAGCATCTGACTGGGGGGGACTCCCCTCACCGCCAGCCAAGCCAGGTTTTGAGCCATTCTTTTTTTTTTAAATTTCAAAATAGACTTTATTCAAGTAATAAATATTTACAATACATCAACCGTGCGAAAAATCCATCCGACATTTTCGGAGGCTATCCAAATTGTTCCATGCAGTCCATACACATTTTTCAAATTTCGCGAATCGATCCCCCACCCGTGCCACTCATGTGGCCCAATGGCGTGGGATACCTTCCCTTATTTTGAGGGGCGTCTCCACCATACTGTGCCCCCCATGTCCAGCAGCGGAAGGACCTTAGACTGTGGCCCTCCCCCACCATGTTTTGAGCCTTTTTTTTTTTTTTTTTTTAATTTCAAAATAGACTTTATTCGAGTAATAAATATATACAATACATCAACCGTGCGAAAAAAAATCCATCCGACATTTTTCAGAGGCTATACAAATGTCTCCATACAGTCTATATACATTTTTCAAATTTCACGAATCGATCCCCCACCCGTGCCACTCATGTGGCCCCCCGGCATGGGATACCTTCCCTTATTTTGAGGGGCGTCTCCACCATACAGTGCCCCTCATGTCCAGCAGCGGAAGGACCTTAGACTGTGGCCCTCCCCCACCGAGCCTTGGCGTTGGCTGCACCGAGCTTCAGTGCGTCCCTCAGCACGTACTCCTGCAGTCTGCAGTGGGCCAGTCGGCAACATTCCCCGACGGACATCTCGCTCTGCTGGGTGGTGAACAACGCTCGGGCAGACCAGAGAGCGTCTTTCACCGAGTTGATAACCCTCCAGCAGCACTTGATGTCAGTCTCTGAATGTGTCCCTGGGAACAGTCCGTAAATCACAGAGTCCTCTGTGATGGAGCTGTTTGGAATAAAGCGTACCAGGGACCCTTGCATTTTTCTCCAGACTCTTTGGGCAAATCCACACTCTGCAAAGAGGTGGGCAACCGTCTCCACTCCATAGCAGCCGTCCCGAGGGCAGCGTGCGCTGGTAGTGAGGTTCCGACGGTGCAGGAAGGATCTGACTGGGAGGGCTCCCCTCACCGCCAGCCAAGCCAGGTCTTGGTGCTTGTTGGTGAGTTCTGGCGATGAGGCATTTTGCCAGACAAGCTGGGCAGTCTGCTCAGGAAACCACGCCACCGGGTCCATCGAGTCTTTTCCCTGCAGTGCCTGCAGGACATTCTGTGCTGACCACTGCCCAATGGACATGTGGTCAAAGGTGTTGGTCCGGAAGAACCTTTCCACAGACGACAGATGGGGCGGCAGTGACCAGCTGACTGGTACATTGCGTGGCATCTGCGCCAGGCCCATCCTTCGCAACACCGGGGACAGGTAGAACCTCAGCAAGTAGTGACACTTGGTGCCCACGTGCCTTGGCTCTACACTCCTCCTGATGCAGCCACACACGAAGGTGGCCATCAGGATGAGGGCGACGTTTTGCACGCTTTTACCCCCGTTGTCTGCTGACTTGTTCATTGTGGCCCGTTGCACCCGGTCCATCCTCGACCCCCAGATGAACTGGAAGACGGCCCGGGTGATCCCTGTGGCGTAGGAAGGGGGGACAGGCCACACCTGTGCCAAGTACAGCAGGCCCGAGAGCACCTCACACCTGATGACCAAATTCTTTCCCGTTATGGAGAGGGAGCGTTGCCTCCACAGCTCCAGCTTCTTCCCCACCCTGGCTATCCGCTCCAGCCAATTCTTGTTACACGCCTCAGCCCCCCCGAACCAGATCCCCAGCACCTTCAAGAAGTCAGGCTTGATGGTGAAGGGGACGGAAGATCTGTCCGGCCAGTTGCCAAAGAGCATGGCCTCGCTCTTCCTGCGGTTCACCCTGGCTCCCGTGGCTGACTCAAACTGGTCGCAGATACTAATCAATCTGCGGACCGACCCTGGATCCGAGCAGAAGACAGCGACATCGTCCATGTACAGGGAGGTCTTTACTTGAATGCCCCCACTGCCGGGCAGTGTCACTCCTCTAATGCTCGCATCCTTCCTGATGGATTCGGCAAAAGGTTCAATACAGCAGACAAACAAGACAGGAGAGAGAGGGCAACCCTGCCTGACTCCAGACCTTACAGGGAAACTGTCTGATTCCCACCCATTGATTTGGACTGCATGTTTTGAGCCATTCACAGTCCTTCATGCTGCATACTGAGCTCTGGCAGAACAGTGCAGATATGTAATGAGCATGCCACACAAATAGACATGCTTCTGGATTACACTGAGCAGAGGTCAAGCATTCATCATGTTCCCACGTTTGTTTGTTTTTTGCAGACTGTTGAATGACCCTCATGGAGCAACGCTTTAATTTCATTTTTGAGCACTGCATTCTTTCCCTGATAGTTTTTTTATTAAATTAATGCAATCAAACATAATCCTTTAAATAGAAAGACTGTGCCAGCAATGTATACCATTGGCTGAAAACTGAAAGCTATTCTACGATAAACAAATGTCAACAAATGTCAACAGAGAGACGATGTCAAAGGCTAATGAAACTCTCTGGGAATGAAGGGATCTGGATGGGGCACCATTTGTAAAGTACAGATAATTTCCTCCATTTTATTCTGTTGCTTCGAGAGGTAAGCTGTATATTTTTGTTAAAGAACGTGCAAATCTTCTGCTTTGTACGAAACTTTAGGCTGGGTTTATTTTTTATCGTGCAGTTGGATTTATTTAAGGGATCTCGGGCTAACAGAATGCAATAAACAGAGAGTGACTCATATGTTCCATAGTTTTTAATATATCTCCATTTAATATCCAGGGGATTTAAATGAAGAATAGATCACATAACGGACTTTGGGGTAAAACTTTAATGCCTTTCAGTTTTAAAACCGATATTTATATGTAAGTGGTATCTCTTCATTAATTTCACTCTTTGCTCTTACTTTAGCAGTTTTATGTGGCATTGAATTTTTGTTGTGAATCTTGTAGAAGGGGTTGTCAAAGCAGAGGGAATGAGTTTCTCAAGCATTCTCATGCAACGTCAAAGCTGCTTCAAATGAAACAGCTGCATCTTTCACTGGGCCCCAAAGGGGATAATCCTAATTCACCGACTAGTTAATTCGCAACAATGTCCTGCTGTGTGAGATCGCTAGAAAAGGCAGAAAGTCCGATCATGCGCTGAACACAAATTAGGGCGGCACGGTGGCAATAGACAATGGACAATAGACAATAGGTGCAGGAGGAGGCCATTCGGCCCCTCGAGCCAGCACCGCCATACAATGTGATCATCCCCAATCAGTACCCCGTTCCTGCCTTCTCCCCATATCCCCTGACTCCGCTATCTTTAAGAGCCCTATCTAGCTCTCTCTTGAAAATATCCAGAGAACCGGCCTCCACCACCCTCTGAGGCAGAGAATTCCACAGACTCACCACTCTCTGTGTGAAAAAGTGTTTCCTCATCTCCGTTCGAAATGGCTTACCCCTTATTCTTAAACTGTGGCCCCTGGTTCTGGAGTCCCCCAACATCGGGAACATGTTTCCTGCCTCCAGCGTGTCCAAACACTTAATAATCTTATATGTTTCAATAAGATCCCCTCTCATACTTCTAAATTCCATGGTATACAAGCCCAGCCGCTCCATTCTCCCAGCATATGACAGTCCCGCCATCCCGGGAATTAACCTTGTAAACCTATGCTGCACTCCCTCAATAGCAAGAATGTCCTTCCTCAAATTTGGAGACCAAAACTGTACATAATACTCCAGGTGTGGTCTCACTAGGGCCCTGTACAACTGCAGAAGGACCTCTTTGCTCCTATATTCAACTCCTCTGGTTATGAAGGCCAACATGCCATTCGCTTTCTTCACTGCCTGCTGTACCTGCATGCTTACTTTCATTGACCGATGAACAAGGACCCCCAGATCCCGTTGTACTTCCACTTTTCCCAACTTGACACCATTTAAATAATAACCTGCCTTCCTGTTTTTGCCACCAAAGTGGATAACCTCACATTTATCCCCGTCCCATTCCCACACTGACACTTTCAGTCCCGGGCCTCCTCCACTGTCAGAGTGAGGCCCAACGCAAATTGGAGGAACAGCACCTCACGTTTCGCTTGAGTAGCTTACACATCAGCGGTATGAATATTGACTTCTCTAACTTCTAGTAACCCTTGCTTTCCCTCTCTCTCCATCCCTCCCCCTTCCCAGTTCTCCGACCAGTCTGACTGTCCTCCTGATTAAATTCTACCTTTGTATGCTTCGTTGTCACCTTCCCCTGGCTAACAATGATCTTTCTACATTTCCCTTGATCTTCAACACCTTTGTTCTCGTGTTTTCACACCTTACCATTTCATATCTCTGTTTCCTCCTCCCTCCCTCCCTCCCTCTTTCCATGACCTATGACTTTTTTATACATCAGTGCCCCAAAATGCAATCACTGCTGATATCAACCATTAAAAATATACGGTGATACTCTATTAATAACATCATGTCAAAATGCGTAGATAAATCTTTTTTGGAAGTTCAGCCATGGTCATAATTAACCTTTATGAATAATATATTCCTTAAATCTATCTATCTATATACTTTAAAAACTGTGTGTGTGTGTGTGTGTGTGTGTGTGTGTGTGTGTGTGTGTGTGTGTGGATGTGTGTGTGTTATTTTGCATGTGAAACGTATCTCCTCAAAAACCAGACGCATTAACATGGAGATTTTTACAATTTCGGTAGGAATTTACCTTATGAGTTCAGAAGTCCACTCCTTGGTCAATTATTTCCCCAGATTTTGAATAAAATTGATCATAAAACTCAATTTTTTAAATATAAACGCCGCCCACCAGCTGCTGATGTCACAATGCCCACATGCGGCACGGCCAGCGTGTCTCAGCGTTCCACGGCTCCTGGGCCTAAGTGGAACAAAGCCCCGTGCTCTGTTTTTAAACTTACCGTCCGGACGCTGCACCAGCCGCTCCAACCGCTCCTGAGCCAGTCGGAGGAAAGGCCCCAACCTCAAACATTACATGTCCATTCCCTCCACAGATGCTGCCTGTCCTGCTGATTTCTTCCAGCACTTTGTATTTTGTTCCGGGGTTCAGCATCTGCAGCTCCTTTTTGTGGGCGGTTTATTGTTCTGGATGTCAGATGTGGGAAGTCATGGAGTCTGATAGCCTTCCAGACGTCCACATCTGCGCCAGGTGCGTCGAGATGGGGCGCCTAAGGGACCGTATTAGGAACCTAGAACAGCAGCTCGATGACCTCTGTCTGGTCAGGGAGAGCGAGGAGGTCATAGAGAGGAGTTATAGAGAGGTGGTCACTCCAAGACCACGGGAGGCAGACAAGTGGGTCACGGTTAGGAGGGGCAAGGGGCAGAAGCAGGGACTAGAGAGTACCCCGGTGGCTGTACACCTTGGCAATAAGTACTGCTGTTTGAGAACTGTTGGGGGGAACAGCCTACCTGGGGGTAGCAACAGCGGCCGGGCCTCCAGCACAGAGACCAGCCCTGTTGCTCAGAAGGATAGGGAAAGGGAGGTCAATAGTAATAGGGGACTCTATAGAAACATAGAACATAGAAACATAGAAATTAGGTGCAGGAGTAGGCCATTCGGCCCTTCGAGCCTGCACCGCCATTCAATATGATCATGGCTGATCATCCAACTCAGTATCCCGTACCTGCCTTCTCTCCATACCCTCTGATCCCCTTAGCCACAAGGGCCACATCTAACTCCCTCTTAAATATAGCCAATGAACTGGCCTCAACTACCCTCTGTGGCAGAGAGTTCCAGAGACCCGCCACTCTCTGCGTGAAAAAATTCCTTCTCATCTCAGTCCTAAAGGATTTCCCCTTATCCTTAAGCTGTGACCCCTTATCCTGGACCTCCCCAACATCGGGAACAATCTTCCTACATCTAGCCTGTCCAACCCCTTAAGAATCTTGTACGTTTCTATAAGATCGCCTCTCAATCTCCTAAATTCTAGAGAGTATAAACCGAGTCTATGCAGTCTTTGTTCATAAGACAGTCCTGACATCCCAGGAATCAGTCTGGTGAACCTTCGCTGCACTCCCTCTATGGCAATAATGTCCTATAGTTAGGGGGTCAGATAGGGGGTCCTGTGGAGGCAGTCAGGAGACCCGGTTGGTAGTTTGCCTCCCTGGTGCCAGGGTCCAGGTGTGTCTGAACGTGTCCAAGATATCCTGAAATGGGAGGGAGAGGAGTCAGGGGTCGTGGTACATATCGGTACCAATGACATAGGTAGAAAAAGAGAAGAGGTCCTGAAAGGAGAATTTAGGGAGTTAGAAAGAGAGTTAAGGAGAAGGACAGCAAAAGTAACAATCTCAGGATTACTGCCTGTGCCACGCGACAGTGAGAGTAGGAATGGAGCGAGGTGGAGGATAAATGCGTGGCTGAGGGACTGGTGCAGAGGCCAGGGATTCAAGTTTCTGGATCATTGGGACCTCTTTTGGGGAAGGTGTGACCTGTACAAAAAGGACGGGTTGCACTTGAACCCGAGGGGGACCAATGTCCTGGTGGGGAGATTTGCAAAGGCTACTGGGGAGACTTTAAACTGGAACGGTTGTGGGGAGGGACTTAAATAGAGAAAGCAAGTAGACAGTGTGTGAGGCAGGAGGCAGAGAAGGGAAGCACTCGGACCCAACATGTAAGGGAGAAAGAAGAAAAAGATAATAAACAGAATAAGAGGTGATGGGTTTCTTAAATGTGTATATTTTAATGCTAGGAGCATTGTAAGAAAGGTGGATGAGCTTAGAGCCTGGATAGACACTTGGAAATATGATGTTGTGGCAATCAGTGAAACATGGTTGCAGGACGGCTGTGATTGGAAACTAAATATTCCAGGATTTTGTTGCTTTGTGATAGAATTGGAGGGGCAAGAGGTGGAGGTGTTGCATTGCTTGTCAGGGAAGATATTACAGCAGTGCTTTGGCAGGATAGATTAGAGGGCTCGTCTAGGGAGGCTATTTGGGTGGAACTGAGAAGTGGGAACGGTGTAGCAACACTTTTAGGGGTGTATTATAGACCGCCAAATGGGGAGCGAGAATTGGAAGAGCTAATATGATAGCAGATATTAGTAGTAAGCACAATGTAGTGATTGTGGGAGATTTCAATTTTCCACACATAGACTGGGAAACACATTCTGTAAAAGGGCTGGATAGTTTGGAGTTTGTAAAATGTGTGCAGGATAGTATTTTGCAGCAATACATAGAGGTGCCTACTAGAGAAGGGGCAGTGCTGGACCTCCTGTTAGGAAATGAGACAGGTCAGGTGGCGGAGGTATGTGTTGGGGAGCACTTCGGGTCCAGTGATCACAATGCCATTAGTTTCAATATAATTATGGAGAAGGTCAGAACTGGACCAAAGGTTGAGATTTTTGATTTGGAGAAAGGCTAACTTTGAGGAGATGCGAAAGGATTTAAAAGCAGTGAATTGGGACATTTTGTTTCATGGGAAGGATGTAGTAGAGAAATGGAGGACATTTAAAGGTGACATTTTAAGAGTACAGAATCTTTATGTCCCTGTCCGGTTGAAAGGAAAGAGTAATAATTGGAAAGAGCCATGGTTTTCAAAGGAAATTGGACATCTTGTTCGGAAAAAGAGAAAGATCTACAATAAATATAGGCAACATGGAGTAAATGAGGAGCTTGAGGAGTATAAAGAATGTAAAAAGAATCTTAAGAAATAAATTAGAAAAGCTAAAAGAAGATATGAGGTTGCTTTGGCAAGTAAGGTGAAAGTAAATCCAAAGGGTTTCTGCAGCTATATTAATAGCAAAAGGATAACAAGGGATAAAATTGGACCATTAGAGAGCCAGAGTGGACAGCTATCTGCAGAGCCAAAAGAGATGGGGGAGATATTGAACAATTTATTGTCTTCGGTATTCAACAAGGAGAAGGATATTGAATTATGTGAGGTAAGGGAAACAAGTAGGGTGGCTATGGAAACTATGAGGATCAAAGAAGAGGAAGTACTGGCACTTTTGAAAAATATAAAAGTGGATAAATCTCCAGGTCCTGACAGGATATTCCCTAGGACATTGAGGGAAGTTAGTGTAGAAATAGCAGGGCCTATGACAGATATAATTCAAATGTCATTAGAAATGGGAATAGTGCCGGAGGATTGGCGTACTGCGCATGTTGTTCCATTGCTTAAAAAGGGTTCTAAGAGTAAACCTAGCAATTATAGACCTGTTAGTTTGACGTCAGTGGTGGGAAAATTAATGGAAAAGGTACTTAGAGGTAATATATAAAATCATCTGCATAAATAGGGTCTGATTAGGCACAGTCAACATGGATTTGTGCAGGGAAGGTCATGTTTGACTAATCTTTTTTTAAGAGGTCACTAGGGAAATTGACGAGGGTAAAGCAGTGGATGTTGTCTATATGGACTTCAGTAAGGCCTTCGACAAGGTTCCACATGGAAGGTTGGTTAAGAAGGTTCAACTGTTGGGTATTAATAGTGGAGTAGCAAGATGGATTCAATAGTGGCTGAAAGGGAGATACCAAAGAGTGATGGTGGATAACTGTTTGTCAGGTTGGAGGCCGGAGACTAGTGGAGTGCCTCTGGGATCTGTGTTGGGTTCACTGTTGTTTGTCATATACATCAATGATCTGGATGATGGTGTGGTAAATTGGATTCGTAAGTATGCAGATGATACAAAGATATGTGGTGTTGTGGATAATTAAGTAGATTATCAAAGTCTACAGAGATTTAGGCCATTTGGAAGAGTGGGCTGAAAGATGGCAGATGGAGTTTAATGCTGATAAATGTGAGGTGCTACATCTTGGCAGGACAAATCAAAATAGGACGTACCTGGTAAATGGTAGGGAATTGAGAAATGCAGTAGAACAGAGGGATCTAGGAACAACTGTGCATAATTCCCTGAAGGTGGAATACCATGTAGATAGGGTGGTAAAGAAAGCTTTTGATGTGCTGGCCTTTATAAAATCAGACCATTGAGTATAGAAGTTGGGATGTAATGTTAAAATTGTACAAGGCATTGGTGAGGCCAATTCTGGAATATGGTGTACAATTCTGGTCGCCAAATTATAGGAAAGATGTCGACAAAATAGAGAGAGTACAGAGGAGATTTACTAGAATGGTGCTTGGGTTTCAGCACCTAAGTTACAGAGAAAGGTTGAACAAGTTAGGTCTTTATTCTTTGGAGCACAGAGGTTTAAGGGGGGACTTGATAGAGGTCTTTAAAATGATGAGAGGGATAGACAGAGTTGACGTGGATAAGCTTTTTCCATTGAGAGTACGGAAGATTCAAACAAGAGGACATGATTTGAGAAACTTTTGTCCCTTCATTCTCAAATCATGTCCTCTTGTTCGAATCTTCCCTCTCTAGACGCGCCTGCAAGTTGGGGGCTATGCGTCAGTGGATAGGGCGGTTATGGGGTAAAAGGAGCAAATTAATAATATTAATATAATATCAAGGGGGGTAGTTGTGTGTGTGTGGGGGTGGTTGTTGTGTGTGATGCCCCCCCTCTGCAAACACGTGTTGGGGGAACAGACTCAACGGGTCTGCACTTGGTACAGTATACTTTTAAAACTGTGTGTGTGTGTGTGTGTGTGTGTGTGTGTGTGTGTGTGTGTGTGTGTGTGTGTGTGTGTGTGTGTGTGTGTGTGTGTGTGTGTGTGTGTGTGTGTGTGTGTGTGTGTGTGTGTGTGTGTCATTTTGCCTTTGAAACATATTTTCTCAAAAACCAGACACAAATACACTGAGATGTTTACATATTTCGGTGGTGATTTAACTTACGATTTCGATTCCTCCCTAAATTTGATCAATTATTTCCCCAGATTTTTAATAAAGTTGTTCACAAAACGGACTGTTTTTAAAAAATCAAACTGTTGCGGCAGCTGTGGACGTCACAATGCCCTTGCTCACGTCACCCGTCACAGGAGACGACCGCCCGATCCTCTGTAACACTGGCGGAAGCTTTTGGCAGTCCTCAGCAAAGAGCCTATAGCTCGCAATAGGATCATTGGTCCTTGGATCGCTCCGGGCTCACTCGGGGCCCCCCGTGACCTGCAATGCAAATAAGACAGAAATTATTGTCTTTGGTCCCAAAAATACAAGGCTAGAGATGAGTGCTCAACTTGACTCAATCGCACTGAAAACCACAGACTAAGCCAGAAACCTTGGTGTAGTTACAGACTCGGATTTGAATTTTAACAGCCATATAAAGACCATTACCAAATCTGCCTATTACCATCTAAAAAACATTGCAAGAATCAAGGGATTTCTGTCCAAAAAAGACACTGAAATACTTGTTCATGCATATATCTTCAGTAGGTTAGATTATTGTAAGGGTATCTTTACAGGTCTCAGTAAAAAATCAATTAAACAACTGCAGCTTATCCAGAATGCCACTGCCAGAGTCTTGACCAACACCAAGAAAATGGACCACATTACACCTGTCCTTAAATCTTTGCACTGGCTCCCTGTGTGTAAAAGGATAGATTTTAAAATTCTGTTACTGGCTTACAAGGCACTGAATGGTCTGGGTCCAAAATACATCTCTGACCTACTTGTTGTATATGAGGCACCTAGACTCCTCAGGTCTTCAGGGACAGGTTTACTCTGTGTTCCCAGGGTCAGAACGAAAAAGGCTGAAGCAGCGTTCAGTTTTTATGCTCCACACCTGTGGAACAAGCTCCCTGAACACCTGAGGTGTGCACAGACTGTAAGCTCATTTAATTCAGGCCTAAAAACACTGTTGTTTACTGTAGCTTTTCCATAACCCAACATGCAGGCAATCTTAACCTTCTAATCTTAACCCTTTTATGTGCTTTTAAAATTGTTTTAATGTTTTAGTGATTTTGTTTTACTATTCATGCATTTGTCTTATTGCTTGTTTTGTAATTTTTGATTATTGGCTATTTTGGTGTCCTGTGTTGTATTGTGGTTCTGCAATGTTTTTAAACTATGTTATTCTCTTGTTTCTTTTGTAAAGCACTATGAATTGCAGCTTGTATGAATGGTGCTATATAAATAAATTTGCCTTGTCTTGCCTTGCCTCCACTCCCCTCTCCCTCTGTCTCTTGCCCTTCTGTCTCTGCCCTCACTCTCTACCCCCCCCCCCCTCTCTAAACACGCCTGCGAGTTGGGGGCTATGTGTCAGTGGATAGGGCGGTTATGGTGTAAAAGGAGCAAATTAATAATATTAATATAATATCAAGGGGGGTAGTGTGTGTGTGTGGGTGGTTAGTGTGTGTGACGACGCATGCAGCCCCTCGCACCCCCCCCCCCCCCGCAACCTCACGTTGGAGGAACAGAGGGTCTGCACTTGGTCTAGTAAACATTAAAAGTCCCAATATTTATTTTTGGTATCCACATGTAAACATATGGGATTGTGTACGATTACTTTTTCTAAAACAGTCCTTTGTGGTCCAAAATGAGGCTCTTCTATTCCAGCCTGTCTGATGTGGCCGATGAATCATTGTCTCCATATTCAACACGGAAAAAATCGCTTAAAACAAACTAATTTCTCATGATTCAATACAGATTTTACAACTGTAGAAATGCCAAGCCCAGGTCACACGTTACTACATTTCCTACATTTCTACTATGCAGGAAGGAACTGCAGATGCTGGTTTACACCGAGATAGTCACAAAATGCTGGAGTAACTCAGCGGGACAGGCAGCATCTCTGGAGAGAAAGAATGGGTGAATTTTCAGGTTGAGATCATACTTATCATATGCCTCATTGTCACCTTCCCCTCAGCTAACAATGAACCATTCTACATTCCCTTGTCAACCACTGCTTTGATCTGTCATTTTCACACCTTACCCTTCCATATCTCTAGACTCCCTCTCCCCTGACTCTCAGTCTGAAGAGGGGGCTCGACCCAAAAAGTCACCCATTCTTTCTCTCCAGAGATGCTGCCTGTCCCGCTGAGTTACTCCAGCATTTTGTGTCTATCCAACCTTTGCAATACTTACCTAAAAAAATTCCAAACAGTTGACACTCCAAATGCATGTTCTTGCATTCCAGAATGAATTTGGATAGCCTCCATAATGGCCCTGTCTCACTGTATGAGCAAATTCAAGAGCTGTCCCGAGTTTTAAAAAAAATTAAACTCGTGGTAAGCATGTAGAATGTACGTAGTAGGTACGTCGGAGCTCGGGACGTCTCTAAGCGGCTCGTAACGCTAACGGCAGGTACTCGGGAAATGCGGTAAGCTCTCGAAGACTTGTGAATAATGTCCACGAGAGCCCCGAATACCCGATGAACCCGTCAGGCACGCCTGCGCGACATTCTTCAAAGCAGCGGTGTGGAATCACAGATAACAACATTGACTGAAGATAGTAAGATTTAAGAGAACTAACAGACCAGTTGAAATTATGATAGAGGGTTGGGAGCGGAGGGCACAAAATCGTAACTCATCGTAACTCATCATAAAATAAAGATCAAACTTCAAACTGGTAAGTTCTTGTTTAATCTTACTATTTTACTTCGGAGTCACGTGAGTGACCGTGAAGATTTCAAAGCTCTGTGATTACATGCCCTGGACCACGTCCATGCTCACACACTGCCGTAATTCTGATGGAGGAAGTATGTTAACGTATTTCAGACTTGAACAAGCTGAAAAATAATAACATTTGTTAATACAACAATAACCCCCTGAACTCGGGGACAAACGTTTAGGGAACAGCACTCAAAACTGAATACCGATTACCATAAATCTCTGAGTTCAAATCACAGCAAAATCGGACGAACTCTTGAATTAACTCGTACAGTGGGACAGGGCCATAACAAGGAATAAGCTGTGACCCTGATAAAATTACAATAATGAATATAGGACGGGCATACAGTGCATTCAGAACGTACTCAGACCCCTTCACTTTTTCCACATTTTGTTACGCTACAGCCTTATTTTAAAATTGATTAAATTCATTCTTTTTATCAACAATCCACACACAATAACCCAGAATGAAGAAGCTGAAACAGATGTTTAGACATTTTTGCAAAGTAATTAAAAAGAAATAATTGAAATATCACCTTTATATAAGTATTCAGGCCCTTTACTATGACACTCAAAATTGAGTTTAGATGCATCCTGTTTCCATTGATTATCCTTGAGATGTTTCTACAACTTGATTGGAGTCCACCAGTGGTAAATTAAATTGATTGGACATGACACACACCTGTATATACAAGGTCCCACAGTTGACAGTGCATGTCAGAGCAAAAACCAAGCCATGAAGACGAAAAAATTGTCCGTAGACCTCCGAGACAGAATTGCGTCGAGACACAGATCTGGGGAAGGGTAGAAAACAATTTCTGCAGCATTGCAGGTCCCGAAGAGCACAGTGGCCTCCGTCATTCTTAAATGGAAGATCTTTGGAAGCACCAGGACTCTTCATAGAGCTGGCCGCCCGGGCAAACTGAGCAATCAAGGGAGAAGGACGTTGGTCAAGGAGGTGACCAAGAACCGGATGGTCACTCTGACAAAGCTTCAGAGTTCATCTGTGGAGATGGGAGAACCTTCCAGAAGGACAACTATATCTGCAGCACTCCACCAATCAGGCCTTTATAGTTGAGTGGCCAGACAGAAGCCACCCTCAGTAAAAGGCACATGACAGCCCGCTTGGAGTTTGCCAAAAGGCACCTAAAGGACTCTCAGACCATGCGAAACAAGATTCTCTGGTCTGATGAAACCAAGATTGAACTCTTTGGCCTGAATGCCAAGCGTCACATCTGGAGGAAACCAGGCACCGCTCATCACCTGGCCAATACCATACCTACGGTGATGCATGGTGGTGGCAGCATCATGCTGTGGCGATGTTTTTCAGCGGCAGGAACAGGGACGCTAGTCAGGATTGAGGGAAAGATGAACAGAGCAAAGTACAGATAGATCCTTGATGAAAATCTGCTCCAGAGCATTCAGAACCTCAGACTGTGGCGGAGGTTCACCTTCCAACAGGACAACGACCCTAAGCACACAGCCAAGACAACGCAGGAGTGGCTTTGTGACAAGTCTGTGAATGTCCTTGAGTGACCCAGCCAGAGCCCGGACTTGAACCCGATGAAACATCTCTGGAGGGACCTGAAAATAGCTGTGCATCGACGCTCCCCATCCAACCTGACAGAGCTTGAGAGGATCTGCAGAGATGAATGGGAGAAATGACCCAAATACAGGTGTGCCAAGCTTGTAGCATCATACCCAAGAAGACTTGAGGCTGTAATCGCTGCCAAAGGTGCCTCAACAAAGTACCGAGTAAAGGGTCTGAATACTTATGTAAATGATATATTTCAGTTATTTATTTTTAATTACGTTGCAAAAATTTCTAAACACCAGTTTTTGCTTTTTTATTATGTGGTATTGTGTGTAGATTGATGATAAAAAAAGAAAGAATTTAATCAATTTTAGAATAAGGCTGTAACGTAACAAAATGTGGAAAAAGTGAAGGGGTCTGAATACTTTCTGAATGCACTGTAAGCTGTGACACTGATAAAATTACAATAATGAATAGAGGGAGGGCATATGTGATTGGAATATTCAAAATATGATTTATGGCTTCAAATGTTCAACAGCCGGAAAATATTGTTGATATCAAATATATTTCTTTGTGCATTCGGACATCAAAAGCTTTGCTTGCAGCAGATGGTCATTAATAATAGCAAACGTTGCTCTCAGAAGGAACTTCTATAATTTCCACATTGTGAATTGAAATAAAAAGCAGAAATAAATCCCTGCAGTTCTCAAAAGAGATTTCTTTTCACGGGCCGTTTGGTGAAAAATACCAAAGCAAAGCACACACATAAAAAACATAGAGTTGTGACTGCTGACAGGATATTGTAAGTTATCACGAGTTCTTTGCTCATTTGACTGAAGATTTAATCATGAGATCTGGGGAGACATCGGGAGATGACTACACAACACATGCCCAAAGAGACGGCCCAAGCAACACACAAAATGCTTCTGCCGCTGGGGGTGTGGTAGTTCACTAATCCGACTGTTAACCCAAAGGCAGACGCAAAACGCCGGAGTAACTCAGCGGGACAGGCAGCATCTCTGGAGAGAAGGAGTGGCTGACGTCTCGGGTCGAGACCCCTCTTCAGACTGAGAGTCAGGGGAGAGGGAGTCTAGAGTCTATAGAGAAAGGTAAGGTGTGAAAATGACAGATCAAAGCAGATGATGATAAGGAAATGTACGATGGTTCATTGTAAGCTGAGGGGAAAATGACATCACAGCATACAGTCAGTAATATTGAATCAGGGGGTTAATAGAAGGTGAACCAGTCAGAGAACAAGGATGGTGAGGGACAGAGAGAGAGAGAGGGGAAAAGCAAGGGTTACTTGATGTTAAAGAAATCAATATTCATACTGCTGGGGTGTAAGCTGCCCAAGGGAAATATTAGGTGCCATTCCTGCCATTTGCATTGGACCTCACTCTGACAGTGGAGGAGGCCCAGGATAGAAAGGCCAGTGTGGGAATGGGAGGGGGAGTTAAAGTGTTTAGCAACTGGGAGATCATGTAGGCCTCGGTGGACTGAGTGGAGGTGTTCAGCGAAATGATCTCCGAGTCTGCGCTTGGTCACGCTAATATATAGAGGTCCACACCGGGAACAGCAGATACAGCAGATGGGGTTGGAGCAAGTGCATGTGAACCTCTGCCACACCTGAAAAGACTGTCAGGGTCCTTGGACAGGGTCGAGGGGGGAGGTATAGGGACAAGGTGTTACACAACCCAGCTGCTTTGAATAATGATTTCAAATTACAAGTTCAAATTGCATGGCAACTTTAAAAAATTAAATCCGGTCAATTGAATGAAAGAGGCAGCATCAGCAAAGCTGACCACAACATTACTGCCTTAAAACCAACTTGGGTCCCCAGCATCCCTTTGCCAAGGAGATCTGCCTTTCTGCATGGGTTTGGTTTGCATGCGGCACGACACAAAGTACTTGACTCTTCACCTCAGGTTTATTGTCATGTGTCCCAGATAGGTCAATGAAATTCTTGCTTGCTGCAGCACAACAGAGTATTGTAAACATAAATACACAGCAGTTCAGTGTGTCTATATAGCATGGACCACACATATACACATAAATAAACAGCTGTTACAGTTCAGAGTCTGTTTGTTGTTGCGTTTAATAGCCTGATGGCTGTGGGGAAGAAGCTGTTCCTGAAGCTGGATGTACCAGATTTCAGGCTCCTGTACCTTCTACCTGATGGCAGCGGAGAAATGAGTGCGTGGCCAGGATGGTGTGGGTCCTTGATGATGCTGGCAGACTTTTTGAGGCAGCGACTGCGATAGATCCCTTCGATGGTGGGGAGGTCAGTGCCGATGATGGACTGGGCAGTGGTCACAACTTTCTGCATTCTTTTCCGCCCCTGGGCGCTCAAGTTGCCGAACCAAGCCACTGGGCAGCAAGCTCTCTACTGTGCACCTGTAGAAGTTCGAGAGAGTCCTCCTTGACAAACTGACTCTCCATAATCTTCTCGGGAAGTAGAGGCGCTGATGTGCCTTCTTTATAATTGCATCAGTGTGCTGGGACCAGGAAAGATCTTCGGAAATGTGCACGCCCAGGAATTTGAAGTTCGAGACCCTTTCCACCATCGACCCGACTGTGGGTCCCTATCCTCAACACCACATTATCAGTATGATTTAAGAAGGGAAATGATAATAATAATAATAATAATAACAATATCTTTTATTGTCATTACACATAAGTGCAATGAGATTTGGTTTGCAACTTCGAGATTTCGGTTAGCAACCCTCAAGAACAAGGTTTGTAAAAATGAACATTTGACCAGTAACATCAACACAGACTGAATTGTGAGGCCGGGGGAGACAGTCCATGGGGGGTGGGGGGGGGCACTAAGCAGGGCCGGTTCAGAGCCGCTATAGCTCTGGGAAAGAAGCTCTTCCTGAGTCTGGTAGTGCGGGCGTAGAAGGCCTTGTAACGTCTGCCGGAAGGGAGTAGTTCGAACAGTCCATTACAAGGGTGAGAGGAATCCTTATGGATGCTGACGGCCTTCCGGAGGCACCGTGTGTGGTAGATGCCCTCCAAGGCTGGTAGCGGTGTCCCAATAATCCGTTGCGTTCTGTGGACGACGCGCTGAAGAGCTCTCCTCTCCGCCTCCGTGCAGCTGAGATACCACACAGAGATGCCACACGTTAGTATGCTCTCTGTGGTGCAGCGGTAGAAGGTCGTCAGCAGCTGTTGGCTGTTTCAATGCCAACCTTGCCACCGACGTTAGCATTTTAAAACATTGTCCCATTATTATTGATGTTACTTAAGATTCTGCTTTGTATAAAGATGGTGATTTTACCACAATTGTTATATTTGTTCCAGGCTATCCCTTTTTTCTTACCAAAAACTTTTTTTTTTTTAATTGATAATATTGTTAATAGTTTTATTTGGGATTATAAAAACCATAGAATAAGTAAAAAACATCTATGTAAATCTAAGATAAACGGAGGTCTAGCACTCCCAAATTTTCTATATTATTTTTGGGCTGTTCAGATTAAAAATATGAATTACTGGTGGGTAAATACGGACCATGCACCAACATGGTTAAATATAGAAAAGGAAGATTGCCTTCCTTTTAACGTAGGTTCGATAATTTTCGCACCAATAGAAGTACAAAAAAAAATCTATAAGGACAACATAATAATATATAATAATAGACGTATTTGGAAACAAATTGTTAAGACTTTACATTTAGATAATCTCTCATTTAGATTACCAATTAGGAATAACCCATCGTTTAGGCCTCCCATGTTGGATGGGGGGTTTAGACAATGGGATGATTTAGGAATTACAAGAATAGAACACCTTTATAGAAAAGGAAAATTTATTTTATTCCAAGAGGTACAAGACATTTATGGACTATCTCAACAACATTTGTTTAGATATCTACAAATTAGAGATTATATTAAATCAAATACACAAGATTATAAAAATAAAGAAGCAGGATTGTTAGATGATTTATTTAATTTACACCCAAATACAGAAAAATTAATAGCTTATATATATAACATCATTTTGGATAAGGAGAATCCAACAACGGAAACATATCGTCAAGCATGGGAAAATGACATAGGATTAGCTATAACAAAAGAAAACTGGGAAGAAAGTTTACAACGTATACACCGATGTTCATTAAACGCCAGACATATATTGATTCAATTTAAAGTATTATATAGGTTACATTATTCAAAAGTTAAATTAAATAGTAACTTTCCGAAGCTTTCTGCTATCTGTGACAAATGTAAGAAAACAGAGGCAAATTTAAGACATAGTTTTGTCACATGTCCTAAATTGAATCATTATTGGACAGAAATTTTTAAAGTTATTTCTGAAGTTATAAAAGTTAAATTGGACCCCAACCCAAAGTCAATAATATTTGGAATTCCGGACTTACAGTTATCACTTACAGTAAATCAAAGAAATTTCTTTGATTATTGTTTGATAATTGGGAAAAAAATTATATTGAAATTTTGGAAGGGAACACTATCCCCCACAACTAAAATGTGGGCAGCAGAGATGATGGAGACGCTACATCTGGAAATAATTAGATTTGTCCTATTGGACGGGTATAATTCTTTTGAACAGATGTGGTCTCCATATATATTGTATCTAGATAAGTAGCTGTTCTTGGCAACATGGCTCGACGTGCCCCCCCGCGGGATCTGATGAGAATAATGTATTTTTAAAATGGAAGTAACATGTCTTTACTGATACCATCATTTGTAGTAGAGTTATTAATAATACATATTGTGATCTTTTATTTATATATATAATATAGGCAGAGGTTAAAATTTTTTTTTTTTTTTTTTTTTAAATTTTTTTTAGTTCTTTTCTCTTCTTTTCTTTTTTACAATTATCAAATTATTAGTTAACTATACCCTCATTGATTTATAAGCTACTTTTTCTTTATCTTTATTTCTAAAAAAATAATAGATAAGTATTATTAATGTTTTACATGTATGATAAAATGAATTATCTGATATCTGTAAACTTGTTTAAGGTATCGTAATTGATTATCTTTAATAAAAAAATATTACAAAAAAAAAAGATTCTGCTTTGTACTGTGTGCATGTAGACTTTGACCCACACAAGTTAAAATGCACACTTTTAATTCTTATGTCTTTTGCCTCTTACCAATACTATGCAGGCTGTACTTTTAGGCTGTCAGCAAAAAGGCAATAACATCCTTATCCAAATATTTAACTCTAAAAAATTATGTGGGACAAACATGTTCAAGGAAGGTAAATTAAACCGACAAACCACACACCAGAGCTATTGAAGAAGGGTCTCGACCCGAAAGGTCACCCATTCCTTCTCTCCAGAGACGCTGCCTGTCCCGCTGAGTTACTCCAGCATTTTGTGTCCATATTTGTTTTAAACCAACACCTCCAGTTCCTTCTTACACTATTAAAAACACTGAATGGTAACGATCCTTTGTGAGTTATTACCTGCCTGGCTCCACACTAACCCACTGAGTAATCTACAAAGAGAATTGATTACAAAAATTATGCAGATATTGTTCCAACATAACAGTTTTAGTTTCATTAAAATCTGAACAGATTAAGAGTTAGAAATTGATTTTCAAAGTTTGTTTTACATCAGCAGTGATTTTATCCAATTAATAAATTTAAATTTAAATTCTGGCCCCGAAGAATGAACTCACCATTCCATTCAGAACTCTTCCTCCCGAACTCTGTTGTAAATCTCCGACGTAGCAAAGTTGACCTTTAACACGTTCTGGCAGAAAATGAAAGCCTTGTCTTTGCAACAGTCCAGATGTGCTCAGTACAATTTGGATTTTAGTTCGGAGATACAACACGGAAACAGGCCCTTCGGCCCACTGAGTCCACACCAACCAGCGATCCCCCACACATTAACACTATCCCACACACACTAGGGACAATTACACATACACCAGGCCAATTAACCTACAAACCTGCACGTCTTTGGAGTGTGGGAGGAAACTGAAGATCTCGGAGAAAAGCCACGCAGGTCACGGGGAGAAGGTACAAACTCGGTACAGACAGCGCCCGTAGTCAGGATCGAACCCGGTTCTCTGGCGTTGTAAGGCAGTAAATCAACCGCTGCGCCTACGTGCCGCCCTAAATCTTGAACAACCTCCCCAGATTGTGAGTGAGCTGAACCATGGAACTCATTCTCCACACAATAAAATTGTACTTTGTGAGTGGAAAAGGAGGCATTGGTTTTTGTTAAAATTGAGTGAAATAGACAATAGACAACGTCCATAAATTGTGCGGCGCGGTGGCCCAGCGCTAGCGCTACCACCTTACAGCGCCAGAAACCTGGGTTCGATCCTGACTACGGGCGCTGTCCGTATGGTGTTTTGCACATTCTCCCTGTGACCAACGTGGGTCTTCTCCAAGATCTTCGGTTTCCTCCCACACTCCAAAGACGTACAGATTTATAGGTTAACTTCAGATAGCCCTTGCTTCCTCTCTCCATCCGAAAGTCAGGAACCCTAATCACATGACATCGAATCTAGATTGTCTGAGGATAGTCTGGAGAAGGGTCTCGTCCCGAAACGTCACCCCTTAATTCTGTCCAGAGATGCTGCCTGTCCCGCTGAGTTACTCCAGCATTTGGTGTCTATCCCTAGCATTCAATAAGCCAGAAACTGCAAGGGTATGGAGCGAGAGTGAGGATCTGAATGGACCATCCCGGAACTATACTCAAAGTCAAGAGTTATCTCAGAAGGAAGCTCAAATCCCGCTGTGTTTGGTTTCTTTTTCAGGGATAAAACAACTCAAAGAATGGAAGTTGAGTGGGTGACAAAGTTTTTGCTCTTGCACATATTTCTACAGTGGTGCACTCTGTCCACCCATCGCACTGCCTCCGACAGTTGCACAACCCACATCATCTTGCCAGGACCTGAAGGTATTGGAAATATATATATTCTCTCATTGACGACCTTCGGACTATCTTTGATCGGACATTGCACTAAACGTTATTCCCTTATCATGTATCGACACACTGTAAATGGCTCAATTGTGATCATATATTGTTTTACCGCTGACTGGATAGCACGCAACAAAAGCTTTTCACTGTGATAATAATCTGAATGATACTAACTAAACTAAACTAATATTTCAGATTAGTAATTCTCAACAGATCACCAAATTGTTACTGGGGTTACACAAAAAGCTGGAGAAACTCAGCGGGTGCAGCAGCATCTAAGGAGTGAAGGAGATAGGCGACGTTTCGGGTCGAGACCCTTCTTCATGTTACTGTTGTAATGATAATGCATGCATTAAACAGAGCTCTCTTTTGCCGTGAGGGTGGTGTGATCTCGATTTGGTTTCATGCGGCTAATTTTCTGAATAATTCCCAATCCTACCTCCAACAAATGGATCGAGTCCCAATAAAATGACCATCCAGGCAAATCACAAAGTGCTGGAGTAACTCCGTGGGTCAGGCAACATCCCTGGAGGACATGGATAGGTGATGTTTCGGGTCGGAGTCCTTCTTCATACTGACTGCAGGGATGGTAGGGGTGGGGGTAGGACAAAGCATAACAGGTGACCACAGGCAAGGCGGTTTCCTGATAGACGGATAGTTGGACAAAGGCCAGAGATGAACACGCACAAGGTGTGATACAAAAGGATTAGAGAGTTGCAAACTAGCTAGAGGATTGATGAGACAATCAGAGGATTGATGAGATCAGTCGGAAGAAGGGTCTCGGCCCTAAACGTCGCCTATTTCCTTAGCTCCATGGATGCTGCCTCACCCGCTGAGTGTCTCCAGCATTTTTGTCTACCTTAGAGGACTGATGAGGTGCAAATTGTTTAGGAATGTAGGTGGAGGGAGAGTGGAGGGGAGAGATAGGTGGGAAAAGAAATGGGTATTAGGTTTAAGGGGGAGAAAGGAAAGGAGAGGGGAGGTTTGTAGAGGTCACCTAAAGTTGAAGCACCTCGTCCACTTATTTCTCACCTCCTCTCTCCCTCCACCAACATTCCCAAACAATTTGCAGCCTGTCTACTCTGCCATTCCATCATGGCTGGTCTATTTTTCTCTCTCAACCCCATTCACCCGCCTTCTTCATGTAATCTTTAAAGCCCTTTCTAATCAATAACCTATCAATATCCACTTTAATAAAACACCCAGTGATGGCCTCCACAGCCGTCTGTGGCAATGAATCCCACAGATCGCCACGCTCTGTTTAAAGAAATTCCTCCTTATCTCCATTCTAAAGATTTTTTATTCTTAGACTGTGCCCCCTGGTTCTTGACTCTCCCATTACTGGAAGTATCCTTTCCACGTGCACTCTATCCTGCCCTTTCATTATACAATCGGATTCAATGAGATCCCCCCTCACTCTACTAAACTCCAGCGAGTACATTTCCAGAGCCATCCAACTCTCCTCATATGTTAACCCACTTATTCCCGGCTTCATTCTCATAAAGCTCCTCTGGACACTCTAGGGCCCAAAACTGCTCACAATATTCCAAATGTGGCCTCCCCAGCGCCTAAGACAGGCTCAGCATTACATCCTTGCTGTTATAATCAAGTCCCCTCAAGGTGAACACAAGCTTTGCATTTGCCTCCCTTGTCTCAACTCAACCTGCACACTATCCTTCACATAGCAATGTTACAAAATTTTGAGATTTAAAAAATCAAGTCTGCAATTTATCCCATCAGATAAAGCATAAAAAGAAGTTTAATTTGACACCTAATTCACTTTCATATCTTCAGTATTAAGAAAGTTATGACCATTTTCATACTCGGAAATTAGCATCTTGTTCCCCATTGCCTTTCAATTGATTTAACTCAAAAGCTGTGATCTAGAACAGTTAAAAGCCCATAACTTTCTTAAAAATTAAGAGAACTCAATGGAATTTTCAGTTATTATAGATTGAAGCATTCTGGAAAAAAAAATGAAACAATCTTACTTGGATGACCTGAAATTAAAGCATATAATTAGTTAGTTATCTAATTGTAGCTAATTACAAAATTCAATGAGTAGATCTAAACATCTATCCATTTCTTAAGAAAAGATAAACTTTTTTTTAAATTGCCTAAGTGTCCAAATAACATTCACACAATAATCCACAATATAACATAATTTTTTAATCTCATTTTCATGAATTTCTGGGCCAAATGGAAGGAATTTAGTGTTTAATGCCTGTAAATTAATGGCCATTTAAATCAACTAGCGAGTGGGTTTTAGTGGAATGCGGTGGATTTGAACGTTGTGGTTTGCGGTGAAGTCGGGAGGAAACTGTTGGTTCATACATTTATTTTGGACCCCATTTCGCAACATGAAAATATTATTAAAGCCTGCATAAAAACCAACTTTTAATATAAAAATAAACTGTGTACCTTTTTTTCTCCCCTACGCAAAATCCTTCCCGTTGTCGGCGCTCACGGCTTTTGAAGGTGATTTTTGAATTACTCTAGATAATAAATAATCTAGCGTAATTTAAATATACCTTCATTAATGAAATGTCGGAGCGATTTTTCTTCTGCAACGAAATCGCCCGACATGGATCGATTTGCCCAGTCTGTAGAAAAACGGCACGTTAAGCCCGCCCCCCTCTGAAAGGCACCAAAGTCACGCACACGGGGAGCGGCAGAACTGCAGCGCTGCTCAAGGTACGTTTTGTAACATACCTACTTCACACAGTTCCTGAACCAGCACTGCCAAGTCCCTTTGCACGCCCCGATTTCCAAATCCTTTTACAAAATAGCCTACACCTTTATTCCTTCTACCAAAGTGTATGAATCAACACTTCGCTACGATGAATTCCATTTGCCCACTCTCCCAACCTGTCCGAGTCGTTCTGCAGGCTCTCTGTTCCCTCAACATTATCTGCCCCTCTACCTATCCTTGTATCAGCTGCAACTTCAGAAGCGTCCAGGTCGCGGGGCTGGAAGCTGGAAGAATCCTCAGCTAATTCTGCTACCACCGTCATCTGCTGCAACAAGTGATGGCGTCCCACTGATTGTTGCCGGATGCTCGCGTCCTTTACAGGCCGGACGATGACAGCGAGGTCGACACTTGTAATAAGATGGACACGAAAAGAAGAAATAGCTGCAAACTTGGCCACAAAGACGTCAAGGCCATCATCCAGATCATTAGCATATAATGTGAAAACTAGCGGACCCAACACCGACCCCTGCGGAACACCACTAAATACTGGCAGCCAAACAGACATGGCCCCCTTTTATATTCCCACTCTTTGCCTTCTGCCACTCAGACAATCTTCTATCCACACTGCTACCTTGCCTTTAGTTTTTTTCTAGTTTTAAAGATTCAGCTTGGGAACAGCCGCTTCGGCCCAACGAGTCCGCGCCGACCACCGATGGCCCGCACACTAGTTCTATCCTACACCAGGACAATTTGCAGAAGCCAATCCATCTGAAAACCAGCACATCTTTGGAATGTGGGAGAAAGAAACACACACAGTCACAGGGAGAACGTACAAACTCTGTCACAGACAGCACCAGTGGTCAGGATCGAACCCTGGTCTCTGGCACTGTGAGGCAGCAACTCTAATAGCGGGCTCCTATCTTGTTTGGCAGCCTCACACAATGCTATCAAAGGCTTTCCAGAATTCCAAGTCAACGACATCCACTGACCCTTCTTTGTCTATCCTGCTTGTTACTTCCTCAAAGAATTCCTTCCTTTCCTTTTCTTGGTTAATCTGTCTCTCCCTTAGCCAATCAGAAACCTGCTGCTTTACATTTCCTGTCTGTTAATAAAAAGAGATTAATTTGCTGTATTTTCCTGCCAATGTTTTAAAGTTGATTGTTAAAGAAGGAACTGCAGATGCTGGAGAATCGAGGGTACATAAAAAGCTGGAGAAACTCAGCGGGTGCAGCAGCATCTAAGGAGCGAAGGAGATAGGCGACGTTTCGGGTCTGAAGAAGGGTCTGGACCCGAAACGTCGACTATCTCCTTCGCTCCTTAGATGCTGCTGCACCTGCTGAGTTTCTCCAGCTTTTTGTGTAACCCTTTTAAAGTTGATTCTTTAACTTGGCAAATGGATGCACATTTATTCTCGGCTCGATGTTACGCTTGGGTATCTTGCATTGAATTCTCCAACTTTAGGTAACCCCCATAACTGCCCTCCCCTGAGCCCCAGCTGACCTTGTACCTTCCGCTCCCCTCCCCTCCCCCCCTCCCCCTCCACCTATATTCTCAAATAATTCGTAGCTCACCAATCCTCAAAGTACACAATTCTTAACCCTCTAATGTGTAGGAAGGAACTGCAGATGCAGTTTTACAACAAAGATAGACACAAAATGCTGGAGTAACTCAGCGGGCCAGGCAGCATCTCTGGAGAGAAGGAATGGGTGACAGTTCCGATCGAGACCCTTCTTCACAGGGAAAGGGAGACACGGAGATATGGAAGTATAAGGTGTGAAAACAAGACATCCAAAGAGCTGAAGGAAAATGGAGAATAGATCATTGTTAGCTGGGAGAGGAAGGCAACTACAAAGCAAACACACATAACATTTAATCAGGAGTCAGTCAGACTGGTCAGAGAACTATGATGGGGGAGGGATGGAGAGAAAGGGACAGCATGGGTTAACTTGAAGTTAGAGAGGTCAATGTTCACACCGCTGGGGTTGTAAGCTGACCAAGCAAAATATGAGGTGCTGTTCCTTCAATATGTGCTGGGCCTCACTCTGACAGTGGAGGAGGCCCAGGACAGGAAGGTTAGTGTGGGAATGGGAGGGGGTAAAGTGTTTGGCAAACGAGTGACCGGGTAGGTTTAGGCGAACTGGGCAGAGGTGTTCAACTCTGTAATTTCAAAGTAAAGTTTACTCCACTGTTCAACTCCCTAATCCTTTTGTCTCACATCCTTATGCATGTTCATCTGTGGCCTTTATAGAAACATAGAAACATAGAAATGGAGTGCAGGAGTAAGCCATTCGGCCCTTCGAGCTTGCACCGCCATTCAATATGATCATGGCTGATCATCCAACTCAGTATCCCGTACCTGCCTTCTCTCCATACCCTCTGATCCCCTTAGCCACAAGGGCCACATCTAACTCCCTCTTAAATATAGCCAATGAACTGGCCTCAACTACCCTCTGTGGCAGAGAGTTCCAGAGACCCACCACTCTCTGTGTGAAAAAAGTCCTTCTCATCTCGGGTCCTAAAGGATTTCCCCCTTATCCTTAAGCTGTGACCCCTTGTCCTGGACCTCCCCAACATCGGGAACAATCTTCCAACCATCCAACCATCTTTCCATCAACTCCCACCCCCCCTCCTCCCCTCGTCTATGTTCACTGCTATACTTTGTCCTGTGCCCCCCACTCTTCCTATGACCTGCCCTGCTATGTCCTCCCACCCCGCGCCCCCCCTTCAATCAGTCTGAAGAAGGGTTCTGAGCCAAAATATTAGCTATCCATGTTCTCCAGGGATGCTGCCTGACCTGCTGAGTTACTCCAGCACTTTATTTCTATCTTATTCCACAGTTGCTTGTTGCTACAAGCTGGCCATCTAAGCCAGTTTTCATGCAATTCATATTAAAGGATAAACAGGGCAATGCATAGCACAGGGATTTAAAAAAAATAGGTGGGGTGATTTTGACAGGTATTACAAGACCAAACAAAGCATGCAGGACAGTTCAGCACAGGAACAGGTTCTTAGGCCCACGATGTTTGTACCAAACATGATGCCTTATCTGCCTGATCTAATCTGCCTGTCCATGATCCCTGCACTTCCACGTACCTATCTGAAAACCTCCTAAACATCACTATAGTATCAGTCTCCACCACCATTCCAGGCAAGTTTGTGTAAAAAAACTTGCCACGCATATCTCCATTTAACGTTCTCCCTCTCACCTCATGCCCTCCAGTGATGGACATGCCTACCATGGCGAAAAAGGTTCTGACTGTCTACCCTATCTATGCCTCTCATAATTTTATATTCTTCTATCAAGTTTCCCCTCATCCTCTGCCATTCCAGTGTAAACAATGTAAGTCTATCCAATCTCTCCCTACGGCTGTAACTAATCCATGCAGTTTTCTGGGAAACATAGAAACATAGAAATTAGGTGCAGGAGTAGGCCATTCGGCCCTTCGAGCCTGCACCGCCATTCAATATGATCATGGCTGATCATCCAACTCGGTATCCCGTACCTGCCTTCTCTCCATACCCTCTGATCCCCTTAGCCACAAGGGCCACATCTAACTCCCTCTTAAATATAGCTTAAAACTTCCTAACATCCTCTCCAAAGCCTCCACATCTTTCCTGTAAAGGGGCGACCGGAACTTCACGTGATAAAGGTGAAAGCATTTTAAAAGTGAACACATCGAGAAAATGGTCAATGACATGATTAATCACATAAAGCCCCTGTCCCACTTAGGAGACCTAAACAGCAACCTCTGGTGACCTTGCCCGCCCCCCAAAAAAAAATCACGGTCAAGGTGACCTCCAACCTCCTACCACCTCCCACGCATATGTTGAAAACCTTCCTTGACTATGAGGAAAACCGGCTTCGACTAGACCTGCGCCTAAAAAATTATCGATTTTTAAAACGGCAACCTATTTTTAGTCAAGGCCAGTTTTAAACATGATGAAAAAATAGCAGCAACCTAGATGAAGCCTCGACCACCGCGGAAACCACTTTTGACCATTAGGGAGAGTGACCAAAACCTCCTGTCACCTCTTGGAAACCTTGGGTGGCGGGCAAGGTCACCAGAGGTTGCTGTTTAGGTCTCCTTGGAGAAGCACCTCTATATCTGATTCTGGCATCCATGGATTGGAAAAGTGGAATTAAACCCGGGGATTTATGTTCTCCTAATGCTGCGACGATGAGCAATGTTCTTTATTAGAAAGACACGGAGAGAAAGTGCACTAATATCATTCCTCATGATTCGTGAAAATGATATTTAAATATGACCAAATATTGGATACTTTGTCCAGGGATCAAGCCACAAGCCCACACTGCTCAGCCAAACGCTCAGACGTTTTTGTTTAGAGAATGTGTGGCGCAGCGGTAGAGTTGCTGCCTTACAGCGCTTGCAGCACCGGAGACCCAGGTTTGATCCCGAACACGGATGCCATCTGTGCGGAGTTTGTACGCTCTCCCCGTGGCCGCGTGGGTTCTCTCCGAGATCTTCGGTTTCCTCCCACATTGCAAAGGTATGTAGGTTAATGGCTTGGGGCACGTGTAAATTGTTTTGATGTGCGGGGATCGCTGGTCGGCGTGGACTCGGTGGGCCGAAGGGCCTGTTTCTGCGCTGTATTTCTAAACTAAAGAAGCCAAGGATCAACGCCAGTACTCAGGCACCTGCCATTCACGTAAGCTACATGGGAAACGTGCCTGGCCCTGTCTGAAACGCAAAGAATGGATTATTTGTGCCACTTGAGAACACTAATCCTGACTCTCATTGTCGAAAGTGGTTTCCGTGGTGGTCGAGGCTTCATCTAGGTTGCTGCTATGTGATTAATCATGTCATTGACCGTTTTCTCGATGTGTTCACTTTTAAAATGCTTTCACCTTTATCACGTGAAGTTCCGGTCGTCCCTTTACAGGAAAGATGTGGAGGCTTTGGAGATTGAGATTGGGAGTTGACGGATTTGTAAGTAATTAGATGATTTGGATATGTGCCCGATACTTCTTCTCAGGAAAAGATCAGTCCAGGCCCGAGGATGTGGAAAATGTTGTGACGTGTTACGTCATGAAAAAGCAGTAAATCCCTATCATTACCACATGAACAGTCCACTCCTGATTACTCAACCCAATTCTCAGCCACGTTTCTGCATCCTATCACCCCTCAGATTTACTAATATTGTTTACCTGTAGAAAGATAGCGTCTAACTGCAGATGCAGGTTTATACGGCTGATAAATAACTCAGTTTCCCTTCAGATTTAGTCATGGGGCCACAGAACCAGAGCGATATTCAGAGTCAGTCACACAGTGAAAATCAGTCACAGACTCACAGAGTCACAGAGACACAGAGACACAGAGACACGGAGACACGGTCACAGTCACAGAGACACAGAGACACAGAGACACAGAGACACAGAGACACGGTCACAGTCACAGAGACACAGAGACACAGAGACACAGAGACACAGAGTCACAGAGACACAGAGACACAGAGACACAGAGTCACAGAGACACAGAGACACAGAGACACGGAGACACGGTCACAGTCACAGAGACACAGAGACACAGAGACACAGAGACACAGAGTCACAGAGACACAGAGACACAGAGTCACAGGGTCACAGGGTCACAGAGTCACAGAGAAACAGTCACAGTCACAGAGTGAAAATCACAGTCACAGAGTCACAGAGTCACAGAGTCACAGACACAGAGACACAGAGACACAGAGACACAGTCACAGAGTCACAGAGACACAGAGACACAGAGTCACAGAGTCACAGAGGCACAGAGTCACAGAGACACAGTCACAGAGACACAGAGTCACAGAGACACAGATACACAGATACACAGAGACACAGAGTCACAGAGACACAGTCACAGAGTCACAGTCACACAGACACAGAGACACAGAGACACAGAGTCACAGTCACAGAGTCACAGTCACACAGACACAGAGTCACAGAGACACAGAGACACAGAGTCACAGAGACACAGAGTCACAGAGTCACAGAGACACAGAGACACAGAGACACAGAGTCACAGAGACACAGAGACACAGTCACAGAGTCACAGTCACACAGACACAGAGACACAGAGACACAGAGTCACAGTCACAGAGTCACAGTCACACAGACACAGAGTCACAGAGACACAGAGACACAGAGTCACAGAGACACAGAGTCACAGAGTCACAGAGACACAGAGACACAGAGACACAGTGTCACAGAGACACAGAGACACAGTCACCCAGTCACAGAGTGACAGTCACAGAATTGCAGATTATAAAGCCTGTGGAAGGTAGCAGGGTGTGGGTGAGTACAGGAGGTGGGGTACAGGGGAGGGAAGGGGGGGGGGGGGGAGGGGGTTTGTGAGAAGTTACCTGAAATTGGAAGGTTGAATGTTCATGCCACTGGGTCGTACGCTACCCAAGCAAAATACGAGGCGTTGTGCCTCTAGTTTGTGTGTGGCAATGGAGGAGGCCCTGGGCAGAAAGGTCAGTGTGGGAATGGAAATGGAATGGAAATGGAGTTAAAATGGTTTGATATTTAGTTCTCTTCAACCTCCATTCAAAAGCAAGTGGGTAATATACTTCAGTTGTATTAATGGGAGCTTAAATGAAAACAGACATGATTTATGAAATTGGCTTGCACGTGGGACTTCAGACCTGAAATGAATGTTAATAACCACAATGTATTACTTCCAATCACTTACAGGATCTATGTAAGCTTTGGTTGAATATAAGTAAATGTTTCATTGTGCAGAATATGAATTATCTGAATGGAATCATCCTTAATAAAATCCTGATGTCTTGCATCTCAAATAACTGGAACTGAGAATTCCCCAGCAATGATATCAGTGGTCAGGCAGAATCCACACATTCGGTACCAACCCAATGGGTTTGCCGTGGCATTGGAGAGCATTTAATTTTGAATGAGATACATGGTCCACTTGAGCAGATCCCCGGCAGGTGAAGGGATAATGCAGGTGTATCTCCTTAATCATCATCAGCAAAGCAGATTGAAGTCTGTAGAAGGGTCTCGACCTGAAATGTCGCCCAATCCTTCTCTCCAGAGATGCTGCCTGTCCCGCTGAATTACTCCAGCATTTTGTGTCTATCTTCGGTGTGGTTCTGCAGTTCGTTTCCTGCACAAAAATACGCATAGTACGGGAGTAACTAGCAGATTAGCAGCAGCTTTGGAGACCGTGACTAGGTGACATCTCAAGTTGAGACTCTTCTTCACTGTAGGGGGTGGAGGAGGATTTTGGACAAGGGGGGAGGCTGAAGAATGCACGGCAGGTAATGGGTAGCCAAAAGCAAGAGGGCTTTCAACAGGCGGATGGTTGGAACCAAAGATCCTACAGCGAGCAAGATAGTCCACTCGACGAAAATGACGTAGTACGGTCATGGGCAGATTCATGGGTAATTTTCGGCCCCATTTCCGTAACCGGCTTCCGTCTCCGCACCAAAGATCCCGTAGCGGAGCAAAGATAACTAGCGCGGAGACGGAACCCGGTTACGGAAACATCCTCGTAAAAATCAAAGTTCTTTGGTAAAAATCTTCTTCTCATTTTCAGAATTATAATTTATTAACACAAACTGTTCCCCCGCAACGTTGATTACATTGCGAGTCGGGTCGGGTCGGGTTACTGAAATGGATGAAAAAAAGGCCCACTTTCCTCCGCTCCGTTGTGTACTACACATCAGCCCATTGCATTTAGCAGGAGTGGTCTATCTTGCCCCGCTATAGGATCTTTGGTTGGAGCCAAAGATCGTAGAAGCGTCTTGCTCTAGAAGAAGGGTCTGAAAGAAGGGTCTCGACCCGAAACATCGCCTATCTCCTTCGCTCCTCAGATGCTGCTGCACCCGCTGAGTTTCTCCAGCTTTTTGTGTAACCCTCGATTCTCCAGCATCTGCAGTTCCTTCTTTAACACTCTTGCTCTAGTATCTTTGGTTGGAACAAAGACCAGAGATAAGAACAGAAGGTGTGAGACAGTTTTGAGGAGTTGCACATTGTGAAGCCCGGAGAGGGTAGTAGCAGGAAGAGGGGGAGGGGGGTTGTGAAGGGAGAAACTGTTGGGAGTCCATGTGTAGCACGAGGAGTGATGGGACAAGAGAGGGGGGCAAAATGGTGGGAGATATGGGGGAGAAAAGGGGAGTGGGTTTGAGGGGGGGGGGTTGTTAGAGATGCCCTAATATTGGAGAACTCAATATTTATACTGTTGGGTTGTAAATTACCCAAGCTGAATCTCATAGTCTCCTCAGTTGAGCAAAAAGTCGTAGTGTCTTTCTGGTTGCCGTTAATTTTTCAACATTTTTCAACAACTTTTCGCCCACAGTGGGTTTGACGCCAATGAGCGTAGCTTGACTTCTCCTGACGCAGGTGATGTGATGTAGGTTGTTGCCAGTTTTTCGGCGACCTGCTACGACTAGAACAGTCGCCGGCAATTGCCCAAAAAAATCGCCAAGTGGGACAGGCCCATAACTGTGAAGCTACTCCTTTACTTTGTGTCCTTTTGTCCATTAACCAGCATCTATCTGTAGCTCTCTGTTTCAACGAAGCAGACCATCTGTTAGTTGACATGTTGCTATTTGTGATTGTACTTCAAAAGAGTTTCAGAGACGGCCATGTCGCCTGAGGGGATCTGAACGTTTTTCTTTCATTGTTCCCAATTTCCATGGCATTGCGGAACCCAAGATGTGGAAGTTAACCTTCAGTCAAAGACTGTAATTTATGTGTTTTCCTCTAACGCAACCAGTTTATTTTTCTTTGAAATGCAGCCATCAGTGCAGAATGGCAAAAGTAATCTTAGGAGGGAAACTACCAAGAAATACTGTTTGTGTAGAAAGGAACTACAGATGCTGGTTCAGACCAAAGATTGATACAAAGAGCTGGAGTCACTCAGCGGGTCAGGCAGCATTCTGAAGAAAAAACGATGGGTGATGTTTCGGGTCGAGACCCTTCTTCAGACTGAAAGTGTAAAAACTTTGACAATGTGAAACATTCAGTTTTACAGTTTTCTCGATTAGTACGGGTGTCAAGGGTAATGGGGAGAAGGCAGGAGAATGGGGTTAAGAGGGAGAGATAGATCAGCCATGATTGAATGGTGGAGCAGACTTGATGGGCCGAATGGCCTAATTCTGCTCCTATGACTTATGACCTTATGACATTCTGAAAAGTCACCCATCCTTTTTCTCCAGAGATGCTGCCTGACTCATTGAGTTACTCCAACACTTTGTGTCTATCTTCAACACATGCTGTTCGTTGGATCTTGAGTCTTCTCAGAGCTGGATGAGAGGAAGCATCAGAGAGCTTTGATATTCATCCTCAGCCACTCAATGCTGGCTGCCGCAATGTAAAAGAGCCAAGTGGAGTCCAGAGCTTAGTTTTAGTTTAGAGATACAGCGTTGAAACCAGCCCTTCGGCCCACCGAGTCCGCGCAGACCAGTTACAATTTCCATTTATACCAAGCCAATTACCAACCTACAAACCTGTACATCTTTGGAGGGTGGGAGCAAACCGAAGATCTTAGAGAAATCCCACCCGGTCACGGGGAGAATGTACAAATTCCATACAGACAGCACCCGTAGTCAGGATCAAAACTGGGTCTCTGGCGCTGTCAGGCAGCAATTTGCGCTGTGCCGTCGTGCCGCCCAAGAGATGTAGAGGTACAATGCGATAGAAACATAGAAACATAGAAATTAGGTGCAGGAGTAGGCCATTCGGCCCTTCGAGCCTGCACCGCCATTCAATGTGATCATGGCTGATCATCCAACTCAGTATCCCGTACCTGCCTTCTCTCCATACCCTCTGATCCCCTTAGCCACAAGGGCCACATCTAACTCCCTCTTAAATATAGCCAATGAACTGGCCTCAACTACCCTCTGTGGCAGAGAGTTCCAGAGACTCACCACTCTCTGTGTGAAGAAAGTCCTTCTCATCTCGGTCTTAAAGGATTTCCCCCTTATCCTTAAGCTGTGACCCCTTGTCCTGGACTTCCCCAACATCGGGAACAATCTTCCTGCATCTAGCCTGTCCAACCCCTTAAGAATTTTGTAAGTTTCTATAAGATCCCCTCTCAATCTCCTAAATTCTAGAGAGTATGGACCAAGTCTATCCAGTCTTTCTTCATAAGACAGTCCTGACATCCCAGGATGTCAAAGAGCCACATGCTCACTACTTTGAGTGCAAATGGTTGTGTCAACGTACATATTTACAATGGGAACACTTGTCTTTACTGACAAGATTAAAAAAACAAAGATAGACACAAAAAAGCTGGAGTAGGCAGCATCTCCAGCGGGACGGGCAGCATCACTGTGCTGGCAGAACTCAATAGGTCAGGCAGCATCTGTGGAGGGAAATACTTAGGCAACATTTGGAGTCAGAACCCTTCTTCAGACTGATGGAGAGGGAAGAGAGGTGGCGACGAGACATGGGGGGAGGGCAATCATTGAAAAGCGATAGGTGGAAACAGCTAATGAGGTATGATTGGCGTTAGGTGGAGAGTGTTACAAGGGTTCGAGATGAAATGAAGGCAAAAGGGTGTCTGATAAATAAGGAAGAGTAAAGGGCCTGTCCCACTTAGGCGATTTTTTCAGGCGACTTCCGGCGACTGTCAAGTCGTAGCAAGTCGCTGAAAGAACGGCGACTGGAACGGCGACTGTCAGAGTGGAACACAAACAGACAGACACACATCGCTTCCTTCACCAGCCCGTTATGCAGGCGGGGGACAGGGCAAGTGGGGGGGAGCACTGTCTGAGTGAAATTCACACGGTGCAAAGCCAATGTGATGCAGACACACACCACGATGAACAGGAAGGTTGGCGCTGTAATTAAGACGGTGAAAGCACAGTGTACAGGAAGGGTCGCTTAAGTCCTTGAAAAGAGGGGGGGAGATGGGAGGAGAGGGGGGAGAAGGGTGGAAAAGGGGGGAGAAGGGGGAGATGGTGTGGGGAGAAGGAGTGGGGACAACTTTTAAGAAGCCAGAGATACACGGCCGTGAAACTCGACGGACATTTAACATCACCGGTCGGTTATCCTTGGTTCTGAAAACTATTGTTCACGTTTTTTATCCCAGTGAGCCAATGAAATTCACCGGTCAGCACCGGTGACAACCTATGAGAACCTACGACAACCTACGACCTCCTGGCGACCCACTGCCACTGCACCTATGGCGCGAGAATTCTCGCTACTCTCCATGGCGGCCATATACTGGTCGCCGCTAATTTTTCATCATATCTCATTTAATCTTACTATTTTACTTCGGAGTCACGTGAGTGAATACGTGAAGATTTCAAAGCTCTGTGATTTCATGCCAGAAATGAATCCTTGCGTTACACAATGCATGAAGTGACCATGGATGAGTGAAAAAGATTAATGCATTCAGACATGACTTAATTTGTTAAAATGCTGATGCTTTAATCATCAAAAAAAATAATAGTGACCCCTTTCATCAAGGGGGAAACTATAAAACAGAGCCTAAAATGGAATTGGCAAATACCCCCGGTTTGGCAATGGGTTATTTAAAATGTTGGTAACATATGTTCGATTGACCATCCTGCAGCTGCTAGGCTGGGGTCCTGTGGAACATACATTACCCTTGAAGCTGATGTAGTAGCAGCCCTGGTGGAGTGAGTGTGGTAAATATGTATCAACTCATACATTAGCCAAAACCACAGTTTTACCACCTGGAGATGGTGGAACTAATACTTCTATGAAGTTATTTGTAACCAAAAAACATAGCTAGTGAGGAGCCTTAGAGGCTCTAGGTGACCTAGATGTATAGTTGTAAATGTGTGACCACACATTACCGAAGATCCATAGAGTAGCTATGAAACTTGTTTGAGACCTAAGTCCCTGGTTAGTACTGGTTAATTAAATCAAAAAGATAAAATGTTATGGATTAGCAGATGTACTATCCTGTCCAGTCGCAATTTACGTTATGACTAGACCCATTGCACTGAGGTCAGTGCCATGAGGATAAGAACCTGAGCCGGCTAAAGCTTAGGATGTGGCTGGAGCCCCCTGGTGAAGTAATGTTAACATTACGTCTATGTCCCATACTTCCATGTTACTGGGTGTGGGAGAACTTGTATTAAAGATATCCTTATATTCTGGAGATGGGAGTGTGAGTCCCGACAGTGTGGGTCCCACTGCTGCAGCAAATATGATGAGAAAGCACGTTGGCATAGTGAATGGCACTTTCCTTAATTATTGTCATAGATCCATGTGAAAATGAACTGTAATATATCAGTATCCGTGCTGTGTTGTACGTAACGTACATTTGAACAAAACAGTTCCCATCTACTGAAGTTGAATAGTACTGCCTTATGGTGCCTCCCCTGCACTCTGCAGTGTGAACTACGTGGATCGGTGGGACAACGCGAGCCGTAGGCATAGTCGTCTCAGAGTCTACAAGTCAATTAATTGATGTCCTTGCAGTGGCTGGTTTCCCGTGGCACAGGCAGAACCAGCAAATGTTGTGTTTAGAATGACCATATTAGGTTCTATATTATTCCCAACATTAGCGGGAAACCATGGCTGCGTATGCCAGTCAGACAGTTTGAACGCTTGAAGCGGTGTCTTGCTAGATTTATTGCAAGACCCGACTGATGTGGCAGTATGGAGGAAAAACATGCAAGAACCATTCCTCCCCAGTGTGGCGATTGTGTATTCTCTCCTCTGTAAACCGTATATTTACAACTGGTAAATGAGCCTGGATGTAAACATATCAATATTCGGTGTTCTATTGAGCCATGATGACATTAAACACTTTGTGATCCAACATCCATTCTGTGTTGTCATTAGTTTCACTTGATGATGCAAAAGCCTCAAACGAGGTTAGGTAAATATCATGGGGTACTTTAACTTATTGCACCCATTTGACTAATATATGCCACCACCGTAGTGTATCAATTGGGAGTTGAGCATGCAGATTATGCATATTCGCACAATAACCATTAACCTATAGGATGCATCTAGTGTTGTAGGTAGTTGATACCAATAACTGAAAAATTGGTGACTCATGCAAACCGCAACCGCCTCCATAACTGGAGATGGCAGTCATAATTTCTCATCTTTGAGGACTAGCATCAATTTGTAATTACTGAGGATTACTGACCAAACTTACTGGAGCAATGCTGAATACTGCCAGCATTGTGACTTCGGTAGCTTCAGCTGGGATAGGCATGGGTCTATTAACAATGACCTACATGGTACTTGAGGGGTTAATTCTTTGCACGTAGTAATTTCGGATGCTGCAAAGGCCCAATTTACACCGCTGGAACACAGCTGCTATATTGCCAATTACACTTAATGAGTAGATGGCTACTTAATAACAACGAGGTTGTTACAGGCTTCTGTTAATTCCACCTCCTGCCCCAGGGCAGAGTCCCTGTTAAGTTGATAGTAAAATGTAAATCCCAACAGTCAATTGTTCTGATTGGTATCAACTTAAATTTAACTGGATGGATTAAAGGACCCCAATCCTCCAATATAGTTTGGGTTGCAGCAGTTAATTTAGTAAAATACAGCACTTAAAAAAAACTATATCCAGATAGGTGATACCAAATATTCAAGAGCTCTGAGCAGCCCAAGCACTGGTTTAACTAATTTGGTCAATAAACCTGGGAGCTGAAGTAGCCCATTTGCAACAATTTTACTATAGCATTGACCCATCCAGATACATTTCAAATGTCTCCAGTGATCCCTGTGAATGGGAACTGAATAGCATGCATCTTTTAGATCGATGCTTGCCACATAGCTCCTATAGAATCATCCCATTTAGAAAATCTATACTGCACATAGGAGTTAAATCTGGATGAAGTGACATCCTGCATCTTTCACCCTAACCTGAAAGGCAATCCAGCCCGTTATACTGGGCCTGTCTCAAAAGACAACTCAAGCCCCAATTCCAAGCCTGCTTGGAACCTATATATGTTGTGCAGTATGAAGTAATCACATGTTATCATCAGTTTATTAAACCCAGATCTAAATCTCATGCAAGCATGGTCACTTGTAGAAAAAACACAAGTGTAAATATAAACACCATGTAAATGGTCCACAAACCCATGTTTTGGGAGAACAAGACCCACCTACCTCCATGGCTACCGGTGGTCTTATGTTAAGCCCTTAGGCTTTGGTCTGAAAACTCTCATCATACTGAGCCTGCCTCGTAAGGCAGCTCTGGCCATAATTCTGAGCCTGTCTCGAAAGACAACGCTGGCCATATTTCCGTGCCCAGCTTTCAAGCTGCCACCGGCTTCAGTGAACCGCTGCCCCCGATGGCGGCGTGGGGTGTGTCGTCGCCTGCCGATGAATCTTTGCTTGTCGTCGGCCTTGATTAGTCCGACAGCTTTTGCTTCCACATCCAGGTCTTACCTGTGGGAAAAGTCTTACCTGAAGAGAGGATTCGGCGGTTGGTTTCATTTCTTGGATTTCAAGCCCCCTCCAAAGTCACCCGGGTAGCGCTGTTCACTTCTGGCACTTGTAGCATTTGCGAGTATCTCTTGAATCCATATGCATGTACTCCAGTATGTTCCACGGACATACTTAGAATTTGGAGTCAGTTCCATACTGACCACTCGCACTCCCCTCCACAGAGAGGGAGGTTCGTAGGCAGCCCTGAAAACAGGTGCTGCTGCAGGCCCCTGAGGCTACCTGCGCTGACATGGCCCCTCCAGCGGCCCTATGTCAGGTTTTTGCTCTGGGTCAGACTGAAACTGACTCTGAATGCTCCCCTCCTCAGAGAGGGAGACATTGTGCAGCCCTGAAACAGGTGCCGCTGCCTGCGGGTTCTCCATAATACCTGGGCTGATAACTCCCTCCCTTGGAGTCTATCATTGTGGAGCACCTCTCCATCAGGTGCTCCATGCGGGTTTGAACGTTTAGAGACGTTACCCATGTAGGAGGGATCCTCTCCATCAGGAAACTTCCTGGCTTGACTCCCGTAGTCCACAGGCCTGACCGTCTCACCTCTGGTTTGACCCCCTTTCTGGGGACCCACAGCGGTCTGGAAGCGGCTGACCGCTATATGTTGGTGGGGTCCCTCCTGGCCTGACTTCCACAGGCCTGCCCCACTGCTGTAGGTTTATCCCCTACAAGGGGAACCACAGCGGATTGGTTACAGCTGGCCCCTGTATTTGTAGGAGAACCCTCCTGGCCTGACCTGGCTTGCAGACCTGCCCGCGTGTGGTTAGTTTAACCCCTTCCGGGGAATCACTGCCGGTCTGGAAGCAGATGTCCCCTGTGTGCCGGGGGTACTCTCCTGGCCAGGCTATAGACCTTGCCGGCGTGCGACAGTTTTACCCCCTTCCGGGGAGCCACAGCCGGTCTGGAAGCCACTGACTGCGATGTCAGCAACTTTACGGTGGGTTTCCCCTCGGTCCCGGTATCCGTGGCCGAGTCCGGGGTTCCCCGCGGTCCAAGACCGGTTCCGCAGCCCGTCCAGACTTCACCCCAGTCGTGCAGGTATATCTCTGAGCAGAGAGTCCTGCAAAAAATAAAACAGAACAAACCTGGAAAAAAAGTAACTTACCGCTGGACAGAGCAACGCTGCCGCCAGTCGGCTCGTTCACGCATAGCGCGTCAACGTAATGACGCGCAAGCGGACTGACGGCCTTCTTCACGTAGTCACACGTGACTCCGAACTAAATTTGTAGCTTTTAATTTCAAAACTTATTGTGGTATGTTTTTTTGGAATAGTTCATGAAGAATAGATCTCATTTGCTTTAATGGCAACAAAATATTTAATATTTTAACTTTAACTATGGCTGTTTCACCACAACCAATCTGAAGAAGGGTCTTGACCCGAATTGTCACCCATTCCCCTAGCCAGAGATGCTGCCTTGTCCCATTGAGTTACTCCAGCATTTCGTGTCTCTCTTCTGTTGGCTCCCTGGATGGAAACCTCTGCCAGGAAGGCAGAGGTTTTCTGATTTTTCTGGGCTTTCTGATTAATAAGGCCGGGAAAGCCCCCCCAAATCCCTACGAGAAAAGCTGGTGCCAGTGTGAGTCTACATCTTCAATCTCTGTCGCTAACTATTTACAACAATTTGGGGAAATGATTCAAATCCCGCGTTGATGGAAGTAATATGTTGTTCCAGGTGTTTGACCACATCCCATTCCGGGAGACTTCCTGAATATATTTCTTCCGCTTAACGATTTCAGGGACTAGTTTATACCTGCCTGAAATGGCTGTATTATTCATAGTATCTAGCAACCTGCTTCCTTGCTGGTCCATTGCAGCACACATCCTTGAGTGGTCCAACCTTCTTCCTAGCTACCCTCTTATTTTTAATAACGGTCAACAAATCTTGGGGATTTTCTTTAATCCAAGTCACCAGGCCATTTCATGGTCTCTTTTGGTCCTTCTAATCGCTGGCTTGAGTTAATTTCGCCTTTCTTTATATTCTGCAAAGGCACTGTCTGATTCCATTCTCTTAAAGCTTGCATGCGCTTCCATTTACCTTTTTAAATTTTATTTTTTATTAGAAGCAAGTGTACAAAAATATAACCGGCGGCATCTGACGTAAAACAGTTATTGTTCAGCTTCCATTTTGATTTTTAGCTCTAGTTAAGAGAAAAGGAGAGAGAAAAAGCAAGAGAGAGAGAAAAAGTGGAAGTGCAAGGATAGAACCCCTAGACTACCGAATTGGCGTGGCCAAAGAGTGAGTAAGTAAAATAAATAAGGAAGATGTAGAGAAATAAAAAGACACAAACAGAAAGAAAAACAAAAAGTGATGCTATACCTGCCTCGCTTCCGTCCCCACCCACCACCCAGCCCGTAATTAGATTTAACTCCAAAATTGTGTTGCACCGTACTATCCTTGTCATAAATCAATGAATGCTGTCCATGTCTTGGAAAAATGCTCTGGTTTTTCCGCTAACACGAGTCTAATATTTTCAAGATGTAGCGTCTCAGACATGTTTGTAATCCATTTACCTTTTGACCACATTTGCAACCTCTTTGATCATCCAAGATTCCCTTACTTTGCTCACTTTATCCCACCTCCGTGCGGAGATTGTACGTTCTGCCAATGACTGCATGGGTTTTCTCCGAGATCTTCGGCTTCCTCCAAGGAAGTGCACGTATGTGTGTAGGATAGTGTTAATGCATGGGGTTTGATGTTCAGCGCAGACACGGTGGGCCGAAGGGCCTGTTTCTGCACTGTATATTAAACTCTAAACTCTAAAACTCTAAACTGGGGACAGGCCGGTTCTGAACTATGATCTTTAAATAACTCTCATGTGTCAGATGTAAACTTAAGGGCCTGGTCCCACTGTACGAGGTAATTCAAGAGTTCTCCCGAGTTTCCCCTGATTCGAATTACGGTAAAAGCGCTCGGAGGTACTCGGGGCTCTCGTGGACATTTTTCAACGTGTTGAAAAAACTTCACGAGCTTACTGTGTTTCCCGAGTACCCGTTGTTAGCGTTACGAGCCGCTAAGAGACATCTCGAGGCACGACGTACCCGCTATGTACATTCTGCTTACTTACCACGAGTTTGATTTTTTTGTTTAAATTGGAAGAGCTCTTGGGTAAACTTGTATAGTGGGACAGGCCCTTTACCCAATAATACTCAGTGCCCCTCCCCACTATCCGAGCCCATACTAATAATAAATCATAGTCCCAGCTACTGGAACAGGCTCTACGTTCACCTGTTTTTTCCGCAATACTCCTTGCATTGAAATAAACACGCTTCAGCCCATCCGCATCACCATATTCCTTCACCTCTCCCTGCCTGTCCTTTCTGTGAGTATCATTGGTCCTAACCTCTACCTCCCCATCACTCTATCAAATTCTGACTCTGGTTCCCATTCCCCTTCCTCTCTAGCTTAAACCGTTCCAATTAGCACTAGCTTTAATAGGAATCTAGAGCAGTGGGTGTATGGAACATGCTGCCTGGGGTGGTTTTTGTGGCTGGAACAATACTAATGTTTAAGAAGCAGTTAGACAGGTACATGGATAGGACAGGTTTGGAGGGATACGGACCAAACACGGGCAGGTGGGACTAGTGTAGCTGTGGCTTGGGAAACGTAAAAACTGTCCCTAGTGGGTGCAGGATAGTGTTAATATGCGGGGATCGCTGGTCGGCGCGGACCCAGTGGGCCGAAGGGCCTGTTTCCGTGCTGTATCTTTAAACTAAACTAAACTAACGGTTAAACAGTTATCCGAAGATCTTAAAGTAACATAATCCAAAGACACACAGGTTTGTAGGTTAATTGGCTTGGTATAATTGTAAATTGTCCCTGGTGTGTGTAGGATAGTGTTAGTGTGCAGGGATCGCTGGTCAGTGTGGACTCGGTGGGTCGAAGGGACTGTTTCCACGCTGTATCTCTAAACTAAACCAAACTAAACTAAACTAGGGTTAAGTAGTTGGCCTTCTCTGGGCAGGCACTAATGACAAGAGATATATTCTTCAAGGTCAACATTGGCTGAAGAAGTATCGACACCTCATATTCTCACATTGTATATCCTTCCAGGCACCAAGTGTGAGTCAAAGCAGGGAATAACATTTTGGGACTTATTACCTGTTGAACAAGGAAATGTTAAAGTTATATCAATAAAGTGACTCATTTAAACATTAACTTCAAAACGTCTAAACGGACGCGAGTCAATTTCTCAGTGTGGGTGCTTTTTCGTACTTTATTGCAGGATAATTGCATTTATTTTCATGAACACAACTTCCTTCACAATACTGGAATCACCTTCCAATAATTTTTAAAACACAATTATTACTCTTAAACAATTTTTAGACCAAGTTCTTTATTCAGGGTTTACATACTTGAAATATTGACAGCAATGTACTGATAAAGCAACTATGAGCAACAACTGTCCTTCGAATATTCACTACTTCCCATGGTGAAATTATGCTACATCCAAAATTAACTTCAGAAAAACATGCAGGTATGGCATGTAAAGATGGTGTATTGGTTAATCAAATTCATAAGATGTTTAAATTGGGGCGAAGGTTCAGGTTTAGGTCTATTATTATCACATGCACCAAGGTACGGTGAAAAGCTTCGGTTTGTATGCTATCCAACAGTTCTGATACAATCAGATAAAACTCAATCGATAGAGAAAAGGGAAAGATACTAATTGGAGAATACAGTTCTTGCCATTGTAGCAGCATGTTATAGCGCATCAATTCCTCAAGGGGCTGTCCCACTTGGGCGACCTAATCTGCGAGTTTAGAAGAGTGTCTTTCACCTTCAAACTCGCAGCATGGTCGACTCGTGGTCCTAGGGGGTCGCTGGAACTCTCCTTCATGCTCAAGGGAAGTTCCCACATACTCGCGGCCTCAGCTAGGTCGCGGAATTTTTTCAGCATGTTGAAACATTTTCCACAAGTAGAAATTGGTCGGCATGGTTCCTTTTAACTCGTAGTGCAGTGGAGTGGGGTCGCTATTTAGTTACAGGCAGTCGAGGGCAGCCGTATCCAATCTCCTTCGCTGACCGAGCATTTAGATTGGCTCATTGGAGTTTTCAGGACCAAGGAAAACCGACCGGCAGGTAAAATGCCCGCTAAACTTTATTATACTTCTTAAAAGTGTCTCCACTCCTTCTCCCTCATTCTCCCCCCCTCTCTCTCCTTCTCCCCTCCCCTTCTCTCCCCTTCTCCCCTCCCCTTCTCTCCCCTTCTCTCTCCCTCTCTCTCCCCTTCTCACCCCCCCCCCCCCCGCGCTCTCTAAAGGACTTACCATACACTGTGGCAGCCGTTTACCTTCCTCTTCATCGCACAGACAGCGCTCCCCCCCTTTCCCTGGCCCCCACCTTCGCGATGTGTTTGTGTATGTGTGTGTGTGTGTGCGTGTGTGCGTGTGCGCGTGTGTTTGTGTGTGTGTGTGTGTGTGTGTGTGTGTGTGTGTGTGTGTGTGTGTGTGTGTGTGTGTGTGTGTGTGTGTGTGTGTGTGTGTGTGTGTGCGGTCGGTCGATCCAGCTCGCGGTTTCGATGTGGACGGTCGATCCAGCGCGAGGCTTTCCAGGCGAGTGCCCTCGAGCTTGAAGGTCGAAGACACTCTTCTCAACTCGCGGATTAGGTCGCCCAAGTGGGACAGCCCCTTTAGACAAAGATAAAGAGGATAATGTTTAACATTTGACTTGCATCAAAGACATTAATTCTTCTTCCATTTGCACCTGAATTCTCCAATTTTAGATAACTAATCAACAACACCCCCCTCCCCCCTTCCCTGTGTCCAACCTGGAAACACACCCATTTCTTCCACCATCCTGCTCCTCTTTCCCCAGCCATTGTCGGCTACCACCTACATCTCATCTTGTGGCTTCACATTTCACGTCTCTTCTCTTCTCTTCTTATCTCGCAGCTTTTTGTCTTCTTCCCATCTCTGGGCCATCTGCCACTCCACACTCCTGTCACCGTATCCACCTATCACTTGCCTGGCTTTGTCCCGCCCCAACCTCCCTCCCAGCCTTCTCCCCTCTACTACAATCAGACTGAAAAAAGCTCCCAACCTGAAACGCCACCTATCAATGTTCTTCGGAGATGCTGCTGAATAGCTGAGTTACTCCAGCACTTTGTGTCCTTTTTGTAAACCAATATTTGCTTGTGTCGACATTGGACACTGAAGAAGGTTTCGGCCCGAAACGTTGCCTATTTCCTTCGCTCCATAGATGCTGCTGCATCCGCTGAGTTTCTCCAGCACTTTTGTCTACCTCCTACATTGGACACGTTACCTGCTCCTTTTGGAGTTGCATTTGGCACAGTGGAGACTGGAGAAGGATTACCGTATGGTTACATTGTACATTGTACCTTGTATACTGTATATAGTATATACAGTGGTACACATAATACATTGTTGTCGGAAGGAACTGCAGATGCTGGTTTAAACCAAAGATAGACACAACATGCTGGAGTAACTCAGCGTGACAGGTCACAAACATCATGCAGGCCAGCAATAAACAGTCTTTACTGTTCAAGGCATGCAGAAAATAAGAAAAGGAGAAGACTTTGTTTGGACTGAAGGAAATACAAAAGATAGCAGATATACGATCGATTGAACATATTACCCAACCTGTTCGGTCAGGGGTTTTTTACTCCATTGCTGTGTCATCTAGGAAAACAAAGGAACCTCAGTGTAACAAAATCAATGAAAGTAGACATGAAAATCATCCCAGAAATAGCAGAGATCTACGTGTCTGGAGTGGGAAGGTGGGAGAGATTAGCATTAGGAAACAAATGGAAAAATGAAGACAGACACAAAATGCTGGAGTAACTCAGCGGGACAGGCAGCATCTCTGGAGAGGAGGAATGGGTGACGTTTCGAGTCGAGACCCTTCTACAGACTGATGTCAGGGGAGAGGGAGAGGCATAGATAAGGAAGTGTAAGGTGTGAAACCTTGACAAATGGGATGGAGATCAAGGAAAATGTAGAAGACATCATTGTTAGCTGGGAGAAGGTAACAACAAGGCAAACAGAGATAAAATGTAAACGAGGACAGTCAGACTAGTCGGAGAACTGAGAAGGGTGAAGAGGATGGGGAGAGAGGGGGAAAGCAAGGGTTGCTTGAAATTAGAGAAGTCAATATTCATACCGCTGGGGTGTAAGCTACCCAAGCGAAATATGAGCTGCTGTTCCTCCAATTTGCGTTGTGCCTCACTCTGACAACGGAGGAGGACCAGGATAGAATGGTCAGATTGGGAATGGGAGGGGGAATTAAAGTTTTTAACAACCGGGAGATCAGGTAGGTTTAGGCGGACTGAGCGGAGGTGTCCAGCGAAATGATTGCCGAGCCAATGTACATTGGCCTGTACATCTGGGATATTGAATAGAATCCTATTTGCTTGCTACACAGCAGAGCTTATGGCCGACTTTTTCAACATGATTCATATGTTGAAACTAGCACACGGCACCATCAGGCAGTTTGCAACACCTACAACACCGCACATTCACCCCATCTACCAATAAATTATAACCAGCTAAATTCGGAGAATGAAAGTTGATCTTCTTGCAAATCTCTCTTGCTCCAGTCTGGAATAATTCCAATACATTGGTCCGAGGGTAGTTAATCTGTGGAATTCTTTGCCACAGAGGGCTGTGGAGGCCATCAGTGGATATTTTTAAGGCAGAGATAGACAAATTCTTGATTAGGTCGGTTATCAGGGGCTATGGGGAGAAGGCAGGAAAATGGGATTAGGAAGCAGAGATCAGCCATGATTGAATGGCGGAGTAGACTCGATGGCCTAATTCTACATTTACAACTTGCAAACGTGATATTCATGGCAACAATGAACTGAGGCCACTGGGAATGACAGTAGCACCCTGCTGTGTGGTTTCGGGGATGAGTGGAGGATTTTTTTAGAAATACTGCGCACAGGCCCAACCAGTCCACACCGACCACCGATCACCCGTATACTAGTTCTATCTCCACACTGGGGACAATTTACAGAAGCCAATTAATCTACAAAACCTAAGATAGACACACAAAGCTGGAGTAACTCAGCGGGACAGGCAGCATCTCTGGAGAGAAGGAAAGGGTAACGTTGCGGATCGAGACCCCTTTTTCAGACCGAAATCTTTTTGTGTCCATCTTTGGTTTAATCCAGCATCTGCAGTTCTTTCCTGCACATTTAATCTACAAACCCGTGCGTCTTGGCAATGTGGGCGGAAACCGCAGTACCCCGAAACATTCCCACACGATCGCGGGGTGAACGGACAAACTCCACACAGACAGCACCTGCAGTCAGGATCGAATCCAGGTCTCTGGTGCTTTAAGGCGGCAACCCTACCGCTGCGCCACAGACCTGGAGAGAAGAATGCTTCTTCTTTAGAGAAGAATTTTGCTTCCTGAAGCCCCTGTCCCACTTAGGAGACCTAAACAGCAACCTCTGGTGACCTTGCCTGCCACCCAAGGTTTCCATGAGGTCACCGGAGGTTTTGGTCACTCTCCCTAATGGTCAAAAATGGTTTCCGCGTGGTCGAGGCTTCATCTCGGTTGCTGCTATTTTTTCATCATGATTAAAACCGGCCTCGACTAAAAATAGGTGGTTGTTTTAAAAATCGATAGTTTTTTAGTCGCAGGTCTAGTCGAACCCGGTATTCTTCATAGTCAAGGTAGGTTTTCAACATATGCGTGGGAGGTGGTAGGAGGTTGCAGGTCACCCCGACCGTGATTTTTTTTTTGGGTGGTGGGCAAGGTCACCAGAGGTTGCTGTTTAGGTCTCCTAAGTGGGACAGGCCCTTGACATACCAGGTGCGTATGTATATACATGGCTTCCAACCTTCTCCCTATCATCTTTATCATTTCCCCAGCAGTTAATCTTTCCTCGTACATTCTCCGCACATTGTAGGGTACATTGCCAGGTGATGGGGATCACAACAGCATTGCCCACAAAGGCTATGGTAAGACGTTAATCGGATAATGCGTGGGTCATGGTGGGATGTGTGGTGGCCAACATATATTTTGAAGTTAAATTCACCTCAGTAAAATGTTGTATCGCCCAAGGCCCTAGTAGACGGGAGCCAGTGTACGGGTTAAGATCGACAATGGGGGAGGAATGCTCTACAGGTCAGGCCACTGAACTATGGCGGGGGTAGATGTTGATAGTATCGGTCAAGTACAAGAATGTAGAGTGTGACCAGGCACCATATGGGTGGGGAGATGGTGAGGGTTGTTTCTTTCACTTCCTGCTCTTGCTTCACATTCCCAGCATCTGCACATCTTTTGTTTTGTTTGGCTTTCTAAATTTCTAAACAATTTAGTTTTTTTCCTTTCCACCAAGGCTGCCCTGCCTGCTGGGCGTTGTCAGAATTATCCCTAATTTCAGATTTCCCACAGCATGGCATTTCCTGGCATTGACTTTGAGTTCGGCCTGTCTCAAATCCACCCTGTTTCTTCCTCCCTTTCTGCACCCGTCCACGAGAGAGATCAGGTGCCATCCGCAAGCTCTTCCACTGGTCAATGACAACCCATCATATCTATTTCCTCCGCAAACAAAGGGGCGGCACGGTGGAGCAGCGGCAGAGTTGCCGGCTTACAGCACCGGAGACCCGGGTTCGATCCTGGCTCCGGGAGCTGTCTGCCCGGAGTTTGTATGTTCTCTCCCCGTGGCCTGCGTGGGTTTACTCCGGGTGCTCCGGTTTCCTCCCACACTCCAAAGATGTACAGGTTTGTAGGTTGTTAAAGTAGGAACTGCAGATGCTGGAGAATCGAGGGTACACAAAAGGCTGGAGAAACTCAGCGGGTGCAGCAGCATCTAAGGAGCGAAGGAGATAGGCAACGTTTCGGGTCGAGACCCTTCTTCAGACTCTTCTTCAGGTTTGTAGGTTAATTGGCTTCGCCAAAAATTGTAAATTGTCACTAGAGTGTCGTGTGTGCTTATATAATGGGGATTGCTGGGGTAGGCGCAGACTGGGTGGGCCGAATAGCCTGTTTCCACACTGTGTCTGGAGAGGGGGACTTGAAATGGTACTTCTGTTTTCTCCTCCCCCAGATGCCGAGTGCTTGAACTGCCGAGTGTTTTCGGCATGTTTCTTGTATTAATTTCAGATTTCAGGCAGTTTTAGCTTTTGACTTTGCGTCAACTGTTTGAACAGTAGAAACCTGGAGAGGAAAGGGAAGGAAAACTATTCAAAACTTATCAAAAGATAACATTTGATGATTGTTTTCTGTTTTCTCAGGTGAACATGGTGAAAAGGGTGATCTTGGTGAACCTGGGAAAACAGGAAAACTGGGACCGCCTGGATCAAAAGGTACGATGTGCAATGCAACCATGATGTTATAACATTTCCAGGGTCGTCTCACTGCAAATTAGATGGATCTAACTGCAAATCTAACTGCAAATTGGCCCGGAGCAGTGGCGGCCCAGGCTTACAGCCAGCGGGGAGAAGAAGTGCTAACTACACTGCTCCAGGCCGGTGTCCCGTCAGTCCAGGGCTGTCGGTTGACCTGGCAGAACAGGCAGAGTTGAGCTGGAGTTAGCGCTTCTTCTCCGCGCTGGCTGTAAGCCTGGGGCCGCCACTGCTCCGGGCCGGTGTTCCGAAAATCCAGGGTCACCCCGGACATCTCCGGCCGCCCCCAGACAGGGATGGGACACTCGGGAGGGGACGGGGACAGGGACGGTCCAGTAGCAATTCAACAGCGCTTGCAGCGCCGGAGACCCGGGTTCGATCCTGACTGCCGATGAAACGCAGGTCTGTATACACACATCAGTTCAGCTGCCGAGAATGTTTATTGTGAGTGACCTATGACCTGGGCATGCGCAGTCGGAATACTGAACTCACTTATTGGGCTCTTGAGGAACTAATTGAATTTGAATTTCATTACTTACTGCCAGATTAAGCTCACACTGACTGCCCCCTCGGGCACTACGTTAAGGATATGAGGTGGTGGAGGGTAGATTTCCATGGATATCTCCTTGCCAAGACCTTGCTACTTACCTCTGCTGATGAAAGCAAATGACTCCACAAGGATCTTGTGTTTCCCAGTACAATACTGGTAAAAACAACAAGCTGAATAACTACCTAGTACTACTGCAGACTTCAGTGAATCCCCTATGTTTTATTCATTCTATTGTTTCTATTTCCTTTTAAGACTGGTTTCTAAACTCTGCTGTCGTAAACACACAAAGTGCGTATTTTCGAGTTTTATTTGGAAGAAATCCACAGAATGTGAAAGTAAAAGGATATTTTATTTGAAGCTAAAAATGTTCCATGAATTAGCAAGATTGTCGCTTTAGACAAGCAGCCAGTGCATTAGGCTTCAAGAGAATTGATCTTTCTCTTTCATAATTAATAGCAATGGGTAAGCTAATAGCACCATATGAGGCATGGCTTGCAGACCGCTTCAGGCATAGGGGCAATAAATGAGGCTGTCATTCCAGTGGAGCTCCGACGGGGCTTTCCGACATGAATATGAAACAGTAATGGGCTAGTCCCACTAAGGCGATTTTTTTCGGCAACTGCTGGCGACTATCACAGTCGTAGTAGGTTGCTGCAAAAATGGCGACTGGACCTCCCACTAAGACAATGTCAACGACGACCTACCACCAAGCTACGGCAAGCTGCCGACAACTCAATCTTCGCGACTTAGGACGTCCACCTACGATGACACCTACGACAACCTATGACCACACAGGCGACAACCTACGACAAGCAAAGTCAGCCTATGACAAGCAAGGACCCTGTCGGCCACAACTGAAGCCAACCGAAGACAATTCACGTCATTTTGTCCTCTTCTCTAGACGCCTATGCCTGTCGCCGGATGACGGAGGTTGACATAGGTAGTCGCAAATGGAATTCACCAAAATCAGCACCCGGTTACAATAATGTTTTTTTGTCACCCGGCGACAACCTGCGTCATCCTGGCGACAACCTACGACAGTGCCTACGACAGGAGAAGACAAGCTGCGTCAAGCCCACAGTCGCCGAAAACGTTTGAACATTACAAAATTCAGCGGCGACCAGAAAAACGTTACGGTGACTTGAGGAGACTTCTCACGACCACACAGGCGTCACCCCGCGACCGTGTGAAAACAGCCTAGTCGCCTGTAGTCGCTGTAAAAATTGCCTAAGTGGGACGGGGCATAACTCTATCTCTTGCTGAGGGTTAAAGTACTCTGCCCCATGCACCCAACATCCAAAACAGTTTATTTTATAGACACAAAATGCTGGAATAACTCAGCAGGACAGGCAGCTTCTCTGGGGAGAAGGGATGGGTGACGTTTCGGGTCGAGACCCTTCTTCAGACTGAGATTCAGGGGAGAGGGAGGGAGGGAGGGAGGAGAGAGGAGAGATATGGAAGGATTTACGGTGCGAAAATGACAGATCGAAGCATAGAGCTGGAGGGCAGGAGGAATGACAGAGGGGTAGCAACGGGAGAGGGTGTTGCTTTTACCTGATTGCTGTTTGTGGACATTGCTGTGAACAAGTTGGCAATGATGTTTTATTTTACACTACGTGACAAAGTACAGTCCAACAAGTTCTCCATTGGATGGAATGCACTTTGGAACACCCTGACATCATGAGAAGTACTGAGAGAACACTTTCTTTGTCGCTGGGAGCGACTGAGCTGCCACAATAACATGTCCCATCCTTCTGCTCTCGTTCCCCTCCCCTCCCCCACTCTGGCGGAACAAGGATAGAGTTCCCAGGGTCCTCACCTCACCAGACCCCACATTCAACCCATTCTCCGAGGTGTCACCTCCAACGTGATCCCACCACCAGTCACATCTTCATATCCCTACCTAGTTCCACCTTCCCTTGGTTCACTCATCCCATCCAGCTCAAGCCACCCCATCCCCAGGTATTTTCCCATGCAAATACAGCAGATGTAACACCTGTCTATGTACCTCCTCCCTCACCTCCGTCTGGGGTCACCAGCAGTCCTTCCAGGTGACAATAGACAATAGGTGCAGGAGTAGGCCATTCGGCCCATCTACAATCAGTAGGTTACTCAAAAAGCTGGAGAAACTCAGCGGGTGCAGCAGCATCTAAGGAGTGAAGGAGATAGACTTAGCCTATCTCCTTCGCTCCTTAGATGCTGCTGCACCCGCTGAGTTTCTCCAGTTTTTTGTGTCACCCTCGATTCTCCAGCATCTGCAGTTCCTTCTTTAACATCTACAATCAGTACCCCGTTCCTGCCATCTCCCCATATCCCCTGACTCCGCTATCCTTAAGAGCCCTATCTAGCTCTCTTGAAAGCATCCAGCGAACTGGCCTCCACTGCCCTCTGAGGCAGATAATTCCACAGACTCACCACTCTCTGTGAGAAAAAGTGTTCCCTCGTCTCTGTTCTAAATGGCTTACCCCTTATTCTTAAACTGTGGACCCTGGTTCTGGACTCCCCCAACATCGGGAATCATGTTTCCTGCCTCTAGCGTGTCCAATCCCTTAATAATCTTATATGTTTCAATAAGATGCCCTCTCATCCTTCTAAACTCCAGAGTGTACAAGCCCAGCCACTCCATTCTTTCAGCATATGACAGTCCCGCCATCCCAGGAATTAACCTTGTGAATCTACGCTGCACTCCCTCAATGGCAAGAATGTCCTTCCTCAAATTTGGAGACCAAAACTGCCCACAATATTCCATGTGTGGTCCCACTAGGGTCCTTTACAACTGTAGAAGGTCCATGTGCACTTCCTCTAACCTTGCCTACTAAATCTAGTGTTCCAATGTGGACTCCTGTACATCGGTGAGACGAAGCACAGACTTGGTTACCACTCCGCCGAACACTTGCGTTTGGTCCGCCAAGATCGACGTGATCTCCTGCTTGTGAGCCATTCAACTCCTCTTCCCATTCCCACACTGACCTTTCTGTCCTGGGCCTCCTCCAGTGCTAGATTGAGGCCACGAGCAAACTGGAGGAACAGCACCTCATATTCTGCTTGGGTAGCGTACAACCCAACAGTACAAAACATTGAATCCACAAATTTTGGGTAGCCAACCAAAGATTCCCCCTCCATTCTTTCCTCCCCCCCCCCCCTTGCCTGGTGCCCCACCTGGACTCACACCTATTTCTCCCTCCCCCTCCCGTTCCACCACCATTCCTTCCTCTAGCTTCACAATTCGCAACTCTTCAATCCTTTTGTCTCACACCTTTCTTTTTATCTCTGATCTTTTTCCAACCATCTGCCTATCAGAAATCCCCTCACCTGTACCAAGGATACAAGGATACAAAGGACCTTTATTATCACAAACACCAATTGGTGTAGTGTAATTTGACTTGCCATTTGCAGCACAACAATAAAAATAAGACACAACATTAAAGAATTTAACAATAAACATAAAAACATCCCCTCACAATGGTTCCCACTGCGAGGGAAGGTCCAGTCCGGTCGCCTGTTCACCCATGGTCGGGCCTATTGCTTCAGGCCCTCTTGCCGGATGATGGAACTCTGGCATCGGCAGAAACCTCTCAGCGGCTTGGAGTGTCTGGAACGGCCGCTTCCTCCCCGGAGACCGCAGCTCCCGAAGTCCACGGGCTGCGCTGGTCGGGGCTCCGACACTGGCGATCTCGGCGAGAGATCCCACCTAGGTCTCACCAGGTTTGACCTGCCCCTTCTCTCTTCCAGCTTTCTTCCTCCCCTCGCAACCACAATCAGTCTGAAGAAGGGTCCCGACCGAAAAGGCCACCTATCCGTGTTCTCCTGAGATGCTGCTGACCCATTGAGTTACTCCAGCACTTTGTGTCTTTTTGTTTACCAGTAATAGACATGTCAGTAAAACCATTAAAGAAGGAACTGCAGATGCTGGAGAATCGAGGGTTACACAAAAAGCTGGAGAAACTCAGCGGGTGCAGCAGCATCTAAGGAGCGAAGGAGATAGGCGACGTTTCGGGTCGAGACCGTCAGTAAAAACCTATGATAGAAGAATGGGGCTTGAAATCTAACAATAGATACATGTGAGGAGAGATTCGCTGAAAACTTCCTCTAACCAACCACACTGAACAAAGGGAAGGATCTATTAATATCTATTTTTACAGTTATTCTCAGTTTATTATAAACCAATAGGATTAACAATTGATTAATTACATTATATGTATCCCCGACCAGCTATCTTACGAATATAAGGAGATGGTTCTACATAATTTTTTGACACTTTAGTTTAATTTATAGATACAATGTGGAAACAGGCCCTTCGGCCCACCGAGTCTGTGCAACCAGCAATCAGCTATACACTAGTTCTATGTTATTCCACTCCTACACACTAGGGGCAATTTACAAAAGCCAATTAACCTGCAAACCTGCACGTCTTTGGAGTGTGGGAGGCAACCAGAGCACTCGGAGAAACCCCACGCAGTGGCAAGGAAATCAGACGCTGTACCGACAGCACCTGTAGTCAGGGTCGAACCCGGGTCTCTGGCAATGTAAGGCAGCAACTCTACCACTGAGCCACCGTGCCGCTCTTTGGACCTCTTCCTAGTGTGGACCAGCCTCCATGTTCTGTCCCTGAACAAGAAAAATTATCTCTTATTTTGTGACCTTACATTTCCTGCTCAAATTACCCGAGTACATTCTGTTCCACCACAGTCTGGAATGTGCTCAAGTTCTGGACAGTTCGCTTTTCAATAGACAATAGACAATAGATAAAAGACAATAGGTGCAGGAGTAAGCCATTCGGTCCTTCCAGCCAGCACCGCCATTCAATGTGATCATGGCTGATAATCCCCAATCAGTACCCCGTTCCTGCCTTCTTCCCATATCCCCTGACTCCACTATCTTTATGAGCCCTATTGAGCTCTCTCTTGAAAGCATCCAGAGAACCTCCACCGCCCTCTGAGGCGGAGAATTCCACAGACTCACCACTCTCTGTGAGAAAAAGTGTTTTCGCCAGACTGTCCTCCATTGTGAAACGATATCTGCTACAACTTATTTAATTTGTTGTGTTGCTACTTTTGTCTCACCCACCTCTAATGTACTGTGTGGGAATAAACTTGCCCAGAGTAGGTGAATCGGGGACCAGAGGACATATGTTCAAGGTGAAGGGAAAAAGATTTAATACGAATCTGAGGGGTAACATTTTCACACAAAGGGTGGTGGGTGTATGGAACAAGCTGCCAGAAGAGGTAGTTGAGGCTGGGACTATCCCAACGTTTAAGAAACAATTAAGACAGGTGCATGGATAGGACAGGTTTGGAGGGATATGGACCAAGCGTCGGCAGGTGGGACTAGTGTAGCTGGGACATGTTGGCCAGTGTGGGCAGGTTGGGCCGAAGGGCCCATTTCCATGCTGTATAACTCAATGACTCTATGACTCCAAACTGCAGATGCTTGTTTAGACCGAAGATGGACACAAAAAGCTGGAGTAGCTCAGCGGGGCAGATGGCATCTCTGGAGAAGTGGAATAGGTGACGTTTCGGTTCGAGACCCTTCTTCAGACTGAGAAACAGGGGAAAGGGAAACAAGATATATAGATGGTAATATAGAGAGATATAGAACAAAAGAATGAAAGATATGAACACACTAAGCCCCTACTAGAAGAATAGGAGATGACTTCAATGAAACATACCAAGTTTAGTTTAGACATACAGCGCGGAAACAGGCCCTCCGTCCCATCGGGTCTGTGCCAACAAGTGATCCCCGCACATTAAGCCAATTAACCCACAAACTTGTATGTCTTTGGAATGTGGGAGGAAACCGGAGCACCCAGAGAAAACCCACGCGGTCACGGGGAGAACGTACAAACTCCATAAAGACAACACCCGTAGTCAGGATCGAACTCGGGTCTCAGGCACTGTAAGGCAGCGACTCTACCGCTGCGCCAGCGTGCGGCCCAAGTTTCTCTAGGATGACTGAAGGGTGGATGATTCCCCTGGAGGAGAGTCTAACACTGAGGGCCACAGTCTCAGAATAAAGGGCAGAAATGTATTGACTCAGTTTGCAGTGAATCATTGGAATTCTCAAACCCAGAGGAATCTGGAAACTCAGTCATTGATATGCAACGGATATCAATAGATTTCTGTAATCATAAATTTGGAATAATGGCAGAAATATGGAGATGAGATAGAACATCAGCCAAAATGTTAGAGCAGGCTCAAGGCACCAAATGACTAACTCCGATTGCTATTCCTTATATTCTTATGCATTGTCCTACTTGCTGCTATAGTCAAACAGGTCTTTTGATATTTCCAAATATCTTAATAATTCTACCTTGAGCTTAGTCCATAAATACTAAACTCACTGTTCAAGTAGATTCATCATACGGTTTCCCACCAGCACTTAATCTTTTATTTTTGTATCCTTTTCATAATTTTTTTTTTTTTTTTTGCGCGGAAACAGGCCCTTCAGCCCACCGAGTCCGCACCGACCAGCGATCGCCCGCACACTTACACATATCAGGACGGTTTACATTTACACCAAGCCAATTAACCTGCAAACCTGTACATCTTTCGAGTGCGGGAGGAAACCGAAGATCTTGGAGAAAACCCACGCAGGTCACGGGTAGAACGTACAAACTCCGTACAGACAGCACACGTAGTCAGGATCAAACCCGTGTCTCTGGCGCTGTAAGGCAGTCGCTCTACCGCTACGCCACCGTGCTAACTGAAGAATATTTTTTTACCAAGCCGCCCGTTACAGTGGGCGGTCGGCGGTGTGGTTTTGCAGCGTCTGTTGTTGTGGTCTATTGGTGAGTTTGGTGGTTTAGGAAATGCCCAGGGAGTAACCTACACATGTAATTACACCACGTTTGTAGCTGACACATTGTGCAACTTCAGAACGACAGTCGGCCAAGAAGAAAAGTTTTGCCTCGTGGACAGTAGGTACCGGGTTCCAGTGTCTGGGAGCGCACCCATCCACATTCGCGGTGTGTAACATGTAGGCAGTGGGTGGATTGGGCGGAGAAGAAATAAAGTCAGTTGGGGGCAGAAAGGAAACGTACGACGTGCAGTAGGCGTATTTCTTTGTAATTGGAGTCTGTCTAGGTGTAACCCGGTCTTATGCAAGGGTGATATTTGTGATGTTGCATTCTTAATGATGAGCTTGGATAAGTTGGAGATAGGATTTTGATTTTAGGCCAAATATTTCTGAAATACTATAATTTAAAAGCATGTAAAATTGACCACGATGTCATCTTAACCACGATGCCAAGGTTATTCGCTCTGTTATATATATTTTGGTCCCAAGTAGATGACCTCTTATATGCCTCCACTGAAACTCACTTCCCATAGCGTTGTTTAATCTGTTTAAAAAATGTATTCTCGTGCATCTAACCGCACTGCTTACATTACCGTCTTGGTGATGTTTGAGTGTTTTCAATATGATGAACAGCCACGCACTTCATGGCCCCACTGGCTGCCTCCAGCCAATCTGAGTATCTGCCTCCTGTATCCACTCCTGGTTTATAGCCAATACCTTCTCTTTGATCACGTCAACTTCAACTTCAACAACTAATGCCTTAAATTGGATGTTATCAAGTGGGCTTGTGAACCATATTAATAACATCTGTTATTGCCCACGTCAATGAACTTACCAAAATAAATTCCATCGGGTTCATCATCCATGACTCATATTTTAACCGTAGATTTTAGTAATTTCTTTGCAATTGATGTCAGCTTTTTAACCGTAGATTTTAGTAATTTCTTTGCAATTGATGTCAGACTAGGTACAACTAAATAAAACCATGTTTAGTTTAGTTTAGTTTAGCTTAGTGTGGAACAGGCCCTTCGGCCCACTGAGTCCACACCGACCAGCAATCTCCGCACGCTAACACTATCCTATACACACCGGGGACCATTTACACATACACCAAGACAATAGACCTCCAACCTGTACATCTTTGGAGTCTGGGAGGAAACCCAAGATCTCGGAGAAAACCCTTCCAAACTCCGTACAGACAGCACCCGTAGTCGGGATCGAAGTCGGGTCTCTAGCGCTGCAAGGCAGCAACTGTACCGCTGCACCACTGTGCCGCGCATGTATAAATAATTTCAATTCAATTGCACGTAATGAAAGCAGTGTTTTGCAGGAAGCACGGTTTTCCTGGATAATCTGCAATTATTGTAGTTACAGCAATGTTACAACATGGCATCTAATGTGAACTTTTCATTTTATTCAGGATTGATTGGTGAGCCTGGACAGAAAGGAGAAATTGGACAAAGAGGTAAAATTGGTCCAATTGGCGCAAAGGGTAAGTCCAAAGACTGAACGCAATGTAACCATTTCAAAGAACACGGAGTGCAGGAGTAACTCAGAGGGTAAGACAGCATCTCTGGAGACGTGGATAGGCAGCGTTTCGGGTTGGGACCCTTCTTCAGAGGAAGAGTGATGAGCCGAACCATCTAGAGAAGAAGTTGTCCCGACCCGATGCATTGCCTAACCATTTCACCAGAGATACTGCCTGACCCAGTGACTTACTCCCACACTGAATGTTCTACAAGATCCCAGCATGTGCAGTACCTTGTGTCTCTATAAAACATCGCAGATGGGAAGAGCCAAACATTTTTCTTTTAAATAATCTCTTTTCCAATTTAAAATGAGGTAAGGAAATTATTAAGTTAAAATCAGATAACATCAGACAATATGCATTAGCCAAGAGTCTATTATAAACATTCTGTAGCAAATGATTACACATGTCCAATAAAATAACAATCACAGTTGAGAAAGTATAAACAAGCACTGCAGATGCTGGTTCACAACAAATGTCATAAGGAAAAAATAATATTTCTTCATCATAGCATTTGTAATGCGACTGAGATTATTTCATTTCCTAAGTCAATTTAGGTCCTGGATGACATGCAGAAACAAGCAGGATGTTGGGATTTGCATGTACTGCCAGATTTTAAAACGTGTGTGTATCACACGACCACATAAATGATCACATGAAGACACCAGACCATCTTATCACCATAGATCAACACAAAAAGCTGGAGTAACTTAGTGGGTCAGACAGCATCTCTGGAGAAAAGGAATAGGTGACGTTTTGGGTTGACACCCTCTTAGCTTTATCTTTGGTTTAAACCAGCATCCACAGTTCCTTCCTGTACATCTTATCAGTATGAAATGTACAGTAGACAAAAAAGCTGGAGAAACTCAGCGGGTGAGGCAGCATCTATGGAGCGAAGGAATAGGCGCCTTTTCGGGTCGAGATCCGAGACGTCGCCTATTCCTTCGCTCCATAGATGCTGCCTCACCCACTGAGTTTCTCCAGCATTTTTGTCTACCTTCGATTTTCCAGCATCTGCAGTTCCTTCTTAAACAGTTGGGTAAGGACAGATTGACTACTGAAAGTACACTAATGAACCGGACATTTTGATTATGGCAATCCGGTTTATCTTGTGGTCATTTTTTTACAAATGCTAACTTCTTTTAAATCTAGATTATTTCTGAATTTAAATTTCACAGTTCCCATGGTGGAACTTGGATTTGGGATTCTGAAATTCCTAGTTCAAAAACGTAACCACAGCATCACTAATGTACCCATTACATGTTGTTACACAGTGATAGAGACCAACTGATAGTACTAAATATTATAAGCTAATAAGAAGTAGTGTTGGAATAGATCAGACCACAGGGATCGCTGCAAGAATTGAATACTGGATTATTCTTTATTATGTTACAAAGCATACTTTTACAAAATGCCCAAAACAACAAAATTATAGATCAGAGTGTACTTATCTCATCAATGTTTCCTACCAATATTTGACTTTTAAATTGAAGATTATTGTGCACAGTTTTATGAGTTGATATACAATCAGTAGAGCTAATTAATTGTTCTGAACTATGACCGCACTATAAGATATGAACAGACGCAGATAGCTTCTTACGTCAGCAATGATGATTAGAGTCGGTGAAAGGTAGATTAGCTCATGAATTTTTCTTTAAAAATTCGCAGACAAAATATATGGTGAGGTGGCACTCCACATCATTCCATCCGCCATCACTCACCAGCTCTACACAATCTTCACCACCAAAGGCATTGTTGGGTTCTCCAGGTCTCCAATGGCTGTAGTTCTGCAGGGGGGTGGAGTCAGTGTACATGAACTGCCTTTCCTTTTCCAAGTCATTCACACCAATAAACACACGCGATAAGCCAGTCTTGTTCACGTAGGCAGCAATCAATGAGTTTGTTTCTTCGTCCTTTGGCATTGCGAGTGACCCTCCTCTATCTCTGCAGTGCACAAGAGCAGCATTGTAATTCTTCCCTTCCTTCACAATCAGGTAGAACCTCTCTTCAGTCTCTTTGATGCCTGCAATTACTGTAGAGGGAGAAAGCAAAAAGTTTACGTTAATTTTCGACCAGTCGCCAGCAGTGTGTTTGCTTGGTGATCCACGTCTCTCCACATGAGCTAATTGCCAAAAGAACCTCTGCAGTCAAAAGACTGTTTGCAGACATGATCTGGAGTGCGGGAAAGAATTTTGGAAACAAATGTAACGGGACTGATTCAAAACATATACTTGGAAAGGTACTGTAAAATGTACAGAGCCTGTTTCCATGCTACATCTTTCCATGAATCAATTCTGAAGGGCAATTTAGAATGAACAATAAATGGTAGCCTTGCAAAATATATATATGTCTTGGAAATTGATTGAAAAAATAATCTCACAGCGTGACGGTTGTGGAGGAGGAAGACAAAGTAGGATCTCAACAGATGGTCTTTTCGGGTCGAGGCCCGAAACGTCGCCTATTCGCTGAGTTTCTCCAGTTTCTTTGTCTACCTTCACTTTTTCCAGCATCTGCAGTTCTTTCTTAAACAATATGAAATGTTTCCTCTCTTTCAAAGTGTCGTTTGTTGTGGATGACTTCCTCATCTCAAACGGACGTTTTCAGGAAGCACGTCACTTAAAAACAGATCTTTTCATAACATACAATTTTCCTGTGACAATCTGCACTCTTCAGCCACAGACAGACAGGAAGTGACACAGCTGCCGTCCTGGTGCCTTCATAGCCTTGAGCTTAATGCTGTTAAAATAGTGGAATTGCTAGTAGACTTTGCGAGAGCTCCCCCTCCCCCCACTCACCATCAACAACACCACAGTCACCACTGTGGAGTCCTTTAAATTCCTGGGAACCATCATCTCCAAGGACTTGAAATGGGGGGCTACCATCGAGTCCACTGTCAAAAAGGCCCAACAGAGGATGTATTTCCTGCGGCAGCTGAGGAAGCACAATCTGCCACAGGCAGTGATGGTCCAATTCTACACGGCCATCGTAGAGTCTGTTCTCACCTTCTCCATCATGGTCTGGTTTGGCTCAGCCACCAAGCACGATATCCGGAGGCTGCAGTGAATTGTTGGATCAGCTGAGGAAGTTGTTGGCTGCAACCTTCCCTCCATTGATGAACTGTACACTGCAAGGGCCAGGAAGCGAGCGGGCAAGATCATCTCTGACCCCTCTCACCCTGGCAACAAGCTCTTTGAATCACTTCCCTCTGGAAGGCGACTCCGGACTGTCAAAGCTGCCACAGCCAGACATAAAAACAGCTTTTATCCACGAGTAGTAGCTCTACTCGATAATCAAAACCCTCCTTTTGCTCTGGTATTTTATTTAATTCACATGTTTAAACCATAATGTTTTATTCTTAATGTTTTAATGTTTTATGTTTTATTCTTAATTGTTTACTGTATGTTGTGTTGTTACTTGTGGGTGGAGCACCAACGCAAATTCCTTGTATGTGAATACTTGGCCAATAAACATATTCATTCATTCATTCATTCATTCACCCTGAGGGAGACCACATTGCAGGACATCTTCTGCACCTAAAACCGGCTGAATACCATACAAATTCTGCAAAGTATACTCAAAAAAAGTTGGTTGATAATTTTAGTTTGAAAATTCTGTGCCCTTCTCTGCAAACATGCTTAATTGAAGACATCGCCTGTCCCCATCTGACATGATAGAACCAAACAGATAAACAAACTGATATTTTGGTACAAACACCATGAAAGGTTGAAATAGATCTTGGAGGGGACTTATCACATCAATGTCACATCCAACCACAGCTGTTGAGCAGAGACTCAATGAGAACCATAGAAGAACAATGATAATAAAGGGACCCCTCAAAATGAGCTGCTGTTGGCTGTGCCAGACCAGCCCTGCTGTCGATCCTCCAGAGATGCTGCCTGTCCCGCTGAGTTATTCCAGTATTTTGGCTGGAAGTCTCTCTTTGGTTTAAACCAGCATCTGCAGTTCCTTCCTACACAAACCTGCTGTACGCAGGTACAGATGTTCAAGGTGCCAATAAAGTATTCAATTCTGGCATCTTTACTGGAACACTAATCCTAAGCAAAGGACTGGGCTTTTTAACAAATATGTATATTCATGATTTGGATAAGGGGATTGAAGGCTTTGTGGCCAAGTTTGCAGATGATGCTAAGGTCGGAGGAGGGGCAGGCAGTGTAGAGGATTCTGCAGAAGGACTTGGACAGGTTAGGAGAGTTGGACAGGTTGCAGATGAAATTCAGTACAGCAAAGTGCAGAGTCATACATTTTGGTAATAAGAATAAAGGCGTAGATTATTTTCTAAATGGTGGGAGAATCCAGAAATCGGAGGCGCAAAGGGACATGATCACGGGGGCACCGCATGATGGCAGTCTCTGCCTACAGTCTGTTGTCTTTCTATCTTTTTGTATTTTTAGTTTATTTAAAGTATGATTTGGAGGATTTTTTAAAGTATTTTATGTGGGGGAGGGGGGTAGGGTAAGGGGGAAACCGTTTCCCAGTCACTTCCTGGCGAGGATGCGACTATTCTTCGAGTCGAGTCCTCCCCCCCTCATCGTGGCCTACCAACTGGATTGGCGCGCCCTTTCCTGCCGGGGACCGGACCGGAGCTTCAGCAGCGGTGGCGCAGCGCTGGATACATCGCGGGGCGGGCGATGCCTCACCTGGGATCGCCGTTTGAATCTCCGGAGTGTTGGGCCTGCTGCATCGACATCGCGGAGCTGCGGTTTGTGGTTCTCCCAGCGCGGGCGGCGCTGACCAACATCGTGGAGTCCTGGGACCCTTTGCCAAGGGCAGCCGGCGTTGAATCTCCACCCAGCTCGGCCTGTGGGCTTCAGGGAGGCCCCGACCACGGGTGAGCATCAAAGAACATCAAAGAGGAGGATGACTGAACTTTGGTGCCTTCCCTCACAGTGGGAAACTTTGACACCGCTGTGTGGGGATGTTTATGTTATGGACTATCGTGTTCTGCGTTCTTATTATTTTTTATTCGTATGGCTGTGTGGTGAAAAAAGCATTTTGTTGTCTCTGTACTTGTACTCTGAACAATGACAATAAAGCTGAATCCAATCAAAACAAATCAAACATGGTAGTGCTGGTGCAGGACTCCCAAAAAGTTCATTTGTAAGTCATATCGATAGTAAGGAAGGCAAGAGGACTGGAATACACAAACAGACATGTAATACTGAAGCTCTATACTGCTCTGGGCAGACTGCATTTGGAGTACTATGAGTAAATTTGGGCCCCATATCTGAGGAAGGGTGCACTGGCTCTGGAGAGGGTGCAGAGGAGGTTTACAAGAATGATTCCAGGAATGAGTGGGTTAGCATATGATGAGCGTTTGACAGCACTGGGACTCTACCCACTGGTGTTTAGAAGGTTGAGGGGGGACATCATTGAAACTTAGAGAATAATGAATGGAGCGAAGGAGATAGGCGACGTTTCGGGTCGAGACCCTTCTTCGACCCGAAACGTCACCTATCTCCTTCGCTCCTTAGATGCTGCTGCACCCGCTGAGTTTCTCCAACTTTTTGTGTAACCCTCGATTCTCTAGCATCTGCAGTTCCTTCTTTAACAGAATAATGAATGGCATGGATAGAGACAATGTGGAAAGGATTTTTTCAATGGTGGGAGAGTCTAGGACCAGAGGTCATAGCCTCAGAATTAAAGGCCGCTCTTTTAGAAAGGAGGTGAGGAGGAACTTCTTTAGTCAGAGGATAGTTAATCTGTGGAACTCATTGCCACTCAGGGCTGTGGAGGCCAAGTCAGTGGATATTTTAAAGGCAGAGATAGACAAATTCTTGATTAGAATGGGTGTCAAGGGTTATGGGGAGAAGGCAAGAAAATGGGATTAGGAGGCAGGGATCAGCCATGATTGAATGGCGGAGTAGACTCGATGGGCCGAATGGCCTAATTCTACTCCTGTGACTTGTGAACCTGTGGATATTATTCCAATCACACTCAGTCACAGATTGAGTCACAAGCTGGCTGGCACGTTATGCAATTAATTTGCTGGTGTCAGGGTGCAATCATCTGCCCTCCTGTGCACCACACACCCAGAGCGAGAGGTCAGCTTGTTTCCATTGAGCCATCCTTCCACGTGTGGCTACCTCCTGACTCACCAGAGACACATCCACGTGTACTGCGGGCCTGCAAACAGCCAGACACCTGATTCATTCCACAGCACCTGATATCATTTGTCCTGAATACCACAAATGGTACCTTCTCACTCTGGATCCTATACATATATTAATTTTCTTCTGCAAGACATGCAGACGGTTTTTGGAACAATTAGAGGCTTGCCCGGATTATCTATGAATTTGTCTGTCCAATCGCAGGTTAGGCAGTTTAACGTCAAATTGATAATAATGATTCTTGTTCACATAGTCCTCCCCTGAGTTATCGGATAACTCACTGATACCTCAAGGGCAGATAGCTTTGTGCAGTTAAATGTTTTCATTTATTGCCAGATTAAGTACAAGTTGAAGGGACTGATATCTATAGCCTTGGACTTATTGACATTCCAAATAATTAACAAATAGGCATTGACATCAATGTACCCACTGTGTGAGGATGAATGGATGCAAGTATATTAACAACATTGAAACAACACTAGGCCTGTACATGGATGGGACAGGTTTAGAGGGAATATGATCCATCACAGACCGGTGGGACTAGCATAAATGGGGCATCTTGGTCGGCATGGATGAGAAGGGCCGAAGAGCCTGTTTCCACGTGTTGGAAGGAACTGCAGATGCTGGTTTACACTGAAGATAAGCACAAAATGCTGGAGTAACTCAGCGGGACAGGGAGCATCTCTGGATAGTAGGAATGGGTGACGTCTCGGGTCAAGACCCTTCTTCAGACTGAGAGTCAGGGGAGAGTGAGGCACCGAGATAAGAAAGGGTAAGGTGTGAAAGTGAGAGATCTAAGGAGATGAGAATCAAGGAAAATGTAGTATAGATCACTGTTAACCAGGAGAAGGTGACAATGAAGCATACAGAGATACAATTTAATCAGGAGGACAGTCAGACTGGTCGAAGAACTAGGAAGGGGGAGGGGGAGGGAGAGGGGGAGGGGGAGGGGTGGTTTCCATGTTACATGACTACGATAAGTGCCACTATGATAAGCGGCTGTTGACAATCCCCCCAACCTCCTGGTCCTGGGGTCAGACAGCGGTCTGAAACACAACTACCAAACTATGCAGGAGGAACGACTGCACATGCTGGTTAATATCGAAGATAGACACAAAATGCTGGAGTAACTCAGCGGGACATGCAGCATCTCTGGAGAGATGGAATGGGTGAGGTTTCGGGCCGAAAGAAGGGTCTCGACCCGAAACGTCGCCCATTCTTTCTCTCCAGAGATGCTGCCCGTCCCGCTGAGTTACTCCAGCATTTTGTGTCTACCCTCGACAAAACTATAACTGATCTCTTCTAATCTTGGAATGGCCAGATATTGATGTTAAAAAATCAATCAATCTATCAATTGTCCGCTCAAGACCAACAATAATTTAATCTGGCAACAACAATTACATATTTTTCTCCCAGAGAGTTGTGAGTCTGTGGAATTCTCTGACTCGGAGGGCGGTGGAGGCCGGGTCTCTGGATACTTTCAAGAGAGAGCTAGATAGGGCTCTTAAAGATAGCGGAGTCAGAGGATATGGGGAGAAGGCAGGAACGGGGTACTGACTGGGGATGATCAGCCATGATCACATTGAATGGCGGTGCTGGCTCGAAGGGCCGAATAGCCGACTCCTGCACCTATTGTCTATTATCTTCAAAGGTTGCCTGAGTGATGCCAATTAATTGTATCTGAAATGCCAAATGATTATTCAAATTAGAAAGAGCAACATTCAGAAACTGCATTTAAAAATAGAACACAATTGTTGAACATAAATTCCTCCAATGATCCATTTTATTGCATTTCTCACATAATTATTAAAGTTATAGATTTTCCTTTGATCTTAATTGACAATTTAAATTCTATGTACATCTCCATTTCATCCTCCTCTACTTTTTACCAACTAGAGTTGTACATGGCCCTAGTGAGACCACACCTGGAGTATTGTGTGCAGTTTTGGTCCCCTAATTTGAGGAAGGACATTCTTGCCATTGAGGGAGTGCAGCGTAGGTTTACAGGGTTAATTCCCGGGATGGCGGGACTGTCATATGCTGAGAGAATGGAGCGGCTGGGCTTGTACACTCTGGAGTTTAGAAGGATGAGAGGGGATCTCATTGAAACATACAAGCTTGTTAAGAAGGATCCAGCCCCGAAACTTCGCCTATCTCCTTCGCTCCTTAGATGCTGCTGCACCCGCTGAGTTTCTCCAGCCTTTTGTGTACCCTCGATTCTCCAGCACCTGCAGTTCCTTCTTTAACACAAGCTTGTTAAGGGTTTGGACACACGCTAGAGGCAGGAAACCTGTTCCCGATGTTGGGGGAGTCCAGAACCAGGTGCCACAGTTTAAGAATAAGGAGTAAGCCATTTAGAACGGAGACGATGAAACACTTTCTTGACCCCTGCACCTATTGCCTATTGTCTATTGTCTAGAGCTAAAGCGATCAAGTTAGGGAATGTCTGCACCTGGATGTCTGACTTGAGTCCTATGACCAATGCAGTGAACTTTGCAAATAATTGAACTGTGTCTAATACTTAACCTTAACTGGAAATTCAAGATGTATAACCACAAATTACAGCACGCTAGTCACCTCACACATACTCCTCACATTCAGTGGTATTCCGATATCAAGCTGAAGGTTATCACCATGCACAAGCTGCCCTTCGGTTTCTAGGTGATCTCATCAAATTATCAGCCTGGAGATCTTTGCACTTTCATTTCCTTTGTTCTGACGTGTCTGGTGGTGGAGAAGTTCGCAAATGTAGTTTAGTTTCAATTTTTTGTTTAGTTTACAGACACAGCAGGGAAACAGGCCAGCCAGCAACCCCCGCACATTAACACCACCCTACACCCCCATGGAATAATGTTACATTTATACCAGGCCAATTAAACTACAAACCTCTGCGTCTTTGGAGTGTGGGAGGAAACGGAAGATCTCGGAGAAAACCCACGAAGGTCACAGGGAGAACGTACAGACTCCGTACAGACCAGGACCCATAATCAGGATCAAACCCGGGTCCCTGGTGCTCTAAGGCAGTAGTTCTACCGCTAAGCTACCTTGCCGCCCAGTCTCTTAAAAAAGAATACTCATGGGCAAGCACACTCCATTTCTTTTCTTTTTTTAATATTTTTATTTAATGGTAGCAAATGTACAAGAGTAGAGCAAATTGCATATAGAAACATAGAAACATAGAAAATAGGTGCAGGAGTAGGCCATTCGGCCCTTCGAGCCTGCACCGCCATTCAATGTGATCATGGCTGATCATCCAACTCAGTATCCCGTACCTGCCTTCTCTCCATACCCCCTGATCCCTTTAGCCACAAGTGCCACATCTAACGCCCTCTTAAATATAGCCAATGAACTGGCCTCAACTACCTTCTGTGGCAGAGAATTCCAGAGACTCACCACTCTCTGTGTAAAGAATGTTTTCCTCATTTCGGTCCTAAAGGAATTCCCCCTTATCCTTAGACTGTGACCCCTTGTTCTGGACTCCCCCAACATCGGGAACAATCTTCCAGCATCTAGCTTGTCCAACCCCTTAAGAATTTTGTAAGTTTCTATAAGATCCCCCCTCAATCTTCTAAATTCCAGCGAGTACAAGCCGAGTCTATCCAATCTTTCCTCATATGAAAGTCCTGACATCCCAGGAATCAGTCTGTATATACAATTATACAGTTATTGTACAGCTTCAATTTTGACATTTTAAGCTTTGAATTAGAAGAAAAGAAAAGAGAAAGAGTGAGATGTGCAAAAATAGGACTACCAGATTAGATTAGATTAGATTAGATTAGCCTTTATTGTCATTCAGACCTTTCAGTCTGAACGAAATTTCGTTACCTTGCAGTCATAACATATAATAAAAAACAACACACAATAAACACAAATTTAACATCCACCACAGTGAGTTCACCAGGCACCTCCTCACTGTGGTGGAAGGCAAAAGTCTTAGAGTCTCTGTCTTCTTCCCTCCTTGTTCTCCCTCTGCGCTGAGGAGATCCAGGCCTCCGATGTTGCCGTCCACCAGGCCCGCGGCCGAGACTCCGAAGCCGGGCCGCCGCCACCGCCGCCGCTGGAACGCTGGAGCACTGCAGCTCCAAAGCCAGGTCGCCGCCGGAACGCCGCTGGAGCACCGCAGCCCCGAAAGCCAGGCCGCCGCTGGAGCACCGCAGCCCCGAAAGCCAGGCCGCCGCTGGAGCACCGCAGCCCCGAAAGCCAGGCCGCCGCTGGAGCACCGCTGGAGCACCGCAGCTCCGAAGCCAGGTCGCCGCTGCTGGAAGCTGGAAGGCCGCCATAGCTCCAAGGCCGCCAGCTCCGCCATCAGGGCCTCAGCACAGACGGAGACGGTGACGGGGGACACGACAAGAAAAGTCACATCCCCCCGAAGGGAGAGACTAAAACCCTGTTTCTCCCACCCTCCCCCCCACTCCCCCAACACACATACACAGCCTAATAAACCAAAATAATCATTAAAACAGACACAAGAAGACAAAAATAAAGTAAAAAACAGACGGGCTGCAGATGAGCCGCAGCTGCCAGGCAGCGCCGCCACTTCCGGAAGTAGTGTAGCCAAAGAGTGCGTAAGAGAAAGAAAGAAGAGAGGAATAGAGAAAAAAAAGGACAAAAGGAAAAGAGAGAGAAAAGTGGAGATGTACCAGCCTCACATCCCTCCCCACCCACCTCACCCAACCCAAAGTTAGATTGAAATCCAAGGTTGTGTTGCGCCATACTATCCTTGCAAGAAATCGGTGAAGGGTGTCCATGTCTCGGAAAAATGATCTGGTTTTTCTGCCAAGACAAGTCTAACCTTTTCAAGATGTAGTGTCTAAGCACACAACATTTTAAAAAGAAAGTGGATGAATAATGTTTCTTCCCTGTTGTTGTTTAGAATGTACTTGAGTGTGCACTTAGATCACTTGATGGTGATCATAGATCCCAGTGTAATTTTATCCTCACTTACACTAGATATCATTTCTCAAGAATCCTGGAAAAACGTTTCTTTCTTATACAATGTTCTCATGCACCACGTTCCAAACAATAAATTCAAAGCTACATCCTGTGAATGCTTGCAGCTTTTTCTACCTCTCTACCAACTATTTTCTCCATGTGCATTGCATTCATAAAGCCTCCCGGCGGGCCGCGTGGTCAGCGAGGTCGGAGCCCGCGCAGGCGCTGCGAATCAACGGAGCCCGCAGCCGATGGAGCCTGGGTCTGCAGAGCCCGTGGCTGGGGCCAGGGTCGGTACCACGAATGCCGCCTGGAGAGGATCCGGCGACGGTGGTGGAGAGGTCGGTACTGCGGTCAATGACGGCGCCGAGCGACGGACGAGGACGGACCACGTGCCGCGGGGAAGGAGCAATGGAGGGCCCGCCATGCGGGGACTGCCGTGAGGGAGGGGGAGGGAAGAGAACAAACGGATACTCTGTAACTTTGTAAGCGCCCTTTATGGGCCACTATTTGCATACCTTGGTCGTGCAAGCAAAGAATTTCACAGTGACAATAAAGTATTAATTCATTCATACATCAAGTTATAGACACTCTGTACCCACCTCTTGGTCTAGCCCAGACCATTCCAGCTTCATTCAGTGCACGTGCAACAAATGCAGGACAACATTCTGCAGCATGCAGGGCACAATCTTGCAAATATAATGTAGGAACAAGGAGACCCAGGGCATCACCGTCTATATCTCTCGTTACCCTCTCCCCTGACTCTCAGTCTGACGAAGGGCCTCAACCTAAAACGTCACCTATTCCTTTCCCCCAGAGATGTTGTCTGACCCGCTGAGCTACTCCAGATTTTTGTGTCTATCTCCTGTTTCTATCAACAGTATATATTTTCAAATGTAAACTACCCCAACACTGTTTCAAGTAACTTTTTTGTCCAATTTGGTTCTAGATTGGAAAACACAACCATGGGCACTAAAATGGGTGCAGTATGAAGTAGAACATGTAATTCTAACCATCTTTACATGCTTAGCACATCTTTGCAGGAGACTGCATTAGCTAGAAACAGACAGCTGGATTCAAGATGATTAATTTGTGAACAATGGATAACATTGAACCATGCATGCAGCATACTTTTCTTAATACTAGCTAATTATTAATAACATGTCAGACGTCATAGTGTTGTCTAGCCCATGCTTTCTACCCCAATCAAGTTCATAGCTGCAGGGGCTATTTTGGGAAGCCAGTGATCTCAGTAATTTGTGGATTCCTACACAAGCCTCTATGATCATCAGCAGCCCAGTTACAAAGTGTTTAAGCTTACAGATAAGTGCCATTAAAGATGCAATGTAATCCTGAATCATCCAGATTTTGAGCATTATTTAAACAGAAATTCATATATATTAAAAAAAATAGGAATAGTCATTTTTAATCAGATGTTTATACAACATATTGTTAAGTTGGAAAGGGTGCAGAGAAGATTTACGAGGTTGTTGTCTGGACTCGTGGGCCTGACCTATAGGGAGAGGCTGAGCAGTCTAGGACTTTACTCCCTGGAGCACAGGAGAATGAGGGGCGATCTATGTAGAGGGGTATAAGACCATGAGAGGAATAGATAGGGTAAATGCACAGAGTCTTTTACCCAGAACAGGGAATCAGGAAACAAAGGACATAGGTTTAAGGTGGAAAGATTTAATAGGAACATGAGGGGCAACTTTTTGACATAAAGGGTAGTAGGTATGTGGAATGAGCTACCAGAGGAGGTAGTTGAGGCAGGTATAATCAGAACATTTAAAAAAACATTTGGACAGGTACATGGATGGGAAAGGTTTAGAGGAATGTGGGCTAAACACTGGCAGGTGGGACCAGTGCAGATGGGACATGTTGGTCGGTGTGGGCAAGTTGGGGCGAAGGGCCTGGTTTCACGATGTATCACTCTACACTGTAAAAGGAGCACTGTCCTCAATGGAAGCTATTGTTTGTTAACAGACATATTTTTCAATTATTGTATCATTGAACATGTTGAAACATTATTAGAGTATAATGTGTACGTATGTGTGACATTAATATGACTAGAAACCCTACCTAATTGCTTTCTGTGTGGAAAAAAAAAGCTTTCCTTCACAAATATAGTGCAAGTAAAATGATACTAGTAATAATCAGTCATCTGTGTGACGAGATTGTAACTCACTGTTAATTATTATTTAGGTGACAAAGGAAATAGAGGGTTGCCAGGATCTCCAGGAATGAAAGGACAACCAGGTATTATATCTGATTCCCGAAATGTACAGACTCATGCACTAACCTCCTGATGTCAATCAAAAGCTACACTCCTTGAGCATTTGGTTACTTAACATGGGAAATGTTGATGCTGGGCATTTGGTCACTTGTTTTGACATGCTATCGTAACTTCAGGGCCAAACACGTTTGGTTTAGTTTAATTTAGAGATACAGCATGGAAACAGGCCCTTCAGTGCACCGAGTCCCCGCTGGCCAGCGATCACCTGCACCCTATCCTACACACTCGGGGCGATTTACAGAAGCCAATTACAGCCAGCATGTCTTTGGAATGTGGGAGGAAACCGGAGCACCTACCGGTGCAAACCTATGTGGTCACAGGGAGAAACTGTACAGACTCTGTACCGATAGCGCCCAAGGCCTGGCGCTGTAGGACAGCAACTGCCGCTGTGCCACTCATATAGTACACGATGTGACAAACAGCATTCAGTTCCAATTATCCTTCCACCAAATAATTTTGAAGAACCATGTTTTCTTTCCCAAGATAGAGACCAAATTAGTTTAGTTTAATTTACTTTAGACATATAGCGTGGAAACAGTCCCTGCAGCTCACCGAGTCCACACTGACCAGTGATCACCTTGATGCAAAGAGTTCTCACATAATATCATTTGGAAGAGAACAGTCCCCTCAGAGATAAAGTACTTTTTGATTTATTATATATTCCTTCAAGAAAGGACACTTGTTCTATCCTATACAACTCGGGACAATTTTTACAGAAGCCAATAAACCTGCTTGCTTTTGGAATCTGGGATGAAACCAGAGCACCTGGAGAAAACCCACGTGGTCACAGGGAGAACGTTCAAACTCTGAAGAGACTGCACCCATAGTCAGGATTGAACCCGGGTCTCTGGCGGTGTAAAGCAGCGTCTCCGCAGCTGTGCCACTGTGCCGCCCAATTTGTTCAGCTTACTCCCATTCCCCATTCCCCTTGCCTAACGAACATCCTTCCCAGATCGAACCTGGCATCTTGCCCCTTCAATCCCATTCCAGACTTCCTAGCATGAAGTTTCACCCTCACTATATGTGACTGTACATCCCAAGGCACTATGGTGGCATAATGGCTGTGTTCCCAATGGCCTATTCCAACAATCGAAAGGCATGGGCTAAAATATCACTGTGGTAATTGAGAATTTTAATTTCATTAGCTAAATGGAACAAAGCCAACTCATCACTGACCGGTGTGGCATGTTCAACGTACCTTTTCCAATTAGTCAATATTGATGTTCTACCAAAAAATATCCCAATCCTGCATGGAGCAGTGCTTTACATAACATAATGCTGTCACAAAGGTGTTATGGAATGGGCTGCAGCCTCCAAATGGCCAAAAAGCAACTGCATTTTTTAAAATATTTCTTAATGTCCTGTGATTTAAAAAAAATCTATTTATTTAAAACATTTAAAACAATTCAGATACAACTGAAAATAATGTTATTTAAAAAAACTAAAATAGTTAAATATTTATAGTTAAAACATACTTAAGCAATTGAAAACGTTTAAATAAACATATTTAATCATTTAAGTAACTAATATTTATTGTCTTGCCTGATAACATGGCCAAATAAAGGTTTCTGGAAAAATTGGTCAAAGCTTTTTAAAATGCCTGAAATGAGGAAGAGAAATGCAGACATAGGCAGAGAAATTTACAAGAATTCCAGAGTTTTAATAACTAAAGATATGCTTGACAATAGTGCAGTGGTTACATTTATCATAATCGTAATTTATGAGCCATGTATGTTTTGCAATATACGAGGAATTTGGTTTGCCATACAGTCATACCAAAAAAGCCACAAGACGCACAACTATTTCAAAATTGACATAAACATCCACCACAGCGGCTCCCCCACATTCCCCACTGTGACGGAAGGCAATAAAGTCTTATCTTCTTTCCTCCTTTTCTCCCACGGTCGGGGGAGTCGAACCATCCGCAGCCAGAGATCGAAGCTCCCGCGGCTTGGAGCTACAGAAGCCGATCCCTAACCAGGGATAATTTAGGGATAATTACACAGTCAGGAAGGAATGAGTGTGGATATGTTGGAGAGTTATGGAGCCAGCAGAGAATGGAGAGAGAGGAATGGTCAGTGCTGTGGAGGAATGTGTATAGACATATGCAACATTTGTTTTTAAAGCACAGGCATCACTTTAACTAAGAACCAATGCAAGTCAGCAAAGCACCAGGATAATGAGTGAACAAGACCTGATGAGTTCGACATGAACTCCAATTTACAGAAAGTAAAACAAAAGGAAGAGGGAGACACACCAGCAGTGTTTTGAACAAAGATCATAGATTGGTTTTGAAATGGTCCATTTGGTGAATAACAAAGGAAAGTGTGAGTGTTTCAGTAGGGTTGAGATCAAAAGGCATTATTACCCGAGAAATTAACAATGTGCTTGAAAGACACACTGAGCTGGACATAAGCAGGGTGGTCAACTGGGTAAAGGATTGTCCCAGACAAAAGGGACAGTTCAATTCTCTAGTCACTGTCATACTTACAATCTAGCCATCTATTTTGCCATTTCAAACCCAGCCATACTTATAGTTTTGCCCTCGAAATACTATAAGATGTGGCAATGTTGCTGTTTCCTGCAAATTTATAATGTGCAAATGTTGAACTGAAACTGCTTTTTTTAATCAACAAATTCTGAGTGGATTATGCTTCTGATTCTGTTCCATAATAGCATATGATTCCACACACCATGTTGGTTAGCATTGACATGGATAGCTATATCTTCAACCAATTCTGAACTTCACCAAGAAACAATGAGTGGGCCTTCACAGTGCCATGTCTGATGTTAATTTCCATCCATATTTCATCAATGCCAATGTCATTGCTTTAGCACATTTTGAAGAGTGTAGCCCTGTCCCACGGTACGAGTTCATTCCAAGAGCTCTTCCGACTTAAAAAAAAATCAAACTCGTGGTAAGCACAGAGAATGAACGTAGCGGGTACGTCGGAGCTCGGGGACGTCTCTTAGCGGCTCGTAACGCTAATGGCACGTACTCGGGAAGACTCGCTAATGGCAGGTAAGCACGGGAAGACTCGTGAAGATTTTTCAACATGTTGAAAAATGTCCACGAGAGCCCCGAGTACCGACGAGCGGCCATTACCGTAAATCTCCGAGTTCGAATCAAGGCAAACTCGGGAGAGCTCTTGGAATGAACTCGTACCGTGGGACAGGGCTTTAAATACGATAAACATGAGTAATTTGTACTGTATCAATTTGAAGCTCATTCTAAACAGTTACTGCAGAAATTAAATAAATTACCCAGACCAATAATGAATGAGGAGTAAGCATGAAGCCATATAAGAAATAATTAGATACCTCAATGGATGAAGTGCAGCTTTCCTACAGATGGTCGAACTAACATTAATCATTTGGTCATTGTATCCATCTTGTGGTCTGGTAACGTAATTGACCTAACAACATCTAAATCTCAATTATGTAATAGGCAATAGAGGTAACTTTACCCTGATAGTTTTAGTTTGGGTTATTTTTCTTTGTGAGAGAAATTTGTGGCCTATGAATGTGCATGACAACTTATATTTAGTCTGATGGGCCAACTTGGGAGGTACCTTTAATGGTTGATATAAAATGTCCCAAATAAGAAGTTGAGTCAGTGGAAGAGAATACTTTATTGTGAGTAGGCAGAGTGAAATTATTTGCTTGTATACCCCCCCCCCCTCCTCACAGCGGTTCCCCCACCGTCGGGTCCCCATTGTACTTTGTTCTCCCCCCTCCCCCCACCCCCCCAATTGTTGATGCTTCAGCCACAAGTTGTTGGTCACTGAGCAAAGGCCATGGTTATCCTGCATATCAATCACATAATATATTCTGATGAATCAACAGGACGCTTCTGTGATTGTGGAAGATACCGCAAAGTCGTCGGACAAATGGATATCAACATAGCTCGTCTGAACAGCACCATGCGCTTTGTAAAGAATGGTAGGTAAGATAAGATAATAACATGAAGCAATATTTCTCTGAATAACATAGTTCCATTGAAGACCAAACGTAGACTGGGCGATCGTTTGCTCAGTCCGCCTGGACCTACCTGATCTCCCGGTTGGAAAACACCTTAATTCCCCTTCCCATTCCCCCACTGACCTTTCTGTCCAAGGCCTCCTCCATTGTCAGAGTGAGGCCAAACGCAAATTGTAGGAACAGTACCTCATATTTCGCTTGGGCAGCTTACAACCCAGTGGTTTCTCTAACTTCAAGTAACCCTTGCGTCCCCTGTCTCTCTGTTACTTCCCCACCCAGGTCGTTGTACTAACTACAAAGTCATCTTGGACGCAAGGAGCTGGAATAACTCAGTGGGTCAGACAGCATCTCTGGAGAAAATAAATAGGTGACGTTTCGGGTTGAGACCCTTCTTCAGACTGAGAGTCAGGGGAAAGGGACTTGTTGAGTCTCATTGTCTGTAACTCATTTTCACCTAGCCCACAACTAACAATGGCCTGTTTCCTTTATCATCATTATTTGTTGCATATCTTTCATTAATTTGTTCTATATCTCTCTACATCACCGTTTATATCTCTTGTTTCCCTTTCCCCTGACGCTCAGTCTGAAGAAGGGTCTTGACCCGAAACGTCTCCTATTCCTTTTCTCCAGAGATGCTGCCTGACCCGCTGAGTTACTACAGATTTCTGGGTCCATCTTCCATTTGAGAAGATATTAATTTCATCCGCGATGTATATTTTGCTATGAGTGCATATTTTATGCTTACTATCACAACATTCTTAATGCCATTGATCTAAAATGTATATAAGTTTGTTTTTGCAAAACAATGAAGAGAAACATTGGTCTAGAATGGTCTGCGTGAGTATATAATGGAGCACATATACTTCAAAAAATAAATTGGAAACCGTTGGAAGGCTATAGGGAAAGAGGAGATGACTAATTTGACCCAAATTTTATTTGTTTTCTTTATAAATAGGTAATTTACTAATGTAAATCATGTTCAAGTTTAGTTAATTTGTGTATGTGACAAATAAACTACATTTAAACTTGATTTACATTAGCAAATTACCTATTTGTGAAGAAAACAAAAACGAGAAGAAGTAGGCCCCCCAGGCCGCTCACGTCTGTCTTGCTATTCAATATGATCATGGCTGATCTATGGAAGCCTCAACTCTTCTCCTGTGCCAGTTCCCCATAACCCACAACTCCTCAATCTCTACTGTTGATCCATCTGGTACCCGGACGTGGCGTTGAAGAACTAGAAGTCGAGGCAAAGAAGTGGAAGCCAAATAGCCAAAAGCATATGAAGCTGAATCTCTGGATAGGAATGGGTGACGTTTCAGGTCGAGACCCTTCTTCAGACTGAGAGTCAGGGTGGAGAGAGAGAGACACAGAGATATGGAAGGGTAAGGTGTGAAAACGAGACATCAAATGGGACAAAGTTCAAGGAAAATGTTGAATAGATCATTGTTAGCTAGGGGAAGGTGTTAGCTAGGGGAAGCATACGAAGATAAAATTGAATCAGGCGGACAGTCAGATTGGTTGGAGAACTGGGAAGGGGGAGGGATGGAGAGAGAGGGAAACCAAGGGCGGGTGGCACTGACCGACATCGCGGAGTCCCTGGGGCCCTTTGCCGAGGGCCGCCAGCGTTGAATCTCCGCCCGGCGCAGCCTGGGGACGTCGGGAGCTGCGGACTCCGGTGGGAAGCAGCCGATTTGGAGGTCCAAGCCGTTGAGGTTGGCCTCCAGTCCCGACGTCGGAGTGCCAACATCCCGGCCAGCAGGCCTGAGCGGCGGGCTGCCCGTAGCGGCGACTGCGGAGGGCTCCAGTGGCCCCGACCACGGGTGAACATCAGAGGAAGAGCTGATGTTCTGCTGTGTGGGAATGTTTTATGTTGAACTCTATCGTGTGTTGTATTCTTTTTTTAATTTGTGTGGCTGTATGGTGACCACACATTTCACTGTGCCAACTGGCACATGTAACAAATAAATTTATCTTGTATCTTGTATCTTGTATCTTGTATGACGTGCTGTTTATTTATCGGCAAGCATATAAACTACAGCCATTATGTTATTTCACTGCTTTAACGTGTAACATTTCTGATTACAACATGATCTTATTGCTGTGTACTTAGCTGGATTACCTATGGTCCCAGAGGTTGTTATTAGCTTGGTTGTCAGGTCAATTAGAGTTGTTTTAATATTTTTTTAGATTTGTTTACTGAAACCATGCAGCATATTGTTGTCTCCCAAATTCCTGCAGGCATTCCCAGAACAGCTTGGTTGAATCTTCCCAGTCTGGTTTCTAATCAACAGTGTCAGAACAGTCCTGATTAAAAAGATAAATTGAATTACATATAATTGTTATGAAGGTTGTTTACCCCTCCTATCATAGAAACATAGAAACATATAGGTGCAGGTGGAGGCCATTCGGCCCTTCGAGCTAGCACCGCCATTCATTGCGATCATGGCTGATCGTCCCCAATCAATAACCCGTGCCTGCCTTCTCCCCATATCCCTTGACTCCACTAGCCCTCAGAGCGCTATCTAACTCTCTCTTAAATCCATCCACTGATTTGGCCTCCAATGTCCTCTGTGGCAGGGAATTCCACAAATTCACAACTCTCTGGGTGAAAAAGTTTATTTTCAAATGACCTCCCCTTTATTCCAAGGCTGTGGCCCCTGGTTCTGGACTCGCCCAATATTGGGAAAAAGTTTCCTGCATCTAGCTTGTCCAGTCCTTTTACAATTTTACATGTTTCTATACGATTACCCCTCATCCTTCTAAACTCCAGTGAATACAAGCCCAGTCTTTTCAATCTTTCCTCATATGACAGTCCCGCCATCCCAGGGATCAATCCCGTGAACCTACGCTGCACTGCCTCAATCACAAGGATGTCCTTCCTCAAATTAGCAGACCCTTCTATATATTTTATCCTATTCTATCTTTCTCCAATCTTTGACACGGCTGACCACATTGACAATGGACCCCTCCCCCACCTCACCATCTCATTAGGTGTGACTGCATTTGTTGGCTTCCATTCTTCTCAATCCTTTCATAGACTAGGAGTCAATGGAAAAGGATTTTCATCCCAAGCACTACACCATTAATTCTGGTGTCCGACGGTCCATTCTATTCCCCAGTTATCGGCTCTATTTTTGACAACAGCATTGAGAAGTATCAGTATGTGCATGGATGTTTATTTTTAAAAATTCTACGCCACCACCATCATCTTCCTTGATACCATCACAGTCTCTAACATATCACTCACCATGTGTAGGAAGGAATTTACTCCGAAGATAGACACAAAATGCTGGAGTAACTCAGCGGGACAGGCAGCATCTCTGCATAGAAGGAATGGGTGACTTTTCGGGTCGAGACCCCTCTTCAGACTCTCCATGTGCAACATCCTGAGCTGGATGAGTCGAGATATTCCGGATTCAGGAAAGAATCGGCAATTCAGGAACAAATCCTCACTCCACAAAACAAATTCCATTTCAAAGCTCCTGGCTCAACCTGCATAGAATTGGACTCGACTGGTATATCTGACCCAAGATAAAATTTGGAGCAGATAGTAATGTCATTAATAGAGTAGCCTATTTCCACTTCCGCATCATGTCTTGACATCACCAGCTCAGCGCATCTGCTACTGAAACCTCATCTGCACTTTATGCAAGACCTGACTATTCAAATCCATTGCTGCGCCCATTAGCTCCACCATTCATAAGTTAGAGGTCATCGAAAATTCAGTTCCTGGACACAAACTCTTACGCCATCGCCTTTGCTCTTGGTGACCTGGACTGGCACTGATCTGTTTAAGCAAGAATTCAATTAACACACTTTCATGTGTACGAAGAAGTCTGAACAAGGGTCTCGACCCTTAGACAATAGGTGCAGGAGAGGGCCATTTGGCCCTTCGAGCCGGCACCGTCATTCAATATGATCATGGCTGATCGTCCACAATCAGTACTGCGTTTCTGCCTTCTCCCCATATCAATAGACCCGTAACGTTGCCTATTCCTTTTCGCCAGAGACGTGTCTGACCCGCTGAGTTACTCCAGCGTTTTGTGTCAAAAATATTTTCTTTTTTTTAATTTTAAAAATAATTATTTATTAGAGGTAAATACATCAATGTACACATATATACTGTTACAATCATTGTACCCCATACTTTTATGTCTAAAATATTTTCACCCTTGATTTCACCTCTCTTCACGTCATTTTCTCTCTTTATCTCTTGGACGGCAACCCTTAAACCCTGTGATTTCATGGTTCATCCAGTTCATGTCCTTTGTTCTTCCAGCCATTTCAACGTGCCATTGGCAATGGCAGTATCCAAGCCCTGAAATCTGCTCCCCAACACCTAGTTTTGCTCCTCCTCCTACCTCCCTTAAGAGGCTGCTTCAAACTCATTTTTTTTTACCAGCTTTTGGATGACTTACTGATACCCTCAAGTAGTTCAGCGACAACTGTTCAGTGACAAAGACAAAATAGATTCCTCCCTCAGGATGTTTAAGAAGGAACTGCAGATGCTGGAAAGTCGAAGGTAGACAAAAATGCTGGAGAAACTCAGCGGGTGGGGCAGCATCTATGGAGCGAAGGAATAGGCAACATTTCGGGTCGAAACCCTTCTTCAGACTGGTAAATCACATGAAGAGTCTGAAGAAGGGTTTCGACCCGAAATGTTGCCTATTTCCTTCGCTCCGTAGATGCTGCCTCACCCGCTGAGTTTCTCCAGCATTTTTGTCTTCCACCTTCAGGAATTGCTTTGAATCATTGAGCTGGCTTCTGCTACGTTGTGAATCTGAAACATTTTCTTTTATATTACTTTATTAGTAAATCTGAAAAGTCAATTTTATATTTAAATACGAAAAAAAAAAAAAAAAAATAGGGGCGCCACGGTGGCCCAGCGGTAAAGTTATTGCCTCACGGCGACAGAGACCTGGGTTCGATCCTGACTACAGGCGCTGTCTTTACGGAGATTCCCCGCTTTTCTCCGAGATCTTCGGTTTCCTCCCACACTCCAAAGAAGTAGAGGTTTGTAGTATTGGCTTGGTATAAATGTAAATTGTCCCTAGTGTGTGTAGGGATCGCTGGTCGGTGCAGACTTGGTGGGCCGAAGGGCCTGTTTCCGCACTGCATCTCTAAACTGAACTAAAAAATGCTATTTAAAATGACTTGTGAAATGCTTGAAAAAAGACAACACAAATGTCCATATTGAAGAGTGCTTGTGAAATGCAAGAGTTCATATTCTGCTCACGGTTTAGTGAGCTGGGGATTAGAAGCAACCTAAATCCTTCACCGATAACCAGCAGGGAAGGTTATAGATGGAGAAAATTTAACAATGAACGAGAGTTCAACAAATCTCCCAGTTCGGACTCGACCCGGATTATAGATACCGACTGACTATCTGCCGCCATACACGGCAGTTCTCCTTCCGTGCCCTGCGATCTGCTCTGGCTGCAATGCGCCGGCACCAGCAGGACCTCGCTTTGGCTCTCCCGAAACTTCGGGCCTCACTCACCCAGACCTGCAACGGACCCCAACTCTACTCCATCCTCCGGAAGATCCACGCCTTCAATCAACGATTCCAGGCCCACCTGGACTCCACCGAGGACCTTAAACTCGCCCGCCTCCAGGCAGCTCCCGCCAATGACACTCCGCCACTCGAAGGCCTGCAGGCCCCGGGCCCCAATGCCGACCCGCGCCGCCTGCCCGAACACCACCAGGCCAAGTCCCGCGACGCCGTCTTTGCCACGAGGAGCATCACCCACACTCACCGCCTCCCAGACCTGGTGAAGCCCGGATCACCGAAGGCGCCACCATCGCCGATCTCTACGTGGATGCTGCCGCCGAGGTTCACCTGCCCACCGATGACGCTGATCCTCGCTGCCTCACCGGTAACTTTGACTATCGCCCCCTCACCAATTACGCCGAACCTCGCTACCTCCCCGATTCCCTCGACCATCGCCACCAAAACGTGACTGCTGAACCTCTCCGCATCACCGGGACTGCCGAACCTCTCCGCATCACCGGGACCGTCGAACCTCGCCGCCTCACCGGGACCGTCGAACCTCGCCGCCTCATCGGCCATCCGCTGACCGGGACCTCCTACGCTTCGCCCGCAGACCCGGACTCCACTCCCCGCGCGACTCCACCGACCCTCGCCACTCCACTGCCCTCCAGCAGCCCGCAGCCGTCACCTTACCTGAGTCCTAGGCTCAGCACCGGGCCTGAAGTCTCCACGCTGCAGACTCTGACATCATGGGGTCTGACTGTGCTGGGTCCTAGTGCTCACCCCCCCGACCTAACACAGGGATCCTCAGTGGTTGTTCCACTTGGTCTTCCCCTTCCCCCTCAAACCATGTGACCCCAGCTCTTCCCCACCCACACTGTAATCCTCATACCCCCTTCCTCCCTGACCACCCACCACTCCCCCACCAGACATCGCCTCGGCCTCAGTCCACTCAGCTGCCTCCCTCCAGCCCCAACCCCCATCCTTGCTGTGTGTTCACCATCCCCCCTGACCTCCCTCTCTCTGATACCGAACGGTCTGTCCTCAGCAGAGGCCTCACCTTTGTTCCCCTCCGCCCACATCTCAATGAGTTCCGCTCCCGCCACGATGTGGAGCTCTTGTTCCGTCGCCTCCGCCTCGCAGCGTTCTTCCATGGGAAGGGGTCCTCGCCCCCCCATTGATGATCCCTTCTCCCGTCTCCAATGGACCCCCTTCTCTTGGACTCCCCCTCATGGCCATCTACTGGCTTTAGACCTTTAAACTGCAAGCGGGACATCCACCGCCTCAACTCGTCCACTCCCCTTTCTCACTCTAACCTCTACCCCCCTCACTCACTCTTCAACAACCCAGACTGGGTGATCAAACCTGCCGACAAGGGAGGTGCCGTGGTAGTCTGGCACGCTGATCTCTACAAGGCTGAGGCCAGGCGCCAACTCTCAGACACCTCCTCCTACTCATCCTTGGACCATGACCCCTCAGACGAGCACCAGGCCACTATCTCTAGCACCATCGCTGACTTCATCACATCCAGCTCCCAGCCCCCCACCCAAGCCTCCAACCTCATCGTTCCCCAGCCCCGCATGGCCCGATTTTACCTTCTCCCCAAAATCCATAAACCTGACTGTCCTTGCAGGCCCATTGTTTCTGCCTGTTCGTGCCCCACCAAACTTATTTCAACATACCTCGACTCCATCCTATCCACCCTGGTTAAATCCTTTGCTACCTATGTTCAAGACACCTCACACGCTCTTTGTCTCCTCCATGACTTTTATTTTCTAGGCCCCCATTCCCTCATCTTCACCATGGATGTCCAGTCACCATCTGCCACCAGGAGGGTCTTAAAGCCCTCCGTTTCTTCCTCGACCGCAGAACCAACCCCATCTACTGATACTCTCCTCCGCCTAGCGGAGCTGGTCCTTACCCTTAACAACTTTTCGTTTGACTCCTCCCATTTCCTCCAAATACAATGCATAGCTATGGGCACGCGCATGGGCCCCAGCTCTGCCTGCCTCTTCGTAGGGTACATCAAATAATCCTTCTTCGAGACGTACCAGGGCTCTATCCCCAAACTCTACCTCCGCTACATTGACGACTGCATTGGTGCTACCTCCTGCACCCACACACAACTCACTGACTTCATTCATTTCACAACTAACTTCCATCCAGCACTCAAATACACCTGGACCATTTCCGACACCTCCCTACTGTTTCTAGACCTCACTATCTCAATCGCAGGTGACAGACTACTGACCGACATCTACCATAAAACCACTGACTCCCATGGCTATCTGGACTACATTTCTTCCCACCCTGCTTCCTGTAAGGACTCCATCCCCTACTCCCAAATCCTCCGTCTACGCCGCATCTGCACCCAGGATGAGGTGTTCCACACCAGGGCATCAGAGATGTCCTGATTCTTCAGGGAAAGGGGGTTCCTCTCTTCTATTTTAAATGAGGCTCTCACCAGGGTCTCCTATATATCCCGTAACTCCGCTCTCACTCCCCATCCCCCCACTCATAACAAGGGCAGAGTCCCCCTTGTCCTCACCTTCCACCCTACCAGCCGTCACATACAACAAATAATCCTCCGACATTTTCGCCACCTCCAACGTGATCCCACCACCGGCCACATCTTCCCATCTCCTCCCGTCTGCTTTCCGCAGAGACCGCTCCCTCCGTAACTCCCTGATCAATTTGTCCCTTCCTACCCAAACCGCCCCCTCTCCTGGTACGTTCCCTTGCAACCGCAAGAGATGTTACACTTGTCGCTTTACCTCCCCCCTTGACTCCATCCAAGGACCCAAGCAGTCTTTCCAGGTGTGGCAGAGATTCATCTGCACCTCCTCCAACCTCACCTATTGCATCCGCTGCTCTACATGTCAGCAGCTCTACATCGGTGAGACCAAGCGTAGGCTTGGCGATCGCTTCCCCCAATCTGAAGGAGGGTTTCGAACCGAAACGTTGCCTATTTCCTTCGCTCCGTAGATGCTGTCTCACCCGCTGAGTTTCTCCGTTCAAATCAAGTCAAGTCACTTTTATTTATATAGCACATTTAAAAAACAACTCTCGTTGGCCAAAGTGCTTTACATTGGTATAGAATAGTATAACAAACAACAGTGGTTCATAGATTAAATACAAACATCACGACATACATATAGCCCTCCCTCAGAGGACGTCAGGAAAGGCTTGGGAGTAGAGATTAGTTTTTAGTCTCGACTTAAAGGAATCGATGAAGGGGGCAGTTCTGATGGGAAGAGGGACGCTGTTCCACAGTCTAGGAGCTGCAACCGCAAAGGCGCGGTCGATCGCCCCTGAGCTTACGCCTAGACCGCGGGATGTTCAGCAACCCCAAGTCGGCCGATCTTAGGGACCTGGAGGTGGTGTGGTGGGTGAGCAGACTTTTAATGTAGGTGGGGGCAAGCCCATTGAGGGCTTTGTAAACATAAAGGAGGATCCTGAAATTTATTGGGAACCGCACAGGGAGCCAGTGGAGAGAGGCCAGGATCAGGGTGATGTGGTCCCTTTTTCGGGTGCCCGTCAGGAGTCTCGCTGCGGCGTTTTGGACCAGTTGCAGGCGGGACAGGGAAGATTGGCTGATGCCAGTGTAAAGGGAATTGCAGTAATCTCGGCGGGAGGAGATAAATGTGTGGATGATCTTTTCGAGGTCATCAAACTGGAGGAATTGTTTCATTTTAGCTATCGTCCGAAGCTGGAAGAAGCTAGCTTTTACCACGGCATTGGCTTGTTTGTCAAATTTCAACGCTGAGTCAAATTCTCAAGCAGTTTTGTCTACCTTCGATTTTCCAGCATCTGCAGTTCCTTCGTAAACATTGTAGGATGCAGCCTAGAGGAAATGAGTTGGATAAAACATTAAACTTGGTTACGATAGTTCCAAGAATGAAATCAGTTCTCAGTATTCACTGTGCGAACTCTCTTCTGTGGAAATAATTTAAATACTAATTGGATGGTTGTGATAATTTGAACCGTATGATTCAACTGTTGCAGTAGATTGAAAAAGGAAACAATTGCAGGAAAATGTTCCGTTAGATAACAGATGCTAATTGCATCTGTTATCTAGCACCACCAATCTCTTACCTTGCTGGAGATGCGATTGTTTTCCGGGTCGTATCTCCGGTCGTTCTGTGGTCTGACATCATGGAGCTGGAGGCCTCGCTCGGGACTGACTTTGAGCCCCACCACGGGGGCCGTGGACGTGCCATCGAAGCCGATCCTTGCCTGGGATCGACGCTCCAACCACAGCCTGGTGAATTCAACATCGAGGAGCTCGCAGTCTCGGGTAGGGACGCAGGCGGTTCGACCATCGCCGACCCGGGGTCGATCTCCCGATGCGGGGAGCTTACATCCCCCCTGACGCGGGAGCTTGATCGCCCCGACGCGGAGGGCCCGACCGCCGCTGACTACGGGAGCCAAGACCGTCAACGGAAGTTTCGAGGCCCACGACTGCAGGAGAACAAAGAGGGGAAGAGATTTAACTTTTTGTCGCCTTCCATCACAGTGAGGAATGTGGAGGAGTCACTGTGATGGATATTTATGTTAAAATGTATTTTGTGTGTTCCGTTGCTTTTTAATGCTATGACTGTACGGCAAATCAAATTCCTCGTATGTTGCAAAACACACTTGGCTAATAAAGTATTATTTTGATTATATTGAATATGATTGTTCGAGATACAGCCTGCATAAATAACATGCTGTTCAACTTCTTGGTTCAACGACCAAGTGAATTGTTCTCATTCATAACTGTACATGTAAATTGTTGAATATGTAACCTCTCCCCACCTTCAGTTGAAATTAATTAAAACAATTCTTGAAAACAGCTTTCTATGGACTTCAGAAAAGTCAGGAAGTAAATTATATTTGTCTAGGAAGGAACTGCGGATGCTGGTTTACACCGAAGATAGACACAAAAAACTGGAGTAACTCAGCGGGACAGGCAGCATCTCTGGAGAGAAGGAATGGGTGATGTTTTGGGTCTGAAGAATGGTGTTGACCTGAAATGTCACCCAATCCTTCTCTCCAGAGATGCTGCCTCTCCCAGATGAATTGCTTCAGTAAATTATATTTTCCACACACTGACGTCTGGTTGTGACGTGATGTTCGTCATGCCTCCTTTCCTCTGGTCCAAATGCCAGCGTTCCCTTTTAAATGACCGGGACCACTGGAAAATTACTCTGAAAAATGTTGAACTTCCAACAAAGGGGTTTGAAAATTGTGTTGGGATATTACTAAAAATAACACCCAAAAGCCTGAGTATTCTGCCACTCTGGCTCTGAACCATCAAAGTGTGGAGTGGGGGTACACAAAAAGCTGGAGAAACTCAGCGGGTGCAGCAGCATCTAAGGAGCGAAGGAGATAGGCGACGTTTCGGGTCTGGGTAGCTGGAGTTCTCATGTACCGAATGTCCATCCATCACCACCACCAAGCCTAATACCCACCCTTCCCCCCCAACCTCTCCCCCATCATTTCCCTCTTTGATATTTGCTCTGTCATTTCTGCAATCTTCCACCCTCACCGCCTTCTCATCCCAAATCAAGGTTCAAGGTTCAGCTTTATTTGTCACATGCACCAATTAAGGAACAGTGAAATGAGTTACCATGCAGCCACACAATCAAAAAGGGCACAACACACAATGGAATTTAACATCAACATCCATCACAGAGGAATCAACATTCTTCACTGTGGTGGGTGGCAATAACGTTCGGTCAGTCCTTTTCCTTTGTTCACCATGGTCGGGGCCATGAACCCCCCGTAGTCGCTGCTACGGACGGCCCGATGTACAAGCCCTCTCGTCGGGATGATCGGAACTCCGACGTCGGGACGGATCGGAACACATAATTGCCTCCACAACCAAAGTCTCCTCTCAAACCACGTCTGATCAAGACTCTGCTCCACTCGACATCTGCAGCGAGAGCCTCAGTCTTTACCCCAGTGACCAACAACCTGCATCCACCCCAAACCCATTGGTATCCCCTACACCCTGCTATCCTTTCCAGGCCCACCTTCTCCTGTTATCATCTTAGCCCACCGCGCTGCCACCAATCCAGCCTCCAATCCGCTGAATCCTCAATCTCCATTCACCTCAAACGTCATCATGCAAGGCAAATTCCATCCTACATGCATCAAGGGGTTTGTGACAGAAGATAAGACACAAAAAGCTTGAGTAACTCAGCAGGCAAGCAGCATCTCTTGAGAACAGGAACATGTAACGTTTCGAGTCGAGACCCTTCTCAGAGACAGAATATTTGAGTTTCATTCACAAGGAAAGTGGATCTGTTGTTCTGTATACATACTTGTGCATTATATTGCCCACGAGGGTGTTGGAGGCAAACTTTCAAACTGCATTTAAGTGGTAGCTAGATGAGTACATAAGTCACAAACGTGTAGGAGGCTATGGACCAAGTGATGCTGAATGGGATTAGTACAGATGGGTACTTGAGGGCCATCATAGGCAGGGTGGGGCAGAGGACCAGTATTTCTAGGACCTACGGGATAGGCCCAACAGCTAGTTAATACAAACAAGAGCAAGTTTTCACTGAAATAAAACTGTTCATATGTAATTCTCCAGCAGTAATCACACACCACTGTCCTATTGAAACACCCTAAATAAGGTTAAGGAAGGCATTAAGTGGCCTACTGCTGTAATAACTCATAGTTAAAAACACGTCTCTGCCAGTTCACACACAGTTCAAGGTACATTTGTTCTATTAATTAATATTCCAGTTGTTTGTATATCCAGGGAGACATTTCTCAACACTATAATAAAATCATTTGAGTTGCTTGGGCTATTGTACTAAGAACCCTTCAGATTGTAAATCATTGTGAATCTGCAGTACTATAAAACACCCAACTTTACCATAAATCCATGCCCTCTTATTACAGATTCCTCGGCCGCAGGGAAAAGCTCCTACTATCCACCCAGCTATGTCCTTTCTCATCCACTCACTGTGGTCCATGCAAAGACAGTCACCTTAGTCCCTAATGGGCCGCACTCCTGCCCTGGCTCTTATTAGGTAATAAAACTTTATAGATATACTCGCAACTAGCTGCGCCCATTCCTGTTCCTGCACCACAGAACTCATCTCCAAATACCTTGATTCCATCCTATTACCCTTATCCAGTCTCTGCCATCTTACATTCGAGGCTCCTCATGTGGTACCCGGACGTGGTGTCGAAGGACGGCAAGCCGAAGCGAAGACGTGGAATCCAAGTAACTGAACGGAAATGACTCCGAAACGCCAAATAACCGAAAGGGCACAACACTGAAAAGCCAACTAATCGAACAGATGCTACACCGAAAAGCCAAATAACCGAAAGGGCACAACATTGAAAAGTGAAATAACCGAACGGACGCAATGCGGAAAAGCCAAATAACCGAAAGGGCACAACATTGAAAAGCCAAATAACCGAAAGGGCACAACATTGAAAAGCCAAATAACCGAACAGATGCAATGCTGAAAAGCCAATTAACCGAAAGGGCTGGACACCTAAAAGCCAAATAACCAAAAGGGCTTAACGACGAATAGCCAACTAACTGAACGCGACACCGTAAAGCCAACTAACCGAATGGACGCAACGCCGAAAAGCCAAACAACGGATGTGGCTGGGGGACGGGACTTGTCAGCGATTGGTCCAGACCCCTGCGTCCATCACATCACTGGCCAGGGGAGACAGGAGGGTGGGGGTCATTTTCCCACACAAGACCGCCCGGGGCTGGAGGGCGACTGGGCGCTCAGAACCCGAGCACCAAGGTGTAAGCGGCCGAAGGAGCGCATCCTTCGGGACAGCCCCCACTCTTCCCCCCCGGGGTCAGCGCTATCTGGCCACGGCTGCCCTCTGCCTCGTCTCCCCCGTGCGGCTGCACTGTGACAGGCTGAGGGTCGGCAGCGCACACTCACACGGGGCCGGGTAGAGCGGGGCCGCGGCTCCGGGCAGCCGACACACGAGGACGAAAACTGCAGCAGAGTCGGGGACAGTCTAGTCCCTCCGCCCACCCAGAGGCACTGACCGGGATGCACTGCCACCGGCACCCGACCCACACACCAGTGTGATTCACCCCACTGACCCCCGGCTGCAGGGACAGACAGCCCGTGGCACTGGCAGCCATAGTCAATTGCTATTAAAACATGGCGGGGGGGGGGGGGGGGAACATAAATTCCCTGGCAAGCCGATGACAAGTGTGCATGACTATGAACAATTTTATCTCCCCACACTCCCCACCCCTCCCTGACAACAAGAACCACGTTTTATTTATTGTTTAAACACAGTAATACCATCTGGTTGCCTGCGTAACGCACACAACAAGTTCCCACACACAAAAACATCACATAATCTGTATTTTCTCAGTTTACATTTCATTTGTTTTTTTGAACTTTGCGCATTAAACAGTGCTATTTTAGCAGCGGCTTCGAGTAATTTGTACATTTCCCCCCCCGCTGACGGTACATTACTCTCAAATCACATACTTTACCTCGATTACCCCTCTACATTAAAACAAAGTGTCAATGCCTCTTCAAGGTCTACTAATACACCCATAGCTTCAGTTGCAGGCACAGCTGAAGGGATTTGCCGCTAGGAACAATGACCACATTAGAAGATCATCTCAGCATCTTGAAATCAATCTCATGAGCACGAGTGAAAGATAGGCGAGTGGTGCGGTATCGATTAGCCCACATCGCACAGACTGGAAAAGAATGAAATGGAAATTTCAAAAGGAATGGGTGACCTTTCGGGTCGAGGCCCACCAGACTCAGTCTTCAGGTCTGAAGAATGGTCTCGTCCTGAAACGTCACCCATTCCTTCTCTCCAGAGGTATTGCCTGTTCCGCTGAGTTACTCCAGTTTTTTGTGTCCATCTTTGGTTAAAACGAGCATCAGTAGTTCCATCCAACGCAACTGTCACACCAAACTAATTGCCCAGGTTGGCTTGCTGAATATTGTATAAGACATGGTCAGAAGGAAGGGGAGGTTATATATATATATATATATATATATATATATATATGTACTGCCACTTTTATGCATATTCGAAGAAAAGATTAAACATGTGGCAAATATGTTATTGCTGCCTTTGTGTCAGGGAAGGGGGAATGTTGCATTAGAATAATTTGCAATTTCCATTTCGTTCATTTCCACACTGTGCAATGTGGGCTGATCGATACTTGGCCTCATGCTCTACAACTTCTCTTTGACTACTCTCACTTTCTACAAGTTAAAGGTATAGCTTTAGGCATTGCATGGGGCCCAACTATGCCTGCCTTTTCTTCGCTTACAGTCCTTGTTCCAAACATACACTGGCACCATCCCCAAAGGCACCATCCCCACTGCTCGCACTCTGCTCATCCCGCACCTTCAGCTTTCGGCCTCACGCAGTAGCTCCCGGTCTCACTCTGACTTCACTCAGAGGCTGCCGGTTCAACTTAACAGCTCCTGGCTCGTCGTGGTGGTCGCCGCAGAAACAACCCACATGCTGCTCTCTGCCCGCATGCAGCTCACACTCAGCCCCGCCTCCGGGGTGTGTATTTGCCTTAACGGTGACTGACAGGTGAGAAGACCAATCTGCTGATCTCACGATTTTTCAAACCTTCATAACTTCTGTAATATTTCACCGATCAGACCAAAACTTGCACTTGGAGCAGAGGAGAATGGTGAATAAGGTGGCAAAAAAATCCTAGTGATATAGGGTACCATTTTTGTGCAAATTAAAAAACAACGCAAACCAGAAGAGGACAAGATGAGAGTTTTAGTAATAGTATCGATAGAAGATGGAAGATAGAAGATAGATAGATAGAAGATAGATAGATATAGATAGATAGGAGATAGACAAAAGCCCCCACCACCCCCTTTCCTTCTCCTCCCCCGCCCCCACTCACCCCTGTGCCTCATCAGAACACATATCTATCTCTACCCTCTCTCTTCCTTTCTCCCACATCCCTCACCTGTTACGATACAATATGATACAATATGATAGAACTTCATTTATCCCAGGAGGGAAATTGATGTGCCATCAGTCATAAAATTACTTCTCCAGATTTTAAAATTAACGCTTTTAACGATGTGCACGATGACGCAGCGGTAGAGTTGCTGCCTTACAGCACCAGAGTCCCGGGTTCGATCCCGACTACGGGTGTTTGTCTGTACGGAGTTTGAACTTCCTTCCCGTGACCTGCGTGGGTTTTCTCCAAGTTCCTCGGTTTCCTCCCACACTCCAAAGACGTACAGGTTTGTCGGTTAATTAACTTGGTTTTAAAAAATGTAAAATTGTCGCTTGTGTGTGTAGGAACGTGTTATTGTGCGGGGATCGCTGGTCGGTGCGGACTCAGTGGGCTGAAGGGCCTGTTTCCGCGCTGTAGCTCTAAACTAAACTAAACTAAATATTAAAAAAACATGGTTACTGAGAATTTGAGTCTAATTTGTTTCCACCCAAAGAAACAGATATGCCTTTTAAATTACATGAGTCACACATGATTGCTTTTCCTCACTTCAGCTGGTCTTGTTTGTACATAAAATTTGCCTTTGATCTTACCAAATCTAAATCACTTGAACTTAGTTGTGCGCAATAGCTTGTAAGGGAAGATGGGTATCAATTCTACTGAAACAAGCCAGCAAAATGTTTCCTTAAAAGTAGACACATACCAGCTTGAGCCAAAACAATTGAACTGCTCTTAAAGCCCCTGTCCCACTTTCCCGAGTTACTCACAAACTCTCCCGAGTTTTTCCCTTGATTCGAACTCGGAGAATTACGGTAATAACCGTTCGTAGGTACTCGGGACTATTTTTTTTGACTCGTGGACATTTTTCAACATGTTGAAAAAACGTCCCGACTTACCTGATGCCCAGAGTTCCTATGGCTGGCATAACGAGCTGCTACAAAACATCTACGGACTCTTACGGCCTCCTACGACCTCGCTACCGACATTACCCGACATTCCCCGAGTTTGAACCAAAGGGAAAACTTGGGAGATTTTGTGAGTAACTCGGGAAAGTGGGACAGGGCCTTGAAGATCAAGGAGTGCTGGTAACACCCTAAAGGAAATTATAATTGTTTGCAAATGCTGTTGAAAAGGGAAAAAGAAAGACTTCAAATTACACTATTCAGTTCATTCCAAAGTTCCTCATTGCCAGCGTTTAAGTGTAGGTTCAGTTATGATGAAGTCCAGCAACTATGATGATGTGAGCAAGCTATCCCAAACACCACGTGCATGACCAAGTGATCTTTTAATGACACTGCTTAAAGCGTAAATAATCATGGAGAATACCAGAATTAAATCCTGTGCTCTTCTTTAAAAGTTGCATGACAAAGTTTAATGTGCATCTAAAAACAGCACCTTCCACAATGCAGATCTACCACAGTATTGCTGCTTTGCTGTGTCAGACATTATGTTCATTTGTGCTGTTTTGAAACTCCTTTCGTGCAGACCCTGGGTTTGGGATGATTGACCACTCAGAACCACAGTTTGATGTGCAAGGTCTGACGTGCCATTGGAATGGTTTCCCCCTTGATGCCCTTTGACCTTACTTTATCAGGGATCCTGGATGCCATACTGGGTCAAATGCTGTCTTTGGTACTAGATAGTAGTTCAGGACTGCTCTCTGGTTGTGGCAGGATGATTCAGTTGTCTGACAACAGCTGGGAAGAAACTGTCCCTGAATCTGGAGGTGTGCGTTTTTCACACTTCTACAACTTTTGCCTGATGGGAGAGGGGAGAAGAGGAAGCAGCCAGAGAGAGTACAGAGGAGATTTACTAGAATGTTGCCTGGGTTCCAGCAACTAAGTTACAGAGAAAGGTTGAACAAGTTAGGTATTTATTCTTTGGTGCGCAGAAGGTTAAGGAGAGACTTGATTGAGGTCTTTAAAATGATGAAAGGGATAGACAGAGTTGACGAGTTGAAAAGGATAAGCTTTTCCCATTGAGGGTTGGGAAGATTCAAACAAGAGGGCATGACATGAGAATTAAGAGACAGAAGTTTAGGAGTAACAGGAGGGGGAACTTCTTTACTCAGAGAGTGGTGGCTGTGTGGAATGATCTTCCTGCAGAAGTGGTGGAGGCAGGATCGATTTTAACATTTAACAAGTAAAGTGGATAGGTATATGGACGGGAAGGGAAGGGAAGGGAATGGAGGGGTATGGTCTGAGTGCAGGTAGATGGGAAAATAAATGGTCGCCGCGGACTGGAAGGGCCGAGAGGGCCTGTTTCCGTGCTGTAATTGTTATATGGTTATAGGGTGCGACTCGTACTTGATTATGCTGCTGGCCTTGCCGAGGCAGGGTGAGGTATAAATGGAATTAATGGAATGGGAGGTTGGTTTGCGTGATAGTCTTGGCTGAGTCCACAATCCTCATTCTGGGATCTGGCATTACACAGTTTATCACCCACTACTGCAGGTGAAGGTCACAGATGAAGAAAACACACAAGATTCTTCCTGGCCTTGTCCTCCTGGTGGCAACAAATATCAGATCATAGAGTGCAAAGCAGTAGAGCACAGGAACAGGCCCTTCGGCCCACTATGTCTGCACCCATCATGATGCCAATGTGCCTAATTCCATCTCCCGTTCTGTCCAAACAGATGTGCACGATACACTCACCATGCCTTTCTGCTTCGACTGAAACACAGACAGAGGTCAGACAAAGTCCTCATGGCTCAGTGGACTCCTAGTCAACTCCAATTAGAGCTCTGCTTAATGCTACCTGAGAGGAGACCATTGCCATCAGAAGCAGATTGTTCCCATCTGGGAGTTGATCATATGCAGTGTTGCATATCCAAATCCAGTAGCAACTGAGTAGCACTTTCAAAGATCCCGTTGGAAGACCAGTGATTTTGTGGAGCAAGAAACTGCAACCCTTCTTTGAGATTATTGAACAACTAGTCATCTTAGGCTAACTCAGGCACAGGCGAACTTTTATAGGACTTGTAGTAGTGTGGTTGTGGACTCAGCAATGTGGTTGCAGATCTGGTAGCAGGGTCAGGAAGCCTAGCTGAAAAGCAGCATATCCATAAAGACCTCTCACTTGACACCATCTGTTGAGATCCTACTTTGTCTTCCTCCTCCACAACCGTCAGGCTGTGAGATTATTTTTTCAATCAATTTCCAAGACATATATATATTTTGCAAGGCTACCATTTATTGTTCATTCTAAATTGCCCTTCAGAATTGATTAATGGAAAGATTTAACATGGAAACAGGCTCTGTACATTTTACAGTACCTTTCCAAGTATATGTTTTGAGTCAGTCCCGTTACATTTGTTTCCAAAATTCTTTCCCGCACTCCAGATGATATCTGCAAACAGTCTTTTGACTGCAGAGGTTCTTTTGGCAATTAGCTCATGTGGAGAGACGTGGATCACCAAGCAAACACACTGCTGGCGACTGGTCGAAAATTAACGTAAACTTTTTGCTTTCTCCCTCTACAGTAATTGCAGGCATCAAAGAGACTGAAGAGAGGTTCTACCTGATTGTGAAGGAAGGGAAGAATTACAATGCTGCTCTTGTGCACTGCAGAGACAGAGGAGGGTCACTCGCAATGCCAAAGGACGAAGAAACAAACTCATTGATTGCTGCCTACGTGAACAAGACTGGCTTATCGCGTGTGTTTATTGGTGTGAATGACTTGGAAAAGGAAAGGCAGTTCATGTACACTGACTCCACCCCCCTGCAGAACTACAGCCATTGGAGACCTGGAGAACCCAACAATGCCTTTGGTGGTGAAGATTGTGTAGAGCTGGTGAGTGATGGCGGATGGAATGATGTGGAGTGCCACCTCACCATATATTTTGTCTGCGAATTTTTAAAGAAAAATTCATGAGCTAATCTACCTTTCACCGACTCTAATCATCATTGCTGACGTAAGAAGCGATCTGCGTCTGTTCATATCTTATAGTGCGGTCATAGTTCAGAACAATTAATTAGCTCTACTGATTGTATATCAACTCATAAAACTGTGCACAGTAATCTTCAATTTAAAAGTCAAATATTGGTAGGAAACATTGATGAGATAAGTACACTCTGATCTATAATTTTGTTGTTTTGGGCATTTTGTAAAAGTATGCTTTGTAACATAATAAAGAATAATCCAGTATTCAATTCTTGCAGCGATCCCTGTGGTCTGATCTATTCCAACACTACTTCTTATAAGCTTATAATATTTAGTACTATCAGTTGGTCTCTATCACTGTGTAACAACATGTAATGGGTACATTAGTGATGCTGTGGTTACGTTTTTGAACTAGGAATTTCAGAATCCCAAATCCAAGTTCCCCCATGGGAACTGTGAAATTTAAATTCAGAAATAATCTAGATTTAAAAGAAGTTAGTATTTGTAAAAAAATGACCACAAGATAAACCGGATTGCCATAATCAAAATGTCCGGTTCATTAGTGTACGTTCAGTAGTCAATCTGTCCTTACCTAACTGTTTAAGAAGGAACTGCAGATGCTGGAAAATCGAAGGTAGACAAAAGTGCTGGAGAAACTCAGCGGGTGAGGCAGCATCTATGGAGCGAATAGGCGACGATTCGGGTCTCAACCCGAAAAGGCGCCTATTCCTTCGCTCCATAGATGCTGCCTCACCCGCTGAGTTTCTCCAGCTTTTTTGTCCACCGTACATTTCATACTGATAAGATGTATAGGAAGGAATTGTAGATGCTGGTTTAAACCAAAGATAAAGCGAAGAGGGTCTCGACCCAAAACGTCACCTATTCCTTTTCTCCAGAGATGCTGTCTGACCCACTGAGTTACTCCAGCTTTTTGTGTTGATCTATGGTGATAAGATGGTCTGGTGTCTTCATGTGATCATTTATGTGGTCGTGTGATACACACACATTTTAAAATCTGGCAGTACATGCAAATCCCAACATCCTGCTTGTTTTGGGCCGAAACGTTGCCTATTTCCTTTGCTCCATAGGTGCTGCTGCACCCGCTGAGTTTCTCCAGCACTTTTGTCTGTCCTTACCCAACTGTTCTACATCTGAATCCCCCAGTGTAAGTCTGAAGAAGGGTCTCAATTAGAAACGTCACCCACTCCTTCCATCCAGAGATGCTGCCTTACCCGCTGAGTTAAGCCCCTGTCCCGCTGTACGAGGTAATTCAAGAGTTCTCCCGAGTTTTCCCCTGATTCGAACTCGGAGAATGTCCGTAGCGGGTCCGTAGGGGTTCGTAGATGTCTCGTAGCGGCTCGAACAAGTAAAAAGTAACAATATAACCATATGACCATATAACAATTACAGCACGGAAACAGGCCTTCTCGGCCCTTCGTCCATGCCGACCATTTATTTTCCCCTAGTCCCATCTACCTGCACTCAGACCATACCCCTCCATTCCCTTCCCGTCCATATACCTATCCACTTTACTTTTAAATGTTAAAATCGATCCTGCCTCCACCACTTCTGCAGGAAGATCATTCCACACAGCCACCACTCTCTGAGTAGAGAAGTTCCCCCTCATGTTAACCCTAAACTTCTGTCCCTTAATTCTCATGTCATGCCCTCTTGTTTGAATCTTTCCTACCCTCAATGGGAAAAGCTTATCCACGTCAACTCTGTCTATCCCTTTCATCATTTTAAAGACCTCAATCAAGTCCCCCCCTTAACCTTCTGCGCTCCAAAGAATAAATACCTAACTTGTTCAACCTTTCTCTGTAACTTAGTTGCTGGAACCCAGGCAACATTCTAGTAAATCTCCTCTGGACTCTCTCTATTTTGTTGACATCCTTCCTATAATTAGGCGACCAAAATTGTACACAATACTCCAGAATTGGTCTTACCAATGCCTTGTACAATTTTAACATTACTTCCCTACTCCTATATTCAATGCTCTGATTTATAAAGGCCAGCACACCAAAAGTTTTCTTTACCACCCTATCTACATGCGATTCCACCTTCAGGGAACTATGCACAGTTATTCCTAGATCCCTCTGTCCCACAGCATTCCTCAATTCCCTACCATTTACCATGTACGTCCTATTTTGATTTGTCCTGCCAAGATGTAGCACCTCACACTTATCAGCATTAAACTCCATCTGCCATCTTTCAGCCCACTCTTCCAAATGGCCCAAATCTCTCTGTAGACTTTGAAAATCTACTTCATTATCCACAGCACCCCCTATCTTAGTATCATCTGCATACTTACTTATCCAATTTCTTTCATCACAAGTATTTTTTTACTCGTGGACATTTTATGCAGGGATGAAAAAACGTCACGAGTTTACCGGATGTCCCGAGTACCTACCGTTAGCATCACGAGCCGCTACGTGACATCCACAAACTCCTACGGACCCACTGCGGACATTCTCCGAGTTCGGATCAGGGGAAAACTCGGGAGAATTCTTGTGTTACCTCGTACAGTGGGACAGGGGTTTCACTCCAGCATTTTGTTTCAATCTTTGGTGTAAACCAGCATCTGCAGTTCCTTCCTACACATTCCAGCAAGTTACTCAGCTTATAGGCAAGTAGAAATGAGCAACAAAACCAGAGTTGCCTTGTTACTGGAATTTAAGTAAATTAAGAAAATGACAAAGATCACATTAGCTAATATTTTGTACAGTGGAGGGCACCCCATTCACTGATCCACTCCTTGTGCAGTTCAACAGCAACGTGAGAATCACCAAGATTTTTGCAGAAAATACTGTCTGTTCTGCTTCACCCTCGTGCTGAAATGTCCCAACATTTACATGGAGGAACCTGTTTGCAGCTTTAGAGTTTACAGTTTAGTTTACTGTTTATAGTTTCATTTATTTACACGTGTCCCGAGGTACCGCAAAAAGTTTTTGTTGCGTGCTATCCAGTCAGCAGAAAGACAATACATGATTACAATCGAGCCGTTTACAGAGTACAGATACATGATGAGGGAATAACCTTTAGTGCGAGGTAAAGCCAGTAAAGTCCAATCAAGGATAGTCCGAGGGTCACCCATGAGGTAGTTAGTAGTTCAACGCTGCTTTCTGCTTGTGGTAGGGTGATTCAGTTGCCTGGTGGGGAGAAACTGTCCCTGAATCTGAAGGAGTGCGTTTCCACACTTCCATACCTGATGGGCAGTCTGAAGATGGGTTTCGGCCCGAAACGTCACCTATTTCCTTCGCAGATGCTGCCGCACCCGCTGAGTTTCCCCAGCACTTTTATCTACCCTGATGGGTTTGAAGCAGGATCTATTATCCCGTTCTATGAAAGAAATTTTAAGATGACAAGAAAACAGGATAAAGATTTACATTTTTTATTGCAGGTCCTCCCAGGTTATGACAGGGTTCTGTTCCTAAGAACTGTTCATAACGCAAACAGTTCACATGTCAGGAAAGCAGCAACAAACGGTTTCTACACAATAGAAGATGCCTGCAGAGGTGGGTTGCCCCATTGGAATATGGAGTCTGGAGAAGCATTTTAAATCTCGTTGATAATAAAGCTAATATTGACTAATTTAGCCCAAGCCTAATAATCATATTCTCTTCTTAGCTTTTACTGCAGATTAAGTCGAAATGCTACTCGACCAAGTGCAGCTGGGTTTGCTCCCCAACGCACGATTCCACCACTCACCCATTCCCCCAACGCAATATTGCACCACTCACGCATAGCCCCCAACAGCGCAGGCGCGGCTCACTTCTCCTCATCCCCCAGCACTCACTCACCCAGAGTGGGGGCAGAGAGGGAGGCGGAGGGGGGTAGAGAGGGAGAAGGATGGGAGGGGAGTGGAGAGGGAGGGTAGAGGGAGGGGGAGAGGGGTAGCGAGGGAGTGGGTCAGAGAGGGAGGGGGTAGAGAGAAAGAGGGAGGGGGTAGAGGGAGAGGGAGGGGGGTAGAGTGAGGGGGAGGGAGGATAGAGAGGGAGAGGGCAAGGGCGGGAGAGGGAGGCAACAGAGAGGGAAGGGGTAAAGAGGGAGGGGGGTAGAGAGGGTGGGAGTGAGGGTAGATAGGACGGGGGCATCTCCCCCTCCACCCTTCCACCCCTCCCCACCTCCCTCCTCCACACCCCCCCCCCCCCATCCCCCCATCTCCATTTAGCAGTGCAATGCAACATCACTAAGGTTTATTTTCTGAAATGGGTGAGTTTTTGGGCTGTATTTAAAACATTAAATGATTAATAACTTCGGAAATATAGGTGGGAATGCAATGGGAAGATGTTTATCGTCTCGGTGGGGAAAATGTCCGTAGCATGTGTGAAAATGGGACGGCTGTGGCCTAGCGTTTGGAAGAAAATAGGGATTAACCAGAATTAACCAGATTGACACACTCACACAGCCACAAACAAGATGAAGACTTCTAGTGTTATAGAGATTAATGACTAAAAAGCGCACTGAAGCTGGCCTGGATGGAGTCTCAAGAAGGGTCTCGACCCGAAATGTCATCTATTCCTTTTCTCCGGAGATGCTATCTGACCCGCTGAGTTACTCCAGCTTTTTGTGTCTATCTTTGGAGTACACTAGATAGGACTCACAAAATGGACATTGACCTGCCAACTAGAGTGTATTCTTCTAGGGTCCAGTGTCAAGAATAGTGGCCTGTTGATGTGCTGTCAAGTGATCGTTGATCTGTGCAGGCTGTACATAAATCGGGCACTTGATGCCTGAACGAAGAAATAGACGAAGATTTACATATAATAACCCATGGATATATCTCCAATGATGTACAAACTGCTTAATGCTTCATTCATCTTTCTGAATCGCTATCTTTATTTAATTTTTCTCTTTTATTTCCTATCTATAATAAAAATGAAAAACTCATAGAAGTACAAATTAGAAATAATTGTTAATATTAATAATATTAAGAATGTATATGACCTGTATATCCTTATCTTGATATGTACTTACTTCTAATAAAAAAATATTTAACAAAAAAAAAAAATCGGGCACTTGTAAACACGCCTCAAACATCCTGTGTACGAGCGCATGAGTAGACCACTACCCCACAAGGATTGAGTTATCAGCACCAATTTATGAGAAAATAGCATCAATTAGTCTTTCGGGTACAGAGAACGTCAATTGGTTTCTTGGAATCTGATTCAATAAACAACCACCGCTTTATTGAACTGATCTAATAGAGCCAATTTAGCAGTGCATTCTCCTGAAATATTACTCAGCAAGAGTTTTAAAAACAAATTCACATAATGTGATATTAATTGTGCTTCTTAAATCAGAAAAAAATCCCCAGCATTTGATAAAAGAGTGCATTCTGTTTTATAATGAGGCATCTCTAATTGTATTTATTAGTGTTCAGTTTCCCACTGGCAATCTGGATTTTAAGACTCTCTTTATTCTGAAGAGTGGCAGTTAGCTCCCTCTGTTGACTGAGGGAGCTAACATTTTTAATTGCAAGTTGTCAAGTAAGGAAAAGGGGAAGTACAGCGAGCAGGTACAGCAGGCAGTGAAGAAAACGAATGGCATGTCGGCCTTCATAACACGAGGAGTTGAGTGTAGGAGCAAAGAGGTCCTTCTGCAGTTGTACAGGGCCCTAGTGAGACCACTCCTGGAGTATTATGCGCAGTTTTGGTCTCCAAAGTTGAGGAAGGACATTCTTGCTATTGAGGGAGGGCAGCGTAGGTTCACGAGGTTAATTCCCGGGATGGCGGGACTGTCATTTGTTGATAGAATGCAGCAGTTGGGCTTGTATACTTGGGAATTTAGAAGGATGAGCGGGAATCTTATTGAAACATATAAGATTACTAAGGGTTTGGACATGCTAGAGGCAGGAAATGTGTTCCCGATGTTGGGGGAGTTTAGAACCAGGGGCCATAGTTTAAGAATAAAGGGTAAGCCATTAAGAACGGAGACAAGGAAAACGATTTCACCCAGAGAGTTGTGAATCTGTGGAATTCTCTGCCTCAGAGGGCGGTGGAGGCCAATTCTCTGGAGGCTTTCTAGAGAGAGCTAGATAGACGTCTGAAAGGTAGAGAAGTCAGGGAATACGGGGGGAAAGGCAGGAACGGGGTACTGATAGTGGATGATCAGCCATGATCACATTGAATGGTGGTGCTGGCTCGAAGGACCGAATGGCCTACTCCTGCACCTATTGTCTATTGAAGATATTTTATTCAATTAAGTACTGAAACAGCATAAAAGATCAAAATCGATGCAATGAAGAGAATATTTGTCATAGATCATAAGATCATAAGGTCTGAGAGCAGAATTAGGCCATTTGGCCCATCAAGTCTACTCCACCATGGTTGATCTATCTCCCCCCCTAACCCCATTCTCCCCATAATCCCTGACACCCGTATTAATCAAGAAACTATCTCTACTTTTGAAATATCGCTGCTTCCCCACAGCCATTAGGCTATTAAACCTGGCTCGGAACTCTGAACATTAATATCCCTCCATCTGTTATTTGCACTTTATTAATTTATTAAGTCATGGGTGTATTTATGTATAGAATTGTAGTCAATGCCTTCTATGTTCTGTTGTGCTATGCAAAGAAAGATTTTCATTGTCCTGTCAGGGACACATGACAATAAACTCTTTTGACTTTGACTTGACTTTGACTTGACTTGGACCCAGAGCCTTCTGTAGCAAAGTAATCCACAGATTCACTACTCTCACTAAAGAAATTCCATCGCACCTCCTTCCTAAAGGAACGTCCTTTAATTCTGAGGCTATGACCTCTAGTCCTATATTTGCCCACTAGTGGAAACATCCTCTCCACATCCACTCTATCCAAGCCTTTCACTATTCAATATGTTTCAATGAGGTCCCCCCTCATTCTTCTAAACTCCAGCGAGTACAGGCCAGTGCCGACATACGCTCATCATATATTAACCTACTCATTCCTGGGGTCATTGTTGTAAACCTCCTCTGGACCCTCTCCAGAGGCAGCACATCCTTCCTCAGATATGGTGCCCAATTTTTTCACACAACACCTTTACCAAACCTAATCCAATCCCCATCACAAAAGGTGAATACTAAGGGACTTGAAGACTTATGTCTTTCAATTAAATCTTCGAAGCTTTTTTTTCAACCAGCAACACCTCTTAACGGTGTGCAGTGGCAACGTGAGAACATCATGAAATGATAACTTTCTCACACTAAACACACAATTGTTGAGTTTCTTTAACATTTCTTTGAATGGAAGTAATGAAACATTTAAAACAAACAACAGGAATTTAATGTATAGGAAGGAACTGCAGATGCTGGTTTCCACCATTGACACAAAATAGGTATGTTACAAAACTTACCTTTAGCGGTGCTGCAGTTCTGCCGCTGGCCGTGTGCGCGACTTTGGCGCCTTTAAGGGGGGGGCGGGGTTAAAATGCGGTTTTCCACTTGCCATCCGGAGCTTTATTTTCTCGGAGTGCGAGCTATTTCTGGAGATGCGTTCCGACTGCCGGTAAGTCCGTTTTATTAAAATAAATAGCCCGACTATTTCATTGCTGCAGTAAAATAAAAATTAGCTCCTAATGCCGTGAACGCCGACAACGGGGACGGATTTTACGTAGGGGACAGGTAAATGAAAGCTGTTTATTTTTACATATAAACTTGCTTTTTTTGGGGACTTTAATCAATATTTCATGTTGCGAAAAAGTGACTTAGCCCCCATATGAACTGGCAGAATTTTTCCTGATGAAATGGGGTTTAAATTCACCGCAACCGCAACGTTCTAATCCATCGCGTTCTAGAAATTCCCACTCGCAAGCTGTTTAAAATGCCCATTCATTTACAGGCATTAAACACTGAATTCTTTCAATTTGGCCTATAAATTAATGACAATTAGATTTAAAAATCATGTTATATTGTGAATTATTGTGTGACTGTTAATTGGACACTTAGGTTTTAAATTGTTTTTAATTTTTTTCTTAAGAAATTGATAAATGTTTAGATCTAGTAATTGAATTTTGTAATTGGCTACAATTGGGTAACTAACTAATTATATGCTTTAATTTCAGGTCATCCAAGTAAGATTGTTTCATATTTGTTTCTGAATGCTTCAATCTATAATAACTGAACATTTATTTCAGTTCTCTTAATTTTTAAGGAAGTTATGGGCTTTTGACTGTCCTCGATCACAACTTTTGTGTTAAGTCAATAGAAAAGCAATAGGAAGCAAGTTGCTAATTTCCGAGTATGAAAATGGCCATAACTTTTTTAATATTGAAGATATGAAAGTGAATTAGGTGTCAAATTAAACTTCGTTTTATGCTTTATCTGATGGGATAAATTGCAGACTTGATTTTTAAAATCTCAAAATTTTGTAACATTGCTACAGAAAATGCTGGAGTAACTCAGCGGGACAGGCAGCATCACTGGATAGAAAGAATGGGTGACATTTCGGGTCAAGACCCTTCATCACACTGCAAGGCAGGGGAGAGAGAGACACAGAGATATGGAAGGTTAAGGATATATATTTATTCAACTAGGATATTTAAAAGTCCTAGCTATTCTATGCTATTGAAAATAGGCCAGGCATCCTCATTCCTAGATGCTATTTTAGTTATATCTTTAATTTATAAAATAAATAGCTGCAAACAATATTAGCAGTAAAATAACAATGTCCTCAACCATGATCCGACCACTTCACCCAAGTGGAATTACGTTCATCTTCTTCTTGCGTTTGAGTCAGCAGAAGTCTGCAGCAGGGTGATGCCAACCGGTTTGACGTCCGTAGGTGCCCGCCTAAGAAGGACGCATGCTCCGGGTTGGTGCTGCTGCCGTCCCTGTTTGTTGTCGTTCCCCTGATTGAGGTCAGTTGATAGGGCTCACCACAGGGAGGTCAACAACATGAGCCCATTACTTTCACCCAGATCCAATGATAGATATTATTTCCTAGCTGATCAATTTGTTACTGACCATTCGCTTGTTGATTCATTTTCTATCCAGCTAGTCAGCAAACTCCAGCTTCTCATCACACACATCCAATAGTTTAAACAAGTATCCACTAATGCTTCACCCATTCCTCGTCTCCAGAGATGCTGCCTGTCCCGCTGAGTTACTGCAGCATCTTGTGTCCACCTTCGTTGTTGAGTATATTGTTCTGTCAAAGGACAGTCTGCCCTCTAGTGGCTGTCCTCCCACACTCATCCAAATGTTCGTCAAAAGTCAGGAGTGGTTCATTGTCATATGTACCAACAACAGAACAATGATATTCCTACTTGCAGCAGCATAATAGACCTGTAATAAAAAACACATCAGTAATATAATTATCAAAATTCAATAAACTAAATACGAGTGCAAAAAGAGTCCAATGTTCTCAGTACAACGTAAGATAGTCCACAAATGCTGTAGTAACTCAGCAGATCAGACAGCATCTCTGGAGAAAAGGAATAGGGAACGTTTCGGGTCGAGACCCTTCTTCATTAGTTAGTGTCGTGTAGTGTTCTAGAGCCAGATGATTGTTGATAAGAAACAATTTTTAATCCTGGCATTTTGCTGCTTTGTTCTAAGAAAGACTGTAGTTCACCATGGTTTTTGTTCGTGCAACAGTTTGTGGGTTTATGAATTCCCTCTAATCCACGTAGCGCCCACTTCTCCACTGTAACGCAGCATCTCAAGTGGGGAGGTGCAAGAACATTTCACTTGAGAATGGTTCAGTAATCCGGTGTGCCTTCTGGAAGTAGCTGAGACTTTGCAGAACGCACGCTTGCTCTTCCCCTCTCAGGATGACGGCACTAGTAATCACACTCCAGCTACTTGTCCAGTGTTGAGGTCGCTCATCACCCAGCCGACTCCGTTTGCTGCTGCCCAAGCAGCTGACTGACGTTAGGATCTCTGGGCCCAGAAATTATCTTCCCCTCCTCCCACCATCAGAAGCATACAGTGTAACAGTGCTGTGCAAAGAGACACACCATTGGCCCCAGTCCTGTAACAATACTCTTCCTGTAACATTTTAACTTCCACATAGTCTTAATCACACTGTGCCATTCAGCTTGACCATGGCCTATGCAGAAAAGTCCCTTTAGAAAAATCAGGATTGCCTCTTGAGCTCTCTGTACGGAGTTTGTACGTTCTCCCCGTGACGGCAAGGGTTTTCTCCAGATCTTTGGTTTCCTCCCACGCTCCAAAGACGTACCGGTTTGCAGGTTAATTGGCTTGGTGTCAATGTAAAATTGTCCCTAGTGTGTGTAGGATAGTGTTAATGTGCAGGGATCGCTGGTCGATGTGGACTCGATGGGCCGAAGGGCCTGTTTCCGCGCTGTGTCTTTAAACTAAACTAATCTAAAATTACGGTTGGAAGTTAATCAACTCATTTGTTACTGTCCATTCGCTTGTCGATTCATTTTTTATCCAGCGAGTTAGCAAACTCCAGCTTCTCATCACACACATCTAATAGTTTGAACAAGTATCCACTAATGCTTCACCAATTTCTCGTCTCCAGAGATGCTGCCTGTCCCGCTGAGTTACTGTAGCATCTTGTGTCTACCTTCGTTGCTGAGTATATTGTTCTGTCAAAGGACAGTCTGCCCTCTAGTGGCTGTCCTCCCACACTCATCCAAATGTTTGTCAAAAGTCAAGAGTGGTTCATTGTCATACGTACCAACAACAGAACAATGATATTCCTACTTGCAGCAGCATAATAGGCCTGTAATAAAAAACACATAGGTAATATAATTATCAAAATTCAATAAACTAATAATATCAATACGAGTGCAAAACGAGTCAGATGTTCTCAGTACAACGCAAGACAGTCCACAAATTGAATTGAATTTATTTGTCATTCAGACATTTCGGTCTGAACTAAATTTTATTCCCTGCAGTCATACATATAATAACAAAATGACAGAAACAGACAATAAACACAAATTTAACATCCACCACAGTGAGTTCACCAAACACCTCCTCACTGTGATGGAAGGCAAAGTCTTAAAGTCTCTGTCTCTTCCCTCTTTGTTCTCCCTCTGCGCCGAGGCGATCCAGGCTTCCGATGTTGTGACCCCACCGGGTGATGGCAAGCAAGTCAGTCCCGCGGCTCAACCGTGCTCCGCGAACGGGCCGGTTCAAACTCCGCGGCCCGGGGTGGTCGAAGCTGCCGCCCTCCAGTTCAGAGGATTAAGCTGTTGCTGCGGGAGCTCCGGAAAAACAGGTCACCAACCTGTGACCTGCGAGCTCCCGACGATGTCGTCCACTGGGCCCGCGGCCGAGTCCACCGGGCCCGCGGCTGAGCCTCCAAGGTCGGGAGTCAGAGTAACTCAGCGGGTCAGAGTTACTCTCTGGAGAAAAGGAATAGGGATCGTTTCGGGTCGAGACCCTTCTTCATTAGTTAGTGTCGTGTAGTGTTCAGGAGGCAGATGATTGTTGAGAAGAAACTATTTTTAATCCTGGCATTTTGCTGCTTTGTTCTAAGAAAGACTGTAGTTCACCATGGTTTTTGTTCGTGCAACAGTTTGTGGGTTTATGAATTCCCCCTAATCCACGTAGCGCCCACTTCTCCACTGTAACGCAGCATCTCAAGCGGGGAGGTGCAAGAACGTTTCACTTGAGAATGGTTCAGTAATCCGGTGTACCTTCCACCCCCAGTCTCTGGAAGTAGCTGAGACTTTTCAGAACGCAAGCTTGCTCTTCCCCTCTCAGGATGACGGCACTAGTAATCACACTCCAGCTACTTGTCCAGTGTTGAGGTCGCTCATCACCCAGCCGACTCAGTTTGCTGCTGCCCAAGCAGCTGACTGATGTTAGGATCTCTGGGCCCAGAAATTATCTTCCCCACCTCCCACCATCAGAAGCATACAGTGTAATAGTGCTGTGCAAAGAGACACACCATTGGCCCCAGCCCTGTTTCAATACTCTTCCTGTAACATTTTAACTTCCACATAGTCTTAATCATACTGTGCCATTCAGCTTGACCTTGGCCTATGCAGAAATGTTCCTTTAGAAAAACGCCTCAGGATGGCCTCCTGCATGGAGTTTGTACGTTCTCCCCGTGACCGCATGGGTTTTCTCTAGATCTTTGGTTTCCTCCCATGCTCCAAAGACGTACAGGTTTGCAGGTTAATTGGCCTGGTGTCAATGTAAAATTGTCCCTAGTGTGTGTAGGATAGTGTTAATGTGCAGGGATCGCTGGCCTGCACATGAACATGTGGACACATGAACATGGGCCGAAGAGCCTGTTTCCGCGCTGTATCTTTAATCTAAAAACTAAAATCTAAACTAAACTAAAAGTACTGTTGGAAGTTAAGAGTTCAAGAGAGTTTATTGTCATGTGTCCCTGATAGGACAATGAAATTCTTGCTTTGCTTCAGCACACCAGAACATAGTAGGCACGAATACAGAACATATCAGTGTGTCCATATACCATTGTATAAATATATACACACATGAATAAATAAACTGATAAAGTGCAAATAAACAGATTTTGGCTATTAATGTTCAGAGTTTTGTCCGAGCCAGGTTTAATAGCCTGATGGCTGTGGGGAAGTAGGTATTCCTGAACCTGGTCGTTGCAGTCTTCAGGCTCCTGTACCTTCTACCTGAAGGTAGTGGGGAGATGAGTGTGTGGCCCGGATGGTGTGGCGAGCCTGTGAACCGCGAGAGAAACAGGTTGCAGGGAACACCTCGGTGCAATACCCTCCACCCAAGGTCCCCAATGTAGAGGGGGAGAATCCTTGCGTAGAGGGACCCCCACCGGGGCCCCCCTCGTGACCGGAAGGCAACACCGACCGCCACTTAGTGTCCGGACGGTGGACCAGGGCGAGGAAGTGCAGGGTGTGGAGGAGGAGCTCGTACAGGACACGCCTCCCTGCGTCTCGGAGGGAGATGAAGGGTGTCGAGGAAAGGCGGCTCAAGTTGTGTGGGACCAGCTCCCGGGAAGGATTACGGCGCCTGGGTCTGACGAATACTTCCGGCTGAGCGGGGGTTTGCTCAACCGCAAGTTCTCCACACGTTTGAGCCCCCCCCCACTGACAAGGTCCGGCTGCCCTCACGCCCGGGCCGTCGCCTTCCGCCGGCGGAGGTGGGGCCCGGTCGACGGCAACCAGGTTCCAGACTCTCAACAAGTCCCTGTAGAAACCGGGCATCCCCATCAGGGCGGCACGGCTGACAACCACCATCGGGATCCGCGTACCTCCCTGAAGGCAGCGGCCCCGTTGGAAAAAGTGCGTCGCCAGCACGTGCTACCTGGGAGGATGCCCTGAGTACAGGTATCTCTGCAAGGTCCTGAGGCGGAGAGCCGCCAACCTGGTGCGAATGCACACCAGCGACTGACCACCCTCCTCCATCGGGAGACTCAGGACCGCTGCAGAGACCCAGTGCTTTCCGTTGCCCCAGAAGAAGTCCACCAACTTGTTCTGGATGATCCCAGCAAAGGTGGCTGATGGGACCAATGTGGTCAATTTGTACCAGAGCATGGAGGCCATGAGTTGGTTAATGACCAACACCCTGCCCCGGTCTGAAAGCACTCTGAGGAGCCGCCCAGCGCCCCAGCCGGGAGACGACTTTCATCTCCAGCTCCTGCCAGTTCGCCAGCCAGGTCCCCGCACTGGGACTCAGGTAGACTCCCAGGTAGAGGAGTTGCGTGGTACTCCACGTGAAAGACCTCATCTCCTCCGGGAGGGAGTCCTCCTGCCAGGGACCCACCAAGAGTCCAGACAATTTCCCCAGTTGATCCTGGCAGAGGAGGCGGCCGAGAAGACTCGTTGGCAACTCACGCATCCTCTGCAGGTCGACGGGGTCAGTGACCATGAGGAGCACGTCACCGGCGTAGACCGAGAGGACCACCTCCATGTCCGGCTCGCGTAGAACCATGCCCGTCAACCTCCTCCGAAGCAGACTAAAGATCTGAATGGCATTGGCAGCATTACAGGTCACCCGCATAGTGTGGGCATACGTTTAGTTGCAGTATAATGTGGATAAATGTGAGGTTATCCACTTTGGTGGCAAAAATAGGAAAACAGACTATTATCTAAATGGTGGCCGATTAGGAAAAGGGGAGATGCAGCGCGACCTGGGTGTCATGGTACACCAGTCATTGAAAGTAGACATGCAGGTACAGCAGGCAGTGAAGAAAGCGAATGGTATGTTAGCTTTCATAGCAAAAGGATTTGAGTATAGGATCAGGGAGGTTCTACTTCAGTTGTGTAGGGTCTTGGTGAGGCCACACCTGGAGTATTGCGTACAGTTCTGGTCTCCAAATCTGAGGAAGGACATTATTGCCATAGAGGGAGTGCAGAGAAGGTTCACCAGACTGATTCCTGGGATGTCAGGACTGTCTTATGAAGAAAGACTGGATAGACTCGGTTTATACTCTCTAGAATTTAGGAGATTGAGAGGGAATCTTATAGAAACTTACAAAATTCTTAAGGGGTTGGACAGGCTAGATGCAGGAAGATTGTTCCCGATGTTGGGGAGGTCCAGGACAAGGGGTCACAGCTTAAGGATAAGGGGGAAATCCTTTAGGACCGAGATGAGAAGGACTTTTTTCACACAGAGAGTGGTGGGTCTCTGGAACTCTCTGCCACAGAGGGTAGTTGAGGCCAGTTCATTGGCTATATTTAAGAGGGAGTTAGATGTGGCCCTTGGGGCTAGGGGATCAGAGGGTATGGAGAGAAGGCAGGTACGGGATACTGAGTTGGATGATCAGCCATGATCATATTGAATGGCGGTGCAGGCTCGAAGGGCCAAATGGCCTACTCCTGCACCTAATTTCTATGTTTCTATGTTTCTGTGTTTAACGACAAAGTGTATGCCACAAAATATGACTTTGATATATTATTGCTATGCAATTAGAGACTGCCTGACTTCAATAAAGGATATTCTGCTCTTAGATAGACACAAAATGAAGAAGGGTCAAAACCAAAACATCACCCATTCCTTCTCTCCAGAGATGCTGCCTGTCCCACTGAGTTACTCCAGCATTTTGTGTCTATCTTTGGTTTAAACTAGCATCTGCAGTTCCTTCCTACACCTATTCTGCTCTTAGTTATGTCTCATCGGACCAATAACAAATGCTAAACAACAGTAGCACGATAATGGAAAGGTAGAGCTACTGCCTTACAGCGCCAGAGACCCAGGTTCGATCCTGACTACAGGTGCTGTCTGTACGGAGTTTGTACGTTCTCCCTGTGACCGTGTGGGTTTTCTCCGAGATCTTCTGTTTCCTCCCACACCCCAAAGACGTACAGGTTTGTAGGTTCATTGCCTTGGTATAAATGTAAATTGTCCCTAGTGTGTGTAGGGTAGTGTTAGTGTGCGGGGATCGCTGGTCGGTGCAGACTCGGTGGGCCGAAGAGCCTGTTTCCGTGTTTGAATCTCTAAACCAAACTCAACTAAACCCACAGCCATTACATTTACAACATTTGGGATGTTGCTGCTTATGGATCTCCTTATTCACAAAAAAGATACAGAACAAAAAAGCAAGTAAAAAGAAGATTCACCAGGTTAATTATAGGTTTGAGAGGGTTTTTCTTTCAAGAGAAACTAATCAGTTTTGGTCTTTATTCCTTGAGAGTTTATGACAAATAAAGCTTGACCTTCGTCAAACATAAGATACTAAGGTGGTCTGATAGGATAGATAATGAAATCCAGGACAAGGGGTCACAGCTTAAGGATAAGGGGGAAATCCTTTAGGACCGAGATGAGAAGGAATTTTTTCACACAGAGAGTGGTGGGTCTCTGGAACTCTCTTCCACAGAGGGTAGTTGAGGCCAGTTCATTGGCTATATTTAAGAGGGAGTTAGATGTGGCCCTTGTGGCTAAGGGGATCAGGGGGTATGGAGAGAAGGCAGGTACGGGATACTGAGTTGGATGATCATATTGAATGGCGGTGCAGGCTCGATGGGCCGAATGGCCTACACCTGCACCTAATTTCTATGTTTCTATGTTTCAAATTTCCTCACTAGTGTGAGAATCACAATGGGGGGGACATAGCCACTGAATACAAGGCCAATCACTTAAAACTTTGGTTCATAGAACTTTGGTGCATAAAATCGGGAGGTGGTGAATCTCAGGAATTTTCTGCCCCAGTGTTTAGTGGAATCCAGATCATTATTATCTATATACTTAAAAGCCTGATCTTGTATGTGGATTTGTGTGTGTGTGTATAAACACATCTTCCTGAAAAAATGAAAAAACAACATGCTAACCCCTCTTCCCACCCTGTTATTCAAAAGGCACAGATAAAATGAGCAAGTCGGGCTCTGGATTGAAGCCGTCGAACTCGCACTCCTTTGGTAGATGCCCGCTGCCCGGCCTCCTGCCCCGCTCTCCTCCTCCTCTCCCCCCTCCTCCTCTCCCCCCTCCTCCTCTCCCCCCTCCTCCTCCCCCCCTCCTCCTCTGCCCCCTCCTCCTCCCCCCCTCCTCCTCTGCCCCCTCCTCCTCTCCCCCGTCCTCCTCTCCCCCCTCCTCCTCTCCCCCCTCCTCCTCCTCTCCTCTCCCCCCTCCTTTTCCCCCCCTACTTTCCCCCTCCTCCTCTCCCCCCTCCTCCTCTTTCCCCCTCCTCCTCTCCCCCCTCCTCCTCTGCCCCTCCTTCTCTCCCCCTCCTCCGCTCCCCTCCTCCTCTCCCCCTCCTCCTCTCCCCCCCCTCCTCTCCCCCCTCCTCCTCTTTCCCCCTCCTCTCCCCCTCCTCCTCTCCCCTCCTCCTCTCCCCCCTCCTTCTCTCCCCCTCCTCCTCTCCCCCCTCCTCCTCTCCCCTCCTCCTCTCCCCTCTCCTCCTCTCCCCCCTCCTCCTCCCCCCCTCCTCCTCTCCCCTCCTCCTCTCCTCCTCCTCCTCTCCCCTCCTCCTCTCCCCCCTCCTCCTCTCCCCCTCCTCTCCCCCTCCTCCTCTCCCCCCTCCTCCTCTCCCCCCTCCTCCTCTGCCCCTCCTTCTCTCCCCCTCCTCCGCTCCCCTCCTCCTCTCCCCCTCCTCCTCTCCCCCCTCCTCCTCTTTCCCCCTCCTCTCCCCCTCCTCCGCTCCCCTCCTCCTCTCCCCTCCTCCTCTCCCCCCTCCGTCTCTCCCCCTCCTCCTCTCCCCCCTCCACCTCTCCCCTCCTCCTCTCCCCTCCTCCTCTCCCCTCTCCTCCTCTCCCCCCTCCTCCTCCCCCCCTCCTCCTCTCCCCTCCTCCTCTCCCCCTCCTCCTCTCCCCTCCTCCTCTCCCCCCTCCTCCTCTCCCCCTCCTCTCCCCCTCCTCCTCTCCCCCCTCCTCCTCTCCCCCCTCCTCCTCTTTCCCCCTCCTCCTCTCCCCCCTCCACCTCTCCCCTCCTCCTCTCCCCTCCTCCTCTCCCCTCTCCTCCTCTCCCCCTCTTCCTCCCCCCCTCCTCCTCTCCCCTCCTCCTCTCCCCCTCCTCCTCTCCCCTCCTCCTCTCCCCCCTCCTCCTCTCCCCCTCCTCTCCCCCTCCTCCTCTCCCCCCTCCTCCTCTCCCCCCTCCTCCTCTTTCCCCCTCCTCCTCTCCCCCCTCCTTCTCTCCCCCTCCTCCTCTCCCCTCCTCCTCTCCCCCTCCTCCTCTCCCCCTCCTCCGCTTCCCTCCTCCTCTCCCCCTCCTCCTCTCCCCCTCCTCTCCCCCCTCCTTCTCTCCCCCTCCTCCTCTCCCCCCTCCTCCTCTTTCCCCCTCCTCCTCTCCCCCCTCCTTCTCTCCCCCTCCTCCTCTCCCCCTCCTCCTCTCCCCCCTCCTCTCCCCCTCCTCCTCTCCCCTCCTCCTCTCCCCCCTCCTTCTCTCCCCCTCCTCTCCCCCTCCTCCTCTCCCCCCTCCTCCTCTCCCCCCTCATCCTCTTTCCCCCTCCTCCTCTCCCCCCCTCCTCCTCTGCCCCTCCTCCTCTCCCCCTCCTCCGTTCCCCTCCTCCTCTCCCCCTCCTCCTCTCCCCTCCTCCACTCCCCCTCCTCCTCTCCCCCCTCCTCCGCTCCCCCTCCTCCTCTCTCCCTCCACTCCTCTCCCCTGGCCTCTCGCCTAACCTCAATGAAATTTACCATCTAGTGAATCCACTTGGATAAAGTGGATGTGGTGACGATGTTTCCACTAGTGGGAGAGTCTAGGATCAGACGTCATTGCCTCAGAATGAAATGATGTTTCTTTAGGGAGGAGATGAGGAGTAATTTCTGTGGAATCTGTGGAATTCATTGTCATAGAAGGAGGTGGAGGCCAAGTCAATGGATATTTTTAAGCCAGAGATAGATAGATTCTTGATTAATGCGGGTGTCAGGGGTTATGGGGAGAAGGCAGGAGAATGGGGTTAGGAGGGAGAGATAGATCAACCATGATTGAATGGCGGAGTAGATTTGATGGGCCGAAGGGCCTAATTCTGCTCCTCTCACTTATGAAGTTATGAACTTACGGGGAATTGAGGTCAACTTGTTTAATAGCAGATTTAATGCGGTGAACTAACTTCTTTGAGCAGGAGCACACACAGTTGCCGAGGAATGCAGCAGTGATGTATCAGATACATAGAAAGCTCAGAAACAACAAGCAGTCTCTGCCATTTGACATCAATTGGATCAATGGAGTTGCTTTTAAAGATGAATGTTGTTGAGGTCCAGGAATTGGACAGCGAATCAAAGAATATGAGAAAATAGGAGAGAAAGGGTGGTGATAAGGGTGACGACATGAGAATCTGCTGGTGAACTATAGACAAGGTCGGTGAAGAGATCATTGTAAAAAACCTTGAAGAAACATTTTAATTGAGTGCAATTGGAAGTGGAGATAGTAAATATGGTAAATGCTGAAGTTTACGGGAGTAAATTGAGTGTTGTGTGCACAGAAAATAAACTATCAGTAGCGATCTGCCAGGAAGCTTACACGTGTAATGATGCAGAACCATAAACAAGGAACAGGTCACAGAGCTTGTAATGCCAGCATGGTTCTCTTCATCAGGGTCTAATAAACTGGGTAACATGGATGAGTTCACAGGGAAACGCACTGAAAAGCTACAGATCCCATGAATGCAAACTCTGAGAGGCTTCCGAGTCCACACCGACCAGCGATCCCCGCACATTAACACTATCCTACAATCATAGGGACAATTGTACATTTATGCCAAGCCAGTTAACCAACAAACCTGTACATCTTTGGAGAGTGGGAGAAAACTGAAGATCTCGGAGAAAAACCCAGAGGCTGGTCACGGGGAGAATGTGCAAAACAAAGTAGAGACAGCAGCCGCAGTCAGGATTGGACCCGGGTCTCTGGCTCTGTAATGCCACCATGCGGCCCTTTTCCTCGAATGCCAGTCAAGGTGAGCCAGTGTTATTGGTGGCATACAACACAGCACATTGCACAGAGATGCAAGGCCTTCGAAAGGCTAGCCTCTAATTGACACAACAGTTGCTTCAGATACAGGGAACCAAGTCTATGGAACGGAACCACGCTGGTCCAGGCACAAAATGGAGTCAAAAATGTAGAGGTGAAAACAGAAAAACTCAAAGGTTTTTGGTCAACAAAGGAATGTGCAGCAATGTGCACATCATGTCTATTGAGGAATATCTATTTAGATACAATGGAAGGTCACTCCGCGATCATACAGGATATATATTTGAAAGTTTTCCACGACCTTTTAATGAGATAGACAAAGCTGGTGTTGAAACACTGCTCAGTACCCTCCCTCAGTAGCGATGAGCTGGTGGGGACAATAGATAATAGACCATAGGTGTAGGAGTAAGCCATTTGGCCCTTCGAGCCAGCACCGCCATTCACTGTGATCATGGCTGATCCACAATCAGTATCCCGTTCCTGCCTTCTCCCCATATCCCTCGACTCCGTTATCTTTAGGAGCTGTTATTAATTACTCCAATCTTGATCATGGAAGGTGACTGGATTAATAGATCTATTTTTAAAAGGACTAAAGCCTGTCAAACCGTCTGTCTTAGATAGAGGATTTGTTCAATGGAAAATTCATGGAATTAAAATGGTGGGAGACCTTTATCAAAAGGGGACTTTTCTCTCTTTTCAGGAATTACAGCAGATGTACAAATTCCATGTTAATAATTTTTTTTGATATTTACAACTTAGAGATTATGTAAAATTACATATGCAAGATTGTAGGTTTAGGGGTGGGAACTCTCCTAGTGGCAGCATGCTGTAAAGGTTTCAAATTTGTTTGCTCCCTTAACTTTTAACTTTGACTTACCACTCTTTCAATGTTACTTGGTATTACTTGTTACTTGTTATTACTTGACTTCAAGGTACGGTCTAACTTTTCTTAAAGTGTTGATAACACTCTTATATGCTTTAATCGTGTAAAGGATGGGGACAAGAGGGAAAGGAGCTTCCCCAAGGAAGGAGCGTGGGAAAGGCACACTTCCGACTCTAGTATCTTAGAAGCAATATCGAAAATGAACGATGAACTGAAAAATGAAATGAAAACAAGATTTTGCAGTTTGGAAGAAATGGTGAAAGGAATTTCGAGCAAATTGAAGGAGGTTCAAGAGAAGATGATTATGTTACAAGATGAATCTCGTGAACAGAAGGAACAAATTGATAACTTGTGAACCCTGGGCCAGGAGAGAGATTTGAAGATTGAAAAACTGGAACGGAGAATGAATGAAAATACTCGAGCACTCCAGCAATATAAGATTTAAAATATGGAACTGGAAAACAGAAGCCGACTGAATTTGTGAATTGTTGGTTTGCCGGAAGGTCAAGAAGGAGATAATGTTATAAAATATGCCTCTAAAATGATAAAGGAGACTTTCAACATCGAGCACTATGAAAATCTTCCATTTTTGGATAACGCACACAGGATTGGGAAGAAATCTGGTCCCCAAGATAAACCGAGACATTTGATTGTTCGGTTTCACTTCTTGCAGATTAAGGAAAATATTCTCCAGGCAGCAAAAAAGTTGGGCGTGGTTGAATATGAAGGATGCAAGTTTCGGTTTGTTCCTGATTATAGTTCCAAGCTTTTGGAAATAAGAAAGTCTTTCCATAATGTAATGTCTGAGTTGTTTAAGAAAAAGTTGTGCTCTGCCTTACTTTATCCAGCTAGACTGCGTATACGTCTCTTTAATGGTTACCTTCGATTTTTAACAATCCTCAAGAGACTTCCAACTTTCTGGAGGTTTATGAGGGCGAAACCGCCACTGGGAGCTATTAAGTTATAATTGGAGATTTACTGTTCCTATTTTGACAATATATCGTTTTGTAATTATTAAGAATTTAACTGGATGAGTTGTTTTTCTTTTTTTTAACTTACTTCTTAGAATGTTAGTATGATGGTATCAAACAACAGCTTTTACCTTCTGTAAAATACTGTTAATTTAATGTAAAGGCATTATATATATATTAATTTTTAAGATTTCCTTTGTTAGTTTTTCTATTTTTAAAATTGAAGGAATTTTTTCCCCCCACTGTCTTCAGACAAATTAAGTGAACACAGTTCTTGTTTTTCATATTTTGACCTTGGATAAATAATATGATGTAGCTTTTGTGTTCAACTGCAAAAATGTACTTTTTTTTAAACCATAATATAAATTTTGTTTTGGCTATTGAGTCGCAAATATGCTTTCATTTTACATTGGGTGCTGTCGTTAGGAGAGATGGGAGTAGGGAAGGGATTAGGTAGTGTACTGACTGTCTACTGGCCAGTTTCGGGCTTTGCATGGGTGGGGGGGGGGGGAAGGGTCTTTTGCTTTTAGCTTAGCTTTTTTCATCTGTGCAGAATCTGAACTACAAAAATGTCGAAAATGGCATCACTTCTGGTTCCGCCCTAGATTTTTCTTCATCCAGTATCATGAACTATTATACTTTAAGAAATTAACCCTTTACATTCCACATGATTGTTTACAAACAATACGGATAACTTCCTTTCATGAAATGTGAATAGTTTGAAACATCCTATTAAGAGGAAAAACTGTTTTAAAGGTCTTCGTAGATTAAATGCTCAGATTATTTTTGTTCAGGAAACTCATGTAAGGCAAGATGACAATCAACGATTTTTCAAGTTTTGGAGAGGACAGCAGCTTCATTCAAATTCCCAGGCTAAGGTGAAAGGAGTCTCTATTTTTATTGACTCCTTAATTCCGTTTGTTCATTATGAAACAATCTCTGATCCATATGGTAGATTTTTGGTGCTTACAGGTGTTCTTCATAACCAAAAAGTTGCTATGGTGAATGTATATGCACCACATATTGATCACCCTGAATTTTTCAAACAGTTAATTGCATCCTTTCCTAATTTAAATGAACATTTTTTAACAATGGGTGGAGACTTTAACTGTTGTTTGAACCCCTCGGTGGACAGATCTACATCTGATCATGTGCTTCCAAATAAATCAGCTAGTTTTATCAATTCTTTTTACTTGACTGGAATGTTAGACGTTTGAAGATTCTTACACCCAAATGACAAAGAATTTTCTTTTTTTCCTCATGTATATCATAGTTATTCTAGGATTGGCTACTTTATAATAGATTCTCGACTAGCTTCATCGGTCACTGCATGTGAGTATGATGCAATTGCTATTTCTGATCACGCACCATTGAAACTATTAATCAAACTACCTGATTCCAAGTTTAGTGCTAAACAATGGCGATTTAATGCTACTTGGCTTCAAGATCTAAATTTTGTTAATTTTATTAAAGATCAGATTGCTTTTTCTTCTTAACAAATTCTACTGAAGAAATATCCAATGGTGTAGTCTGGGATGCTTTTAAGGCATATATTCGTGGACAAATTATTTCATACTCCGTGGGACTTAAAAAACAAACTCAAGCTGAAATATTGGCTGATGAGATTAAAGAAATTGATAAAAAATATTCAAAAGCTCCTAGTTTAGAGTTATATAAGAATAGAGTTGAACTTCAATTGAGATTTGATTTGTTATTAGTATCACCGATTGAGAACCAGCTACTTAAAACCAAAAGTCAATTTTATATACATGATGAAAAATCTGGTAAATCACTCGCTAATCAGTTGAAAGCGGTGTCGGCCAAATGTGAGATTACTAAAGTGAGTAAATGGGATGGTACACTAACTGTAGACCATGATGAAATTAATAAATCCTTTCAGGAATTATATACCTCCCTATACCAATCAGAATATCTTACTGATTCCAATATAATTAAAGAAACTGAACTTGATAAAAAAAACCACATAATGTGTCTCTCTTGTTATACAAACTCATCACGGAGGAGGAAATACAGAAAGCAATTCTCTCAATGAATTCTGGTAAAGCTCTCGGTTTAGATCGGTTTACAGTAGAATTTTTTAAGCATTTCTCAAATTTATTGTCTCCCAGGCTATGCAAGATTTTTAAAGGCCTTTTTAATAAATAGATTACCACAATCCTTTTATGAAGCATCTATTTCTTTAATTCTTAAAAAAGATAAAGACCCTACTGAAGTGACATCATATAGACCTATATCACTGTTAAATGTAGATTCCAATATTCTTTCCAAAATATTAGCTATGAGATTGGAAAATATTTCTGTCTGATCTTCAGAAATAATCTTCAAATTATTTCTGAAGATCACACACGTTTTATTAAAAAAACGTTATACTTTAACGTTAGGAGATTAATTAATATCGTATATACAGTGTCAAATAAAACTCTAGAATGTGTCATTTCACGATGCCTTGAAGGCGTTTATCAAAGAATGGAAATAGAGTAGAATGGAAATACACTTGAAATATTTAAGATTGGGCCAAAATTTATCTCTTGGATCAAGCTAATATATCAGGCTTCTGTACTTACCAATAATCAGAGATCCCATTTTTTCAGGCTCTTTCGAGGTACTAGACAGGCCTGTCCTTTAAGTCCTTTACCGTTTGATATTGCTTTGGAATCTTTGGCCACCACTATTAGGGAATCCCCTAATATTTTTGGTATTGTTCGTGGGAATAAGACATGTAAGCTATCTCTTTATGCAGATGATTTGTTATTATTCATTTCCCACCTGCTTCAAAAGGGCATCAATAATACTGGTGCCCAAGAAGAGCAAGGTGACATGCCTCAATGACTATCGACCTGTGGTACTAACGCCTGTGGTGATGAAGTGCTTCGAGAGGTTGATCATGGCGCAAATCAACTCCTACCTCGACAAAAACCTGGACCCACTGCAGTTTGCTTACCGCCACAACAGATCAACGGTGGACGCGATTTCGCTGGCCCTCCACTCTGCTCTGGACCACTTGGACAACAAAAACTCATATGTCAGGCTGTTATTCATTGACTACAGCTCGGCATTTAACACAATCATCCCCTCCAAGCTGGTTACCAAACTCGCAGAACTGGGTCTTTGCGCATCCCTCTACCAATGGATCCTCGACATCCTCATTCACAGACCACAGTCTGTTCGTATTGGTGGAAATGTGTCAGACTCGATAACAATCAGCATGGGAGCACCTCAAGGCTGCGTGCTCAGCCCCCTGCTGTACTCACTCTATACTCATGACTGCGTAGCCGGTCATAGTGCGAACTCCATCATCAAGTTCGCTGATGACACCACTGTTGTGGGACGTATCACTGATGGGGATGAGTCAGAGTATACAAGAGAGATCGAGCAACTGTCCATATGGTGCCAGCACAATAACCTGGCCCTCAACACCAGCAAAACCAAGGAACTGATTGTAGACTTTGGAAGGAGTAGGGTGGGGACCCACAGTCCTGTTTATATCAACAGATCGATGGTTGAAAGGGGCAAGAGCTTCAAATTCCTGGGCGTGCACATCTGTGAAGATCTTTCCTGGTCCGAGAACACAGATGCAATTATCAAGAAAGCTCATCAGTGCCTCTACTTCCTGAGAAGATTACAGAGAGTTGGTCTGTCAAGGAGGACTCTCTCTAACTTCTACAGGTGCACAGTAGAGAGCTTGCTGACCCGTTGCATTGTGCTTGGTTCAGCAACTTGAGTGCCCTGGAGAGGAAAAGACTACAAAAAGTAGTAAACACTGCCCAGTCCATCATCTGACCTCCCTTCCAGCGAGCGGATCTACCACAGTCGCTGCCTCAAAAAGACTGGCAGCATCATCAAGGATCCACACCATCCTGGCCACACATCTCCCTGCTACCTTCGGATAGAAGGTACAGGTGCCTGAGGACTGCAACGACACGGTTCAGGAATAGCTACTTCCCCACAGCAATCAGGCTATTAAACTTGGCTCAGACAAAACTCTGAACATTAATATCCCTCCATCTGTTATTTGCACTTTATTAATTTATTAATTCATGGGTGTATTTACGTATATAATTGTAGTCAATGCCTACTATGTTCTGTTGTGCTAAGCAAAGAAAGAATTTCATTGTCCTGTCAGGGACACATGACAATAAACTCTTTTGACTTGACTTTGACTAATCCTGAGAAATCTATTCCGGCAATAGTAGCACTACGTAATCAATTCAGTAGTTTGTCTGGTTATAAACTAAATCTTAGTAAGAGTGAGCTTTTTCCATTAAACTATCTCGTTTCGAATTATGGCAGTTTCCATTTAGATTTACTACCGAATGTTTTACTTATTAAGATTACTAAGAAACACAAGGATTTATTTAAAGCTAATTTTACGCCTTTAATTGACCATATCAAACAACAGTTTACTAAATGATCATTAATGTCCTTATCTTTAATAGGCCGAATCAATGCTATTAAAATGTTTACCTTACCTAAATGTTTGTAGTTATTTCAGATGATACCAATTTTTATTGCTAAATCTTTCTTTTAGTAATTTCTTATATTATTGACTCCAAAATATCTTCATATATATGGCAGAATAAAAATTCCAGACTAAGTCAAAAATACTTACAGAAATCAAAAAAAGACGGTGGTTTGGCACTGCCTAACCTTAGATTCTACTATTGGGCAGTTAATGTTTGTTATTTAACGTTTTGGATAAAAGATTTAATAAAAACCCAATGCCCAGGATGGATAAATCTTGAACATGATTCTATGCAAGGGCTATTCACTTGCTTCTATTCTAGGGGCCTCGTTACCTTTTACAATTACGAGATTGAATAAGTATACGCCTAATCCAATAATAAGACATACATTTCGAATATGGTTCCAATTTTGTAAGTTTTTTGGATTGAATGATTTTATATTATCGAGTCCTATCATATCTAATTTTCTCTTCCAACCTTCTAGTACTGATCAAGCCTTTCTGTTATGGAAGAGGAAGGGATTAGTAGCTTTTCCTGATTTGTTTTTGGATGGTTGTTTTATGTCTTTTCAACAACTCTCCAATAAATATAATTTACCTAACTCACACTTTTTTAGATATTTACAAATTAGACATTTTTTGAAGGCTACTCTACCCTTTTTTCCGTTACCACATCAAACCGAAATTTTGGTAACATTTATACATTTGAACGCATATCAGAAACGCTTAATAACAACTATTTATGAATTGATTTTGAATTTACAAATAGATACATTTGATAAAATTAAGAATGACTGGGAAAGAGAACTCCAAATTTCTCTATCTATAGCAAATAGTGGATAGGTATATGGACGGGAAGGGAATGGAGGGGTATGGTCTGAGTGCAGGTAGATGGGACTAGGGGAAAATGAATGGTCGGCACGGACTGGAAGGGCCGAGAAGGCCTGTTTCCGTGCTGTAATTGTTATATGGTTATATGGTTAAAATGGGAGAGGATTCTTCAATTAGTTAATACTTCCTCAATGTGTGAAGTGCAAGATAAGTTAGCTAGTTTTTATGGTCATATAAATCCTACCTGTGACAGATGTAACTCTGAAGTGGCCTCACTGACCCTTCTTTTTTTTCTTTTTCTTTTTTTGTTTTTTTGTACACATATTATTAACATATTTATAACAGTTTTCTGTTAAACATATTTACATATTTACATAGAGACCGGGAGGTCTATATTCAATGTGTATTTTGACACTGGACTCATATTTAGGCTATTTGTGTTATTAATGTAATCCTGATCCCTATGTATCAATATCATTGTTATGTTTATCGTTATTCTTTATTTTTGTTGCTTTGTTTTTGTTTTTGAAAAAAAATCTAATAAAAAGATTTTAAAAGAAAGAACGGGGTCCACAAATCCTTGATGAATGTCTGAACCGACATCCCAATACAAATAAACTAATATCTTATATTTATAATACCCTTTTAGATACTGGCATTCCGTCATCAGAGTCATATAGACGAGCATGGGAGGATGAACTGACTCAACCCCTAATGAAAGACACATGGGATGAAAGTTTACAATATATACATCATTGCTCGTTAAACATTAGACATTCCTTAATACAATTTAAAATATTACATAGATTACACTATTCGAAGACAAAATTAAACAGGATCTTCCCAAGTATTTCCTCTCGCTGTGGTAAATGGCAATTTCAAGAAGCCAACTCACACTTTGTAACTTGTATAAAAATGCAAAATTTTTGGATGGACATTTTTAAAATTATCTCTAAAGTTATTGATAATCAACTGGACCCAGATCCAAAATTAATAATATTAGGATTATCAGAACGTAGCACAAACTTTACGATAAGCCAGAGACACTTTCTTGATTACAGTTTAATAACTGCAAAAAAATTAATACTTAAATTTTGGAAAAAAACAGCAACCTCCACAATTAAAATGTGGATTACGGAAATGACCGAGACCTTACATTTGGAAAAAATAAGATTTGTCCTAATTGACAAACCAGAACTATTTTTTAAAATATGGTCTCCATTTATTGAATTTTTAAAAAGTAAACTCAAAATGAAAGTCAAAACTTGAGTTTAAGGTTAGATGAACAACTGTACTCAACATCTCCCAGATCTATCTCCACAATCTTTATCTTTATATGTGTCATCTCCTTTCTTTCTTGCTTTCTTTCTTTCTATTAGTTTATAGTTTCTCTTATCTCTTTCTTTCTTAATTTCTTTTCTTTAAAAAAAACTTTAAAAATTGAAGCGATGTAAGAACTCTGTAACCAATTTGTCGTTCATTTCTATTTGTGCATATGCTTTTAATAAACTTTTTTTTTAAAGGACTAAAGCCTGGGGCAGCAAGGAAATCCAAAGGCCACTCAATGTGGCGTGCACTGGCCCTGCCTGAGGAAGTTACTGAACAAATGGGCATTGGAAGCACCATGAAGTGTTCCACAGGGTGGCACGGTGGCCCAGCTATTGCCTTACAGCGCCTGAGACCCGGGCTTGATCCTGACTGCTAATGCTTGTCTGCACAGAGTTTGTACATTCTCCCTGTGACCTGTGTGGGTTTTCTCTGAGATTTTTGGTTTCCTCCAAAACTTCAAAGACGTACAGGTTTGTAGGTTAATTGGTTTGGTAGAAATGTAAAATAGTCCACAGTGTGTGTACGATAGTGTTAGTGCGTGGGGATCGCTGGTCAGTGTGGACTCAGTGGGCCGAAGGGCCTGTTCCCACGTTGTATCTATAAATTAAACTAATAACACTTGCAGAGTAAGATTGCTGACTGCAGCTCCCACCCTGTCTATTGCAAGGATCCCATACCTTAAGCCCCTGTCCCACAGGCTATTTTTTCAGCGACTACAGGCGACGAGGCTGTCGCCACATGGTCGCGGGGTGGCACCTGTATGGTCGTGAGTAGCCTCCTCAAGTCACCTAAAGAGTCGTAACGTTTTTATGGTCGCCATTTTGAAATTTTCACATCTTTTTGGCGACTGTGGGCTTGACGTAGCTTGTCTTCTCCTGTCGTAGGTGCTGACGTAGGTTGTCGCCAGGATGACGTAGGTTGTCGCCGGGTGATGACTTCGGTGAATTCCATTGGCGACATCAACCTACGTCAACTGGCGACAGGTACTGGCAACTGAATTGTGCGACGTTGTCTTCAGTTGTCGCCGACAGGGTCGCTGCTTGTCGTCACTTGTCACGGGTGGACGTAGGTTAACTTTGCTTGTTGCCTATGTGGTTCTTGGTTGTCATAAGTGTGGTCATAGGTGGACATCCTAATGGGTCACCGGTTGACGGTAGCTTGACGTCGACTAGGTGGTAGGTTGTCGTAGCTTGTCATAGACATTGTCATGGGGGGGGGGGGGGTTCAGTCGCCACTTTTTCGACGACCTGCCACGACTATGACAGTCGCCAAAAAAATCACCTAAGTGGGACAGGCCCTTGACTCTCAGTTTGCCTGTCTTCACTGCATCTGCTCCCAAGATGAGACCTTCCAATGAAGCAGCAATGTGAAACAAAAAGTCAGTGACTGCAAGATACTCTGTGAGGAAGGAATAGACTAAGAATTTGCAACCCAGCTCTTAATAAGTGGAGAGTTTATTTCAGATTATAACTGATGATTTCAGTTCGGAAAGGCTGTCACTTGGTATTGAGATTGAGCTAACCAAATCAAACCATCCCATGAAGCTGGAAGGTTGGCAATAGGAGATTTTGGAGGAGCTATCAGCTGAGCAGAAGCTTTCAGATCAGACTTTCCAACAAGGTGGTTTGGTAGAGGAACCAGGCAGTGCTTCATAGTTGGACGTTGAAATGAAGACTCCACACTTAGGAGAGTCAGTAAAGAAGAAAGAAAAACATTGAATAAGTTAAGATTCATTACTCACTGGAGACAGTGGGCACTGCAGAGTGACCCATGCAGCACTTGTTGCTTTCATCAATTTTACCACTAACTTCCACCCTGCTCTCAAATTCAACTGGACTATCTCTGACACCTCTCTCCTCTTTCTTGACCTCTCTGTCTCCACCTAAGAGGACAGCTTTTTGACTGACGTCTATATTAAACCCATAAACTCCAACAGTTATCTGGACTGCACCTCCTCCCACCCGGTCTTTTGCAAGGATGCCACCCCTGACTCTCAGTTTCTCTGTCTTCATCCACTCCCAAGATGAACCACCAGGGGCAGCGCACGATTGGCAGCCCCGCCAACAGTCTATGTGTCTCTTCATAATTTATAGTGTGTGTTAAAAGCCTGTGTAAATGTTCTCTGGTTTGTTTTATGTGGGGGGAGGGGTCGGGGGAAACTTTTTTTCCAATTTCTTATCTTGCCAGAGATGCGATTAATTTTTGGATCGCATCTCCGGGTGCTCTGCAGCCTACTATCGATGGAGTTGGAAGCCTCCTCTAACTCATTTGAGCTGAACCGCGGGGCGTGTACATAATATTGGAGCTGATCCCTTGCCTGGGATCTCTCCAACCGCGGCCTGCGGACTTTACCGTCGGGCTCGCAGTCTCGCACGAGGCCGAGTCGGGAAGCTCCAACGGCGAAGGGGCTCGACCAGCCCCAACACGGGGTTCAATCACCAGCATGGGGGAGCTGAGATCCCCCCCCCCGATGCAGGAGCTGATCGCTCCGATGCTGAGGGCCCAAACGCCACCGGCTACGGGAGTCAAGATCGTCCCGTCAACGGAAGGCTCGAGGCGCCCGACCACGAGAGAGCAACGAAGGGAAGAGATTTGAACTTTTTTTTCGCCTTCCATCACAGTGAGGAATGCGAAGGAGATGGATGTTTATGTTAAAATGTATTTTGTGTGTTTTCCGTTTTTATTTGTATGATCGACTTGGCAAATTAAATTCCTCGTTTGTTGCAAGACATACTTGGCTAATAAAGTATTGTGATTGTGATTCTACTCCAGGACGTCCAACATTTCCATGTTTTTTAGGAATCGTGGTTTCCCCCTGGTTGTTGCAGGGCGTTCCTTCACCCCCTCATGTCTACTCTGTGACCCGCAGTTCTGTTCTCGCTCCCCCATCCCCTGTCCCCCACAGACAAACAAGGATAGAGTTCTCCCGGTCCTCACCTTTCACCCCAGCAGCCTCCGCATCCAACACGTCATTCTCCAACATTACCACCACCTGCAACAGGATCCCTCCATCAGCCACACTTTCTTGTCCCTCCTCTCTCCACTTTCCACAGAGACCACTACCCCCACAACTCCTTGGTTCACTCATTTCTTCCCGCCCAACCTGCTTCCTCCCTGCAAGGGGACTTTCCCCTGCAAGCAAAATAAATGTAACCTCCATCCAGGGACGCAAGCAGCCCTTCCTGGTGAGACAGGGGTTCACCTGCACCTCTTCAAACTTTGTCCATTGCATTCAGGGTGCTCCGCATGTGGCCTTCTTTACATTGACGTGACCAGGCGTGGGTAGGTGACTGCCTCATTGAACACTTGCACTCAGTCTAACAAAGTCTACCGGATCTCCCATTTTAACTACTCTTCCCATTCCCATACTGACTTTTCTGTCCTCGACCTCCGATAATCGCCTGAGGGAGGCCACTTGCAAACTGGAGGAACAGCACCACCTCATGGTCCACTTGGGTAGCTTACAACCAGTGAATTCTCCAATTTTAAGTAACCTTCCCCCTTCCCTTTTTCAAGTGCCCCTCCCCACCCTCACCCATTCCTCCCACTATCCCACCCGAGTCACACTGCACCCATCACCTCCTTCATACTCTCATCTCCCATCCCTGAGTCCTATGCTTCCCTTTTATCACCCCTTTATTTATTTCCCTCCTTCTGGCGTTTCACTTCATTCCTCCTCTCCTCTTCCTATCTCACACCCTTTTGTCTCCTTTTCATATCTAGTCTTTTGCGCTTACTCCACCACTCACCTGTGCCCACCTGCCGCCTGCCAGGCTTTGTCCCACCCACCCTTTACTCACGATTGCAGCATCTGTAGTCTCCTGTGTCTGCACAAAAGTGTTTTTGTGGCTGAGTAACAGGCTGTTCAGCTTCTCATGTGTTGTATTTGCACAGTTGAAAGTGTCATGAGTCAAGTCAAGAGTGTTTTATTGTCATGTGTCCCAGATAGAACAATGACATTTGTTTCTTGCTGCAGCACAACAGAATATGTAAACATAGTACACTGTAAACAATATGGTAAAGGAGAGAGAAAATAAAGTTCAGTGTGTGTATATGCACATACGCACAAGTATGCATATATATATATATTACTAAAAGTCTGATCTTGACCGCTTTTGGCCCACTGTGCTGCGATTTCCAAGAGAATGCCGCCACCTACGGCCGTCATTCTTGGCCACCTCGCCCAGGGCCCCCCTCCGCCTTACTGGACCAGAGGATTTTTCCCATCGATGAGAAATGAGAGAGATATTAATATATTTTTTTAATTCCCCATTGTCTCTGTTCTCTCTGCTGCCCCCACTGGCATCAGGTGGGAGGTGGGAGGTGGGAGTGACTATAAAGCCCGGAAGTGTCGTGCCTAACTCAGTCTCTGCCAGACTCAGGAAGCGAGAGGGTCACGGCTCTCTGAGCTGTGGATTAACACTGAACGGATGTCTACTCCACGGATAGTCCCCTTGATGTGACTACTGCCAAATTGTTTACCGTTTTTTTAAGTTTGTGTTCACAAAATGAATTTTGGTTGTCAAGTGACTGCTTGGTGCCCAATTGTTTCCTTCACCTTTTTTTTTTAAGTTTGTGTTCACAAAATGAATTTTGGTTGTCAGGTGGCTGCTTGCTGCCCAATTGTTTGCCTTGCCTTTTTTTTAAAAGAGTTTGTGTTCACAAAATAAATTTTGGTTGTCAGATGGCTGCTTGCTGCCCTATTGTTTGCCTCGCCTTTTTTTTTTTAAGTTTGTGTTCACAAAATGGATTTTGGTTGTCAGGTGGCTGCAGCCCAATTGTTTGCCTCACTTTATTAAAGAGTTTGTGTTCACATAATGGATGTTGGTTGGCAGGTGGCTGCTTCCTGCCCAATTGTTTGCCTCACCTTCTTAAAAAGTTTGTGTTCACAAAATGGATTTTGGTTGTCAGGTGGCTGCTTGCAGCCCAATTGTTTGCCTCGCCTTTTAAAAAGGTGTGTGTTCACAAAATTAATTTTGGTTGTCAGGTGGCTGTGGCCCAATTGTTTGCCTCGCCTTTTTAAAAAGTTCGTGTTCACAAAATGGATTTTGGTTGTCAGGTTGCTGCAGCCCAATTTTTTTTGTATCGCCTTTTTAAAAAGTTTGTGTTCACAAAATGTATTTTGGTTGTCAGGTGGCTGCGGCCCAATTGTTTGCCTCGCCTTTTTTTAAAGTTTGTATTCGCAAAATGGATTTTGGTAGTCAGGTGGCTGCGGCCAAATTGTTTGCCTTGGCTTGGCTTTTAAAATCGTTGCAACAGTTGGCTTCCAGCCCAAGAATCCATTTGGCCCACAATGTCTATACTAACCCTCTGGAAACCAGTACCTTCGGCCCGCAACACCCATACTAGCGCAACAGAAAGCCCCCCCCCCCCCCCCCCCCCCCTCACTGGTGAGCAATATTGGAATTGGTGGAGAGGTGGAATTTTGCGTTGGCGACCAGCCTTCCCGTGTGATGCTGGGACCCAACGGGTCCCACTTAGCCTAGTATATATACATTCACAGAGTAGCGGCACCATAAACCCCCCCCCCCCCCCCCCCCAGAACCTGAGGAAGGCATAGCATGGTCGAGGGCAGCTCCTGCATGTGGGTCTGGAACACCCTGGGCATGGGTCGGGACGGAGGACTCCATGGCCGCAGTGATGCTCTGCATTGGCGATCCCGAGATACCGAGTGGTGCGAGGACACTGATGCAGAAGCCGCCGGATGGAAGGGGTCTGGGACACCCCTGGTGTGGGTCAGGACGGAGCTCTCCACGGGCGCAGTGACGCTCTGCGTGGGATATCCCGAGGTACCGATGGGTGCGAGGAGACCGATGCAGAAGCCGCCGGACGGAAGAGACATGGTCGCATCTCCTCGACCAGCTAAGGGAGAGTGTCCTGTGAAATACGGCCCCCAGCAACGATGAGGAGGAAAAAAACTAAATAAAATAAACAAACTCGTTTTTGAACCAAGCATGGAAATGCAGTGAACACAAAAATGAACAGTAAAAAGACAAATTACAGTGCAATCAGTGTCCAAAGTTCAAACTGTCCAGTGTTCATCGTGCAATATAGGAAAGCTGTGTTGCAGTGACAGCCTCCGGCCTGAATGAGGTGCTGTTGCCGGTAGTCAAGCTGCAGGAACTGCATCCGGCTGGAAGGTGGCGATGAGGCTGTACTGATGGCGTCCATCCAGGAGGTGGCACTGTGGAAGGCGGTGAGGCTGCAGTAACGGCAGCCGCTCTGACGGTGGTGCTGTTGCCGGTGGTCAGGGCGTAGGGATGGCATTCGGCCGGAAGGTGGCGCTGTGGACGGTAAGTTCGTGCTTCTCTTCCGGCCGGCTGATGCGGCGTTCACCAGCGATTCAAGACCGGTGAGGAGCAGAAGAGCGTCTTCGGCAGGCGGCCCAGGTAAGCCCGCCCTATCGGGTGGCTAGGCCCTGGGCAGTGGCTGGCAGGGCCAGGCGCGGAGCCGTGGCGAGGCCTGTTGCGGTGCTGGGTCTGCAGCGGTGAGGCCCGGTGCGGTGCAGGTGAGGTGAGGCCGGTGCCGGGCCTGGAGTGGTGTTCGCGGTGCGAGGCTGGGCCCGGGTCCATTGTCGGGAGCGAGAGAGCGGCAGGTACTCTCTCTCTGCTCCCAGGGCCGTCGGGCGTGTGCCAGCCTTGCTGTGGGCAGAAGGCTGCTATGCTCGCAGCTCCTGCAGCAGCTGGTGGGACTGCGGTGGCGGGTACAACCTCTCAGCTCCGGCGGTCGGCTCCGGGCAGGTCATGCGGGAAAGCTCGGCGGCCGTCACACAAGGCAGCCTGCCCCGTTGCTGGGAGCGGGAGAGCGGCATACCTCACTGCAGGGCCGGGTTGGCGGAAGCGTAGTTCTGCAGGGCTGGGCAGCCGGCTGCAGACATCCGGTCTCCCGAGGCTGCATGCTTCAGATGAGTACAAATTTCAATTCGGACAGTCTGGGGTCACCAATGTAGCGGCACCAAAAGTGGTGAATAAAGGTGAGACTTCAGGATGGTTCAAACTGTTGTTTATTCAGTGGTAAGTTGGCGCGCTAACCATATTACAATGTTGCTGTAGCTGAGCGAGGTTGTACTCTCGGGCTCAGCTACCTGTTGACTCCTCTAGGTCTCGAGGTGAGAGACCTTATGTACCAGGACACTCCCTCTAGCCCATGACATCACGTGCCCGCCCTCGTATCTCCTGACGAGGGTTCGAGCATAAGTGGCCCATGTTTAGGCTGCCACAACAGCATATATATATATATATATATATATATATATATACACACACACACACATACTCAAAAACAAACAATAATAATAACACTAATAATACTAATAATAATAATAATAATAATAATAACAATAATAAGTCTATTGTAGAAATTATAGTTTGGATAAGGACAAATTACAGTGATTTCAACAACCTGTCCACTGCTCCCAATAAGCATGTGAAACCCGCCTCACACACGAAAGGGCAAGCAGCACTGAAAACGTTTTGAAATACGTGATTTAGCTCTCGATGAACAGCAGAATGTCCATACCACACAACCATCATAAAAATGCCAAAAGAAAACAACAATTTTAAAAAGGCTTTCAGCTGAAACTTGCAAAATTAGTATTTTTCCCTAACATTTTTTCCCCCAATTTTGAACGTTGGTAGAGTAAACCCTCGCAGTAACGGACTTCTTTATAATGGATTTTAATGGGTTAGAGCGGACTGAATCCATTGTAGATGGAGTTTGGTGATTCATGGAATGGCCACCAGGTGGATAGAATGATTCTTAGTTCAGAATCAAAATGCTGGAGTAACTCAGCAGGACAGGCAGCATCTCTGGAGAGAAGGAATGGGTGACGTTTCAGGTTGAGACCCTTCTTAGTCAGTTTAGTTTTGGAGATTCAGATATAGTTCTGTACATTAATGTTGCTTCTACCGTCCTTACCACTGTACTAATAAAATTGGAGAATTATCTGTTTGAATAGTATTTTGGAACCATTGTAGCTTTGTTTAATTTAGAGATACAGCGTGCCTCTGGCGCTGGATGGTAGCAACTCTACAGTGGCGCCGTCCCAAGGAATTGTGTGTTTTGTGTCCTTTATTGTTTATTATGTAGTGTATATTTATTGGCTGTTTATCCATTGGTACTGTACATACAGTCAGTAATAGCAGGCAATCGGTAATTACGGACGCCACACCCCCCCCCCCCCCCCCCCCACCCACCCCCGTATGGTCCGTTACATCATGGATTTATGTACTTGTTTTATAAATATCCCCTATCCAAATAGACACCAAATGCTGGAGTAACAGCGCGACAGGCAGAATCTCTGGAGAGAAGGAATGAGAAACGTTTCGGGTTGAGACCCTTCTTCAGACTGACTGAAAGGTCTTGATCCAAAATGTCACCTATTCCTTCTCTCCAAGAGATTCTGCCTGTCGCGCTGAGTTACTCCAGCGCTTTGTGTCTATCTTGGGTGTAAACCAGCGTCTGCGGTTCCTTCCAACACATTTTGACTCCTATGCAAATAATTATTTGAACTTCCACTTATTCTCCAACAATATTACCTGCACATATTGTATCCACTAGATGGAGATTTCTCTCTCTAGACTACATTGCATGATATAGTAACAATGGGAAGCATGCCTCAGGCTACTCCAACCAGGTGGAACTCTCAATCAAGATATAAGCTGTTATAATTATGATTTACATACAAATACATGAGATCATCCTGTGGATAGGGACTGTGAACTCCAACAGTGACTGCTGACAAAATGTGTAGGAAGGATCTGCAGATGCTGCTTTACACCAATGATAGACACAAAATCTTGGAGTAAATTAGTGGGACAGGCAGCATCTACGGAGAGAAGGAATGGGTGACGTTTCGGGTTGAAACCCTTCTTCAGACATCTGGACCTGAAACGTCACCCATTCCTTCTAGCCAGAGATCTGCCTGTCCCGCTGAGTTACTGCAGCATTTTGTGTCTATCCATAGTGGCTGCTGGCAGTTGTTTGGCCATAACATTCGCTTAGGAAGGAGCTGCAGATGCTGGTTTGCAGATTTTGATCCTGATTTCATAATGATCCAGCTTACTAAAAATTTATATATGAGTTTCTATATATTGACTGTTCCTTAAAAGCCACTTAACTACAAGATCAACAATTAATCCTTTGGCATTACATAATACAATACAGATTACATATTCAGTTTTTGTTTTCTCAACACTCTGATCTAAAAATACATGAATTTATCCTCCGGGCTATATGCCTGTATATACATTAAGAGCTGTAAAGCTCTTCGTGAAATATGAGCATGTTACCATAACGCTTCAATTAGTTTTGGATTGCAAGGAATCAAGGATTAGGGATGGCCATAAGGAATGGGTGAGTGGTGGGATATAGCGTTGGGGAATGGGTTGCGTTGGGGGACCAGGCCTCCTGTGTGACAGGGTTGGTCTGGTTACTGATAAATGCAGGCAATATATTTAAACTGAGGAAATATTAGCAGGGGAAGACCCACTAACCCCTTGAGCCATTCAGTGACATCAAGGCTGAACTGATCTTTACCTTTCACTTCACGTTTCCACAGTCTTCCTAATCCTTGATTCTTGACAGTGCAAAACTCAATGAAGCATTGTGGTGACATGCTCAAATTTCACTGATTCATAGAGGCGGTTTTTGGATGTAAGCTGCATATTTGTCTAGCTCCAAGCAGCGTGTGTGTGACCAGCTGAACTGAAGTTATAGTAGTCTGTAAGTAGTTATGGGAAAGGCCAGAGCTGGTGCACAAGTTACAGTTCTCGATTGGGACAAGGAGAATTTTGATTGTATTGGAAAGGAACATTAAATGTTGATTTGAGTAGGTAGTTTGTGGGCTATGGGACATCCAAAAAATTGAAGGTTTTTTTAAAGTGGGTTACGAAGAGTTTATGAACTGCAAGTTGCTGCTGATTTAAATGAATTATACTTAATTTTCACATGTACTTGGTACAGGGAAATTCTTTGTTTTGTATACAATACACAAGTATGCAAAGAATCACCACGTATAAGGCACCGACAAAGTTACAAAAGTATTGAATTAACTAGTTTAGTTAGTTTTATTTATTGTCACGCGTACCAAGGTACAGTGAAAAGCTTTTGTTGCGTGCTAACCAGTCAGCAGAAAGACAATATGATTACAACCGATCCATTTGCAGTGTGTAGATACATGATAAGGGAATAACGTTTAGTGCAAGGTAAAGCCAGCAAAGTCCAATCAAGGATAGTCTGAGGGTCACCAAAGAGGTAGATAGTAGTTCAGCGCTGCTCTCTGGTTGCGATGGGATGATTCAGTTGCCTGATAACAGCTGGGAAGAAACTGTCCCTGAATCTGGAGGTGTGCGTTTTCACACTTCTGTACCTTTTGCCTGATGGGAGAGGGGAGTAGAGGGAGAGGCCAGGGTGCGACTCGTCCTTGATTGTGCTGCTGGCCTTGCCGAGACAGCGTGAGGTATAAATGGAGTCAATAGAAGAGAGGTAGGTTTGCGTGATGGTCTGGGCTGCGTCCACAATTCGCTGCAATTTCTTGGGGTCTTGGATGGAGCTGCTGCCAAACCAAGCTGTGGTGCATCCTGATAAAATGTTTTCTAGTCTCTCTTCGTTCTCCTCTCCCCCCCCCCCCCCCCCCCCCCAAACCCTTTGTTCTCTCGGTCCCTCCCCCATATCGGGTCAGTGGTCCCACCATGCCGGGTCATCCTTCGTTCTTGGCAGTGCGTCCTTGGCTGACTGCCGGCACTCACACAGGGCAAAGGCTCTCTGACGGTCCTTCACTCTCCCCGACGTCCCCCTCCCCCCCTCACTCCCAGACATCAATCCTCACTCGCTAGAGTGAAGTGCAAGGCTGATAGGAGGAGGGAACCCTGGATGACATAAGATGTTGAGGCTCTGTCAGAACAGAGGAGGATGGAAGGCATGGATCAGGTGCAGCCAGTTGGGATCAAGTAAATCCCTGGAGGAGTATAGCAGACGCAGAGGCATACTTAAGACAGAAAACGTGAATAAAAGGGGTGTTGGTAGTGGAGGGGTAATGAGATGGATTTGGCAGAAAAGATCGAGAAGCTGAAGACAAAATGCTGCAGCTGCATGATGTGGGAACTGGTGGACCCTTTGATGAATCCTGGTGGCCGCATCTGCAGCAAATGCTGGTTGATTGAGGAACTCAGGCTCAAAGTTGATGACCTGGAATCTGAGCATCAAACTCAGCGGCACATCATGGACGGGGAGAATTACATGGACGCTGTGTTTCTAGAGGTCGGTGTAACTGCTCCAACGGGATCCATGGTCATGAGGAGGGTGTGACTGCTGGTGAGGCAGGCGGGGGAACAGAGGAGAGGACCGTGTTAGAGGAGCCTCGGCTCTTGAGCTTGTCAGGCGAGTCTGAGATTCTTGCCCCCTGTGCAGACGGGTGTGGGGGCTGTAGGAAGGATGAGCAACCTGACCAGGGCACCGTGGTTCTGGGGACCATCCAACAGGGGAGAAGGAAGAAAACCTAGTTGTCATTGGGGACAATAGACACAGTTCTCTGTTGTGAGGATCGACAGTCCCGAAGGCTGTGTTGCCTGCCTGGTGCCCGGGTTCAGGACATCACGCCTGACCTGCAGAGGAACTTTGTGTGGGAGGTGAAAGATCCAGTAGGCGTGGTCCATGTGGGTACCAATGACGTAGGTAGAACGATAGGGACATTTGAACAGCTGGGCACCAAGTTCAAAAGCAGAACCAAAGAGATAATCATCTCTGGATTGCCACATGAACCACATGCAAATTGGCAGAGGGTTGAGAAGATTAAAAAGTTGAGTGCGTGGTTCAAATATTTGATGTGGAAGAAGTGGGTTTGAACTTGTGGGACGCTGGCACCAGTATTGGGGAAAGAAGGAGCTGTTCCATAGGGGTGAACTCCACTTGCACCCGGCTTGGACCAGGTTCCTGGCAAACCGTATAACCAGGGCTGTAGATAGAGGTTTAATCTAAATAGTGGGGGGAGGGAGTCACCAAATTGTAAATGTACGGATGAAGTTAAAGGGAAGGAGAATGCAGGAGAGATTACGGAAGTTGGCAGAAGTAAAAGGATGGAAAGATTAAGAAGGGATAAGAGAGGAAGGTCAGTAAAATCAGGACCGATGAGAGAAGATGGGTGGTGAATACTGAATTAAAGGTGTTATATTTCAATGCATTTGGTATACAGAACAAAGTAAGTGAGCTTTTAGCACAGTTAGAAATTGGTAGCTATGACACTATGGGAATTACAGAGACATGGCTGAGAGAGGATCGGAGCTGGGAGCTGAATATTCAAGGTTACGCATCCTATCAGAAAGAGATAGGTGGGCAGAGTTAGCTCTTCTGGTGAGGAATTCAGTCCTTAGCAAGAAGTGACAGGAGATCAGAAGATGTCAAATCCTTGTGGGCAGAGCTAAAAAACTGCAAGGGTACAAAGACTCTGATGGGAGTTACTTGCAGGTCCTGAAAGTAGCCAGGAAGTAGGGACCAAATTACAACAGGAGATACAATGGAGGTACAAAGACGATGGAGGTCATGGAGGATTTCAATATGCAGGTGGACTGGGAAAATTGGATCCCAAGAGGGAATTTATGGAGTGCCTATGAGATGGTTTCTTAGTTGAGCCTACCAGGGAAAAGGTAATTCTAGATTTGGTTTTGTGTAATGAACTCCTTCTGGGAGCTTAATGCAAAGGAACCACTAGGAGGGAGTGACCATAATGTGATAAAATTCAATCAGCAACTTGAAAGGGAGACGATGAAATTGGATGTGTCGGTATTACAGCTGAGCAAAGGGGACTACAGAGGCATGAAGGAGGAGCTGGCTAAAGTTGATTGGAAAGGGACCCTAGCAGGAATGACTGTGGAATAGCAATGACAGGAATTTCTGGGAACAATTCAGATGACGCAAGACTTTTCATTCCAAAGAGGAAAAAAGATTCTGACGGATTCTGACCATGGCTGACAGAGAAAGTGAAAGACAACATAAAACTAAAAGAGATGGAGAAAAACATTGCAAAGATTAGTGGGAAGCCAGAGGATTGGGAGGCTTTAAAAAAACACCAGAAGGTAACTAAAAAGGCAACACAGGGAGAAAAGATGAAATATGAAAGTAAGCTAGCCAATGTTATAAAAGATAGCAAATGTTTGTTCAGACATATAAAGAGTAGGAAAGTGGCAAAGGTGGACGTTGGACCGCTGGAGAATGTTGCAGGAGAAGTGATAATGGAGAATAAAAGAAAGGCAGAGGAATTGAATAACCTTTTTGTATCAGTCTTCACAGAGGAAGACACCAGCAACGTGCCTGAAATTCAAGAGAGTCAGGGGTGGAAGTTAGTGGAGTAGCAATCACTGAAGAGAAGGTGCTTGGGAAGCTGAAAGGTCTGAAGGTGGATAAGTCACCAGGACCAGTTAGACTGAACCCCAGGGTTCTGAAAGAGGTGGCTGTAGAGATTGTGGAGGCATTGTGATCTTTCAAGAATTGGGGTGCATCCAGACGATTGGAAAAATGCAAATATTCCACTGTTCAAGAAGGCAGTGAAACAGAAGAGTGGAAACTATTGGCCAGTTAGCCTGATTTCAGTGGTTGGTAAGAATTTAGTCCATTATAAAGGATGCTTCTGAGTACTTAGAAGCACACGATAAAATGGGCCCCAGTCAGCATGGTTTTGTGAAATGGAGATTTTGCCTGACGAATCTGTTGGATTTCTTTGAGGAATCAGAATGAGAATCACACTTTATTCGCCAAGTATGTTTTGCAACATACGAGGAATTTCATTGACCAGGTCAGTCATACAATTAAAAGTAACAGATGACTCAAAAACCCATTTTAACATAAACATCTACCACAGTGACTCCTACACATTCCTCACTGTGATGGAAGGCGAAATAAAGTTCAAGTCTCTTCCTTTTGTTCTTCCTCGGTCGTGGGCCTCGAGCCCCCGTTGAGGGGATGATCTTGACTCCCGTAGCCGGTGGCGTTTGAGCCCTCCACATCGAGGCGATCAGTTCCCACATCGGGGGGATATCACCTCCCCCATGCCGGGGCTTGTCGAACCTTCCGTGACGTTTGAGCTCCCGACTAGCCTCTCCAGAGACTGCGAGCCCTTGATGGCAAGGTATAGCAGGAAAGATAAAGAGGAGGCAGTGGATGTGTTTTATCTGGATTTCAGAAGGCTTTCTGGCCAAGTATGCAGATTAAATGAAGATAGGTGAAGGGGCAGATAGTGTAGAGAAACCAGGGTCTCTGCAGAAAGACTTCGACAGGTTGGGAAACTGGGCTGAGAAGTGGCTGATGAAATACAGCTTTGCAAAGTGTGGAGTCAGACATTTTGGTAATAGGAATAAAGGTGTAGACTATTTTCTAAATGGGGAATTCAGAAATTGGAGATGCAAAGGGACTTGGGGGGGCTGGTGCAGAATTCCCAAAACGTTAATTTGCAAGTCGAATCGGTGGTAAGGAAGGGGCATGCAAGAGGGAAATTTTGAGAGGGCTAGAATACATAAATCGGGATGTAATGCACTTTATAAGGCACTGGTCAGACCCCATTTGGAGTATTGTGAGCAGTTTTGGACGCCATATCCGAGGAAGGGTGTGCTGGCATTGCAGAGCAGTTTTACGAGAGTGATCCCAGGAATGATTAGGAAGCATGTAAGGGATTACGGGGAGAAGGCAGGGGAATGGGGTTGAGTGGGAAAGATAGAATGGCGGAGTAGACTTGATGGGCTGAATGGTATAATTCTAGAACTTATAAACCAAGATTAAGGAGAATCCAAAGGGATTTTATGTATATTGCGGGAAAAGGAGTAATTAGGGAGAGGATTGTACCTTCAAGGACCAAAGAGGACATCTATGTATGGATGGAGCTACAGGAGATTAACAAGGTCCTCAGTAAGCCTAAAGGGCCTGTCCCACTTTCACAACCGAATTCACAACCTTTTTTACTCGTGGACATTTTTTATCATGCTAGAAAAACGCCCCGACCTACTTGATGCCACGAGTTCCTAAGACTAGCATCACGGCTTGCTACGACCTACCAACGAACTCGTGACGATCATGCTGCGAGTATGAGTCAAGGGCAAACTCGGCAGAGGTCGCGAATTAGGTCGTGATAGTGGGACAGGCCCTTAACATCTGTGCTTGATAAGGTACTCGAGTTGATTCTGAAGGATGAAAGACAGGAACAGTCAGCATTATTTTGTATGCGGGAGATCATGTCACATGAATATGACAGATTTTTTTTAAAGAACTAAGGCGATCGATGAAGGCAAGGTGATAGACATAGTCTATGCCGACTTCAGCAAGGCCTTAGATAAGGATTTGCATCATAGACTGCTCTAGGGGATTCAATCCTAAGGGATCCAGTGAGATCCAGCTAATTTGATACATAAGAGACAAAAAAGCTGGAGTAACTCAGCGGGACTGGCTTCATCTCTGGAGAGGAGTGCGTGACATTTCGGGTCGAGACCCTGCTGAAACATCACCCATTCATTCTGTCCAGATATACTGCCTGTCCCACTGAGTTACTCCAGCTTTTTGTGTCTATCTTCGGTTTAAACCAGCATCTGCAGTTCCTTCCTACATAATTTGATCCATAATTGGCTTGATGGTAGGAAGCAGAGGGTGATGGTAGAAGGTTGTTTTTGAACACTTTAAACTGTGACAGGTGGTGTGCCTCAGGGACACATTTGAAGCTGGTTTACTGAAATGAAATGTGAATTCCCATGAAAGTGTTTTCTCCCTTCCTTTTGTGTGTGCATAATAAATGATTTTGACACCAGACATGTTTAGTTTGCAATATTTGTTTGTAGTAATTTCAGACCAACAGTTGGCATTTTGACAAAGAACAGGACGGTCCTGTCCAGGAGCTTCTCTAATCCCAGGTCTGTTCTACCGAGTTACACGTCACAATTTAGCTGAACATTTAATTAGACTGCTCCAACCAGTGCCACAACGCCATCTGCTAACAACACACACACACACACTGTTCCCCAGGTACTGTTCCCCACCAGTTTGCTGTGAGGTAGTCGCACAGGGATTATGAAGGCTTCTATCAAGATTTCAAATCTTTGCATCAGGAAACCAGAAAACATTAAATGTTTGGTGATAATTCAGTGATTGACTAGTTTGGTGCCTATTGTTGGGCAGCATTAAGAAGAATATGAGACTGCCCTGAGCAAAGGGGACAATCGGGCAGATGATGATTGCCACAGCACAGTGGTTATCTTTGAAATTCTTATTTTAGGCTTTGTAAACCATTGAAAACTATGGTTCCATCTCGAATTTAGAATTTGTGTAATTAACTGTGTTTGATCTGAACCTTAAGCAAATTATATTTATTTAAAACCCAGAGAGTTGTGAATCTGTGGAATTCTCTGCCACAGAAGGCAGTGGAGGCCAATTCACTGGATGTTTTCAAGGAGAGTTAGATATAGCTCTTAGCAGTCACGGTGGCATAGCGGTAGAGTTGCTGCCTTACAGCGAATGCAGCGCCGGAGACCCGGGTTTGATCCCGACTACGGGTGCTGCCTGCACGGAGTTTGTACGTTCTCCCCGTGACCGCATGGGTTTTAGAAACATAGAAAAATAGGTGCAGGAGTAGGCCATTTGGCCCTTCGAGCCTGCACCGCCATTCAATGGGATCATGGCTGATCATCCAACTCAGTATCCCGTACCTGCCTACTCTCCATACCCCCTGATCCCTTTAGCCACAAGTGCCACATCTAACGCCCTCTTAAATATAGCCAATGAACTGGCCTCAACTACCCTCTGTGGCAAAGAATTCCAGAGACTCACCACTCTCTGTGTAAAGAATGTTTTCTTCATCTCGGTCCTAAAGGAATTCCCCCTTATCCTTAGACTGTGACTCCTTGTTCTGGACTCCCCCAACATCGGGAACAATCTTCCAGCATCTAGCTTGTCCAACCCCTTAAGAATTTTGTAAGTACTTTTCTCCGATTTCAAGAAGATTTTCTCCGAGATCTTCGGTTTCCTCCCACACTCCAAAGACGTACAGGTTTGTAGGTTAATTGGCTTGGTAAATGTAAAAATTGTCCCTGGTGGGTGTAGGATAGTGTTAAAGTGTGGGGATCGCTGGTCGGTGCGGACCCGGTGGGCCGAAGGGCCCGTTTCTGTATCTCTAAACGAAACTAAACTAAACCTAGCGCTAACAGAATCAAGGGAGAAAGCAGGGATGGGGTCCTGATTTTGAATGATCAACTTAAATTAATTCATATTGAATGGCGGTATTGGCTCGAAGGGCCAAATGGCCTACTCCTGCACCTATTATCTATGTTTCTAAAAGTTCACAAAAATGTAAAAGTGTGAGGGGTCCAAATGAGAACATTGCTGTCTGCGGTGTGCAGACAGAGCTGATCTTGCAGCCATTATGGAATATACACAACTGTCATTGAGTTGATGAGCATGGACTAGGTTGTGTGGTGATCACATAATCCACTCCCCCAGACCATCTCCCAGGCAGCAAGGTGAAAACTTTCCTTGCTTCACTGAAAGCAATTGATGGCTGACCTACAAAAGCACATTCCAGTCCACAAGGCCCAAAAGAATAATTAATAGCAAATACCAAAAAATATTAATGATTAACTGAAAACAAATAGTGAACAGCCAGCAAGGTTTACTTATTTCTTTACTCTTTGAAAAGAGCTATCTCTTGACAATGATAAATCATTTCCCCTTGCATACAATAAGCCATGTTGCTAACTGACTGTTCAACAAATGCTTGAAGGATCAGTAGGTGTAACTGTCGCTTAGGCCCAGTGTACTTTCAACATGATGATCTCAGCAGAATCAGCCCACACTAATAATGGCTTGGTGCTGTATCATCTTAATGCTAAAAGGGCTTGGTGCTGTGTCATGGAGCAAATTCCACATAGAAAGCATAGAAACAAAGGTAAAGCAATGATCGTGTAAAAAAGCTGGAGTGACTCAGCGGGTCAGACGGCATCTCTGGGGAAAAGGAATAGGTGACGTTTTGGGTCAAGAAGGGTCTCAACCCGAAATGTCACTTATTCCTTTTCTCCAGAGATGCTGCCTGACCCGCTGAGTTACTCCTGCATTTTGTGTCTATCTTCAGTTTAAACCAGCTTCTGCTGTTCATTCCTGCACAAAATCCATTTAAAGTTAAGCCCCTGTCCCGCTCTATGAGGTAATTCACGAGTTCGCCCGAGTTTTCCCCTGATTCGGATTCGGAGAATGTCCGTAGTGGGTCGTTGGGAGTTTGTGGATGTCTCGTAGCGGCTCGTAATGCTAACGGTTGGTACTCGGGGAAATCCGGTAACTCGTGACTTTTTTTCATCCCTGTAAAAAAATGTCCACGAGTAAAAAAATACTCGTGATGAAAACAAATGGTTACTTTTTACTGGTAGTTAACCATTAAGAGCCACTACGGACTCCTATGGACCCGCTACGGGCATTCTCCGAGTTTGAATCAGGGGGAAACTCGGAACTCGTGAATTACCTCGTATAGTGGGACAGGGGCTTTACTTTTAAGTCAAAGTTCAGCATTTTGCAATGCTTAGCGAAAAAGTATTATTTATAGTTTAATTATTTTTTCTTGTACAAGTAATTCGGTCCATTTACCCACTATCACTCTCACTCCCCACCCCACCCCACTAATGAGTATGCTTTAGTCACCAACACACTATGTTTCTCAATTCATTATGACACTCCACACCCCTTTACCTGTTTTAAAACCAATCTTCAAATTTGATTGTAATGGGTCTGTCCCACTTAGGCGATTTTTCAGGAGACTGCCAGCGACTGTCAAGTTGCCGGGAACTGGAACGCCGACTGTCAGAGTGGAACAAACACACACACACACCGCAAAGGTGGGGGGCCAGGGCAAGCAGGGAGTGGGGGGGGGGGGGGAGAGAAGGAGTGGAGACAACTTTTAAGAAGCCAGACAACTTTAAATAAGCCATAGATACACAGCTGTGAAGTCCGGCATTTAACATTACCGGTCGGGCATCCTTAGTTCTGAAAACTCCTGCTTGCGGTTTTGTTCCCCAACGAGCCAATGAAAATGACTGGTCAGCAAAGGCAATTAACTAAGACTACCTACGACTATCTTGACTACCTACAACTACATGGTGACCCCACTACAACTGCACCTACAACTACAGGATTATCGATTTTCTCCATGGTGACCAATTTTAGGCGCAGAAAATTTGAGGCAGCGACCGTGTGGCGAGCGCAGTCTCCTGCTACCGCCTAAAAAGTCGTCCAAGTGGGACAGGCCCATTAGATAAAGCTTCAGGTCACTTCTCCGTTTACATCTGTTATACACATGGCTTCGACTGCCCCCCTGATGACACATCCATGAATTAATACATTAGAAGCTGCTGTGGAAAGATAACCAGCTGTTGTTAATGCAAGAAAGCCCAATTCTCAAACATAAAACAAACTCTGGAGGAACTCAATGGGTCAGCAGCATCTGTGGAGGGAGACAGACAAGTGGCATTTCAGGTCGGGAACATGCTTCAAGACTGAGTAAGAGCCTTGAAGAATCTTGACCCAAAATACTGTCTGACTATTTCCCTCCACTGATGCTGCCTGACCCACTTAGTTTAGTTTAGAGATAAAGCATGGAAACAGGCCCTTTCGACCCACCGGGTCCGTGCTGACCAGCGATCCCCGCACATTTACACTATCCCACTAGGGACAACTTACATTTATACCAAGCCAATTAACCCACATACCTGCACGTCTTTGGAGTGTGGGAGGAAACCGAAGATCTCGGTGGAAAACCCACGCAACTCACGGGGAGAACATGCAAACTCTGTACAGACAGCACCCGTAGTCAGGATCGAACCCGGGTCTCCGGCGATGCATTCGCTGTAAGGCAGCAACTCTACCGCTGCGCCACCGTGCCGCCACTTGTTCAAGATTGCGGCGTCTGCAATCGATTCTATTTCCAATTCCTTTAAGGAAATTACCAATCCCATCTGCAAACTAAAGTCCAGGCCTACTATTTCTACCTTCCTAATGTCCACTCATTAGATACATAAGATAGACAAAAAAGCTGGAGATAGGTGGAGGGGCAGGTACTGCAGAGGAAGCAGGGAGTCCGCAGAAGGGCTTGGATAGTTTGGGAGAGTTTGGCAAAGAAGAGGCAGATGGAATGTAGCATAACAAGGTGTGCGGTCATGCACATTGGTAGTAGGAATAAATGCATAGACTATTTTCTAAATAGGGAGATAATTCAAAAATCAGATGTGCAAAGAGACTTAGGAGCGTTGGTGCAGGATTCCCAAAATGTTAATTTGCAGGTTGAATTGGTAGTAAGGAAGGCAAATGCAATGTAGGCATTCATTTCAAGAGGATTAGTAGAATATAAAAACAAGGATATAATGTTGAGGTTTCATATGGCACTGGCCATTTGAAGTATAGTGAGCAGTTTCAGGCTCAATATCTGAGGAGGGATGTGTTGGCATTGGACATAGTCCAGAGAATGTTTACAAGAAGGTAGACACAAAATGCTGGAATAACTCAGCGGGGCTGGCAGCATCTCAGGAGAGAAAGAAAAGGTAACATTTCAAATTTACACCATTCCACAAGAATGATCCCTGGGATGATTGGGTTTGATGAGCCTTTAATGGCTCTGGGCTTGTATTCACTGGAGTTTAAAAGGATTAATGATGGGGGGGGGGGGGTGGGGGTGGTCTCATTGAAAGCTGCCATATAATGAAAGGCCCAGATAGTGGGTGAGTCTAAGACCAGAGAACACAGCCTCAGAATAAAAGGATGTACCTTTTGAAAGGAGACAAGGAGGAATTTCTTCAGCCAGAGTGAATCCATGAAATTCATCCGTGGAGGCCAAGACTTTGGGTATATTTAAAGTGGGGATTAAAGGTTCTTGATGAGTAAGGGTGCCAAAGGTTACGTGGAGAAGGCAAAATAATGGGATTGCGAGGGAACGATAGAATAGACTCAATCTTTCAGATTGGCAGAATGGACTCAATGGTCTAATTCTGCTCCTGTGACTTGTAATTTGGAAAGGTCAGGAGAGCTTCAAGAAAATTCAAAGTTTAGGTACAGGAAGAAAGGCCATTACTGGAAACGTTCCTGCTTTGTAGATAAATAAAATGGGACAAAGTAAATACATCACACCCACATGAACAATGTGATTACACTAGAGCAAACTTTAATCACACTGTGTATTAATATAAGCATATTTACATAGTTTTCAATATCATGTTGTTGAGCAAGTCTATTTCAAGTTGTTGCTGGATAACATATCTATGCCTTAATATTTTACCATTATTTTCAATCCATGACTCAGATTTTATTTCTCCATAAGCAGGCAAAGCTCAGGTGCTATTCGGTTTAAGAAGTATTCAACTCTTGAAGCAACTTGTTCCTTCATCCCAGAATCGACCTTTATACTACTAAAGGGCCTGTCCCAGTTTCACGACCTAATTCATGACTTTTTTTACTCGCGGATATTTTTGATCATGCTAGAAAAAATGCCCCGACCTACTTGATGCCACGAGTATCTACGACTACCATCATGACCTACGACCTCGTAACAACCATGCTGTGAGTATGAGTCAAGGGCAAACTCGGCAGAGCTCCTGAATTAGGTTGTGAAAGTGGGACAGGCCCTTAAAGAGAAAGGTACTGAAATTATTTTTTCAGGCAGTCTCCAGTTTACAGCAGGATTCTGTAACCCAAGTTTGTAACCCAAAATGTTTGTATGTTTATAATAAGCAAAAACAGTGTGTGAGAAAGCATCACAGAAACCGCTGAGATGGCCTCTCTGATCCTGTAAGTGACCGAATGCGACTTCTTGTTCATCTAGCCCATCTCTGCTTGGCTTAACCCAGCCAGCCCCTGATTTTGAGGACTTGGAAGGGGGAGGGGAGGGGGGGTGGGGAAGAGAGAAGTTACAAGATGCCCCATTCCTTCCTGTCAGGTGATGCCTGCGGCATCTGACAAATTCACTTCCATCCATCCCAGCAAGTAACTGCCAAATGCTCACTTGTATGCACAAATTGTCCATAAGACAGTGTTCATAACCCAGGGAGGAAACAGTACGATAATAGAGGTCCCATCTAATTAGTTCAGTAGATCACCTCTTCTCTAAATGGACTGATCTCTATTTCACAGTATGTCACAGTCCTCATCAACAATCATACGGTCATGTAATAAGAGCAGAATCGGCATTCAGCCCATCAAGTCTACACCATTTGATCATGGCTGCTTTCCCTCCCACCTAACCCCATTCTCCTGCCTTCTGCTCATACCCCCTGACACCTACACTAATCAAGAATCTATCTATTTCTCCTTTAAAAATATTAATTGGCTTGGCCTCCACAGCCTTCTGTGGCCAAGAATTTCACAGATTCACCACCCTCATGATGAAAACATCATAATCAGAAATGCACATCACATCCGGCCATTACATGTTATTGGAATGGGCAAGATGAATGGTGATGGGGTTGGAGTAGGGGTGTTACAGGAGTTATTATTGTTTTCAGCAGCTAAAAATGACTATTCCTAGCAAATATTATTAAATTGAAAGACATTCTATGATTGTTTTCATGTTCAGATCTTCAAAATAACATTGTAAGATTCAAAAGAACAAATTATCGTTGATTCCTCTTGAAGATGTAGACGAAAAGTGCTGGGGTAACTCAGTGGGTCTGGAGAAAAGGAATGGGTAATGTTTAGGTTCCACCCCCTCACTTTCACTACCCAACTGATCCCAACTTTCAATGTCCTGCCTACCTGTTGGTCATTTCTTCCTTTTCCCCTTTTCTTCCACGCGATCATTGATAATAATGACAATATTCGATCAATTGTCGCAATAAAGAGATATAGGACTTCATGTGTATGAAAATAATATTAGTGTGGGAAAGAACTGCAGGAATGGGAGACTTTTTGGGTTGAGACCCTTCTTCAGACTAGTCAGGGGAAAGAGAAACGAGAGATATAGACACAGTGATGTAGAGAGATATAGAACAAATGAATGAAAGATTTGCAAAAAAGTAGCCGATACAGGAAACAGGCCATTGTTAGCTAGGTGATTACAGGAACCTGGTGCGACTTGGGTGGGGGAGGGATGGAGAAAGAGGGTTACTTGGAGTTAGGGAAAATCAATATTCATACCACTGGGTTGTAAGCTCTCTAAGCGAAATATGAGATGCTGTTCCTCCGCTTTGTGATTAGCCTCACTCTGACGTTGGAGGAGGCCTAGGACAGAATGGTCAGTGTGGGAATGGGAAGGGGTGTTAAAGTGTTTGGCAACAGGGAAATAAGGTAGGTCCAGGCACTCTGAGCGAAGGTGTTCAGCGAAACAATCGCCCAGTCTTCGTTTGGTCTCGCCAATGTATAAGAGTGCACATCTTGACCAACGGATACAGTAGATAGACACAAAAATCTGGAGTAACTCAGCGGGACAGGCAGCATCTCGGGAGAGAAGGAATGGGTGATGTTTTGGGTTGAGACCTTTCTTCATACAGTAGATGCTGGTTTATACTGAAGATATCGCAGTCGTTGCCTCAAAAAGGCTGGCAGTATCATCAAGGACCCACACCATCCTGGCCACACACTCATCTCACTGCTACCTTCAGTAGAAGCCTGAAGACTGCAACGACCAGGTTCAGGAATAGCTACTTCCCCACAGCCATCCGGCTATTAAACCTGGCTCGGACAAAACATTAATAACGCCGCAACTTATTTTTCTGGTAATTATAACCGGGTTATTTAATTCTGAAATCGTTAAACACTATTTGTTTGAAAGTGATATTAGACATTTCCCGTGACTCTCAGTCTGAAGAAGGGTCTCGATCTGAAACATCACCCATTCCTTCTCTCCAGAGATGCTGCCTGTCCCGCTGAGTTACTCCAGCATTTTTGTGTCTATAACCAGTGAAAGAAAGAAGATTCGACTTTACAAACGTTATAGAATCATAGAAAATAGGTGCAGGAGTAGGACATTTGGCCCTTCGAGCCTGCACCGCCATTCAATATGATCATGGCGGATCATCCAACTCAGTATCCCGTACCTGCCTTCTCACCATACCCTCTGATCCCTTTAGCCGCAAGGGCCCCATCTAACTCCCTCTTAAATATAGCCAATGAACTGGCCTCAACTACCTTCTGTCAGCGTTCTCCTCAGAACCACCGTGGCAGACTTGGTGACTGATGTAGGCACAAAATGCTGGGGTAGCTGAGCGGGACAGGCGGCATCTCTGGAGAGAAGGTACTTATAATAATAATAATAATAAACACTTTATTAATTCCCTTATTCAGGGGAAATTCAGATGTCGTTGCAGCACACTAATAAAACATACAACAGAGCATTAAAGAAATTTAACATTAAAACATAAAAACATCCCCCCACAATGGGGGAAGGCAGAAAGTCCTTCCACAAAGTTTTGGGTCGAGACGTGTGGACATAACGTTTGACGGAGTGACGGCTTCGATTATTTGTCTTTCTTTTTTTCTCTCTTTCTCTTTCACTTTCTTTCACTTTCTTTCTCTTTCTCTCTCTCCTTCTCTCTTTCTTGGTTACTTGGTCCTCCAAAATATTCCAACTGGAATTTAAACTGGGAGGGGGTTATTGGGAAGAAAGTGCCACTTTAAATTTAGTTGCATCTGGCTTTCTCTCTCTTTATTTCTCTTTCTTTATTTCTCTCTCTTTATCTCCCTCTCTATCTCTTTATCTCCCTCTCTCTCTTTATCTCCCTCTCTCTCTTTATCTCCCTCTCTATCTCTTTATCTCCCTCTCTCTCTTTATCTCCCTCTCTCTCTTTATCTCCCTCTCTATCTCTTTATCTCCCTCTCTCTCTTTATCTCCCTCTCTCTCTTTATCTCCCTCTCTCTCTCTTTATCTCCCTCTCTCTCTTTATCTCCCTCTCTATCTCTTTATCTCCCTCTCTCTCTTTATCTCCCTCTCTATCTCTTTATCTCCCTCTCTATCTCTTTATCTCCCTCTCTCTCTCTTTATCTCCCTCTCTAACTCTTTATCTCTCTCTCTCTCTCTTTATCTCCCTCTCTATCTCTTTATCTCTATCTCTTTATCTCCCTCTCTATCTCTTTATCTCCCTCTCTATCTCTTTATCTCCCTCTCTATCTCTTTATCTCCCTCTCTCTCTCTTTATCTCCCTCTCTATCTCTTTATCTCTCTCTCTCTCTCTTTATCTCCCTCTCTATCTCTTTATCTCTATCTCTTTATCTCCCTCTCTATCTCTTTATCTCCCTCTCTATCTCTTTATCTCCCTCTCTATCTCTTTATCTCCCTCTCTATCTCTTTATCTCCCTCTCTATCTCTTTATCTCCCTCTCTCTCTTTATCTCCCTCTCTCTCTTTATCTCCCTCTCTATCTCTTTATCTCCCTCTCTCTCTTTATCTCCCTCTCTCTCTTTATCTCCCTCTCTCTCTCTTTATCTCCCTCTCTCTCTTTATCTCCCTCTCTATCTCTTTATCTCCCTCTCTCTCTTTATCTCCCTCTCTATCTCTTTATCTCCCTCTCTATCTCTTTATCTCCCTCTCTCTCTCTTTATCTCCCTCTCTAACTCTTTATCTCTCTCTCTCTCTCTTTATCTCCCTCTCTATCTCTTTATCTCTATCTCTTTATCTCCCTCTCTATCTCTTTATCTCCCTCTCTATCTCTTTATCTCCCTCTCTATCTCTTTATCTCCCTCTCTCTCTCTTTATCTCCCTCTCTATCTCTTTATCTCTCTCTCTCTCTCTTTATCTCCCTCTCTATCTCTTTATCTCTATCTCTTTATCTCCCTCTCTATCTCTTTATCTCCCTCTCTATCTCTTTATCTCCCTCTCTATCTCTTTATCTCCCTCTCTATCTCTTTATCTCTCTCTCTCTCTCTTTATCTCCCTCTCTATCTCTTTATCTCTATCTCTTTATCTCCCTCTCTATCTCTTTATCTCCCTCTCTATCTCTTTATCTCCCTCTCTATCTCTTTATCTCCCTCTCTATCTCTTTATCTCCCTCTCTATCTCTTTATCTCCCTCTCTCTTTATTTTTCTCTCTTTCTTTCTCTCTCTGGCCAACTTTCAAAAGAGGCGTGAATTATTGCATTTTATTGCTGCCAATTAAAAAAAAGCATGCTGATGATAATAATACAAATACTACAATGCATTAGTTGATGCAGTTGTCCCACACAAGGCAGCGGCGGGAGGAGCGCTGCAGGCAGGGCAGGGCGGGCAGGTGTTCCCGGGCCACTGCCGCCGCCGCGGGGGGGGGGGGGGAGTGGCTGCACCTGTCCGGGCTGGGCTCCGCCTCACGTCACGCCGCGCCGCGCGCTCCCCGGGGCTCCTCTCACCTGCACCATGTCGGCTCCCGCTGCCAACGCCAACACCAACTCCGTGTCTTTCCCGGCCCCGCGGGTGACCCTACCCCTCGGCACACCCGTGCTGCAAACCTACTCCGGTGCATTCATCTGTTTGGAGATAGTGAGTATGGCGGTTGATTTATTCCGAGGGCGACTGTGGGACTGGGCGGCGGCGCCTGTTTACTCCCGCATTTTAACAACCCCTCTCTCTTTCTCTCTCCCCTTTTTTTATTCTCTCTCCACGACAAAGTTGTTCGGAGGCCTGGTATGGATTCTGGTCGCCTCGTCCAACGTGCCCGTGCCTCTGCTGCAAGGGTGGGTGATGTTCGTGTCGCTCACCATGTTCGTGTGCTCTTGCCTCTACCTGTCGGTGTATCTGTGCGGGCTGGCCGACCGGGTGGACACGGACTGGAACATGGTGGTGAGTAAGCGTTGCCTTTCTGTCTGTCTGTGTGTCTGTCCTCGCCACACAGCCCGGCGTGTCCCGGGAGTCCTTCCCTGCCATTGTCGCTTGCGAAATCTCAGTCTCCTCGCTACTGGAAGGTGTAGGGCGGAGCCAGCTTCTGCTTACCTGGTTGAAAACTCGCCATCCGCTGGTCGCCCTTATCCCTGCAGCCCAGTATCTACACTAGAGCTTGAAGATCCCCTGCAGCCCAGTATCTACACTAGAGCTTGAAGATCCCCTGCAGCCCAGTATCTACACTAGAGCTTGAACATCAACCTACCTTTCGTTAGTGTTGTCCCGCTGAGTTACTCCAGCATTTTGTGCCTACCTTTCGTTCGTAGCTTGTTTAATTGACATTGCGGGAGCCTTGGTTGAAATTTACCAGTCGTCCTTAAATACAGGAGAGGTGCTGGAAGACTGGAGGGTGGCAAATGTTGTGCTTCTTTTCAAGAAGGGCTGCAGAGAAAACGCTGGGATCTATAGGCTGGTGAGCTTAACATCTGTAGTTGGAAAGTTACTAGAGAGTATTCTGAGGGATAGGTTATACAGGAATTTAGACGGGCAAGGGCTGATTAGGGATAGTCAGCATGGTTTTGTACGTGGGAGGTTGTGTCTCACAAATCTGAGGTTTTTGAAGATGTGACCAAAAAGGTTGATGAGGGCAGAGCTGTAAATGTTGTGGACATGGATTTCAGTAAGGCATTCAACAAGGTTCCACATGGTGGGCTGCACTGGAAGGTTAGATAGCATGGGATCCAAGGAGAAATGGATAGCAAATTGGCTCCATGGAAGGAAGCAGAGGGTGATGGTGAAAGGTTGCTTCTCGGACTGGTGACCTGTGACTAGTGGTGTGCCTCGGGGTTCGGTGCTGGGCCCGTTACTGTTTGTCATCTACATCAAGTATAGAGTATAGAAGTTGCAGTTGTATAAGACGTTGGTGAGACTGCATTTAGAATATTGTGTTCAGTTCTGGGCACCATGTTATAGGAACGATATTGTCATTGCTTGAAAGGGTTCAGAGAAGATTTATGAGGATGTTGCCAACACTAGAGGGTGTGAGGTATAAGGAGAGGTTGAGGAGGCTGTGTCTCTATTCTTTGGAGCGCAGGAGGATGAGGGGTGCTCTTATAAAGGTGTACAACAATGTCATGAGAGGAATAGATTGGGTAGATGCACATGGTCTCTTGCCCAGGGTAGGGGAATCTAGGACCAGAGGACATGGGATCAAGGTGAAGGGGAAAGGAATCTGAGGGAGAACTTTTTCCACACAAAGGGTGATGGGTGTATGGAAGAAGCTGCCAGATTAGGTAGTTGAGGCTGGGTAATCCCAATTAAGAAACAGGTAGACGGGTACATGGATAGGACAGGTTTGGAGGCAGTGTTTCCACTTTGAAGGAAATTACCCAAAATGCGGGAAATTCAGATTGTCTTCGCGTAATTTCAGGGAAATAAATTCCGGAAATATATTTACGACTATCTGCACCTGCGCAGTTAGTGGAGGCCCGTCAGCTGCGCACCATTGGAAAATGGCGACGCGGTTGGGGCGCAAAATGACGCCATCTCCCCGCTCGTGCGCCGTGGGCTCAGATCACCAGTTTCGCTACATCGCCTCGTGTCTGGTTGAGTGGGGCCATGGAATATTGCATTTGGGGAGGGGGAGTCGGACCCAATGAGACCACACTTGTTATATCAGAGGTGTCAAACTACCCGCGTAGGGGTCCAATCCGGCCTGCGGGATGATTAGGGGGGGGGAAAAAAAAGGAGTGCCCGACTCTCTGGGGCTGTGGTGTCTGCTCGCCCGGTCCATCGCCTCCATCCGTGACATCTGCGCCTCCCCGCCGGTCAGCCTGGCGACCAGGGACCAGGTCTGCTGCCGGCGGTCTGGAGAGACGGGTGGGAGCAGGAACGACTGACTCTGTTAATTGTCCGAGTTTGATTGCTGTGTTGTTAACGTGTGCCTGCAAAGAAAAACTACAACAAATAGCACATAGGAATCATTTTTGAAATTTTCAGGAAATACCATCAATTTCCAGGAAATTTGGGATTCTATTTCAGGAAAAATAAATTTGAGGTGTGGAAGCACTGTTTGGAGGGATATGGGCCAAGCGCAGGCCGGTGGGACTATTGTAGCTGGGACATTGTTGGGCCGAAGGGCCTGTATCCACACTGTATCACTATGACTCTGTCAAATTGTGATTATCTGTACTTAGTGATATTGTTGGGGGTGACGGTCTCTCCTAATCTCCTTTACTTCTGTTTCCGTGACTTGTGGCAAGGAATTGGGAATATTAAAAAGCACAAATTGTTGAGACAACTTTATATTATTGATGAGACAAGTTATTGTTGAATTACATATTATTGAAGGGACAAATCTGCCAGGGCCTACCCGATCTCCTGGTTGCCAAGCACTTTAACTCTCCTTCCCACACTGACCTTTCTGTCCTGGGCCTCCTCCATTGTCCAAGAGTGAGGCCAAATGCAAATTGGAGGAACAGCGCAGCATATTTAGCTTGGGCAACTTGCAACCCAGCGCGATGAGTATTGATTTATCTAGCTTCAAGTAACCCTGGCATCCTCTCTCTGTCCCTCCCCATCCTAGTCGTTGTACTAGGTTCAAAGTCGCCTTGTTGAGTTTCATTGCCTGTAACTCGTTTTCACCTAGCCCACAGCTAACAATGGCCTGTTTCCTTTATCATCGTTACTTTTCTGAATATCTATGATTCATTTGTTTTATATCTCTTGTTTCCCATTCCCCTGACTCTCAGTCTGAAGAATCATCCAGACCCGAAACGTCACCTATTCCTTTTCTCCAGAGATGCTGCCTGACCCGCTGAGTTATTCCAGCTTTTTGTGTCTTCATATTATTCTAGACCAGAACTGCAGATGTTGGCATCGAGCAAAAAATATATATATATATATATAGTGCTGCCTAACTCAGTGGGTCAGGCAGCATCTCTGGAAGCACTGGAAAGGTGATGTTTTGGGATGTGCCTGTATACCTTTCCCCTCAATGTGTCTTCTCTCTCAGCAAGAATGTAAGTGTGAAGAAAGAGCTGAATTTCTTCAAGTGTGCAATTGTGTTTTTTTTCACCACAAGCCACTTTAATCTAATGGTAGAGGAATACTAGCTGGTTGAGGCCCTAATCTTTCCTGATTCCACCCATCGGCTTGGGAATTACGTCTTGCTGCAGATTAATTATCTGATGAAATATTACATTTACACAAAGCAATTTATAGTAAACTAGACCAAAGGGGACACACACACTTACCACCCCCCTTGATATTATATTAATATTATGCATTGGCTCCTTTTGCCCCATCCCCACCCAATTCTCTGACGCATAGCTCGCAGGCGCATCTAGAGAGGGTGGGGCAGAGAAAGAGAGAGAGGAGGAGTGGGGGGAGGGAGGTGGAGAGGAGCGAGTGGGGAGGGGGGTGAAGACGGAGTGGGGGAGAGAGGGGCTGGAGTGGGGGTGGAGTGGGGTGGAGGGGGGAGCGGGGTTAGCGTGCGTCGACCTTGGAAGTGCTCAGAATGTTCTCGAAATGCTAGCGTGCGTCGTGCGTTGACCAAAAATCTCGGCAGCTCTCGAGAATTCTTTGGAAAACCCGAGCCGAGGCGCTAGCTTTCGTCGACCTTGGAAGCGCTAGGAAAGTCTCGGGAAACCCGAGCCGAGGTGCGAGAGTGCATCGACCAAAGATCCCGGCAGCTCTCTGGTGTTCTTGAGGAAGCCGAGACGTTAGCGTGCGTCGACCTCGGAAGCGCTCTGAAGCTCTTGGAAGCGCCTTCGGAACCTCTCGGTATCTGCAGAACAGAGCCCACTTGCTTGTTCTTTCTGCGTCTTTTGAAGAACCGGGTGGGGGGAGGGGTAGGGTGGTGACGCCCCTCACTGCGCGTGAAACATAGGGCAGCGAGCAGCAGAGCCATTGTGACGTATTCAGCTCATTAGCTTTAAAAAATCTCAGATTTGTGAACCATTTTAATTAAAAACTCAAGAAATAATGAATCAAAGTGGCAGATGAGGTGGTTTTTGAGATCATGAGGTAAATCTCTATCGGAATATGTAAAAATGACCCCGTTAGTGCGTCTTGTTTTCGAGGAGATGACACGCACACACCCTCCCACACACCCCCCCCCCCCCCAATCAGAGTTTTATAAGTATTTTGATATGTCTAGAGAGCGAGAATACAATTTCCATCACTGCAATGACATCATTCGCTCTAGATTTTCAATCTGACAAACATTCCATTCAATTCGACTTACAATAGGAGCCATCACTGGGGATGGACTATCGACTGACATCTATTGTAAGCGTTCCGCACTACATCTGTTATCTGCACTACACTTCTTCCCTCCCTGACTCTTGTAAAGATGCTATTTAGACACATAGACAATGGGTGCAGGAGTCCTTTTGCACACCAAATCCATACTGCCCATTGCTCACCCATTCACTCTAATTCTACTTTCCCAGTGTTTCCAAAGCTTGTCGCTATTTTACAAGTAGAGAAGAAAGTAAGAAACTTGTCATTATCATTATTTGCTGTTGAATTTTCAATCAAACCCCAAAATTCTACATTTTTGTGTCGGGTAGATGAAGCACTTTACCGGGTTCAGATGAGTTTTGTGCAGATTTAAACGACTGTCCATGTGCTACCCTGTGCAACTTTAGAGGAAAAAATGTTACAATTCTCTTGCCTTATTGTTATTTAGCAAACCCTGGAGGGAAGTGCATGCATACTGGTTGAAGGCAGGGTCATTCTTGAAATAAGTGTGCCATTCAGTTGCACAAGGGGCACCAAGGGCAATGACATAACTATACTATCTACCTCTTTGGTGACCCTCGGACTATCCTTGATCAGACTTTACTGGCTTTACCTTGAACTCAAGGTTATTCCCTTATCATGTATCTATACACTGTAAACGGATCGATTGTAATCATATATTGTCCTTCTGCCGACTGGTTAGCATGCAACAAAAAAGCTCTTCACTGTACCTCGGTACATGTGACAATAAAACAAACTTAAGTCTTCAAAAAAGGCAGCAAGTAAGAATCTGAATTCTTGCTATTGAGGGAGTGTAGCATAGGTTTACAAGGTTAATTCCCGGGAAGGTGGGACTGTTGTATGCTGAGAGAATGGAGCAGCTGGGCTTATACACTCTGGAGTTTAGAAGGATGAGAGGGGATCTCATTGAAACATATAGGATTGTTAAGGGCTTGGACACACTAGAGGCAGGAAACATGTTCCCGATGTTGGGGGAGTCCAGAACCAGGGGCCACAGTTTAAGAATAAGGAGTAAGCCATTTAGAACGGAGACGAGGAAACACTTTTTCTCACAGAGAGTGGTGAGTGTGGAATCCTCTGCCTCAGAGGGCGGTGGAGGCAGGTTCTCTGGATGCTTTCAAGAGAGAGCAAGATTGGGCTCTTAAAAATAGCGGAGTCAGGGGATATGGGGAGAAGGCAGGGACAGGGTACTGATTGTGGACGATCAGCCATGATCACATTGAATGGCGATGCTGGCTCGAAGGGCCAAATGGCCTACTCCTGCACCTATTGTCTATTGAAGATACATGTTTTAGAAAGGACACCGGAAAAGATTGACCTGGCTTTCAGATAATGGCAACTTTGGACTCAAAAGTCACTTTTTAGAAAAAAAACTATCAGACAAATTATGAGAATGCTAAAAGCAAGCAAAATTTACTTTTGCAATTTAATTTTATAGTTTTGATTCATTACACTTGGAATCATTTTTTTTTAAATTATAGATCACACTAAAGCGCATATATTTAATACATAGTTTTGGGTATACAAGCATAAATTCATGCAATGGGTCATATTAAAAAAAAAAAAAATTGCCATGTTCTCCTTTGCCAGTAACATTAAAATTGGTTGCATATTTTAGAATGATTCAGTACCACTTTAAGGATTAGGTGCATTATTTTGTTTGCCGTTATTGTATAAGGTTACATTCTTAATACTTTGAACATTGGCTTTATTGTTCTTGAGATTCTACCAAACTTTGTCCAGCATCATACAAATTTAAAGAAACATTATCCACAATGAAATGTATTTTGGTGCACTTGAAAGTATCATGTACAGTTCTGGGTAAAGATTGCAATTTTGGTTGTAATGTCAAATGTGTTAAACATGTTTTTAGCACCCATGGCCCATTGGTAATAAATGAAACCAGTTTGGAGTTGGCTACGGTGACGAACTTAAAGAAAAGTATTGATGAAGTACTGGTCGATTTGATTGTGTAATGTGGCAAGCGCATACAAAATGTGGGATGGAGATCCATATATTTCCAATTGCGCTTGTATCAATACTTATTTAAATGTTTGGATTGTTTAAATTTCTAGGCTTTTTATGTTCAAGTAATAGCCCTGTCCCACGGTACGAGTTCATTCCAAGAGCTCTCCCGAGTTTAAAAAAAATCAAACTCGTGGAAACCACGGAAAATGAACGTAGCGGGGATGTCTCTTAGCGCTAACGGCAGGTACTCGGGAAGACTCGCTAACGGCAGATAAGCACGAGAAGACTAGTGATGATTTTTCAACATGATGAAAAATGTCCACGAGAGCCCCGAGTACCGACGAGTGGCCATTACCATAAATCTCCGAGTTCGAATCAGGGCAAACTCGGGAGAACTCTTGGAATGAACTCGTACCGTGGGCCAGGGCTTTAACCGAATAGGAAATAAGATGAATGCCAATGGTTGTCATGGGGTTAAGGCGGGCAATAAGCACAATTCTGAATGTTGTTTATGGGATCTTGCATTTTGTTCCATTTTAAATATTCTCTGCAACCACTGAACCACGGGTCCAAATATTGTGACTGTGAATGAGTCACTGGAGACAAAAGCTGATAGATGCATGAGGTCTTTATTCACCACAACAAGCAGGCATTCTTTTGGAGACACTCGGTAAAATCTCCCTGAACTGAAAGAATTGAGTCTTTAACCTATTAACACCAAAGATAACAGCAGATGATAAAATACAATTTCAGTCACTGCAGTGACATCATTCACTCTAGATTTTCAATCTTGACAAATCGTTCCATTCAACTACACTTACAATAGGAGCCATCACAGGACATTGACTATCGACTGATATCTATTGTAAATATCCCGCACTACATCTGTTATCTGCAGTACTTTTCTTCCCACCCGGGCTTTTGTAAAGATGCTATTCCCTACTCTCATAGACACATGCACAATAGGTGTGGGAGTAGGCCATTCGGCCCTTCGACCCAGATCACTATTCAATGTGATCATGGCTGATTGTCCTGCCTTCTCCCCATATCCCTTGATTCCGCTAGCCCTAAGAGCTATATCTAACTCTCTTTTGAATGCATCCAGTGAATTGGCCTCCACTGCCTTCTGAGGCAGAGAATTCCACAAATTCACAGCTCTCTGGGTGAAAAAGTGTTTCCTCTCAATTCCTCTGTCTCTGCCGAATCTGCTCCCAAGTTGAGGTGTTCCATAGTAGAACATCTGAGTTTAGTTTAACGATACAGCACAGAAACAGGCCCACCGAGTCTGTGCCGACCAGCGACCCCCACACCCTGACACTATCCGACACTCACTCTGGACAATTTTACAATTCAACCAAACCAATGAACCTACTAACCTGTACATCTTTGGAGTGTGGGGGGAAACCGGAGCTCACGGGGCAAACGTAGAACCTCCGTACAGACAGTACCCACGTCCCTGTTACTGTAAGGCAGCAACTCTACTGCTATGCCACCGTGCCACTCTCATTCTTCAGGGAATGTGGGTTCCCCCATTCTGTTATAACTGAGGCTTCACACATCTCCCCCGTGTCCGGTAGTTCTGCTCTCGCTCCCGCTACCCCAGCTGCAACAAGGATAGAGCTCCCCGGTCCTCTCCTCTCCTCTCGCCCCACCAGCTTTGACATCCAACACTTGCACCACCTCCTGTGTGATCCCACCGCTAATCGCATCTTCCAGTTTCTGTACATCGGCGAGACCAAATGTAGACTCGGCGACCGTTTTACAGAACACCTGTACTCCGAGTCTGCAGAAGCCTACGGGATCTCCCAGTCGCCAACCATTTCAACTCCCCAGGCATTCCCGTATTAACCTTTCAGTCCTGGGCCGTCTCAATTGTCACAGAGAAGCCACACATGTATTGGAGGAACAGAGCCTCCTATTTTACTTGAATAGCTTACACCCAGCGGATTAAACATGGAATTCCCTCATTTTAAGTAACTTCTACTAACACACTCCTTCCCCCCCCCCCCCCCCCTCCAGCCCTTTCCTCCACCCTAGTCATTTAACCAGTTTCACATTGTATCCCACTTGAAATAACAATGAGCCTACCAGCTGAAGAAGGGTCTCGACCTAAAACGTCACCCATTCCTTCTCTCCGAAGATGCTGCCTCCGTCTGAGTTACTCCTGCATTTTGCGTCTATCTTCGGTTTAAACCAGCATCTGCAGTTCCTCCCAACACAATTGGGCCAATTCATTTGTGGCCGGCCCTGATTTGATCTGGTCTTTTCTCACCTTCCTCTCCACCCCCTACAGTTGGTCTGAAGAGGGGAAGAGGGTCCTAAAACATCACCTATCCTTTTTCTCCAAAGTGAGGGAGGCAAAGAAATAAATGATGGATCTTTGTCCCAAACATTATGGAGGGCACTATATCCACACAACTTCTTGGATGCACTGTAGAAACAAAGAACTGCAGATACTAATTTATACAAAAGATAGACACAAAGTGCAGGAGTAACTCAGCAGGTCAGGCAGCTTCTCTGGTGAAAAAGGAAGGGTGAGGTTTTGGGTCGGGACTCTTCTTCAAAGTGAAATAAGGGGTGGGAGAGGTGGCGAGCTGGAGGTGAGAAAGATTAGGGTGAACCGCAAAGGGGAACTCCCGTTCCCACACTGACCTTTCTGTCCTGGGCTGCATCAACTGCAGGAATGAGGTCATGAGTGGAGAAACAACGTCTATTTTGCTTGGCTTGCTTACACACTTAGCGATTTGAATGTTGAGTCCTCTAATTGTGGGTAACAGCTACAAGCTCCTTCCTCTGGGATCTCACTTTCCTTTCGCCAACAGTTGGACTACCAGGCATCAATCTGCCCAAAGTTATTTGTGAATGGCTCTGGTTGGCCGTGGTCTTATCTCGCCTCCAACTCTCCACCTCCACCCCCCCCCCCCCCCCCCCCCCACCCAATAATTTCAGTCTGAAGAAGGGTCCCGATCCGGAATGTCACCCACCCTTTGTCTTCATAGACGTTGCCTGACCCGCTGAGTTACTCCAGCACTTTGCGCCTATTCTTGGATGCATTGCTTCTTTAAAATGTGGTGCTGCAAATTCATTTCAAATTAAATAGCAATCATTTTGTTGCTCACATCCTATTCGGCTTGCAGAACATTCGGCTTTAATAATGAACTCCCAACATAGATTTAACGAACTCATAACAGCCTTTTTACTCACTCACCCTGTCCATTCTCTCCTCTACTAATTAAGGTGAAATCACAAGAGGCCACAACTCGCGCAACATTTAAAAAAAGTTCAAACCACTTCCACAAATGACGATCTCAAAGGTCCTATTTTGGCAAAACATTTAAAAATGCAATCATGATCAAACTAAGGAAGCGTCTGAATTTTTAAGGCTTTAAACCAAAGAATGCTGGCAAATGTTTAGTGACCAATGCACAAATGCCGAGGAGTTGGTGAGTAAGTTTGCTGATGTCGCCAACATTGGAGGAGTTGCAGGCGATGCTGTCGGAAGATGGGTGGGGAAATGGCAGATGGAGTTTAACCTGAGCGAGTGTGATGTGATGCACCTTTGGAGGTTGAATCTATGGTGAGAATATACAGATAATGACAAGACCCTTAAGAGCAGTTATACGCAGAGTAATCTTGCAGTAGAAGTTCATAGCTCGCTAAAAATAGCAGCATATGTAGATAGGATGGTATGCTTGCCTTCATCGCTAGGGACATTGAATACAAGAGTCAGGAAGTGTATGGTGCATGCAGGACTTTGGTTAGGCCGCAGTTACAGTATTGAATGGCTGCCCCATTACAAGAAAGATGTGGAGGCTTTTGAAAGGGTGCTGAGGAGATTTTCCAGAATGCTGCCTAGGTTTGAGCGTTTCAGCTACAGGGAGGGGTAGGATAGGCTTGGAATGTCGGAGTTTAAGGAGAGACTTGAAAAGTATATAAAATTATGAAAGGCATAGATAGGGAAGACAGTCAGAACTTTTTTTTCCCCTCCAAGGGTGAAAATGTTCAATACTATAGGACATAGCTATAAGGAGAGGGACAGAGGTCTGGAATTAATTACCAGGGGTGGGGATGGTGGCAGATATTATAATGGCTCTTACGAGGCTTTTGGATAGGCAATTAGATATGCAAGGAATAGAGGGATATGCATCCTGTAAAGGCAAATTAGATCAATTTAACATGGCATCATTTTTGGCACAAACGAAGGACCTATTCCTGTACCATTTTCCATGCTCTAATGTAATAGTCTAGCAAACATTGAAACTTCCCCAAGTCAACCAAGTCAACTTTAATTTTTCTTCTTATTTAATCCTTGATCTTTGTTACAATTAAAATTGTATGACTCGTTGGTCTTGGCTTTGGGGGTTAGGTGTTCTACTGTTAGAACATTTAGAACATCCAATCTTGTAGACCCTTGCTTGCTCTAGTTTCCAGGATTCCTATTTCTTAGGAATACTTTATTGTCACATGTGATGAGGCACAGTTAGATTCTTTGCTGCATACACGATGTATACAAATAGTGGCCACCAACAGCGCCGACAATGTTACAAAGCACGCCGGCTCCCCCTTTTGTCCCCCACTCCCACCACAGCAGTTCCCCCACACTGGGTCCCTCGTGTCCCAATTGTACCTTTGGCTGTGGAGGCAGTCAGTGGATATTTTTAAGACAGATATATAGTTTCGTGATTAGTGCAGGTGTGAAGGCAGGAGATTGGGGTTCAGAGGGAGAGATATATCAGCCATGATTGAATGGTGGAGCAGACTTGATGGGCAGAATGGCCTAATTCTGCTCCTATCTCTTATGATCTTATGCTGCCTGTCTCGCTGAGTTACTCCAGCATTTTGTGCCTATCTTGGGTGTAAAACAGCATCTGCAGTTCCTTTCTACACTTTTAATTTCCAAACTGATTGCTGCTTGTGATTTGCATTCTCCTCTGAGCGTGACATTGAATGTGTACAATGTGCTCATCTCGGGGAGAAGTCTTCAGTTCGGCTATGCAGTACTTGCCAGCAGTGACCTACTTGTTTATCACTGGCGAACAAAGGGGATTACAAAAGGTCTGTTCATGATTAATTCCATTCCTTTTCCACTTCCAAAATGTTAACAATCATGGGCTTGATCCATTGTATATGTGATATAATGTGATTACGTGGTCTAGTCAGAGGGCGAGCAGCCCGTGAAATGGTCGTGAACAATGTTTGACAGCCCTCAGTTTGCCAGCTGTTGAACCAACGACTTTGAGCGTTGGCTACCATCAGAAGCACATTAATGCAAATGCAATGTTATATTTAAATGTAACTTTGCCTGTATTTAAATTTATATGAACAAATATTTGCCAATCTCCTTTGGTATGATCCTTTAAACTGTACAACTCCTCCCCATTTTAAACTGTACAACTCGTCCTCCTCCTGTCGTGGGGTAGACTGACTCTCCTTTCTCCCCTGTACAACTGTATCTTTGCACCCAATCTTTGCACATCCCCAATCTTTTCCGCTCGTCACTTTAATTTCATGTTTCGTGTACCTTGTTGTGATTTATGACTTGTTGGCAGACCAATTTCCCTCCTGGGATAAATAAACTTCATATCGTATCTGTCCCTCCATAGAAATAACATCTTAATAGTTTTGTGTGAGTTTCCAAATGCAACACCTGGCAGATTTACCCTCTGGAGAAACTCTGAAGTGACCAACCTCCCAGTGCATAGAATCATTTAAAAAAAAAACTACAAATGCTGGAAGCACTGGGTCTATGGAAAGAGAAGCATATAACATTTTAGGTTGGGGATTCCAGTCTGATGAAGGTCCCGTAACATTAACTGCTTCCTGTGCATCTGCAGTATTAAAATTTTCATTCACAGTGTACAGTGTTCAGCAAATTCCGGACTGCATCTCAGAGTTCTAACCTTTATGGACAGAATTCTCAGCAGTTGTGCATGGAGTTGCTATTTTCCAGCAATTTTGTACATCAAATTTCACATATATGGGAGGGGGGGAGGGGGGGGGGGGGGGGGGTAGTAGGAGTATGGATTAGACTATGTTTTGGGTTGTTCTAGATAGATCCAGCACTGATTTTAAGGTGTCGAATAACCTCCAATCTCTGCCGTGACAATTGTGATACTAATCTGTGGAATGGAAGGCAATTGGATTGTGCTTAATGCCAACCTTGATGGTATTGAGCAACGGTGCCGATATGGATAATACCTGGACTTTATTTGCCCAGCAATCTTTAATTGCTATTTTAATTAGTTTATGGTCATCCAAGACAAATCCAAATTGAATATGTAATTGTTGACTCACTTGTTATTGTCAAGGTGAGAGGGGCAAGGCTTAAAGGAGATGTGTGGGACAAGTTTTTATAAATTCACGGTGGATGGTGAGTGCCAAGATTACACTGCTGGAGGTGGCGGAGGTAGATAGAACAAGGGCATTTTAGAGTTTTGGATAGGCAGGCGGTTTTGCAGGAAATGGCGGGATGTGGATTATTTGCAAGCAGATGAGGGTTGGTCGGCCCATCATGTTAGGCATAGAGATTGGGCCGAAGGGCCTGTTCCTCAGTTCAATGTACAGTGGGGGGGAAAACTGTGGTATCCAGTCAACTTATGCAATACATGACTGCATGTAGTGCAAAAAGAAAGGAAAGATGCAGTATACGGTGTATTGAAAAATAGTAGAACAATTGTAATAGATGTATAATGGGCCCAGTGTGCAAAAGCTTCCCTCTCTTCAGTGCCATCTTGAATTGGTAATTAAGTATCATGTGGAAATTCAATACAAGTGAGTGGGTGTGGGCATGTTGATGTGTGCAATTATAACAGCAAATCTCAATTGGTTCTTATTGTAAATTTACACAAGCCATAATGGGAAGACGCAATCATTTGGATAGAAGAATGGGCATTGTCGAGTTCGGTTTAGATTTGCCTTGTGTGGGAGGAAGTAAATTAGATTAAATGAAATATAAAGTAGATTAAATGAAATTCATCCCAGACTAACTTTTACATCCAGCTAAGAAGGTTACCACTTTTTTTAGCTGGGTAGTCCAGTGTAGTTGAGAGTTGTCCTTCATGCTGGATTCTCATTATTTATTGCTGAAGTTCAGGTTTTTTTCAATGGTCCGCTTGTTCAAATCAAACATCATGAATATCAGTTGACTATTGGCACCTTCCACTCTTGGTTAGGCAAAGATTTGATTACTCTATTTGCTGCCTCTGCATCGGTGCTCATGTTGACCCTAGTTGCCTCCCAATCTGAATTTGTGAAGATGCATAGAGCCTCCTGCTCTGTCAACTCTCTCACTGAGCCATGCATGCCATTTCACCAAGGCTGGGATTTCTCTCCCTGATGGACAGAGAGAGTATTTGAAAAAGGTTGCCCCTGTCATATAGGCTTTGGAACTCCATGCAAGTCTTACCTGTGTGGTTCCTCTGGTAATGGTGAATGCCAACAAATTAAGAATTGCTGTCGGATATCAAATCCACACATGAAAATGTCTCATGGGGAGCCCATGCTCGCTGGCCTTTTAATGCCCTAATATTTGCTGGGTGGTGGAAAGACCAAAACTGACCAGAAGCAGACGTTGTAGCAGAGGGTTCAGAGTTTAAAAATAGGGAAGATTTGTTCCAATTGTACATGTTTTGGTGAGGTCAGTGGAATATGGTGTACAGTTTTGGTCCCATTACCTAATAAAAGAGTACAAAGGAGATTCACCAGGCTAATTCCTGAGATGAGAGGTTGGTGTACCAAAGACATGTGTGTGTCCCTTGGCGTTTAGATGTATGAGGGGTGACTTTTCAAGATGGCGCCTGTCTGTGGTGACATGTTACCAGCAGCACAGCAGAAAGTGATCAAATGCAGTATTTCTCAGCTTACTTTATAAAAGAACCAGCAGAAACCAGCGTTATAAATGACAAGGTACTAAGCATTTGAATGGTTAAAGCTATTCCGATCTATCAGCAGCAATGGAGCTGCTGACTGTAAGGGAATCCCTGACCTGGTGGAGGAGGATCGCAGGAACAGTAAGTACTGCACTGTACCTGGAAACACTGGAGAGGGCTCCATGGTGTCCGGAAATGTGGCCGGTGGGCAGGACTACAAGTCAGACTGAAGTGCAAGGGACCACGACCCACCCCCTCTCCCTACCATCCTACTAGCCAATGTACAATCTATGGAAAATAAAGTGGAGGAGTTAAGGTCCCTCAGCTTTTACCAAAGGGAGCTGAGGGAATGCTCCATGTTCTTTCACAGAGACATGGCTCGCCCCCAGATGCAGCCATCCAGTCTGAAGGTTTCTCCATCCATCCCATGGACCGTACACTGGCATCTGGGAAAGGGAGAGGCGGGGGCGTCTGCCTTGTGGTCGAGTCTTGGTGGTGCTCACACGTGGCAGTCCTGTCCAACTCCTGCTCTCCACACCTGGAACATCTGGCGGTAAAGTGCCGCCCCTTCTACCTTCCGAGGGAATTCGCCTCCTTCATCCTGACCGCGGTCTACATCCCACCCCAGGCAGACGTCCGTCTAGCATTGGAGGAGCTGCACGCCGTGGTCAACAAGCACCCATCAGCGTACCCCGAAGCATTTACCACCATAGCTGGGGACTTCAATAAAACCAATCACTACGGAACTACCACAAACATGTCACCTGCAGCACCAGAGGATTAAACACCCTTGCCACTGCTGTACAACCACCAAGGATGCCTATCGCTCTATCCCTCACCCTCACTTCGGGAAACCTGACCATTCAGTGGTGCTACTTCTTCCTGCCTACAGGCAGCAACTCGAGCGCAACCCTGGCGGTGAGGACTGCACAGAGCTGGTCTGGGGACCGTTGGGACTGCTTGGACTCCAAGTCAGTAGACTGGGTAATGTTCAAAGACTCTGCAACGGACCTGAATGAATTTGCCACAGTTGTTACCGACTTCATATGGAAATGTGTGGAAGACTTTTTTCTGACAAAATCCTTCCGAGTGTTTCAACCATCAGAGGCATCCAAGCCTTGGATGGACCAGAGGATCCGCATTCTTCTGAAGACCAGATCCCGGGCACACTTCTTCCTCATTAACAAATATTTGAAGTGGTTAAATCTTTGAGAAACTGAGGGGAATGGAGAAATAACCAGGAGGAATTGAGGCCAGCATGGATCAAATGATGGGGTAGGTTTCAAGGGCCTGGCAGTGTATTCCAGCTCCTACTTGCTTTGTGTTCTGGAGGCAGGTAGGAAACTAATTGCATGTAGCTGCAGTTGGAAACATGTGGTCAGTTCCTGACAGATTGGAATGGAAGGCTGGAGCAGAGGGAAGGTGCTCTGTCATGATAGGACATTTTGAGCCTCCAGTCTAAAGGCAGCATGTAGTACATCCAGCTGATATGTACTGTGAAAAGCAACTATCACTTTGTGCAGAGTTCTTGTTTCCCTTTCGTTTCTGAATTTCCCCAGAGGTCAACAAGCTATGATAATTGTGGTGAAAGGAACTGCAGATGCGGGTTTATACCGGTCTGACGAAGGTTCCCAGCCCAAACGTCATTCATCCTTTTTCTCCAGAGATGCTGCCCGATCCTCTGAGTTACTCCAGCACTTTGTGTCTAAACTATGCAAATTGCTGAACTTAAACTAGATTTCGATGTAAATCCTTTATTTCAATGTTGAAGCCACAAAGTTTGATTGTCTTCACTTTTGTGTTGGGATGTTTTCCCTATTTAATGTATTTGAATATCTCTCTCCATGAACCGTATCCAGCCTACTAACATTGGGCTGGATCTTCTGATAAGTGGCAGGTTGACTGAATATGCTGGTTGTGCATCCTGCTGGGCTGTTATTTTTATCATTGTGTGCTGGCGTCCAGGTGTCACGAGCGGAACTCGCTATCAAAACATGGAGGGGACACAATTATTTGGCGGCTGTGCGCGCACGCGTGTGAGGATTCGGAGGCTCAATCCAGCGCTAAATGCAGCTCAACTCCGCCTGTCTCACCTCATTAACCTACAGCCCTGGACTGACAGGACACCGGCGTGCTTCTCCACGCTGGCCATATTTACCGCAAGCCCAGGCAGGTTAACCAGGTGGAGTTGAGCTGGGTTTAGCACTGCTTCTCTGTGCTGGCTGTGGGCCTGGGGGTACAGCTCGCGTCTAACTCCCTACCTCTCTGGCCACCCGTGGGTGGGGGGGAAACTCTGTTGTGGACGGGACAGCGCCGGAGAGCCGGCCGGGATCGATCCTGGCTGTGGATGAGGCGCAGGTTTGTGCCACGTCTCCCTCCTCCAATCACATGGCGCAAGTGCATTGCCAGAATGGTTTGGAATGCAAGTGCTACCTGATATTTAATACAGCCTAGCAATGATTAATCAAATGAAATGGCAAGGCTGAAATGTATCATTCCTAAAATTATGTATTTCACTGATTAGATACAAGAATGTTTCTTTCCGCTCACCTGTTGTATACTGATTTTGATAATAATAAGTACACATTGTATTTCCAAATAAGATTCTAATTCATTTTAAGGAGTTTATAGTGTTTTTTAAAGTGCAATATTTTTAATGTCACTCATCAGGAATTAAGCTGGCATAATGGCTGAAATTAAATGCCTGATCCCTAAGCAAATCGAGCAAGTTGTTCCTTTAGAAATGAATTGATAACATGCCCAATCAAAGATAATCGGAAGGTCAGCAATGTGGTCCTGAACTAGTATCTGCCTCATGGGTGACACTTGGACTATCTTTGACCAGACTTTACTATGCAGTAAACGTTATCCCCTTATGTATCTATACTGTAAATGGCTCTATTGTAATAATGTATTGTCTTTCCGCTGACTGGTTAGCATGCAACAAAGGCTTTTCACTGTACCTCGGTAGACGTGAAAATGAATTAAACTGGAACTTGTGAAAATGCCACAAGTTGCAAATGGTTAATTTGATGTTGCATTGTATACCTTAAAGGTTTGCTCTGAGATACTAAAGCACCTGTTTGTATATTTACGCGCACTTTTCAAGCACCATTCGCCACTAACTCGCATTGGAGGTAGGCGTTTGTCATTTTGTATGGCAGCATCCCTTGACTTGGGTAAAAATTGTCATGTTGCTTTTCAATCCTTTCCAACTTGGAAATAAAAAATGACTATTGGGTAAATTATTTAATGTAGTTTGTTTGATGGGAAGATGATTAAATGTGGGATTAAAATTACATTTTTGTCTTTTGGGATGCATTTCATGACCGAAGTATCAAGTCTAAAGAGAAGCACGGTAATTGGTGTCGTGGGTGTACAAAATGAACTGCAGGCTGAATTTTACATTCGTATCCTGGGATGATTCCTGGGATGTCAGGACTGTCTTATGAAGAAAGTCTGGATAGACTCGGTTTATACTCTCTAGAATTTAGGAGATTGAGAGGGATCTTATAGAAACGTACTAAATTCTTAAGGGGTTGGACAGGCTAGATGCAGGAAGATTGTTCCTGATGTTGGGGAGGTCCAGGACAAGGGGTCACAGCTTAAGCTTAAGGGGGAAATCCTTTAGGACCAAGATGAGAAGGACTTTTTTCACACAGAGTGGTGGGTCTCTGGAACTCTCTGCCACAGAGGGTAGTTGAGGCCAGTTCATTGGCTATATTTAAGAGAGAGTTAGATGTGGCCCTTATGGCTAGGGGGATCGGAGGGTATGGAGAGAAGGCAGGTACGGGATACTGAGTTGGATGATCAGCCATGATCATATTGAATGACGGTGCAGGTTGAAGGGCCGAATGACCTACTCCTGCATCTAATTTCTATGTATCGATGGTTTAATAATTCTACAGTTTGATAGTTTTACAATTATTACTAACATGGAAGTAAACATCCTTTCAATTATCGTGATCCATTCTTGATTTGAAAACATTTCCCCACTCAGTCTTATTTAAAAATAACACGCATCTTAATGAAACACTTATTAACATTTGTCAGTCAGTCTGCCAATTGAACTTTGGAAAGTATACACAACCTATGAGCTGTGGTTGCACATTTACAGTTATTGAAAGTTGGTGAATTGACAGCCACGTGAATGACCGGAGCCGGTTGCTTCTGGGTGAAAGAAAAACGATGCCAAATGTACAAAGTTCGTGGGATTCAGATTTTTATCTCCTACACACTACATTACAGATGTATAAGGCATGGTTGTAATTGACTCTGTAACCACCACTGTAATACCTACAGTGCCCTCCGTAATGTTTGGGACAAAGACCCATCATTGATTTATTTGCCTCTGTACTCCACAATTTGAGATTTGGAATAGATAAAAATCACATGTGGTTAAAGTGCACATTGTCAGATTTTAATAAATGCCATTTTTATACATTTTGGTTTCACTGTGTATTAATTACAGCAGTGTTTATACATAGTCTCTTCATTTCAGGCACCATAATGTTTGGGACTCATCAATGTCAGTTAAATGAAAGTAGTCATGTTTAGTATTTTGTTGCATATCCTTTGCATGCAATGACTGCTTGAATTCTGTGATTCATGGACATCACCAGTTGCTGGGTGTCTTCTCTGGTGATGCTCTGCCAGGCCTGTTGTGCAGCCATCTTTAGCTTGTGCTTGTTTTAGGGGCTAGTCCCCTTCAGTTTTCTCTTCAGCATATAAAAGACGTGCTCGCTTGGGTTCAGATCGGGTGATTGACTTGGCCACTCAAGAATTGAACATTTGTTAGCTTTGAAAAACTCCTTTGTTGCTTTAGCAGTATGTTTGGGATCATTGTCTTGCTGTAGAATGAACCGTCGGCCAATCAGTTTTGAGGCATTTGTTTGAACGAGCAGATAAGATGTGTCTATACACTTCAGAAGTCATTATGCTACTGCCATCAGCAGTTAGAAACATAGAAAATAGGTGCAGGAGTAGGCCATTCGGCCCTTCGAGCCTGCACCGCCATTCAATGTGATCATGGCTGATCATCCAACTCAGTATCCCATCAGTTGTGTCATCAATGAAGATAAGTGAGCCAATACCTTCAGCAGCCAGACATGCCCAGGCCATAACACCCCCACCACCGTGTTTCACAGACGAGGTGGTATGCTTTGGATCTTGAGCAGTTCCTTCTCTCCTGCATACTTTGCTCCAGCCATCACTCTGATATAAGTTAATCTTCGTCTCATCTGTCCACAGGACCTTTTTCCGGAACTGTGGTTGTTCTTTTAAGTACTTCTTGGAAAACTGTAACCTGGCCATTCTATTTTTGCATCTTGCTGTGTAGCCTCTGTTTTTCTGTTCATGAAGTCTTCAGTGGACAGTGGTCATTGAATAATCCGCACCTGACTCCTGAAGAGTGTTTCTGATCTTTCTGACAGGTGTTTGGTGATTTTTCTTTATTATGGAGAGAATTCTTCTGTCATCAGCTGTGGAGGTCTTCCTTGGCCTGCCAGTCCCTTTGCGATCAGTAAGCTCATCAATGCTCTCTTTCTTCTTAATGATGTTCCAAACAGTTGATTTTAGTTAGCCTAAGGTTTGGCTGATGTCTCTAACAGTTTTATTCTTGTTTTTCAGTCTCATAATGGCTTCTTTGACTTTCATTGGCACAACTTTGGTCCTCATGTTGATAAACAGCAATAACAGTTTCCAAATGTGATGGAAAGACTGTAGAAAGATTCTGTGCAGAGAGCTCTCTTATACCTGCATTAAAGGGGCTGTCCCACCGCTGCGACCTAATCCGCGAGTTCTGGACAGTTTGCCCTCGACTCGTACTCGCAGCATGGTCGACACGAGGTCCTAGGAGGTCTTTGCAACTCTCCTTCATGCTGGAGAGTAGTCCCCACATACTCGAGGCCTCAGCTAAATCAAGGCGTATTTTTCAACGTTAAAAAATGCCCGCGAGTAAAAAAGGTCGCCATGGGAAAAATCGAAACTTTTTTACTCGAAGGTTTAGTCGAAGTAGGTCGTAGTAGGTCGGCATGTTATTTGTAGATAATTGAGGGTAGTCGAAGGTAATCGAAGGAAGTCATAGATAGTCTTCAACATAGTCGAAGGAGGTAGTCTTCACTCTCCACTATTCGGTGTCCAATTTTCCCAAAGCTAGTCGAAGCTAGTTTTCAACATAGTTGATGGAGGTCTGCAACGTGAATTTTTTTTTCAAACTCTCCTAAACTCTCCAATTAGGTCGCCGCAGTGGGACAGCCCTTTAAGGAGGCAATTAAACACACCTGAGCAATTACAAATGCCTGTGAAGCCATGTGTTCCAAACATTATGCTGCCCTGAAAGGGGGGGGGGGAGACTGTGTATAAACACTGCTGTCATTTCTGAATGGTGAAACCAAATTGTTTAAAAATGGCCTTTATTAAAATCTGACAATGTGCACTTTAACCACATGCAATTTTTTTTTTTTCTCTATTACCAATCTCAAATTGTGGAGTACAGAGGCAAATAAATAAATGATGGGTCTTTGTCCCAAACATTATGGAGGGTGCTGTAGTTGAGTTTCAGATCGTCATTCTCTGCGTACATTTTATCATTGTTCGGAAATAAGGCTTTTTATTGCTTACCTTTGCCCATCTCTCCACTCTAATAATAAGATCACAGCCTTCATGCACTTTCCTTGATGGTCTTGAACCTAGAATATGCTTCCATTTCTAGTACACTGGATTGGAATACACGTTTCAACCATGCGACTCCCTGCCCTCTCACCAGCTGCTACCTCTTCCTGTCGGCCGTCACTCTATCCACTCTGCCATCCCTCCCCCCCTCCACAATCGCCTCTTCCTTTTTCCGCTGCTTAATTCACTCTGCCGCTCTCCCTCCATCACGATGTCATCCAAGGTGGAGTGTCAGGGGTCTGGGGGAGGAGGAGGGGGTGTCCGAGTGGACAATGCGAAGGCCAATTGGAAGAAGCAGCAGCAACTGGTGGGAGGGGAGTGAGCCCAACAGTGACCTGGCTCGTCCTGCCATTGGCAACGGCCTGAAGAAAGCTCTGTCGGCCAGGGGATACAATGTGAGCTGCAACAACAGCCGTATCAACTGCACCATGAGGCAGTCGGTAAAGAAAGGCTCACTGGTGGACCTTGTGAGCCAGGGGTAGCATTGACGGCATTAGTAGGTCCGCTGGTACAACTGAATTCCGTTATAAAGGGGTGTGTTAAAACAATGGTTTACTGCACTTGGTTGTAAACTATGAAACGTTAGGCAATTAACTTGCACCACAAGCTCCCGTGAGATGCTCTTTCATTGCTTGTTCCCAGGTTTAATTTATGCTTTCCCTTCTGCTCCATTTCAGCATTTTGAAGAGATCACCCTTCTTGACTCCCTGGGCCATCTGCAGTCCGCAACCTGTCCTGCCCATGGTGTGGTGCTTTCTTGTGCTACAGCAGGGGGGGCATTCTGTCCTTTCACATCTTCCCTTCCCACCATCTAGTGACCCAGTCAGTCTTTCCAATTTGGGTGGAAATTCACTTGCACTCCAGCTTGCAAAAGTCAATGTTCGTCATTTGGCCTCCTACATTAAAGAAATGAAAAAGATCACCCTATATAAATGATGAGAGGCAGAAGTAGGGTAGACACAACCATTTTCAAGTTGACAATGTCCAACACTAGGGAGCATAACTATAAGGTGAGAGAAAAAAAGTTTTTAATGGGGGTGTGCATGGCAAGCATTTTACACTTTAATGGGGGGGGGGGGGGGGGGGGTGTGGAACGCATTGCCAGGTAGTGTAGGAAGATGTAATAGTGCCACTTAAGAGGTTTTTAGATAGGCATATGGAAGTGCAGTGAATAGAGAGATATGGAACCTGTTTAGGCAGACGAGACCAGTTCGGCTTGGCATCATGTTCGGTGCTGACATTGGTCAGAAGGAACTCGTTCTGTCCTGTCTTGTTCTATGGTCATGGAGCACGTGCTTTGTCTGCAAGATTAACTCTGAGCTTGCTTTTGCCCACCATGTGAATTTGGCATCCTATTCCCTCTGTGATCCGAGGCCATGTGCATTGTTACAACATATGCTAAAGGAACAGCAGACTTTTCATGTGGGCATGTTGCAGCCTGCAGGGCTTGTATTGATTCTTTTTTTTATTTCAAACATCAACTTTATAAATTCTTTCAAATAAAAATGCATACAAAACAAAAGCTATGCAAAGCTCTTCATATATCCCGCGTTTAAACATTCATTAATGTATTACTTGGTAGTGTTTGCACCTATCTTTAAACAAAACGCCCTTGCCCCTCATGGCTCCCTGGGGCAATTTTTGCAAATTGAATCGGTATTGAGGAAGGCAAAAGCAATGCCAGCATTTATTTCGAGAGGACTAGAATACAAAAACGGGGATGTAATCCTGAGGCTCTATAAGGCGCTGTCAGACCTCATTGTGAGCAATTTTGGGCCCCATATCTGAGCGAGGATGTGCTGGCTCTGTAGATGCGGTTTACAAGAATGATCCCTGGGTTAACAAATGAATGAATGAATGGGTTAACAAATGATGAATGTTTGACGGTGCTAGGCCTCTACTGGGCATTGATAGATAGGTTGTTGATTAGACAATAGACAATGTTTGCAGGAGTAGGCCAATTGGCCCTTCGAGCCAGCACCTCCATTCACTGTGATCTTCATCTTCTTGCGTACAGCGTGCACAGCCTAAAGTTGTACGACAACCTGTTCTATTTGATTGTGCACACCGGGTTGATTGCATTCGTCGAAACAGGGCGGACCACGTGAAGGTTGCAATCTCCCACCCCATTCACTGTGATCATGGTTGATCATCCACAATCCAAGGTTCTTGCCTTCTCCCCATATTCCTTGCCTCCGCTATCTTTAAGAGCTCTATCTAACTCTCTTGAAAGCATCCAGAGAATTGGCCTCCACTGCCTTCTGAGGCAGAGAACTCTCTAGGTAAAAACGTTTTTCCTCATCTCCGTTCCAAAGGGCCTACCCCTTATTCTTAAACTGTGGCCCCTGGTTTTGCACTCCCCCAACATTGGGAACATGTTTCCTGCCTCTAGCATGTCTAATCCCTTAATGATCTTATATGATTCAATAAGATCCCTTCTCATCCTTCTAAATTCCAGTGTATATGAGCCCAGTCGCTCCATTCTATCAACATATGACAGTCCCACCATCCCGGGAATTAACCTGGTGAACCTACTTTGCACTCCCTCAATAGAAAGAATGTCCTCCCTCAAATTTGGAGACCAAAACTGCACACAATACTCCAGGTGTGGTCTGACCAGGGCCCTGTACAACTGCAGAAGGACCTATTTGCTCCTGTACTCGACTCCTCTTTTTATGAATGCCGACATGCCATTGGTTTTTTTCACTGACTGCTGTACCTGCATGCTTACTTTCAGTGGCTGATGAACAAGGACCCCTAGATCTCTTTGGACTTCCACTTTTCCCAAGTTGACACCATTCAGATAGTACGGGTGTTGGAGGTTATGGGGAGAAGGCAGGAGAATGGAGTTAAGAGGGAGAGATAGATTAGCCAAGTTTGAATGGCGGAGTAGACTTGATGGGCTGAATGGCCTAATTCTGCCCCTATCACTTATTAACATGAATCGCTGCAGTCTATCGCTCTGCACTTTTACCAGTTTGGGCAGAACGGTGTGTCTTTCACTGAGTTGAGCATGAGAATCAGGAAGTCATGATGCAGGTTAGGATTTGCTCTGGCCACATTTAGGAATATTGCATGTAGTTCTGGTTGCCCCATTACAGAAAGAAGGTGCAGTCTTTGGAAAGGGTGTAGGGGACATTTTTCAAAATGATGCCTTGATTAGGAGCCTATTAGCCACAGGGAGATAATGGACAGATTTTGATTGTTTTTTCTGGAGATTGTGGGAAGACTTGATAGAAATATATATAATAGAGGTGGAAATAGGGTAGGCTGTATCTTTTTCTCAAGATAGAAATATCAAATATTCGAGAGCATTGGTTGAAGGTGAGAGGGGCAAAGTTTCAAGGATACACAAAAGGCTGGAGAAACTCAGCGGGTGCAGCAGCATCTAAGGAGCGAAGGAGATAGGCGACGTTTCGGGTCGAGACCCTTCTTCAGAAAGTTTCAAGGAGATGTGCGGAGCAGCATTTTTTGGGGGGGGTAGTGAATGCCTGGAACATGCTGCGGATGCAGATAGATTAGTGGCATTTAAGTGACTTTTGAAGAAAGACATAGATATGGATTATGGGCAGACCGATGAGACTTTGTCTTGTCATCATGTTTGAACCAGACATTGGGAGCCGAAAGGCTGTGCAGTTATGTTTTATTACACGACAAAGGATTTAAACTGTCCATTTAAGGGGTAGATCATTTCCCCTATCAAATCAATTGTCTTTGTTCTACTCGTTGCCTTCTTCCACCTTCTCTGCTACCTAGACTGCCTTTCCCAATTTGGACGAAGGGTCTTTGAGTTGGAACTTTGACCTGTTTCACTTCTCACAAATACTGCCTCACCTGGCAAGTTCTCTCGCATTTGGCTTTTTCTAATTGCAAAGTGTAATGATTCCTTCATTTATAATGTTGGATCAACGTCAGGAAAGTATGGCCCCTTAATGGGCCTGTCCCACTTGGGTAACCTTTTAGGAGACTATGCAGTCGCCACATGTTCGCAGGTAGTTGCCGAGGAGTCGCCTTCATGGTCGCGAGGAGTTCCCGCATTCTGGGAAGGAAGCGATGTGTTTGTGTGTGTGTGTGTGTTCCACTCCAGTTGCCTCATTATGGTCGCCGCAAATTTTTCAACATGTTGAAAAATTAGCGGGGACTAGAATGAAGCTGCCATGGAGAGTAGCAAGAATTCTCGTGCCGTAGGTGGGTCGCCAGGGGGTCCTAGTGGGTTGGCAGGAGGTTGGAGGTTCTTGTAGGTTGGAGCCGGTGCTGACCGGTGAATCTCATTTGGGGGGGGGGGGGGGGGGGGGGGAGAAAGAAAGGATAAGCAGTAGTTTTCAGAACCAAGGATAACCGACCGGTAATGTTAAATGTCCGCCAAACTTCACAGCCGTGTATCTCTGGCTTGTTAAAAGTTGTCTCCACTCCTTCTCCCCCCTTCTCTACCCCACCTCTTTTAAAGCACTGCACTAGCTGCCTTAATTACAGCGCCAATCTTCCTGTTCATCGCGGTGTGTGTCTCTATCACCTTGGTTTTGCACCGTGTGAATTTTTTTTTTTAATAAATTTTGTTTATTAGAGGTAAATACATCAATGTACACATATATACTGTTACAATCATTGTACCCCATAATTTTATGGCTTTTAAAGAAAAAGAATAGAGAAAGAGAGCGAAGTGTGAACAGAGTTGTGATGGTGAAAGAGCGTGCCAAAGGGGAGAAGAAACCCTTGGTCAAAGAATTAGAAAAGGGGGTTAAAAGATAGACCCGAAAAAGATAAAAAAGAAAAAAAGCCAGTTATTATGTTATATGCAAAAGGAATCTACCAACTCGATAGTTTTTCATCTTCCCCCCCCCCCCCCCCCCCCCCCCCCCCCCACCACCACCAAGGCCCGAGGTACTCCTGCACCCTATCTTTGTAGTAATTCTATAAATGTAGACCACGTCTGATAGAAGCGATCTGATTTTCCTTCCAGGTGGAGTCTCGTATCTTCCAGATGTAGTGTTTCAAACATAGTTGAAATCCACATATTTAATGTTGGTATAGGAGCATTTTTCCAAAATTTTAAGATTCGTTTTTTTCCAATTATTAAGCCGTAATCAAATAAATTCTTTTGATACACATTGAATTCCGAACTACCTTCTGTCATTCCGAAAATAATCCATTCTGGCTTTGGTGTCATTTTTATTTTAAACAATTTTGTGAAAATCTCAAAGATTTCAATCCAAAACCTTTGAATTTTTGTACAAAAGATGAATGAGTGCGCTATAGTAGCAAATTGACACTGGCATTTATCACAAATTGGTGAAACGTTAGGGAAAATTTTATTTAATTTAGTTTTTGAGTAGTATAATCTGTGTATTATTTTAAATTGTATTAAAGTGTGTCTTGCGTTAATTGAGCATTTGTGCAGATTTAATAAGTATTCTTTCCACCTTTCATTGGAAATTTTAATGCTTTGTTCGTTTTCCCATTCACCTCTAATACCTTCCGTTGTTGGTATTACAGAATTTAAATTGCGTGAATTGCGTGTGAATTTTTTAGACCATGCTCCCCCCGCTTGCCCTGTCCCCGCCTGCATAACGGGCTGGTGAAGGAAGCGATGTGTTGGTGTGTGTGTTCCGCTCTGACAGTCGCCTTTCCAGTTGCCGGTTTTTCAGGCGACTGCCAGCGACTTGACAGTCTCCGGCAGTCTGCTGAAAAATCGCCTAAGTGGGACAGGCCCATAACTAATCTCCCCATCAATCAACAGGATGCAGCATAGAATGGTACAGCATAGGAACAGGACCAAATGCAATGTAACATCCTAGTTTCTATATTCCATGGCTGATGAAGGCCAGTATACCAAGAGCCATGATTGCCATCCTGCCTATATGTGCCACTTTCAAGGAACTGTGTACTTGTATTACGAGGTCATTCACTTCTACAACGGGGCCTTGATGTAGATTGTCTCCCAATGAAGAATTTTTTGCTTGAAATTTTTTTTAATAATCATTTAGTTTTGCTTGCATTTACTGTGTTTTATCTCCTGATTACTCCTTTTGGAGTATTGTTTGTTGTCATTTGCTACCTTATTCAATTGGCTTTCATCTCATTATAGCCCTGTCCCACGGTACGAGTTCATTCCAAGATCTCTCCCGAGTTTAAAAAAATCAAACTCATGGTAAGCACGGAGAATGAACGTAGCGGGTACGTCGGAGCTCGGGGACGTCTCTTAGTAGCTCGTAACGCTAACGACAGGTACTCGGGAAGACTCACTAACGGCAGGTAAGCACGGGAAGACTCGTGAAGATTTTTCAACATGTTGAAAAGTGTCTACGAGAGCCCCGAGTACCGACAAGTGGCCATTACCGTAAATCTCCGAGTTCGAATCAGGGCAAACTCGGGAGAACTCTTGGAATGAACTCGTACCGTGGGACAGGGCTTTTAATGGGTAATCAGTCTATGCGACTAAATGGACATCATTGACTTTGTCTACCCTGCATTTATTGGGTATGATATGGGAGTTGCAAGTTTCTCCAAAGTTAATTGTAGCACCACTCTAAGATGTTGAGTAGGCCATAGATCAAAGATGGCTCTAAAAGGATCCTTGTACTTAACGATACTCTGCTATGCTTGCATACTGTAGAGCAGTGGTTCCCACCATTTTTAGTTCATGGCTCCCTTGGGCTCTTTAATTTTTCTGTGGCCCCCCTGACATTATTAGTGGAATAAAAGTGGCCCCCTTCATTGAACCTGTGCCCCCCTAAATCCCCAAATATTTCTGTGCCCCCCCCCTGAAATTTACCATGACCCCTTTGGGGCTATAAGGCCCCAGGTTGGGAATCACTGCTGTAGAGGACAAGAAAAAGTTGGCAATCTGGTAATGTGTAGTCTGAAGAAGGGTCTCGACCCGAAAAGTCACCCATCCCTTCTGTCAGGAGCTGCTGCCTGTCCTGCTGAGTTACTCCAGCTTTTTGTGTGTAATATGTTTGGTCTAAACCAGCATCTGCAGTTCCTTCTTACTCAATGAGTAGTCGCTATCTATCTCAAACTTGTATGCTGCCAGCATTTTTTTTTTTGCAGAATCTTTTCATCAAGTGATTACGACTTTGGTCAAATTTATAATTGTTAGATTTGATGCAAATGGCTATTGGTGGTACTTGACGTATTCCTAACACTCTTTTGTTTTTAATTACAGGACTTTGTCTATCACTTCATTGCCTTTGTATTCTACTTTGGAGCATCACTGCTTGAAGCTGCAACAACATCTGCGGCTGTGGAACCTGGAAGCTTTAATGCAACTAGATTAGGACAAGCTACATTCATAACGTTTCTAGATTTTCGACAGTACAGTATCAATGTTGTTGCTACGGTAAGTTTTAATCTGCATTTCTGACTAATCCAAAGTTCAGAAGTTAACTCTAATCGGAATTGCAACCATAATTATTTAATGAACAATGAATCTAGCAGGACTATAGAGAAAACCGGAGAGGCACAGTGCTGCAGCGGTAGAGTTACTGCTTTGCAGCGCCAGGGACCTGGGATCGATCCTGACCATGGGTGCTGTCTGTTGGGAGTTTGTACGTTCTCTCTGTGACCGTGTGGGTTTTCTCTGGGTGCTCTGGTTTCCTTGCACATTGCAAAGACGTGCAGGTTAATTGGCTTCTGTAAATTGTCCCTTGTGTGTTGGATAGAACTAGTGTGCAGGTGATTGTTGGTCAGCACGGACTTGGGGGAGGTGGGGGCTGTTTACACATTGTATTTCTAAACTAAACTGAATTTATTTGAAACGGTGCAGCTGTTCTTATCTTGGAAGTCTTTTTTTTAAAGCCCTTCTAAACGCGGGTAGATGATCAACTATGCGTAGCTGCTGAGATTCCTTTGCTACTTCTGGTCAAATGTCCCAGTGTCTACCATTTGCATGAACTACAGATTATTCCTTCAGATGAGAGAAAGTAACCTACATTTCTTACTGATAAGGTGGTATTTCATATTACTTTTTTTTTTAATGTTGAAACCGGCGGAGGCCACTCTGCCCATTGAGTCTATGCCAACTTGGAGCCATCCCATACTTCCAATTATTTCCATGTACCTTATCACAGACATGTTGGTTTACCGTTACCTCTTCCCATGGGTGTCATATTCGCAACTCATTGTTTTGACCACACCCTCCCCATTTCCATCTCCGAGTATAACTGTGTTGTCTCAAGTTTATGAAATTGGCCTTGCTTTTCTACCAAAACTGCATTGTATTTATTTTTGGACATTTAACGTCACGGTTTTGCTTGTTGGCCCATCCAGATTTTGTTTTGGTCTTACCATTAGTGGCCAAGAGTCCGAGAGTTAAGAATTCCCACACCTAAGAGTCTCGCGTCAAATGCCCCTTAAAAACCTATATCTTTGACCAAACTTATTGCTCCAGGAAATGTTTACGAACGGCTGCAGCTCATGTTTCCACTTAATGACCACAGCTTAAAATTCCTTTGTGAATAATAATTCAGGCACTTGACATTTTTGTTATATCAGCAATTTCTGCACAAAAGGTGAAGGAGGTTCCCTCCTGAAGTAAAACAGAAGAGAATGTCAGTCGTAATCCGAATCATCATGAAGGTTACATCAGGGGTACATGTAGTCAAGGTTACCTGTGACTATGGGTGGGAATGTCGCTTGTACAAGATGTGCTGTGATAGATCTGAACGGAGGAATTTTAGAATGGAAATTGGATATGGTTGAAATCGTCTTAAAATGTTTACCTGAAACATTAATCAAACTGGCAAGAAGTAGTTGTGTCTATCTTTGCAAAATAGTTTTCTCATTTAATACTTTGGTTGCAATAAATGATCATCTTGGTCAGCTGGGTTATTTTATATCAGTTTGATCAAGTGCACGATAGAGATTGTGTGGCAGACCCGGGCTTACACTTTTGTATTCTCTAATAGTGAGGGTGTGACGCTGTCCCAATTAACCGCAACTTTCTGCTGACTTGGCCGTCTGTTTACAAGTTTCATCACAGTTGTCTGGTGGCATCAGAATATCTCCAGGCATTTCACAGGGACATTGCCCAACAAAACCTGACTCAAAGCTGACTTGGAAGGGCTGTGAAAAAGAATAGTTAAAACGCAAATCTTAGAGTATTTTGAAATAAAACATTAGGAAGGGAGTTGCCGATTTTAAGATTAGGCAACTAATGATAAAGCAGTGATGAAATAATTAACATAGACAATAGTTGCAGGAGGAGGCCATTCGGCCCTTCGAGCCAGCACCGCCATTCAATGTGATCATGGCTGATCATCCCCAATCAGTACCCCGTTCCTGCCTTCTCCCCACATCCCCCGACTCCGCTATTTTTAAGAGCCCTATCTTGCTCTCTCTTATAGGGCATCCAGAGAACCTGCCTCCACCGCCCTCTGAGGCAGAGAATTCCACAGACTCACCACTCTCTGGGAGAAAAAGTGTTTCCTCGTCTCCATTCTAAATGGCTTACTCCTTATTCTTAAACTGTGACCCCTGGTTCTGGACCCCCCACCCCCCCAACATCCGGAACATGTTTCCTGCCTCTAGCGTGTCCAAGCCCTTAACAATCTTGTATGTTTCAATGAGATCCCCTCTCATCCTTCTAAATTCCAGAGTGTACAAGCCCAGCTGCTCCATTCTCTCAGCATATGACGGTCCCGGGAATTAACCTTGTAAACCTACACTGCACTCCCTCAATAGCAAGAATGTCCTTCCTCAAATTAGGGGACCAAAACTGCACACAATACTCCAGGTGTGGTCTCACTAGGGCTCTGTACAACTGCAGAAGGACCTCATTGCTCCTATATTTCGATTCCTATTGTTATAAAGGCTAACATGCCATTTGCTTTCTTCACTGCCTGCTGTACCTGCATGCTTACTTTCATAGACTGATGTATAAGAACCCCCAGATCCCTTTGGACTTCCCCTTTTCCCAATTTGATGCCATTGAGATAGTAATCTGCCTTCCTGTTTTTGCTACCAAAGTGGATAACCTCACATTTATCTGCATTAAACTTAATCTGCCATGCACCTGCCCACTCCCCCAACCTGTCCAAGTCACCCTGCATACTCATAGCATCCTCCTCACAGTTCACACTGCCACCCAGCTTTGTGTCGTCTTCAAATTTGCTAATGTTACTTTGAATCCCTTCATCCAAATAATTGATGTAGATTGTTAATAGCTGCGGTCCCAGCACCGAGCCTTGCGGTACCCCACTAGTCACTGCCTTCTGCATAGATTTTCACGAGGCTGATATTAAAGGAGTCCAGAATATAGACCTGTGTAACCGAAGATAATGGGGTTGGAGGAGTGGGGAGCATGCATGGTACTATGGTCGTCAACCAGTCTCTGGTCCTTAAAGGTTTGTTCAGTGATGTCATGTGTTTACTGTATATTTTAAAAGTACAATTGCAAGCAGATTATCAAATGGAGAAATGCAATTCGTACCTAAAATGAAACCAAACCAACTGCAGCATTTCGATTTGATCAGATTTTTTAAATCATTCTGTTTCAGATATTTTCATTTGTCGTTACCGTGTGTTACGCCTGCAGTCTGACTCTTGCCTTGAGAAGATGGAAACTGTAAATTGGTGCACATGAACTATATGGAAAGATAGAGGTGACTGGATTCATTTCGCTGACACACCACTTGCATTGCTCAAAGAGACTCTTCCCAAGACCGAGGGTGGTCCTTTAAAGGCCAATACTGTTTTATACTGGAGTGATTTTGCAGCAGTGTCTTTTGTTAATAAATTAATAACATTTTTTGTGATTATTTTCAGTGTTAAGATCTAAAACTTGTGAAAGAATAAAATGGATTCCAATCTGTCTGAATGTTCAGTGTATTACTCAACAGTCCTAGGTTTCACAATATATTTGAATGCAGTATCAGAGTTTATGTACAGTAAAAGATTTGGGGTGAAGGGAATTTAAAAAAAAAAACAAGGACTGAAATCATGTTTATATACTTCTGTAAACACTTCTCTTTTAAATATAATCATTTTCATTAGTGCTTGTGAATTTTCATATTGCATAATTTATTTACATTTTATAGCCTTTACATTCTCGAGATTCAGTACATAAATATAAAGTTGAAATTTGTTTTTTATTAAATCCTAGTTATTTTAGTTTTCAGGAGCTTTTTTTTGTTATGGAAGTGTATTTTCAGAAATAGCCTTGTATTATATGTGCTAGTTAAAATGAAGATTTTTCTAAGTGGGTCAGGGAGTTTTGGATATATTGATAATTCTCTGTGATCAGTAGTAATGCTTTCAGGGTTTGTGGTTAATCTGTCAAGAATTGCTTAATGCTAATCAACTGAAGTCCTTTTACTGAACCATCTTAACACTTTATAGCAGCCCTGGTTTGCCACATGCTGCAGAGTTATGTCACGTTAAACCTAGTTATTTAAATGTGTAGAGCTCATGAATACCTTCAGTCCATTCTCAACTTAAAAAGCCATTCCCATTATTCATGGTGTTCATGATGTGCCTAAAATTGTTATTCAAAACCTCCCATCCAGCATCCATAATTCGACTAACCAATAGATTACTATTTTGTTCCAGGCAAATATGATTTCATAATTGTTGATTTTTATTTTTACTAACAAAACTTGGTGATTGGGTTTACCACAGATTTCTCTGTAGGTTTTCATTGGGTATTTTTATTTTTGGTTGCAGCATATTTGCTCCAATAGGAAAACTGTAATTTGACATCGGGCTGCTGATTCATAACTACAACCACCTCAGAGCAAGTATTAATCCGTTACCAAGTAATTCATCTACCATACACTTCAGTTTGGTCAATTTCCCAAATACACTTTTGCAAATCATCAACACTGCCAAATATCCCCTAATATGCTATCTTACTTTCCAATGGTATACATTGTGGTTTTCCTGATTCTGACTTGCCTAATGTTTATCCTAGTTTCTTAAAAAGTAATTGCACTGAATAAAGGTTGTAATCTGACAATTTCTGTTATTTGAATTGTTTCTTTACTAGACTCTTGTCAGAATTAATGTTTTATAGATGTATTAAAATATAACCTACCGGCGGTACATACTGGTTTTCAATAATGTTGTTGTTTATTTTGAGGATTTGCAGTGAGATTAAAAGCTACCTGGAAATAAAGGAGTGGATGAACAAACGTTCTTCAACCTCTGATCCATTTCCCAGGTGTGGGACTGGACTTGGTGGAGGTGGGAGTTTTTTTTGCTTACAGGGAATACAAAGCTAATAGTGCCAAGTGCCATTTATTACATTAAGTGCAATTACCGGATTCATACACGTGTAAAGATAAAACATATCCTAATTAAACACTTACAGCATGGGATATGCAGTACGTTACATGTCCAAGCTGCTACATCTACTGCCTGACGTAGACGAGTACTAACAATCGGGTGAGTATGTTTCATTTTACCACCCATAGTTAGAGCAGATTCGGTATTGTTGTCCGAAGGCCATTAGTTGTGGTATCAAAAGAACAAGGTTGAGGAAAATAAATTAAAAAGGAAAAATGTGTGGACTTTACTGGACGTGATCGGTGAAGGTGTAAGATGTTGGGTACTAATGCGGTGGCATAAGATGTCGGGGACTGCTGCGAAGGTAATGTAAGATGACGGGTATTAAATAACACGGTGGCTTACGTGAACCATCGGACTCTGGCACGGTGGGACATCCGCACTGGCATAGTCAAATCAAATACGTTTATTTGTCATTGCACATCAACTGTACAACAAAACTTCATGTGCATCCCCTTCGATGGTAAACAATAAAAGACACAGGATAAAAGATTAAAAAGAACAAAACACAATAACATAAACAACCATTTACTCTCACATTTACTACAAGATCAAAGCATGAAATAAGTAATAGATAATTTTTTAAAAAATGCACATTATATTGCCCATTCTAGCAGATAAATTTTTATAATGCACCCCGAATTGTGTAGTGTTGCCCGTGGTGTTATCTGTTTGAGTTAAGTTCTCTAATGGCACGTGGGTAGAAACTGTTAGTTAGTCTGCAAGTGCGGGCCTTCAAAGACCCGTATCGCCTCCCAGAGGGCAGCAGAGTGAAAAGGTGGTTGGCAGGGTGGGATACGTCCTGTGTGATGTTTGTCGCCCGGCGTAAACATCGGGCCTTATAAATGACTTCCAGGGAGGGTAGTTGAGCGTTTGTGATGCTCTGTGCTGTTTTAATAACCCTCTGTAGTGCCTATAGTCCCTCTATAGTGGGACATCAGCCTCTAGTGCAGTGTGATAGACACTAGGGTGGCTTGTGTTGGCGAAAAATGTAAAAGTGGTTTAAGGATAGTATAAAACATCAGTAGGGTACTTGACGTACTGAGGATGGCTACTGATAAGAAAGGTGCTGACATTAAATAGCGGGGCTGAGGGATCCATTGTACAAAATTACAGTCGACTGTAATAAAAAAAGTAACGGGGAAAGTTATAGAGAAAGGATATAATCTGTAAGCACCCCCAGCTGAGGAAAAGCTTGCTGGCAGGTACAAGAAAAGGGACATGAAAATGAAATCATTATACTTGCAGCCATAGTCAAGAGCCAACAACAAAAGGTAAAACTATCACAGGTAGACACAAAATGCTGGAGTAAGAAGCATTCTGAAGTAGGGTTATTCCTTGTAATGAAGTAGCATTGAAGTTCCGCATTTAGTTGTTTCACACAGCGCACGTATTTTCTACAAAGCCTTTGTGTGTCGCCACTTCCATTTGGCTAATGAATAAAAGAAAAGTATATCTTCAGATTCATGTTCTCAGCATTAATGTTTTCCAGTCTTCATTTGGGTCTGAAGATGGGTCTCGACCCAAAACGTCACCCATTCCTTCTCATCCAGAGATGCTGCCTGTCCTGCTGAGTTGCTCCAGCATTTTGTGCCTATCTTCAATTTAAACCGGCCTCTGCAGTTCTTTCCTACAGGTTTAGATTAGATTAGATCAGATTCTTTATTTGTCATTCAGACCTTTCGGTCGGAACGAAACTCTGTTTCCCTGCAGTCATACATATAATTAAAAATAAATAAATAAATAATGACAGAACACACAATAAACACAAATTTAACATCCACCACAGTGAGTTCACCAAACACCTCCTCACTGTGGTGGAAGGCAAAGTCTTAAAGTCTGTGTCTCTTCCCTCTTTGTTTCCCCTCTGCGCCGAGGTGATCCAGGCCTCAGATGCCGCGACCGCACTGGGCGATGGTAAGTCAGTCCCGCGGTGCAACCGAGCTCCACGAATGGGCTGGTTCAACCCCTCGGCCTGGGGGGTCCACTGGGCCCGTGGTCGGGCCGCTGCAACCGCTCCGGGACCGAGTCGGGTTTCTGTCGCCGCCGTCGCTGCTGGAACCGCTCCGGTAGTCGGGCCGCTGCTGCCGCCGCCGCCGCTGCTGCTGGAACCGCTCCGGTAGTCGGGCCGCCGCTGCTGCTGGAACCGCTCCGGGAGTCGGGCCACCACTGCTGCTGTCGCCGCCGCCGCTGCTGGAACCGCTCCGGTAGTTGGGCCGCTGCTGCTGCCGCCGTCGCCGCTGCTGGAACCTCTCCGGCAGTCGGGCCGCTGCTGCTGCCGCCGCCGCCGCCGCTGCTGGAACCGCTCCGGTAGTCACTGGAACCGCTCCGGGAGTCGGGCCACTGCTGCTGCCGCCGCCGCCGCTGCTGGAACCGCTCCGGGAGTCAGGCCGCCGCCGCTGCTGGAACCGCTCCGGGCCCGAGGCCGCCAGCTCTGCCATTAGGCCTCGGCGCAGACAGAGACGGGGAATACGACAGAAAGTCGCACCCCCCCCCCCCCCCCCCCTCAGAAGGAAAAGACCCGGACATGTTACTCCGGGTAAAACTATCAGTTCAGTTCAGTTTTATTGTCACACATGTAGCGTGGTGCAGTGAAAAGCTTTTTGTTTCAAGTGTTCGTTCAAGTTAGTTTATTGTCATGTGTCCCTGATAGGACAATGAAATTCTTGCTTTGCTTCAGCACAACAGAACATAGTAGGCATTGACTACAAAACAGATCAGTGTGTCCATATATCATTATATACGTAAATACACACATGAATAAATAAACTGATAAGTGCAAATAACAGACGATGGATTATTAATGTTCAGAGTTTTGTCCGAGCCAGGTTTAATAACCTGATGGCTGTGGGGAAGTAGCTATTCCTGAACCTGGTCGTTGCAGTCTTCAGGTTCCTGTCGAGGAGCCTGAAGACTGCTCCTTGTAAGCTCCTGTTTGCAACCAGTCTGCAGAAAGACAACACATGATTACAACCAATCCATTTAAAGTGTATAGAAACATGATAAGGGGATAACATTCAGTGCAAGGTAAAGCTAGCAAAGTCCAATGAAGTGTAGTCCGAGGGACATCAAAGAGGTAGATAGTAGTTCAGCACTGCTCTCTGGTTGTATGAATATCTGTGAGAGTCAGCATATTGCATGTGGCATGACAACTTGCTTGTTAATTTTGGTAAGTATGAAAAGAGTTAGAAAAAGTAAGAGTAAAGGTTGTTAGATTGTTCTGGGAGAATATTGAATGAATCCAGATGGAATAATAGAATTATGCTCCTCTGTGAAATATATTTGTAGTATCCCTTGTGTCTTTCAGAAGTTGTGTGAGAGGGTGCCTCTCCACCCCAATCATCTTTTATTGTTTGGATATTTGTTAGAAGCTTTCAATGTGGAAATTAACTGTTTATTCTTTGTTTTCTTGCAAAGGTTTTAATGAAGGAGAGGGTGTTTTGTTTTGTCTTATCTGTGTACTGTCAGTTTGTTTTCTTACTAATTCTTTCGTTCTGAATTGATTTCGAAGACACACCCGGATTCCACACTGGCCACGTGGAATCCAGGTTAAAGTGTAAGAATTATGAATGAAAAAAATCACATGTGGTTAAAAAGTGCACATTGTCAGATTTTATTAAAGGCCATTTTTATACATTTTGGTTTCACCATGCAGAAATTACAGCTGTGTTTATTATGAATTACAAATGTGTCTATTCCAGATATGAGATGCCAACGTTTCAGAAATAAATTGGCATATGGGGATATTATAATTAGTATACCTTTTTACCAGGAATATGACATTTTTATTTTGGAAGATAAATTGGAACAATTGGGGAATCTTTTAATAACAATGTATTTCTGTATGTTTTTAAGGATATTAAAAGAATTACAGATTACTGATTTTGAGTTCACCATTTTTTGTGAAAGCTTGTTTTGATGTAATCACAATGTCCGTCTTGCAAAATGCAAACAAGCAGCCAGGATTCCTGTCTCCGGGAATGTAGATGTGCTTGAAGTTCACCACATGTCTGGTAAAATGCAAATGAAGGTCCACACTGTAATCTGCTGGTCAAGTACGTCAGACCCTATCTTACAAAAAGAGGATAATCGTCAGGGAAGGCAAACAGTCTCGAGTAAGAGAGAAAGTAGATTGTGTGGAAACATAAATGTCGGCATTTGAAAATATCCAGCAAAGCCTGACCTGCTTCCCACCATTGGGACTCCCAGATAGTGTTAAAATGACAGGAATAAAGGGCCTGTCCCACCAGCATGCAACTGGTGAGCGCGACGTAACGTGGTCGCTTGAGCCGTTCGGCATCGCGGGGCCGGTCCCACTTCGATCGCCGGAATTGTGCGGAGTTCGTCCCGACATCGCGCGGGGCTCCGAAAAACTATGTTCAAAAATTCCGCGCGGCTTGTCGGCTCGCAGTCGCCTCGACGCATTACACACTGTCTCGACGTCGTGCCTCCGTGACCCTCTCTGTAGGTGCCTCCGTGACCCTCTGTGCGTGTGCCGCTATGCCCCTCTCTGTGTGCCCCTCTCTGTCCTGGTGAACTTACCTTTAAGACTTCGCTCCAAGTTCGCCTCACTTTGCGCCACTCACCCGACCTCTGCGCGGCCCTCGCTGCCGGTTTGGTCGCGCTTGCCGCATGCAGGCGCATGCTGTTGGGAACGGCCTTCTACAGAGATCACCCGACCTCCGCGCGGCCCCCGCTTCTAGTTTGATCGCGCTCATCGCATGGAGTCGGATGCTGGTAGGACAGGCCCTTAACATGTGCCTTCAACATGAGAGGGATTGCTAAATGGAAACATTGGACTCGGTTGAAACAGTATTAACCATTGAGGAAGTCTAGGACTAACTAATACAACTGGCAATTGGCTGGATTTGTTTCTGCTTTTGCAAGTTTCTAATATGCATGCATCAGGCTGGATTCATGAGCGCTGCAACGAGACAAGATTTAATCATCAGAAGCCCTAACTGGAATAAGAGGAACATTGATAGATTGAATGTACAAAAAATGCTGGAGAAACTCAGCGGGTGCAGCAGCATCTATGGAACTGAGATGGGCAACATTTTGGGCTGAAACCCTTCTTCAGACTGAATTTAGACTGAATACAGTTGTTAATGATGATGTAAATACAGTCACCTGTGTGAATAGAGCTGGACAAATGGTGCAGTGTGAAGGGAAAAATCTTACTTGGACATTTTGGAATTGGAGTGTTTGGGGTTGGTTCCCTGTACTAATCAAGAATCTATCTCTGCCTTAACGATATCCACTGACAGGCTCCACAGCCTTCTGTGGCAAAGAATTCCAGAGATTCACCACCTTCTGACTAAATTTCCCCTCATCTCCTTCCTAATGGAACGTTCATTAATTCTGAGGCTGTGACCTCAACATAGAAACATAGAAAATAGGTGCAGCCCTTCGAGCCTGCACCACCATTCAATATGATCATGGCTGATCATCCAACTCAATATCCTGTACCTGCCTTCTCTCCATACCTCCTGATCTCTTTAGCCACAAAGGCCACATCTAACTCCCTCTTAAATATAGCCAATGAACTGGCCTCAACTACCTTCTGTGGCAGAGAATTCCACAGATTCACCACTCTCTGTGTGAAAAATGATTTTCTCATCTCGGTCCTAAAAGACTTCCCCCTTATCCTTAAACTGTGACCGCCTTGTTCTGGACTTCCCCAACATCGGGAACAATCTTCCTGCACCTAGCCTGTCCAACCCCTTAATAATTTTGTAAGTCTCTATAAGATCCCCCCTCAATCTTCTAAATTCCAGCGAGTACAATCTGAGTCTTTCTTCATATGGAAGTCCTGCCATCCCAGGAATCAGTCTGGTGAACCTTCTCTGTACTCCCTCTATGGCAAGAATGTCTTTCCTCAATGTTCGTGTCCTAGACTCTCCCTCTAGTGGAAACATCCTTTCCATATCCACTCTATTTCAGCCTTTCACTTTTCTGTATGTTTCAATGAGGTCCCCCCTCATTCTTCTAAACTCTAGAGAGTACAGGCCCAGTGCTGTCAAACACTCATCATATGTTAACCCATTCATTCCTGGGATCATTCTTGTAAACCACCTCTGGACCCTCTCTAGAGCCAGCACATCCTGCCCAAAATTGCTCACAATACTCCAAATATGGCCTGACCAGTGCCTTTTAGAGCCTCAGCCTTATTTCCCTGTTTTTGTATTCTAGCCCAACTGGAATAAATGCTAGCTTTGCGTTTGCTGCCTTTGCTACCGATTTGACTTGTAGATTCACTTTTTGGGGAATCCAGCACCCGTACTCCCAAGTCCCTTTGCACCTCCAATTTCCGGATTCTCTCCCCATTTAGAAAATAGGTTACGCCATTATTCCTGCAACCAAAATGCATGACTCTACGCTTTTCTACACTATGCTCCATCTGCCACTTATCTGTCCACTCTCCCAACCTGTCCAAGTCCCTGCTTTCTCTGCACTACCTGCCCCTACATCTATTTTCATGTAATCCGCAAACTTGGCCATAAAGCCTTCAATCCCCTCATCCAAATCATGAATGTACAAGGTGAAGAGCAGCGGAACTCTGAGTCACTGGCAGCCAACCAGAAATAGCCCCTTTATTGCCACTCTTTGCCTTCTGCAATCCATCCAACCTGCGATCCATGCTAGTATCTGCTCTTTCATACCAAAGGGTCTCATCTTCCTTAGCAGCCTCACCTGCGGCACCTTATCAAAGTCTTTCTGAAAATCCAGGTAAACTACATCCACTGACTCTCCTTTGTCTGTCCTGCTATTTACTTCCTCAACGAATTCCAGCAGATTCGTCGGGCAAACACCTCCCCTGCACAAAACCATGCTGACTGCAGCTGATTTTATCGTGAATTTCTAAGTACTCAGAAACCTCATCCTTTACAATGGACTCTCAAATCTTACCAACCATTGAAGTCAGGCCTATTGTTCCCACTATGATCTGCCTTGCTCCCTTCTTGAACAGCGCTTGTTGTTGGCCATGGATGGAGGAGGGAGTTGACGTCCGGAGGTGGCGGTCGCTTCGGCTGGACGTTAGGGTAGCTGACGGGGACGAGCTCGTTGGTGCAGCATCAGCGCCCAGTTTTAAAGTGCAACAACACAAAGTGCTGGGTGCCACCTCAAAAAGTCAAACAAAAGTCAAACAAACTTTATTGTCATTTAGAAATACATTGATATATGCAGTTCCAAACGAAATTACGTTGCATTTGGCTCCCTGTGCAACACGATAAATTAACAGAAGGGTAGGCATGGATAAAAGGATAAATAGACAATGGTGGCAGCCCATTACATGGCATTCAGGAGTCTGATGGCTCGTGGGAAGAAGCTGTTGCAGAACCTTGATGTTCTGCTCCTTATGCTGTGATATCTTTTTCCCGAGGACAGCAGAGTGAACAGACCATGATGGAGATGTGTGGGGTCTTATCCATGTTCTCCAGAGATGCTGACCGACCTGCTGAGTTAAGCCCCTGTCCCACTTAGGAGATCGAAACAGCAACCTCTGGTGACCCTGTCCTCCACCCAAAAAAAATCAAGGTCAAGGTGACCTACAACCTCCTACCACCTCATATGTTGAAAACCTTCCTCAACTTACAACAATAACAATACTTACAACGTCAAAGAAATTTCCTAGATTATAGTATAATTGGGAAGAAATTAATATTAAAATTTTGGAAAGGCCCTATATCCCCCACAATTAAAATGTGGATTACGGAAATGTCGGAGACCCTACACCTGGAAAGAATCAGATTTGCCCTAATGGACAACAAGAAGCTTTCGTTAGAATATGGTCTTCTTTCATTGATTACTTAAAAGGGTAGATCGGTTCGGCAAGGAAACCCTAACTGAAACTTCGACTCTGGATTAGATAAAAAGTTATATTTTATATTTCTTGATTTTATCTCCAATGACGTAATAATGGTAAATTATTCCATTCTTTATGATTTTTTTTGATTTATATTTTATTTTTCTCTCTGTTTCTCTCTTTAAAAAATTTTTTTATTAGAGACAAAATGATTCATTTGATAATATTAATAATGTACGATTGTTGCACACAAAATATTACTATCATAATATGTATTTGCTAATGTACTGCTTACCTACTCTAATAAAAAAATATATATTAAAAAAAAACTATGAAGAAAACCAGCGTCGACTAGACCTGCGACTAAAAAATTATCGATTTCTAGAACAACCACCTATTTTTAGTCGAGGCCGGTTTTAATCATGATGAAAAAATAGCAGCAACCGAGATGAAGCCTCGACCACCATGGAAACCATTTTTCGACCATTAGGGAGAGTGACCAAAACCTCCGGTGACCTCATGGAAACCTTGGGTGGCGGGCAAGGTCACCAGAGGTTGCTGTTTAAGTCTCCTAAATGGGACAGGGGCTTAACTCCAGCACTTTGAGTTGTGTTGTGCATCAACGATCATCTGCGGTGCTGTGTTTCAACTATATAGAATGATTACATGGTTATAGTGGCTATTCAGCAGTAACGGACATCCCCATCCTCCCTATGGTCCATTATAATGAGGGTTTACATCCACTGCAGGTTCATTAAAGCAACATGCCATTCCTTACCCACCCAAACGCAGAATGTCCTCACCTGCTTGGCTCAGTGACTCACACAATAAACTGACTGTGTTCTTTATATTCAATAGACCAGCCCACGGTACTGAGGGTGCAGCAAGTACATTCCCTTCAGTAATGTTATAGGAGGCGAAAGATAATATTTATTAATGTCAGCAAATTGTTAACATTGATCATCATTTAAAGGTTACAAAACTGAACACAGAGTAATTGATTGGCAGTTTTGTATCATTAGAATATCACTGTAAAATCGCGTCAATGGTTGACTGTTGTGTAAGCTTCTATGTGGTTTAATTTCCCAACATCTTCAATGCCAACAGGAAATTTTGTTCCAACATTTACAGTAAGCCAGCCTGAATTTGGAAAGTTGCAGCGGGGAGTGGAAGATTACCTAGTTATTGAGTCACAAATTTATGGTTTAAAAACAAAATTTCAATTTAATTTGTTATGCATAAGGTCTTGCCAACCATTGAAGTCAGAGTAACCGACCTATAGTTCCCACTATTCTGCTTTGCTCCCTTCTTGAACAGTGGGATAATATTGGCAGTTTACCAATTATCTGGAACCGCTCCTGACTCCAGTGATTCCTGAAATATACAGTGCCCTCCATAATGTTTGGGACAAAGACCCATTATTTATTTATTTGCCTCTGTACTCTACAATTTGAGATTTATAATAGAAAAAAATCAAATGTGGTTAAAGTGCACATTGTCAGATTTTATTAAAGACCATTTTTATACATTTTGGTTTCACCATGTGGAAATTACAGCTGTGTTTATACATAGTCCCCCCAATTCAGGGCACCATAATGTTTGGGACACATGGCTTCACAGGCGTTTGTAATTGCTCAGGTGTGTTTAATTGTCTCCTAAATGCAGGTATAAGAGAGCTCTCAGCACCTAGTCTTTCCTCCAATCTTTCCCTCACATTTGGAAACTTTTATTGCTATTTATCAACATGAGGACCAAAGTTGTGCCAATGAAAGTCAAAGAAGCCATTATGAGACTGAGAAACAAGAATAAAACTGTTAGTGGCATCAGCCAAACCTTAGGCTTAATAAAATCAACTGTCTGGAACATCATTAAGAAGAAAGAGCACTGGTGAGCTTACTAATCACAAAGGGACTAGCAGGCCAAGTAAGACCTCCACGGCTGATGACAGAAGAATTCTCTCTATAATAAAGAAAAATCCCCAAACACCTGTCCGACAGATCAGAACCATTCTTCATGAGTCAGGTGTGGATTTGTCAATGACAACTGTCTGCAGAAGACTTCATGAACAGAAATACAGAGGCTACACTGCAAGATGCAAACCACTGGTTAGCTGCAAAAATAGGATGGCCGGGTTTTCCAAGAAGTACTGAAAAGAGCAACCACAGTTCTGGAAAAAGGTATTGTGGACAGATGAGATGAAGATTAATTTATATCAGAGTGATGGCAAGAGCAAAGTATGGAGGAGAGAAGGAACTGCCTAAGATCAAAAGTATACCACCTCATCTGTGAAACACGGTGGTGGGGGTGTTATGGCCTGGGCATGTATGGCTGCTGAAGGTACTGGCTCACTTATCTTCATTGATGATAAAATTACTGACGGTAGTAGCATAATGAAATCTGAAGTGTGTAGACACATCCTATCTGCTCAAGTTCAAACAAATGCCTCAAAACTCATTGGCCGGCGGGTCATTCTACAGCAAGACAATGATCCCAAACATATTACCAAAGCAACAAAGGAATTTTTCAAAGTTAAAAATTGGTCAATTCTTGAGTGGTGAACCCAATTGAGTCAAGTCAAGTCAAAAGTCAAAGTCAAACAAACTTTATTGTCATTTAGAAATACATTGATATATGCAGTTCCAAACGAAATTACGTTGCATTTGGCTCCCTGTGCAACACAATAAATTAACCGAAGGATAGGTATGTATGAAAAGGATAAATAGACAATAGTGGCAGCCCATTTACATGGCATTCAGGAGTCTGATGGCTCGTGGGAAGAAGCTGTTGCGGAACCTTGATGTTCTGCTCCTCATGCTGCGGTATCTTTTTCCCGAGGGCAGCAGAGTGAACAGTCCGTGATGGAGATGTGTGGGGTCCTTTATGATACTGCTGGCCTTAGACACACAGCGTTTGGTCGCAATATCCCCGATTGAGGGGAGAGAGGTCCCGATGATTTTTTCCGCTGTCCTCACCACTCTCTGCACAGACTTCCAGTCGGAGGCTCTACAGTCCCCAAACCAGACAGAGATACAGCTGGACAGAATACTCTCTATGGTGCCCCTGTAGAAAGTAGTGAGGATGGGATGGGGAAGATGAGCTCTTCTCATCCGGCGCAGAAAGTGCAACCGCTGCTGCGCTCTCTTAACAGTTGATGAGATGTTAGTCGACCAGGTCAGACTGTTAGTGACCTGCACCCCCAGGAACTTTGTGCTACTGACCACCTCCACATCGCTGTCATTGATGTGAAGTGGTGTGGGACTGTGCCGGGTTTTCCTGAAGTCGACGATAATCTCCTTTGTTTTCTCGACATTCAGGATCAGGTTGTTCGTATTGCACCAGTCCACCAGTTGTTTCACCTCCTCCCTGTAAGCCAGCTCATTGTCGTCCCTGATGAGGCCCACCACTGTTGTGTCATCTGCGTACTTCATGATGTGGTTTGTACTAAACCTGGCACAACAGTCGTGGGTCATCAGGGTGAACAGCAGTGGACTCAGGACACAGCCCTGAGGGGAGCCGGTGCTTAGAGAGATGGTATTGGAGGTGTTATTTCCAACCCTCACAGACTGAGGTCTGTCAGTGAGGAAGTCCAGTAGCCAGTTACACATGGGGGTGCCGAGGCCCAATGGAACCAGTTTGCTTATCAGGTGCTGGGGGATGATGGTGTTGAATGCTGAACTGAAATCCACGAACAGCATTCGCACACAGGTGTTTTTCTCCTCTAAATGTTCCAGGCTCAGATGGAGCACGGAGGATATAGCGTCCTCTGTGGAGCGGTTTGGCCTGTAAGCAAACTGGTATGGGTCGAGTGTGGAGGGGAGTCTGGAGGTGATGTGGTCCCTGACCAGCCTCTCGAAGCACTTCATCATTATGGGGGTGAGTGCTACAGGGCGGTAGTCATTGAGACATTGTATGTTGGATTTTTTTGGCACAGGTATGATGGTGGCAGTCTTGAAACATAATGGGACGACCGCCTGGTTCAGCGAGGTGTTAAATATGTCCGTAAGGACATGTGCCAGCTGATCAGCACATTCCCTGAGCATCCGCCCTGGTATGTTATCAGGGCCTGCCGCCTTTCGCGCGTTCACTCCTTTTAGGGACCTCCGAACATCCACTATGTCAAGACTGAGTGCCTTTTCCTCACAATGAGGAATACCTTTGCTTGCAGGTGTGTTATTTAGTGCCTCGAACCGACCAAAATAGTTGTTGAGTTTATTGAGGAACTCAATGTTGTCATCACAGGGTGGTGAAGCAGTCTTATAGTCCGTGAACATGCCTTTTATATGCTGAAGAGAAAACTGAAGGGGACTAGCCCCCAAAACAAGCATAAGCTAAAGATGGCTGCAATACAGGCCTGGCAGAGAAGACACCCAGCAACTGGTGATGTCCATGAATCGTAGACTTCAAGCAGTCATTGCATGCAAAGGATATACAACAAAATTCTAAACATGACTACTTTCATTTACATGACATTGCTGCGTCCCAAACATTATGGGACCCTGAAATGGGGAGACTATGTATAAACACTGCTGTAATTTCTACATGGTGAAACCGAAATGGTGGGGCCCAAAGTCTCCAGAGGTTTCTGTTCAGGTTTCCTAAGTGGGACAGGGGCATAGGAAGGAGATGAGGAGGAATTTCTTTAGTCAAAGGGGTGGTGAATCTGTGGAATTCTTTGCCACAGAAGGCTGTGGAGGCCAAGTCGATAGATATTTTTAAGACTGAGATAGATAGATTCTTGGTTAGTGCAGGTGTCAGAGGTTATGGGAAGCAGGCATAAGAATGGGGTTAGGAGGGAGAGATAGATCGGCCGTGATTGAATGGCGAAGTAGACCTGATGTATGGCCGAATGGCCTAATTCCGCTCTTATCACTGATGACCTTATGACCAAAGGGTGGTTATAATTGTGGCATGGCAGCCTCTTGTAATAACATTGTATATTTGTTATTGTTGACTGTTGGAAACCTTTTCTCTCACATTTAGTATATGCATGAATATGGTGAGTAGCAAGGAAAGCCTTGCGGCAGCATCACTGGCACGGAAGTGAGGACAACACAGCGTTATAAATATATGTATAGGCCATCCAGGCCATCACGGACTTCAGATCCCCCACTTCCAGCAACTCATCCTTCCTTGAGGAGCTTAGCCACTTTTATGGTCACTTTGACAGGGACAACCAAGAGATGGTCATCAAGGCTATGCTCCCTGCTGATCACCAGCCCCTCACACACGCCCCCTACGACATGTATCTAGCACTGAGTAGGATTAATGTACGTAAGGCTGCCGGCCCTGACGGCATCCCCGGGCGCGTCCTCAGGACCTGTGCTGCGCAGCTGACAAACGTCTGGACTGACATCTTCAACCTGTCACTTTCCCTAGCAGTTGTCCCCACGTGCCTTAAAACCACCTCCATCGTGCCGGTGCCAAAACACTCCACTGCGGTGAACCTCAACGACTTCCGCCCAGTTGCACTCACTCCCATCATCACTAAGTGCTTCGAGAGGCTGGTCCTGGCACACCTCAAAGGCTGCCTACCTACCACACTGGACCCCTATCAGTTTGCCTACCGCAAGAATAGGAGTACGGAGGATGCCATCTCAATGGCACTCCACTCCGCCCTCTCCCACCTCGATAACAGAGACACCTACGTGAGAATGCTGTTCATTGACTATAGCTCAGCATTTAACACCATTATCCCCTCAAAATTGATCACCAAACTCATCAACCTGGGCATCGACCTCTCTCTCTGCAACTGGATACTGGACTTCCTGACTAACAGACCACAGTCTGTTAGGTTGGACAACCACACCTCTTCAACCCTCACCCTGAACACCGGTGTTCCACAGGGCTGTGTACTGAGCCCCCTCCTCTACTCCCTCTTCACCTACGACTGCACACCTGTACATGGTTCTATCACTATCATCAAGTATGCAGATGATACAACGGTGATTGGTCTCATCAGCGACAACGATGAGTTGGCCTATAGGGAGGAGGTCCAGCGCCTAGCAGCATGGTGCGCTGACAACAACCTGGCCCTTAACTCCAAGAAGACCAAGGAGCTCATTGTGGACTATAGAAGGTCTAGGGGCTGCACGCACACCCCCATCCATATTAACGGGACGGAGGTGGAACGTGTCTCCAGCTTCAGATTTCTGGGGGTCAACATCTCTGATGACCTCTCTTGGACCCACAATACCAGTACACTGGTCAAGAAGGCTCACCAGCGTATCTTCTCCCTGAGGAGACTAAAGAAGGTCCATCTGTCTCCTCAGATTCTGGTGAACATCTACCGCTGCACCATCGAGAGCATCCTTACCAACTGTATCACAGTATGGTATGGCAACTGCTCTGTCTCCGACCGGAAAGCACTGCAGAGGGTGGTGAAAACCGCCCAACGCATCACCGGTTCCTCACTCCCCTCCATTGAGTCTGTCCATAGCAAGCGATGTCTGCGAAGGGCGCGCAGCATCGTCAAGGAATGGTCTCACCCCAGCCACAGACTGTTTACCCTCCTCCCATCCAGGAGGCGCTACAGGTTCCTCCTTTGCCGGACCAGCAGGCTCAGGAACAGCTTCTTCCCTGCGGCTGTTACAACACTTAACTCTGCACCTCGGTGATTGCCAGTCACCCCCCCTCCCCCCCCCCGACACTCCTTCCCCCAGTATAATTGCACTACTGATACTGTTTGTACATATTTTTATTTTTTTTACCGTTCATTATTCTACATTTGCTCTTCTGGAGTGACAATTAAAGATTGAATTGAATATACATTATATATTATAAGATGGTGAAAAGAAAAAAAAACAGTATTTCATCTTTCAAATTCTGCTTGGCAATGACGTCCGTAGGCAGATAGTACTAGCAAATCACAAGGAATCTATTGGCAATTTGATTAATTGGAAATGGTATTATCATAACACTAATAGGTGATTCTGGGTGGTTTGAGATGAAATTGCGATGTTGGCAGTTCCCTGCTGTGAGATGCCAATTGTAGTCATGTTGACTTGGTTTGGCTAAAATTCCACCTGGATCTGGGGTAAAGGGTCGATCACTGTAGTGGGGTTTCGTAATCCTTGTCCGTCCAGTGAAGCCAGCCATTTCTGTATTTCTTGAATTGACTTTAGGTTGACTCTCACAGAGATAGAGATCTCCTCGAAGAGGCCAGGTTGACTATCCACATACCATTCAAACATTCCATTGCCTTTACACGACAGAATGGAGGTGGATACATTTTTTGTTAGGCTTCAATTATGAAACTTAAGTGCCAGTAAAGTGTATTTCTGGTTAATTATTAAAACATAACTTCATTTTGTCAAATACTATGTCACATTGAATTCAAACCATACTGTTTCATTGTTCCAAATTTATACCAAGCTATTCAAAATCTGCACGGCTTTGGAGTTTAGTTTAGTTTAGTGATACGGCGCAGAACCAGGCCCTTCGGCCCACCGGGTCCGCGCCGACCAGCGATCCCCACACACTACTGCTATCTCCACACAATTTTTACATTTACCAAGCCAATTAACCTACAAACCTGTAAGTCTTTGGAGTGTGGGAGTAAACCGAAGATCTTGGGAAAAACCCACGCAGGTCACGGGGAGGACATACAAACTCCGTACTGACAGTACCCGTAGTCGGGATCGAATCTAGGTCTCCGGTGCTGCATTCGCGATGACGAGGTCACGTAATTTGCGTGCCAAGGACACGCAAGTGGGACAGGCCCTTTACATTCGGCAATGGGTTGAGTTGGGGACCACGCCTCCCGTGGGGGCTGTGGGTTAGTGGTGCAATATTGCGTTGAGGAACGGGTTGGGTTGGGTTGGGGGACCAGGCCTCCCGTGTGACGGGTCCCAGTTGGTCTAGTTTGACAATAAAACACTCTTCACTTGATCACATGCACAATGCCTGAATTACACACTTATTGTTAAAGAAGGAACTGCAGATGCTGAAGAATCGAGGGTTACACAAAAAGCTGGAGAAACTCAGCGGGTGCAGCAGCATCTAAGGAGCGAAGGAGATAGGCGACGTTTCGGAAGAAGGGTCTCGACCCGAAACGTCGCCTATCTCCTTCGCTCCTTAGATGCTGCTGCACCCGCTGAGTTTCTCCAGCTTTTTGTGTTACGCACTTATTGATTCAGCCAGCAGAGGGGGCTCATAATCTATTGGTTGAGCTGGAGTGTGGTTTTGTCATTTTGTTCCTGCATTCACTGTATCAGGACAGTGTCAAATTCATCACCTGTGTAAATGCAAACAAAGCACACCCACAGTACATAAAAAATTAGACACAGACGGAAATAAGAGTCAAGAGAGTCAAGAATGTTTACTTGTCAAATTTACCGACAACTGAACCATGAAATCTTCCTTGCTGCAGCTTAATAGGGCCAGAAGCATAATAACAAACAGGTAAATGAAATACATTAAATTAATAACCATAATACTAAGTAACCATAATACTGCAAGACCAGTGCAACCTGTAGTGCAACCAAAGATACATTGATCATCCACAATCAGTACCCCGTTCCTGCCTCCGCCCCATATCCCTTGATTCCTCTAGCCCTAAGAGCTCTATCTAACTCTCTTTTGAATGCATCCAGTGAATTGGCCTCCACTGCCTTCTGCGGCAGAAATTCACAAATTCACACCTCTCTGGGTGACATTTTTTTTCCTCATCTCAGTTCTAAATGGCCTACACCTTATTCTTAAACTGTGACCCCTGGTTCTGAACTTCCCCCAACATCGGGTGCATGTTTCCAGCATCTAGCGTGTCCAATCCCTTAATAATTTTATATGTTTCTATAAGATTCCCTCTCATCCTTCTAAATTCCTGTGAGTGCAACGTGCTGGGCCCTGGACAGATCATATGTACACCCAATAACTTGGTGGACTCCCTCCACTGCTGTCACATCGATGAAGACAAGTTTATGGATCCGCAGATTTCCCTTCCTGGATCAATAATCAGCCCCTTGGACTTACTGATGTTGAGAGCAAGATTTTTTTTATCCTTACCTGTATTTTGGCTCATTGTTACCTGCTATTCATCCAGCGTCGCTGCTATTATCGGTGAATTCAATTATGCCTTTGGATCTGTGTCTGCCTACATCCACTATTGACCTATTGTGGCGGTAGGCGAATCCTAGTCCTTACTGAAGGGCCTGTCCCACTGTGGGGACCTAATTTTGCGAGTTTAGAGGAGTTTGCGGTCGCCACATACTCGCAGGGTGGTCGACACATGGTCCTAGGAGGTCACTGTAACTCTCCTTCATGCTCGAGAGAAGTTCCCGCAAGCTCGCGGCCTCAGTTTGGTCGGGGAGTATTTTTTAGCATGCTGAAAACTGTTCACGAGTAAAAATTGGTCGGCGTGGGAAAAATCGATATTTTTTTACTCGTAGGTTTAGACGAAGTAGGTCGTAGTAGATAGGCTTGCTATTCATAGGTAATCGAAGGCAACTGATGGTAGTTGAAGGTAGTCGTAGATAGTGTTAGTACAGTCGAAGGAGGTCGTCTTCACTCTCCACTATTCGGTGTCCAATTTTCCCGAGAGCTTCGGCGAGTAAATCGTAGCTAGTCGAAGCTAGTTTTCAACATAGTCAAAGGAGGTCGAAGGAGGTCTTCTACATATTCGTAGGAGGTTCTCTACCTAGTCGTAGGAGGTGTTCTAGTTCGGCGATGCAACAAGACCATGACACTCTCCTAAACACGCAAATTAGGTCCACACAATGTGACAGGCCCTTCAGGCTGTAATTAATATTTGTCAGAACCAACATCTGAAAGCGCATCATCGCTATGGATGTAACAACTGCCAGTAGGAAGTCATTGAGGCACCTGTATTAATGAGGATGCCATCAGGATGCATCGTAGCCTGGTTTGGCAACAGCTCCATCCAAGGCCACAAGTAATTGCAGCGAATTGTGGACGCAGCCCAGACCATCACACAAAGCAACCTCTGAGGAAGGATCTCGACCCGAAACGTCACCCATCCCTTCTCACCAGGGACGCTGCCTGTCCCGCTGAGTTACTCCAGCACTTTGTGTCTAACTCCCTTCCATTGACACCATTTACACCTCACGCTGCCTCGGCAAGGTGAGCAGCATAATCAAAGACAAGTTGCACACTCCCCTCTCCTATCAGACAAAAGGTTTAGATGTGTGAAAACGCACACCTCCACATTCAGGGACAATTTATTTCCAGCTGTTATTAGGCAACTGAACCATCCTACTGCAAACAGCGAGCAGCCCTGAACTACTACCTACCTCATCGGGGACCTTCGGGCTATGTTTGATCAGATTTCCCAATGTTCCCGATGTTGGGAGAGTCCAGAACCAGGGGCCACAGTTTAAGAATAAGGAGTAAGCCATTTAGAACGAAGATGAGGAAACACTTTCACACAGAGAGTGGTGAGTCTGTGGAATTCTCTACCCCAGAGGGCGGTGGAGGCCAGATCTCTGGATACTTACAAGACACAGCTAGATAGGGCTCTTAAAGATAGCGGAGTCAGGGGATATGGGGAGAAGGCATGAATGGGGTACTGATTGTGGCTGATCAGCCGTGATCACATTGAATGGCTTCCTCCGGCACCTCTTGCCTATTGACTTTACTGGCTTTACCTTGCACTAAACATTATTCCCTTATCATGAATCTGTACACTGTGAATGGCTCGATTGTAATCATGTGCAGGAAGGAACTGCAGATGCTGGTTTACATGGAAGAGTAGACACGAAATGCAGGAACAACTCAGAGGGACAGGCAGCATCACTGGAGAGAAGGAATGGGTGACGTTTCAGGTCGAGACCCTTCATCAACAACCCTCTTGCCTGAGAAGGATCCATTTATTCCTACTACCTATTTCCGATGTGAGAACCAATTTTCAGTCCCTGCAAACAAACCACCTCCAATACTCAGGCTATCAATTTATACACCAGCTTCATATGTGTCAACTTGTTAAATCTCTTGCTGTCACATTGTCAAATAATTAGACAATAGACAATAGGTGCAGGAGTAGGCCATTCGACCATTCAATGTGATCATGGCTGATCATCCCCAATCAGTAGCCCGTTCCCCATATCCCCTGACTCCGCTATCTTTAAGAGCCCAATTTAGCTCTCTCTTGAAAGTATCCAGAGAACCGGCCTCCACCGCCCTCTGAAGCAGAGAATTCCAAAGACCGTGAGAAAAAGTGTTTCCTCGTCTCCGTTCTAAATGGCTTACCCCTTATTCTTAAACTGTGGCCCCTGGTTCTGGACTCCCCCAACGTCAGGAACATGTTTCTACCTCTAACGTGTCCAAACCCTTAATAATCTTAAATGTTTCAATAAGATCCCCTCTAATCCTTCTAAATTCCAGAGTATACGAGCCCAGCCGCTCCATTCTCTCAGCATATGACAGTCCCTCCATCCCAGAATTAACCTTGTGAACCTACGCGGCACTCCCTCAATAGCAAGAATGTCCTTCCTCAAATTAGGGGACCAAAACTGCACACAATAGTCCAGGTGTGGTCTCACTAGCGCCCTATACAACTGCAGAAGGACCTCTTTGCTCCCATACTCAACTTCTCTTGCTATAAAGGCCAACATGCCATTCGCTTTCTTCACAGCCTGCAGTACCTGCATGCTTACTTTCATTGACTGATGAACAAGGACCCCCAGATCCCGTTGTACTCCCCCTTTTTCCAACTTGACACCATTTAGATAGTAATCTGCCTTCCTGTTTTTGCTACCAAAGTGGATAACCTCACATTTATCCACATTAAACTGCATCTGCCATGCATCTACCCACTCACCCAACCTGTCCAAGTCACCCTGCATTCTCATAGCATCCTCCTCACAGTTCACACTGCCACCCAGCTTTGTGTCATCTGCAAATTTGCTACTGTTACTTTGAATCCCTTCATCTAAATCATTGATGTGTATTGTAAATAGCTGTGGTCCCAGCACAAAGCCCTGCAGTACCCCACTAGTCACTGCTTGCCATTCTGAAATGGACCTGTTAATCCCTACTCATTGTTTCCTGTCTGCCAACCACTTCTCTATCCATGTCAGCACTCTACCCCCAATACTATGTGCCCTAATTTTGCCCACTAATGTCTAATGTGGGACCTTATCAAATGCTTTCTGAAAGTCCAGGTACACTACATCCACTGACTCTCCCTCGTCCATTTTCCTAGTTACATCCTCAAAAAATTCCAGAAGATTAGTCAAGCATGATTTCCCCTTCGTAAATCCATGCTAACTCGGACCGATCCTGTTACTGCTATCCAAATGTGCGGCTATTTCATCTTCCCCACCACCGATGTCAGGTTAACTGGTTTATAATTCCCTGTTTTCTCTCCCCTGCCTTTCTTAAAAAGTGGGATAACATTAGCTACGCTCCAATCCACAGGAACTGATCCTGAGTCTATAGAACATTGGCAAATTATCACCATTGCACCCACGATTTCTAGAGCCACTTCCTTAATTACCCTGGGATGCAGACCATCAGGCCCTGGGGATTTATCAGCCTTCTGTCCCATCAGTTTACCCAGCACCATCCGAATCGGCCACTTCCTTCCGGAGTCTGCGTCTGGGCGGGAGATTCACGCTGGCGGCCCTCGGCAAAGGGAACCCAGGACTCTGCAATGTTGGTCAGTGCCGCCCGTGCTGGAAGCTCTACGAACCACAGCTCTGCGATGTCGGTGCAGCAGGCCCAGCACTGCGGAGCTTCAAATGGCGATCTAGGTAAGGCATCGCCCGCTCCGCGGTGAATCCAGTGCTGCGCCGCCGCTGAAGCTTTGGCCGGTCCCCGGCAGGAAAGGCCTCGCCAATCTAGTTGGTAGGCCGCGAGAGGGGGGTGTGGACGTGTCTCAGAGAATAGTCGCACCCTCGCCAGGAAGTAACTGGGAAACGGTTTCCACCTTACCCGACCCCTCTCCCCACATAGAAAAGCTAAAGAAACCTCCAAAACATACTTTTAAAACAGACTAAAATTTTTTTTATAAGATAGAAAAACAGACAGACTGTAGGCAGAGGCTGCCAACAACGCGCCGCCCCTAGTGGCGCATATGGTTGAATGATACGATATTCAACCATGGATGAATCATCCATTTTACAGCTTTTAGTTGTGGATTTGCTGTGTACTGGACGTTATGATTGTTTCTTATGGAAAGATGGATGCTTCCTGACCCCATGACATTTCTCCAGCTGCTTTTTTTAGTTGGTGGTATCTCTACCATCTAGTTGCCTGCAATAAGTCCTCTATACTCCAAAGGTGAACACAAAGGTGAGGCGAGCACCCTGTTGCCTATTACACCATGGGCTTGGTGCTGGGTTTGAGGTCCTGATCTTCAGACACATTACCTTTTGATGGGCAAACACTATATATAAGTGCACTCAAGGCAACAGAGGGAGGTAGATAAACAACATTGAGTAGATTCCTCATCCATCCCAACCAGAAGCCACTCTTGCTAGAGGTGTTTAATGTCGGGAACCTACATCAATGTGCAGTTCAGACCATTTTTTTCAGCCTGCTTGGTTCTGCAATGCCACAGCATTTAACCCATGTGCGTGCAGGGTCAGCTCAATAGGCTGTGTAAGGGAGGCTGTGTTTAATTTATTTGCGGGACCTGAAGTTGAAGTTCTCCATGACCAAGCTTCAGCCTGCTTCTCTGCTGCAAGTTACCCCTTCCCTGGTCCCCACATTCACTCTCCTCGGCAGCTGCCAGAACTTCTGCAGTGAAGCAGCTGTTTCCTCTATTTCCCCCCTTAGAGCAGACATGAATCCCCCATCAGATCTCCACTTAACGTCCACAATTACTGCTGTGTTGGCTCAGCTGCAGTTCCACTCCTGCAGGAACAGGGGTGCCCCAACCCTGCAATGAGTTCAATGGCTGGCACGCTTCAATCTTTTTAATCCTTCGAGAATGAAGCGAGCAGCAGCAGGGATTGTTGGCTCGCATTGAAAGGCGCAGGTTCAATATCAATCCAGCAGTGCAATATGGTTTGGAACAAAATAGCTACGTCGAGTTCATTAATGACCTTAGGAGGGGTCAGTTAAGGGTTTTTAAAGGTTTATGACCATTTGGAGGGAAACAGCGATCCAAAGCTTAGAGGCGCCACATCTCATGATTCTTCCAGCAGGATGCCTGAAATCCGGGCTCAAGCCCAAAGTAAATCCATCAGCACAAAAAATTGACAAAGCTTCCAAAATGTATTTATGGTAAGATTTTAATCATTTTGAAAACTCACTTATGCATCACATTTACCTAAATCACGCTAAGACATCAAGGACAGGGGAACAAACAGTTCAACGCATTGTATTTGTGTCCATCATCAAACACTCATCTGCACTATTCACTATAACTTCCTGCATCCCAATCCTCTCTTCCCTCCCATCATCCACCACCCACACTACTCTCTGCACAAGTCATACAGTGTGGAAACAGGCCCATTGTCCCAACTTGCCCCAACACCAATCAACATGACCATCTACACTAGTCCCACCTGCCTGCGTTTGGCCCATATCTCTCTTAACCGATCCTATCCATGCACGTGTCTAAATGTTTCTTAAATGTTGCAATGGAATACCTTATTGTCACACGTGACCGGGCAGAGTGAGATTCTTTGCTGCGTACACAATGTATACAAATAGTGGCCACCTACGGTGCTGACAAATGAATGAATGAATGAATGAATAGCCTTTTTTGTCTGCAGTCATACATATATAAAAATAACAAAACCACACAATAAACACAAAAAATTAACATCCACCACAGTGAGTTCACCAAACACCTCCTCACTGTGGTGGAAGGCAAAAGTCTTAGAGTCTCTGTCTTCTCCCTCCTTATTCTCCCTCTGCGCTGAGAAGATCCAGGCCTCCGATACTGCCGTCCACCAGGCCCGCAGCCGAGCCTCCGAAACCGGGCCGCCACCACCGCTGTCGCCGGAACGCTGGAACACCGCCACAGGGCTCGCCACCGGAACGTCGCATCCCCGAAGCCAGGTCGCCGCTGGAGCACCACAGCCCCGAAAGCCAGGTCGCCACTGGAACGCCTCAGCTCCGAAACCAGGTCACCACCGGAACGTCGCTGGAGCACCGCAGCCCCGAAAGCCAGGTCGCCGCCGGAACGCCACTGGAGCACCGCAGCTCCGAAGCCAGGTCGTCGCTGGAGCACCGCAGCCCCGAAAACCAGGTCGCCGCCGGAACGCCACTGGAGCACCGCAGCTCCGAAGCCAGGTCGCCGCTGAAGCTCCGAAAGCCGTGCCGCCGCCGCTGGAAGCTGGAGGCCGCCAGCTCCGCCATTAGGGCCTCAGCACAGACGGAGACGGTGTCGGGGGACACGACAAGAAAAGTCGCATCCCCCCGAAGGGAGAGACTAAAACCCCATTTCTCCCACCCTCCCCCCCCTCCCCACACATACACAACCTAACAAACCAAAAATAGTCCCTAAAAATAGGCACGAAGACAAAAATAAAATAAAAGACAGACAGACTGCAGGTGAACTGCAGCTGCCAAGCAGCGCCGCCACTTCCGACAAAGTTACAAAGGGCGCCGGCTCCCCCTTTTGTTCTCCCCCCCTGTGATAGCACCTACCTCAAACACACAAGGATAGGAAGGACATCCTTGTGATTGAGGCAGTGCAGCGTAGGTTCACGAGATTGATCCCTGGGATGACAGGACTGCCTCATGAGGAAAGATAGAAAAGACTAGGCTTGTCAAACATAGAAAATAGGTGCAGGAGGAGGCCATTCGGCCCTTCGAGCCAGCACTGCCATTCATTGTGATCATGGCTGATCGTCCGTAATCAATAACCCGTGCCTGTCTTCTCCCCATATCCCTTGACTCCACTAGCCCCATAGAGCTCTGTCTAACTCTCTCTTAAATCCACCCAGTGATTTGGCCTCCACTGCCCTCTGTGGCAGGGAATTCCATAAATTCACAACTCTCTGGGTAAAAATGTTTTTTCTCACCTCAGGCTTAAATGACCTCCCCTTTATTCTAAGACTGTTGGCCCTGGTTCTGGACTCACCCAACATCGGGAACATTTTCCCTGCATCTAGCTTGTCCAGTCCGTTTATATTTGTATATGTTTCTATAAGATATCCCCTCATCCTTCGACACTCCAGTGAATAAAAGCCTAGTCTTTTCAATCTTTCCTCATATGACGGTCCCGCCATCCCAGGGATCAATCTCCTGAACTTACGCTGCACTGCCTCAATCACAAGGATGTCCTTCCTCAAATTAGGAGACCAAAACTGTACACAATACTCCAGATGTGGTCTCACCAGAGCCCTATACAACTGCAGAAGGACCTCTTTACTCCTGTATTGAAATCCTCTTGTTATGAAGGCCAACATTCCATTAGCTTACTTCATTATTCCATTAGCTCCTTCCAGAAGCAACCTTCCACCATCACCCTGTGACCCCCCTAATTTATCCCAACAATAGGTGAGTATTTAAGCTTTCATCCTTTAATAAGATGACACTAATGGGAAAATCGAATGTTGAGCCTTCTCAGAAGTGCAGGGATGTGAATTCCGCACTGTAGAGAGAAGCCACTGAGCCCGGCTCCTATTCACAAGTTATAGGAGTAGAATTAGGCCATTCAGCCCATCGAGTCTACCCTGCCAGTCAAGCATGGTTGATGTTTCCCTCCTAATCCCGTTTCTCCTGCCTTCTCCCCATGACCCTGGACACCCGTTCTAATCAAGAACCTATCTATCCCTGCCTTAAAAAATATCCACTGACTTGGCCTCCACAGCCTTCTGTGGCAATGAGTTTCACAGATTCACCACCCTCTGACTAAAAAGGTTCCTCCTCACCTCCTTTCTAAAATAATGCCCTTTAATTCTGACCACTAGTGGAACCATCATCCTTTGTCCCCGAGTACCAGAGAATCGAAGAGAGTCATCATCGGCAGACGCAAGAGCATCTTTTGAGCTGAGAGGAACCAAGGTCCTCCCTTCCGCATCCTCGAGGTCGGCCCAGGGCACAAGGGCGGAACAGTGGCCAGGCAAGAAGAGGGGCAACTGTTCGCTGGCCGATCCGGGTCAAAGTGATAGCTGGAGGCCCTGCAGCAGCCTGGGGATCGACTAGATCGGGCACCACCCCAGGAGACCGAGCCCGCAGGCTGGACATGGCCTACAGCAGCACAGAGCGGTGGAGCATCAGTGGAAGATACTTACAGCTTTGCTTGGCTGGGCCGACCCTGCAACACCACCAGGACAACGCGACTTTATGGTCATCGGCACTTAAAACAACATGGACTTTGAAAATGGCAGCAAAACCTGGCGACTCTTGTATATGGTCTCAGTGAACTATTTCTACTTTGTATTTTGTACTTAATCAGAGATGGTGCTAATGTATAGTAAAGGGCCTGTCCTACCAGCATCTGACTCCATGCGATGAGCGCGACCAAACCGGCAGCGGGGGCCGCGCGGAGGTCAGGTGATCCCCAGTACAGGGCCGTTCCCACCAGCATGCGCCTACATGCGGCGAACGCGACCAAACCGGTAGTAGGGGCCGCCCAGAGGTCGGGTGAGTGGCGCAACGCGGCGCAAAGTGAGGCGAACTTGGAGCGAAGTCTAAAGGTAAGTTCGCCAGGACAGAGAGGGGCACACAGAGAGGGGCACAGAGGCACACACACAGAGGGCCACCGTGCCACACACAGAGAGGGTCACGGAGGCACCTACAGATAGGTTCACGGAGGCACGATGTCGAGACGGTGTGTAATGCGTCGAGGCGATTGCAAGCCAACAAGCCGTTGCTGTGCGGAATTTTTGAACATAGTCAGTTTTTCGCGATGTCGGGACAAACTCTGCACAATTCCGCACGGCTCCGGCGATCGAAGTGGGACCGGCCCCGCGACGCCGGACGGCTCAAGCGACCACGTTAGGTCGCGCTCATCGCATAGAGTTGCATGCTGGTGGGACAGGCCCTTAATACTTTAGTAATTATAGTAATAATCTTTTCTGTGCTGTGCAGAATTCCATTTCTTGATCGCAACCATATTTATTACATTGTAGGAAGAAACTGCAGATGCTGGTTTAAACCGAAGATAGACACAAAATGCTGGAGTAACTCAGCGGGTCAGACAGCATCTCTGAAGAATAGGAATAGGTAATGTTTTGGATCGAGACCCTAGGCCGTCTGAAGAATGGTCTCGACGTGAATGCTGCTTTCCACAAAGTTTTCTATTTCTGACTGACGTTCTCATTCTTCAAGTAGACCACTATTTCTCTCAGTCTAGAGAAGGGTCTCGACCCAAAATGTCTCCTATTCATTTTCGCCAGGGATGCTTTCTGACCTAATGAGTTACTCCAGCCTTTTGTGTCTATTTTCCATATTTATAATCGATTATTTGAACGGGAGGAAAGCCAACACTAATTCTTGCAGCGACCAGTCTATTGGTCTCATCATATATCCCTCAGAAAACTAAACTCAGAAATCGTTCGTTATGTTCTTATTTCTTTTAGTTTATAATATAAATTGACCAACATGTAACATGCATTTAACAGTTACGTCATTTTGATTCCACGTTAACTGAGGTGGTTTTATTTTACTCCAGGCCTCAGGCAAGTTGAACCTATGAGTTGCCTGGTGTTGTGATTGACACCCAACTGAGAAGAGGAAGTCCGTAGACTGCACAGATACGCCAGAACAGGAGGCAGCTCTTCAGTCTCTCACACCCATCAATATTATTACTTCTTGACAGGAATTGCTTCTCATATCCTGAAGAGAATTCTCAGTTACAGGCTAAATCCTAAGGGACACTATGATTAATAGACTTGCGATGAGATGTTGACTAATTGCCAAGGCCCGTTGGATTGATGGCATGGTTGAAATGACAGATTGCAGCAGTGAATCGTTTGCAAGCTCAATCTTTCCATGGCCTTGTAACAATTTTCCTCGCAAACAAGTTTTTGAGTAACACTTGGAAGTTTCTTTGTCAGACTGGTGAAGCAGAATTGAAAGGAGGCGATGACATTTGTGCTGCCTGCTGAAATCTTGACAACATTTCTCCCTTTATTCATGAAATGGAGTTCCTCAAATTCCTTAGCAGTGAATCCCGGCAAGATATTCAACTCAAGGAGCAGGATGGTAGAGTCATGCCCTGTATTTATCCAGTGTTCCTACCTGTGTAGGGTGGAACTGCAGATGCTGGTTTAAACCAAAGATTGACACAAAAAGCTGGAGTAACTCAGCGGGTCGGACAGCATCACTGGAGAAAAGGAATTGGTGACGTTTCAGGTCAGGACAAGAAGGGTCTCGACCCGAAACGTCACCAATTCCTTTCCTCCAGAGATGCTGTCTGACCCACTGAGTAACTCCAGCTGTTTGTGTCTATCTTCGGTGTTCCTACAAGTTTACTTCCATAAGGATTCCGTGGAAAGTGATTGGAAACAGGAAACCAAATTACATTTGCTTTCCCAACCTGGAGCTCTGAGGGAAACTCTAAAGGGCCTGTCCTACCAGCATCCGACTCCATGCGATGAGCGCAATCAAACTAGAAGCGGGGGCCGCGCGGAGGTCGGGTGATCCCCTGTACAGGGCCATTCCCAACAGCATGCGCCTGCATGCGAAGAGCGCGACCAAACCGGCAGCGAGGGCCGCGCGGAGGTCGGGTGAGTGGCACAACGCGGCGCAAAGTGAGGCGAACTTGGAGCGAAGTCTTAAAGGTAAGTTCGCCAGGACAGAGAGGGGCACACAGAGAGAGGCACAGAGGCACACACAGAGAGGGCCAGGGAGCCACACACATAGAGGGTCACGGAGGCACCTACAGAGAGGGTCACGGAGGCACGACATCGAGATGGTGTGTAATGCGTCGAGGCAAATGTGAGCCGACAAGCCGTTGCCGCGCGGAATTTTTGAACATGGTCAGTTTTTCGGAGCCCCGCGCGATGTCGGGACGAACTCTGCACGGCTCCGGCGATCGAAGTGGGACCGGCCACGCGACGCTGGACGGCTCAAACGACCACGTTAGGTCGCGCTCATCGCATAGAGTTGCATGCTGGTGGGACAGGCCCTTAAGACTCAGCGAATGCTGTGATGTCCTGAGTACCAAGCTAGAATAACTCTGAACAAGAAGAAAAATGAAATTAGTACATCCAAAAAATTAGAAAGAAATGTATTGATGATTATTGTTATTGATTTTGACATCTTTCAACCCGTCATCTAATTAAATCAGAAGGATTTGGAGCTGAGGTAATGCAATGGATTTGTTCAATGTCCTCACAACTCAGTTAAATACAATTGCAACAATCTCCGGTGAGTGCATTTTCACTATAAACCTGGTTTGCATTTATAGATGTTTAGAATCTGTTGGTCTCACCGGGAGAACAATAACCGTGGTTACAGTTTGAATGGAAAATCATATTGATGTAAGAGATATTATTTATAAATGTGGGCAAGACAAGGAAAAATACAAAGCACATTATGTGACGCTCTACTGCACCAATTCCTCTCACCTTGGTCCCATAACGTTAAATAGATTTTGACCTTCAAGTCTCTCAAAAACTTCTCATTGTTATATTTAACACCATAGTCCTCGGATCAAACCATTGAAAACTTAAAGGTAGATAAGAATGCTGGAGAAACTCAGCGGGTGAGGCAACATCTATGGAGCGAAGGAATAGGTGACGTTTCGGGTCGAGACCCTTCTTCAGTCTAGACCCGAAACGTTACCTATTCCTTCGCTCCATAGATGCTTCCTCACCCACTGAGTGTCTCCAACATTTTTGTCCACCTTCGATTGGTCCAGCATCTGCAGTTGGAAACATAGAAACATAGAAAATAGGTGCAGGAGTAGTGCCCTTCGAGCCTGCACCGCCATTCAATATGATCATGGCTGATCATCCAACTCAGTATCCTGTACCTACCTTCTCTCCATACCCCCTGATCACTTTAGCCACAAGGGCCACATCTAACTCCCTCTTAAATATAGCCAATGAACTGGCCTCAACTACCTTCTGTGGCAGAGAATTCCACAGATTCTCCTCTCTCTGTGTGAAAATGATTTCTCATCTCGGTCCTAAAAGACTTCCCCCTTATCCTTAAAGTTCTTTCTTAAACATTGAAAAGTTAAATATCTATTCAATACATTTTAATTATGCTATTGATTAGTTGGATTTAAAGATGATACAAAAATTCACAGGACAAAGAAGATAGCCAAAGGGTTCAGCAGGATTTAGACCAGATCCAAATGCGGGCAGAGAAATGGCAGATGGAGTTTAATCCATACAAATCTGAGGAGTTGAACCTTGGATGGTCAAATGTAAAGGGGATAGTACACAGTAAATGGCAGGACCCTTTGGAGCATTCAAGTACATAGGGATCCTGGGATTCAAGTTCGCAGATCTCTGAAAATTGCAACACAAATGGATAAGGTGGTAAAGAAGGCATGAGGCATATTTGCCTTCATCAGTCAGAGTATAAACATCAGGAAGCCACGTTGCAAGGAGATTAAACAATGGCAAGACCACATTTGGAGTATTGTGTGCAGTTCTGTTTGCCATACTGCTGGAAAGACGTGGAGGCTTTGCAGAGGGTGCAAAAGTGGCTCTCCGGGATGCTATCCGGGATCAAAGGGTATTAACTATAAGGAGAGTGTGGTTTGTTTGCTCTGAAGCGGACTGACAGAAGTCTAAAAAATAATGAGAGGCAGAGACGGAGTAAATAGTCAGGATTTTTCGCAGGGTGTAAATGTCAAACACTCAAGGTATTAGATTTAAGTTGAGAGGGAGAAAGATTTACAAGGCAGTTTTTTTCTACACAGAAAGTTGTACATGTCTGGAATGTACTGCCAGAGGAAGTGTTGGAAGCAGATATGATAGCAATGTTTAAGAGGCATTTAGACGGGTGCACAAACATGCAGAGATGTAGAACATGTGCAGGCAGATTGCATTACTTTTGATTGGATTAAGGTCAGCATACACACACACAGAGCCTGCCCCAAACAGGCCCTTCGGCCCACCGAGCGATGCCCGGACATTAACACTGTCCTACACACACTAGGGACAATTTACATCTACACCATGCCAATTAAGCCACAAACCTGTACATCTTTGGCCTGTGGGAGGAAACTGAGAGCGTGAGCAGCAAGGTCCTGTTCCTGTGCTGTTCTCTTCTACATTCAATGTAAATATGGTGCAAGAGTTTTTAATTTAGCCTCCATCATACATATGCACATGAAGAAAGTTTTGCACACCTTTTCCACGAATCATGAGATACATTTCCACTGTGGATGCACTTGAACACCAGTATCTTCACATTTTGGCAAAATGAAACTGCATGCTCAATTATATAAATTAGGAGGGTTACACAAAAAGCTGGAGAAACTCAGCGGGTGCAGCAGCATCTAAGGAGCGAAGGAGAGGACCGAAGGAGCAAAGAAATTATGACATTTGCTAAAGTGATTTTTAAATTCAGTTTTACACAGAAGATGATTTCTTATGGGACACAGCAGAATACCGCATGAGGGTGGAACGCCATGAATATCACAACACCCTTATGTATTCATAATTGTTCAAATATATTACCAGTAAAATAATTCCACCTTGTGAAAAGGACGTCGATGCTTTGAAAACAAAAGGAAGCAGAGCAGAAAGCGCAGTCGTACGTGTTTCAAAAAGCGTTCAGCTGAAATAATTTACCTAAAAATACAATTACAAATGAAGGTGGACAAAAATGCTGGAGAAACTCAGCGGGTGCAGCAGCATCTATGGAGTGAAAGAAATAGGCAACGTTTCGGGTCAAAACCCTTCTTCAGGCTGTGAGGTTGCGGGGTGGGGGGGGGGGAGGGGGCAGGAGGAAGAAAGGAAGAGGAGGAGCCAGGGGGCTGAGGGAGAGCTGAGAAGGGGAGGAGAACTCAGGGACTACCTGAAATTGGAGATGTCAATGTTGAATATATTTTTTAAATTTTATTCTATGTCATTTGGCTCAAACGAAACTCTGTTTCCACAGCCATACAAACAAAGACAATATCCTACAAACATACAAACAATTCAATTTGCACAAACATCCATCACAGTGAATCTCCTCCTCACTGTGATGGAAGGCAAAGTCTTTTCTCTCCCCTGCACCATTTCGCTCCCGATGTTGAAGCCCCAGGCGGGTGATGTTAAGTCCCAAGGCCATTTTAGGCGCGCCGGGCGATGTACGGCCCCGCTCCGGGTCGTTCCAACCCCGCGACACAGGCTGGAGAAGTTGCCATTGCAGGAGCTCCAAAAATCATTGGCTATATTTAAGAGGGAGTTAGATGTGGCCCTTGTGGCTAAGGGGATCAGAGGGTATGGAGAGAAGGCAGGTACGGGATATTGAGTTGGATGATCAGCCATGATCATATTGAATGGCGGTGCAGGCTCGAAGGGCCGAATGGCCTACTCCTGCACCTAATTTCTATGTTTCTATGAAAAGCGGTCTCCACCAGGCACCCGCGAGCTCCCGATGTTCCGTCCACCGGTCTGCAGCTGAATCCTCCGGGCTCCAGAGGATTCCATCCCCTACCGCAGGGGTGTAAACTGCCCAGGGTGCTGCTCCTCCAATTTACGGTGTTCCTCAATCTGACCGTGGAGGAAGCCCAGGACAGAAACTAAGCGATCGCCAAGCCTATGCTTGGTCTCACCGATGTGGAGCAGCTGACATCCCGAGCAACGGATGCAATAGATGAGGTTGGATGAGGTGCAGGTGAACCTCTGCCACACCTGGAAAGGCTGCTTGGGTCCTTGAATAATGTAGGGGGCGGGGGGGGTAAAGCGACATTGTGGCATTTCTTGCGGTTGCAAGGGAAAGTGCCCGGAGAGGGGGTGGGAAGGGTGGGAAGGGTGGGAAGGGTGGGAAGGGACGATTTGACCAGGGAGTTCCGGAGGGAGCGGTTTCTGCAGAAAGCAGACAGGGGAGGAGATGGGAAGATGTGGCAAGTGGTGGGATCACGTTGGAGGTGGCGGAAGTGTCGGAGGATTATTTGTTGTATGTGACGGCTGGTAGGGTGGAAGGTGAGGACAAGGGGGACTCTGCCCTTGTTACGAGTGGGGGGGATGGGGAATTTAAACAGAGTTACGGGGTATAGAAGAGATCCTGGTGAGAACCTCATCTATAGTGGAAGAGAGGAACCCCCGTTCCCTGAAGAATAAGGACATCTCCGATGCCCTGGTGTGGATCACCTCATCCTGGCTGCAGATGCGGCGTAGACGGAAGAATTGGGAGTAGGGGATGGAATTCTTAGAGGAAGCAGGGTGGGAAGTAGTGTAGTTTAGATAGCCTGGATAGTTCTTATTTTGACCCGGCTTATCTCTACACATGAACGTGGACCTTCCGAGCTTGGTTTCTCTTGATGGAGTTGAGGAACAATATTGGTGATGGTTTCTGAAGGTTGCCACCAGCAGTTGGCTTCAAGCAGTGAAAGTCGCTGGCAAATGGCCCCAGCTATGGACGGATTCTTAGTCTGCGTCCAATGTATCAGCTTATAAAAGCCAGCAAGACTCTGGCTATATAGGTCATAAAAGCCACCAAGCCTATATGAAAGCTTATAAAAGCCACCAAGCTTATATGAAAGCTTATAAAAGCCACCAAGCCTATATCATAGCTTATAAAAGCCACCAAGATGGCGGCACCCTGTTCGGCTGCAGCTGCATTGGCTCCCGACAGAAACAGAAATTTAAACGTAAAAAATCATACACTTACTTGTTCAGTCCAGAGTCTGATGGTCGCTTTTCGGTGCAACTGTCAGTTCGTGTTGAAACTGCATGCGTCCAGCAGTTCCCCGGCCATTGATCGGGTTACTCTGGAGACTCTACGGAGTCTCGGACTGCTGCGTCGGATGGAGCCAGTGGCCTACAAAGCCGTGGAGTCTCCTACCAGCAATGGCCGCACTCGGAGGAGGAGGAGATGGCGCGACAGGAAGCAGAAGCGCAGCACTCGTGGGGGGCTAACGGCGAAACTGAAGGCTAACCTCTGCAGGACACCGCTTCCGTCTATTCTGCTCGCTAACGTCCGCTCCCTGGAGAATAAGCTGGACTACCTGAGGCTGGACCTGGTAACCAAACGGGAGGTGAGGGATTGCTGCGCCCTGATCCTAACAGAGACGTGGTTAAACTCCTCTGTTCCCGATGGCGCCATTAGCGTGGAGGGGTTAACAGCATTCAGGTTGGACAGAAGCTACGCTCTCAGTGGGAAATCCCGGGGTGGTGGTGTGTGCATTTACACTAATAACAGCTGGTGTAAAAATGCCACAGTGGTCTCAAATTATTGCTCCCCAGACATTGAGTTTTTGACAATAAAATGCAGACCCTTCTATTTGCCCAGGGAATTCACCATTATAACCATCACAGCCGTGTACATCCCTCCCAGTGCAAACACTAAGGAGGCCCTGAATGCTCTTTATTGTCCCATTAGTGACCTACAATCTACACATCCAGATGGTGGCTTCATTGTTGCTGGGGATTTTAACCAGGCCAACATGAAGACAGTTCTCCCACATTACTACCAGCATATAGACTTCACAACCAGGGGAGTGAACACACTGGACCTAGCGTATACAAACATCAAGAAGGCATTCAAGGCAGTCCCCCGCCCCCACCTTGGCTCCTCAGACCATATCTCTGTGATGCTAATTCCTGCATACAGGCCCCTGCTTACCAGAGAAAAACCCACTGTGAAGCAGGTTAGGGTCTGGCCAGAGGGAGCTATGACAACACTACAGGACTGTTTTGAATGCACGGACTGGGACATGTTCAAGAAGGCTGCAACTGTCAGTCAACACATCAACCTGGAGGAGTATGCTGCGTCCGTGTCTGCTTACATGGAGAAGTGCATTGAGGATGTCTGTGTCACCAAGACCATCACTGTACGGGCCAACCAGAAACCCTGGATGACCACAGAGGTACGTGGAATGCTGAGAGCACGTAATGCCGCGTTTAAATCCGGCGACGTGGTGGCACTCAGATCCGCAAGAGCCAACCTGAACCGAGTCATCAGGCTGGCCAAGCGTGCCCATGGTCAGAAAATCCAGAGCTTCTTCCATGACCCCAAGAACACCAGGCGCATGTGGCAGGGAATCAAATCATTCACGGACTATAAGACTGCTTCACCACCCTGTGATGACAACATTGAGTTCCTCAATTAACTCAACAACTATTTTGGTCGGTTCGAGGCATTAAATAACACACCTGCAAGCAAAGGTATTCCTCATTGTGATGAAAAGGCACTCAGTCTTGACATAGTGGATGTACGGAGGACCCTAAAAGGAGTGAACACACAAAAGGCGGCAGGCCCTGATAACATACCAGGGCGGGTGCTCAGGGAATGTGCTGATCAGCTGGCACATGTCCTTACGGACATATTTAACACCTCGCTGAACCAGGCTGTCGTCCCATCGTGTTTCAAGACTGCCACCATCATACCAGTGCCAAAAAAATCCAACATACAATGTCTCAACGACTACCGCCCTGTAGCACTCACCCCCATAATGATGAAGTGCTTCGAGAGGCTGGTCAGGGACCATATTACCTCCAGACTCCTCTCTACACTTGACCCATACCAGTTTGCTTACAGGCCAAACCGCTATATCCTCCGTACTCCATCTGAGCCTGCAACATTTAGAGGAGAAGAACACCTATGTGCGAATGCTGTTCGTGGATTTTAGTTCAGCATTCAACACAATTATCCCTCAGCACCTGATAAGCAAACTGGTTCCATTGGGCCTCAGCACCCCCATGTGTAACTGGCTACTGGACTTCCTCACTGACAGACCCCAGTCTGTGAGGGTTGGAAATAACACCTCCAACACCATCTCTCTGAGCACCGGCTCCCCTCAGGGCTATGTCCTGAGTCCACTACTGTTCACCCTGATGACCCACGACTGTTGTGCCAGGTTTAGTACAAAGCACATCATGAAGTACGCAGATGACACAACAGTGGTGGGCCTCATCCGGGACGACAATGAGCTGGCTTACAGGGAGGAGGTGAAACAACTGGTGGTCTGGTGCAATACGAACAACCTGATCCTGAATGTCGTAAAAACAAAGGAGGTCATCGTCGACTTCAGGAAAAACCAGCACAGTCCCACACCACTTCACATCAATGACAGTGATGTGGAGGTGGTCAGTAGCACAAAGTTCCTGGGGGTGCAGATCACTAACAGTCTGACCTGGTCAAATAACATCTCATCAACAGTTAAGAGAGCGCAGCAGCGGTTGCACTTTCTGCGCCGGATGAGAAGAGCTCACCTCCCCCATCCCATCCTCACCACTTTCTACAGGGGCACCATAGAGAGTATTTTGACCAGCTGTATCTCTGTCTGGTTTGGGGACTGTAAAGCCTCCGACTGGAAGTCCGTGCAGAGAGTGGTGAGGACAGCGGAAAAAATCATCGGGTCCTCTCTCCCCTAAATCGGGGATATTGCGACCAAACGTTGCATGTCTAAGGCCAGCAGTATTATAAAAGACCCCACACATCTCCATCACGGACTGTTCACTCTGCTGCCCTCGGTCAAAAGATATTGCAGCATAAGGAGCAGAACATCAAGGTTCTGCAACAGCTTCTTCCCACGAGCCATCAGACTCCTGAATGCCATGTAATGGGCTGCCACCATTGTCTATTTTATCCTTTTATCCTTTTATCCATTTTTTCCCATTTTACCCTTCTGTTAATTATCATGTTGCACAGGGAGCCAAATTCAACTGAATTTCGTTTGGAATTGCATATATCGATATATTTCTAAATGACAATAAAGTTTGTTTGACTTTGACTGACTTGACTCTATTTCAGGAAGTTCCCATGTAAAATTAGAGAACAAAGGAGCCAATGCAGAATACAGTGGGAGTCCATTTTTCAGTGTGCAATATTGTGCACTGTTTTTTTTTTTAAATTGCATTTAATATGACAAATGCCTTTAATTTTCAGATGACAAGCCTGAGGATTGTTCTTTGATTTGTTCACTTACTGTGCTCACCAGGACACTGTTTTGTTCAATTAGCTTCGCCTTTGATGCCAGAGATTGAGGCATCCAATCTACAGTCTTGTAAACTTAGAAAATGAACCCTTGGCTGCTGTTGGATTTTAGAAGAAATAAGGTCAAGTTGATTAGTACGGGTGTTACGGGTTATGGGGAGAAGGCAGGTGAATGCGGTAAGGAGGGAGAGATAGATCAGCCATGACTGAATGGCGGAGTAGACTTGATGGGCCGAATGGCCTAATTCTGTATCTATCACATGAAGATGCCCACCCCCTGATGCTCTCCATTTTGCTCATGTTGTGATTATTAGTGCAAGCATTTGTACTCCTAAGATTTTGAAACTGATTGTAGTACTTTGTGGTGTCCACTGTTATTCACAATTCCATCCATTATTTGGAAGAGGGAACTGAGGGGGTAATATGTCTATATTTGTCAATGACACGAAACTCGATGAAACTGGATTATGAATTGAGAGCAGAAGGCAAAAAGGCTTCAAGACTGTATCAGCCAGTTGAGCAAGTGGATAAGTGCATGGGAGATTCTAAATAAAATGTATAAATGTGTAATTATCCACTATAGTACATTTAGTTTAACTTCAGGTTGATTATTATTGTCACAAGTATTGAGGTACAGTGAAAAGTTTTTTTTGTGTGTTATCCATACATAGATACAATCAGTTCCAACTCAAGTACAACAGATAACGGTGGAGATACAGGGTGCAGAATACAGTAGTCAGCAGTTCCTTAGACAAAGTCCAATGTCGTCAATGGGGGAGAGGTGAATTGAGCAGTGCTCTAGCATATGGGAGGTCCATTCAGAAGCCTGATAATGGAGGGGAAGAGGCTGCATGCGAGTCAGTGGTTCACACTTTCAATCTGCCATACATTTTGCCAGGTGGGTTCAGGGGGAAGGAGGAACAATCAGGGTGGGACAAGTCTTTGATTATGTTGGTACCTTTTTCGAGACAGTGAATAACTTGGCAAAATTCTTCTCCTGCTCAGTATCTGTGAAGGGGGGAACCACTGTCCACATCTCATCCATTCCCCAGCCATGGACTCAGTCCCTCCCCTGGCATCTGCTTAAAGCCGAACCACACTGTTTGTGGTCTGGACTCCATCCTTCACCATTGGGCGGAGCTTCAAATCCTTTCCTGTTATCACCAACACCATCTATTTCTACCAGCATTAAGGGCCTGTCCCACCAGCATGCAACTCTATGCGATGAGCGCGACCTGACGTGGTCGCTTGAGCCGTCCGGCATCGCGAGGACGGTCCCACTTCGATCGCCGGAGCCGTGCGGAATTGTGCGGAGTTCGTCCCGACATCGCGCGGGGCTCCGAAAAACTGACTATGTTCAAAAATTCCACGCGGCAATGGCTTGTCGGCTCGCAGTCGCCTCGACGCATTACACACCGTCTCGATGTCGTGCCTCCGTGACCCTCTCTGTAGGTGCCTCCGTGACCCTCTATGTGTGTGGCTCCGTGGCCCTCTGTGTGTCTGCCTCTGTACCTCTCTCTGTGTGCCCATCTCTGTCCTGGCGAATTTACCTTTAAGACTTCGCTCCAAGTTCGCCTCACTTTGTGCCGCGTTGCGCCACTCACCCGACCTCCATGCGGCCCTCGTTGCCGGTTTGGTCGCGCTTGCTGCATGCAGGCGCATGCTGGTGGGAACGGCCCTGTACAGGGATCACCCGACCTCCGCGCGGCCCCAGTTTCTAGTTTGATCGCGCTCATCGCATGGAGTCGGGTGCTGGTAGGACAGGCCCTTTACAGAGTCCAATACTAACCCTGCCTCAGCTCAACTTCTGCTAAATCACACATCTGTTTTCTTTTTTACCTTTGGACTTCACTATTTCACCGCACACCTGGCTGGTCTTCTCATTGATGCCACAGAAATCTGAGATCAGAACTCTGCTACCGAGTTCCATATGCTCCTACATCCCATTCACACATCCCCTCCATCCTTGCTGAGATCCATCATCTCCGGTTTCCAAATGGTTCCTTGATTCTATGCCTCCTTATCTTTCTGATCCCCTCCAGCCCTAAAACCCTGCAATACATTTGTATTTTTCTCATTCGGGTCTCTTTCAAATGTAGTGGCTTTATTCCCGGCAGCCATGTGTTCATCTGCTCATGAAATCATTCTCTAATGCCTTCTGACTCTCTTTCCTGCTGTACAAGCCTCTGTAAAACCCAACCCATTGATCACGCTTCTGGTCATCTGCACTCAAATCCTGAGGATGCAATGTAAATACAAATTATTTATCTTGGCTAACTGTGCACAGACTAGACCTAAAGACATCCCTTGTTCATGTTTAAGAAAGAACTGCAAATGCTGGAATAATCAAAGGTAGACAAAAATGCTGGAGAAACTCAGCTGAGGCAGCATCTACGGACTGAAGGAATAGGTGACGTTTCGAGGTCGAGACCCTGCTTCAGACTGGGTCTGTGGGGGTGGAGGGGGGCGGAGACAGTAGGCTGTGGGAGAGCAGGGAAGGGGAGGGGAAGGAGGGAGAAAGTGAGGACTACCTGAAATTGGAGAAATCAATGTTCTTACCGCTGGGGTGCAAACTACCCAAGCGGAATATGAGGTGCTTCTCCTCCAATTGCGGTGGGACTCACTCTGGCCATGGAGGAGGCCCAGGACAGAAAGGTCAGATTCGGAATAGGAGGAGGAATTGAAGTGCTGAGCCACTGGGAGATCAGGTTGGTTAATGCGAATTGAGCAGAGGTGTTGGGCGAAGCGATCGCCGAGCCTGCGCTTGGTCTCACCGATGTAGAGCAGTTGACGGTCTCGACCCGAAACGTCACCTATTCCTTCGATCTATAGACGCTGCCTCACCTGCTGAGTTTCTCCAGCACTTTTGTCTCCCTTGTTCATGTGATTTATACAATGAACCTACCCACTGTGCTGACAAGGGCAGCCTGCCGGCCAAGATTTTAACCTTGGTTTTAATACATCATTAGCAGCACAAATAACTAAATGCTCGATATGATTTAATCTCAGATCAAGCCCACAAGTGCAGTAGGCAAGAATTTGTAATGCTTGGCATCTCAAATAACGAAAATAAAGTTCTCAGAAAACCTCTGTGACAACAATCCCCATGGCACGTAATTAACAGGCATTTAATAAAACGTTTTGACCCCAGAAACGTAATTCCTTTTCCTCCCTGATTTATTTTGGCTGACTTTCAAGCTTGAGCTCATTTTCTTGTTGATTTAATAGATCAGCTCATGGAATAGCGCGCAAGAGATTTGCAAATGTAAAACATAACACGAGGCCGAGAATGGCAAGAGTTCAACAGTATCATCTTTTATGACCCAGACCAGGGCGCACAAAGCCCTTAGTGGAACTAACTCAATGCAATTGAAAATCAATGCACAATCGGGAATTCTGCTGAGAAGTAGCCTTTAAAAAGCGGCAACACTGCGTATTATTTCCAACACTGAGTACAAGAGTCAATAGTGTTTCATTTTCTTTGTCCCAGATAGAACAATGAAATTCTTACTTGCAGCAGCACAACAGAATATGTAAACATAGTACACTGTAAATGAGAAAAATGTTCAGTGTATTTATAAATACACATACTCACACACACACACATACACATATACAGTGGCTTGCAAAAGTTTTCATACCCCTTGAACTTTTCCATATTTTGTCACGTTACAACCACAAACGTAAATGTATTTTATTGGGATTTTATGTGATAGACCGACACAAAGTGGTGCATAATTGTGAAGTGGAAGGAAAATGATACATGGTTTCCAAATTTTATTACAAATAAAAAACTGAAAAGTGTGGCGTGCAAAAGTATTCTGCCCTCCTGAGTCAATATTTTGTAGAACCATCTTTCGCTGCAATTACAGCTGCAAGTCATTTGGGGTATGTCTCTACCAGCTTTGCACATCTAGAGACTGAAATTTTTGCCCATTCTTCTTTGCAAAATAGCTCAAGCTCAGTCAGATTGGATGGAGAGCGTCTGTGAACAGCAATGTTCAAGTCTTGCCAGAGATTCTCAATTGGATTTAGGTCTGGACTTTGACTGGGCCATTCTAACACATGAATATGCTTTGATCTAAACCATTCTATTGTAGCTCTTGCTGTATGTTTAGGGTCGTTGTCCTGCTGGAAGGTGAACCTCCGCCCCAGTCTCAAGTCTTTTGCAGACTCTAACAGGTTTTCTTCCAAGATTGCCCTGTATTTGGCTCCATCCATCTTCCCATCACCTCTGACCAGCTTCCCTGTCCCTGCTGAAGAAAAGCATCCCCACAGCATGATGCTGCCACCACCATGTTTCACAGTAGGGATGGTGTGTTCAGGGTGATGTGCAGTGTTAGTTTTCCGCCACACATAGCGTTTTGCATTTAGGCCAAAAACTTCAATTTTGGTCTCATCAGACCAGAGCACCTTCCTCCACATGTTTGCTGTGTCCCCCACATGGCTTGTGGCAAACTGCAAACGGGACTTCATATGGCTTTGTTTCAACAATGGCTTTCTTCTTGCCACTCTTCCATAAAGGCCCAATTTGTGGAGTGCACGACTAATAGTTGTCCTGTGGACAGATTCTCCCACCTGAGCTGTGGATCTCTGCAGCTCCTCCAGAGTTACCATGGGCCTCTTGGTTGCTTCTCTGATCAATGCTCTCCTTGCCCGGCCTGTCAGTTTAGGTGGACGGCCATGTCTTGGTAGGTTTGCAGTTGTGCCATACTCTTTCCATTTTCAAATGATGGATTGAGCAGTGCTCCGTGAGATGTTCAAAGCTTGGGATATTTTTTTATAACCTAACCCTGCTTTAAACTTCTCCACAACTTTATCCCTGACCTGTCTGGTGTGGTCCTTGGGCTTCATGATGCTGTTCGTTCACTAATGTTCTCTAACAAACCTCTGAGGCCTTCACAGAACAGCTGTATTTATACTGAGATTAGATTACACACAAGTGGACTCTATTTACTAATTAGGTGACATCTGAATTGGTTGCACTGGATTTTATTTAGGGGTATCAGAGTAAAGGGGGCTGAATACTTTTGCACGCCACACTTTTCAGTTTTTTATTTGTAAAAAAATTTGAAAACCATGCATCGTTTTCCTTCCACTTCACAATTATGCGCCACTTTGTGTTGGTCTATCACATAAAATCCCAATAAAATACATTTACGTTTGTATTGGAATGTAACGTGACAAAATGTGGAAAAGTTCAAGGGGTATGAAAACTTCTGCCAGCCACTGTATATATATATATATATATATATATATATATATATATATATATATATATATATATATATATATATATATATATATATATATATATATATATATATATATATATATATGACAAACAATAATAGTCCATTAATAACAATAATAGTCTATTTGCAGTTGTAGCCTGTTCAAGAAGGAACTGCAGATGCTGGAAAATAGAAGTTAGACAAAAATGCTGGAGAAACTCAGCGGGTGAGGCAGCATCCATGGAGCGAAGGAAATAGGCAACATTTCGAGCCGAAACCCTTCTTCAGACTGAGTTGTTGCCTAATGGTTGTAGGAAAGAAGCTGTTCCTGAACCTGAACATTACAGTTTTCAGATTCCTATACCTTCTTCCTGATGGCAGAGGTGAAATGAGTGTGTGGCCAGGGTGGTATGGATCTCTGATGATGCTGGCTGCCTTTTTGAGGCAGCGACTCCGGTAAATCCCTTCGTTACAATTGCAATTAAGAAGGAAAGAATAAAGAGTTAGTCATTGTTAGAATGAGAGTGTTATTTAAATAGTTCCCTTTATTTTACAATACTGTCATTGATATTGTCACATATGGGGGAGGACAATTTAATGACCTTGGGCTAGGGTGCAGTTTAACCCTCCTGATCGCTACTGACCCCCACTAGGAAAATTAAGGTGCACCAGTTTTAAGCTAGTATATGTCCGATCTTGGAAAGCCAGTCCTACGGACAAATAAATCTCACCACTTGGTTCACAGCAACCACTGGGTATGATGCCAGCATGTCATCAGTAAATTAATCATTTATTAAGGAGGGGGAAAATGGTCAAAGAGTCATATGAGTCAAAAGAGTTTATTGTCATGTGTCACTGACAGGACAATTAAATTCTTTCTTTGCTTAGCACAACAGAGCATAGTAGACATTGATTACAAAAACAGATCAGTGAGTCCATATACCATTTATACGTAAATCCACACATGAATGAATAAATTGATAAAGCGCAAATAATAGATAAAGTGGTATTAATGTTCAGAGGTTTGTCCAAGCCAAGTGTAATAGCCTGATGGCTGTGGGGAAGTAGCTATTCCTGAACCTGGTCGTTGCAATGGTGAGGAAAAATATCAAATAAAAACATGGATAAGGTTATCCTGTTTGCAAACTATCGATCAAAATTAAAATACAAGGACTTTAGAGAGTGCAGAGCGGGGGACAAGTCATAAGAGTTGAAGAGTGGACAAATCTGAATGTTTTGAGTTGCATACAAGATGGTATCAGGGCAATGTAGCTGTGACAGGCGGACATTTGGAAATTCGGAGATGAGAATAAATATAGTTCATATAATGAACAGAGTAAAATCAGGCACAAGCATTGGAAAATGTAAGCTTTTGTCACCAATCCCAGGTGTTTATACAATTCCAATGTTAAACTTCATGGTTTCCGTGTTCATGTTGCAGGAATACTAATTGTCCATATATTTACAGAATAACTGATCCCATAAACTCCGGGTTAAGATTGTCAGGAGGTTAGTTTAGTTTAGTTTAGAGATACAGCGTGGAAACAGGCCCTTCGGCCCACATTAACACTATCCTACACCCACTAGGGAGAATTTTTACATTTGCCAAGCCAATTAACCTACATGCCTGGACGTCTTTGGAGTGTGGGAGGAAACCGAAGATCTCGGAGAAAACCCACGCAGGTCATGGGGAGAACGTGCAAACTCCGTACAGACAGCACCCGCAGTCGGGATCGAACCCGGGTCTCCGGTGCTGCAATCGCTGTAAAGCAGCAACTCTACCACTGCGCCCAATGGTTGAACAGATGGTGAGTCGGTCAGTGGGGATAGAACTCTTAAAAGCATTTCAACTGCAAATTAGAAGTGAATTAGAAATGAAATAAAGGACTGTACAATACCCAAAAATAAATCCTCCATTCACGGAAGTGTCTCAAGTCAAAGTCAAAAGTCAAGTCAAGTCAAACAAACTTTATTGTCATTTAGAAATACATTGATAAATGCAGTTCCAAACGAAATTACGTTGCATATGGCTCCCTGTGCACCACGATAAATTAACAGAAGGATAGGCATGGATAAAAAGGATAAAAGGATAAATAGACAATGGTCTATTTATCGTAGGAAAAAGCTGTTGCAGAACCTTCTGGAGTCTGGAGCTCTGACAAAAGAAATGTAGATGCACTATTTATTAAATTTACATGGACAATGTCGTAAATGGGTTCAGATTAGAGCGAGATTGGCTAATTCCAGAAATTCCAGCACCGTGAGACCACCTGTAAATGATGAGCAAATTATTGCGTTTTCCAAGTCAGTAGAGCACCAATTTTCCATTTGTGTGTTGACTGATTTTGCAGTATTGATTATACAAAATAGTAGGCATTGCAAGAGAGGTCTGTACTGCTGGATCTTCGACTGCATCATTGTTGGATCATTGCCACCACCTTTCCCTCTCACAATAGGCAAAACCACCTTCTTTTAGGCAGGCACACGATAAACAGATGGTGATATCATACCGTCTACTTTCAACCTTCCTGCTTTATGAGCATTTATTCATTCATAGTTATATTCATTCTCATCTTGCACAGACTGCAGTATTAGTGGGCACTTGGGAGAAGGCAGAGCAAAATTGAGGGGGGTTAACTCACTGACCAAGACCGAGGGCTCACCGGTTCTCAGAGGTGGCCCTGTGGAGTCTGGAAACTGCAGGAGAACAGAGACTGAGGGGAACTAATAATGAGGGAAGCAGACAAGGTCCTCTCTACCAAGGAAGGTATTACCGCGATCACGGTGTTACCATCATGAAATGGTTGCGGAAAATGCAACAGGAAGACTTCATTTCATTTTTTAAATTTGCATCGCTACCACTTTACAACATAAAACGTAGACCAGTTTATTCTACACTCTGTGTTTTCCTTTATGCACCACCTGTTGTAATTGTGTATGGCTGGAGTGTACTCGCATTCACTGCCATCCAGGAGGCAGTTTTAGCCGCTAAGGGAAGGGACATTGCTGATTCCGGATGCTTAAGGCCAGAAGGTAGAAGAGGCAAGAGTAAAGGTTATATTGTTTTTTTGTCTTGAATGAATGAATAAGTTTATTGGCCAAGTATTCACATACAAGGAATTTGCCTTGGTGCTCCACCCGCAAGTGACAACATGACATACAGTGACAGTTAGGAATGATGCATTAAACATTAATAATAAAACACTATCGATTAAACATGTGAATTAAATAAAATACCGGAGCAAAAGGAGGCTAATGATATTTGGTTATTGAGTGGAGCTACTGCTCATGGAAAAAAGCTGCTTTATGGCTGTGGCAGCTTTGACAGTCCGGAGTTGCCTTCCAGAGGGAAGTGATATGAACAACCGTCAGCTGAGGTGCATGAGTTGCCTGTGTTTTGGGGTAGGAGGTTGGGATAGAGGAGGAAGCTGTGGAACTTGCAATGATGAAGCATCTCGAATCCACAAGTTTCACCACAGCAGAGAAACAGTCTAGGAAGATCCGAGCACTGAATAGGAAGCTCAGTAGGCTGCCATTATAGATCCAGCAACTATGGTTCAAAGGGACTAACAGCACCTCCACATTGTCTGTTCTTTAAAACATGTAGGATAGTTGAGGATGCTCCTGTGAGAGTGTCTCAGGATGGTATCATTAGCATTCCCACTGCTGCCACTGCCATCAAAGCCACGGAGGCGTCAGGAGTGGACCCGGTGGCGTCCATTGTGGAGGAAGGGACAGCGACCGACGAGGAGGTCAGTGTGGTGTTCGTCGAAGGCGCCGGTTGTCAATGGTCATCGAGGGCGCCGGTCGTCGAGAGCACCAGTCGTCGAGGGCGCCGGTTGTCAAGGGCGCCGGTTGTCAAGGGCGCCGGTCATCGAGACCACCGGTCGTCGAGGGCGCCGGTCGTCTAGGGCTCCGGTCGCGAGGGCGGCGATCGATGTTGGTGGTCAGTGAGGTCGGCCCGGCGGTCGTTGTCGAGGTCAAAGATGGCGTCGGTGGCCGAGGACGAGCTAAATGGAGGGCGCTTTGCCGAGAACAAAGGAGGATCTGGCCTGGGATACTTTGTAACTTTGTCAGTGCCTTTTAGGTGGCGACTCTTTGCATACCTTGGGTACGCAAAACAAGGAATCTCACTGTGACTTGTCACATGTGACAATATAGTATAATTCATCATCATTCATCACCCCCCCAACAACTCTGCTGCTAGCCAGCAAGCCCAGCTGTAGCTAAGGTCCAGACAGTGCAGTTTGAAACTAGGTCTGCCAACACAAAGCTGCTCAAGGCATGTCCAAGGCTCCTTCAACTGAAGGTCTACAGGCATCTGAGTCTACAGTCTGAGGAAGGGTTTCGGCCCAAAACGTTGCCTATTTCCTTCGCTCCATAGATGCTGCTGCATCCGCTGTGTTTCTCCAGCACTTTTGTCTACCGTCTACAGGCATCCACCAGTTATGCTACAGCCATGCTGGAAGCACTGCAGATGAACACAGGACTCAAAGGCCTATGAAAAACAATTACCAAGGGACAGACAAAGGAGATCAGTTTCCTTTTGTAGACATTTCCCAATGATTAAATCAGATTGGAATCTGTGTTTTCTGATAGTTTTCTTGTTGAAATGTCAGGAAAAGAATGTCAGTACAGCTTCAACATCCTCATAAAATAACATTTACCTTTGCAAAGCAATTTACGGACTACTGAGTGCTTTGTGACATCTTAAGGCCAATTTTCCTACAGAAAATGAGCTGTCAAATCTGGAGGCAGTGGCTACCTTGATCAACGACTGCAACAGAAAAAAACAGAGCAAGGAAGATGGATACAAAATGCTCGAGTAACTCAGTGGGTCAGGCAGCATCTCTGGAGAAAAGGAATAGGTGATGTTTTGGGTCGAGACCCTTCTTCAGACTGAGAGACCTCAGACTCTCAAAGCAGCGCAAGTCTTTGGATGACCCTAATTTGATTTTTTTTACAGGGAACGTAAGGATGAAAATGCTTGCCCTGAAAAGGAAGAGTGCAAAGGTTGCAGATATTCTGTGCAATGAAGATGATGGTGCATTGCAGTGATATTTGCATCATTTTATTCTATATTTTCAGACCAATATAACAAGTTCACAGTCAACTGTTCATGACTATCACTGACAATCGCGTCAGCCCATTGGGATCATGCAGTAATCTTCCATGCATGAGGGTGGACAAAAATGCTGGAGAAACTCAGCGGGTGAGGCAGCATCTATGGAGCGAAGGAAATAGGCAACGTTTCGGGTCGAAACCCTTCAGACCCATGCATGAGTATTGGTTGAGAAGCATTGTCCCTCAGCAGCCAACCAGACAGCCAGCTGCAGTACTTCAATGATAAAACGAGAAATTCCCTCATCTCCAGGCCCACTGACAGACGCAGGAGGAGTAGCAATAATGAGGTCTTTGTTCACAGCTTGCTCGACTACACTCACAGAAAACAGGGCATCAAACAGGAGCAAATGGACGAGAATCAATGGAGATGGAAACAAATATGTTAAATCTATTTTGTTACTTTTGGAATAACAAATCATCTTTTTTACCTGTTATTGGACTGCTACGACATGCACGATAATTGAATTGAATTGCTTAATTTTATTGTCACATGTGACAAGTCACAGTGACATTCTTCACTGTCCTCCCTCACCGGGTCCTGCTTTGTTTCATCCTTCACTACCACGTGGTCCGTCCTCTTCCTTTGGTCAGTGCCATCATCGACCACTGCACAGACCTCTCCACTGCGTCGCTGCTGGGTCATGCGCGTCATTACATCTGAAGCATGCGCCAACGACAGACTGGCAGGCCCGATTGCGTCCCTCCAGCAGTCAGTATTAAAAACCGAGGTAAGTGTTTTAAACTAGCTACTTACGGTCGTTGCTTGGTGGGTTTCAGTTGTAAGTTTTCTTTCAACAGTATGGATCTACCATGTCGAAGGTGCGGAGACGGTCTGCGAAGCCGGCTACGGAAGACCGCGGTGCTGCGGGTGGCAGACGGCTGTCCAAGTCACCTTCAAGGCCACCGGTGTTGGAACCAGCGGTAGATACATAGAAAGAAACATAGAAAAATAGGTGCAGGAGTAGGCCATTCGGCCCTTCGAGCCTGCTTTCAATGTGATCATGGCTGATCATCCAACTCAGTATCCTGTACCTGTCTTCTCTCCATACCCCCTGATCCCTTTAGCCACAAGGGCCACATCTAACTCCCTCTTAAATATAGCCAATGAACTGGCCTCAACTACCTTCTGTGGCAGAGAATTCCACAGATTCACCACTCTCTGTGTAAAGAATGTTTTCCTCATCTCGGTCCTAAAGGAATTCCCCCTTATCCTTAGACTGTGACCCCTTGTTCTGGACTCCCCCAACATCGGGAACAATCTTCCAGCATCTAGCTTGTCCAACCCCTTAAGAATTTTGTAAGTTTCTATAAGATCCGCCCTCAATCTTCTAAATTCCAGCGAGTACAAGCTGAGTCTATACAGTCTTTCCTCATATGAAAGTCCTGACATCCCAGGAATCAGTCTGGTGAATCTTCTCTGTACCCCCTCTATGGCAATAACGTCTTTCCTCAGATTTGGAGACCAAAACTGTACGCAATACTCCAGGTGTGGCCTCACCAAAACCCTGTACAACTGCAGTAGAACCTCCCTGTTCCTATAATCAAATCCTTTCGCTATGAATGCTAACATACCATTCACTTTCATCACTGCCTGCTGCACCTGTATGCCTACTTTCAATGACTGGTGTACCATGACACCCAGGTCTCGTTGCATCTCCCCTTTTCCTAATCTGCCACCATTCAGATAATAGTCTACCCTCATGTTTTTGCCACCAAAGTGGATAACCTCACATTTATCCATAGCAGACTTGGTGATACAGGAGAGCACCGTGGCAGCCACACCGGGGCGCAAAGCCACACACAAGTCTGTTAGACCCGTAGACTCTGATGAATCCGGGCTGGAGGGATCACCTCCCACAATGGGAAGCGTCTGCGGACGTCTCTCCCGGATGGAGCACCTTTTGGAGAGGTGCCTCCAGACTGATCTGCTCCAGAGGAGGGAGCAGTATCACGGCGGGTCTCCACTGGGGCTGGCGTTAGCAGCACCTTTTTTTTGTTAAATATTTTTATTAGAAGTAAGTACATATTAAAGGAAGAATATACATGTCACATACATTCTTAATATTATTAATATTAACAATTATTTCTTATTTGTACTTCTATGCATTTTTTAAATTTTCAATACAGGTGGGAAATAATAGAGAAAAATAAAGTAAAAATAGAAAAACAAAAAGATGAATGAAGTATTAAGCAGTTTGGAGATATACCCATGGATTATTATATGTGATTCTTCATCTATTCCTTCATTCAGGCTTCAGTCAGGTCCTCGCACCGACCCATTTTAACCCTTTAAATATTCAATAAATGGAGACCATATCCCTCTGAAATGATCCAATTTGCCCAGCAGGACAAGTCTTAATCTTTCCAGGTGAAGTGTCTCCGAGCAGCACCTTATACAGGGCTGGGAAGTGTCTCCCTATCCATAGATGGGAGTACACGGAGTCAGCAGTACCCTGACTCGGAGCAGGGAGGCACATCAGGGGCACACCCTGGGGTCCTAGGGGCAACAGTGTCTTTATTGGCGTCCAGGTTTGCCATACCCACTCATACCGGAGAGGCTCTGGATGAACTGGCCACCACCATTAACTACCTGGCCTCACACCAGCTAAAGGACCAGGCAATGGAGGAGGCTATGGGCCGATATAGCACCCCTGTCAACTGTGCCTCCCTCAGTGTGTCTGCCGTTAACCATGCCATCTGGGGCCATATTGGGCCAGGGGTAAGAGCCCAGGAAGTAAAACTTCAGAAAATTCAGAAAATACTGGCCTCAGGGGTAACGGCTTTTGCCAGGTCTATTGATGGCGGGCCACTAACGGAGACACCACAGGATGCAGTGGGGCTCCTCTGCAATGCCTTGTTTGAAATTAACTGTCTGCGGAAGAGTGCCATACGACCGGCACTGAACCTGCAGTTTGCCGTGCCGTGCAAAGCCAGCAATGTACAGCTGGCAAACTATTTGTTTGGGGCAGACCTGCCGACGCAGATACGAGAGCTGGATGACGAGGCCAAGACTCTCAGCCTCATGAGCTGAACCCCAACTCCACCCAGGGGCTCATCACTACGAGGGCATCCTTATGCCACCATCCACAACAGGTGCAAGCAGCCTAGGGGCTCATGGACACGAGGCAGAGTCCACCAGTCCCAGGGAGGGAGGCAGGAGGCCAGGACCACACAGGCTGTAACACAGAAGGTAGGACTTTCTAGTCCCTTGTGGGACAAATCACACACCTCTAATTTACAAGTTAGGGGAAGGTTAAAGCAATTTTTGAATGAATGGACTTGGATTACAGCAGACCCGTTCATACTGCACAGTGTAGAAGGGTTTAAAATTGAGTTCCTTCTTGGCTCAGCACCACCCACTCAAAATGTACCAAACCGCACATATTTGTTTCCTCAACAGCAATGGAAGACATTTAAAGACTGCATGGATGAACTACAAAAATTGTTCATCCCAATTTGGCAAAAGAATAGATCAGGGAAGGTAGTGCATCCGTGGATAACAAGGGAAATCAGGGATAGTATCAAAGCAAAGGATGATGCGTACAAAGTAGCCAGAAAAAGCAGCATACCAGAGGACTGGGAGAAATTCAGAGACCAGCAGAGAAGGACAAAAGGCTTGATTAGGAAAGGAAAAATAGATTATGAAAGAAAACTGGCAGGGAACATAAAAACAGACTGCAAAAGTTTTTATAGATATGTGAAGAGAAAGATATTAGTTAAAACAAATGTAGGTCCCTTGCAGTCAGAAACAGGTGAGTTGGTCATGGGGAACAAGGATATGGCGGACCAATTGAATAACTACTTTGGTTCCGTCTTCACTAAGGAAGACATAAGTAATCTGCCGGAAATAGCAGGGGACCGCGGGGTCAAAGGAGTACTTGAGTGAAATCCAGGTTAGTCGGGAAGTGGTGTTGGTTAAATTGAATGGATTAAAGGCCGATAAATCCCCAGGGCCAGATAGGCTGCATCCCAGAGTACTTAAGGAAGTAGCTCCGGAAATAGTGGATGCATTAGTGATAATCTTTCAAAACTCTTTAGATTCTGGAGTAGTTCCTGAAGATTGGCGGGTAGCAAACGTAACCCCTCTTTTTAAGAAGGGGGGGAGAGAGAAAACGGGGAATTACAGACCAGTTAGTCTAACATCGGTAGTGGGGAAACTGCTGGAGTCAGTTATTAAAGATGGGATAGCAGCACATTTGGAAAGTGGTGAAATCATTGGACAAAGTCAGCATGGATTTACGAAAGGTAAATCATGTCTGACGAATCTTGTGGAATTTTTCGAGGATGTAACTAGTAGTGTGGATAGGGGAGAACCAGTGGATGTGGTGTATCTGGACTTCCAGAAGGCTTTCGACAAGGTCCCACATAAGAGATTAGTATATAAACGTAAAGCATACGCATTGGGGGTTCAGTATTGATGTGGATAGAGAACTGGCTGGCAAACAGGAAGCAAAGAGTAGGAGTAAACGGATCATTTTCACAATGGCAGGCAGTGACTAGTGGGGTACCGCAAGGCTCAGTGCTGGGACCCCAGCTATTTACAATATACATAAATGATCTGGATGAGGGAATTGAAGGCAATATCTCCAAGTTTGCGGATGACACTAAGCTGGGAGGCAGTGTTAGCTGTGAGGAGGATGCTAGGAGACTGCAAGGTGACTTGGATAGGCTGGGTGAGTGGGCAAATCTTTGGCAGATGCAGTATAATGTGGATAAATGTGAGGTTATCCACTTTGGTGGCAAAAATAGGAAAACAGACTATTATCTAAATGGAGGCCGATTAGGAAAAGGGGAGATGCAGAGCGACCTGGGTGTCATGGTACACCAGTCATTGAAAGTAGGCATGCAGGTACAGCAGGCAGTGAAGAAAGCCAATGGTATGTTAGCTTTCATAGCAAAAGGATTTGAGTATAGGAGCAGGGAGGTTCTACTTCAGTTGTATAGGGTCTTGGTGAGGCCACACCTGGAGTATTGCGTACAGTTCTGGTCTCCAAATCTGAGGAAAGACATCCTTGACATAGAGGGGGTGCAGAGAAGGTTCACCAGACTGATTCCTGGGATGTCAAGACTGTCTTATGAACAAAGACTGCATAGACTCGTTTTATACTCTCTAGAATTTAGGAGATTGAGAGGGGATCTTATAGAAACTTACAAAATTCTTAAGGGGTTGGACAGGCTAGATGCAGGAAGATTGTTCCCGATGTTGGGGAGGTCCAGACCAAGGGGTCACAGCTTAAGGATAAGGGGGAAATCCTTTAGGACCGAGATGAGAAGGAATTTTTTCACACAGAGAGTGGTGGGTTTCTGGAACTCTCTGCCGCGGAGGGTAGTTGAGGCCAGTTCATTGGCTATATTTAAGAGGGAGTTAGATGTGGCCCTCATGGCTAAGGGGATCAGAGGGTATGGAGAGAAGGCAGGTACGGGATACTGAGTTGGATGATCAGCCATGATCATATTGAATGGCGGTGCAGGCTCGAAGGGCCGAATGGCCTACTCCTGCACCTAATTTCTAAGTTTCTATGTTTTAACAGGAAAGGTTTAAGATACAGGCTGAAATGCAGGCTTTAAAAGCAAAAAGGGCGATTCACAGGTCTCGCCCAGAATCACACCAATTCGTATCGAATATATTCCCTAAGCCAAAGAAAGAAGGAGGGAGTCATATTATCCTAGACTTGATGGAACTCAATACCCATGTACAGTATAAACATTTTAAAATGGACAACTTTGGTACAGCTATTCAGCTGGTCTCCAAAGGATGTTATATGGCTAGCATTGATCTACAAGATGCTTATTACCCCGTATCTATACGCAGGGAACACAGGAGCTATTTGAAGTTTAATTGGATGGGGCAGATGTGGCAATTCAAGGTATTGCCAAATGGGCTGACCGGCACCCAGGGTTTTTACAAAATTACTAAAACCAGTTCTGGGGCAGCTACAAGCTCAGAGCCACATTTTGATGGCTTATTTGGATGATATTCTAATCAAAGATCCTATAGAGGAGCAACATGGCCTACTCCCACGGAAAACGCGTAATACGGTCATGGGCAGATTCGTGGGTAATTATAAGACCCATTTCAGCAACCAGCATCCGCCATCTTGCAACCGCCATCTTGCTTACGCCATCTTGCTTCCGCCCAAAGATATTATCTTTGCTTCCGCTTCCGCCTTCGTCTTCGGGGTTGAGGCGCTGCTGTGCGGTTTGGGCGCTCCTTCAACCGTACGGTGTGTGCTGTACTGAGCTGTGCGGGTGGGCAGGCCTGGGCTGTGATATACTGTGCGGGCGGGCGCTGCGGATCCCGGGGCTCCTAGGCAGAGATCCTATAGCTCCGCTATCGGACCTCTGGTTTTTCCGGAGCTCCCGCGGCAACACCTTCGTCCGCTGGACTGGAGGACGACAGCTTCGACCGTCCAGGGCCGCGGAGTTTGAACCGGCCTGTGGCAGTATTGGTGCCATATGCTGCTAATGTGTCATTATCAGATATTCAAGAAAATTACCAGAATCAAAATTTATAAACATTTTATTCTTTAACAAGAATTAACAGAAGTATGAATGTAACCCTATATCGCGCACACAATCTGTTCCCCCGCAACGTTGATTGCACTGCGAGTCGGGTTGGGTCGGGTAGGTTCCGGTTACTATAAAATCAACTCAAACACAGCTTATGAGCCATTAAAAAGAAATGATTTTAAAAAGCAAATTACCAGAGTTACTGAAATGGACGAAAAAAATTCCCAAGTTCCGCTCCGTTGCATACTACATGTCAGCCCATTGCATTTTGCAGGAGTGGCCTATCTTGCTCCGCTATAGGATTTTGATTCTAATAATTGGCAACACAAAGGAATCAGCTATAGCATCTGTTTCAGCTGCCAAACACATGTTTGAGAGGTTGGGATTTGTGATCCATCCAGTTAAGTCTAAATTGACTCCAATCAAGGTAATTGATTACCTAGGGTTTACAATCAACTCTAATCAAATGTCAGTGACTCTGCCAGCTGACAGGCAATCAGCCTTGAAGGAAGCCTGCAATAAGCTAATTGCTAATCAGAGGCCAACAATCAGACCAAAATTTACAAAGAGCAAAGGAACAAGCCCTCACAGCTCACGGTCAAATTTGGGGAACGTATGTATTTACCACCAGACACTATTGCGGAGTTACACTGGTGGGCTACCAATGTACACTGTTCTAAGAAGATTCAAATTGTCACACCATCGGTCATAATACAAACCAATGCAAGTGGCCTGGGCTGGGGGGGCAACAGACACCAGCACTAGCTGCGGGGGCAGATGGAATGTGCAGGAGTCCTCTATCCTACAACAATATGGCATTAACTACTTAGAGTTGTTGGGAGCGCTATATGACTTGAAGGCTTATTGCAGCAATATGCATCATGTGCATGTACAACTTCAGATTGACAACACCATGGCAGTGGCGTATGTCAATCACATGGGTGGAATACAATCTGAGTCATGTGATAAATTGGCAAACCTCCTTTGGCATTGGTGTATTGCAAGGAACATTTGGGTCTCGGCTATCTACCTGCCAGGTAGATATAATATGGTCACGAAAATTTAATGATAACACAGATGTTGAATCATGAAGTGTTTACTAACATTGTTGGCCGATATGGCACGCCGGACATTGACTTGTTTGCCTCCAGGTTAAATCACCAGCTGCCCAAATATGTCTCATGGGAGGCCGATCCAGGGGCAGCAGCAGTGAATGCTTTCACGCTGCATTGGGGAGGAATGTTCTTGTCCTTTTTCCCTCATCAGCCGATGCTTGGTCAAAATAAAGCAGGACAATGCCACCGGCATTCTGGTAGTGCCAGATTGGCCGACACAATCATGGTTCCCACTTGTCCTGGGAATCATGACACAGCCCATGATGGCTGTCCCCAACAGCAGGGAACTGCTTGTATACCCGGTAACGGGGGACCATCATCCGCTACATGACCGAATCGATTTGTTGGTTTGCAGATTCTGAGGACACCTTTCCTGGGACTCGGACTGGCTGATCGAACAGTGGATGTTATTACAGCGGCCTGGAGGGACAGCACACAAAAGCAGTATGTCCCCCACATCAAGAAGTGGGAGATGTATTGCAGGGCATCCAACATCACATATGACACAGTGGGCATCACGGACATCTTAGAATTCCTATCAACTTTATATCATGACCAGAAATTAGGCTACTGTGCCATCACCAGTGCCAGGAGTGCACTGTCCTCATATATAGTACTGGGGATGGAGGCCTTACCAGTGGGGAAGCATCCCCTTATCACTAGATTCATGAAAGGCATATATAACACCGCACCCCCCCAGGCCTCGATATACCAACACATGGGATGTAAGTGTGGTGCTGACGCTAAACCGACAGTGGAGGCCATCCACCACATTACCCTTATGTAAGCTCACCCTCAAGGTGGTCATGCTAATGGCACTCATTACGGCACAACGAATCCACACCCTGCACAAACTGTGACCTGACAACATGCACAACACTGCCAACACCATAACTTTTATCATATATGATTTAGTAAAACAGAGCAGGGCCGGGGTGCCAGGACCCAGGCTTGAGTTCTTGACAAGATCCTCGACTATGTGTGGTAGATCACTTGCACCACTATATTACAGTCACAAGCAGCCTCAGAGGCACAGAGTTAGCTGTCCTAATCAGCCACAAGAAAACCACACCATAGGGTGTCCACACAAACCATCTCCAGGTGGCTAAAAGATAACACTTTAAGATAAAAGAGGTACTGGCACTTGCAGGAGTAGATACTGATATTTACAAATCTCACTCTACCAGGGCAGCATCAATGTCGGCAGCAAGGGCTATGGACGTGCCCCTCGACAACATCCTAGTGGCGGCAGGATGGGCCAATGAGAGGATGTTCCGCCGGTTTGCCGGACCGGGGGTGTTTGCACGTACCATTTTAAATTCTGTTTATAGTTTCCCCCCAGGTTGAGCGGGGTCATTATTGTTTTTGTTTTGCATTAAAGCATCAGTTGTGTTACCTAACCATGTTATGTCTGAATGCTTTAACATTTTTTCTCACTCATCGATGGTCAATCTATTCAGTGTGTGACGCCTGGATTCGAACCGGCGTGAAATCACGGAGCTTTCAAATCTTCACGTAGTCACTCACGTGATTCCGAAGTAAAATAGTAAGATTAAACGAGAATTTACCAGTTTGAAGTTTGATCTTGATTTTATGAGGAGTTACGATGAGCGATTACGTGCCCACTGCTCCCAACCCTCATATTATCAGGTCATCTGGTAGTTCTAGTTTCTTCTAATCTTACTATCTTTAGGTCAACATCTCTTATCTTTGATTCCACACCGCTGCTTTGAAGATTGACGCGCATGACGACAGACGTCCTTCTTCACGTAATCGCTCATCGTAACTCCTCATAAAATCAAGATCAAACTGGTAAGTTCTCATTTAATCTTACCATTTTAGGTTAATATGATTAATTGGCCTCGCAGAATTAGCTACTGCTTAATTTCTCTAAGTGACATGTTAGTCTTAATGGCAGTACGAAGATGTGATCTTTCACCTTATCCTTGGGCCTGTCCTACCAGCATCCGACTCCATGCGATGAGCGCGATCAAACTAGTAGCGGGGGCCTCGCGGAGGTCGGGTGATCGCTGTACAGGGCCGTTCCCACCAGCATGCGCCTGCATGTGGCAAGTGCTACCAAACCGGCAGCGAGGGCCGCGCGGAGGTCGGGTGAGTGGCGCAACGCGGCGCAAAGTGAGGCGAACTTGGAGCGAAGTCTAAAGGTAAGTTCGCCAGGACAGAGAGGGGCACACAGAGAGGGGCACAGAGGCACACACACAGAGGGCCACGGAGCCACACACATAGAGGGTCACGGAGGCACCTACAGATAGGGTCATGGAGGCATGACGTCGAGGCGATGTGTAATACGTCGAGGCGTCTGCGAGCCGACAAGCCGTTGCCGCGCGGAATCTTTGAACATAGTCAGTTTTTCGGAGCCCAGCGCGATGTCTCTGATATCTTTGGTTTCCTCCCACATTCCAAAGACATACAGGTCTGTAGGTTCATTGGCTTGGTATAAATGTAAATTGTCCCTAGTGTGTATAGGATAGTGTTATTGCGTGGTCAGTGCGGACTCAATGGGCTGAAGGGCCTGTTTCTGCGCTGTATCTCTAAACTAAATCTAAAAACTAATAGGCCTGTCCCACTTCGGTGATTTTTTGGGCGACTGCCGCAAAATTTTCAACATGTTGAAAATTTTTCAGCGGGAGTGGAGACAATTTTTACTGTCGTAGGTTGTCGTAGGTGTTGTCGCCAGGTGTCATAGGTGAATTCCATTAAAATTAACACATTTTAAAAGGATCACTCTTTCAGAACCACCCTACGCTTCTCAAGTGCCCATGTTCCTGTCCAGGAAGGGTTTGTAAATATATTATTTGAAATATGGTTCTGTTATGAATTATTTTAAGGACTCGCGTAATTGCACATAGGTAGGAAACACAATTTTCATGCGAGATTGCAATGCAGAAGATTATCATTTTTCTAAAACCTTCACTTGCTTTGTCCCACATTTAGATGCCGCATTTGGACGCCACAGAGGACCTGGCCAGATGGTGGGAATCCTTGATGATAGATGAGGATGTAGATGTTTTGATGGTGGAGGGACTGTTCCCGTCATGGATTGAGCGGAGTCCAAGGGTCTGGATAGCTCTCTGAAAGGCTAATGAGCTGAACCCAAGGCTCTGGATAGCTCTCTGTAAGGCTATTCAGTCACCTGCTGAGTCTGATAAAGCTCCAGGAATGTAGGGGGTGCTGGTGTGCCTTCGTCATGATTACATCCATGTGTTGGGCTCAGGACAGGGCATCTGAGATGATAAGGTGGGGAGTGAAATGTCGAACCAGAGGGAGGGAGGTGGGTTGAAGAAAATGAAGAGGGGGGGGGGGGGGAGAATGGGAGACCACGAGTAGGAAAAGATGAATGTTTAGTGGACGAAAGGATTTGAAGCTGCTAACTGGCTCCATCACCGGCCCACCAATGAAAACTGGTGCTCGTCTCCCGACTTCCCCTTGATGAAGACATGTGATTATTTGTTGGTTTTGTTGATGTTGATTGGGAGGTTTGGTGTTGCAGCACCACTCAGCCATGTGTTGTATCTCACTCCTCTATGCTGACGCATCGGTGCCCGTGATTCAGCCTGAACAGTGGTGTCAGCTTGTTTGAAGATTGCAATGGTGCTGTGCCAATGGGTGTAAAGTGAGCAGAGCAGGGTCCTAAGCACGCAACCTTGATGTGCCTGTGATGGTGGACAGAGACGAGAAGAGTGTGTAACGCTGATTGAGGTCTGCCGACAAGGGAAGTCAAGGACTCAGTTGCAAAGGGAGGCACACAGGCCCAGGTCTGGGAGTTTGGAGGGGATGATTGCGTTGAACGCCAAGCTGCAGATGACGAACAGTAGCCTGACATGTGTGTCCAGATGGTTACACAGAAAGCTGGAGGAACTCAGCAGGTGCAGCAGCATCTAAGGAGCGAAGGAGATAGGCGACGTTTCGGGTCGAGACCCTTCTTCAGACTGGTCAGGGATCAGGGAAACGAGAGATATAGACGGTGATGTGGAGAGATAAAGAACAATGAATGAAAGATATGCAAAAAAGTATCGATGATAAAGGAAACAGGCCATTGTAAGCTGTTTGTAGTGTGAAAATGAGAAGCTAGTGCGACTTGGGTGGGGGGGGGGAGATAGAGAGAGAAGGAATGCCAGGGCCCTAAGGCTGAGGGAGAGGTGGGAAGGGGAGGAGGCAGCCTGGGTTAACAGAATTGAGAAAATTCAATGTTCAAGCCCAGAGGATGCAGACTCCCCAAGCGGAATATGAGGTGCTGTTCCTCCAACTTGCGGTGTTGCTCACTCTGGTCGTGGAGGAGGCCCAGGACCGAGAGGTCGGATATGGAATGGGAGGGGGAGTTGAAGTGCTGAGCCACCGGGAGGTCGGGTTGGTTATTGCGGACCGAGCGGAGGTGTTCGGTGAAACGATCGCCCAGCCTCCGCTTGATCTCACCGATGTAGATCAGCTGGCATCTGGAGCAACGGATGCAGTAGATGAGGTTGGAGGGGGTGCAGGTGAACCTCTGTCGGACTTGGAAGGACTGCTTGGGTCCCTGAAAGGAGTGGATGGGGGAGGTGTGTCCAGATGTTACCCAGATAGAGAGCCAGTGAGATAGCCCCCTCTGTTGACCTGTTGCAGCGATAGCAGAATAAAGTGAATACAGGTCATTTCCGAGGCAGGAGTTTATTTGCAATGTAACCATCCTCTCGAAGCACTCCACCACAGTGGAAGTGCTACAGAACGCGTGGTCATTGCAGATGGTCACTGTGGTCTTTGTGGGCGTTGGTGCAGTAGATGCCTCATCATAGCAGATCACAACCTCAGACCGCGGAAGAGAGATGTTGAAGACGTCCTTGAAAACTCCAGCCAGTTGCATAGCCCGGGTTTCCAGCACTCGGGTACTCAGTCTGGTCCAGACACTTTGCGTGGTTCACCCTCTTGAAGGCTGTCGGCCTCAGAGAGAAAGATCACTGGGTCATCAGGTGCTGCAGGGGGCTGTGTAGTTGTGTCCTTAATCTCCCTTTCGAATAACTGTGAAATAACAAAAATTTGTAAAAAGATAAATAACTAATCGGAATGAAATGCATCATTACCACTTAATGCTACTCATTTTTGGCTTGCAGGAAGTGATAGCTTGTTAGCCCTGCCAAAGCTGTTGAACATTTCTTTGTGATTCTGGCTTAGTCCAAATTTGTCCCTTCATGCTCACAATATCCTTTGTTTAGTTTAATTTAGAGATACAATGGGAAATAATGCTCACGAAGGGATAGTAGAGTATGGTCAAGTGAAATAGGAATCGATGTGAATGGTGAGGTGAGTAATGGATTAAAAGTATTGTATATGAATGCGCAAAGTATAAGAAATAAAGTGGATGAGCTGGAGGCTCAGTTAGAGATTGGTAGATATGACATTGTGGGAATTACTGAGGCGTGGCTGCAGGAGGATAGGGCCTGGGAACTTAATATTCCGGGTTATACATCCTATAGAAAGGACAGGCAGGTGGGAGGAGGAGGTTGGGTAGCTCTGTTGGTGAGGGATGAAATTCAGTCCCTTGCGAGCGGTCACATAGTGATTGATGATAGAGTCAATGTGGATAGAATTGAGGAATTGTAATGGTAAGAACACACTAATGGAAGTTATCTGCAGGCCCACAAACAGTAGCCTGGATATAGGGTGCAAGTTGCAGCTGGAGTTAAAAATGGCATGTAACAAAGGTACAATGTGGTTATGGGAGAATTCAATATGCAGGTAGACTGGGAGAATCAGGTTGGTTCTGGACCCCAAGAAAGGGAGTTTGTGGAGTGCTTCTGAGATGAATTCTTGTACTGGAGCCTACCAGAGAGAAGGCAATTCTGGATTTAGTGTTGTCTAATGAACCAGATTTAATAAGGGAACTGAAGGTAAAGGAACAGCTAGGAGGTAGTGACCATTATATGATGTTTTAATCTGCAATTTGAGAGGGGAAGGTTAAATCACAAGTGTTGCAGTTGAACAAAGGGGACTATGAAGGCATGAGAGAGGAGCTGGCCAAGGTCGACTGGAAAAGGATCCTAGCAGGAAGGATCCTAACAGGATGGAACAGCAAAGGCAGGATTTCTGGGCATAATCCACACATTGCAGGATCATTTCATTCCAAAGAGGAAGAAAGATCCTAAGGGGAGTAAGAGGCAACCGTGGCTGACAAGGGAAGTTAGGGATGGAATAAAACGAAAGGAAAAGGTGTATAACACAGCAAAGAGTAGCGGGAAGCCAGAGGATTGGGAAACGTTCAAAGGACAACAGAAGGTAACAAAAAGGGCAATATGGGGTGAAAAGATGAAGTACAAGGGTGAACTGGCCAGGAATATAAAGAAGGACAGTAAAAGCTTCTTTCGGTATATTAAGAGAAAAAGATTAGTAAAGACAAATGTGGGTCCCTTGAAGGCAGAAACAGGCGAAATTATTATGGGGAACAAAGAAATGGCAGAAGAGTTGAACAGGTATTTTGGTTCTGTCTTCACAAAGGAAGACACAGACAATCTCCCAGATGTACTAGAGGACCAGAGGATCTAGGGAACAGAGGGACTGAAAGAAATTTGCATTAGGCGAGAAATAGTATTGGGTAGACTGATGGAACTCAAGGTTGATAAATCCCCAGAGCCTGATGGTCTGCATCCCAGGGTATACAAGGAGGTGGCTCTAAAAATCATGGATGCATTGGTGATCATTTTCCAATGTTCTATAGATTCAGGATCAGTTCCTGTGGATTGGAGGGTAGCTAATGTTATCCCACTTTTCAAGAAAGGAGAGAGAGAAAAAATGGTGAATTATAGACCAGTGAGCCTGACATCGGTGGTGGGGAAGATGCTGGAGTCAATTATTAAATAAATAATAATGGCGCATTTGGATAGCAGTAAAAGGATTGGTCCAAGTCAGCATGAGTGAGTGGGCAGATTCATGGCAGATGCAGTATAATGGAGATACCTGGAAATGTGAGGTTATCCACTTTGGCGGCAAGAACAAGGAGGCAGATTATTATCTCAATGGTGTCAGATTAGGAAAAAGTGAAGTGCAAAAGAAACTTGGGTGTCCTTGTACACCAGTCACTAAAAGTAAACATGCAGGTACAGCAGGCAGTGAAGAAAGTTAATGGCATGTTGGTCTTCATAACAAGAGAATTTGAGTACTGGAGTAAAGAGGTCCTTCTGCAGTTGTACATGGTCCTTGTAAGATCACATCTGGAACATTGTGTACAGTTCTGGTCTCCTAATTTGAGGAAATACATCCTTAATATTGAGGCAGTGCAGCATAGGTTCACAAGGTTAATCCCCGGGATGGCGGGACTGTCATGTGAGGAAAGATTGGAAAGACTGGGCTTGTATTCACTGGAGTTTAGAAGGATAAGAGGGGATCTTATAGAAACATATAAAATTATAAAAGGACTGGACAAGCTAGATGCAGGAAAAATGTTCCCAATGTTGGGGAAGTTCAGAACCAGGGGCCACAGTCTAAGAATAAAGGGAAGGTCATTTAAAACTGAGATGAGATAAAACTTTCTCACCCAGAGAGTTGTGAATTTGTGGAATTCTCCGCCATAGAAGGCAGTGGAGGCTAATTCACTTGAAGAATTTAAGAGACTTAGATAAAGCTCTACGGGCTAGCGGAATCAAGGGATATGGGGAGAAGGCAGGAACGGGTTGCTGATTGTGGATGATCAGCCATGATCACAATGAATGGCGGTGCTGGCTTGAAGGGACAAATGGCCTCCTCCTGCACCTATTTTCTATGTTTCTATGTTTCTAAACACGCCCTTCGGCCCACCGAGTCCGCATCGATCCCCGCACATTAATACACACTAAGGACAATTTTCCATTTATACCAAGCCAATTAACCTACAAACTTGTACATCTTTGGCTTGTGGGAGGAAACTGAAGATCTCGGAGAAAACCCATGTGGTCACGGGGAGAATGTACAAACACCGTACAGACAGCACCCGTAGTCGGGATCGAACCTGGGTCTCTGGTGCTGTAAGCGCATTAAGGCAGTAACTCTACCGCTGCGCCACCGTGCCCGCCCAGGTTGTATGACCCTGGTTCACCGCATCGCATGGAGTCGGATGCTGGTAGGACAGGCCCTTAAGTTTATTGGCCAAATATTCACATACAAGGAATTTGCCTTGGTGCTCCACCCGCAAGTGACAACAACATACAGTGACAGTTAGTAATGACACATAAAACATTAAACATTAATGATAAAACATTATTATATAAACATATAAAACATGCAAATTAAATAAAATACCCGAGCAAAAGGAGGCTACAGATTTTTGGTTATTGAGTAGAGCTACTACTCATGGGGAAAAAAGCTGTTTTTATGTCTGGCTGTGGCAGCTTTGACTGTCCGGAGTCGCCTTCCAGAGGGAAGTGATTGAAAGAGTTTGTGGCCAGGATGAGAGGGGTCAGAGATGATCTTACCTGCTCGCTTCCTGGCCCTTGCAGTGTACAGCTTGTGTGTGTAAATGTGTGGGGATCGCTGGTCGATGCAGGTTCGGTGGGCCGAAGGGCCTGTTTCTGCGCTGTATCTCTAAACTAAACTAAATTGAGAAAGATAATCAAATATTGTACTTACAGATTGATTTTAGAAATGTTTTGCACTTGGGAAGTTCTGTGGCCATTCCACCACCATAACAAATCAGAATATGACAATTGACACGGACAATTGAGGACGAGGCTTACAGCAATGTACCCAGCCCATGCACTCCTGTCCTGATCTATGCAACAGATGCCATGAAATGTCATGCAGCCGACAGCGCCAAGGTGAAACAACTCTTCCATCAGCTGAAAAGGAACAGGAGTCCTACAGTGTGGTGGAGCGGGTGCTAAGATTAGCTATCATCTTCTGGATGTGGCCCAAACATATCCTTGCCGCAATGGATGCAAAAAATATCTTTGGAGCAGGGGCAGAATCAAGAGCAAGCCCAGAAGCAACTTGATCAATATAGATCTCCGCACTGAAGGGGCTGTTTCCATGCTGTATGTCGATATAAGTGTAAAACTGGCAAATACAATTCCAATTCTTTATTCATACCAAGAATCACACACTTTCCCTTCCCTTTATTGCAGAATAACATCCATCTTATCGCAGCATGGAAGAGCCAACAAAATAAACATCAATTAACAATTATAAATTCAATCATGACATTGATGACAATATGAGAAAATAAAATAACCTCCTATGTGCATTCTGTCATGTGTGTTTTGATTTAGTTTAGTTTAGAAATAGGCTCAGCAAGTACACACTGACCATCAAGTTCCATGTTATCCCAGTTTCTCATCCACTCCCTATGCTTTAGGGGCAATTTTACAGTGGCCAGTTAACCAACTATCCCACATGTTTTAGGGAAGTGGGAGAAAACCAGAGCCCCCAGAGGAAATCCACATGGTCACAGGGAGAACATACAAACTCCACATGGACAGCACCCAAGGTCAGGCTTGAACATGGGTGTCTGGCACTGTCAGACTGCATCACTGTGCCCCCATTCAATTAACCTTTGTTTTCCTGGAGCCTCCATGCAATGCTGCCTGAATTGGCTGCAGAACTGTAGGGAAAGTCTTTCAACTTACAGTAGCGATGGCCTTGTGGGATGATGAGTGGCCCTCAAGCCAGATGGTCTGGTTTTGTAACGCACTTCTCACAAACAGGCAGGTACAGTCTACGGTCGCCAGCCATCTGGTGGGCAACACCAAGGGTATTGTCTAGGTGATGCTGTGGGGTCAAAATGACTTTCATCTGAAGAGAGAACCATGGGCTTGTGTCCCGCAGAGCCGCTGCTACCCCTTCATCAGTCACTTTGCAATGACAATAATTCTGAGAGGGTGCGATGCTACAATCCAGTGATGATGCATGAGCAGTTTTTACCGCAGGTAAAAGAGGAAGATGACTGAACTTTATTGCCTTCCATCACAGTGAGAAATGTTGATTCCGCTGTGCTGGATGTTTATGTTAAGCTCTATTGTGTATTGTCTTCTTTTCATTCGTATGGCTGTATTTAGGTATGTTACAAAATTTACCTTGAGCAGCGCTGCAGTTCTGCCGCTCCCTGTGTGCGCGACTTTGGCGCCTTTCAGAGGGGGGCGGGCTTAAAGTGCCATTTTTCCACAGGCAGGGCAAATCGATCCATGTCGGGCAATTTCGTTGCGGAAGAAAAATCGCTCCGACATTTCATTAATGAAGGTATTTTTAAATTACACTAGATTATTTATTATCTAGAGTAATTTAAAAATCACCTTCTAAAGCCGTGAGCGCCGATAACGGGAAGGATTTTGCGTAGGGGAGAAAAAAAGGTAAATAGTTTATTTTTGTTTTAAAAGTTCGTTTTTATGGAGGCTTTAATAATATTTTCATGTTGTGAAATGGGGTCCAAAAAAAATGTATGAACCGGCTATATTTTTTATACCGACTACACTGCAAACCGCAACGTTCCAATCCACCACATTCCACTAAAACCCACTCGCTAGTTGATTTAAATGGCCATTAATTTACAGGCATTAAACACTAAATTCCTTCCATTTGGCCTAGAAATTCATGAAAATGAGATTTAAAAATGATGTTATATTGTGGATATTGTGTGAATGTTATTTGGACACTTAGGCAATTTTAAAAAAGTTTATCTTTTCTTAAGAAATGGATAGATGTTTAGATCTACTCATTGAATTTTGTAATTAGCTACAATTAGATAACTAACTAATTATATACTTTAATTTCAGGTCATCCAAGTAAGATTGTTTCATATTTGTTTCAGAATGCTTCAATCTATAATAACTGAAAATTTCATTGAGTTCTCTTAATTTTTAAGAAAGTTATGGGCTTTTAACTTTTCCAGATCACAGCTTTTGAGTTAAGTCAATTGAAAGGCAATGGGGAACAAGATGCTAATTTCCGAGTATGAAAATGGCCATAACTTTCTTAATACTGAAGATATGAAAGTAAATTAGGTGTCAAATTAAACTTCTTTTTATGCTTTATCTGATGGGATAAATTGCAGACTTGATTTTTTAAATCTCAAAATTTTGTAACATTGCTACTGGATGTTTACGTTAAGCTCTATTGTGTATTGTCTTCTTTTCATTCGTATGGCTGTATTGTAACTCAAATTTCACTGTACCAATTGGTGCATGTGACAATAAATGTAACTTGAACTTGAGGTGTCCCCAATCACTATGGCACCACTCTGAGTTTCCACAACCGTATCCGTACATTCAGGACTTCCGCACACTTGTACTACACTGGAATCAGTGGTGCAGTTGGTGTCCATTTCCATGCTGAAAGTGGTGGCCTTCACACTCGTGGATCAACCACATCGATGTGAGAGCCACAAAGGCGTACCAATGCCTCCACATCCTGGGAGATTTGGCATGTCTCCAATTACTCTTTTACAAACCTCCACAGATGCACCATAGAAAGCACACTGGCGGGTTGCATCACAGATTGGTTTGCCAACAGCTCTGCCCATGGCCACAAGAAATTGCAGCGAGTTGCAGATGTAGCCCAGTCCTTCACACAGACGAGACTTCCCACCGTTGACTCCATCTACACTTCACAATACCTGGGAAAAAGCAGCCAACATAATCAAAGATTTGTCCCATCCCGGTTAATCCGTCCTCCTGTCTTCCCTGCTCCTGCCTGACAGAAGGTACAGCAGCTTGAAAGCGCACACCACCAGACTCAGGAACAGCTTCTTCCCCTCTGTTATCAGACTTCCCATATTCTGATTCACCTCTACCCCATTGTGGACCTGGGACATTGTTAGAGAAGCTGGTCCGCTACAATGCTGAGAATATACATCCTGCACTCCGTATCTTCACCTTTGTTCGACTTATTGTACATGAGTTTGACTTGATTGTATTTATGTGCGGTGCATCTGACTTGTTTGCATGCAAAACAAATCATTTCACTGTACCTGTCACTGAACATGACATTAACAAACTCGAACCATATCCTCACAAAGCCATGTGTCAGATTAGTGATGGATTTCCCTTACCTCCCACATCGCTGCAATGTAAGCTTTCCTGCAGGTTTGCCAATGCAAAAAGCATTTGATCGTGCATGACCTTAGTATGGCTTCCATTGACCCAGCACTTGCCCCAGGGTGATGGTCCACGTTCCATTGTTTTTTATGGGCTCTCAGGTGGCTTAAGAGTCCAATCCAAAGATGAGCGATTGAATCAAGTATTCACCGCTTCCGTGCCGGTTTTTGGCCGGGAGCTTCCGGCCATCACGTGGCCTCCTCCCGTCTGCCTTTCCCCAATCGCCGAACGTCTTGAGAGGTTTTGTGCTGCTCACAGAATGAAGACGCCCGTGCGTGTGTTTGTTTAACGTGTACTTGATGTTGCGCTCCGAGAAGCACACGATCCTTCACAAATCATCAACTCATTCCAATGGCAAGGAAACCAAGATGATTAGAACTGATAAATCTGTTGAGCTGATAAATCCGCCTTCACAGCCATTGAGTTCAAGATAACTTTGTCCGCCTGGTCTGCCGTTGAGGTCTTGTAGGTTGGATTGTTCTTAGTCTGGACCCTCATCATCGACCTTACCACCATGGGTGGTGCTTCCGACGGCATCGCTCTCGGAATCATGGGGTCACCAAGCCTCTTCACCACGAGGAGGAGGTGAGCCTACATACAATCCACATGATCAGTGCTTAGCAAATATGAACTCTTAGTTTAGAGAGATAGATATAGCGCAGAAACAGGCCCTTCAGCCCAGAGTCCGCGCCGACCAGCGATCCCCACCACCTTAACGCTATCCAACACACACAGGAGACAATTTACACACACACCACCTACATTAATTTATATACTTGTATGTCTTTGGAGTGCGGGAGGAAACCGAAGATCTCAGAGAAAACCCACGGGCTCATGGTGAGAACGTACAAACTCCATGCAGACAGCACCCGTAGTCGGGATCCAACCCGGGTCTCCGACGCTGCAAGCACTGTAAGGCAACAACTCTACCGCTGCGCCACCGTGCCGCCATCTCTTTCTTCACCTTGGATAGGCACAGAAAACCTCGAGTAATCAGCGGGTCAGGCAGCATCTCTGGAGAAAAGGAATAGGTGACGTTTCAGGTCGAGACCCTTCTTCAGACTGAGAGTCAGGGAGAGGGAAACAGGGGCTATAGAAAGGTGCGGAGAACACATGAATGAAAGGCATGCAACGTGAGGTGCTGTCCTCCAACTTTACCCTCGCTGTCCCCTCGCACCTCCTCTGTTGCTTCGGCAAGTCGGGGTGACTGATTATCCAAAAGGAGCGAAATGGAAGTGTGAAGTTGCACCAAGGAGATAGGGGAAGCCAGAAGATTCATGCGTAGGCCTGTGCTGCAGGAGTTGTGAGTTAGCAGTGTCGGGATGCATAGGGGATGCATTCACCGGCCTTGATTGCTGATAGAAGATCAATTCAGTGATGCAAGATCAGTGCTGATCCTCTAGCACTGACGGCCCTGGTTAACCCCTCCTGCATTACGTTCTGGAGAGTTTGTCTAATGGTCTACTTCCCCCTGCAGACAGAGTATATTTCTCCTTCTCTCCATCTCCTCCAGCAGCCAGTGCATCCGCAAACTACTGTGCCATGCGTTCATTTTTCTTTCCCTCCGCAAAATGTGTTCCAGATGCTGGCAAGCACCTGTTGCACCCTGAGCACACTCTCCCAGCAGGAGGTACAGCTGGCAAGTACAAAGTGAAGCAAGAAGCTGGCATGCCGGCTGCCTGGAAGTAGCAGGTTCAGTTTAATCAGCAGTGTGATCTCAGAGCTCCTTTACAGAGGTTGTTCAACTGAATCCCCATAGTGCCTTGGCAATGAACTATATGTTGAAGTACTTTATATGGCTTGGCGTGAAGGTAGGAAACAGAGGGTGGTGGCAGAGAGTTGTTTTTCAGATTGGAAGCCTATAACAAGTGGTGTGCCGCAGGGTTCGTTGCTGGGTTCACTGTTGTTCATTGTTTATATTAAAGATTTGGACGTGACTGTCCAAACATGGTTAGTAATTTTGGGAATTACATTAAAATTGGTAGTATGGTGGACAATGGATAAACCTGATGTTACAATGGGATCATAATCACAATGGGATCACAATCAACTGGGCAAATGGGCCGATGAATAGCAGATCGAGTTTCATTCAGATAAATGTGAGGTGTCGCATTTTTGGTCAGATAAATTAGGTCAGGACTTCTACGGGAAGTGGTGGGGTCTGAGGAGCATTGTAGAACGTATAGACCTAGGGTTTCAGGTACACGATTCTCTGTAAGTGGCGTCACAGGTGGACAGGGTGGCGAAGAAGATGATTGGCACACTTGCCTTTATTGTAGCAATGTTACAAAATTTTGAGATTTAAAAAATCAAGTCTGCAATTTATCCCATCAGATAATGCATAAAAAGAAGTTTAATTTGACACCTAATTCACTTTCATATCTTCAGTTTTAAGTAAGTTATGAGCATTTTCATACTCGGAAATTAGCATCTTGTTCCCCATTGTCTTTCAATTGACTTAACTCAAAAGCTGTGATCTAGAACCGTTAAAAGCCCATAACGTTCTTAAAAATGAAGAGAACTCAATGAAATTTTCAGTTATTATAGATTGAAGCATTCTGAAACAAATATGAAACAATCTTACTTGGATGACCTGAAATTAAAGCATATAATTAGTTAGTTATCTAATTGTAGCTAATTACAAAATTCAATGAGTAGATCTAAACATCTATCCATTTCTTAAGAAAAGATAAACTTTTTTTAAATTGCCTAAGTGTCCAAATAACATTCACACAATAATCCACAATATAACATCATTTTTAAATCTCATTTTCATGAATTTCTGGGCCAAATGGAAGGAATTTAGTGTTTAATGCCTGTAAATTAATGGCCATTTAAATCAACTAGCGAGTGGGTTTTAGTGGAATGCGGTGGATTGGAACGTTGTGGTTTGCTGTGAAGTCGGTATGAAAAATACAACCGGTTCATACATTTTTTTTGGACCCCATTTCGCAACATGAAAATATGATTAAAGCCTCCATAAAAACCAACTTTTAATATAAAAATAAACTGTGTACCTTTTTTTCTCCCCTACGCAATATCCTTCCCCTTATTGGCGCTCACGGCTTTTGAAGGTGATTTTTAAATTACTCTAGATAATAAATAATCTAGCGTAATTTAAAAATAGCTTCATTAATGAAATGTCGGAGCGATTTTTCTTCCGCAACGAAATCGCCCGACATTGATCGATTTGCCCAGTCTGAAGAAAAACGACACTTTAAGCCCGCCCCCCTCTGAAAGGCGCCAAAGTCACGCACACGGGGAGCGGCAGAACTGCAGCGCTGCTCAAGGTAAGTTTTGTAACATACCTATTTATTGGTCACATTATTGAGTACAGGAGTTGGGACATCATGTCATAGCTCTACAGGCCACTGGCAAGGCCACATTTGGAGTGTACAGTTCTGTGAGCCCCGCTATAGGATGTCATTAAACTGGAAACAATGACGTCTGGGTCTCTGAGGATTTTATCAAATCTAGAAGGTTTGAATTATAAGGAGAGGAGGGATAGGCTGGGTCTTTATTCCCTGAAGCATAGAAGGCTGAGGGGTGACCTTACAGTGGCATGGGGGCACAGATAAGGTGAACAGTCATAGCTTTTCCCTAATGCAGGGGAGTCTTAAACGAGAGGACACAGGCTTATGGTGAAAGGGGAAACATTTAAAATATATGCAAGGAGCAGGGCATGGTGTGTACTGATTATTTGTCAATCTGCCTCTTATCTGACTATCAGACTGATTATTTCTCTTATTGCGAGTACTTGAAAGAGAGTAATTCCCGGGATGGCGGGACTGTCATAAGTTGAAAGAATGGAGCGGCTGGGCTGTATACTCTGGAATTTAGATGGATGAGAGGGGATCATATTGAAACATATAAGATTATTAAGGGATTGGGCATGCTAGAGGCAGGAAACATGTTCCCAATGTTGGGGGGGGTCCAGAACCAGGGGTTGGCCAATTAAGACGGAGAATAAAGGGTTGGCCATTTAGAACGGAGATGAGGAAAATATTTTTCACCCAGAGAGTTGTGAGTCTGTGAAATTTTCTGCCTAGGTAAAGGCAATAGAAGCAAATTCTCTGGATGCTTTCAAGAGAGAGTTAGATACAGCTCTTAAAGATAACAGAGTCAAGGGATATGGGGAGAAGGCAGGAACGGGGTACTGATTGGGGATGATCAGCCATGATTACAGTGAATGGCGGTGCTGGCTCGAAGGGCCGAATGGCCTACTCCTGCACCTATTGTCTATTGTCTAACATTAAACATACAGGAAATGTTGAGACTACAGCATCTCAATGTAGCTGTTGTCGTGCTTTGTTTAATATATTTTTGTAAAATCCAGATAAATGTTCATCCCAATTTCCTCTCTTTCTCTTTCACTTTCCCTCGTCTCTCATTACTTGCACGTGCACCCCTTTCATGGTCATCCCCTTCCCATTATTTTTTCCATTCCTTTTCTCTTAATCCCCATGCTGGCTTTCGTTTTCTCCTTTCCAATGTTGCCATCTCCTCCACTCTCGCGCCAGGTTCAAACACCACTGTATCTTATTAAAACCCCTGTCCCACGGTACGAGTTCATTCCAAGAGCTCTCCCGAGTTTGCCCTGATTCGAACTCGGAGATTTACAGTAATGGCCACTCGTCAGTACTCGGGGCACTCATGGACTTTTTTCAACATGTTGAAAAATCTTCACGAGTCTTCCCGTGCTTACCTGCCGTTAGCGAGTCTTCCCGAGTACCTGCCGTTAACGTTACAAGCCGCGAAGAGACATCCCCGAGCTCCGACGTACCCGCTACGTTCATTCTCCGTGCTTACTACAAGTTTGATTTTTTTTAAACTCAGGAGAGCTCTTGGAATGAACTCGTACAGTGGGACAGGGCTATTACAATCTCCACAATTGCTGTGTACTTCATAAATCTTAAACTGTGCTAGGTACTAACGTCCAACTTTGTACACGCAAGACGGGTCACAGTGATCAATGCAACACCAATACTTTCTCTTCCAATAGCTGACTTAAAATCCTGGTTTAAACTGGAAGATCCACTCACTAATATTGTAAAACATTTTGAATAAAACAAATTAATTCCGATTATAATAATTTCTAACTGCAATATGGTTGCTTTATAATGGGCATGGAGTGATACCGTACAGAATTACATTAAGCCTACACTTATAAATGGGGAAAGGCTGTTCGTTTTCTCCTGGGTAGACAAAAATGCTGGAGAAACTCAGCGGGTGAGGCAGCATCTATGGAGCGAAGGAAATAGGCAACGTTTTGAGTCGAAACAAGAAAAAACAGTTTTCTCCCGGATGTCTCAAGCACCTTTCACATTGAGAGCAAAAGTTGGCTAGTTGCAGAGGAGGTCTTAAATCACAAAACAAGAATACCTCATGTACTAAACTGGTTGTTTAACCCTGTACCAAATCAATAATTCATCCATTCTTATGATTTACTAAAACATGAATGCTGTTTCCACAACGTTTTCTATTTCTGACTGATATTCTCATTCTTCAAGGAAACTACTATTTCTACCAGTCTGAAGAAGGGTCTCAACCTGCAACGTCACTTATTCCTTTTTTCCAGAGATGCTGAGCTACTCCAGCTTTTTGTATGTATCTTCGGTTTAAACCAGCATCTGTTTCTCCTTCCTGCGCTACAATTTCTACATGTCAAGATGGATACCGTTTCATCTGGTTTTCATTTCATAATCTTGAAAATCTCCAGGAGAGAACAAGAAGGGTTGAAATGACTATTGAAAATTGTTGATTGGAGTTAACCAGGCTTTTCCAGACCCTCAATTTACCAAATTAATCGAGTGGTTAGAGTTATAGCAAAATTGTGAAGGAATGTCTCAGAGTTACAGAGTAGACTTTGGGGCTGTGCAACCTTTAATGTAACGTCTGTTTTGCACAGACCTGTGTACATTAGTTCTGCAGTTGTTTTCCCAGTAGTTCCACTTGTAATAATATACTAAAGTCATGCTACACTTTGGGGACTAGAAATGCGCTGACATCTGCCAAACTCTGATCTCAAAAGTCCACTGGAACAACTTTGGAAATGGAATGAATGAAATAGTTAGTTGCACATCAGTCCCCCACTAATGATATGCAGCTTATAATGTAGTTTCTGAAGGACTTTCCATAAACTGAAATCTATCACGTAATCGGGTGCACGGTGATATCATCATCCTGCCTAATGTAGCGTGGACTGGTCCGATGATTTACTGCATTCAAAGCAGTAAATCCCATTTTAATTCCACAGCATCAGGACCTTACAGGCACTCTGGGGATCACATTCCCTGGTCCCATCTAATCCTAATTAAACCCATTGGGCCTGGTGACTGATTGGAAAATTCAACAAGGATTTTATCAGACACCTCTACACCACCAGCTTTTATAATCTCCGTGGGAGCTGAAAGTCCTGTGTAATGTCAAGTTCCATTTTCAATGAGTGGAATCATCTTTTTTTTAATCCAAACTTTTAACTTTTTTTATGGTTTAAATTGTCTGCAGATTTTCCTAAATATATCACAAGCTGTTACCTAATAATATGGGGCACCTAGACCTGCCTTAGTCTATATATTTGACACACAATTTGAACTCCCTCACCGACCGGTGATTCCCGAACACTAACACTATCCCACACACACTAGGGACAATTTACAATTTTACCAGGCCAATTGACCTACAAACCTGTACGACTTTGGAGTGTGGGAGGAAACCAGAGAAAACCCACGCTGGTCACGGGGAGAACGTACAAACTCTGCGCCTGTAGTCAGGATCGAACCCGGGTCTCTTTTCAGGCAGTGAGGCAGCAACTCTATCGCTGCGCCACTGCTGCGAACACACTTCGCCCTTGGCTCTCGTGGTAAAATGTGATCAGTTCAATAAAGGAGTGTCTACCCACCTCATTCAACTGCAGTGTCATAACCCAACCCAACCATCAATCTGCTGGGATTACCGCTGGTCAGAAGCTTGTCTGGATCGACCAGATACTGTGGTTCAAGAAGCAGTTCGGAGGTGGGTGACCCTTAATGAGCGACACACCTTCTGGATTCCAAACAACTTTCCAACTTCTTAGAGATACCAATCCGGGGCGTGGTATATTGGTCCCTACATCCCTGGACACCTGCTACTCAAAAAAAAGCAGTCTACTTTATTGGCACTCTGTGTGCCATCCAAAACATGCAGCCATTGTCCACTGCAGCTGCAGCCAAGCCCAGGGGAGATGTATGTATTTGATGTCTCTATGGTGACTGGAACGCCCTTGAATAGTCAGTCAGGTCACAACGACCCCTCCAGAAAGGGAGAACTGCGAATGGTGCCACGACTGTGCTGCCTGATGAGTAAAACATCTCGGAGCCAAATCCCATCAGTTGTGGCTGCTCGATGTATCCCGGAAGTGTTTGAGGAGACTACCGTATCTTCTGAAGGTGCCCAGTCAGGTCTATCAATGCCAAGGGGGGAAAGACTGAAAGCTGAGCTGTAGTTAATGGACAGCATCCTGACATAGGTGTCCTTCTTGTCAAGGTGATCCAGAGTTGAGCATAGTGCAAGAGGGATGGAGTCCTTGGTAGATTACTTTTCCTGTACCATGAATTGTGGGGTATCAGGATGGTGTGGAATATTGCAACAAATGTGTTCCATTATCATTCTTTCATCGGGACCTCTCTCCCCTCAATGGGGGATATTGCGACCAAACGTTGCGTGTCTAAGGCCAGCAGTATTATAAAAGACCCCACACATCTCCATCACGGACTGTTCACTCTGCTGCCCTCGGGCAAAAGATATCGTAGCATAAGGAGCAGAACATCAAGGTTCTGCAACAGCTTCTTCCCACGAGCCATCAGACTCCTGAATGCCATGTAATGGGCTGCCACCATTGTCTATTTATCCTTTTATCTATTTTATCCATGTTTATCCTTCTGTTAATTATCATGTTGCACAGGGTGCCAAATGCAACGGAATTTCATTTGGAATTGCATATATCAATGTATTTCTAAATGACAATAAAGTTTGTTTGACTTTGACTTTGACTTGACTTTCAAAGGACTTCATAATGGTTGATGTTAGAGCTACTGGGTGGTAGCCATTGAGACAGACCCCTTTATTTTTCTTGGGGACTGTAATTTTGGAGGTTTCCATGGAGCAGAGTCCATCTGGACATGCCATTCATCATAGAACCTGGTCCTATAGAGATGTCAAGGACATCGCATCTTCCCTCGGTCTGACTGATGAGCAATGTATCCCAGGCCAGGAGACACAAGAAACTTCTGATGCTGGAACCTTGAGCAAAGCACAAAGTACTGAAGGAACTCAGGCAGCGTCAGGCAACATCTGTGGAGGGAATAACCATTTGGTTGAGAAACTTCTTCAGACTGATTCAGTCTATTTGAAGAAGAATCGAAAATGACATACTCTTCAAGAGTAAAAGCAGACGAGTTTAACAGAAAATGGGAAAAATGGATTACGTATAGAAATAAAGACATCAACACTGTATAATTGTATTGACAATAATGTAGGTTATTGGAAAATGTTTTAATAAGAAAATAGTTCTGTATGCTGCATCATTCATTGTAAACTGAACCCCCCGCTGCACTGTTGTACGTTTCACTGCATTGTTGTATGTTTCGTTATTATATTTGTGTTTGATTTGTGTATGGAAAAAAGCAATAAAGACTAGAGTGAAAAAAAAAAAGAAGAATCGGTCTGAGGAAGAGTCCAGGGCAAAACGTTGCCTGTCCATTCCTTCCACAGATGCTGCCTGCCCCATTGAGTTTCGCCACCACTTTGTGTTTTGCTCAGTGCATTCATGTTTTTAAAGTAAGTTTCACTGAGAAAAGAAACATCCGAGAGGAAGACTTTCAGCCAAGCTCACGTTTGGACTATTCTTCTCGACAAGGTTGGGGTTGAGGTCATCCTGACTCCCAGATTCCTCACCATGGGATCGTTTCACAGCCGCTGCAGATCTCAGTCTTACTCCAAATCTACTGCAGAGAGGTTACCGACAGTTGATGTTCACAAATAAATCATTTAATCTACAGTGAAGTCAGTGGGAAACAGGGATTTATCAGCATTGCTGGCTACCACATGCAGGAAGATATTAGCTGCATACACATGCACATAATAACTGGGTCTTTCTCAGAAAATGGTTTCCATTTCCACAATATGTAGATCAAGAGACGTATTTCCTCATGACTCCAGGAAGCAGGTGTGATTCCTCCAGTCTGAGGGGGACTGCACAGTGGCCAGCAATGCACAGAGAGAGAATGGACTTGAAGGGACAACGGCTGCTGCTTACTTTCCTGCAGTGCTAACACTATATTCTGTAGCATTAGAAATCTGCACTCTGATTATTTTACTCTTTACCTGTTGTTCTTGTGTAGGGTTTGATTGTACTCGTGCATAGCATAATTTGACTGGATAGGATGCAAACAAATGTTGTCAATGTATCCGTGTGCACATGACAATAATAGACAATAGACAATAGACAATAGGTGCAGGAGGAGGCCATTTGGTCCTTTGAGCCAGCACCGCCATTCAATGTGATCATGGCTGATCATCCCCAGTCAGTACCCCGTTCCTGCCTTCACCCCATATCCCCTGACTCCGCTATCTTTAACAGCCCTATCTAGCTCTCTCTTGAAAGCATCCACCGCCCTCTGAGGCAGAGAATTCCACAGACTCACCACTCTCTGTGAGCACAAGTGTTTCCTCGTCTCCGTTCTAAATGGCTTACTCCTTATTCTCAAACTGTGGCCCCAGGTTCTGGACTCCCCCAACATCGGGAACATGTTTCCTGCCTCTAGCGTGTCCAAACGCTTAACAATCTTATATGTTTCAAATAATAAATCTTTACCAATAGCAAGTTCATTCTCCAACCACACCAGCTAAGTGCCTACACAGCCAGTTACATGATGGGGAAGAGTAGCAGCAGTGGAGCAGCAGGTACGTTGTTTCGTTAGTTTGGTTTATTGTCACGTGTACCGAGGTACAGTGAAACATTTTTTTTTGTCATTTTTCGTTTTAGAGATTCAATGCGGAAACAGGCCCTTCGACCAACCAAGTCTCCACGCCGGGTCCCCATTGTCCATTGTTCCTCCCCCTCCCTCATGGCGGTCCTCCCGATGCGGGTCCTACATCATTCCTTCCCTCGGCAGCGACGTCCTCACTTCACGGATCCATCCTCGGGAACTTCATGATCTAACTATGTTGCAGACAGCGTCTCCTATCTCGTGATTGAATACCTGTCTCAGATATCATTTCCCTCTCATCGACCCCTGCCGGGGATTGCGTGTGATGAAGGACTGCTTCATTCTCGAAGGCGTTGCAAGTGGAAGGGGTCATAGAAACATAGAAACATGGAAATTAGGTGCAGGAGTAGGCCATTCGGCCCTTCGAGCCTGCACCGCTATTCAATATGATCATGGCTGATCATCCAACTCAGTATCCCGTACCTGCCTTCTCTCCATACCCTCTGATCCCCTCAGCCACAAGGGCCACATCTAACTCCCTCTTAAATATAGCCAATGAACTGGCCTCAACTACCCTCTGTGGCAGAGAGTTCCAGAGACCCACCACTCTCTGTGTGAAAAAAGTCCTTCTCATCTCGGTCCTAAAGGATTTCCCCCTTATCCTTAAGCTGTGACCCCTTGTCCTGGACCTCCCCAACATCGGGAACAATCTTCCTGCATCTAGCCTGTCCAACCCCTTAAGAATTTTGTACGTTTCTATAAGATCCCCTCTCAATCTCCTAAATTCTAGAGAGTCATAGTACAGTACACTCGGTCGTTCAATGATATCATGGTAAGAAGTGGCCGATTCGGAACTCCAAGCCGCTGAGAATGTTCTTCCGTTCCGACGTCGGATTTCCGATCATCCCGGCGAGAGGGCCTGAAACATCGGGCCTCACGGCGGGCTCGGGAGGCCCCGACCACGGGTGAACGAAAAGGAAGATGACCGAACTTTATTGCCTTCCCACTCAGCGGGAAACGTTGATCCCGCTGTATGGGGGATGTTTATGTTAAAGACTATGGTGTGTTGTGTTCTTTATTTTATGCGTACGGCTGTATGGTATGGTAACCCCAAATTTCACTGTACCAATTGGTGCATGTGACAATAAATGTAAATTTGAAACTTGACTTATGATATCCCCATTTCCAATCTTATGAAGGAAGCAAGGTTGTTTATCAGGCAGCTGCAAGTGGCTGGACTTGAGATATTGCCTTGAAGAACTCCAGCAGTAGTGATCACACATGCTGAAAGTACGGACCTTGAACAGACACAGCAGGCTGCTTTCAATTAAATATATCGTTCATGAATTTAATTTACAACAGGTTTTATACGTTAATATTAGCCATCTGCTAACTAAAGCATACAAAGCTTAAAATGGAAGCAGCCCACATTGTTTTATTAGTTAAAAGAAAAAAAGAGATTTAACTTTAAACATGCAACAGAAATTAAATAGTTTCAGTGGGTAGTAATTACCATAATTTAATTTGCAAAAATTCATTTTCTCCATTACTCCTAGCAAACTGTCTCTTTTATATCCCGTAGCTCACTGTCTAAATATCTATAGTAAACATTGGTAAGGGATTTGTTTTAATGTTCTCTTTGGGATAACATCTAGCCGTTAAAAATATTTACAAAACAGCTGCTTCTATGTTTCTGGCCATGATGGTATCCAAGGAACTGATTTTGTGAGGATTAGCATTGCCAGTGAAATTAGTGTTTTCTGGCTGTAGAAATGTTCAGGCCTGCTCAATCACATCACTATTCTTTCAAAATTGAAGCTTGACTTTGAAGCACTAGGTAGAGTTAATTCAAATGTGACGATTTTCTGAAGAAACTGTGAGTTTTATTTTTTCCGATGTAGATGGAGTCATTCTCTGGACCTTTTTCTGTCCAACTGCCAACGTGACATCAGCCATCTTGACATCTCCGCTCCCCTCTATGAGCAGGGAATGGAGGGACATGGCTCACTTGCAGGCACATGCGGGCAGCACGGGGGAACAGCGGTAGAGTTGCTGCCTTACAGTGACAGAGACCGGGTTCGAGCCCGACTATGGGTGCTGCCTATATGGAGTTTGTATGTTCTCCCCGTGACCGTGCAGATTTTCTCCGAGATCTTCGGTTTCCTCTCACACTCCAAGGACATGCAGGTTTGTAGGCTAATTGGCTTGGTATAAATGTAAATTGTCTCTAGTGTGTGTAGGATAATGTTAATGTATAAGGATCACGGACTCGGTGGGCAGAAGGGCCTGTGCCCATGCTGTATCACTAAATTAACTAAACTAAACTAATCTAAACTTCCTCCCCGCCACCCCTGGTCCTCATCTTTCAATCCACCAGTCTCTGCATCCAAGACATCGTTCTCTAAAATGTGATCCCACCACCAGTCACAATTTCTCATCCACAGCCCGTTCCACTGTCTATAAAGATAACACTCTACTGAACTCCTTGGTTCACTGAACCTTCCATAGCCAACCAACCAACTCCCCAAGAAAATAATTAGGCAAATTATTTTTGTTTTAACAAAATAAAAATCCCTTTTGACAAATCTGCAGGTTTAAAGAACAGAAACAAACCAGTAACTAGATGCACACTTGTCCAGAGGACAAGTTTTCTCTGTCCAGAGGACAAGTGGCGCAGCGGTAGAGTTGCTGCCTTACAGCGAGTGCAGCGTCGGAGACCCAGGTTCGATCCCCACTACGGGTGCCATCGGATTGGCTCACCACACCTGCGGGGGTTTTCTCCGAGATCTTCGGTTTCCTCCCACATTCCAAAGCCGTACAGGTTTGTAGGTTAATTGGCTTGTAAATGTAAAAATTGCTCCTAGTGGGTGTAGGATAGTGCTAATGTGCGGGGATCGCTGGTCGGCGCGGACCCGGTGGGCCGAGGCGCCTGTTTCCATGCTGTATCTCTAAATTAAACTAAAAGACACAAATATTCCTTTCATTTTATATATTCCACATCCCAGTCTTTCAGTACAAGGGGATGGACTTCACATCATCTGAGAAGTCGGGAATGCAAATGAAGTTTGCGAAAAAAAAGTGTCTCAAATGCTGCTTCCCTTTCGCAAGCGAAGGCATAAATCACACATTAAAGTACACAAAAATTCTGCAAGAGAGTGAAAATTTAAAAAACTGCACAAAAAGTGTTGCAAAATGAAACAATGAAATACAATGGATTATGCAGATCAGCAAGAGCCTGGTGAATGGGACTGCGAATGTGAACAGGTTGGATTAAACCAAGAAAGACTGGAGCAGGAGTAACATTTTGTTGAAAATTATTCCCGTAATGAAATGTAGAAAAATTTGAAAGGTTGCAGCTATATCATTGCAGAAAGGGAAACACATGTAGGAGCAGGGAGAGATTGTCTTAAGAGCCCTGTGCTCAAATTTTGAATTGATTGACAGTAACAATAGTAAAAGTCAGCTGTTCAAATGCATAAATATTAAAAGCAACAGCACTGAATTATTCTATTGATTCTGCTGCAAAGTATGCGCATTTAAAATTATTTAATTGATTAATTGAATTTGTGACAAAACATTTGGACATTTATATCACTCAGACCCATTCTGAAGATTTGCCAGCACATGTTTGCAGAGGATTGTAATCATTCTTGCTCATTGGCGTAAAAATAATTAAAAATAAGGTGGAAGCAGCCTTGTCATAGAGTCATAGAGTGATACAGTGTGGAAACAGGCCCTTTGGCCCAACTTGCCCACACCAGCCACCAACTACACTAGTCCCACCTGCCTGCGCTTGGTCCATATCCCTCCAAACCTGTCCTATCCCTGTACCTGTCTAACTGTTTCTTAAACGTTGGGATAGTCCCAACCTCAACTACCTCATCTGGCAGCTTGTTCCATAAACCCATCACCCTTTGTGTGAAGAAGTTACCCCTCTGAAATCTTTTCCCCTTCACCTTGAACCTAAGTCCTCTGGTCCTCGATCCCCCTCCTCTGGGCAAGAGACTCTGTGCATCTACCTGATCTATTCCTCTCATGATTTTGTACATGCTTGTATACTCTGTGAATGGTGAACATCATTAGGAACTAGCTTATGCTGAAGTCTAGCTTGCTTCATGCCCGCAGGGTGGTACGCCTGGTAGAGCTGCTGCCTCAGCACCAAAAACCCACATTTCTGGGGATTCCGCATTCTCCATGTGGTTGCTTGGGTTTTCTCCGAGTGCTCTGGTTCCTCCCACATCACAAACAAGTGCTTGGCGATCGCTTCGCCAAACACCTCCGCTCGGTTCACAATAACCAACCTGATCTCCCGGTGGCTCAGCACTTCAACTCCCCCTCCCATTCCGAATCCGACCTTTCTGTCCTCGGTCTTCTCCATGGCAAGAGTGAGGCCCACTGTAAATTAGAGGAGCAGCACCTCATATTTCGCTTGGGCAGTTTGCACCCCAGCGGTATGAACATTGACTTCTCTAAATTCAGGAAGTCCCTGCTTTCTCCTCCCCTTCTCAGCTCTCCCTCAGCCCACTGGCTCCTCCTCTTCCTTTCTTCTTCCCGACCCCCCCCCCCCCACCCTGAAGAATGGCCTCACCCGCTGAGTTTCTCCAGCATTTTTGTCAACCTTCGATTTTCCAGCATCTGCAGTTCCTTCTTAAACAAAGAAGTGCAGGTTGGTAGGTTGATTGCCCTCTGAACATTGCCCTCTAGTGGTAGGTTGGAGGGGACTGTGTGTTTGGCCTGTATCCTAAATCTGGCTTTCATGTGGGGCCCAGTCACCTTATTATTTTGTGCCTCAGATTGGCACACAAAGAAAATCTCGTGCAGCAGTGCCGAGCTTTTTAAACAGGTCGGTTTATTCAATGGCTTAACAGTATATACTGGGAAACGCTCTGAGATAACCAAAGTGTTTCAACGATTCACAGCACCAACAGGCTTTTTATACTCTGTGATACAATGGCGGATTTTATATTTCGGAAATAATTCATTAGTGATCAACCTTCAACTTTCTGTTCTCTCGAAGTTAGAAAATCATTCTCCCATTCATCTTGCAAATGGGCCTCAATAAGCGACTTTTCTTACCTCATGAACAGTTTTATTGCTCTCAGGCTTACAACCTCCGATGTTAATCTTTCCTTATGAAGAAGACAATCCCAGCGTTCCCCAACCAGAGGAAACCATGGATGAACCGTGGGGTACACTCCCAGTTGAAGGCCAAGACCCGCTGCATACAAGTCAAAGGATCCCAAGTGGTACAAGAAAACTCACTATGAACTTTGCAAAGCCACCAAGAACGCCAAGAGACTATACTGGGGCAAACTTGAGTCACGGTATAATAATTCGGACATCTGCAGACTGTGGCAAGGCCTGAATACTATAACTGGCTGCAAAGCAAAGTCAGGCAACATCGCTGGTAATGATGTAGCCCTCCCCGGATGAACGTACTGTATTTTCAGCAGCCGATCAGTGGGGCAATGACATCCATCCTGTTGGACTACAGTGTGCCTGTTCCCAGGATCACCGTTGCAGAAGTTAGATTGGCCTTCTTGAGGGTGAACCCACGGAAAGCAACAGGTCCACAAGGAGTCCCTTAAGAATTGCCCGGACCAAGTTGCGGGAGTGATCACGGACATCTTTAATCTCTCCCTACTCCCTCATGAGGCACCCACCTGCTGCAAGAAGACTACCATCATCCCCATGCGGACGAAAAGCAAGATCAAATGCCATAGCAACTACTGTCCCAGTGGACGTCACATCCACCATCGTGAAGTGCTTTGGGAGGTTGATTATAGTGGGTCCAGTCTACCAGCAGCCTGGACCCACTGCTGTTCGCCTACCGCTACAACAGGCCCATGGCTGATGCCAGCACCCTGGCCCCGCACTCATCCCTGGAACACCAGAGCGAGACACCTACGTCTGACTCCTATTCATAGACTACAGCTCTGCTTTCCATACCATTATCCCAACCACGCTCATCTCCAAACTCGTGGAACAGAGTCAGCACCTCACATCTGCAACTAGCTCCTCGACTTCCTGATCAACGGACCACAATCAGTGAGAATCATCCTCTACTATAATCCTCAACACTGGCGCCCCGCAAGGAAGCGTGATCAGCCCCTGTCATTACTCCTTATACACTCACGACAGTGCTGCCATATACCAAGCTAACTCAATCTGCAAATCCGTAGTCAACACCACCGTAGTGGGCCTGATATCAAATAATGACGAGACTGAGTAGAGGAAATAGATTGAGAAGCTCGCAACCTACTGCCAAAACAACAATCTTTCCCTCAATGTCAGCAAAACAAAGCAGACTGTGATGCGCTGTAGAACGCATTTTATCGGGATACTGCACAGCATGGTTTGGGAAAAGTTCCATCAAAGAAATGGCAGAAAGTTGTGAATCTAGCCCAGATCATCTCTTCCAATGACTCCATCTACACTTCACACTGCCTCGGCAATGCCACCAGCATAATCAAGGACCAGTCTCACCCCGGGCCCTCCCTCTTCTCCCCTCTCCCATCGGGCATGAGCAACAGATGTTCCGAAACGCACACCCCCAGATTCAGCAACAGTTCCTTCAGCTGTTATCAAACATCTGAACCATTCTATCACCAACTAGAGAGCGGTCCTGACCTACCAGCTACCTCAAGAGAGAGTTAGATAGAGCTCTTAGGGATAGGGGAGTTAAGGGATATGGAGAGAAGGCAAGAATGGGGTACTGATTGTGGATGATCAGCCATGATCACATTGATTCAAAGGGCCGAATGGCCTACTCCTGCACCTGTTGTCTATTGTGTATTGTCTATTGTCAACGGGAGACCATCAAAATATCTTTAATTATACTTTACTGGGCTTTATCCTGCACTAAGTGTTAGTTCCTTTATCCTGAATCTGTACTTCGGTGTAAACCAGCATCTGCGGTTCCTTCCTACACAAAGGGAAGGTTTGCCCTGTCTATGGCCAGTGTGAGAAGTCATTCCACAAGGTTGGAGGAAACCGAGGCAAAGCATTGATCAGAGTAACCACCCCAAAATTCAGGTGGGACTTTAAATGCCATCATGTGCTAAGTTATTGTCAGGAGAGTAGCCCAAGGAACACGAATGAAATACCACAAGAGGTTTAATGACCTCATGCACATTGCCTCAGCTACCCCCTCTGGCAGCTTGTTACATACTCCCACCACCCTTTGTGTGACAAAGTCACTCCTCAGATTCCCATTGAATCTTTCCCCCTTCACCTTAAACCTATGTCCTCAATTCACCTACTCTGGACAAGAGACTCGATGCATCTACCCGATTTGTTCCTCTCATGACTTTATACGCCTCTATGAGATCACCCCTCGTTCTCCTGCACTCCAATGAATAATCCCAGCCTATGCAACCTCTCTCTTTAGCTCAGATGCTCTAGTCCTGGCAACATCCTCGTAAATCTTCTCTGTACCCTCGTCAGCTTGACAACATCTTTCCTGTAACATGGTCTCAGGAACTGAACACACCTGAACCCTTGTGTAAGAAAGAACTGCAGATGCTGGTTTAAATCAAAGGTAGACACGAAATGCTAGAGCAACTCAGCAGGTGAGGCAGCATCTCTGGAGAGAAGGAATGGGCGACGTTTCGGGTCAAGAAGTCTGAAGAAGGGTCTCGACCCGAAACGTCACCCATTCCTTCTCTCCAGAGATGCTGCCTGTCCTGCTGAGTTGCTCCAGCATTTTGTGTCTGCACCTGAGCCCTTTCTCAGTGAGAGTGAGGGGGCAGGGAGACATAGAGACATAAAGATATGGAAGGGAAAGGTGTGAAGACTCCAGATCAAAGCAGACATTGATCAAGGAAATGTAGAATAGTTCAAAGAGAGGCACAAAATGCTGGAGTAACTCAGCAGGACAGGAAGCATCTCTGGTGAGAAGGAATGGGTGACGTTTTGGGTCGAGACCCTTCTTCAGTCTGGTTCATTGTAAGCTGAGGGGAATGTGACAATGAGACACAATCAATAAAATTGATCAGGACAGTGCAACTCAATTTATAATGAACCATTCTACTTATCATTGATCATCCCCTGCTTTGATCTGTTGTTTACACACCTTACCCTTTCATATCTCTTGTCTCCTTCTCCCCTCACTCTCACTGAAGAAGGGTCTGCGGGTTCCCGAGACCATGTTATAGGAAAGATGTTGTCTGACCTGCTGAGTTACTCAGGCACTTTGTGTTTACCTTTTACCTATACTGGCATAGTTCCTCCTGTGAATTCATGGTTAGAGGAGTTCTGCGATAACAAGTGTTCCACAATGCAAATTGAATATAACACAATTAATTTGGGAACTCAATTTGTAAAGGGCCTGTCCCACCAGCACGCAACTCTAGGCGATGAACGCGATCAAACCGGCAGCGGGGGCCGCGCGGAGGTCGGGTGATCCCCTGTACAGGGCCGGTCCCACCAGCATGCGCCTGCATGCGGCAAGCGCAACTAAACCGGCAGTAGGGGCCGCGCGGAGGTTGGGTGAGTGGCGCAACGCGGCGCAAAGCGAGGCGAACTTGAAGCAAGTCCAAGGTAAGTTCGCCAGGACTTAGAGGGGCACACAGAGAGGGGCACCGAGACACACACACATACAGGGCCACGGAGCCATACACATAGAGGGTCACGGAGGCACTTACAAATAGTTTCACGGAGGCACGATGTCCGGGCGGTGTGTAAATGTCGCGGCGACTGCGAGCCAACAAACCGTTGCCGCGCGGGATTTTTGGACATTGTCGGTTTTTCGGAGCCCCGCGCGGCGTCGGGACGAACTCGGGACGAACTCCGCACAATTCCGCACGGCTCCGGCGATCGAAGTGGGACCGGCCCCGCGACGCCGGATGGCTCAAGCGACCACGTTAGGTCGCGCTAATCGCATCGAGTTGCATGCTGGTGGGACAGGCCCTTAATGCATGTGATGTATAAGGTCTTTATTCTTTGGAGCGCAGAAGGTTAAGGGGGGACTTGATAGAGGCCTTTAAAATGATGAGATGGATAGACAGAGTTGATGTGGATAAGCTTTTCCCATTGAGAGTAGGGAAGATTCAAACAAGAAGACATGATTTGAGAATTAAGGGACAGAAGTTTAGGGGTAACATGAGGGGGATCTTCTTTACTCAGAGAGTGGTGGCTGTATGGAATGATCTTCCAGTGGAAGTGGTGGAGGCAGGTTCGATTTTATCACTTTAAAATATATTGGATAAGTGTGTGGACGGGAAGGGAATGGAGGGTTATGGTCTAAGTGCAGGTAGATGGGACTAGGTGAGAGTAAGTGTTCGGCACGGATAGAAGGGCCGAGAAGGCTTGTTTCCGTGCTGTAATTGTTATATGGTTATATGGTATTGGTTATAACACATATTGAGCTAAGAACCACTTAAAAGTTACATTGAAAATTGACAAGCAGAAAGAAAACTGTCTTGGACAAAACACAAGTCTAGAGAAAAGAAAAAGTCTATTTTCAACGCAGTAATCAGACACTGTTGTTCATTTAAGCTCAGCTTCACTGCGTCGCCCATTCATTCTCTCCAGAGATGCTGCCTGTCCCGCTGAGTTACTCCAGCATCCCGTGTCTATCTTCGGTGTATATAACCAGCATCTGCAGTTCCTGCCGACACTTGTATCCAATCCGCGCCGTGACTGTCGGCGCCTTCAACAACTCCAGCGAAAGGCGGCGGAATAAAATTGCACCCGGGGGCGCGGCGCCGGGCCGGGCAGGGCCAGACCAGACTAGACTGCAGTGGGATTTCATGTCAGTACAGTGGCAGCATGCAGCTCCCCGCCGCCGTGTTCCTGGCGTTGCTTCTACTTTTAACCGAGGTGACCAGCGCAACGGAGATGCAATTCATCACTGCTACAAAACCTTCGCGCGTTCTGTCAAAAGTATCCTTTTGTTTCAGCAAAACAAAGCATGTCTCAAAAAGAACGGGGTATTGATCTGACAGAGATGAAAGTGCAGCTCGCTCATCTGCCATCGGATTTTAAACAAGTGTAAGGGTGGGGGAGGAGGGGAGGGAGGCAGGAATGGGAAGAAGCGGTGAAATAGCTAAAGGGGGTGTTTAAGGCAAGCGCACAATGAGGACATGTTGAGCATATGAACGACTATTCTCTGAATAACATTATGACCTTTTAAGAAAGTGGCATTTGGCTTTAAACGTTGTGGGTTTTTATTTAATAGCGGGTGTTAGAGATTATGGGGATAGGGCAGGAGGATGGGGTTGGGAGGGAGAGATAGATCAGCCACGGTTGTAGGAGTAGACTAGATGGGGAGTAGACTAGATGGGGCGAATGGCCTTAATTCCACTCCAATCACTAACATGCTCGACAGTGGATCTCGGTTCAATATTTCATTGTGTTTGTTTGCCTTTACACTTGACAGCGGGCCGGTGGCCGGCACTGCTCTTCCCCGTGTGAGTGTGGCGAGGACGAGGAGGCGCCGCGCTGCCCAGCGGGGTCGCGGCTGGCGCTGGACAGGTGCGGCTGCTGTCGTGTCTGTGTCGGGCGAGCGGGCGAGCCGTGCTCGGACAATGACGGCTGCGACCATGCCCGGGGGCTGCACTGCGATTACAGCGCCGACAGCCCACACCGCCTCGGCGTTTGCATCGGTGAGTTTGTGGCTTACCCCACTGTCAACCCCTGGTGCTTGTCTGTCCGGAGTTTGTATCTTCTCCCCATGACCTGCGTGGGTTTTCTCCGGGTGCTCCGGTTTCCTCCCACACTCCAAAGCCATACAGGTTTGTAGGTTGATTTGCTTCAGCCAGAATTGTAAATTGCCCCTTGTGTGTGTAGGATAGCGCTAGTATAGGGGTTCGCTGGTCGGTGTGGGCCGAAGGGCCTGTTCCCACGCTGTATCTCTAAACTAAAGGGCCTGTCCTACAAGCATGCAACTCTATGCGATGAGCGCGACCTAACGTGGTCGCTTGAGCCATCCGGCGTCGCGGGGCCGGTCCCACTTCGATTGCCGGAGCCGTGCGGAATTGTGCGGAGTTCGTCCTGACATCGCGCGGGGCTCCGAAAAACTGACTGTTCAAAAATTCCGCGCGGCAACGGCTTGTCGGCTCGCAGTCACCTTGATGCATTAGTACAGGAGATCACCCGACCTCCACGCGGCCCCCGCTTCTAGTTTGATTGCGCTCATCGCATGGCGTCGGATGCTGGCAGGACAGGCCCTTTAACCAAACTAGTGAGATGTGCATATTTTTTTGAACATGAACATACCATGATATTAGCATGAGCGTTATAGGCTACAATAATGACAGCGTAAAATGTTATTAAAATTAAGGTATGAATGTTCATATGTGCTATACCAATTTAATATTGATAAGGTGCCATCTGACTTGGCCCATATCAGCCATAGGCACTGGGACACAGTGATGTGCTTTCAGGAGCCTGGTGGAAATAAATGGGGAAAAAATAGCTGTGCCTCTAAAAATGAAAAGGGTGATTTTTGTGTGTGTATGTGTGGTTATATTGCCTGATCATTGTGAATTTATTGGTCCTTAATGGAGTAGATGGAGAATCCCTGAGAAATAGGACAATTATACTATTATTCCGAGATCAACAATTAAGCATGCGTGGAGCATTTGGAGAAACTTGATCCATTGATAATCCCTTTTATTGAGGGGGTCGGGGGTTTTTCTGATCATAACATAGATGGAATAAAGTACCAAATAGTAAAGAGCAAAATATCATAAGTATGTATACACAAAAAGTTGGAGTAACTCAGCGGGACAGGCAGCATCTCTGGAGAGATGGAATGGGTGATGTTTCCTTCTCGACTGAGATGCTGCCTGTCCCGCTGAGTTACTCCGGCATTTTGTGTCTGTCTGGGGGAGAATAATAATGTTTTGATTAATGATAGGCTTGTGGTTTTGTGATTTAAACATGTAGTATTCATCTTTATATTTCACAATATAAGATTGTGCTTAACATACAAAATTTTGGAGGTGACTTGGTGAATGGGATTGTGCAAGATTGTGAGGGGGTGGGGGGGGGGGGGGGGGTGGAAGGATTTGTGGAACTCATAAGGAATTTTAAATAGTTTCAATTAATAAACTGTGAAGGGAATTGACCACCCATTCACACTAGTTTAATTTAAAGATACAGCGCTGAATCATGCCCTTCATCCCACCGAGTCTGCACCGACCAGCGATCCCCACACACTAAAGGACCTGTCCCACTTCATGACCTAATTCACGACCCCTGCCGAGTTTCCCATACTCATACTCGCAGCATGGTCGTCATAAGGTCGTAGGAGGTCGTAGCAGGCCGTGATGCTAATCGTAGGTACTCGTGGCATCAAGTAGGTCGGGGCGTATTTTCAACATGATGAAAGATGTCCACGAGTAAAAAAGGTTGTGAATTAGGTCGTGTAAGTGGGACAGGCCCTTAACACTAACCTACAGACATTAGGGACAATGTACAATTTTACCAAGCCAATTAACGTACAAACTTGTATGTCTTTTTTTTTTGGAGTGTGGGAGGAAACCGGAGCTCCCAGAGGAAGCCCACACGGTCACGGGGAGAACAGCCAAACTTCGTACAGACAGCACCCATAGTCAGGATTGAACCTACATCTCTGGCGCTGGGCCACCATGCCCCCTTAATTGTTGAACTTATCAAGTGTTTCCTTTCTGCATTGGGAAGTGTGTGGTGATGCCCAGCAGGATTCCCTCCTGGGTTGCTATTTGCCGTGTGCATCAGTAATTTGACCATAAAACTGAAGGAAGTAATTTTCAAACTTGAAAATTATTCCAAATTATAAGCTATGTAAATCTGAGGGCCAGCGGCTGATTGCTTCGGCAGAGAGAAAATAACATATTCAGCTAGAAGCAAAGACCTGCTTTGTTGAAGCATTGCAAACTCTCATAGAAACAAAGACCGTTCTATAAGAAACATAAAAAAAACAGTGTGCAAGAATAACATTCTCTGAACAAATTTTCTCTGAACAATTCTAGAATATGTGGTCTGAATAACGTAAGTTTATAAGACGGTCTGAATAACATTATTTTATAAGACATTGGAGCGAGTTAGGCCATTCTAACTGCTGCCAGATCAAGTCTGCTCCACCATTCAATCATAGCTAATCTATCTTTCCCTCTCAACCCCATTCTCCTGCCTTTTCCCCATAACCCCTGACACCCTCGCTAATCAAGAGCCTATCAATCTCCGCTTTAAAATCACCCAAGGATTTGGCCTCCACAGCCCTGTCTAAAGAGATTCCTCCTCAACGCCTTTCTAAAAGCATGTCCGTTTACTCTGAGGTTGTGCCGTCCCCTCCTAGACTCTTCCACTAGTGAAAACATCCTCTCCACATCCACTCTATCCAGGCCTATTATTATTCAGTACGTTTCAATGAGATCCCCGCTCATCATCTAAACTCCAGCAAGTACAGACAGGCCCAAGGCCATCAAACGCTCATCACACATATACCCAATCATAACCAAAGAACAATTACAGCACGGAAACGAGCCTTCTCGGCCCTTCCAGTCCGTGCCGAACATTCATTTTCCCCTAGTCCCATCTACCTGCACTCAGACCATACCCCTCCATTCCCTTCCCGTCCATATACCTATCCACTTTACTTTTAAATGTTAAAATCGATCCTGCCTCCACCACTTCTGCAGGAAGATCATTCCACACAGCCACCACTCTCTGAGTAAAGAAGTTCCCCCTCATGTTACCCCTAAACGTCTGTCCCTTAATTCTCATGTCATGCCCTCTTGCTTGAATCTTCCCTACCCTCAAAGAGAAAAGCTTATCCGCGTCAACTCTGTCTATCCCTTTCATCATTTTAAAGACCTCAGTCAAGTCCCCCTTAACCTTCTGCGCTCCAAAGAATAAAGACCTAACTTGTTCAACCTTTCTCTGTAACTTAGTTGCTGGAACCCAAGCAACATTCTAGTAAATCTCCTCTGTACTCTCTCTATTTTGTTGACATCCTTCCTATAGTTAGGCGACCAAAATTGTACACCATACTCCAGAATTGGTCTCACCAATGCCTTGTACAATTTTAACATTACTTCCCTACTCCTATATTCAATGCTCTGATTTATAAAGGCCAGCACACCAAAAGCTTTCTTTACCACCCTATCTACATGCGATTCCACCTTCAGAGAACTATGCACAGTTATTCCTAGATCCCTCTGTTCCACAGCATTCCTCAATTCCCTACCATTTGCCATGTACTCGGATCATCCCTCAGATCATCTTTGTAGATCTGCTCTGTACCGACATCTAACATCAGCACATCCCTCCTCAGACACGGGGCCCAAAACTGCTCACAATGCTCTAAATGTGCCCTGATCAATGCCCTACAAAGCATTACATCCCTGCTAATACATTCTCATCTTCTCAAAATCAATACTAACATTGCATTTGCCTTCCTTGCTACCAATTCAACATGCAAAGTAACCTTTTGGGAATCGTGCAACAACACTCCCAAGTCTCTTTGTACCTCCAATTTTGGAATCCTCTCCCCATTTAGAAAATAGTCTACGCCTTTCTTCCTGCTACCAAAGTGCATGACCACACACTTTCCTAAGCTGTATTCCATCTGCCACTTTTATTCCATTTGCCCACTCCCTCAACCTGCCCAAGTCCTTCTGCAGACTATCTGCCTCCTCCTCCACCCTCCCTGCCCTTCCACCTATCTTCATATCAACTGCAAACCTGGCCACAAAGCCATTGTTTCCATCATCCACATAATTAATGTCTAATGTGAAAAGTAACGGACACAACACCAGTCCCTGCGGAACACCACCTGTCGCCGGTAGTCAACCAGAAACCCTTTATTCACACTCTTCGCCTTCTGCCATGATTGGAATACCATATGAGAAAGTTTGGAAATATCAACAAGTGGACACAGCTCAGACATATTAAGTAAACAATAGCATTCATATTACTTGGTTTACCACATTAATGTTTGTGGTAAATGAAGAATATATGGACACTGTTCATAATTCACAACGTAATCTCTGTCGAAAATTAAAGAATATTTGGATCACTTTTATAAATAGCTACATAGGTATGTTTTTAAATACCTATGATGATATATTGCCCAATCAAGGATTTCCATAAACTGGAAAAATACTGAGCTGAACATTGTAACCCACCTCGAAGATAGACAGTCTGAAGACCCGTAATGTCAACCATTCCTTCTCTCCAGAGATGCTGCCTGACCCGCTGAGTTAAGGGGCTGTCCCACTGTACGAGCTAATTCAAGAGTTCTCCCGAGTTTCCCCTGATTCGAACTCGGAGAATTACGGTAATAGCCACTTGTAGGTACTAGGGGCTCTCATGGACTTTTTTCAACATGTTGAAAATTCTTCACGAGTCTCCACGAGCTTACTGCGTTTCCCGAGTACCTGCCGTTAGCGTTACGAGCCGCTAAGAGACGTCCCCAAGCTCCGACGTACCCGCTACGTACATTCTACGTGCTTACCACGAGTTCGATTTTTTTTTTAACTCGGGAGAGCTCTTGAATTACCTCGTACAGTGGGACAGGCCCTTTACTCCAGCATTTTGTGTCTACCCACAAAAATATAGACCTTTCTTCAGACTCATACTCACCCATTCTTTCTCTCCAGAGATGCTACCTGACCCGCTGAGTTACTCCAGCATTTTGTGTCTATCTTCGATCAGTCATAATCACAATGAATGGCGGTGTTGGCTCGAAGGGCCGAATGGCCTCCTCCTGCACCTATTTTCTATGTCTATGTTTCTAAACCAGCGTCTGCAGTTCCATCCTGCATATAGTAACCTACTTTCCCAGACTTCCTCATTAATGTTTCCCCTGGTGGATAAAGTGTGGTTTGTAGTTTGGAATGCTTGTTTAGTTTGTGACATCATCGCATGACATTCAACTTGTATAAATCTTTCTGAAGTAAGGATTTGTTAAAAAAAAAGATTCACTACATTTAGAAGAATTTTTCAAATCTCATATAGATTATTCTACTGACATTCTGCTAAGAGTCTGAAGGAGGGTCTTGACCTGAAACATTACCCATTCCTTCTATCCAGAGATACCTGTCTGTCTCGCTGAGTTACTCCAGCATTTTGTATCTATAAACCAGCATCTGCGGTTCCTTCCTACAATTCTGATTCTCAAACATTTATCTATTCCCTCAAATCTACTGAGAAAAATCAAATCAAATAGATTTCCCTCAAATCTATTACAGGTAGTTCTGCCATAACATGTGTTTCCATGACACAAAATTAGATACAACACAATTGTTGAATTTTGAAATACTATTTGTACTACGAGAGTCCCATTTATTATAACGTGATTTTTGATTGTGAACTAGACAAACAGATTTAAAAAACTGTTGTCATGTAACCTCCCTGTAGCAATCAGACACCATTTTTTCCCTTAAGAATCCTGCTGTTTTTTCCACCGTGGGAGACCGTTGACATTGACAAGCGATTGCATTTATGCAATAATACACTATTGAACAGTTCAAAATACATCCTGGTTATTTTTCATGTCGTACCAAAAATAAGCTTGCACATTTAAAAATAAAAATTTAAAATAAAAAAAAGTCCTTTATTTTTGAAAATCTTTCAGGAAAAATAAATGCTGTTATTGCAAATCTGAAACCCCGAATCACTTTTCCACATTGTTGTTTGTTTTTATGATGCAATGTTGCCTAACGCTAGGTTTGTGGCGAATGCAACTATAGGAATGAAAAGGAACTGCAGATGATGCTTTATACCAAAGATAGACACAAAATGGTAGAGGACCTCAGCAGGTCAGGCAGCATCTCTGGAAAAAATAGATAGGTGACATTTCTAGTTGGGGCCCTTCTTTAGACTGTAAGGGGGAGAGTGAGGAACTGGATACCAGAAAATCAGGGTCAGCAACAGATGACCTCAGGCAGGGATGTTCCTTGATCTTTGTTAGCTAAAGGGCCTGTCCCACTTTCCCGAGTTACTCACGAATTCTCCCGAGTTTTCCCCTTAATTCAAACTCAGAGAATGTCTGTAGCGAGGCCGTAGGAGTTCGTAGATATTTCGTAGCGGCTCGTTAAGCCAGATGTAGGTACTCGGGGCATCAGGTAAGTCGGGACGTTTTTTCAGCGCGTTGAAAAATATCCACGCGTAAAAAAATAGTCGGGGGGAGAAAAATTGCAACTTTCGTAGATCACAAAAATCTTGATTTTTTTCCTTTTTTCAACTCGGCAGAGGACTCGGGAAAGTGGGACAAGCCCTTTAGGATAGTGTGATCTCAGGGGGGCTACATCATTGTGTACTATGGTTCTGGTCAACTGACTTTTAGTGGAGATGGGAGAGGAGGGTTGGGGAAAGGGAGGAAATGTTTGTGAAAGTTACCTAAAATTAGAAAATTCAACACTCATACTACTGTGTAGTAAGCTACCCAAGCAAAATATGAGGTGCTGTCCCTCCAATTTGTGCATGGCCTCAATCTGACAATAGAAGGTGCCCAGGACAGAAAGGTTTGTATGGGAAGGGAAGTTAAACTGGTCAGCAACTGGGATTGCTTGGTGGACCCGAACGCAAGTGTTCAGCGAAACAGTCGCCCTGTCTATGCATTGTTTCACCAATCTAGAGGAGGCCACATCTAGAACACCGGATGCAGTAGATGAGGTTAGAGGAGGTGCACATGAACCTCTGCCTCGCCTGGAAGGAGGTCAGGGTGGAAGATAGTGGTGAACTTAATAAAGTCCATGAGTTCTACGCGGTTGCAGGAAGTAGCCTTGATGCAGCCGTCGATTTAGTAAAGAAAGAGTTGGGGGATAAGGCCAGTGTCCTCCTGGAACAAGGACTGTTCGATGTAACCAACAAAAAGGCAGGCCCATGTATTGCTACACCTTTAACCCAGAGAAAGTGAGAGGAGTCCAAGAATGCAAATATAGCATTATAAAATATGGCCGTCCAAAATATAATGCAAATATAACTTTACAGTAGAACTATATGTATAAGATTTTCTTATTGAAAGCAGTTACAAAGAATGGTCTAAACTGAATGCCTTTTATCTTTGAAACCTAGCACATGAAGGCAATATTTGCATGTATGATGGTGTCACCTATCGGAATGGAGAGACCTTCCAACCAAGCTGCAAGTATCAGTGTTCCTGCAGAGATGGTTTAATTGGTTGTGTGCCCCGCTGTAATTTGGATATCCTCCTCCCTGGCCCTGACTGTCCATTTCCAAAACAAGTACAGATGCCAGGAGAGTGCTGTGAACAGTGGGTGTGTGACCATAAACCGGACGGTCCTCTTGAAGAACTTGCTCTGGAAGGTAAGAGTCCATGTTCGGTATTGAATCAGATCATCACAATGGATTGATTGATTGGTTGAAAGCAGCAGCATGGAAATGGGCTTCTGCCCACACTGATCATCAATTATCTGTTCACACTACTTCCATGTTATCCCATTTTCCCATCTAAATTCGACGCGGGTCAATTAACGAACAATCCGCATTACTTTGGGATGCGGGATGAAACCGGAGTACCCGGAGGAAACCCACACAGTCACAGGGAGAGCGTGCAAACTCCACACAACTGAGGTCAGGATGCAACCTGGGTGTCTTGCACTGTGAGGCAGCAGCTCTACCAGCCAATGCTAATAGTGATTGCCCATTTGCTGCACCAATCATTGTGGCTCCAACATCTTGGACCTCAGTCAGTTCCACCACTGTCCTACACGTGAAGTAGGTTAGCAATGGCAAACATCCTGAGACTTCACCTCCCTGAAGGCATTTGACACTAAAATCAGAGATATTTACAAACACTTAGACATGATTTTAATCTACCTATATTAAAAGCAAGCCCTTCGAGCCAGCACTGTTACAAGGCTCTCATTTAACTTTATTTCCCTGTTGTCAGCCGGGCAACATTGACAGCTTTTTAGGTTGCCAAATTAGTTTAGGTGGTCATTTAAGACGGTTTGCATGACGCGTGGTCATTGGCACCCGGGCAACCACTAATTTTGAGCCCTGTGTTATATATAATAATAATTTTTAAACTGTTAAGTCTACATCTCTTAAACATAAATGTTAACCTAGAACACACTTATTGTGTTGACTTGTGGAAAATCTGGTAATTTCCCTTGATGCAAAATACTTTTAATATTGTAAATCTTGATAATTTCTGAAGTGTGATGATCTAACTCTAATGCCTCTTCAGTTCTTTGTCTTGTAGAGCCAAACAAAAAAGATACCAAGCTGAATTGCTAAGCAAATAGGAAAGTTTAATCTTAAAGACGCACCCGTACACAAATAGCTCTTCTGATGATGATAAAAAAATATACGAGAAGAAAAGCTGTATATTTGTTAATGCACCCAAAAATGCAAATTTCTTGAATTAGTTAAATAGTAGATTAACTTGGGTTTTTAAAAACTAGGAGAGATTTGTACAAATAACTGCCCTTTGAAGAGGAAATTCCTGCGACCATCGCCATGCTTCTGTATACTGCTTTGTCTAAGAGATAAAGGGCCTGTCCCACCAGCATGCAACTCTATGCGATGAGCGCGACCTAACGTGGTCGCTTGAGCCATCCGGCGTCGCGGGGCCGGTCCCACTTCGATCGCCGGAGCCGTGCGGAATTGTGCGGAGTTCGTCCCGACATTCGCGCGGGGCTCCGAAAAACTGACCATGTTCAAAAATTCCGCGCGGCAACGGCTTGTCGGCTCGCAGTCGCCTCGACGCATTATACACCGCCTCAACGTCGTGCCTCCGTGACCCTCTCTGTAGGTGCCTCCGTGACCCTCTGTGTGTGTGCCTCTGTGCCCCTCTCTGTCCTGGCGAACTTACCTTTAAGACTTCGCTCCAAGTTCGCCTCACTTTGCGCCGCGTTGCACCACTCACCCGACCTCCACGTGGCCCCCGCTGCCGGTTTGGTCGCGCTTGCCGCATGCAGGCGCATGCTGTTGGGAACGGCCCTGTACAGGGGATCACCTGACCTCTGCACGGCCCCCGCTTCTAGTTTGATCGCGCTCATCGCATGGAGTCGGATGCTGGTAGGACAGGCCCTTTAGTGTTCTTCCTTCCAGTTTACAGACAGGAGGTGACCCATGAATTGGATCTGCATAATCCGGGTGCGAATTGCATACAGCAGACAACGCAGTGGAGTGCCTGCTCCAAAACCTGTGGCATGGGCATTTCCACCCGTGTTACCAATAAAAACCACCATTGTGATATGGTTAAGGAGCTGCGGCTTTGTGAGGTTCGACCATGCGGTGATTATAAAGTCCCAGCCAAAGTGAGTATAAATGCCCAATGCTGGTGAGTTGTAATTCAATTTTGTTCTGTTTTGGCATAAAGAGGAAACTGTAATCCCCTCATGGATTTGATAGCAAGAAATGGTTCTTTTAGTTTTAGTTTAGAGATACAGCGCGGAAACAGTCCCTTCGGCCCACCTGGTCCGCGCCCATATAAAGGATGTGGACGCATATATTTCCAGAAGTGGGAGAGTCGAGGACCAGAGGGCACAGCCTCAGAATAAAAGTATTTCATTTTATAATGGAGGCAAAGAGGAATTTCTTTAGCCAGAGGGTTGTGAATCTGTGGAATTCATTGCCACCGGTAGCTATGGTGACAAAGTCATTGGGTATTTTTAAAAACGGAGGTTGATAGGTTCTTGATTGTTAAGCGTGTCAAAGGTTACGGGAAGAGGGCAGGAGAGTGGGGTTGAGAGGGAAAGATAGATCAGCCATGATTGAATGGCAGAGCAGATTCAGTGGGCTGAATGGCCTAATTCTGCTAGCACGTCTTATGGTCTTGTATTGTAAGGAGTGCTATCAATTGATATATTTGTTTAAATGTGAAGTGATAATTTAATTATTTTGTTAGGTGATTATCATAAAATAGGAAGGATTTATTACAAATTTGGAATTTGTCAAGTTTAATTTATACTATGGATTTTGCTTTGCTTGTTATTTATCCATAATATCATTCAAAAATTGCATTGTAACCAACGCCTCTTCACCCCACCAGCAAGACTGTCATTATCAGTGAATGGAAATGGGTCTCTTCGTCATTATCTATCGTGGTGACCTTAAAATCATGTCTCATTCTGTTCTGCATATGCGGATAGTGCAAGGCTTGGATAGAGTGGATGTGGAGAGAATGTTTCCACTAGTGGGAGAGTCTAGGACTAGAGGTCATAGCCTCAGAATTAAAGGACGTTCCTCTAGGAAGGAGATGAGGGGGAATTTCTTTAGTCAGAGGGTGGTGAATCTGTGGAATTTGTTGCCACAGAAGGCTGTGGAGGCCAACTCAATGGATATTTTTAAGACAGAAATAGATAGATCTTGATTAGTACGGGTGTCAGGGGTTATGGGGAGAAGGCAGGAGAATGGGGTTAGGGGGGAGAGATAGATCAGCCATGATTGAATGGCGGAGTAGACTTGATGGGCCGAATGGCCTAATTCTGCTCCTATCACGTATGAACGTGTGCATAAATGGATCTGCTATTTTGAGGATGAATGTGGAGAGGGTGAAATTCAGATTCAGCAGACATGTAAAATGGATGGTCACAATATACACCACATGATAAGAAGAAAAAAATCTATTAACAGTTGCGAGTCCAACATTGTTTCTCCTTATTTTCAACTGTTTCCCTTGTTTTACTCTTTTTGTATTCTTAGAAAGGAAAGAAGTGCATCCGCACATCAAAAGCAACAAAATCAACTCGTTTTGTATACGATGACTGCTCTAGCGTACAGTACTTTAAACCTAAATATTGCGGAGTCTGCACTGACAGAAGATGCTGCACCCCTCACAGCACCAGAACATCTCAGCTGGACTTCAAATGTGCAAGAGGACTAATTATTAAACAACAGATGATGATCATTAACACCTGTGTCTGCCATTACAACTGCGCCCAAGACGACACTGCTCTCCAAATGGAACAATTATCAAGGCCTTGAATATTTGCCTTTGTACTTCCACAGCTGGTTATTGCAGCATTGGGGTTTTTTTAAGATATGTCTAAATAATCTTTAAACACATTGAGTTGGAGTTTGTTTGTGAAATAGTTTTCTTTTCACATACTGTAAATAGTAAACCGATCTAGCATTATTACATTGAGAATTATGTCTGTACAGTTCCTGTTAATGCTATTAAAATATATTTTTATATAAACATTACAAATGTCTTCATTTCCCATGTTAGTAGATATAGATATTTTGCTAAGCAGGCTAAGTTGAGATGAAGTCACCATCTTTTACATATTTCGCTTGGGCAGTTTACAACCCAGTTCTATGAATATCGACTTCTCTAACTTCAAGGAACCTTTGCTTTCCCTCTCCTTCCATCAAGTTCTCCTACTAGTTTAACTGTCCTCCTGATTAAATTTTACTGCCTGTATGGTTCGTTGTCACCTTCCCCTCAGCTAACAATGATATATTCTACATTGAGCTTCCTTGAGCTTCAGCCCCTTAGATATCTCTTTTTCACACCTTACCCTTCCATGTCTCCCTCTCCCCTGACTCTCAGTCTGAAGAAGGGTCTCGACCTGAAACGTCATCCAATCCTTCTCTCCAGAGATGCTGCCTGTCCCGCTGAGTTACTCCAGCACTTTGTGTCTATCTTTTACCTATCCTGGCATGTTTTCTCCTGTGAAATCACAGTACAGGGAGTTCTGAGATGACAGGTGTTTTATTATACAAATTGAATATAACACAATTAATAAATTAGGGAACACAACCTGTAATACAGGTACATGTGCCGTATTGGTTATAACACATATTGATCAGGAGCAAAGAAACACTTTAAAAGTTACATTGAAAATTGATGAGCAGAAAAAAATGCTGTCTTAGAATAAAACAAGTCCAGAAAACAAAAGTGTTTCCATGCAACACTTTTGGAACTCTCTAGCCCCCACCACCTTCTCTTATTGACACAACTGTTTTTATAATGTAAGTTTCTATAACGGAAAGTTTCGTAAAAAACAAAACTATCTTGTTATAGCACAAACTATCTACCTCTATGAACATCCAGGCATTGCTTGCACTCCCTGATAATGTAACAACTTCACAATATGGAAACAGTGAAAAACAGGATCAGTGGCCGGGTAGAAGATCCCGTCTCCACCTCCGATGGGATCCCACCGTTAGCCACATCTTCCCATCTCCACCGCTTTCCGCAGAGACCGTTCCCTCCACAACTCCCTTGATCAACTCGTCCCTTCCCACCCAAACTACCCCTTCCCCTGGCACTTTCCTCTGTAACCGCAGGAAATGCAACACCTGCCCCTTTACCTCCCCCCCTTGACACCTTCCAAGGACCCTGACGGTCCTTTCAGGTGAGGTAGAGGTTCACATGCACCTCCAGCAACCTCATCTACTGTATCCGCTGTTCCAAGTGTGGACTCCTATATATCGGCGAGACCAAGTGCAGGCTCAGCGATCGTTTTGCTGAACACCTTCGCTCAGTCCGCCTAAACCTTCCTGATCTCCCAGTTGCTAAACACTTTAATTCCCCCTCCTATTCCCACACTGACCTAGGCTCCTCCACTGTCAGAGTGAGGCCCAGCGCAAATTGGAGGAATCGCACTTCATATTTCGCTTGGGCAGCTTACACTCCAGCGGTATGAACATTGACTTCTCCAACTTCAAGTAACCCTAAAGGGCCTGTCCTACAAGCATGCAACTCCATGCGATGAGCGCGACCTAACGTGGTTACTTGAGCCGTCCGGCGTCGCGGGGCCGGTCCCACTTCGATCGCCGGAGCCGTGCGGAATAGTGCGGAGTTCGTCCCGACATCGCGCAGGGCTCCGAAAAACTGACTATGTTAAAAAATTCCGCGCGGCAACGGCTTGTCGGCTCGCAGTCGCCTCGACACATTACTCACCGTCTCGACGTCATGCCTCCGTGAACCTATCTGTAGGTGCCTCTGTGACCCTCTATGTGTGTGGCTCCGTGGCCCTCTGTGTGTGTGCCTCTGTGCCCCTCTCTGTGTGTCCCTCTCTGTCCTGACGAACTTACCTTAAGACTTCGCTCCAAGTTCGCCTCACTTTGTGCCGCGTTGCGCCACTCACCCGACCTCCGCGCGGCCCTCGCTGCTGGTTTGGTCGCGCTTGCCGCATGCAGGCGCATGCTGGTGGGAACGGCCCTGTACAGGGGATCACCCGACCTCCGCGCGGCCCCCGCTTCTAGTTTGATCGCGCTCATCGCATGGAGTCGGATGCTGGTAGGACAGGCCCTATACTTTCTCTCTCTCTCCACCCCTCCCCCTTCCCAGTCTGACTGTCTTGGACTACATTTTATCTCTGTTGCTTTGTTGTTACATTCTCGCAGCTAACAAAGATCTATTCTACATTTTCCTTGATCTCGATTCCCTTTGTCTTGTTTTCACACCTTACACTTCCTTATCTCTGTATCTCCCTCTCCCTTGACTCAGTCTGAAGGAAGGTCTCGACCCGAAGTGTCACCCATTCCTGGTGTTTCAATGCCAAATGGGATGAAGTGGGTTGGAGACTTGTTATTTACAGGTAAATTTAAAGGTTGGTACCAGAACGAGTTACTAATATTGCAGGCAGAATTAGTGTTCAATTGTTGCAGATATAGTGACTGCATGGATATTAAAAGACTTCCATTGACTGAAAAAAATGCATATTTAAATACAAAGATACACACAGGGCTGTTCTTTTCATGACAAAGACAAACATCATCCCTAAATATTATATGATGTGATGGAAAGAAGTGAGAACATAGAAATGTTTGCAGGATAATGATTCACATTTTACAATATTAAAACCAAAAAAATACAGATGTTGAATGTCTAAAATAAAGACAAAAATTGCTGGGAAAAGTACAGAAATATCATTAATCTGAAACAATAACTGTTTCTCTTTCTATTGATGCTACCTGATCTACTAAGTATTCCAAGAATTTTCTGTATTGCAAGAATGATGCATATCGGAACCTGTGGCCACAGACTAAGAATAAGGGGGAGGCCATTTAAAACTGAGATGAGAAAAAGCCTTTTCACCCAGAGAGTTGTGAATATGTTGCAGTGGAGAATTTGTGGCAGAAGGCAGCGGAGGCCAATTCACTGGATGAATTTAAAAGAGAGTTAGATAGAGGGCTAGGGGAATCAAAGGGTATGGGGAGAAGGCAGACACGGGTTACTGATTGTGGATTATCAGCCATGATCACAATGAACAGGGATGCTGGCTCGAAGGGCCGAATGGCCTCATCCTGCACCTATTTTCTATGTTTTTATGTTCCATAACATACTCATGAGCTATTTCAACATTGGGTATGCCTCAAAGTTGTATCAATTGGATGTTCACACATGACCATGGGCACAAAATCTCTTCTTGTTTATCAAAGCAAACCATTACTTAGATACCATAACCACCAAGCATACTAAAGAAAGGCTTGGGTGAACATCCTCATCCACACACTATCAACTTATCTGACCCTGTCAACGTCTGTTCAGAGATCCTTTCAACACTGGGACTTGGGGGAATCCAGAACCAGGGGCCACAGTTTAAGAATAAGGGATAAGCCATTTAGAATGGAGACGAGGAAACACTTTTTCATATAGAGAATTGTCTGTGGAATTCTCTGCCTCAGAGGGTGGTGGAGGCAGGTTCTCTGGATACTTTCAAGAGAGAGCAAGATAGGGCTCTTAATTATAGCGGTGTCAGGGGATATGGGGAGAAGCAAGGAACGGGGTACTGATTGGGGATGATCAGCCATGATCACATTGAATGGTGGTGCTGTCGAAGCGCCGAATGGCCTTCCCCTGCACCAACTGAAATCTCAGGTCACCAGTCCACTGTGAAAAGCAAAATTAAAAAAAACCTGCAAATACCAGGAATCTGAAATGAGAGCAAAAATTGCTGGAAAGATCGCGCAGGTTAGCCCAGTAGCTGTGAATAGGGAAACAGGGTCGCTTTACAAAATGGTGAAAGGTAGGGGATAAGTTCCCAGGACTGTTCAACAGAAACAAGGCTAAATTTGGTGCTTGCATAGTCCATGATAAGTCAACATCCCTATCCCTTGCAACCTTGACCTGCTGTGCTCTGACGTCTCGTGACAGTAAATGCAGAGTCCATGAGACTAATCGCAGGAAAGCACCAAAATCACACATTTTTCATTGCGTTGTTCAGTTTAGTTTAGAGATATAGCACAGATACAGGCCCTTCAGCCCACCGAGTCCGCACCGACCAGCGATCCGCACACACTTACACTATCCTATTACACTATTGTTCCCGATGTTGGGGAGATCCAGGACAAGGGGTCACAGCTTAAGGATAAGGGGGAAATCCTTTGGGACCGAGATGAGAAGGACTTTTTTCACACAGAGAGTGGTGGGTCTCTGGAACTCTGCCACAGAGGGTAGTTGAGGCCAGTTCATTGGCTATATTTAAGAGGGAGTTAGATGTGGCCCTTGTGGCTAAGGGGATCAGAGGGTATGGAGAGAAGGCAGGTACGGGATACTGAGTTGGATGATCAGCCATGATCATATTGAATGGCGGTGCAGGCTCGAAGGGCCAAATGGCCTACTCCTGCACCTAATTTCTATGTCTATGTTTCTATGTTTCTATCCTACACAGACAGGGGACAATTCACATTTTTACCAAGCTAATTATCCTACAAACCTGTACGTCTTTGCTGCGTGGGAGGAAACCGGAGCACCCGGAGAAAACCGCAGCAAGTCACGGGGAGAATGTACAAACTCCACACAGACAGCGTCCGTAGTCAGGATCTCTGGCGCTGTAAGATAGTAGCTCTACCGCTGTGTCACCGTGCAGATTTACCTAAAACTTGGCCAACGATAGGCATTCATGTCATTCAGCATTCCAGAGGAGAAGCCACCACCCTTATCACCAATTTGTATCATTTCACAAAGGTGTTAGTATATAGTTGATACATATCCAAAAATGCAGTGGTTCACTTGCAAGGCAAAGCACACCACCTGAACAACATGTTGAGCCTTTAATCCACTGGGTTCCCAAAGGTTGGAGACTGGCGCTGAGTTAAAAGATTAGTCATGATCTTATTAACTGGCTTATTAAAGTAGCACATATGGTCCTATGGCTTGCTCATCTTCTATTCCTTATTCTTAAATTTCCTTACAACATAGAAGGAGACCATTAGGTCATTGCAATCCACTCAACCCCATTCACCCACCAAGTTCCCTGTAATATACCCATAAATATTTCCCCATTTATCTTTCCAATTACCTATGCATTAGGTCAATTAACCCAGCAACTTCTATAGAAACACTGTAGGAAACCACCAGGTGGTGCCAGCAATGGCTGCCTTGCCCTGCCTTGTCTGTCCCTTCCTTCTTTGTTGTTTTAATAGTATGTGTTATATGTATGTTTTTAGTGTTCTTTAGCTTGTTTTATGTGGGGGGTAGGGGTGGAGCTTAGGACCACAAGAAATTGAAGTGAATTGTGGACGCAGCTCAGACCAGCACACAAACCAACCTCCCTTCCATGGACTCCATTTACACCTCACGTTGCCTCTGCAAGGCCAGCAGCATAATCAAGGAGGAGTCACACCCTGGCCACTCCCTCTTCACCCCTCTCCCATCAGGCAAAAGGTATAGAAGTGTAAAGGGGCTGTCCCACTGCGGCGACCTAATCCGCGAGTTAAGAAGAGTGTCTTCAGCCTTCAAGCTCGAGGGCACTCGCGTGGAAAACCTCGAGCTGGATCGACCGTCCGCGTTGAAACCGCGAGCTGGATCGACCGACCGCGCACACACACAAACACATCGCAAAGGCCGGTCAGCGAAGAAGATTGCCTACGGCTGCCCTCGACTGCCTGTAACTAAATAGCGACCCCTCTCCACTGCACTACGAGTTCAAAAGATCCATGCCGACCAAATTTCAACACGCTGAAAAATTTTCCGCGACCTAGCTGAGGTCACGAGAATGCGGGAACTTCCCTCGAGGAGAGTTCCAGTGACCTGTGAGTTTGAGTCGAGGGCAAACTCTTCTAAACTCACATATTAGGTCGCCGCAGTGGGACAGTCCCTTAATAATGCACACCTCCAGATTCAGGGACAGTTTCTTCCCAACTGTTATCAGGCCACTGAATCATCCTACCACAACCAGAGAGCAGCGCTGAACTACTATCTACCTCATTGGAGACCCATGGACTATCTTTGATTGGACTTTCCCGGCTTTATCTTGCACTAAACGTTATTCACGATATTGCCTTCATCATGTATCTGTACACAGTAGATGGTTCGATTGTAATCATGTATTGTTTTTCTGTTGATTGGTTGGCACGGAACAAGAAGCCCTTTGTTGTACATCAGTACATGTGACAATAAACTAAACTCACAAAACACACCTTCGTGGGATGGAGGTGGAACCGAGGGTACATGGGAACGCCCACTTGAATACAGAGAGAACATGCAGATTCCATAGAGGCAGCACCGGAGGTGAGGATGGAACTGGGGTCGCTGGAGTTATGGGACCGCATTACTTAGCCGCATCTCTTAAAGATAGCGGAGTCAGGGGATGTGGGGAAAAGGCAGGAACGGGGTACTGATTGGGAATGATCAGCCATGATTACATTGAATGCGGTGCTGGCTCGAAGGGCCAAATTGCCTACTCCTGCACCTATTGTCTATTGTCTATTGTCTATGACCTGCTTGCCACTGTGCTGTCCATATTATTTAGGAAGATGTTGAATGCTGTCAAATATTAACATTGCATTGTAAACTGGCAGCCAGGGGGTTGCTGGAAACTCTTGGTGGGCTGACTTGTGTGTTGCTGACTAACTTTGAAGAGGAGTCGAAAGACACAAAAAGCTGGAGTAACTCAGCTGGACAAGCAGTATCTCTGGAGAGAAAGGTTGATGTTTTGGGTCGAGACCCTTCGTCAGACTGATGAGTCCTTCAGCAGGCATTATAAACCCTCAATACCAAATGCAAGGAGCTCCATGGCTGTGTTCGCTATCTAGGTATGTTACAAAACTTACCTTGAGCAGCGCTGCAGTTCTGCCGCTCCCCGTGTGCGTGACTTTGGCGCCTTTCAGAGGGGGTGCGGGCTTAAAGTGCCGTTTTTCTGCAGACTCGGAAAATCGATCCATGTCGGGCGATTTCGTTGCGGAAGAAAAATCGCTCCGACATTTCATTAATGAAGGTATTTTTAAATTACGCTAGATTATTTATTAACTAGAGTAATTTAAAAATCACCTTCAAAAGCCGTGAGCGCCAACAACGGGAAGGATTTTGCGTAGGGGAGAAAAAAAGGTACACAGTTTATTTTTATATAAACAATTGGTTTTTAGGGAGGCTTTAATAACATTTTCATGTTGCGAAATGGGGTCTGAAAAAAATGTATGAACCAACAGTATTCTTCCTCCCAACTTCACCGCAAACCGCAATGTTCCAATCCACCGCATTCCACTAAAACCCACTCGCTAGTTGATTTAAATGGCCATTAATTTACAGGCAGTAAACACTAAATTCCTTCCATTTGGCCTAGAAATTCATAAAAATGAGATTTTAAAAATAATGTTATATTGGGGATTATTGTGTGAATGTTATTTGGACACTTAGGCAATTTAAAAAAAGTTTATCTTTGCTTAAGAAATGGATAGATGTTTAGATCTACTCATTGAATTTTGTAATTAGCTACAATTAGATAACTAACTAATTATATGCTTTAATTTCAGGTCATCCAAGTAAGATTGTTTCATATTTGTTTCAGAATGCTTCAATCTATAATAACTGAAAATTTCATTGAATTCTCTTCATTTTTAAGAAAGTTATGGGCTTTTAACTGTTCTAGATCACAGCTTTTGAGTTAAGTCAATTGAAAGGCAATGGGGAACAAGATGCTAATTTCCGAGTATGAAAATGGTCATAACGTTCTTAATACAGAAGATATGAAAGTGAATTAGGTGTCAACTTAAACTTTTTTTTATGCTTTATCTGATGGGATAAATTGCAGACGATTTTTTAAATCTCAAAATTTTGTAACATTGCTAAGCTATCTGTGTGGAATATCTAACAAATGGGCTCCATTATTTAATGAGAAGGATCTTGACCCAAAACGTCACCTATTCCTTTTCTCCAGAAATGTTGTGTGACCCACTCAGTTACTCTAGCTTTTTGTGTCTATTTTCGGTTTAAACCAGCATCTGCAGTTCCTCCGCTCCACTGTGAAATCTCCTCAAGGTAAGTCTACTTTGAAGATGTGGTCCTCCTCTCTCCGACGAGAGTTCTGCAACATCTTCTCTTGCTGCTCCCGCTCTCTGATTCTTCCTGCTCTCCGATGATCTGAAAAAGGGTCTGAACCCAAAATGTCGGCTGTTCCTTTTCGCCAGCTTTTTGTGTCCATTCTCCATTATTTCAGCAATGGGATTGGTGTCTGTGCAGACAGGGAAGCCATTGTCCCTCTTGCAGCTTGCACCTGCTGGCTACTCATGGAACAAATAACCTTCAGCCAGTGTTATCCTTAAACGTTTTCACCAGGGGGTTCATCTTGCTATTACTGTACGAGGGGTGCAAATGGTGCTCAGAGTTTGGAGGCGCAAGAGACTGAAGATGCTGGAATCTTTTTTTTTTAATACTTATTTTATTAGAAACAATTGTACCAAGGAGAAAGTATACAATTTTCGTACAGCTTCAGTTTCAACATTTTATAAACTAATAACTAAATCCGAAAAAAGGAACAAGGAAAAAAGGGAGAGAAAGAAGAAAAGAAAAAGAAAAGAAAGAATTTCGAGAAAGACACGAAAAAGAAAAAAGAAAAACCCCAGAACTAACGAAGGAGTGAAAGAAGCGGAGATATATCTCACTGCCCTGCCATACGCCCGCTCACCCGACCCTAGCGTCGGTTTTGAGTTTGTGTTCAGCCATTTTGTTGTTGAAGAAATTCGATAAAAGGAGACCATATTCTGGAAAGATGCTGGAATCTTGAGTAAAAGAACAAACTATTGGAGAAACTCGATGGGCCAGGCTGCAAATGTGGAAGAGAATGTTTAGGCGACTGTCCATTTCCCTCCACTGATGTTGCCTGACCCACTTGTGCCAGCACAGTGGCATTGCGGTAAAGCTACTGTGTTACAGCACCAGAAACCCAGGTTCAATCCTGACCACGGGTGCTTGTGGTACGGAGTTTGTACGTTCTCCCCGTGACCTGCGTGGGTTTTCACCGAGATCTTCGGTTTCCTCCCACACTCCAAAGACGTACAGGTTTGTAGGTTAATTGGCTTGGGTATAAATGTCAATTGTCCCTAAGGTAGTGTTAATGTGCGGGGGTCGCTGGACGGTACGGATTCAGTGGGCGAAGGGCTTGTTTCCACGCTGTATCTCCAAACTAAACTAAACTAAACTAAAATCTGAAATGTATATAAAACGTTGAACAGCAGCACCCCAAGGTGGTGACGTTTAGAATTGCATCCAGCATCATTATCTACTGGACACGTACAAGACCGCTTCCCTTTCTCCTTTTTTGGTGTGAAATTAAAAATCTGGGGTTTGAAGAAGGGTCCCAACCCAAAACATCACTTATCCATCTTCTCCAGAGATGCCACCTGACCCGCTGAGTCACTCCAGCACTTCGTGTGTTTTATTTAAAATACTTTGCCCCGTCTAATAATTAGTTATGTCGGAAGCACCTCCAGAAAAATATTGTTCTGCTGTGACCTTAACTGAACCTTAACCTGTGCAGATAATTTGCACATGGCTGCTTTTTGATTAATCAAAATGATTAGATCAGATCAAATTAGTGTTCGGAACTATAATGTTTAGCTTCAAGAAGATGGCAGAAGAGATATCTGTAATGTGGAGGATCACATTGTATAGACAGTGCAGGAAAAGGCCATTCAGCCCCACAGAACCTGCCCATATCTTATCTCAATTGACTATGTTTCTATGTTTCTTTTTCACAAGTGAGTATGAATATATGTGTGTGTATATATATATTACACATGGGACCATTGGGACCAGTCCCCTCAATGCGTGGGGGGGGGGGGGGGGGGGGGGGGGAGTAGGGGGGGAGGTGGCCTACGGCCTCACACACACACTAAACACCACCTACACACACACACACAGGGAGAGGGAGGAGGAGGGTGAGCGGGGAGAGGGAGGGGGGGAGGAGGAGAGGGGGGGAGAGGGGGGGAGAGGGAGAGGGGGGGGAGAGGAAGGGGGAGAGGAAGGGGGAGAGGGAGAGGGAGAAAGAGAGAGACAGACACACACTGAGGACCCGAGTGCCCTGAGATGGACCCGAGACGATCCGAGCGACCCAAAACCCACACGAGACCGACCTGACCCGAGACGGACTCGAGCCGAGGCCGAGCCCGAGCCCGAGCTGAAAGCTCCAGTACAGGGCCCAACCTGCTCGTTCTTTCTGCATCTTTTGAATAACCGGGGTGGTGGGGGGCGGGGGGTAACTTCACTCGCAGCGCGTGACAGCGTGGAGCAGACCCATTGTGACGTCATCAGCAAAAGACAGTTGTTTTTAAATTCAAAGTTTTGTCAAATTTATGAACATTTTCAGTAATAACTCGAGAAATAAAGCATGACATTTTCAGATAAGGCGATTTCAGACTCCACAGGAAAAATGTCAAACAGAATATGTAAAAAATTTACGTTACTACCGTTATCGTTTTTTCGCAAACTGTGATTATTCACAAACAAATACACACATGCACACACACACACACACACACACACACACACGCATCCAAGTTCAGACATTTAATTGGTTTACGATGTGTGTGTGTGTGTGTGTGTGTGTGTGTGTGTGTGTGTGTGTGTGTGTGTGTGTGTGTGTACGTGTGTACGTGTGTGTGTGTTAGCATGTATTTAGGGAAGCCTATGTGTGCAAATGCATTTGTGTGTGCTGAGATCAAATATGTGTGTAATCATGTATGTATGCATGTGAGATTCTGTGTGTAGACACGAGTATGTGTCTGTACATTCAGACCTGTGTGCGGTACATGGGCAAATCCGTATGCAATTGCTTTAATATGTATGTGGATGCATTTGTGATTGCTCTTAGCTCTTAGGGCTGTAGAAATGAAGGGATGTAGCGAAAAGGCAGGAACTGATTACTGATTTTAGATGATCAGCCATGATCATATTGAATGGCAGTGCTGGTTTAAAGGACCGAATGGGCTACTCCTGCACCGGTTTTTCTATGTTTCTATGTTTCCTTTTCACAAGTGAGTATGAATATATGTGTGTAATATATAGTAAACAAATGTGTGTGTGTGTGTGTGTGTGTGTTTTTTGTATATGTGTGTAATATATTGTATGTTTATATGTGTTTGTATATGTGTGTAATGTATATTATATATTGTTTATGTACTGTGTGTAATAGATATTGTATATGCATATATGTATTGTATATATGTGTGTAATATATAAAGTATGTGTATATTATATGTACATATATGTGTAATATATATTGTATATGTATATGTGTATTGTGTGTGTATATGTGTGTGTACTGTATGTTTTTATGTGTATTGTATGTGTTTATGGGTAATGTATATTATAGATAATAGGTGCAGGAGTAGGCCATTCAGCCCTTCGAGCCAGCAGCGCCATTCAATGTGATCATGGCTGATCATCCCCAATCAGTACCCCGTTCCTGCCTTCTCCCCATATCCCCTGACTCCGCTATCTTTAAGAGGCCTATCTAGCTCTCTTGAAAGTATCCAGAGAACCGGCCTCCACCGCCCTCTGAGGCAGAGAATTCCACAGACTCACAACTCTTTGTGAGAAAAAGTGTTTCCTCGTCTCCGTTCTAAATGGCTTACTCCTTATTCTTAAATTGTAGCCCTTGGTTCTGGACTCCCCCAACATCGGGAACATGTTTCCTGCCTCTAGGGTGTCCAAACCCTTAACAAACTTACATGTTTTAATAAGATATCCTCTCATCCTGCTAAACTCCAGTGTGTACAAGCCCATTCTCTCAGCATATGACGGTCCCACCATCCCGGGAGGTAACCTTGTAAACCTACTCTGCACTCCCTCAATAGCAAGAATGTCCTTCCTCAAATTAGACGACCAAAACTGCACACAATACTTCAGGTGTGGTCTCACTAGGCCCTGTACAACTGTAGAAGGACCTCTTTGTTCCTATACTCGATTCCTCTTGTTATAAAGGCCACTAGTATATCAGGAAGATTGTTTGTGTCCTCCTTAGTGAAGACAGATCCAAAGTACCTGTTCAACTCATCTGCCATTTCCTTGTTCCCCATAATAAATTCACCTTTTTCGGTCTTCATGGGTCCAACTTTGGCCTTAACTATTTTTTTCCTCTTCACACACCTAAAGAAGTTTTTACTATCCTCCTTTATATTCTTGGCTAGTTTACCTTCGTACCTCATCTATTCTCCCCGTATTGCCTTTTTAGTTATCTTCTGTTGCTCTTTAAACATTACCCAATCCTCTTGCTTCCCGCTCATCTTTGTTAATTTGTTCTTCTTCTCTTTTATTTTTATACTGTCCCTGATGTCCCTTATCAGCTACGGTCTCCCCTTACTCCCCTTGGAATCTTTCTTCCTCCTAGGAATGAACTGATCCTGCACCTTGTGTATCATTCCTAGAAATACCTGCCATTGTTGTTCCACTGTCAGCCCTGCTAGGGTATCTTTCCAGTCAACTTTGGCCAGCTCCTCCCTCATGGCCCCATAGTCGGCCTTTATTCAACTGTAACACAGACACCTCCAATCTACTCTTCTCCCTCTCCAATTGTAGATTAAAACTTACCATGTTATGGTCACTACCTCCTAATGGCTCATTAACCTCGTTCCTTTAGCAAGTCCCATTCATTACATAACACTAAATCCAGAATTGCCTTCTCCCTGGGTAGGCTCCAATACAAGCTGCTCTAAGAATCCATCAGAAAGGCACTCTAAAAAGTCCCTTTCGTGGGGTCCAGTACCAACCTGATTTTCCCAGTCCACCTGCATGTTGAAATCTCCAATAACAACCACAGCATTATGTTTACTACATGCCAATTTTGACTCCTGATTCAACTTGCATATATTGCATAAGTATATGTGTGTAATGCATTGTATAATGTATATGTATATGTGTGTAATGTATTGTATATTGTATATTCTATATGTATATGTGGGGACCATGCCTGGATGGGGGAAGAGATTGGTGGCTGACATTTGGTTCTCTCTCAGTTTCTGCCCAAATGTGCTTTCGAGTGCAGGTACCTGACCGTTCCTATACAAATGTATCAATTTCACGTTCTGCTTGTCAATTGAAATGTGTCCCATGGGCAGTGCGGTGGCACAGCGGTAGACCTACTGCCTTACAGGTTTATAGATTAAGTGGCTCGGTATAAATGTGAAATTATCCCTAGTGTGTGTAGGGTAGTGTGAATGTGCGGGGATTGGTGTGCACTCGATGGGCTTTATCTCTAAACTAAACTAGAAAAGGGAACCATTCCCTCTTGGATTGATACATTCCTACTGATACATGCTTTAGTGATGTTCCCTCCCACTCTACCTCCTGATTGGAACCATGGACACTCAGGACTGAGGTCAGGAGCTGCGTTGTGACCAGTTACCGATAGTAACTCGAGTGACAGAAAAAAAATCGATGCCATGAATCAACAAAAAAGTTACAACGATGTGCCAAAGTCTGCAAAGTAAACACTGCAGAGAACCAAACTCAATTTAATTCCGCAAAAAATAACTTCTGTTTAGGATCATAGAACTCAAGGCACAGCAGTGGGTCACTGTGAGTGTGTGGTCACTGTGAGTGTGTGGTCACTGCGAGTGTGTGGGTCGCTGTGAGTGTGTGGGTCACTGTAAGTATGTGGGTCACGTGAGCTCAGTAATTGTGAGTGTGCAGTCATGACTGTGCAGTCATTGTACGACCTAATTGGTGACCTCTGCCAAGTTTGCCCTAGACTCATACTCGCAGCATGGTCGCCACGAGGTCATGGGAGGTCTTCGTAACTCTTCCTCATGCTCGTGAGTGGTCTCCGCGTACTCGAGGCCTCAAGTAGGTTGCGGCGTTTTTTCCAGCCTGATATAAAATGTCCACGAGTAAAAAAAAATGTTGGCAAGGAAAAAATGGATACTTTTTCCTCGTAGGTAAGTCGTAGGTTGTCGTAGAGAGTCATAGGTAGTCGTAGGTCGGTAAAGGGCCTGTCCTACCAGCATCCGACTCCATGCGATGAGCGCGATCAAACTAGAAGCGGGGGCCACGCGGAGGTCAGTTGATCCCCTGTACAGGGCCGTTCCCTCCAGCATGCGCCTGCATGTGGCAAGCGCAACCAAACTGGCAGCGAGGGCCGCGCGGTGGTCCGGTGAGTGGCGCAACGCGGCGCAAAGTGAGGCGAACTTGGAGCGAAGTCTTAAAGGTAAGTTCGCCAGGACAGAGAGGGGCACACAGAGAGGGGCACAGAGGCAAACACACAGAGGGCCACGGGGCCACACACATAGAGGGTCACGGAGGCACCTACAGATAGGTTCAAGGAGGCACGATGTCGAGGCAGTGTGTCATGCGTCGAGGCGACTGCGAGCCGACAAGCCGTTGCCGCGCGGAATTTTTGAACATAGTCAGCTTTTCGGAGCCCCGCACGATGTCAGGACGAACTCCGCACAATTCCGCACGGCTCCGGCGATCGAAGTGGGACCGGCCCCGCGACGCCGGACGTCTCAAGCGACCACGTTAGGTCGCGCTGATTGCATAGAGTTGCATGCTGGTAGGACAGGCCCTTAACTGGCCCGAGAAAAAAAATGCAAACATGACATAATTTTATCATGTGATAATTTTTCACTCGTAGCTAGTCGTAGTTGGTCTTAGGTGTGGAAGACTGAGGTCGAAGGGAGTCGTAGGGGGTCGTAGACAGAGTCGTAGGAGGTCATAGACACAGTCGTAGGAGGTATTTTACTAGGTATGTTACAATACTTACCTTGAGCGGCGCTGCACGTCTGTCACTGCCCGTGTGCGCGGCTTTGGCGCCTTTGAGAGGGGGGTGGGTTTAAATTGCGGTATTTCGGAAGCCATTTCAAATCGATCTTGAACAGGCTATTTAGTTGATGAAGAAAAATCGCTTTGATTGCCGTTCTCTGAAGGCTTGCTAATTTAATTGCTGTAGTAAATTTAAAATCATCTTCTAAAGTCGTGAATGCCGACAACAGGACGGACCTTGCGTAGGGGACAAGGCAAGGTACACAGTTAAATTTTTCATTAAAAAGTGCTTCTTATGATACCCTTAAGCAAAGTTTCATGTTGCGAGAAGGTGATTTATTCCCCATGTGAACCGGCAGTATTTTTCCTGCCGATATAGAGTTTAAATTCATCACAACCGCAACGTTCCAATCGATCGGGTTCCAGAAAATCCCACTCGCAAGATGATTTAAATGGCCATTAATTTACGGGAATTAAACATTAAATTCTTTCCATTTGGCCTATAAATTAATGACAATGAGATTTTAAAATCATGTTATATTGTGAATGCTTGTGTGAATGTTATTTGGACACCTAGGCTATTTAAAAATGTTCATCTTTTCTTAAGAAATTGATAGATGTTTAGATCTAGTAATTGAATTTTGTAATTAGCTACAATTGGGTAACTAACTAATTATATGCTTTAATTTCAGGTTTAAATTAAGATTGTTTCATATTTGTTTCAGAATACTTCAATCTATAATAACTGAACATTTCTTTCAGTTCTCTTAATTTTTAGGAAAGTTATGGGCTTTTGACTGTCCTCGATCACAGCTTTTTTGTTAAGTCAATGGAAAAGTAATAGGGAACAAGGTGCTAATTTCCGAGTATGAAAATGGCCATAACTTTTTTAATACTGAAGATATGGAAGTGAATCAGGTGTCAAATTAAACTTCTTTTTATGCTTTATCTGATGGGATAAATTGCAGACTTGATTTTTAAAATCTCAAAATGTTGTAACATTGCTACTTTTACTTCGACAAGTCAACACGACCGTGACATTTTTTTCAACTCACCTAGGCTCTTCGAAACTCGTGGATTAGGTCGTCCAAGTGGGACAGGCCCTTAAGTGTGGAGTTGTAAGTGTGCAGTCATTGAGTGTGCAGTCACTGTGAGTGTGTCGTCACTCTGAACTATTTAGCCAGTCCTAATTCACAGCTCTTGATCCATAGGCAGTACGATCCATGCATCCTGGTGCTTGCATACGTGGTGAAGGCTTCAAACCTCATCCTTTCCCCAGGCAATAAGTGCCACAAAGCATGGCCTTGAGATGAGAAAATGTGCCCCACCACCCTCTCATCTTTCCACCACAAAATTGATATCTCTGTGCCCTCGTTATTGATCTCTCCAGCCATGATGATAGATCATTGTTACTTTCTAGGCTTCTCATAACTTTACACATCCAACAATGACTATTTTCTTGGAGTCCTCTTCTCCCGCCCCACTCGCTTCATTGGTTGCCACCTGACGGACCTTGGCCGTGTCCAGTCTGCCTGATTTATGGTTGATTCTTGTTCCCTTTGTTCCGAACTGCTGTGATTTCATGGTTTCATTCTCACTATCTGTGAAATGGCCTCCAGTTTAGTGGGGGAAGCCGCTTTGTTTGAAGTACCTCTGAACCCCTCAGGCTGCCTGCGATGTTTTTTTTTTTTTTTTTTTTTTAATGGCTTGTAAAGAAAAAGAATAGAAAGAAAGAGAGTGAAATAGGTGAAAAGATTTGTGAGAGTGAAAGAGCGTGCCAAAGGGGAGAAGAAACCCTTGGTCAAAGAATTAGAGAAAGGGGGTTAAGAGATAGACCCTAAAAAAAGAAAAGGAAAAAGAAATCAAAAAAAAAGCAAAAAAAAGCCAGTTACTATGTTATATATATCACACAAAAGGAATCCACCAACTCAATAGTTTTCCAACCCCTACTACCAAGGCCCGAGGTACTCCTGCACCCTATCTTTGTAGTAATTCTATAAATGCAGACCACGTCTGATAGAAGCGTTCTAATTTTCCTTCCAGGCGGAGTCTCATATCTTCCAGATGTAGTGTTTCAAACATAGTTGAAATCCACATATTTAATGTTGGTATAGGAGCATTTTTCCAGAATTTTAAGATTCGTTTTTTTCCTATTACTAAGCCGTAATCAAATAAATTCTTTTGATACTCATTTAATTCCGAACTACCTTCTGTCATTCCGAAAATAATCCATTCTGGCTTTGGTGTCATTTTTATTTTAAACAGTTTTGTGAAAATTTCAAAGATTTCCATCCAAAACCTTTGAATTTTTGTACAAAAGATGAATGAGTGCGCTATAGTAGCTTCTTGACACTGGCATTTATCACAAATTGGTGAAACGTTAGGGAAAAATCTATTTAATTTAGTTTTTGAGTAGTATAATCTGTGTATAATTTTAAATTGTATTAACGTGCGTCTTGCGTTAATTGAGCATTTGTGCACATTTAATAAGTATTCTTTCCACCTTTCATTGGAAATTTTTATGCTTAGTTCGTTTTCCCAGTCACCTCTAATACCTTCCGTTGTTGGTATTACTGCATTTAGTATAATATTTTATAAATGTGAAATTAAATTTGCCGATTCCGCCTTTGTATTCATTACTTCATCTAGTAAGTCTAATGGCATTTTGTGAAATTCATGTGCATGTTTTTTCAAATAATCACATATTTGGAAATATTTAAAATACTGATTGTTACCCAGATTGTATTTTAGTTGTAATTGTTTAAATGATAATAGTTTTCCCATATCATACAAATCTCCCAAAGTTTTAATTCCTGCTCTTTCCCATCATGTAAATGCTTTGTCTATAATTGAGGGTTTAAACAGAGGGTTTTTAGCAATAGGAGATAGGAGAGATAAGTTTCTTAATTTTAAATTGTATTTTATTTGTTTCCATATTCTGATTGTACTATGTATAATTGGGTTTTTGTTGTAGTTTGTATTATTCACCGTCATTGGTGAAAGAAGGATCGCACCAATATTAAAAGGAGAGCAGTCCTCTTTCTCCATAATGAACCATTCCGGTTGATCAAGAGAATTATCCAACAATTGAATCATATTTCTAATATTTACCGACCAATAATAATACATAAAATTAGGGAGTGCTAATCCCTACTACTTTGGGTTTATCCAGGTGTGGTCTTTGTATTCTATGGGTCTTCTAATCCCAAATAAAATTTGTAATATCTGAGTACAATTTTTTTTTAACTTTTTGGGTAGATATAGTGGGATTGATAGGAACAAGTATAGGATTTGTGGTAGAAAAATCATTTTTTATGGCGTTTATTCGACCTATTAAGGACATCGGAAGTGTTTTTCAGAATTTAATTAAATTATGTAGTTTCTTAAGTACAGGGTTATAGTTTGCCTTAAACATGTCTTGATATCTTCTAGTAATTTCAATACCCAAGTATTTAAATTTTTCCCCAACTATTTTAAAAGGAAATTGTATGAGATGTGTAGAATCTTTAGGTTTTATTGACATGATTTCACTTTTATTCCAGTTTATTCTATAACCTGAAAATGAACCGAAATCTTCAATTAAATTTAAAATATTGGGTATAGTAATATGAGGCTTTCTGATGTACAAAAGTACATCATCAGCGTATAATGATATTTTATTGTTTGAATATTTTGTCTTATATCCGTGGATATTTGGATGAGTTCTAATTCTTTCCGCTAGTGGTTCAATTATGAGGGCAAATAACAATGGTGATAATGAACAACCTTGTCTATTACCCCTTGACAGTTGAAATTTCGTGGATAAAATATTATTAGTTAATATTCTGGCCGTTGGCTAATAATATATTAATTTAATCCATTGAATGAAATTCTCTCCCAGTTGAAATTTTTGCAATACCTTAACCATATACTTCCATTCAACCTGATCAAATGCTTTCTCTGCATCCAGCGAAATAATTGCGAGATTTGGATCTTTAGTTTGGTGTGTGCATTATGTTGAGCAGACGTCTCAAATTATTAAATGAATGTCTCTTAGGGATAAACCCCGTTTGATCTGGATGTATTAGTTTAGTGGCATACTTACTTAATCTTCTTGCTAATATTTTTGCTAATATTTTTTGATCTGTATTTAACAACGTGATAGCTCTATAAGATCCAGGTTCTTCCTCATCTTTATCGTTCTTAAGTATTAATGTAATGGCAGATTCTGCTAATGTATCAGGTAATATTTGTTCTCTGAAAGCGTGTGTGTACATTTTCTGTAGACGAGGACTAAATATATCGTAAAAACTTTTATAGAATTCATTACTAAATCCGTCGGGACCTGGTGTTTTTCAATTTATTAATGAGAATATTGTTTCTTCTATTTCCTTATTTGAGATTTGTGCTCCCAATTCCTCTTGTTCTTGCAATTCTAGTTTGGGAAGATTGCAATTATCCAGAAACTCAGTGATTGTGTTGGTGTCCGTTGTCATTTTGGATGTATACAAATTCTCATAAAATTGCACAAATCTTTTATTAATTTCATTTGGTAATGTTAATACTTCCCCTCTGTCTGATTTAACCTTTGAAATCGTGTCTTCCTTTTCACGTTTTTTTAATTGGTGTACGAGATGTTTGTGAGGCTTCTCCCCAAATTCAAACTGTTCCTGTCTTGTAATTTGGAATAATCTTATAACTTTCTCTGATAGTAATATATTTAATTTGAATTTTAGTAGTAATATTTTATTATGTTTATCCATGGACGGGTCTTTAGCATTATCTATATTCAATTGTCTAATTTGTTCCTCTAGCTGCCGTTGTTCATTCTTATATCTTTTTATTCTGAAAGGCTTGGTATGAGATTAAAACACCTCTAATAAAAGCCTTGAAAGATTCCCATAATAATGTAGGTGGTGTGTCTGTCGTATCGTTTATTTCGGGAAAAAAGAACCATTTGCTATCTTAGATATATACTCCCTTGCGGGTCTTTTAAAATTTGGGGTTATACCTCCAGAACGATGTATTCTTAGACATACCTTCTATTTTTAAAAAAAAAGGTTAGGGGGGAATGATCTGAAATCGTATTTGTATGGTATTTTGGGTTAAGAGTATAAGGAATTAATTTTGTGTCTACCAGGAAATAATCTATACGTGAATAAGTCTTGTGTACCGATGAATAGAGCGAATATTCCTTGCCTGTCGGATTTGCAATCCTCCAAACATCGGTTATATTTGGATTTTTTATATATGTGTTTAAAAGTTCACTAGTTTTAGATTTCATATTACCTCGTTGTTTTTGACTGGATTTATCTAAATAAGGATCTAAGATACAGTTAAAGTCTCCCCCAATTATAACATTCTGGTAATTATATTCTGCAATTATATTCAAAATGTTATTAAAAAAATGCGGATTATCAAAGTTAGGCGCATATATATTTACCAATGTGATTGGGATTGCATGGATCTCACCGGTAACTATCAAATATCTCCCATCCTTATCTGTTAAGGTATTTTTTCTGTTGAAATGGTATACCTTTGCGAATCATGATGGACGTGCCTCTGGATTTTGACGTGTATGACGAATGAAAAGTTTGACCTATCCAGTTGGCCCTCAATCTAACTTGATCTTGAACTTTAAGATGCGTTTATTGGAGGAAGATAACATCTGACTTAAATGCTTTCAGCTGTGATAAAATCTTACCCCATTTAATGCGTTCGTTAGCCCCCCGAATATTCCAACTGCAAAATGAGATTCCTCCCGATTTATTTTGTTTAGAGTCTTGCATTTTGGCTAGGTTTAGTTTTAGTGCCTGCGATGTTTGAGAGGACACGTTTGTTGTCTGCCCTACACTTCCTTCATCCTTTTGATGCGGGTATAAAGTTTTCTCCCTGCTGTTCAACGCAGCAGTGCACAACATTTTCCACTGCAGGTGATGACTAGGCTTCCTCTCCCTCAGCCTGATCCCCTCGCTTCCGCCTCTGCCGGTTGATTTTGATGCCTCCAACCATGCACATCTCACCGTCAATGCTGTTTTCTCTCTCACTCTGGTTGGGAGAGGGGAATTGGCACTCACATGCTTCACTGCAGCTTCCACTGTTTGCTCTTTAAAGCCAGCTTAGCAGCGAATGATCGCTTCGCCCAACACCTCCACTCAGTCCGCATTAACCAACCTGATCTCCCGGTGGCTCAGCACTTCAACTCCTCCTCCCATTCCAAATCCAACCTTTTTGTCCTGGGCCTCCTCCATGGCCAGAGTGAGTCCCATCGCAAATTGGAGGAGCAGCACCTCATATTTCGCTCGGGTAGTTTACACCCCAGCGGTATGAACATTGACTTCTCCAAATTCAGGTAGTCCTTGCTTTCTCCCTCCTTCCCCTCCCCTTTCCAGCTCTCCCACAGCCCACTGTCTCCGCCTCTTCCTTTCTTTTTCCCGCCCCCCCTACTCCCACATCATTCTGAAGAAGGGTCTCGACCCAAAACATCGCCTATTCCTTCACTCCATAGATGCTGCCTCACCCGTTGAGTTTCTCCAGCATTTTTGTCTACCTTCGATTTTTCCAGCATCTGCAGTTCTTTCTTAAGCAGTTCATTGTTCTGTTTACAGATTTCCTCAAAGCACTAGTACCCATGGAAGTTGCCCCGTGCTGCTGAATGAAGCTGCTGATAGGTAGGTAAGTAGGTTTGCACACCCACTCTGCGCACCCACAACCCCAAGCCTGCCCTCTCTCAGGCTCCTGGGGCTCTTGCTGTTCAGCTTGTTTCACCTGGAAGATTTAAAATGCCATCCTGTAACTTGTGCATGGATCTACACTGTGCGGATGTCACTGGAGTGATGGGGTGAGTACAGTCGCACCAACACCATCCTGACTGCTAGAGTGTCGAGGACAAGACGGCCCTACTAGGGCCAGAATTAAGGGACGTCCCCTTAGGAAGGAGATGAGGAGGAATTTCTTTAGTGGTGAATCTGTGGAATTCTTTGCCACAGAAGGCTGTGGAGGCCAAGTCAATGGATATTTTTACGGCAGAGATAGACAGATTCTTGATTAGTACGGGTGTCAGGGGTTATGGGGAGAGGGCAGGAGAATGGGATTGAGAGGGAGAGATAGATCAGCCATGACTGAATGGTGGAGGAGACGTGATGGGCCGAATGGCCTAATTCTGATGCTATCACTTGTGAACGTGAGCCAAGTGGGGAAAATGGTACAATATCCAAAGTGGGAAGGGCAGTCCAAGAAAGGTGAGGCTGGCCAAGATGGCCATCCGCGAGCCACGGCGCCAGGCGGAAGAGGGCTTGGCCCGAGCCGGATGCTTGCCCCTTTACCGGGGTTGTGTAGTCGTTATTAGAATATTTGTAAGATAGTTGTTTGATGATTTTGTAACGGTGGTGGGTATGTCACCACGGTTTTGGTTTTTTTGGTTTTTGTATCGTGTTGAAATTAAATTCTTTTTTGATACAAAAAAAAAAAAAAAGGTGAGACTAGTCAAACGGTGAGACTCGTCAGCCCATCAACAGGGAAGACAATATTACAGTTGGAGAGGTCAGTGGAACAGTGGGAGAGGTCCTTTGGCTAGGGGTGAGGTCAGTCCGACAGAGAGGTCAGTCAGACAGGGAGGTCAGTCAGACAGAGAAGTCAGACAGACAGAGGTCAGACAGACAGAGAGGTCAGTCAGACAGAGAGGACAGTCAGACAGACAGACAGAGGTCAGACAGACAGAGGAAAGAGCTGATATGACGGGGAGAGCCAACAGTCTGACACAGTGGGGTTAGAGAGGGACTACGCACTGTCCACGGGCACCCTGGAGGATTTCCGGGACCGCTGGGGGTTGAATGCATCCTCAATAAGGATTGTAACATATTTGAACACTAGTTTATTTGGGATATTTGTTTTTATTGTATTATGGTGGTGGGTTCTGGGTTGTTTTATGGTATTGTAAATATTATTATTTAATAATTGAATACATTTTTTGTTATTAAAAAAGTCTGACACAGTGGGATAGGACGGACAGACAGAACGAGAAGAGGACAGGCAGACACAATAGGAGAGAACAGCCGGACAGCGGGAAAGGCAGTCGAACAGCGGGAGAGACAGTCGGACAGAGCAGGAGAGACAGTTGGATAGCGGGAGAGACAGTCGGACAGTGGGAGAAACAGTCAGACAGAGCAGAAGAGACAGTCGGACAGCAGGGAAGACAGTCGGACAGCGGGAGAGACAGTCGGACAACAGTAGAGACAGTTCGACAGTGGGAGAGACAGTCAGACTGCAGGAGAGACAGTTGGACAGTGGGAGAGACAGTCAGACTGCAGGAGAGACAGTTGGACTGCGGGAGAGACAGTCGGACTGCAGTAGAGACAGTCGGACAGCAGTAGAGACAGTCGGACAGTGGGAGAGACAGTCGGATAGCGGGAGAGACAGTCGGACAGTGGGAGAGGACAGGCGGACCGAGCAGGAGAGACAGTCGGACAGTTGGAGAGGACAGGCGGACAGAGCAGGAGAGACAGTCTGACAGCAGTAGTCAGGGGCAGCGGGACAGGCAGCATCTCTGGAGAGAAGGAACTGGTGACGTTTCGGGTCGAGACAAAGCAAGACACAAGATATGACACAAAGGGTGGTGGTGCGAGCTGAGAGGGTGGATAAGACTTACACTGACGTGTTTGGAGGTGAAGGTGGACACAAATGCTGGAGAAACACAGCGGGTGAGGCAGTATCCATGGAGAGAATGAATGGAAGTGATGGAATGTAAATAAAATTAGATGAGTTTGAACAGACAAACAAAAAGACGTAACTGTGTAGTGCAAAACAATGTGGAAAAATGAAATAAAAGTTGTTGGAATTACCCAACAAGTCAGGCAGCATCTGTGGAGAAGTTGAAACGGGGTAATGTTACACAGAAATGGACCAGTTCTGGCACAAACTGGAAAGGCTGATTATCTGAAATGATTAAAATCAATGTTGAATCTTGCGAGCAGTCACATGTTCAGTCAGAAGACGAGTTGGTGTTTCCTGAGCATAGATTGGATTTTCATTGGAACGGTGTGAGATGATCCAGCTCAATTTCTGTGGCAAGGGAAAGAGTTAATTGATGATCTGATCGTTAAGATTTTTTCTGGGGAATAGGGATCACATTATGGAAGAGCTTATATAAACATTTAAGTCATTTATTTCAATTGTAAAGCATTGGGCATGTTGCTGCCTTAAGGGGCTGTCCCACTTGGGCGACCTAATTGGTGAGTTTAGAAGAGTTTTTAAAAAATGATATGTTGAAGACCTCCTTCGACTATGTAGAAGACCTCCTTCCACCTCCTTTGACTATGTTGAAGACTCGCTTCGACTAGCTATGACTAACTTCAGGAAAATTGCACACTGAATAGTGGAGAGTGAAGACGACCTCCTTCGACTATGATGAAGACTATCTACGACTACCTTCGACTACCCTCGATTACCCACGACTAACATGCCGACCTACTACGACCAAACCTACGAATAAAAAAAGTATGGATTTTTTTCCCTGGCGACCTTTTTTTACTCGCGGGCATTTTTTAACATATTGAGAAAAACACCGCGACCTAGCTGAGGCCACGAGTACACGGAGACCACTCTTGAGCATGAGGGAGAGTCACGAAGGCCTCCTACGACCTCGTGGCGACCATGCTGCGAGTATGAGTCGTGGGCAAACTCACCAGAACTCGCGGATTTGGTCACCCAAGTGGGACAGCCCCTTTACAGTGCTTGCAGCGGCAGACATGGGTTTGATTCCGACTACGGGCGCTGTCTGTACAGTTTGTAAGTTCTCCCCGTGACTGTGTGGGTTTTCTCCGAGATCTTCGGTTACCTCCCACACTCCAAAAATGTACAGGTCTGTAGGTTAATTGGCTTGGTATAAATGTAAATTGTCCGTAGTGTGGGTAGGACAGTGTTATTGTGCAGGGATCACTCATCACTCCACGCTGCATCTCAAAGAAAAAACTGGTCTCGCAGGAAGAACAATTCAGTTTACTATCAGACATGTGAGATAAAGTACTCAAAGGAAGATGCGCAGATGGAAAGGTATGTTCCAGCATCCCAGCCAGTCTCAAGGGAACGAGAATCAAAGGCAATATCTTCTTCAGCAGATGGACCACACCACACTTTTGAGTCCCAACTCTGCTATTGTCTATAGTTTCTATCTCTTTTTTTTCACCAGAGGGGTCAAGAAGCTAATGAGAACCACAGCTAAGACTGGACAAGTGATCTGGGTGAACCATTCTTGATTCATGCCATTTTGCCTCAAACCACCAGGTGGCAATGTGGATCAGTTATTTTCTGCTCAACTCATTCGATCATTTAAAATATTCACTTAGGTTGATAACGAAATGCAGGCATTAAATGTTACAGGGTTTAGCAAATGAATTCATTTGGTATCACTTTGTGTATTTGAATTATTGCTCACAAAGTTCTCCATTCTGCGCATCAACAGTAATAGGTGTTCACCATGAAATTTGAGATTAATTTAGCGGGTGTTTCCAAAAGCAAAGAGATCAAGTTGGATAATGCTTGAAGATGGTGACTGGGCTCTTGAAACAGGAATAACATGTACCCCGGAGTCTGGTGCAGGCAGCTCACCAACCTCATCTCCACAGCTAGGAAGTGCAGATGTTGAAATCTTGAGCAAAACATCAAGTGCTGGAGACTTCATTCACCTGATGGCTGCTGCCTGGCAGTGAGACGGGAGGTGAAGTAAAGTTGCCGGGCTTCTTGTGTGCTGCGAGACTGAAACACTGGCAGCTATTCTACCATACAGGTATTGCAGCATGGACTGGATCGGGGAGCGTGGTGTTCATGAAGGGAACAGTATGCAGGAGAGTGGGTTCCAGGGGACCCTAGATGTTACAGTGCAAATCTTCGTGCCAGGGAAGGAGAGATGTCCCACTTTCATATAACCCAGGAAGTTCTTCAGCCAATGGGAGGTCACTTAAAGGACACCTGGATGGGTGCATGGATAGGCATGTTTTGGTAGAATATGGGCCAGGTGTAGGCTAGTGGGACTCGCTTGATTAGGCAACTTGGTTGGCATGGACATGTTGGGCCAATGGACCTGTTTATGTGCTGTCGATAGACACAAAAAGCTGGAGTAACTCAGTGGGTCGGACAGCATCTCTGAACATGAGTTCTGCATCTTTTTGTGGTTCCTGGTGGCCACATGTCGGTTGATCGAGGACAACTCGGGCTAAAAGTTGCCCTGGAATCGGAGCTTCATTCGCTACAACATATCTGGGGCGGGGAGAATTACCGGGACTCTGTGTTTCAGGAGGCAGTCACACGCATTTGGCCCGAGGTCAGGAGAAAGAGAGGGAGACTGCAAGTGAGGTTGGTAGGGGGATCCCAGAGGCAGAGGAGCCTCAGCCCTTAAGTGTATCTAACAGGGCTGAGATTCTCGCTCCCCGTGTGCATGAGAATGAGCTGTAGAAAAGATATGCAACATAACCATGGCACAGTGGACCAGGGAACCATTCAAGATGTGTGTTGGGGAGAAGGAGGGGGGGAGGAGAAGAGACATGTAGTTGTAATTGGGGAAAGTATAATGAGGGGGAATAGACACAACTCTGTAACAAGGTTCAAGAGTCCCAAAGGCTGTGTTGCCTGCCTGGTGCCTAGGATTGGGATATCTCATCTGATTGATATTGGAATTTGGAGTGGGAGGGGAAACATCCGGTCTTCGTGGTCCATATGGGTACCAACGATGTCAGTAAAACAAGGAAATAAGTTCTGATGACCAAATTTGAGCATTAAGGACTAAATTAAAAAAGCAGAACCAAAAACTCTGGTTTGTTACCCGAGCCACAAGCAAGACGTCAGAAATCCAAGAGAAGTGTACAGTCATTGAAACGTAGAAACATTGAAAATAGGTGCAGGAGGAGGCCATTCGGCCCTTCGAACCCGCACCGCCATTCATTGTGATCATGGCTGATCGTCCCCTATCAATAACCCGTGCCTGCCTTCTCCCCATATCCCTTGACTCCACTAGTCCCTAACTCTCTAACTCTCTCTTAAATCCATCCAGTGACTTGGCCTCCACTGCCCTCTGTGGCAGAGAATTCCACAAATTCACAACTCTCTGGGTGAAAATGTTTTTTTTGTCACCTCAGTCTTAAATGACCTCCCCTTTATTCTAAGACTGTGGCACCTGGTTCTGGACTCGCCCAGCATTGGGAATTTTTTTCCTGCATCTAGCTTGTCCATTCCTTTTATAATTTTATATGATTCTATAAGATCCCCCCTCACCCTTCAAAACGGGGAAAGAGTATTTCTAAGGAGAAGGTGCCTGGGAAGCTGAAAGGTCTGAAGGTGGATGTCACCTGGACCAGGTGGACTATGAGAATGTGAATGAGGCGGCTGTCGAGATTGTGGAGGTAAGAGTAGTGATTTTTCAAGAAGCACAGGAGTCGGGAATGGTTCCAGAGAATGAAAAATTGCAAATGCAACTCCACTGAGGGAGTTGGAAGAAGGGAGTGAGGCAAAATAAAGGAATTGATGTGACGTCAGTGATTGATAAGATTTCAGAGTCCATAATTAAAGATAAGGTTTTGGGATACTTCGAAGCGCAGGATAAAATAGGTGAAAGTCTGCATGATGGTGTTAAGGGAAGATCTTTCGTGACAAATCTGTTGGAATTCTTTGAGGAAGTAATTGAGGCTGCCAGTGATTAGTGGTGTTCCTCAGTGTTGGGTCCGCTACTCTTCACATTATATGTGAGTGATATGGAAGCTAGAATTGATAGCTTTTGTAGTCCATTGTGGAGGCGGAACCATTAAATATTGCCACGACGGAGATTTTTGTTTAGTTTTTTCATGGGGGTGGGTATCAGTGGTTGTGGAGAGCAGCAGAGAAATGAAGCCAAGGTCACGATACGATGACTTGTTATCTTGTTGAATGATGGAACAGGCCTGAGCATCCAAGTGCCTCCTCACGGATCTGCTTCCCACGTGTTAAAACATTCACCAATATGTTGCCCAGCATAATGTACGCGCACACATTAAGGACCATCTCAGAGCAGAATTTCATCCACAGCTCACCGTGGTGCAGAGGTAGAGTTGTTGCCTTAGCGCCTGAGACCCGGGTTTGCTCCTGACTATGGGTGCTTGGCTGTACGGAGTTCGTGCATTCTCCCAGTGACCTGCGTGGGTTTTCTCTGTTTCCCTCCCACACTCCAGAGATGTACAGATTTGTAGGTTAATTGGCTTGGTATGATTGTAAATTATAACCATATAACAATTACAGCACGGAAACAGGCCCTCTCGGCCCTTCCAGTCCGTGCCGACCATTTATTTTCCCCTAGTCCTATCTACCTGCACTCAGACCATACCCCTCCATTCCCTTCCCGTCCATATACCTATCCACTTTACTTTTAAATGTTAAAATCGATCCTGCCTCCACCACTTCTGCTGGAAGATCATTCCACACAGCCACCACTCTCGAAGTAAAGAAGTTCCCCCTCATGTTACCCCTAAACTTCTGTCCCTTAATTCTCATGTCATGCCCTCTTGTTTGAATCTTCCCTACCCTCAATGGGAAAAGCTTATCCACCTCAACTCTATCTATCCCTTTCATCATTTTAAAGACCTCAATCAGGTCCTCCCTTAACCTTCTGTGCTCCAAAGAATAAAGACCTAACTTGTTCAACCTTTCTCTGTAACTTAGTTGCTGGAACCCAGGCAACATTCTAGTAAATCTCCTCTGTACTCTCTCTATTTTGTTGACATCCTTCCTATAATTAGGCGACCAAAATTGTACACCATACTCCAGAATTGGTCTCACCAATGCCTTGTACAATTTTAACATTACTTCCCTACTCCTATATTCAATGCTCTGATTTATAAAGGCCAGCACACCAAAAGCTTTCTTTACCACCCTATCTACATGTGATTCCACCTTCAGGGAACTATGCACAGTTATTCCTAGATCCCTCTGTTCCACAGCATTCCTCAATTCCCCAATTGTCCCTGGTGTGTGTGTGGATAATTGGTCAGTGCAGACTCCGTGGGCTGAAGGGCCTATTTCCGCGCTGTGGTCAAATTTCACTACACCAATTGGTGTATGTGATAAAAAATGTCCTTTGTATCCTTTAACTAAACTAAAGCTCCCAGAAAATGGGCGCTGGCAGTGGAGAGGGAAAATAAAACAGGAAGATGACAGAACATAAGTTTATTTTTATAAATGGTAGCTGGCAGTAAGGTAGTCATTGACAGAGTGTAGACTCTGAAGACTGGTGTCTGTACATTTGAATCCGGCAGCACAAAGCCAAAGACTAAAACATGGGTTTTGGGTGCAATTCAAATGTGTCCTTTGCATAACAACTTCAAAATGGCACATAAGTTGACCCTTTCCTGCAGTATTTCTCACAAGAGAGGATGAAAGGATGTCTTCATTGTTCACGAGACACCTCCTGCCTGCCTGCCTCTCAGTCACTCCCACACTTGCAGATGCACTCTGCTTTAAGCCCCAAGCTGATCAGCAATTGATTATCCTGTCCCATCCTTATGCTGCTATATAATACAATATTATTCTGCCATATGATCTGGAAGTACCAATCTCCCTTTCCCAACCTAAACCAGCTTCCCCACAAAAAATACTTCTGGCACAAATGTTATATTTGCCCAGGTTTGCCAGATAAAGATTTTGTTTTAATTGTATTCAGGAAAGCAGCGAAAAAAAAAGTGTTACAGTCTCTGAACCAGGTCTTTCATAAATCTGCTTTAATAACCTTCCCCCATTAGGTTTCACTCCAGACCCTCCGAAGCAAAGTGTAAGCGCCGACACAGGAGCAACCATATAGAATTGCTGTTCATTTATCAACAACAACAACAAAGACTTCTTTCAAATGCCAGGAAGTTGCCCATTTCCTTCCCACAACATTTGCTGTGTGACCAGATGCACTGACATGTTAGGACACACTTTGATCGTCCTGTTGATAAATTAACTTTGCTTGGCTTGCTCTCTTGCTTTGCATATCGCAGAAAAGCACGTTCAATTCCAAATGAATGCACATTTAATTCAAAACTCCTCCACCGTCAACACTCTTCTCTCCGAGGGAAAGGCAAGCAACAGGCCCACAAATCTTTTTTTCAAAGTCACCGTCAACCACGCTTAGCTTATTTTCGTATACGGTATGTTATTCGCGTGCGTGCCATATATTGTTAGTTGACGGGCGAAAGATCAAAAGCACTGTTACTTTAATTCGGTGTTGGTGTTATTGCAATGCTGGGTTCTCTTGGCTCTTCACTCATTCGTTACATCACTGACCCTTAGCCCTAAAAGTGAGGAAGAGATGAGGCTGCCAGAATCTCTCAAACAACTTTGTATTTAGTGGGCATAAAATAACTATGTCCTCAGGTTAAAGAAAAAAAATCCTTCCACTGCAGTAATGAAAATGTGACTGACAGGGGAACAGTTCTGTTCACATGCCAGCTCTTCTTTGACGCAAGTGGGGAAAGTTCAGCATCAGCGTGAACCCTGCTGGAACGAGTGAGTGGGTGTTCGTGCCTTGCAAAGCAAACAGTCCCAGTGACAGGATGAATGAAGGGGCAGATTTCAAAGATTACACATCTTGCTTCCTTCAGTGTTCAACTTCGGTTTCTCAATTACAGGGATGAATTTCCCTCACAAGTCAACGAGCAGAATGATGGGTTATCGAAAGTGAAGAAGGACGCCAAGACATCACAAAATCGGGTGGAGAGCGATATTAATCCGCGATCCTTTGAAGGGCAGCGCTCACATAAATTAAACGCTAGGTCAATCGGCCACTGTGCAAAGGTTTGAGATCGAGTCCGGGGGTTGCACAGATGTGATCATCTGATTGTGTTCAGCCAGAAGGTTCACAGAATCAGCAGCACTGGTTTTCTGGTCAAAGGCGATGGGGGGGAAGTGGAAAAATAATGTGAAATGGTCTCATCATTCATCCACCGGTCATGACTTAAAGAAAAAAAATCATGAATTGGGGTCATCTGCTTCAGCACAACCCAATGAGGTACTATAACTGCACTTTGACAATGATCAAGTGTTTTTCTTCCATAATATTTATTTGTTCCCATTGTATTATTGACCCAGTACACAGAAAAGACTGAATTGTGTCAGGACAATTCAAGTGCATGTACAATTTGTACCAACACTACTGCTGGGTCTCAATAAAATACTTCAATGAATGATAAGGAGGAGGCAGTACAAAATCACAAAACACTTTTGTCAGCTTATTGCGAATGTATAGTCTACATTATCCAGCAAGATTTTTTTTTAAATGGTAATCCCTCTGGAATTCATGCATATTTAGCTGGAAAAGATTTAGACCGGAGAGGGAAAGGAAATCCACGACAAGCTATCAGGAAACGGAAACTGACTTTTCACACACAAGATAATTCACTCCACGCACCTTCCCAGATTTTGGGCAATTCTTTACCCTCAGAAACATTTCTCAGGACTACAAAGACGGACCACACTTCAACACGTGTAGGAAAGAACTGCAGATGCAGGTTTAAATCGAAGGTAGACACGGAATGCTGGAGTAACTCAGCGGGACAGGCAGCATCTCTGGAGTGAAGGAATGGGTGACGCTTCGGGTCGAGACCTTTCTTGATCCGAAGCGTCACCCATTTTGTGCCTTCCAACACTCCAACATTTTAATATTCTGCACTTCTGACTTTTTTTGCTAAAGTAGTGCCATTGTAGGTTCAATTTCAAAACCAAATGTATTGGGGCGAAATCACGAGAGGCTCCTCACCTCCCCTCTCGATTTGAGCTGAAGAATTGGGATTCTGAACAATCAGCTGATGTCAATGCAGTTACATCACCTCTGTGTTGCTCGGCACAACTTTCAGGAGGACCCTTAAGGGCCCGTCCTACAAGCATGCAACTCTATGCGATGAACGCGATCAAACTAGAAGCGGGGGCCGCGCGGAGGTCGGGTGATCCCCTGTACAGGGCCGTTCCCACCAGCATGCGCCTGCATGCGGCAAGTGCAACCAAACTGGCAGTAGGGGCCGCGCGGAGGTCGGGTGAGTGGCGCAACGCGGCGCAAAGTGAGGCGAACTTGAAGCGAAGTCTAAGGTAAGTTCGCCAGGACAGAGAGGGGCACACAGAGAGGGGCACAGAGCACACACACACACAGAGGGCCATGGAGCCACACACATAGAGGGTCACGGAGGCACCTACAGATAGGTTCACGGAGGCACGATGTCGGGGCGGTGTGTAATGCGTCGAGGCGACTGCGAGCCGACAAGCCGTTGCCGCGTGGAATCTTTGGACATAGTCAGTTTTTCGGAGCCCTGCGTGATGTCGGGACGAACTCGGGACGAACTCCGCACAATTCCGCACGGCTCCGGCGATCGAAGTGGGACCGGCCCCGCGACGCCGGACGGCTCAAGCGACCACGTTAGGTCGCGCTAATCGCATAGAGTTGCATGCTTGTGGGACAGGCCCTTTAGCAAACGTACTTATCTGTATCTGAGGAAACCGTTGACGCCTTATCAAGGCCTCACCTCTGAACTGCAGAATGAAAACTGAAGATCTTGACTAAAGCTTTTTTTCATTGATCAAACCATCTGTTGGCTCCTAAAGGCAAGGTACTTTGAGATGCATGAAAACATTGTGCTTTGCACTTGATTCATCTGATTGGACTACAGAAAACAAGACTGATATTACATTTTCAAAATTAACAAGCGTAATTTAATTATGTGTACAAAATTAACAAGTAAATATTTGCCACTTGTTCAAAAACCAAGACAGATATTTGTTACAATTTTAATGGCGACATACAGTGAATATTGTAACTACATTTATTTTTGGCCTATTTTTCCTCTCTTTCCATAGCATTTCTGTAACTGGTAAGTGAATTTAGATTGTGGAGAACTTGGATAGTTTATACTAAACTGGCCATTGCTTCAGGCCTGATCCATTTAAAGTGGATCAACACATAAACTGCAAAAAAAAACAACTCATGAGTTACTGCAATGCCAAGAAGCTTCTTTGGAAAATGAACATTTCTAATATAGTGTATTGATCACAGTTTATTTGGCAGACCAACTCCCCCCCCCCCCCGGGATGAATAAAGTTCTATTGTATCATACCTTAGAACACATGACGTAGACGAGTACAACACAGGAATAGGCCCTTAAGCCCACAATTTCTCTGCCAAATATGATACCTACTAATCCCTTTTGCCAACACATGCGCCATATCTACCCATTCCCTGCACACATAATATTTCCAATAACAGGTTATCAAATATCAAAGAAAATAGACAGCCATCCACCCCACCCCCCCCCCCCCCCCCCCATCCCCGAAAATATAAGGAGCCACAACACTATTTTCTTCCATCTCTTTTGCCCTCAGATCATTTCGTACATCACTTCAGCCGAGAACGTCAATTAAAGTGTAAGTAGAAGCTTGTTTACATTGCATTTAGTATCTTTTACAGCAGGCAAATCAATTTCCCACAAATCAAAACGACGGCTCATCATATCTTGTCCGTGGCCATGACCCCACCAACCAACACCAGGCCACTAACTCGCGAACAATCACCGATCTTATCACTGCTCCCCCAACATAAACTCCGACCAGATATAGTTGCACCACTTCACACTGCTTGCCCCTACCCAACATCCACAAACATTGCTACGCTGGAGGCCCAATGTCTCTTCCTATTGAACACATTTATTGCATCTGGACTATCTTGTCCCTATCTTGACCAACTTCCAATTTCTTGGCCCGACTGCCATGAAAGTCCAATTCCTTTACACTTACATTCCCCATCAGGAAGACCCCAGGGTCCCCTGCTACTTCCTAGAAGACATTCCCAGCCACTTTCCCTCAACTAACACTCTCTTCCTCCTGGCAGAACGTGTCCTCACTCTCAACAACTTTCCTTTCCAATCCTCTCATTTGTTTCCCCAAAGCATAAGTGTAGCCTTGTGGGCCCCCACACAGGCCACAGCTAGGCCTGTCTTTTTAGTTTTCGCTTGGACACTTTGCTCCAGACCCTGGCACCACTCAAGTCTCGCTCTGCAACATCCATGACTGCACGAGAGCTGCCTCTGCACTCGTTCATCAACTTCACCTCAAAATTCCACCGTGCCCTCAAATTCACGTGGACCATCTGACACCACTCTCCCATTTCTCAATGTCTTTGCCTCCATCACAGAGGGCAGACTGTCTACAGACATTGACCACAAATTCACTAACTCCCACAGCTATCTGGACCGCACCCTCTCTCTTGTGAATACACTGTCCCTTTCCTATGGTCATCTATGCCTCCTCTGTATCTGTTCCCAAGATGTGGGTTCCTGCTCTCCAACATGAGATGTCCTACTTCAGGAAACTTGGCTCACTCCCGCAGATGTACATGGAGCCCTCATCCCACCTCTTCTGTGTCCTGCAGATCTGCCCTCATTGCCCTGCTCCCAAACAGAACAGGGATGGAGCCCTCTGGTCCTTAACTTTCAGACCACCAGCCTCTGCAATCTACACATCATTCCCCACACATTTCCTCCAGCTCTAAATTGATCCCACCACCAGAAATTTCTTCCCAACTCCACCTCTTCCTTCTTTCATTGGAGATGGGTCTTTCCTTGACACCTTGGGTTGGCTCATCCCTCCCATCCACCCTTCTCCCTCCCCAAGCACTTTTCCCTCCAATGGCAAGTGGTGTAAAGCCAGTCAGTGCAACTCTGCCCTCATCTCCATTCAAGGTCCAAAACAGATTTTTATCTGAGATTGCATGCACCTCCTCAGCCAGTGCTCCCGATGCGACCTCTTCTACAGCGGTGAGACCAAGCTTGGACTAGATGACTGTTTCGCTGAATATCCATTAGAGACAGGTGAAGCTCGCGATTGCTAGCCACTTCAATGCAACCCTTCCCGTCCCCATACCCAGGAGACTGTCCTTGGCCTCCTCCATAGACAGACTGAGGCCACATACAAACTGGAGGAATAGCACCTCATATTCCGCACATGGGTAGCTTACAACCAAATGGCATGAACATTGGATTCTCTAATTTCAAGCGAGTCTCCTCCTCAATTCTCCAGATCACCCCGTGCACATCTTTCTTTCCCCTTCCCATCACCCAGCTCCTTCCCCCCCCCCACCCAAACAGCACCCACATCCCCCTGACCCTCAATCACCCATTTTACTTCCCCCCCCTTGTCCCTTCTACTCATCATCCCTCTCAATATCTCAGTTCAATATCTCAGTCCCACCATCAAACTCCACCATTTTATCTCCCCAGCCTCCACCTTGTTTACCATCGCTACCCTTCTCACTTCCATCTACTAATCTGTCGGTGAACCCCTCCTTGCACCTATCACTCGACAGCACCTGCCTCACTCTTACCTCTCACCTGTTTTGACCAAACATTTCTCCTCTACTCCATCAATGTGAAGGGTCCCGACCCAAAGCATCATTTATCCATCTGCCTCCACAGATGCTGCCTGACTAGCTGAGTCTTTTTTTCACTCACAATTGTTGCAATTGATAATATTTTTGGCACACCGAGTAAATTATAAATACAAGTCTACATCACGGCAATAGTGAAGTATATATATATACATATCGCACCTTTGATATATGTAAGATAGAAATTATAGAACAATGTACTGAGTAATCTTGGATTTTTCTCAATGTAAGTTTATAAATTCTCGCAGCCTAGTCCTAGTATTAGGCAAAGATAAAAGTTGCAAAAGTACAAATGACAAATAACTAAATAATGACAAAAGAGGAGGGAAAAGAGCCACATGCTTATTATTTTAAAAGCTTTAAAGAATCAGTTTTAAAATATTCTGGTTTTGAATTAATAAATACAAAAAACAAACAGTATCAAAAATATACACCTGTAAATAAAAGATGTATTGCAAGACAAATAAAGAGATTTAGATTTCACTTTCAAATGTCTGTAAGAATGTCTTTAAAGAAAGGATTTCGGGCAAAGCTCTGCTGGTCTTGCGGTAGAAATTTAAACCAGTCAGGTGCTCGATATCACGCACACGTCCGGTGTGTAGTTTCATGAGGTCCTCAATCCATTTTGGATCCTCATCATTACTCTGGAAAAAAAAAAAAAGAAATTTCATGTTTGGTATACTTGCTTTCATTCCGAATATATTTTCTGTTCACGGTAAAGTCAACAGCTCCAGGTTCCTGGGAGGCAGCGTTCATCTCTGATGTTCTGTCCTGGGCCCCACACATCAATGCAATCACAACGAAAGGTCACTGAAGCCTTGACGTCCTCAACAGGTTAGAGGAGATTTGGCATGTTGCCAAATAGTCTATCGAACGTCTACAAGTGCAGGGAGGAGAGCAGACTGGTTGCACCACAGGTTGGTTTGGATAATTTGAATGCCCAAGAAGGAAGGAGGCTGCAGAAAGTGGTAGATGATATGATATGATATGATATGATACAATAGAACTTTATTTATCCCAGGAGGGAAATTAATTTCCCAACAGTCATACGAAATACATGAAAAATGAAAATAAAGCGATGAGTGGTAAGGCTTTGGGAATGTGGGAAGACTGAGGAGGTGAGGATATATACCTGGTCCACGATATTGACCTTCCTACCATTGAAGGGATCTCTAGGAATTGCTGCCTCAAGGCAGGTAATATCAAAAATCCATACCGCCCAGGCCTTGCCCTCTTGTCACTGCTACCTCACCATCGAACTACTGCGGACATTGTATTAGGTTGCACTGCGGACTTTAGCTTGCAAATCATGATCTGATTTACCTAGCATAACTGACAATTTGTCGTATACATATTTGTTATGGAGTTACATATAATGTGCCTGTAAATCTGCACCAGGTAAGACTTCCACAGTTCCATGACAATGAATCACCCTTGAGCATTGTTGAATCAGCACTACAGGTGGTTGAGGATGGTGGTATTCCACACAGATGATACAGTGAGCATGGTCGAACCTCAGCCACGCTTTGCCCTTTCCCATGTCTCTCGCAGGCAGGAGGTGAAAAAACCCCATTTCAACCTGCATTTAATGTTAGCTCCAAGGGCAAAAAGTCACTCATCTTGCTACTAACTATGCTTATGTTTCTCTGTTTTTTTCTAACCTTATTGATTTGCTCACTTGCATTTATTTAAAACCGCTTGAAGGATCAAAATCAAAACATTGGCTGCCTCATCTTGTTACTGGCACTGATCGCCCTTCTGTGTTTTCCCAGTCTCTTTGAGGGCGTTTTTTCCCTTTTTATTGCATTATTTTAATTATTGCTACTTCTCTATCTGCTGAGCCAGCTCTTGAAAATCTCTTCCAAGCTTCACTACACTTGCTCTTCCATCGTGATCCGTTCATATTTCTCACGGCAACTTTTGCTAATCCAGATATACAGCCACAGCCCCTTTCTTACCAAAACACAAAGTGTTGGAGGAACTCAGCGGGTCAGGCAGTATCTGGCGAAAGAATGGACAAGTGACAATTCGAATAGGGGCTCTTCTTCAGACTAGAATTTGAAGAAGGGCTCCAACCCAAAACCTGTCCATTCCCCCTCCAGATGCTCCTTAACCCACTGAGTTCTGCTAGCATTGTGAGCCTTGCTCAAGACTACAGGATCTGCAATGAAATCCCGTTTCCCTCTCTCACCGTCTACTTAAGAGTTCCAGCCCATGGAGCTGGGATTTCTGGGTGAACTGGTCGTATGCCTACAAGTGTTGTTGGGTTTCCAAATGCAAGACCGTAGCTCTCAAACTGCAATGAATTAACAAAACTGAAAAAGTAGATAATAGATGATAAAAATCATTTGGATTCTGATACTTATTATTTTGGAGTTGAGAGGGAACTAGATTCAATATTTGAGGCATTTTCCCCATGCATGCTGTAAATGGTCCACAACCTCAACCTTACGGCACTCGGAAAGCTCGCTAAAGTTCCGCGGCTGGCTTAGGAAGGGGGACATTTCAACCTCTGTGCACAGGAGGGAATGTGGTATTTGCCATGGTAGTGGGTCATAGTATTGGGAGGCACAGTGGCACAGCAGTAGAGCTATTACCCTACAGTGCCAAAGGCCCGGGTTCCTGGTTCCTGAAGAGCCCGCTTCCTCTCTGTATCTCTAAACTAAACTATATGGCCACAGGGGGTCCTACAGCAGCCGTATGGCCGAGTGGATCGAACGGAGTCTGTGGCAGCAGAGGGAGTCAACAGCATCGAACTGGGCAAGGCCAAGGTATTGCTCCTTAAGGTGAGAAGGAAAAGAAATTGCAAATAACCTTGAATAACCTTGGAAATACGATCAGACTTTTGAGAAATTTGGAAGTTGCAAGGTGCCAGAACATGGGCCTCTGCGTGCTGGTCCAGAATAGGACCTATTGTACTCACGTATAGGATAATTTGACTGGATAGCATGGAGAGCAAGCATTTTGTTGTATCTCTGTACACTTGTCAATAAATAATCTAAACACGTTGCCTCGGATGAAGACCTGACAAACCAGCAAGTGATGTTGTCTCTTGTGAAAGGCTTGGATAGAGTGAATGTGGAGAGGATGCTTCCACTAGTGGGAGAGTCTGGGAATAGCCTACAAAATAACAGACGTTCCTTTAGGAAGGAGATGAGGAGGAATTTCTTTAGCCAGAGGATGGTGAATCTGCAGCACTCATTGCCACAGAAAGCTGTGGAGACCAAGTCAATGGAGATCAAGTTAAGGCAGAGATAGATAGATTCTTGATTAGTACGGGTGTCAGAGGTTATGGAGAGAAGGCAGGGGAATGTGGTTAGAAGGGAGAGATAGATCAGCCGTGAATTAATAGCAGAGTAGACATGATGGGCCGAATGGCCTAATTCTGTTCCTATTACACATGTTGACATTGTGCTTGCTGACTTGGTTGATTTCACCCATATTAGGGATGTGGGTACAATGACTGGTCTCCGTGCAGTCACGGTTCTCATCCTTACACTCAGCAGAAGAATATACAGTGGCTGCACATGAACACCATGCAACACTCATTACCCACTCCCAGAAATAACTTATTTGAGGTTCTACAGGGTGCAATGGACCACCAACAGGGCTGTATCAGGGTCAAGGAAAGAGCGTTCACGTCACGGTCGTTTCCACCAATCTTTCCACCACCACGCACAAGAAGCGACAAGACAGACACCATTGTGTGCAGAGGCCGAGAAGTGTATCCAGCTCTGGCTGAACAACTGCTAATCTTGCGTGTGGACTCGATAAGAAGAAGGGCTGTATCAGCGCATAGACTGGTTCGGGTTTAGTCCTTTAGGCAGTGATGGCTCCTGGTATATTAAGGCAAAGTGAAATGAGGAAGGCATTTCAGCGACCTGTTTTAGAGAGACATAAGAAATGCCAACCCGCTTACTGGCAGAGCCGCACTGAAACACTGGTATTTACACAGTACTTACGTTGCAGCTCTCATCATTATCAGGTCTATGGGGCAGAATGAATGATGTAGCAGTGAGTGGCCCATCACACTTGTCCACAGGCTGGGTGCTATCCAGGCAGCTGGTAATAATGCTGTAGTAATGGGTTGGTACTGGGATCGATGTATCAACAAGTCTAAAAGAGAAAGCAGAACTAAAATGGCACCAAAACAGAAATACATCATTGTTTTTTCCCATACCAGTGTGCATTCTTTAAGCGGAGCTACAAATGCATCATCTTTTGGCATTTCAGATTGAATTTTGCAAAATTTCCCCTTGTATTCCTACAATTTAACCGTTATTCTATAATGCAGTTATATTTGTTATGTAATCCTTGAAACCAAGGGTGATGAACCTGAACTTTCTCTGGCTAGTATCCAGATAACATCTGACCAGGTCTTAGTTGCCTGAAAGATGCAGCGTTACTTTTGAATTTCAGCTCTGTGCAGATAAAGGACACAACAATGGCCTGTTTGGATTGGTTTCTGGACTTGCGCACCAGCTTTTAGATTAGTTTAGAGATACACCCACTATTTGTACATTTTGTACATTTACCAAGCCAATTAACCTACAAACCTGCACGTCTTTGGAGTGTGGGAGGAAACCGAAGACCTCGGGGAAAACCCACACAGGTCACAGGGAGAACGTACAAACTCCGTACAGAAAGTACCCATAGTCGGGCTTGAACCCGGGTCTCCGGCGCTCCATTCGCTGTAAGGCAGCAACTCTACCGCTGTGCCACCTTGACCGCCCACAATTTAGGGGTTTGCTTACATCAATCCTTTTGGGGTTTTTTTTAAAACCCGGTCACAGTTTTTTATAAGGCAAGAAAACATATGTATTTGCCTTTCTCATACTCACTATGGGTACTGCTGAATTTATCCCACCCTAAACATCTGCTATTTTTTCTTTGCAATGTTGCTTGCGGCCTTGCTGAATCAGTGTGTTCAGTCAGGCCACTGCTCTCTACCAAGGGTGAAGAGGATAATTCTGCTCTCTCAGGGTACAGAGTGCATCAGCAAGCACTCTCTACAATTACTATGTTTGGCAGATGATTCTTGTCATTGGCTCCTCGGTCCATCAAAATGTTTCAGAATTTAATAAATCACGATGAAATTGCTCCATTATGCTTTATCAATTGTGATGTAATCTTTCAAACCAAGGCTGATGAACCTGTACTTTCTCTGGCTGGTGCCCAGGTTGAAAAGTGATGGGTATGGCCAAATGCACTAAAATTAGTGTGGTGATATTGGCTCCAGGAGCCCTCACTAGTTAGAGTTTAAGGGCCTGTCCTACATAGGCAATTTTTTAGGCGACTGTCATGGTCGTAGCAGGTCGCCGAAAAATCGGCCGCTGGACCTCCCAACGACAAAGTCTACAACAACCTTCCACCTGGTCGACGTCAAGCTACGGCAAACTACCGACAACCGGTGACCCATTAGGACGTCCACCAACGACCACACCTACGAGAACCTACGTCCACCCATGACAAGATGCGACCCTGTCGGCGACAACTGAAGACAACTTAAGGCAATTCAGTCATAGGTACCTGTCGCAGGTTGACGTAGGTAGTCAACAATGGAATTCACCGAAGTCAGCACCCGGCGAAAAACCTACGTCACCTGGCAACAGCACCTACGACAGTATCTACGTCAGGAGAAGTCAAGTTACGTTCATTGGCGTCAAGCCCATTGTCGGCAAAAAAATTTCAACATGGAAATTCAGCGACGACCAGAAAGATGCTACGACTCTTTGGGCGACTACTCACGACTTACAGGCGACACCCCGGCAACCATGTGGCGACAGCCGAGCCTAGAAAATAGCCTAGGTGGGGCCTTCACAGCAGCCCAACTCCAGACCAGTGTTTTATCATGTTCTTCAGTGTTTGCAAAGTTTGAATGCAATGCCCCTTTGAATACTTGGTGGAAATGGATTCTCCCATCAAGGATACAATGAGTTCAACATTATGTACGCAGGGCTGCTAATATGCTCACTAAAATGTACTGACAAATACTAGGGTTGAGTTATTGGCTTTACTGACAATTTGTCTGTAAATATTTGACAGTGCACCCCAGCGTTCATAAGCATCAGGTTCCTCAGATAACTGCAAGCGAGTAGCTAGTCCATATTTGCTTTCATTCATCTGGCTGAATGGAATTTTCCAAAAGAACAGAAGAACTCAAAATTACAAAGAAGGTTGTGAAAATGCAATTCCTACACAATAGTGAACAATAGCCTTTCCTCTTTTTTTCCCTGAATGCTGGAACATTTAAATTGTAGTTTAAAAATGTAAATATTTCAAGCGGGTTGTGACATGCCATTAAATATTATGGATGTTTGTGCAGCGAAGTGCCCATCAATTAATGGTAAACATAGACATAGAAACATAGAAAATAGGTGCAGGAGTAGGCCATTCGGCCCTTCGAGCCTGCATCGCCATTCAATGTGATCATGGCTGATCATCCAACTCAGTATCCCGTACCTGCCTTCTCTCCATACCCCCTGATCCCTTTAGCCACAAGTGCCACATCTAATGCCCTCTTAAATATAGCCAATGAACTGGCCTCAACTACCTTCTGTGGCAGAGAATTCCAGAGACTCACCACTCTCTGTGTAAAGAATGTTTTCCTCATTTCGGTCCTAAAGGAATTCCCCCTTATCCTTAGACTGTGACCCCTTGTTCTGGACTCCCCCAACATCGGGAACAATCTTCCAGCATCTAGCTTGTCCAACCCCTTAAGAATTTTGTAGGTTTCTATAAGATCCCCCCTCAATCTTCTAAATTCCATTGAGTACAAACCGAGTCTATCCAATCTTTCCTCATATGAAAGTCCTGACATCCCAGGAATCAGTCTGGTGAATCTTCTCTGTACCCCCTCTATGGCAAGGATGTCTTTCCTCAGATTTGGAGACCAAAACTGTACGCAGTACTCCAGGTGTGGCCTCACCAAAACCCTGTACAACTGCAGTAGAACCTCCCTGCTCCTATACTCAAATCCTTTCGCTATGAATGCTAACATACCATTTGCTTTCTTCACTGCCTGCTGCACCTGCATGCCTACTTTCAATGACTGGTGTACCATGACACCCAGGTCTCGTTGCATCTCCCCCTTACCTAATCTGCCACCATTCAGATAATAATCTACCCTCATGTTTTTGCCACCAAAGTGGATAACCTCACATTTATCCACATTATACTGCATCTGCCATGCATCTGCCCATTCACTCAGCCTATCCAAATCACCCTGCAGCCTCCAAGCATCCTCCTCACACCTAACTATACCCCCCAGCTTGGTATCATCTGCAAATTTGGAGATGTTGCATTGAATTCCCTCGTCCAAATCATTAATATATATTGTAAATAGCTGGGGTCCCAGCACTGAGCCTTGCGGCACCCCACTAGTCACTGCCTGCCATTCTGAAAAGGACCCGTTTACTCCTACCCTTTGCCTCCTGTCTGCTAGCCAGTTCTCTATCCACATCAATACTGAACCCCCAATACCATGTGCTTTAAGTTTGTATGCTAATCTCTTATGCGGGACCTTGTCGAAAGCCTTCTGAAAGTCTAGATATAACACATCCACTGGTTCTCCCTTATCCACTCTACTAGTTACATCCTCGAAAAATTCTATCAGATTTGTCAGACATGATTTACCTTTCGTAAATCCATGCTGACTTTGTCCAATGATTTCACCACTTTCCAAATGCGCTGCTATCCCATCTTTAATAACTGACTCTAGCAGTTTCCCCACTACCGATGTTAGACTAACTGGTCTGTAATTCCCCGCTTTCTCTCTCCCTCCTTTTTTAAAAAGTGGGGTTACATTAGCTACCCTCCAATCCTCAGGAACTACTCCAGAATCTAAGGAATTTTGAAAAATTATCACTAATGCATCCACTATTTCTGTGGCTACCTCCTTGAGTACTCTGGGATGCAGACTATCTGGCCCTGGGGATTTATCGGCCTTCAATCCGTTCAATTTACCCAACACCACCTCCCGGCTAACCTGGATTTCACTCAGTTCCTCCATCTTATTTGACCCCCGTTCCACTGCTATTTCCGGAAGATTGTTTATGTCTTCCTTAGTGAAGACAGAACCAAAGTAGTTATTCAATTGGTCTGCCATGTCCTTGTTCCCCATGATCAATTCACCTGTTTCTGACTGCAAGGGACCAACATTTGTTTTAACTAGTCTCTTTCTCTTTACATATCTATAAAAACTTTTGCAGTCAGTTTTTATGTTCCCTGCCAGTTTCCTTTCATAATCTATTTTCCCTTTCCTAATTAAGCCCTTTGTCCTCCTCTGCTGGATTCTGAATTTCTCCCAGTCCTCCGGTAGGCTGCTTTTTCTGGCAAATTTGTATGCCTCATCTTTTGTTTTTATACTATCCCTGATTTCCCTTGTTATCCATGGATGCACCACCTTCCCCGATTTATTCTTTTGCCAAACTGGTATGAACAACTTTTGTACTTCATCCATGCAGTCTTTAAATACCTTCCATTGCACATCCACTGTCAACCCTTTAAGAATCACCTGCCAGTCTATCTTGGCCAATTCACATCTCATACCTTCAAAGTTACCTTTGTTCAAGTTCAGAACCCTTGTTTCTGACTTAATTTTGTCACTCTCCATCCTAATGAAGAACTCAACCATATTATGGTCACTCTTGCCCAAGGGGCCACGCACAACAAGACTGCTAACTAACCCTTCCTCATTACTCAATACCCAGTCTAGAATAGCCTGCTCTCTCGTTGGTTCCTCCACATGTTGGTTGAGAAAACTATCCCGCATACATTCCAGGAAATCCTCTTCCTCAGCACCCCTGCCAATTTGATTCACCCAATCTACATGCAGATTGAAGTCACCCATTATAACCGTGTTACCCTTGTTGCACGCATTTCTAATTTCCTGTTTGATGCCATCCCCAACTCCAATACTACTGTTAGGTGGCCTGTACACAGTTCCCACTAGCGTTTTCTGCCCCTTAGAGTTTCGCAGCTCTACCCATATCGATTCCACATCCTCCACGCTAATGTCCTTCCTTTCTATTGCATTAATCTCCTCCCTCACCAGCAACGCTACCCCACCTCCTTTTCCTTTTCGTCTATCCCTCCTGAATATTGAATATCCCTGGATGTTCAGCTCCCAGCCTTGGTCATCCTGGAGCCAAGTCTCCGTGATTCCAACTATAGCATAGTCATTAATCGCTATCTGCACCTTCAACTCATCCACCTTATTACCTTATTACGAATGCCACCTTATTAACATGCAGATATAAATTATATAATTGAATCTTAGGTTTTCAGCAGATCCAGGAATATAACTGCTAAGGCTTGCAACAACATATAAATATTGATTTCAGATCACTTGCTGCTTGGCTTGCCAACTTTCTCACTCCCAAATAAGGGACAAAAGATCAAAATAAGGGACAAATTCCTGATGGCAATTTGTTGACCGACTCGGCCGTGGCTGGGTGAATGATGAGTTGGCCCGGGTGCTGGACTGTACACAAAGCCCAGCCAGCGGGCCAGCTGAGGAGCTTTCGCCCGGGCCGCGCGACGTCATGCCCAAAGTCCGGCGCCCCATCCAACTCATGAACCGATGATCGGCCATGAGAAGGAGGGGTGGTGGTTACGGTGGTAAGCGAAGGTCCGAAGGTCGAACAGTTGGACGGGCTGCCGACCGACGGGGCCACGGACGAGGCGCTGCTGCTGCTGCACTCCATGGGCTGCACTACGTCGGGACGGGTGAGGCGGGGCCGGATGCGGCGCTCCGACCCGACAGTCCCCTCGAACCGAGTAGTAGCAGTCAAATACGGGACAAGGGCGGTCCTGTATGGGACAAACCAATTTAGACCAATATACGGGATGTCCCGGCTAATACGGGACAGTTGGCAACCCTACTTGCTACAATCCCCAAAAGCGTGAATAATGTTACATTAATAAAGCTCTTTGATTATTAAGTTACTTAATATACACAAGATTGTTTTTAAAACACTTGGAGATCCTCTCCAGGTTTTCTTTTTTTTTAAGTCTTGACATAATTAGCCTTTATATTTTGTTTTGTTTCCTCGGCCCAGAATTGATTTTTTGAGATGGAAAACTTCAAATGTTGTTTTTCCACTCAGTCATGACCTATAATTTCAAACATTAACCCAGGCACATTTGTAGGTACAACATGTTCCGTTTCCTCAGTGGAAGGGTGGTGTCAAAATATAGGCTTAAAATGGGTGAATGATATTGTCCGCAGTACAGCAGGCTGACCACAAACAACAACCACGCAGTAAAATTGAGAACAGGGCAAGGTCTTGCAGGTGTCGGTCCATGGCAGAGAGCGTAGCACCAAAGGTCCCACCCAAAACGTCACTCATCCACGTTCTCCAGAAATGCTGCCTTTCCACTTGAGTTAAGGGCCTGTCCCACCAGCATGCAACTCCATGCGATGAGCGCGACCTAACGTGGTCGCTTGAGCCGTTCGGCGTCGCGGGGCCGGTCCCACTTCGATCGCCGGAGCCGTGCGGAATTGTGCGGAATTCGTCCCGACATCGCGCGGGGCTCCGAAAAACTGACTATGTTCAAAAATTCCGCGCGGCAACGGCTTGTCAGCTCGCAGTCGCCTCGACGCATTACACACCGTCTCGACGTCGTGCCTCCGTGACCCTCTCTGTGTGTGGTTCCGTGACCCTCTATGTGTGTGGCTCCGTGGCCCTCTGTGTGTGTGCCTCTGTGCCCCTCTCTGTGTGCCCCTCTCTGTCCTGGCGAACTTACCTTTAAGACTTCGCTCCAAGTTCGCCTCACTTTGCGCCGCGTTGCGTCACTCACCCGACCTCCACGCGGCCCTCGCTGCCGGTTTGGTCGCGCTTGCCGCATGCAGGCGCATGCTGGTGGGAACGACCTCCGCGCGGCCCCCACTTCTAGTTTGATCGCGCTCATCGCATGGAGTCAGATGCTGGTAGGACAGGCCCTTTACTCCGGCACTTTGTGTCTTTTAAACACGCAGTAAAGATGTGTTTATCAAACTTAAAATGCAAAATAGTAATTCTACTTTAACTTTTCCCTCTTAATTTGACTATTAAAAAGTACAGCACAAGTACAGGCCCTTCGGTCCACAATGTCTGTGCCGAACATGCTGCCAAGTTAAACTAACCTTAAAGCCATGCCTTCTATTCTTTGACATTCCCACCATGACAAAAGGTTCTGACTGTCTACCTTGCTTATGCCTCTCATCATTGTACAGACTTCTATCAGGCCTCCCCTCAATCTCTGACTTTCCAGAGAAAACAAGGCAAGTTGGTCGAACCTCTCCTGTAAGCTAATATTCCCTAATCCAGGCAGCATTTGGGGTAACCCTCATCCTCACTGTCCCCACACTCTTCCTGTAATAAGGTGACCAGAACTCTACACAATACACCAAATGCAGCCACACAAAAGTCCGATGAAGCTGCAGCATGGCTTTTAAGCCCCTGTCCCACTTAGGAGAGCTAAACAGCAACCTCTGGTGACCTTGCCCGCCACCCAAGGTTTCCATGGGGTCACCTGAGGTTTTGGTCACTCTCCCTAATGGTTGAAAGTGGTTTCCGCGTGGTCGAGGCTTCATATAGGTTGCTGCTATTTTTTCATCATGATTAAAACCGCCTCGACTAAAAATAGGTTGCCGTTTTAAAAATCGATCCTTCATAGTCGAGGAAGGTTTTCAACTTTTGCGTGGGAGGTGGTAGGAGGTTGCAGGTCACCTCGACCGTGATTTTTTTTTTCGGTGGCGGGCAAGGTCACCAGAGGTTGCTGTTTAGTTCTCCAAAGTGGGACAGGCCCTTACAGTCAATGCCCAACCGATAAAGGCAAGCATTCTATATGCTTTCATTGCACTCTACTTGTGTAGCCATTTTTAGTGAGTTGCAGCCTTGGATAGAGATACCTCTATACATCAATACTGTTAAAAGGGTCTCGCCATTTACTTTATACTTGCCCCCTCCCAAAGGGCAACACCTCACACTTGCTCAGATTCAATTTCATCTGCTTTTTCTCCAGCTGATTCATGTACTTTGACAATCTTTCACACTATCTGCAACTCCGCCAATGTTGGTGTCATCTGCAATCTTACTAACCAACCCACGCGGATTCACGTCCAAGTCATTTATATATATATATCAAAAACAACAGAGGTCCCAGCACAAATCCCTGTGGAATTCCACTGATCACAGACCTTCACTGCTCACACACCTCGAGCCAGAATGACACCCTTGCATCAAACCTTCCGTTTTATACGTGTAATTCCAATCAACCATGTCGCCGTGACGCCGATGCATCTTAATCTTCTCAATCAGCCTACCAGGAGGGATTTTGTCTATTGTCTATTGTCAAATGCTTTTCTAAATTCCATGTAGATACCATCCACTGCTCCACCCTCATCGATCATCTTCGTTACCTCCGCAAAAACCTCAGTCAAGGTCGCAAGGCATGACCTGCTGCAAACAAAGCCATGCTGATGCACCATAATTAGCCCATGCTCTTCCAAATGCAAGTAAATCCCTTATCTTGTAGAATCATCTCCAATAGCTTCCCTACCGCTGATGTAAGGCTCACAGGCCTTTAATTACCTGGATTATCTCTTCTTAAACAAAGGATCAACATTGACTACTCTGCATACCCACGGACCTCACCTGTGGCTGTGGTTAGATGTAAAGATTCATCAAGTTACTTGCAGTCTCCTCTCTTGCCTCTCTCAATAACTTGGGATAGACCGATCAAGTCCTGGGGATTTCTCCACCTTAATCCTCTTCAAGTAGGTATGTTACAAAACTTACCTTGAGCAGCGCTGCACTTCTGCCGCTCCCCGTGTGCGTGACTTTGGCGCCTTTCAGAGGGGGGCGGGCTTAAAGAGCTGTTTTTCTACAGACTGGGAAAATCGATCCATGTCGGGTGATTTCGTTGCGGAAGAAAAATCGCTCCGACATTTCATTCATGAAGGTATTTTTAAATTACGCCAGATTATTTATTAACTAGAGTAATTTAAAAATCATCTTCAAAAGCCGTGAGCGCCGACAATGGGAAGGATTTTGCGTAGGGGAGAAAAAAAGGTACACAGTTTATTTTTATATTAAAAGTTGTTTTTTAGGGAGGCTTTAATCACATTTTCATGTTGCGAAATGGGGTCCAAAAAAATGTATGAACCAACAGTATTTTTCCTCCCGACTTCACCGCAAACCGCAACGTTCCAATCCACCGCATTCCACTAAAACCCACTCGCTAGTTGATTTAAATGGCCATTAATTTACAGGCATTAAACACTAAATTCCTTCCATTTGGCCTAGAAATTCATGAAAATGACATTTTTAAATTATGTTATATTGTGGATTATTGTGTGAATGTTATTTGGACACTTAGGCAATTTAAAAAACGTTTATCTTTTCTTAAGAAATGGATAGATGTTTAGATCTACTCATTGAATTTTGTAATTAGCTACAATTAGATAACTAACTAATTATATGCTTTAATTTCAGGTCATCCAAGTAAGATTGTTTCATATTTGTTGCAGAATGCTTCAATCTATAATAACTGAAAATGTCATTGAGTTCTCTTAATTTTTAAGAAAGTTATGGGCTTTTAACGGTTGTAGATCACAGCTTTTGAGTTAAGTCAATTGAAAGGCAATAGGGAACAAGATGCTAATTTCCGAGTATGAAAATGGTCATAACTTTCTTAATACTGAAGATATGAAAGTGAATTAGGTGTCAAATTAAACTTTTTTTTATGCTTTATCTGATGGGATAAATTGCAGACTTGATTTTTTAAATCTCAACATTTTGTAACATTGCTACTTCAAGAGCCTCAAAACACTCCTTTCTAATCTTAAACTGCCTTAGCATGTTAGTATTCTCCACACTGATCTCACTGTCCTCCATGTCCTTCCCCTTGGTAGACACAGATATATACTGCAAATGAATGGATGCAAATAAGGGATCTTGAAGCTAAAATATTTAGCTTCACTAACGTAGAATTAACTCAGAATTAAAGGCCGCTCTATTGGAAAGGAGGTGAGGAGTAGCTTCTTTAGTAGGAGGGTAGTTAATCTGTGGAACTCATTGCCACAGAGGCTGTGGAGGCCAAGTCAGTGGATATTTTTAAGGCAGAGATAGACACATTCTTGATTAGAACGGGTGTCAAGGGTTATGGGGAGAAGGCAGGAAAATGGGATTAGGAGGCAGAGATCAGCCATGATTGAATGTCGGAGTAGACTCAATGGGCCGAATGGCCTAATTCTACCCCTATAACTTGTGAACTTGTAACTAAAGCATCTTAATGGGTAAAACTAGACTCACTGCCTGTCTGAAGAAGGGTCTTGACCCGAAATGTCACCCATTCCTTCTTACTGCCTGTCCCGCTGAGTTATTCCAGCATTTTTGTGTCCATCTAATGCGATTATCAAAGATCCTACAGCAAGCAAGATAGATCACTCGACAAAAAAGACGTAGTACGGTCATGGGCAGATTCATGGGTAATTTACAACCCCATTTCCGCAACCGGCTTCCGTCTCCGCACCAAAGATCCCATAGCGGAGCAAAGATAACTAGTGCGGAGACGGAAGCCGGTTACGGAAACATCCTCGTAAAAATAAAAGTTCTTTGGTAAAAATCTTCTCCTCATTTTCAGAATTATAATTTATTAACACAAACTGTTCCCCCGCAACGTTGATTACACTGCGAGTCGGGTCTGGTGGGGTCGAGTTACTGAAATGGATTAAAAAAAGGCTCACATTCCGCTCCGTTGCGTACTATACATTGCTCCGCCACTAAATGAAAAGTTACATGAAGGGCGGAACAATGTAGGAATATTTACATTCATATGGCACTGTTGTAATTTATTTTGGGGTTCCAAAACAGTTTATAGCCAATTGGTTCTTTCTGAAGTATCACCGCCATACAAAACAGGAAAGACAACAGCTCATCTGCAAACACCCGTTTCACACAAATACAACTATGATCGGCTTTTGTAACTGGGGAATAGTTGCTAGGTAGACACCACACTCTTTTCCTCCTAGAAATAACACCACAGGTTCAATACCTGGCCAATCTCAAGAAATAAACCATCAAAATGTAAAGAAAATTGCCTTATATTTGACCAGATGAAAGAAAAATCTAGGCTTACCGTTTAACTTTATCAAGCGTGTCATAAAGGCCGTCATAGTCATAATCAAACACAGGTCCACTTAGCACATTGATTCCATTCCGCTCTGTAGCCAGTCGTTTGACCATTACCTTGTGAAAATGGTTCCACACTTCTACTCAGCGACAACCAGAACAGGAAGAAAAAAGAAAAACAGCTAATGAAGGCAACACAATGGTTAACAAACACAAGATTACAATGTAACTGCTATTACTTGGAACTACACGCGACCCGCCTTCCACAGATGCCTCACCAACCCATGAAACAACCATTCTTGGACGGTTTCGGGACGGCAACGCAAAAAGTTGGATTATCGTTATGCATCATCACAGTGCTGCCAAATCCATTGTAGCAATGTAACAGCAGCCAGATAAGCTGTGGGGTGATGGTTTTACATGTCGACTGGAATTTACAGGTTATCATTAATATTGATACAGCTGTAGAATACTTGGCCCTTGACTATTGTGACACATGCTCTAGATTCACATCCCTGGCAGTTCAGCTGCACTTATAAATCATAGTAATCGAGAGGAAAATGTATAACCATGCACAATCTCAAGTTGTTAACCTGGAGGGCACTGACGTGCATTTCAAAATACTTTCGTCTCTCTTCCGTAAATCAATTATTGCTTCAGGAAAATTAATGGACAACAATGGACTGTGAAAAAGAATACAAAAAGTGTTGTACGGTCACCTATGACGATATGTTGCAACCTAAACCCTCCAAATAGATGGAAGGACTTGGGTTGGTGACTGTCAAGTAAAATTCATGCCTTTGCTAAAAAAAGTGTGGAGCCATCTCCCTTTTCATTCAATTACACCGGCACTTTGGATTGTTTAGCCCAGGAGCTAGATCATTTAGAAGGATTTAAAGGGAGATAGAAACAATTCTGAAAGATGGATGCCTTGAGGACAATGGTACACAGGCGCAGAAGAAAATAGGCCTGGGGCAGATCAGCCATTCTGTTCAATGGTGAGGCAGGTTTGAGGCGGTGGGGGAGGGGGGGGGGGGGGTCGCTGCACTGACAGCAGCCTCTGCCTGCAGCCCGTTTGTTTGTCCTCTTTTTTTTAATTTTTAGTCAGTTTAAAGTCTGTTTTTTGGGGAATCTTTAACTTTTATGTGGGGGAGGGGGGCAGGGTAAGGGGGAAACTGTTTCCCAGTCGCTTCCTGGCGGGGGCGCGACTATTTCTCCGAGTCGCGTCCTCGCCCCCCACCTCGCGGCCTACCTCCTGGATCGGAGCGACCTTTCCTGCCGGGGCCGGGAACCGGACCAGAGCTGCAACAGCGGCGGCGGCGCTGGAGTCACCACGGAGCGGGCAATGCCTACCTGGGTCGCCGTTGGAGCTCCGGAGCATTGGGCCGCTGCTCCAACACTGTGGAGCTCTGGTTTGGGGAGCTCCCAATGCCGGCGGCGCTGACTGTCATTGTGGAGTCCTGGGGCCCTTTGCCGAGGGCCTCCAGCGTTGAATCTGCACCCGGCGCGCCCTGCGGACTTTGGGAGCCGCAGACTCCGGTAGGAGGGGGCCGACCCAGGATCCAGGCCGCTGAGGACGTCCCCCAGCCCCGACGTCGGACTTACATCACCCCGGGGAGCGGGCCTGAACATTGGGCCGCCCGGAACGGCGACAGCGGAGGGCTGGGGGAGGCCCTGACCATGGGTGAACATTGGGAATCATCGAGAAGAGACTGACTTTGATGCCTTCCCTCACGGTGGGAAATTTTGATCCTGCTGTGAGCGGATGTTTATGTTGAATTTCTGTCTACTCTGTGTTGTGTTCTTTATTTTTGGCTGTATGGTGACTTCATTTCACTGTGCCAATTGGCACACGTGACAAATAAAATCTATCTGTATCTGTATCTGAGGGACTAAGTGGACTCTTTCTTCCCTCTCCTTATTTCGTGTTCCTGTGAATCCTTCTACATCAATATACTCAGGAATCACAACTGCCCAAAATAGCTTAAAATCTCAATAAAATGAAGACACCAAATTCCACTATTTGCCCACTTTTCCTTTCTGATTTTCCAAGTACTCACTTTTAAAAGCAGGATACATTGGAACTATGTTTGAAGTTAGTAGAGCATCATATTTAGCATCAAGGGAGGATCCAAGGGCTGTAAAATAAGGCAAACACAAATTGAGCAGATGGGAAATACAATGAAATGTATATTTTCAAAATAAAACAAATTCAGCACGCCTGATTTAGTATTTAAAATGTCAATGATAAATACCACACAAATGCTACACAATAACTGGAGATCAAGTTGCCATCCTTTCTGATATAGTTATAATTACTGTTGTCAGAGGCCAGGCATCCTGCAGCAAACAATTCACTACTTGACTCCTCAAACCCACTCTCACTCTCTGCAAGAGCACACGTCAGGAGAGGGTAAACTTACTAAAGAGATAAGACAAACATACTTCATCTGAATTTCAATTCTGGTCTAACAATCATCTAATCGCTAACTGGAAAGACTTGAAAGCCTGGGTTGGATTACCTGCATAAGAAATTATTTTTTCCTTGCAGCATTGTCAGAAGCCTTGGTTATGTGGAACAACTGCAGAACCTTAGAATCTTTGGCTCTGAAAAGGGATGACTAAGAGAGGGTTTTTAAGCATGTAAGCTAGTGAGCTTTTAGGAAAAGTCAATCCAGCATCAGTGAAACGACGATGACACGGCATATGTTCAGATGGCATTTTGAAACCACCTTGGTTTTTCTACACACAAGAGATCAAGTGAAGGCAAAGGAAAACACACATTGGAACATTTTGACGAACAGTTGGAGGTTGTAATGGGGCACGGGAAAGCCTTGCTTTTTTTTCACGTCAGAATGTACAATGTTGGATCAAATGATTTCTCCTGTTGGTGACCTTTCATCAGAGCTTTTAACTGTTCTCATGAAAGCCCATTACCCTGCAATGCTGACTCTGCTTCTCCCTCATCAGATGTTGTCAGATCTGCTGGGTAGTTGCAGCATTTTCTGTTATTTCATGTTTCCAAAATGTGTTTGGAATATCGGTTTTTAACTTTACAAATTAAATACTGCATGGAACATTATTTACATAAATTAGCAGTGGCCCAACTGAATGATGCATCAAATTAAAATTGTCAAGGGTTTTGTTTCAAAATATTCGGATAACATTTTCATATCTTCTATCTCACAAACAACCCTCCATCTGTAAAGAGAATGCGTTCTTTAATATTTAAGAAAGAACTGCAGATGCTGGAACAATCATAGACAAAAATGCTGGAGAAACACAGCGGGTGAGGCAGCATCAATTGAACGAAGGAATAGGTGACGTTTCGGATCGAGACCCTTCTTCAGACTGAAGAAGGGTCTCAACCCGAAACGTCACATATTCCTTCACTCCATAGATGCTGCCTCACCCGCTGAGTTTCTCCAGCATTTTTGTCTGCTTTCTTTAATATGGTGCCTTGCATTTTGCTGACTGGAATGGACAATGCTTATGAGTTGCAAAGATCATCTTTAAAAACACAAAGGAGTTGCTTGGATTTTAACATAATTATTTAGATTTAGTTTTATTGAATTTTAATGTTGGTATTTAGAGTAAAGCATCCATTGATTTTGAACGTCGTTACTCAAGCCAGTCAAAAACTAATGTTTAAAAATGTGTTCATGTCAACTTCACAAGAAATGGTCGCAGAACAAACTAGTTATAATAAAACCACTCGCCTCAATTTTTCATTCATAACACAGGAAGGCTCTCAAGTGATTAACGCCTTTAACATTAGAAAGATAGAAACATAGAAAATTGGTACAGGAGGGGGCCATTCAGCCCTTCGAGCCAACACCGCCATTCATTGTGATCATGGCTGATCGTCCCCAATCAATAACCTGTGCCGGCCTTCTCCCCATATCCCTTGATTCCACTAGCCAGTAGAGCTCTATCTAACTCTCTCTTAAATCCATCCAGTGACTAAAGGGCCTGTCCCACCAGCATGCAACTCTATGCGATGAACGCGATCAAACTAGAAGCGGGGGTCGCGCGGAGGTCGGGTGATCCCCTGTATAGGGCCGTTCCCACCAGCATGTGCCTGCATGCGGCAAGTGCAACCAAACCGGCAGTAGGGGCCGCGCGGAGGTCGGATGAGTGGCGCAACGCGGCGCAAAGTGAGGCGAACTTGGAGCGAAGTCCAAGGTAAGTTCGCCAGGACAGAGAGGGGCACACAGAGAGGGGCACCGAGGCACACACACACACACAGGGCCACGGAGCCACACACATAGAGGGTCACGGAGGCACTTACAAATAGGTTCACGGAGGCACGATGTCGGGGCGGTGTGTAAATGTCGAGGCGACTGCGAGCCGACAAGCCGTTGCCGCGCGGAATTTTTGGACATAGTCGGTTTTTCAGAGCCCCGCGCGGTGTCGGGACGAACTCCGCACAATTCCGGCGATCGAAGTGGGACCGGCCCCGCGACGCCGGACGGCTCAAGCGACCACGTTAGGTCGCGCTAATCGCATAGAGTTGCATGCTGGAGGGGCAGGCCCTTTAGCCTCCACTGACCTTTGTGGCAGGGAATTCCACAAATTCACAACTCTCTGGGTGAAAACGTTTTTTCTCACCTCAGTCTTAAATGGCCTCCCCGTTATTCTAAGACTGTGGCCCCTAGTTCTGGACTCGCCCATCATTGGAAACATTTTTCCTGCACCTAGCTTGTCCAGTCCTTTTATAATTTTATATGTTTCTATAAGATTTTCCCCTCATCCTTCTAAACTTCAGTGAATACAAGCCTAGTCTTTTCAATCTTCCCTCATATGACAGTCCCGCCATCCCAGGGATCAATCTCGTGAACCTATGGTGCACTGCCTCAATCACAAGGATGTCCTTCCTCAAATTAGGAGACCAAAACTGGACACAATACTCCAGATGTGGTCTCACCAAATAGATAGTCCAAAATGTTTTACAGAATGGAAAGTGAATTTGAAACACTAACACTGGTTTGATAAACACTGCAGCCTTCTTCTCTGAAGAACCTTTGCTATCCCCAATTTAATTAAAAACTGTTAATATTTTAATCATTAGATAAAACTTTAATCCTGTCAAAATGATTATGGTTCTCTTCAGTTGGAAATGGATCTGAAATGTGAATGCAACCTCTCAACTTAAAATAAGTAAATTGTTTTTGATAATATTGTTCAAATCTATCAATTCAGTTTCACAAAGATTATTCAAAGTAAATTAACTTACTGGGAGGATAAAGGAACCCATATGAAATTTGTCGGTCTGCTCTATAAGCCGAACAACTCTGAGTGTGGCTTGCAGAGATGCGAATGTCGGGTCTCACGCAATTATTCAGAAAGTCCGGAAGATTAAAAAGCTCCACCTACACGTGATGTAAAAGACTCTGTTATAATAGGTCAATGAACCTTGACAGATGCAAAGTAATCTCAAGCATTATCAAACCTGGTAAAAAAATAAACATTTAAGAATAAAAAACTTATAGCATGTAAAGATGATTATCTGCATTAGTAACAGATCATTGGAATTATACGACATCAAGACTATATACACAACTTTTATTTCTCGTTTATTATGCTGCTTACAGTGTACTATGTTTACATATTCTGTTGTGCGGCTGCAAGTAAGAATTTCATTGTTCTATCTGGGACATATGACAATTAAACCCTCTTGACTGCCGAAATGAGGCACACACAGGATGTTAGATTTCCTCACAATTCTGTTTAGCAATGAATCAGTCCGACTGGAACATCGCCTGCACAGGGTGATCAGAGGAAGGTTTCCCGGTCGTGGTGCTACCCACAGCTGGCTTGGTAGATGTACAGAGTAAAACCAGCCTTCAGTTTGTGGAATAAATGCCTTCCTGTTCTTGGGGTTGGACAGGCTTGATGCAGGAAGATTGTTCCCGATGTTGGGGAGGTCCAGGACAAGGGGTCACAGCTTAAGGATAAGGGGGAAATCCTTTAGGACCGAGATGAGAAGGACTTTTTTCACACAGAGAGTGGTGGGTCTCTGGAACTCTCTGCCACAGAGGGTAGTTGAGGCCAGTTCATTGGCTATATTTAAGAGGGAGTTAGATGTGGCCCTTGTGGCTAAGGGGATCAGAGGGTATGGAGAGAAGGCATGTAAGGGATACTGAGTTGGATGATCAGCCATGATCATATTGAATGGCGGTGCAGGCTGGAAGGGCCGAATGGCCTACTCCTGCACCTAATTTCTATGTTTCTATGTTCTGTGCACTAGATTCTGTGATGTGACTCTGTTGATCACATTGAATGGCGGTGCTGGCTCGAAGGGCCGAATGGCCTACTCCTGCACCCATTGTCTATTGTCTTCACTCATCGCAGATCAGGCACCTCACACACCAGAACCGAGCCTTCTCAATCAGGCCGATATCTAATACCTGGAGGGGAGGTGACCTGTCCACCCATCTCCCCAGAACCACGTTTAAATTAGAAATCTATGATCATTTACATTTTGTGCAGGTCAGTGTCAGAAATACGCAAGGGCACAACCAAAGATATTCAGGCAATAGATTTTCAGCCTGAAATATTTAAAGCTTTTTATTATATACAGTGGCTTGCAAAAGTTTTCATACCCCTTGAACTTTTCCACATTTTGTCACGTTACAACCACAAATGTAAATGTATTTTATTGGGATTTTATGTGATAGACCAACACAAAGTGGTGCATAATTGTGAAGTGGAAGAAAAATGATACATGGTTTTCAAATTTTTTTACAAATAAAAAACTGAAAAGTGTGGCGTGCAAAAGTATCCAGCCCCCTTTACTCTGCTTCCCCTAAATAAAATCCAGTGCAACCAATTGCCTTCAGAAGTCACCTAATTAGTAAATAGAGTCCACTTGTGTGTAATCTAATCTCAGTATAAATACAGCTGTTCTGTGAAGGCCTCAGAGGTTTGTTAGAGAACATTAGTGAACAAACAGTATCATGAAGCCCAAGGAACACACCCGACAGGTCAGGGATAAAGTTGTGGAGAAGTTTAAAGCAGGGTTAGGTTATAAAAAAATATCCCAAGCTTTGAACATCTCACGGAGCACTGCTCAATCCATCTTCCGAAAATGGAAAGAGTATGGCACAACTGCAAACCTACCAAGACATGGCCGTCCACCTAAACTGACAGGCCGGGCAAGGAGAGCATTGATCAGAGAAGCAGCCAAGAGGCCCATGGTAACTCTGGAGGAGCTGCAGAGATCCACAGCTCAGATGGGAGAATCTGTCCACAGGACAACTATTAGTCGTGCACTCCACAAATCGGGCCTTTATGGAAGAGCGGCAAGAAGAAAGCCATTGTTGAAACAAAGCCATAAGAAGTCTCGTTTGCAGTTTGCCACAAGCCATGTGGGGGACACAGCAAACATGTGGAGGAAGGTGCTCTGGTCTGATGAGACCAAAATTGAAGTTTTTGGCCTAAATGCAAAACGCTATGTGTGGCGGAAAACTAACACTGCACATCACCCCGAACACACCATCTCCACTGTGAAACATGGTGGTGGCAGCATCATGCTGTGGGGATGCTTTTCTTCAGCAGTGACAGAGAAGCTGGTCAGAGTTGATGGGAAGATGGATGGAGCCAAATACAGGGCAATCTTGGAAGAAAACCTGTTAGAGTCTGCAAAAGACTTGAGACTGGAGTGGAAGTTCACTTTCCAGCAGGACAATGACCCTAAACATACAGCCAGAGCTACAATGGAATGGTTTAAATCAAAGCATATTAATGTGTTAGAATGGCCCAGTCAAAGTCCAGACCTAAATCCAATTGAGAATATCTGGCAAGACATGAAAATTGCTGTTCACAGACGCTCTCCATCCGATCTGACTGAGCTTGAGCTGTTTTGCAAAGAAGAATGGGCAAAAATGTCAGTCTATAGGTGTGCAAAGCTGGTAGAGACATACCCCAAAAGACTTGCAGCTGTAATTGCAGCGAAAGGTGGTTCTACAAAGTATTGACTCAGGGGGGCTGAATACTTTTGCACGCCACACTTTTCAGTTTTTTATTTGTAATTAAAATTGTAAACCATGTATCATTTTCCTTCCACTTCACAATTATGCACCACTTTGTGTTGGTCTATCACATAAAATCCCAATAAAATACATTTGCGTTTGTGGTTGTAACGAAACAAAATGTGGAAAAGTTCAAGGGGTATGAATACTTTTGCAAGCCACTGTCATTGCAATCTTGGCTGCCTTGCAAAAACGATTGCAAAACTCACACATTTCAATCCCGGGAAGCAAAATCTGCTCAGAATATGTTTTTACCAATAATATGCAGCACTTTGATTATCCAACCCCCAATATTTGTATCTATGAAGGCAAACAAAGTGCTTTTCTACCTTAGACCTGCAGTGTCAACACCAAGGGCAGCCAAACTACATACAATTTGCTGAATTTACCAATAACTTTCTAAACGGTTGAGCACAAACCTGTTTGGGCACGGTGTATGAAGTCCACAGTGGCATTGAAAAGGTTTCACTGTAACCACTTATATAACCTTGGTGATGCAAAATATGGTACTTGGTGCGATAAAGGACGCCAGGACGACCATAAAGTAGATGCTTGTTATCTGAAGGGGAGGGAAACCAAATGTTTTTTTGTTAGACGACATAAATTCAGAAGTAATCAATTAAACATTCTTCATTCAAGATTGAATAAACAGGTTTATACAGAATACAGCATTCTTCTGTTTCAGGTGGGGAGAGGTTGCGGGAAGAATCTTGAAGATAGAATTGGTGGCATGGGATGGTCACTTGCGCTGCGCACCCTAGATGACCTCATGCAGCAAGGCTACTGTTTGAGATGACATACCTGCAGAATCGTCCAGAGGGCCTGTAGGTGTTGAGCTGAGAAATACAATGGGGATGATCATCTTATTGTACAATAGGCCATCATGTAGCCAACTGGAACTATTGGAGCAAGTATGCCTGGTGGTTGCAGGCATTTGCAAGTCTCATAGGGTTGTCACACGAGGGGATTTTAACTTTCCCAATAGAAACATAGAAACATAGAAATTAGGTGCAGGAGTAGGCCATGCGGCCCTTCGAGCCTGCACCGCCATTCAATATGATCATGGCTGATCATCCAACTCAGTATCCTGTACCTGCCTTCTCTCCATACCCTCTGATCCCCTTAGCCACAAGGGCCACATCTAACTCCCTCTTAAATATAGCGTTTAAATATAGCAATGCAGACTGGAACTGCCATGACGTCAAGGACTTCGATGGGGTGCCATTTTCCAAACGTGTTCAGGAACGTTTGCTCAGGCAATATGTAGAGGGGCCCCCACAAGGAAGAGGGCAACGCTTCAGCTACTCTTAGGTAAGTGGGCTGGTCAATGTGGCAATGGGCGAGCCTTTCTGACCAGCCACCATGGGTCTATCAGCTTTAAAATAGTTCTATATTGGGGCAAGGCCAACTTTGATGGTATCAGGCAGGAACTTGGAAGAGTTGATCGGAGTAGGTTGTTTGGGGGTGAAGGGACGTCCGTAAAGTTAGGGCATTAGAAGTGTGATTGCAAAAGTGCGTGGTATACATGTTTCTTTTAGAATAAAGGGCAAGGCAGGTGGGAGGAAGGGACTCTGGATGACAAAAGAAATTGAGGCTCTGGTCAGGTACATCAGATATAGGCAGCTGATGTCAAGTGTATCCCTGGAGCAATATAGAGGATTGAGGAACAGATATGAGGAAATGAGGGCAGGTGAGATTAAGGAGAGTCCAAAGAGATTTTAAGTATATACTTTGTTATTTTTCCCTTTTGCACACTATCTAAAGGGCCTGTCCCACTGTACGAGGTCTCCCGAGTTTAAAAAAAATCAAACTCGTGGTAAGTACGTAGAATGTACGTAGTGGCTACGTCGGAGCTCATGGATGTCTTGTAGCGGCTCGTAATACTCACGGCAGGTACTCGGGAAACGCGGTAACTCGTGAAGTTTTTTCAGCTCTGTGAAAAATGTCCACGAGAGCCCCGAGTACCTACGAGCGGCTATTACCGTAATTTACTGAGATCGAATCAGGGGAAACTCGGGAGAACTCTTGAATTACCACGGACAGGCCCTTAAGTGAAACAGTCTCAGGACTTCTTGGTCTTTGGTTATATTTGGACGCCAATCAACAATGCTAGGGAAAATTAACAATGAAGCTCTCTCGAAGAATATGTTAACGATTTATAATATTTGCAGACGAGCAGATTTAATCAAGTTACACCCGCATGAATGTTTCAGCAGGCTAGACAACCAAATGGCTAAAATGTCTCCAACGGCATTGGTAATGTCAAAGAAAGCCAAAGAATCCTGAAACAGTTGAGCCATGGGATGAATTCTCACTGGGATGTTGAAGGCAAAGTTGTGTCCATACGATTCTGATCCTGGTGAATGGGATGAATATCAGGAGAAGAAGGGTCTCGACCCGAAAGGTCACCCATTCCTTCTATCTAGAGATGCTGCCTGTGCCTCTGAGTTACTCCAGCATTTTGTGTCTATCTTCAGTGTATCTGCAGTTCCTTCCTACACAGATCTTAAGAACATCTGGAATCATTTCTATTGACTTAAATCTTCATTTGTGACAGCTAAATAACATTAAATTTATTTTCTTATTCAAAGAGAAAGGGAATGATAAGCAAATGCGGTGAAATTATACACCTCGGAGAGATGAAGACAACTGACCCAGTTCTGTGCTGAGGAGTAAAGACATTTACACTTCCAGTGAAGGAAGAATTTGCCATCACGGTTTTGGCAACCACATGCAATAAAAACCAAGATCTCAAAACAAAAATTAAAATATGAAAGCAGAAAAGTGTAATCACTTGCACGAATAATGATGAGTTTGCTTCATAAACATGCTCTTATGATCAGTATCATTTTAAAATAGAATTGAAATGGCATGTGCCCACAGCCCTAAAGGACTTACCTTCCGTTCCCCTATGCTGCAAACGTTTGTTCAGTTCTTCTCCTCTGTTCTAAAATAATTAACATAAATGTAAAAAGTAAAATGTAAAAATGTAAACTACGTTGAAGACCAAATTTCAAATTTTCAAACCATGCCTGACAGTTGCCCACTCTACCAGCTCCTGCAGTTTCCTCCAGACTCCAAAAATCTAATATCTCTCGCTTTGTGCGTCTATTCACCGCCTCTGTGTCCACTAACCATCTAAAAGAAGCCTGGTCTACTGAGCTGAATCTCAAGGTGTCTGACGACATTGGGAATGAAGGTTTGACCAGAATCCAAACTTGTTCGATCAATGCCAGGTATAAACTGATCCAGTTTAAAGTCATCCATAGACTTCATTACTCAAAGACCAAATTCCATCGAATCCACCCAGCTATAGAGAGGGTACAGAGGAGATTTACTAGAATGTTGCCTGGGTTTCAACAGCTAAGTTACAGAGATAGGTTGAATAAGTTAGGTCTTTATTCTCTGGAGCGCAGAAGGTTAAGGGGTGACTTGATAGAGGTCTTTAAAATGATGAGAGGGATAGACAGAGTTGATGTGGACAAGCTTTTCCCTTTGAGAATAGGGAAGATTCAAACAAGAGGACATGACTTTAGAATTAAGGGACAGAGGTTTAGGGGTAACATGAGGGGGAACTTCTTTACTCAGAGAGTGGTAGCGGTGTGGAATGAGCTTCCAGTGGAAGTGGTGGCGGCAGGTTAGTTGGTATCATTTAAAAATAAATTGGATAGGCATATGGATGAGAAGGGTATGGAGGGTTATGGTATGAGTGCAGGCAGGTGGGACTAAGGGAAAAAAGTTGTTCGGCACGGACTTGAAGGGCCGAGATGGCCTGTTTCCGTGCTGAAATTGTTATATGGTTATATGTTATATGGTTATTTCTCCACTATGTGACAGATGCAAAGGTGCAGATGGTTCTTTAACACACATTTTCTGGCTCTGTCCTCATATACAAAGATACTGGTCTGAAATATTTACGTGGTTCTCTGGGGTTTATGGAAAAGATATTCCCCACTGATCCAGAACTGGCACTTTTTGGATGCTCAGAGACTGCTTTGTACTTCACGTCTGAAGAACAACAAGCACTGATGCTTGGTATGGTGGCAGCCAAGAAAGTGATCTTAACAGACTGGAAATCTCCCACACCCCCCCTGCTTCAAGAAATGGCTCAATGAAATGATAACAATCATACAGATGGAAAGGATACGCTTCTACAACTCCAAGATACCCAACAACTTTTTAAGTGTTTGGGAACCATTTGTCAACCACCTCAAAGACCAATAATTTCATAAGCTCATATTATTTGCAGTGATGTAGTCCTGTGCTTTTTACTTGTGTCCTTGCAATACCTGACTGTGTAGCACCATATGGATTGCACCAAACTGTTATGTCTGGCGGCTCTTATGTAATTTTTATTTTTTCCTTTGATGTCTTTCTTTTTAATTTTTTTTTGTTTTTGTTTGTTTCCTTCTCTTTTTTTTTGTCTTGTTTTGTTTAAATAAAATTAAAAATAATTTTTTTTTTTAAAAAAAGGTCAATTAAACCATTGGTCAGCAAATCTGTTTATAAGATAGACTTTCAATTCAGTTAAGATGAACATAAAGGTGTGGGTGGGAGATTGCAAACCTTCACGTGGTCCACCCTGTTTTGACGAATGCAATCAACCCGGCGTGCACAATCAAATAGAACGTTGTCCTAGGCTGTGCACGCCATACGCAAGAAGAACATAAAGCTGTAATTAGTGAATTTGCATAAGGAATCAAAGATTAAGGCGGCACGGTGGTGCAGCGGTAGAGTTGCTGCCTTAACAGCCCTGGAGACTCGGGCTCTAGCCTGATTACGGGTGCTGTCTTTACGGAGTTTGTACGTTCTCCCCGTGACCTCGGTGGGTTTTCTCCGGTTTCCTGCCACACTTCAAAAATGTACAGGTTTGTAGGATAATTGTAAATTGTCCCCAGAGTGTATAGGATAGTGTTGGTGTGTGGGGACCGCGGGTCGCTGTGGACTCGGTGGGCCGAAGGGCCTGTTTCCGCACTGTATCTCTCAAACTAAACCACTAAATCTACATTGATGCAGCCTCGGATAGGCACACAATGCTGGGACAGGCAGCATCTCTGGACAGAAGGAATGGGTGACGTTTCAAGTCAAGACCCTTCTTCAGACTGAGAGTCAGGGGAGAGGGAGAGGGGGAGACACTCTCTCAAGGGCTTTCTCCCTCTCTCTCCATCCCCTCCCCCTTCCCAGTTCTCCCATTAGTCTTACTGTCTCTGACTACACTTTATCTCTGAACTTCCCACTCCCCAGACATCAGCCTGAAGAAGGGTCTCGACGCGAAACATCACCCATTCCGTCTTTCCAGAGATGCTGCCTGTGCCGCTGAGTTACTCCAGCATCTTGTGTCGATCTTCGATTGAAACCAGCATCTGCAGTTCTTTCCAACACATTGCCTCATGGTGAGCAAGTCCAGGGGTGTAGCCATGATGATACCAACATAAACTCTAGAAACATGAGAATGAAGACGACAACATATCTGGTGGGGGTGTGTAGGAGCCTGGTGAAATGCGGTGGAGTTGTGGATGGTACAAGACTGCAATGGAGATCAAAGGCTGTATTTCCCAAGCACACGGTCAAAGTTTGGTGGGTGGGTCTGTGGATAGCTGAGGACAGGGCTTCTGATATAATTATAACCATCAGGGAGCTGAAGCAGCTTGGAGCTCTGGTTTCGGAGGCAAGCACTCCATCACCTTGTGTGCCACAAGGAAAATATTAAAACCACATTTTTTGGCCAACCTTCCTGAATTTAGTCTGGTCATAGTTCCTTTATTGATTGTCACAGCTTCAATTCAAAAGTAAAAATCATGCCAGATTCAGGCTATCATCAAGGGGCATAACTTTTCAGTCGTTACAAGGTTGATGCCAACACTCAGTACCAATTACAATGACCAGAGCAGCTGCAAGGCACTAACAATGCAGTGAATAGTCTATTCGTCTACTTCGCCCTTACAGGCACGGGGATGTCAAGGTGGCGCAGAGTTAGAGCTGCTGCCTTACAGCGCCAGAGACCCGGGTTCAATCCCGACCACGAGGTACTGCCTGTACGGAGTTTGTACGTTCTCTCCTGGGAGCTCCGGTTTCTTCACACATTCCAAAGACTTGCAAGTTTATATGTTAATTGGCTTGGTAACATTGTAAATTGTCCCCAGTGTGTGTGGGTTAGTGTTAGTGTGCGGGGATCGCTGGTTGGCGCGGACTCGATGGGCCAAAAGGCCTGTTTCCGCACTGTATCTCTAAACCAACAAACTAAAGAGGTTTCCTTTCTGAATAATGTAAAATAAAGTAAGTTATGAATAAATAAAGTTAAGAATAAATAAACTAATGTAGATTTTGCCTGTTAGTCCGATCAAACACATAGCTTCTTAAGGACATTTTTACATCCAGATAGCTGACCAAACAACATATTATTTCAGCAACTGAAAGGAAAATGTAATTATTCTCTGACCCTCTCATCACATGTGCAACCCAAGTCATCTTGAACTGCTGTAGCAGCGACCACAGGAGCTGGTTTCACCACTTCATCTGGTATGGACGGCCTGAATGGAGGATTCCGCAAAAGATGGTTCATACTGCCATGGGTTCCATTGTTCGGAGCTGGTTTCAGTCCAAGAAGATCTGTGGGTGAAAAACATTGACTGCTGTAATGTTTTAACAAAGGGACTGCACAACATCAGTAATAAGGTTGCTCACCATTGCACACAATTCACCCAGACATCCCGAGAGAGGCAAGCGCTCCTGCCAAGTTGAAATCATCTTTCTGATCCCAAAATCAAGTCTTCATACTTAAGGGCCTGTCCCACCAGCATGCAACTCCATGCGATGAGCACGACCTAACGTCCGGCGTCGCTTGAGCCGTCCGGCGTCACAGGGCCGGTCCCACTTCGATCGCCGGAGCCGTGCGGAATTGTGCAGAGTTCGTCCCGACATCGCGCGGGGCTCCGAAAAACTGAATGTTCAAAAATTCCGCGCGGCAACGGCTTATCGGCTCGCAGTCACCTCGACGCATTACACACCGCCTCGACGTCGTGCCTCCGTGAACCTATCTGTAGGTGCCTCCATGACCCTCTATGTGTGTGGCTCCGTGGCCCTCTGTGTGTGCGCCTCTGTGCCCCTCTCTGTGTGCCCCTCTCTGTCCTGGCGAACTTACCTTAAGACTTCGCTCCAAGTTCGCCTCACTTTGCGTCGCGTTGCGCCACTCACCCGACCTCCGCGCGGCCCTTGCTGCCGGTTTGGTCGCGCTTGCCGCATGCATGCGCATGCTGGTGGGAACGGCCCTGTACAGGGGATCACCCGACCTCCGCGCGGCCCCCGCTTCTAGTTTGATCGCGCTCATCACATGGAGTCGGATGCTGGTAGGACAGGCCCTTTATGCATTATATAATTCGGCAAGATGTTAAACCTCTGCTCTGAGATCACATTCTACTTCCAAAATACATCAAATCAAATCTCAGCTTAAATTGAATCATGCAAACAATAATATCGTCAGTAAATAATGACCAGAGAGAGAAAAAATGAAGTTAGGTAGGGTGACCTCAAAACTAAATGCAATTGTTATTGAAACAATAAAGTTGGATTTAATGGTAGAAAATATGGTGAATATGGGGTTATATATTATTAAAATACATAAGGCAGGAGAATGGGATTGAGAGGGAAAGATAGAACAACCATGATGGAATGGCGGAGTAGACTTGATGGGTCAAATGGTCTGATTCTGCTCCTAGAACTTATGAACATGGTGCCATGGTGATGCAGCAGTAGAGTTGCTGCCTTACAGCTCTTGCAACGCCGGGGACCCGGGTTCAATCCCGACTACGGGTGCTGTCTATACGGAGTTTATATGTGCTCCCCGTGATCACATGGGTTTTCTCCGACATCTTCGGTTTCCTCCCGCACTCCAAAGATGTGCAGGTTTGTAAGTTAATTGGTTTGGTATAAGTGTAAATTTTCCCTAGCGTGTGTAGGACAATGTTAATGTGTGGGGATTACTGGTCAGTGTGGACTCAATGGACCAAAAGGCCTGTTTCCGCGCTGCAACCCCAAACTAACCTCAACCAAAAGGGGCCATAACGGAGCAGTAAATATTCTGAAATGCAAGATATTCATAAAAGGCAAGGATAAAAAATATCAGAGGCTGGGTAGCAGTGCCAATGAAGTAACGCACTGTAGAGCTGAAGACGGGAGATTTGCTTGAGAAATTAAGCTTCAACTGATAAGCAAGAAGGGAGCTATCGGCTTACTTGAGGTATTCTGCTGGCTACAAAAGAGGGAGATAGAAGAGCAAATCTGCAAGGGAATGAGTGAAATGTGCGGATTGGCAATATTGATTACCCCAATATTGATTGGAAAAAATGTTAGTTAAAGGGCAAACAAGAGGGAAGAATTTCTTAAATATGAACATGAGGACTTAGCTTCATTTTAGCCTTAGCTGATTATAAGGAGCAGCCATGATTGAGTGGCGGAGTAGTCTTGATGGGCCGGATAGCCTAATTCTGCTCCTATCACTTATGACTTAGTAGATCATTGTGTTCCAAACCAAATGAGCATTTCTGGATCTAGTTCTGGGGAATTAGGTGGAGAAAGTAGTTACATGCCATTGGAGAACATAGGTGAGCAGTATTATTGGATCATAAGGTTTAGATTAATGATGAGAGGCAAAGAGAAATGCAAAAGCAGAACTTCCAAATTACAACTAACCTTAGTGGAATTAGAAGGGATCTGGCTAAAATTAATTGGAGCCCAATACTAGTGAGTAAAACGATAATGGAATGATGTATGATGTACAGGCTAGGTTCTTTTCCACATGGGAAACAGATATATTTTGCGACAGATTCCAGCATTTGCATTATCTAATATTTCAAACCCAATCTGGTCAATCTCAACTCAACTGAGATTTTTCAAGGGAGGTATTGATAGGTACTTGTATGATTTGTTAAAGGCCAAGCCTAAGTTTTAACTTGAGAAAACAGACTGAACTTATTTGATGAGGTAACGGAAAGCATTGATGATGGAAATTTTATGAATGATTTTGATAAGATAATAGTAGGCTGGTTAGCTAAAGTTGAGGCAGATGGAATTACTTTGTGATGACCAACAGGGCTAGGAGATTAACTTACAGGGGAAGGCTGATTGTGATAGTAAATGGAAGATAGACGCAACAATCTGGAGTAACTCAGCTGGACAGACAGCATCTCTGGATAAAAGGAATAGGTGACCTTTTGGGTCAAGATCCTTGTTCGGAGTGAGAGTCAGGGGAAAGGGAAACAAAAGATGTAGACAGTGGTGTGGAGAGATATAGAACAAATGAATGAAAGATATGCAAAAAAGTAACAATGATAAAGGAAATAGGCCATTGTTATATGCGGGCTAGGTGAAAACGAGTTACAGGCAATGTGAATCAACAAGATGGCTTTGAAACTAGTCCAACAACTTGGGTGGGGGGGGGGTGAAGAGAGAGGGGATGTATGGGTCACTTGAAGTTAGAAAAATCAATATTTAAGCCGTCCAAGCGTAATATGAGGTGCTGTTCCTCCAATTTGCATTTGGCTTCACTCTGACAATGGAGGAGGCCCAGGACAGAAAGATCAGTGTGGGAATGGGAGGGGAATTAAAAGTGTTGTGCTGGAGATTGGTGGATGCTGGACCATGGTGTTCCCAAGAGGAGAATGCTGGGAACCTCCAGTGCTTTTGATTTACATCGATGACTAAGACCTTGGAGTATAACAGCCAAATATACAGATGATACAATGCTTGGAGGTGTGGCAAACAGTGAGGAGGATAGTAACATATCGCAAGACAGGAAACTGGCTGATGGGATGGGAAGATGAGAGATAGATTCAATTTAAATTATGAAGAGTGAAGTGAAGCAATGTGGAAGAATGCATAAGCGACATTATGGACTATGTCCCAGTTCTAAAGGGTGTACAATAATGGAGGGAGCTGGAAGTACATGTACATGTACTTTGAGCGTCCAGGAGCGGAAAAGAATGCAGATAGTTGTGATCACTGCCCAGTCCATCATCGGCTCTGACCTCCCCACCATCGAAGGGATCTATCGCAGTCGCTGTCTCAAAAAGGCTGCCAGCATCATCAAGGACCAACACCATCCTGGCCACACATTCATCTCACCACTGCCATCAGGGAGAAGGTACAGGAGCATGAAATCTGGTGCATCCAGGTTCAGGAACAGCTTCTTCCCCACGGCCATCAGGCTATTAAACTTGCCAACAAACAGACTCGGAACTGTAACTGCCTATTGCACTTTATCTGCCTACATTGAACTGAACTGCTCTGGTATTTATGCTAACAATACTCTGTTGTGCTGCGGCAATGCAAGAATTTCATTGTCCTATCTGGGACACATGACAATAAACTCTCTTGACTTGACTTGACTTGATCCTTGAAAGCAGAATATTAAAAATGGTTGTTAGTAAACTATTGGGGACCTTGGAATACATAAACAGAAGCACATTCGATTTTAGTCACTGCATTCTAGGAAAATATGAAGAGCATGGTAAGGATGTCCTCGAATGGTTTTAGGGATTTGGGATCTCAGCTCATCTAAGGTTAAAATGATGAAAGTGAACTACTCCCGAGAGCAAAAGTTGACAGGAGATTTAATTGAGGTATAGAAGATCACGACTAAAGTAAATAAAACATATTGAATTGCTCTCATGAGCTAATAGTTCAAGGACCAGTGGACAGATTTACACTGGTCAAAAGATTCAAGAGAGACGTGAGAAAATGCTTTTCTGTAAAGGGCCCGTCCTACAAGAATGCAACTCTATGCGATGAACGCGATCAAACTAGAAGCAGGGGCCGCGCGGAGGTCAGGTGATCCCCTGTACAGGGCCGTTCCCACCAGCATGCGCCTGCATGCGGCAAGCGCGACCAAACCGGCAGCGAGGGCCGCGTGGAGGTTGGGTGAGTGGCACAACGCAGCGCAAAGTGAGGCGAACTTGGAGCGAAGTCTAAGGTAAGTTCGCCAGGACAGAGAGGGGCACACAGAGAGGGGCACAGAGGCACACACACACAGAGGGCCATGGAGCCACACACAGAGAGGGTCACGGAGGCACCTACAGATAGGTTCACGGAGGCACGACGTCGAGGCGGTGTGTAATGCGTCGAGGCGACTGCGAGCCGACAAGCCGTTGCCGCGCGGAATCTTTGAACATAGTCAGTTTTTCGGAGCCCCGCGCGATGTCGGGACGAACTTCGCACAATTCCGCACGGCTCCGGCGATCGAAGTGGGACTGGCCCTGCAACGCCAGACGGCTCAAGCGACCACGTTAGGTCACGCTCATCGCATAGAGTTGCATGCTTGTAGGACAGGCCCTTAACACAGAGAAGGTTTGGGTGTAAGAATCGGGATGTCATGTTGCCCCTTTGCGGGACTTTGGTTAAGCCACATTTTGAGTTCTGTGTGCAGTTCTGGCCGTCCCCTGACAGAGAGGATGTGGAGGTTTTGGAGAAAGTGCAGAAGAGGTTCCCAGAATGCTCCCTAGAATAAAGGCTATTTGTTACAAGGAGAGATTGAACACATCTAGATTGTTTGTAGTTCTGACCCTTTGACATAGATAGGGTAGACTGTCAGGAGCCTTTCACAGGGTCGAAATATTGAATATCAGTGTTTCAAGAAGATTTGTGTGTAAGGCCTTTTTCAAAAACACAGTGCTAAGTGCCTGGGGTGGTAATAGAGGCAGGTATTACAGTTGTGTTTCGGAGGGTTTAGATAGGCATGTGGATATGCAGGGAACGGAGGGATATGCATCATGTGCAGGCATTAGGGATTACTTTAATTTGACATAATGTTTGCAATAGACATTGTGAGCCCAAGAACTTTTTCTTGTGCTGTGCTCATCTATGTTCTCTGATCTCTTCTGTGGACCAGCAATTATAACATTTTCTCACACAGAAAATTAAAATGTCACATTACGTGACCTTCGACAACTGAAGCCCATAGCAGGAAATGGCATAGACATTTGGACCAAATATTAAAATCATTAACCCCATTCTCGAGTTTAGTGAAGAAGCACTTAGTGAGACAGACAAGGCATATGTCCTCATCTTTGTGTGCATTTCTTTTGTAAAGACTACATAGAGGGGAAAAAATAATCAATGCTTCTGTGAAGATGGTTGTGTACGATTGCAGCAGGATCTGGATCGATCGATTGGCCAGCTGGGCGGAGGAACGGTTGATGGAATTTAATACAGAGAAGTGTGAGGTGTTGCATTTTGGGACGTTGAACAAGGGCAGGACCTACACAGTGAATGGTCGGCCTCTGCATAGTGTTGTAGAGCAGAGGGATCTAGAAGTACAGATGCATTGTTCCTTGAAGGCCGAGTTGTAGGTAGATAAGGTTTTTGGCTCTTTGGCCTTCATCAGTCAGAGTATTGTGTATAGAAGTTGGGAGGTCATGTTGCAGTTGTGAGGTTGGTGAGACCGCATTTAGAATATTGTGTTCAGTTCTGGGCACCATGATATAGGAAAGATACTGTCAAGCTTGACAGGGTTCAGAAAAAAATTACGAGGATGTTGTCAGGACCAGAGGGTGTGAGCTACAGGGAGAGGTTGAGTAGCCTGGGTCTCTATTCCATGGAGCGCAGGAGAATGAGGGGAGATCTTATAGAGGTGTACAAAATCATGAGAGGAATAGATCGGGTAGACGCACAGAGTCTTTTGCCCAGTGTAGGGGAATCGAGGACCAGAGGACATAGGTTCAAGGCAAAGGGGAAATGATTTAATAGGAATCGGAGGGGTAACTTTTTCACACAAAGGGTGGTGGGTGTATGGAACAAGCTGCCAGAGGAGATAGTTGAGGCTGGGACTATCCCATCATTTAAGAAACAATGAGACAGGTACATGGATAGGACAGGTTTGGAGGGATATGGACCAAGCACAGGCAAGTGGGACTAGTGTAGCTGGGACATGTTGGCCGAGTTGGGTTGAAGGGCCTGTTTCCACACTGTATCACTCTATGACTATGACTAGTGTTGACTTGTTGATTGACAAAGAAGATAATATGTATCTTGTTTCCTTCTAAGTTCTGATGAAGGGTCTATGGCCGGAAACATCAGCTCTGTTTCTGTTCCCACAGATGCAGTCTGACTTGCTGAGTGTTTCCAGCATGTTTTGTTTTTACATTCAGAGCCATATATATTTTTTGCCCTTGGTAGAAGTAGCAGTCTTCAAGCCAGGCAGAGCAAAGATTTTAAATTGTCTACGAGAAAGATGAGAAGAGCTAGATTACAGAACGTGACACAGGATCGGCAGATGCTGGAATCTCGAATAAAACCCAAAGTCCTGGAGTAACTCAGCGGTCGGGCAGCATCTCTGAAGGGAGTGGGGAGGTGACATTTTGGGTCGGGATCTTTCTGCAGATCCAAAACGCTGTCTATCGATTCAATCCACAGATGCTGCCTGAACTACTGAGTGGCTGAAGCACTTTGTGTTTTAAACATGTTCATGAGGCTGGTTCATTTGGAACCAATAATCAAAAACAGATGAATAACCATCATAGAGACGGAAGTAGATTGTCCTTTCCCTGTTTTTTGTGGCATTGTGTTTATATATCTCTAAATATTCCATTCCACACATAAAACTGAACCTATTTGGCAGGCTGAATATTGAAAACTCTTATTTCATTATCTAAGAAAGTCTAAGATTCTAGATATCTAAATTTCTAAGAGAAAATCTCATTAATGTAAACATCCATTCCAAATGCTGGTCATTTTGATTCCAAATTTTCTTTATTACTTTGAACGTGTTCTGCGGTCAATATTTAGTGTACAGTTGCGTTCCTAATCTACCCTCACTACAGTTTTCAGTATGTCACATATATATTTCAAGGCAGCCAGCAAGAAAGTCAATATTTCTGCCCTTTATCCTCAATCAACCCTCCAATATCACGGATCAAGCAGTGTGGCTCAGCCCTGGTTTATATCAACAACTTAAATGTCCCTATTGTCTCTGTTTGAACAGAACTCTCTGTGAGCTGCTTTGATACAATTAGGTTATCTTTTTGTTCTCTTTCTACACAGCATTTCTTATACTTGTTTATCAATTTGCCCTTGTTCCATCCGTTACATAATGATCAAGTCAATGCTTAGTTCAAGCTGTCTTTATCAGATTCAAGTTCTTGGCATGAGTTTACATTGAGATTTATTAATGCAAATTAAAAATGATAAGGATCAAAACCACTCATCTGACATCACAAACTCTGTTTTCTTCAACTTTTAACCTGAAATTTGGATTTAGTTTATGTTTAAGTTTAAGATAAAGCAATTTGTTAAATTTGTCAAAAAATGTTTTTTTTTTGTATGAGCAGGTTTCCCAAAAAAACACAGTGACGCTTCTCGTTTAGTAACCACGAAGCGTCACTGGTTTTTTTTGGGGGGAAACCTGCTCATACAAAAAACAAAACATTTTTCTATATAATTAAGTTGAAGCATATGTCTGCAACTGAAACCTATGCAGAGAACTGACACCATCAACTATTCATGAAGTTCAGACGTCATGATTGGGGAAGGAATGCTGTTTTTTGATGTAACCTTGGATTTTCTGTGAATAAAATTACAAAGAACTGTAGCATCACCCCAAAAAAATTATAAACTACAGAAATGATCAGTTGACCCAAATGGTCAGAGTGGCCAGGTATCAATCCTTGGGGGACTCGGGAGCTGGTAGAAAGATTATCTAGTGCTGCCGATTCTCTGGCGACAACAGAATGGATAGGAAGGGAGCCAGGCAACTGTGTTCCCAATCAGTTGAACAAGGTGGAGAAGTAATGAAGAGGGCTGGTCCGTTCAGCTGTATCAAACCAGGAGCTCTGGGCCAGATACGCGTGAATCAGGTGGAGAAGAATGTTGAGAGGAATGCAAGGCTGAGGATGGAGCAATTCTGGATGAGTCTGTCTGAAGGTAACTATGTGGTGCTTTCTCCACAGATGCTGCCTGTCCTGCACAGTGTTTTCTGTTACCATTTCAGAATCCTAGTATCTATAGTAGCATTTCCTTTTGTAAAGTTATACACACATGGAATTAGATTTAGATGACTCTACAGTCTCACATCCCACTGTGCAGACTTTGGAGATAATAGCCAAAACCATGACGTTATTTGCGTAGGTGTACACTGTTAGAACACTTGTTTGTTTGTCTATATGCCAAAATACTTTGTCTGATGCGAAAAGCTGACCAGACTAACACTGGTAATGACACTCCCTCATGTATTATACACACACACTGTGGTTGATTCGTGCAGCTTAAAGCCGATTCCTGGAGTGATCAATTTTGTGAACTTTATGGAAATCTACTCTCAGAAAAAAGAGAGAATTTGGCACTCGATTCCCTTTCCATTAATATTAATGATCAGAGAAGATTTTACATAAGGAACAGTGTCTCTGAATATTTATCTCAAAGAGACCAAATTGTCAGAAAGTGTTTACACCACAGAAATGGGTCCTTTGGCTGAATGCTTGGCTTTATGCCCTGGACAAGTCTGCTATTATTGTACTTTTTATTCACTCTATTTACAAAAACCTTCTGTTCATTTTGCTCCCATTGCTTATCTTTCCCTTGGCATATGTTATTTGTGACAATCTATATGAGAGTGAAACAGATCGTAACCATCCTCTCAGTAAAGAGCTTTCCCCCCAAATTCCTTATTGGATTTGTCAGTAACTTTGTGGCTGGAGTTTGGGCATCCCAAGACTTCTACACTATCAAAGACTTATTTAGTCCCCACCCAAACCACCCCCTCTCCTGGCACTTTCCCTTGCAACCGCAGGAAATGCTACACTTGTCGCTTTACCTCCCCCCTTGACTCCATTCAAGGACCCAAGCAGTCTTTCCAGGTGCGGCAGAGGTTCACCTGCACCTCCTCCAACCTCATCTATTGCATCTGCTGCTCTACATTGGTGAGACCAAGCATATGCTTGGCAATCGCTTTGCCCAACACCACTGCTCGGTTCACACTAACCACTGATCTCCCAGTGGCTCAGCACTTCAACTCCCCCTCCCATTCCGAATCCGATCTTTCTGTCCTGGGCCTCCTTCATGGCCAGAGTGAGCAACACCATAAATTGGAGAAGCAGCACCTCATATTTCACTTGGGTCGTTTGTACCCCAGCGGTATGAACATTGACTTCTCTAATTTCAGGTAGTCCCTGCTTTCTCCTCCCCTTTCCAGCTCTCCCTCCGCCCACTGTCTCTGCCTCGTCCTTTCTTCTTCCCGCCCCCCCCCCCCCCACATCAGTCTGAAGAAGGGTTTTGACCCGAAACGTTGCCTATTTCTTTCGCTCCATAGATGCTGCCTCACCCGCTGAGTTTGTCCATCATTTTTGTCTACCTGTGTGTTAACTTACTATATTTCATATTATAAGGGACATCTACAACTGTACTGCATCATTCTACAGAAACTCCAAATTGAACAATGTCCTGCTTTTCTACTTTTCTGCCAGTGGATAAAATCACATTTCTGTAATTCACCAGACAGATTCTTGCTCACTCTGTCTGTATCTCTTTGCAGTTTTTCTTAACCTCCTCAAGACTGGGTTTTCTACCTTTCTTTGTATTGTCAGATAATGTGGCAACGATGGCACGCAATCCCTTTATGTAAGTCACTAATACATATTGTAAATTATTAAGTCCCCAGCATTGATGCATTTGGCACCCAGAGACTAAACCATTAGCGTTTTTTTCTACCTTCTTTAGTTCTGAAGTTGTCTTCAAAAGAAAATAACCTCTGGATTTTTTTATTTTCTGAGAAGAACTCCAAACTGTTCACAATTATAATCTATCAGTCCTGCTTTCTTCCTACCAAACCACCAATTTACTTGTTCATAAGTACAAGCAATATACCATTTATTTGTTCCTAAGTATAAGTTATAACAAAATAAAAAATGTGTCATAAGTAATGATCCAGTATAAAGGAGCACATAATGTACTTTCTAACAGAACAACAGCTCTGAAACGTTCCCACACACCGTAGGGAACAGTGAAAGCATTTCCTATTGTTATTTAGTTGCCTTTTCGTAGTGCGGAATTCCTTATATTGATCATGGTATATTAATGAACATATGTTCAACATTTAAGATCCTTAGAAATGTCTTTCACCTTAAAACTCCCCAATTTCTTTTTGAAAAATTTAGTCCTTAAATGTTTGATGTCCTTTGAATAATTAAAGTAATTTGGTCTCATGTTTTTGTGGCAGAAGGCATTTGAAATGCCCTGTTATAAGCTATATTTTTCCAACAATACATGCATTTGGATATAAATCCAAAAAGAAACTTACCGCACATAACATTATACAATTCAATATTTTCAAAAGGTGGCACTTTTGTCTTGAACTTGAAACTCGGGCCATAACCAATAAAAACAGTCTAGAGCAGAAAACAAAAGAAATTTGTAGCCATTAACTCGTCAAACGATTCCACTAACACAATTCAAACAAAAAGTGAACTTGATTACGGATTTTATTTCTATCCAAGGTGAAAGATTCTCAAAATTAATTTAGTAAACTATCGTTCAGGCAATTGAAGGTATTACCATATAATCCTACCTGCATACTATTGATTTTATTGTCATAACCATGGTCACCTTGAAAGTTACATTTCCCAGATGGTTTTCTGGTTCCCTCTATTGGTTTTCTAGAAGTAGAAAGAAAAGTTAATTTGGATCTTCTTAAATACTGCTTACAATGTCTTTTATATAAACATAATGTACAAACATCGCGTGTGTGCATTTGCTTATATATAGAGCACATGGGAATGGAAAGAATTGTAATTACCTTCTCTAGCCTGGTACGTTTCACCAAAAGGTCTATTACATCAATGTCATTGTTTAACAGAGTCACGATTACTTTATGAGTTTATTTGCCATATTGCACATATAGATGTATTGCTTTTCCTCATTAATACTCGGTGCAACAACTCACTCGCTAATGTACTTTAACACCATTCATGTGTCTATTTGAAAGCATTTTATTCTAAACATTTAAACATTCACATTGTGCTTACAAGTTCACGGATGTAAATTGGAAATATTTAATCAATAGACAAAAGACAATTAGGTCTTTATTCTTTGGAGCGCAGAAGGTTAAGGGGGGACTTGATTGAGGTCTTTAAAATGATGAAAGGGATAGACAGAGTTGACGTGGATAAGCTTTTCCCAATTGAGGGTAGGGAGCATTCAAACAAGAGGGCATGACATGCGAATTAAGGGACAGAAGTTTAGGGGTAACATGAGGGGGAACTTCTTTACTCAGAGAGTGGTGGCTGTGTGGAATGATCTTCCAGCAGAAGTGGTGGAGGCAGGATCGATTTTAACATTTAAAAGTAAAGTGGATAGGTATATGGACGGGAAGGGAATGGAGGGGTATGGTCTGAGTGCAGGTAGATGGGACAAGGGGAAAATAAATGGTGGGCACGGACTGGAAGGGCCGAGAAAGCCTGTTTCCGTGCTGTAATTGTTATATGGTTGTTATATGGTTATAGGTGCAGGAGTAGGCCATTCGGCCCTTCGAGCCAGCACTGCCATTCAATATGATCATGGCTGATCATCCAATTCAGTATCCCGTACCTGCCTTCTCTCCATACCCCCTGATCCCCTTAGCCACATCTAACTCCCTCTTAAATATAGCCAATGAACTGGCCTCAACTACCTTCTGCGGCAGAGAATTCCAGAGATTCACCACTCTCTGTGTGAAAAATGTTTTTCTCATCTCGGACCTAATGGACTTCCCCCTTATCCTTAAACTGTGACCCCTTGTTCTGGACTTCCCCACCATCGGGAACAATCTTCCTGCATCTAGCCTGTCCAACCCCTTAAGAATTTTGTGATGATCATCCCCAATCAGTACCCCGTTCCTGCCTTCTCCCCATATCCCCTGACTCCACTATCTTTAAGGGCCCTATCTAGCTCTCTCTTGAAAGTATTCAGAGAACCGGCCCCCAGGCAGAGAATTCCACAGACTCACAGCTCTCTATGAGAAAAAGTGCTTCCTCGTCTCCGTTCAAAATGGCTTACCCCTTATTCTTAAACTGTGGCCCCTGGTTCTGGACTCCCCCAACATCGGGAACATGTTCCCTGCCTCTAGTGTGTCCAAACCCTTAATAATCTTATACGTTTCAATAAAATCCCCTCTCATCCTTCTAAATTCCAGAGTATACAAGCCCAGCCGCTCCATTCTCTCAGCATATGACAGTCCCGCCATCCTGGGAATTAACCTTGTAAACCTACACTGCACTCCCTCAATAGCAAGAATGTCCTTCCTCAAATTAGGGGACCAAAACTGCACACAATACTACAGGTGTGGTCTCACTAGGGCCCCTGGATCTGGATTCCCCCAACATCAGGAACATGTTTCCTGCCTCTGGAGTATCCAAACCCTTAATAATCTTATATGTTTCAATAAGATCACCGCTCATCCTTCTAAACCCCATGTTTCCTTATATACCAGGAACCAGGGGCCACATTATTTAATGCCTAGATTTAAACTAAGTCTAAATTTAGAAATAGCTAGGAATTGGATCTCAGTGAGGATGCATTACCTACGATTGAAACAGAATTGAAACTAAGGTGCCTTCACTAAGGAACCGTGAAATCTGACACGTCTGATATCTAAAGAAGTATTGGTGACATCTAATACAAACTTATTGATTCCATTTTAAACTTAAAAAAACACTTTCATGTTTTGAATGAATACCATCCATTAAAAAATATATTTCTGAAGAAGGGTCTCAATCCGATCACCTATTCCTTTTCTCCAGAGATGCTGTCTGACCCGCTGAGTTACTCCAGCTTTTTGTGTCTATCTTTCTTTTATATTATTCTAAATATGGGTTTGGAAAGTCAGGACAATGATGGAATGTTAAGCCTTGATACCTCTAGGCATGTGATAGCTTGTCGGTGAAGCAAGATACACTGTATTTATATCTGTTAGCAAATAAATAGTGTGATGTTAGCAAAATAGGTTTACCTCGTCATTTTGATCCAAAGATTTACATGGATGCATTAAAAATGAATATATGTTTGCCCAGTCATTTGAACAAAACACATCTAAATGTGAGACAACAAACATGACCCTGGTCCTGCTCAGATCTCGCATCATGTAATCCACAGATTTCAGGCAATAACAAATTACTAGAGTCAGCCTCATGTTATTCACACTTTATGACTATCATTTATGACTATAATTTGAGTTATAGTCTCAAAGTGAAAACATTACTGATGCACAGAATCTCTTGCCCAGAGAGGGGGAATCGAGTACCAGAGGAGATACGTTCAAGGTGAAGGGGAAAAGATTTAATAGTAATCTGAGGGGTGACTTTTTCACATAAAGGGTGGGGGGTGGGGGGGGGGTGTATGGAACAAGCTGCCAGAGGAGGTAGCTGACCCTGGGACTATCCCAACGTTTAAGAAACAGTTAGACAGGTACATGGATAGGACAGGATTGGAGGGACTAGCGTAGCTGCGACATTGTTAGCCGGTGTGGGTGAGTTGGGCCAAAGGGCCTGTTTGCACACTGTATCAGTCTATGACTTTATGTTTTTAAGTTTACAGTAAGGTTATTATATAGAGGCCTAATGCCACTAATGTACAACTGAGAGACACAGTCACAATTTACAAGAGTATGAAGTAGAAACTACGATATTTAATAATTCAAAACAGCCACAAAATGTAGCTGCACGGAAATAAAACACAGAAATAAAGTACTAATTATGTTGGTTTGCACTCATGTCTTGTTTTTGTAGATATTTCCTTTCATTGAATTTGTGCAAATGTATAATTTACATATAATTTTATTTTGTGTGCAGGTTGAGTCAATGTGCCTGTGATGCAGCTGTTGGCAAGATTTTCATTGCACCTGTACCTCAATGTGCTTGTGAATATGACAATAACTCGACTCGCCTTGACTCGACAGCACTCAAAGCCATCTCAAAATAAGAGCAAGCAACCTGTGCTTTGAATTTAACTGAGCATAAATACCTTGCGACGAGCCACTTCCTCTCAACCATTAAATGGATATCTTCAATTCTTCTATTGTTAGCATAATGCAAACGTTTTGGAAGGTTCATCTTCAAGTAGGGCTTAAAGTGCTGGTCAGGTCTTCTGCACTGATTGCAAAGGAAATGGGACCAATGTTATAATACAATCAACATTTGACGGAAAGTAGGCAGCACAGTGGTAGAGTTGCTACCTCGCAGTGTCAGAGATCCTGACTACGGGTGCCATGTGGTCACACATTCTCCCCCTTGCAATCTTGGGTTTCCTCCAGGCGCTCCAGTTCCCTCCCACATACCAAAGATGTGCAGATTTATAGGTTAATTGGCTTCTGTAAATTGTCCTCGTGTGTAGGGAAGAACTAGTGCATGCAAGATTGCTGGTTGGCGCAGACTCAGGGGGCTGAAGGGTCTGGTTCCATGCAGCCCCTCTATAACTATACATAAAAACTATTAAACCAAAGTAAATGATGCAAGGGTATAGTACAGGGGTGGGGAACCTTTTTCATGTCAGAAGGCCGCATTATCTAAATCTACTATCTAAATGGCGTCAAGTTGGGAAAGGGGGAAATACAACGGGATCTGGGGGTCCTTGTACATCAGTTGATGAAAGTAAGCATGCAGGTACAGAAAGCAGTGAAGAAAGCAAATGGCATGTTGGCCTTTATAAAGAGGTCCTTCTGCAGATGTACAGGGCCCTAGTGAGACCACGCCAGGAGTATTGTGTGCAGTGCTGGTCCCCTAATTTGAGGAAGGACATTCTTGCTATTGAGGGAGTGCAGCGTAGGTTCACAAGGTTAATTCCCAGGATGGCAGGACTGTCATATGCTGAGAGAAAGGAGCGGCTGGGCTTGTACAGTCTGGAGTTTAGAAGGATGAGAGGATATCTCATTGAAACATATAAGATTGTTAAGGGCTTGGACACACTAAAGGCAGGGAACATGTTCCCGATGTTGGGAGAGTCCAGAACAAGTGGCCACAGTTTAAGAATAAGGAGTAAGCCATTTAGAACGGAGACGAGGAAACATTTTTTCTCACAGAGAGTGGTGAGTCTGTGGAATTCTCTGCCTCGGAGGGCGGTGGAGGCAGGTTCTCTGGATGCTTTCAAGAGAGAGCTAGATAGGGAGTCAGGGGATATGGGGAGAAGGCAGGAACAGGATACTGATTGGGGATGATCAGCCATGATCACATTGAATGGCGGTGTTGGCTCGAAGGGCCAAATGGCCTATTCCTGCACCTATTGTCTATTAAGTTAGCTGTTATCTAACAAGGCCGCATCCAAGAAACCTCAATTAGATATACTTCAAAATGTACATTATTTTGTTAAAATTGCCCTCGTGACTTACTAATGTTTTAATTGTGGCCGTCAGTTGGGGAGGATTAGTTTGTTGAATACTCTTTTACTCTTTGGTATTTTAAATATGTTAATTTTAAGATTAAAATAAAAATAATAAAAGATGAACAAAAACATATGAATAAACATAAAAGGATTTGTTCTACAAAATTTGGATTCATTCAAAAGGCCGCACTTCATGGCCTAGAAGGCCACATGTGGCCTTAAGGCCTCAGGTTCCCCACCCCTGGTTTAGTACTAAGCAACAATTGTTTTTAGCTATGGAAATAAAGTGCACCCAGTGGAAACTAGTCTATGCAAAACGCAATTTAGTAGACGCCTCTCAACTTTCCATTCCTCAACACAATTAAGATGCGCAGTATAGCTGAGGTAAGTATAACATATAACCATATAACATATAACAATTACAGCACGGAAACAGGCCTTCTCGGCCCTTCCAGTCCGTGCCGACCATTTATTTTCCCCTAGTCCCATCTACCTGCACTTAGACCATACCCCTCCATTCCCTTCCCGTCCATATACCTATCCACTTTACTTTTAAATGTTAAAATCGATCCTGCCTCCACCACTTCTGCAGGAAGATCATTCCACACAGCCACCACTCTCTGAGTAAAGAAGTTCCCCCTCATGTTACCCCTAAACCTCTGTCCCTTAATTCTCATGTCATGCCCTCTTGTTTGAATCTTTCCTACCCTCAATGGGAAAAGCTTATCCACGTCACCTCTGTCTATCCCTTTCATCATTTTAAAGACCTCAATCAAGTCCCCCCTTAACCTTCTGCGCTCCAAAAAATAAAGACCTAACTTGTTCAACCTTTCTCTGTAACTTAGTTGCTGGAACCCAGGCAACATTCTACTAAATCTCCTCTGTACTCTCTCTATTTTGTTGACTAGACCATTACATTATGATGCATATTACTTTCCAGAGCAACTTTCACAAAGCACACAGGTTGAAACAGAGCTCTGCAAAACCTGGGCAACATTTGGAACCAGAAGCAATTGTATGCACATAATTCTGCCACTATAAAAGCAAACAGGTTATGGTAGAATGGGCACGTAACACTGGGATTGTGCAGAACAGGCATATCATTGCATAGGCTCATAAGATAGGATCAAATCAGGTCATTCAGCCCATCACGTCTACTCCGCCATTCAATCGTGGCTGATCTATCTCTCCCTCCTAACCCCATTCTCCTGCCTACTCCCCATAACCCCCGACACCCGTCAGCGTCACTGATGCTAACATCAATTAGCCTGCAATGTTACATGTTGACAGTATCCCATTTGCTCTCTGAACACATTAAGGAAAATATCTTAAACGGCAAGATTAAACACTACCCATGCTTTTTAAAGGGATCCTTAGCTATTCAGACTACAAACATGACGATTTATTTGGATAGTGTTACGAGTCTACAAGCAATTGATGCTTTTCGAGTTCAAGCTTCAGATGTCTCGAAGCAGGGGACTGCTAGCTGCTTATGCTGGCCTCAAGTCATCTGTACAAATTAGCTGCTTCCAAATATTATTACGCAAATCCAATAAAACATAACTTGACAATGAAAAGTCGGCCAACCATATGCATGATGAGTGAAGGGGGGTGGGGGGGATAGGACGACTGCTTTAATCAGAATGCTATATCGAGCCAAAGTGCCAAGCAATTCTTCTACCGGCTACTGGGTACAAATTTTAGCCTTTAAAATGTTAACACTCTGTAATCCAAACTCATGATATCAGCGGTCTGACTTTGAACAGCAAACAAACAACCTGCAGGATTGAGTGCTGCTGCTTTTTGCACTGGAGCGCTCCATCACATTGTGTCCACCTGCGTGAATGGAGCTGGCTGAAATTTGCAGTCTTGGATTCATACAAAGTAAATTCATACAAAAAATTAATTCGGATGTACCTCAAGCACGGTGCAAAACATAGCAATATTAGTAATATGGGCTGCAATACTTTATGATCTCTGAATGTTTGGATGCTTGTATTAAGAGTGCAATTATGCAGCATATGAAAGTATATGTGTTCGACATTACATGGACATCTGTGTTTGTTTTCTGGAGATCCCAGTACCTCTATGCCCAATATAATATTCCCAGGTCTACCTCAATCTCAGTTTACACATGAGAGAGGAACTACTTTAGACTTTAGAGATCCGGTGGGGAAACAGTCCGTTTGACACCCTGAATCTGCGCCTGCCAGCGATCAGCCGGTGCGCTAGCACTGGGGACAATTTGCAATTTTACCAAAGATAATCAACGTACAAACTTGTACGTCTTTGGAGTGTGGGATGAAACCAGAGCACCCGAAGGAAACTCACGCGGCAGGGGGAGAACGTACCAACTCCACACAGACAGCACCCATAGTCAGGAACGAACCCCAGTCTCTGTTGCTGTGAGGCAGCAGCTCCAACGCTGCACCATGGTGTCGCCCTACTTGTTTACTTGCTGTTTATCATGCCACGATTTATTTAAACATCAGAAACTTCTTTCTAATTTACCACTAACATTTTCAAAAACAAAAGGATCCATTGCCTCTTTCGCTTGTTTCGATCTACTGTGCTGCTGCAATACAATTGAACATCTGTGTTATCGTGGGAGCAAAGACCACATGACTCCAGATCGCACTGGTCCAAACCTGGACCTGATTTCCAGAGGTGACATGACAGAGTAACAGTTTCAAGGCAGCATTAGAATGAGTGCAGTATCAATGTGAAGTTATTGGGCATTGAGGGGAAACCTACTGCCGGTTAGAATTGGACCATGCACAAAGAAAATAAGAAGTTGTGGTTATCAGTTGTCCCAGCCCCAGAACATTATGCAGGATTCCTCAGAGCAGTGCTCTAGACTCATCTACTTTCAGTTGCTTGGCCACTGATCCTCCTTCCATTAAATAAGTGGGATAGTTGAACGGTGATTGCACAAAGTGCAATTCCATCCATGACTCCCCAACCAATCGAGCAGTATATACTTGCATGAGTGGAAATCCCCTTAGGGAGGGGAGTGGGAGGGGGGGGGGCGGGATGTGTGTGTCCCCTATGTTTTAAAAGTGATTTCCACCCCTGTATACTTCCATGTAGTAAGACCTTGACAATATTCAAGCATAGCCTGATCAGTGACACTAATATCCATGCAACACAAGTGCCAAACAAAGACCGGATCCAATAAGAGAGGGTCCAACCACCTTTCTTTGACATTCAGTCGGGCTGCCGGATCTCTCACCATCAACATCCTGGGGGTGTCATGATAGACCAAAATCTTAAATGGACCAATGACTTGAATTACATCAACCAAAATTCCATATTACTCCCATGATACAGAATGAGGCCATTCAGCCCACTAAATCTATGCCAGCTGGCAAAGTAATCCCATTCCACCACTTCTTTTCCCAATAACCAATTCTCCCAACGTTCCATTCAATGGTGTCACTCACATTACTCTTGGGAATATTTGCATCGGACATTTAACCCACCAATGTGCATATCTTTGGGATGGAGGACGAGGAGGAGGAAAATCGAGCAGAATAAACAGAGTCTGCACAAACCGCACTGGAGGTCAGGATTGTTTTGGGCTGCTAGAGCTGAGGGGCAGCAGATCCACTTATATAACCATATAACCATATATAATTACAGCATGGAAACAGACCCTCTCGGCCCTTCCAGTCCGTGCCAACCATTTATTTTCCCCTAGTCCCATCTACCTGCACTCAGACCATACCCCTCCATTCCCTTCCCGTCCATATACCTATCCACTTTACTTTTAAATGTTAAAATCGATCCTGCCGCCACCACTTCTGCTGGAAGATCATTCCACACAGCCACCACTCTCTGAGTAAAGAAGTTCCCCCTCATGTCACCCCTAAACTTCTGTCCCTTAATTCTCATGTCATGCCCTCTTGTTTGAATCTTCCCTACCCTCAATGGAAAAAGCTTATCCACGTCAACTCTGTCTATCCCTTTCATCATTTTAAAGACCTCAATCAAGTCCCCCCTTAACCTTCTGCGCTCCAAAGAATAAAGACCCAACTTGTTCAACCTTTCTCTGTAACTTAATTGCTGGAACCCAGGCAACATTCTAGTAAATCTCCTCTGTACTCTCTGTATTTTGTTGACATCCTTCCTATAATTAGGCGACCAAAATTGTACACAATACTCCAGAATTGGTCTCACCAATGCCTTGTACAATTTTAGCATTACTTCCCTACTCCTATATTCAATGCTCTGATTTATAAAGGCCAGCAAACAAACTTGCTGCACCAATATACATCCCTGTGGATACAAGAGGCTGGGTCTCCTTTCCTGAGGGATGAGCTTTCTCACATCCCAAGGCCTTTCTACTATTTAAAGGAATTATATAGAGACGGATAGATCTGGGCAGTCTCAACAAGTCACAAAAAGGTCAACGTCTTCCAAGAAAACAACAGCTCACATAATTTATCCATCATCCTAAAATGTCCATTCCCTTCAGTACCTGTATCATATGATACCAAATGTGTTACAGCAATTCACCTCAGCTTTTCTTACAACAACCCCAAGTACTGAGCACTCCAAACACCAAGAAAGCCAAGGGTAGCAGGCAGATGCAAACATCTGTTCCCTTTCTACACATGTACCATCCTGACCTAAAATGTATCACCATTTCTTCACAGTGAATGGGGCTAAATTCTAAATGATGAGAGGTAGTGATCCAGGACAATGCCATCGATCATAGATGTTGCTCATCCCTGCGACAATCGCATCTCTCGAATGAGTACAGAAACGAACTTCAATATTTAATAACGTTTAACCATCCCTCTATTTAAATATTAATCTTCTTACTATATACTCACAGTAAGGTTGGCTACCAATGCCTTGGGATCATCTGTGAAGAAAGGCAATTGCATTTTTAAGCAATGGACAGAACAATGAAAGTGCAGCAAAAAGATTTACTTAATAAATAATATTTTTAAAACATTGTTATATTCTGAGTACCATGAGGTTGTTTCAACAACAATATCATATTCCAACCAGAATGCACCAATTATTGCAGTATGTAAGCAACGATGAGAGCCTGCAGAGGTAACAGGCTTTAGTTTAATTTAGAGATACAGCGCGGAAACAGGCCCTTCAGCCCACCGTGTCTGCACCGACCTGCGATCCCCGCACATTAACACCATCCTACACACTAGGGACAAGATACAATGATACCAAGCCGATTAACCTACAAACCTGTACGCCTTTGCAGTGTGAGAGGAAATGGGAGATCCCAGAGAAACCCCACCCAGGTCACGGGAAGAACGTAAAACTCCGTACAGACAAGCGCCCTTAGTCAGGATCGAACCCGGGTCTCTGGCACTGTGAGTCAGCAAATCTACCACTGTGCCACCAGATCAGGTGTAACTACTTGCCAAAGTGTGGAAATGAGCCCAAATCCTGACGAGAAAGGCATTTGATAAATAACCATAATTTTAACAATGCCCTTTTAGAAATGACACTGCGGGAATACACAGAAAGTCGTCAAAGTACAGGAAAACCTCATGCACATCTGCACAGATAGGCGTCCAGATCCACCTTAACTGCCACAGGCATCTTGCATCAGTGTGTAAGACTGGCACCCCACTGATAGCAAGAAGCAAGATAGGCAATGGCAACATTCCCAGTCATAAGCACCCATGGGGTGTTTCAGTACATATTCAAAAAAATCCCTTCCAGGTGCAAGGCATTGGTTCCGGAATGGAACTTTTCCAATTTCAACCATAACTTGTGCTCGGCACAAACCAGGGTCTGCTCCAGATACAATAACTTTTAAAATTACTCATTGACACATTGCCGTAAATGAAGCTGGTGAAACTGTTTAATTTGGTGCTATATCGTGTATGTCAGAATTTACACATCTCATGTATATACGTCATAAAATATAAAACTAGGTGGCTACGGACCGCGTGGGTTTTCTCTGAGATCTTCAGTTTCCTCCCACAGTCCAAAGGCGTACAGGTTTGTAGGTTAATTGGCTTGGTGTACAGTATGTGTACAAATTGTCCCTAGTGTGTGTAGGATAGAGTTAATGTGCAGGGATCGCAGGTCGGTGCAGACTCGGTGGGCCAAAGGGCCAGTTTCCGCGCTGTATCTCTAAACTCAACTAGCCAAAATCAGTCACAAAATTGCGTGGAAATAACCTCCGTCAATTAGTTTAATCCAGGCGGGATTTGTCGCTTGCTTCTGATGTAAGGACCAACTCCAGTCCCAGTGATGATGCTGCCCGACAAGCTGTGTATTTCCAGTGTTCCATGATTTCTTGCATTTGCAATGCTATTATAATATGCTATTATGTATTATAAATCTAGCAGAAATAGGATATCCAAAGTCCAGCCAACAATGATGTACAATATTTAAAAAATGTCATATCACCCCTTCCCTTTTGTTGTGCAAAGTGTTTCAGAACTATATCTTGCATCTTTTAGTATATTTATTAAACAGTGAGGTTCTGCAATGACAATCTCTGAATCCTGTCATTTTTCAGATTCGTTGAAGAATATTTAGCTTTAATCCCATCCATCACAAGAGCATTCAGTCCACAAATGGACGCAGAGAACAATCACAACTGATGAATCACAGTTTTAAGAAGGAACTGCAGATGCTGGAAAATCGAACGTAGACAAAAATGCTGGAGAAACTCAGCGGGTGAGGCAGCATCTGTGGAGCGAAGGAAATAGGCAACGTTTCGGGCCGAAACCCTTCTTCATAGTTAATCAAATGAGCTATCCATCAAATGTTATTGAGTCATTTTTTAAAAACAGTCTGAAAATCTAGAATTGCTGCACCTAAGGTTGAAAATCAAAAATAAATATTAACATCTAAAATGCACTTACATCTGGGATTATTGCTATATCTGGATCGAATACGCCCGAGAGAACCAGGGAACAAAATGATGTCATCAATGTTGGTCAAGTAGTTGGTCAAATATTCAGTTTTATCACAGGTGGCATCTTCCATTCCTTTAAGACAAATCAGAAGTGGTATTACTTTTCCATTGTTCTTAAGTTTAACATGTAGTTGAACATTGGGTTCATGCAGTTGATGTATGTAGCATTCAAGCCGTACTTCATGTGTTTTATTACAGATGTGTTTCACGAGAATGACTACATTTGCAGATGTTTTAATGATATGGTCTAGCTGTTGGCTAGTGCACTGTAGACCCGATGATTAAAGCATATCCTGGAGCAAAGCACACATTAAAATGAGGTAGGGGAGCAGGTTTCGGCTTTGGTCTTGCCACCCTGGTCCATTTAATTGTACAATCCGCTTTATTATGAATAATGGACAGGTTTGCCAAGTAGCTGTCCAAAATTAGAGCCAGGTTGTCTGGTAAAAGTTCTGCAACATGTGCACAATTAGTTTTGCAATAAAATTGGCAAGAAGCATTTGATACTAGTTTCAGGAACAGCAATGCCCAGCTGGAGATTCATTCTGATTCAACTAGACAACATAAAGATGGCTGAAGATAATTTCCCATTCAACTTAAGTCAACAATTATTCTATTGTTCCGCACATTCTCCAATTTTTGGAGCCATAAGCTATAAACTTTCGACATGATTTGAAAGCAGTTTGAACTCTCTTGACAATTCCATGGTCTATATTTTTGTTTTGCTTAATTTACCAGTACATTACATCCGTTATGGACACTAATAAAAACCGTGTTATATCCTTTCCTTTTGGCCAGATGACATTGCTTTAGGGTATGGGCTTGGCAAAACGGAGTCATTACGTGCAGGTCTTTTACAGTGTCACAAGGAAGTGCAGACCATCACAGATGTAGGACCATCCATTCAACAAACCTTGAAGTGGATTAATTTGCCCTTCTTGCCCTTTGATCTGAGCACGCCACAGAATCGAAAGTTTAGTTTAATATAACAATATAGCATGAAAACTGGCCCTTTCATGCTGACCATCGATAAACGAGTTCTATGTTATTCCACTTTCACATCCGCTCCTGACACACAAGGGCCAATTAACCTACAAACCTGCACGTCTATGGGTCGTGGGAGGTGACCGGAGCAACTGGGCAGAACCCACATGGTCACAGGGAAAAAGTGCAAATTACACACACACACACAGCACCCAAGGTTAGAATCCAACGCAGATGTCTGTTTCTGCGATTCCACTGTGTCGCCCTAAACTCAATCCGCACACAAACTTCCTGAGCTCTCCCTTTCAAACAACAAAATTAAAGCGAGAATGAAATGCTCGGAGAAGGAGAAAGAGGTGCAGCGCACCGGCCTTGAACCTGGTGAGACCCAGGAGGAGCCCGGCCAGGACGTCAAGCCCTGTCCCACTGTACGAGTTCATTCAAGAGTTCTCCCGAGTTTAAAGAAAAAATCAAACTCGTGGAATGTACGTAGTGCGTACGTCGGAGCTCGGGGATATCTCTTACCGGCTCATAACGCTAATGGCAGGTACTCGGGAAACACGGTAAGTTCGTGAAGATTTTTCAACATGTTGAAAAATGTCCACGAGAGCCCCGAGTACCTACGAGTGGCCATTGCCGTAAATCTCCGAGTTCGAATCAGGGCAAACTCGGGAGAACTCTTGAATGAACCCGTACAGTGGGACAGGGCTATCACCCCAGTCCCTCCACGCACTAGAGTCTCCCGACCCCTGCAGAGTAGTTATTAAGATGGCTGATCCATGGGCGGTTGCTGCTGGGACGCAAGTCGGGGCCTGATCAACCCCGGCTGGGTCGCCTGGGCGAGGGTGTCTGATGTTGTGAGACCCGAAACACCCGATGACCCCAGGTCACATCACTGAGGATGCGTCCCAGCGCATCTAGAAGATGTATATTTTTCACAAAGCTTGTTCATAACTACTACCAACGTCATCCTCTGGATGCATGGCAGCTTTGTGTTCAAAAGTTGGAGTAGCTTTATCAGCAAAGTTGCAGTGAAATTGCAAACTTGCAATTGTGAACATTTAACTAAAATGTTGGCTCTATTTGTGTTGTGTTGTGCCTCCCTAGTCATTGATGAACAATTCTAAGCATAAAATGAAACAAGGTCACCTCTGTAATGAGCAGAATATGACCACCAATTACAGCAAAGAAAACTACCACAACCAAAATGTTATAATGACCAGATGGAATCTTTAAATGATTTTGACTGAAGGATATATATATATATATACACATATACATATACATACATTTATAGGTCAAGGCACCAGGGATAACTCTTCTGTTCTTCTCTATGGCACTGCCATGGTACCTGAACAATCAACTCAGAGGACAGGCAAGGCTTCAGTTAAACATCTACTCTCAAATACTGAATAGTGAAAGGCTTGGATAGAGTGGATGTGGAGAGGATGTTTCCACAAGTGGGAGAGTCTAGGAACAGAGGTCGTAGCCTCAGAATCATAGGACGTTCTTTCAGAAAGGAGATGAGGAGGAATTCTTTAGAGGGTGATGAATCTGTTGAATTCTTTGCCACAGAAGGCTGTGGTGGACGTCAATGGATATTTTTAAGGCAGATATAGATAGATTCTTGATTAGTACGGGTGTTGGGGATTATGGGGAGAAGGCAGGAGATTGGGGTTAGCAGGGAGAGATAGTTCAGCCATGATTGAATGGTGGAGTAGACTTGATGGGTGAACGGCCTAATTCTACTCGTATCACTTATGACCTTATGGATGACATATCAGAAAAGGCAACTTGACCCTGCTGCTATATATATCTGTGTGTCAGCCCCCAGATATATGTGCTCAAAACTCTGAAGCAGAATAGGATCCCATAATTCCCGATTCAAGTGCTCTCCACTGCCTCGCACCTGCCATGGTCACTCTAATTGGATTAGCTATAAATGGCAACAAATCAAGCAGCCACTGCCAGTTGTTTTATTTGGGATACAACACCTGGAGTTTTGTGTGCAGTTTTGGTCCCCTAATTTGAGGAAGGACATTCTTGCTATTGAGGGAGTGCAGCGTAGGTTCACAAGGTTAATTCCTGGGATGGCGGGACTGTCATATGCTGAGAGAATGGAACAGCTGGGCTTGTACACTCTAGAGTTTAGAAGGATGAGAGGGAATCTTGTTGAAACATATATAATTGTTAAGGGTTTGGACACGCTAGAGGTAGGAAACATGTTCCCGATGTTGGGGGAGTCCAGAACCAGGGGCCACAGTTTAATAATAAGGAGTAAGCCATTTAGAACGATTAAACACTTTTTCTCACAGAGAGTTGTGAGTCTGTGGAATTCTCCGCCTCAGGGGGCAGTGGAGGCAGGTTCTCTGGATACTTTCAAGAGAGAGCTAGATAGGGCTCTTAAAGATAGTGGAGTCTGGAGATATGGGGAGAAGGCAGGAACGGGGTACTGATTGGGGATGATCAGCCATGCTCACATTGAATGGCAGTGCTGGCTCGAAGGGCCGAATGGCCTTCTCCTGCACCCATTGTCTATTGAAAGTAAATAAAACATTTTAGTGCCCAAGAGTTGTGCCATTGAAATACATTACCATGGTCACCAAGGAAGATGATGTTGACACAACGGTGGAGGTTCATTTGTTTGAGTCCGTCCATTAGCTGTCCGACAATTCTGTCAATTTGGCGAAGGTTTTCAGTCACCTAAACGTTAAAACATAAAACCATTTACTTCCAATTAAGGGGATCTATCAGCCACTTCACTACTTAATATAATTGTTTTTACCTCTATATTATCCTCAATTACGATCCATGTCAGAGGTTCCCAACCTTTTTCATCCTGTTTACCCCAGGCGACTTTAATAGCACATAACAATGTTATTTCACTTATTTATGAACAACTAAAGATGAACAGATAACGGTATACCCGAACCAAACACAGTCAGTCAATGAGAAAAAATATGTACATATCCAGAATCAACAAATGTACCCCCTGGGTAGGTGCAATTTACCCCAGGTTGGGAATCCTCGATCTATGTGTTAATGCTTCCTCTTGTACAACAAAGTTAGCACTTTAACCTTTCAGGTTTTTGAGCAGGACAAATAGAATTGCAAGCTGCTAAACCCCATTGTGGTAGAAATCAATCACGTTTCCTTGTGTGTCTAACAGCTTAGCATTAAATTCAGTTTAGACTTGAACCAAAAGAATTATGTATAAGACAAGGGTTTTATATATATTATACAAGAGGGAAATGCAACTTCACATATCCTGCAGATTTTAAAGATACAACTCTAATTTGAGAACATCGTTGAAGGGATTATTAATGTTACAATTATACACGGTAAATATAAGAGAGGGTGCTATTTTGTTATATATATATATATATATATATATATTTGAATCAGGAACAAAATATATATATATATACATATATATATATACATATATATATATGTATATATGTATGTATATCTATATATATATATATATATATATATATATATATATATATATATGTGTATATATATATATATATATATATACATATACATATACATATACATATATATATATATATATATATATATATATATATATATATATATATACATATATATATATATATATATATGTGGCCAGTTCACCTCTGCATTCTCCAATTACTAAAAAATAAATACAGAATGTACACTATCGTGCAAATCATGAATAAGGGGTATTTACAATATCAAAATACCTCTAGAGAGAATACAACCATTCAGTTGAAGAAAAGCAGATAACTGCTGAGGACAACACATTGCCACTCAGTACCATCAATCTGATTATTCATTATTAATTGTCATGAGGAATAGGCCAGGAAAGTAAGATGTTTTATCTATTAAGCAGACTATCAGCATGATAGTTCATTTCAAAAGCAATGATCGGTGCAATCTGTTTTAAGATGGTTTTGCAAGATGGAAATGTTGTTGAAAACAGGAACATTTGAGTTGTTGGGTAACTTTCATCTTGGGGTCAGGTCAACCTGACTTTGTTCTGATGTGCAGTCTCTCATGGTCTCCACTCTGTCACACATATGCCTTTTGTTCTCCCCACCCGTCCTTCTTCTCTGAATTTAGAATGAACCTGGTTTTTAATTTCACTCAATCCAAGAAAAAGTTCACCAATCTGAAGCATTGCTTTTCACTCCACTGATGCTATCTCTAACCTGTAGAATATCCCCAGCAGTTTGTATTTATTTCAAATTTTCAGTAGTGCCAAGCATTTTCTTTTCAATTATCTTCTAGCATTCCGTTCTCAAGGCAGCAGCATGCAGTACAAAATAACTCAACTTCAGTTAAACAATCAATGTTAAAACTTGCAGGAAACTAATTATGCAACAAACAAATTCTATTTGAGAAATGCAACAAAAAATAAAAAATCAGAGAACGATAGTGATCTTTGACAGTGGCAGAAAACAGCTGTAATGTGAACTGGCACATCACTTTGCACTCAATTTTATTTTCCATTACATTATTTTCTCTGACTAATCTCTATAACTACTTCTGGCTAAGATTAATTTCACCCCCTGGTATACAACACAGCACCCCTCATGATTCACGACCTCTCAAAGAACCTTGCAGCCAATAAATTAGTCATTGTTTTTATTGGGAAATGCAGCTGCTGTTTTGTTTAGAACAAGACCCTACCAATGGCAGTATGATAAAAGGCCAATTATGGCTTTTAATAATGTTGGTTGCAGAACAAATGCATGTCTCATGGAGCACGGTAGAATTGTTCTTGTTTTTTTTCCATAGATACTAGGGCATTCATTACATCAATGTCAAGAAGCATTTGATAAGAGCACCATCGACAGTGCATTATTCCCACAGTATTGTGTCTCGTTCAAATAGGTAGATAATGTTCTTTTCTACATTCAAAGAAAGAAAACGCACTTCCAGTGATTGTAGCTGATCAAACAACATAAACGTCTGCTTGTTTAAAAAGGAACTGCAGATGCTGGAAAATCAAAGGTAGATAAAAGTGCTGGAGAAACTCAGCGGGTGAGGCAGCATCTATGCAGCGAAGGAAATAGGCAATGTTTCGACCCGAAACGTTGCCTATTTCCTTCGCTCCATAGTTGCTGCCTCACCCGCTGAGTTTCTCCAGCACTTTTGCCTACGTATAAACTTCTGCATTAAGGGTTTTGGCTGTTTGGCACCTTGCTTACATCACAATAGTTTCTTCACCGCTGTAACTCGATGGGTTTCTGCAGTTACTTCTGATGACCTTAGAGCAGGCTTTGAATACCAGCTACGACCTAACTGTATCAGTTATCATGTATCTGTACACCGTAAACCGCTCGATCGTAGTCACGTATTGTCTTTCTGCCGTCTTGATAGCATGCAAAGGGGTGGGAGATTGCAACCTTCACGTGGTCCGCCCTGTTTCGACTAATGCAATCAACTCGACGTACACAAACGGAAGATCAAATAGAACAAGTTGTCCTACAACTTTAGGCTGTGCACGCCACACGAAAGAAGAAGAAGAAGAAGAAGCATCCAATAAAAGCTTTTCACTGTATCTCTATACACGTGACAATAAACTAAACTGAATTTTGCCTTAAGAAATGAAGGACGACAAATTGGAACAGGGGCTTGATTATCTTTTTTGGTAAGAAGGTTCAGGATATATTTGCATGAAGTACCTTTGAATTCCGTGGGCAGATTGGGAGGATTCTGCCATCCCTGGACTGCTGATTTGGAAGAAAAACTGGCAGTCCAAATAGAAAATGCCCAGAAAAGAGGAATATTAGCAGATTTGGTCAAGGAAGCAAATAGGTACAATGGTAAAGAATGGAATGCTTGCCATTATTGCTGGGGGCATAGAGCTTAAATGTCAGGAAGTCACAATGCAGTTTTAAAGGATTTTGATCATTCTGATCACCCCATTACAGTGAGGATGCAGAAGCTTTGGAGAGGGTTGAGAAAAGGTCTACCTGAATGCAACCTGGATTTAAAAGCCCTGTCCCTTGGTAAGAGTTCATTCCAAGAGCTCTCCCCAGTTTTTAAAAAAAATCAAACTCGTGGTAAGCACGGAGAATGAACGTAGCGGGTACGTCGGAGCTCGGGGACGTTTCTTAGTGCTAACGGCAGCTACTCAGGAAGACTCGCTAACGGCAGGTAAGCACGGGAAGACTCATGAAGATTTTTCAACATGATGAAAAATGTCCACGAGAGCCCCGAGTACCGACGAGTGGCCATTACCGTAAATCTCCGGGTTCGAATCAGGGCAAACTCGGGAGAGCTCTTGGAATGAACTCGTACCGTGGGACAGGGGTTTTAAGGGTATTACCTAGTGGGGGGGGGTGGATAAAGTTGGATTGTTTTCTCTGAAATGTAGATGGTTGGGAGGGGGAGACCTGTTGGAAATATCTAAATAATTATGAGAGGCAGAGATCGAGTTGACGATCAGAATATTGTCCCCAAGGTGGAAATGTCAAGGAGAAGATGGAGCAGCTTTAAGGTGAGAGGGGAAAAGTTCAGAGTTTTTTTTGGGTTTTTTTAAACACACAGTTGTGGGCGCCTGAGACACATTACCAGGGCTTGGAGTTGGAGGCAGTTGCGATAGTGACATTTAAGGGATCTTTCAGGTTGTCACATGTATAGCACCGAGAATCGAGGGGTAAGATTGATGTGCAGACAGAGGAGTTCCGTTTAAGTTGGCATCATGTTTGGCACTGTGGGTTGAAGGGTTTGCTCCCATCCTTACTGTTCTGTCTCATAAGCAACAAATGAAAGAAAAATCCTGAAATATGTTGGGCAGATCAAGCTCAATGTTGAAATGAGTAGTACATTGCAAAATTCTGCAGGTTTCTTTAAATCAAAGCAGGAGATATTTTTACACATTCAGCACCACGGGTACATTACAATGATCTCATATTCAAGCTGGCATTTGCGTTCTCCAATCTTCAGAACTTTCTTTATTTACTTCTGCTTACTTCCCCTCCCCTCCCCGGTCTGCACACATGGAAATGCACCAGAGAACAAGAACAAAAAGCCTTTTTTCCAACATAAAAAGCAACAACATCTGGTTAACATTAGCCATTAACGTCTAACAGCAGCAGCAGCAGCAGAGACAGGTGTTTCACAGATGGAGAGGTTAGATTTCATTTGTGCCCCAGCTAGATGCCAACATGCTTTACTAACCTCGGTGCTGAATGGTCCGTACTTGTGGCCGTAGGCATCTGGCTGCTCAGAGTAGAAGGCATAAACATAGGGCCTGAAATTGAAGTAATTGTTGAAATTGAGTCTGGCCATTTGTCGAATTCGGAAAAAAATCTGGCTCCACTTTCTTTTGTGGAGGCGTTTCTGTTCAACATTTAGACAAGACACAGTTGTCGGTTGGACATTACAGTCTTTCGTTCACCTCAGTTAACTAGCCATTTATCCCCCCCATCCTGTATTCTGCGAGATCACTGGCTCACTTCATAGAAGAATGACATGAGCACACACATTTCATTGAGAACTGTGATAAATGCAATAGGTTCCTCAGCCTTTAGTCCTTTAAAAACACAAGCCACTTACCTTCACTACATAAACAATGTTAATACCACATGTTCAGAGTGCATATTTTTTTTAATCCACAAACTACTTCCCTTAAACTGGCAATGGTAATCACTGGCCATTTGGAGGTTGCTAGCACAGACAAGCCTCCAGGCTGAGGGGAGTCGAGCCGTCAAAAAAAGACAGGGAAGAGAGCAGCTTCCATGATGTAGAAACATAGAAATATAGAAATTAGGTGCAGGAGTAGGCCATTCGGCCCTTCGGGCCTGCACCGCCATTCAATATGATCATGGCTGATCATCCAACTCAGTATCCCGTACCTGCCTTCTCTCCATACCCTCTGATCCCCTTAGCCACAAGGGCCACATCTAACTCCCTCTTAAATATAGCCAATGAACTACCCTCTGTGGCAGAGTTCCAGAGACCCACCACTCTCTGTGTGAAAAAAGTCCTTCTCATCTCGGTCCTAAAGGATTTCCCCCTTATCCTTAAGCTGTGACCCCTTGTCCTGGACCTCCCCAACATCGGGAACAATCTTCCTGCATCTAGCCTGTACAACCCCTTAAGAATTTTGTACGTTTCTATAAGATCCCCTCTCAATCTCCTAAATTCTAGAGAGTATAAACCGAGTCTATGCAGTCTTTCTTCATAAGACAGTCCTGACATCCCAGGAATCAGTCTGGTGAACCTTCTCTGCACTCCCTCTATGGCAATAATGTCCTTCCTCAGATTTGGAGACCAGAACTGTACGCAATACTCCAGGTGTGTCCACAACTTTGCGCAAATGTTTTGCGTTCTCGGATGGTGCTGTTCCCAAACCAGGCTGCGATGCATCCCGATAAGATGCTTTCTACACTGCAACATCCGTAGATGTCGGACTAGGGTTGTTGAGGACATGCCAAACTGAATCCATGGATGGTCTCTTTCCTGGGAATATATTGGAGCACTTAGCGATTGGCCAGTTGGTGCAATGGCTTAATATGAACTTCACATGATGTACCATGAGGGACCTCTCATCGCTCAAGTGTAAAGTCAAAAAGGTTAGCCCTTGATGCATCTCCCTAGCCATTGCATGCCACTTTCATCTTTATAACGTCAGCCGCAATGCCTGCTCTGCCGCCAATGATGAGCAGGCATGCAAAGCACTCCAACCATTGACCAACGTTCCACACCTGCTGTGCGGAACTGTCCTGATGGTTCTCCAGGTGATGACGAGTGTTCCACCTATTGGAGTATGGAGAGGTCGCTCAGCCTCAGATTTATTATTGTCACGAGCACCAAGGAACAGAGCAATGCGTTGCTTTGCACGCCATCCAATCACATTAAATAATACTATATATAAATACAATTAAGCCAAATTCAAATACTGGAGATAGAGCCAAACGGAAATATAGCACAGAATATAGTTTTCTGCATTGTAGCACAACTATGCCATAGACAATGTTCAATGTCCAATGTCCACAATGAAGCAGAGGAGAATTGGACAGTACCTCGGCTTATGGAAGGACCATCCAGAAGCCTGATAACAGGGGGGAAGAAGCTGTTCCTAAAACCTATTAGTGCAAAGGATTATTACTTTGCAGACTCTCTATCACTATCAGAAACTCCCTGCTTGTCCAAGATAACATCCCTGTCCTCTGCTCAGTTGGGATGAAATTAAGCAGGGACATCTCTCAGTAGCCTTTATTATCCTTCGACAAAGACAGAAAAAGCTTGAAAAGCTCAGCAAATAAAACAACATCCATGCAAAAAGAAACAGTCGCCATTTCCCTGATGAAAGGTGTAGACACTAAAGAAGAATTGTTTTTCTTTCCTCAGTTGCTACCAGACTGGCTGTGTTTTTCGGGCACTTTCTGCTTTTGTCTCAGATTTCAAGCATCTGCAGGTTTTTTTTAATTTAAAGCATCCTAATGCTCTCTCCGGGCTCTGCCTTTGGGTCCCCAGGCTGCAGGTCTCAATGCCACTCAACCTGCAGCAGGTAACTCACCACATTGAAGTCTCTGCATTTGACTGGCATGGTGGCGCAGCGGTAGAGTTGCTGCCACACAGTGCTAACAGCACCGGAAACCCGTCTGTGCAGTGTTTGTACGTTCTCCCCGTGACCTGCGTGGGCTTTCCCTGCGTGCTCTGGATTCTTCCCACACTCCAAAGACGTACAAGTTTGTAGGTTAATTGGCTGGGTATAAATGTAAATTGTCCCTGGTGTGTGCAGGGTAGTGTTAGAGTGCTGGGATCGCTGGTCGATGCGGACTCGGTTGGCTGGAGGGCCTGCTTCCAGGCTGTACCTCTAAACTAAACTAATTCCCTGCAGGACACCATGGACTATTGGGGGTATAGGAGTCTCGTCTTGAGAAAACCAATGAAGCCTTCTATTGCTTTCTGGTAACCATCGTTGGTGTCCAAAATGATGTGAGCTGCCATGGATGTCAGCTGATCACATCAGACCATTTCAAAACCAGGAGTGGGCTCCTGTTTATCAAATAGACTAGATTACTCATTTGAGATATTATGGGTAATATGGGCCTGGTCAAATATGCTTGGGCAGCCACCAATGTTCTGCCCTCACTAAAGTAAAAAAGGATGAGGTTGCTGCTGCATGAGTTGAGCGTTTGGAGAGTTCTTTGATCTACTGTCAGCAATAAATAGTGATACATGGTGGCGGTTCTGCAGTTGCCATTTTGTAAAGTCCAAAGGCGAGGAAATTGAGAATTGCTATGCAGCTGGAGAACTCAGTGGGTTAGGCAGCTCCTCTAACAGCTTGCTTTGTTTGCCACGGATTCTAGCATATTGTTGCCTTGCGATCATGGATAGAAGTTATCTTCTAAAGTTTCATAATGCCATATGTGAGAGGAGCAGAATTAGGCCATTCGGCCCATCAAGTTTACTCCGCCATTCAATCATGGCTGATCCATCTCTCTATCCTAACCCCATTCTCCTGCCTTCTTCCCATAACCCCTGACGCCTGTACTAATCAAGAATCTATCAATCTCTGCCTTAAAAATATCCATTGACGTGGCCTCCACAGCCTTCTGAATCGAAGGTTGTGAAACAATGAATTCCACAGGTTAACCACAGTTTCACTCCTTTCCAGCCTATGATACATCACTTTTCAGGCAAGTCCACGTGGGTTATGGCTGCACCAAATACTCTATGAGAATGGGGTTCTTCACAGGTAGGGTCGACATTACCTCCTGCTTTTGTGTTTGATTTTTGTGTTATGCTCTTTCACACTTCTCCCAAGACACGAGGTAACTTGCACACCATCTACATAACAATGATACCCCACTGAACACATGGCTCAGGCAATGAAGCATTGAAGAGAGCACATCCGCTTAAATTTAGCACATTCTATGATATTTGAAAGCGTTTGAGGAGAAAACAGTTAGTGCTGAAATTGCCCAGTTAAAACTTTCAATTTCAATAGAGTTCTTCCTTAGAGAGGAAAAATTAGAGTGTTTCTACTTCTACTCAGACTGTTCTAAGATGGTTATTGAATGATCATAAGATCATGAGATAGGAGTAGTATTAGGCCATTCATCCCATCAAGTCTACTCCGCCATTCAATCGTAGCTAATCTATCTCTCCCTCCTAACCCCATTCTCCGGCCTTCTTCCCATAACCCCTGACACCCGCACTAATCAAAAATCTATCTATCTCTGCCTTAAATATATCCACTAACTTTGCTGCCACAGCTGTCTGTGGCAAATAATTCCACAGATTCACCACCCTCTGACTAAATAAATTCCTTCTCATCTCCTTTCTTGAGGACCTGTCCCACTGTACGAGGTAATTGAATAGCTCTCCCGAGTTTAAAAAAAAAATCAAACTCGTGGTAAGTACGTAGAATGTACGAAGCGGGTACGTCGGAGCTCGTGGACGTCTCGTAACGGCTCGTGATGCGCAGGTACTCGGGAAACGCGGTAACACGTGAAGTTTTTTCAGCACAGTGAAAAATGTCCACGAGAGCCCTGAGTACCTACGGACGGTTAATACCGTAATTCTCCGAGTTCGAATCAGGGGAAACTCGGGAGAACTCTTGAATTACCTTGTACAGTGGGACAGGCCGTTAAAAGAACATGCTTTAATTCTGAGGCCATGGCCTCTAGTCCTAGACTCTCCCACTAGTGGAAACATCATCTCGACATCCACTCTATCCAAGCCTTTCACTATTCTCTACGTTTCAATGAGATCCCCCCTCGTTCTTCTAAATTCCAGCAAATCTAAGCTCATTGCCATCAAACGCTAATCATATGTTAACCGACTCATTCCCGGGATCATTCTTATAAACCTCCTCTGGACCCTCTCCAGAGCCAGTGTATCCTTCCTCACAATACTCCAAATGCAGACTTACCAGCGTCTTAAAGAGCCTCAGCGTTAAATCGCTGTTTTTTTAATCTAGGCCCTCTCAATATAAATGCGAACATTGCGTTTGCTTTCTTTACTACCAATTCAACTTGCAGATTAACTTTTGGGGAATCCTGCACCAGCACTCCCAAGCCGCTTTGCGTTTCCGATTTCGGGATTTTCTCCCCATTTAGAAGATAGTCTACATCTTTATTCCCACCACCAAAATACATGGCACCACACTTTGCTACACTATATTCCATTTGCCACTTCTCTGCCCACTCTCCTAAGTTGTCCAAGTTCTTCTGCAGAGTCCCTGCTTTCTCTACACTACCTGCCCTTCCACTTATTTTCGTAGCATCGGCAAAGTTGGCCGTAAAGCCTTCAATCCCCTCGTCCAAATCATTAATATACAACGTGAAGAGCAAGGGCCCCAGCACCGAGCCCTGAAGAACTCCAGCCAACCTGCAATCCATGCTAATTTATGCGCTTTGATACTTAACAGCCTCCCATGGGGTACCAGATCAAAGGCTTTCAAAAAATCTAGGCCTACAACATCTACTGACTCTACTTTGTCTGTCCTGCTATTTATTTCTTCAAAGAATTCCAGCAAATTTGTCCCCTTCATAAAGCCATGCTGACTTTGGCCTATTTTGTCATATTGTGATATTATGCTTGAGATCTAAGTGCTGTGGGCATGGGTGGAATTGTGCCATGCATAACCAGTGGTAAAAGTGCACTGATGTGGATTGTGACCAGGCTGTCCAGTTTAATTTAATGATTTATTCCAGGTAAAATCAGGTGGATCATGCAAAACATCTAAGTGTATCTTAATTAAGAATGCAAATCATTTTCTTAATTATGATACATTATTTCAAATGTGGATGCAATTAAATAATTCACCAAAGACCCCACCAATACATTATACAGAGACCATAGAGGAAAATTTAAACAAGTCACATACTGGATCTCCTCTGATATCTGATCCCAGTCTTTATGTGAAGTATGCTATGGAAGCTGTACTAGTCTGTTTAAGAAATAAACTCTTGAAACCTTTCAACTTATGGAGTATTTAGAAAGTGCGTTCAGAAATTATATTTTGTTGCCACAGAAGTCATAGAATTGAATAAAAGGTTGGATTCTGGTAAGGGGCAAAACAATGGCAACATAATATACTTGTACTGGTTGTGGGATGTGGCATTATATTTCGCCATAATGTACCTTCTTGTGTGGCTGGATCAAGCCTGGGCAATCAGGACAGCGCAGAATTACACTTTGAGTATTTTTACAGCTAACTTGCATTGCCGAGCCTGCTGCATTCATGAGACCAACATCACCTTCCAGGTCCAGTCTCCATTACGCTAACACTGCCATTGTCTATTAAACCAACACTGGTGACGGACACCATAACACCAATATTCCCACTTTATGGGTACAAGAGGTTGACCATTAGGAACAAAAAGAACAGTAACTTCAAAAGTTGGTTATGGAGAGCTCAAGGCACAAAAATAAAACCAAATTGATTTTACGGGTCAAAAAGAAGTAATAATCTAATGCATCCGTGCAAACTCTTTGGAGTGCAAATTAATCTGACTGTTATGACCTCCCATATATACCAGTATTTTTAACTTAAATTATGCAATGTTGTCAATCTCAAATACTCCACAATAAAGCATGCAGCAATACTGCCATTAAATACATTTCTCTTCAAATCATTCTTCTCTCTGACTAATTATTTAAAACGATCTAATATTTTGTAATACCTTTAGTCGCTCTTGTTACCCGCAACCACTGGATGTTGCAATAATTGTTTTCAGTCTGTATTATTAAAGTGAAAGAAGGTGCAACCAAATAAAGGAAAAATATTATTTTAAATGTTCCCACTCTGGATGATAAAATCAGCCCTGACTTTTTGTTGATCTGTGGACCCCTGGATTAGAAACAAGTCTTAAGGGGCTGTCCCACTTGGGCGACCTAATTGGTAAGCTTAGAAGAGTTTTTAAAAGTGACATGTTGAAGACCTTCTTCGACCATGTAGAAGACCTCCTTTGACTATGTTGAAGACCAGCTTCGACTAGCTACAACTAGCTTCGGGAAAATTGGACACCGAATAGCGGAGAGTGAAGACAACCTCCTTCGATCTCCTTCCACCCCCCTTCGACTATGATGAAGACTATCTATGACTACCTTCGACTACCCTCGATTACCTACAACTGACATGCCGACCTACTACGGCTAAACCTACGAGTAAAAAAAGTATGGATTTTTTCCATGGCGACCTTTTTTTTAATTCGCGGGCATTTTTTAACATATTGAAAAATATGCTGCGACCTAGCTGAGGCCTCGAGTACACGGGGGCTACTGTCCAGCATGAAGGAGAGTTACGAAGACCTCCTACGACCTCGTGGCGACCATGCTGCGAGTATGAGTCGAGGGCAAACTCGCCAGAAATTGCGGATTAGGTCGCCCAAGTGGGACAGCCCCTTTAGTTTTATATAAATTCTTCAGAGATTACTTTTACAACCCCATTAAAAACACCGCAATGGCTCTGTCCATGTTATATGGAAGACTGCCTGTGCGGAGTATGGGTCTACGGAAGCCTGACTTATTGCTCTCTCATTTGATTTTAATTTTCATTTTCAAAACTAGAAAATGTTACCCTAAAAGAGCAATCCCAGTTGAATCAAACAAAACTGTACGGCAGGAGGAAAGGTCATTAAAATAATTGCTTGGCAATGTCTTATGTTTGCAGCAGCTGGCTTTCCTTTGGTCAGCACAACAACTTCAGGCGGTCATTCTGCTGCAACAGTACAAGGCCCCCTCTACTCACATGCAACATTTAAAAAAAACACTTCTTCCTTCTTCATGTTTCGATTCCTCCATATACAAAAGAATTTTGCTTCTATCCTCGTGCTCACACTCCCTTTTCCCTTTACTCCAGAATATAATTGTTGCAATCAATGTCACGTGCATCCATCCTCAAAGCCTCACCTCTGGTAAAGACGGCTTTCTTGGATGCTGTGCATTTTCGGTGTCTCCATTCCAAGTGCACAATAATGTTCAAACGTACAAACAAACTTAGCACTTAGCTCGCAGGAGAGATATTCCTGCACATGCATGTATCAGCTCTTCTCATTTTCTTATGAAATTTTTATCAATCATTCTCTTAGCCAGGAACACTTCCCCTTTCCGTTTTAAATCTCTTTCGTGTTTGTTTCTGCAACGCTCCCCTTCTCTCAGTATCACCCGGCTTCCCAGCTTCTTGCACTGTTCTCACGACAGGACATGAACATGCAGGCGGGAAGGCAGCACGCCACAGAAAACACAGCGTGAACTCACTAGCCAGAGAACATGGTAACCTCATTGAAGATTACAATGTTAAAATTGGTTCCGTGTTGTGCATTGGAAGGGAAATAAAATTAAAGATCAAAAGCTGAGCAAACTTGACACTATTTTTCAAAATAAATTTGATGGAAATATTCTTCTGTTATCAATCCCTGTCATAATGTTAACAGCTTCAATGACCATGGCCCTGAACAAACCCAGAACTTCAATTCTTCTACACTTCCATAAAGTCCATGTTGCACAAAGTTATATGGTCATAAGTGATAGGAGCAGAATTTGGCCATTCGGCCCATCCAGTCAGCTCCGCCATTCAATCAAGGGTGTAAGAGGTGCCAACCCTACAGGATTTATGGGACACTCCCTCCAAGTTACTTCAATCGCTTTGTTTACAGCCCAAATCTCATCACAGTCTTGTGCATTTGCAGCACAATATATTTCCTCTTTCACATCACGAATGTTGCATTCAGTGTTATGTCGCATGAAGTTCAACGTGACATTTGCCTTCCTACTTGGTGATTATAACTGCATGCATTGTGTACACAGGCACACTCAGATCTTTCCCTGTGCCAAGAATTACTGTTTCTCCCCATTTGTAAACTATTTGCTTTTTCTTTTCTTCTGACTATGTGAGCCATCTCAATTTTCCCAGATTATAATCCTTGAAATAATACTACATATCTACCTGATGTTTTACTATTAATTGTAGAAAGCACAAAAAATATTTTTAACACTATATCATGGTTGGCATTTGTGGGGGTCAGTGCTCACAGGCTTTTCCCCCATGGTTGGAGAATCAAGTCCTAGAATGTATAGGTATAAGGTGAGAGAGGATTGATTTAACCAAAACCCAAGGGGCAACTTTATTGCACAGAGGGTGGTACCTCTGGAATATATGGAATGAGCTGTCAGAAGAAATGGTTGTGGCAGATACCATTTAAAAGACATTTGGATAGGTGCATGAATAGGAATGGTTTAGAGAGATATGGATTAAGAAAAATAAGACGGGCATCTTGGTTGGCATGGATCTTTGGAAACTGCAAAGTTGGCTTGAGGGTTTCATGTGTCCTAATCCTACCTTTATTTGTAATGTTGGAAAGATTTTTGTGACTCCTCTCCACCACAAATGCCAACCATGATATAGTGTTTTAAATATTTTATGTGTTTTCTACAATTAATAGTAAAAATTAGGTAGGTCCGTGGCTTTATTCCAAGGATTTCAATTATTTATTTCAATTATTTAAAGAGCATTGAATATAGGAGTAGGGAAGTAATGTTAAAATTGTACAAAGCATTGGTGAGACCAATTCTGGAGTATGGTGTACAATTTTGGTCGCCTAATTATAGGAAGGATGTCAACAAAATAGAGAGAGTACAGAGGAGATTTACTAGAATGTTGCCTGGGTTCCAGCAACTAAGTTACAGAGAAAGGTTGAACAAGTTAGGTCTTTATTCTTTGGAGCGCAGAAGGTTAAGGGGGGACTTGATTGAGGTCTTTAAAATGAAGAAAGGGATAGACAGAGTTGACGTGGATAAGCATTTCCCATTGAGGGTAGGGAAGATTCAAACAAGAGGGCATGACATGAGAATTAAGGGACAGAAGTTTAGGGGTAACATGAGGGGGAACTTCTTTACTCAGAGAGTGGTGGCTGTGTGGAATGATCTTCCAGCAGAAGTGGTGGAGGCAGGATCGATTTTAACATTTAAAGTTAAAGTGGATAGGTATATGGACGGGAAGGGAATGGAGGGGTATGGTCTGAGTGCAGGTAGATGGGACTAGGGGAAAATAAATGGTCGGCATGGACTGGAAGGGACGAGAAGGCCTGTTTCCGTGCTGTAATTGTTATATGGTTATATGGATTATAATCTGGGGAAAATTGTGGTGGCTCACATGGTCAGAAGAAAAGAAAAAACAAATAGTTTACAAATGGGGAGAAACAGTAATTCTTGGCACAGGGAAAGATCTGAGTGTGCCTGTGTACACAATGCATGCAGTTATAATCACCAAGTAGGAACGCAAATGTCACGTCAAACTTGATGCAACGTAACATTGAATGCAACAATCATGGTGTGGAAAAGGAAATAAATCGTGCTGCAAATGTACAAGGCTGCGATGAGATTGGGACAATGTACAGATTTGGGCTGTCTGCCAAGCGATTGAAGCAACGGAGGGAGTGCAACGCAAATTCCGTAGGGTTGGCACCTCTTACGCACTTGATTGAATGGCGGAGCTGACTTGATGGGCCGAATGGCCAGATTCTGCTCCAATTATGACCATATAACTTTGTGCAACATGGAGGTGCAGTTGCACAAGTCTGTGGTGGGGCAGAAGAAAGATGTAAGAGAGGTAGGTGCAGGACCCAGCCTGGCAAGTGATAGGTGGACAGAGGTGAGGAGGGGTGAGGGGTGTTGGAGGGGGGGGGGGGTGTCCTGGCAAGGCAGATGGTTGGACATAGGCCAAATATGAAAAATAGAAAAAGTGTGAGATAAGAATATAATGGGTGCAAATTGTGAAGCCAGAGGTGGAAGGGGATGGTGAAGGGGAGAGTAGGGGACAACCTAGGTATGACGCAGGGAAGAGAGGAAGAGAAACAAAGTGGGGGTGGGGGGGGGGGTGGGGGGGGGGAATAGGAGAATTCAGTGTTCATGCCATTATCAAAGTACAAACTTGGTGTTCCTCCATTTTGTGTGTGGTCTTACGCCCAGGTCAGAAAGGTCAGTATAGGATTGGGAAAGGGTTAAAATGGTTGGCAACTAGGAGATCCATTAAGCCTTGGCGGACCGAGCGCATGTGTTCAGTGAAACGGTAGCCAAGTCTTCGCTTGGTCTTGCCGATGCAAACGAGGCTCCATCGGGAACATCGGACGCAGTAGATGAGGGTAGAGGAGGTGCATTTGCACCTGTCGCACCTGGAAGGACTGCTGGGTTCCCTGATTGGATGTAAAGGAGGAAGAAGAGGGATGGGTGTTACATCTCCTGCGGTTGCAATGGAAACTACTGGGGGGGGGGGAGGTCGTTGAGGTGGGAAACAATCAGAGAACCAGGGAATTGAAGAGCGAGCGGTCTCTGCGGAAGGTAGACAGTGGTGGAGATGGGAAGATGTGACTGGTGGTACAATCGTATTGAAGGTGGCAGAGCATGGTATGTTAGACACGCTGTGAGGACGTGGCGTTGAAGGACGAGAAGCCGAAGCAAATAAGTTGAAGCCAAATAGAAACTAAGCCAAAAAAACAAATAACCGAAAGCGAAACGGCAACGAACCGAAAGGGCGGGACGCCGAAAAGCAAACTCACCGAATGGCCGCTCTGCCGAAACGCCACCTAACCGAAAGGCTGCGTCGCCTACAAGCCAACTATCCGAAAAGCCACTCTGCCGAAAAGTCAAATAATGCCTTTTGTGGGAAAATGACCCCCACCCTGCCGTCTCCACCGGCCAATTATGTGATGGACGCGGTGGTCTGGAACAATCGCTGACAAGTCCTGTGCCCCCCCCCCCCCCCCCGGCGACGTCATGTCAGTAATTTCACTTTTCGGGGGAGGAGACAGCAGAACTACGGGACACATAGCAGACATGGGTGAATGGATGAATGGGTGAGGGATACATCTACGACTGCAGGAGGGAATCCATGTTTACTGAAGAAAGAGGACATCTCAGATATCCTAGAGTGTAAAGCCTGATGTTGGGAGCAGATACGGCAGAAATGGAGAAATTGAGAATAGGGGATTGCATCTTTGCAAGAGCCACAGTGGGCGGAAGTGTAGTTCAGTTAACTGGGAGAGGCAATGGGTTTATAGTAGACGTCAGTTGAAAGTCTGTCCTGTGATGGAGGCAGAGAGATCAAGAAAGGGAAGAGAGATGTCAGAGATAGTCCAAGTGCATTTGAGGGCAGGGTGGAAGCTAGTGGTGGTGATAATGAAATCAATGAGTTCTGCACAGGTGCAGGAGGCAGACCCGATGGACTTGTTGATGCAGTGGAGAAAGAGTTGGGAGATGGCACCATTGCATATTTGGAACAAGGACTGTCCGATGTAGCCAACATAAAGGCAGGCATAGCTGGGGCCTACGCCGGGTCTCATGGCTACATCTTCAATGCTATGTCCTCTTGCATTGGCCATTTCCAACCCCTCAATCTCTACACTCCAGAGAAAAGAATCCAAATGTGTCCGCTTACAGTTAATACTATAATCCACGACGCCACAAATGTTTTGTGTCATACACAAGCTGCTTAATCAGGCCAGCTACATTTGTATCCAAATCATTTGTATAAATCACAGAGGTCCCAGCACTGATGTGTACAGAACATCACTGGTCACAGACCTGCAGTCAGAATAACATTCCTCCACTATTTTCCTGTCAGCCCTGGCTAAACCAATATCAAATCGACCAAGTCTTCATAGATCCAATGCACGTCAATCATCTGGATCAGTCTACCATGAAGGACCTTGTTGCAAGCTTTACTAAACTTCATGTATAAAACATCCACTGCCTTTCCTTCGTTAGCATCTTCCTCACCTCCTCAAAAAACTCAATGCAAGTAGTTCCTATCCTTAAGGATCTTCTCCAATAATTTATCTACCTGTGACCTGACATGTCAACCCATATAACCATATAACAATTACAGCACGGAAACAGGCCATCTCGGCCCTTCAAGTCCGTGCCGAACAACTTTTTTCTCTTAGTCCCACCTGCCTGCACTCATACCATAACCCTCCATACCCTTCTCATCCATATGCCTATCCAATTTATTTTTAAATGATACCAACGAACCTGCCGCCACCACTTCCACTGGAAGCTCATTCCACACCGCTACCACTCTCTGAGTAAAGACGTTCCCCCTCATGTTACCCCTAAACCTCTGTCCCTTAATTCTAAAGTCATGTCCTCGTGTTTGAATCTTCCCTATTTTCAAAGGGAAAAGCTTGTCCACATTAACTCTGTCTATCCCTCTCATCATTTTAAAGACCTCTATCAAGTCCCCCCTTAACCTTCTGCGCTCCAGAGAATAAAGACCTAACTTAGTTAACCTATCTCTGTAACTTAGCTGTTGAAACCCAGGCAACATTCTAGTAAATCTCCTCTGTACCCTCTCTATTTTGTTGACATCCTTCCTATAATTGGGTGACCAAAACTGCACACCATACTCCAGATTTGGTCTCACCAACGCCTTGTACAATTTTAACATTACATCCCAGCTTCTATACTCAATGCTCTGATTTATAAAGGCTAGCATACCAAAAGCTTTCTTTACCACCCTATCTATATGAGATTCTACCTTCAAGGAACTATGCACGGTTATTCCCAGATCCCTCTGTTCAACTGTATTCTTCAATTCCCTACCGTTTACCATGTACGTCCTATTTTGATTTGTCCTGCCAAGGTGTAGCACCTCACATTTATCAGCATTAAACTCCATCTGCCATCTTTCAGCCCATTTTTCCAACTGGCCTAAATCACTCTGTAGACTTTGGAAATCCTCTTCATTATCCACAACACCCCCTATCTTGGTATCATCTGCATACTTACTAATCCAATTTACCACCCCTTCATCCAGATCATTGATGTACATGACAAACAACAAAGGACCCAACACAGATCCCTGAGGCACCCCACTAGTCACCTGCCTCCAACCCGACAAACAGCCATCCACCATTACTCTCTGGCTTCTCCCATTCAGCCACTGTTGAATCCATCTTGCTATTCCTGCATTTATACCCAACAGTTGAACCTTCTTAACCAACCTTCCATGAGGAACCTTGTCAAAGGCCTTACTGAAGTCCATATAGACAACATCCACTGCTTTACCCTCGTCAATTTCCCTAGTAACCTCTTCAAAAAATTCAAGAAGATTAGTCAAACATGACCTTCCAGGCATAAATCCATGTTGACTGTTCCTAATTAGACCCTCTTTATCCAGATACTTATATATATTATCTCTAAGTATCTTTTCCATTAATTTGCCCACCACTGAAGTCAAACTAACCGGTCTATAATTGCTAGGTTTACTTTTAGAGTCCTTTTTAAACAATGGAACAACATGCGCAGTACGCCAATCCTCGGGGACTATTCCCATTTCTAATGACATTTGAAATATTTCTGTCATAGCCCCGGCTATTTCTACACTAACTTCCCTCAATGTCCTAGGGAATATCCTGTCAGGACCTGGAGACTTATCCACTTTTATATTTTTCAAAAGTGCTAGTACTTCTTTTACTTTGAAGTAATAACTTTGAACCCATAATTTCCGAGTCTCTACAGCCCTTCTTAAATAGAGAAACAACATTGACTAATCTTCAGTCATCTGGGACCCCACCTTTGGATAAAGGGGTCACAAAGATCTCCGTCAAAGCCCCAGTATTCTCATATCTTGCCTCTCAATAATCTGAATAGAATCTTAATTAATAATTACGGAATTGATTATTGATATTGAAAGTATTAATTATTAAATTCTTAACTCCAATTGGACCCATGGTTTCAAATAAATTTCAGCAAATGTCCTTGCGTTTTCAACTATGAAGACAGACAAAATATTTGTTGAATGAGTCTGCCGTTTCTTTATTTCCCATTATAATCTTTGTCACATCCTCCAAGGAAGATGCAATGCGAATGCAAATCTCTCCTCTGGCCCTTGTAATCCAAGTTTATATTTTTTTGCTTGTAGATCACATATTCACCACCCCACATGCAGCAAATATTGGCATTTTAACACCGTGGACATTAGAGCAAGAACTAATTACAAAGATTATAGTCAAAATGTGTAAAGTGAATTTACTTACTGCATGTACACCCTTACAATAGTGACTGGGACATTGTTAGGGAACAGAGGCAAGGAATACAATAGCATTTTAATCAAAAACTTAAACCTGCATGACAACTCTGGAAAGGCAGCTCATGGATCATAATGAAAATCCAGGCCTAATTTCTCTGGGAAAATAAGAATTGTTCTAGAGACTGAAACACAAATGAAAAGAAGTGACGCCTTGAAACAAACAGGCACAGAAAAGACCCAGTTCATGATTTAGAATGGTCCTTATCTTGGTTTGGTGCATAAATGCTTCCTCAACAATTTTGTGTCCAATACAAAAATAAAACCAGGATCATAATCTATTACTTATAGTGGCTGGATCTCATATTTGAAGGTTGTCTATTGGCAATTGTTTCACTAATGGGATGAATCAATTAGAATTATGATTGACAGGGACCACTCAGCTATTTCTTTTGAATATGATATATAAGTTGGTGCACAATGGGCAAGTGTGGACAGACAACTTAGAGCTATCATTTGCTTATCCCAACTCGTGAAGATAACCATAAGAACTAGCATTACCATGAGCTGCCAGGACCAAGATGCCCTGCTGCTATTTAGCCACTTTGCTTCATCTATCTAGGTACTTTGGCCAGTTGAGAAGAGTTAAAATATTACAAGAGGTGCGAACCATCATTTGTGCTCTTGGCCACAACCTGACCTAGCCACATGTTCAAGCTTGGGCTGTTAGCATGAAGTTAGAAATGGAGTCAAAACAATAGACAATAGGCAGAGAAATAATCATCAACTGGAGAAATCCAGCCCATGTCAAAGAGCAGAAGCGAGATGACCTCCATATCTGATCCGCATCTTTCCTTTCCAACCCCTCCATGCCTTTTTTGAAAAAACAAGGAACTGCAGATGCTGGTTTACACAAAATGACAAAAAGTGCTGGAGTAACTCAGTGGGTCAGGCAGCATTAAAAACCCAAGCAAACTTTACAAAAGGCTGCATAGCATATGCAACACAGAAAAAAGGCTATTCTGCCCAACAAGCCCATTGTTGCTTCATTTGAACCTTCTCCAATCTTTCCTCATTGATTCCCTTCTCCTTCAGTGTCTGTCCAGCCAACCCCATCAAAACCCGTAATTTTCAAAAGGTTCACCTCAAATTTCTACTATGATGTTGCAAATTAACTATATCTTCTCCATTGCTCTTTATTCCTTTTCTCAAATACGACTAGAACTCGACACAATGCACCAACTAAGACAATTGAAGTTCTACATCATTCCTTTTCATACTATCCCCTAATATTAGCTAGCAGGGGACCCGTTGGGTCCCAGTTACACGGGAGGCCTGGTCCCCCAATGCAACCCATTCCTCAATGCAATATTCCACCACTCACCCAAAGCCCCTAACTGTGCAGGCATGGCTCATTTCCCCTCATCCCCCAGCACTCCCTCCACCTCCTCTTCATGTGTGGGAGGGGAAGGAATGAAGGTGTGTGGCAAGGGGGGGGGAGTGTGTGGGGGAGGGGGGGGGCGTGTGGGGGGGGGTCGCGTGGGGAAAGGGGGGGTTGTGTGTGGGTGGGGTTGTGGGACGAGGGGTGTGTGGATGGGGGGCCTTGTGGGGGCAAGGGGGGTAGTGCGGAGGGAGGGGTGTGGGGAGTGGTTTGGGGGTGGGGAGGGGTGGGTGGAGCGGATTGTGGGAGCAGGGGGCATTGTGGAGCCGAGGAGGGGGGGAGGGGTGTGTGGGGGATTTATGGGAGGAAGGGGTCTGTGGGCGGGGGGGCTGTGGGGGGGGAGGGATGTGGGGGGCAGGGGGGGAAGGTTGTGGGGGAAGGGGGGAGGGGTGTGTGGGCAGGGGGGGGAGGGGTGTGGGGGCAGTGGGGGAGGGGTGTGGGGGCAGGGGGGGAGGGGTGTGGGGGAGGGAAGTGATGGCCGGGGGAGGGGTGGTTGTGTTGTGGGGGCAGGGCAGCGAGCATTGTGGAGCCGGAGAGGTGGGGGTGGGGTGGGGTGGAGGGGTGGGGCGGGTTGTGGTGTGGGGGTGGGGGGGATTGTTTGGGGCGGGGGGCTGTGGGTGGGGTGGGGGCAGAGAGCCAGCGAGGGGGACCAGAGGGGAAGGGGCTGTAGGTGACGGTGTGCCGAGGACTCACAGCGGGCGCTGGTTGCTGGACGTTCTCCTCCGCCGGGATCAGAGTCTCCATTTTTCGTCCAGCGACATCTCTGTCTCTAGGTTGGGTTGGGTTGGACTGGGCCGCTTCCGGTCCCTCCGTAAATTGTGTCGGGTTGGAGACCAGGCCAGCAAGAGCCGGCTATCCAGAGCCTCCCTCAGCTCCAGTTGAGACTCAGTATTCCGTTTGATGACATCGACGACATCTCCGACTCCATGCTGGGCTGGGCCGGGCTGGGCTGGGCTGGACTGGGCTGGGCTGGGTGGGGCCGCTTCCGATCTCTTCGAAAATTGTGTCTGGTTGGAGACCTCCGCCGGCCATCCAGATCCTCCCTCAGCTCCAGTAAAGACGCAATGGTGCAGGAAGGGGCGGACCGTCCCGCAGAGGTAAGACCAATCCAGGCGCCGCCGACTGGCAGGAGAGGAGATCGATCTGCGCACGTGCGAATTGTAAACCTCGCTAACTTTTACATTAGACCCCCGATCGGAATGAAACGTGGTGCACTCACAGCAGAGGAGAACGGTGAGTGCGCTGCCGAAAAACTATAGCGCTATCGCGTACTGTTTTTGCGCAAATAGAAAGACCGTGCAAACCGGAAGATAACAAGATCAGAGCTTTCGTTATACAGTAATTGGCATATATACTCCATCCACCAGAGTCACATCATAATAACGTGTTGATCCCAATTTCATTTTTCATCTTCCGATGCAACGTGCAAATAACCAAGTGGCCCACTCCTAATTCATGTGTTCATATCTTCCCAGTGAATAGCAAAATGTTTTAATATTTCAGTCATAATCTATAGTTTCCCCTAAAGACCCTATTCCTAACATAACCTTCCTTTGTCAAGGAAGGGTCTGCAACCCGTTTTACAATTTTTAACAATTTCATTTCATAGTTCCTCCAAAGTGTTACCAATTCTTTTTTTTTAAACTTTTCTCTTTATCCATTCTTTCTTATCATGGCCCCTTCTGCTGCATGTAAACATCTTCCTCGATTCAAGCATCAAATGTTCCTGCATGTCTTTTTCATCCATGGGCTCTCATGTTTAATTTGCCCTTTAATTTTAGTGAAGTATTAGGTTTCCACTTTGTTGAGCACTGTTCGAATAATTTCCCAATATTGCTGTCAATTTTGTTGCCTATTTTAACACTCAGCCTTTGCAATTTAACTTTATGTAAGTCTATTTACTCAGTCATTATTACACTTATGTCTTTTGTTATTATCATCAGAAACCTTATTTCATTATGATCACTATTGCTCGGAAGTTCCAACATTTTTATTTCCTTGATCTGCTCTGGTTCATTGACAATTACCAGATCTAATCCCAAGTTAATTGATGCCGGATATTTGGTATTTCAACAAAGAGCATTAAGCATTCAACAAGAATTCTACTATCTTATTCCCTTTGCCCATCTCTTCAGTCCAATAATTTTGGAGCAGCCAACATTACACATAATTATTATTTTATATTTTTCACCCAATAAGATTGAGAAATTTCTTTCTCAATCTCTCTTCCTGGGTTATGTCTGTATATCTGTTTCCAGTTGAAGAAAAAGCAATTTACCCTCTTTTCTGTTTCTTAGCTCATTTTTGTTTATTTTTTGCTTATTGTTTATACATTTTGAAAATTATAAATTATAAATTTTGAAAATTATAAATTATGAAAATTATAAAATATAAATTTTGAAAATTATAAATTATAAATTTTGAAAATTATAAATTATGAAAATTTAAAATTATAAATTTTGAAAATTATAAATTATAAATTTTGAAAACTATAAATTATAAATTTTAAAATTATAAATTATAAATTTTGAAAATTTAAAATTATAAATTTTGAAAATTTAAAATTATAAATTTTGAAAATTTAAAATTATAAATTTTGAAAATCTATATCCAATTTGTCTGTCCACCCTGCTACAACCTGTCTGGGTAATATCATCAAAGAATTCAACCAAGGTGAGAGGATATGAAGCATTCCCATGACATGTGCCGGTTCTTCAACATTAATCCAACTGGCTATTAATTTTCCCCAGGTTATCAGTTCTAAAAAATTCCCCATGACTGATGTTAAACTGTAATTTCCAGATTACCATCATGGAGCTTAAAAGTACAAATTTATAAAATACACATCTTATTAACTTTTGAGAAAGAGACATGGAGGCATAGAAGGCACTGTGTGAAAAATGCACAGCTATAACCATGTAGACTGTTGGCCATCCCAAAACAATTGGACTGAAAAGATTGGAAAAAGGGATAAAATAATAAAATTCCTACAGCGTTTTTTAAGGCTCATTTAAAAAAAATATATATATATATACCAAAATATAAACAAATACCTGGCAACAGATGAATTGCACCAAGATTTGTTTTTAAATGTTCACAGAGATTGTTATCTATCTATGATCTATGATAAAAAAAAAAGTACCTTTCATTGTCCGGTAAGTTCAGCCACTGAAGTATTGTAAAAACTCGCTGCTCATGAGGAATGACACTGTAATCAGAAAATAAACACATACCCAAGACCAATCAATACACATAAATCCATTAAAATATGCATAAATATTCTTTATGCACACATAAGCAATCACAAATGAGAAAGTGATGTGAAATCAGGGCAAATAGCTAATGCAGGAAAATGCATAGCACACAAGTTAGAGAGGGTTAAAGAACCAGTGACAGGCTAGCACCAATTACAAACATTCCAAGAAAGAGAACAAAATATACATGCAAAGAGATTTCAAATTGTACATATATTTTTGCTGCTGCTACTTAAAGCCACATCTTGGCCCATCAATATAGAGAGTGTCAAAGGAGAACAAACAAAATGTTTTACTTACACAGGCCAGAAAAACGTGCCCGCCTTTACAGCTTGGTTGACAGTTGTTACCCAGATCTAACAAGACACAGGAAAGGATGTCAGTTGTCACGGTACAGGTACGATGTAAAATGGTGGACAGGCAACTCCCAGGGGGGGGGAAAAGTTGGCTTTCCCTTGCATTGCAGAAACTACATTTATTCATTCTTGGCAGCAGAGGAAATCAGCAAATATTATCCATGGTGGTGGGTCCCCTATATGTGCTGCTTACAGTAAGTCCACATGGCAAAGGTATTCCCAGGATAGCATACAGCATGATATCCTAGCTTTATGATGAAACAATTTCTTTACATGTCTGTGCCTCCGACACACAACTTCAGAGAAACTTCACAGGCCCCTTCTGTCTACAGCTCCTGCCCATTTAAGGAAGCCTCGAAAAGGCAGCCACCTGCCCCACAAGGCAGACCAAAATGACGTCCGATCACATATCTTTTCAGGCAACCTAATTCTTCATTACAAGCCCTGGTTGTCAATTGTAGATCATGTAATGATTTGCATCACACACTCAGAACCGACATGGTGCCACATTGTTCTGCCCAGCGTACAGGCCCAGTGCATTCAAATGCTCATCATATGTTAACATCAATGTGGTGTCAAACTGGCCTTCCTTTATTTTTATCCTCAAAGTGATTGTTCTTTGGAGTAAAATTTCATGAGAGAGATATCTCTCTTAACTCCCTACCAGTAACCTTGTAATGGCAATCACCAGGCATTTTAGGATGTGCTGGAATTTTATTCCATTCAATTCCCTTGCAATGCCAGTGTGCATCCTGGCAGAAAGTCAATATGCCTTTGACAGAGTCAATGTACAGGAGTCTGCTGATGGGGTGAATACTGTATGTAGACACTTTCCATCCTATATTTAACATGGAAATCTAGCTCTTTTACTAAATCAATGGGAGGGACGTCTATACTGCGAGGGAACTTGCTGCTATAGTTTTCACCCAGCCCACAGCTAATAAAAGCCTGTTTCCTTTATCATCGTTACTTTTCTGCATATCTTTCATTAACTTGAAAAAAAGTGCAAAAAATGTAATGTCCGCTATATCTGTCTATATCTGAAGAAGGGTTTCCCATATCTCTATGTCCCCTATATCTCTCTATGTCTGAAGAAGGGTTTCGGCCCAAAATGTTGCCTATTTCCTTCGCTCCATAGATGCTGCTGCACCCACTGAGTTTCGCCAGCACTTTTGTCTATCTTCTCTCTATATCACTGTCAATATCTCTCATTTCCCTTTTAGAAACATAGAAACATTGAAAATAGGTGCAGGAGTAGGCCATTCGGCCCTTCGAGCCTGCACCGCCATTCAATATGATCATGGCTGATCATCCAATCAGTATCCTGTACCTGCCTTCTCTCCATACCCCCTGATCCCTTTAGCCACAAGGGCCACATCTAACTCCCTCTTAAATATAGCCAATGAACTGGCCTCAGCTGCCTTCTGTGGCAGATAATTCCAGAGACTCACCACTCTCGTTTTGGTTAACACAATTATTAACACAAATGTTTTCCTCATCTCGGTCCTAAAGGAATTCTCCCTTATCCTTAGACTGTGACCCCTTGTTCTGGACCTCCCCAACATTGGGAACAATCTTCCTGCATCTAGCCTATCCAACCCCTTAAGAATTTTGTAAGTTTCTATAAGATCCCCCCTCAGTCTTCTAAATTCTAGCGATTACAATCCAAGTCTATCCAGTCTTTCCTTATATGAAAGTCCTGACATCCCAGGACATCCCTGACTCTCAGTCTGAAGAATGGTCTTGACCCTATTCCTTCTCCTCAGAGATGCTGTCTGACCCGCTGAGTTACTCCAGCTTTTTGTGTCTATCTGCCGATAGAGCCATATAGTTTTTCTATACTTCTGACTTGGTCACGATCAGCCGGGAGGTGGCAGTCAGAGATGCCAACAGGAGGTAGCCACCCTGCCTCCAGGCCGGCTCTGCCTCTCAGTGAAATCGTTACCATCATGTTCTCAGTATTAACATTTTCCTGCCCAATACCTATCACCCAAGATAGTTTTACACTCTAAATGTTAATCACACTTTTCCTTTCCTCTTTCTCTCTATTTCTACTACTCACCCTTCATCTCACACTCAACTACTTTCCCTCAAGTAATCTGACCACAGCCTGCTCATCTCAACCCCCTGTTCCCATCCTGAATGACCCTTGCTTCTCCCAAACCACCTCTCCCTCCGATTTGACAGTTCTTTTTCTCAATTTTTCTTCCTTTGCCTTGTGACTCTCGCTCCTAATTCATTAGAACATAAGATTGGATTAAGATCCACACTTAATGACCAGCCTTGTGTGGGACCTTATTAAGAGACTCCTAAATGCAATACATTTTCATCATCTATGCTCCTGCAATCCAAAGATCATTGTATCCATGCGTATGTAGTAAGCATGGATAGTCAACTGTGCTGCTGGGAACGTGTCAGCGGCAACTGAAGACAATTCAGTCTCCGGAACCCGTCACCGGTTGACATAGGTAGTCGCCAATGGAATTCTCCAGTCAGCACCCGGCAACAACCACATCACCTGGCGACAACCTGCATCACCCTGGCAACAACCTACGACAGGAGCTACGTCAAGCCCACAGTCGCCGAAAAGTTTTGAACATTTCAAAATCCAGCGGCGACCAGAAAAACGTTACGACTCTTTAGGCGACTTAAGGAGACTACTCACGACCATACAGGTGTCACCCCGCAACCATGTGGTGACAGCCTAGTCGCCTATGGTTGCCGAAAAAAATTGTCTAAGTGGGCCAGGGGCTTAAGTCACTGTCTAGAGATAGGCTCAGGAATACTAGGGATTAGGAAGTGGGTAGAGTGGCAGTGGGTAGGGATCCTGGAGTGCTGGCGGATTTCACCTTGTTCTGATAAGCAGAAACGTACATCATGTGTGCGATATTGATGGATGGATTCCCACCATGTGCCTTGGTAACCAGTATCATTACCAAAATCCATTTTTGTTATCTGTGGGAACCCCCGTCTCCTATCCCTCACTAGTGACCATAGCCTAGTGCACACAACGTCCACTGGTTCCTCTTTATCTGTTGTACGAGTCAGATCAAAGAGTTCGAATAGATTAGTCGGACATCATTTCCCCTTTCATAAACCTGTGCCGACTCTACTCAGTTTTATTTTTTATTTTTTTAATATCTTTATTTATTAGCGGTACTGTAAGTTACATCAGTGTACACCCCTTGTATTGTATTACAGTCATTGTACCCCTTAATTTTTTTTTAATTTTAAGGCTTTAGAAAAGAGAGAATAGAGAGAAAAATAGCAGCATAGAAAGTAGAAAAGTGAAAAAGAGATGTGAAAGGGCCAAAACGTGACAGAGGGAAAGGAAACCCTTGAAGAGATAGAAATGGGAATTAAGAGATAGACCCTGGAGAGGGAAAAAAAAGAAAAAAGAAAAACGGAAAAATAGAGAAAGAAAAAAGAAAAGCCAGTTACTTTATTATAAACATCTCGCAAACATCTACTCAGTTTTATGATGCTTTTGTGGTGCTCTGCAAATTTATCTTTTATTACTGATCTCAACATTTCCGCTACTACCGACGTTAAGCCGTCAGGTCAGTAGTTCTCAGTTTTCTCTCTCGCATTTTTTGTAAATGATCGGGGTACATTTATTCCACAAGAGTAATTCCATGAAATGTATGGCCAGCTCTTTCAAAACTCCAGTATGGACATCAGTGTGTCCTTGGGATGCTAACATCTATCTCTGAATGCAGTCCGAAAAGTCATTAGGATCACAGCCACTCTACAAAACCATGCAGCTATGCATTTGCGGGCTTGCTCTGGAAAGAAAGGACTGCTGAGGACAATTAAATTCCCACGGATGGAAGGTGCATTTTCTGTCAGTAGCAAAGGGTGATTCCACCAGCATCAATCTTGCCAATGAAATGTCTTCTTACATGATGGTTCAAGATTGAGCATGACTTGGTATTGTAAGTACTGTGCTGGATGATGAATACAATTTTGGGACGACGGACTCTTCCAAAGATGGGCCAACAGGGCAGATAGTTCGAACAGTCAACAAAATAGAGAGAGTACAGAGGAGATTTACTAGAATGTTGCCTGGGTTCCAGCAACTAAGTTACAGAGAAAGGTTGAACAAGTTAGGTCTTTATTCTTTGGAGCGCAGAAGGTTAAGGGGGGACTTGATTAAGGTCTTTAAAATGATGAAAAGGATAGACAGAGTTGACGTGGATAAGCTTTTCCCATTGAGGGTAGGGAAGATTCAAACAAGAGGGCATGACATGAGAATTAAGGGACAGAAGTTTAGGGGTAACATGAGGGGGAACTTCTTTACTCAGAGAGTGGTGGCTGTGTGGAATGATCTTCCAGCAGAAGTGGTGGAGGCAGGATCGATTTTAACATTTAAAAGTAAAGCGGATAGGTATATGGACGGGAAGGGAATGGAGGGGTATGGTCTGAGTGCAGGTAGATGGGACTAGGGGAAAATAAATGGTCGGCACGGACTGGAAGGGCCGAGAAGGCCTGTTTCCGTGCTGTAATTGTTATATGGTCATATGGTTGTTCCGCTCCTTCCACTGTTTAAATCAGACATTCTACCTCCAGGTCCCTCAGGTTGGCCGACTTGGGGCTACTGACTATCCCGCGGTCTAGGTTTAAGCTCAGGGGTGACCACGCTTTTGCGGTTGCAGCACCTAGACTGTGGAACAGCATCCCTCTCCTCATCTGAACTGTCCCCTCCATCGACTCCTTTAAGTCACAACTCAAAACCTATTTCTACTCCCTAGCGTTTTTGAGCCCCTCTGAAGGGGGCGCTGTAAACAGTTTATGTATGTATTGTTAGGTCTGTCTACTGCTGTATGTAGCACATTAGTACCTGCACTGATGCGAAGCACTTTGGTCAACGCGAGTTATTTTTAAACGTGCTATACAAATATATTCATTATTATTTTTATTATTCTGTTGCATGGATTCAAATTTTAATAAACCTCTCTGAATATTCCCTTTTCACTTTGAGTGGTCAAGGGCCAGGAGTTCCCAGAAGTTAGTGGGAAAGTTATGTTTCTTCAAGGAAGCGAAGCATGTCCTTGAATCTTTTCTGCTGTCCCCGTGTTAATCTCTTGTCATGTCAGAACTTAGAAAGATCGGACTTTGCTGGTTTTACCTTGCACGAAACATTATTCCATTCTCATGATAAGACACAAAAAGCTGGAGTAACTCAGCGGGCCAGGCAGCATCTCTGGAGAGAAAGAATGGATGACGTTTCAGACGTCTGCAGAAGGGTCTCGACCCAAAACGTCACCCATTTCTTCTCTCCGGAGATGCTGACTGTCCCACTGAGTTACTCCAGGTTTTTGTGTCTATCTTTGCTCTAAATCTGCAGTTCACTCCTACACATTCCCTCATCATGTATCTGTACCCAGCGAACAGCTCGATTGTTATCGTGTATTGTTGTCTTTCCGCTGGCTGGTTAGCGCGCAGCAAAAGCTTTTCACTGTACCTCGGTACACGTGATAATATACTAAACTAATACACCGTCTGTCTCGGGAGTCTTGGATCAGGCATGTCAACAATCTGGCCTGGTCAACAGAGTTGACCGACTGGAAACAGACCACTGTGAAGGGGATGGTGGCCTGGAAGAATGCACTGACATCGCTTCTCTTATCCTTCCAGTGGATTCGGAGGATTTTGTGGAGACAGCATCGGTGGAATGTTTCCCGTGCCCCGAGATGACTGCTGTAAGTGTTCCTGGTCAAAGAAACTCACGGGACCACAGTTCATTAAAACTGCCTGGAACTGGGGAATCAATTCCTGAATCAGAGATTGCAAATAACATCTCATCGCAATAATGTACAAAATTATATACAGAAATTACCTGTTCAAAATCATGTTTGCTCACCCGCAATATGGGTGAACGTTATGTTGTTCATACATCAGATAAGATGTAAAATGATCATGAATCTTTTTTGAGAAAAAAAAAATGCTCTGGTTTCCTCCCACATTCCAAAGATGTAGAGGTTTGTAAGTAAAGCCCCTGTCCCACTTTCCCGAGTTACTCACGAATTCTCCCAAGTTTTCCCCTTGATTCAAACTCGGAGAATGTCCATAGCGAGTCTATAGGAGGCTGTAGATGTTTTGTAGCGGCTCGTAATGCCAGCCGTAGGTACTCGGGGCACCAGGTAAGTTGGGACGTTGAAAAATGTCCACGAGTAAAGAAAATAGCACCTAGTACCTACGGCTGGCTATTACCGTAATTCTCCGAGTTTGAATCAAGGGAAAACTCTTGAGTAACTCGGGAAAGTGGGACAGGCCCTTAAATTGGCTTCTGTAAATTGCCCCTAGTGTGTTGGATAGAACTAGTGTATGGGTTATCGCAGGACGGTGTCGACTTGGTGGGCCGAAGGGCCTGTTTTCATGCTCTATCTCTAAAACTAAATAATTAGAAACAAATGAAGCCACCTCTTCTTCTTGCGTATGGCGTGCACAGCATAAAGTTGTAGATCAAGGGTAGACATCGGGCTGGAAGATTGCAACCTTCACGTTGACCGCCCCTGTTTCGACTAATGCAATCAACTCGAAGTGCACAAACGGAAGATCAAATAGAACAAGTTGTCCAACAACTTTAGGCTGTGCACGCCACACGAAAGAAGAAGAAGGGTAGACATCCAGGCCAGGACAACATCAGTTACTGGGTGGATGGCTTTGATGCCCCCAATGAAAAGCCTCAGTGGGCAGTCATTCACGATGTGTGGGACGGTCTGGTCTGGATGTCCACAGTCGCAAGCAGGGCTGTCTATCATCCCCCACTTATGCAGGTGATGGATGGGCTGTTCTTGCATGGAGGGTGCTGCATACCCTTGGAGAAAAGTGAAAACTAATGCCTACTGGTTCAGATAGAGTGCTACCACTGTGATATTATTATTGCCTTCTGTGTTATTAAAAGTGCCATTTGTTCATCTACTTAAAACCGGGAATTCATTATTTCAGAATAAATCAATGCAAAAAAAACATTCACTATATATGTTATTTATCAGTTAACTTATTTGAAGTCTTTCATTTCCTTTCCTTAATTATGTTGTGAAACATTAATAAAAACATTGGATGATAAATAGACTCCAAATAGGAGACATACTGTGCTGCTTTCTTCAGCCAAGGTTTTGACTTAGAACTTACTGGTTGTCCTCCCCACCATCGAGGATTGAATTTTTCTCTATTTCGAAGGCTGAAGTTGGCATCGAACAAAGGGTCATGCATTAAGTTTCCAACAATTCCATGTGATTCAGGATAAAGTCCCTTTGTATAAAAAAAAACCCAAAGAAAATTGATCAGGCTCGGTCTTTAATACTCAGGATCTACACAGCCTTTGCCACAATAAATCATTTAACAAATAACCATACATAGCAACTTAAAATTGGAAAGCCAAAACAGTCTGCCTATTTGAGCTCTGTACTAAAAAGGGTAGGAAAACTAGCAGTTGTGCTTGCTTGGTAAAACATGTTTTCTTTTTCCTTTTATTTCAGCTTTAAATGTTTTGCTCATTCAATGATTTCAAAACCTGGAGTTATACTACAGAATGTTCTGTAAGAGTGAAAAATGGGGTGAGAGTGCAGCGAGGTATTGACATAGCATTAACCAAAACACTATTTCCATTAATGAATCACATATATTTCCGATGCACACAGGGTCTCCACTATTGCAGCACGTTAAGGCTTGTTTTTCCTAAAATTAGTTTAAATCAGGCTTGTGAGAGCAGTGCTCAACAAAAAGCTGGAAACAAGGATACAGCTTGCCATCCAATTATTAGAAAGGATTTATTTTTACTTCAAGTTGGCTTATTTCCAAACCTTTATGCATAACTTGTTAGTCAATGTCATTTATAAGAAATATGCCAAGCCACTATTCAAAAAAAAGAGTTGCTATTTGTTTTCCTTCAACAATATTTGTCCTTAAGACATTGATTGCAGCAAAATCCCATTAATGCCAGCAATCTGCAGTATTTTCAGAAATGACATTACACAAGTCGACACAGCCAATCCCAATCCATTTTCACTAATAATTCATACACAATTTTTCAGGAGTGTAGAGGTAAGAATTTGCCTTCCATCACAGTGAGGAGGTGTTGGAGATCCACTGTGATGGATGTTTGTGTGAACTGTGTTAAGTGTGGGTCTTGGTTTTTTTTTGTAATGTAAGACTGTAGAAAATGCAATTTCGTTCAAACCAAGCTGTTTGAATGACAATAAAAGGCATTCTATTCTATTCTAATAACAATTAATGCAAAAAGATTTTTAAAATGAGCATAAAATGCTGGAAGTGCACAACAGATCTACTCGTAATCAAATGGAACGCAAGTTAATTTGTCAAGAGCATTAAAAAAAAAAAAAATTAGGACTGGTCACTTTCCCGGTTTGTCGCTTTGAGATTTACTGCCTTAATCCTGCCTAAATTGCCAATCATTAAGAAATATACATATGTTCCTGTTTTTGTTGACCAAGTTTCATTATATGAAGTATGCACCAATGCATGGCCATCGCAAATAATTACTTCTTCAAGAGCAATGTGAAAAGAAAGTTTGTGTTACAAAATAGTGCAGAAATTAAAAGTAATTTGGTTTAAATGCAAGCCAAGTGTTCATAAATCAGTTTATTTGCTAAGAGATAAAGAGATTGGCGTTGTATTAAAATGAGAGAAGCAAAAGCAGCTAGTTATATAAAATGTAACACTTACTGTAGCAAGAGTATACATATTGGGGAAGGTTTTTGTTGGATAAACTGGTCTCATGTAGGGAGCGTGAGTCCCACAAGATCCTAATGAAGAGGAAACATTTGTCATCAAATACAATACTGATTTGTGGGTAAGAAATACCCAGGAGGAGTTCTAAAAGCTACAATATATACAGTTACGATTGAGATGTAATTCTTCAGAAACATCAACGTTCATAAAATTGTTACATCTGTAAATATTGTGTATCTGAATTCATTTTCTTTGACTTAATCAAGTTCTTGCAGAATTTGTGGTCCTTGGATCACATCAAATTTGCATCTGGAAGTCATTACATCTCACGGCGACATTTCCATGTTAAGCCTGAACATTTCAATAGTTGAAATCACATATAATAGCGCAGTAGATAAAACGGTCATGAAACTGAATTAATTTAAGCAACAAACTGCATGTTAATAGGTTTATAAGTATAGTTCTTGACTGTATGCACAAATCTGATCGCCTCTTTCCCGTATTACCTTGTATTTCATTGTTTGACGTCAAGAGAAATCAAAATTGGGACATGAATGGCCTGTCCCACTGTACGAGGTAATTCAAGAGCTCTCCAGAGTTTCCCCTGATTCGAACTCAGAGAATTAAGGTAATGGCCCCTCGTAGGTACTCGGGCCTGTCATGGACATTTTTCAACATGTTGAAAAAACTTCATGAGCTTACCGCGTTTCCCGAGTACCTGCCGTTAGCGTTACGAGCCGCTAAGAGACGTCCCGAGCTCCGACGTGCCCGCTACGTACATTCTACGTACTTACCACGAGTTTGATTTGTTTTTTTAACTCGGGAGAGCTCTTGGGTAAACTCATATAGTGGGACAGGCCCTTTAGTCAAACTGTGCTGAATCAATTTCAACCATTTAGATCATCACCTAGTCAGGTTCTAACCCATTGTGCCTGAAAGCCCATTCCAATTCTGATATTTATAGGTCTCCTAAAATAGCCACCGTTAAGGAATATATTATACAGCAATTAAAAAAACGACAAGTTTTTATGCTGTCACTGTTGAGACAGAGGGTTCTACTATCTTCAATAGCTACTTATGTTCTTTTAGGGTTTCGGAGAACAGGGCCCGATTCAAACCATAGATTTGTTTAACATTACTTGTGAATGTAATTTAATTAATGAAAATGCAGCAGAACGAAAAATAAGGACAGAAAACATTTACATACAGCTTTAATGCTTTCCTACTCAAACTTTCTTCGTCTTTCATGGGAACCAAATAGACTCTTTGGGAAACTGAATAGGAATCTGTAAAGGTGAAACAGCACTTTCCCTCGGATATTAAAAAAAAAAGAGAGGCATGAAATGAAAGCGGTGAAAGGACTTCTCTCAAATTGGGTGAATGTTGACTGAAGTATTCATGAAGGAGAAGCAGAGACACCAGAGGCTGCAGATACCGCGGAATCTGGAGCAACCTGCGGAACTCAGTTGGAAGAGCAGCATCGCTAAGATCATAATTTCGAGAAGCAGAATTAGGCCATTCAGCCCATCAAGTCTACTTCGCCATTCAATCATGGCTGATCTAACTTTCCTTCCTAACTCCATTTTCCTGCCTTCTCCCTGTAACCTTTGACACCCGTACTAATCATGAATCTGTCTATCTCTGCCGTAAAAATATCCATTGACTTGGCCGCCATAGCCTTCTGTGGTAATTAATTCCACAGATTCACCACCCTCTGACTAAAGAAATTCCTCCTCATCTCGTTCCGACACAGAACGTCCTTTAATTCTGAGGCTATGACCTCTGGTACTGGACTCTCGCACTAGGGGAAACATCCTCTCCACATCCACTCCATCCAGGCCTTTCACTAATCGGCAAGTTTCAATGAGGTCCCCCTCATCCTTCTCTACTCCAGCAAACCCAGTGCCGTCAAATGCTCATCATATGTTGACCCACTCATTCCTGGGTAAGGAAAGGAAATATCCTAATACTGGGTTTTGACCTGAAATGTCAACAGTTCCTTCCCCCCCACAAATGCAGCTTGATCCATAGAGTTCCTCCAACAGATTATGAGTCCCTCCTAATTAATCTTGTAAAACAAAATGCAATCAAGTGGATGTACTTAGTAAATATCTTTGAATTGAATGATAGCAAAGAGAGTTCATTCAAGATTCGTCAAAATGTTCTCAGCTCATTATGTCATCTTTGCAACTGCTAATTATTTTTCAATCTAAGGATGGAAGGCAAGGGCAAGTTGTATTTTAAATGTTAGAGTAGATTGCCATAAATAGATATGTTATTATTTGAAGCTGATTTGCAGCAACAGAGTGCTTTAGACTAAACCAGACCAAATTTACAAAGTTTGGAGTGGATCCCAATTTAAAAAATGCGCCATTCATGGTGCTAGGGTCAGACTGTATCAACTCTAAAATTTATTCACGTTTATTTAGGGAAATTTGAATGCCCCTAAGCATTATTAGAATTTTCAAATGTTATCTCTTACTTAGTGAACATTGTCTTAAATATTAGCCCATGGTAAAAGATTCAGCGCCGCCTGTTTTAGAGAGACTAAGATACCAACGGAACACCTCTGCAGAAATAAAACTTTAGTCACATATTAAGACATCGTTTTCATATTAAATATTAACAGCCACTTTACTAATACTGCTCCATGTGTAATGAGCCATTTTGCCTCAGCAGTTCAGAACATTATGTGACAGCCATGCATATAAGCAGCATCATGGTGGCGCAGCGGTAGAGTCGCTGCCTTACAGCGCTTGCAGCGCCAGAGACCCGGGTTCAATCCCGACTACGGGTGCTGTCTGTTCAGAGTTTGTACGTTCTCCCCGTGACCACGTGGGTTTTCTCCGAGATCTTCGGTTCACTCCCACATTCCAAAGACGTACAGGTTGTATGTTAATCGGCTTGGTATAAATGTAAGTTGTCCCTACAGTGTGTGGGACAGCGTTAATGTGCGGGGATCGCTGGTTGGTGTGGACGCAGTGGGCCGAAGGGCCCGTTTCCGGGCTGCATCTCTGAACTAAACTAGTGTACATGGAAAGAACTGCCAGAGGAAGTTGGAAAAGAACATTTAAAAGACACCTGGACAGGTACGTGGATTGGAAACAGTTTGGCGGATGACAATGCAGGTGCAGGCAATCGGGAGCGGCTGGGTTCGGCAACTTTGTGGGCTCAGATGAGTCGGGCAGTATGGTCCCTGTGTAGCTCGGACTGAATCGTTTCACCAGTGTCCACTGCCAATCATTTCCAAATATCAGTTTGCAACCGAGCATAAATCAGGTTCATAATCAAGCTTCTAAAACAATACAGCACGACTTACGGGACTCCCCCTAAAACAAGCTGCTTAGAGCACAAATTCATTCGTTACTTCTAAATCTAAATCTGGAGCAGCTTATTCTGATCAGCATTATAGAAACTTTCCATCTGTTAGTAAGCACAAATCTTAGCTGATCCTAAATACAATCAAACTATTTCTAAAGACAATCTTACTTAGTTTCTCAATGTTGGGCATGACCTTGCCTCCTTTCTTCATATATGAAGCGCGGAACCCATCCACGGAGAAAATGATCAAAGGTGGACGAACAAAGCTGCAGTGTGCAAAGCAGAAATGTTAACGGAAGGGATCAATGCCATTGCTATTCTGATAATGTATCTATTAGACGTCGAGATATTAACAATGACTAAATCACAGCTATACTCCCATTTAGGAAAAGGATAGGAACCTGGAAGCAAAAATTAATCGAGCGTTACTTTGCAAGTCAGAAACGCTGTGCAAAGTGCAATCCAGGTATTTCAGTGTCATGTAATCCTTTGAGCAAAGTCTGGTGCTTTGTTAAGATATCAAATAAAAACTAAATCAAAGATGTGGTCTCAAATAATCAATGGCATTACAGCTAAAATATTTGTAAACTAAATGCATACATGTCTAGGCACACATTTCTTCTGCACTATTCAAAAGGTACAGCTACCAAACCATAAAACTTAGTTGAATGCAATTTGTGATTATCACCACTAATTACAATTTAGTTGCAACATTTCATCTGTCTACTGAGAAATGTAAAATGCATATTCATGCAGAAATATATATCCACACAATTTTAAAACCATTTCAAAACACCTGCTTGTGGTGCTGGTTCATGAGAGATTTGGTATTTCCTGATATTCAAATAAGGAATGGGGTCAAAAAGGCTTTTGGCACATTGACCTTCATCAGCCAGAGTATTGAATATAGAAGTTGGGAGGTCATGTTGCCGTTGTATAAGACGTTGGTGAGGCCGCATTTAGAGCATTGTGTTCTGGCCACCATGTTATAGGAAAGATGCTGCCAAGCTGGAAAGGGTTCGGGGAAGATTTACAAGGATGTTGCCAGGGCTCAAGATCTGAGCTATAGGGAGAGGCTGAGTCGGCTGGGACTCGGGTCCTTGCAGTGCAGGAGGATGAGGGGCGATCTTATTGAGGTGTAGAATATAATGAGAGGAATAGATCTGGTAGATGTATATAGTCTCTTGCCCAGAGTAGGTGAATCGAGGACCAGAGGACATAGGTTTAAGGTGAAGGGGAGAAGATTTAAGAGGAATCCGAGGGGTAACTTTTTCACACAAAGAATGGTGGGTGTATGGAACAAGCTGCCAGAGGACGTAGTTGAGGCTGGGACTATCCTAACATTTAAGAAACAGTTAGACAGGTACATGGATAGGACAGGTTTGGAGGAATATGGACCAAACGCGGGCAGGTGGGACAAGTGTAGCTAGGACATGTTGGCTGGTGTGGGCAAGTTTGGCTGAAGGGCCTGTTTCCACACTGTATTACTCAATGTCTATGACTAAATCTGAACAGCACAAAAGAAAAGTACTTCTCAAAACATTTTTTTTTGACTAAATTTGTATTCAAATGACTGCAACCAAAAGTTAAATTCCAATATATTACGGTAAAATGCAAGACGATGCCTACTGTACATATTCACAAGACTTGTGTTCACCAATTCTAACTTCAAAGGGAAGGTGATTAAAGTAAAGTACATGTGACTAACTCTGCAGCAATCAAATGGCAGCTCAATCATGTTAATCAAATGTAGATTTTCCCAACCAATCAACTTGATTACTGTCTAGTTTTGCACGTTGGATTATACATACCCTGCTGGACAATCCATTGTTCTCAAATCCTCGCAATCTTCATTCACCCAGCGAATCTCACCTGGTGGGAAAGTTCATCATATGAGTGACAAAATATTGGATTATAGCATTCATACACACAACAGAATCTCATGTTTTAAAAAGTAAATTAATGATTGGTTTTGACAAGTTCCAGAGAAGAAATATCTACGTATTAATCAGGTCTGCCAATTACCTTCCCAGACACAAAACAATGGCATCTAATCTTCAAATATGTGCTTATGTAAGAACTTTCCTGAATTTGGTCAGAGCATGTTAAATGATATTGACTTCTTAAATATTAAAAACAAAATGTGCATTTTGAAACATTTTTATTCTGTGGGGAAAAAAACTGCAAAGGCGCAATCATAGTCAAACCAAACACCAGGCAACTAAAATAAATCCTCTGAAAGAAATTTCCTTTCTATAGAAGGCCAATAACATTCTGGCCACTACCACTTAGTTTTATAAGAATTATTATCAAACCCAAAGTTATTGACGATTCTCGTTCATATTCAAAGGAATCCATTTACTTCCAAAGATTGTGTTCTCATGAATAAAATCATCTATAGGCAGTAGTTTCCCTATTGCACTCATTCAAAAACGTAATAAACCTACAAGTGCAATAATGAATGAGCACAGGAGGAAATGCTTGCATTAAAATAGTGGACTTTATCAGTTGGCAACCCACGGTTCAATCTTCTTGACTTTCTCGACTACCCAAAGAAAGCAATTGGCAGGTAGAATTTACTGAAACTCAGAAATGAATTAGAGAACTTGTATTTTTGAAGGTAGACACAAAATGTTGGAGTAACTCAGCAGGACAGGCAGCATCTCTGGAGAGAAGGAACGGGTGATGATTCGGGTCGAGACCCTTCTTCAGACCCTTTTATTTTCCCTAAAATTCAGAACAGGAAATCGGGACCTTCACAGTCTATGCTCACAAAAAACAGGACTCATACCACATTTAAGGGCCTGTCTCACTATACGAGGTAATTCAAGAGCTCTCCAGTCAAACTCGTGGTAAGCACGTAGAATCTACGTTGCAGGTACGTCGGAGCTCAGGACGTCTCTTAGCGGCTCGTAACGCCAACGGCAGGTACTCGTGAAACGCGGTAATCTCGGGAAGATTTTTCAACGTGTTGAAAAATGTCCACGAGAGCCCCAAGTACCTACGAGCGGCTATTACCGTAAATCTCCGAGTTCGAATCAGGGGAAACTCGGGAGAACTCTTGAATTGGCTCGTACAGTGGGACAGGCCCCATTAGCTTCTTGCGCGGATAGTAAAAGTCTTGAGATTACCTTTGCAAGTGACTTTATAGTTGGTGCAGCAATCGCCCCTGCTCATGCAATCTTCAGAGCACTGGCAAACAAAATCTTCATTTCGGGCTTCTCCGCAACGTTCTTTGCTACACTCCCATCCACGACCTGAAACATGTGGCAACCAGTATGCCGCATCATTAAAATATTCACCAGCCACCCAAATATTCAGAGATGTTCCTAATTACAATCATCACTTCTCCCATCTTTGAATTGCTTTTTTTGTATTTTTGATTAATATATTGCACAAATCATCAACACAGAATTCATTTTGATAGCGATTATTATTGCATTTCCACGTGTTACGCACAACACACATTGTTTTATGAGATGTCAAGTCACACATTGGTGCCAAGATAGCCACCCTTAGTCAGCATTACTAAATGCAAAATAAGACACAAGCTGCATTGTTGCATCCTACTTTTAAAATTCGATTCTGTTACAATCGATCGATCCAAACTTTAGAACACCAGCTTAAAGAAAGATGATAAGTAAATGCAATCTTTTATGTATATTGTTGTTATTCTTAAGCACCAAAGGTAAAGATACGCTTTCAGGATGTGTAGTGATCGGTGTTATTTCGGAAACTTAACAATCAAATTAAACACCACACCCACAAGCTGCAATGAATTAACAGCTGTGCAAGAAGGAACTGCAGATGCTGTTTTACACTAAAGATACACTGCATGCTGGAGGAACAAGGAGGGTCAGGCAGCATCTCTGGAGAAAAGTCTGATGAAGGGACTCGACCCAAAACATCACCTATTCCTTTCCTCCAGAGATGCTTCCTGACCCGATGAATTGACAGCTATTTTGCTGATGGCAATTAAATTGTCTGATGGGATCTTTTCCATCAAACAAACACCTCTGAAAGGAAAACTCTTCTGATGAAATCACACATTGTCCATTGGAATGTTAGCTTTGTTTTTTTGGGCTCAGGGAACGCCATCTAAGCCCTTGTACGATTTGTTACGTGTGACCAGGAAAGTCTTCTCAAGCTATATTCAGATGGCCCAAAAACACTCCCTCAATAGCAAGAATGTCCTTCCTCAGATTAGGGGACCATAACTGCACACATTACTCCAGGTGTGGTCTCACCAGGGCCCTGTACAACTGCAGAAGGACCTCTTTGCTCCTATACTCAAATCCTTATGAAGGCCAACATGCCATTCACTGACTTCACTGCTGTACCTGCTGTGCCTGTGCCTGCTGTACCTGCATGCTTACTTTCAGTGACTGGTGTACAAAGACACCCAGTCTCGTTGCACTTCCCATTTTCCTCATCTGACACCATTCAGATAATAATCTGCCTTTGTGTTCTTGCCACCAAAGTGGATAACCTCACATTTATCTACATTAAACTTCATCTGCCATGCACCTGCCCACTCACCCAATCTATCCAAGTCACCCTGCATCCTCATAGCATCCTCTTCACTGTTCACTTCCACCCAGCTTTGTGTCATCTGCAAATTTGCTAATGTTACTTTTAATTCTTTCATCTAAATCATTAATATATATTGTAAATGACTGGGGTCCCAGCACCGAGCTTTGCGGCACCCCACTAGTCACTGCCTGCCATTCTGAAAGGGACTCGTTAATTCCTACTCTTTGTTTCCTGTCTGCCATCCAATTTTCTATCCATGTCATTACCCTACCCCCAATGCCATGTGCTCTAATTTTGCCCACGAATCTCCTGTGTGGGACCTTATCAAAGGCTTTCTGAAAGTCCAGATACATCACATCCACTGGCTCGCCCTTAACCATTTTACTCGTTACATCCTCAAAAAATTCCAGAAGATTAGTCAGGCTAATCTGGCTGGGGTTTCCCCCCCTATCAGTGTAGGAGGCTGAGGGATGACCTGATAGAGGCATATAAAATCATGAGGGGCATCGATGAGATGCATGGTCAGTCTTTTTCCCCCAAGAGTGAGGAGTCAAAATCTAGAGAGTATATGTTTAAGATTAGAGGAGAAATACTGAAAAAGGGGACCTGAAAAGCATGTTTTTTTTTACACAGAAGGCAGTACAGTACATAGGATGAGCTGGCAGAGGACATGAAAAGGCTTTGAAGAATTACAATGTTTACAAGACATTTGTACAGGTTCGTAGGTAGGAAAGATTTAGAGAGATATGGACCAAATATGCAGGCTAAAGGGACTAGCTCACAAAAGCACCTTGGTCAGTAGGAATGACTCGAGACAAACGGCCTGTTTCTGTGCCGTATTAATCTACGACACAACGACAGGTCATTGGATTGCAAATTGTAATTACAACCTGCTAACTCAAAGGCTGGAATTCTACCAAATGGACCAGCTTATATTGACGTTTTTCAGCTACTGGCCAAGAAGGGAACTCTTATCAAGAAGGATTTAAGTGTTCATATTGGGGAAGTGGGAACACCAAGTTGCCCAATTTTCAAACAATGGCACTTAAAAATTAATTTAAAAAATTGGCAGTGTGAACACAGTTCTGACATCCCAGGAATCAGTCTGGTGAACCTTCTCTGCACTCCCTCTATGGCAATAATGTCCTTCCTCAGATTTGGAGACTAGAACTGTACGCAATACTCCAGGTGTGGTCTCACCAAGACCTGTACAACTGAAGTAGAACCTCCCTGCTCCTATACTCAAATCTTTTTGCTATGAAAGCTAACATACCATTTGCTTTCTTCACTGCCTGCTGCACCTGCATGCCTACTTTCAATGACTGGTGTATCATGACACCCAAGTCACGTTGCATCGCCCCTTTTCCTAATCGGCCACCATTTAGATAATAGCTAATCGGCCACCATTTAGATAATAAATTTATAATAGATAATAAACTAGGATTACACCTAGTATATGAAATAAACCACCCCGCTCCATACTCAGAGTATTTCAGTAAAGAAGTTGGGCGGTCATGTTACAATTGTATAAAACATTGGTGAGGTGTAGTGTGGATGGGACGTGATGGTCGGCCTGGGCATGTTGCTTGGCCTGGGAACGTTGGGCCAAAGGGCCTGTTACCTCACTGTCTAACTAAGCACATATGCATCCTCACAAAATAAAGCAAACAGACAACTTGCTCCGCAGCTTCTGGATATGAACAGATAAAACTGGTCAGAACTGTGTAACTTTGTTGAATGCGGTAGCAACTGGGAATGCAAGTAGCAGCATAATAGAGCATCTCACATTGATTGTACTCTGTGAAAAAGCATTATATAGGCAACACCATACTTTTTCATCTTAGACAATCTTTGTCTGGCCTCAAGACTTACCAATTTGTTGAAGCACCAACCTATGAACAGCATGCCTTGAGAACTGTTGCCAACTAACAATTACTTTGAGAAATGGTTGCAAAGATATAATTTTATTTTCATACAACAATTACCAACTTGCCAGGATACAATGCTCTGGCAGTAGATTTTCCGATGTCATGATCAGAGGCATAAAATTGTCTTTCAAGAACTAACAATTTGCAAGACCGAATCTGCTGGAAGACAAGCTTGAGAGGCTGGGGTACACAACATGCTGGAGAAACTCAGCGGGTGCAGCAGCATCTACGGAGCAAAGGAGATAGGCGACGTTTCGGGTCGAAACCCTTCTTCAGGACGATGCTGCTGCACCCGCTGAGTTTCTCCAGCATTTTGTGCACCCTCGATTTTCCAGCATCTGCAGTTCCTTCTTTAAAGCTTAAGAGGCTTATGACTTGCTTACTGGAAGACAAGTGACCCACTGCTTCATTATTTGAGAATTGTGCATTAGCTGATGACAGAAAGTCAGGATTTGTTCCAAAGCTAACACCTCTCTGAGTGGAAAGTGATTTCCATAGATTGCTGAACATGGGTTGTGTGTGAGTATTTGTTAAACTCACCTGAAGAAGGCAGGCAATTATAAATAAGCATGGTTGCATTTGGATCTTATCGACTATTACCTTATCGGAGGACCTTAATATCATTGCTAAAACACTGGCCACTTAAATGGGCCCATTATTATACAAGAGTTTATTCAAAAATAGATTTATAACAATACATCACAACATGCTCACACTATATCAAGATTAAATATGTTGAATCCAGCTAACTCACCTGACTGCCCTCTGGATCGAGGGTTGAGACGAGACGGAAAAGAATGACCTAAAGAGGGGAGAAAATAGACTTACAGAAAATGGGGAGATAATAAAAATACATCGGACTATTTTATTCGGATATCAGAGCCATATATCTAGATGAGATCTCATTTCAACTTGCATTCCAATGTTTTGATTTTGAAGAAGGTGAAAAGTGCACAATTAGTTGAGGAAAAATATGCCACACACTGTACAGCATGCCCGTCTTAATTACATTGTCATGCAGCATAACAGGCGCTTACAAGAATCACTGCAGAGAGACTGCAATGATGAAGTGCTAGGTTGAAGCAAGAGACAGGAAAAGCCATTTCCTTCTCAACCACAAGTGAACCATCACACAAGGATGCAGAGGGGAAACTAGTGAGAGGGTATCAAGCCCTCGAATATAAAATTGTTTGAACATACAACTAAAGGCATGTTCATCTCTGAATTAGTACCTGTCTTCAAACAAAGTTGATCAAAATCTAAACAGCAGCTGTTATAACTTTTGCACAAATTGTCACAGCGACAGTTGGGTGGGGTTGCCTCTTGCAGTTCAAAACATCTGCTGCTGCATGACCCTGCAGCAGTAGCTCGGGCTGCATCTGAAAGAACTGTGTGAAACAAAACATAAACATCAGTTAGGGATAGCACTCTTTAGTTAGCCAAATAATCCAGAAAATCGTGTGAATTTATTTCCCTACAAAATAATATTGCATGTAGACAACCACAAAATGTGTTCAGAAATGTGATCTACCTGCTCCAATACACACATCGTCATTTAATTAAGAGAGATGAGAATTATGATTGAAATAGCTAAAGCTGCACTAATTATGCTACAAACCCGGCCAATTGAAATTTACAAGTAACTAATCTGTGGCAAATCAACTGTGAGCTTTTTTAGATGCACCAACTAATTTTACATAAGTTGAGAAAGTGAATTATTTGTAAATTGTGGTATAAGATCAAACAGAAAAAATGATTCAGATTAAAACAAAAGTCTGCAAACACCAAAAACATTTGGTCAAGGTCGATCTAAAGGTCATTCAAACTGCCTCCAATGTGCTTGAAACATTAAGATAACTATTTTTAAGAGTCCATCCTTTTGGTACTATCAGGGTTCACCCTCCACAGAAACAAAACAAATTCTTGCAGAAAACATGTGCATTGTTGCTTCCAGTTTGTACTCTCAAGAAACAGTTAATCTCGGAAGACCACAGAATGAAAAGGAAAAACTTATGGTCTGCGAATGAAAACTATAATCTATTCAGCCACAAATGCTCAACAACTATTTTAAATGTAATTTTGATGAAAAGTTGAAGTATCTATAGAATGTGAAAACTACGCAGATCCCTACAATTGTGTGTCCTTTGAATCAGTGATGTGGTCTGAAGAAGGGTTTCGGCCCGAAACGTCGCCTATCTCCTTCGCTCCTTAGATGCTGCTGCACCCGCTGAGTTTCTCCAGCTTTTTGTGTACCCATGTGGTTGACACTGCAAGACTACTGTAACATTAAAACGGCACTAGTGTGTTTGATATGGGGGGGCTTTTGAACTTCACTATTTTTTTTAGTTACTCTAGTATATACATGCCCAAAATATATTATAGAACGCAACTATTTAATCTTAATTTAGTTCAATTTGGATAGCAATTAAGAACATTTGTATTTGTGAGATTACTAATTAACTAAGAATTATCTCCCCAGGAGTCCCACATAACAACATAAACTGCAAAAGCTGACTTCAGTTACTTTACATCTGGTGGTAAAATGGCATTGCTCTCTTGAAATAACAAAAGGGCTCTTTTTTTAAACTAACATGCCTCCAAATTAACAGAGCAACCTGGTTCCATGTTTCTACCAATGAACACTATGCCAGATATCAAGGTCCAGGAAGATTTAAGAAGTCGATGCTATCATGAATGATTAACAACAGTAATGCAATCCCCGAGAGTAGGCTGAGTAACAATCTAAATCTACTTGTCATAAAAATGCCCATGTAGGTTAAAGCAATTACTTGGTGGTTGTCACCTCTGAATTAAGCTGTTTGTATATTATTCTTCATAAAGATATCCTTAATATAGCATTTATATTGATTTTTTACATTTTTTTATTTTTAAATTCACATTTTCAAAAAAATATTAAATGCTACCATATTTCCCCAATCTTAATGCAAATAGAATTTTAATTCCGGTTAGCCCCTATAGAGTTGTTTCCCATCTGAAAATGTGATCTCCTTCAACGTTCAATTTGTTTCAACTGCAATTTCCTTTCTAGTTAGCTACATCTATTTGAATAATCACCGGATTTTTAAAATCAGATTATTAACAGTTTAATAGTCAATTCTAAAAGATAATTTTAATATGCAAATATTCAGCAAAATATGCCAAATTTTAGGTTAGAATAAGCAATTTCTTCAAAAATTACAGTGATAAAATCTCACATGGTATAAGTTGTGATATAAATAATAGAATTACACTGTGGACATTTTCAAAAGCTGATGCTGTCAGATTTGACAGTTACAAATTGAAGTAAAACAAGAGCAATGATTGTTCCGGAGATAGACACAAAAAGCTGGAGTAACTCAGCGGGACAGGCAGCATCTCTGGGAAGAAGGAATGGGTGATGTTTCAGGTCGAGACCCTTCTTCAGACTCGACCCCAAACATCACCCATTCCTTCTCTCCAGAGATGCTGACTGTCCCACTGAGCTACACAAGCATTTTGTGCCTATCTTCGGTTTAAACCAGCATCTGCAGTTCCTTCCTACACAGGAATGATTGTTCCATTAGAAATATAAGATGCATAATAATGAGGATTTCTGGAAATGGTAATAACAAAAGACCTTGCTTTTGACTTTAATTTATTACTATAACAATTTGATAATTCATCGCCAGGTGGGGGTTCACTAAATGAATTTTCTCAACTTGGTACCAACAACTAACATCTAGATTTTCTACAGTTGAAAGAATAGCTCCAAATGGTAAATCTAATACATGTTAAATCAGACTATAGCTCCAAATGTCCTTTGTGAAGGAAGGAACTGCAGATGCTGGTTTAAACCGAAGATAGACACAAAAAGCTGGAGTAACTCAGCGGGTCAGGCAGCATCTCTGGAGAGAAGGACGAGGTGACGTTCAGGGTCCAGACCCTTTCACTGGCTTCCCTCTTGTTAAAGTTGGAATGAACGTTTCAATCTCTTTTAGTTTAATTCTAATATGCTCAATTTGTGACTGCGAGAAACAGAAAAATAACATAGAGAACGAATGTAACTTTTAACGTCCCAGGCTTCTTAGTGAGACGAGCAGGTTGATTCCTCGTTGGAAATATGCACCATTCTGCATTCTGAGCGACGACTAGACAAACGCATTGTATAATCCGATTAAACTCGCATTTATTAAACCTGGAAAACGCAACACAAGATACTCTCGTGAAATTGGATAATTACAATCTCTACTGAAGAAAAGGTAAAAAAACGTTAAACCTCTAATTCGTTTATATATGTCAAAGCTTCGTAAACACCCAAATAGATTGTGGTGCTGTCTTGGTCCGTTTATTGAAGCGTTTCCCACTGATTAGAACAGCCGGTTCTGCAATATAATCATCATTATCATTGTTACTGTGTTGAACTGGACAATAATTAACAGCACTGGACGACGCTAAAACGAGTTGCTGCGTTCACAAGAGTAAAGGTATCCCTGGCTGTAAGTTTCCGAATTGTGCTGTCAACCTGTGCATGGTTACACTGGCTGCGATAATCAGGGACTCTCTATTCGCCACGCTGCTGAAATTAACAGTATCAAAATACTGCTCGTCCATCCATCATATATATCTATATATATATATAATGCAAGATTTAAAAGCGCAGTTAACATTTGTGTCATGTCAAATGATTTGAAATGCAAGTCAACGAGTAATAGACCTCAAAGCAGAGGTGTTCATAGCTGGTCACGGTGATGACTTATGTACTACTGGCATTTTCTCGCCTAAACAACTGGAACCCATGCGGATTGGGAATTAAACGAGAGTTGAAAGTACCTTCACGATTGCTCGCGTCCCCTGATCTCTGCAAGCGGCGCAACCCATATCCATGGCAAACATTGGCCCCGGCTACGAGCGTTAACAGCGAGAGGATCTGCAAACAGGACAGGCTTTAATAGATGTGCAATTGCAGACAAATAGGAATTGTCTGAGACGTTGCGACAGTATTTTTTAAAAAAATATTTGAACGCTCAATGCGGCTAAACCTGTGCGGACCCCGCGGTAGCCGGGCACAAAGGTGCCCATTCCCCGGCCCCTCACTCACTCACCTGGGACAGCTTCAGCTCACCGCTGATCCACATGGTTGCCCCGGAGGAACCCCCTGCTCCAACCTCGCCTCGGACGGCTGCCCACCTGCCCAGGCTGTTGACAATCTCTTCCCTTCTGCTTTCCTCAATCTGACCTTAACATCTTTCAACTCTAGATCTACTTTTTTGCTGTTGTTTGGAACAGATTACACATGAACTTCAACGAAAATAACTTGTTTTTGCCACGTCGTGCAAACTTCCCCTTGCAATCATCGGGAAAAAGCCGGCACGTGTGATCTTTTGTGCCTTGACTTTGCGCTGACGGATCTGTGCTACTGGCGGAGCTAGAGGCGCTGAGCACTGTTGTGTTTCAAAGGCAAGTTGTTCTGTTCAGCCCCAAAGAGTGAGCTCTTTGTCTGCTGCGCGCCGTGCGATGTCCAGCTGCCCCCGTTGGCAGGCAGGGTCTCTTTTAAAACGCCGTTTGTTTGGGAGCAGTGCGTTTGTGCGGGCTTCCTGTCTGGCAGCTTTCACCATTCCCCCCGCCCACCGACACAGCACAAGCAGGCAACATAGAGGCTGTTGCAATCTCATGGCTTGAGGGTAGCCGGCCACACACACACACACACACACACACTGGTCAGTAAACATCAACCACTTCAGCCCAGGGCACGGTCCCAAAGTTTCCTTTCCCTGACGCCCACTCCACTGCCGAAACAAACCGTGAACTTTGTGTAGGGAGGAACTGCAGATGCTGGTTTACCTTGGAGATAAGACCCAAAATGCTGGAGTAACTCAGCGGGACCTGGAGCATCTCTGGAGAGAAGGACTGGGTGACGTTTCGGGTCGAGGCCGGGGAGAGGGAGACACAGAGATAAGGACGGGTAAGGAGTGGGAAGGAGGCATCAAAGAGGATGCAGTTCAAGGAAAGTGCAGAATAGATCACTGTTAGCAAGGGGAAGGTGACTACGAAGCATACAAAGATTAAAAACTTAAACCCCTGTCCCACGGCACAAGTTCATTCCAAGAGCTCTCCCGAGTTTGCCCTGATTGACGGTAATGGCCACTCGTCGGTACTCGGGGCTCTCGTGGACATTTTTCATCATGTTGAAAAATCTTCACGAGTCTTCCCGTGCTTACCTGCCGTTAGCGAGTCTTCCCGAGTACCTGCCGTTAGCGCTAAGAGACGTCCCCGAGCTCCGACGTACCCGCTACGTTCATTCTCCGTGCTCACCACGAATTTGATTTTTTTTTAAACTCGGGAGAGCTCTTGGAATGAACTCGCACCGTGGGACAGGGCTATTAACCAAGGGGACATTCAGACTAGTCGGAGAACTGGGATGGGGGAGGGATGGAGAAGGAGGGGAAAGCAAGGGTTACTTGAAGTTAGAGAAGTCGATATTCAGACCGCTGGGTGTCAGCTGCCCAAGCAAAGTATGAGGTGCTGTGGCCTTTCTCTGTCACGTGGGCGTTGAGGACATCTCAACTCTGCAAGCACGCTGCCCACCCCTTCATTTCACACAGGTAGCCAGCTATTGGTGTTAACAGGAAAATGCCACAAATTTGTACTTGGACCGAAAAACAGGGCGATTATAATTGAGTGCACCGACAGGTGATCGAAAAGTAAAACCTTTTTCAGAATTACAGGGAGCAGAATCTGCCACAGGAATGATGGTCCAATTCTACACGGCCATCGTAGAGTCCGTTCTCACCTTCTCTATCATGGTCTGGTTTGGCTCAGCCACCAAGCACGACACCTGGAGGCTGCAGTGAATCGTTCGATCAGCAGAGAAGGCTGCAACCTTCCCTCCATTGATGAACTGTACACTGCAAGGGCCAGGAAGCGAGCGGGCAAGATCATCTCTGACCCCTCTCACGCTGGCCACAAACTCTTTGAATCACTTCCCTCTGGGAGGCGACTCCGGATTGTCAAAACTGCAACTCTCTGGTTGCGCCCACTGGTGGCCATACTCCACCAATAGATCACATTAAAGCCACATAGTGTATTCCACATACTACATAACATGTTTTTTCTTCATATCACCTGTAATTATCTTCCTCTTTATTTTATGTATGGAACCTCTAAACATGGACCCCACACCAATGGGAATAGCCTCCTAAATCCACTCTGTTCAGACTCCTCATCATTTTATTTCCTATCAAATCTCTTTAATCTATCCTTGCTTCTGTAGTCCTTCATATCAGAAACCATTCTCATGTTTTCTTTTCTGGACTCTCTCTATTGGCTTAACATCCTTATCTGAAATGTGGCAAACAGGATTGATCATAATATTCCATTTGTGGCTAGATCACTGTTTTATTAAGGTTCAGTTTAACTTTCTTGCTTTCATATTTTATGCTTCTGTTAATAAAGCACAGGTTTGTGTATTGAAATACTTTCTCAATTTACTTTTCACTTTGTGCATACATACCCCAGGTCCATGTACTCTTACAACCCTTTCAGAACAGTTTTCTTTATATTATCTCTCTTAATTCTTCCTATCGATAGGGACTTCCCATTATTCCTGCATTACACAGCATCTGCTGTACATCTATTAATTCCACCAGTCTGTCTATATCCTGGTCCAATCCACCAATCACTATCTTCTTTGTATCTACAATACTGCCAAGTTTTGTATCAGACACAATTTTAGTAATTGTGGCTGGCATGCTCAGGTCCAAGGCATTAATATACATCAAAAAGACTTTGGCCTCAATCTTGATCGCTGGGGATTGTTACTACACACCTTCCTTCAGTCCAAAAAGCAACCAGTCGCCTTCATTTGTCTGTTATTTAGCCAACTTCTTATCCATGCCATAAATTCCCCGTTTAAGCCATCTGCTTCAAATTTGTTGATATGTCTGTTCTGTGGCACCTTATCAAAACCCTTCTGGACGTTCATGCATACCACATTGACTGCATTCGCCTCTTCAATGCTGGACAAAACCATATAACCATATAACAATTACAGCATGGAAACAGGCCTTCTCGGCCCTTCCAGTCCGTGCCGACCATTTATTTTCCCCTAGTCCCATCTACCTGCACTCAGACCATACCCCTCCATTCCCTTCCAGTCCATATACCTATCCACTTTACTTTTAAATGTTAAAATCGACCCTACCTCCACCACTTCTGCAGGAAGATCATTCCACACAGCTACCACTCTCTGAGTAAAGAAGTTCCCCCTCATGTTACCCCTAAACTTCTGTCCCTTAATTCTCATGTCATGCCCTCTTGTTTGAATCTTTCCTACCCTCAATGGGAAAAGCTTATCCACGTCAACTCTGTCTATCCCTTTCATCATTTTAAAGACCTCAATCAAGTCCCCCCCTTAACCTTCTGCGCTCCAAAGAATAAAGACCTAAAAGTGCTGGAGAAACTCAGCGGGTGCAGCAGCATCTATGGAGCGAAGGAAATAGGCAACGTTTCAGGCCAAAACCCTTTTCGATCTGTTACCTCATAATAATGCTCCTTCAAAATGAATAAACACAATAATATGAATTAATCAATTTCCTTCAGGTGGCTATTAATCCTATCATGGCTTAATATTTCTAAATGTTATCCCACCATCAAGGTCAAACTGACTGACTGACCTATAATAGCTAGGCTTGAACTGACTTTTTTTTGGTTAAATAATCCAGTGATATCTGACCTTGCACCGCCCCAGATCCAACAAACATTGAAAACGTATGATCAGTATGCCTGCAATTTTGTCCCAAATCCTCCCTAAATAGCACAAGATTCAATCCATCCAGTCATGGTGACTTCTAATATTTTCTAATATCTCTGTGGTATCATTTTTTACATAGCCAGTATTATATCTCCTCCTCACTCTTATTTTGGAAATGCCCTCTTCACTGATAAAAAACAGATGCAAAGTGCTTTTTTGGGGGCCTGTGCATCCAAATGCAACTTCTCATTTTGTGCTTCCATGTACTACCATGTCATGGTGAGGGGCCAGATGTTGTGCCTCTATTTTAAAAGGGCTGCAAGGAAAAGCCTTGGAACAACAGAGTAGAGAACATCTGTGGTAGTAAGTTACTGGAGAAGGTTCTGAAAGATAAGATATGCATGCATTTGGATAGAGAAGGGCTGATTAGGGATTGTCGGCATGGTTTTGTGCATGGAATATCGTGTCTTAAGAAGTGTTTCCAAGAGGTAACCAAAAAGAGTTAATGAGGGCAAGACCATAGACATAGTCTATATGGATTTCAGCAAGGCCTTTGATATGGTAAGCTGCCTAGTAGGTGAGATTGTATAGGATCCAGGGATAGCTGTGGTTTATATCACCTATTCAGATGAAGATGTACAAGGCACGATTACTAAGTTTGCAGTTGACATTCTTCTTCTTAGGCCCCCTTCGGTCATGGCTGACCATGGGTGTCTCCAGGGTTGGAGAACGCCAGTGCGTGACTTTGTTTAATGTGGGGAGACTGGTGCACAGACAGTCCAGAGACCCTTTTCTGCTGCAGCCTTCATCCGCCTTCCCAGCCATTGTGACGCTCCACTAAGGTCAGCCATCATCCTCCGCCTGTTCCACCGTTGAGGTCTTGGTTGGATTGCTCTTCGTCAGCGTCCTCCCCCTCGACCTTACCGCCATGGGTAGCCCTACCAGGAGCGTAGTTGCAGACGGCATCGCTCTCAGGATCTCAGGTCCACACAAGCTTCTCCACCACAACAAGGTGACCTCTCCATAGATGCTGCTGCACCCGCTGAGTTTCTCCAGCACTTCAAAGATAGTAAAGATGGTTATCAAAAATTAAGACAGGCTCTTGATCAGCTGGGCAAGTGGCCTGGGGAAATTATAATAATTTTAACACGGATAAGTGCAAGGTGTTGCATCCTGGGAAGTTGAACCAGGGCACGATCTTCACAGTGAATGGTTGGGCCCTGGGGAATGTTGTAGAGCAGAGGGATCTATGAGTACATGTACATAGATGAACATGTACATCCCTGAAAGTGGGGTCCCAGGTACACAGGGTGGTCAAGAGGCTTTTGGCCTTCATCAGTCAGTGTATTGAGTATAGAAGTTGGGAAGTTATTTTACAGTTGGCCACACTTGGGAGTATCTAGGAAGGGTGTCATTAAGCTGGAATGCGTGCAGAGAGGATTCACTAAGATGGTGCCAGGGCTCAAGGGGCTGAGCTGTCGGGAAAGGTTGGGAAAGCTAGGACTTTATTCCTTGGGGCACAGGAAGCTGACGGGTTATCTTATTGAAGTGTATAAAATCATGAGGGAATAGATAAGGTGAATGAGCAGTCTTTTACCCATAGTAGGAGAATCAAAAATAAGTGACTATATGCTTAAGCTGAGAAGGGCAATATTTAATATGTACCTGAGGGGCGACTTTTTCAATTTAGAGGTTGCGGGTAGGGGGTGGGGGGAGGCAGCTGCGTCACACACACACACCCATACTAACCCCCACCCTTGATATTATATTAATATTATTAATTCGCTCCTTTTCACCCATCCCCCGCCCTATTCACTCACTGATAGCCCCCAACTGCTCAGGCGCGAGTAGAGAGGGAGAGGGAGGGGGAGGGTGTAGAGATGGAGAGGGGTAGAGAGGGAGGGGGAGAGGGGTAGAGAGGGAGAGGGGAGTAGAGAGGGATGGTGGAGGGAGGGGGAGGGGGGTAGAGAGGGAGAGGGGAGTAGAGAGGGATGGTGGAGGGAGGGGGAGGGGGGTAGAGAGGGAGAGGGAGGGCGTTAGAGATTGAGAGGTGGGGGGTGGCGTCATGGGGAGGGGCTGGTCCTTGAACAATACTCCACCACTCACCAGGGAGGGGAAGGGGGTAGAGAAGGCGGTGGGGTAGAGAGGGAGGGGGTAGAGAGGGGGGTGAGGTTGGCAGATAGGGAGGGTGAGGGGGTAGAGAGGGAGGATGAGGGGGTAGAGAGGGAGAGGGAGGGGAGTAGAGAGGGAGGGGAGGGGAGTAGAGAGGGAGAGAGGGAGGGGGATAGAGAGGGAGGGGGGTAGACAGGGATGGGGTAGAGAGGGAGGGGGGATAAATAGGGAGGGGGTAGATGGGGAGGGGCTAGACATGGAGGGGGTAGATAGGAAGGGGGTAGAGAGGGAGGGGGTAGAGAGGGAGGGGGGGTATATAGGGAGGGGGTATATAGGGATGGGGTAGATAGGGAGGGGGTAGATAGGGAGGGAGGGGGTAGAGCGGGAGGGGTAGAGAAGGAGGGGGGTAGAGATGGAGGGGGTTAGAGATGGAGGGGGGTAGAGATGGAGGGGGGTAGAGATGGAGAGGGGTAGAGATGGAGGGGGGTAGAGATGGAGGGGGGTAGACAGAGAGGGGGGTATACAGGGAGGGGCGTATATAGGGATGGGGGTATATAGGGATGGGGTATATAGGGATGGGGTAGATAGAGAGGGGGTAGATAGGGAGGGGGTAGAGAGGGAGGGGAGTACAACTTGTTCTATTTGATTGTGCACGCCAGGTTGATTGCATTGGTGGAAACATGTGCAGGTTGCAATCTCCCACCCCGTCCCATTGTGATGTCATATGTAAATGGAATCCATTGTGATTGGCCGTCTGTGAGATACACTGTGACATCATCAATGGAAAGTGCTGCAAAAGTCACCCACTAAAAAACAGTTAATTTTTTGAAATATACGATTAAAACTGAAAAAACTTCGTAAACATAGGTTGGAATGCGACGGGAAGATGTTTATCCCATCGAGGGAAAACATGTGAGTTAAATGTGTGAAAATGGGAAAGCTGTAGCCTAGCGTTTGGAAGAAGATACAAATTAAGGAGGTTAAAAGAAAGCCAACACAACCCTGCAAACACACAGACATTTAGCATGTTAAGAACATAAAGGGAAGAGTTTTAGTATAATAGAGATAACAAGTTGAAGACTTTATTATAATGCCCAAGAATTTTCTAAGAATATGCCATACGTGCACAATAAATTTATGAATATGAAATTAAACACAAAAAACTCAAAAATGCATTTACATATGATTAGCCTATTTATCACTATTTCTCTCGGAACTCCTAGTGACCTCTCGCGGAACCCTAGCGTTCCGGGGAATCCCGGTTGAGAAACGCTGCTCGAGGTTCTCTAAGACTCTCTTATTTCCCGGTAACTCTGTATATCTCACCCTCCCCGATTCCACCGCCCATCACCAGCACAACGCGACTGCCGAACCTCGCCGTCCGCCGGGACCACCCACCCTTATCGCCGCACCGGGCCCATCCAGCATCACCGTTGTACTGGGCCCGCCGAAGACCAGAGCCGCACCCGCCTCACCCTGCATCGCCGCCGGACCGGGGCCCCCCGAACATGGCCGCCGCACCGCACCCCACTCTTCTCGCCGCCTCACCGGGCGGGCTGAACCTTGCCACCACACCGACCACTCGCCCACCGGGACCACCCACGCATCGCCCGCCGACCCCGACTCCACTGCCCGCGGACTCCTACCTTCGGGCCCGCCGACCCACGACATTCCACCGCCCTCCAGCAGCCCGCAGCCGTCGCCTCACCTACAGACTGGACTGTGCAGTGGGCCTGAAGCCTCCACGTTGCTCACTCCTCCCACCACTCTGTTGTTAACGGAACTGGGTCCTAGTGCCCTTCTCCCCAGCCCCGGTGACCTCAGTGGCTATTCCACTGGGTCTTCCCCATCCCCCTCCTACTATGTAACCCCCGCTCTTTCCCACCCACACCACAGCCCCCATACCCCCCCACCCCCTGACCACCCTCCACCACACAACGCTCCGTCCTCAGTCCACTCACCTGCCTTCCTCCAGCCACAACCCCCATCCCTGCCGCGTGTTCACCATCCCCCCGGACCTCCCCCTCTCCGACACCGAAAGGTCGGTCCTCAGCAGAGGTCTCACCTTTGTCCCCCTCCGTCCGCACCTCAATGAGTTTCGCGCTCACCACGACTTGGAGCTCTTCTACCGTCGCCTCCGCCTCACAGCGTTTTTCCACGGGAACAAGTCCTCGCCCCCCACTGATGATCCCTTTTCCTGTCTCCCACGTACCCCCTCCTCGTGGACCCCCCCTCGTGGCCCTCCAGCTTTAGAACTCTTTATTCAGAACTGCCGTCGGGACATCAACCGCCTCGACTTCTCCACTCCCCTGTCTCACTCCAATCTCTCCCCCTCCGAACGTACTGCCATCGACTCACTCCGCAACAACCCAGACTGGGTTATCAAACCCGCCGACAAGGGAGGTGCTGTGGTAGTCTGGCGCGTCGATCTCTACAAAGCAGAGGCCACGCGCCAACTCTCGGACACCTCCTCCTACTTACCCCTGGACCATGACCCCACTGACGAGCACCAGACCACCATCTCGAGCACCATAACCGGCTTCATCAACTCCGGCTCCCTACCCCCCCGAGCCTCCAACCTCATCGTTTCCCAGCCCCGCACGGCCCGATTTTACCTTCTCCCCAAAATCCACAAACCCGACTGCCCCGGCAGACCCATTGTCTCTGCCTGTTCGTGCCCCACCGAACACATTTCCACATACCTTGACTCCATCCTATCCCCCTTTGTTAAATCCCTCCCCACCTATGTTCAAGACACCTCAGACACTCTCCGTCGGCTCCGCACATTCCGTTGTCCAGGCCCCCATCCTCTCATCTTCACCATGGACGTCCAGTCACTATACACCTGCATCCCCCACCAGGATGGTCTCAAAGCCCTCCGGTACTTCCTCGACCAGAGGAGCAACCCATACCCATCCACTGACACCCTCCTCCGCCTAGCAGAGTTGGTCCTTACCCTCAACAACTTCTCTTTTGACTCCTCCCATTTCCTCCAAACACAAGGCGTAGCTATGGGCACACGCATGGGCCCTAGCTACGCCTGCCTCTTTGTCGGGCACGTCGAACAATCTTTGTTCTCGGCGTACCAGGGCCCCACCCCCGACCTTTACCTCCGTTACATTGACGACTGCTTTGGTGTCACCTCCTGCACCCACGCAGAACTGACTGACTTCATCCATTTCACCACCAACTTCTATCCGGCACTCAAATATACTTGGACCATTTCCGACATTTCCCTACCATTCCTTGACCTCACCATCTCTATTGCAGGTGATACACTCCTGACTGACATCCACTACAAACCAACTGACTCCCACAGCTACCTGGACTACTCTTCCTCCCACCCTGCTTCCTGTAAGGACTCCATCCCCTATTCCCAATTCCTCCGTCTACGGCGCATCTGCTCCCAGGATGACGTGTTCCACACCAGGTCATCGCAAATGTCCTCGTTCTTCAGAGAACGGGGTTTCCCCTCCCCCACTATAGATGAGGCTTGCACCAGGGTCTCCTCCATACCCCGCAACACTGCCCTCTCTCCCCATTCCCCCACTCACAACAAGGGCCGAGTCCCCCTGGTCCTCACCTTTCACCCCACCAGCCAGCGCATACAACAGATAGTCCTCCGCCAGTTTCGTCACCTCCAACGTGACCCCTCCACTCGCCACATCTTCCCATCTCCCCCCCTGTCTGCCTTCCGCAAAGACCGCTCCCTCCGCAACTCCCTCGTCAATTCTTCCCTTCCCTCCCGCTCCACTCCTTCCCCGGGCACTTTCCCTTGCAACCGCAAGAGATGCTACACTTGTCCCTTCACCTCCCCCATCCACTCCTTTCAGGGACCCAAGCAGTCATTCCAAGTCCGACAGAGGTTCACCTGCACCTCCTCCAACCTCATCTACTGCATCCGTTGCTCCAGATGCCAGCTGATCTACATCGGTGAGACGAAGCGGAGGCTGGGCGATCGTTTCGCCGAACACCTCCGCTCGGTCCGCAATAACCAACCCGACCTCCCGGTGGCTCAGCACTTCAACTCCCCCTCCCACTCCGTATCCGACCTCTCGGTCCTGGGCCTCCTCCACGGCCAGAGTGATCAACACCGCAAGTTGGAGGAACAGCACCTCATATTCCGCTTGGGGAGTCTGCATCCTCTGGGCTTAAACATTGAATTTTCTCAATTCTGTTAACCCAGACTGCCTCCCCCCCACCTCTCCCTCAGCCCTCTGGCCCTGACATTCCTTCTCCATCTCCCCCCCCCCCCCCCCCCCAGTCGCACTAGCTTCTCATTTTCACACCACAAACAGCTTACAATGGCCTGCTTCCTTTATCACCAATACTTTTTTGCATATCTTTCACTCATTGTTCCTTATCTCTCCACATCACTGTTTATATCTCTCGTTTCCCTGATCCCTGACCAGTCTGAAGAAGGGTCTCGACCCAAAACGTCGCCTATCTCCTTCGCTCCTTAGATGCTGCTGCACCCGCTGAGTTTCTCCAGCCTTTTGTGTAACCCTCTCTTATTTCCTGTTGCTTGGTTGTCACTTCCCCTCTGTTTCCTTTGTAATCAGCCTGGGCCTTTCCACTATTTACTGCCCTACATTGATCAAATGCAATAATTGGTTGTTTGATCATCCTCTGTATCTCTTTCATAAAACAGTGGTTTGATTCCACCTTCGCTCAGTCCGCCTGGATCTACTTGATCTGCCAGTTGCCAAACACTTTAATTCCCCTTCTCATTTCCACACTGACGTTTCTGCCTTAGGCCTTCTCCAGTGTCAGAGTGAGGCGAAATGCAAACTGGAGGAACAGCATCTCATAAATTATTTGCATTACCTTGCTATATAGCTGTACTCACCAATGCAAGCCACAGGTCAAAATCTGGACACAGACACAAAGTGCTGGAGTAACTCAGCGGGTCAGGCAGCATATCAGGAGAACATGAACAGGTGATGTTTCGGGTTGTGACCCTTCATCTGGAGATTGTTTCTTTGCGGCAGGACTTTCTAACTAGCACTCAAAAAACTGTTGCATGTTCTCATTCCTCTTTGTACGAATGTTATTGATACTAATAATAGACCAAGTTGCCCTTTGGTATGAATATTGATTTTTCTGACTTCAAGTAACCCCTGCATTCCCTCTCTCTTCATTCCTCCCCCACCCAAGTCGTACTAGCTTCAAAGTCGTCTTGTTGAGTCTCATTGTCTGTACTCGTTCTCACTTAGCAAACAATGGCCCCGTTTCCTTTATCATTCGTTACTTTCATACATTTGTTCTATATCTATCTGTATCGTCTATATCTCTCCTTTCCCTTTCCCCTGGCTCTCAGTCTGAAGAAGGGTCTCGACCCGCAACGTCACCTATTCCTTTTCTCCAGAGAAGCTGGCTGATCTGAAGAAGGGTCTGAAGAAGGGTCTTGACCCGAAATGTCGCCTATCTCCTTCGCTCCTTAGATGCTGCTGCACCCGCTGAGTTTCTCCAGCTTTTTGTGTAACCCTCGATTCTCCAGCATCTGCTGTTCCTTCTTTAACAAGCTGGCTGATCTGCTGAGTTACTCCAGCTTTTTGTGTCTATCAGTGGGTTTGGTTGTTCTTCTTTTGCCCCTCAATGCAAAAAGAAAGGCTGTTGTTCTGTGAATGTATCTGTCATTGTTCGCTTCCAATTTACCAGGGGCAAGATCTCTTATCCCATCGACATTGGTATTCCTCCAATTCTTTTTATTTTTTTTAAATTTTATTTATTAGAGGTAAATACATCAACGTACACATATATACTGTTACAAACATTGTACCCCATCATTTTATGGCTTTTAAAGAAAAAGAAGAGAGAGAAAGAGAGTGAAATGTGAAAAGAGTTGTGATGGTGAAAGAACGTGCCAAAGGGGAGAAGAAACCCTTGGTCACAGAATTAGAAAAGGGGGTTAAAAGATAGACCTTAAAAAAAGAAAAGGAAAAAGAAAAAAAAGAAAGAAAAAAAGCCAGTTACTATGTTATATATATCACGCAAATGGAATCCACCAACTCGATAGTTTTTCATCCCCCCCTACCAAGGCCCAAGGTACTCCTGCACCCTTTCTTTGTAGCAATTCTATAAATGCAGACCACGTCTGATAGAAGCGTTCTCATTTTCCTTCCAGGCGGAGTCCTCCAATTCAATCTTCTTTTTTTTAGATTGTTCCTCCTTCTTTTCTACAGCTGACCTAAAGCTTATGATGTTATGGCCACTGTCTCCTAAATGAAACCTTAACAAAATATGGAGCGATCAAACTAACTCTTTCCCAGAACCATGCATTGTTCTTCACAAGATCAGAAAAATTCTCAAACCCAAAAATTATCCTGGACACTTTTCAAAAAATATTTTCCCCGTCCCAGCCTTAGCACCATTATTATCCCAGATTACGGTTATATAATTAAAGGCCCAGGAGCAACCCAACCAGGACATCCTCAGTCCTACCCTTTCCCCTACGCACAGTGTCTCGCCCACTCATTGGTGGCCTATAGAGTACACTAAGCAGTGTACCGTTCTCTCGCATTTCGTAACTTTAACCAAATAGATGCTATCTTTGGCTCCTCTGTGACATCCTGTCTCCAGAAGAAGAATATACTCTAACCTACATGAAGGGTAAATCAAATGTTACCCTCTCCTTCCTACATATCCCCTCACCTCAATTGCCATCTTCTCTTTCCAGTTTAGTCATTCTCAGGTCATAATTGATAGGAGTAGAATTAGGCCATTCGGCCCATAAAGTCTACTTTGACATTCAATCATGGCTGATCTATCTCTCCGTCCTAACCTCATTCTCCTGCCTTTCCCCCTTAACCTCGGACACCCGTACTAATCAAGAATCTATATATCTCTGCCTTAAAAATATCCACAGACTTGGCCTCCACAGCCGTCTGTGGCAAAGAATTCCACAGATTGACCACCCTCTGATGAAATAAATGTCTCCTCATCTCCTTCCTTTAATTCTGAGGCTATAACCTCTAGTCCTAGACTCTCCCACTAGTGGAAAAAAACCTCTTCATATCCACTCTATACTGGCCTTTCACTATTCTGTAAGTTTCAATGAGGTTTCCCCTCATTCTACTAAACTCCAGCGAGTACAGGCCCAGTGCTGACAAACGCTCATTGTAGATTAACCTACTCATTCCTGGGATCATTCTTGTAAACCTCCTTTGGACCCATTTAATAAGTTACAGTAAATTCCAAATGGGTTAAATTCTTTAAATCTCCTATTTAAACGTACCCGCACAGTCCCACCCACCTGCTGATTCAGATTAAACCCTCCAACAGCAGTAGCAAATTCCCCTGAGAGGATATTGATCCCATCTTGTTGAGGTGCAATCCCTTTGGCTTATAGGGGTAGCTCCCTTCGCCACCATCATCGAAAATGTTCCACTTCACCAGATGTCTGAAATCTTTCCTCCTATGCCATCTCTTTATTCACGTCACACATTTATTTGCATTACCCTACCATAGTTGTGCTCACCAATGCAAGGCACTGGTCAAAATCTGGAAAAAGACACAAAGTGCTGGAGTAATTCAGCGGGTTAAGGGCCTGTCCTACCAGCATCCGACTCAATGCGATGAGCGCGATCAAACTAGAAGAGGGGGGCCGCGCGGAGGTCGGGTGATCCCTGTACAGGGCCGTTCCCACCAGCATGCGCCTGCATGCGGCAAGCGCGACCAAACCGGTAGCGGGGGGCCGCGCGGAGGTCGGGTGAGTGGCGCAAAGCGGCACAAAGTGAGGCGAACTTGGAGCGAAGTCTTAAGGTAAGTTCGCCAGGACAGAGAGGGGCACACAGAGAGGGGCACAGAGGCACACACACAGAGGACCACGGAGGCACCTACAGAGAGGGTCACGGAGGCACAATGTCGAGGCGGTGCGTAATGCGTCGAGGCGACAGCGAGCCGACAAGCCGTTGCCGCGCGGAATTTTTGAACATAGTCAGTTTTTCGGGTCCCCGCGCGATGTCGGGACGAACTCCGCACAATTCCGCATGGCTCTGGCGATCGAAGCGGGACCGGCCCCGCGATGTCGGACGGCTCAAGCGACCACGTTAGGTCACGCTAATCGCATAGAGTTGCATGCTTGTAAGACAGGCCCTTTAGGCAGCGTATCTGGAGAACATGAACAGATGATGTTTCGGGTTGTGACCCCTCATTTGGAGATTGTTTCTTCGAGGATCGGCTTTTTAACTAGCTCTCAAAAAACTGTTGCAAGCTCTCATCCCTCTTTGTACCAATGTCATTGACACAGATAATAGATCAAGTTGTCCATTGATCACCCTCTTCCTTGAAGATTTTCGAGACAGATATTAAATATAAAGCTGTATTAAAATTGAATGCTGAAAACATAAGATACTTAGTTGGAATTAGCAAGCACAGGACACACAAGAGGAACCTTAAATAAGTAAATCAAAATCAATAATTTAATTCAATTTAAAATATTACACAGATTATATTATTCAAAAGCTAGGTTGAATAAATTTTATTCAAATATTTCTCCCATCTGTGATAAATGCCTTTCTCAAAATGCCAACCACACATTCTTTTGTTTATTGCACAAAACTTCAAAGATTTTGGTGTGATATATTTGATATATCCACTAGTTTATTTAAGATAAAAATGGAACCTAGCATGGAAATGATTAACTTTTCAGTATTAGGAGATGGAACAAATTAAATATATCCCAAATCTCATTTATTAATTATGGTTTAATAATAGCGAAAAAACTCATACTCAAATTCTGGAAAAAGGCTACTATACCAACAGTCAAAATGTGGATTGGTAATATGCTGGAAACGGTCCATTTGGAAGAAATGAGACTCCTCCTAATAGAAAAAAAAGGACCAATTCTTTATTGATCTTGTGGATTCATGGGGTGTAATAACATCGTAAAATCAAAAATTCTGGATTTGAGTGCAAAATGATTAAGAACAAAATATATATATATATCGACTTGTGGCGTGCGAGAATCTCCTGTCTGCTTCACTTCCTCACTTATCTCTTTCTTTACACCACACTCATTAGACTATTCTTCACTCTTCGATATTTATTTCTTTCTCATTTCTTTCTAAAAAAATTGGAAAGTTGTACAAAGAATGTTTTAATAATTCTGGGAACCTGTAAAAAGGTACCATTAAAATGTAATGTACTTCTAATAAACACATTAAATTTAAATTAAAAAAATTAAAAATGAAATTGTAGAAGAAAACGACCAATATACAACTAATAAAGAGATACTGGAATATCTCCGTACAGTCTGACTGCCCCCTTGATTAAATTTTATCTCTGTATGCTTCGTTGCCACCTTCCCCGAGCTAACAATGATCTAATCTCCATTTTCCTTGATCCGCATCCCCTTTGATGTCTCATTCTCACACCTGACACTTCCATGTATCCGTCTCTCCCCTGACTCAGGCTGAAGAAGGGTCTCCACCTGAAGCATCACCTATTATTTCTATTCAGAGATGCTGCTTGTTCTGCTGAGTTACTCCAGCATTTTATGTCTAGCTCTGGAATAAATTCTCTGGGTATGAATGCAGGGACATTCAAAAACACTGTTGTCTCACCTGGAAAGACTACTGGGGTCTCTGGATGTGGTGAGAAAGGAGGTATAGGCAGAGATGTTGCATCTCCTGCATTTGTACAGGAAAGTACTGGGGGGGGGGGGGGGAGTGGGGAGGGGGGGGGGGGGAGAGGGTTTGGGTGGGAATGGATGAATGAACCAAGTTGCAGAGGGAGAGGTCTTTGCAGAAGGCTAAAAGGTGTGGGAATAGGAAGATGTGACTGGTGGTGGGCTCATACTGGAGGTGAAGGAAATGTCAGAGAATTATGTGTTGGATGCAGAAGCTGATGGGGTGAAAGATGATGGCCGGGTTACCTTGAATATATTTTTGAATTTGGCTTCATATGACTCCTGTGTTGTAGATCAGCATTCTATTGAAGACAATTGGGCAAAGAGAGGCCTTGAAAAAACATGTGTGCTGTGGCAAAAGATGAGAGTAATACATTATTTCAGCAACAGTAAGAGTGTTCCGAGTAGAGTGAACAATTACAGAAATTGCAAACTAGCTTCAGAACTTGAGCATTAATCACTTTACGTTCCAAATATTGATTGCTCCAAATAGTTACAGTGGAAGTCATACATAATAAATCCACCCACAATAAGAAATCAAGTTTAATTACTTCAATCATCTGACAATAATTCAGATTAAATAATAGGTAGACAAAAGAGCTGGAGAAATTCAGCGGGTGCAGCAGCATCTATGGAGTGAAGGAAATAGGCAATGTTTTGGGCCGAAACCCTTCTTCAGACTGATGTGGAGTGGGGGGTGGGGGGGGGGGGGGGAAGAAAGGAGAAAGGAAGAGGAGGAGCCAGAGGGCTGGGGGAGAGCTGAGAAGGGGAGGAGACAGCAAGGGCAACCGGAAATTGGAGAAGTCAATGTTCAGGCCGCTGGGGTGCAGACTGCCCAAGCGGAATATGAGGTGCTGCTCCTCCAATTTCCGGTGGTGCTCACTCTGGCCGTGGCGGAGGCCCAGGACGGAAAGGCCTGATTCAGAATGGGAGGGGGAGTTGAAGTGCTGAGCCACGGGGAGATCAGGTTGGTTAATGCGGACCGAGCGGAGGTGTTGGGCGAAACGATCGCCAAGCCTATGCTTGGTCTCACCGATGTAGATCAGCTGGCATCTAGAGCAGCGGATGCAGTAGATGAGGTTGGAGGAGATGCAGGTGAACCTCTGTCGCACCTGGAACGACTGCTTGGGTCCTTGAATGGGGTCGAGGTGGGAGGTAAAGCGACAAGTGTAGCATCTCTTGCGGTTGCAAGGGAAAGTGCCCGGGGAGGGGGTGGCGTGGCAGGGAAGGGAAGAATAGACTAGGGAGTTACGGAGGGAGCCATCTTTGCGGAAAGCAGAGAGGGGGGGAGATGGGAAGATGTAGCAAGTGGTGGGGTCACATTGGAGGTGGCGAAAATGACGGAGGACTATTTGTTGTATGTGACTAGTGGGGGGATGGGGCACCTCATATTCTGCTTGGGCAGTTTGCACCCTAGCGTCATGAACATTGACTTCTCCAATTTCCGGTAGCCCTTGCTGTCTCCTTGCCTTCTCAGCTCTCCCTCAGCCCTCTGGGTCCTCCTCTTCCTTTCTCCTTTCTTCTCCCCCCCCCCCCCCCCCCCCCCAATATCAGTCTGAAGAAGGGTTTCGGCCCGAATCGTTGCCTATTTCCTTTGCTCCACAGATGCTGCTGCACCCGCTGAGTTTCTCCAGCACTTTTGTCTTCCATCGATTTTCCAGCATCTGCAGTTCCTTCTTAAACCATCAGATCAAATAATAGTTGGCTATTACCCCAGAGTATTTGGAGAAATTAAGTAGATGGAGACATTGATGATCATTACACAAATGTTTCTGGACTATGGAAATAATCCAGAACAAAGAAAGCACCTTAATATGGTTACTCTGCTGCCATCGGGTAGAATTAAACTTCAAACAAACTTCAAACACAACTTCAAACAAACTCTGAACTATAACAACCTATTGCACTTTGTCTGTTTAGTGATGTTTGTATATATTTATATATGTGTATTTTGTGTCCATTTACCATAGAATATATATATATATATATATATATATATTCTATGGTAAATGAACACAATGATCTGATCTGTATTTATGACTACAATATCCTGTCGTGCTGCAGCAATGCAAGAAATTCTGAAGAAGGGTCTCGACCCGAAACGTCGCCTATCTCCTTCACTCCTTAGATGCTGCTGCACCCGCTGAGTTTCTCCAGCTTTTTGTGTAACCCGCAAGAAATTCTTTGTCCAATCTGGGACACATGACAATGAACTCTCTTGAACTCTCTTGACTTGACCCTTTCAAAAAAAGGCTATGTGACATAAACAGACCTATTTATTTCCCCACTGTGTCAATGGAAATTATTAGTAGGAAACAAATATGGATATTATCTGCATAATCACCTAAACAAAAGTCAACATGAATTCAGAAAATTGGAACGCTTTTGTGATTTGTATTTGTGTATGTGCCAAATACATCACGGAAAGACCTACACTACACCACCAAATGATATTTGACAATGTTCTATTCAGAAAGTCTAACGTCAAGGGATTGAGGATAAATATTGGAGGGTGGTTGAGAAATTGGCTGAGGATTAGAAAACAATTGAAAACTGTAAGGGGTATGATGGATGGGGAGAGAAACCGAACAGGGTGCCCTGGGGACTGACGCAGGAGTTGGTTCAGTTTCTAATTTACAACGATCATTTGGATTCTAAAACTCAATGCAAATTGGTGACATTTTCAAATATCAAACTAAGACAATGTGCATGGTAAAACTACAATTAATAAGGTAAGTCAAGAAAATTATGTAAGAATGTTTACCAACAGTTGAACATTTGGGTGAAGAAATATAAAGTGCTATATCTAGGAATGGAAAAAGTCTCGATACTGAAATGAACGACTATTTTGAAAAGAAAGTTTCATATCGGACAGATCTTTAGCCTACCCAACAAAACCGTAACTGACTGTCTCAATAGAATGCTGATCTACAACACAGGAGTCATATGAAGCCAAATTAAAAAATATATTCAAGGTATCCCAGCCATCATCTTTCACCCCATCAGCTTCTGCATCCAACACATAATTCTCTGAGGGTACACAAAAGGCTGGAGAAACTCAGCGGGTGCAGCAGCATCTAAGGAGCGAAGGAGATAGGCGACGTTTCGGGTCGAGACCCTTCTTCAGACTGGTCAGGGATTAGGGAAACAAGAGATATAGACGGTGATGCGGAGAGATAAAGAACAATGAATGAAAGATTTGCAAAAAAGTATCGATGATAAAGGAAACAGGCCATTGTAAGCTGTTTGTAGTGTGAAAATGAGAAGCTAGTGCGACTCAGGTGGGGGAGAGATAGAGAGAGAGGGAATGCCAGGGCCCGAGGGCTGAGGGAGAGGTGGGAAGGGGAGGAGGCAGCAAGCGTTAACAGAATTGAGAACATTCAATGTTTAAGCCCAGAGGATGCAAACTCCCCAAGCGGAATATGAGGTGCTGTTCCTCCAACTTGCGGTGTTGCTCACTCTGTCCATGGAGGAGGCCCAGGACTGAGAGGTCGGATACGGAATGGGAGGGGGAGTTGAAGTGCTGAGCCACCGGGAGGTCGGGTTGGTTATTGCGGACTGAGCGGAGGTGTTCGGCGAAACGATCGCCAAGCCTCCGCTTGGTCTCACCGATATAGATCATCTGGGATCTGGAGCAACGGATGCAGTAGATGAGGTTGGAGGAGGTGCAGGTGAACCTCTGTCGGACCTGGAAGGACTGCTTGGGTCCCTGAAAGGAGTGGAGGGGGGAGTTGAAGGGACAAGTGTAGCATCTCTTGCGGTTGCAAGGGAAAGTGCCCGGGGAAGGGGTGGAGCGGGAGGGAAGGGAAGAATTGACAAGGGAAACCTCGACCCGAAACGTCGCCTATCTCCTTCGCTCCTTAGATGCTGCTGCACCCGCTGACTTTCTCCAGCCTTTTGTGTACCCTCGATTCTCCAGCATCTGCAGTTCCTTCTTTAACATAATTATCTGACATTTCCTTCACCTCCAGTATGAGCCCACCACCAGTCACATCTACCTATTCCCACACCTGTTAGCCTTCTGCAAAGACCACTCCCTCTGCAATTTGGTTCATTCATCCATTCCCAGCAAAACCCACTCCCCCCCTCTCCCGCCCCCCGTACAAATGCAGGAGATGCAACATCTCTGCCTATACCTCCTTTCTCACCTCCATCCAGAGACCCCAGTCGTCTTTCCAGGTGAGACAAAGATCCACATTCACCTCCTACAACCACAAATGCTACACCTGGTGTTCCCGTCATAGCCACCTGTAGATCGGTGAGGCCAAACATAGACTCGGCGACTGTTTCACCAAGGCCCACTAGATTTCCCACTTGCAAACCAATCCCCTTCCCATACTGACCTTACTATCCTGGCTCTCCTCTTTTGCTAGAGTGAGGCCAAACTGGAGGAACACTATCTGCCTATATCTTCACCTATGTCCACTTATTGCTTTGTCCTGCTGCTCACATCTTCCAGCTATCTTTCCCTGCCCCCCCCGACAATCAGTCTGAAGGAGGATTCTCCCTCCTCGAAACGTCACCTGCTCCATGTTGCCCAGGGATGCTGACTGCCCCATTGAGTTACTCCAGCACTTTGTGTCCATTTTTGTAAACCAGCATCTGCAGTTCATTTTTTCCAAAAATATATAGTGCTCTTGTGATGACATGAATTAAGCACAAATAAAGTAAAATATCTGAATGTCTGAAGAAAGGTTTTGACCCAAAACGTTGCCTATTTCCTTCACTCCATAGATGCTGCCTCACCTGCTGAGTTTCTCCAGCATTTTTGTTTACAAGCAAAATATCAATCTGGCCATGATGGTACTAGTCGAGCATTAAAATGCTGGAACTGGTTCAGAAACGAGTCAGAAGAGTTCTGAACCACTGGGATAGATAGACGGGAGAGCTTATGATTTAAGTCTAAAAAGTGAATCTTAAGGTAGAAAAGATGGCTGGAGGTGAGGGGCGATGTATCAAATTTGCTACAAATTGAAAGGCCAAAACAAGAAGCTGCAAGTACCTTGAAATAAGCAACAAGGTATTTTTTTAAATAGATGGTAACTGATGGTTGAAATGGAATCCTGCATCGCATTGTACCAGGCAAAAATATATTCATGTATTTTAGAAACATCTAGACAGATGAGTAAGTTAATGTCGCTGTTAAAAGTGTGGTCAAAAGTACACCTTTCAAATGCATAGAAGGTATCCAGTCCAAATTACTTGTGACTCAGCTGTATTTGAAGTACCTATATATTCATATTACAAATGCCAACCTTAATTAAGGTGTGATTTGTAGCCCCAATTTAATTTTAAGTGCTTTGTACCAAAAAATATACTGTATAAAATTGATACATATATGTTGCATTCACACAAGTACATGCAAGGCATGGAAACTCATGATTCATTTTGGAAGGACAAGCAAATTAATTTGGGATGTTTTTAAAAATTGGATATTTGGTCATGAGATTTTCTACCATGTAAATATTTAGTACTCCTGCAATTTAGACCTCTCTCATATTCCCTTCTGTTTTACCATGGCTCAACTAATTCATCTATAAACACTCTCTTGGCCTCACTGTATTTCTTCCTGGCTCTTTGTTTATAAGATGGCAAAAGACATATATAAAATACTGGACAAAAGCTACAAGGAAGAACAGACAAAAAACTATTTAACTTGTTAATTCTGGAATCACTGCTTGCACAAAATGATGAAAACAGGATCAACCCGTGGGCAGGCACTTAGCAGAGAATAATTTGCAGACAGTGGGGAAAAAAACCCAGAATAGACAGGGTTGCTGTTTAGGAACTGACAGAGATTTAGTAAGATAAAATTACTTCCTTCTGTGGCCAAACAATATCATGATCCTACTTCCTTTAAAACATACCATTAGAACTATAACAACCTATTGCACTTTTTCTGTTTACTGATGTGTGTGTATATATATTCTATGGTATACGGACACACTGATCTGATCTGTATTTATGCCTACAATATCCTGTTGTGCTGCAGCAATGCAAGAATGCCATTGTCCTATCCGGGACACATGACAATAAACTCTCTTGACTTGGATTTATCCTAACATCGCCTGTACAAGTATCAAATTGTATTGGATGAATCTCTGTAATGTATCTTGGGATAATTTATATCATTAAAGGGTCAGTATAAATGCAATTTGTCAATGTCCTGTGTTTAACAATATTTAAAGAGTTTTATTTTAATGTAGAGTCGAAACTAAGCTGAGACTTTTTTCATGACAACTTCATGGTCAAATACATATCAATGCATTTAGGTTCACGAAACGAAAATGGCCACTTACACAAAAACTCACATGAACTATTGCCAATCATTACTGCACAAAATCAAATGACAAGCTTCGATAGAAATTATTTAAAAAAAAAAAGAAAAATGGAAAATTGATTAAATTAACTGATGTTCTTCTATTACAGTGATTACATTTAAAAAATATTCTGAACATACTTAAAACAAACTTAATAATCATTTCCTATGTGTGATTTAATTAAAAACACAAATGAATGTCCACAATATCAAAGACAGACACAAAAAGCTGCAGTAACTCAGCAGGTCAGGCAGTATCTCTGGAGAAAAGGAGATGCTTTGGGTCGAAACCCTTTTTCTTCACCAGCTCTTGTGCTCTCCCTCATTTTAGTTCTATACAGTCTTATCCAAACCAATATCATGATCTGTTTTTACATGTGACACTGAAACAAAAATGAATCATGCTCTACATATTTCATTAGGATTTCAACATTTTTAACATCAATTGTATTGACTAAAAAATGGCAATCATTTTCCCTTTTAGGAATTTCTGTTCCACAATTGACAGGGCAGGTAAGCAGCCTCAAAGGCTTCATAAAGTGGGAAACTGGAACTTCAAATTCAGAAAATCCAGAAGGTGTCTATAATTGTTTTACCTTCCTTATCACATGTCTAAATATTACACCCTGCAGTTGATATTAGAAGTGTTACGCAGTACAATTTTGTTTTCTTTCATTTTCTAATGCCTTTTTCCAAAAAAAGTTACAAGAAATGACTAAAAGAAAAATGCAATCACAAACAGAAGCTATACTTTGCACTTCGCAAGTTCTAAATTGCAAATGCTAACCCCAGGTAAGTATTACATGATTGCATATCTCAGTAATCGAGAGACATCATGAGGAATCAGCTAGGTTTGAACCAGTCAACATTACGTAGAGTTAGCCTGCACCTCTTGGAACTGCACTATGACTGTGAAAGGCACCAGCAGATATATCCTGTAACTCAGCCTGACCTGGGAAATAGTGAGCAATAGCACCACAGCAAAGTACAAGTGGCAAGATTTGTCACTTCTGCATTAAAGCCCTTTGTGCAATAGATGGTAACAAGTAGAAATGTGATTGATAAAATACATCTCTTGATGCTCCTGAACACATCATCAGTGATGTAACCTGGGGTCATTGGGTGTTTCGGGTCTTTCAACATCAGACACCCTGATCAGACCACGACTTGTGTTCAGGTGGCATTCGCTCCTCTCCATGGACCTCCTCTCCTGATCCGGAGCCATCTCGAGGCCTTCTCCACTGCCTCTGTGGTGTTCTTGATGGCTCTTCTCATCTCCATTCTGTTGATGCCCAGTGCACTCAAGGCTTTGTAGAGCGATTGCCCTGCAAAACCTCTGCAGCCAACCTCGATGGGCATACACCTTGCCTTCCAGCCCTGCTTACGGCAGTCTATGACCAGCTCTTCATACTTGGTCAACTTCCTCTCGTGGGCCTCCTCCAGACGGTCCTCCCACGGCACTGTCAGTTCCAACAAGACAATGTTTTTGGTCGCCTCTGAGACCAGGAGGATGTCTGTCCTCAGGGTGGTTGTGGCAATGTGTTGAGGGAACTTCAGCTGTTTCACCAGGTCTACAGAAAGCTGCCAGTGCTGCGCAGTCGGCAGGAACCTGACGGATTCCTGGCTGCTGTGGTTCTCTCTCTCAACAAAGATCCAGACATTCTCCTGTCAAATATTCATAAAAGTGTGGAAACTGATGTCACATCCAAAAGACCTGGGTCCAGTGCCAGACTTCACCTAAAGAATGAAGGTGAATGAGTTTCCTTATTTGGACAACTGAATCAGGTAACATCGCAGTTACCTGTTAACCAGAATTCATACCCAAGATTCATAGGATTAATTCCCTATTGCATATTTAACACAACTGTAAGTGTCATACTTGCATCACACTATTCATGACTCACTACCGTACTTGCTGTCTCTTTCAAAGGTGGCCCCTCATTATAGGCAGCAGAGTCATAGAGTGATAAGTGTGGAAACAGGCCCTTCAGCCCAACTTGCCCACACCAGCCAACACGTCCCAGTCACAGTAGTCCTACCTGTCCGCGTTTGGCCCATATCCCTCTAAACCTGTCCTATCCATGTACCTGTCTAATGGTTTCTTAAATATTGGGATAGTCCCTGCCTCAACTTCCACCTCTGGCAGCTTGTTCCATACACCCACCACCCTTTGTGTAAAAAAGTTACCCCTCAGATTCCTATTAAATCTATTCCCCTTCACCTTAAACCTCTGTCCTCTGGTCCTCGATTCACCTACTCTGGGCAAGAGACTCTGTGCATCTACCCGATCTATTCCTCTCATGATTTTATACACCTTAATACGATCACCTATCATAAGATGCTAAAGTAATGGCAGGGAAGAGACAACGCATATGATAATTAGCACAGATATCAGAGTATCTTTGGCTAATACCAAGAATGAAACCATGAAATTATCTTCAAATGTAATTCTCTTTTTGTCACCCATTTCATACTCCACACCCCCAACCCCAGGTCCTAGAAACCAAAGTCTATAATCTTTGCTAGAAACATATCTAATGGACAAATAGAAAATATTTGAAACTAATTAAAAAATTAGAAACTTGTTAATGCTGGCAAATTCAGCATTTTCTGCCCTAAAGAGGAGGACATGAGCTATGTTCTTGAACTGCTGCTCTCGTTTTAAGCTGCTCTCATTGTGCTCTCATGTTGGTCCCAGAAGTTAGACTCTCTTATGGCAAAGGACTGGCGATATAATTCCAAATCGGGAGATTGTGCAACTTGGACGGAAATCTACAGGTACTGGCATTTTTGTACATCTGCGATCCTCATTCTTCTATATGGCATATGGTGTGTAATTGGGAGCTGCTCTCAGTGTATCTTGGTCAAGTAACTGAAGTTCACCTTATGGCTGGTGCACCAATGGTGGATGCAATTACCTTTAGTGGTGATCAGGAACCAGTGAAGCAGGTGACTTTCTCCTGGATAGAGGCCAAGTCAATGGATATTTTTAAGGCAAAGATAGATAAATCCTTGATTAGTACAGGTGTCAGGGGTTATGGGGAGAAGGCAGGAGAATGGGGTTAAGAGGGAGAGATAGATCAGCCATATTTGAATGGCGGAGTAGACTTGATGGGCCGAATGACCTAATTCTGTTCCTATCACTTATGGACATGAGCCAAGTTTCTTGAGAGATAATGGAGTTGCATTTGTCCATGCATGCAGAGTGTATTCTGACTTGTGAATGGCATTGAGGCTGAGGAGTGTCAATTTGCTTGTCATAGATACGCAGCCATTTGATCCACAGATGCTGCCTCACCCGCTGAATTTCTCCAGCAATGAGACCAAGCGTAGGCTTGCTGATCGCTTCGCCCAACACCTCCACTCGGTTCGCAATAACCAACCTGATCTCCCGGTGGCTCAGCACTTCAACACCCCTTCCCATTCCGAATCCGACCTTTCTGTCCTGGGCCTCCTCCATGGCCAGAGTGAGGCCCACTGTAAAATTGGAGAAGCAGAACCTCATATTTTGCTTGGGTAGTTTACACCCCAGCGGTATGAACATTGACTTCTCCAATTTCAGGTAGTCCCTGCTTTCTCCTTCTTTCCCCTCCCCTTCCCAGCTTCCCCACAGCCCACTGTCTCCGCCTCTTCCTTTCTTCTTCCCGCCCTCCCACCCCCACATCAGTCTGAAGAAGGGTCTCGACCCCAAACGTTGCCTATTCCTTCGCTCCATAGACGCTGCCTCACCCACTGAGTTTCTCCAGCATTTTTGTCTACCAGCCGTTTGATTTAATGTGAGCGGCTTTGTGGTCTTATTTAAACGACTTCATAATGCTTACGATTTTCTTCCATTTAACTTCTCATTTTAATTCTTACTTTACTTCATTAACTCTTAGAGCCCATTACTTGTGTGTTTTTACCAGTATATACGCCTGGTTGACTTTTTAGGTATATCCCACCCAGAGCCCAAAATAATGAGTAGCAGATGTCACAACGAATTGGCTATAGAAAATGTCAGTGGGCCTTTTCAAAGTTCTCTAGTGTACTAGAATTATGGGAAAGGCCCGGGGTTTCTTTGAAGGCAGCATTTCATGTGTGGCTGTGAGCACTGATCGGAAACAAGTTAACAAAGTGAAGTTTACCGGAATATCATAAACAACAGGCGTCAAAGGCTTGTTTTGTCAAAACTAAATCCTTGGAGTCCTAATACATTTCCAGCCAAGGAGCATTTGCGTGTTTTTTTAAGGCTACTTTATAATATATGGAACTAATTAGCGTTTTACGTTTCTATTGACAGTTATATTGGCATGGGGATCGGAGCTATCAGATGACATCATGAACTCTTTTCTCCAGTTGGTCCTTTCAGAGAGTTTTTTTTCTAGAGGGTTATCATATCACCATTTGTTTTACAAATCTATTATAACCTTCGTGGTTCTGCATTCGCTTATTATTATACACTGGTTAAACGGGTTAGTGCCAAGAATGTGTAGAAGGAACTGAAGATAGATGCTGGTTTAAACCGAAGATAAATACAAAAGGCTGGATTAACTCAGCGGGTCAGGCAGCTTCTCTGGAGAGAAGGATAGGTGTCGTTTGAAGAAGGGTCGCGACCCAAAACATAGAAACATAGAAATTAGGTGCAGGAGTAGGCCATTCGGCCCTTCGAGCCTGCACCGCCATTCAATATGATCATGGCTGATCATCCAACTCAGTACCCTGTATCTGCCTTCTCTCCATACCCTCTGATCCCCTTAGCCACAAGGGCCACATCGAACTCCCTCTTAAATATAGCCAATGAACTGGCCGCAACTACCCTCTGTGGCAGAGAGTTCCAGAGACCCACCACTCTCTGTGTGAAAAAAGTCCTTCTCATCTCGGTCCTAAAGGATTTCCCCCTTATCCTTAAGCTGTGACTCCTTGTCCTGGACCTCCCCAACATCGGGAACAATCTTCCTGCATCTAGCCTGTCCAACCCCTTAAGAAGAAAAGCGAAACGTCACTTATTTATTTTCTCCAGAGAGTTCAAGAAGGAACTACAGATGCTGGAAAATCGAAGGTAGACAAAAGTGCTGGAGAAACTCAGCGGGTGAGGCAGCATCTATGTAGCGAAGGAAATTGGCAACGTTTCGGGCCAAGACTCTTCTTCAGACTTCCTCCAGAGATGCAGTCTGGCCTGCTAAATTACTCCAGCTTTTTGTGTCTATCTTTAGTGCCAAAAAGTGGTCCGGATAATGTATTTTCAACCTAGAATCAAAGTCCCTGAACTATATTAATACTTAGAGGTGCATTTAGATTGTGTGGGCACCAGGAATGCCCAATAGCTTGAAAGATCATGTGGCGATTATGGGATGTGCGATTCTGGTCGGTGTTCTGGCAGCGATCTTCTCCAGTAGAGTATTTTTTTTTTGTAATGTTTCACATGCCCTTTTCGCTTCTGGTAACGTTTGCTCCCTTCACTTGAGATTTACATAGAAACATAGAAATTAGGTGCAGGAGTAGGCCATTCGGCCCTTCGAGCCTGCACCGCCATTCAATATGATCATGGCTGATCATCCAACTCAGTATCCTGTACCTGCCTTCTCTCCATACCCACTGATCCCCTTAGCCACAAGGGCCACATCTAACTCCCTCTTAAATATAGCCAATGAACTGGCCTCAACTACCCTCTGTGGCAGAGAGTTCCAGAGACCCACCACTCTCTGTGTGAAAAAAGTCCTTCTCATCTCGGTCCTAAAGGATTTCCCCCTTATCCTTAAACTGTGACCCCTTGTCCTGGACCTCCCCAACATCGGGAACAATCTTCCTGCATCTAGCCTGTCCAACCCCTTAAGAATTTTCTAAGTTTCTATAAGACATTATTTATTATTACATTAGTTATCTCTGTGGGTTGCCAACCACTGCACTTCCTGGTAATTGTAAACAGCAATTCGATAACGTGAAACCGGTCAGCTATTTGGAGATTAAAGCGGGATTATAAAAAAAGCGTACTGTGTGCAGCTATCAAGGTATTTGTATCAAAAATGGTCCAGGCGGCGTTTTACTTCTACTCTTTCAGTTCCGCCAACAGTATTGTACGGGAATGCCTCTTTCAGGTTTGAGGTCTGATGGTTTATACACTGTGCACATGGCCAGCGGTCGACAGGACTCTCCCCCGAGGGACATCGCTCTCCACGAAACTCAACCACCGTTCACACTTTGTCATGTTTAACTAAACCCGCTTCTCGCGGCCTTGTAATTGATGGGAAGTGAAAATAAAAGAGAATTAAACGTGAATAAATAAATCCCTTCTCCATGGGGCCGTGCATGCATGGCAAAGATCTGCGCGCTTCCACACAGCACAGTTGGACCGCGGTCCCCCTAGAGTTTGAAATCCACATCTGGATTTAATTGCCTTTCTTTTTCGTGGTGTTCAAATTACACCGCTATTCCTAATCAGCACTCACTTTGATAACAGCATGCACGAAACAAGCTATGGCAAAAAAACCCACAAAAAACTGAAAACAGCAGAATATATAAATATTAAAACACTTGTATTTCTTTTTCTATTTTGAACTCAAAATAGTTGTCACGAATGAATAAATATTCCGGTTCATGGAGTGAAAATTTCCCGTAAAGATCGATTTAAAGAGCTGACAGGAAGAGGAGTGTCCAGAATATTTAAATGCAGGACACAACATTTCAATCCCAGCTGAACGCAAAATAAATGTTACAAATACAGCGACTACCGTACCAGTTGCTTCCTGATAACCATTGTTCTCCAGAGGGTGAAAATCGCCCGTCTTTCTTCTGTTTACTCAGTTCGAGCTGATTTCATGCATATAATTTGCTAATACCAGTTCACTCCAGTTGTTAGTTGCGGGCACTGGTTCAAACCTCGGACACTCTGTGCTTATTTGTCTCTGACGTTTGTTTTCCCACTCTCGCCCTGGCTTTATCTGTGTTGATGAATTAACAGTGGCAGCAGCAGGCTTTGAGGACAATGGGTGCACTGGGGAGGTGGCCTTCAAACTAGGCTGCTAGTACAAACTCCCACGCCAATGAGCTGGCTGATCTTCAAGTGTGCAAATACCTTCAATTCATCTTATGAATAGGGATCAAACACATCTTCATTCAATAAAACTTTCCTGCACACAATGCTATTCCGACGATTCCAAACTCCATGTAGTATTCAGACACAAAAAGCTGGCGTAACTCAGCGGGACAGGCAGCATCTCTGGAAGAAGAAATGGGTGACGTTTCAGGTCTAGACCCTTCTTCTTCAACCCGAAACATCACCCACTCCTTCTCTCCAGAGATGCTGCCTGTCCCGCTGAGTTACTCCAGCTTTTTGTGTCTATCTTCCATTTAAACCAGCATCTGCAGTCCCTTCTTACACACTCTATGTAGTATTTTCATAGAATAGGTTTATTTTTTCCAGTATGGGATAAACAATTAGAACAGTAGCAAACGTGTCATTGGATGCATTTCGAATATTAAAAACCACACTTTAGATTCCTGTCATCTATTTTTCGTTTTTAAAAAAAAGGAATAAATAGCCATGACCTATTTATCATGTCAACTATTTGGCATTTCTCATTAGTATCCCTCACATTTCATCAAACCCTTTGTTTATGCTGATTTAGCCATTAAACATTTAATATAGTCTGTTGACACTTGGCAGAACCAGCTTAAAATTGGTATAACTCAATGTTGGTGTTCTTTAAATTTTCCTCACTTTACATTCTGTCTCTCCAAACTATTTATCATAAAAAAATATACAACATTGAATAATCCAAACAGCTACCTTTAATTATCAATAAGCTTGCAATGATTTCAAATCCATGAATAATTGTCTAAGTATAACTCTTAGAAATACAATGTAACTGGTAGAAATGCAACCATTAGAAATTCAATTCATTTAGTTGGAAATTACTGTTTGCTATTGGGAATTTAGGTTAAACACAACTCCCCTGTACCACCAGTTGGTTTGTCCTTTAGTTTTTTCCTGAAGAACTTATTGGATACTCTAGGAAATTACAAGTATTCAGTCCAAGCATAAAGTATTTCAGTTCACTCAAGAATTACCTCAACTTGATGGCCATCTAGCCATCTACACCGCATCCACAGGAAACACTGTTTCTGGAATGACTTTTGTAAAATATCGAATACGCTCCAATTCTGAACATCCTGATGAGATATTCTTTAAAATTAATAGTGTCAGATTCTATCACCCCTATATTCCCAGTGTACTTCTATACTATGTGTGGTGTGAAGCAATAGGCCCATATAGGGTAGCTCATCAAAGGCTTAAGCATAATATTCCACTTTAGTTATTCCTTAACTAACTGCTCCAATGGGCTAAGCACCATGATATATGAACCATATACATTTTTTAATAAATAAGATTACACAGTTTGTAACTATTTTCACATCTAATTTGTACACTAAGAAGGACTTGCATGTTTAAAATGAAAATATGCAAAACTAACTGACAAGTAAAACAATGTGAGATTTGAGAAATTCTGATACTAAAGGTAATATGTTTGGGACATTAGTCCCAAGCATTTGACAAACAAAACTAAAAGTTTAAAACCAAAAGGAAAGCAAGTTATTAATTTCCCCCATCCATGATCTGGTAAAGGAACATCAGCAAATAATTAATGAAGGATGGAACTTATCAGTTGCTTTGTTTGACCAGCATGCAGCCTACTTACAGTAACTAACCAATATGTTCACCATACGTCACCGTCCGACCTGCCAGATCCCTGGCGTTCAACTAGTCCTAGTTCTTCAGATGCAAGACAATTTCCTCACTTTTATTAAATCATATTTATTTCCCAATGCAAATTCTGCAAGAAATACATTTCAAGTTGTGGTGGGTTCTTCTTCATGATGTCTGATGTTGAAAATAACTTCATTCGTACAAAAGAATGATATGGTGCATATTCATCGAAATGTGCTCAGGAGAAATACTGATTTGCTCATCCTTCATATATATTAACATCAATTGATATATATTTCCAGCTACTAACTGTTGGTAAGCAATATTTCTGAATTTAAACCACACACCACTGGTGCAATAATTCCCCATTATCCCTTGAATGAGAAAAAATACTGCCTACGTTTCCATTAACTAAAGTTTCAAAATACTTCAGAAGATCTCATTCAAATCAAAATGCATGTTCATTCATAATTTTACATGGCAATTAATCATCGCAATTTGTCATAATCATCTTTATTGAATGATTCCTGTCCATAAGTGAAAATCTATACAATAATTTTCAACATGAGTTTGATCACATTGGTGAATAATTTGACCAGGATTTGGTTGCACAAAATAGAAGTTAAGAAAGCAAATTTTGTCAGATGAGCTGAAATTGTCCAATTTTGTCAATAATCATAAACAGATCACCAATGATTCTGCAACACAAGGAAGCAATGCAACAGGGCAAGATAGAGTTGCCTGAAACACAACATTTTTACATATGTCCACATTTGATGCAAAGTTACTTCCTGTGCAAGTACTATCGCCATGAGAAGAAATGCCCATGAGAAGAAATATAGAAGCGAGATCGACCAATTGACCAAATGGTGCCAGCACAATAAACTGGCTCTCAACACCAGCAAAACCAAGGAACTGATTGTGGACTATGGAAAGGGTAGGATAGGGACCCACAATTCTGTTTATATCAACGGGACGATGGTGAAAAAGGTCAAGAACTTCAAATTCCTGGGCGTGCATATTTCCTGGTCCCAGCACACTGATGCAATCATAAAGAAAGCACATCAGCGCCTCTACTTCCTGAGAAGATTACAGAGAGTCAGTCTGTCAAAGAGGACTCTCTCGAACCTCTACTGGTGCACAGTAGAGAGCATGCTGACTGGTTGCATCGTGGCTTGGTTCGGCAACTTGAGCGTCCAGGAGCAGAAAAGAATGCAGAAAGTTGTGACCACTGCCCAGTCCATCATCGGTTCTGACCTCCCCACCATCGAAGGGATCTATCGCAGCCGCTGCCTCAAAAAGGCTGCCAGCATCATCAAGGACCCACACCATCCGGGCCACACACTCATCTCTCCGCTGCCATCTGGTAGAAGGTACAGGAGCATGAAATCTGCAACATCCAGGTTCAGGAACAGCTTCTTCCCCACAGCCATCAGATTATTAAACTCGCCAACAAACAGACTCTGAACTGTAACAGCCCATTGCACTTTATCTTGCCTTGCCTGGGTCGCCGCGCTGGAACTCTGGTTTGCTGCAACCGCCGATAAAAACGGGTCTGGGGAGCGGCCTGCAGCGCTGAACTTTACATTTGCGGAGCTGGGATCTCTCGCCGAGATCGCCAGTATGTGGAGCTCCGTCCAGCGTGGCCTGTTGGCTTGGAAGCCGCGATCTCCGGTAAGGAGGCGGCTGTTCCTGGCACCCCAAGCCGCTGAGAGGGTCTACCGACGCCGGAGTACCATCACCCAGTGAGAAAAGCTGGGAACATCGGGCCTCCGTAGCGGCGACTGCGGAGGCCTCAATAGGCCCGACTACTTTGGGTGGACATGGGGATGGGGACTGGACTTTGTGCTTTCCCCCACAGTGGGAACCATTGTGGGGGGATGTTTTTATATATTTAATGTTAAATTTCTTTAATGCTATGTTGTATTTTTATTAGTGTGCTACAAGGACATCTGAATTTCCCCTGAATAAGGGGATTAATAAAGTATTTGTTATGTTATGTTATCTGTTTATTTATGTGTATATATATGGTCTATGCTATATAGACACACTGAAATGTTCTGGTATTTATGCTTACAATATTCTGTTGTGCTGCAACAAAGCAAGAATTTCATTGTCCTATCTGGCACACATGACAATAAACTCTCTTGACTTGACGACTTCCAGTGATGTTCCTTGCAAATTGTATCCAAATACTTAATTAAATACTGCTATGTAAAAACATTTACTGTAACAAGATTCACATGACAAGATGGTTATATTTATTAATCGTCTGTCAAATATATGACATGATTCTTAAGCTAACAATTCCTCACAAAGTCGTTTAAACTGAACCTTTGATCCACTTTAAAATGCCCAAGAGCACAGTTAGCTATTGGTTCCCATAATCAGCATGTCCTCTGGTATCATTGTTCGCCAGGGCCATTGTGTACCGTAGAGCCTGTTCCTGTGTTGTACAGTTCTATGTTCTGTATCCATCTAACCACTCTATGTTAAACACAACTGGCTAATGTAACTGAAATGACTACCAACAATTTTCAGAATTGAATTTATCAAAGATTTAAATGCAAAATTGCAAGATTAATCAATGCTTAGTAGAATAAACCTCGACTGCCACTACTCACCACAATTACTTCATTTTTTAAATAATGTCAACTAGTTCCTAATGTTTTCCCATAAATGAAATTTTAAACTAATGGGAGTTATCAAATCTCTGAACCTCCCATTCAGTCCAATTAGAGATTATTGCTCTAGCCCTTTCAGCAAAAAGAAACATATTCACTATTTCTATCGGTTTTTTGCACTTGGTATAAAAACAGGAATCACTTAATTGCTGACTGGCTCATGGAATAGCCAAGTTTGCAGTTCTGGTTCTCAATATTTGCCTGACACGCTCTGGTAAATAATGTCGTAAACTCTTAACTGCATGTTTCCTTCCTGTCTGCATGTATCAATGTAACATTTAATTTACACAAAATGTATACCCAATTTTGCCTAAAAGTATAATTCAGATTTCATATTAAGGGTTTCTTCAAGGCTAACGAGACAGAAGGGGGACTGTTAAAAGGTCTTTCACTGCTGTTAAACACATTTATCCTCATTCGATTTCTGGGCTACTTTCCTGCTCCATCATTTTAAATATATCCCACTGTTCCACCTCTACATAACCAGGATCCAGGCTAGAACTGGTCGTGGGTGCGAGATTGGACATAGGTTGTATTTCCTTTGGAACATTTGCACTGTATACGTTTAGTAAAACACAATCGAATATAATGCCTCTAAATCTAAACAATTTAGAAATGTGCTGTTGCACTGCAAACATGATGCTTGGCTAAGTGATGAAAAAAACATTGTCCTTTGGGACTGCATTGGAGAACCCGTAATGATGAAGAACAGAATGAAAACAGATAATGTGTTTCTTTAGCTTTTAAGTTTTAGTGGTGCCAGAAAAGTTTATTTGGTGCAATGCTGATCAAATAAAAATAATAAGATGATCGTGTGGGCAATTTAATAAAGCCCAAGTGCTTCAAGATTGTTCCCCGACTAATGCTTTACAATAGGGAATTATAATGTTATGGTTTAAAACAGAAAAACTTCAACTTTGACGGCAGCAACTGGAACGGTGACTGTTTTGGCTCAGCTCTAACAGTTCATTCAATGGTCACAATTTTGCATTGAATTGATGATATCCTATCACACCGAGAACATCCCATTCAGATAATGTGTAGCTATGACAACTGATACCATTATAAGTAATTATTATCCATCGTTTTAAGTCATTCCACCATATGGTGTGGCACTAAACTATTCAGAATAATTTGGGATTTCAGATTAGATGGCCATGAAAAGTAGCCAGAATTGAGCACAACAACAAAAAGAGAAAAAGTCAGTTCTGTTACTGATCATTACTGATACATGAAGGATACAATTGGATGTTATTAGAACATAACACCAAAGTGGTCATTGATTAAGCTTAAAAACTGCTGAAAAGGTGTCCATATCTTGACACCAAACATCAGTAAGAGCCTTAGAGAATCTCAGAAGTGATTTATGAGAATAATGCCAAGGGTGAAGTGCTTGAATTGTGTGGAGAGATTAGAGAAACTGGGTTTGCTTTCTTCGAGAAGTTTAGGAAAGATATCATAGATTTCATAGAGATGCTTAAAATTATGAATGGTGTTAATACAGTGAAAAAGCAACTATTTCCAGTGATCTTCTTTCGTGTGGTGTGCACAGCCTAAAGTTGTAGGACAACTTGTTCTATTTGATCTTCCTTTTGTGCATGTCGAATTGATTGCATTAGTCAAAACAGGGTTGCAATCTTCCACCCCATTTCCAGTGATTTGAAAATATGATAAAAGCAAATGTAATAACAACTCGCAACAGTGAATTGAAAAATCTCAGAAAAGGAAGATGAGGAAAGGAGAGATTGACAAACTAATTGGATTTTTTGACCATTTAACTAAGAGCGATATTGGGGAAGAACCAATGGACATGGTGTATCTGGACTTTCAAGGTCCCATATGAGAGATTAGTGTACAAAAGTAAAACACAGGGGATTGAAAGTAATGTACTGTCATGGATCGAGAGCTGGTTGACATAAAAGAAACAAAGAGTAGGAACAAATGCATCCTTTTCCAAGTTGCGGACAGGGAATAGTGAGGCATTGGTGGGTTCTGAACGAGGACCTCAGCTATTTTTACAATATATATCTTACTGATTTACATGATTTAGGAGTTTGCCAACAACACAAAGCTGGAAATGTGAGTTGTGAGGAAGATATAGCGAAATACCCAAATGTATAGGACAAGTTGAGTGAGAGGCAGATGCAACATAATGTGAGGTTATTCACATTAGTGGCAAAAGCAGGATAGAAGATTAGCAGAATAGTGAAGGATGAGGAAAGAGGGAGCATCAACAACATCTGGGTGTCCTTGTGCAAGTCAGTGAATGCAAGCAGTAATGGGCCTGTCCCACTTGGGCGACCTAATCCGCGAGTTCTGGCGAGTTTGCCCACGACTCATACTCGCAGCATGGTCAACACGAGGTCGTAGGAGGTCTCTGTAACTCTCCTTCATGCTCGAAAGTGGTCTTCGCGTACTCGAGGCCTCAGCTAGGTCGCGGCGTTTTTTTCCACTATTTTAAAAAAATGCCCACGAGTAAAAAAAGGTTGCCATGGAAAAAATTGATAATTTTTTTACTCGTAGGTTTAGTCGTAGTAGGTCGGCATGTTAGTCGTAGGTAATCGAGGGTAGTCAAAGGTAGTCGTATATAGTCTTCATCATAGTCGAAGGGAGGTCGAAGGAGGTCGTCTTCACGCTCCACTATTCAGTGTCCAAATTTCCTGAAGTTAGTCATAGCTCGTCGAAGCTGGTCTTCAACAAAGTCAAAGGAGGTCTTCTACATAGTCGAAGGAGGTCTTCAACATGTCATTTTTTCAAACTCTCCTAAATTCTTCTAAACTCGCCAATTAGGTCGCCCAAGTGGGACAGCCCCTTAAGGTACAACAAGCAGTTAGTAAAGATTAAGAAGGCAAATGGCACGTTGATCATCACAACCAAAAGAATTGAAAACAGGAACGGGAATTTTATAGGGTCTTGGTGGGACCTTGGTTGAATACTGGGCACAATGTTGTCTCCTTATTGCGGGAAGCTGTGGAGAAAGTGTGACTTGGGACAGTTAGGCTGACTTTTGCAAGCATTCAAAAGAATGAGGATACCTCACTGAAACTTATAAGATCTTTCTGGGACTTAGCAGACTAGATTTCGGAAATATATTCCTAATGATGGGGAGCTCAGAATAAATGGTGACTTGATAAGCTATTTAAGACTGGCGAAGGATACTAGATAAGCCGGTTAAGACCGAAGAGAAACGTCTTCATCCAAAGAGTGGTAAACCTGTGAAATTCCCTATACAAAAGAGACCAAATCATTAAATACATTTCTGGAGTCATATATAGTGCTGAAGATAGACACAAAAATCAGCAGGTCAGACAGCATCTCTGGAGAAAAGGAATGGGTGATGTTACTCCTGCAATTTATTTCTATATTTGATGTAAACCAGCATCTACTGTTCCTTCCTATTCACATTCAGTTGTACAAGTTTATTAAGACAGATAGATGGTGTTGATCATTTAGAAATCAGCTATCACTCATTAATGCTATTTTAGCTGATATGTATGACGTTTCTCTTCTCAGTCTTAAAAGGCTTATCTAGTATCCTTAGCCAGTCTTACATGGCTTATCAAGTCACCATTTAATCTCTGAAGAGAAGGAATAGGTGACGTTTCGGTTCGAGACCCTTCTTCAGCTCTTTTCAATGTTTCAGCCATAACAATTTGAATTCTTGCATCTTCCACCTTGCCTTTGATGGTACATTCTGGTATCACAGAAAGCTAACTGAGAGTTGGGATGCTGTTCCTCAAGCTTACATTGAGCTACGTGTCCACCATTCAGGGAACTAAACATTTCTCCTAGGAGAAGATACATTTCACTTGCCCTTTCTCCAATTTAATGGCAACACAAATTTCACTACACCAATTGGTGTACGTGACAATAAATGTCCTTTGCACTCAATGATCAAACTGTAGAGAAATCTAGTGCAGATTGAGTGATTGTTTGAGAAATAATTTTCATTCATTTCCAAAGGTTGGACCCAGAACTTCCAGTTGCCTGTCACTTTAATGTAAGGATGCTTACATTAACAGCTTCAAAAGTGTTAAGTCAAGAGTGTTCAATTTTCCAATGTACTGGGAACAGACCAATGATATACTTATCACTGCAGCTTTATAACATATTATTGCAATAACACAAAATAAATGTACAATAATCAGTAATACGAATGAATTATCGGTCATATCGACTAGCGAAAGGCTTGGATAGAGTGGATGTGGAGAGGATGTTTCCATTGGTGGGAGAGTCCAAGACTAGAGGTCATAGCCTCAGAATTAAAGGACTTTCCTTCCAGAAGGTGATGAGGAGGAATGTTTTTAGTCAGAGGGTGGTGAATCTGTGGAATTCTTTGCCACACAAAGGTTGCGGAGGCAAGTGAATGGATATTTTTAAAGGCATAGATAGATTGTGATTAGTATGGGTGTCAGGAGTTATGGGGAGAAGGCAGGAGAATGGGGTTCAGAGGAAGAGATGACTTACTTCCTTCCATCAGCCATGACTGAATGGCAGAGTAGACTTGATGGACTGATTGCCTAATTCTGCTTCTATCACTTATGACCTCACTTATATTAGATAGCTAGACCATAATAGTGCAAACTGAAGCATGTAGTGTAACCTAAAGTCTATAGTACATTGTTGTTGAGATAAGGCTGTGGTGAAGAATAGGCAATGTGGTTAAAGAGCCTAATGGCTGATTGGAAGACATTGTTCTTGAACGTGGAGGTCACTTTGTGGCTCACAACTTGTCATACATCTACAATGTGAATACCAATGGTTAACATTTACCATTTAACTTTCCACTAAGCCAATTAGCTAAGCCATCCTGGATTCAATGTAATCTAACCTTGATAAAGGTCGTCCTGAAGTCCATGTAGACAACATCTACCACCCTTCCCTTGTCAATCCTCTTGGTAACCGCTTCAAAAAACTCAAATCAAATTGAGTTTTATGTATGGATCATTGTATGATCCAACAGTGTGTTGCATTATACTGTGCAAAAACTATTCCTAAACCATTAGTTATCACATTTAGAGGAAAGAAAATTGAAGAAAATTGCTTTAAGCTTCAGTGCTTAACATTAAATTCCCAAACTTCACAATTACATAGATATCAGCTAAAATAGCGTTACTGAGTGATAGCTGATTTGTAAATGATCAACACTATCCATCCATCTTAACATGCTGGTACAACTGAATGTGTGTAGGAAGGAACAGCAGATGCTGGTTTGCACCAAAAATAGAAACAAAATACTGGAGAAACGCAGCGGGTCAGGTAGCATCTCTGGAGAGAAGCAATAGGTGACGTTTCGGATCGAAGCCCTTCTTCAGCTCTTTTCGATGTTTCAGCCATAACAATTTGAATTCTTGCATCTTCCACCTTGCATTCTGATGGTACATTCTGTTATCGCAGAAAGCGAACTGAGAGTTGGGATGCTGTTCCTAAAGCTTACATTGGGCTTTGTTTCCACCATTCAGGGAACTAAATATTTATCCCAGGAGAAGATACAATTCACTTGCTCTTACCTCAATTTAAGGTATTGTACTCAATGCTCAAACTGTAGAGAAACCAAGTTCAAGTGAGTTTATTGTCATGTGTCCCTGATAGGACAATGAAATTCTTGCTTCGCATCAGCACACAGAACATAGAAGGCATTTACTACAAAACAGATCAGTGTGTCCATATACCATATATAAATATATACACACATGAATAAATAAACTAATAAAGTGCAAATAACAGATAATGGGTTATTAATGTTCAGAGTTTTGTCCGAGCCAGGTTTAATAGCCTGATGGCTGTGGGGAAGGTGCTATTACTGAACCTGGTCGTTGCTGTCTTCAGGCTCCTGTACCTTCTACCTGAAGGTAGCTGGGAGATGAGTGTGTGGCCAGGATGGTGTGGCTCCTTGATGATGCTGCCAGCTTTTTTGAGGCAGCGACTGTGGTAAATCACCTCGATGGAAGGAAGGTCAGAGCCGATGATGGACTGGGCAGTGTTTATTACTTTTTGTAGTCTTTTCCTCTCCAGGGCGCTCAAGTTGCCGAACCAAGCCACGATGCAACTGGTCAGCAAGCTCTCTACTGTGCACCTGTAGAAGTTAGAGAGAGTCCTCCTTGACAAACCGACTCTCCGTAATCTTCTCAGGAAGTAGAGGCACTGGTGAGCTTTCTTAATAATTGCATCAGTGTTCTCGGTCCAGGAAAGATCTTCAGAGATATGCACGCCCAGGAATTTGAAGCTCTTGACCCTTTCAACCAAAGATTATAGAGGAGCAAGATGCGCCACTCAGTGGAAATCCAATGGACTGGTGCGTAGTACGTAACGGAACGTCACGGCCGCCATTTTGCTGGATTGCCTCCCCATGTGTAATCCGCTACAGAGCAGTTGCAAGCAAAGATTATAGAGGAGCAAGATGCATTAGAAAGTTATTAGATTTATTTGTAATAGATCTTTACTTACCTCTCGATCCCTCTCTATCCCCTCTTCTCTCGATCCCTCTCTCTCCCTCTCGATCTTTCTCTCCCCTCTCTTTTCTCGATCTTTCTCTCCCTCTCCTCTCGATCCCTCTCTTCTCTCAATCCCTCTCTCTCGATCTTTCTCTCCCTCTTTCGATCTCTCTCTCCCTCTCTTCTCTCTCTCCCCTCGATCCCTCTCTCCCCTCTTCTCTCGATCCCTCTCTCCCCTCTTCTCTCGATCTTTCTCTCCCTCTCTTCCCTCGATCTCTCTCTCCGCTCTCTTCTCTCGATCCCTCTCTCTCCCCCCTCTCTTCCCTCTTCTCTCGATCTCTCTCCCCTATCTTCTCTCAATCTCTCTCCCCTATCTTCTCTCGATCTCCTTCCCTCCCCTCTCCCCCTCCCTCCTTCCCTCTCTCTCCCTCCCTCCCCTCTCCCCCTCCCTTTTCCCCCTGTTCCCCCATTACCCTCGCATCTTTCCTCCCCAGCCCCCACCTTTGCATAGTTTCCCTTGCATTGCATTGTACAGTTTCCCTTGTATTGCTTTAACACACACTGTGCACAAAATTACAGGCACACAAACACACATTCATATAAATATATGGTGGGACAGATAGAAGAGCTTATTAAAATGTTCTTACAAAGACCATTATGTAATTTATTTCTATCCTCTTTTGGGCCTAAGGCATAGCAGGGCTGCCAACTCTCACACAGAGGGAAGGGAGGGAGAGAGGGAAATCGAGAAGAGAGAGGGGAGAGATAGATCGAGAGGGGAGAGAAAGAGATCGAGAGGGGAGAGAAAGAGATCAAGAGGGGGGAGAGAGCGATCGAGAGGGGAGAGAGAGCGATCGAGAGGGGAGGGTGATCGAGAGAAGAGAGGGAGATAGCGAGAAGAGAGGGGATAGAGAGGGATCGAGAGGTAAGTAAAGATCTATTACAAATAAATCTAATAACTTTCTAATGCATCTTGCTCCTCTATAATCTTTGCTTGCAACTGCTCTGTAGCCTTGGAGCGGATTACACAGCAGGAGATCGAGAGACAAAGATTATAGAGAAGCCCAGTTTCCCAATGATGTAGACGCCATAGTCGACGTCATCTCTGGTCCGCTAATATGGCGTCGACATCTGATACTACGCCTTTTCCACTGAGTGGCGCATCTTGCTCCTCTATAATCCTTGCTTTCAACCATCGGCCCATTGATATAAACTGGACTGTGGGTTCCCATCCTATTCCTTCCAAAGTCCACAATCAGTTCCTTGGTTTTACTGGTGTTGAGGGCCAGGTTATTGTGCTGGCACCATATGGACAGTTGCTCGATCTCTCTTCTGTACTCCGACTCACCCCCATCAGTGATACGTCCCACAACAGTGGTGTCGTCAGCGAACTTGATGATGGAGTTGGCACTGTGACCGGCTACGCAGTCATGAGTATAGAGTGACTACAGCAGGGGGCTGAGGTTCCCACCTGCCTTGAGGTGCTCCCGTGCTGATAGTTATCGAGTCTGACACATTTCCACCAATACGAACAGACTGCGGTCTGTGAATGAGGAAGTCAAGGATCCAATTGTAGAGGGATGCGCAGAGACCCAGTTCTGCAAGTTTGGTAACCAGCTTGCAGGGGATGATAGTATTAAATGCCGAGCTGTAATCAATGAATAATAGCCTGACATATGAGTTTTTGTTGTCCAAGTGGTCCAGAGTGGAGTGGAGAGCCAGTGAGATTGCATCCATCGTTGATCTGTTGTGGCTGTAAGCGAACTGCATTGGGTCCAGGTTTTTGTCAAGGTAGGAGTTGATTTGTGCCATGATCAACATCTCAAAGCACTTCATCACCGCAGGCGTTAGTGCCACAGGTCGATAGTCATTGAGGCACGTCACCTTGCTCTTCTTGGGCACCGGTATTATTGATGCCTTTTTGAAGCAGGTGGGAACCTCAGACCTAGTGCAGATTGAGTGATTGTTTGAGAAATAGTTTTCATTCAGTTCCAAAGGTTGGACCCTGAACCTCTGGTTGCCTGTCACTTTAATTCTCCATTCTATTTTATCTCTTCGACTGTTCAAACAATCTCACCTTACCATGAGATATATTATAACCCTCAAGACTCAACACCGAGGTCAACAATGTCAAGTAACAAGCCTATGCAGTTTTCTTAAGGAATCCGACTGTTCCGATAAATCAACGACCTGTAATGTTGGATGTAGACATTATATAGCACCAATAATTAAGTGAAGAAAGTAAACAAGGAAATACGTACCAAATCTATGCAACATCCCTGTAATTTAACTTTCAAACCTTCAGAACAATTTGAATTAATCTGCACCCACAACCCAACACTAATCCTTCCTGATCAAAGAATAGCTTTCTCCCTTTACAAATATATTTTAAAGTGGTAGGCCAAGGGGAGAAGACTATAGAAAAACACATAGGATCATTGAGCTAAACACAGTCCTTGAGGAACTCAGGAAGTTAGGATACCTACCTTAACAGCTTCAAAAGTGTTAAGTCAAGAGTGTTCAATTTTCAAATGCACTGGGAACAGACCAATGATATGCTTATTACTGCAGCTTTATAGCATTTAATTACAATAACACAAAAATAAATGTACAATAATCAGTAATACGAATGAATTATCGGTTCTATCGACATGAAAAGCTTGGATAGAGTGGATGCAAATAGTGAAAGGCTTGGATGGAGTGGATGTGGAGAGGATGTTTCCACTAGTGGAAGAGTCTAGGACCAGAGGTCATAGCGTTTGAGTTAACGGACGTTCCTTTGGGAAGATGAGGAGGAATTTATTTTGACAGAGGGTGGTGAATCAGAATCAGAATCAGAATCAGAATGCCTTTTATTGTCACTATACACATGTTCAGTGGAATTCTTTGCCACAGAAGGCTGCGGAGGCAAGTCAATGGATATTTTTAAGGCAGAGATAGATTGTTGATTAGTATGGGTGTCAAGGGTTATGGGGAGAAGGCAGGAGAAAGGGGTTTGGAGGAAGAGGTAGATCAGCCATGATTGAATGGCAGAGTGGACTTGATGGACCAATTGCCTAATTCTGCTCCCATCACTTGTGACCTCACTTACATTAGGTAACTAAACCATAATAGTGCAAACTGAAGTATGTAGTGCAACCTAAAGTCTGTAGTACATTGTTGCTGAGGTAAGATTGTGGTGAAGAATAGGCAATGTGGTTCATGAGCCTAATGGTTGATTGGAAGACTTTGTTCTTGAATCTGGAAGTCACTTTACCTTTTTCCCCCCGATAGTGGAATAGAGTTGAAAGTATAGCCATGACATTGAAAGTATTGATGATTTTAGCTGCCCTTTTCATTATGTGATGTACTGAGCAAGGTCCACATCTTTCTGTAGCCTCCTTCATTCTTAGGCACTTGGGCTACTGACCCAGGCTATGATGCAACCAGTAAGTATGTTCTCTACACTTCACCTGAGAAGTCCAAAAAAGTATTTGGAGATATGCTCAATCTCCTCAATCTTCTGAGGATGTAGCGTTGATGAGCTTTGTGACTGCATCAAAGTGTTGAGTCCAGGACATATCGTCAAAGAGAAACTTGAAGCATTGATGAAGACAATTTAATGAACTCTAAGCTTTCCCTTCATGAAGTCAACAATCAGCTTTTTTTGTTTTGCTAAAGTTGAGAGCAAGATTGTTGTTCTGACACCATTCAATCAAATTATTAATCTCTCTCCTGTACTCCGACTTATCATTACCCGTTATCCGTCCAACAATGGTGGTATTGTTGGTAAATGTAAAGATGGCATTGGACTGTGTCTGGTTACACAGTCATGAGTATAGTGAGAGTAGAGCAGGGGACTGAGCCTTGAGATGCTCAGTTGTTGATGGTCATCAAGGAGGCAGAGTTTTTGCCAATTCCTACCAATTGAGGTCTGCAGATGAGGATGTAGAGGACCCAATTGTATAGGGAGATCCAGTTCCCTGAGTGTTTATGTAAAGTTTGATATGCTGAAGGCTGTATCCATACTGTATCTCACTATTGTACTCGAGTATGACTTGAATATATTTATGTATAATATATTATCTTATTGGATAGCATGCAAAACAAAGCTTTTCACTGCACCTCAATACACATGACAATAATAAAACTAAATCAGAACACATCATCAGAATGGACATGAGTATCACCGGTCAATAGTCATTGAGATATGTCATAGTCTACTTCTTGGGCATTGGTATTATGGATGTCCTTTTAAAGCAGTACTTGTGAGAGTCGAAGAAAACTCCAGCCAGTTACTTCACACATTGTTTTAAGGAAGGGGGCAGGTACACCTTATTCAGAAAACAATTAACTTTAGGTAAACATTGGAAATCACTGGTTAAATCTTCATCAGAGTATTTTAACAAAACTGTCAAGAGCTTAAGAAGGGCACAGAAATTATTGAATAAAATAGTAAATGGAATTTGACTTGCGTCATGAGATCACAGAAGCTGATATACTTCACGCATGAACAGAAAAGTTGAGATTGTTACAGAAGTGTTGAGTATTATATGGCGATTAGATCAAAGTCTCTTCATCGGACTAAGAATCAGCAATTGGGAACATAATTTGAAGCTATTTGGCAAAAAATCCAGTGAGCAAACAAGAGATTTAAGCTACAATGAGATCATTGGAAAGCATTCTCTGAAAATGTGGTGGAACCAAATTTGATCGTTTGAATCATAGTTATACCGCATGGAAAAAGGCCCTTTGGTCCAACTTTTCTATACCAACCAAGATGTCTAATGAGCTGATCTCAATCGCCTGCATTTAACCTATACCCCTCTGAATGTTTTCTATCTATGTACATGTCCATATGGCTTTAAACATTGTAATTGTACCCATAAACAGCTTGTTTCATATACCCACTGTGTGAAAAGGTTGCCCCTCCAGTCAATTTTAAACTTTTCCTCTTCACCTTAAATCTATACCCTCTGGTTTTCACTTCCCTATGCTAGAAAAACAACTGTGACCAACCACCCTATCATGTTTTTACATACGTCTATAATGTCACCAAACATGGCACCTCTTACATGCGGGCTCAGTAGACTATTTCTGTACAACTGTTAATCGAGGGTGGGATGGAGAAACTCTACCGGACTGTTTGTAAGAAAATAATTTAACTTTGCATTTCCATTTCGCACATGTGACAATAAAACACCATTGAACTCCTCAATCTTCTATGGCACAGGGAAAAAGCTCCAACCTACCCGGTCTGTCCTTATACCCCAAGCCCTCTAGTCACAGTGAATCCTTATGAATCTTTACTGCCCCCTTTCCAGCTTAATGACATCCTTTCTATAAATGCACATTCAGAACTATGTGCAATCCTCATGTGCAACCTCACCACAAATTGTATAGTTGTAAAATAAAGTTCCAACTCCAGTACTCAATGCCCTGACCAATAAAGGTAGGCATGCCAAATGCCTTCTACACCATCATGTCGACATATGTCACCATTTTCCATGAACTATGTACCTGTACCCTTAGGTTGCGGTTCTGCAGCACATTCTGGGCCCTGTCATTTTCACGTGTAAATCCTGTGCTGGGATAACTGACCAAAATGCAACACTTCCCACTTGTTTAAGTTATATTCCACATCACCAATTTCGGTGTGATATACAGACTTACCAACGTGTTATCAGCATTATCATTCAGAGCATTAGTAGAGATAACAAGCAACAGTGGACCCAGCACCGAACCCTGTGGCACACTACCGGTTATACATCTCCAATGTGAATAGCAATGGTCAACATCTACCATCTAACTCGTTCCACTAAGCCATTTGGCATCCTGGATTCCATGAAATCTAACCTGACAATGACCGTGTGGCCAGGTTCAGCTCTAGGTCCATCATCAAGTTTGCTGATGACACTGTGGTGGTGGACCTGATCTCCGATTACGATTAGAAGGCCTACCGGGAGGAGGTGGCTGACCTGGCATTCTGGGGTCAGGACAACAGCCTCCTCTTGAATGTCACAAAAACTAAGGAGCTGATTGTGGACTTTAGAAGGACACAACAACCCAGGACATACACGCCACTGGGGATAAATGGGACCACTGTGGATAGAGTGAGCAGCTTTAAATACCTGGGAGTCCACATCACAGAGGATCTGACATGGACACACACTGCCGCACTGGTGAGAAAGGCAAGGCAGCGACTTTACCACCTCAGGCAGCTGAGGAAATTCAGTCTCTCTGAGGATCCTTCAGTCCTTCAACTGTGGGGCTGTAGAAAGCATCTTGTCCGGCAACATCACAAACTGGTTTGGGAACTGCTCTGCCCAGGACAGGAAGGCTCTGCAGAGAGTAATGCTTTCGGCCGAACGCACTATTGGAACTACACTCACCCCCCACTGCAGGACCTATACACCAGGAGGTGCAGATCCAGAGCCAGCAAGATCATGAAGGACCCCTACCACCCCAGCAACGGGCTGTTCCAGCTGCTACGGTCAGGCAAACGTCTCCGCTGTCACGCTGCAAAAACAGAGAGGATGAGATGGAGTTTCATCCCACAGACTGTAAACTCTAATCTCACCAGGGACTAATTTACTGTGGTGTCTTTAAAAACAAAAATGTAAATACTGGTTCTGTTCTGTTGTTTTGCACAATCCCGCAGGCATTGCCACTTTCATTTCACTGCACATCTTGTATGTGTATGTGACAAATAAAGTTGACTTGACTTGACTTGATAAAGGCCGTCCTAAAGTCCATGTAGACAACATCTACCAACCTGCCTTTGTCAATCCTCTTTGTAACCGCTTCAAAAAACTCAAATCAAATTTGTGAGACATGATCGCCCACATACAAAGTCATGCTGACTTCCCTAATGAATCCTTGGCCTTCCAATTGCTGATATTACCTGTCTTTCAGAATCCCAGTAACTTTTCCATCGCTGATGTCAAGTGAGACGTCTTTGCAACCCTTCTTAAATAAAGGCCTAACGTTAACCTCCCTCAGTCGTCCAATACCTCACCTGCTGCTAAAGATTATGCCAATTGTAGATGAATATGTGAGAGAGATTTGCATAGCTATGTAAAATAGCAGGGAAGTGGGACAACACAGTTAACTCTTTTAGACGGCAAACCCACAATGGGCTGAATGGACCATGAAATAAATGATTCTGTCGCTCAATTTGTTGCTTATTCTTTAACACAAGAATACCAGCTTGAATAATTGATGTTGTTCGGTTCTCTACTGTACGAACTGTCTGACTATTAAGATTCTCAAGATTTACTTATCCGAATTTCATTATTTTATTCATTAACTTCCTCGATTTAAAAAAAAAATATTTCTCCAGCAATGATATGGTATGCTTTCCTTCTAGCGTGAAAATGGCCAAAAATATTTAATAGTTCTGCAATTATTGTTTACAATAATACTGCCCGTTCTTAACAGGCCATATTTCCCCAAATGATTTATAAAAACACTTATTATGAGCAATTATATCATGCACTTAATTTTGTTTTTCATGTACCCTTTTTTGTAACCTTTATATTATTTGGGTCAGTTGTTCTGCAAAAAAAACTGAATGCAAGTCAAAATTTGAGAACTGGACACAATCCATTCTATTTATACACTAGCCAGCTGGCAAGGGGAAAGTACTGCAATTAGATAGAATACAGGCACCAAAGTTAAAAAAAAAAACATCAAAATGAAAATACAGAACTTCTCATTTATATATTGGAATTAAAAGCAGATTGTGCTAAAACTACACACTGCAGTTGAGGTTATATTGAATCAGTTACAACTGATATTTGCATCCTTGGTTTAGGATCGACCACAACTCTTCCTGGAAGTGTTGATTTACAGGGAAATAGATTCTCAGCTATAACCAATACATGGTTAATGAGCCATGGACACAATTATACAAAACAAAAACAAAAATTGAGCAAGAATTATTTGATCGAATGTTGAAAGTCAACCCAAGTAATTTTCACCAAGCAACTGCAGTACAGCACAGGACCAGGCCCTTTGGCCCACAATATCTGTGCTGAACCTGATGCCAAGAACAACTCTTATCTGCCTGCACGTATTCCATTCTTTGCATTAACATGTCCTTTTCCAATTGTCTCTTAAATGCCACTGTTGTATCTGCCTCCACCACCACTCGTGGCAGTGCATTCCAGGCACTCATCATCCTCTGGGTAAACACCTCGCCCTGGCAATCTCCTTTAAACATTGCCCCACCTTAAAGCTATGCCCTCTAGTATTTGATGCTTACATCCTGGGATAAAGGTTCCACCCTAACATTACTTCTCTCAGGTCTCTTCTGAATCTCCAACATTCCAGAGGAAACAATCCAAGTCTATCTAACCTCTCCTTGTAGTTAAGGCATCGTTCTGGTAAACCTCCTCTGCACCCTTTTCAAAGGCGCCACATCCTTCCTGTATTGGGTCCTCCAGACGTGTATGCAATACTTCAAATGCGCCCAAACTAAAGTCCTACAAAGTGGCATAATGGCTTCATGACTCTTATTTCATTGTCCCATCCAATGAAGGCAAACATACCACATCTTCTTTCCCACTCTTGTTTTTACCACTTTCAGGGAGTGAAGGGCTCGGAACTCATGATCTGTTGGGGTTTGCCTTTAATTGTATTATTTCCCCTTACATTCAACCTTCCGAAGTGCAACACCTCATACTTACAACTTAAAACCACATTTCGGTGCAAGATACTGCAACATGTAGTCTTGCTGCAATGGTTATTTATCCTGATATTAGTGGGCCAGATGTTATTCTGGACTGAAGGACACCAGTGTTCATGCTGAAATTTACATGGGCATCCTCATAGCTTTCAGTGCTGGCAGGAGCCCAAGTCAACATCAGCATCTCCAGCTCTGCTGCTGTCCTTTGTAGCAACTCGTATTGCACGAAGGAATTCCCCATGGAGTCCAACAGGGGACTATTAGTTTCTGTGTGTTTTCCAGTTCTCAAGTTGGAAACCCTGATCAGGATTGGACTGAACCTGTGTTAAAGAAGGAACTGCAGATGCTGGAGAATCGAGGGTTACACAAAAAGCTGGAGAAACCCGAAACGTCGCCTATCTCCTTCACTCCTTAGATGCTGCTGCACCCGCAGAGTTTCTCCAGCTTTTTGTGTAACCCTTGGACTGAACCTTGCTGCTCAAGCTTAGCAGTCCCATTCAAATTAATAGGTAAGATGTGCTCTGCATTTTCTATTTAAGATTATTTCAACGCTTTCATTACAATACTTTCATTACTTTTGATTACTAGCATGGGAAATATTTACTTTCTTCTGAATGTAAAGTGTAAAGATTTTTTAAAATATGTCTGAAGTGTTACTATTTATGAATGTTTTAGGACACACTATCAGAGCACTTATCAGACAATCTGATGAGGTATCAAAGCTATTTTGCCAGTGAAGCAAACAGCCAATATCCACACTTCAAGTGGAGGGCTGTTTCAGATGCCATGCAGCAACAAGCAGCTTGGCCAAGGACAGATTGCCAGCAATTTTGGGGCAGTGGAAGATCTGCCCAAATGTATGACATTAGGGTTGATTAAAAATGAAATTCAGTTGTTCAGAACATTTACTGCATATAGTGAATCAATATTGTAACATTTTTGTACAAATTACTGTACAGATATGGATTGTGTAGGAAGAAACTGCAGATGCTGGTTTAAACCAAAGATAGGCACCATTAGCTGGAGTAACTCAGCGGGACAGACAGCATCTCTGAAAGAAAGGAATAGGTGATGTTTTGGGTCGAGACCCTTTTTCAGACTGAAGAATGGTCTCAATCCGAAATGTGACCTATTCCTTTTTTCCAGAAATACTGTCTGTCCCACTAAGTTACTCCAGCATTTTGTGTCTATGTACAGATAGATTAACCAGTTGGGAACAGAAGCAACTAGTTATCATAAATGTTAGTTTAACAACTAGTTAAAAGGAAAACAAAATGTCATTGTGTACCTCTGCATATTTTGATCACATAGGGACAAGTACCCGCATGCACAATAGACTAAATTTAAATTTGTGAAATTTGTGACATGGAGAAATATTCCTTTCTTCAATCAGCTGATTGTAAAAGCAACACTTCATTAATGTTTTAAACAACCTATGATGAAATAAAATAATAAAAATATAAACTTTGATAGAACAAGGGAAGGTTGTTCTGAAGTAATTTTACAACTTACATTGATCCATTGTGAAAATTAATTCTGGCATTATATGTTAACTGGGTATTTTTATTTTATCTCAGTATTACCATAGCATCATCTGTTAAATTATCACTGACCAGGTTTGAGTACAATCGTGGCATTAATCAAACCAGATGATGCTTTCCAATAAGAATTTTTCCAATCTAAATCCAAATAATCTAAATAAAGATTAAATTTTAATTAAATTGTTGGAAGCCTTAAACCACAGCTGGATGTGGATTTAAGGCTATGATATTTATTATATAACTGGTTTACCATTAGATCCTTTGGCTGATAGAATAATTTATTTTTACTAACTCACACCATGGGGCTTTGGTTCAGCAGGATCAATGATGCAACATAGGCTGAGAAATGGCAAGTTACATTCATGCCACAATAGTGCAAGGCAAATGACCATCTCTAACAATAAGGAGTTTAAATCACCTATTCTTCACATTCAATGGCATTACCATTGCCAAGTCCCCCACCATTAACACTCTGAGGAAAGTCAGTATGGGGACCAGAAACTCATCTACACCAAAGATATTAGAGCGGAGTAGAACATAGTAAACACAAACTGTTCCCCCGCAACGCTGATTACACTGCATGAGACATAACTGAAGTTGGGCCGGGTTTACTGAAATGGCGGAAGTTACGCTCCATTGTGTACTACACATCAGTTCATTGGATTTTGCAGGAGTGGTCTATCTTGCTCCGCTCTATATCTTTGATCTACACTAGCCACTTAAAATACTGTGATTACAGGAATAGTTCAGAGGCTGGATTATCCTGTTGAAAGTAACACAACACCTGACACACAAAAGCACTTCAACCATCCATAAGATGCATTAATTTGACGGAAAGCTATGGATAAATGTCCCACAAACAACTCTCAAGAAGCTCAACATTCATAACAAAGCAATCTCTTTGACAGGTACCCTATTAACCAAATTAAATGTTCATTTTGTACAGACTAAACAAAAATGCAGTGCATTCATTCACCCCGGGTTGCTTCAACAGCGCTTCCCAAAACTTATATCACTAAGGACATAGCAGAGTGACACCGCCACCAGCAGGTTCCCCTCGAGATTGCATACCATCCTGACATGGAAATATATCGTCAGACCGCCATCAACACTGGATCTCCTTATCGACTGCACTGTGGGGGCAGCATCACCAGATGACTGCAGTGAGGAAAGGCTGAGCTTCAACTCCATTTTCAGAGTAATCAGAGATGGGCAATCAATGCTCGTCTTGCTGATTGTGCCCAGATGCTAAAAATGAACAAAAGTATTAAAAGTGATAAAAAAATAACCCAGGATATTATTACTTATCAAATAAAAGTTTGTAATTGCATAATGCAAAAATGGGTGCCAATGATTTAAGAAGAATAAAGATGTATACAGTGTTGATAGATTTAAAAAAAAAATTATCTTTATTTACAATGCCTTTTCTCCATAAGGTTTAAGGTTAATGCAAATTCTTATTATGCATTGAATCCAAACCTTTTATTTCAGGTTAATGTAATTTGCGAAATTATAATAAGTTATAATTTTGCAAATTATTAAATGAGATACATTAATTGGGTTACAAGTCCATTCTGGTTTAGCTTCAGTCTGGTTTAACTGGGAAGGGGAAACATATTCAGGATTATTAATCCTGATTATTATCTAATGACTCGAGCTCAGTTATGATGCATCCTTTGTTGGTCCAGCACATTGCAATGCAATGACCAACCAATCACCTACAATACAGCCAGGCTACAATACACATGTATCAGTGCTTTATTCCCAAAGGTCACAAGGCATTTGAGCATTAGTTTGTTTGTTAGCTAATTTATTGTCACGTGTACAGAGATACAATGAAATATGGTCCTGCAGGCTATCCAGCAAAATCATTTTATAGATGAGTACAATCGATTGTAGTAATCAAGAAGCAAAAAAAATAAGATACTACAAATCTGAAATGAAAATAGAGAATTCAATAAACACAGGCATGTTAGCCACAACTCTGAAGAGGGAAACAGGTCAATGAAAATACAAAAGAGACTGCAATGTTGCTAACAAATAAGGTGGGGCCAGGGGGTGATCCTTGGCAATAAAGGGCAGAAAGAGTGAGCAAAGATAACAGTATGCATCCTGTCTTTATTAGGGTAACATTTTGAAGTTGGCTGATGCTTGGGGAGCACTTGGGCAGTGATCCAGTGCTTCCAGCTGCCCGTCACCTTAATTCCTCATTCCACTTGCACAATGGGCTTGCAATTTGATGAAACTACAACTCTTAGAGCTAACAGAATCAAGGGATATGGGGAAAAAGCAGGAACGTGGTACTGATTCTGGATGATCAGCCATGATCATATTGACTGGTGGTGCTGGTTCGAAAGGCCGAATGGCCTACTCCTGCACCTATTTTCAATGTTTCTAAATATGTTTGTGGCCTCCTGCAACCTTATAGCAAGGTCCACTGCCTGCTTGAGGAACAGCAGGTTATTGTTTATGGAAACATAGATAATAGGTGCAGGAGGAGGCCATTCAGCCCTTCGAGCCAGCATTCCATTCATTGTGATCATGGCTGATCGTCCACTATCAATAACCCGTGCCTGCCTTCTCCCCATATCCCTTGACTCCACTAGCCCCTAGAGCTCTATCCAACTCTCTCTTAAATCCATCCAGTGATTTGGCCTCCACTGCCCTCTGTGGCAGAGAATTCCATAAATTCACAACTCTCTGGGTAAAAAAGTTTTTTCTCACCTCAGTCTTAAATGACCTCCCCTTTATTCTAAAACTGTGGCCCCAGGTTCTGGACTCACCCAACATTGGTACCATTTTTCCTGCATCTAGCTTGTCCAGTCCTTTTATAATTTTATATGTTTCAATAAGATCCCCTCCCTCATCCTTCTAAACTCCAGTGAATACAAGCCTAGTCTTTTCAATCTTTCCTCATATGACAGTCCCGCCATCCCAGGGATCAATCTCGTGAACCTACGCTGCACTGCCTCAATCACAAGGATGTCAAATTAGGAGACCAAAACTGTACACAACACTCCAGATGTGGTCACACCAGAGCCCTATACAACTGCAGAAGAAACTCTTTACTCCTATACTGAAATCCTCGTGTTATGAATGAAATCCTCTTATTATCTGTCCATTGTAGTCTTTAGGACTCTATTTCAAATTCTCCAACTTCAGGTTCGTTCGTTCTCGTGTCAGACGATGTAGCTCGCTGTTGGCTTCTGTCGTTGTCCAACATGTTGACAGAATTGTCGCCCAATGCTCAGAATGCATCGCGCCGTCGCTTCCAGGGATCGCCACGAGGAGGCTTCTGTCATGATCCCACCCAACCTCAGGTGACTTGCATTTTCATGCTGCCTGTATCAGAACTGACTATCTCTGCTAGTTATCCATCTGTAATTTTGGGAAGATTTACTTTATATTAATACAGTCTGACCTACTAGGGACTCCCATATCCCAGCTAAAATCCACAGGAAAAAAGAACAACCTGCCACAAATTCCGCATTACAATACTTGACCCATCAGATATTCCTTTTATCCAATCCATTCCCCTCTCACCTTCTCTTCAGATCGAAATGACCTTTTTTAAGTTTTGATGAAGGATCTTAGACCAGAATTGTTAACCGATTCTCTTTCCACAGACACAGATGCCCATTTCATGGTGAATGTTTACAACATTTCTGTTTTTAATTTTTGAAATTCCATGCAAATATTTTATTTCTTCAAAACCTAGCTGATGAGATGACCATATTCCTGAAAGAAATACATTTCATCCACTTTCAGAGACAGGTTAAAGATGATTTTTGAAACTAATTCCATACCTGTGCCCATTGCAAAAACAAAGAATTGCAAATGCTGGTTTATACCAAAGGTAAACACAATGTGCTGGAGTAACTCAGCAGGTCAGGCAGCATCTCTGGAGAAAAAAGATGAGTGACGTCTTGGGTCGGGACCCTCATTCAGACTGAAAGTAGGGGGTAGGGGAGGTGAAGAACTGGAAGCAAGAACAGACCGGGACTAAACTGGGCCAGCCACAAATAACCTCATGCAAGGCATTGAATAGTAGGTCCATTGTTGGCTCGGGAAGGTGCAGTCTCTGGAGAAACATGGAACTGTTGTCAAGCTGGAAAGAGTGCAGAGGAGATTTACAAGGGCGTTGACAGGAATCGAGGGCCTGAGCTACTGGGAGAGGTTGAGCAGGCTACAAATGTATTCCTTGGAGTGCAAGAGGATGAGGGGTGATGCAATAGAAGTGTATAAAATCACGAGAAGAATAGATCAGGCTTATTCACAGAGTCTCTTGCTCAGAGTAGGGGAATCGAGAAACCAGAGGACATAGGTTTAAGGTGAGGGGGGAGAGATTTAATAGGAAACTGAGGGGCAACCAGTTCACACAAAAGGTGGTGGGTGTATGAAATGAGCTGCCTGAAGAGGAAGCTGAGGCAGGTACTATCACAATGATTAAGAAACATTTAACCCGGTTAATGGCTAGGTCAGGTTTTAAGGGATATGGGCCAAATGCAGGCAGGTGGGACTAGTGTAGATGGGACATGTTAGTTGGTGTGGGCAAGTTGCGCTGAAGGGCCTATTTCCATACTATATGATTCTATGACTAAAGTGTAAAATGACTTGGGAGGAGGAAGGGTAGGAGGAAGGGGACAATGAGGGAGAGGGGAGGGTGAGATGAAGTTACTTAAAATTAAGGAGTTCAATGTTCATACTGCTGTGTTATAAGCTACCAATGCAAAATACGAGGTCCTGTTCCTCCATTTGGCGTGTGGCCTCACTCTGGAGGAAGCCTAGGACAGAAAGGTCAGTATGGGAATGAGAATGCTGAAATGGTTGGCTACCACGAGATCCCATAGGCCGAGGTGGACTGACCATAAGTGTTCATCAAACTGGTCGCCGAGTCTACGTTTGGTCTCGCCAATGTACATTGGGAACACCAGATGCAGTAGATAAGATTAGGTCGTACAGGAGAACCTCGGTCTAACCTGAAAGGACTGTTGGGGTCCCTGTATGGAGTCGAGGAAGGAGTTAAAAGGACAAGTGTTGCATCTCCTGTGGTTGCAGGGGAAAGTACGTAGGCAGTGGTATGGGTGGGACGGAATGAGTCATGAGTCATGGATGGAGTGGTCCCTGGGTAGGTGGAAATGGGCAGATGTGTTTAGTGGTGGGATCCCTTAGGACGTGACGCAAATGTCGGAGGATAATGTGTTGGATGCAGAAGCTGCTGTGGTGAAAGGTGAAAGGACAGAGTCCATGTGACAAGTTATTTCAGTACAAGACATCATGAGATTGCTTGAAAATGACAACTCCTCTTTAGTAATATGGCTGTCAAGGCTCTCTTTTGAAAGAGTCAAACTGCATTTTGATCTGAAGGAATAGAGTATAACTGCAGCATAGCTTTGTCAAGAGCACAATTTCTTCTTGATAATAGATCAATCACAACAAGCATCTGAATATAACCAATGCATTCAACCATATGAGGGGTTTTTGTTTTTCTAATCAATGCACTGATATCATAGCAATTCAGTTACCCTACTGTTTCTAATTTAGTAAAGCTTCAAATCAAAACACCAAGATTTCTATAAAGAGGACTGAACGATTGCTAAATGAACTGAAAATACCTAAAGTGGTGTCAAAATATGGTCAGTGGAGCACATATTGGAATCATACCCGAGAAGAGAATATAACACTTGCAAAATAATTACATTTGCTCAATTATTGCAACTTAAATTTTTAGTAAAGATTCAATATCCCTTTGATGATTTACTGTGGCACTTTAAGAAAAGATATTATCGGACATAGTGTCTGCTGGCATCAGAAACACAGCCTCTTTAAGCACTATAATAAAAGACAGACACAAGAAAATTTAACAAAGAACAATCTGTCGAGAAGGCAACACTGAGCAAGTTTAACTACTACTAAATTTATTAAAATTCCTGCATGAATTTATCCAAAATATTTTTTAGAAACAAACAACATCAATTGATCAACTGTAAAAAAACAAAAGCATCAGATGCCTCTTCGATATGTAGTATTTAGCAAAGCATAGTACAATGTACTGAATCAGAACCAGAAGAATGAACAAATAATATCAAATTTCCTGTCTTTGGCCATGTTCCTTGCTACATTTTGCCAATAGTTTCCAGACAGTTTACCGCCTGTGGGTCATTGAGACCAAACAGAAAAGAAACTCTGCTAACAGTAGATCCAAGAGTAGGGATAACATCATGCCTAGTTTTAGACAGGTCTTCTGAATTCAAAAAGCAATACTGATCTAATTGATAATGGAGTAAAATTCTTCACACTATTAGAGATTCAAGGGTGTTTTACTATCATATATCATATAGAAAGTGTGGAAACTGGCCCTTTGGCCCAACATGCCCACATTGACCAATATGCCCCATCTACACTAGTCCCACCTGCCTGCGCTTGGCTCATATCCCTCTAAACCTGTTCTATCCCCATGTACCTGTCCAAATTTACTCGATCTATTCTTCTCATGATTTAGTACACCTCTACAAGATCACCCCTCATCCTCTTGCACTCCAAGGAATGAAGTCCTGCCTGCTCAACCTCTCCTTATAGCTCAGACCCTCGAGTCATGGCAACATCCTCATAACTCTTCTCCACATCCTTTCCAACTTAACAGCATTTTTCCTGTAACATGGTGCCCAGAACCGAACACAATACTCTAAATGAGGCCTCACCAACGTTTTATACAACTCCAACATTGTTAAGCCTGGCCAAATTGGAGAGGCTAGGACTTTAAAATGGGGTAAAAGCTTCAGGGCTGCTGGGAAATTTGATCAATTTGGAATTGCTTTCTGCAGAGATGGGACAAACTGCAGAGTGGCGCCAGTGTGTCTAGAACCGAGATACAATTTGCAAGAAAAGAATAAGATATCCTGCAGACCCTGTCAATTAGGTGCAAAATGCATAGACGGGATTGGGTGGCTGCAAAGCAGACATACACCTCGTAAATAATTGTAAATAATATTGCAGAGTTCAACTTTGCCGAGTGCTGATTGGATGAGGTATTGAACCTTGTCTGGGTTTCTTGCAGATCAGGGTAAATGTTTCTAAGTTGGCTTCCTTGAGAAGTCCTGCTTGAATACAATGTATTCAGCTGCTGTATTATTGGATTAGGGAAATGTCTGTTATGTATGGGGTTAATCGATATTTGTAATTGGATTATTAAGAGACCACCCCCATGTGGTTCTGCCCCTTGAGGTCCTGAGACCTATAAAAGTCCACTACCACGAGGTCAAGCGTCGATCTTCTGGGAGAGCGCTTGGGACTGCGTGACTTTCTGGACCGTCTCTGTTTGAGCGAGGCCTAGACGACTTGATCAGGCAGATATGAGGATCGAACCCGCGGTTGGATAGGTATAGTAGTTGAACTGTAATTGCGCTTTGTTAAAATAAAGATTAGTTGTTCAAGTGCTTGATTCAGTGTTTCTACTGAACTAGACTGGGGGGGGGGGGGGAGCTTAGATCGAGCATTGTACATTGGGGGCTCGTCCGGGATCTCAAAAGACCCCCAAACACAAGTTTGCGATCAAGGGTGTTGAGCTTTTTTGATCGCGAGTGCAGAAATCAGGCCCATGGTGCCGTTTTCGCATTGATTTTCGGCACTTCGTTAGTCAGAGCGGATCGATCATTCACGGGCTTGAGAGAGGGTCTAATTGAGATCATTAGAACAGAGTCTAGCAAGCACAGGGGGGATGATTAGCGTTCCTTTGGGTTAGGGGTTCATAAAACCAGGGTGGGGTTAGAGGCCCTTTCCTGGGTTAGAGCCCATGAAAATTTGGTCGTAGTTGGCAGACTGCAGCTACTTTAACGAGAGCGGGGTGTTTCCTCCCGCACACCATCGGGGTGTTTCAATCGAGGGTTGCACTCTTTCGATCGCTGCGTTGGGGGCAGGAGTCATCCCGCTGATTGATTGCGCCACGAGGAAGATTCATTAGAGTGTGGTTCATTGGATGCTTATAGTTTATTTCGGGGTTTGTCTTGGGTTATTGATAATCGGGGAATATTTTTGTTCTTAATTTGTTTGCGTGGTTTGGATTTGTCTGTCTGTGTGAACATAAAGTGGATTGAGTGAGGGAGAGACTGCTGCGTGAGAGACTGCGATTGAGAGTTCGACTTGGATTGAGACGCCGGAGATCCTTTGTTTGAAAGTTTGGAATTGAATGGAGTGATTGTGATTTAACTGATAAGAGAGTTGGGAGAGAGACTGAATGTGAGCTAGTGGTTGGAATAATTGAATAGGAGTGATTGAATAGGAGTGACTGGGTAACAGTTGAAAGGAAGCGATTGTTAGAGTAAGTGTGAATCGGAGAGACCGCTGACCATTGTGTGGGAGAGATTCCATTGACCTTGGAGTCTGAGAGGAAGAGGTGGTAGTGTCTGGAACCGTTATTTTGTAATTTGTGTTGTGACTATTGTTCTGAGAATGGGGAATGTCTCTGAGAAGGACTGATCAAACAAATTATAAAGCACAATAGGAATACTTTGCGAGGAGCTTCCACAGGAAGCCAACAGACTGAGAGGATTATCAGGGGAATTAAATGCAGTCTTAAAAAATGAACTTTGGCCATTGGGGGGGGGACTAAAATCTGTAATAGGAATAAACTATATAGAAATCGTCAAAAAAATATGGAAATAATGAAGAAGTTAATTGGAATATGGAGAATGTTCTTTACTAAAAGGGAAATAAATAAAGAGATTGTTTTGCTGTCCACCCTAAGAATGGCAGCTTGTAAATTGGGAATAGGAGGAGAACGCAATAGAACTGATCCTTCTCGGGACATTCCAGAGCAGGGACAGGGAGAACTAGTAAGCCAACAGCAGGAGCAAGAGCAGGAGCAGGAGAGAGTACCATCTTTTGAAAGGGAGGCTACTGAGACGACTCTTAAAGGGGAGGTGCCGATGAAACCTAAACTTGTTAAATTCGGTAAGAGTGAAACAGTGCCTGCATATCTTGAAGGGAAAGATAATTATCATATACCAGGGTGTGTAGCATTCTTTGAAGTTGATCTAGAACCACAGTATTCCTCACAGACCTCTCATGTTCCCAATTCGGAGAAACCATGAGCAGCTTGCGAGCAGGGAACACGGGAGGATCAGCGTTATCAATGGCTCCTCCCCCTAAATTTAAATCTGAAGTAGAGATATCGGGGAGAGATCCTCTATCTCCTATGATTACCCCACAAGTGGAACGCAGTAGGGGGAATCAAGGAGCTAGAAGGAAGACTCCATCGACATGGGTCCCGAAATTAATTAGGAACTCCAGTAGTGGGTGGATGAAGGAATCCTTCTTGAAGTACCGGGATAGAACAAATAGCTTTTCAGAGGGTGAGATAGGGGCAGAATATGGAGGGATTGATCCGGACATGGATAATATCATTATGTCAGAGCAATTCACCAATGAAGAGGATTTAGAATGGACTGCCCGTTGACAGTGTGTTTGTAGGGAAATGCCCGCATTAGGTATAAATGTTCCCCAGACCTCAGACGGTCAGGCCTCAAGGCAGCCTGGTTCAACAGCAGCCTGGAAATTAAAGGTTCAAGTAAAATAAATAAGGACAGAAGAGGATAAGGAGGAAGAAGACCTCAAGGCCTGGATAGACCTCCCATTCAGGGAACCGACCTTTCCTCGGTTTGGCTGGAGAGGTTATAGAGCGATCCGGCCTGATCAGTGTTACAGCTGTGGGGGATTGGGACACTGGAGTCGGTTGTGTCATAGAATCATAGAAACATAGAAAATAGGTGCAGGAGTAGGCTATTCGGCCCTTCGAGCCTGCACCGCCATTCAATATAATCATGGCTGATCATCCAACTCAGTATCCTGTACCTGCCTTCTCTCCATACCCTCTGATCCCTTTAGCCACAAGGGCCACATCTAACTCCCTCTTAAATATAGCCAATGAACTGGCCTCAACTACCTTCTGTGGCAGAGAATTCCAGACTCACCACTCTCTGTGTGAAAAATGATCTTCTCATCTCGGTCCTAAAAGACTTCCCCCTTATCCTTAAACTGTGGCCCCTTGTTCTGGAGTTCCCCAGCATCGGGAACAATCTTCCTGCGTCTAGCCTGTCCAACCCCTTAAGAATTTTGTAAGTCTCTATAAGATCCCCCCTCAATCTCCTAAATTCAAGTAAGTACAAGCCGAGTCTATCCAGTCTTTCTTCATATGGAAGTCCTGCCATCCCAGGAATCAGTCTGGTGAACCTTCTCAGTACTCCCTCTATGGCAAGAATATCTTTCCTCAGATTAGGAGACCAAAACTGTACGCAATACTCCAGGTGTGGCCTCACCAAAACCCTGTACAACTGCAGTAGAACCTCCCTGCTCTTGTACTCAAATCCTTTTGCTAAGAATGACAACATACCATTCGCTTTCTTCACTGCCTGCTGCACCTGCATGCCTACTTTCAACGACTGGTGTACCATAACACCCAGGTCTCATTGCATCTCCCCTTTTCCTAATCGGCCATCATTCAGATAATAGTCTACCCTCCTGTTTTTGCCACCAAAGTGGATAACCTCACATTTATCCACATTATACTGCATCTGCCATGCATTTGCCCACTCACCCAACCTATCCAAGTCACCTTGCAGCCTCCTAGCATCCTCCTCACAGCTAACACTGCCCCCCAGCTTCGTGTCATCCGCAAACTTGGAGATGTTGCATTCAATTCCCTCATCCAGATCATTAATATGTATTGTAAATAGCTGGGGTCCCAGCACTGAGCCTTGCGATACCCCACTAGTCACTGCCTGCCATTCTGAAAATGACCCATTTACTTCTACTCTTTGCTTCCTGTCTGACAGCCAGTTCTCTATCCACATCAATACTGAACCCCCAATACCGTGTGCTTTAAGTTTGTATGCTAATCTCTTATGTGGGACCTTCCCGAAAGCCTTCTGAAAGTCCAGATATAACACATCCACTGCTTCTCCCTTATCCACTCTAGTAGTTACATCCTCGAAAAATTCTATAAGATTCGTCAGACATGATTTACCTTTCAAAAATCCATGCTGGCTTTGTCCAATGATTTCACCACTTTCCAAATGTGCTGCTATCCCATCTTTAATAACTGACTCTAGCATTTTCCCCACTACCGATGTTAGACTAACTGGTCTGTAATTCCCCGTTTTCTCTCTCCCTCCCTTTTTAAAAAGTGGGGTTACATTAGCTACCCTCCAATCCTCAGGAACTACTCCAGAATCTAAAGAGTTTAAAAAAATTATCAATAATGCATCCACTATTTCTGGGGCTACTTCCTTAAGTACTCTGGGATGCAGCATATCTGGCCCTGGGGATTTATCGGCCTTTAATCCATTCAATTTACCTAACACCACTTCCCGACTAACCTGGATTTCACTCAGTTCCTCCATCTCATTTGACCCCCGATCCCCTGCTATTTCCGGCAGATTATTTATGTCTTCCTTAGTGAAGACACAGCCAAATTAGTTATTCAATTGGTCTGCCATGTCCTTGTTCCCCATGATCAATTCACCAGTTTCTGACTGCAAGGGACCTACGTTTGTTTTAACTAACCTTTTTCTCTTCACATATCCATAAAAGCTTTTGCAGTCCGTTTTTATGTTCCCTGCCAGTTTTCTTTCATAATCTATTTTCCCTTTCCTAATTAAGCACTTTGTCCTCCTCTGCTGGACTCTGAATTTCTCCCAGTCCTCTGGTAGGCTGCTTTTTCTGGCTAATTTGTATGCTTCATCTTTAGATTTGATACTATCCGTGATTTACCTTGTTATCCACGGATACACTACCTTCCCTGATTTATTATTTTGCCAAACTGGGATGAACAATTGTTGTAGTTCATCCATGCAGTCTTTAAATGCCTTCCATTGCATATCCACCGTCAACCCTTTAAGAATCACTTGCCAGTCTATCTTGGCCAATTCACGTCTCATACCCTCAAAGTTACCTTTCTTTAAGTTCAGAACCCTTGTTTCTGAATTAACAATGTCACTCTCCATCCTAATGAAGAACTCAACCATATTATGGTCACTCTTGCCCATGGGGCCACGCACAACAAGACTGCTAACTAACCCTTCCTCATTACCCAGTATAGAATAGCCTGCTCTCTCATTGGTTCCTCTACATGTTGGTTTAGAAAACTATCCCGCATACATTCCAAGAAATCCTCTTCCTCAGCACCCCTGCCAGAGGGTCCTATGAGAGAGTATTATCAAAAAGGAAGGGGGCAGAGAAGAAGGCCATGGGGTTACAGAAACCGATGGATTCCAAGAGGGTACCGAGACTCTTGGGATCCCGAAGGTAGGGGACAATGACACTGGAAGGGAGGTGAGGGGGCAGGGACATTTTGGGAATCCAACCCATTTTGTTAGCCCTAACCTGCCAGTTAACAGTAATGCCATCTATTAAAATTAAAGGCATCCTCACATGGCCCGACAAATAGTACTATAAATCAGAAAGAACACCACCCCTTCCAAATAGGAGGAGACATATAGAATCCAATTCTCAAGAAACCCTCACTGAAAGGAAGAAGCAAGACAGGGAAACATAGTAGCTACCATGAGAAGGAATGGCAACTAAGGAATGCAAATGGCACTAGGGAGAGAAGAAACAAACATACTGTGCAGGAGGAACAGGAGAGGGGAAAGAAGATATTATATTAATGTGTTACTAAGTTTGTGCCTGCAGGACAGTATATCGACGAGACACGATCTGGGGAGTGAGGTAAAAGAATGCAGACCCCTTAAGAACGGGAATGTAAATGGCTAAATAATACGATCTGAAGTTCAAGATCATCTATAATCAGTATTCAAACTATAGCAGTACAACAGGTTGTTAGTTGTTACAACAGCATGACCGCTTCCAAGACTGACCCATGCAGGAAGTGGGTGTCAGTATAAATCGTACAGTAGGGTGGGGTGAATGATGCTATTCGACTGTGATTGGTTCTCATGCATAAACCAATCTACATCCTTCCCCGTAAAGAGTGAATATAGTAATCATACATGTCGTAAGAATAGTAAGATTAAACGAGAACTTACCAGTTTGAAGTTTGATCTTTATTTTATGAGGAGTTACGATGAGCGATCACGTGAAGAAGGCCGTCATCCCGCATGCGGGTCAATCTTCAAAGCAGCGGTGTGAAATCACAGAAGAACAGTTGTTGAACTAAAATAGTAAGATTTGAGCTGACTAGAACTTCCAGAAAGATCTTTATGTTACATGGGTCGGGAACGAAGGGCACGTAATCGCTCATCGTAACTCCTCATAAAATAAAGATCAAACTTCAAACTGGTAAGTTCTCGTTTAATCTTACTATTTACTTCTGAGTCACGTGAGTGACTATGTGAAGATTTTGAAGCTATGTGATTTCATGCCGTGGAACGAGTCCATGCGTCACACACTGCATCAATTGACCAGGATGAGTGAGAAAGAATTAATGCATTCAAACAGGACATGGATAAAAATGCTAATGCTTTAATCGCGAAATGAAAATCAACAGTGACCTCTCTCACCCAGTGGGAAACTATGAAACAGAACTTAAAATAGAATTAGCAAAAGTCCCCGGTCTGGCGATAGGTTTGTTATAAAACCTTTGGTACTTCTGCTCATTAGAACATCCCGCAGCCGCTAGAATGAGGTCGCGAGGGACGTGCATATCCCTTGCTGCTGATGTCAATGCAGCCCTGGTGGAATTAGGTTTAAAAGTGTCGGTGTTCACTCCTGCACATGCCAGAACCTGTTTAATCCATCTTGAGATGGTCTGCACAGTAACCTTCCTATGAGGTTTGGTGTAGCTGATGAATAATGATAGTTCCGAACCTCTGGTGCTCTTAGTGACCTTAACGTATTGTAATATGTGAGATACCACACACAACCATAGGTCTAAAGGGTAAGCCATAAAACACAATTTTAGCCCCAACATCCCTGGCCTACTCTGCTTAATGAGATAATGAACAAAAAAGGTGATGTTGTCACAAGATGTAACCATGCTGTCCAGTCTAAGTTTATGTAATGTCTGGACCCGTTGAGCTGAGGCCAGCGCCATGAGCATGACTACCTTGAGTGTGAGATAATGCAGAGACAGGGATGAAGCTGGTGCCCACTGACGGAGCAGCGTGAGAACCATGCTCACATCCCATATCTGTGAATACCAAGGCCTAGGGGGAGTAGAGTTAAAAATGCCCTTCATTAATTTAGTTATTTAAGCATGAGATCCTACAGTGTGATTCCCTGACCCCAGCCATAAATAAGATGACAAAGCCCTCACAGCACTATTTATGGCACTGTAACTGAACTTTTGATCATAGAAAAGTGATGAAAGAAACTCCAAAACATCCGTGATGGAAGCCGTGTCATATGAAATTTTTGAGAGAGAACAGTACATCTCCCATTTCTTTATGTGAATGAGGTACTGTTTTTGGGTGCTCTTCCTCCAGGCCGCAGTGATCACATCTATCATACGCTCTGAAAGCCCGAACTCCAAGAACGGTCTCCTCAGAATCTGCAAACCAATACATTTATACGGTCATGAAGAGGTTGGCTATCCCCTGTCACAGGGTGTACCAGCAGATTTCTGCTCTTGGGGACAGTCATAAAAGGCTGTGTAATTATAGCTAGGACAAGTGGGAACCAATGCTGAGTCGGCCAGTCTGGTACTACCAATATGCCAGAAGCGGCGTCTTGCTTGATCTTGGCCAAGCATCGACTGATGAGGCAGAATGGGGGAAATACATACAAAAATTTTTCACCCCAGTGTAGCTAGAAGGCATCTACTGCTATTGTCCCTGGGTCTGGTTCCCATGACACGGAATTTGGTAACTGATGATCAAGCCTGGATGCAAACAGATCAATGTCCGGTACACCATAACGAATGACAATGTCATTAAACACTTCGTGATTCAACATCCATTCCTTGTTGTCATTGAATTGTCATGACCTGGTGCCTGCCACCATGTTATATCTACCTGGTAAGTAGATAGCTGAAACGCAGATGTTTCTCGTAATACACCAGTGCCAAATGAGATTAGACAATTTATCACAGGATACAGACTTATTTCCACCCATGTGATTAATGAACATGCACATGATGCATATTGGTACAATAAGCCTTTATCCCATAGAGTGCTGCCAACAATTCTAAGTAGTTAATACCGTGTGACTGAAGGATCGATGATTCCTGCAGATTCCATCTGCCCCCGCAGCTAGAGACGGTGTTGGCAGCACCCCAACCTAGCGCACTGGCATCAGTTTGCAGGATAACTGATGGTGTATCAACTAACATAGTACTAGAACAATACTGAATATTGGTAACCCACCATTGTAACTCAGCAATGGCTTCAGCTGGCAACTGCATGGGTCTATCGAAGTGACCTCTATGAAGCTTGAGCGCTTGCTCCTTTGCACACTGTAAATTTTGGTAGTGCAAAGGCCTGAACTGAGCAGCCGGGAAAGCAGCCACTCAAACATGTCCCAGTCTCTCAAACATGAGTTTGGTAGCTGACACAGATAATTCATCTAATTCCAAAGTCTTCCCAATGATTAAGATGTCATCAAAATATGTCATGACTATGTGATTCTGTGCCCTGAGTAGCTCCAGGACTGGTTTTAGCAATTTTGTGAATAGTCTGGGCGCTGAGGTTAACCCATTAGGCAATGCTTTAAACTGCCACAATTGCTCCATACAGCTAAACTTCAAATATCTCCTGTGGTCTTCATGAATGGCCATGGAATACTAAGCACCTTTAGGTCAATGCATGCCATGTAACATCATTTGGAAACTAATTGTTTGGCAGTGATAAAGCTTTCCATTTTGAAGTGTTTATACTGCACAAAGGTGCTAAGCTCAGTTAAATCAAGAATGATTCGACATCCTCCATCCTTCTTTTGCCTAGTAAATATATTGGACACAAACTGGTGAGGCTCATGACTCGACCTCTCAATTACCCCTTTCTTGAGTAAAGACTCAATTTCCCCTTGTGCACTCACACACTCCTGTTGTGAAAGAACAAAAGCGCGGCTCGGTGTATGCTGAGCGGGTGGAGACGAGTTAAAAAATAACTCAATTTTAAAACCTTGTTTACTGTGCAGTATAAACGGGTCAGATGTTATCCAATGCCATTTATGTAGGAAAAACTGTAATCTACCCCCAACTTGTAACTGATCCATCGAGGATATGTTATGCAAACAACCGGACTCACTTACCTCAGTGCTTATCGGCGGTATGGTGGTTGCTTCTGCCCCCGAGGTCTGGGGGGTAGGGCTGTTGCAGGGCACCATGCGCGCATCTTGAACATGGCCCGGGTTGGGCCCTGCCCTAAAAAAGGCCTCTGTGCCTGCTGTTCGTGACGTCCACCATATCTGGCGGACCGTTTGGTGTGGAAAGGGGGATATGGGAACTGTCGCCGGAAAGATGAAATCTTAGGAGGTGCCTTGATATGGCCAATGGTTTTTGCCTCCTCATTCATTTCCTTTACCTGCTTAGGCAGGTCTTCCCCGAATAGTAGGTTTGGGGGTTGGACATTCCCCGGCTTGCACAGCCCTGCAAATTTCGGGTTCAGAGCAGGACGGATGGCATTCTTCCGGAGGCAATTGATTTCAAAATGTGCATTGCACATTAATGCCATCGCGTCGTGCTGGGTATCAGAGAAGGGCGCCCCATCCACTGACTGGGCAAAGGCCGTGACAACTGAAGCAAGTAATCATAAATCTTTTTGAAGTTTTACTTCCTGGGCTCCGACACCCCTTCCAATGTGTCCCCAGATGGAATTGTTCACTGACATTTAGTGAGGCACAGTTCAGTGGGGTAATGTATTTGGCAGTAGTTTCTTCCGTGGCCTGGACTTGGGAGTTGGTGGGAGGCCAGATAATTGATACTCATGGCCAGTGCTTCTCCCAATGGCTCCCCTGTTAGGGAAGGGTTAGCAAATTTGGATGCCATCGGGGGTACTCCCGGGGTAAGGCCCTCATGCTTCGAAGCATGCTACCCAGCTGTGCCTCCGTACTCTGAGTCAGTAAAGTACTGGCCTCGTACGCTTCCCTCATCGGAGGGGAAGATGCAGCACTGACACAGGTGCTGCTGCCTCGGGTTCCCCATAATACCCGGGCTCAGATAGCTCACTCCTCCGGAGCATATCATTGTGGAGCAACCTTTCCATAAGTTGCTCCATGTGAGTCAGCCTGCCGTCAACACTGCCCATAGGTGGGGGGGAAATTTCCACCTCTTGGCCCGACTCATCTGAGTCCAGGGTATTACAGACTTTTTTGTGGCTTTTTCCCCCCGTGGGGTAGCCAAGGTGATGGGAATTGACGCCAAGTCTGTAGCCACTGGCTCCTCTGCCAGCGACCCTGAACGCGAAATCCGCAGCCGCCCGCTACCCGCAGGCCTGCGGTCTTCTGTAGCCAGTTTCGATGCGGCCCGCCTCTTCACCTTGGACATGTTCTCCGCTAGTTTGAGTATTCTGAAACACGCCCGCCAGTCAGTCGTTGCGCAATGCATCAGACGTAATGACGCGCATGTGGGTTGACGGCCTTCTTCACGTAGTCACTCACGTGACTCTGAAGTAAAAGTTAAACATATTCGCCATATCTATCAGGCGGTCTACTATTATGGCCCGAACGCATACGGACCAAGCCCTCTCCCCCTTCGCCAGAAATATTAAAAGGAGCTGGTGAACCCGGAAGTGAGAAAGCAGCAGTGAGAAGTGAGAAGGAAGTGAGAAAGACACCCGTGGTGACCGACAGGGGGAGCATGCAGGAGAGATATTTTTGTGGTTAGTCATAGCCGCCGGTCATGGAGGGGTACGGGACATGCTGGAACTGGTGGAAGGCATGACAGCAGACAGCTGGAACTGCATTGGAGGAGGATAAGGACCGACTGGTGGTGGACGTGATTCCTTGACGGCAAGCACGTGTTGGCGGCTCCTATGGTATATGGTGCCATCATAGTCCACAAGGTAGGATCGAGGTTCTTCAGCCAGGCCAACAACACTACCCAGACGGGAATGTCCCATGGAAGTTTGTAAACAAATGACTTGGCCCGGTAGTAGAGGCTTGAGTGGTTTGCTGGACGAGTCATGCGACCGTTTCTGTATGTCGTGTTTCTGCTGGATATGCTTTTGGATTGTAGCTGGCTTCAGCACCTGTGGTACCAGCTTCTGCTGGGCAATCGGAATCGGAGGTCTCGTTGTTCTGGACATCAGTCGCTGGGCCGGCGAGCCCAGGGTTCCGTCTCTAGCAATGTTCCTGAGATTTAAGAGGTCGAGGTACATGTCTGAATAGGCAAGGTGTGCGCGTTCCATTAGATGATTTGCGCTTCTAACGGCTCGTTCGGCGAGCCCGTTACTCTGTGGGTATTCAGGGCTGCTCGTGACGTGGTGGAAATTCCATCGGTTGGTAAAGTGCTTGAAAGCGTGGCTGGTAAACTGTCTTCCGTTGTCGGTCTGCACAGGGCAGGTGCGCCGAATGTAGAAAAGTGTTTCTTTAGTTTTTGAATGACCATTTCTGATGTGATAGAGATCAGTAAGTCGAGTTCGAACCAGTTAGAATAGGAGTCAACCAGGACAAGATAGTGTTTAGCATGCCATTCGAAAATGTCTGCCGCCAGCGATGTCCAGGGCAGAGCTGGTGGAGGTTGGTGCAGTAAGGGCATACTGACCATTATGTACTTGGCCATCCCAGGCCAGTAGTACAGATTCTGTGCATGGGCCAGCATGGCATCAGTTCCTGGGTGACCGCTGTGTGCCTCTTTGTAGTATTCGTCATGTAGTGATGAGGGGATCATGACTTTATGGCCCTTAACTATGACACCATCCTGTATTACCAGTTCATCGCGGACTAAGAACGGCTGCACCTCTGTTGGTATGCTGGATTGTCTATCTGGCCAGCCTCTTTTGATCATGGATGAAAGTATCTGGAGGGTGGCATCGGCAGCTGTCTGGTTCGGCTAAGCGGCGCAGTTGTTTTGTGGGGACAAAGTCAATGCCGAGAACTGTAAACTCGTCCCATTCGTAGGGGTGATCTCGTTGGATGCCTGTGTTGCACGAGAGAGAGTGTCCGCAACGTGCATGTCTTTACCCTTTTTGTAAACAAGTTTAAAGTCAAAGTGCTGGAGCTGCATCATCATGCGCTGCAGATGTGCAGGTGCTGCGTGTATAGGTTTGTTGAGGATCGTCACCAGGGGTTGGTGGTCTGTCTCGACCGTGAAAACGTTGCCAAAGATAAAGTCCTTGAATTTGGAACAAGCGAAGACAACGGCCAACAGCTCCTTCTACCTTCCCCGTAAAGAGTGAATATGGTAAGCATACATGTCGTACACATATTCGCCATATCTATCAGGCTTGGAGATTTGGAATAGACTTGTGGAATCTGGCTTATGAATATTTGGAGTTTGATTATTAATTGACTTGTTATTATCTCATCCCCAGAAATGCAGACAAAGATGGGAAGGATTGTTCAAAGGACATCAAGAAGGATGGAACTTGGAAAGATCTGATAACATGGAATTACTTAGGGAATATGAGAGTGGGAATTAAAATTGGAATTAAAATTGAAAATTAAAATGGGGATTGAAATTGAAATTGAAGTTGGAATTGGACATGGTCAAAAATGTGTGAATTCGCTTAAAAAGACGCTTTGGAATACGGGACCGATTTAAAAATACGCTGGTGATGTCATTGGAAATCGCCGCGAAAATAACAGAGGATAAAGGTACTTTTAAACGAAAAAGAGGATTCCTCCCCAAAGCCCTCAAAGGTCCATCACAAGACTCCTTTTCAAAGAATTGGCTAAAACTCAGCAAACATCAGAAAGTTCTGAAGAATTAGCCTCTGAAATGGCTACAAACGAGTAAGAGATGGAAGAAATGAAGCAGTCGGTAAGAGAGTCATTAAAGAAAGATTATGCTGTTATGCTACATGACGAGATTTCTGCATTGGATAAAAGCATGAAGCGTGGGAATCAGGAAATCATTGAGAAATCAGTAATTTAAGTAAACGCATTGATAATGTTGAAGAGGATTTAACTGCAAAAATTAAACGGGTGGAAAAAGACTGCAACGAGAAGTTTGACTCTATTCTCAATACTACTACAGCATATAACACTGCTATGAAAGATATGGAAACATCGCTGAAGATATGAAGAGAATGAGGAAAGTTCAGGAGCATGTCTTGGGGCAACTGGCCAAAACGACTGATAAATGCCTTGATTTGGAAGCACGTTCAAGACGGCAGAATTTAAGAATAGTTGGAGTGACAGAGGGAAAGGAGGGAAAGGACCCTCGGGAGTTAGCTACCAACTTAAACAAGTATTCAACCTGCCTGTCAAACCGAAAATAGATGTGGCACATCGAGTGCGAAGAGCTTAATGAAGGCTAGGAGCCCCTCCAAGACAGATCATAGTGAAATTTCATGACATTTCTGCTTTGGAGGATATTATGAAAAAAATCCCATACGGAATGAATCTGATGTTTGAAGAGGATAACCTTAGATTTTTCAGAGATTATCCCGCTGAAGTTGCTAAAAAATGGGACTTGTTTACAAAGACAAGACAGATCCTGAAACAAATTCAAAATGTAAAATACGCCATAATGTACCCTGCAAAAATGAGGATCACTTACAAGGATATGGAACGTGCATTTACTGTCCCAGAAGAAGCATACAAATATGCTCAAGAAATCATAAAAGAGATAAATGGATAAGTAAATCACCACGACTATCAGGACATGGTTTTCTTTCACATATCTCGGCAGAGGGGAAGCTGAGAAAATATGACTTTCTAATGATTAAGATGGCGGAACTTTACACGAGGCGATGTCTAGACACCTTATCTTCTTTGGAATGCTAACTCAAGGACATACTTTTTTCCTCTTCGAATGAAAAACCAAAAAATAAGGGGAGCGGCGGGAGTGGAAAAATCAATACAAAAGGACTTGAAAATAACATTTTACGAATTAAAAGTCTTTTATAATTTTAAGCCTATACTAACATATAAGCAATTGAATTAATTTAGCAATAGCAATCTAATCTAATGCGAATTGGTATAATGTAACAATGACTAACTCCTCCGGGGAGGGGAAGGGGGGGGGGGTTTATTTTAAATCGTTAATGAATGTCCAGATTTAGGACAATGAGCTAAATATAATGAAATATATTGATAACATACTAATAAACTAAACACATATAAACTAAACCCCCTCCCTCTCTCTCTCCTACCCCATCTCTCTCATCCCTTCCCCATCCATCTCTCCTCCCCCACCCCATTCCTCTCTGCAGCACCGCTGAAGGTAAGTTTTGTAACATACCTACTACATGTGTTTCCTTTATTGTCCCCTCTGACCATTATTATAGACTTAACTTAGCTACTTGGAAATTCAGCATCACGATGAACATATATGTTCTGCATCACTGACAGTGCCCTACATAATGTTTGGGACAAAGACCCATTATTTATTTATTTGCCTCTGTACTCCACAATTTGAGATTTGTAATAGAAAACGTCACATTTAGTTCAAGTGCATATTGTCAGATTTTATTAAAGGCCATTTTTATACATTTTGGTTTCACCATGTAGAAATTACAGCAGTGTTTATACATAGTTCCCCCATTTCAGGGCAACATTTCACATGGCTTCACAGGCGTTTGTAATTTCTCAGGTAATTGCCTCCTTACTGCAGGTATAAGAGAGCTCTCAGCACCCAGGCTTTCCTCCAGTCTTTCCAGCCAAAACTTAGCCTCACCAAAATGAACTGTTGGAACATCATTAAGAAGAAAGAGAGCACTGGTGAGCTTACTAATCGCAAAGGGACTGTCAGGCCAAGGAAAACCTCCCCAACTGATGTCAGAAAAATTCTCTCCATAATAAAGAAAAATCCCCAAATACCTGCCCGGCAGATCAGAAACATTCTTCAGGAGTCAGGGGTGGATTTGTCAATGACCACTGTCCGCAGAAGACTTCATGAACAGAAATACAGAGGCGACACTGCAAGATGCAAACCACTGGTTAGCCGCACAAATAGGATGGCCAGGTTACAGTTTGCCAAGAAGTACTTAAGAGAGCAACCACAGTTCTGGAAAAAGGTCTTGTGGACAGATGAGACAAAGATTAACTTACATCAGTGTGATGGCAAGAGCAAAGTATGGAGGAAAGAAGGAACTGCCCAAACTCCAAAGCATACCACCATATTTGTGAAACGGTGGTGGGGGTGTTATGGCCTGGGCATGTTCGGCTGCTGAAGGTACTGTGTCACTTATCTTCATTGATGATACAACTGCTGATGGTAGTAGCATAATGAATTCTGAAGTGTATAGACACAACCTATCTGCTCAAGTTCAAACAAAGGCATCAAAACTCATTGGCCACCGATTCATTCCACAGCAAGACAATGATCCCAAACAAACTGCTAAAGCAACAAAGGAGTTTTCAATGCTAAAAAATGGTCAGTTCTTGAGTGGCAAAGTCAATCACCCAATCTGAACCCAATTGAGCATGCCTTATATATGCTGAAGAGAAAACTGAAGGGGACTAGCCCCCAAAACAAGCAAAAGCTAAAGATGGCTGCAATACAGGGCTGGCAGAGCACCACCAGAGAATACACCCAGCAACTGGTGATGTCCATAAATCGCAGATTTCAAGCAGTCATTGCATGCAAAGGATAGGTAGTGAAATACTAAATATGACTACTTTCATTTACATGACATTGCTGTATCCCAAACATTATGGTGCCCTGAAATGGGAAGAGTATGTATAAACACTGCTGTCATTTCTACATGGTGAAATCAAAATGTATAAAAATGGCCTTTATTAAAATCTGACAATGTGTACTTTAGCCACATGTGATTTTTTCTATTAGAAATCTCAAATTGTGGAATACAGAGGCAAATACATAAATGATGGGTCTTTGTCCCTAACATTATGGAGGGCACTGTGCACCATACACTGATTATACCTCAGCTAATCTATCATTAATGTCTTCGTCTAAGCCTATATCACCTTTCAATTAATGTTTTGACCATCCTTTCATTCTCTACAAATGTTATCTTATCCAGGACTGCTGACCAGCACATCCAGTAAGCCCCAGTTGCTCATGATTAGTACTGGCTGGTTCACAGTAGCACATTTCAAATTCCAATTCATTTTCTAAACTCTTCAAAGCCTTACTTTGTCTCTCCAATTAACTCTACCCACTGTTCGCTAACCTCCAGCACCATGTTCATCTCTGCCAATTTTTGTTACACATTGATAATTCGACATTTGAAGACCACATTCAAAAATGTGATCCTAAACCTTCCCTAAATACTGAATTCATAAATACTTAATACTTCAAACGAGTCATTTGTCTTCCTTCAATTATTTAAAGTTACATGTGTGCAAATTAGCCTTTGGTTCTTTTATGCACTTCTAATGTCATTTTTTAATGATTCTTTGTTCGTCTACCCTATACCATAAATTATTTTTCCATCCAATATTTTGCACAAACTATTTCAAACATCTGTGTTAAATGTCTTCCATTTGTATTCGATCTGTTTTCTTCACTCACTTTTCTGTTCTTTAGCTATCTTAGTATTAATTTGAATTTTCTTGACTTTATCTCAGGTTCTCTCCAATTCTGAATTTCCATGGGTTCAGTTTTTTGTTACTTAGGATCAGTCATGTGCCCAGTTATCTAGGCAAATGGGTTGCAGTCTTCCAGATCCATATATCCATTTCATTTGGCCTTACCAGTTTTTAAAATGTAGCTTTGCATTATGTTCCTCAACTTTGCATCACAAGAGAACAGCATCTGCTCCAAACTCTGATTTAGGTTCTGCTGTTGGAATAAATTTATGCAACAGTTAAAAATAAATATTTATATAACATCAATAGCATGGAGTTCACACCAATATTACACCTGTTGGATTATCTAATTGTGCTTTTTTTTGCACTCTGCAGAATTTGCTTAAATGGAATAAATAATTGCATCAATTAAAACATATTTGAAGAAATCAAAAATAATATTTGTGTTGGGCTCAGTTCATTCTTTGGACACTTGATTGGTCTGGAATTAATATAAATCTTGGACTCTTGATTAGACTGGAATTAATATGCAGTAAATAGGTATGTTACAAAACTTACCTTGAGTGGTGCTGCAGTTCTGCCACTCCCCGTGTGCGCGACTTTGGCGCCTTTCAGAGGGGGGCGGGTTTAAAATGCCGTTTTTCTCCAGACAGGGCAAATCGATCCATCTCAGGGGATTTCGTTGCTAAAGAGAAATCGCTCCGACATTTGTTTTATGAAGGTATTTTTAAACTATGCTAGATCATTTATTAGCTAAAGTAATTTAAAAATCATCTTCTAAAGCCGTGAGTGCTGACAACGGGAAGGATTTTACGTAGGGGATAAAATAAGGTACAGAGTTTATTTTTACATAAAATCGTGGTTCTTAGGAAGCATTTAATCAAATTTTCATGTTGCGAAAAGGGGACAAAAAAATATATAGGAACCGGCAGTGTTTTGCCTGCCGACTGTGGGTTAAATTCACCGCAATCCGTAATGTTCTAATCCACCGCGTTCCACTAAAACCCACTCACGTTGATTTAAATGGCCATTAATTTACTGGAATTAAACACTAAATTCCTTCCATTTGGCCTATAAATTCACGAAAATGAGATTAAAAAAATCATGTTATATTGTGTGAATGTTATTTGGACAGGCAATTTAAAAATGTTTATCTTTTCTTAAGAAATGGATAGATGTTTAGATCTCGTAATTGAATTTTGTAATTAGCTACAATTAGGTAACTAACTAATTATATGCTTTAATTTCAGGTCATCCAAGTAAGATTGTTTCATATTTGTTTCAGAATGCTTCAATCTATAATAACTCAAAATTTCATTGAGTTCTCTTAATGTTTAGAAAGTTATGGGCTTTTGACTGTCCTAGATCACAGCTTTCGAGTTAAGTCAATGGAAAGGCAATGGGGAACAAGATGCTAATTTCCGAGTATGAAAATGGCCATAACTTTTATAATACTGAAGATATGAAATTAAACTTCTTTTTATGCTTTATCTGATGGGATAAATTGCAGACTTGATCTTTAAAATCTCAAAATTTTGTAATATTGCAACAGTAAATGAAGCATTACATATCATTCTTAAGCTGATTTTTTTTTGCACAATCCCATCATCCAATAATTCCTACTACGATTTCAAATTGATTGATGATACAAGTCTACAAGATCTCTTATACCACTTTGAGTAGAAGAGTACATTAATTACATTATTATAAAATAATCAGTCTGTTAAACATACAGCTTTACTTTGTATTTGACAGATCTGGAGAGAGGAATGGGTGAGGTTTTGTGTCGTGACATTTCTACAGTCAGGGGAGAGGGAGACTGAGATATGGAAGGGTATGGTGTGAAAACGAGAGATCAAAGGAAAAGGTAGAATGGATCATTGTTAGCCGAGGGGAAGGTGACAACGAGGCATATAATCAGTAAAATTTAATCAGGACAGTGAAACGAGTCTGAGAAATAGGTTGGGGGAGGGATGGAGAGAGAGGGAAAGCAAGGCTTATTTGAAGTTAGAGAAATCAATATTCATACCGCTGAGTTGTAAGCTGCCCAAGTGAAAAATGAGATGGTATTTCTCCAATTTGCTTTGGGCCTCACTGACAGTGGAGTAGACCCAGGAGAGAAAGGTCAGTGCGGGAATGGGAGGGGAAGTTAAAGTGTTTAGCAACAGTGAGATCACGTAGGCCTAGGCTGACTGAGCGGAGGTCGTCAGCAAAACCAATTCCGAGCCTGCACTTGGTCTCGCCGGTATACGAATCCACACCTGGAACAGCGGATATAGTAGATGAAGTTGGAGGAGGTGCAAGTGAACCACTGCCTCACCTGAAAGGACTGTCGGGGTCCTTGGACGGAGTCGAGGGAGGAAGTATAGGGACAGGTGTTGCATCTCCTGCGGTTGCAGGGGTAAATACCTGGGGAGGGGGAGGTTTGAGTGAAAAGAGATGAGTTAACCAGGGAAGGAACGGTCTCTTCGGAAAGGAATGAAGATGGGAAGGTGTGGCTGGTGGAGGGATCCCGTTAGAGGTGGCAAAAATATTAGAGGATTGATTATGTGCTCTATGTGACAGCTGAAGAGGTGAAAGGTGAGAACGAGAGGGTCACTGTCCCTGTTGCGACTAGGGGGGACAGGGAGCAAGAGCAGAGCTCCAGGATACTGATGAGACCCATGTGAGGACCTCATCCATGATGGAAGAGGGGAACATCTCAGATGTTCTGGTAAGGACCACCTCCATCTTAGGCACATGCAGCGTAGACAGAGGAATTAGGAGTTGGGGAGTTTGCAGGAGGCAGGGTGGGAGGAAGTGTATTCGAGATAGCTTTGTGAGTTGGTAGTTTTATAATAGATGTCAGTCGATAGTCTATCTCCTGCGATGGAGACAGTGAGATCAAGAAGCGGAAGGGAGATGTTGGAGATGGTCCAAGTGAATTTGAATCCAGGATGCAAATTGGCAGTGAAGTTAATGAAGTCTGTAGGTTCTGCCATCTCAGATGTCCTGTTCTGGAACACCTCATCTTGTGTGCAGATGCGGTGTAGTGAAGGATAGAGTCTTTGCAGGCGGCAGGGCGGAAAGAAATGTAGTCTTGGTCGCTGTGGGAGTCAACAGTCAAAATTATGTAATTGATATTTGAAGGAAATTAATTTTTAAAGTTCATAAAAAATGTTTCATTGTATTTTTCTTGGAGTTTGTATTTGAATAATAAATTCAAAATAGTTATCATGCGCTTCCAAATTAAGATCAGAATATTCACAATTTCTGTTTTCTGTTTCTATAAGCATATGGAACTCAGAATCTTTAATTATACCAGTAACACCATGAATTTTAACATCATGATGACAGCCAAATGCCCCAAATAAATCATTTTGTTAACCTTCTTAACAATGTAATCTTGTGGTTTATTAATAAATCCCACTGCATAAGTCATATTTACAAAGTTACATATACGTTAAGCATAAAACAGCTTAAAGTTTTAGTTCCTCATTCACTTAAGTCTAAGCAGATATCTTTGGTGCTAAGATAATAAACTACACCACTCAACAAGTCAAGACATAAATTGGCAGAGAGCTATACAAAACATGTAGAAATTATTCAAGCAAACTTTGCTTTACTAAAATACATTATTATCTGGATTCAAGAACATTAAAAATGTTTAATTTGGATCCTGTTGTCAAATAAATGACATATAATAGCCATATTATATGATAACAAGCGCAAGTATCAAATTCACATGGATCATCTCCAACATCTCTCTAATACCTGTTGGGATTCAGAAAACATATACGACATTCACGTTTTCAATGGTAGTTTTAACCTATGTCGCCCAACTGTTCAGAATCTACAAGCTCAATCGATGATTAACATTTGAGATGGCTTCTTGAATTCAATATTCAACTTATCACAGACTTAGAACTAAGGCATTTATACTTTTAAAAAAAAGTAGAATGTTTATTTTAAAATGATGGGGGGGGGGGGGCTAGTGAAAAATCAAGATTTGTGTGAAAATTACTTTTGCTGTGATATGATGAAGTTATTTACTGCAAAAAGGCAATGATGCAATCAGAAGAAAAAGACATTTAGCCAATGACGAAAATAATTTCATTTCCTCATTTGTTGCACTCACAACAAACAATATCACTGAAGACAAAATATTTTATTATATAAACATATGGACCCTATAGCTTTTGTATAAAACCAGATTATATGAAATACAAACAAACATTATCTTTTTAAAATAACATGGCCCACAAGTTCTTGGATGCAGGTAAATGAATCAGCACCATCATCAGTGAACGAAATATCACAAATACCTATGAAAGACAGCAATGGTTGACAGCAATTTAGGGACAATTTTTAAAATAGCGAAGAAATTAGGAGAGTGTGTTCACTTCATTATTTTGAATAGACCATAAAAGCAAATCCCATTTATCCGATTCATTCCACAACTGGGTTTCATTACTTTTCAGGAAAATCCAATATAACAAGAATCTATCAGAATTATTTTCTCCTCTCATTCCTCTCAAAGCAGCCACCATCTCTTATTTACTGCTCCAACGATGCTCCGAGGCATTCCATTTATTGTCACACACAAGCTTGAGCACTACTCTTGCTAAAGAATTCTTGGCTTGAGCTTTTGTTTCAATACCAATAATGTTCATTTTACAATGAACAAAATTGCCCCAACAAATCTGTGCAGGACAAAAAGCAGACAGGGAGTGCAATGTACAGCAGAGTTTGGTGTACACGCGACCCACTGGACCCACTTCATTCATATGCTAATAAATGATAGTTGTGTGGACGTAGAAATGCAACGATAGGGGCGGAGTGCAAAGGAAGTTGATTTTGAACAGTTTGCAGCAAACAAGGGTAGCAAGTTTGGAGTAACCGGAATTTAGATCAATTAAACATAAATTTTGTACATTAAGATTACCTAATATAATACAGTTGGTAGGAAAAATGGGCACAAAAGTTTTGGTTCTTTATTCTTGCTAGTTTGTAAGGTTGCTTAGACAGTTCGCCCTTTCATTTAGTCTGAAAATGAAGGAGAGTTAAGTGACCGTCCACTAGCTGGGCTGTTTGCAAAAGTAAACAGGTCTTTTTCTTTATCTTTCCCATCATGTTTGTGCTTATGCTTATGCTTGTGTTTATGCTTTTTCTTCTTTTTCTTGTGTTCATGATGATGATGATGATGGTGTTCCCCATGTTTCGCTGAACTGGATTCTTTGCCAAGTGAAGGAACTGGAGTAGCAGGCATGGAAATCATGCCAGTTTCTATTGCTGGAGTTTCTTTTCCTGTGAAAATAACAGACACAGGGATATGTCATGGTATATGCACATATACATACAGTCGCAGGTACTGTCTAGTAAAGGCAGATTTGGGCAGTGGATCCATGGAGATCTAGCTAGGTTGATACAGAATTGGCTTCATGATAGAAAGCAGAGCATGACAGTTTCATAGAGCATGGTAACCGGCCCTTTTTCCCAACTTGCCCATGCCATCCAAGATGGCCCATCTACACTAATCCAACCTGCCCGTGTTTGACCCATAGGGGATAAGCCATTTAGAACGGAGATGAGGAAATACCTTTTCGCACAGAGTTGTGAGTCTGTGGAATTCTCTGGCTCAGAGGGCGGTGGAGGCCGGTTTCTGGATGCTTTGAAGAGAGTTAGATAGAGCTATTAAAGATAGCGGAGTCAAGGGATATAGGGAGAAGGCAGGAACAGGGTACTGATTGTGAATGATTATCCATGATCACATTGAATGGCGGTGCTAGACCGAAGGGCCGAATGGCCGAATGAAGTCTGAAGTCTGCATACTTTAAAGTTCAAAGAAGTGCCAATCTTTACTGTTTACTGTTTAAAGCAATTTCAATGGACTGGCAAACTCCTCACTGGTCTGTAATAAATGCTGCAGATGGGTATAAGTGTTTCATGATTCATAGTATAAACAAAATCTTGTTCCAATATATGCTGACGTTGAAACAAAAACTTATTTTTCCAATTATATTTTGACTTTAAAATACTTGACCGAGTATCAGTAAAGCTTCAGTAAAATAATTGCTGTTTAATTAATTCCGTACACTTTTCCATGATCAAATATCTCTGGAAATTCAGGATATTTTTTTGTTTCTCCTAAAAATATGAATTCTAAATTAAATATATTATCTGATGTAATCAGTCTGTGTGTATGCGTGTTAGCGTGTGTGTCCGTGTGAACTAATCATATATAAAGGCAATCACACTCCCATATATCTTCTTACTGTAACTTAGGACAACTGGTTCCTTTTTCTACATTTAGTTTATCAACTTAGGATTTCTCTTACCTGGAGTAGACGGTCGTTCAAGTATGTTCAATTGATGATAAATAAAAGCCTGACTATCATGAACTGAGTCCATGTCAATCTCTTCATCCTCTTGAGAATTAGAAAACTAAAAAGAAAAATAATTTTAAAATTCCCCACAATATTTCAGAACTGAATAGTTATGGCTAGGATTTAAAATGTTATTTAAGTAATTGCTTATTAATTATAATGATCAGTTCAGCCCCTATAAACAAACCAAAAAGGTGACAGATTAACTTCCACTATAGTGTTACAATCTCATATTCTTCCTTTCCTATAGGCTGATGTCATTTAGAAAAATCTATTATTATGTCTGTATTTCAGAAATCTCCAAATCATGTGGTAAATTTGGATTTTTATAAGGCACCACAAGATATCATATAAGTGGTTATTACGCATTAAGGATTCTTAAAACTGGAGACATTACATTTGTGTGTATTGAAGATTGGTTAACAGACAAACAAAAGAGAGCAAGAATAAACAGAACATCATCAAATTGTCAGGGTTTACGTCATTAGTAAGCTGCTGCAAGAATCAGTGCTAAGACTTCTGCTATTTGCAATCTTTATTAAAGATTTAAATCAAGGAATTGACTGAATCTAGCCAAATATGCCAACAAAGTGGAACATTTGTCTAATCTTTCACCACAAAGAGCCGATTCATTTTTCTTAACACCTTTCTGCGCAATAATTACCCTTTCAGCTGCTTTCTTCCCACATCCCATATATCCCTTCTGGATAAAACTGAGATCCATAGTTTTTCTAATGCAGAATACTGCATTCACTGTTCATCATAGGCTCCCCTCTACATTGGATGCTTGCTGTGCTTACATTTTCTCTCAGACTGCAAATGCTAGACATTGACTCCAGCAGAACTAATGAAAGAGGAACTGGGCTGATATATAAGATGGGGATTGCTGCAGTCAATCAGATAAGTAGTACAGGGATCCTCGTGTTTTTCCTCAAGGGGTAGTCCCACTGCGGCGACCTAATCTGCGAGTTTAGAAGAGATTTGTTCTAGACTCAAACTCACAGCATGGTCGACACAAGGTCCTAGGGGGTCCTATGAGGTCACTGGAACTCTCCTTCATGCTCGAGGGAAGTTCCCGCATACTCGCGGCCTCAGCTAGGTCGCGGAAACATTTTCAGCACATTGAAAAAATTTCCGCAAGTAAAAATAGGTCGGCATGGTTCTTTTGAACTCGTAGTGCAGTAGAGTGGGGTTGCTATTTAGTTACAGGCAATCTCCTTCGTTGACCGGCTCATTGGAGTTTTCAGTACCTAGGAAAACCGACCGGTAGGTAAAATGCCCACTAAACTTTATTATACTTCTTAATAGTGTCTCCACTCCTTCTCCCCCACTAAGAAAAGCGGGGGGGGGGGTGTGTCTGTCTGTATGCGTCTGTGTCTGTGTCTCTGTCTGTCTGTCTGTGTGCGTGTCTGTCTATCTGTCTGTGTGTTTGTCTGTCTGTCTGTCTCTGTGCGTGTGCGTGTGTGGTCGATCCAGTTCGCGGTTTCAACGCTGACGGTCGATCCAGCTCGCGGTTTTTCAGGCGTGTGCCCTCGAGCTTGATGGTCGAAGACACTCATCTGAAATTGCGGCTTAGGTCGCTGCAGTGGGACAGCCCATTTAGTCTTGCAGCTTTTCCTGTGCTTCCCCCACTTTTTGCTGCAGCTATTTATGCCTTTCTTAAGGGCCTGTAACTTACATGCGATGAGCGCGACCTAACATGGTCGCTTGAGCTGTCCGGCGTCGGGGGGCCGGTCCCACTTCAATCGCCGGAGCCGTGCGGAATTGTGAGGAGTTCGTCCCGACATCTCGCGGGGCTCCGAAAAACTGACCATGTTCAAAAATTCCGCGCGGCAACGGCTTGTCGGCTCGCTGTCGCCTCGACGCATTATGCACCGCCTCGACGTCGTGCCTCCGTGAACCTATCTGTAGGTGCCTCCGTGACCCTCTCTGCGTGTGGCTCCGTGGCCCTCTCTGTGTGTGCCTCTGTGCCCCTCTCTGTGTGTCCCTCTCTGTCCTGGCGAACTTACCTTTAAGACTTTCCTCCAAGTTCGCCTCACTTTGCGCCGCGTTGCGCCACTCACCCAACCTCTGCGCGGCCCCTGCTGCCGGTTTGGTCGCGCTTGCCGCATGCAGGTGCATGCTGGTGGGATGGGCCCTGTACGGGTATCACCCGACCTCCGCGTGGCCCTCGCTGCCGGTTTGGTCGCGCTCACCGCATGGAATCGCATGCTGGTGGGACAGGCCCTTCAGATGCTCACTATCGTTACTTTTGCCTTCCACCATTATGACTTGGTACAAACACATTTCCTTCAGTACTTTAATCTTTTTTAAATTATTTTCCTGCCTTCCTTTTCTTTGTATTTATTTAATAGTTGTATGTTTTTGATAACTTCTGGCACTGATGAAAAACATTCCTTTCCTCTTCCTCTATCTTAACTGGTTGGATGTTCCCTGCAATATATTTTAGTTGCAATTAAGTTAAAGAATTGCTCTAATTCAAAAGAATCAGCTTACTTTGATTTTAAGCTTAACTTTGCTGTTATCTTCATCTTTTTCCAGAACTTGGCCAGGTTCCAGTGGGGAACCAAGTGGAGTCTCTGCTTTTCTCTTCACACTCTGAACCCCAAATGCAGCAGATACAGCGTCCTTGACAAGGTGCTCCTCTTCCTGAGGAAGAAGGAATTCAAGTGTATATTAACACGATTTTCACAATTTTAAGATCTCTGTTAATGCTTCACAGCTAAATTATTTCTGAAGTAAATAAAAGAACGAAAATTATAGCCCACTTGCATATAGTATTCAAAAGAAAGAGCTGACAACACAAATATACATTTAACAAGTATGATCTGATATACAAAACAAAGAGTTGGTTGCAGGGTGTCATTGCTTAGGGTGTGAGTATTGAAGGGTTGCATAACATCAGGAAAAGGTGGAGAAATGACGGGGAAATAATTATGTCCCGTTACAATATAGAGGGATAATCTAAGTTGAGGAAACCTAGACTGTTTGGTTGGAGATGAGAATCAGTAAAGACAAGAAACAACTTAGAGCCTCCCATCAACTTGATAAGGCGAAGTAGGAAGGAAAGTTAATGGGAGCTCATCAGTTTCTGAATGGGCCTCCTTCACACCGGATGCAGAAGAAGAGGCCAGAGATATAATGATAATCATGGTCAATGATAATCTAAAGCAAACTGGAAAAATCAAATAGACAAAGACAGCCTAAATGTAGAGTCCATAAGCCACTTGCAGGATGGTTTATGAGAAGAGTACAGAAACAGGACTATTGTAGATTTGGTACAATGTAATGAGATAGGATTAATTAATGATCTCATGCAAAAAATATCCCAAAGTGGCAGTAGACATGAAAGGACACAAAGTGCTGGAGTAACTCAGCAAGTCAGGCAGCATCTCTGGAAAACATGGATAGATGACGTTTTGGGTCGAGACCCTTCTTCAGACTGATTGTAGCGGTGGGGGAAGGGGGGGGGGAGAGAAAAAGTTGGAAAGGGGAGAGGCAAGATATTCTGATGGGACAGATGGGGGGTGGGGCAGAAGAGAGAGAGGCGTGTGGGAGAGAAAAGAGAAATTCAATGTTATAACATTGGGTTGTAAGCTACCCAAGTGGAATATGAGGTGCTGTTCCTCCAATGTGCATGTGGCCTCACTCTGGCAATGGGAGGTGGCTCAGAACAGAAAAGTCAGTGTGGGAAAGGGAAGGGAGGTTACAATGGTTAGCAACTGCCGTCATGTGTTCAATAAAAAAAAAACAAGTGTTCAGTGAAACAGTTGCCAAGTCTATGTTTACAGGAAGCCACATCGGGAACACCAGGTGCAGTAGATGTTGTGAGAGGTGCACTCGAACCTCTGTCTCACCTGGAAGGATTGCTGGGGTCCCTGGATGGAGGCAAAGAGGAGGTACAGGGACAGGTGTTAAAATCTACTATAGTTGCAGGGTAAGTATCTGGCCAGGGCCTTTAATATATGACCCTAAAAATAATCATTCAACTCAGGTACTCTCCTTAGCATTACCAGACAAAAAATGATTGCTCCCCATAGGATCTACTGGAACGGTTTATCATATGGCATGGTGACACAGCAGTTAGTGCAGCTGCCAGAGAACACTAAGAACTTAGGTGTTGTGATGTGGAGTTTGCACCTTCTTCCTGTGACGGTTTCTGTGATCTAGCTGCTCTGGTTTCCTCCCACATGCTAAGACATACTGGGAGTTTTAAATGATTATTGTAAATTACCCCTGAATGTAGGTTAATGACAAAAAAAGTGCCAGAGATGATGATAGTGGCAGCTAGAGTTACAACGTTTAAAAGGTATTTGGATAAGATAAGGTGTAGAAGCCTGTGGATCAAATGGATGTAAATTGGATTAGTGGAGATGGATTCATGGTTGGTATGGACCAGGTGTGCCAATAGGATTCATTTCTGTGATTCTATAATAAAGGAAAGGATCAAATGTTAATTGATAAACACATGTGAGGGAGAATAATTGCAAGAATACGAGGAAATAAAAGAGAGGGAATTAGTTCATAGTTATTGCTTCCCTAGGAGCCCATCCTGAACCCAATAGGCTAAAGTGCTTCCTTGTGTTACATTCTAATGAAGAAAACAAATTTTAATAAGTTATTCGGAGGAGAAAGAGGTATAGGGATATCCAGAGGTTAAAGCCGAGTTAACTAGCACCAGAACTGCCAACTTGCTGGTGGGGTAGGAGGGAAGGAAAATAGTTTGGTTAAAAAGGGTATGGTGATTTGAAGGGATAAAGGCATGAAGGAGGTGTAGATATAGAATGTGGCGAGGCCATGGAGGGAATGGTACAAAATAATGAGTATGTTATAAACTGGAATACGGGAGAACATAGTTTCGAGACCACATGTAAATTAATTGACTTTTAACTGGCTACTTAATTTCAAGGGAAATGTGGACAGGCACATGCACAAAGAAAGGAGGATGTGTAGAACATATTACTACAGAAAAGAAAAACTAGGAAATACTGTTACTTGCTTACATGAATCTGGAAGGCAGGTATTATTCCATGCACGTTTGCATTGCCCAAGGGCTCTTGTCCACTTGCTCCTGTCTCAGGAATGATTATAGGATTCAGTACAGTTTTCTTTTCCTTTAAGTTGAGAACAAGACCCAACTCAGGCAGAGGAAGGCAAGAAGGTCGGCTGAGGCCAAACAAAGTATGGTACACGTCCACGGCATCACAGCGAAGTCTCCAGTCGTGGGAGGTTCCTTTAATTAAATGCATTTTAAAAATATATTTTCCATAAGCTACAGCATTGGTATTCACAATATGCACATTATTAACAATAAAGAGAGAAAATATTGAAATAGGCAGTAGGCATAATCTGATTCTAAACGCCATATTGATTCATTCAGTCTCGCTCAAATAAATATATTCCCTTTATTTAACCCATTTCTTGCCTGCCTTCGCTAACTAACAAGCTTGCTTTTTCCCTTACCCAGTTTTGACAAAGGTGAAATGTGAACTTTGTTTCTCTTTCCACAGTGCCTGACCTGCTAGTGAAAGAGCAGCGGGCCAAGACAATGCTTTTATATCTATGAAGCAGACACAAAGCCCATACCATCCTCCCATTGCAATAACACAGGTCATTCAAGAAACGGGACTATCTATTATGAGGGTGCACAAAAGGCTGGAGAAACTGCTGCTGCGGGTGCAGCAGCATCTAAGGAGCGAAGGAGATAGGCGACGTTTCGGGCCGAAACCCTTCTTCAGACTATCTATTATGAATTGTTTACATATGTGCAAATTTACGTGAGTCGCCCACAATGCAGCTCAGGGAGTGCCTGTATTGAAAATGAAACAACAGTTTCAGGACCAATTCCTACAAATGTCCAGCGAGTCACCTCTTTCTTTTGAGCATCCCAACACATGACCAAAATGTAATTTACTATCCAAGGTTATGAAATCTACACATTTTGATCTACTAATATGGAAATAATTGAAAATAATGATAAATGTTTTAATAGTCATAAATTGTTCAGGGCTGCCTTTCACAGGTTAGAGCTCAGAAATATGTTTCTGCAAGGCCTAAATAGACTTTTTGGTGTGAGCTCCGTTTCTCTGGCCACCTGCTCATGGAAATGACATCAGTACTACAGAAATACTAAAGATTTGTTCCCAGACAGATTTTCAACCAAATTGGTCTGAATCATAATTTGGCCTGTTCATTCAAAGAGCCAGAATTTGGTAATGATGAATGATCAAAATGATCAGCATTTGGAGGGTCAGATACATCTTTCCCCAAAACATGGGCAGATTACTTTGCCCGATAAAGATCTAGCTAATCTTACATACAGGACCATTGATGTTCTTTTTAACCTAAGGAGTTTCTCAGTCAAAAACCAAAGAAATTGCTTAAGGGAGTTCTGTTTTGCTGATGACTTTGCAGTCAATGCAAGCTCAGAAACTGATATACTGGGAAACGTGGACAAATCTCCCAGTGCCTGTGGTAAGTTCGGCTTCACAAATAGCACAAAGAAAACAGAAATGATCACCAACCTGCACCAACCGGCTCATATATACAGCCAAACATCCTTGGGAACATTGAGAGACTTTCAGTATGGAACAAGTTCATATACGTACCTTGTAAGCACTCTTTCAAGATCAGTCAACATTGATAACGTTAACAAAAGGACAACCACCTCTACTTTTGTACAGTTAAGTAAATGTGGAAATGAAAAGGAATCAGTCTAATGACCAAACTTAAAGTGTATTATTCTGTTATCACACCCACCTTACTCTATGTTTGTGAGACAAAATGTGCAGCAGACATGTCAGAGACAGTTTTACCACTTCTACATGACCTGTCAGCGCAAAATACTTCACATCCAGTGGCATACAAGATTCAGAACATACAGATTTTGCTCCAAAAAATATATCCTCAGCATTTATGCATTATTGAAACAAACGCAGATCAGCAGGAGTTGTTAGAAGAAGGGGAGGGGGGGGGTTACACAAAAAGCTGGAGAAACTCAGCGGGTGCAACAGCATCTAAGGAGCGAAGGAGATAGGCGACGTTTTGGGTCGAGACCCTTTAATGTCTGATGACCAAACACCAGAGCTGGTACTTTATGGAGAGCTGGTTGAGAGCAAACAGTCACATTGTGGACAGAAAGAGAGATTACAACACTCTCTCAGAACATCCTGAAGAGTTTCAACCTTGACACACACAACACAGGGAACAACAAGCAATGGATTGTCTCGTTTGGTGTTCCTGCATAAAATGCAGTGCTCGTTCATGAGGAAGCTACAATGGAGGAAGCAAGAGGAAAGAGAATCTTGAAAATGAAGAACCATTAATGCTACAAAATCCTCACACCACTGTCACCTTGGTGAAAGGAAAGAGAAAAACATTGCTTATAATAAGGGAATTTAAATTTCTAATGCTTTCGCTCCTGATAGTGTCGTTAGACACAGGTACCTGTTGTTGCGCTTCGCAACAGGCACAAATAAACAAAAATTTTAGTGAAAAAATATTTTCAAAACATTTTTAAGGAGTTTGATGCTTCAGTTTTAGTATTGGAAAAATGGATCAAGTGAATTTTCTGGTTCTTTATGTTAAGTTCATTAATCATTACTCTTTTTTTCATTTTACTACATGCCACACATTATGTCAAATATTCTTTACACAAAAATACAAAACAACCTTGTTTGAAGAGTTTGAACAGTAATTGAAAATTAAAAAAACTACACATGCTGGAATCTACTTTGGAGATATGTCTTACCTTCTCTTAATCTATACATTACTAAATGATAACATGACATTGACTTCCTTTATTCCCCCATTCTCCTCACTCACTTTAACCTTCCCTTCTGAATTTGCAGCACTCAGAAGTAATCCTGATATTGTCCTCATACCTATTGACAATAGTTGGGCAATTGACCACTTGCAGCTGAGGTCAAACATCAGGCATAAACTCATACCCCCTATGGACTTCAAACCCAACCAAACACTTGCCCATCAACTCTCAGACAGTCTCAGACGTCGAGATCTTTGGGAGATAATTTCCCCACAAGTTTCAGCTTCAAAATCCCCCCAGACCAGCATGTTTCCTCCTACCTCTTGCCCAAGACTCACAAACAGGACTGACTGGGCAGACCCAATGTATACGCAAAGCAAGCTGAAGCAACCACACCTCATCTTATATCTTGAGTGATTGCATACATCCAGTTTTGATAATTAATTCAACAATTTCTTATATCTTGCTTTCTCTATCAGTATCCCAACTGGTTATTTCTATTGTAAGAGTCAAGTGTCTGTGATATTGGCTCAGTGTTTTAACCATTTTATACTCCATTAGTACATGCTGATCTGCTATTTACAAAATATCACGCAGCTTTGTCACTCTCCAACTATTCCCATTAGCAAATCAGCCCTAAGATAACCCCGGTCTTAGCCTACCACAGATGCACAATTTGTCTGATGTACCCCTCCCTACACGTTCACTGCAATTTGAAACTAACATTATTCTTCCCAGTTTGAATGACAAATCTTTAATCTTGAACATGACCTCTTTCTTTTTTCATAAATGTTACCTGACCTACTAATTGGATCCAGCACTTTCTTATTGTGTCTTTGGAGAGATAAATAGTTAATGATTTAGGTCAGCTGGTCAAATGCTGCTTGAACTTTTAGCATTTTTATTATATTTGAAGTTTCTAGAAAATGTAAGAACAGCAAGTAAGGAGTTGAAATTATAGGTGTAGAGTTAGCAAATACACAGTTATTATTATTTTTTCCCTTTACTGTCTAAGATAAAGGCAACATGTGATATTGTAAGAACAATGCAATTTTGTTCAGGACGATGTGGAGTTTGAAGACCAGACCGAAGTTGGATAGGTTGTAAGTGTTGTAAGTGATTTGGTTCAGCCCGAGCAAGAAAATATGCAATAACTGGAAAGATAGAGACCCGAAAACAATGATACCAGTGCAAAATATAGTGTCACAGCATTATAGTGTAAGTTATAGAGAAACTGAAGATAAAAAAATAAGATGATCAGGTTAGAAGATCAGGACTACACCCTAGTAATGGGAGAACTGTTCAGTAGTCTGGTTCAGGCATGCTTGTTCAAGCTTTCATTTCTACTGCCTAATGAAGATGAGGGAATTACCTGGGTGTAAATGGTCCTTGATATAAACATAGACAATAGGTGCAGGAGTAGGCCATTCGGCCCTTCGAGCCTGCACCGCCATTCAATATGATCATGACTGATCATCCAACTCTGTATCCTGTACCTGATTGTTGACTTTGGAAGGAGTAGGATGGGGACCCACAGTCCCCATCAACGGGTCGATGGTTGAAAGGGTCAAGAGCTTCAAATTTCTGGGCGTGCACATCTGTGAAGATCTTTCCTGGTCCGAGAACACAGATGCAATTATTAAGAAAGTTCATCAGCGCCTCTACTTCCTGAGAAGATTACGGAGAGTTGGTCTGTCAAGGAGGACTCTCTCTAACTCCTACAGGTGCACAGTAGAGAGCTTGCTGACCGGTTGCATCGTGGCTTGGTTCAGCAATTTGAGTGCCCTGGAGAGGAAAAGACTACAAAAAGTAGTAAACACTGCCCAGTCCATCATCGGCTCTGACCTTCCTTCCATCGAGGGGATTTATCGTAGTCACTGCCTCAAAAAGGCTGGCAGCATCATCAAGGACCCACACCACCCTGGCCACACACACATCTCCCTGCTACCTTCGGGTAGAAGGTACAGGAGCCTGAACAACCCGGTTTAGGAATAGCTACTTCCCCACAGCCATCAGGCTATGAAACTTGGCTCGGAACTCTGAACATTAATATCCCTCCATCTGTTATTTGCACTTTATTAATTCATGTGTGTATTTACGTATATAATTGTAGTCAATGCATTCTATGTTCTGTTGTGCTATGCAAAGAAAGATTTTCATTGTCCTGTCAGGGACACATGACAATAAACTCTTTTAGACTTTTTTTTGGACTTCTCTCCATACCCCCGATCCCTTTAGCCATAAGTGCCACATCTAACTCCCTCTTAAATATAGCCAATGAACTGGCCTCAACTACCTTCTGTGGCAGAGAATTCCACAGATTCACCACTCTATGTGTGAAAAATGTTTTTCTCATCTCGGTCCTAAAAGACTTCCCCCTTATCCTTAAACTATGACCCCTTGTTCTGGACTTCCCCAACATCGGGAACAATCTTCCTGCATCTAGCCTGTCCAACCCCTTAAGAATCTTGCAAGATTCTATAAGATCCCCCCTCAATCTTCTAAATTCTAGCGAGTACAAGCCAAGTCTATCCAGTCTTTCTTCATATGAAAGTCCTGCCATCCCAGGAAACAGTCTGGTGAACCTTCTCTGTACTCCCTCTATGGCAATAATGTCTTTCCTCAGATTAGGAGAGCAAAACTGTACGCAATACTCCAGGTGTGGTCTCACCAAGACCCTGTACAAGTGCAGTAGAACCTCCCTGCTCTTATACTCAAATCCTTTTGCTGTGAATTCTAACATACCATTTGCTTTCTTCACTGCCTGCTGCGCCTGCATGCCTACTTTCAATGACTGGTGTACAATGACATCTAAGTCTCGTTGCATCTCCCCTTTTCCTAATTGCGCACCATTCAGATAATAGTCTACTTTCCTGTTTTTGCCACCAAAGTGGATAACCTCACATTTATCCACATTATACTGCATCTGCCATGCATTTGCCCACTGACCGAACCTATCCAAGACACCTTGCAGCCTCCTAGCATCCTCCTCACAGCTAACACTGCCCCCCAGCTTCGGTCCATGATCGTTTGCTGGTTGAGTTACTGACGGAATGGGTTCATAGGGGGGGAATAGTTTGTGTGATTAAGTAGGTTATATCAGCAACTGCACATTCTTGTGGTCTTGGGCAGGGCTGTTGCCAATCCAAGCTATGAGAATGTTTTTGATCTCAAACATAATTTCTCCATTATTGAAGCAGTACATCATCAGAGAAGCAACTGCAATATTATTCATTTTCCAAACACATTCAATTACTCAGAATCAGCAGAGTTAAGAAATGATACCAAAAAAATAGGATGGAGACACAAATTTATGCCATGGAATGGGTTTACAACAACAAAAATATCCACTTTACAGGCACTGGTGCAGTAAGTTCCCAGTAACAAAGATCTTTTAAACTTATTTTATCCTTAAATCTGAACTGAATGATGAGAACACGAAGACTGCTGAAAGATGGTATAACATAATGGTTTATATGCAAAGTTCTGTTAATTTGCCAAGTGTTGCATAATAGTGTATCAGCAATGCTGGAAGATTTGTCCAAAAATACACAGAATCGAGAGGCTCTGATAAATCCCAGCTGTGACACTGGCTTCCTGAGCAGGAAGTAACTGAAAAGCCTTATGGACAGGACAAAATATAGCACAGGTTGGGCTATAAGGCAGAACTTTCCAAGGTGGTTGAGATGGTCATAATGCAAAGACAAACTAGAATACTTTGTTGTCATGATTCCAAGATACATTATACTCATAAAACATGTCCCATAACATATTAGTTTACAACTTTTACAGATGGAGTCATGGCAGAACTTTCTCTCCAATTTTATAAAGTATGAGCTTTGATTAATTTTGCCAGTATCCACTTAAATTCATCCCATTACCTCAATGAACATACAAATATTTTACTCCCCTTGAGGTCCCAGAATCCTCAGAGCTTTTGGAGATTGGAGATCAAAGAATCTTTGCTAAATCTCTCCAAATTTGGCCGCTCACAGATCCTGGCAGCATTAATAAGTTATTAAGATGAAAAGAGGTATTTTGACTAACCCTGAAAGCCAGGTGAATTCCAACAAGCCTCAACTCAAAGTTTGCTGGAACCCCCGTGGAGAGATTCAGGAGTTTGATATCAATCCAAAAATTGGTGGGGAATACAGTGCCCTCCATAATGTTTGGAACAAAGACGCATTATTTATTTATTTGCCTCTGTTGGCACATATGCATACTCTTGCCATACCTATTATACAGAGAGTACAGATGCATGTATTCTATGTACAATCTATGACCAAGCAAAGAGTGCCACCACTTTAATAGGAGGGAACCATGGTCTTATTGCACTGAGAATTTAAATAAAGCAACATCACTAAAGACAAAATACTTTTGAAAGTACTTTTACTACTGAGTTATAAATGTAAGGGCAGCAGTCAGTGGATGCAAAAGTAAACTTTCAATATTGCTAGTTCTTGAAGCAATGTCCACAGATTGAAAGATTGCTAACGTTATATTGTTATTCAAAAGAGAGAAAAAAAGAGAAGAAAGAGAAAGAGAAAAAAAGAGAGAAAAAGAGAAAGATGAGAGAAAAAGAGTGAAAGAGAAAGTGAAAAAGAGAAAGAAAAAGTGAAAAAGAGAAAGAGAAAAAGTGAAAAAGAAAAACAAATAGAACGAAAACAGGAAAATAAACACTGGTTAGCTTGAAATAGCAAAAAGCTAAATCTAATATTGTGGATATGATAACAGGGTGTTCTGAAAGTTATAATATGATTGGGGAATTAATGAGACTTAAAAAGAAAACCATGTTTATCAATGTCAAATGGAACTTTATGGTAGGTGAAATAATGGGTAGGGTTGATTGGGAAGTGGGTAGAATCAATAAATTGAGGTTTTCAAGTGACATTTAATGAATCATCACACAAAATGTTCCATAAAACAAGGAATCACGGGTTGAGGTTGCATGCAGCACAGATAGAGATAAAAAAGACCTTAATGGTTGAGAAAAGACAGAATTTAATACATGTATTTGCTTTTGATATAACTTTTCAGCTCCCTTCTCTATCCAAGAAACATGGTCTGCAAAGGAATTCAGAAGAGATATAGGTTCAACAAACGAGTAAGAAGATTACAAATGGAGCATAATGTGGGAAACTGTGAGGTTCCTATTCATGATAAGATGAACAATATAGTATTTTTTGACAGTGGCAAACTAGTGAATGTTGGCATAAATCTTGGTGAGTGTTAAGAAGTTAAAGTAAACATGCAGTTGCATCAAGCAATTAGAAAGACAAATGTGAATTAACTAATTGCAAGGGTGTTGTACTACAATAGCAAGAAAGTTTTACTGAGACTGGGAATATTTTAATATTCTCTACCTGGATGCTGCAAATGCAAAATTGGTGATTATATCCAAGATCCCAAAAATTCTAAGCAACATTGATTTCAAAAGAAATGTTACTATCAAAATGGCTGAGATACACGTGTAGCCAGTATCTTAGTTATTTACTGACTGAGCAGGCTTATGGGATTACTTGGCCACTTATAGATTTCATTTCTTACATTCCTTTTAATTTTCTTATGGACAGCAGCAGTATGAATAAGTTTAGATTTTTATATTCAATAATTTGAATGAAGAATATCTGATAAAAACTGTTTAAATTAGCATGGTGTAGGAGCAAAAATGGAAAGTCCACGTGGATTTGGTGTCTCGCGGAGTTGGTATTCATAGTAACGGGCGATTTATTAAACTGGTGATTGTGCACCAGAACACCAGCCAAAGCTAAGCTCCTGGTGCGCATTCACCAAATTAATAAATCGCCCGTTAATTCGAACACCAACTCTGTGTGGCCTTTCCATTTTTGCCACTACAAATGGATACAAATTGTAGTTAACTGAAGAAAATAAAATGTTGTATTATATATGACATTCAATCTAGAATTTGCATTTAATGCAGAAAAATTAATTCAAATTAATTTTATGCACCATCGTTTGAACAAATAAAATGCATACATAGCTATGAACCTACATCCGAAATGTACAATTTCAGTCATAAAGCATGGACAATCAGCAAGCACAATAGAGGGACAAAATTAAAATAGGTGCGAAATTGACAGAACGTACTCAGGCTATTCTAGTATATTCAGCAATGAAATAATCATCAACAGTTGTTTCAGACAAGGTAGCTCTTGGAATAAGAGAAGTAAATTGAAACTAACTAAAATTTCAGAAACAATCATGCTTTACTCTTGATCACGGTTAACTGAAGATATTTCCAAAAATAAGTTTTGCATATCTTATACCACAAAAAAATTATCTAATGTCGAATTCGTGCATTAGCCTCAAATTTCCATTCCTGTGTAGTTTTAAGTTTCCGTAAATCAGAATTTAACTTACCTCTACACTATGCTGCAGGGGTCGGCAACCTTGTTTTGCATGGGGACTGGGACACATGTGAGCGGATGGCGGGCCACATCTACTACATGGACACATAGATCCCGCCCCCATCCCGACCCGGACGGCAGGCATCAAATCACGTGTTCACAGGTAGACAAAAATGCTGGAGAAGTTCAGCGGGTGAGGCAGTCTCATGCAATCCTTGCATGTCTCACCCACTGAGTTTCTCCAGCATTTTATTTCTACCTTCGATTTTTCTAGCATCTGCATTTCTTTCCTATGCGTGTTCACAGAAGGTACGGCTTTGCACAGGATGCGGTACAGCCAGAGCTCGGCCGCTGCTCGGGCATCTGGCTGGGCTGGATGATTTTGGGTTACAGGCCGGATTCAGCCCGGGGGCCGTAGGTTGCTGGCCCCTGCTATACTGCATAACCAAACCAAAACAAATAGTTAACCTAGAAGGTTCCCACAGCATTCTAATCTGTTTCATCAAATCTCACTCTTGTTCTCTATCCTCAAATGAAGCGAGTCGATATCAATATGGCAAGTTCTTATCTGCTTGGTTGATAAGCCGCATGCAATATTTGTAATAGACAAAATGTCATCTTCTGAAACTATCATTAGCAAGTCTTTCACTAACAACATCTTGAGGATCACCAGTCATGAACTGAAGTACCAGTCAAATAAACTCTATGAAGTCAGAGAACCTGATAGCTCCTCAATGTTAGGACAAAGCAATTTGCATGCTCGGCATTCCATCCACTGGCTCAAACACTAACATTCTCCACCATCAGATGCAACATGTACAAGATATCAAGGTCAGTTTATTGCCACATGTACCAGTTAAGGTACAGTGAAATTTGAGTTACCATACAGCCATACTAAGTGAAAAGCAACAAGCCACATAAATGTTAACATAAACATCCATCACAGTGGATTCCACATTCCTCACTGTGATGGAAGGCAATAAAGTTCAATCTTCTTCCTCTTTGTTCTCCTGCGGTCGGGGCAGTCAAACCATCCGCAGTCGGGGCTATCAAAGCCCCCGTAGCCAACGATCAAATCCATTGTTGGGGCAGTTGAAACTCTCTCCGCAGCATGAAGTTCCAGAATCGGCCTCTTCTTACCAGAGACCGCGGGTTTCACGATGTTAAAGTCCACAGTCTCCCGCAGCATGGAGCGCCGGGTCAGTCTCCAGGAAAGGCCGCCAACTCCACAATGTTAGGCCTCAGTGCGGTTGGAGATACAATGCAGAAAAAAACAATTGCATCTCCGTCGAGGTAACATATTGAAAAAATGTTTGCCCCAACACTCACCCCCACCCCCCACACACACATGTAAAACAAACCAAGGAACACTACAACATACTTTGAACACATACTAAAAATAACACAAAAGGGCAGACTGACTGTTGGCGAGGCAGCCACTGCTGGTGGCACCACCCAATGCAATCCATGTTGACAATTTGCATGCCTTCTTCAGCAGCATTTCCCACAGTATAACTCCATGCTGTTTGCAATGCAAAACGCTACAGCGCAGTGATGCAAGTTATAGAATGGAGGCAAAACTCATCCAACACCTGCTGAAGTTCTACCGCCCACCTAGTGCTGCCCATGGGACTCACCAGAGCTAAGAATGGCCTCGGAAAACCAAAAACCAAGGGAACCGAATATTTTGCCCAGTCTTTGCATTTCTGGTCATCCTTTTGCGCCTGCATCCGGATATAGCTGCCATGAAGTTCAAGATCCTGCACCAGTTCTAATCCAGTGTTTCAGGAATTGCGGCTCGATACCTATCACCACATGATAGTAGGGTGCATTAGAGACAGACATCAATCATCATATAATGGTGGGGTAAAGTTTAGTTTAGAGATACAGCATGGAATCAGGCCATTCGGCCTACTGCCCATGTCAACCATCAATCACCCATCCCCATTTTCTCATCTATTCCCTTCACACCAGGGGCAACTTTACAGCGCTAATTAACTTACCAATTTGCATGTGTTTGGGAGGAAACTGGAACACCCAGAGGAAATCCACGAGGTCGCAGGGAGAATTTGCAAACTCCACAAAGACAGCACCCAAGGTCAGGATCGAACCTGGGTCTGTATGGCCATGCCCATAAACCTCCCCCAAATCAAGCCTCACCAACAAACCATTCCCTTGTGCTGGAATATAATATAGGCAGGCCCAACCACAGTTATTCGAAAAAGCAGCTAACCACCTCTTCCTCAAGCGAAGTAGGAGTGAACGGGTCCTTTTCAGAATGGCGGGCAGTGGTGAGTGGCGTGCCGCAAGGCTCGGTGTGGGGCCGCATCTGTTTACCATATATATTAATGATTTGGAAGAGGGAATTAGGAGCAACATTAGCACGTTTGTAGATGATACAAAGCTGGGTGGCAGTGTGAACTGTGAAGAGCATATTAGGAGGTTGCAGGGTGACCTGGACAGGTTGAGTGAGTGGGCAGATGCGTGGCAGATGCAGTATAATATAGATAAATGTGAGGTTATCCACTTTGGTGGCAAAAACAAGGGGGGCAGATTATTATCTCCATGGGGTTAGATGAGGTAAGGGGGAGGTACAGCGGGACCTGGGTGTCCTTGTACACCAGTCACTGCAAGTTGGCGTGCAGTTGCAGCAGGCAGTGAAGAAAGCTAATGGAATGTTGGCCTTCATAACAAGAGGATTTCAGTATAGGAGTAAAGGGGTTGTTCTGCAGTTGTATAGGGCTCTGGTGAGACCACATCTGGAGTATTGTGTACAGTTTTGGTCTCCTAATTTGCGGAAGGATGTCCATGTGATTGAGGCAGTGCAGTGCAGGTTCACGAGATTGATCCCTGGGATGGCGGGACTGTCATATGAGGAAAGATTGAAAGGATAGGCTTGTATTCACTGGAGTTTAGAAGGATGAGGGGGAATCTTATAGAAACATATAAAATTATAAAAGGACTGGACAAGCTAGATGCAGGAAAAATGTTCCCAATGTTGGGCAAGTTAGAACCAGGGGCCACAGTCTCAGAATAAAGGGGAGGCCATTTAAGACTGAGGTGAGAAAAAACTTTTTCACCCAGAAAGTTGTGAATTTGTGGAATTCCCTGCCACAGAGGGCAGTGGAGGACAAGTCACTGGATGGATTTAAGAGAAAGTTAGATAGAGCTCTAGGGGCTAGTGAAATCAAGGGATATCAGAAGGCAGGCCCGAGTTATTGATTGAGGACGATCAGCCATGATCACAATGAATGGCGGTGCTGGCTCGAAGGGCAGAATGGCCTCCTCCTGCACCTATTTTCTATGTTTCTATGAAAATTGGGTTTGGAAAAAAACACCAACAACATATTCATGTTCCATACATGAATTTTAAAAGTGGGTCTTGCTCAAGAACCAACGGGGCTATGTTAAAGTCAAAAAGTGAAAAGCATCTTTACAGATAAATTCATCATGTTAAATGATCACTATGACAGGTCATCCGCAGATGTTTTCTCATTGATTCTTCACTCAGTTCTGGACCATTTTAATAACAGGAACACATATGTCAGGCTGCTGTTCATTGACAACAGCTTGGAATTCAACACCATTATCCTCTCCAAACTCATCACCAAGCTCCAAGAACAGCGTGGACAATTAATAACATTTCTTCCTCACTGACCATCAACAAAGGTGCACATCAAGACTAAGTGCTTAGCCTCTGCTCAATACCCTTCACACCCATGACTGCGTGGTTAAGCACAGCTCCAATGACATTTATAAATATGCCAAGACACCACTGTTGTCGGTCCATTCAGGATAGAGAGAACACTTGGTTGAGGGGTGTTGCAACAACGACCTTTCACTCAACATAAACAAGACCAAGGAATTAATCGTTGACTTCAGAAAGAGCAAGCTGGGAGACATGTGCCTGTATTGATTGGTGGTCGACAGCGGAGAACAGATTCAACTGTCTCATCACTCAATGATGTGCACAATATCGTAACAAAGAGGCCAGCAGCATGAAAACATCTTTCAGATTTAACCGATCTAGGAGGAAAGGTCACAAGTGCTTTGTACACTTTTTCATGTGCGTTTCAACATGCTCTCCAGGACAGCCATTTCTCACTTCAATATCTTCAAAATGCCTTGCGGGATTGAATACGACTCCATTAGCTTCGGCTTCTTGACATTTTGTCTGGAGAGAATGGCACCGAGCTCTTCTGATTTGCTATGATTTGCAGGAGGCTCAGCTTGTTCATTATTTTCTTCACTATAAACGAGTTTGGTATTCTGAAAAATGCACGGAATCATGGGATTTGTCAAAGGTCAAATGCTATAAAGAAAAATGGAACGAGGTGCTGTAAATACAGTGAATATAGTTTGGGTCTACTTTTACATGTGTACAGTAGAGAGCATACTGACTAGTTGCAGCATGGCCTGGCTCAGCAACTCAATTGCCCAAGAATGAAGAGATTACAGAGGGTGGTAAACACTGCCCAGTCTATCACAGATACTGACCCCCCCCCCCCCTCCATTCATCATCAAAGGGATCGACTAGGGGCGTTGCTTCAAAATGACAGCCGATATCATCAAAAACTCTTTACACGCTAACCACCGTCTTATTTCACAATTGCCGTTGGGAAGGTGATACAGGAGCCTGCAAACCATGACCACCAGGTTCAAGAACGGCTTCTTTCCCAGCAACCATCGGGCTCTTGAACAATGCACAACATTAACCTCAGCAACTATGATCTTTTAGGGACTGTATCTTTAGTTGCACTACAGATTTTGTTTTTTGCATTATTATACTTACCCAGTGTTACGGTTCTTAATTTATTGTATTTTTGATTATTATATATTTATCTGTGTTGTTTTGTGTTTATGGGCCTGTTCAGCTGCAACAAATAAAAATGTAATGTTTCCACTGTCGGTACAAATGACAAACATTCTTAACTCTTGAAATAGGCAAGACACAAAAAGCTGGAGTAACTCAGCGGGTCATTCACCATCCCTGGAGAAAAGGAATTGGTGATGTTTCGGGTCGAGACCCTTTTTGACCCAAAACATCACCTATTCCTTTTCTCCAGAGATGCTGTCTTACCCAATGAGCTACTCCAGCTTCTTGTGTCTATCTTCGGTTTAAACCAGCATCTGCAGTTCCTTCCTACACATGTATCATTGACAGAGATCTCCTGGAGCCAGTGATAGCATTCAGGCTCTGTCACAGTTGCCAAGCATCTCCTTAATTGAATTGAATCTCTAGTTTGTTTTGGAAGTCTCTTTTGACATCACTGATAGCATTGAGATTATCAGAAATTGCCTTCTTATACAGTGCATCATCCCTCTTGACAGGCTTGAATCTGGACAGAGAGTTTATGTTTCCATTCATCCAAGAGATCTGATTAGAATAGACCCTCAGTATCTTTGTCGGAAACAGTCATCAACACATTTCTTGATGAAACTACTGACAACTGAGGTATACTCATTTAGGCTGAATGAAATGGTCTTGAACATATTAAGTTCACCGATACAAGTTCTAATGTAGAACAATTTTGCAGGGGTTGATAGATTTAATCAAAGCATGAAGTATTTCAAAATAATCAGTAGTTCTAGGTGTCAACAAATTCTAGGCAATTCCTAGAAATTTACAAGTCAAGCAGTAGAAACTTGGAATTTGCCATCTATACAAGCATTGATATATATATATTGTATATACAAACCTGCTATGTTTCAGGGTAAACCGCATAATCTCAATGGACCAAATTATAATAAATATCCCAATGCATGCATTTGCTGTGAAATACGAAGGTAAACTGCAGTTTAGTGTGAGTAATAGGGTTTAATGATTTTCAAAGACTGAGTCCTAATTTAATAAAGGTGTGATAAATAATGATTTGGAGGGCAGGTCTGAATAAAATTTGCCATTGGTGAAGCAATTCTAAGAGATTTCTTACAATATTTTAAGCATAATGTTTTGCATTATATCTATTCCGGTGCAGGAAATTGCCTTCATGTCAACACTGCACGTCTATCAATGATTCCTGGCACTTAAGAGATTTATGATTTCAAACTTTTATAAGTAGTTTGTTTATTCATCTTTTTAAAAATTAAACTAGCACACAAAACTCACAATCGACTGTTGTTAAACAACTAAGTACTGCAAGGAAACACCATGGCAAACTAACATGGACTCATTCCAATCACAAAACTAAGGAAAATGTATTAAACAATCTGCTTGCAATACCGCATTACAAAAATAACTGGAGCTGAGCCTAAAGGATGATTTAATTTATGAAATAGATATCAAAAACATAAGCAAACATAGACAGATTCAAGCAAAGTCAATATGGGACTTTCTCAAACCTTCAAATTGAACTAGAGTAACTTTTAATTTACTGTCAAGCAAATTTTGAACATATGATCTGAATAGCAAATGCCCCTTGCCCAAGCATATTTACTTATGTTCGATATTTTTCTGTCTATCTGCCTTGGTTGTTGTGCATGGATTTTCAAGAATATTAAAGAGAATTAAACTATTGTGCTTATTACAATTTCTCATGTTATAATTTACTTTTAACCAGCTAAATAAGATTGAGCAAAACCACTGTTCAGCAAATTGTTGGTGGGAACATAAGAAGAAAAAACTTCAACTACATCTCTTTCTGCTAAATTACTTAAATAATTCTACATTTCACCTCTTCTTACTTATTATTATGATTATTATAATAAAAGTAAAGTGATTCTACATTTTATGTTGATTTGCCAACAAAACATTCATAAAAGCTATGTTTGGTCATTAAATCAAATCAGCTTTAAGATTACAAAAGCACAAATTCATTTTTCATTAAATCTTGAATTTTAATTTTGTTGGGATTTGAAACCATCAAACTAACTGAAGAAAATACCAATGTCTAAAATTGAACAGACTTCAAAGTAACTGCTTCCACAACTTTGAAAGTTGCTAGATTAAAAGAAAAAACATCTGGAGAAAACTTTCATAACATAAAACTGAAAGCTAAACCTCGCCAGAACTTCTGGTGCCCCAGTGACTGACATTTTTATTGGGCATATTAGAAGCCACAGTTAACAAGTAAAAAGTATAACCATTTCACTACCAGAGTGTTGGAAATCAGTAAATTCACAACAAATGTAAGAAATATTTTGTTTTAACCATGTCAGTGATAAACTGTATTGGTTAAAGATCTTGAGTCTTATAAACATTTGGAGAATTTGCAGAAACAAGTAACTTACAAAATTCTTGAAGGACCAATTTGAGAACAACCAGTCCGAGGGTAAAATTTCCTTTAATCAAAAGGTTGACGCTGTAACAGCAGCAGTGCACCACACTTGACAAGAGATTGCTAAGTAAAATGGTATTGTGCATATAGTCGGGATCCTTCTTCAGACTGGTCTGTCCATTTCCTTCACAGATGCAGCCTGACTGCTGAGTTACCCGAGAAGAAGGGTTCTGACCCGAAACGTAACCCATGCTTTTTCTCCAAAGATGCTGACTGACACGCTGAGCTACTCCAGCACTTTGTGTCTATCTTGAGTTTCTTTGTCATTTTGTTTTCTGTCATAATCAAGCTAGTAGTTCAAAGCTAATTCAGCAAATGTAGATAAACAAGCCAATAGCAGGCCAGTGGTCAGTAATTACCCAACCATGGCCTCTGATGGGAACTACTGTGCCCGAGGTCTTAGCATCCTTCTGACTTTTACTCTTAGGTGCATTAGAATAATTGTTTAGAATAATAGATTTTCATTGATCAGAACACAAATAAGCAAATAAAATCAGAAGTAACTATCTCATCGGTAGCAACTGCATACCTGAGTTCATTAGTTTCCAGAGCTGGTCCACCAATGCCTCGGTGCACATGGATGAGTCCGCAATCTTGGTGAAAGGCGGATTTTTATTGAGCATGTTCAAAACTTTATGTCTGTGAAGATGTGAAACAAAAGGATAGAGTTTTGGTTACATATATTCACCACAGTTGAATGGAATGAATGGGAATAGATGGTAATAAACTCACTTTAACTTATGTTAATTTAAAGAACAAAGAAAAAAGTAAACAAAAAATTAGCAAACTTGCACAGTAAGACAACAGGACCAATATTTGGAAGGCATTGCCTAGTGGATGAGACTTTTCGTTAGCACAGCCGAAAACATTGCTTAAAAGGAATTTAAGGGAAGAGATTTTTAAGAAAGAACTGCAGATGCTGGAAAAAATCTAAGGTAGACAAAAATGCTGGAGAAACTCAGCGGGTGAGGCAGCATCTATGGAGCGAATAAATAGGCGACGTTTCGGGTCGAGACCCTTCTTCAAACTGATGTGGTGGTGGGGGGGGCAGGAAGAAGAAAGTAAGAGGCGGAGACAGTGGGCTGTGGGAGAGCTGGGGAGGGGAAAGAGGGCAAAAGCAAGGACTACCTGAAATTGGAGAAGTCAATGTTCATACTGCTGGGGTGTAAACTACTCAAGCAAAATACGAGGTGCTGCTCCTCCAATTTGCGGTGGGACTTACTCTGGCCATGGAGGAGGCCCAGGACAGAAAGGTCGGATTCGGAATTGGAGGGGGAGTTGAAGTGCTGCGTCACCGGGAAAGCAGGTTGGTTATTGCGAACTGAGCGGAGGTGTTGGGCGAAGCGATCGCCAAGCCTACGCATGGTCTCACCGATGTAGAGCAGCTGACACCTAGAGCAGCGGATGCAAGAGATGAGGTTGGAGGTGTAGGTGAACCTCTGCCGCACCTGGGAAGACTCACAGCCTACTGTCTCTGCCTCTTCCTTTCTTCTTCCCGCTCCCCGCACCCCCACATCAGTCTGAAGAAGGGAGTCGACCCGAAAAATCGCTTATTCCTTCGCTCCATAGATGTTGCCTCACACGCTGAGTTTCTCCAGCATTTTTGTCCACCTGAGATTGCACATTTGCAATCCTGAATTTATACACTTCATCTCTTTATTGTCCTGAAAAGGGCCATATCAGAAGGCAAAATAAATAAATAAATAAGTGGATCAATAGGTCTATCGGTACGTAACTAAAACTCTGATCTTGTTATCTTCCGGTTTGCGCGGTCTTTCTATTTGCGCGAAAACGGTTCGCGATAGTGTTACATTGTTTAGTCAGTTCACTCACCGTTCACCTGTGCTGCGTTTGCACCAAGTTTCGTTCTGATCGGTTGAATGTCGTAAAAGTTAGCGCAGTTTAAAAAATCTTAAAATCCGCGCGTGCGCAGATCGATCTCTTCTCCCGCCAGTCATCGCCGCGTGGATTAGTCTCTTCCTGTCACTCCCCGGGACAGTCCGCCCCTTCCTGCGCCATCACGTCTTTACTGGAGCTGAGAATGGCCTGCGGAGGTTTCCAATTTTCGGAGGGACCCAAAGCGACCCAGCACCAAGCAGCCCAGCGTCGGAGACCCTGCCAAGCCCAGCCCAGAGTCGGAGGCCCAGCCAGGCCCAGTTGGACACCGAGCCCAGCCGAGAGTTGGAGATGTCACAGATGTCGCCAAACAGAAAGCGGAGACTCTGAACCCAGAGTCACTACCCCTCTGGTCCCCCTCACTGGCTCCTCCCCCATGATGCCTCCCTCTCCCCCACAGCTCTTCCCCCCTTTTTCCTCCAAGCTCACTCCTCCCACACAACCCCCCTACCCACACACCCCTCCCCCCCACAGGCTCCCCTGTCCACCCCTGCCACAAATCCCCCCCACACACCCCCCGCCCACACACAAATGTGTTTATTTTCTTCAATACTACCTACCACTGCAACCTCTGCCTTACATCTCCTGCCCTGTTGTGCAAAACATGTCACTTTGTTGAATCTTTAATCTACTCATTTTTGAAAACCCATCCCCTTAAACCCGTCTAGAGTCATCGGCGTGGCTATCCCTCGAGGTGAGGACATGGTCTACCTTTTGGTGTTTTTATGGACTCTCAGGTGGCTTATGAGTCCAATCCTGGCTTTGAAAGTTCTTCGGCATTCAGGACAGGTAATTCCAGATGGCAGATCGGGCTATGGTTGCACCTGCCTCTCTTTCCATTTTCTTCTTTTTTCTTCGAATTCTGCGCATCTCTTGGCTTCGAAGGTTCGCTGTTCCCTCTTGGATGATGGTTCGCCAGTTTCCTTTCCTTGGCATTGGTTTCCCAATTGTCTATGTCGATTTCACAATTCTTCATGCTGGCTTTTAAGGCGTCTTTTGTCCGCCTCTTTTACGTTTGCCTTCTTTAAGCTGGGAGTAGAAGGTCTGCTTTGGTAGACGCTCGTCTTCTATCCGAACAACATGACCGACCCATCTTATTTGGTTCTTGAATAGGAAGACTTCGATGCCCGATGTTTTTGCTTCATTCAGCACGCTGGTTCTTCTGCCTTCCCATTTAAGCTGCTTCGAAGACATCGTTGATGCAATTTTTCAAGTGTTTTCAGATGGCGTAGGTATGGTGTCAACGTTTCTGATGCACACAGGAGCGTTGGAATCACCACTGCCGTGTATATTAACATTTTGGTGTCCGTTCGGATGTCACGATTTTGAAAGACTCTCGTTCGAAGACGTCCAAAAGCTGTTCTAGCACACTTAAGACGACGTTGGATCTCGTCATCAAGATCGACATTGGAGGACTTCCAAGGTACGGAAAGTGATCCACATTTTCCAGGGTTGTTTCACCAAGTTGTATTGACGGTTCTTTCTGATTTGTCTCAGTTGGGGACGATTGGTAGATAACCTGAGTCTTCTTGGAGTTGATGGTAGTCCAAGTTTTGTGTATGCACTGTTGAAGGCAGTCAGGATCTGTTGCAGATGATATTCTGAGAGCGATGCAACACAGTTGTCGTCTGCGTATTGGAACTCGATGAGGGAGCTCATAGATGTCTTAGTTTTGGACTTGAGACGGGCAAGATTGAAAAGTCTGCCATCTGTTCTGAAGACGATTTTGATTCGTGGGGGTAGGTCGTCCTGCATGATGTGGATGGTTGTCGCAATGAAGATGGTGAACAGTGTTGGGGCAATCACTCATCCCTGTTTCACTCCTGCTCTGACTTGAAACGGCTCACAGTTGCTGTTGCTCGCCATTCAAAAGGATTCAAATGTACTTTTCAGGACATCCATAGGTGGATCGGACGTCCCATAAGAGTTCCCTTGATGCAAACTCTAGGGATACCTAGACTCTTTGGATACTTCTTCAGATCGTTTACCGTGTCGTGGTGAAGAGGGTTGCGTGCCACCATGATTCCGAGAGCGATGCCGTCGGAAGCACCACCCATGGCAGTAAGGTCGATGATGAGGGTCCAGACTAAGAACAATCCAACCTACAAGACCTCAATGGCAGACCAGGCGGACAAAGTTATCTTGAACTCAACGGCTGTGAAGGCGGATTTATCAGCTCAACAGATTTAGCAGCTCTAATCATCTTGGTTTCCTTGCCACTGGAATTAGTTGATTGATTTGTGAAGGATCGTGTGCTTCTTGGAGTGCAACATCAAGTACACGTTAAACAAACACACGCACAGGTGTCTTTGTTCTGTGAACAGTACAAAACTTCTCATGACTTTCGGCGATCGGGGAAGGGAGCAGGCCAAGTGATGGCTGGAAGTTCCTAGTCAAGCACTGGCACAGGAGCAGCGAATACTTGATTCAATCGCTCAACTTTGGACAGAAGCAGGAAAGTTGTTCGGTAGCAGTATTCATGTCTGAGCAGTCCTATTTAGGATCCACTCTGCTCATCCTGAACTGGGAAGGGGCTAGAAAAGGTGCCCTAAAAATAGTCTGCTTCGCCTCGTCCTGTCTGGAAAGATCGCCATCATGTGGTCGAAAACCATCAAGAAGCGAAACTATGAAACTCGGAACTTGGAATCCACGAACACTGATGGACAACCCAAACTCAGACCAACCAGAGAGAAGAACTGCCTTTGTTGCTCTGGCTCTACAGTAAGCCCTTGTTATCGACCGTGGTGGGGTGGAGGGGGGAAATGATGTCTGTTATTGCCGATCGTCTGCAATAACCAAGTAAGGGATTACTCTGCTGAGAGTACAAAATTATTTTTAACAGCTAAAAATTTATTTTTGTTACTGCACGCTGAAAATACTAAAGGCTAATGTCAATCAAAGCCTGTCAATTTTAATGACCTGTCAATTTTATGGCCTCCACAGTATAACTAGCAGGCTGTGTCCTAAAAGAGACAATGGTGCCCGATTATTTGGGGACGTTCCGTCTGCTCGTATATTTCAAATGCAACCTCATCACCTTGCAATTTGTGTAAGGAAAAATAGATCTAGAGAGGTATCTTCCTTGCACTACATTCAGCTCTGGATCACCTGGACAACAGCTTAACCTTCAACAACCTAATATCGAAGGAACTGCAGATGCTGGTTTACACCAAATGCATATATAAATTATCCCACAGAACCTCTCCAGTGACCTGCGAACAACAGACGTTAGGCTCTCTAGTCTACAGCTCCCAGGCTTGGCCATGCAGATCTTCTTAAATAGAGGCATAACATCAGACACCCTCCAGACTTCGGGCACCTCACCCATATCTAATGATGATTCATATATCTCAGTCAGGGTACCAACAATTTCTTCTCTAGCATCCCACAGATATGGCTGAACAGGTTGGGGAAATCAGTCTACCTCCATAGCCTTAGGACATTCAGCACCTTCTTGACCATTGTATTGACTATGCTCAAGACATTCCCATTAACTGTCCCAAGCTCCCAGGTCTTCACATCTATCTCCACAGTAAAAAAAAAGAAGAAATACTTTATGAGGACTTTGCCCATCTCCTGAGGCTTCACACAGAGATGATCATCTTGGTTTCTGTGGGCCATATTTTCTCTCTAGTCACTGTCTTTCCTTAATATGAAATCTCTTTGGATTTCTCTCTTTTCCTTAATATTCTTGTAAATCTCTTGGATAGGCAGACCCATTTCCCGCTCCCTTTTTTCCTTTATGTTTTTCTTCTTTCATTTGCTCCTCAGTTTCCGAAACTCCTCTTGGGATGCACTTGGTCCTAGCTGCCTATACTTGTCCCATGCATCCTACCATTGAATCACCTTCCATCTAGAGCATCTTCAAGGGGCATTACATTAGGAAGGCTGAAAGTATCATCAAGGATGCCCGTCCCCCTGGCCATTCCCTTTTCTGATCTTCCACTCACTGGGAGAAGCTTTGAGCTTGAAAGCCTGAACATCTATACTTAAGGCAGCTTCTTCCCAACTGCTATCAGACTTCTGAACCAATCATATCTTTCACACCCTCTTAACGGAAATTGGTACCTCTACCTCATTCGAATATTTAATTATTGCATTTAAGTGTTTTATGGAATCATTTCATATCGCATTACCATCTTTGCACCATTCTGTTGTTCTGTATTAGTTGTTGTATCTATCATTCCACAATACTGTTTACTCCATGAACTTCATGAAACAAGGCCTTACACCCTGATGTATTTGTAAAAAAAAACAAATCTGAATCTGAAATGCAGATGATTTCTGCCCTTCCAGGAAGATGCAAAAAAGCTCATGAGATAATTGTCAACTGGGCTTGTATTCACTGGAATTTAGAAGGGTGAGGGGATCTCATAGAAACATATACAATTCTTAAAGGATTGGGCAGGCTAGAAGCAGGAAAAAAATTCCCAATGTTGGGGGAGTCCAGAACCAGGGGTCACAGTTTGAGAATGAGGGGTAGGCATTTAGGACTGAGATGAGGAAAAACGTTTTTACCCAGAGTTGTGAATCTGTGAAATTCTCTGCCATGGAGGGCTGTGAAGGCCAGTTCACTGGATGTTTTCAAGAGGGAGTTAGATTTAGCTCTTAAGGCTAAAGGAATCAAGGGATATGGGGAGGAGGCAGGAACGGGGTATTGATTTTAGATGATCAGCCATGATCGTATTGAATGGTGGTGCTAGCTCGAAGGGCCGAATGGCCTACTCCTGCACCTATTTATATTTTCTATGTTTCTATGAAATATTTCAATCCCAATTCCTTGCCAACATCTAGTCCCCCAATCACAAATATATAAACAGATTATCTGGTCATTATCAGATTGTTGTTTGTGGGATCCTGCTGTGTGACAATCGACTGCAAATGTTCCATCATTGCAACAGCTTTTATATTTACAAATAGCCCATTTCTTCTCTCTAGAGCTGCTGCCTGACCCGCTGAGTTACTCCCGCATTTTGTGTCTACCTTCGATTTAAACCAGCGTCTGCAGATCTTCCCTGCACAAAGTACTTCAGTGGAAGATGCTTTGTCATGACTCGAATCATTTAAAACTGATTGAGTAAAAGACATCCTTCTTTTCTTTGACTGCTAATTGTTAAAACTTTTCCTTCTAACCAAATGTTTAGTCATTACTTTCGCTATTCTCACAGTTCCCAGAACATTTCAGTGTCCCCCACGCTCCAGCCCCATCATTTATCTCTGAGATGTTCTCCAATTTTCTGTGTTTGATATTAGTTCCAGTTTGTTATTTTCCCATTTCCTCATCCACTTCGGGACTGCCTTTTAAAAAAAAGTATTTTTCTTCTCAGAGTGTCAGGTTTACTTTCTTAAATCACTTTCCAGACATAAACACTTGGGCCAAAGGGCTTTTGGAGTTTCAAACATCTACAAGCCTGAGGGATGAGACAGAGAATCCTTTCACTTCACTTTGGAATACTTTTTTTAAATTTTTGTTGCAAGAAGATGTCCCTCAATTTTGGAATAGACCATTTATTACACATTAATAAAATACATGAACCTTAGCAATGACACAACACATAACTAATTGGTTATTCCCTTTTCCGTTTAGAAAAACTACCTGGCCTGACTGAGGCTGAAGACAAATTCTGCAGGTACACGTCAGTAGTACAAAAGAAATGGGACCAAGCCAACTTAAACAAGGCCCTGTCAGTTCAGAAAAACTGTCCAATACATACTTGAACAAATTCCACAAGAAATTTACATGTGAATCAGAAAACGTTGCTCCTTTCCAATATGTGATTAATTAATTTTTGTATTGGAATAATTTTACTAAGATTTATGTTGGTTTTTAATCCCATCAAGGAAGAAATGGTAAAAAAATTAAACCCTTGCAATGAGGAAAAGCAGTACTTTTACTGACGCTGATTTTTGAAACCGCAAAGTAGTGCTAAAGGTGATGAAAACAAGAGCAGTTTTTGACAAATGGGTGACAATTTCCTTGAATATCGCAGATTCTTTCATTCGGAAAATAGTGGCCACCAAGTGCAACATTTTTTAAAGGTAGTGGGTCAGCCTGGTAATTGTGCTTGCTCTGACTATTTTCTGCTCCATCCCTTCCTTTTCATTTTCACTCTACTCATTTCCAGCTTATTCTTCCTATTCTCGTTTGTTATTCTTGCCTAATCTCTCTCACCCTATCCATTAACATTTAAAGTAAAATTCCACTTGCTTCTTTACCTGGAGGAGGTGTAAGCAATACAGCAAAAGTCAGGTTTTCAATCAGTGAAGTGAATAAGGCAATTACGTCATCAGGGTCAGAAAGAGCAAAAGGCTAGTTTGGAGCAAACATATAATCAGACTAGAATGGATGATCGGCTTTAAAAAAATCAAAAAAAGAGTACCGCAAAAAAGAGGCTTTTAAAATGAAAAATTACAAAAATATCTAAAACACACAAGATATAATAACACCAGGCAAAACTATAATAAAAATAAACCATGTTGGAAACATTCAGTATCTGTGGAGACATAAATCCAGTCCTTTAGCTGTCATGAGAACATAGATGTTGTTATCTGAAGACCAAGTTAAGAATTAAATTTTCCATGGTACTTGACCTATACAAATGGAGAAGAGAAAATGAAAATGAAACCACGATGGCATAAGGGTAGTAGTAAAAAAGACTTTTGGCTTCAAAGGATAAGGATGGGAATAATCATGAATGATAACAAAGGAGCAAAAAAAAAGTTCTAACGTTCCTTAATCCCACAAAGTGAAATTTGTGAATCAGATATAAAATGTGAAAAACACTGATAACTTCTTTGAAAAAGGTGTATTTCCCAACAAATATGCATTCCATTGAGTTATCAATTCTTGAAAGAAGGAATCAATTTCTGACAATTTAAAGATCTTAAGGTGATCAAATCACGAAGGCTTTTATAACATAAAAGAGAAATTATTCTTACGATACGATAATTTTATTTATCGCAGGAGGGAAATTGATCTGCCAACAGTCATAAAAACACAAAATGCATGAAACCTAAAATTAAAGTGACGAGTGGAAATATGAGGGATGTGCAAAGATTGGGAAGGAGGGGGGAGGGGAGTCAGTCTCAGTCTACCTCACGACAGAAGGGGGAGGAGTTGTACAGTTTGATAGCCACAGGGCAGAAGGATCTCCTGTGGCGTTCAGTCCTGCATCTTGGTGGAACCAGTCTGTTGCTGAAGGTGCTCCTCAGGTTGACCTCAGTGTGTCATGGAGGAGGCGAGCTATATTGTCCAGGATGCTCCGCAGTTTGAGGAGCATCCTCCCCTCCAAGACACCCTCCCATCAATCCAACTTCGCCCCCAGGATGGAGGCAGCCTTCCTTATGAATTTGTTGATCCTACTGGCGTCCGTGGCCTTCGCCCTGCTGCCCCTTCACGCCGCAACGAAGAAGGTGGCAGTCGCTACCACCGATTGGTAGAACATCTGCAGCATCTTACTGCAGCAGTTGAAGGAGCAGAGCCTTCAGAAAAAGAACAGCCAGTTCTGTCCCTTCTTGTACAGGGTCTCAACGTTCCTGGACCGGTCCAGTTTACTGTCCAGGAACACTCCAAGTTATCTGTACTCCCTGGTAAACTGCACATCCACATCATTGATGGAGACAGGGGACAGGGGTGTTCCCCTCCTCCTAAAGTCCACCACTAACACCTTAGTCTTGTCGGTGTTGAGCTGCAGGTGATTCAGCCCACACCATGCAACAAAGTCGTTCATGACACCTCTGTATTCAGCTTCCCTCTCCTCACTGATGTAGCCCACAATTGCAGAGTCACCTGAAAACTTCTGCAGGAGGCAGGAGACCGAGTTATATCTGAAATCCGAGCTGTAGATGGTGAACAGGGAGAGAGGACCGTCCCCTGTGTGGCCCGTGTTGCTCACTGCCATGTCCGAGGCACAGTTCTGTAGCCTGACAAATTGTGGTCGGCCAGGACACCAATGGAGCATCCGCTCACGTCTTCGTTAGTTTGCTCCCGAACAGTGCCGGCCGGATGGTGTTAAAAGCATTGGAGAAGTCAAAAACATGATTCTCATAATGTTTCCCAGCTTATCCTGGTGAGCATAGGAACGATGGAGCAGGTGGATGATGGCATCCTCAACCCCCATCTTTGTTTGGGGTCCAGGTAGGGTTTAACCAAGGGTCGCAGGTGAGTGAGGACCAGCCTCTCCAGGGACTTCATGATGTGTGAAGTCAGTGCCACCAGTCTGTTGTCATTGAGGAGCTGGGGCATGATGATAGGTAAGCAGATCTCAGATTTAACACAATGGAAGAAGAGGCCAAGATGAAGAAAGAACCTAGAATACATTGCACAGAAGGCAGATATTCTACAGGAACCTTCAAAGGGATCTGAATAAATATTTCAAGAAAGAAAATGCACATAACTGTTAAAGAGTCAGAAAGTGGGAGTAATTCAACAGCTCTTCAAAAAAAGCTTGAAAAGCTCTCCAACATGGGCACAATGGACTACTCCTGTGCATGAGTGGAAAATACTTGGCCTTTATTTCTGGCATCATGATTTGCCTGATAAAGAAGAGATCAGTTTATGCCCACTGAAGTTTAAAAGGATGAGAAGTAATTTCATTCAGGGGATATGGAGTCATTAATTTAGTAAATAGGATGAAAAATGTTTTTGGCGGGGATGGACAGAATAGATTTAGAAAGATGATCCCCATTGTAAAGAAGTACTGGAAGATCAAAGTTAAAGTGAGTCCGAAATTTTAAAATTATAGGGAAAACTCTTAGCTTAGAGAACTGTCAATCTTTGGAATATCATATCTCATCGCATAATTGGGTACAATATTCCAAAGTTGTTACGTTTACTAAAGGCAGAAATGGACAGATTTTTGAATTCTTATAAATTGTAGAAATATGGGGACTTGGAGGAAAGATAGCTTTAGATGAAGAATAGTCACAATCTGAAAAGGGGGGAGTTTTGTGCGATTTTCTTATTTTCTTTTTAGTTAGTTTTTACTATCTTTTTTTTATGGGTCTCATTGTGCTCAGAACAGACCAGCATATTCAGTTATTTCTGCATATTCTTGGCACCGTCTACACTCTTCCCTGGTTTATTTTAGGTTTACTTAGTGCCAATTCTGAAGATAATTCCTTATGTTTTATCTTCTGATGTGATTCCCACAAAATGTAAATATAATTCTGCGCAAAGAAATATTTAAACAAGTAGAGCTGCTTTAAATATAATAAAGTTTGAAGTAAACTATGAATTAGAAATGTAAAATATAAATTATCTTGCAAAATAATAATCAAGGGAAAATGTTGTATTAAACAATTTCCGAATACCTTTTTTAAATTAACCTCGAATAATGTACTAATTCTGATATTATTCGGCCAATTCAATTCTTAAAAGTACACAAGGTTTCTGCCTTAGCTGCAATTGTTTTAACAAGACTAACCTTATGTAGGGTACAGCATCATTCTGGACGAGATCTAACAGCCACTGCAATTCATCAGTGCTCCTGTCCACTGTAAAAAAAAAATCAAAAGGAACAAAACAAATAAATATTAAAAATGAAACATACAATGGATTAACTATGTAACATTTAATAACATTTTAATGCAAGTATTTAAAAATGAATCAGAGTGGTGAGAAATCTGCAACTTTATAAAAGTAATATAAAGTAATAATATGTAGCTTTTTTTAAAAACAAAATCATGGTTCTATTTTCCAATCCCATGTGGTAACTCCATGTCAAACAATGTGATTATTAGTCACTTTAATCAGTTTTCATATTATTTTGATGTTAAAGATCTTTCGCGATGCTGGTCACAAGTTGGAAACGGTTCAATTACAAAACTTGAATAATGAATGTTTTATTTTTGTGGCATAATTTCAAATCATTTATGCAATAAATGAAATAGTTGTTGAAAATATAAAAAATATCATGAATATGATAATTAAAGAAATGTCATTGAAATAAGCAAAAGCAAAGAATGGCATAAAATAGATATTTGAGAATAATAATTAGTTAAATCAAAACTGTTTGAAAAACAATAAAGAAAATCTTGTTATGTATGTATGAGTAAATTGTACAGGGCCCTCCATAATGCTTGGGACAAAGACCCATCATTTATTTACTTGCCTCTGTACTCCACAATTTGAGATTTGTAATAGAAAAAAAAAATCACATGTGGTTAATGTGCACATTGTCAGATTTTATTAAAAGGTATTTTTATACATTTTGGTTTCACCATGCAGAAATGACAGCAGTGTTTATACACAGTACCCCCATTTCAGGGCACCATAATGTTTGGGACACATGGCTTCACAGGTGTTTGTAATTGCTCAGGTGTGTTTAATTGCATCCTTAGTGCAGGTATAAGAGAGCTCTCAGCACCTTGTCTTTCCTTCAGTCTTTCCATCACCTTTGGAAACTTTTATTGCTGTTTATCAACATGAAGACCAAAGTTGTGCCATTGAAAGTCAAAGAAGCCATTATGAGACTGAGAAACAAGAATACAACTGTTGGAGACATCAGACAAACCTTGAGCTTACCAAAATCAGCTGTTTGGAACATCATTAAGAACATCAAGAAAGAGAGCACTGGTGAGCTTACTAATCGCAAAGGGACTGGCAGGCCAAGGAAGACCTCTACAGCTGATGCCAGAAGAATTATCTCTATAATAAAGAAATATCCACAAACAGCTGTCCGACAGATCAGAAACACTCTTCAGGAGTCACGTGTGGATTTGCAAATGACCACTGTCCGCAGAAGACTTCATGAACAGAAATACAGAGGATACAGTGTAAGATGCAAACCACTGGTTAGCTGCAAAAATAGGATGGCTAGGTTGCAGTTTGCCAAGAAGTATTTAAAAAAGCAACCACAGTTAGAATCATAGAAAATAGCTGCAGGAGTAGGCCATTCGGCCCTTCGAGCCTGCACCGGCATTCAACATGATCATGGCTGATCATCCAACTCGGTATCCTGTACCTGCCTTCTCTCCATACCCCCTGATCCATTTAGCCACAAGGGCCACATCTAACTGCCTCTTAAATATAGCCAATGAACTGGCCTCAACTACCTTCTGTGGCAGAGAATTCCACAGATTCACCACACTCTGTGTGAAAAAAGTTCTTTTCATCTCGGTCCTAAAAGACTTCCCCCCTTATCCTTAAAGAAAGGTTCTGAAAAAAGGTCTTGTGGACAGATGTGACGAAGATTAACTTATATCAGAGTGATTGTAAGAGGAAAGTATGGAGGAGAGCAGGATCTGCCCAAGATCCTAAGTACACCACCTCATCTGTATGGCTGCTGAAAGTACTGGCTCACTTATCTTCATTGATGATACAACTGCTGATGGTAGTAGCATAATGACCTGACGTGTATAGACATATCCTATCTGCTCAAGTTCAAACAAATGCCTCAAAACATCTGCAGTTGTACAGGGCTCTGGTGAGACCACATCTGGAGTATTGTGTACAGCTTTGGTCTCCTAATTTGAGGAAGGACATCCTTGTGATTGAGGCAATGCAGCGTAGGTTCACGATATTGATCCCTGGGATGGCGGGACTGTCATATGAGGAAAGAGTTAAAAGACTAGGCTTGTAGTCACTGGAGTTTAGAAGGATGAGGGGGGATTGTATAGAAACATATAAAATTATAAAAGGACTGGACAAGCGAGATGCAGGAAAAATGTTTCCAGTGTTGGGTGAGTCCAGAACCAGGGGGCAGTCTTAGAATAAAGGGGAGGTCATTTAAGACTGAGGTGAGAAAAAACTTTTTCACCCAGAGAGTTGTGAATTTATGGAATTCCCTGCCACAGAGGGCAGTGGAGGCCAAGTCACTGGATGGATTTAAGAGAGAGTTAGATAGAGCTCTAGGGGCTAGTGGAGTCAAGGCATATGGGAGAAGGCAGGCATGGGTTATTGATAGGGGACGATCAGCCATGATCACAATGAATGGTGGTGTTGGCTCAAAGGGCTGAATGACCTCCTCCTGCACCTATTTTCTATGTTTCTATTAGCTGGTGGTTCATTCTACAGTAAGACAATGATCCCAAACATACTGCTAAAGCAACAAATGAGTTTTTCAAAGCTAAAAAATGGTCAGTTCATGAGTGGCCAAGTCAATCACCCGATTTGAACCCAATTGAGCATGCCTTTTATATGCTGAAGAGAAAACTGAAGGGGATTAGCCCCCAAAACAAGCATAGGCTAAAGATAGCTGCAATACAGGCCTGGCAGAGCATCACCAGAGAAGACACCCAGCAACTGGTGATGTCCATGAACCGCAGACTTCAAGCAAACATTGCATGCAAAGGATATGCAACAAAATACTAAATATGACTACTTTCATTTACATGACATTGTTGTGTCCCAAATGGGGGGGGGGGACTATGAATAAACATTGGTGTTATTTCTACATGGTGAAACCAAAATGTATAAAAATGGCCTTCATTAAAATCTGACAACGTGCACTTTAACCACATGTGATTTTTTCTTATACATTTCTCAAATTGTAGAGTACAGAGGCAAATAAATAAATGATGCGTCTTTGTCCCAAACATTATGGAGGCCACTGTACATAGGTTGCTTGTGGTAATTATTAAATGAGCTGAAGACCCTGGTTCATAGCATTGTAACGCAAAAACAAAAATAAAATAGTGCAACATTACAGGCAATACTTGCAACACTGAAAGGATACTTTGTGTGCAACATGCACCAATACATTAAAGCTATAAAAAAATAACTATGTATGCAATAATAACCTACGTCAATCATTTAAAACATTTGTGTTAGTGTTATTTTTTATGCTATTGGGAATGCAAGCTTCAAGCTGAATGTTATTGGGAAAGATGGAAAATATGAAGCTAAGAGTGTAGGAAAGAACTGCAGATGCTGGTTTAAATCGAAGGTAGACACAAAATGCTGGAGTAACTCAGTGGGACACGCAGCATCTCTGGAGAGAAGGAATGGGTGACCTTTTAGGTCGAGACCCTTCTTCAGACTTGAAGCAATGAGTTGTACAAACGATTAAAATATTTGAATGGAGCGGCAACAACAAGATGGAGAGGTGTTGCTGTCAGGATGCAAGAAAAATAAAGGGTGAAAGTTAACTCACGGAAAATAATGAAAGGTCCGTAAAGAAATGTTAAGTAAACTGGTGGCAATATGTACCAAAAAGGCTAGTTGTAGAAAGTGTGAAAGAATGTTTCCTCCACTCTTTTGTTTATTATCCAAATCACAATTTAAGAATGACATACAAAAATTAACCATTAAAATCAATTGTGATAACTGAAAACGATGCATTATCTAATGCTTATAGTATTTTGTGCAAGGGAGAAAATTCCTACAAGTTCAGAGATCAAGATCATACCTTGTGTATAATCTACAACTGCTTCCAGAGCTGCAATGCGAACATCAACAAAGTGCCCATATTCTGCATATGATTTAAAAAGTGATGGATCACTGGGAATATGGCCATTCTTCTGAAGTATACGAATAGCTTTCAGGCAACTGCAAATTGAAGAATTATAAAAAGTAAACATTTTGACAAACACTTTTTGGCATAGTCACTCGTCCAAGCAGAAAAAGAGGCCTTTCGACTTGGTCCATTTGCATGTGACTGGCCCATATAACTCTCAGCCTTCCCTATCCATAAACCCATCCAATAGTCATTAAAATGCTGTTCAGCACCATTCTCTGATTGAAAAAGTTTCCACTCAGTTTCACATAAAATCTTTTCCCCCTCACTTTGTTGTCTGTTTCTACGCATGCAAAAAGATTTTGTGCATTCACCCTTTCAATTCTCCTCTTGATTGTATGTATCTCTACAAGATCATCCCTCAGCCTCCTGCACTCCAAGGAATAAAGTCCTGACTTGCCCAACCACTCCTCATTGCTCAGGCCTTCGGGTCTTGGCAACTTTCTCTGCATTCTCTTTCCAACTTAATGTCATCCTTCCTATATATAGTAGGTTGACCAAAACTAAACATAATATTGAATGGAAATTTCAAGGACTGTTGCTGAGAATGGTGTGAGTATAATTTGATTTGTATTATAGCATGTGTGTGTCATTGTTTCTGCCAGAAAGGGTAATTTCCACATTACCAGGTGTTATTTTTAAAATGAATATAAGTGGATCAACATAGGGAGAGAAAAATATAAAAACAAAATATTATATTATAAAATCTGACATAAAAATGATTTTTCTACCACAAATTTTATACCTGTTCTAATCTATCCCAATATATTTACCCAAAAAGTTTTTTAAAAAACTGGACTCTGATATCACAAATTTTATTTGGGATTATAAATCCCACAGAATACAAAGAGCTCATCTGAATAAACCCAAAGTAGTAGGAGGTTAGCACTCCCCAACTTTATGTATTACTACTGGTCTGTAAATATCAGAAACATGATCCAATTGCTGGATAACTCTCCCCAACAACCGGATTGGACGATTATGGAGAGAGAGGATTGCTCTCCTTATAATATTGGAGCAATCCTTCTCTCTCCAATATCGATGAATAATATAAATTACAATAATCCAATTATATACAGTACAATCAGAATTTGGAAACAAATAAAACACATTCTAAAATTAAGAAATGTATCTCTTTTATCTCCTATCGGTAAAAACCCCTCATTTAAACCTTCAACTATAGATAAAGCATTTATACAATGGGAAAGAGCTGGAATTAAAATCTTCGGAGATGTGTATGAATTGGGAAAACTATTATCATTTAAACAAATACAACTAAAATACAATTTGGGAAACAATCAGTATTTTAAATATTTCCAAATCTGTGACAATCTCAAAAAATAGGCACAAGATTATCACAATATGCCTCCAGACTTACTGGAAGAAGTAATGAATACAAAGGCAGAATCACCAAACCTAATATCATATATATATATATATATATATATATTATTCTAAATGCAGAAATACCAACAACAGATGGTATGAGGAGAGACTGGGAAAAATAATTAAGTCTAAAAATTCCCAAAGAAAGGTGGAAAGAATATTTATTAAACGTGCATAAATGTTCAATTAATGTAAGACACACCTTAATACAATTTAAAATCTTACACAGATTATACTATTCAAAAACTAAAATAAGTAAACTTTTTCCCACCGTCTCTCCTATATGTGATAAATGTTAATGTCAAGAACCCAATATAGCACACTCATTTGTCTTTTGTACAAAAATTCAAACATTTTGGACTGAAATTTTTGAAATTTGCACAAAAAAATTTAAAATAAAACTGACCCCAGAAGCAGACTATATAATCTTCGGGATATCGGAAGATTGCCCTGAATTAAGTGTGTTTCAAAAGACTCTATTTGAATATGGCTTAATAACTGGAAAAAAGCTAATCTTAAAATTCTGGAAAAATTCTCCGGTACCCAGTCAATATGTAGATTTCATCTGTGTTTGAAACACTACACGTGGAAGATATGGGACTCCGACTAGCAGGAAAATCAGACTGTTTCTATAAGACGTGGTCTGCATTTATAAATCTATTACAAGGATAAAGTGCAAGAATACCTCAAAAAAGTACCGGTGTCAGGTCTTGGTAAAGGGGGAAGAAAAACAGTCGAGTTGGTAGATTCCTTTTGCGAGATGTTTAAAATAAAGTAACTGGCTTTTCTTTTTTCTTTCTCTATTTTTCCCTTTTTCTCTTTTTTTTTCTCCTCTCCAGGGTCTATCTCTTAATTCCTGTTTCTAACTCTTCAAGGGTTTCCTTTCCCTCTGTCACGCTTCGGCACTTTCACATCTCTTTTTTACTTTTCTACTTTCTATGCTGCTATTTTTCTCTCTATTCTCTCTTTTCTAAAGCCTTAAAATTAAAAAAAATTAAGGGGTACAATGACTGGAATACAATACAAGGGATGTACACTGATGTAACTTACAGTACCGCTAATAAATAAAGATATTTAAAAAAAAAATATATATATATATATACACACACACACACATATATATAAATCCTTCAACTCTTCCAGTAAAATGTAGGTTCACAGGCCAATCGTCATTTGATGAATATTCAGTGACTTAACTTCATGTTTTCCATTCAAAGATGATGCCAGACTAACTGAGTACTTCCAGCACTTTCTTCTTTAACTCCAAACATCATGTTTGTTCTCAAATCCCTCAGATATATTTTTTTTAGACCAGCCTCCATTGATTCACAACGGATACGTTCAGGATATGAGATATGAATGCACAAGATGTGTACCTGAAGAGCCAATACCTGCACAGATACGAACTTAGTGGCTTTCCCCAACTTCTACAATTATGTTAATACTGCTACTCATCAGGAAACTCAAAGCATTTGAACTGATTGTTCAATCACTGTTGAAATAAATAAACCTCAAAACTGATAATGTTCAATAAAATGGCTGCAAGTCTCACATTGCACTTCACTATGAATGTCAGTGATAAAACATGTACTTAATGTCATAATCTGCAACCTGCAGATATGTACAATAGCGGATATTAAAAAATCTCTAAAATATTGTGAACTGTTCCTTTTACACTCAAGGTACAATTCTTCAGATAGCTTCATCATACAGAGATTAAAAATATTTAGAAAGTGAAAAAAAATGGGAATATAAACAAAGTTTTACTTTGTTATTGCTGAACCTTAAATTTTCTGGAACAAGAATTCCACACTTAATATCACGATTATGTGAATTTGTAAATATTTATCAACGAAGTACCTGACAGTTATTGTGTTTCTATAACTTGGTAACAACTTCTCCATATTTAAAAATCTGGTAATCTCCTCCAAAATCAATCGTACATCGGGATTGAGATTATCCAATGTTCGAACTTCATTATTGATGCTAATTGCAGGCGTCACCGAGTTTGAAAGTGCATCAATAAGTTCAGCACGATAGTAGTTGTCCGAAAACTAAAGTGGAAAAGAATATTTTTAAATGCAATTATTGAAATAAATGGTGTAGAGTCATAATGTCATAGAGCACAAAAACAGTCTCTTCGACCCAATTCATCCAAGCCGCCCAAGATGCCCATGTAAGTTATTCCCATCTGCCGGTAATTGACCCATTTCCCTCTAAACCTTTCCTATCCATGTACCTGTCCAAATGTATTTTTTAATGTTGTCATTGTACTTGTTCAACCATTTCCACTGGCAGTTCATTCCATACATATACCACTCTATGTGAAAAAGTTGTCCCACAGAATCCTATTAAATATTTTCTCTCTCATCGTAAACCTCTATTTTTTGATTCCCCAAACATGGGGAAATGACAGATAATTCTTTTTTTGTTTGGTGTCCAGGTGATTTTAAGCAGAGAGGTATTTGAAAAAGAATACATTAAGAATATGTGAATGTTCTAATTTTTTACTGATAACACATAACCAGGAAGCATTAGAAGAAAAAACTTGTGACAGTTGTTCTAAAGCCATAATTGTACAATCCCAGAGGTTTTAAGATGTAAAAGGAAAATTTGATGATGTATTACCTTGTTCTTTCTGTTGTCATTATATTTAATCAAGTCCAAAATAAAGGCCAACACTTCTTTGGGACACTGGTTATGGATATCCCGCTGCAATGCCATAGCAACAGGCATGGTCTATGAAACAGACAAAAAGCATTAGCTAACATTCAGAAATATGCTTTGTCACCCGAGATGTCATTTTTCTTTGAAAATAATCTACTGCTAGTCATGATTTCCAACTGACTGAATGGTATATTTTATTAACATGGAGCAACTGACCAATAAGGAAATTAAAGATAGTTTACAATTAGACTGAATTGTCAAAATATCCAACACAATTTTCTTGGTGATCAATAAAATAGGAATCAATAAAAGAGGAATGAAAGAAATGGCATTTAAAATCTCATCTTTCCCATCCTTAACTCCAATTTAGTACTATTGAAGGACCATCACATTTTAGCAACCAAGTAAAACTGACAATCTGCACAGAACGATCCATTAACTAAGCAGTTAATCGGCTTGGTTATGCCTGAACGATTGACAAGGGCCAAAATTCAAGGGGAAGAAAAGTAATATTCCACTTCAAATTATTCTCTTGGGATTTTTAACAATATAACCAGGGTCAACCTTATTTTGCACTCAATTTCTAGAGCAGGGTTAAATCCATACCTTGAAACAGAACTAAATATACTACCACTGGAGGAGTCAAGCTAACACCTTAATTTTGGTCGAATTTTTCCATTTGGAAAGTTGGAGGAATACAGCAAATCTGGAAGAAAACTTGCAAAATATCATCTGCTTCAAAGCTAAGTACAGACAGCAATATGGCAAAGATTGAGTGCTCTCCGTCATGCTACAGGGCTATAAATAATCTTTTAATTATTTTTGGTAAGCATAATTGGCGTTAATCTTTTCCTGCAATCTATTCAAGCACAAAATGGGCTCAGAGAACTGTCAAAATATGTCACTATTGAAAACTAAATAAGTATAATGAGATACTATGGCAGGTAGTCCACAGTCAGGCTTCATTGTATAATATCAGTTGCGTTTAGAAAGCTACAATAACTTAATTCAACCATCCCAATAATGGCATTTATAAAAATGTTTTACCTTCTGTAAAAAGTAGCTCTGGAAGTTCATGAAATTGTTGGTCTTAACAATATTTGAACAACTTTTGCAGCAAAACATGCGGGTATAGAGGGACTTCATGGCTGGAGGACCTGTCCAAGTGTTCACCATGGCATTTGCAATCTGAGGGAACAATTCCACATACTTGTTGAAGACGCAGGAGACTGCATATACTAGAATCTTAAGCAAAAAACAAACTGCTGGAGAAAATCAGCAGAGCCTCCCTACTCTGGGTCTCCCATTTTTTCTTCTCCACCCACCCTCCTCCTCATCCCCTTTTGCTCACCATCCCCTTCTGCTCACCCATCCCTTCGGTTCTGCATTTCACTTTCAGCTTCCTTTCTTATCAGAATCCACCATTTGTCTTCTCCGCTTATTATCTCCAACCTTGGTTATTACCCTTCTCTCCCACACCTGGCTCATCTGCCATTCATCCCCACCTTACCTAGAGCCACCTTTCACTTGCCTGTTCTTGCCCCACCCTGCCCCCTCACCTCTTTCTATTGGCTATTTGCCTGTACTCCATCAGTCTGAAGGATCTTGACCAGAAATATTGTTATTTCCTTCCACAGATGCTGTCTGACCAATTGAGTTCCTTCCAGTTTGTTCTTGTTCCAGATACTAGTTAATGTACTGTATAAATTTAAAGAGACATCATGTGTGAAATATACAAGCCTAACTAATGGGAATGCCACATTTCTGTATTGATGAACAGAGGATTCTAATTGTTGAAAATCAGGCTGACTCGTTCCAAATACTGGACTTGCCCATTTGGTTGAATTTTTTGTATCGTTGTTAACACCAACCATTAGTCTGGTTTATATTATTGTTATGTGAATCTCAGAAAGTATGACATAAAATGAATTCAGTGTCCCAATGTCTCTGTGTTGGTTAAAATAAAGTTACCAAACCTAATCCCACATTTCAGCATTAGGTCTGTGCCTCTGCAGGTCACAGCTCTTGAAGTACATATCTGAATACGGTTTAAATGCAATGAAGAATGCTGCATCAACCACTCTTTCAGGCAATGAGTTCCAGACACCTTTCTTGTTTACCCTTTAACCTTGCTATCAATTATATTAAATCTATACTCCTTGGTGTTTTACCTTAATGCTCAAGATAATAGCCTATCCTATCCTATGTGCCTTATGATTGTGTTAATCTCGTTATTAATCTCACATCACCACCATCAGTTCCAAAGAAAGCATCCCCAACTATTCTTTCAATTAATTTTACGGTTGTAAAACTTTTCTTGTGCAATCACTCACATATAGCCAATAATAAAAATGTAAAATGCAAGAAAGGCTCAGGTCAGGCAACATTTGTGGAGAAAAAAAATAGTTCACATTTTAACTATCTTTCATCAAACCTAGGAAAAGTTTTTAAAAAACTGCATAACAGGTGAGACACACAGACCGAAGAAGCAAGTGAAGGAGAGTGCAGGAGCAAGCGTGGAAGTAAGCAAGGGTAAAATGCACAAAACACCCAGATGGTCTGACAGCATTGGTGAAGAGAGAAAAACTTAGTTAGTGTTACAGGTTGAAGACCAGTTATTGGAAGTGGCCAACTTCGATGCACAATTGAAAGGCTGGTTATCTCCAATAGTTGAACCCAAGAGCTGCAACGCGTCTGGTCTAAAGGTGAGTGCTGTGCCCTGAGCTATGTTCGGATGACATTAGATCAGAGAAAGAGGCCAAGGACAGAATTCAGAGGGGAATAGGTGGGGTGGCATCTGGAAGCTGGATGTCACCATTTGAGACTGAATGGAGGTATTCTGAACAGAAATCACCTAAACTGGCATAGGTCTCTGCAAAGTAGAGAAAACGACATCATTAACACTGAATGCAGTATACTAAATTGGCAGTTGTACAAATGAATTACTGCATCCCTGGAAGAACTGATGAGTAGTTTCAATTCATAAGCCTTCGTATCCTTCACTCAGCTAGCATTAACACTTCTCTCCACTCCCTACACTTCTGTGCAAAATGGATCCAAAGGAGACTTTGTGATATCAACCAATATTGATCAATTGGCAAACTGGGCAATAAAGTGGTGCATGCAATTTAAAAATTGAAAAAAGTAAGGTGTTCCATTTGGGGATGCCTTTTGCGATTAGGATAAAAACTATACATGATAGGATATGAAGATGTATTGAGAAATGATAACACATATGTTTACATGTTTAAGGATCTCATAAGGCAGCAGTGGAGGTGTTCAAGGCGACATATATGATAGCTGGAACATAGCATATAAAATCAGGAAGGAAATGGCACAACTATATCAAATATTAGTTAAATCACAGCCACAATAAAGTGTGTATTTCTGGTCACCACACTATGAGAAGGATACTATTGCACTGGAGAAGATACATAGGAAATTCACCAGGATGATGTCAAAGATGAAGTTTCAGATGTGAGACAGATCGGATAGGCTGAGTTTCTTTGACAGTAAGAAGGCTGAGGGGTGATCCAATGAGGTATACAACAATTGTAAGAAATACAATAAGATAAATAGTGAGAAACCCACCACTTCAACAGAGACGTCTATGACCAGAGGGCATAGGGATAATTTAATGGAAGATTTCAAGTGGATTTTAAGAAGAACATTTCACCCAAAACAGTAGTTGAAATCTGAAACACTGCGTGATGGGATGATTGAGGCAGGTATTCTCACATTTAAGTAATATTCAGATGAGCAGTTGAAATATCATGACATAGAGGCTATGGGGCAAAACAGTAGAATGGGATTAGTATAGACAAGTATTCGAAAGCCAACAGAAAGGCCCATTTGCGTGTTGCTTGATTTGATTACCCCAAATCAATTGCATAATATCCAGAAAGTAGTCGACACAATTTTATGTGCAAAAAAGTAGTAATCCCATGTACAGTGTACACTCAACCAAATATTTCAATAAATCACATTCCATGATATTATCACAAAATGTCTTCACTGTTCACCTTTGCTAGCCTGAAGCAGGCATGCATTCGTACTTTATAAAAGCACTGTTCTTGTTCCAGGGTATCTGTTAGTGCTAGTCGAGATGCTGGTGTGGGAAACTTTTCTAGAGCATGAATTGATTCTTCTTGCGCAACCACATCTCTTTCATAACGAAGCTGGTATTGCCACATGAAATCAGCCTGCTCAAATTCCACCTTTCTCAAAACAGACATATCTGGGTCTATCCTTATCCACAGTAATGGAGAATCAGCACTAAAAGAAAATAAAAAAAAAAACTTTAATCTCACTCAGTTCTAATATTAATTTTGTTTTAAATCTTTTTGCAAACCACAAGATGGCCATAAAAGTGACTGATAAAAGTATTAGCACAAAGAAAAAGACCTACTCCATTGCAGAAAGATCCATGTCCACTTCCTCCCCATTCAACAGTGGGATCTTTTTTTTCTTATTTCTGAATAGAAAGAAAATTGACCGATCATTGATTAAAATTGATCATTAACTAAAATAATGAACAAATTAGTGTGTGTGTGTGTGTGTGTGTGTGTGTGTGTGTGTAAGTCATTTATAGTTGTATAATAATTAAAATACATCCTTTCAAACATAGCCATGAATATACACCCAGATGCAGATTTTTTTTTAATTGTTTGTACCTGATATGTTATAATCTTATGAGATATTTTAGCCACTTGGTGAAAGTAAATAAGAGTGTACCAATGTTCTTAAGTACTTGAGTTCTATATTACCAGCTGACCACCCCTGATTGGCCAGCAATAACTTGGTCTTGAGCCAAATAAGGCAATTGCTGCTCTGTATCTGTTCATCGTACATTGACTACTCTTTGATTTACCTGCTCCTACTGTGGAGAGATGTGAAGAGGGGACGTTGCAGACGGATATGTGCGGCAGGAGAGAGTGAGGGGGACGGGGGGAGGGAGGGAGGGTGCAAAACAATCCGCAAAATCTAATGAATTCATTCTTTCCTAACATTTTCATAGCATTGAAATAAATTTTGTGAGAAATTAGATCGTGACTATACAACATTTTATAAAATGCTAATTTTAAACTGGGACAATTTTGAATTAATTTATTAAAATCTGATCTTCCCAGACACTAATACCTACCGTCTGCTCTTCGAATGGCAAGGAATATCATGCTTTAGGCTGTTCTCTTCAATTTGCAGAGTGTGGTTAAATGACCCATCTAGTTCTTGTACGGTAATTTTTAAAGGTCCCTGAAAAGATGTTTATGGAATAATTTATATTAATACAACCTTTCATTTAACATGACAAAATGTCCCACTTTATTTCAAATGAGCTTTATTAAACAGTTAAGTAGATGCATAACCACATAAGGAGACATTGGAGCTGACACGAATAATACAGCTTGACACAAATAATACCGTATTTCCCGGCAATGAAGACGCACCCCACCACCTCCACCAGTTGCGCCTGTGCTGAAGATCACCGTGGCTGGCTGGCGGGTGGGCCGGCAGAAAGCACTAAGTTGGCGGCCAGTTTCGCTGTCAGGTCCCGGCGGCCACTCGCAGTCAACCGAGTTACTTCCCTCCCCGGCCACAATGCAGTCGCTCTGCGCCCGGAGCACCGCGGCAGCGGTGGATGAGTGAGTGAGTTGCTGGCATGATCTCCGACCCCATCTTTTTCAACGCTCCTGCCCTCCCCGCAACTTTACCCGTCGGCCCAGCCAAGTTTACTACTTTGTGCAGCGAAGGTCGTGCTGACACAGGCCAGACTCCCCCACACGCTGTGGAAAGGAACTCTTCCCGCCCCCCCCCCCCCCCCCCCCCCCTGCAGCAGCGCTGTCCTATTACAGCCGCTTCCCACTTCACACCGTTCCAGGGCCGAAGGCGTGGTAGGTTCCGCGGAGCAGTCGCTACAAGAGTGGCATTGCTCGGCCTCCAAGACGGAGGTAAATTTTCGGGCCTTTTTTTCGATCTTTTAAAATCGTCTTGGACGCCTGGAAATAGGGTACATTTTAATGATGCCTTAAAGGAGTTGGGCTAGTTTAAAAAGGGGATTCAAATTTGAAGACTTGGGAGCTGAAGCCACAGGACCCAATGGGAGAATAATTATATATGGGCATGAGCACCAGGTCAGACGTAGTACAGAAATAATTCAGAAAGTTATGAGCAAAAGGATTCTACAAAGCTAACAAGGCAAGAATATTCATCAATTTGCAAAATATACTCAAGGATGGTTGGCAGTTAGTCTGTTAGTAAAGTTAGAGATTTAAGTTAAACATTGTTTTACAATTTCTCCAATTGATGAAAATGTTCCAAATATGTATTTTCCAGAGCACAAATTGCTCATGTGCCCATTTCTGTTAGAAGCTAGCCATCAAATTTCACACATATCAGATAAATGAGAATGGAGCTCCAACAATATTAACTGGGAATTTCTACTGTCGGACTCCAAGATGGACTCTCCATAATTTAATGATTGAGGACTATACTTTGCAATCAGCTTAGTTGAATTTGGTTGGTTATCTTACCACATATTTTTGAGTTCCCAAAGAAGTGTAATCTTGCTTCAGTTCCAGTTCCAAGATGTTCCTTTTCCTGTTAAACGCAAAGCTGCCGAAGAACTTCACCACACTGTTCTGGTCACTACAGCATATAATTAAGGATTTTTCAAGTATTGAACATTACCGAGTCTGACAGTTGTCATAAATAAACAGATACCCAGATATATTTAATATGCAACACCTCTGTCTGAATTGACAGCATAGGATGCGCAAAATAAAAAAATCAGCAGAGCTAAGGGAAGAAACATATGTTTGCATTTTGTTGCAGTTATCTGTCACAAATGAGATTATTTGTATTTTGGAAGAAAAACATTAAAACGGTTGCAAGCCAAGCTAAGTTTCTGATCATTATAAATGATCAAAATTTCAAAAGTAATGAGAAAAAAACTGAAGGATACACCCATTGCTTTATTAGAGGTTGAATATCTTTTCCAGACACATTTGAAATCGATTTTAAGAATCCAGTTGTTGAAAGCAGCATCTGGCTCCACATATGTGATTGGAACTTCTGTGAAGAGGCGGTACTGGCCAAACTTAACAGTTTGTTGAATACCTAAATTAGTAAACAAACTTTGTTGAATATAAATATAGTCTCACAACTACAAAGTTTATACAATTTGAAAGCTGCACGTTTTAGTTGATAAATGATGACAGTTCATTTATCCTAACAGTGGTTTCTATAAATGCATTACTGCTTTGCTGAAGGAATTAAAAAAAGTGCCTACTATTACTCTGATGGACTATCAGTAAGTAAATGAATAACACTCTTGAGCAACCCTTTGCTTTATTTTGTTAAGAATCAAAATGATGAAAGGAAGCACTTAATCTTTTAAACGTCCCTGGGTACAATTTTAAGTCCATGATTATTTAGCACATAAAAAGAGCACAATCCAAGAATGTATAATTAAAACTGTTTTATTAATTGAATAAAACCAAATCTTTATTGCAACTATGCCTCAGAGTAAAGGATGTTGATAATGCCCAATTTGTAGTGAAGTTTCTGCTACCTCGATGGCTCCTCCAGGCAAGGGCACAAGGGATTTACAGCAACAAAGGCTTAGTGCAATTGTGGTACAGTTTAGCAAGTAAGAAAGACTACAGTACTGAAGGACACAAAGTCCTATATATCCTTCTTCATAATGCTCTGGTGGAATTATGGTCTGGGTTTTTCTGGTGAATAGCAAGGCCAGAAGCAAGCTTGGCATTTCTTTGCATGCATTGTTAAATATCGTATTTTCAACCTTAGACTGATTTAGAAGTCATACAACGTTCTCCACAAGGGAAAATAAATCACTTCTGAGATCCTGCAACAACTTGGAACAGATATCAGATGTGAGAACCCGTTAAGAACACAAAAGGAGATAGAAAGTTCCTTTTTATTTTTAAAGATCAATGTCAGTGACATTTAAACACCATAAGAGCTTAGCAAATGGGAGCCGTGCTTTTCCAGATGTGACATCTATCAGCAGTACTTTAAGAATTAAGTTATTCACTGGGCAGTTAGGAGACCTGGTATTGCTCAAGCTATGTTGTTAGGCCAATAAGACAAGAAAGAACAGGTGTAGAGTGACCAGAATGATCAATTATGGGGAGCAGGCCATGCCATTAGGACATGGTCGAACGTTTGTAAATCATCATATGGCTCTGGACAACAAGATACAATTTCAACTAATGTGCAACAGCCAACACTGGAACTAGTGTATTTTACATCACTGAAACTGCTGGATCCATTTGGCTAATTTTCAATGACTAATTTTACAGCTGACTGAAAAATCGAGGTTTGAACGTTATAGCATGCGAGTGGAGAGGATTCAAGAAAACAATTTTAGATGAAAAAATTAAAAATAAATTAGTTCAGATTTCAGGAAATAACTTTTCCAATAACTAAATGAATTAATCCCACAAACCTGTAGCATGAATTCCATGCTGATCCTATTTTCAATGAGTCGCATTACAAGGTGGGCTTTGCACTGAAACATCTTGTAATACTTCCACGACAATGTATGTGGATGTCGAATTGAAAAGTGCAAGTGGGGTGCTGGGCTGTCAGGGTTTAAAAATAACTGAAATATTTCTGCAACGGTAACACATGCAACAACATTTCACAAAGATTTAATATTGTGCAAGTAATGTCACCAGTTTACCCTTTTATTAAATTTCAAGTTCAGTTATATGTAACATGGTAAATATGTTAAATACAAAATGCATTTCAGATAAACATCTATAGAGATATTTAGTCTGGACTAAAAGTGATTAATCAAATTCTATCTCATTTATAGCCCTCAACACGCAGCAATGTGCTGATTCCTTAGAGCATTCTGCTGCTTCAACATACAAAAAGACATCCACTCAGGCCGTATGCTGCTGTGCTGGAAACCTAGTACCCTTCTACCAAAGCAAGGGGGTGATATCTGTGCATCCTAGCTCAGTATGGAGCGTTTAATGCATAACTATGAGGTTGGGGCGAGCAATATGACCATTCACACAAAGTTGAGCAAATCAGGGATGCTCCTAATGGCTAGATGCTACCATCTTTTTGCAAGATGTTCACAATCAGCAATAAATACTGCCTTTGCCAGTAAAGCCCACATCCTGTGAACAAATATGTTTTTTAAATTATGAGATTTAATGATTGCATTGCAATGATGATATTGCATTTATAATAAATGAAGACAGTTGGCATATCAGATAGCAGTTTACAACAAGTCTGGTGAAAAACAGCAAATGATTGAGCAAGTCATTTACATTTCAAATCAGTGGCAGTTCATACAGCATGGTAATAGACCCTTCAGCCCACCATGTCTGTATAAACCTGCTGGACTAAAGGGCCTGTCCCACCAGCATGCAACTCTATGCGATGAACGCGATCAAACTAGAAGCGGGGCTGCGCGCAGGTCGGGTGATCCCCTGTACAGGGCCGTTCTCACCAGCATGCGCCTGCATGCGGCAAGCGCAACCAAACCGGCAGTAGGGGCCGCGCGGAGGTCGGGTGAGTGGCGCAACGCGGCACAAAGTGAGGCGAACTTGGAGCGAAGTCTAAGGTAAGTTCGCCAGGACAGAGAGGGGCACCGAGGCACACACACACACACAGAGGGCCACGGAGCCACACACATAGAGGGTCAAGGAGGCACCTACAGATAGGTTCACGGAGGCACGATGTCGGGGCGGTGTGTAAACGTCGAGGCGACTGCGAGCCGACAAGCCGTTGCCGTGCGGAATTTTTGGACATAGTCAGTTTTTCGGAGCCCCGCGCGGTGTCGGGACGAACTCCGCACAATTCCGCACGGCTTCGGCGATCGAAGTGGGACCGGCCCCGCGATGCCGGACGGCTCAAGCGACCACGTTAGGTCGCGCTAATTGCATAGAGTTGCATGCTGGTGGGACAGGCCCTTAATCCTATATTTCCATACTGATCAACTGCATCCCCAACCCTAATTCTCCTGCCATCCATTTACACGAGGGGTAATTTATAGAAACCAATCTTCCAACCTACATGTTTTTGGGATGAGAGAGAAAATCACAACACCCAAGCAAAACCCATGCATTCACAGGGAGAAGATCAAAATTCCACACTAATAGTACCCAAGGTTGGGATTCAATTTGGATCTGAGGAGCTATGAGGAAGCAACGTTAATGGGTACACAACTGTGGGATACTTAACTTAGTGCCCAAATCTTTAACAAATAATAATAAATTAACTTGAATGAATAAGTTTATTGTCCAAGTATATTCACATGCAAGGAATTTGCCATGGTGCTCCACCCACAAGTGACAACATGACATACAGTGACAGTTAGGAATGACACATAAAACAATTAAACATTAAAAATAAAACATTATTGATTAATTGTATTTTGAACATTTTCATCAATAATAATCAAAGTGACAGAAGAAATCAAAGTGACAAAAAGGTTACGAATTCTGTAATCGATAACTTTGATTAGATTCTAGTCGGTAACAATCAATTATAGATTAAGTTCAGAGGAAGATCATGCACAGCCAAAGTATTATATCTCCATTACCTGCAGTTCTGCTCACACCCCACACATGACAATCCTCCAGACAGAACATGGATTGAGGTACCTTTGTTGTTAACTTTCACCCCACCAGCCTCCATGTCCAACACATCATTCTCCAACATCTCCGTCGCCTTCAACACAGTCCCACTGCTAGTCACAGCTTCCTCGCCCCACCCTTTTCTGCTTATCACAAAGACCACTCGTTCCGGCTCCTGGTTCGCTCATCCTTTCCCCTCCAGAGGCACTTTCTCCTGCAAACTCTACACTTCCACCGTCATCTCCATTCAAGGACACAAGCAGCTCTTCCCGGTGAGACAGCGGTTTACATGCAACTCCTTCAACCTTGTTCACTGCATTTGGTGCTCTCCATGTGGTCTCTAGTAGTCCAGAGTCAACTTTAATGCAACAAAATTACTAGCACGCAATTGAAATCCATCCCCCCCCCCCCCCCCCCCCACTGGAAGTCCCTCCGAAAATGTGGCGCCTAGGCCTGTTGAGGTGGCCAATCGCTACCTCATCGGGACTTCCATACGGCCAGGGATCTGGAACTCTGGCCCGGCCAGAGCTGGCAAATCCAACCACCACAGCGGATCGAATTTGCCGCCTGTGGTCGGGGCTCTAGAATTCCTGCCCAGCTGAGCCAACAGATCCATTTCCATGTTTAAGAAAGAACTGCAGATGCTGCAAAAATCGAAGGTAGACAAAAAATGCTGGAGGTCTGAAGAAGAGCCTCGACCCGAAACGTCGCCAATTCCTCCAATTCCTTCTCTCCATAGATGCTGCCTCACCCGCTGAATTTCTCCAGCTTTTTTTAACTAGATCCATTCCCATAACTGACTTCCGCAGCTGACTTTGCAGGCCAGTATCTTAGCGGTGACCTCTATTGGTCTGGCAAAACAGATAATATGGCAAGGCTCCAAAACCAAGGGTAATAGGAAATCGGTAGTGGACCTGTACTCCCATTCCCCTTCCCATTCCCATACCAACCAGTCTGTCCTTGGCCTACTCCACTGCCAGTGAGGCCACACACAAATGGAAAGAACATTGCCACATATTCCACTAGGATACCCGCCAACCCAACGCATGCACACTACAATTTAAACCTCCCCCCACTCCACTCACACTTTCTTTCCATTATTATTGCTCTTTCATCCAGTTCCTTTCACCTCCTCCATCTGCTCATCACCCACCCCTGCCTTCCCTGGACCCCTGATTTTTCTTCCTCCTCTCTGTCCAGATTGCAGCATCTGCCGTCTCTGGTGGCTCTATATTGTTCAGGACTTGCTTTTTCGAGAGGAAGTGTATGAATAATAAACATCCTGTAACTTTCTATGTCAGTCAATTACAAGCAAAGGACTACTTACGTTTCTTTCTCTTTCACTCCAGTAAATGTTGGATGCAGCAAAACACCACCAGTTTTCAATTCATAGTCCACAATTTTGTCCAGTTCCTAGAGATATTACAGAAATATTTTACTGAATCATACAGATCAAATGAACTATTTGGAATAATTTTAAACTTATCCATGGTTTTGTATCTGATTATTTTATTGTTCTTTTAAATCAGTCTTCCTCTTACTTATCCAAAAGCTCTAGTGGATATATTCTAACACAATCATTATTATTCATCATCATTCTTGCCTCACTAACCCACACAGACCCTTGACTGAGCCACATCCCAATTTTGAAAATGTTTTATTGCAAATCATTCCATGATAACATCCCTCTCTCTTTTGCTGTTGTGGTCTTCAGTCTTCCTATTAAGTGGCATTTATGGGACTTCAATCTTGCTCATCTCAGCCATACATTCAGTCACTGAGAACCTAAGGCATCTAAAATGTATATATATATATATATATATATATATATATATATATATATATATATATATATATATATATATATATATATATATGTGTATAAAAAACAGTACAACAGGAAGATTATTTTGTGTTACCTCTTTTATCCAATGTCTGTATTCATTTACACCAAATGTTTTCTTCATCCAAAGACCATATATATACCCAGAGATTCCTTTCAACACCCATTCATCTGACCTACAGAGGTGAAAAGATGACATTGAAAAGACTGAATTAAAAAATAGAGTAATAAAATCACTTTCAAGTCATTTTTGATGTGATGAAGAGTAAAAATAAATTTTAACCAAATCTTTAAAATTTTGGGGGGGAAAAATCGCCACAGAAAACATATATTGAAATATATTAGGATGGACGATGAAACCCTCAGCCATTCTGACACACTACAGAATAACTGTGATTTTACACAGCGAATTACAGGTATCTGTAGTTTCCAATAAGCAATGAAAATAAAACACTTATTTAAATAAAAGGATTGGTGCTTAAATGTGACTTTACAAATGATCCTATGAGACTAGTTACTATACTAGTAGAATCTGTAATAATCTATAATCATGTGGGTTGGTGTCATGTCATTCTCATTTTTAATACAAAACATATTCCCTTTATTATGTAGTCTTTGCAGCATTTTAATTAATCAAATTAGTATTTAATTTCATTCAGTGTTTTCAAACAGAGTTTCTGAGGTTATGGGATCTAATTAAGATATATGCTCTCTGGAAAATTCTTCCTCTTTAAATTAACTACAATTAATTATAGAAAACCACCTCGGAATAAAATACCTCAATTTGTCCCAGTCAGTAACTATACCTATCACCCTTTTATTTATTTTTTTAAAGTCACATGACTTTCAACAGTTGCATTAAAGCTTGTTATTATTCATGGAAATCCCATCTTGCAGTTACCAATAATTCTAAATTATTAGAGGGTTACCAATACGAGCCATATTATTTTTCTATATAGTTTCAAAAGAAAATACTGTTTTTAAAATATTACTAAAGAGAGGTGCACATCAGAAATAAGACACCATGCTTCCCAAACGAAATGACGCTATGATCATAATGCAAATCTTCCCTGAGCTCTCATGGCAATTGTGTCTAAATTAGCTCGGAAGCTATCTTCTTTGCTAGTGATGGTGGATAAAATAGGAAGAAAGCAAATTATGTGAGGACAACAAGGGTAAGGAGAACATTTGGCACATATATCAGATACCACTCTTTACACACATACTTAACACAGGTTCTGGAGATTTTGAAGTTCACAATTTTAGGATGACCCAAAGTCCAAATATTTTTTCAAGTCATAATTGCTATGTTGACAAAGACAAACACAGTTTGCATGATAGAAATTACATGACTATTTTTTATCAGTTATGACTAGAACTGCGTTCTTCTTTGAAAGGGCTACAAATTAAATATAAGCATTAAACAGCAGGCAGTAAAGGCCTCAATGCAATCTTCCTCCTTGTATCAATTTACCGTTCCCTTTGAATTATGCACTTGTATGTTTGGTTTGAATCCATATTCTTAATCCAATGCAAGTGCCATCAAATGCATTAAGCTGATTATTACCATGAACAGGCTATGCTGAGGACGTGAATACGTTTGTTCATGATAATATTTTAATCTTAATCATGAAATTTTCACAGCACAGGAGGAATCGATCCAAACTCTCAATGTGGTAAATATATTACCATGCATGTGCTTGGCTCTACCATTTTATATACTCACCAAGACATTCTGGAAATGAAGCAGCCAAAAAACTGCTGAGCGAGAGCTTGTGCTAAACACCGTCTGGTAAGTGGCGTCTGATCTATAATCATGGCACTGTGCAGGATGTTTGTGCTAAATGAGAGGTGAAAGAAAAACTAATTACAGACAATAAAGGTATTTTATGTTTTTAAGCAAATATTATGGTCTAAAGGTAACAAAAATTCAGTTAAGGCTAGCTATTGTATTTAGTCAGCCTTTAACGAGTCATTGGAAGCTTGCCAGTCCTTTCATACTCACTCTTTAAACACACATTTCATGGCAATAACGTAACAATCAGCAGTGGTTTTCATCAACAGAATCTCAGAGTTAAGATCAAACACATGAAAATATATAACTAATACAAACAACAAGAATTAGCAATGAGCACAAAACCTTGTTAGAGAACTTAATATCTTGGTACAATATATCACTATCAGAAGAGGTATTCTGATCAATGGCTAAGGACATCTTGTTGTAAATGCACACATTAAACAACACTCAGCACTTATCTGGTGGTTCACCATGCATTAATGATACCGACTAGACTAATTTTAACATTGCTGTTCTTATTTATTGTGTTTTCCTATGTTTTATTGCTTTCATAATTCAGTAAAGTATTCGATGGACAAGAAGGTAGATTATCAGAATTTTTAACTTAAACTGAAGTTCCTAGTGTGGAAGGCTCCAACCTAACTTTCTTACTGAATTTGTGACTCCGTTTTCAGTGAAAATAAGATCAGGTGTTTTCCAAGTTGTATAACTGAGTTGCCAGGGAAACAACGCTTTACTAATGTTCCATATTTCTTAAACATCTGAGCCATATAGACCAGAAGGTCACTTGTTAATATCTTTGCTTTGTTTAGCTTACTGATGTCACCTAGTTTTTGCATCAGATGAAAGGGAAAAATGGATTGCAGATTATCTGCACCTTACGCATGAAAGCAAGCACTTGCCCCCCCTCTCTTAATGGCTCAAATGTCAGTTAAATTTACTTTTACAGTGGCTTACATGAACCACTGCTGTGAATATCAATTACAATGAAAATTCAATACAAATGAATATTTGCCATCTGAGCAAGGTAACAGGAAAGTTGCAAGTGGCAGGAAGCTGCCCCCAACGGCTAATTAATGAATCTTATTTGTGGAGAAAATTGATGGAACTAGTACAGACCATAAGAAAATATAATTAAGTAAAAGTTATACCATATACTGTGGAAATTAACCCAATTTCTTTAAATTAACTTAAATGCCAGAGACTGTAGGGTGTGATTATTTTGTTTGTTTGCATATGTAAAAATGTGAAGAAAGCTTGAAATAATTCAAAGTCACAAGACTGCTACCTGAAACAAATGTGTTAACTCAATTCAGTTCCTGGTAGAAGTAGACCCATGGCGCAACACATCATAAAAAACTGGATTGGACACAACTGGAGTATTATATCCAGTTCTTTAGATGGAAATGCTTTAGTGAGGGTGAAGAGGAATTTATTAAAATGGTTACAGGGATGATTTTACTTAAATTGGTGAAATGGAAAAGCTGGGTTTATTCTCACTAGAGCTGAGGTAATTGCCATGCAATCTGATGTTAATTCTAATAAGCATGAGTGGTATAAAGTGCAAGCAAAGCTAAACAAAATCAAGAACCAGAGACCATAACTGAAGGCGATTAATAAAGGAACCAAAAGAAACCCCAGGATAAACTGCATCAAATGATTAGATCCTGCAGTGTATCGCTGGGCAGTGGTGAGGATAGATTGAAATATAACATACATAAGGGAACAAATTAACTATCTAAATTAATTTGCAGAGTTATGGGGTGATGGTGGGCAAATGGGCCTCTTCCCATGGTATAAAGCATGCACCAAACAAAAGTTTGCACACAGTCAAGCTCACTTCAAGCTGTCTCATTATGAAGAATGTCTACTGATCAGCCAACATCCCCAGCAAAAGAAATATTCCAAACACTCACCTTAAAATGCTCATAGATGCATATGACGCTACTTCGACATAGGCTTCATCAACAAATACAGTCTTATAATAGGCATAGGGATATCTGCAGGTCAGAATCTCTTCATAAAACTCAAAAATCTCATGAAGAAAGGATGTGGTGTGTTTCAGGAGTGGCAACAATTGAGGTAGGCAGAAATGTGTTACCTGGAAAGTATGACATCAAAATGTGAAATATCTGAAATATCCAATGTAATGAAAAATATCTTCTTAGATTACATCAAAATCAAAAATAGTTTAATCCAACACATAATCCTCTGACATTTTCGCCATGCAACACATACTCCTCCAACATTTTTGCAACCTCCAACGGGATCCCACCACTAGTCACATCTTCCTATGTCCACCCCTTTCCGCCTTCCACAGAGATCATTCACTCTGCAACTCCTTGACTAACTCATCCCTTCACACCCAAACCACCCCAGGTACCTTCCCTTGCAACCAGATGAGATGCAACACCTGCCACAATACTTCTTCCCTTGACTCTGTCCAGGGACCCCAACAGTCCTTTCAGCTTCAACAGAGGTTCACTTGCACCTCCTCCAATCTCATCTATGTATCCATTGTGCAAGGAGTGGACTCTTATACATCAGCGAGACCAAACGTAGACTGGGCGATCATTTCACTGAACACCTTCGCTCAGTCCGCCTGGACCAACCTAATCTCCCGGTGCCAAACGCTTTAATTCCTCTTCCCATTCCCACACTGACCTTTCTGTCCTAGCACTCCACCATTGTCAGAGTGAGGCTAAATGCAAATTGGAGGAACAGCATCTCATATTTTGCTTGGGTAGTTTACAACCCAGTGGTATGAATATTGATTTCTCTAACTTCAAAAAATCCTTGCATTCCCCCCTCTCTCTATCCCTCCCCCACAGATGTTGTAGCAGCTTCAAAGTTGTCTTGTTGAGTCTCATTGTCAATACTTGTTTCCACCTAGGTCACAGCTAACAATGGCCTGTTTCCTTTATCATTGTTACTTTTGGCATATTTTGTTCTATCTCTCTACATTGCCGTCTATATCTCTTGTTTCCCTTTCCCCTGACTCTCAATCTGAAACGTCTCAACCCGAAACATCATCTATTCCTTTTCCCCAGAGATGCTGTCTGACTCGCTGGTTTACTCCAGTTTTTTGTGTCTATCGATCGTTTAATTTCACTTAATATTCAACTTCTGTTGCAATGAATTCATTCAGCCCAATTCACAAGCTATATCAAACGGAACATTTGTCCTTATAGAGTTTTCATCCAATTAGAGAACTAATATTCAAACTTTAAAAAATGCCATCTGTGTTAAAAACACCATGCAGATTTTGAACAAATGATAATAGAACACAAAATATTTCGTATTTTATAGTTATTAAATGTTGTACCATGGAAAAACATTAGAGACATCTCTTTTGCCTTTCAAATGGATCAACAGTGATCCTTTACCTCACTGCCAACTTCCAGCAACAACCGCATATTCATTGCTTAATCTAAATCTCTAACATTCTGTCCAACTGCTTTCCTGAACAATTTCTGCAAAATTCCCTGGAATTGAAAATTCCAAAATTTTACTCGCCCCCGCGTGAAGGAAGCTCAGCTTTGTCCTGAATGGCCAATTCCTTATTTGGAGGCAGGTTTGAGGCACCCAGCCATGGGAAATGTCAAATTTGTATCCATCATGAAGCCCCAAGAAATTAAAATTAGATCATGTGATGACTCTTTGTTGCACTCCCTGTATCCCTAGCATATCTTGATTTTGGTAGGGAGATCGGACATCCAGGCAATATTCCACATGGAGTTTCAGAAGTGTTCATGATTTGAGCAAAACATCTCCACTCTTGTTCTCAAATCCTCCTGCAATAATGATTAACTTAATACTTGCCTTTCTAAACGCTGCATGTTAACTTTCTGTAACACCTTTCAATGTGTTACAATACTTTCCTATTCTTTTTTTCAAGCAAGTGGATGACCTCATTTTTTTCCACATCATATTCCATCTGCAACATCCTTGCCCATTCACTTAATCTGTCCCATGCCAGTGAAGCTTCTCTACATCCTTAATGCCCACACTGCCACCTATCTGCAAGCTTACATCATCCACAAACTTTTAGGTATATTCTACAGTTAAACACTATTAAGTCACTGACATAATATGTGAGACGCAAGGAACTGCAGGTACTGGAACCTTGCGTAGAAAACAAAGCATCTCTGGAAGACATGGATAGGTGATATTTACAGTTGGGACCGTCTTTAGTTTGAAAAAGAATCCCGACCCAAAACGTTACCTATCCATGTCCTCAAAAGTCAAGAGTGTTTTATTGACATATGTCCCAGTGTGTTTATATGTATGTGTATACATACGCACACACAAACGCACATATATATAATATATATATATATACATACATGCATATACATACATATATATATTATATATATATATATATATATATATATACACACAAATAGATATATACACACACATAAAAACAAACAATTATACAAAAAGACAAAATCAATGCCCCCAGTCTATGGAGTTCAGAGCTTATTTGGAGGTTGTAGATTTAATAGCCTAATGGCTATGTGGGAAAAGTTGTTCCTGGACTTATGTATTACAGTTTTCAGGCTCCAAATCTTCTTACCAATGGCAGGAGTGAAATGAGTGTGTGGCCAGGGTAATGGCCAGTAGATTTATCGCTTTTTTATACTCTGATTCATCATCATCTGCAATTCGTCCAACAACAGTGGTGTTGTCGTGAGTATAGATTGAATAGAGCAGAGGGCCTTGAGGTGCTCCCATACTGATGGTTATTGAGGAAGGTGTTGATGCCAATTCATACAGTATGTGGTCTGTTGATGATGAACTCGAGGATCCAGTTGCAGAAGGATGTGCAGAGACCCAGTTCCATGAGCTTGATAACTAGCTTGGAGGATATGATAGTATTGAACGCCGAGCTGTAGTCTATAAACAACTATTTGACGCATGTGTTCTTATTGTCCAAGTGGTCCAGTGAAGGGTGGAGAGCCAGTGAGATTGCATCCTCGTTGATCTGTGTGGCAGGAGGCAAATTGTAAAAAAACCTCTGAAAGCACTTCATTAGGCAGAGGTTGACCTGCACCTCCTCCAACCTCATCTATTGCATCCGCTGTTCCAGGTGTCAACTGCTCCACATCGGTGAGACCAAGCGCAGGCTTGGCGATCGCTTCACCCAACACCTCCGCTCAGTTTGCAATAACCAACCTGATCTCCCGGTGGCACCACCTCATATTTTGCTTGGATCGTTTACACCCCAGCCATATGAACATTGACGTCTCCAATTTCAGGTAGTCCTCTCTTTCTCCCTCCTTCCCCTCCCCAGCTCTCCCACAGCCCACTGTCTCCGCCTCTTTCTTTCCTTTTCCAGCCCCCCCCCACATCAGTCTGAAGAAGGGTCTTTACCCAAAACGTCCCCTATTCCTTTGCTCCATAGATGCTGCCTCACCCGCTGAGTTTCTCCAACAATTTTTGCCTACCTTTGATTTTTCCAGCATCTGCTGTTCTTTCTTAATTATTACCACGGACGTTAGTTCCACTGGTCAATAGTCATCGAGGCATGTCACCTTACTCTTCTTAGGCACCGTTATCATTGATGCCCTCTTAAAGCAGATGGCAACCCCAGATCTCAGTAAAGAGAGGTTGAAGATGTCCGCAAAAAATCCAGCCAGTTGGCTGCACAGGTTTTAAGAACACGACCAGGTATAAAATCGGGTCCAGCACTTTCCGAGTGTTCCTTTAGGATCTTCTCACGTTGGCCTCTGTGACAGAGATTGTAACACCATCGGGAGCTATGTGGGCCAGGGAAGGCACATCAGTGCCTTCTACAAATGCTGCTTGATCCACTGTGTTACTCCAGCACTGTGTTCTATATAAAATGTGAATTATGTATGAGCCTGTCCTACTTAGGCGACATTTTAAGCGATTCCAGGAGACTCTGCACTGCCCACATGATCGCCACATGTTCGCTGGTGGTCTCTGGTGAGTCTCCTTCATGGTTGCGAGGAGTTCCCGCATTCTGGAACTAGTTGCGGCCTCAGAATGGTGGACACAAATTTTTCACCATGTTGGAAAATATTCGCCATGTGGAAAATTGATAATCCTGTAGTCGTAGGTGCAGTTGTAGTGGGGTCGCCATATAGTTATAGATAGTTGAAGTAGTCGTAGGTAGTTTTAGTTAATCGCCTTTGCTGACCAGGCATTTTCATTGGCTCATTGGGGGAAAAAACGTAAGCACGTCTTTACAGAAGCAAGGATAACCGACCGGCAATGTTAAATGCCCGCCGAACTTCAGAGTTGTGTATCTCTGGCTTATTAAAAGTTGTCTGGCTTCTTAAAAGTGTCTCCACTCCTTCTCCCCCCTATTTTAAATGACTTACCGTACACTGTGTTAGCCGTCTTAACCTTCCTGTTCATCGCGTTTTCAGACAGTGCTTCCCCCGGCCCCCACCTTTGCAGCGGCGGCTGCGGCTGTGTCTGTGTGTGAGTGTGTGTGTGTTCCACTCTGACAGTCGCCGTTCCAGTTCACGGTTTTCCAGGCGGCTGCTGGCAAGTTGACAGTCGCTGGCAGTCCGCTGAAAAATCGCCTAAGTGGGACAGGCCCATTAGGCCCCGGCTCTCACCCCTGATGATTGCCTCCCAACCAAAAAATAACCCATTTAATTCTACTCCGTTTTCTGTCCATTAGCCAAATCTCTGTCCACGCCAGTCAGTATACTAATCCAGTCTCATGTCTTCTATTTTTGGTCAGTCAACTATTGTACAGCATCTTATCAAAGATCCTTCAAAATTATGTCCACATTTCACCAACTGGTTTGATAAATCTATGCTGATCATTATAATCTCAAAAACCTTGAACATACCAATCAAACCCGATTTCCCTTTCACAAATCAAGGGTGAATCTGCTTATTAATATTATTAAAGGGGAATAAAGGGAAGGCCATTTAGGACTGAGGTGAGAAAAACCTTTTTCACCCAGAGTTCTGAATTTATGGAATTCCCTGCCACAGAGGGCAGTGGAGGCCAAATCACTGGGTGGATTTAAGAGAGTTAGATAGAGCTCCAGGGGCTGGTGGAGTCAAGGGATATGGGGAGAAGGCAGGCACGGGTTATTGATTGGGGACGATCAGCCATGATCACAATGAATGGCGGTGCTGGCTCAAAAGGCCGAATGGCCTCCTCCTGCACCTATTTTCTATGTTTCTATATTGTTCTTTAAGTGCCCTGGAACCACTTTCTTTGAAATGGATTCCAGCAGTTCTGAACGATTTAACACCTTTCCATTAATTTCTCCAGTCAAAGATTTTTTTAATAAATGCTTTTTTGTTTAAACTCCTCATTCATTTTGGACCTATCGTTCTTGAATGTTTGCAAGAGATTATCTTCCATCAGAGCATAAAAAATTAGTTTAACTTCTCCCTCATTTCAATAATCTGAATATGTGAGACAAATGTGATCTCATGTAATACAAAATTCAAAAGTGTTTTTACCTGGTCAAGTTTAGAACTTTAACTAAGTTAGCTATATGCAAATTATTAAGTACATAGTTTTAACAAGTAAAATAATTGCCTGAAAATTATTGTTTTTAGAGGAATAGCAACAAATATGGAAATTTGCAGTGTCTAAATTTTTGTCACAGCATCTTAACTAATCAGTCTCTTTCTAGCATCTGCTCGTTCCCTGCATGGTTGCTGTCTGGTCCACTGCGTTCCTTCAGAACTTTGTTTTGCGCTCAAGATTCCAACATCTGCTGTTTCTTGCGGCTTCAACTATTGCTTGTTGCTGCCCTCGTGTGTATTTTCCATTAATAACATTTTTAAGCCATCAATAATTCTTAATAATGGATATTACTTAACTACTTTCCAAATGGTCCACCCACCACTGCCAAATGTTTCTCTGCAAGAGACCACTGCTAATAGCATAAAACTTCCCAACAGCAAATGGAGGTTTGTTCTATAACACAATATTTTAATGATGCTTTACTATGACACCCCAAGATTGTTATGAAAATTCTAATGTCAGCTTCAACATTAGTAGATCAACAGGCAGTTCAGATCATTAAGGATTCCATTAATTATGACATGAAAACGGTAGAGACAACTGATTTAATGTGTAAGAAGGAACTGCAGATGCTGGTTTAACCCGAAGATAGACGCAAAAAGCTGGAGTAACTCAGTGGGACAGGCAGCATCTCTGGCCCTAGGGATGCTGCCCGAGTTACTCCAGATTTTTGTGTCCAACTGATTTAATATGATGCCTCAAGTGTAAATGCAACATTCATGGTACTTAAGTATATAAAATAGTTTGACACGTTAAGATATCAGAACTGACAACAAAAGACTTAAGCAAAAATGGAGCTTCAAATGATGTCATAAATAAGAAATGAAGTGGGTAGGAAGCCAATGAAGCCAAAGAGAAAAAAAGACAAAATGCTGGAGAAACTCAGTGGGACAGGGAACATCTCTGGAGAACATGGATAGGTGTTGGGACCTTTCTTCAGACTGATTGTGGTGGTTGTGGTGGTGGGGGGGGCGGGAGAAAACTGGAAGGGAGGTGGGGACTGAACAAAGCCTGCCAGGGGATAGATGGAGACAGGTGAGAGGCGTTTTTGATAGGTGGGTAGTTTTTCAAAGGTCAGAGATGAAAAGACTAAAAGTATGAGATAAGGACAGAAGAGGTAAAAACTGTGAAGCCAGAGAAAGTAATATAGGTGGAAGGGGCCCAGGGGGTCAGGTGGCAGGAAGATATGGACGAAACAGTGCAAATCCAGGTTAGGCACAGGGAAGAGAGGGGGAGGGGAAAAAGGAGTACAGAATTCAATTTCATACCATTAAGTTGTAAGTAACCCAAGCAAAAGGGAGACTTGATAATACAGAAGATTTTGAAATTGTGTCATTGTCAGAATGGGATCCAGGGCAATGAAGTACAGCAATGGTTGAATGCGACTTGGATCCAGTAACAGTACAGGAAGTTGTCTTAGATGATCGCATGTTTATGTAGGATGGAAGAGAGGACATCAGTCATTGGTGCACTGAAATAACTACCTAGAAATTCCAAACACCATGGATGAAAGTTTCAGCAGCAGATTAGGCGAGGCACAGAGAGTCACATAATGTTACAGAGGTGGAGTTTAATACAGTAGCACATTTACGATGCGCGCTCTGCCTGGCATTAAATGCAACGCAATGCTTGCAAATGGCCTGGCCCAGCTCAATCTCCTGAGTTGGAATGATAGTGGGAGCCATGACCAAATTGCTACTCCTGGTAAGCATTAGATATCATTGGCATGAACGCAAGCATTTGACGGCACTGGGCCTACACTCACTGGAATTTGGAAGAATGAAGGGGGACCTTATTGAAGCGTACTGAATAGTGAAAGGCTTGGATAGAGTGGATGTGGAGAGGAGTTTCCAATCATGAGAGAGTCTAGGACTAGAGGTCATGGCCTCAGAATTAAAGGAATTTTCTTTTGGAGTAAGATGAGGAGTAATTTCTTTAGTCAGAGGGCGTGAATCTGTGGAATTTTGTTACCACAGAAGGCTGTGGAGGCCAAGTCAATGGATATTTTTAAGGCACATAACTTCTGACACCGATACTACTTAAGAATCTATGTGGAGAAGGCAGGAGAATAAGGTCAGGGGGGAGAGATAGTTTAGCCATGATTGGTGTAGTAGACTTGATGGGCCAAATGGTCTAATTCTGCTCCCATCACTTATGACGTTTTGATGTTGGGCATAATCTTCCATTTTCCTGTATCTTTCCAACCGTGCCTCTTTATCAGTCTCTGAAAATCTACATTGCTCCAACATCCTCTCACTTCACCGTCTAGCATCAGTACTGTCCATATTATGTATTTTGTGCTCAAATAAATCATTTCAAGAAACATTACCAATATTTACTGGGTATAAAAGATCCTGCTGCTGAAAATATCAATTTAAAGGCCTGTACATCACACATGCCTCCCCTCCGTCCTCCGTGCCCACCCCATCCATTCATGAAATTATCTAGCTGGCTCTTAAATACATGTTTTTGTTTTAATTAATTTACATTTGGCTGTTATAATTAACATGCCACACTCTTTGCTTTTGCAATCAATTCAATAAATTAATTTATCTGGGGAAAGTAGTCACAATATATTTGTAGATGTCCCCAATGATTTTTTATTGCAAAAGGGTTAAGTATATTACAATCATTAACTATCACCCAATGAAAAATTTGTTACTGGACCTATAGATTTAACTTCCAAAAGATTCATTATAATGTCAGTACTGATAATCATTCTATAATTGTTGCATGGCACAGCTTAAACTTTAAATGCCATTTCCACAATATATAAAAAGGAACATATTTGGTAGTCAAAGTAATCAAAATGCATGCACTCTGTTGTAGAAAATCAGGTATATAAGAAATAAGGTATATGATATTCATATCATAGAAACATAGAAAAATAGGTGCAGGAGTAGGCCATTCGGCCCTTCGAGCCTGCACCGCCATTCAATGTGATCATGGCTGATCATCCAACTCAGTATCCCGTACCTGCCTTCTCTCCATATCCCCTGATCCCTTTAGCCACAAGTGCCACATCTAACGCCCTCTTAAATATAGCCAATGAACTGGCCTCAACTACCTTCTGTGGCAGAGAATTCCAGAGACTCACCACTCTCTGTGTAAAGAATGTTTTCCTCATCTCGGTCCTAAAGGAATTCCCCTTTATCCTTAGACTGTGACCCCTTGTCCTGGACTCCCCCAACATCGGGAACAATCTTCCAGCATCTAGCTTGTCCAACCCCTTAAGAATTTTGTAAGTTTCTATAAGATCCCCCCTCAATCTTCTAAATTCCAGCGAGTACAAGCCGAGTCTATCCAATCTTTCCTCATATGAAAGTCCTGACATCCCAGGAATCAGTCTGGTGAATCTTCTCTGTACCCCCTCTATGGCAAGGATGTCTTTCCTCAGATTTGGAGACCAAAACTGTACGCAATACTCCAGGTGTGGCCTCACCAAAACCCTGTACAACTGCAGTAGAACCTCCCTGCTCCTATACTCAAATCCTTTCGCTATGAATGCTAACATACCATTTGCTTTCTTCACTGCCTGCTGCACCTGCATGCCTACTTTCAATGACTGGTGTACCATGACACCCAGGTCTCGTTGCATCTCCCCTTTTCCTAATCTGCCACCATTCAGATAATAGTCTACCCTCATGTTTTTGCCACCAAAGTGGATAACCTCACATTTATCCACATTATACTGCATCTGCCATGCATCTGCCCATTCACTCAGCCTATCCAAATCACCCTGCAGCCTCCAAGCATCCTCCTCACACCTAACTATACCCCCCAGCTTGGTGTCATCTGCAAATTTGGAGATGTTGCATTGAATTCCCTCGTCCAAATCATTAATATATATTGTAAATAGCTGGGGTCCCAGCACTGAGCCTTGCGGCACCCCACTAGTCACTGCCTGCCATTCTGAAAAGGACCCGTTTACTCCTACCCTTTGCCTCCTGTCTGCTAGCCAGTTCTCTATCCACATCAATACTGAACCCCCAATACCGTGTGCTTTAAGTTTGTATGCTAATCTCTTATGCGGGACCTTGTCGAAAGCCTTCTGAAAGTCTAGATATAACACATCCACTGGTTCTCCCTTATCCACTCTACTAGTTACATCCTCGAAAAATTCTATCAGATTTGTCAGACATGATTTACCTTTCGTAAATCCATGCTGACTTTGTCCAATGATTTCACCACTTTCCAAATGCGCTGCTATCCCATCTTTAATAACTGACTCTAGCAGTTTCCCCACTACCGATGTTAGACTAACTGGTCTGTAATTCCCCGCTTTCTCTCTCCCTCCTTTTTTAAAAAGTGGGGTTACATTAGCTACCCTCCAATCCTCAGGAACTACTCCAGAATCTAAGGAATTTAAAAAAATTATCACTAATGCATCCACTATTTCTGTGGCTACCTCCTTGAGTACTCTGGGATGCAGACTATCTGGCCCTGGGGATTTATCAGCCTTCAATCCGTTCAATTTACCCAACACCACCTCCCGACTAACCTGGATTTCACTCAGTTCCTCCATCTTATTTGACCCCCGTTCCACTGCTATTTCCGGCAGTTTATTTATATCTTCCTTAGCGAAGACAGAACCAAAGTAGTTATTCAATTGGTCTGCCATGTCCTTGTTCCATATGATCAATTCACCTGTCTCTGACTGCAAGGGACCAACATTTGTTTTAACTAGTCTCTTTCTCTTCACATATCTATAAAAACTTTTGCAGTCAGTTTTTATGTTCCCTGCCAGTTTCCTTTCATAATCTATTTTCCCTTTCCTAATTAAGCCCTTTGTCCTCCTCTGCTGGATTCTGAATTTCTCCCAGTCCTCCGGTAGGCTGCTTTTTCTGGCAGATTTGTATGCCTCATCTTTTGTTTTTATACTATCCCTGATTTCCCTTGTTATCCATGGATGCACCACCTTCCCCGATTTATTCTTTTGCCAAACTGGTATGAACAATTTTTGTACTTCATCCATGCAGTCTTTAAATACCTTCCATTGCACATCCACTGTCAACCCTTTAAGAATCACCTGCCAGTCTATCTTGGCCAATTCACATCTCATACCTTCAAAGTTACCTTTGTTCAAGTTCAGAACCTTTGTTTCTGACTTAATTTTGTCACTCTCCATCCTAATGAAGAACTCAACCATATTATGGTCACTCTTGCCCAAGGGGCCACGCACAACAAGACTGCTAACTAACCCTTCCTCATTACTCAATACCCAGTCTAGAATAGCCTGCTCTATCGTTGGTTCCTCCACATGTTGGTTGAGAAAACTATCCCGCATACATTCCAAGAAATCCTCTTCCTCAGCACCCCTGCCAATTTGATTCACCCAATCTACATGCAGATTGAAGTCACCCATTATAACCGTGTTACCCTTGTTGCACGCATTTCTAATTTCCTGTTTGATGCCATCCCCAACTCCAATACTACTGTTAGGTGGCCTGTACACAGCTCCCACTAGCGTTTTCTGCCCCTTAGAGTTTCGCAGCTCTACCCATATCGATTCCACATCCTCCACGCTAATGTCCTTCCTTTCTATTGCATTAATCTCCTCTCTCACCAGCAACGCTATCCCACCTCCTTTTCCTTTTCATCTATCCCTCCTGAATATTGAATATCCCTGGATGTTCAGCTCCCAGCCTTGGTCACCCTGGAGCCATGTCTCCGTGATCCCAACTATAGCATAGTCATTAATCGCTATCTGCACCTTCAACTCATCCACCTTATTACGAATGCTCCTCGCATTGAGACACAATATCTGTAGCAAGCAGCGCAAATGATTTAGTTTCACTTACTTCGTGCATGTAAGGATCAACCAGTATTTCAAAGGGGCCAACAGTCAGTGAAATATTCGGGGCAGCTGTTGGAATCGTCAACATGTAATGAAAAGTTTTTTTTCTCATGTCATGGGTGTAAACAGACTCCACCAAATCTCCATTGGAAACCGCAACCATAGCAGCATCAACTGTGAACTCCAACTTCCATGTGCATAGTTCAGAGAAAGAGTCCACACAAGGAAACCAAAACCTACGAAGTTTTTAAAAAAGTATAATCAGTTACGACACTACAAGATTCTTCTGCCCCTCAATTCCTCAAGATCAAACTTACACAATGTGTTCTTTCTTTTTTCCTTTTCTTGGATGCAAAATAATCCTCTCAATTTAATACCACTACTAGTCTCGGACCACAAACTCATTTGAGCAATACTCAAACCAGTTTCAAATTGCAAAAATGTAGCCAATTATTACTTTACTAGCAATTCATAGAATTATAAATATTTATTACAAATCTATGGTACATAATGGTAAACACAGTTTTAAACAGGCATTCAATATCATAACAAATGTTAAAAAGATTTTATAAGGAGATCCATTTCCAGGAATTAAGTGACAAAGGTGTATCAAAGAACAAGAGAGGAGGTTGGGTTTTTCATCTGATGCAACATTTTATGAAATTCTCAAACAGATGCCTGAAAGCAGTACAAACTTATTCAGTAATAACTTTCAATGGCTATATATGTGAAAGGGAGAAGGAATTTGGTAAAATGGGAAGCGTAAAGGGGAATGTGTTTATTATAAAAGCATCAAACTCTTGGGAGTTTAATGACTCACCTGGTAGAGTTTTCATATCCAAAGGAAAAGACATGTGCGCCTCGCTCAGCCATGCTACCTTCTACGTTGGGCACAACAAAATGAAGCCCTCCTTTTGGCTGGTCCAAGGAAAATTCAATATATACTTTCATAACTTTCATCTCTAGTAATGAAAACCACACAACAATGCAATTACATTTCTAAGATGCTGTATATTACAAACTTCCAATATAATTGACATTATTTTATATTATTCATTAACTGATCTCCTATGAAATGATTTGTGAATTTGATTTAGACTCGTCCTTAATAAACTTCAATGTAAAATACTCCTTGATTACTCCAACGTTGACTTGCGTCTTTAACCGCGCATCACCGTCTGTGCCCACAAATGTTTTCACACTGCCTCTACCTGCAGAATTACATTTACATGACCATTGAATGTTTTTGAGTTCTCGCTCATTTTGTACTCTGGTCTCAAACTCATATTTTCCAGTCCTATACTCTTCACTTCCTCTCAACTTATTGTCTCCTACACATGAAAAGCATCATATGCTTTATTTGTTTTGTAACATTGTTTTGTTTAACTGAAATCGACAATGGGATTTGCTTCTATCACCCTTACAGTTGTTTGTTCACAGACTCTGCGAGTGTCATTCGTCATTTCCTTCATCCTTGATATTTTATATTTTTAAGTGCATAATCAAACCATTCCACACCAGTCCACTCATTGGCAGATTTATTTAATTCAATTTCAAAATTCTGCCATGATCATATGCAAATTTGATTCCAAGATCATCCAGTACCACAAATAACTTACTGAAAGCCTGCAGTCAAAGTTTCCTTTAATACTTACCATCAGCATGTTTCCACAGTTCAGATGGAACCTTAATACACAGCTCTCCATTTCCAGTGTCAGGGTCAACCGCACTGACTGCTGCTGCATAGGCATTGGAAAAGTAATTAAGATTTCGCCTGGAGAACAAAAGAACAAATGAAAATGTATATGCTTCATATTTTAAAACTCTACAATACTGTCAGCTAGTCAGGCAAACCAACAGAAAAGGCTTAAAAATAAAGTCAAAATTGTTATGTATTTATTCCAAACTTAATAAGTATAGATTTTTGCACTGTGTATTTCTTCAGATTTGTTGAAAACTCCACAAAATGCTGGAGTAACTCAGTGGGACAGGCAGCATCTCTGGAGAGAAGGAATGGGTGACAGTCTGAAGATGGGTCTCAACCTGAAACGTCACCCATTCCTTCTCTCCAGAGATGCTGCCTGTCCCACTGAGTTACTCCAGCATTTTGTGTCTACCTTTGATTTAAACCAGCATTTGCAGTTCATTCCCACACTGTAAATTACCTATTTGCCTTGGTTAATGGTTGAAAATAAATCGAAGAGATGTCAGACACCTGATGGAAAGTAAGTTGCAAGGGAAATAAAAATGATAGGATTGCATGTTTGGGACCAGCATGGATCGAATTGGCTGAATTGTTTCCTCTGTGTCACTCTAAGTATTTATTGATTGCATAAAAAAAGTACACCAGGAACAGAAACTGCGTTACAATTTATATAAAAATCAGTTCTTTGCATAGGACTTCAGCCTCTCCAGCTGGTTCCACAAAAAAAAACAAGTTCAAAACTATCTTCCAAATGGTCGTGCCCAAAAATATATAATTGAAAGTTTTGATTGATTCAACATCCATTCATGTTTGACGGAATGTCTCTTTTTCCATTACCCTCCGCCTGAATGGTAATTCTATTAAATAACTTCACTCTAATTTCAAGATCAAATCTCCTGTCCAGGTTTACTACCACAGAAGAAGTTATCTTTATCTGCAAAGACTCAAAATTACTCAGCTGCATCTGCTCGCAAGATGAGACTTTCCATTGTAGGACATCCAAGATGTGTTCTTTCTTTATTAAACATGATTTTCCCCACTGTCATAGATGGGTCCCTCACCCGCATCTCCTCTGTGTCTCGTAGTTCTCAATAAATCAATCATTGCCCTAGACAAACATTTTGCAACCTGTATATACAGTGCCCTCCATAATGTTTGGGACAAAGACCATTATTTAGTTATTTGCCTCTGTAGTCCACAATTTGAGATTTGTAATAGAAAAATTCACATATGGTTAAAGTGCACATTGTCAGATTTTATTAAAGTCCATTTTCATACATTTTGGTTTCACCAAGTAGAAATTACAGCTGTGTTATATACGGACCCCCATATCAGGGCACCATAATGTTTGGGACACATGGCTTCACAGGTGTTTGGAATTGATCAGGTGTGTTTAATTGCCTCCTTAATGCAGGTATAAGAGAGCTCTCAGCACCTAGTCTTTCCATTACATTTGTAAACATTTATTGCTGTTTATCAACATGAGGACTAAAGTTGTGCCAATGAAAGTCAAATAAGCCAATATGAGACTGAGAAACAAGAATAAAACTGTTAGACATCAGCCAAACCTTAGGCTTACCAAAATCAACTGTTTGGAACATCATTAAGAAGAAAGAGAGCACTGGTGAGCTTACTAATCGCAAAGGGACTGGCAGGCCAAGGAAGACCTCCACAGCTGAGGTTTTTCTCTCTATAATAAAGAAAAATCCCCAAACACCTTTCCGACAGATCAGAAACACTCTTCAGGAGTCACGTGTGGAATTATCAATGACCACTGTCTGCAGAAAACTTCATGAACAGAAATACTGAGGCTACACTGCAAGATGCAAACCACGGGTTAGCTGCAAAAAAATAGGATGGCAGGTTAAAGTTTGCCAATAAGTACTTAAAAGAGCAACCACAGTTCGGTAAAAGGTCTTGTGGACAGATGAGAGGAAGATTAACTTATATCAGAGTGATGGCTGGAGCAAAGTATGCAGGAGAGAAGGAACTGCTCAAGATCCAAAGCATACCACCTCATCTGTGAAACATGGTGGTGGGGGCGTTATGGCCTGGGCATGTATGGCTGCTGAAGGTACTGGCTCACCTATCTTCATTGATGATACAACTGCTGATGGCAGTAGCATAATGACTTCTGAAGTGTATAGACACATCCTATCTGCTTAAGTTCTTACAAATGCCTCAAAACCCATTGACCGGCAGTTGTACAGCAAGACAATGATCCCAAACATACTGCTAAAGCAACAAAGGAGTTATTCAAAGCTAAAAAATGGTCAGCTCTTGAGTGGCCAAGTCAATCTCCCGATCTGAACCCAATTGAGCATGTCTTTTATATGCTGAAGAGAAAACTGAAGGAGACTAGCCTCCAAAACAAGCATAAGCTGAAGATGGCTGCAATACAAACCTGGCAGAGCACCACCAGAGAAGACACCCAGCAACTGGTGATGACCATGAATGACAGAATTGCATGCACAGAATATACAACAAAATACTAAATATGACTACTTTAATTTACATGACATTGCTGTGTCCCAAACATTATGGTGCCCTGAAATGGGGAGACTATGTATAAACACCGCTGTCATTTCTACATGGTGAAAGCAATGTACAAAAATGGCTTTTATTAAAATCTGTCAATGTGATTTTTCTATTACAAATCTCAAATTCCGGAGTACAGAGGCAAATAGATAAATGATGGGTCTTTGTCCCAAACTTTTTGGAGGGCACTGTATCTCAACCAGTGTACTGTGTTTCACAGTCCCAAATAAAATTGACAGTTTTCCATATTTCGGATTCAAACTCGATGATTTTGTAATTGCCTACGTAGAATGCCATCTAGCACAGTCTGTTCTTTTTTAAAACCTCCAACTGCAAACTATACGATTTACTAACTTAATTTGAAGCTTTGAATGCTTGACTCTCTATATCTTCATCCACAAGATGAGGTGCTGGAAACAAATACCTGTAATTTCCCTAAACAGAACCCACAGTTTATCCTTATTTCCTATACCTCTGATCTCCCAATTATCAGTCCATTTCATAACTTTATTTCCAATTACCTGCATTTCCATTTTTTGGTCATTTTCACTTGCATGTGGCATTATCAAGTACCTCCTAAAAACCTAATGAAGCTAATGGCACCCTCAACAAAGGCAATTGGATTAGTTAGAAAGGATCCTCACTTTCCAAAACATACTCATCCCCTTGGATCAACTGAAAGCAGTCAATAAGTGTCCAGTAGCTATGTCTCTAAAACCAACAATTGATCAGCTAGTGGTCATTCTGTTACCTTGTTTCTCTCTCTTTCTACAGCTTTTTATATAGAAGTCACATAGAAGGGACGAATGGCCTACTCCTGCACCTATTTTCTATGTTTCTATGAAAGATTAAAAAAGACTAGGCTTGTATTCACTGGAATTTAGAAGGATGAAGGGGGGTCTTATAGAAACATATAAAATTATAAAAGGACTGGAGAAGCTAGATGCAGGAAAAATGTTCCCAATTCGCCTAATTATAGGAAGGATGTCAACAAAATGGAGAGAGTATAGAGGAGATTTACTAGAATGTTGCCTGGGTTCCAGCAACTAAGTTACAGAGAAAGGTTGAACAAGTTAGGTCTTTATTCTTTGGAGCGCAGAAGGTTAAGGGGGGACTTGATTGAGGTCTTTAAAATGATGAAAGGGATAGACAGAGTTGACGTGGATAAGCTTTTCCCATTGAGGGTAGCGAAGATTCAAACAAGAGGGCATGACAAGAGAATTAAGGGACAGAAGTTTAGGGGTAACATGAGGGGGAACTTCTTTACTCAGAGAGTGGTGGAATGATCTTCCTGCAGAAGTGGTGGAGGCAGGATCGATTTTAACATTTAAAAGTAAAGTGGATAGGTATATGGACGGGAAGGGAATGGAGGGGTATGGTCTGAGTGCAGGTAGATGAGACTAGGGGAAAATAAATGGTCGGCATGGACTGGAAGGGCCGAGAAGGCCTGTTTCCGTGCTGTAATTGTTATATGGTTATATGTTATATGGTTATAATGTTGAACAAGTCCAGAACCAGGGGCCACAGTCTTAGAATAAAGGGGAAGCCATTTAAGACTGAGGTGAGAAAAAAACTTTGTCACCCAGAGAGCTGTGAATTTATGGAATACCCTGCGACAGAGGGCAGTGGAGGCCAAGTCACTGGATGGATTTAAGAGAGTTAGATAGAGCTCTAGGGGCTAGTGCAATTAAGGCAGGCACGGGTTATTGATTGGGGATAATCAGCCATGATCATAATGAATGGCGGTGCTGGCTCGAAGGGCCTAATGGCCTCCTCCTGCACCCATTTTCTATGTTTCTATGAAATTCAAATTTCCAATACCAGAATTCCTGAATCTGTACTGTTTTTGGAAATATACTAACAATGCATCTGGAATCTCTGCATCCGTTTCCGTGGAGCTTCTGGAAACAAAGCCATCAGACTGAAGGTTCAAGGATGATGTTTTGGAAATTTTATAATATTAAGAGGGGTAACAAGGGAGTATTTCATCACAGTCTTTTCCCCAGGTATGGGTCTATAACTAGAGGGCCTAGGTTTAAGGCCAGGGGGAAAAGAATGTATAAGGGGTAAGCAGCGTGGACAAGATGCAAGAGGAGATGGTGGTGCCAGATAAGATTATAATGTTTAAAAACATTTGTACATGTACATGTGTTGGAAAGGTCTAGTAAGGGCCATATCAAAATCATTTGTCATAATGTGGGGCAGACACATGCAGACAAGTAGAATTAGCTTAGACATCTTGGTCAATGTGGATCGGTTGGGCTGAAAGGTCTGCTATTGAGCACAATGACTCAAAAACAACAGCAAAACAAGATCCTGGAAATATGCCCACATCAAATTCTAGAATCCCATTCACAAACTAATAACATGTTTGATACCAGTCAAGAATATGGTGAAGCACTAAAGCAGTCCTTACATAAAACCTAGATAACCTGTTATCCAGTAGATCATGTTGGAATTGCACATCCAAACTTAACAAAGCCCAGCATCCGTTGCACTGTAGCCTTCCAACAAATGATTTCCATAATTCATACACGAAGAAATTTTACTTGGGCTGCCGGCTCAATAGATAATAGGTGCAGGAGTAGGCCATTCGGCCCTTCGAGCCAGCACCGCCATTCAATGTGATCATGGCTGATCATCCCCAATCAGTACCTCGTTCCTGCCTTCTCCCAAAATCCCCTGACTCTATCTTTAGATAGCTCCCAGCAACCATATCCCAATACAAATCATTTTCACATTACTCCAGCACTCTGTGTCCTTTTGTGTATTAACTAGAATCTGCAGTTCTTTGTTTTTATACTTTCAGATAGAATTGTTATTTTGCAATCCTCTACCTCATTGGTATTTCAAAATAGATCCGAAGAAGTTAAGAAACAGTGAGAGTCATGCATTCAATAAGATCATGGCTGACTTCAGCACCACATATGCCTTAATTTGCTTAATATCTAAAGATTTTGAATACATTCCAAGATCCCAGAGTCTTCTTGATGACAGAATTTCAAAGATTCACTGCCCTCTGATAGAAAAGACGTTTCCTCAACTCAGGTTACTGAAGGGCCGATCTCTTACTTGTTGATCCTGAACCCTGGTTCCAGAAACTACAGCCAGGCGACATCAACATTACATCAATGCTGTCCAGTACTTTAAGAATGTTGTGCCTTTTAAGGGATCATCCCTCATTCTGCTTAATCTCTCTTCATGTGACATAGCCAGCAAATTGTAACTGGGTATATTTCTAAGATTTATTTTCAAACATAATTCAATGGTGTTAAATGACAATTTATGAAAATTGTGTGTCTAAAATACAATAAAGATTTGACTGAGAAACTTTGGTTCATTTTCTACTTGCAAGCCTAGTTTTAACTCTGCCCTTTCAGGAGCAGCCTTGTTTTTCACCATTCTTAGTTTGAGCACAGTGTTAATATCATACTCACTGCTTTGATTCATGGTGGCAGACCTCCAAGGTTGGATCATTGTAAATGAAAGCAGCTTCCAAATCATTTATTCTTACTCTGTAAATCCGACATTGCTTGCTATTCAGTTTAATTCTACTGAGGTTTGCAACCAATGGGAAAATGGTCAACTCCACATATCCCTGCAAACATAAAACATAAAGGAGCTCTGTTTAGAATGTCTGAATATATATTTTGCGCAAAAATTTAGGGGAAAAATGACAGTACTTACTATAACAGACTTCCTCTGAAAGTTTATATTATTTATGCAGACCACCTGGTGAGTTGTATAAAGATACAAATCAAAAGTAAATGACAGTTCAGTATACAGCATTCATTCAAATTTATTAATTTAAACTACTGCAATAATTCAAGCAGTTTGGGCATTACTTATACTGAATGAAAATGTGATTTATTTCAGGCGCTGCACTAATAATAGGAAGAATGCCACTGTCAAACATGGTCAAGGATCTTTTCCAAGTTTAGGGCTACTTACAAATTCGCCTCTAACTCCATCTACAAGTTTGCAGATGATACCACCCTATAGACTATCTATGGTACTGTGTAGGGAGGGTCTGAAGAAGGGTCTTGACCCGAAACGTCACCTATTCCTTCTCTCCAGAGATGCCGCCTATCCCGCTGAGTTGCTCCAGCATTGTCTACCTCCTATCTATGGTACTGATACGTTTACAATGCTGAGAATTATATTCTACATTCTGCTCTCTCTGTTGTACCTGGATTTGACAATTGTATTTATGTATCGTATATCTGATCTACTTAGATAGCATGCGTCCTATATCTGATGTACTTAGATAGCATGATCTACTTAGATAAAGCTTTTCATCATACCTCCAGATATATGACAATAATAAACTTAAATAACTCCAGCCTCCCAGACAGCTTTGATCCACTACAATTTGCCAACATAAAGGCATCATCTCTCTGGCCCTGCATTCATCGCTGGAATATCTGGATAACAAGGACACCTACATCAGACTCCTATTATTATCTTTATACATCAAAGGAGCATCAGCTTTACTCCACCATTAAACCATGGCTGATCTATCTTTCCCTCTCAACCCGATTGTCCTGCCCTCTCCCCATAACCCTTGACACCCTTACCAATCAAGAATCTGTCAATCTCAGCCTTAAAAATACCCAATTAATTCCCCAAATTCACCACTGAAAGAAATTCCTCCTTTAAAGGTATGTCTTTTAATTCTGAGACTATGCCTGCCTTCTGGTTCTAGAGTCTTCCACTAGTGGAAACATCCTCTCCACATCCACTCTATCCAGGCCTTTCACTATTCAGTAAGTCTCAATGAGATCCTGCCTCATCCTTAGACTATAGTTTCACCTTCAACACCATAATCACAAAATGGTGTGGATGTGGCCAATACATCACACAAACCACCCTCCTCCTCTCCCCCCCCCCCCCCTCCCCTCCCCCAACTCTACCCTTCATGTTGTTTTGGGAAAGCAGTAAACATAAACAAGAACCAATTACACTTGAACCAACCGCAGTCCCACTTCTCCTCTCTCCCAGGGGGCATTTCCATTTATGTATAGCTTGATTGTGCTCATGTATAGTATGATTTGACTGGATAACATGCAAACAAAGCTTTTCACTGTACCTCGATACATATCACAATAACAAACTAATAGTAATAAGTATGAAGACATAGAAAATAGATGCAGGAGTAGGCTATTCGCCCCTTCGAGCCAGCCATTCAATATGATAATGGCTGATCCTCAAGAAACAGTACCCGTTCCTGCTTTCTCCCCATATCCCTTGATTTTGTTAGCCCTAAGAGCTAAATCTAACTCGCTCTTGAATACATCCAGTGAATTGGCCTCCACTGCCTTCTGTGGCAGAGAATTCCACAGATTCACAACTCAATGGGTGAAAAAGATTTTCCGCATCTCAGTCCTAAATGGCCTAGCCATTATTCTTAAACTGTGACCCCCTAGTTCTAGACTGTGATCCCCTAGTTTCCTGCATCTAGCCTGTCCAATCCCTTAATAACTGTATATGTTTTTATAAGATACCCTCTCATCCTTCTAAATTCCAGTGAATATAAGCCCAGTCGATCCATCCAAGACAGCTTTGAAGCTTGTTTATTTATAGACAGGTACTCTGGAGATTTGCACAAAGGTTGGAGTACAAGGGTAAGCAAGTTTTGCTGAGTGTCCTTTGAAGTCATGTGCACTTAATGAGACATGTACTTGCCTTCTATTCAGTGAAGTATAGGTTTATTGTTGATTTTGTGAATGAGGATTTTGCTCTTCAATGGCTGATCGAGTAAGACTGGCCTGCGCTCAATGGTAGTTAAAGGTTTGAGAGGTAATGTTATTGAAAATGATAACATTGCACAGGCATGTGGCCTAGCTCGATGACAGCATCTGCATTTTTATTTGTTTGCCAAAGCAGTTGAACACGCTCATGCAAATTTATTGAATGGTGGTGCAGATTTATGGGACTGTATGGTCTACATCGTAAACCAATTGTTATCTTCTTATAATCTCAATGATCTCATGCCCCTGCCTTCGCTCCTCTACTGCCAAATCTTAAATTTACATTTTTGTCCATTTAGAATTAAATTAACTATCGTTCTTTTTGGGTTCTTCATAAACAAAAAGTGGAAGATCTCAACAATAGCAAAAGCACATGAGAGAATGAAGATCGTCATTGTGTTACACAAGCCTTACAGCTAAAAGTTATGTCTATCCAACTCTGCCCATTTGTGCTCTCTCAATATCCATTGCCGGAGAAAAATAAGTTGTCTTGGTCCTGCAGCTTTGGATTCGATCCTAAACTCATCCAGCTGTTCGTTACTACTGACCTTTGACGTTTTCCCTATACCACACAATGTAACACATGTGGAAGGATCCTGAAGTGCATTTACAAATGTAAAGATGTTAAATAAATATAAGCAGTTACTTCTCATATCCCTTCACCACCTTTCTTGGGCAATGCCCTTCACTTCTCTTTATTCCAAGAGTCTCTTTGTGCAAACCTTAAAGCTGCCTGTCCTGCTTCTCTCAAATGGGGATGCTGGACCAGGTAAAGTTACACTTAAATACAGAACCAACAGAAGGAAGATACTTATAACTTATAGGGCCTTGGGCTCTCGAACCCCTTATCGCCTTTCTTCCTGTTCATGTCTCCGGCCGCTCTTCCTTTTGATCAAATTCCTCGCCAGTCCGCGCCACCTTCTCTCATCTCAAACCCGGGGGCAGTCGAAAGGATCCATTCCGTGTCCGAACGACTGGGTAAATAATCAGCGTTGAGCTGCCGGGTGCGTGTGGGGGTCGGGATGGATTGAAGGATCGATCACTGGGGCTCTTGACGGCCGTGTGGAGGGATCGGCAGACGGGGGTCACAGCCAGGGGGCAGGGGGGTTACCGGGGGAGAGGTGAACAGAAGGAGAGGGGGGGGGGGGGAGATTTAGCAGACGAGACGTTGCCTGGCGAGGGTGAACAGACGTGTTTGTTGGGTGGGTACTAACCAAGGCGGGGGCGTTGTGCAGGATCACTGGGGTGCAAAGGCTTGGAGGGGAGGGGGAGGGGGAGGGGGAGGGAGGGGGGGAAGGGGGAGCCGGACTGGAAGACGTGGAGTTACCAGAAGGGGCTTTATCGTGCGAGGGTGATCAGACAGCGAGGAATAGTCGGGGGGACGTTACCGGGCGAGGGCTGACCAGGTGTGGTTGTCGGGTTGGGTGCAAGGTGCTGGGCTGTGGATACCGGGCGGGTGCAAGGTTGAGCCGGATCACTGGGGGCAGCCGGTTGGAGGCCGGGGGGGGGGGGGGGGTCGGCGTTGTGTGTGTGAGAGGAGGGGGGGATGATGATTGGGGGGGGGGGGGGGGAGGAGGGAAGATCAGCAGACGAGACGTTACCCCGGGCCCAGGGTGAACGGACGTGGTTGTCGGGTAGGGGAGCCGGATCACTGAATCAATCTTCTGTTGGAGATTGGAGACGAGGGGTGGTCGGCGTGTGAGGGTGAGGGTGAGGGGGGGGGGGGGAGAGAGAGTGAGAGGGGGGGGGAGACCAGGGGGGGGGGGGGGGGCGGGTTGTGTGGACCAGTGCGCGGGGCGGGCGCGGGAGCGGGAGCGGGCGCGGGGTCGCCAACTGTCAGCAGCCGGGCGCGCGCCCTCGCCAACCGCCGCCTCCCGCCGCGGCCATTTTGACTATAACCTTTCACCCGCGCAGTTCAAAGTTACCGATGGTTTTTATTTTAGTTTTAAAAAAAAAATCCTTGCGGCTTCGAAAGGTCGACAACAACAGAAACCCGCGCATAATAACTCGAGAGTTGTTTATTTTTGATACCGTCGGTGTTCAGAGGAAACTCCAGCCCTTGTGGCCTTCTCCCCTCCCCTCCCCCCCACCATCGGCGGTGCGAGGCGCGCATGCGGGGGGAGGCGACGTTGCCCGGGGTGGGGGGGAGGTGACGTCAGCCGGGGGGTAGGAGCGGAGTGGTGGGAAGAATGGTCGCCGGGATGAGCATTTGTTGGTAGGAGCAAAGCACTGCAGATGATGGTTTATACCAAACAGAGACACAAAGTGCCGGAGTAAAACAATGACCAATCTCGCAACAAGGCCGGGCAAGTAAAGAGCCAAAAATAACATCTTTCTTTTAAAATCTTTTTATTACTTTTTTTCCAAAAAACAAAACAAAAAGAATAATCATAAACATAACAATGATATTGACACATAGTAGCAATGTTACAAAATTTCGAGATTTAAAAAATCAAGTCTGCAATTTATCCCATCAGATAAAGCATAAAAAGAAGTTTAATTTGACACCTAATTCACTTTCATATCTTCAGTATTAAGAAAGTTATGGCCATTTTCATACTCAGAAATTAGCATCTTGCTCCCCATTGCCTTTCAATTGACTTAACTCAAAAGCTGTGATCTGGAAAAGTTAAAAGCCCATAACCTTCTTAAAAATTAAGAGAACTCAATGAAATTTTCAGTTATTATAGATTGAAGCATTTTGAAACAAATATTAAACAATCTTACTTGGATGACCTGAAGCATATAAGTAGTTAGTTATCTAATTGTAGCTAATTACAAAATTCAATGAGTAGATCTAAACATCTATCCATTTCTTAAGAAAAGATAAACTTTTTTTTAATTGCCTAAGTGTCCAAATAACATCCACACAATAATCCACAATATAACATAATTTTTTAATCTCATTTTCATGAATTTCTGGGCCAAATGGAAGGAATTTAGTGTTTGATTCCTGTAAATGAATGGCCATTTAAATCAACTAGCGAGTGGGTTTTAGTGGAATGCGGTGGATTGGAACGTTGCGGTTAGCGTTGAAGTCGGGAGGAAAAATATTGTTTGTTCATACATTTTTTGGGACTCCATTTCGCAACATAAAAATATTATGAAAGCCTCCCAAAAAACCAACTTTTAATATATAAATAAACTATTTACCTTTTTTTCTCCCCTACGGAAAATCCTTCCGGTTGTCAGTGCTCACGGCTTTTGAAGGTGATTTTTAAATTACTCTAGTTAATAAATAATTTAGAGTAATTTAAAAATACCTTCATGGATGAAATGTCGGAGCGATTTTTCTTCCGCAACTAAATCGCCCGACATTCATCGATTTTCCAGGTCTGTTGAAAAACGGCACTTTAAGCCCGCCCCCTCTGAAAGGCGCCAAAGTCGCGCACACAGGGAGCGGCAGAACTGCAGCGCCGCTCAAGGTAAGTTTTGTAACATACCTACACATAGGGAGCAGTATTACATTAATAACACGAATAACCTAAATATGTCAAATGTCAAAATACACATTGAATATAGACGTCCCGTCTCTATGTAAACATAGTTAAATGTTTAAAAGAAAACTTATATATGTAGAACAAAAAAACAAAGAGAAAAAGAGAAAAAAGGAAGGAACAAAACCCCCCTAAACTAGAGGGGAAAAAAGCAAAACAGAACCTGAGCTGAGAAATTCAACAATTTAACTCTCTGTTTGTCGTCAAGTCCGTTCCACCATATAAAGGTAAAATAATTTTTATAACGGTTGGAGAGGGAGCAATTTATGTTGTGTGAAAGTGTTGAATAAATTTTCCCCAAATCTTATCAAATTTAACCAAGGGTTCAACAATGCAACTTAGTGATATCGTTTGCAAAGTATCAATGGAGTGTGGTCGGAGGGTTGGAGTCTTTCCATTTAAATAAAATAGATCTTCTGGTGATTAATGTGGTAAAAGCAATCAACCGATGAGTGGAACGGGACTAATGAATAGAATCTAACATTGGTAGCCCAAAAATTGCAGTAATAGGATGAGGTTGCAAATCAATACCTAAAACTACAGAAATAGTATCAATATTTCCAATATTTTTCCTAAAGTGGGCAGGACCAAAACATATGGGTCAGTGAAGCCACTTCAGAGTTACATCTGTCACAGGTAGGATTTATATGACCATAAAAACAAGCTAACTTATCATTTGACATATGAACTCTGTGAACCACCTTGAATTGTATCAGAGCGTGTCCTACACACATTGAAGAAGTATTGACTAATTGAAGAATCCTCTCCCGTTTCTCTATAGATAGAGAAATTTGGAGTTCTCTTTCCCGGTCATTTTTAATTTTATCAAACACATCCATTTGTAATTTCAAAATCAACTCATAGTCGTTATTAATCCTTTCTGATAAGGGTTCAAATGTAATTTTTTTCCCCAAAATTTCGGTTTGATGTTGTAGTGGAAAAAAGGGTAGAGGAGCTTTCAAAAAATGTCTAATATGTAAATATCTAAATATTCCTAGGTGCCACTGGCTGAGCCAGACTTCAATGTGAAAAATATACATCTTCTAGATGAGCTGGGACGCATCCTCAGTGATGTGACCTGGGGTCATCGAGTGTTTCGGGTCTCACACCATCAGACACCCTCGCTCAGGCGACCCGGCCGGGGTTGATCATGCCCCGACTTGCGTCCCAGCAGCAACTGCCCACGGATCAGCCATCTTAATAACTACTCTGCAGGGGTTGGGAGACTCTAGTGCATAATATCAAAGAAAGATTTGGCAATAAAAATTGGTATTGTCTGAAATAAATACAAAAATGTAGGTAATATAAACATTTTAATAGCATTGATTCTGCCGATTAAAGATAAGGACATTGGTGACTGTTGTTTGATATGGTCAATTAAAGGCATAAAATTAGCTTTAAATAAATCCTTGTGTTTCTTAGTAATCTTAATACCTAAATAAGTAAAACTTTCAGTAGTCAATCTAAGTGGAAACTGTCCATAATTCTAAACTAGATTATTTAATGGAAAAAGCTCACTCTTGCTAAGATTTGGTTTAGTTTATAACCTGAGAAACTACTAAATTGATTAAGTAATGCTACTATTGCCGGAATAGATTTCTCAGGGTTAGAAATGAATAATAACAGATCACCTACATAAAGAGAAAGTTTATGTGTCTTATTCCCGCAGACAATCCCAAAAATATTAGGGGATTCCCTAATAGCGGTGGCAAAGGTTCCAAAGCAATATCAAACAGTAAAGGACTTAGACAGCCCTGTCTAGTACCTCGAAAGAGCCTGAAAAAAGGGATCTCTGATTATTAGTAAGTACAGAAGACTGAGGTATATATATCAGCTTGATCCAAGAAATAAGTTTTCGACCAATCTTAAATTTTTCAAGTGTATTGAATAAATATTCCCATTCTACTCTATCAAACACCTTCTCGACATCAAGTGAAATGACACATTCCGGGGTTTTATGTGACGCCGTATATGCAATATTCATGAATTTCGTAATGTTAAAGTATGAGTAGGGATTTTTAATAAAATCTGTCCGATCTTGAGAAATAATTGGCGGTAAAATATTTAAAATCTCATAGCTAATATTTTGGAAAGAATTTTGGAATCTACATTTAACAGTGATATAGGTCTATATGATGTCACTTCAGTAGGATCTTTATCTTTTTTTTAAATTAAAAAGAAATAGATGCTTCATAAAAGGATTGTGGTAATCTATTCCTTAAAAAGGCTTCTTTAAAAACCTTGCATAGCCAGGGAGACAATAAACTTGAAAAATACTTTAAAAATTCTACTGTGAACCCATCTAAACCGGGAGCTTTACCAAAATTCATTGAAAGGGTTGCTTTCTGTATTTCTTCTTCCATGATGGGTTCATCTATCAACAGGGACACATTATGTAGTACATTTGGCAAGTTCAGTTTCTTTAAAAACTCATGAATTATATTGGAATCAGTAGGAAATTCTGATTGGTATAGGGAGGTATAAAATTCCTGAAAGGATTTATTAATTTTGTCATGGTCTACAGTTAGTGTACCATCCCGTTTACTCAATTTAGTAATCTGACATTTGGCCAACACCGCTTTCAACTGATTAGCGAGTAATTTACCAGATTTTTCGTCATGTATATAAAATTGACTTTTGGTTTTAAGTAGCTGGTTCTCAATCGGTGATACTAATAACAAATCAAATCTCAATTAAAGTTCAACTCTATTCTTATAGAGCTCTAAACTAGGAGCTTTTGAATATTTTTTATCAATTTCTTTAATCTCGTCAGCCAATATACGTATTTCTTTTTGAGCTTGTTTTTTAATCCCGCGGAGTATGAAATAATTTGTCCACGAATATATGCCTTAAAAGCATCCCATAGAAACATAGAAAATAGGTGCAGGAGTAGGCCATTCGGCCCTTCGAGCCTGCACCGCCATTCAATGTGATCATGGCTGATCATCCAACTCAGTATCCCGTACCTGCCTTCTCTCCATACCCCCTGATCCCTTTAGCCACAAGTGCCACATCTAACGCCCTCTTAAATATAGCCAATGAACTGGCCTCAACTACCTTCTGTGGCAGAGAATTCCAGAGACTCACCACTCTCTGTGTAAAGAATGTTTTCCTCATTTCGGTCCTAAAGGAATTCCCCCTTATCCTTGGACTGTGACCCCTTGTTCTGGACTCCCCCAACATCGGGAACAATCTTCCAGCATCTAGCTTGTCCAACCCCTTAAGAATTTTGTAAGTTTCTATAAGTTCCCCCCTCAATCTTCTAAATTCCAGCGAGTACAAGCCGAGTCTATCCAATCTTTCCTCATATGAAAGTCCTGACATCCCAGGAATCAGTCTGGTGAATCTTCTCTGTACCCCCTCTATGGCAAGGATGTCTTTCCTCAGATTTGGAGACCAAAACTGTACGCAATACTCCAGGTGTGGCCTCACCAAAACCCTGTACAACTGCAGTAGAACCTCCCTGCTCCTATACTCAAATCCTTTCGCTATGAATGCTAACATACCATTTGCTTTCTTCACTGCCTGCTGCACCTGCATGCCTACTTTCAATGACTGGTGTACCATGACACCCAGGTCTCGTTGCATCTCCCCCTTTCCTAATTTGCCACCATTCAGATAATAGTCTACCCTCATGTTTTTGCCACCAAAGTGGATAACCTCACATTTATCCACATTCCAGACTACACCATTGGATATTTCTTCAGTAGAGTTTGTCAAGAAGAAGAAAGCAATCTGATCTTTAATAAAATTAACAAAATTTAAATCTTGAAGCCAAGTAGCATTAAATCGCCATTGTTTAGCACTAAACTTGGAATCGGGTAGTTTGATTGATAGTTTCAATGGTGCGTGATCAGAAATAGCAATTGCATCATACTCACATGCAGTGACCGATGAAGCTAGTCGAGAATCTATTATAAAGTAGTCAATCCTAGAATAACTATGATATACATGAGGAAAAAAAGAAAATTATTTGTCATTTGGGTGTAAGAATCTCCAAACTAACATTCCAGTCAAGTAAAAAAGAATTGATAAAACTAGCTAATTTATTTGGAAGCACATGATCAGATGTAGATCTGTCAATCAAGGGGTTCAGACAGTTGCAATCTCCACCCATTATTAAAAAGTGTTCATTTAAATTAGGAAAGGATGCAATTAACTGTTTAGAAAACTCAGGGTGATCAATATTTGGTGCGTAAACATTCACCATAGCAACTTTTTGGTAATAAAGAACACCAGTAATCACCAAAAATCTACCATATGGATCAGAAACGGTTTCATAATGAACAAACAGAATTGAGGAGTCAATAAAAATAGAGACTCCTTTCACCTTAGCCTGTGAATTTGAATGAAACTGCTGTCATCTCCAAAACTTGAAAAATCGTTGATTGTCATTTTGACTTACATTAGTTTCTTGAACAAAAATAATCTGAGCATTTAGTCTACGAAGAACTTTTTTTTTTTAAATTCCTCTTAATGGGATGGTTCAAGCCATTCACATTCCATGAAAGGAAGTTAATAACTTTATCCATATGTTTGTAAAAATCATGTGGGATGTAAAGGGTTAATTTCTTAAAGCCTAATAGTTCATGATACTGGAAGAAGAAAAATCTAGGGTGGAGCAAGAAGTGACGACATTTCGGACATTTTTGTAGTTCACATTCTGCACAAATGAAAAACACTAAGTAGGTAACAAAAGACCCCTCCCAATCCACCCATGTAAAGCCCAAAACTGACCAATAGACAGTCAGTAAGCTACCTAATCCCTTCCCTACCACCATCTCTCCTAGCAACAACACCCAGCGTAGAAAAAAGCATATTTGCCACTCAATAGCCATAACACGATCGATGTTGTGGTTTGAGAGAGAAAAAAAAAGTACATGTTGGCAGTGAAGCTGAAGAGCAAGAGCTACACATTATTTATCCATGGTCAAAATATGAAAAACAAGAACTGCGTTCACTTAATTTGTCTAAAGACATGGTGGGGGGAAACAAATTCCTTCAATTTTCAGAATAGAACTAACGGAAATTCTTAAAAATTAATATATATAAAAGAAAAACAACTCATCCAGTTAAATTCTTAATCATTACCAAACGATATATTGTCAAAATAGGAACAGTAAATCTCCAAATTATCAATTTGTTCCTTATGTTCACGAAATTCATCTTGTAACACAATCAGCTTTTCTTAAACTTCCTTCAATTTGATCGAAACTCCTTTCACCATTTCTTCCAAACTGCTAAATCTTGTTTTCATTTCATTTTTCAGTTCATCGTTCATTTTCGATATTGCTTCTAAAATACTAGAGTCAGAAGTTGTGGCTGTGGCTTTCCCCCGTTCCTTCCTTGGGGTAGCAATGTTACAAAATTTTGAGATTTTAAAAATCAAGTCTGCAATTTATCCCATCAGATAAAGCATAAACAGAAGTTTAATTTGACATGTAATTCACTTTCATATCTTCAGTATTAAGAAAGTTATGGCCATTTTCATACTCGGAAATTAGCATCTTGTTCCCCATTGCCTTTCAACTCAAAAGCTGTGATCTGGAACAGTTAAAAGCCCATAACTTTCTTAAATATTAAGAGAACTCAATGAAATTTTCAGTTATTATAGATTGAAGCATTCTGAAACAAATATGAAACAATCTTACTTGGATGACCTGAAATTAAAGCATATAATTAGTTAGTTATCCAATTGTAGCTAATTACAAAATTCAATGAGTAGATCTAAACATCTATCCATTTCTTAAGAATAGATAAACTTTTTTTAAATTGCCTAAGTGTCCAAATAACATTCACACAATAATCCACAATATAACATCATTTTTTAATCTAATTTTCATGAATTTCTGGGCCAAATGGAAGGAATTTAGTGTTTGATTCCTGTAAATGAATGGCCATTTAAATCAACTAGCGAGTGGGTTTTAGTGGAATGCGGTGGATTGGAACGTTGCGGTTAGCGGTGAAGTCAGGAGGAAAAATACTGTTTGTTCATACATTTTTTTGGACCCCATTTCGCAACATGAAAATGTTATTAAAGCCTCCCGAAAAACCAACTTTTAATATAAAAATAAACTACCTTTTTTTCTCCCCTACGCAAAATCCTTCCGGTTGTCGGTGCTCACAGCTTTTGAAGGTGATTTTTAAATTACTCTAATTAAGAAATAATTTAGAGTAATTTAAAAATACCTTAATTCATGAAATGTCGGAGCGATTTTTCTTCCGCAACGAAATCGCCCGTCATGGATCGATTTTCCCTGCCTGTGGAAAAACGGCACTTTAAGCCCGCCCCCCTCTGAAAGGCGCCAAAGTCACGCACACGGGGAGCAGCAGAACTGCAGCGCTGCTCAAGGTAAGTTTTGTAACATACCTACTTGGGGAGCCTCCTTTCCCTCTTGTCTCCATCCTTTTCACGATTAAGGCGTATAAAAGTGTTATCAACACTTTATGAAAAGTTAGATCGTGCCTCGAAGTCAAGTAATAACAAGTAACTTTGAAAGAGTGGTAAGTGAAGGTTAAAGGTTAAGGGAGAAAACAAATTTGCAACATTTACAGCATGCTGCCACACTGAGAGTCCAAATAACATCTGACCGAGCAACTTAGAAGAGAGTCAAAAGGACGAGATGTGGAGTACGTTGGTTTTGGCAGAGGAGTCAGAGAGAAGTGGGTGGAGGAGAATGACGGTATCATGAAATATCTTAAAATAAACCAGTTTAAGACATTCGCAACATGTGCCTCCAACTTCACTACACGGCCGACCATCGACACTTTCCGTATATTCGTGGACCAAACAGCGTCCAAAAGAAGAACATTACCACTACTGAACGCCACACTCGAAAGTCATCGGTATAACATGCCGGAAAACAACCCCTCCGGTGGCTCGCAGGCCATCTGAGAAAGGACTCTGCAACGGAAGGAGGTACCGGGAAAACAACAACCCCTTAGGAGAACGGGCAGCAGCCTCTTGAGTAGAACGCTGCAACCCAGAAGAGTGTACTGGGTAAACAACAACGCCTCAGAAAAGTGGGCAGCAGCACTCAAGAGAGCGGTTAGTTACGGTACACCAATGACACATCAATACCAAAAAAAACCTGAGTCAGGCAACGTCTCTGGAACACATAAACAGACGACATTGTTCATTTCTTCCAGTATTTCTGCTTTTGTACTTGATAGACCACATCCAAAATAAAACACTTAATTTAACATTATCCAGTTCAGTTTATTGTCATGTGTACCAAGGTACAGTGAAAAGCTTTTGTTTCGGGCTACCCACTCAGCAGCACGACAATATATGATTATAATTGAGCCATTTACAGTGTATAGATAGATACTTGATAAAGAAATAACATTAAGATCATGTTGTTTAAGAAGGAACTGCAGATGCTGGAACAATCGAAGGTGGACAAAAATGCTGGAGAAACTCAGCGGGTGAGGCAGCACCTATGGAGCGAACATATGGGTGACGTTTCAGTCTGAAGAAGGGTCTCGACCCGAAACGTCACCCATTCCTTCGCTCCATAGATGCTGTCTCACCTGCTGAGTTTCTCCAGCATTTTTGTCTACCTAGCATTAAGATCGTGGTAGCCACAAAGGTATCAGATATGGAAAAACATTTGACTATACAGGGTCCTTCATGGCCGTGATGTACTCTCATTTTCTACATATAGGGAGGTTGCACGGCAGCAAGGTCACGACCCGTGACCCGTACTGTTGCTATGCAAAGTCTTCTGGAGTGTAAGCGGTCAACATCAGGTAAGCACTTATTATGGTTGCCAGTACAGCTGCCCCGTTGTTCGGGGGAGGTGAATCCCCCGGTGTAGGGGTCGGGGGATGAATCACCCCGTGTGGTGGTGGGAGTCAGGGGGCTGACTCACCCCCTGTGTGTGTCGTAGTCCGGGGGGAGGCGAATCACCCCCTGTGTGGGTCGGGGTCCCGGGGGGGGGGTGAATCACCCCGTGTGGTGGTGGGGGTCGGGGGGGGGGGTGAATCACCCCGTGTGTGGGTCGGGGTCCGAGGAAGTGATTCACCCCGTGTGGTGGTGGGGGTCGGGTGGTGAATCAACCCGGTGAGGCGGTCGAGGTCCGGTGCTGTTGCAGCGCGGTCAATGACTCTGGGTGGGCCGAGGGACCAGACTGTCCCCAACTTGGCTGCAGCTGATGGGGACATTGCCGGGTTTATGGCCCCCATGTGTCCGCTGCCCGGAGCCGCGGCCCCGCTTCACCCGGCCCCGTGTGTGTGGGCACTGTCGATCCACAGCCCATGACAGTGCGGCCAGGAGGAAACGGGGCGGAGGGCAGCCGTGGCCGGACAGCACTGACCCTGGGGTGGAGAGTGGGGGCTGTCCAGAGGGATGCGCTCCTTTGGCCGCTTACACCTTGGTGCTCGGGTTCAGACTGCTCAGTCACCCTCCAGCCCCAGGCGGGTCAGGGCCGAGATTTGCCCTCAATCCACCGGCACGCTGCTCTTTCAGTGAGCAGCAGTGATTTTGGCGGTTTTCACTCACTGTTACCCCTATTTCCACAATTTTTTACATCGCAAAAATTGACCATTTTGGCGGTTTTTAACAGGTAAGAACGTATGTGTTTCATATGCTACTAATGTATGCAAGAAGCTGCCTTGTAATCCAGAAGGCTTGAGTTACTCATGTGTCACACCCTTTTACCTTCCATGTAACCGCCATTAAACAATTGCAGATAAACAAGGTGTTAATTTACAAAAGTTTTGTCTTTCCAAAAAGTTTACACATACTTTCATAAACTCAGGATATCCTAAGCACCGACAAGGGTCGATTTAAATATATTAAAGACCCCTTGTTTAATGCAGTACAATGATTGTGCGTTTCTGCTTTTTGGAAATAATACTCAAGAGGGCAGTGTTCCTTGTTCGTGAAACTGAGCGGGACAGGTAGCATGTTTGGAGAGACGGATGGGTAATGTTTCGTGTCGAGACCTTTCTGCAGGCTGAAGAAGGGTCTCGGTCTGAAACGTCAGCCATTCCTTCTCTCCAGAGATGTTGTCTGTCCCGCTGAGTTACTCCAGCATTTTGTGTACATCTTCGGTTTCAAACAGCATCTGCAGTCCCTTCCTACACACACGACCATTGAGCGATCAATGCTTCCACTTTGCTGAATTCCCTCCGTAAAGGGCCTGTCTCACTTAGCCATCATTTGCGCGCCATTTACGCGACCTGCTAGTGTGTGGGTAGCGTGGAGTGGCATGCACAAAATCTTTGTGCGCCACTGGGCTGTCGCGTAACTGACGGCCAAAGTGGGACAGGCCCAAGACCCTGGCGCGGCGCAACGTCTCACCTCCAACAGCAGCAGAAGCAGGCAAACAATCGCCGAGCTCAGCCTGGGGCTCACGGCCGTTGCGGATCCGAATCCGCCCCCACTCCTACTCCCAGAGTGGGGCCAGAACGATTGGAGATAGACACAAAATGCTGGAGTAACCCAGTGGGACCGGCAGCATCTCTGGAGAGAAGCAATGGGCGACGTTTCGGGTCGAGATCCTTCTTCAGATTGAAGAAGAGTCTCGAACCGAAACATCATCCATTCCTTCCATCCAGAGATGCTGCCTGTCCCGCTGAGTTACTCCTGCATTTTGTGTCTATCTTCAAATGACGTCACGCGCTCCAGACAGCTGTGCGGACGCATGATGACGCACGCGACCGTCACTACCGGCCTGTCGCGTAAAGTGACGGCTAAGTGGGACAGGCCCTTAACTCTTTCCGAATCGGAGCGCAGAATAGGCGAGCAGTTAAATGAAGCCATGTGACATTCCAATAAGTGAAATGCATGACGAACAAATCCGGACACAATCTTCCGACTTCGTATTATAAAAGTCAAGATTAATTTGCACCACTGGTGCAGTACTCTTGAAGAACCTTCAAGTCAGCATGGAAATGTTAGGCAGCTGGAGGGAAATATTACACTTGTTTCTTTTGCTGATTTATAGGATATGGCAATTGTTGGCAATGTCCACCCTTAACTGTCATCGAGAACTTGGTGGTGAGTCGCTTTCATGAATACCTACAGTACCACCAGTGCTATTGGGTATGGAATTTCACATTTTTGACATTGAAGGAATGCATAATATTTTTACCAAGTTCAGATGGTGTTTAATTTAAGTTGAACAGCAGGTGGTGGTGTTCTCATATGCCTGTGGTCATTCTCCTCCTTAGCAATGGATCTCCCTGGTGCAGTTGGAGTTGTCTTGCCTTGCAGTGACATTTTGTAGCTGGTACACCCTGCACCCATAATAGTGAAGGGGAAAAAATGATGCAGATGGTGGAGGAGAATGTCAATGAAGCAGATTTTGCTTTGAAGAATGGACACTTCCTGTGATAATGGAGCTGTAGTCATCAAGGCTAGTGTTTTGATTTGTCCGAGTCTGAGGTTTGTGAAGGGCCTCGACCCAAAACATCACCTATTCCTTTTCACCGGAGATGCTGACTGAACCGCTGAGTTGTTACAGCTTTTTGTGTCTATCTTTGGTTTAAACCAGCATCTGAAGTTCCTTCCTGCACCTTCTTGATTTGTACCTTGCACATGGTGGAAATGCTTTGGGACCTGATGAAATGATCAATTGCTGCAGGCTGTGGGAGCCATTCTCCACATGGTTGCTCCAGTCGAGCTTCTTGTTAATGGGCGACCTACAAGACGTTGAAGTTGGGAAACACACTGATGGGAATGCTGTTTGTTGACTGGTAGATTGTTACGTTTTTTTCATTGATGGTTGTTGTCATTTCCCCTACATAGTTGTAGTATTGTTCAGGTTTATGCTATAAACAAATAGACTTGAATATTTTACAATTAACAGGGAACATTCCGATTTCTAACTTGGAAGCAAATTCACTGATGAACTGTCTGAAGGCAGATACACCACACTAGTACCTGCAATTCTGTACTGGGATTGAAAGGATCTACATTCAACAAGCACAACTCCACCCAATGTAGGATCTGCTCCTCAATCCCAATTGTTCCAGCTTCACCAGGGCGCTTTGATGCCATAAACAGCGTGTCATCTCTTCCGTCAATATTTGCACCAAGGCTCAAACGTGAATGGAGTCAATTGCTCCTGACAAAAAACAATCTCAGCATTGTTAAGCTATGTACAGGTGGAGACGAGACCCAACACTGCAGAATGCTTATCCTCCATAATTGTACTCAGACTAGTCACTTCAAGCCTCTCTAAGTAAACCATGTAACAATGATAGACAAATGAGACAGGGAAGCAAATTTGTTAAAAAATGGTAAACATAATAACATTATACTCAAATGAAATCAGACTGCTATTCATGTTTTTTTACTAATTACTCACAACAACTTTATATCTACACTAGACCAAGGGGGACCCGTTAGGTCCCATCCCCTCAACGCGCGGTTGGAGGGATTGGTGGGTGGCGTCACATACACAATAACCACCCCCAAACACACACTAACTACCCTCCTTGATATTATATTAATATCATTCATTTGCTCCTTTTACCCCATAACCGCCCTATCCACCAACACTAAATCTCTACCGGAATATGTAAAATTGTTACCGTTACCGCGTCGGGTTTTCGAGGAGATGTGAATCAATAATCAAGTAAACAAACACATAAGTAAACATCCAAGATCAGAGTTTTATAATAATGGAGAATGCATGAATATCTGTGTAGAAAACAGACAATTCACATGCTCATACAATCAATCAATACAATCAGTTTTATTCGTCACATGCAAGTGAAATTAATTTGCCAGCAGCGGTACAATAAAAAACACACACAATACACAATAAAAATTGAACACAAATATCCACCACAGCATTCATCACTGTGGTGGAAAGCACAAAATTTGGTCAAGTCAAAGAACTAAAGTCTCAGCCGCGCCACAGACAGAAGCACCGCAGACCGCAGGGTTAAGTGTGTGTAACTCCTGAATCTCCCAAAGCAAAGGATCAGTTTTCAATATGGTGTGCTGTTGGACAAAGCAGAGGATGCAGAGTTGCTACAGTATTTATGAGGTGTCCAGATGATTGGTTGGTGGCGGCGCTGGCAGTCCTGCCAGCGTGTTACTTCTTTCTACTTTTTGTTAGTATGTCCTAATGCAGAGAGGTCAGAGCTCCTCTCCAGGGGCCCCCAGCGAGGGACCCCGCTCCAGATGGCAAGTCCCCACCGCAGGCCGGCAGTCGGAGCTCTTCTCCTTCTAGGTCCCCAACTAGGGATCCCAGGCTCCGGACACCTCCAGCTGGAGCTCTGCAGACTGTGGCTTCAGGCTGCCGCAGGCCAGCGATCGAGCGCTCCCCTCCGGCGACATGGAAAAAGTCGTCTCGCCGTGGAGGAGGCGACTGAAGCGGTTTCCCCCTTACCCCCCCACACCACCCCCCACACAAGACACACAGGGAAACATTAAAAAAACATTAGGACATACTAACAAAAAGTAGAAAGAAGTAACACGCTGGCAGGACTGCCAGCGCCGCCACCAACCAATCATCTGGACACCTCATAAATACTGTAGCAACTCTGCATCCTCTGCTTTGTCCAACAGCACACCATATTGAAAACTGATCCTTTGCTTTGGGAGATTCAGGAGTTACACACACTGCATTGTTCAAAATAATGCTGACGGGTAACATCCAATCAGTAATTGCAATAAGAAGCATCTGAGGTTGTTACTGATAGAAAAAAATACATCCAATACCCCTTAAGTAGAAAACAAGAGGTTAGCTAAGGAAAGAGTATGTCCTCTCAGAAACCATAGGGGTGATCGATATGTGGAGAGGAGGGAATACAAGTGAGGTTCTAAGTGAGGACTTATCATTGGTATTCACCATGGATATGAATGCAGAGGTTGGAGAACCAGTGAGGAATACACTGGAGTCAGTGGAGCTTGTCTGTATCCGGAAAGAGAAAGCGTTAGAAATATTGGAACAAATCCCCAGTGTACGAAAGGACCAAGTCAAAATAGACACATTTTATTGTTCATTTTGCATTTTGTTTATTTACGGTAAATATGGTAAAATTACTCTTATTCTATATCATGAATTATTAAGTAATGATTTGCGCATTCTGCAAGGAGGAAATCTCCCTAACCAAGGGAAACCGTTGCTGGGGTTCTGCTGGACATTAAACTATTATTCTCCCCTTATTCAAAAAAGATAGGAAGGATAAGAATCAGGAAAATGCTGGCCAACAAACTTTACATCAGGGGTAGGGAAGTTGTTGGAGAAGACATTGAGGTATCGGACTTAGAAAGGGAGGGACTGATTAAGAGTCACCATGGCTTTTTGCAGGGGAATCATGTCTTGCAAATCTGACTGATAGTTTTGAGGCACTAACTAAGAAAACTAATGAAGGCATGGACGCAAGGCAGTTGACCAGTATCCAGATGATAGTCAGGTCCAGAAGGTTAAGGCTAGGGATCTGCAGAGTGTTGGGAAACAGGATCCAAAACTGGCTTAGTAGTGGGAGACAGAGGCTCATGGTGAATGTTTTTTTTTCACCGGTAGTTTGATACAAGTGGTGTACCACAGAGATCAGGGGTAGGATCTTTGTGGTTTGAAATATAGCAACAGACAGCCCTTCACAATGAGCCATTTAGGTTTCAGAGATTTGCTACTTGCAGAATTCACAAATCATGACATAAAAGTTCACAATCTTTCTTTATAATAATAAAACTCTGATCTTGGATGTGTGTATGTTTGTGTGCTTTTCACATCTCCTCGAAAACATGACGCGCTAACGGTGACATTTTTACATATTCCGATAGAGATTTACGCCATGATGTCAAAAATCGCCTTATCGGAAAATGTCATGCATTATTTCTCGAGTTATTTATGAAAATGTTCACAAATCTCAAATAAATTAGAAAAGAAACAAGATGGTCTCGCTGATGACGTCACAATGGATCTGCCTGCCTGCCTCTGCTCATGCTGCGAGTGACGTCACCCTGTTATGTCTTCTGCATTTCTTGACTTCTTAACTTTCACTTCTTTCAATTTGTGAAATTGAAGCTAGCATTTTTAAACTGCTGCTCAGGTCGTGTTGCGTGCTTCACTGGGCTCCTTGAAGTTCTAGAACATGGCGGCGGCGGTCGTTATCAGCGCACGATGGGAAGGTGGCCGTGGCGGCCAGTATTCCCTCTATGGAGACCTGCAATTCCTCCATTGATTGCAGGGACTCGGGGAATCGTGAGGCCTTTCCCTCGCTGGGGATCCCGATCCCACCTGCCGATTTTGTGCCGTCATGGGGGACGATCTCCTCTCCATCTCCCCCGCCCGGGCGTCTGTCAAGCAGGTCGGTGGGCTTCCCCTTGTGGAAGCCATGATTGGCCGGCCCCCCGCTGCATGGAGAGTGGTCAAGACCGCTCAGCGTCCGCACGCCTGGTGGTGAGGCTGCTGCTGAGGGCTGAGCCTGCTCGACACCCAGCCGGCTGCCTGCCCGCGACCACCCTCGAGTCCACATCCACCTGCAGCCTCCCTCGGGTCAATGGACGATCGCCCGCCACCTCGCTCGGGGTTCCCGGATCGAATTCTGCCCGCGGCCTCGCTCGGGTCCACGCTCGCCTGCAACCTTGCTCGGGCCCGGTGCCTGGTGGGGAGGCTGCTGCTCTACGACTTGGGTAGATGCTGCCTCTACCCCTTACCCCTGGCACTCCCTCTCTACACCCCCCCCCCCCCCTCCCCTCTCTGGTGGAGTATTGCATTCGGGAACAAGCCCTCCCCTGTGACCAAGCCGTGCCCCCCGTTAAGGTCTCCATTTGTTAAATAAAATGTACAATAATATTAGTCTATTTTTGCTTTTTCAACTTACATTTCTTGACACATTTCCAGATAATGTGATTTTTTTTAATGCATGGCAGGTTCATTTTAATGTCTCACTGTTTTCTTGAGAGGGCATCTCCCTCCTCCACCCCTCCCCATCTACCACTCCACTCCATCCTCCTCATTTCCCTCATCCTCCTCCCATTCCCTGCCCAAGGACCGACCCAGGTCATAGAGCAGGGCCTGGAACTTGGCCTGGTTCTCATACTCGGCCCAGCCCTGGCTGTAGACTCCAGCCGTCAGCTTGGTTGCAGCCAGAGCTCCAGTGCAGGCCCTGACTTCATCTCTGGGCTCGTCCCTGATCCCAGACCCAGGCTCCACCTTGGTTCCAGCGGCGGCTTCTTTTTTGGCCCCGGTCAAGGCCACATCCCAAGCTCGGCCCTCATTCCAGCACCACCCTCCCCACCGGGCATCAGGCACCCACCGCCACCACGCGAGCACTGGAGTGCCCCTCCGTCCCGGAGTGTCCCGTCCTGCCTTGCGAGTGTATTGTGACGTCACTGGGTTTTTTTTCCGGAATGGGCGAGTTTTTCGGGCTGTTTTTTAAATTTTAAACGATTCAAAAGTTCGGAAATATAGGTGGGAATGTGACAAGAAGATGTTTATCACCTCGGCGAAAAAAATGTGAGTAGGATGTGAGAATGGAAAGGCTGTGGCCGAGCGTTTGGAAGAAAATAGGAAGAAGATGTGGATTAAGAACTATGAATTTGAACCATATTTAACATTTACCTGATGGTACCGAATATTCATAGAGAAGGAGGAAGAATAACGGACTTTTAAATACACTGGTTAAGGATGGTTTGAAGGATTACTAATAAAAAATTAACATATGATAGGAATAGCTTAGTATTAACTATCACTTAAAATTGTATGCTATCCCTCCTAAAATAGTGTTATGATATTATTAAAAATCTACATTAGTACTCATAATTTTCAAGCATTTAAATTTAGCACCCCACCCCTATACAAATAGCCCTTAAGGCAAATACAAATTTTCCATTAAGGAAAATTTGGAGCTGGAACCATTAATATCTTTTTTTTTTAACAACAGAAGTCGGTAGATTAATAGCCACGCTAGTGTGGCTTACACTAACTACACTAAAAATAGCTGTAGTCACCCTTTCCTTTCCGCACATCATTAACACTATTAATATTTTTTATTTCTATTTTGATTCTTATGTTTTATAAAATGCATTATATTATACTTATAGTTATAAATGGTATTATGAAGTTAATTTGAAGAGATATGTATGTTAGATAAAGTTACAAGTATTAAAACTCATCGATCTGAAACATGGGTATGACGTTGGGATGGATATGCTGAGACATCTACTCCATTATAATCCACCTTAACAAAATGCAAGACATAAATACGAAAACTGGGGGTGATGGAATCACCTTCTGCAGTTGGAATGTAAAGGGAATTAATGAACCAATTAAAAGAGGTAAGGTTTTAACTTATTTAAATAGACTTAAAACAGATATAGTCTTCCATCAAGAGACACACCTTAAAAAGGAAGCACAACATAGACTAACAGCAAAATAGATTTCTAAAGTGTATCATTCTTCATTTACACACAAGTCTAGAGGGGTTGCAATATTTATTCGTAAAGGCATACCATTTAAACGTAGCTCAATAATAGAAAATACTGAGGGTAGATATATAGTAATTACGGGTGAATTATATTCAAAGAAAGTCATTGTTATGAACATATATGGACCTAAATTTGATAATCCGTTGTTTTTTAAGAAAATATTTATTACTATTCCAATATCTACACAACATAATCTAATAATTGGGATAATTTAAACTGTACTTTAGATAATTATCTAGATAGATCATCAACTAAAAGGAAAGCTACATCTAAATCAAGCGAACTTATAAATTATTTTATTAATACTGCAAATGTTAAGGATGTCTGGAGAACTGATAATCCCTCTGGTCGTGAATATTCATTTTACTCTCCTGTATTCGGAACCTATTCAAGGATAGATTATTTTTTAATAGACTCAAAGTTAATTCCATTTACGTACGACTCAAAATATCATAATATTATTATTTCGGATCATGCACCATTAACATTTAAGATAAAATTAAAGGATATAACTAATAAATATTCTCAATGGAGACTCAATTCTCAAATTTTAAATGACAAGGCTTGTTATGATTATCTGGTAAAACAGATTAAATTGTTTTTTGAGACTAATGACAAACCTGGAATTTCCCCGTCACTGCTTTGGGACACATTTAAAGCCTTTATGCATGGTGCTGTAATATCTGCGCAAGCATACCTTAATAAGGAAAACCAAAAGATGCAACAAACTTTAGTAAAAAGAAATAAAGCAATTAGATATGGAAAATGCAGTATCTCCATCTAAGGTGATATATAATAAAATTGCAATATTAAAATAAGCTAAATAAAATATACTCAAATCATGTTATAAAACTTTTTCAACAGACTAAACAAGTACATTTTGAATTTGGTGATAAACCACAAAAATTATTGTCACGCCAGCTTAGAAAATCAGACGTAGAAAAAATGATTTATAAAATCAGATTAGAACAAGGAGAAATATTAACTTTACCAAAAAATATTAATGACAGATTTCTGCATTACTATCAAAAACTTTATTCAACTAAACTGACGGGACAACCGGATGGAATGGAAACATTCCTACATAAATGTCATATTAAAGGTTTAGATCAGGAAGGCAGAGACTTGTTAGATGCTGAAATATCAGCAAAAGACATTGAGGAATCAATCAGATCGTTGAAAAATGGAAAAGCTGCTGGCTCTGATGGCCTAAGTGTTGAATTTTATAAGAAGTTTCACAACTTGATTTCCCCACGTTTACAAACAATATATAAATATGCTTACGATCAAGGAAAGTTACCAGAAGCTCTAAATTAGTCTACAATCACACTCATTCCTAAAGCAGATAAGGATCTGGAAGATCCTGGATCATATAGAGCAATTGCTCTTCTAAATACTGATAAAAAAATATTAACTAAAATTTTATCTCAAAGGTTATGTTTTGTGATTAATAAACTAATACATTATGATCAAACAGGCTCTATTCCCAAACGTTATTCCACTTATAACTTGAGACGATTATTCAATATCATATATTCAAAAAGAATTAATGATATTGAATTAGCTCTCATTTCACTAGATGTGGAAAAAGCATTCGACCAGGTTGAATGGCCTTACTTATTCTAGATAATGCAGAAATTTCAACTGGGGGATAGATTTTGTAAATGGGTTAAAATTTTATACCCTAACCCAACAGCAAGAATACTAACAAATCAAATGTTATCAACCAAATTCAGTCTCTTTAGGGGTTGTAGACAAGGATGCCCGTTATCACCCTTATTATTTGCTCTTGCAATCGAACCATTAGCCGAAAGGATTAGATCAGACCCAGAAATATATGGATACAATACCAATACCACAACGAATAAAATATCTTTATATGCAGACGATGTCTTAATATATATTACAAAACCGGAGATTAGTATTCCTAATCTACTTAACATTATAACTAAGTTTGGTATATTTTCAGGATATAGAATGAATTGGAATAAAAGTGAAATTATGCCTATAACTGGAATAAAATCAAATATATTACAACAATTCCCGTTTAAAATAGTTATGGACAAATTTAAATATTTAGGAATTAATGTATCCAAATCTTATATTTTTTATTCAAATTAAATTATCCCCTGTTATTGAATAAACTAAAAAAATACTGGAAAACACTGCCAATATCAATGATTGGCAGAATGAATGCTATAAAAATGATCTTTTTACAACAATTATTATATTTATTTCAAGCTATCCCTGTATACCTCCCTGAAACTTTTTTTTTTTTAATTGATTCTATTGTTAACAGCTTTATTTGGGATTATAAAAATCACAGAATAAGTCAAAAACACTAATGTAAATCCAAGATAAATGGCGGATTAGCGTTACATAATTTTTTATATTATTTTTGGACGGTTCAGATTAAGAATATGAATTTTTGGTTGGAAAAAATGGATCAGGAACCAGCTTGACTAAAGATGGAAAAGGAATACTGTTTACCGTTTGATACAAGTTCGATTCTTTTTGCTCCAAGTGAAGTACAAAAAAAAACTTACCGGGAAGACCCTATAATTCATAGCAATATACGTACTTGGAAACAAATAGTTAAGACTTTACATTTGGATAATATGTCACTTTTGTTTACCAATTATGGGAACACCTAATTTGTTTACCAATTATGTATAATCCCTTATTTAAACCTTCTATATTGGATAAGGGGTTTAGACACTGGAAAAATTTAGGAATTATAAGGATAGAACACCTTTACAGGAAAGGAAAATTTCTCTCATTTCAAGAGTTAAAAGATATCTATGGATTGCACCCAAATAACTTGTTTAGGTATTTACAAATTAGAGACGATATCAAGTCAAACATGCAAGACTATAAGAATAGAGAACCAGGATTACTGGATGAATGGCTTAACAAGCATCCAAATACAGAAAAATTAATAGCGTACATATATAATACTCTTTTGGACAGGGAAGTCCCAACAACAGAATCATACCGACAGATATGGGAAAATGAAATAGGTCTATCTATAATGAAAGACACTTGGGAAGAAAGTTTACAACGTATACACCGTTGCTCATTAAATGCCAGACATACCTTGATACAATTTAAAGTATTACATAGATTACACTATTCAAAAACGAAATTAAATAGAATTGTTCCTAGCATTTCTTCTATTTGCAATAAATGTCAGAATTTAGAAGTTAACTTAACGCAGAGTTTTGTAACATGCATAAAACTTAATAGTTATTGGACGGATATTTTTATAATCATTTCTGAAGTTCTTAAAACTAAATTGGACCCCGATCTAAAGCTAATAATATTAGGCCTTCCTGATTCAAGCTTAATATTAACAGTAAGTCAAAGAAAATTTATTGATTACTGTTTGATAATTGAGAAAAAAAAAGAATATTAAAGTTCTGGAAGGGAACATTATCCCCCACTATCAAAATGTGGACAGTGAAAATGTCGGAGACGTTGCATTTGGAGAGAATTACGTTTGTCCTAATGGACAAATACGAACTTTTTGAACAAATATGGTCTCCATTCATTGATTATTTAAAGAGGTAGCTGAGCTCAGCATTGTAACTCAATAAGTACCCTGGTGTAGGATTAGATGAAAAGATGTATTTTGGGATTTGTATACACGTCTCTATAGATATTGTTATGTGAAATTGCTCCATTCATTGTTAAGATGTATACTTCATTTTTTTATTATATAATAATTGTTTTTTTATAATTTAAAAAAATATATATATTTTTTTAATTTTTATATTCCTTATATAATCATAATCATTATTATTTAATCACTATCTCTATTGATTATAAATCTATACTTTTACTTCTTTATTTTCCAAAAAAAACAGAAGTATACATAATTTATTCCATAATACCTGTATAATTTTTGTAACAAGTTAAATTTGTATTTGAAGAATTGTTATACTGTGGACAATATGCATTGCTTCTAATAAAAATACTTTAAAAAAAATTAAAATAAAATAAAAAATAGAAAAACAGAAAAATTAACCAGATTCACACAAACACAGAGCCACAAACAAGACAAAGAGTTTTAGTATTATATACTAGACTAAGTGGGGTCCGTTGGGTCCCAGCTTCACACGGGAGGGCTGGTCACCCAATGCTATATTCCTCTTCTCCACCAATTCCAATATTGCTGGCCAGTTGTGGGGAGGGGGCGGGACGCTTTCTGGAGCGCTAGTATGTGTGTTGTGGGTGAAAGGGACTAGTTTCCAGAGGGCTAGTATGGACATTGTGGGCCAAATCGATTCTTGGGCTGGCAGTCCAGTCACTCTCGCCAGGCAGCTCAGTCACTCTGGCCAGGCAGCTCAGTCACTCTGGCCAGGCAGCTCAGTCACTCTGGCCAGGCAGCATTTTAGAACCAATAGAGACACTTTTTGGAAGCATTTTAGAACCAATAGGGACACGTTTTTCAAGCATTTTAGAACCAATAGACAATTTTTTCAAGCATTTTAGAACCAATAGAGACACTTTTTGCAAGCATTTTAGAACCAATAGACGTTTTTTGAAAGCATTTTAGAACCAATAGACACTCATTGCAAGCATTTTAGAGCCACTAGACCCCTTTTGCAAGCATTTTAGAACCAATAGAGACACTTTTTGCAAACATTTTAGAACCAATAGACACTTTTTGAAAGCATTTTAGAACTAATAGACACTTTTTGCAAGCATTTTAGAACCAATAGACACTTTTTGCAAGCATTTATAGAACCACATTAAGGGCACTCACAGTTGAGTAGACATGTGTTCAGTGCTATTCAGAGCTCAGAGAGACGTGACCCTCTGGCTTCCTCCATTTTGCAGAGACTGAGTGAGGTACACCACTTCCTGGTTTTATAGTCCCTCCCCCTCCCTCCAGCAGGGGCAGCAGAGAGAATGGCGATTTTTAAAAAAATATTAATATATCTCTGATTTTTAATCGATGGGAAAAATCCTCTGGCCCAGGAAGGTGGAGGTGGGCTCTAGGCGACCTGGCCAAAAATGACTGCCGTAGGTGACGGCGTTCTCTCGGAAATCACACCACAGTGAGCCAAAAGCGGTCAAGATCAGACTTTTAGTAATATAGATAGTAGATAGATAACAGATTTCAAGGAGCAAGTAACAGACAGGTTGTCAAGAGCTTTTTATATTTATACGAGACCAAGTGGGACCCATTGGGCTCCGTTCACCCAACGCAATATTCCACCACTCACCTGTTCCCCCAACGCAATATTCCACCATTCACCCTTAGCCCCCAACTGCACAGACATGGCTCATTTCCCCTCATCCCCTAGCGCTCCCTCCACCTCCTCTTCACCCTCCCAATTCTTTCCTCTCTCCTCCTCCCCTCCCTCCCCTTTCCCCTACCCTCAATCAGTCCCTCTGTCTGAATGGAACATCAATCTGAATGGAACTCTGCTGTATTTTTAAAAACAGACTTTTTTAATGTAAATGATATCCCATAGTGATGTCAATGACAATACCAATAGGTGCAGGAGTAGGCCATTTGGCATTTAGAGCCAGCATCGCCATTCAATGTGATCATGGCTGATCATCCCCAATCAGTACCCCGTTCCTGCCTTCTCCCCATATCCCCTGACTCCGCTATTTTTAAGAGCCCTATCTAGCTCTCTCTTGAAAGCATCCAGAGAACCTGCCTCCACTGCCCTCAGAGGCAGAGAATTCCACAGACTCGCCACTCTCTGTGAGAAAAAGTATTTCCTCGTCTCCGTTCTAAATGGCTTACTCCTTATTCTTAAACTGTGGCCCCTGGTTCTGGACTCCCCCAACACCAGGAACATGTTTCCTGCCTCTAGCGTGTCCAAGCCCTTAACAATCTTATATGTTTCAATGAGATATCCTCTCATCCTTCTAAACTCCAGAGTGTACAAGCCCAGCCGCTCCATTCTCTCAGCATATGACAGTCCCGCCATCCCGGGAATTAACCTTGTAAACCTACGCTGCACTCCCTCAATAGCAAGAATGTCCTTCCTCAAATTAGGGGACCAAAACTGCACACAATACTCCAGGTGTCGTCTCACTAGAGCTCTGTACAACTGCAGAAGGACCTCTTTGCTCCTATATTCAATTCCTCTTTTTATAAAGGCCAACATGCCATTCGCTTTCTTCACTGCATGCTGTACCTGCATGCTTACTTTCATAGACTGATGTACAAGGACCCCCAGATCCCGTTGTACTTGCCCTTTTCCCAACTTGACACTATTTAGATAGTAATCTGCCTTCCTGTTTATGTTACCAAAGTAGATAACCTCACATTTATCCGCATTAAACTTCATCTGCCATGCATCTGCCCACTCCCCCAACCTGTCCAAGTCACTCTGCATTCTCATAGCATTCTCCTCACAGTTCACACTGCCACCCAGCTTTGTGTCATCTGCAAATTTGCTAAAGTTACTTTGAATCCCTTCATCCAAATCATTGATGTATATTGTAAATAGCTGCGGTCCCAGCACCGAGCCTTGGTACCCCACTAGTCACTGCCTGCAATTCTGAAAGGGACCCGTTAATCCCTACTTTTTGTTTCCCGTCTGCCAACCCCTTCTCTATCCATGTCAGCACTCTACCCCCAATACCATGTGCCCTAATTTTGCCCACTAATCTCCTATGTGGGACCTTACCAAATGCTTTCTGAAAGTCCAGGTACACTACATCTACTGGCTCTCCCTTGTCCATTTTCCTAGTTACATCATCAAAAAATTCCACGATATTAGTCATAATTTCCCCTTCGTAAATCCATGCTGACGTGGACCGATCCAAGTTCAAGTTTGTTTATTATCACGTGTCCCTAAAGGACAATGAAATTCTTGCTTTGCTTCAGCAGAACAGAACATAGTAGGCATTGACTACAAAAACAGATCAGTGTGTTCATATACCATTATATAAATATATACACACATGAATAAATAAGCTGATGAAGTGCAAATAACAGATAATGGTTTATTAATGTTCAGAGTTTTGTCCGAGCCAGGTTTAATAGCCTGATGGCTGTGGGGAAGTAGCTGTTCCTGAACCTGGTCGTTGCAGTCTTCAGGCTCCTGTACCTTCTACCTGAAGGTAGCAGGAAGATGAGTGTGTGTACCTGAAGGTAGCAGGGAGATGGTGTGGGTCTTTGATGACACTGCCAGCTTTTTTGAGGCAGCGACTGCGGTAAATCCCCTCGATGGAAGGAAGGTCAGAGACGATGATGGACTGGGCAGCGATTACTAGTTTTTGTAGTCGTTTCCTCTCCAGGGCGCACAAGTTGCCGAACCAAGCCATGATGCAACCGGTCTGCAAGCTCTCTACTGTGCATCTGTAGAAGTTAGAGAGAGTCCTCCTTGACAAACCGACTCGCCGTAATCTTCTCAGGAAGTAGAGACGCTGATGAGCTTTCTTAATAATTGTATCCAGGTTCTCGGTCCTGTTACTGCTATCCAAATGTGTGGCTATCTCATCTTTCATAATTGACTCCAGCATCTTCCCCAACACCGATGTCAGGGTAACTAGTCAATAATTCCTCGTTTTCTCTCTCCCGCCTTTCTTAAAAAATGGGATAACATTAGCTACCCTCCAATCCACAGGAACTGATCACGAGTCTATAGAACATTGGAAAATGATCACCAATGCATCCACGATTTCTAGAGCCATCTCCTTAAGTACCCTGGGATGCAGACCATCAGGCCCTGTGGATTTATCAGGCTTCAGTCCCATCAGTCTATCCAACACCATTTCCTGCCTAATGTGGATTTCCTTCAGTTCCTCCGTCACCCCAGATCCTCTGGCCACTACTATATCAGGAAGATTGTTTGTGTCCTCCTTAGTAAAGACAGATCCAAAGTACCTGTTCAACTCATCTGCCATTTCCTTGTTCCCCATAATAAATTCACCTTTTTCAGTCTTCAAGGGTCCAACTTTGGTCTTAACTAATTTTTTCCTCTTCACATACCTAAAGAAGCTTTTACTATCCTACTTTATATTCTTGGCTAGCTTACCTTTTTTGTACCTCATCTTTTCTCCCCGTATTGTTTTTCTGGTTGTCTTCTGTAGTTCTTTAAACATTACCCAATCCTCTTGCTTCTCGCTCATCTTTGCTACGTTGTACTTCTTCGCTTTAATTTTTACATCCCTGACTTCCCTTGTCAGCCACAGTCGCCCCTTACTCCCCTTGGAATCTTTCTTCCTCCTAGGAATGAACTGATCCTGCACCTTCTGTATTATTCCTAGAAACACCTGCCATTTCTGTTCCACTGTCAGCCCTGATAGTGTGTCTTTCCAGTCAACTTTGGCCAGCTCCTCCCTCATGGCCCCATAGTCCCCTTTATTCAACTGCAACACTGACACCTCCAATCTTCTCCCTCTCCAATTGTAGATTAAACCTGACCATGTTATGGTCACTGCCTCCTAATGGCTCATTAACCTAGAGGTCCTTTATCAAATCCGGTTCATTACATAACACTAAATCCAGAATTGCCTTCTCCCTGGTAGGCTCCAATACAAGCTGTTCAAAGAATCCATCAAAGGCACTTTCTTGGGGTCCAGTACCAACCTGATTTTCCCAGTCTACCTGCATGTTGAAATCTCCCATAACAACCACAGCATTACTTTTACTTCATGCCAATTTTAATTCCTGATTCAACTTGCGCCCGATGCAACTGCTACTGTTTGGGGACCTGTAGATTAGTCCCATTAGGGTCTTTTTACCCGTACAATTCCTTAGTTCTATCCATACTGACTCCACATCTCGTGTTTCAATGTCACCCCTTGCAAGGGACTGAATTCAATTCCTCACCAACAGGGCAACCCCATCCCCCCTGCCCACTTGTCTGTCTTTTCGATAGGAGGTATACCCTTGAATATTCAGTTCCCAACCCTGGCCCTCTTGAAGCCATGTCTCAGTAATTCCCACAACATCATACTTGCCAGTTTCGAACTGAGCTTCACGCTCGTCCACTTTATTCCTTATACTTCGCGCATTCATATACAGTGAGCTCCGTATTCACTTCCCCCCTCGCAATTGGCCCCGACCTTACTCTGTTGTCCATTCTCAAGCTTTCCTTCCCATTAATTCGAGTCTTTTGTAATTTTTCCTGTAGCCACTTCCCCTTCAACTCCATCTTTATATTCCCAATTTGTCAATCCTTGCTCATGTCCTTTCTTCTGTAACCAAGGATATACCTCTAATGCTTCTCGATAGCATAGTCCATCATACAAATGTCCCTTTGCCGAGTTGTCTTCCAAGAGATTTCGTCTGCAGAAAAAGTCAAACTTGCACTCCCGAAACCAACAGGGTAATTCCCACAGGTGTCGGTTATCCAAGTCTACCTGCCGATCGGGCTGACGCAAGATCCCATTACAATGGTCAATCTTGGTGACGTTCCAGATTCCAAAGGCATCCGGGCTATTGCACTGTACCACATCTCCTTTGCAGAGGTGAAAGATTCTGCTTGGTTGTCCCAGGACACATCGTCAAATTTTTCCTTCATTTCCCTCCATCTGTTGCAGCATCAGGATGCATAGCAGGATGAATCGCCTCATTTTAATTTACCTGGAATATGCAAAGGCTCACAAAAAGCTAATCTCTTACTTAATTAGCTTAAACAACTATTCACTCAATTAAAACGTCCTTCAGTCAGTCAGTCCAGTAATCAGTCGCATATTCTTAACCATACAGCAAAATAAGGATTCAAAAACTAAACTTATAAGGATACAAAACTAAACTTATAAGGATACAACCCCCAAGCAAAGCAGAAATGTAAAATCTTTTAAAAAAACCCTCTAAATTAAAACTACAATTACTCTTCTCCCCCCTTTTGATTGGGTTCCACAATCAATTTGCAGCGGTTCAGGTGAACCCATGCAGTGCGACCCTCAACTTTGGCAGCGGTCGGAGTGGTGAGGAGAAGCTGGAAAGGACCATCCCACGTGGGTCGAGGTGCTTACACTTCCAGTTCCTGACCAGCACATAGCAACCTGGCTCAATATTAGATGGAACTTTGAGCGCTGGTGCCTCACCATATGCAGCCCTGACCTGTGAATGAGAAGTTCGCAAAGCACAGGTTAAAGTTAATACATAGGATGTCATTTCTTCAGTCATCTGGTGGAAATGGACCATCACCGAGGCATTTCCCATTCCATGGTGTTCGTAAAGGTCGACAATATATGATTTTCGCAGGCGTTATTCGTGCTGTACCAGAAGGAGTGGTCCGTATTCTTATTCTGCCCCCCTTCTATAGTTCTCCATACTATCCTATACACTGTCTGTTTCTGAAAACTTCAGCAAACAATCAGATCAACCCACTTCGAAAGACCTCAGCGTCCCCGTGAAATTTCAGCTGGATTGTCACATGATACTGTTTGCATCTTAAAAACAGGTAAAATATAACAGATTAAAGCAAACCCTACAAACTTTCACTTTTTCTGTCAAAGTGATCAAAGATGTTATAATCCGGAAAAATCCAGTGGTTTAGCAAAATATCACTAACTCATGACCAACCCACTATCAGCCAGTTCCCTTCTTCCCAGGCTCCATTGATTTATTACCCTTCTCCAACCAGAATGTTTATCTAAACAAACCATAAAAGCTGGTCGTGTTTCAGCAATTATTTCCAATTATTTCAATCCATTCTCCCCACTATTCCCAATTTCCAATTCCTAGTATAAATACATACTAGTAACAATTTTCCAAATTAACTTACTGAAAATAAATATAAAAGATAAACGTCAGAAAAACCAAACAACTTACATTTTCCAACTTTCCCCTTTTTAAGTTGAGAGTAAACAAAGCATTAAGCGTTACCTTACAGCAGAGGTAGTTGTGCATAGATTCACCCCCCCCCCCCCCCCCGGCTTACAGTTTCTTAAAGGGACACACACACCTACCCTTACAACATGTGGTTTACAACAAAAAAGGACTCATCACATATATGAACTTCTGCATTCAGTCAAAAACATAATGCTACCACACACATGAGAGGCATGTACGCTAACTATTAATTTACCAAAAACATCAATAATTACAAGAACATACTTATAACACTGACATCTTTCCAACTCAATGACCTGTATTCACTTTATTCTGCTGTCGCTGCAACAGGTCAACAGAGGGGGCTATCTCACTGGTTCTCTATCTGGTAACATCTGGACACACCTCTCCCATACACTCCTTTCAGGGACCTAATCAGTCCTTCCAGGTCCGACAGAGGTTCACCTGCACCTCGTCCAACCTCATCTACTGCATCCGTTGCTACAGATGCCAGCTGATCTACATCAGTGAGACCAAGCGGAGGCTTGGCGATCATTTTGCTGAACACCTCCGCTCGGTCCGCAATAACCAACCCGACCTCCCGGTGGCTCAGCACTTCAACTCCCCCTCCAATTCCGTATCGGACCTCTCGGTCCTGGGCCTCCTCCACGGCCAGAGTGAGCAACACCGCAAGTTGGAGGAAAAGCACCTCATAGTCCGCATCCTCTGGGCTTAAACATTGATCTCTCGATCTCTCTCTCGATCTCTCTCTCGATCTCTCTCTCGATCTCACTCTCGATCTCTCTCGATCTCTCTCGATCTCTCTCGATCTCTCTCGATCTCTCGCGATCTCTCTCTCTCTCTCTCGATCTCTCTCGATCTCTCTCTCTCTCGATCTCTCTCTCTCTCGATCTCTCTCTCTCTCGATCTCTCTCTCTCTCGATCTCTCTCTCTCTACAATGGCCCGTTTTCTTTATCATCAATACTTTTTTGCATATCTTTCATTCATTGGTCTTTATCTCTCCACATCACCATCTATATCTCTCGTTTCCCTGATCCCTAACCAGTCTGAAGAAGGGTCTCCACCCGAAACGTCGCCTATCTCCTTCACTCCTTAGATGCTGCTGCACCCGCTGAGTTTCTCCAGCCTTTTGTGTACCCTTTGATATATCGATTGGCTGCTGGAGAGTGAGGCCCACGGCTGCCAACATTAGCTGTAATCGATCCTCATTGTTACCTGCCCCTGGGTGCGCCGCATCTAGGGCTGCATGGTTGTTATAGGCTAAATGAACCAAGAATCTGGTATACTCAATCGCTGTTAAGACTTGCTGAACTAGCACCCATAAATCTCAGGAATCGGCGTGATATACGGATATCGTTGTTCTTAAAAATTCAATGAAAGCTTGTGGATTCTGATTCTTATTAGGCACTCCCAACAAAATTGCCATCATCTCATTTGGTTTCCACGGCAGCCACATTATTCATGGCTGTTTCGCCGTTGTCTTGTTGGTTGGGTGGAGGAGGTATAAGGGCTCTGGGGTTAGGGACCGTTCTGACAGGATATTGGCGCCTGGAGGATACTTTCTTATTCCGTCTATATCAGCACCTTCCCTTGTCATTTCTGAGGTTTTGCTTTCTCAGCCAAGTGCTCCCTACTATAGTCCCAACTGTGTGACCTCCTTTCCTCTTGTCCTTCTTGCGCTTGGTCTCTAGACTGGGACGCCATGCTACGGAGTCTGTAAACTGGGGCATCTCCTTTTCTTTTTTTTTTTTATCTGGTGTCTGGGTTGAGTGCACTATCGGTTCCTGATTCTGTCCTTTGTAAATTTGGGTAAATTCCTGTCACCACTGACTGGGGCTCAGACTCTGGTGTAGGTGGAGCTTGACCCGGGGCGGATAGGGAAGTGGAGATGCGCTAGGAGCTAAATTCCAATCATTTTCCCACACCTCCCTTTCATCTCCCTCTGCTAATTGAAGGCCAACCATTGAACTGCGCAGTCCTTTTTTTACCTTTTTCCTTCTCTTTCTCCTGTCATTTATTCCTTTCGTGTGCACACTCTCGTCTCAATACCTCCACTTATTAAATTTATATCTAATTTAACGACATTATCTTGCCAACTGGCCAAATTAGTTTTATCTCATTCCTCCTCACGCCACTTTTGCCATAATTCAATCAATTTATTACTATATATTCACAACCACTTATTCCATACACATTATTAATATTCTTATACTTTATTCTTACAACAATATAAAAATGACGTTAACGTTTTACTATTTCTTATTTAGCAACCGTGACTTTTCACTGGATCCGAATTCAATTGGTTTTAACTACTTCCAACCATTCCAAATGATCAGGACAAATTTAGCAGTCAGCATTTAGCCGACCCCGTTTCCAAATCTTTAACTACCTCCTGTCATTCCAAATGATCAGGATAAATTTTGCACTGTCAGCGTTTAGCCGACCCCGTTTCCAAATCTTTAACTACCTCCTGTCATTCCAAATGATCAGGATAAATGTATCCCGTTCAGCCGTCAGTTACCATAGACCATTCCCAATGACGGAGTCTCTCCATTCCAAATGACCAGGTTTTTCCATTCCCAATGGACCAGTCTGTTTAAAAGTCTATCTTACCAATCAACAAGGTATGTTAGACTGACCTGATTCTGTCTGGATCCCGTTCAACACAAGAACGAAGGGTCGACTACGCAGCGATATACGGAGTAGAGGAAAACAGAGTGGTGTTTAACTACTCACTTCTGCTTGGCCAATTCCTCTGGTCCAATCAGTGCGCAGTTTGACTCTTATTTTCGTTCCTCGAGTTGTCGGTGAATCGTCTGAATCCTCATCCTCGTCGCCAAATGTTAAACTGAGTTCTTTTGTCAGTCCAATTCAAGAAAACTTGATTCAAACTCTTGCTGTTGAAATGGATTATTTATTCTGACAGCGCTGGATAATTATTTAAACCTTCCAACAGAGAGCTAGAAACTCTGGGGCAGGTCGAAAGAACTACTAACTTTGGTACAAACGTAACACATTATATAGGTTTATATTTATGTTACAATTATGGTACAGAAGGAGTGGCAAACTATTAACCAATCATTATGGTTTACCATACATTTAGCTTATTTGCATTAACCAATCAACTAAATCCTTCCCAGTGATTGACAACTTGTATAGTCACATAATTTTCCCCTTTCTGGCCCTTTTACAACCCTTTTCCCTCTGTGGTTTTCTTTAACGTCTTTGCTCAAAATCATTTTATTTCAATGAAATAAAACCACAGAAATATAAAACTAATTCCCAGAGACAACCTCTCAGAATATAAAATACACATCATACAGCAATCACACAATACATACACACAAAACATATATTTTCACTTTTGGAAAAGAAAGTTATTTCTAAAACCTCAGATTTAAACAAAGTCTAATACTTACAATCCTAATTAAAACACAATACACTTCACAAATAACTTCACTACTTCATAGTTAAAATACAGTTACTTATGGATTAAATATGAGTTTTGCCCCATTCTTACAAAGTGGTAAGGATTTAAGTTATTTCTACAAGTGTCACACTTGATAAATTATTATTGCTTCTTCCCAAGCTCTTGTCTAGTTTCATTCTGAATAACAACCTCCCCATTCTATCTCTGGACGAAAGGAATGTAAGGCCTCCTCACCAATAGCATTCCACACAGAAAATGGAAAATTATCAAAACAGAATTACTTTCTGTTTTCTATAAAACCACCCTTACTCAAAGGTCGCACAACCATCACCAATGCCTTATCTCTTATCTGAACATAAATACATTTAAACAGCACAAACCAGCTCACAGACTATTATCTAACCTTGGTGCCCAAGACCCAATATAGACAACCATAAATCCCCTTTATGGCACACCCGAGCTCAAAGATGTGTCACAAACAAAGAACACATGATGCTCATGTCCTGAGAAGAAACCCATCAATAACCTATACTCTAAACACCAAACTAAACCAAATAAACTCCTGACAGCATTATAGCTGCTTCAAAGCAAACAAAACTATGCCTAACCAGATCAACATCTCCAAGTTATGATAAGCCATCTGGGCTCCTATGTGTGTGTTCATTGCACTTGATTTCTTTGTGGGGCTATGTATTTCTGAAATCCTCAGTTCCAAATTCAAATGTAGTTTCATGCCATTTCATGCAGGGTGCCAGGCCACCACATTCAAATGCAGTTTCATACCATTTCAAACAGGATGAAACCACCATAAAACCATACAAAATACCACATAAACACCACACTCACAGTTCAGTAGACATTCAGTGTGTTCAGTTGATTCACAGCTCAGAGTCGTGGCCTCTCCCTCCCCCATCTTGCAGACTGAGCCACACCCACACTTCTGGGATTTATAATCCCTCCCCTCCAACCGGAAGGGGCGTGGCCTTCATGGTGTGATTGACAGGAGATATTCTCAAAACATTTTAAACATTAATAACACTTTTATTTTTAATTGATGAGAAGAATCCTCTGCACCCGATCAGCGGCAGGGGACTGAGTAAGATGGTCAAAAATCACAGCCGTAAGTGGTAGCGTTTTATCTAAAATCAATATACAGTGCAAACAGGAAGTTGTCAAGTTTCCACCAACAGCCATTTTTGCAGTGCAGCATTTCAAAGCAGTTACCACCACCAACAGCCATTTTGGCAGTGCAGCATTTCAAAGCAGTTACCACCACCAACAGCCATTTTGGCAGTGCAGCATTTCAAAGCAGCTTCCGCCACCACCACCAGCTATTTTTGCAGTGCAGCATTTCAAAGCAGTTACCACCACCAACAGCAGCAATTTTTGCAGTGCAACATTTCAAAGCAGTTAACACCACCAACAGCAGCCATTTTTGCAGTGCAGCAGTTCAAAGCAGTTAACACCACCGAACAATTGCAACTGGAACAATTGAAACTAGAAGAACAGATCAGACAGCTGAACTCAGAAAACGCGACAGATCCGTCTATGGATAAACATAATGAGATAGCAGTATTAAAATTTTAGCTAAATCAAATTTTTTCTGCAAGAGTTATCAGATTATTTTAAATTACTAAACAGGAAAATTTTGAATTTGGCGACAAACCACACAAACGTCTAGCACGTAAGTTGAGAAAAGTGGAAAGGGCCTTTCTATTCAAAAAATCAGATTAGATAAAGATGAATTGCTGTCACTTCCAAAAGACATTAACGAATGATTTGCCCAATTCTATCAAATTTATATACATCCAAAACATCAACAGAAATGAGAAAAATTACAAACTTTCTTGATAACTGTAATCTTCCGACACTTAATACGGTGGAACGAGATGAATTAGGAGCACAGATTTCATTTAAAGAAATAGAAGACTATCAATTCATTGAAGAATGGCAAAACAACAGGCCCAGACAGGTTTAGTAACGAATTTTATAAAAGATTTTATGAGGTAATTTTCCCACGTTTACATAACCTTTATACACATGCATTACGCAGTCAAAAAGGCACAACAGAGAATGTACTTCCTGCGGCAGCTGAGGAAGCACAATCTGCCACAGGCAATGATGGTCCAATTCTTCAGGGGCATTGTAGAGTCTGTTCTCACCTTCTCCATCATGGTCTGGTTTGGCTCAGCCACCAAGCACGACACCTGGAGGCTGCAGCGAATCATCCGATCAGCAGAGAAGATTATTGGCTGCAACCTTCCCTCCATTGATGAACTGTACACTGCAAGGGCCAGGAAGCGAGCGGGCAAGATCATCTCTGACTCCTCTCACCTTGGCCACAAACTCTTTGAATCACTTCTCTCTGGAAGGCGACTCAGGACTTTCAAAGCTGCCACAGCCAGACATAAAAACAGTTTTTACCCACGACTAGTTGCTCTACTCAACAGCAAAAAATCTGTAGCCTCCCTTTGATCTGGTATTTTGTTGGTTCACATGCTTGATCAATGGTGTTTTATCATGAATGTTTTATTATTATTAATGTTTGGTGTTTTCGGAGTCATTCGTAACTGTCACTGTATGTCATGTTGTTACATGTGGGCGGAGCACCAAGGCAAATTCCTTGTACATGAATACTTGGCCAATAAACGTACTTACTTACTTAAAGAACAGACATTACCACAAACTCTAGCCGAATCAACCATTACACTTATACCCAAAAAAGATAAATACAGATCAGAAAATATTAGCTAAAACGCTGGCTAGAAGATTAAGTCAATACGTTAATAAATTGATACACTCGGATCAAACTGGATTTATACCCAAGAGATACGCCTTTAATAATTTTTTTTGTTAATAATATTTTTATTAGATGTAGTAATTTCCAAGTAGTAAAACAAATTTACAAATACCAACGTAATTCAGTAAATGTACAACTATCATATTCGCTATTATTATCTTCTGTTTTTTAGAAATAAAGAAAGAATAAGAAAAAAGGAATAGACTTTAAATCGAAAAAAAAAGAAAGAAAATGATTGTGTTTGAATAATAAAAAAAGATAAAAAGTCAAAGAAAAAAACAAAAAAAAGGAAAAGAAAACAAACACCACTTAGCATATATCTATTCAGTATATATATATAATTCCCCTTTATGAACAATATATGGTATAATATGAATATTTAAGATAGAAACAACAAAATGTATTGTAATTATAACGTCGTATTGCGGAGACGTGTACACAAAACCCAATTAGAAAATCCATTTTTTTTTCGTCAAATCCTGTCTAGTACCCATTGAGTAGTAATGCCAAGAACAGCTAGCCCTTCAAATATTGTATATATGGAGACCATATTTGTTCAAAGATTTCACATTTGTCCATTAGGACAAATCTGATTCTTTCCAAATACAAAGTCTCCAACATCTCTGCTGTCCAAATTTTAATTATGGGGGTTAATGTTCCCTTCCAAAATTTCAATATTATTTTTTTCCCTATTATCAAACAGTAATCTAAGAAAATTCTTTGATTTACTGTTAATACGCATTGTGAATCCGGAATTCCTAATATTATTAACTTTGGTTCTGGATCCAGTTTAACTCTAAGAACTTCAGATATAACTCTAAAGATTTCTGTCCAATAATAACTAAGTTTTGAACACGTTACAAAACTATGTATTAAATTAGCCTCTAAATTCTGACATTTATCACAAATAGGAGAGACATTAGGAAAAATTCTATTTAATTTGGTTTTTGAATAATGTAACCTATATAAAACTTTAAATTGTATCAATGTATGCCTCGCGTTTAATGAACAGCGATGTATGCGTTGTAAACTTTCTTCCCAAGATTCTTTTGTTATAGATAAACCAATTTCATTTTCCCATGCTTGACGGTATATTTCTGTTGTTGGATTCTCCCTATCCAAAATAAGATTATATATATAAGCTATAAATTTTTCTGAATTTGGATGTTTATTAAATACTTCATCTAATAATCCTGGTTCTTTAATTTTATAATCTTGTGTGTTAGACTTAATATAATCTCTAATTTGTAGATACCTAAACAAATTATGCGGTGGTAACCCATAAATTTCTTGTAACTCATGAAATAAAAGAAATTTTCCCTTTCTATACAGATGTTCAATCCTATAAATTCCTAAATCCTCCCATTGTCTAAACCCCCTATCTAATATAGAGGGTTTAAATAAAGGGTTATTCATAATTGGTAGTTTAAGTGACAAATTATCCAAACATAAAGTCTTGACTATTTGTTTCCAAATACGTCTATTGCTATGAATTATAGGGTTGTTCCTATAAATTTTATTTTGTATTTCTCTTGGCGCAAAAAGAATTGAACTTACATTAAAAGGTAAACAATCTTCCTTTTCCATCTTTAACCACGTTGGTTCGTAATCCAAATTTACCCACCAAAAATTCATATTCTTAATCTGGACTGCCCAAAAATAGTACAAAAAATTTGGAAGTGCTAATCCTCCATTTATTTTTGATTTACATAAATGTTTTTTACTTATTCTATGATTTTTATAATCCCAAATAAAACTATTGACAATGTTATCTATTTTTTTTAAAAAACTCTTTGGGAGATAAAAAGGAATAGCTTGAAACAAGTATAGCAGTTGTGGTAAAAAGATCATTTTTATAGCATTTATTCTACCAATCATAGATATAGGAAGTGTTTTCCAGTATAAAATATTTTTTCTAAGTTTATCTAATAATAGGGGATAATTAGATTTAATTAATGAGTTATAGGATTTAGATACATTAATACCTAAATATTTAAATTTATCCGTAACTATTTTTAGTGGATATTGTTGCAATATATTTGATCTTATTCCGGTTATAGGCATAATCTCACTTTTATTCCAGTTAATTCTATATCCAGAAAATCTGCCAAATTTAGTTATAACATTAAATAGCTTGGGTATACTGATCTCTGGTTTTGTAATATAAATTAATACATCATCTGCATATAAAGATATTTTATTAGTTGTAGTATCAGTATTATATCCATATATTTCTGGTTCAGATCTAATCCTTTCAGCTAAAGGCTCTATCACCATAGCGAATAACAAAGGCGACAGCGGACATCCTTGTCTACAACCCCTATGAAGCTTAAATTTAGCTGACAATATTTGGTTAGTTAATATTCTTGCAGTGGGATTCGAATATAGAATTCTTATCCATTTACAAAATCTATCCCCCAATTGGAATTTCTCCATTATTCTAAATAAATATGGCCATTCAACCTGATCGAATGCTTTTTCTGCATCTAAGGACATAACAGCTAAATCCCTATCCCCAACTCTTTTTGAATATATGATATTAAATAATCGTCTCAAATTATAAGATGAGTAACGCTTTGGGATAAAACCTGTTTGATCATGGTGTATTATTTTATTAATCACCAAACTTAATCTTCGTGATAAAACTTTAGCTAAAATTTTTTGATCTGTATTTAATAATTTGAGACGCCTGTTTAACATAATGTACTCACATAGAACGATAAAAGACTTATCACTTATTTCATTAGATGCAGAAAAAGCATTTAATCAAGTAGTATGGAAATATCTTTTTTATAGTATTGCAAAATTTCAGTTGGGAGAATTTTTTATTTCATGGATAAAACTGCTATACGATAAGCCGAGTGCAAGAGTGCTGACTAATCATATACTCTCACCTAAATTTCCGTTATTCAGGGGCAATAGACAGGGATGTGCATTATCACCCCTGTTATTTGCCCTTGCGATTGAACCTTTGGCGGAAAGTATAAGACTACATCCGAATATTCACGACTATAACACTAAATATTCCAATAATAAAATATCATTATATGCAGATGATGTATTACTCTATATCACCAATTCCCAAGTGAGCATTCCAAGTATATTAAATCTTATAGAGGAATTTGGTTCCTTTTCAGGATATAGAATAAATTGGAAAAGTGAAATTATGTCAATGAAACCTCAAGTCGACACACCTCCTAAAATTCCCTTTCAGAATTGCTACGGAAAAATTCAAATATCTTGATGTTCATGTAACCAGAAAATACACTTCTCTATTTAACACAAACTTTCCTCCTTTAGTTACTAAATTAAATGTCCTTACTCAATTTTGGAAAACATTTCCGATGTCTCTAATAGGCAGAATAAATGCCATAAAGATGATCTCCCTATCACAAATCCTGTACTTATTTCAATCAATACTGATATACCTTCCTAAAATTAAAAAACTTGATTCTCTGATTACAAACTTTATTTGGGATTATAAAACACATAGAATCGACAAACATCTATGCAAACCCAAAGAAACTGGTGGACTGGCTCGCCACAATTTTTTATACTATTTTTGGACAATGAATATTAAAAATGTAATCTATTGGTTGGACAACACAGGTCAACAGGTAAAATGGTTAATAATGGAGAGAGGATTGTTCGCCTTTTAATATAGGCGCGATTCTTCTCTCTCCAATAAATTTGAAGAAAATACTGTACGAGAAAAATCCGATTATCCATAGTACCGTACGAATTTGGAGACAAGTGAAGTCAACCCTTAAACTGAGAAATGTATCTCTTCTTTCACCAATTGCCAATAATCCTTCATTCAAGCCATCTATTTTAGTCAAAATGTTCACATATTGGGATAGATTAGGAATCAAAAAACTCGGAGATCTTCATGAGATGTGATCTCTTCTCTCATTTCAAGAACTACAGTCGAAATATCACCTGAAAGGTAATCAATATTTTAGATACCTTCAAATTCGAGACTATCTGAAATCATGTACCCAAGACTACCAATCTTTGTTGCCAGACATACCAGACAAATGTATGAATAGAAACTCGGAGTCAGACAAGTTAATATCATATCTGTATAACACCCTTTTAAATATAGAAATCCCATCATCAGAAGTAATTGGAAGAGCTTGGGAAGATGAACTCAGCCTAAAAATTCTAAAAGACAGATGGGAAGAAAACCTTCTATATTTACATAATTGTTCGATTAACGTTAGGCATTTGTGAATTCAATTTAAAATACTGCACACTCTATTATTCAAAGTCTAAACTGAATAAGATCTTTCCAAATGTATCTCCTATTTGTGATAAATGTCTTCTTCAGGAAGCAACTATAACACATTCCTTTGTCTCTTGTATAAAGTTACATAATTTCTGGAGAGGAATTTTTGAACTTTTTTCAAAAACACTTAAAATAAAATTGGATCCAGATACAGAATTGATCATTCTAGGTACGTCAGAAGCCTGCTCTGAGCTATCATCATTTCAAAGAAGTTTCCTTAATTATGGCCTGATAACGGCGAAAAAACATAATACTCAAATTTTGGAAACATACATCTGTCCCTACTCTTAAGATGTGGATTATAAACATGACCGAGACACTACATCTTGAAAATATTAGACTTGTCTTGGCAGAAAAAACAGATCATTTTTTTGAAGACATGGACACCATTCATTAATTTATTACAAGGATAGTACGGTACAACACAACTTTGGATTTAAATATAATTACAGCTTGGGTGAGGTGGGTGGGGAAGGATGTGAGGCAGGTATATCACCACTTTTTTCTTTCTTTCTCTTTTTGTCCTTTTATTTTCCTTGTTTTTAATATTCCTCTCTTCTTTCTTTCATTTATTCACTCTTTGGCTACACCACTTTGGTAGTCTAGGGGCTCTGTCTTTGCACATTTCATTTTTTCTCTTCCTTGCTTTTCTCCTTTCTTTTCTTCCGACTATAGCTGAAAGCTAAAATTGAAGCTGTACAATAACTATTATTTTATATGCCGCTGGTTTTATTTTTGTACATTTGCTTCTAATAAGTAAAAAATATAATTTTTTTTTAAAAGCAGCCATTTTTGCAGTGCAGCATTTCAAAGCAGTTACCACCACCAACAGCAGCCATTTTTGCAGTGTAGCATTTCAAAGCAGTTACCACCACCAACAGCAGCCATTTTTGGAGTGCACCATTTCAAAGCAACAACGTTTTCATTTTAAAACCACAAAACTCACAGTTGAGTAGACATGTGTTCAGTGTTATTCACAGCTCAGAGAGACGTGACCCTCTTGCTTCCTCCATCTTGCAGAGACTGAGGGAGGCACAGCACTTCCGGGTTTTATAGTCTCTCCCCCCTCCCACCAGCATGGGCAGCAGAGAGAATCTCAACATTTTTAAAACATTAATAACTCTTCGATTTTTAATCGATGGGAAAAATCCTCTTGACCTGCGCAGCGGAGGGGGACTCTGAGTAAGATGGCCAGAAGTCACTGCCGTAAGTGGCAGCGTTTTTTCAAAAATCATGAAACAGAAAATGGTCAAGATCTTACTTTTAGTAATATAGATAAAGAAAGAATTGTTATAATTTAAACAGTTTTTTATTGTCTATCTAGTACAAAAGTTCTTAGTATCTGCCTGCTTCCAGGTCATAATTAAAGCGATGTAACTTTTATTTTTGTCAACAAATAAAACAACACATCCTGTCTCTTGTGTATTCTGGCAAAATATACAACTTTAAGGAAGAATGCATGTTAAAATGTCACTTCTGTGGAGGATGGAGAAGAACACAAGCACTTGTCGCATTTGACGTACATCTTTCCGATGGTTTCATAAATTTTATATTTCATCAAACTGTCCGTCTAGAGCTGAACACTTTCACTCCGTTCTGCATAGATGAACGAGCACATTTGGTCAGTAGGGACCCAATGGTTTGTTTTTCTCCACATAAACCCCTAATGAAAAGAGAAATAGAGGAAAAAGCATTTGTAAATAAAAAAATTAAAATACAGTCTCCAAAGACATGAAATGGTGCAAAGTTAAATCTACACTTAAAATTTTAAGTAGGTTTGAATTTACATTTGAGGGAGGGAAAGAAACATGGAACAAGCTTTATTGCATGATTCAGCCCATTCAGTTTATTTAGGCACAGCAATGAAACAGGCCCTTCAGCCCACCGTCCACACCGACCATTGATTAGCTGCTCATGGTAGTTCTATGTTATCCCACTTTCTCATCCACTCCCTACACATTCGGGACAATTTTATAGGCCAAGCAACCTACAAACCCACTCATCTGTGGGGTGTGGCAAGGAAACTGGAGCACCCAGAGGAAAACCACCCACTCACAGGGACAACAAGCAATCTCCACATGGACAATACCCGAAGTCAAGATTGAACCTGGGTCTCTGGCGCTATGAGGCAGCGTCTCCACCAGCTGCACCACCATGCCACCCTTAAAGGCAACACACCATTTGTAAAGAATAATCTTTTAAATTGATTCCTGTACTCGTTTGTGGATACGCTCATTTCAGGGGGTGGATCTCAGTGACAAATCAACATTTGTTGTTCATTCCCAATTTCGGTTAAGAGTCAACCGTGGGGACAGGGTCAGCAGGAACATGGGAAGTGGATGTCTCTCCCTGCAGGACATTAGGGCAGCAGAAAGGTCTCTACAAAACACCATGAACTTCATGGTCATCAGTACTGAAACTCACATTTTATTTGAGATTTTTTTTTTTTTTTTTTAAATTAGAAGTAACTACATAATAAAAAGCAATTTGTTCATTGTAGACATAATAAAAAGCATTTTGTTTATTGTAGACATACATTATCAATATTATTTATATTAACAATTGCATAGTAACTGTACTTCTATATATTTTTTCCAGTTTTTATAAAGATAGAAATTAATAGAGAGAGAGTAAACAAAAAAGAGAAAAAGTTGAGAAAGAATGCAGTGTTCAATAGATTATGAATCTTTGGAGATATATCCGCGTTTTATGAAATGTAATTCTTCATCTATTCTTTGATTCAGGTTTCAGTCAGGTTCTCGTGCCAGTTTGCCCCTTCAAATATTCAATAAAATTCAAACAATAATTCGTTTTCCCATGATTGCCTATATAAATCAGTCTTAGGTGCATCATTATCTAATAGAATATTATAAATGTAAGATATCAATTTTTCTGTGTTCGGATGTTTATTCAAACATTCATCAACAATTTCTATCTTTCTAATTCTATAGTCATGTGTATTTGACTTAGCATAGTCTCTGATTTGTAGATATCTAAAGTAATCCTTTGTTTGAAGCCCATAGATTTGTTGTAATTGCTGAAGTGAGATTTAACAGAAGTTAAATTTTATTGAGATTTAACAGAAGTTTGAACTCTCCAGCTCTCGTGGTAGGTTTCAAGCTCCTGCCTCCAAAAAGGTTGGGCCTCTACCTTGCTGGTCCAGTCAGATAAGCTTGATGCTACTCCACCCCTGCTTGTTCACTTTCTGCATTTCATGAGTCTACAGACCAATACACCTTCTCACCATTTTTTAATTCTTCCTGCAAAAATGTATAATCCTCCATTTCAATCAATCTTCCAACTTCTTGTCCTCCATCTTAACCTATCCATTTATTTTGCAAACCGTGCCATCCTCTGTTCATTTTACCACCTAACTTTATACGATCAGCAAACCTTATTAGACAATAGACAATAGACGCAGGAGTAGGCAATTTGGCCCTTCGAGCCAGCACCGTATTCAATGTGATCATGGCTGAACATCCCCAATCAGTACCCTGTCCCTGCCTTCTCCCCATGTCCCCTGACTGCACTAGTTTTAAGAGCCCTATCTAGCTCTCTCTTGAAAGCATCCAGAGAACCTACCTCTACCGCCCTCTGAGGCAGAGAATTCCACAGACTCACCACTCTCTGTGAGAAAAAGTGTTTCCTGCCTCTAGCGTGTCCAAGCCCTTAACAATCTTATATGTTTCAATGAGATACCCTCTCATTCTTCTAAACTCCAGAGTGTCCAAGCCCAGCTGCTCCTTTCTCTCAGCATATGACAGACCCGCCATCCCGGGAATTGACCTTGTAAACCTACACTGCACTCCCTCAATAGCAAGAATGTCCTTCCTCAAATTAGGGGACCAAAACTACACACAATACTCCAGATGTAGTCTCACTAGGGCTCTGTGCAACTGCAGAAGGACCTCTTTGCTTCTATATTCGATTCCTCTTGTTATAAAGGCCAACATGCCATTCGCTTTCTTCACTGCCTGCTGTACCTGCATGCTTACTTTCATAGACTGATGTACAAGGACCCCCAGATCCAGTTGTACTTCCCCTTTTGCCAACTTGACGCCATTTAGATAGCAATCTGCCTTCCTGTTTTTGCTACCTTGTTGTTATACTGCCTTTTTTCCCATGCAAGTAACCAAAAGCCGAGTGCTGATTCCTTTCGTACGCCATTAGTCACTGCCAACCAATCTGCATAAAGATCTCTTTGGCATTCACTATCATGTACAATCCTCTCCAGGCTTCTATGTAGCACAAATGTATGAGCAAACCATTTTATGCGACAACCTTTCATTTGTTACTTTATCAAATATTACCATGCAAGATCAGCTGAGAAGGTTGTTGGCCGCAAACTTCCCCCCATTGACGAACTGCACAGTGCAAGGGCCAGGAAGCGAGCAGGGAGATCATCTTTGACCCTGGCCACAACCTCTATGAAGCACTTCCCTCTGGAAGGCGACTCTGAACTGTCAAAGCTGCCACAGCCAGATAATAAAAACAGCTTTTTTCCCCACGAGCAGTAGCTCTACTCAATAACTGAAAGTCCGTAGCTTTCTTTGGCTCTGGTATTTTATTGCATTCACATGTTTAAACTATAATGTTTTATTATTAATGTTTTATTCTTAATTATTTACTGTACGTCGTGTTGTTACTTGCGAGCGGAGCACCAAGGCAAATTGCTTGTATGTGAACATACTTGGCCAATAAACTTATTTATTCATTCATTCATTAAACTGGCGACATCCACAAAACGTGACCAGTGATTTTAATTTTTACAAGACCATGTCGACCACTGCCTGATCATAGCATGAATTTTTTTAATTTTTTTTTTTTTTTTTAAAGTGCCCCATACCAGGCTTTTATTAATGGATTGCAACAATTCACTGTCAGTTGATATCACGTTAAATGATCGACAGTTCTTGTTATACATTTGCTATCTTTGAATCTGCTGGATTGTTCCAGAAATTAAGACATTTTGAAAGAACATTATATGAATCATGCATCTCTGCAGCCACTTCTTTGTCGGAAGTGACCTGGAGATTTAGATTTACAGTGGTAGCGCGATAGCTTGTTTAGTTCTGAATCATAAGCAATCATCTAGCCGAAAACTCCAGGTATAACCTTATTAAAATCCTGTACAAATATAATAATACTTCTCTATTTACAAAACACTTGCAATAAATGACAAAATGCCATTTATCTGTCTCACTGATGAACTAGGTGTGTTTCACACACAAAACCTAGATCCCTCTGTACTCCACTCATTTGCAAACTCTTTCTATTTAGATTATATAGTCTGCCTTTTGATTCCTTTTGCCATATGTCAAATTTTGGCCACCCACTTCGCATATCGGCTTTTACGGAATTCAAATATCTCGCTGCAGCATTTGCAATAATTCAGAATTCAGCGATTAGCATTGAAAACAGCAGCAAACGATACAAAGTCAATATCAAAACTACTCACTGGATATATGGAGCAATATCATCTTCTGTCCACTTGTCCCTGATGTTAAAGAGGCTGTTAAAACGATCCAATGTGTTCTCTGGCAGATCCTCCACATTTAATTGAAAAATCACTTGTGGTCTTGAATTTCTATCCACAAGAGCAACACCCTGTACAGAAAAAAACATTAATTTTAATAGCACATTCATTTGCAATTGGATGATACATATCTACTGACTGTCCATGTATAAAAGTTTAACGCAGGGTCACAGCTAAAAGCCAAATTAAACCATGGGACAGCAACACACTAGACTCTCAACACACTTAAGGGCCTGTCCACTTAGGCAATTTTTTAGGCGACTGCTGGCCGACTAGGCTGTTGCCGGGGTGTCGCCTGTATGGTCGTGTGTAGTGTCCTCAGTGGCCCACAGTAGCTTTTTTCTGGTCGCCGCTGGATTTTGAAATGTTCAAAACTTTTCGCCGACTGTGGGCTTGTTGTAGCTAGTCTTCTCCTGACGTAGGTGCTGCCGTAGGTTGTCGCCAGGATGGCGTAGATTGTCGCCAGGACGCCGGTGCTGACTTCGGTGAATTCCACTGTCGTAGTTGCCGGCAGTCGCCTAAGTGGGACAGGCCCATTAGTCCAGTCGCCGATTTTGTGTAAATGTAAATTATCCTGTGTGTGTGTGTGTGTGTAGGGCAGTGTTAATGTGCGGGGATCACTGGTCGGTGAGGACACAGTGGGCCGAAAGGCCTGTTTCTGCATTGTATCTCCAACTAAATTACCATTCTTCAGTCCATTGACCCATTTGATCAAGATCCCACTGTCATCTCAGAAAGGTTATTCACTGTATATTATACCACCAATTTTAGCGCCATCCCCAAGCTCACTAACCATGCTACATATATTCACATGCAAATCGTTAATATACATAGACGACAGTGGACTCAGCACTGAACCCTATAGCCTATTTGTCTCAGGCCTCCAGTCTGAAAACCATTCCTCCACTACCACCCTCCATCTCCAACCTTCAAGCTAATTGTGTATTCCATTGGCTCGCTTGCCCTGCGATCGAACCTTCCTGATAATCCTACCATATGGTACTTTGTCAAAGGCCTAGCTAAATTCTATGTGGATAATAACTACAGCACTAACCTCAGTCTTCCTGGTCAACTCTTTAAGAAACTCAATCAAATTTGTAAGACACAATTTCCCATTCAAAGAGCCACGCTGACGATCCCTAATTAGTCCTTGCCTTCCCAAGTGCACATAGATGCTGTCTCTCAGAATCCCCTCCCATACCTAACCCACCACAGATGTAAACTGACTGATTTGCATGTCCCGGGGTTTTCCCTGCAGCCTTTCAATAACAGTGGTGAATTATCCACTTGAGTCTTCTGGCATTTCATCCATGGCTTTTGATGACACAAAGATCTCTGCCAGTGGACCCACAACTTCGTCTATACCTTCCCACAATATCCAAAGATACACTTGATCAGGTCCCAGGAATTTATCTAACATCATACATTTTAAGACCTCTGGATCTCCTTTTTCCAAAATGTGGGCTCTCTTCCGACATCACTATTAACTTGTGTAGGAAGGAACTGCAGGTGTTGGTTTACACCGAAGATAGAAACAAAATGCTGGAGCAACTCAGCGGGACAAGCAGCACCTCTGGAGAGAAGGAATGGGTGACGTTTAAGGTCGAGACATTTCTTCAGCTTAAGAGTCCGGGGAGAGGTAGAAACAGAGATATGGAAGGGTAAGGTGTGAAAACCCGACATCAAAGGGGACCAGAAACGTCACCCATTCCTACTATCCAGATATGCTGCCGGTCCCGTTGAGTTACTCCAGCATTTTTTGTTCATCAGTATTAACTTCCCCAAATTCCCTAGCATTCATGTTTTTCTCCATGGTAAATCAACTCTCATCTCCTGTGGCTCCACATGTAGACAACCTTGATGATCTTTTGAGTGGCCGCACTCTCTCCCCAGTTACTCTTTCGTCCTTGAAATACTTACAGAATTGCTTTGGATTCGCCTTTTCCTTATCTACCAAAGCCATCTCATGTGTCCCTTTTGCCCCTTCTGATTTTGTCTTAAAGGGCCTGTCCCACCAGCATGCAACTCTATGCGATGAGCGCAACCTAACGTGGTCGCTTGAGCCGTCCGGCGTCGCGGGGCCGGTCCCACTTCGATCGACGGAGCCGTGCGGAATTGTGCTGAGTTCGTCCCGACATCGCGCGGGGCTCCAAAAAACTGACTATGTCCAAAAATTCCGCGCGGCAACGGCTTGTCGGCTCGCAGTCGCCTCGACGCATTACACACCGCCCCGACATCGTGCCTCCATGAACATATCTGTAGGTGCCTCCGTGACCCTCTATGTGTGTGGCTCCGTGGCTCTGTGTGTGTGCGTGCGTCGGTGCCCCTCTCTGTGGGCCCCTCTCTGTCCTGGCGAACTTACCTTAGACTTTGCTCCAAGTTCGCCTCACTTTGCGCCGCATTGCGCCACTCACCCGACCTCTGCGCGGCCCCTACTGCCGGTTTGGTCGCGCTTGCCACATGCAGGCGCATGCTGGTGGGAACGGCCCTGTACAGGGGATCACCTGACCTCCGCGCGTCCCCCGCTTCTAGTTTGATTGCGTTCATCGCATAGAGTTGCATGCTGGTGGGACAGGCCCTTAAGGGTATTCCTACAACTGCTACATTCAAGGGATTCACTTGATCCTACTTGCCTACCCCGAGTTTTGGAAGACTATACGCATTTTGAAAGCTTGCAGTAAAGTTCCACGAGGTTGATTCCTGAGATAAAGGGTTTTGTCCATGATCGGTGAAATTGAGAAGAGCGAGAGATTAACTTGATGAAAAGTCAAAGAATTTGCAAATGATTGACAGAGTAGATATTAAGAGGATATTTTTGTTGGTAACAGAAGTAACAGGCACGATTGAGTATAAAGGGTCATCTATTTAAGACAGAAATAAAGTGGGATTCCTTCTCTCAGAGGCTATTGAATCTCTGGACTTCTTTCTCCAAGCAGAGAAATGTGCAGAGAGTCACTGAATTAAGTCAGAGATGGAGACACACAAGAACTATGGTGGTAATCCGGAAGCTGTGGAAACATAGAAACATTGCAAAATGGGTGCAGGAGTAGGCCATTCGGCCCTTCGAGCCAGCACCGCCATTCAATACGATCATGGCTGATCATCCACAATCAGTACCTTGGTCCAACTTTCTCCCCATACCCCTCGATTCCTTTAGCCCTAAGAGTTAAATCTAACTCCCTCTTGAAAACATCCAGTGAATTGACCTCCACTGCCTTCTGTGTCAGAGAATTCCACAGATTCACAAACTCTCTGGGTGAAGAGGTTTTTCCTCATCTCAGTCCAAAATGGCCGACCCCTTTATTCTTTAACAGAGAAGGGAAGCAGCATCAGGCCAGATTGCATCATCCATGATCTACTGAATGGCAGAGCAGGCTAGAGGGGCTGAATGGCCTATCCAACTTCCCATTCCTCTGTTCTCACAAAGTTATCTTTCCTGCCAATAGAGCACAACGCAGAGACAATTCTTTGACCGTTTATTATTCATAGAAAGTACTAACACTGTGGGACACCAGCAACTGGTGATAAATTAAAATTCTGGTTACATCGATTCAGAAGATTCAAAGTACAAGTGGGAGCCATTTCCTGCAGAGTAGCTTACAGGTTGGTTTCCATGGTAATCTCAATTATATGCAATAGCCTAACTCGTGTACTGCCTGCTATTATTTCAAACAACACAAAGAGCGCATTTAGGCACATCGATAGACCTGTTCTTTAAACTAGCTGGCCTAGTGATGGTAAGGCAGTTTTAACCATTCTTATACTGATAAATATACCTCAAGTAACCTCCTTGATAAAAGGAAACAATGTTATCAAAGAGCTGAGGGAAGAGGGTATAGGGACGGTTTAAAGAGCTCCGTACCAGACAAGGGGATAGACGAGAACAAAGGGTGCAGAAGCAATGTGGAGGCGGGAACTGCACATGCTGCTTTACACCAAGGATAGACACAAAGTTCTGGAGTAACTCAGTGGGACAGGCAGCATCTCTGGAGAGATGGCAGACGTTTCGGTTCGAGACCCTTCTTCAGGGAGCCACTCCAGCATTTTCTGTCTACGAACTGCAGAAGAAACCCGATTAAAGCAACTGAGGGTAGAGCTAAAGGTCCAATGAAATGAAAAGTAAACCTAAAATGCAACAGTTAAAAATGTGAAATAAACACTAAAAAGAGCTACAAATTCTCAGCAGGATAGGGATCATCTGTGGAGAAAGAAATAAAATTCAATGTTTCATGTCAATGATCTAAAAACAAAAAATCAATATTAGCTAAAGAATGAATGAAAAAGACCAACTGAGCAATGAGACAATCATTTTAAATAAACTTAAATATAGCAATTATCTCATGCTCATTTGGGCCTAGTTATCTGAGGCCGTATAGCTCAAGGTTTAGACTGAAGAAGGGTCATCCATCCGCGCCATTAACTCAATTTCTCTTTCCAAAGATACTGTGATTCTCCTGAATATTTCCAGCATTTTCTGCTTTGTTTTAGATTGTCAGCATTTGCAAAATTAATTACTTTTCTTTATCCTCTACTGCATAGCCCTCATTCAGGGATCAAGAATTCACCGATTACTCTAGTAGTTCCCAAATGCCACTGGTAATATCATGGGAGCAGTCAGTATTCTCTCTCATCTTTGAACGGGCAGGGTGGACATTTAAAGTTATGTTTGAACAAATATCTAACCTAGCGACACAAAATACTGGAGTAACTCAGTGGGACAGTCAGCATCTCTGGAGAGAAGGAATGGGTGACGTTTCAGGTCGAGACCCTTCTTCAGGCAGGATGAGACTGAATTGCCCGACATGAAAAAGGGCCACACAGATAAACATCAGCAAAAGAAGTATTGAACAGAATGGCAAAAATATTCAAGGAATTTTTACCTTGAGTTGGTCCAGTCTCGTTGACATACCCTCAGGTACACTCTGCTGCCACATATCCTCAAACTCAGACAGATTGAACTTTACAGCATTTTGTAACAGCATCAATGCTGTAGATTTGCAGACTTCATCCTCATTCAAGGAATAAAAAACTTCCCCTGGTAAAAATCAAGCAGACCAGTTTGGTAAGTCAAAAACATATGTTGCAAAAGGATTTACATCCAGCCAGCCACTCAAAAGCTCAAGGTGGGAGAAATAAAAGTATTGATTCATTAAGAGAAACAGACATTCTCGTGGGAATTCTGCAGGTCAAGCTGCATCTCTGGAGAACATGAAGAGGTGACATTTTGGATGGGGCCTCTCTGAAGAGGGGTCACAACCCAAAACAAATCCAATCCATGTTCTCCAGAAACTTTGCCTGTTCTGCTGAGTTACTCCAGCACTTTGAATCTTTTTTTTTTTTTTCCGAACAGTTCCGTGGGCCTCCATTCTCTTGGAAACCATCTTGGCAGAATCTCCCAAACTCAAAATTGTAACTTAGACTAAAAATAAATTCAGGCATGAGACTGAAAAAAGAGGAAGAGAGATGAGGGTCCGGGGTGCAGAATTGTTTTGATAATTGTACTTTGAAATGACTGTTCCTTGTACCTTGCCTGTTTACCATTAATTAATACTGTAATCGTTTTTATTGTCCCTTTAAATAACACATTTTAATTGCTTGTCACTTCTTACTTTACACAGAAAATTTGTGATAATCACACCTTAAAACGACACCAACTACTTGCTTGTTTACACTTAGGTCATACTGAAAATATTTTATATTACACCGACTTGTAACATATTTCTTGCTTGTTTACTCTAATTATAGAGAAGTATCCTTTACCATTGTATTTAAACGCCAAATGAATTTCAAATCCAACTCTTAACAAGATGATCAATATTGTGCTACATAGCTACTCATTCAAATTAAGTACAGTGGATAAAATATTAACATCTCAACCTGGAATTAAGACATTATTTGAAAATCACACTTCCCAAAATTTAAAATTAAAGATTTCATTTCTTTAAATCTATGGTCAAAATATTTTTTTAAAAAAGAAAAAGTGAATAATCTTTTATCTTCTTTTGATTGCTGGACACGTTCTGATTGCCAGAATTTGCAAAGTCAGTGACGATTAAGGAATGCTAATTGCTGACTCAATGGCAAGTCCAAGTTGGAAATGCAACAATACATTGTATTGCACGGCCAGAAGGCGTCCCAACGTCCTGCAACTGTGAACTGGGAGTGCAGCCGAAGGCCTTTATGGGTGGTCTGGATGCCTCCCGGATCGCCGCATAGAAGCCCAGGTCGGGGCCTCGCTGGTAGAAGCCTGGGTCAGACGAAGCAGCCGACGGCGCCCGCGGCTGGGGCCTGATTCGGCATCACGGAGGCACGAAGTGGGGCGTTGTCAGCGGTGAGGCCTCGGCAGAGGTAAGACCTCACGACGATGGGGCCACGGCGGCGGTGAAACCTCGCAGTGGCGGCGATGCCTTACCGAATTTCAAAATCCGCGGATGCGCAGAGAAATCTCATGCCTGTAAATTACACCGTTTGAAACCAATTAAGATCAATGCACTAAGGAAATGTGTTAAGAATCAGAATCAGAATGCCTTTTATTGTCACTATACACATGTACAATGAGATTAAAAGCTGCTCCTACAGTGCAAAACAAAACAAAAAAGGGGGGGGGGGGGGGGGGAGATAAGGTGCACAGTTTCTGCAGTGCTATGTACATATCTATAAAAAGACAATGGATAAATAGAATGGATAAATAGGATTCCTATATCCAGTATGGGTTATTGCACATATTAGAAATTACAGTTACAGTACAAATTACAGTAGGTGGATAGATGGAAGTCCGGGGGTTAGGCTGTGAAGTCAGTGCATGTGTGAGTTCAGGGAGATAATGGATTTTGGAAAGAAACTGTTCCAAAATCCATTACTGTAATATCCAGTGAAGTGTGAAAAGAAAATATCTAGTAGAATGACTATAGGTTTGAAGGGCCCAAACTACATGGATCTACTGAAGACGCCAGAATTATTCCCTTAAAGCAGTGAAGGTCGAGAGCCAATTGATGGAGGCAATTGGAATCATGAAGCAGCCACAGTAGGTAAAAGGAAAATGATTATCAATAGAGAAAGTAATAAGAAAAACAGCATAGATTCAGAGCGGTCAAGAGAAGAACTGGCGTGCCACAAAGTAATTTTTTTTTTTCAACAGCAAGAAGTCATGATCAGGAAATAATACCCGATCATGGTGAAGGAAGAGATTTAATTGTAACTTTTAAAAGGCAAAACCATCCATCAGTTGTCGAGGGAGGAACAAATTACTTGACTGGGAAATAAGGCACAGATAACTTTACCTGGAGCCGGCCCATCAGGCCCATGCTGACGGACAACTATCATATAGCAATCTGATGATACAAAGATAATCACCAGGTTCAAGAATAGCTTCTTCAACAACTATCAGGCTCTTAAGCATCACACCACACTGAACTTTGGCCTATATTTGGATGCACTAAAAACTGCGGAATAGCAGAATAGGTCAGGGCAGGAAGTGAGCAAACCTATTTAAGGGAAAAATGTTCTCCTCTTGGAGTGGCCATGAGTCATTGGCAATTGCACTACATGCTGTCACATAATATTACATCATGGTCTGTCTGCTGCATCGCCTTCATTTCAAATGATCAACCATGGCCCTCGGCTTAACAAGAAGCACGCCACAGACCGGGCACCAAGTATACCTGAAAATGTATTCAATCTTGTGAAGCTGCAATAGTGTGGGCGCCACTGTGGCGTAGAGGTAGAGCTACTGCCTTGCAGAGCCAGAGACCCGGGTTCGATCCTGACTACAGACGCTGTCTGCACGGAGTTTGTACATTCTCCCCGTGATCTGCATACGTTTTCTCCGAGATGTTCGGTTTCCTTACACCAAAGACCTATAAGTTTGTAGGTTAATTGGCTTGGTGTAAATGTGTGAAATAGTCCCTGGTGTGTGCAGGGCAGTGTTAATATGTGGGGATCGCCGGTCGGTGAGGACTCAGTAAGCCGAAGGGCCTGTTTATGCGCTGTATCTCTAATCTAAACTAAAGCAAACTGGGAGAGCAGCATACGGTAGACTGAGACAACAGTCCCACCATCAAAGCTTCAATGCCCAGCTGTCCTGGCAAGTCCATTGTGAAGTTCAAGTGGATGGTCCTGCATAATCACTCATGGTAAGATGCCAATATTGAAGTACGTCAGCAAGGATCATCCATGCACACGATGCAGCAAAGAGAACACGATGGGATAGATATCAGGCATATTAATAAACAGACCGTGCTTTCAGAACCAGGTTCACTGCCTGCTGAGCTGTTCCAATGCAGCAGTTTATGCAAGCAAAGTGAAGTCAAAAGTTTGGATGATCTAATTTTGTCAGATATTTCCTTGTGGATAATTGCACAGGAACGCCGATGAAGCCCAGAAATACAGAACCATGCTCGATCTTTACAAAAATAAAAGTAGAATGTAGCACTGGATATCACAAATGTAGCAAGTGATGTAGGTACAAGGCATGAAAGAAACATGTCAAGTTTGATTAAGGGCCAATATCAAGACAGCAATGTTCAACCACAGGCAATATTAAAATGTCCTTCAGCAGCCTTTAAAAAAAACTAAAAGATCAATCACTTCAAGTTCACCGGTCATGTAATAATTGCGAATCGCCCCGAATCAAACAGAGTTAATGCCCTCAGTGGCCAATCAAACCATTTACTGAGAGGAGCATTATAGGAAGAAAATCAGAAGACAGCAAATAACATAAATCTAGCTGATTAGACCAACTAAATACACAACTGTACATTTCAATGTTAGAAACCAATTGTCAACATCATATTTACAAGTAGGACATCACTCACCATCACTTGTGTATGCTTTGCCATAACTATTCAGGCTATGCTCTATCATTTCCCTGTTGGAAAATAAGCATAACAGGTTAGTTTATTGTAATAAATAGATAGATAAAATGGACCCGACTCTTATTAAGCGGGAAGAAAATCTCAGGCGGTCTATCAATGCTTTGAAAATATTTCGAAAAGGAATGATAAGGCTTTGTAATTAAAATAGTTTATATCAGAAAGCACAAAAAAATGCAGATATTGGAAATATGATTCATTTTAAAAGTAACAGCAGGTGAAACAGTATCAGTCAAACTTCAAAACATCGAAAGGAGCTTCCCAAAGGTATGTTCAAATGGAAACAAAAAGGCAGGCATAAAGTTCCATGGTTGACCAAGGAGGAAAACCAAGCTTGGAACAGGATTCAGCAGGGGCAGGAGAAATCATTTGAAAAACCCAAAATCTCTAAACTAAACTATAACTGAACTTACTGCTTTCCACAATTATGTTATACAAACTGCGCTGCTTGTGGTTTGGAAAGTATCCGAAATGCTAACCAATACCAAAACTGTGCCAGAAGGGTCTTGACCCGAAACGTCACCCATTCCTTCCCTCCAGAGATGTTGCCCGTCCCGCTGAGCTACTCCAGCATTTTGTGTCTATCCACAATAACCATGCAAGATTCTACTAAACCATGCATACATCACTCATGGTAACAGATGCCAATATTGAACTACGTCATCAAGAATCATCCATGCACACGACACAGCAAAGAGAACATGATGGGATCGATATCAGGCATATTAATAAACAGACCGTGCTTTCAGAACCAGGTTCACTGCCAACTGAGCTGTTCCAATGCAGCAGTTTATGCAAACAAAGTGAAGTCAAAAGTTGGGATGATATAGATTTTGTCAGATACTTCCTTGCGGATAATTGCACAAGAACACCGATGAAGCCCAGAAATACAAGTCCCTTCAAGTGCAATTGTTTTTCCCAGTGTTAGATACACGTTCAGCAGATTGTTGTAGCATGGATGATAATCTAACATTTTACTGGAGAAATTCTATATATCATTGACAAACACACAGGAACTTGTATTAAAAGTTGTGACTAATAGTTCAGGCTATCAAGTAAATCAGGATAATGTTTTTAAGTCGCATTTCTTAGTTGCTCTCCACAAAGCTTAAGCTATCAAGAAGTTATCAAACACAGATTGTTAATCTGGCAGATTCATCTTGTACGAAGTACTGTACAAAATGAAAAGACTTTTCCAAATGAATCATACACAGAAAATTTGCATGTGGTGATGAAATTACACAGGCTTGGTGAGGATAGATACAAAGATAAAACATTGTGTGCTTAAATATATAAATATGTTGGGTCATAGCAAAGTAAGAGCCTTTCTTATTTACTCCTATCAAGGCAGCTTTTATTTTCATTATCCTATTTTTCATGACAGTATTGACGCACATGGTGAACTCGTGCAAAGCCATTCAGATTGCCATGGCAACAGCAAAACAGCTTTCCCCAACTCATCATGAACAACAAACCACACAGATTCACATTTTATAAGCACATCACTTGACATTATTTCTCTGAAATACGGAACCAAACACCATTGAGATTATCAGAGCATGCATTTGCTTCAGCACCATAGATATGTAGAAGGCATAATTCGCAAGTTTGCAGATTACAGTAAAGTGGGAGATATTGTCGATAATGAAGATGGCTAACAAAAGTTACAGCAGAATCTTCATGAGTTGGGCACGTGGGCTGAGGAATGGTTAATGGAGTTTAATGCAGATAAATGTGAGGTGTTGCAATTGGGGAAGTCAAACCAGGCAGGCCCCTCACAGTTAGTGGCACGGTCTTAAAGAGTGTTGTCCAGTAGAGGGATCTAGGAGTGCACGTACATAGTTCCTTGGAAGTGGCATCATGGGTAGATAGAGTGGGCAAGAGGCTTTCAGCACTTGGCCTTCATCTATCAGGGTATTGAGTGTAGAAGTTGAGATGTTATATTGCAGTCGTGCAAAAATTTTTTGAGGTCACATATGGAGTAGTGTGTTCAGTTTTGGTGCACCCTGCTTTCGGAAGGATGCTAAGCTGGAATGAGTTCAGAGAAATATGAGGATATTGCCAGGAGTTGAGGGCTTGAATTGTAGGGAAAGGTTGGGCAGGCTAGGATTTTATCGCAGGAGGATGAGGGATGATATTATGGAGGCGTATAAGTTCATGAACGGAATAGATTTGGTAAATGCACAATGTCTTTTGCCAAGAGAGGCAGAATTAAAAAAAAATAGGGGACATAGGTTTAAGGTGAAGGGGAAAAACTGTAAGAGAAACTTGAGGGGAAACTTTTTAAACACGAAGGTGGTGGATAAATGAACAAGCTGCCAGAGGAGGTAGGTGAGGCAGGTACTATAACAATATTTAAGTAATTTGGACAAATACATGAATAAAAACATGTTTAGATGGATATTGGCCAAACGCAAGCAAGTGAGATTAGTGTGGATGGGGGATCAAAGTCAGCATAGGCAAGTTGATCCAAAGGGCCTGGTTCGTGCTGTGTGACTCTATATGCTTTTTATTACTGAGAAAAAATCATCTATATTAATAATTGCACCTTAACAAATGCAGAACAAGATAAACACAAAAATGCTGGAGTAACTCAGCGGGACAGACGGCATCTCTGGATAAGTAGACTATTATCTGAACTAGGAAAAGGAAGGAAAGGGGGAGATGCAACGAGACCTGGGTGTCATGGTACACCAGTCATTGAAAGTAGGCATGCAGGTGCAGCAGGCAGTGAAGAAAGCAAATGGTATGTACAGGGTCTTGGTGAGGCCACACCTGGAGTATTGCATACGGTTTTGGTCTCCTAATCTGAGGAAAGACATTCTTGCCACAGAGGGAGTACAGAGAAGGTTCACCAGACTAATTCCTGGGATGACAGGACTTTCATATGAAGAAAGACTGGATAGACTCGGCTTGTACTCGCTAGAATTTAGAAGATTGAGGGGGGATCTTATAGAGACTTACAAAATTCTTAAGGGGTTGGACAGGCTAGATGCAGGAAGATTGTTCCCGATGTTGGGGAACTCCAGAACAAGGGGTCACAGTTTAAGGATAGGTGGGAAGTCTTTTAGGACCGAGATGAGAAAATCATTTTTCACACAGGGAGTGGTGAATCTGTGGAATTCTCTGCCACAGAAGGTAGTTGAGGCCAGTTCATGTGTTATATTTAAGATGGAGTTAGATGTGGTCCTTGTGGCTAAAGGGATCAGGGGGTATGGAGAGAAGGCAGGATACTGAGTTGGATGATCCGCCATGATCATATTGAATGGCGGTGCAGGCTCGAAGGGCCAAATGGCCTACTCCTGCACCTATGTTTCTATGATAGAAGGAATGGGTGATGTTTCGGGTCGAGACCCTTCTTCAGACTGAAAATCATGGGCGGGGGAGATACGGAGATAAGCAAGGGTAAGGTGTGAGAACGAGACATCAAAGGGGATGAGGCTCAAGAAAAAATAATTGTTAGCCAGGAGAAGCTGACAACGAAGCAGACAGAGATAAAATTTAATCGGGGAGAATGTCAGACTGGTCGGAGAACAAGGAAGGGGGCGGAATGGAGAGAGGGAAAGCAAGCACAAGACCCTTTACATGGGTATTACCAAATAAAGTCTGACAAAGTCATAAATGGTTACATTAGTTCAGGTCACCAGAGGTTTACCAAGGAGGTAAATTTCCAGTTCAACTCCAAAGAAAAAAGGAGAGGCACGACAGGTTTAGGAAGGAGATTCCAGAGTTCAGGACCAAAGCAGGTGAAGGATGACCGCCAGGTGGCAAATTTCAAGGACAGTGTCATAAATGAAGTAGCGCAGAAGATTATAGATACAGATTTAAAATCAACGTGGTGTTCATGATAGGTCAGCAAACACAAATGGCAAAGGGTTAATGTTATTAGTTATTTATAAATTATCAATAAACTGCAAACATTCATATAGCACTTGGAAGCTCTCTTATGCCCCAAATGCTTACAACTGTGTTTCTCCCCAATTCTCTGTCAATGCTCATATTTTCCAAAAAATGCTCTGCTTGGAAATAAATTCTCTTGGGCCACATTTTTACACGCTAAGCTATTCTATTTTATAAAAATGTAAGCAACTGGAAATCAGATATCTATTGCATGCATTGCAAAGTCAGGAGCGTTCCTGTCAGGTTTTGTGCGTGCCCACTATGTTGAGGCGCAAAAAATCTTGATGTCTACAGTGGCATCAAACAACGTGCGAGCACGAGGTGTCACTTGCGTCATTTCAGTCATGCACGCCAATGGCATTTAAGTGGTTGTGCACGCATCATCCTTCCATACAAACCTCAGCAGCCAGCTCACACATCAAATGCACCTCCTGCAGGGTGGCAATCAGAACTCATTCCTCATTCAATAATCGCAGTCCTAGTCTCAGCATTTACTCTGCATTTTGTTGGATTTTACATTTTCCTTAAAGGCATCTTTCACGTGCCCTCAGGGACTCCATTTCACAATCAAATTGCAGACTTCCCAAGAACCTCAATTTTGGGAATGGAAGTTCAAGACAGTACAGAAAAACATCAATGAAGACAAAAGAGCTAATTTTCAATAATAAGTCCTTGATAAGTCCCTTGCCTCGTGAAGGTATCAACAAATTCACCAGACAGTTCAAACTGCAAATTTTCCATGGCAATGAGGCAAAATTGAGCATTTGAATAGAACAAATTATGTTTTTCCCATAGAAAACATAATTTACCATTAAATTAATGAGAAAAGTGGGTGGCAAAGTGGTTGAGTTACTACATTACAGCACCAGAGACCCGGATTTGATCCTGACTACCGATGCTGTCTGTACGGAGTTTGTATGTTCTCCCAGTGACCTCCGTGGATTTTCTCCGAGATATTCGGTTTCCTCCCACACTCCAAAGACGTACAGGTTTGTAGGATAATTGGCTTACTATGAATGTAAAAAAGTCTCCAGCGTGTGTGTAAGGTAGTGTTAATGTGCAGGGATCGCTGGTCGGTGCAGACCCGGTGGGCCGAAGGGCGCTGTATCTCTAAACTAGTGCTGCAAAAACATTGCCGTATTTTTGTGTGCAAATGTCCAAAGTATAGAGCACAGATGTCATAACCTTACAAAAATCAAGCAGGTTTGGAAGAAATGTAATTATAATTTGCAGGACAGAAAGCCTATGCGGAACAATCGCTATCCTTTAATTTGCGGCTCAATAGTTAAGAGTTGAAATTCAAACGGTGTGGGAGATGAATGGCAGGTTACAATGATCATTAATTGCAACAGTGAAGCAAATACTACTGCCCGTAGTAAATGAGGACACATTTCAAGTGCAAACATATGCCTTGATGTTCTTCCTATATTTTTACTCATTAATTCCTTCTGATATAGAGGAAACTTTAGTGATAAAGCAAAATAGAAATTAAATCACAGTTTAAATGATGCCCTCGGGACACTGAAATGCTAGTAAATATGAGGACCTGTTTTTAACATCAACAGTTGCTTGTGAATTTTCATACAAAATGGACATACTTACTAGCCGTCAATTAAATGTCAACAAGTGCCATAATAAAATTAAGGACCAATAGATAAATTATTTTTCATAATTCTGTACAACCAGAAAAAAAACAATGAATTGAATGGGTGCCATCAAATTGGCAAACACGCATTTAAAAAAAAAATCATCCCAAAGTACGCTGGTTTCAGACTACATCCCCCCTGGCGTGTTTAAAACATAGAACATAGTAAACGATAGGAGGTAGACAAAAGTGCTGGCGAAACTCAGCGGATGCAGCAGCATCCATGGAGCGAAGGAGATAGGAAACCCACGATAGCACAGGAATAGTCCTTCTGAACTGACTCCCCTATCTATCCGTCTCATAATTTTAGATACTTCTGTAAACTCCCATCTCAACCTCAGGCATTCTAGAGAAATCAATCCAAGTTTGTCCAACTTCTCCTTGAAGCTAATACCTCCTTCCCGGCTCTTATACTCAATGCCCTGACCAATGAAGGATCCAATACCAGATGCTCTCTTTACCAATCTATCTCCAAGTAATGTCACTCGTAGGGAGTTACGGACATGGACCTCAAAATCCTTCTGCACATCAATGCTGTCAAAGATTTTCCCATCATCCATAGGCCTTCTTACATTCGCAAAATGCAACGCTTCACAAATGCTCGGATTAAACTCCATCTGGCACTTCCTGGTTTGGGAGCTGCAAGGCTTATGGACAAAAACAACTTAACAGGATAATGAAGACAGCCAATAGGATCATTGGTGCTCCACTCCCTTTCCTGTTGGAGATCTATCAGAAGCGTAGCATCCGCAGAGCCATCTCCATTATTAAGGATCCCTATCACCCATCACACCACATCTTCTCCATTCTGTCATCTGGGAAGAGGTACAGGAGCATCAGCTGCAGAACCAGCAGGATGCCACACAGCTTCTTCCCATAGGCAATAAGACTGGTTAACGGACTGTGTCCCCCTCCCCATACATCATACACCAACACATCTAACCTCGCCCATACTTTGACAGCTCTCGTTTAGTCCCTCGCTTACATCCTCTGACTCCAAGCACAAATTCCCTCCTTTATCCATGTGCAGCCCTACCTTCTTCCTGGTTATCCTAGTTTTGAATGTAGCTGTAAATGACTTTAGTATTTGCCAAAGACATACCATGGCCTCTTTTGGCCCTTCTCATCGCCCACTTGACTTCTTCCCCGCTTGCTTTATAGACCTCAGATGCCCCTGTCTGATTTCACCTTCGTAAGCCTTATACAGACTTCATTTTTTTTTAATTTGACAGTTTATTACCTCTTTGGTCATTCAAGGCTCCCTTCTCTTGCAATCCTTATTCTTCATCATTGCTGGAACATGCTGATCCTGAACTCTGACCAGATGGCCTTTAAAACAACCGCCCACATGTCTGATACGTGAACTGCACCCAATTCAATCTCCCTGGCTCCTGCTCAATAACATTGTAATCTACCTTAATTCAGTCTGAACAGTTATTGTCACTCACCTTGGTTCAAGAAGTTCCAGTTCTTGAAGACAAATTTGGAGAGGAATCTTAGCGAAGGACCAAGATTCGGAATCCACCAGCTGAGTCACATGATTCAGAAGCTTAATTTCATAATCAAGTTCCAGAATTCTCCAGTACCCTAATGTGGAGAAAGATGCACAGGGATGTACAAAACACCTCACTCAAACAAAGAGTTGACACAGGAAAAGAAAAGTGCGGCAGAAGACCAGGCCGTGTGCAGCCCACAATGCCCGCCCCAAACACAATGCCAAGATAAACTAATCTTAGCTGCCTGCATATGATCTATATCCCCCCATTACCTGCATAGCCCTGTGCCTATCCACATGCCTCTTAAATGCCACTCTTGCATCTATCTCCACCACCCCTGCTAGCACACTCCAGGCATCCGCCACCTTCTTATCAAAGCAGGACATGCATATCACCCCTGAATTTTTCTCCTTTTCCCATAAAGATTTACCCTCTAGTTTGCCATGCCCACCCTTGGAAGATGGTTCTGAATGTCTACCCCAGGGTTGGGGAACCCACGGCCTTAAGGCCGCAAGCGGCTTTCTAAGCCATTAAATGCGGCCTTTTGAATGAATCCAAATTTTGTAGAACAAATCTTTTTATTATTATTAATATGTTTTTGTTCATCCTTTATTATTTTTATTTTAATCTTAAAATGAACATATTTAAAATACCAAAGAGTAAAAGAAGATTCAACAAACTAATCCTCCCCGACTGACGGCCACAATTAAAACATTAGTAAGTCATGAGGTCTATGTTAACAAAATAATGTATATTTTGAAGTATATCTAATTGAGCTTTTCCTGGATGCGGCCTTGATAGATTTGAGCTAACTTAATGCAGCATTCCAACATGTAAAGGTTTCCTACCCCTGATCTACCCTATTTATACCTCTCATAATTGTATATAATTCTACCAGGTCTCCCCTCAACCTCCGGCATTCTCAGAGATAACAATACCAGTTTGTCCAACCTCTTCTTGTAGCTAATACCACTAATCCAATCTTCACCGACATTCCAGTAAACCTTTCTGCACCCTCTCCAAAGCTTGCACAACTTTCCTGTAATGGGGTAACTACACCGTACGCTCCAAATGCAGCCTAACCAAAGTCCGAGAGCGCTGAAACATGACTTCCTGGCTCGCAGAATCAATGCCCCCGCCAATGAACGCAAACATACCACATGCCTTCTTTACCACTCTATTTGTGCTGCCTCTTTTAGGGAATTATGGACCTGCACCCCAAAATTTTGCCATCAACCTTCCCCTCACATTCGCCCTCTCAAAGAGCAACAGCTCAACCTTGCAATGAATATCACGAAGAGAAAAAAAATAAAAATCACATCCAAACTATAATGGCAATGAGAAAAATAGCAAATAACGGGTCAACCTAATTATATATGCAAGGTAACCTTTTTTAATTGATTTGTATTAAACAATATCATACAATCAACTATTGTACAGTAGTTAACTACCTGATAACTGGTTCATGAGGTATCAAGAAATAACAATTCTTGTCAATGCAATCAGAAAGAGATTATCCAAAATTTGAGTGAAAGAAAACTGGGATTTCTTTTTGCATTTAATGCAATTTATTGCTAAAAATCATCTTATGTGAAGTATCACTCACTGTGACGACACATTAAAGATTAATCATTCTGTTTGACAAGATTAAGGGCCTTAACATTCATCACTGAATGCACAGTATTACTGGGAAATGTCCAGTAATATGATTGCAAAGCTTGGTTTAACAACATCTGATCTCAGGCATGTTTTTTTAAAGATATTTTGTTATCTAACTTGATACTCTAATAAGGTCCATCAAAAAGCCTTTACAAAAAGCCTCTACAAAGCCGAGAATGATGTGAATTTACAGAAAACTCTGCTTTAAGTGTCGAATAGGTCAGGAGGACAAATTATTAGCGATAATGCTCATGAACACAAGATTCAACTGTCAGCTCCTTATGCCAGTTTACCCACGAAACAAAAATCAGATTAATTTCTGGTTTCTGGAGGGAGGGACAGATTGCATTTTGCAAAAAGCATTCATGGGTACGGTATCAAAGAAAAGTTCCGTGACCGTGGCTATTTAAGCTCCTCTGCCGAGTTTGGAAGCTGGAAGTCACTGCCATTTATGTTCCTTCTCTCATCACATATCCAACACAAATACTTCAGCAATACGAAGTAGAAAAAAATCACCGGGAGAGAATAAATAGGGACATCCCCAAACATTCAGTTTGATTCAACTATTGCCATGAATGCATGGAAATGGGCACAATGGCCCACTGTGACTATGCTGACCATTAAGCACCCATTTGAACATTCAATTTTGTCGTCTCATCATAAAAAATAGGTGTAGGAGTTGGCCATTTGGCCCTTCGAGCCAGTAATCAGTACCCCGTTCCTGCTTTCTTGCCATCTCCCTTGATTCCGTTCGCCCTAAAAGCTATATCTAACACTCTCTTGAAAACATCCAGTGAATTGGCCTCCACTGCTTTCTGTGGCAGAGAATTCCACAGATTCACAACTCTAAAAAGTTTTTCCCTCATCTCAGTTTTAAACACTGAGATTGAGGATGTGACAAGTAAAATGGATGAAGGGGTGCCAGTGGATGTAGTGTATTTAGACTATCAGAAAGCCTTTGATAAAGTCCCGCATGGGAGACTGGTGACTAAAATTAGAGCACATGGTATTGGGGGTAGGGTGTTGACATGGATAGAAAATTGGTTGGCAGACAGGAAGCAAAGAGTAGGAGTGAACGGGTCGTTTTCAGAATGGCAGGCAGTGGCGAGTGGAGTGCCGCAAGGCTCGGTGTTGGGGCCGCAACTGTTTACCATATATATTAATGATTTGGAAGAGGAAATTAGGAGCAACACTAGCACGTTTGCGGATGACACAAAGCTGGGTGGCAGTGTGGACTGTGAAGAGGATGTTCGGAGGTTGCAGGGTGACCTGGACAGGTTGAGTGAGTGGGCAGATGCAGTATAATATAGATAAATGTGAGGTTATCCACTTTGGCGGCAAAATCAGGGGGCAGGTTATTATCCAATGGGGTTAGGTTAGGTAAGGGGGAGGTACAGCGAGACCTGGGTGTCCTTGTACACCAGTTACTGAAAGTTGGCGTGCAGGTACAGCAGGCAGTGAAGAAAACTCATGGAATGTTGGCCTTCATAACAAGAGGATTTCAGTATAGGAGTAAAGAGGTTCTTCTGCAGTTGTATAGGGCTCTGGTGAGACCACATCTGGAGTATTGTGTACAGTTTTGGTCTCCTAATTTGAGGAAGGACATCCTTGTGATTGAGGCAGTGCAGCGTAGGTTCACGAGATTGATCCCTGGGATGGCGGGACTGTCATATGAGGAAAGATTGAAAAGACTAGGCTTGTATTCACTGGAGTTTAGAAGGATGAGGGGATATCTTATAGAAACATATAAAATTATAAAAGGACTGGACAAGCTAGATGCAGGAAAAATGTTCCCAATGTTGGGCAAGTCCAGAACCAGGGGCCACAGACTTAGAATAAAGGGGAGGCCATTTAAGACTGAGGTGAGAAAAAACTTTTTCACCCAGTGAGTTATGAATTTATGGAATTCCCTGCCACAGAGGGCAGTGGAGGCCAAATCACTGGATGGGTTTAAGGGAGAGTTGGATAGAGCTCTAGGGGGCTACTGGAGTCAAGGGATATGGGGAGAAGGCAGGCACGGGTTATTGATAGGGGACGATCAGCCATGATCATATTGAATGGCGGTACTGGCTCGAAGGGCAGAATGGCCTCCTCCTGCACCTATTTTCTATGTTTCTAAATGGCCCACCCCTTATTCGTAAACTGTGACCCCTGGTTCTGGGCTCCCCCATCATCAATTGCTGTCCAGATTCTATTACTCACCTACACACTAGATTTAGCTTTTGGTAATGATTTAAACAGCCATTCGGCATGTGTTTGGGATGTGGAAGGAAGCCAGTGCAGCTGGAAGATGACGTAATCTCCCCACACCAAAGAACAGGCTTGATCCCAGGTGGATGGAGCTGTGGGGCAACAACTGTGCTTGTGCTGCCGACCAGAGACTGACAAACCTTTGAAGCCTGGATGGCTCAGTGATGCACAATGCACCATAGCCTTGGCTGTGTCCGTCAGAGTTAACTGCTGCTTAAAATCACTCGCAACTCTGTTTTGGATGATTATTCAGTATTAGAAAGGGGCTAATAAAGAATCATTGAAGTTGAGAGAAATAAGCTGAGTACCACTCACAGGAAGGATCCCATAGCAGAAAAGCTGCTTGGAACTGGGGCCACTAATGCCTTCATCAGAAGTTGGCTCATTATCTTAAATGGGCTCTTTCCAAGGATAGACAACAACCAAGAGCTCAATAATTCCATTGTACACACATGATGGCTCCAACTGCACTGGTAAGCATGGGTGTCAGGGGATATGGGGAGAAGGCAGGAGAATGGGGTTAGGAGGGAGAGATAGATCAGCCATGATTGAATGGCGGAGTAGACTTGATGGGGCGAATGGCCTAATTCTGCTCCTATCATTTATGAACATAATAACAACTCTAATGGTCAAAACAACAAAGGAAAAAAAATTCCAGGATTAAAAAGTGAGTAGTCAAAGATATTGTGTCCATTTTGAATTATCTTTTGAGTCATCAGCCAATTAATAGCATGGTAGATAAGTGTTGATTTGCAGTACATAAGAAATTACAATGACATCCAGCAAGTTTGAGAGATTTACACTTGCAGCCTTAGCACAATATCCAACACCCAGAAACAGTTTATAGTTTTATTACTACTGACGTGCAAATCCAGATTTCAGGGCATCACAATTGAAAGGATTAGATTGAAAATATATTGGTTGCACAATAGGAGGTATGATGTTGAGAGTTGTCAAGTCAAGTTTATTCGTCACATACGCATACGAGATGTGCAGTGAAATGAAAAGTGGCAATGCTTGCGGATTGTGCAAAAAAGCTACAAACAGAATTGAACAGAATCAGTAATTACATATTTGTGGGAGAGAAAAAACAAACTTCAACTACCCACAGCTTCAAACCACATTGCATTGACCTTCCATGCTAGCAGGGATTGACATCTTCTACTAAAGAGATATTTTGGGGACAGAGATTATCCTCAGTGGGATTTCAACTCATTTACTGTAATTATGAAACATCAGTGAAGAATCACGGAAGAAGTTATGCAAAGGATTTACATCAGGTTGTGTGGATTGAGGTAAACATTTCAAGAAGGTACACTCAACTTGGCAGAAATTCACGACAATGCAAAAGCTTCTACTCTTCCAATTTACCTTCAATCTTGCATGCATGCAACTGCTGCAACTGCTGCATTATTTCCTGCTCACTTGCTTGAATACTTTCCATTAAATCTTCCATTGTATACTGCAGGACGAAGAGGAAGTGACAGCAATCAAAAACCTGTACGTCAAATTTTAGTTGTACTTCATTCTGCTGCACCGGATAACATGGCTCCCAGGCTTGCACAATACACAGATTTAATCTCCTGAGAGATGATGTGCTGCAAAACCCACTGAGTCATAACCCACAAATCAAAGGAAGAATTAACCTACAAGTTACTTCCTCTCTCTGGTTAGTGCCTGATCTAGATTCATGACAGATCTGATCACCAACCACATAGCCAAACAATAATGGTTTTGATCGCAGATAAAACAAAGTGAGGGCATACCAAGTCTGAGAACTTCCGGTACCATTGTATCTCTTCATCCGTCAATGGAAGTTCAAGTTATGCAGCCTGTGCACAATTGATTGAAGGTGACAAGCTCAGCAGATTTGCCCCATACCCAGTTCCACACAGAACAGCTTGACTAGAAGCTTGGATTGTGGATGTGGAGAGGCCGTTTCCTCAAGTGGCCGAGTCCAGGACCAGAGAGGCTTGGATCGTGGATGTGGAGAGGATGTTTCCTCAAGTGGCTGAGTCTAGGACCAGGGGTCACAGCCTCAGATTTAAAGGACGCTCCATTAGGAAGACAAGGAGGAACTCTTTGGTCAGAGGGTGGTGAATCTGTGGAATTCTTTGTCACAGAAAGCTGTGGAATTCTTTGTCACAGAAAGGTGTGGAGGACATCGATTATATTTCTACGGCAGAGAAAGATAGATTCTTGATTCGTACAGGTGTCAGAGGTTACAGGGAGAAGGCAGGAGAATGGGGTTAGGAGGGAGAGATAGATCAGCCACGATTGAATGGCAGAGTAGACTTGATGGGCCGCACGGCCTCATTCTGCTCCTATCACTATGACTCTACAAATTCAAACTGCAGCTGTTGGGTCATGAGATCTGTCCTCAGCAACACAGGGATGAGGAATGGACAAAGGCCAACAAAACGTTCGGGCCAGAAATTCAGGTGTCAAATGAGATATAAAAGAACACACACAAGACATACCTTTGATTTATCTGCACTTCTCTCAGTGTCACAAGAAGGTCCATTGTATGGGTTTTCCAATAGACATTTCTTCAATTTCCTCAATTTGGGATGTGATTTCTTCAACTCCCAATAACTTTTGGCAAAACCAAAAATCTGGATCAATGATATCACAGACAATTAAACACTATTATCCCCTTTAAAATACACTTTTTTTTTCAAAGTTAGGGCTGACTATCTTTAAATTATAAATGCAATTTCAATTAATTAATCCACGAAGAATTCAATTCTCACCATGACAATTGCGAAGATTAAATGCCACTCAATTAATTAAACATGTCTGAAATTTAAATTAAAAATCCCAGGCCACATAAATATTGCAAAAACCCAACTAATTTCCAAATATACTTTAAGATTTACATACATGGATTTCAGTAAGGCTTCCTACAAGGTTCCACATGGTAGACTGCTCTGGAAGGTTAGATCACATGGGATACAAGGAAGGATAGCTGAATGGATGGAAAATTGGCTTCATGGAAGGAAGCAGAGGGTGATGGTGGAAGGTTGCTTTTTGGACGAGGCCTGTGACTAATGGTGTGTCTCAATTCAATGCTGAACCCATTGTCGTTTGTCATCTATATCAGTGATTTGGATGAGAACATACATGGCATGATTAGGAAATTTGCATATGACACAAGACAATAGGTGCAGGAGTAGGCCATTCGGCTCTTCGAGCCAGCACCGCCATTCAATGTGATCAATTCCATTCAATTTCTACCAGATGCTGCCCTGGCAGATCAGCTCTTCCACCACAAATATATAAACTTGTTTCGGAAGTGAACTTAAAGCAAAACTGGACATCATTCTCAAGTAAAATCTTGGGAATAAAGGGAGAAAACAAGAGAAATAGACAAATGGGTACAGGATTAGGCCATTCGACCCTTCGAGCCAGCACCGCCATTCAATGTGATCATGGCTGATCATCCCCAATCAGTACCCCGTTCCTGCCTTCTCCCCATATCCCCTGACTCCACTATCTTTAAGAGCCCTATCTAGCTCTCTCTGGAAAATATCCAGAGAACCTGCCTCCACCACCCTCTAAGGCAGAGAATTCCACAGACTCACAAAGAGTTGTGTTAAAAAGTGTTTCCTCATCTCCGTTCTAAATGGCTTACCCCTTATTCTTAAACTGTGGCCCCTGGCCACATACAAAACGTGGGTGGGATTATAGACAGCGAAGATGGGAGTCAAACATTGTAGCAGGTTCTTAATCAGTTGGGCAGGTGGGCTGAGGAATGGTTGATGAAATTTGATACAAAGAAATGTGAGGTGTTGCATTTTGGGAGCACTAACATGGGCAGAACCTACACAGTGAACAGTGGGGCTCTGGAGAGTGTTGTAGGGCAGAGGGATCTTGGAGTACAGGTACATATTTCGTTAAAATTGGCATCACAGGTAGATAGGGTGGTCAAAAAGGCTTTGGGCACAATTGGCCTTCATCAGTCAAAGCATTGAGTATAGAGTTGGGACATCATGCTGCAGTTGTATAAGACGTTGGTGAGAAGCAGTGATTTACTGCTTCTCACCAATGTCTATGGAAGGCCACAAGCAAAGATCTGGAAAATGGAATTTGTACAGACAGGGATTCGATGACAGGAATGGAAAACCAAACCAGGAGAAATGGACGAGATAACCACTAGGGAAGCAATGGATGAGTGTTCACAAATAGTTGAGAAATGTACAAGCTGAGAGCAGTCACTGACAGCTAGTACATCGGTAGGAAATTGAGAAAATAACATATCTATTTTCTCCAGAGATGCTGCCTGACCCGCTGAGTTATTCCAGCATTGCATGTCTATCTTTGGTATAAACCAGCATCTGCAGTTCCTAGTTATTACTGACAGGAAGTAGATGGGATATGAATGGTTCAAGTTCCACCATCGGCATCGTACCATTTCAACATGAAAATACCAAGTACAATTTTGGATTGGATCATAGAAGTCCCAAAACACAACGCATCTGCCAGTAGAAATGATCAAAAATTGTCGTGGTCCATTATTATCAATGTAACCAAGATAGAAAACTAAGTGCATTGGGGAAAACTCTTCCACCTAATTCCTCTGCCATTTATGCTTGTATTGAGACGGAATAAAGGTTTGTTGCATCTACTGCTTTGGTCTCATTCACAAAATCTTAATTACTGAATTACTCAAGATGCAGTTTTATTATCTTGCGAGCCTGGAAACCCAAATACCTCTGCTCTTCCACAACACTTCTTGATGTCTCAAAGCCTCTTTTTCCTCATCAAAGTCAAGTCAGGCCAGTAACTGAAATACTCACTTGAATGAATGTAGAATTATGACTAAAAGGTCCCGAATACTATCCAAGATAAACCAAATCACTTGACTTGCACCTGGCAAATGACATAATTGACCACCCTCCTCAATGCTGGCACGGTCCAGCTGTAGAATGCAAGAACTCATCAACAATCATTGAAGACCTAACAACATTGTTGTGATGCCACAACTTACAACTCGTGTTCATATTATTTCTAAATACTGTAACATGCTCATAGGAAGTAAACAAGTAATATGTTACCACAAAAAAAATAGGTTAGTGGCCTAAAGACTTTGTCAAATAGGCTTGTATTAAAAATAGCCTGAGAGTTGCTCAATCAAGTTCCTGTCAGCCCCATACAATGACATAACTGGTGGTGTTGGTGCAAACTGCCATGCAACTGAAATCAAAGCTTAAAAAGTGATAGGGAAATCAAAAACAATTGCAATAGCCAAAAAATATATATATCCTCTGAAATGGCCCAGCAACCCGTGGAGTTTAGTTTAGAGATGCAGCACGGAAACAGGCCCTTCGGGTCCACACCGATCTGCGATGCCCGCACATTAACACTATCCTACGCACGCTAGGGACAATTTACATTTATACCAAGCCAATTAACCTACAGACCTGAACGCCATTGGAGTGTTGGAGGAAACCGAAGATCTCGGAGAAAAACCACGCAGGTCACAGGGAGAACGTACAAACTCCGTACAAAGAAGCACCCGTACTCAGGATCGAACCAGGGTCTCTGGTACTGTAAGGCAGTAGCTCTACCTCTGCGCCACCATGCTGCCCAGTTGCATCGTTATTTATGCTGACCATCCCACCACAGTCCCTGGGCGACTAGTGAAATGAATTAATTAAAAGTATTTTAAAAGTAATGCTTGGGCAATACCAACATTGGGAGAATTATGTTTTGAAAGAAACATCAGTTTGACAATATGCATGCAGTTAATTCTTCCTTAAGAAAGTCCCTGTTTATATAAAAGTCTTACCTGACAATGCATCACACATCGTGTGCTTGTGTTGCATGGAAGTTGATCAGGCGTTTTGCAATCGGGTATGATGAGCAGCATGTTCGATGTATCAGCCATCTTCAAGTCATAGGTTTTATCCGCACTACACAATACAGCATGTTCATCCTTATCACCTCGAATAATCAATCTAAAAGCAGGAAACAACATGGAAAACTGATTACACAATGTTTAAACTGCCTTATTCCAACTTATTTGGAAATGTCAAAAACAAAATGTGTGTACTCGTCATTTGTCCAATGTAGCACTGGCCGAGAAAGTCCCAATTTGTAATTGATTGATGAATCATTTAAGATATCTGTGGAAAGGTTTTGATGTAAAGTTTTTTTGTAAAACACCTACTGAGCAAATGTCTGCATCTGAACCACACTGCTTGGAATAACTGTGATATTTGCCTCAAAGTTCCCTTCAAACAACATGTTGTACCATCAATAAAACTGTCTATGCCACCTCCATTACATTGCCCTCTTAGGCCCTCTGCTTTAGCTCACCTGGTGTTAAAACATTGTGTCTTTCTCAATGCCATTTACTAGTCTACCTTGTTCAAACTTAAGGTTTTCTAAAATTATAACATAACTTGGATTAAGTTAGCATTCACCTTCAGCCTGGTGTTCGGAAACATTCGCAGACTCCTAGTAAAAGCTACACACATATTTAAGTAAGTAGGAACTGCAGATACTGGTTTACACAGAAGACATCGACACAAAAAGCTGGAGTAACTCAGTGGGTCAGGCAGCATCTCTCGAGAAAAATAATGAGTGATATTTTGGGTCCGAACCCTTCCCACCAAAAAAGTCACCCATTCTTTTTCACAAGATGTTGCTTGACCCGCAGAGTTTCTCCAGCATTTTGTGTCTCTTATGCCTATTTAAGATTTTCACATGCATTTTGAAATCCTCATCTGTGATATTTTCCAGCCATACTATGCTCTCCGCCCTTTTGATGTCATTTAATCACTCCACAATCATCGTCCTTGCTTTCCCCCACAAGGGTCTAGACTTGTGGAATTCTTCGCCACAGAAGGCTGTGGAGGCCAAGTCAATGGATATTTTAAAGACATAGATTCTTGATGAGTAGAGGTGTCACGGGTTATGGGGAGATGGCAGGAGAATGGGGTTGGGAGGGAGAAATCGATCTGCCATGATTGCATGGCGGAGTAGACTTGATGGGCCGAATGGCCTAATTCTGCTCCTATCAAGTTATGAACTATGTGGTATTTAATGCCCAACCGTGACTCCTTCTCAGCTCCACTCTTTTCCTTACAAATACTCCTTAAATCATAACTCTTTCCTGGGCTCTGGACTACAGATATCTCCTTGTGTGGTTTGGTAATGAATCCTGGATGTACATTTTCATATTTGATAACAATGATAATATTTAAAATAGCAGAAGTACACATTGTACCATTTATTTCTGGTTTTATCCCCCAAAATATTAACTCCACAATTAATGGGAATATTCATGTAATCTTTGAATGTTCTTGGATCTTAGAAAGGATTCTTGGGAATTAAAGGCAAGGTCCAACATATGCAGCACAAAATGCTCGAGTAACTCAGCGAATTATCATCTTATCGTGTCTGTCATGGTTCAATCAGTGGCATTCTCTGTTTAGGGTCAGAAGCAAAGATACTAGAGCGTATCTTTGGTCAGAAGGCCATGGGTTGGAGTCCAAATCCCACACCAGAGATGTGACACCACCAGTTCAACAGGGAGGAGTCACAAGAGACAGCAGAGGCTGGAATCTTGAGCAAAAGACAAAATGATGCAGGAACATGAACCCTTCTGAGTTCCACCAGTACTCTGTGTTTTGCTCGGCTCTGAGGTTGCTCTGCCCAGGATATCATCCTTAGGATGCCTTAAAAAAAAAATCAAAAGTCTGATCTGCTCTCACCCCTTCCTTTGCTGTTAAATGATCAGAAAGGAGAATGGATCCTAGTATTCTATGAAGCGTTCCTCAGTGTATATCACGATGGATTTTCGAGTTGTTACAAGGTCAGTCATGGGATCGACAAACAGGCCATCGTATTTTCTGTAACAACTGGAATAATCTGAATTCGCTCTGAGGTTGCGAATGATGGAGGTGCAAAATAAAACGGTGCAGGAAACATCCAGTAGTTTGAGCAGCATGTGTACTGGGGGGGGGGGGGGGGGAGAGAGGGTGGGAAATGAATTATCAATGATAGCTCATCAAAACTGAAATGCTGGCAACTTCTCTCTCTCCACAAACCCTATCGGAACTGTTGTTTCCAGCCTCTTGGGCGTTTTAAGTTTCAGATTTCCAGCAATTTGTTGTTTGCATTTTTAATTATCTAAAACTAGTTGCATGATGTAATCTCGCATGGGCCAGTAGAACGTATATAAAGGCGATTCAGCACGAATCCTACCTCTGTCCGGATTCAATGTATTTACAAAGCGTTTCATCCAGTTCCATTAGGCAGTAATCGCCCGAACTGACACTCTCACTGAACGATATACATTGTACCGAAGGCAGGAGTTCGGCCGGCTCCAATTTCGCCACTTCCAAAGTTGCCTGAATTTCCTCCAAAGTCCTCATAGCTTCAAACGGCAAACAATAAAACCGTGCCGGGACAACCGAGGGACAACGCACTGTCTCTCAGCCCAGTGCTGGGAGAGTGGCGCACGATAGAGCCAATGGAATACGGAGCGGGGCTCGCAAACATGTAGCAATTTAAGACTGTATCCAATCTCAGCCAAAGGCGGGACAACTGAATACTTCCGCAATTAAAAAAGCGCGCCACTTTCCAGGAAACTGTATTTAGAAAAACAAACCCTCAAGATAGGACAAGCTGAAGTAGTCTTCTATTGGGTGGAATTATAAGAAAGTACATAATACGATTGAAGAGAGACACACAATTGCTGGAGTAACTCCCAATTGCATCTCCAATTTCTGGATTCTCTCCACATTTGGAAAATAAGTCTGCACCTTTATTCCTACTTCCAAAATGCAGGACTCAGCACTTTGTTACACTATTTTCCATCTGCCACTTCTCTGCCCACTCTCCCAACTTGTCCAAGTTCCACAGCAGAGTCCCTGCCCCATCACTTATTTTCTGCAATCTTGGCCACAATGGCTTCAATCCCATCACCCAAATCATGAATATACAATGTGAAGAGTAGCAGCCTCAGCATCCACCCCTGCGGAACGCCGCTTGTCACAGGCAGCCAACCAGGAAAAGCCCCCTTTATTGTCACTCTTTGTCTTCTGCCATCCAGCCAACCATGGCAGTATTTGCCCTTTGATACCATGGGCTCTCATCTTCCTTAGCAGCCTCACGTGTGGCACCTTATCAAAGGCTTTCTGTAAATCTAGGTAAACAATATCCACTGACTCTCCTTCGTCTGCCCTGCTATTTACTTCTTCAAAGAATTCCAGAAGATTCGTCCAGCAAGATCTCCATTTAACAAAACCATGCTGACTTCGGCCTAACTTATTGTGAACTTTTAAGTACTCTGCAACCTCATCATTTATAATGGACTCGAAAACCAACTACTGAAGTCACGCTAACCGGACGATCGTTTCCACTGTTCTGTTTCACTGCCTTCTTGAACAGTGGATTAATATTTGTAATTTACCAATCATCTGGAACCACCCTCTGCCTCTAGTGATTCTTGAAATGTCAACTATTAATGCCTCCACAATCTCTAAACCCCCTCTTTCAGAACACTAGGGCGCAGTCCATCCGGCCCAGATGACTTATCCACCTTCAGCCCTTTCAACTTCCCAAGTACCTTCACTTTAGTGATCGCCACTCCACTAACTTCCACCCCCTGACTCTCTTGAATGTCAGGCACGTTGCTGGTGTCTTCCTCTGTAAAGACTGATGCAAAAAAGTTATTCATTACTTCTACATTTTCTTTATTTCCCATTTTCACTTCTGCATAATTCTCCAGCAGTCCAATGTCCACTCTTGCCGCTTACTTATCTATATCTATATATATCTATATATGACTAAAAGTCTGATCTTGACCGCTTTTGGCTCACTGTGGTGTGATTTCCGAGAGAACGCCGCCACTTACGGCCGTCATTTTTGGCCAGCTCGCTCAGAGCCCCCCTCTGCCTTCCTGGAATTTTCCCATCGATGAAAAATCAGAGAGATATTAATGTTTTTTAAAAATACGCCATTCTCTCTGCTGCCCCTGCTGGAGGGAGGAGGAGGGACTATAAAACCAGGAAGTGTTGTGCCTCACTCAGTCTCTGCAAGATGGAGGAAGCCAGAGGATCACAGCTCTCTGAGCTCTGAATAGCACTGAACACATGTCTACTCAACTGTGAGTGCCCTTAATGTGGTTCTATAAATGCTTGCAAAAAGTGTCTATTGGTTCTAAAATGCTTGCAAAAAGTGTCTATTGGTTCTAAAATGCTTGCAAAAAATGTCTATTGGTTCTAAAATGCTTGCACAAAGTGTCTATTGGTTCAAAATACTTGCAAAAAGTGTCTATTGGTTCCAAAATGTTTGCAAAAGGTGGCTCTATTGGTTCTAAAATGGTTGCAAAATGTGTCTCTATTGGTTCTAAAATGTTTGCAGAAAATAGTGTCTCTATTGGGTTTTAAATGTTTGCAGAAAAAAGTGTTTCTATTGGTTCTAAAATGGTTGCAGAAAGTGTCTCTCTATTGGTTCTAAAATAGTTGTAGAAAGAGTGTCTCTATTGGTTCTAAAATGTTTGCAGAAAGGACGTCTATTGGTTCTAAAATGCTTGCAGAAAGGGTGTCTTTATTGGTTCTAAAATGCTTGCAAAAAGTGTCTATTGGTTCTAAAATGCTGCCTGGCCAGAGTGACTGAGCTGCCAGCCCAAGAATCCATTCGTCCCACAATGTCCATACTAGCCCTCTGGAAACCAGTCCCTTTGACCCACAACACACATACTAGCGCTCCAGAAAGCCCCCCCCCCCCCCCCACCCCCACTGGCCAGCAATGTTGGAATTGATGGAGAGGTGGAATATTGCGTTGGGGGACCAGCCCTCCCGTGTGAACATGAGACCCAACGGGTCCCACTTTGTCTAGTTCTTTATATATATATGAAGAATCTGCTGCTATCCTCTTTCATATTATTGGCTAGCTTGCCTCCGTAGTTCATCTTTTCTCCCAGTATTGCTTTGCTCTGTTGTTTTCACACCTTTCCCTTGCATATCTCTAGACACCCTCTCCCCTGGCTCTCAGCCTGAAGAAGGGTCTCGACCCGAAACGTCCATCACCCATTCCTTCTCTGCAGAGATGCTGCCTGTCCTGCTGAGTTACTCCAGCATTCTGTGCCTATCTTTTGCATTACAGTAGTTACATGTAGATTCTCCCCTCAGACAACTCCTTTGATCATCTGTATGTCAAAAAAAAATCCTGTTTTCCAGTTCTTATCAGATCTTCAGTTATTCCTTCACCTTGCTTTACCATGCATAGTTTGACATGCTATCTTCCATTCATAGCTATCTTAATTCTATTTAACTCTGCACTTCCCTATTCTAATTACTGCGCTGTCCTTCAACCTACTGCTGAACCCCATTACCTCAATGGGGCATCAAATGATGTGTCAAACAAAAGACTCTAGCCCAAGGTTTAATACAACTTCATCTTAATCAGCATGTGAGTTGGTTAAGCATGCATGCGTGCACTCCTAACAATTTTGCATTTGATTTATTATCCCCAACATCACATCTTATGCTAAATCATAAGACTTGTGGCTTGGAGTCAAATACTACCCATGTGAGATTAAGCCAGCTGGGCTCACTCCCACTGAGTTGCAATTTTCTCTGAGTTTCAAAATCAGGGCCGTCCTTGTGAAGGAAGTTTTTGCAATGTCACTCAATGTCACAGACGACCCTTTTAAATTTTTTTTTTCCTCCACTCCTAAAGGTTGTATTGTTCTAACTCCAGCCCAGGCTCTTGCGATTTTTAAATCAATCATTCAAGTTATTGCTCATCCGACGACTGGATGAACAAAACACGACTTTCCCAATCAGGCTAGACTGAGTTCTCTCATGATAAGGTTGTAGCATTTCTCATCAAGCAGTCCCCCCACAAATGGCCGTTTCCAGTTCCCCCCCCCTTACCTTGTTCATTCTGTGGTCAAGAACTCTACTTCCTCAATTATTCTGAAGAAAGGTCTCAAATCTAAGCTTTGCCTGTGTGTTCCTCGCCGAGATGCTGCCTGACCCGCCGAGTTCCTCCAGCACTTTACACTGTCTCACATTGATACAGACCAGATGTCACTTGAGCTTCCTTGTTTGCCCTGTGCCTGTGGCCTGTGCTTCTTTGGTGTGCGTTTCAAAAGGCCATGTGATAGGAGCAGAATTAGGCCATTCAGCCCATCAAGTCTACTCCGCCATTCAATCATGGCTGATCGATCTCTCCTAACCCCATTCTCCTGCCTTCTCCCCATAAACCCTGACACCCGTACTAATCAGTTTCCCAGCATCTCGCTCTCTAGCTCGCAGCATCTTTTCCAAAGCATGTCAAATACTTGAAATCTTGTGAGGGAAGGAAATGCATATGCTGGTTTAGACCGAAGAGAGACACAAAATGCTGGAGTGACTAGCGGGACAGACATCAACTCTGGAGAAAAAGAACAGATGACGTTTTGGGTCGAGACCCATCTTCAAACAAAATCTTGTCACCAGCTTCACTGCCTACACTATTTTTGTTAATTTCCCATAACCTTTTTCCACTTCTCTACATAGGGATTATAGTCTACCATATTGCCAATTTTCCCTGTTTTATCATTCCTGAAGATTCCTGCTTCAGAACTGACAAGAGGTTGTACATCAATGGTAAAAATGGATTTGCTGGAGAATTGGAACTGGTCAAAGTGGCAGAGGGATATAGAGATGTCACAAACACAAGTGTGAAGGCACAGGAGCAGGGAAGGAAGGATAGAGTCATAGTAGGAATAAAAGTTTTGTTAGTTATTTTTAAGTGTTAGGTGTAGGAAAGTGTAAGAATATATATTTTTTAATGTTATTTTTAAATTATGTTTGAATGTCACAAACATTCCGAGCAATCAAGTATTCGACAGGTTGAAAGCTGAGACCAAACGGGCGAGTGTTTAGATTTTTTAGTTTCGTTTCGAGATACAGCGCAGAAACAGCCCTTCAGCCCATCGAGTCCGCACCGACCAGCGAACCATCTTGCACTACCCTTCACACACCAGGGACAATTTAAATTCATACTAAGCCAATTCACCTACAAACCTGTACGTCTTTGGAATGTGGGTGGAACCTGAAGATCTCGCAGGTCACGGGGAGGACGTGCAAACTCCGTAAAAAAAAAAGCACCCGTAGTCAGGATCAAAACCAGGTCTGGCTCTGTAAGACAGTAACTCCACCGCTGCACCACCATGCTGCCCTGGTGAACTTAGTAGCTGGGTAATGTAGAAATAAGAAACTGCAAATGCTGGTTTACACAAAATGACACGGTGTTGGTACGTAGGTGTGGGACAGGGTTAATCTGGCTGTTAGTTTTTATTCAACTGTTTTGTAGTTGAGGTTTGTTACCCCATTCCCCCAATATCACCCTGATCCTCATATGTCAATATTTCTTGTCTAACACAGGGCTTCCATTGAGATTCTTGAGTGGCATGGAAGTGGCAGTGGTCCAGGTGCGTGAAGGCCATCCCATCACATTCCTGACTTGACCTTTGCTTTGCCAGTCTCTGGTCAATGGTAATGATCATGGGGGATTCATGGATGGAAATGCTGTTGAATATCAGGGGTTGGGTGATAGCTGGATTTGTTCTTGTTAGTTATTGTCATTGCCTGACACTTGTGTGGTGTCAACGTCGCTTGCCACCTGTCAGCAGAAGCCTGGATGTTGCCCAGGTGTTGCTGCATTTGGATGTGGACTTCTTCATCGTGTGAGGAGTCGTGAATGGTGTTGAGTATTCTGCAATCGCCAGCAAACCTTCTGACCTAACGGCTAAAGGAAGGTTATTGATGAATCCCGTAAGTGGCTGGGTAATGTAGAAACACGAAAAGGCAAATGCTTCTGTGAGAACATTGCAGCATCTCTGAGAACGTGGATAGGTGCTCTTTAAGGTCGGGTCCTTTCTTCACACTGATTATGGGGGGGGGGGGGGGGTGAGAAACCTGGAAGAGAGGAGGGGCAGGATAAAGCATGGTTAATAATAGGTGTACACAGGTGAGGGGGGTTATGAAAAGCAGATGGTTGGAACAAAGGCCAGAGATAAAAGCAGGAAGCGCGAGTCAGATGGATTGAAGATTTGCAAATTGTGAAGCTAGAAGAAGGAATGTATGAAGGGGAAGTAGAGAAATAGGTGTTAGTCCAGCTGCAGCATGAGGGATGGGTAGGTGTGGGGGAGAAAAGGAGGGGGGGTTGTTAGAGGTTATCCCAAATTGGAGAAATCAATACTAATGCTGTTGGATTCTAGGGCTATCCAATAGAATATGAGGTGCTGTTCCTCCAATTTGCACATGGCCTCACTCTGGCCATGGAAGAGGCCCAGGACAAAAAGATCTGTATGGGAAGAGAGTTTAAAATGAATAGCAACTGGGAGATCCGGTAGGCTTTGGCTGACCGAGAGCAAGTGTTCGGTGAGATGGTCGCAGAGTCTACACTTGGTCTTGCTGATGTACAGAATCTGATGTTCCTGATGTGGCCTCCTGTGTCAAATACACCCCCTCGTCTGAATCAACTTATTACCTGCCACACTTTGTCCTGCCTCTCCTCTCTATCAGCTTTCTCCCCACCCTCACACCCCCAAGTCAGTCAGGCTATTAAACGCGGCTCGGACAAAACTGTGAACATTAATAGCCAATAATCTGTTTATTTGCAATTTATCAGTTTAATTATTCATGTGTGTATATATTTATGCAATGGTATATGGACACACTGATCTGTTCAGTATTCATGCCTACTATGTTCTGGTGTGCTAAGCACAGCAAGAATTTCATTGTCCTATCAGGGACACATGACAATAAAACTCTCTTGAACTCGGTCAGTCTGATCTCGGGGATGACTGGGTTAACGTATGATGGACATTTGACGGCACTGGGACTGTACGAGATGGAGTTCAGAAGGATGAGTAGAGACCTCATTGAAACTTACTGAATAGTGAAAATGACCTGCATAGAGTGAATGTGGAGAGGATGTTTCCACTGGTGAGAGAGTCTAGGGCCAGAAACCATAGCCTCAGAATGAAAGGAGATGAAGAGGAATTTCTTCAGTCGGAGTGTGGTGAAACTGTGACATTCATCGCCACAGAAGGCTATGGAGCCAAGTCAATGGATATTTTTAAGGTGGAGGTTGATAGGTTCTTGATTAGAGTCAGTGGTTATGGGGAGAAGGCCATGGAATGGGGTTCAGAGGGAAAGATAGATCAGGCATGATTGAATGGCGGAGTAGACTTGATGGGCTGAATGCTTGTACAAGATAGTTATTAGAGAAAATAAATGATAATCTTAAATGGGCTAGATTGAAGATTAAGCCTAGTAAATCACAAAGTACTTCTTTGGCTAGTAGTGAAAATGTTTTATGTAGATGAGGAAGAAATCTCATTTACAGTGGCTTGCAAAAGTTTTCATACCCCTTGAACTTTTCCACATTTTGTCACGTTAAAACCACAAACGTAAATGTATTTTATTGGGATTTTATGTGATGGACCAACACAGAGGGGTGCATAATTGTGAAGTGGAAGGAAAATTATACATGGTTTCCAAATTTTATTACAAATAAAAAACTGAAAAGTGTGGCGTGCAAAACTATTCAGCCCCCCTGAGTCAATACTTTGTAGAACCACCTTTCGCTGCAATTACAGCTGCAAGTCTTTTGGGATATGACTCTACCAGCTTTGCACATCTAGAGACTGAAATTTTTGCCCATTCCTCTTTGCAAAATAGCTCAAGCTCAGTCAGATTGCATGGAGAGCGTCTGTGAACAGCAATTTTCAAGTCTTGCCAGAGATTCTCAATTGGATTTAGGTCTGGACTTTGACTGGGCCATTCTAACACATGAATATGCTTTGATCTAAACCATTCCATTGTAGCTCTGGCTGTATGTTTAGGGTTGTTGTCCTGCTGGAAGGTGAACCGCCGCCCCAGTCTCAAGTCATTTGCAGACTCTAACAGGTTTTCTTCCAAGATTGCCCTGTATTTGGCTCCATCCATCTTCTCATCAACTCTGACCAGCTTCCCTGTCCCTGCTGAAGAAAAGCATCCCCAAAGCATGATGCTGCCACCACATGTTTCACAGTGGGGATGGTGTGTCCAGGGTGATGTGCAGTGTTACTTTTCCGCCACACATAGCGTTTTGCATTTAGGCCAAAAACTTCAAATTTGGTCTCATCAGACCAGAGCACCTTCCTCCACATGTTTGCTGTGTCCCCCACATGGCTTGTGGCAAACTGCAAACGGGACTTCTTATGGCTTTGTTTTAACAATGGCTTTCTTCTTGCCACTCTTCCATAAAGGCCCGATTTGTGGAGTGCACGAATAATAGTTGTCCTGTGGACAGATTCTCCCACCTGAGCTGTGGATCTCTGCAGCTCCTCCAGAGTTACCATGGGCCTCATGGCTGCTTCTCTGATCAATGCTCTCCTTGCCCGGCCTGTCAGTTTAGGTGGATGGCCATGTCTTGGTAGGTTTGCAGTTGTGCCATACCCTTTCCATTTTCGGATGATGGATTGAACAGTGCTCCATGAGATGTTCAAAGCTTGGGATATTTTTTTTATAACCTAAACCTGCTATAAACTTCTCCACAACTTTATCCCTGACCTGTCTGGTGTGTTCCTTGGGCTTCATGATGCAGTTTGTTCACTAATATTCTCTAACAAACCTCTGAGGCCTTCACAGAACAGCTGTATTTATACTGAGATTAGATTATACACAAGTGGACTCTATTTACCAATTAGGTGACTTCTGAAGGCAATTGGTTGCACTGGATTTTATTTCGGGGTATCCGAGTAATGGGGGCTGAATACTTTTGCACGCCACACTTTTCAGTTTTTTATTTGTAAAAAAATTTGAAAACCATGTATCATTGAAGAAACTCTTGCTATCCTCTTTAATATTATTGGTTAGCTTACCTTTGTATTTCATCTTTTCTCCCCCTATTTTCTTTTTAGTTACCCTCTGTTGTTCTTTAAAAGCTTCCCAATCCTCTGGGAATCTTTGCTATGTTATAAGCCTTCTCTTTTCGCTTTATACTGTCCTTGACTTCCCTTGTCAGTCACAGTCACCTCATTCTCCCCCTAGAATCTTTCTTCCTCTTTGGAATGAAAAAAATCCTGCATCTTAGAAACATAGAAAATAGGTGCAGGACTAGGCCATTCGGCCCTTCGAGCGTGCACCGCCATTCAATATGATCATGACTGATCAGTATCCTGTACCTACCTTCTCTCCATACCCCCTGATCCCATTAGCCACAAGGGCCACATCTAACTCCCTCTTAAATATAGCCAATGAACTGACCTCAACTACCTTCTGTGGCAGAGAATTCCACAGATTCACCACTCTCTGTGTGAAAAATGACGCTGTAGGAAATTCTGTGCCATCCAACATTTTATGTCCTCAAGGCAGTTCATGAGATTGATTAAATTTGACTGGTTGCTTGGTTTTAAGGGGAGATAAAGCTGTGTGTCATCAGCATAACAGTGGAATGAGACGTCGTGTTTTTGAATGATTTGACTGAAGGGGAAGCATGTACATAGAGAAAAGGATGGGGCCTAGGGTGGAACCTTGTGGGACCCCGCAGGAGAGTCTCGCTATGTGAAGCTACAGGGTGGAATAGGACTGTTGAAATTCTCCTTTGGGAGCTGGCATGGTCTTGATGGGCTGAGTGACCTCCTTTGTCACTTCAAGATAAAATAAGAGAATGCTTTCATACTGAGAGGATGTTTCCCCTGCAAGTCCCCAAATTGGTTTCAAAATAATGACTCGCCCATTTAGGATAAGGTCAATGACCTTGGGTCGCTGAGAAAACTGAGGCCATAAATATAGTTAGGCCAAGAAAATCAGATTTTTAAACTGAAATTGCATTGAGGGTCACTCGGTACACTCGAGAATAGTGGGGATCTGACCATCAATGATCTTAAGGAATAATGCATAAGAACATCAGAGTAGGCCAGTCAATTCCTTGTGCAGGAAGAGCTGCAGATGCTGGTTTAAATCAAAGGTAGACACAAAATGCTGGAGTAACTAAGCGGGACAGGCAGCATCTCTGGTGAGAAGGAATGGGTGACGTTTCGGATCGAGATCCTTCTTCAGTCGATCCCTTGTGCTGGACCGTTTAATCAGATCATGGATGATTGTATATGTCTGAGCTACTTCCCTGCACTAATTCCATATTTTATTTTTTAATTTCATTAACATCAAAAATTCAATTGATCTCTCCTGAATATATGCAGTGACTGAGCCTCCACAACCTTCTTCTGTAGAAAATTCCACAGGTTTCCTCTGTTCCTTGTGAAGAAATTCCTTTTCATGACTGCCCCAAATGGGCAACTTTTATTTTGAGACTATCACCTTTGTTCTAAAAACCTCAGCCTGGGGAGATATCACCCCCCCCCCCCCCCCCCCCCCCCCCATCTACACTGTCAATCCCTGCAGGAATTCTCCATATTTCAGTGAGATCACTTTACATTCTTCTAAAGTCAAGCGAGAATGGGCCCACTTATGTCAAGTTTCCTTTAAGCTTGCCTCCAAAATGAATGCAGTCTTTGTTTCCATGTTGGTGGCTACAAGTGGAAGATCACAAAAATGTGAGTGTGTTCATCTCCATTTTTCTTCTTCTCTTTCTCATCAGGCTGTGCATCAGAAATGAACAGAACATGGGGATTGTGTTTAGGTTTAGTTTGGAGATACAGCGCGGAAACAGGTCCTTTGGCCCACTGGGTCCGCGCCAACCAGCGATCCCCGCACATTAACACCATCCTACGCCCACTATGGCCAATTGTTTTTACATTTATACCAATCCAATTAACCTACAAACCTGTACGTCTTTGGAATGTGGGAGGAAACCGAAGATCTCTGAGGAAACCCACGCAAGTCACGGGGAGAACGTACAAACTCCGTACAGACAGCACCCGCAATCAGGATCAAACCCGGGTCTCCGGCGTTACATTCATCGCAAGGCAGCAACTCCACCGCTGCGCCACCATGACTGCCCAGAGAGTAGAAGCATACTGGTTCTTCTTTTTGAGCCAAGAGACGGATTAGTTGTGCAAATATGTTCGTTTTCTATCAATCCCTCTCCCAATGGCTAAATCCTTGTCTACTGGCCTTTTTAATGATGGCCAGCTTAAGAATCTCCTGGGGGTAAAGCATGTTGGTGCATGTCCTGCTCCTTTTCCTTGCTCTTGCTGATTATGTGCTATCTTGCTATGTAAGAAGGAGGGAGGCAAGTCTGCAAACACCCTCTGGTGTGTCAGCGATATGACTATCATGGCTGATCAGCTGCAATCCCACACAAACTGTGAGTATCGACATGCAGCACGGAACTGTCGGTACATGACCTCTAACACCATTAAACTTATGAGAATAAGTTAAGGCAATAGTTGTGTGGGTCGAGCTGATTTATATAGATTATTGATGTGAAGGTCATGAGTGTACAATGGATTGAGTGGCAGGTGAGGCCATTTAAAGACAAACTCTCTTATCTCAAAAAGTCAGATCGTTCATCCTTTCCTTGAGCTGTGTTCCCCTTCAAACCCAATTGCTAAGCGACTACAGGACTTCATTTCCACTTCTTAGAAAACCTCTAGGGCTTTATTGGATACTTCTGACGATATTTTCTTACACGGCTGGTCATTATTCAGCCTCTAACAATATTGATTCAGTTCACAAATGAATCCAACACCCTCACTATCAACTTAGCACTTCAACTCCCTCTCCCATTCCAAATCCGACCTTTCTGTCCTCGGCCTCCTCCATGGCCAGAGTGAGGACCACTGTAAATTGGAGGAGCAGCACCTCATATTTCGCTTGGGCAGTTTACACCCCAGCGGTATGAACATTGACTTCTCTAATTTCAGGTAGTCCTTGCGTTCTCCTCCCCTTCTCAGCACTCCCTCAGCCCACTGTCTCCACCTCTTCCTTTCTCCTTCCCGCCCCCCCCCCCCCACCCCACACATCAGTCTGAAGAAGGGTTTCGGCCCAGAACGTTCCCTATTTCCTTTGCTCCCTAGATGCTGCCTCACCCGCTGAGTTCCTCCAGCATTTTCGTCTACCCTCACTATCAATATGTACCTTCCTTTCACATTGCTCCAGTTAACCAGGCTCCAAGCTAATCTGGTGCTGTCTGAGTGGAGCTGGCATGTCCTCCCTGTGACTCCACATGTTTCCCTTTGCTACTCTCCCATTTACTCCAATCCCAAAGACGTGTTATCATAAATTACTCCTTGATTGGGTGTTAAAGAAGGAACTGCAGATGCTGGAGAATCGAGGGTTACACAAAAGGCTGGAGAAACTCAGCGGGTGCAGCAGCGTCTAAGGAGCGAAGGAGATAGGCGACGTTTCATGTTGAGACCCTTCTTCAGACCAAGTCAAGTCAAACGATCTGAAGAAGGGTCTCGACCCGAAACGTCGCCTATCTCCTTCGCTCCTTAGATGCTGCTGCACCCGCTGAGTTTCTCCAGCCTTTTGTGTACCCTTGATTGGGTGTGTGGCTTTCTATGTTGTATGGGATTATAAGGTGCAGGCCATCTTTAAATCATGTTGTGACCGCATGATATCAAACACCTCCTTATTTCTGCAGTCAGTGAGTGTCGTGGGAGCATAAGCTCCATGCAGGATTAGTTCCTGAAGTAGGTAACGTGATGTGGATGCATAGATGTGATCAAATTTCCAGTTCTTGCCGATTTAAACTGGTATCTCGGGTGTAGTTCAAAGCACATTACTTCATCTGTACAGGAGTCACATCCCACCCCTTGCCGATGCTAAACTTGAGAAACTACACACCATCGCCAATAGCCTTGAAACAAAATACCCCCAAGGCCTTGTTCATAATAGCCAGAGACGGCATTCAGGCCCACTTATGCTGTCAAGATACTATCAGCACATCTCCTGCCCAACCAGCGACAAAACACCTACCATTGTGACACAACCATCAAAACTACTTACCATTCCATCTCCAGACACTCCTTTGGTAAATCTGATCACTTGGCTGTGTTTCTGCTCCTGCTGACAAGCAGAAACTGAAGTGGGAGGATGCAGTACAGAAGGGTGTGTAGTCCTGGTCAGAGGGAACAGATGAGATTCTTGGCGACTGCTTGGAGTCGGTAGGCTGGTCCGTATTCAAGGGCTCGGTGGCTGACCAAGGTGAAAATGCCACTGTTGTCACAGACTTCATCTGCAAGTGTGTAACAGACTGTGTACCAAAGAAGACGATCCATGTGTTCCCTAAACGGAAACCATGAAAGTCCACTCTCACCCGAAGTCCGAGTGTGCAGCATTCAAGTCAAACGATCCCGAGCGGTGCAAGCAATCTATCTACAATCTTCATGGAGCTATTGAAAATGCCAAGAGGGAATTCCTGACCGAACTGGAGCCCCATGCGAATGACATGGAAACTCATAGATTGTGGCAAAGCTTGCTCGATATAACGGGCTACAAAGCAAAGGTGCCAATGCCACTGTCAACAATGGGTCCCTCCCCGATGAACTCAATGCATTCTACACCTGCTTTGAACAGAAGGTCGATGATGGAACATCAACAACCCTGCTAATATTAGGTGCAACTTGGCTAATGGTTACTGTGGGGGACACAGAATTGGCCTTCTTGACAGAGAATCCGCAGAAAGCAACTGTCCCAGTCCGCGTCCACAGGGTACAGGGTCTGTGTGAGTCAGCTGGCAAAGGTATACACAATCATCTTTAACCTCTCACATCTTCTTTCTGACGTCCCCATCTGCTTTAAGAAAATCTAATGCCAAAGAAATATTAAGTGGTGTGCCTTAATGTCGACTATCCAGTGACTGACGTTCACCATCATGAAGTGCTTCAACAGATTGGTGATGCCACGCGTTAACTCTAGGCCCCCCAGCCAGCCTTGGTCCACTGCAGTTTGCTTACCATATAACAATTATAGCACGGAAACAGGCCTTCTCGGCCCTTCCAGTCCGTGCTGACCATTTATTTTCCCCTAGTCCCATCTACCTGCACTCAGACCATACCTCTCCATTCCCTTCCCGTCCATATACCTATTCACTTTACATTTAAATGTTAAAAATCGATCCTGCCTCCACCACTTCTGCAGGAAGATCATTCCACACAGCCACCACTCTCTGAGTAAAGAAGTTCCCCCTCATGTTACCCCTAAATTTCTGTCCCTTAATTCTCATGTCATGCCCTCTTGTTTGAATCTTCCCTACCCTCAATGGGAAAAGCTTATCCATGTCAACTCTGTCTATCCCTTTCATCATTTTAAAAACCTCAATCAAGTCCCCCCTTAACCTTCTGCGCTCCAAAGAATAAAGACCTAACTTGTTCAACCTTTCTCTGTAACTTAGTTGCTGGAACCCAGGCAACATTCTAGTAAATCTCCTCAGTAATCTCTCTATTTTGTTGACATCCTTCCTATAATTAGGCGAACAAAATTGTACACCATACTCCAGAATTGGTCTTACCAATGCCTTGTACAATTTTAACATTACTTCCCTGCTCCTATATTCAATGCTCTGATTTATAAAGGCCAGCACACCAAAAGCTTTCTTTACCACCCTATCTACATGCGATTCCACCTTCAGGGAACTATGCACAGTTATTCCTAGATCCCTCTGTTCCACAGCATTCCTCAATTCCCTACCATTTACCATGTACGTCCTATTTGGATTTTTTTGATTTTTTGACCATCACAACAGGTCCACAGCAGACGCCATCTATCTAACAGGAACACCTTGACAATAAGGACTGCTACATTAGACTCCTATTTAGAGACTATAACTTTGCGTTCAACACCATAAGTCCCATTCAAACTCCTGGACATAAGAAACACTGGATCACGGGATCCTCTCTGCCACTGGATCCTTGACTTTCTGAACCATAGACCACAATCAGTGAGGATAGGTGACAGCACCTCCTGCACAACAATTCTCAACACAGGTGCCCTGCAAGGATGCTTTCTCAGTCCCCAACTATATTCCCTGTTCACTCACGACTGGATGGCCAAATTCAACTCAGCTACAAGTTTGCAGGTGACGCCACTGTGGTGGTCCAGATCACAAAAACAATGATGAGACAGAGTACAAGTGGGATATTGAGAACTTAGTACCATGGTGTCAGGACAATAACCTCTCCCTCAATGTAAGCAAGATGAAGGGGCTAGTTATCAACTTCAGGAGACATTCCCCAATCGGCATCAATGGGGTTGGAGTGGAAATGACCGAATGCTCCAGCGTGGCATTAATATTACCACCAATCAGTCATGGGCTAACCACATTGACTTAACAGCCAAGAAAGCACACCACTGTCTCAACTTCTTGAAGATTGTGGAAATTTGGCATGTCTGCAATGATTGTTACAAACTTCTGCAGATGCACCATTGAAAGCATATTGCCAGGTTGCATCACAGCTTGGTTTGGGAACCGCTCTGCCCCAGACTGCAATAAATTGCACTGTTGTAGATGTAACTCGGTCTGTCACATAAACCAGACTTACCACCATTGACTCAATTTCCATTGTCTTGGCAGCATCTTGAGAATAAACCTTGGAAAGTAACAGGCCGGATGGAGACATTGGCTGCGTCCTTAGGACCTGCGTGGGGCAGCTAACAGTGGTATTCATCTTTAAGCTCTCCCTGCTCCATTCCAAGGTTCACACTTGCTTTAAGAAGGCCACTATGCCTTAATGACTACTGTCCAGTTGCTACGACATCCACCATCATGACGTGCTTTGAGAGGCTGGTCATGGTGCACTATAACTCCAGCCTCCCACACAACCTTATTACAAACAGCGGTATGAATATGGATTTCTCTAACTTGCATCACCTCTCTCCATCCCTCCCGCACCCTAGTCGTTGTACTAGTTTCAATGTCGTCCTGGTGAGTTTCATTTTCACGTAACTCATTTTTACTTTGCCCACAGCTAATCATGGCCTGTTTCCATTATTATTATTATCACTTTTTTGCAGATCTTTCATTCATTTGTTCTATATCTCTCTATATCATCATCCATATCTCTTGTTTCCCTTTCCCTTTCCCCTCGGTCTGAGGAAGGGTCTCATCCCGAAACATCACCGAGAGATGCTGTCTGACCCGCTGAGTTTCTCCAGCTTCTTGTGTTTATCTTCAACCTTATTTCACTACAGTTCATCTACCACTGCAGTAGGTCTATGGCCAAAGCCATCTCTCCTGCCCTGAACTCAAGACTGGAACATTGGGATTACAATGACACCTAGGTCAGACCCCTATAGCTCCACCTTAAACACAGTAACCCCAAACCAAACTCACCTCTAGTATCCTGAGCCGAGAAGTCAACAATCCCTCTCTGCAAAAGGAGCCTTGACTTCTTAATGCCAAGACCCCAATCTCTGAGGATAATCCTCAACGCCAATCCCTGCAAGGATACATTCTCAGCCCCTTACTCCCTGCCCTCATGAAAATGCTGCCAGATCCTGCACAAACTCCATTTACACGTTTGCAGATGACACTGCTATAGTTGGCCGGAACTCAAACAATAATGAGACCAAGTACAGGAAGGAAATGGAGAGCTTAGTATCATGTTGTCAATGCAACAACCTCTCCCTCGATGTCAGCAAGATGAAGGAGCTAATTTTGAACTTCAGGTAATGAGGTGGTGTGCACTCTCCTGTAAGTATCAATGGTTCAGAAGTGGGGATGGTGAGAGTATAGTTGCCAACTGTCCCGTATTAGCCGGGACATCCCGTATATTGGGCTAAATTGGTTTGTCCCATACGAGACCGCCCTTGTCCCGTATTTGACTGCTACTACTCGGGTCGAGGGGACTGTCGGGTCGGAGCCCTGCGTCCGGCCCCGCCTCACCCGTCCCGACGTAGTGCAGCCCATGGAGTGCAGCAGCAGCGCCTCACCCGTGGCCCCAGTCGGTCGGCAGCCTGGCCAGCTGTCCGACCTTCGGGTCTTCGCTTACCGCTGACACCACCACCCCTCCTTCTCATGGCCGATCATCGGTTCATGAGTTGGATGGGGCGCCGGACTTTGCGAGCGGTGTCGCACGACCCGGGCCAAAATTCCTCAGCTGGCCCGCCGGCCGGGCTTTGTGTGTATTCCAACACCCGGGCCAACTGATCATTCACCCAGCCACGGCCGAGTCAGTCAACGAAATGCCGTCGGGAATTTGACCCTTATTTTGAAATTTTGTCTCTTATTTGGGAGTGAGAAAGTTGGCAACCCTAGGTCATGAGAGCTTCAACTTCCTTGGCATAAATATCAGTAACAATTTGTCCCAGACCAATGCCTGTTCTTACTCAGAAGATAAAGGGTGTTTGGCATGTCTCCAACAACTATCTTACCAGTCTACTGAATGGTCCTTTCATAAGCTCAGGGTGTAGTCCTGATCTTCTATCACTAGTAGCACTATATTCCACATGCTGGGACTTTTCTCTTTGTACTACCTGTTGTCCTTGTGTGTGGCTTGATTGTTCTCATGTGTGGTCTGGTTTAACTGGACAGCATGCAAACAAAGCTGTTTGGTGTATCTTGGTATACGTGACAGTAATCGACCAACCAATACCAACGCCACACCTCTGTACCGGAAATCTTGTTTAACTGCTCAATGGAAATGAATTAAATACCAAAAATAAAGAGGGAAGGTACTAAACAATCTTTGGCAAGATTTAAATGGCTCGATTTCTCCAGGTAAATTAGGTTGAGTTAAATATACAATCAAATATTGGTTGCCACATTATTCATGGGCATAATTAGAAATTGTTAGAGAAAAAATAAAAATAAGTAAATCAATCCTTTTTTGATTCTATGCTCTTTACCTGTGGTGTCATTGCATAAGTCAACAATTGTTCATCAAACTGAGATATGTGTTTATTTAAATATTTGGCAAATTAATATATATCAGAAAAACAATTTCATAAATATTGTAACTCACTAAAGGGCCTGTCCCACTTTCCCGAGTTATTCACAAATTCGCCCGAGTTATTCACGAATTCTCCCGAGTTTTCAAACTCGCAGAATGTTCATAACGAGTCCGTAGGAGTCTGTGGATATATCGTAGCGGCTCGTTATGCCAGCCGTAGGTACTCGGGGCATCAGGCAAGTCGGGACGTTTTTTCCAGCCTGATGAAAAATGTCCACGAATAAAAAAAAAAATAGCCCCGAGCTGCTACGATATATCTACGGACTCCTACGGACTCGTTACGAACATTCTGCAAGTTTGAAAACTCGGGAGAATTCGTGAATAACTCGGGGAAAGTGGGACAGGCCCTTAAGTTGATGAAGATCCCGTTGATACAGCCATTCTTAAGAATAATGTATTTTAATAATTGAAGATGTAATGGGTTATGTTCTATTTTTAAAAAAGTATGAACTAGAGACATGTATTGGTAAAAGCTGGAATATTAATAATATACACTGGTATATAATGCATGGAAGTTGTTTAACATTTCATCTGGATTGGGAGACTTTGTGAATGATGGAAACTTGGGAACTCTATCTTAGTTGATGTGATTCTAAAGAAGTCCCTGAACATTCAATCACAACACCTATCATTTATTTTATTGATTTACTCCATGATTTTCTTTCTCTTGTCACGTTCCGTATTCCTGCTTTGCAGTTTTCATTTCTAATTCATTCATTCATACAGTCCTGGCTCCTGTGCTTGGTCTGTGAGCAAGGAGCAAAGAACTTGAAGAACTGAATATACAGAAAAGATTTGGTCAACATGAAGCTGAAAAAACAGTGCGAAGTGGGGGTGAGAGAGACTTTTGAAAATCTGGTTTGTATTAGTGAAGGAGCCTAGTTGCAGTAAATTTCCACCTGAGATATCTTTGCAGCTCATCTTTCCTCACTATCACTGACACTGAGATAGTCAGACTATTCTTCGATACTATGTATTTGGGACAGTGAGGTGCAAGCCTAAACTGGGCCAGGGTCCTGAAGTAATTATGGAACAAAAATTTGTAAAATATCAAAGAAACAAATACATATTCGATAGTAGAACTGCCATGTAATTGGTTGTAATATCAAAGTATTACAGGGAAATGTATCAAAAGATGCCATGGGATGACCGACATCAAAGACCAACTATTGCAAAAGAAGACGCCAAGTTCATGATTAGGAGAAGAATGGCGCATTGAGCCCCTGCCAGATTTACCGCTCACGGAGATTTGCTGAATAGCACTTGTGTGTTTTCGGAAGTTATGAAACCAGCTAATAAAGTTAATGAGTTGATGAGTTTTATCGAAATTACATAGTGAATCTCTGAGTTGTTTGAACTGATCACGATTAATAGAGAAGAATAAAGAAGTAATTGTCTGGTGTGGTTTGTCTGCTTCTGCATTTAATTGGCAACACTGTGACTCTGACTTATTTTACCCGTAGTATCTAATAACTTTGATCTTGATTTGTGTGGCGGTGATGGCATTACTGATGATCTTAAATGCTAACCTCAGGTCATGTGAGGTATCATTTGGAACACATGGTGCAAATCCGCAAAGAAAATGTGTGAGGATATTGTGAAAGAGCAAGACTTGTGTTGTAATACATGTTATAATTGGTAGATAAAACATTAGTTTAGAGATACTGCATGGAAACAGGCACTTTGGCCCACCAAGTCCACACTGTCCATCAATCACCCATTCATACCAGTTCTTTGTTATCCCACTTTCTCATCCACTCCTGGCAGATTAGGGCAATTTACAGAGGCCAATTAATCTACAAACCAGCATATCTTTGGAAATGAGTGGAAACCCATTATGCCACAGAAGGAATATGCAAGCTCCACATAATCAGCACCCAAAGGCAGGATTGAATGGATTAAAGGCACTGTGAGATAGCTGCTCTAACCAGCCACAATCTTCAATAAGCTTGAAACAATATAAAGATTCTAATGTCGTAAAGCAACTCGAAGTATGTCAGAAGCATTAAAAAAACAAGTCAAATAAGAGATATTAGAAAAGAAGGAATCAACCACGTTCCCTTCAAACTTGAGAATCGTGACAAGCCAGATCTGAGCCTCTACTCACTTAATCACTTAATGGGATAGGCACATTTTTCGTGTGGTAGCAGTCAATAGCAGGGATTTCAATGGGATAATTTTCTGGAGGAAGTTTGAGGACTTTAAGAGTATTAAATTCGCAATGTTATTGGACAAGGAATCAATGGGAGTGCGGGGTTGATCAGTGAGCAGGACTGCGTAGAACATTAAATTAGCTAAATTTTGTGTAACATTTATGTCAGAGAAGGGAGAGAAAGGAAGGAGAAAAATGTTATCAGCCTGCAATATTATATTAATGTTTGAATTGTCCAATAATAATTATGCAACATTAATAAAAGAGATTCTATGCAGAGGCTGGAGTTGTTAGTTTCTATAGTGAACCAGAAGGACCGAAGGAGATGGGAGAAGGGTTTCGGCTCGAAACGTTGCCTATTTCCTTCGCTCCATAGATGCTGCCTCACCCGCTGAGTTTCTCCAGCATTTTTGTCTACCTCTGACTGAAGGAGACATCCTGCTTATTCCAGCTGTCATGTAGAATAGCTCGAGATAGACACAAAATGCTGGAGTAACTCAGCGGGGCAGGCAGCATCTCTGGAGAGAAGGAATGGGTGATGTTTTGGGTCCAGACAGTCTGAAGAAGGTTCTTAACCTGAAATGTCATCCATTCCTTCTCTCCAGAGATGCTGCCTGTCCTGCTGAGTTACTCCAGCATTCATTGTCTACCTCAGGATAGCTTTTCCTTGTCCTCATTTTCCTTCCTTTAACTTTGTTGAATCATCCTTCACAATTTCTGTCACCTTCGATGAAATTCCACCACCAGATTCCTCTTCCCCTCCTGTTTCCGAACAGCATTCCACTTCAAATGGCATTTTCCTAGTTGTTACATCTCCAACACAGGAGAAGCAATACTAGTGTAGAGATATGGGTGGGAAAATTGTTAAAACGACAGATCAAATCAGATGATGATAAGGAAATATAGAATGGTTCGTTGTTAGCTCAGGGGAAGCAATACAATCAGTAATATTTAATTACCCTGAAAAAGGGTCTCGCCCCGAAACGTCACCCATTCCTTCCCTCCAGAGACGCTGCCTGTCCCGCTGTTACTCCAGTTTTTTTGTGTCTATCTTATATTTAATTAGGAGTTCAGTAGAACTGGTCGGAAAACTAGGATGAGGGGTGGACGGAGAGAGGGGGAAAGCAAGGTTGACAAAAATGCTGGAGAAACTCAGCGGGTGCAGCAGCATCTATGGAGCGGAGGGAGGAGAACAACTTCAAAGTTGTTATACCTTGAGGAGATTTCGCAGTGGAGTAGAGAAAGTGTTAAGAAGGAACTGCAGATGCTGGCATTTAAGAAGGAACTTGGGTTGACTTGAAGTGAGAGAAGTGTTGTGAGCTGCCCACGCGAAATATGAGGTATGCTTGCTTGTCCAATAGCCCATTGAACTGGATTTAATAATAATATCACACTACCCATCCAATCCGGAATTCGGAGCAAGGCACTCGTGTGAATCTTGAAAATCTTCCCATCTTGAGCCCAGTGAGCGCCTGACTGGGACTGGGACTGGAGCTGAAGGCGGATCCGAAGTGCATGTGGGATTGGGTTGGAGGAGCTGGGCGGGGCTGGAGCGGGTCGTGGCGAGTTCCGTTGTAAATAGAGCCGAGAAACTTTCATGCGACAGGCAGGCGGGCAGGCGGGCGGGCAGGGTGAGGCAGCGACTGGAATATTGCACGGAATATCGCCGCCCCTTGTTTTGACAGAACGTAAGAAAACCGAGCAGCGCTTCGTGGCTGGGTGGCATCAACGCCATGCACGGTCAATGGTGTTGTTTTGTCTCATCTTCATGCATGCAGTCTTTAGTCGAGGAAGGGGAAAGCGTGATTGTATTTAGCATTTTAACCAGTCGAAGTGCACGGCATGAACCTTTGTACCAAAGGCATCGCTGTGTGTGTGTGTGTGTGTGTGTGTTGGGGGGGGGGGGATATATATATATATCTGAGGTGATTCAGGAGATATATTTACATCGGCTGTAAGCGATGTTGTGGAATTTATGGCGTGGCAAGCAAGTTAAACGTGAGTGAATGAATTATGCACAGCTATCTTGAGCAGAATACACCAGCTCTGCGTTATTGTTCCCCGGGTCGGCGTTAGGTCAGGAATTCGATTAACATTCCTTCCCATCTTAAAGCCGAGGAAAGATTCAATAGGAAATGGAATGTGTAATGGGCCGCGATGCTCGGAGCCTTGGTTTATAAAGAAGGGGTTGATCATAGACGGCGGAGATTGGAATTGGGGCTTTAATGTGCGAACACCAGGGCACATAGACAGTGAAGGACCGTGCGGCGTGGCGTGTCTGTGCAAAGAGATGTGTTCTATTCAGGGAACCATTACGTTTGAGCAAAATATCACCTGAAATGTATTCCCCCACATAGAGTGTCTGGTGTCGGCGTTGTAACTTTAGCATGTGATTTCTGCGGCTGCTGGCAGCGAGGCGTTTGGTTGAAAGTGGAACATACAGACTAGTCTTTTTCTCTCTCTCTCTCTCTCTCTCCTTGCCTACAAGGCGCAGGAATCGTTCCCGGAGACTTCCTGGAAATGGAAGGCAATGGGAACGCGGTGCAGAGGAACACTGCTGATCTGGAGCACATGGCTGAGGTTTTAATCACCGGTGAGCAACTAAGGTAGGACAAGACTAGACTGCCTGTGTACATACATCCACCCACCGTCAGGCCTGAGAGAACCTCCCCTGTCCGCCTCCATGCCCTCTTTTTAAGCCGGACAGAAGAAGGTTGTTTTTTTTTTTTTTAAAATGTGACTAACTTTCATTCATAGACAAGTTGAAATGTTACTGTGTGTTTTTACCCGTTCGGCGGGGGCTTGGGATGGAACGCGCCTGTGGTTATTAGCAAAGCTGTTGACCACTGCCATGTATTATATATGGATTTTAGCTTTGGTATTTGAGTCTGCTCATCTCTCAACGAGACAGTTTTTCTAGCTTGGGAATAATTCATAGGGAAAAACTTCAATCAATCAATTTTTATTTGTATAGCACATTTAAATCAACTAGAACCGAGAAGGATTAATCTCTAACACAAGTGATATGAATGTAAATTTGGATACTATTTTGCTGGCAACTACATAGACTATTATTGTTATTATTTCACTATTATTGTTTTTAATGTGTGTGTGTGTATATACTTTGTTTTAAATAATTTATTATGTTGTTTACAGTGTACTGTGTTTACATATTCTGTTGTGCTGCTGCAAGTAAGAATTTCAATGTTCTATCTGGGATGTGACATAATTGTTCTAGCCAAAGCACTCTTGGATCTTGACCCTTATTTATGATGCCAAAGTGTTTCTTCGGATTGAGGATGACACAAAGCTGGGTGGCAGTGTGAGCTGCGAGGAAGATGCTATGAGGCTGCAGCGTGACTTGGACAGGTTGGGTGAGTGGGCAGATGCATGACAGATGCAGTACAATGTGGATAAATGTGAGGTTATCCACTTTGGTGTCAAGAACAGTGAAGGCAGATTATTATCCGAATGGTGTCAGATTAGGAAAAGGGGAAATGCAACTGGACCTGGGTGTGCTTCTGCATCAGTCACTGAAAGTAAACATGCATGTACAGCAGGCAGTGAAGAAAGGAAATTGCATGTTGGCCTTCGTAGCGAGAGGATTTGAGTATAAGAGGAAGGAGGTCCCACTGCAGTTGTACAGGGCCCTGGTGAGACCGCACCTGGAATATTGTGTGCAAATTTGGTCTTCTAATTTGAGTAAGGACATTATTGCTATTGAAGGAGTGCAGCGTAGATTCACCGGGTTAATTCTCGGGTCTGCGGGACTGACATATGATGGAAAAAATGGGTTGACTGGGCTTGTATTCACGGGAATTTAGTAGGATGAGAGGGGATCTTATAGAAACATATAAAATTCTTAAAGGATTTGGACAGGCTAGATGCAGGTATAATGTTCCCGGTGTTGGGGTGTCTAGATCCAGGGGTCACAGTTTAAGGATAAGGGGTAGTCCATTTAGGACTGAGATGAGGAAAAACATTTTCACCCAGAGAGAAGGCAGAAGGCAGTGGAGGCCAATTCACTGGATGTTTATAAGAGAGTTAGATTTAGCTCTTATGGCTAAAGGAATCGAGGGATATGGGGGGAAAAGCAGGAATGGGGTACTGATTTTGGATGATCAGCCATGATCATAATGAATGGCGGGGCTGGCTCAAAGGGCCGAATGGCCTACTCCTGCACCTATTTTTCTATGTTTCTTCCTGGAGTGTCAAGAACCAGCTCCTCTGGGAGAACTGGGCCCTTCCCAACCCCTTTTGGATCTATCTGTTTTTATTAATTACTAAAAATATTAGGCTTCAATAACACCAATTATTTATATATTTTTTCCAAGTTTGTGAGCATTGCATTTGGGTTCCTTTCTCTTAATAAAGAAATTCTGGTAGTACTTTAGAATTATAAATTTGACTCTGGTTTAAAATTGTAAATCAGCTGCTGCAAAATGAAAACTTAAATATCTATCAAATATAGTTAGTTCCACAGATATTATTATTAATTTGTTGTTTCCATTGCCAGGTTGCTTTTGGCTAGCAGACCCCCCATCCCCCCCAGCTGAACAGTGGTTACCTTTGGTAAACTGGAGTGGTTCTGTTGCTCAGTATCCTACCAGATAGAGCAGAAATACTGTTGAAAGAGCGAATGATTCAGTTGTATGATTTTATTTTATTTTTTGGCTTGGTGCAAGGGAGTAAATGACAAATAGTAACACTGTATCTAATACCAAGAAGCCCTGTTGTCATTGCGTTTGTGGGAACTGAGTGGTGCCTCTTTGTATTTACCAAAATACTTTTCTTTTAGATACTATTAAACTATTTTCTAAACAAGTTCATGTTGTGCAAATCCAAGATACAACTATTTAGCTTTATCATTTTGAAGGTGGAGTTACTGCAGCAGGTAACCGGGCAATAATGATTTCCCAATTTTGCAGTTTGACTTGCACTAAAGTTGTTTATGTTGCCAGCAGGAAGTGGGTAAAATCAGATTGTTTTAATTTTAGTCTTTCATATTCCTGGAGTTTAATGATGCTTTTGTATCCTTGGGGCTTATCCAACTAAAAAGTTTATTTTAGACATTTGCATTAAGAGATGAATGTGCCAAGAACGCAAGAAAATGGAGAGAGTGTCTCAAATTTCAGTGTTCTTCCATCAGATATCAATTAAAACAACATTAAGTGTTTTTGGCTTGTAGTATTCTATCAAGGAATTATAAACCACGATACCAAGTGGTACCCGTTGGGTCCCATCCCCTCAATGCGCGGTTATGGGGGGGGGGGGGGGGGCGGCGGCCTACGGCATCACACACACACACACACACACACACACACACACACACACACACACACACACACCCTCCCCCCTTGATATATTAATATTATCATTTGATAGAGATTGAGGGGTCGGGGGGGGGAGCTGGTCCCCGAACGCAATAGTCCACCACTCACCCATTGGTCCCAATACTCACCACTCCCTGGGGGGGGGGGGGGGGGGCGGTAGAGAGGGAGGGGGAGAACAACTTGTTCTATTTGATCTTATTTGATTGTGTACGCCAGGTGGATTGCATTGGTGGAAACACGAGAAGGTTGCGGTCTCCCACCTCTGTCCCATTGTGATGTCATATGTAAATGAGATCCATTGTGATTGGCCATCTGTGAGATGGCACTGTGACATCATCAATGGAAAGTGCTGCAAGAGTCTCCCACTGAAAAGCCGTTCATTTTTTTAAATAAACGATTAAAACTTAAAGTAATTTGGAAACATAGGTTGGAATGTGACGGGAAGATGTTTATCCCCTTGAGGGGGGAAAATGTGAGTAGCATGTGTGAAAATGGGAAGGCTACGGCCAAGCATTTCGGTAGAAGTTACAAATTAAGGAGATTAAAAGAAAACTGATGCAACCCTGATTACACAGGGAAATTTAGAATGGTGAGAACAAGGCAAAGGGTTTTATATAATGTAGATATTGCTGTTGAAGATCTTCAGATATTTATATTCGACCATTACCAATTCATTTTAAATTGCCTATTTATGAGGATACTTTGAAGTGTATGCTACATTCTGTTTTCACACAACGTGGCTCTCGACATCAGTAAAACCAAGGAACTGATTGTGAACTTTGGTAGGGGAATGATGAGGACCCACAATCCTGTTCATATCAATGGGACGATGGTGGAGAGGGTCAATAACTTCAAATTCCTGGGCGTGCATATTTTGAAGATCTTTCCTGGACCCAGCACACCGATGCAATTATGAAGAAGGCACATCAGCGACTCTACTTCCTGAGAAGATTACGGAGATTCAGCATGTCGAAGAGGATTCTCCTAAACTTCTACAGGTGCATGGTAGAGAGCATTCTGACTGGTTGCATCGTGGCCTGGTTCGGCAACTTGAGCGTCCAGGACCGAAAAAGACTACAAAAAGTTGTGACCACTGCCCAGTCCATCACTGGCTTTGACCTCCCCACTGTTGAAGGGATCTATCGTATTCGCTGCCTCAAAAAGGCAGCCAAAATCATCAAGGAACCCACACCATCCTGGCCACACACTTATCTCACCACTGCCATCAGGAAGAAGATACAGGAGCCTGAAAACTGTAACGTCCAGGTTCAGGAACAGCTTCTTCCCTACAGCCATCAGGTTATGAAACACAACAAGAAACAAGCTGTGAGCTCTGAACTGCAAAAGATTATATTATTATTGCACTATATTTGTTATTTATTGAACTTTTTCTTTTTTTTCTCTTCCCCGTTATGTACTGTGTTTACATATTCACATATTCTGTTGCACTGCAGCAAGTAAGAATTCATTGTCCCATCCGGGACATGTGACAATAAAACACTCTTGACTCTTAATATTTATATATTTTCAATAAAATCAAATGTTGCCATTTGAGCCTGATTGTCAGAGCTATTAAACTTAATATCTGATCAATACTCAACACCTGGGGTTAGCTTTGAAATGAGTTTTGGTAGTCTCCAATTTTCATTTTAATAAATTCTGACATTTGAAATTTATTTTCAAAGCTAATGTTTTTATACTGGTTTATTGCATTTCCTTTACTTTGAATTTGAGTTGTGTGTATAGTGCTCTTTATAGTGGTGACGCAGGAAGAACGGGTGGTGAAGATGTTGTGTGGCATGCTTGCCTTCATTGGACAGGCTACTGAGTGCAAGAGATCATGTTACAGCTGTTCAAGATGTTAATATGTCATTAAACTGGAAAGAGTGGAAAAAAAGGTTAATGAGGATGTTACTGGATTACATAGAAAATAGGTGCAGGAGGAGGCCATTCAGCCCTTTGAGCCAGCACCGCCATTCATTGTGATCATGGCTGATCATCCCCTATCAATAACCCATGCCTGCCTTCTCCACATATCCCTTGACTCCACTAGCCCCTAGAGCTCTATCCAACTCTTAAATACATCCAGTGATTTGGCCTCTGGGTGACTCTGGGTGAAAAAGGTTTTTCTCACCTCAGTCTTAAATGACCTCCCCTTTATTCTAAGACTGTGGCCCCTGGTTCTGGACTCGCCCAACATTAGGAACATTTTTCCTGCATCTAGCTTGTCCAGTCCTTTTATCATTTTATATATTTCTATAAGATTCCCCCTCATCCTTCTAAACTCCAGTGAATACAAGCCTAGTCCTTTCAATCTTTCCTCATATGACAGTCCCGCCATCCCAGGGATCAATCTCGTGAAAATACGCTGCACTGCCTCAATCACAAGGATGTCCTTCCTCAAATTAGGTGACCAAAACTGTATACAATACTCCAGATGTGGTCTTACCCGAGCCCTATATAACTGCAGAAGAACCTCTTTATTCCTATACCGAAATCCTCTTGTTATGAAGGCTAACATTCCATTAGCTTTCTTCACTGCCTGCTGTACCTGTAAGCCAACTTTCAGTGACCGGTGTACAAGGACACCCAGGTCTCGCTGCACCTCCCCCTTGGATTGGAGGCTTTGAGTTATAAGGAGAGGAAAGATAGGCAGGGTCTTTTTTCCCTGGAGATTAGGGGGTGACCTTGTAGAAGTATATAAAATCATGAGGGACATAGTTAAGGTGAACAGCCCATTGCCCTGTTAATGTCATGCTTCATGTAAAATGAGTTTAGAGCATGACCGCCTTGATTTAACTTCTTCTCGACTTTGTTTATGTTGGAATAGAATCTTTCCAGGTGTCATTAGCCTTGCAAACATGTCTGCTCCTCGCAGACAAGACCCCTATTTTTTTTTTTAAATAGCGTACACTAGAATGGGCTTTTGTGGCTATGAATTTCAATCAGTCTAATGCTAAATAAATACAAAGTGCTGGAAAAAAACGCCACTAAATAGACAGCATCTGTGGGAAATAAAATAGTCAGCATTTCAGGTTGTTGACTTTTCATAAGAATGGTTAAGGAGATGCAATTTTCCTAATGAAAATCAACTTGCATCTCTCTTTCTAGGTTCCAATGCGAAGTCTCAGACTATTTCTCTTCATAGATGTCAGCTGAATTGTTCCAGCATTTTCTATTTCAATTTTTCAATATATATATATATATATATAAACAGACCTATTTAATTGCTGAAGGGTATACCAGTGCATTACCTGTGAATCTGACGGTCTCCCCTGACTCTCAGTCTGAAGAAGGGTCTCAACCCGAAACGTCACCCATTCCTTCTTTCCAGAGATGCTGCCTGTACTGTTGACTTAAGAGCCTGTGCCACTTTCCCGAGTTACTCACGAATTCCCCCGAGTTTCAAACTTGGAGATGCCAGCCGTAGGTACTCGGGGCTATTTTTTTTTTTTTTTACTCGTGGACATTTTTCAACGTGCTGAAAAATCGTCCCGACTTACTTGATGCCCCGAGTACCTACGGTTGGCATTACGAGCCGCTACAAAATATCTACGGGCTCCCTACGGACATTCTCCGAGTTTGAATTACGGGGAAAATTCGGGAGAATTCGTGAGTAACTCGGGAAAGTGGGACAGGCCCTTTTCTCCAACATTTTTTGTCTATCTTCGGTGTAAACCAGCATCTGCAGTTCCTTCCTATACACGGTATATGGTTTGTGAAATCTGTCAACTTTCTCTTCGACTATCGGAAGGAATTTAGTTCATGGTGAATCATCACTTGCATAATTTAAAAAGGGATAACTAGTGGATAAGCGCAACAGTTAGTGAATAACCTCATGATTACAAAGGACATCTAATGATGATGTAATTGAAAGTGTATTACTTCTGATCTTGTAACAATGTATCCTATTACTTTCCCTGGGCAATAGTGAACACTGGTGTTCTCAGCCCTCTTCTTTACTCCTTGTACACTCGCGACTGTGCAGCCATGTACAAATCTAATGCAATTTACAAATTCACAGAGGACACCACCATTGTGGGCCGGATATCAACTAATGATGGGTCGGAGTACAGGAAGACGATTGAGAACCTCGTGTCCTGGTGTTGAGATAACAACCTTTCTCTCAATATCAGCAAGACAAAGGAGATAGTGATCAACTTCAGGAAGCGAACCTTGGCGGGCATTAACGGCGCCGAAGTAGAGATGGTTGAAAATTGTAAATTCCTAGGAGTAAATATCACCAACAACTTCTCCTCCCATATTGAAGCAAAGACCAAGAAAGCACATCAACGCCTCTTCTTCCTCAGAAGGCTCAGGATGTTCAGCATGTCTTCAACAACTCTCACCAACTTCTGCAGCTGTACCATAGAAAGCGTTTTATCAGGACGCATCACAGCTTGGTTTGGGAACTGAGAACTCAAATTGCAGTGAATTGTGGACACAGCCCAGACCATCACACAAATCAACCTCCCTTCCATTGACTCCATTTATACCTCGCGCTGCCTCGACAAGGCCAGCAGCATAATCAAGGACCAGTCACAACCTGGCCTTTTGTTCTTCTCCCTTCGCCCATTGGGAAAAACGTATAGAAGTGTGAAAACGCACACCTCCAGAATCCGGGAAGGTTTCTTCCTCGTTGTTATCAGGCAACTGAATCGTCGTACCACAACCAGAGAGCAGTCCTGAACTACTATCTACCTCATTGGTGACCCTCAGACTATGCTTGATCAGACTTTACTGGCTTTATCTTGCACTATATAATGTTATTGCACTAGGAGCAAAGAGGTCCTTCTGCAGTTGTACAGAGTCCTAGTGAGACCACACCTGGAGTATTGTGTGCAGTTTTGGTCCCCTAATTTGAGGAAAGACATTCTTGCTATTGAGAGTTTACAAGGTTAATTCCCGGGATCGCAGGACTGTCATATGCTGAAAGAATGGAGCGGCTATACTCTGGAGTTTAGAAGGATGAGAGGGAATCTTATTGAAACACATAAGATTATTAAGGATTTTGACACGCTAGAGGCAGGAAACATGTTCCCGATGTTGGGGGAGTCCAGAACCAGGTGCCACAGTTTAAGAATAAGGTGTAAGCCATTTAAAACGGACCCTATGAAACACTTTTTCTCACAGAGAGTTGTGAGTGTGGAATTCTCTGCCTCAGAGGGCGGTGGAGGCCGGTTCTCTGGATACTTTCAAAAGAGAGCTAGATGGGGCTCTTGAAGGTAGCGAAGTCAGGGCATATGGGGAGAAGGTACTGATTAGGGATGATCGCCATTGAATGGCGGTGCTGGCTCGAAGGGCCGAATGGCCTACTCGTGCACCTATTGTCTATTCCCTTATCATGTATCTATACACTGAATGGCTTGATTATAATCATGTATTGTATTTCCGCTGACTGGCTAGCAAAAAAGCTTTCCACTGTACCTCTACATGTGACAAATTAATTAATGGTACAATGTTCCCAATGTTTTATAGTATAACTTGCACAACGTGGATAGTAAAATATTTATTTGCCAAGTGATGGCTATAAGAACTGGCAGTCTACGTGTTACAACTTCAAAAGTGAACTTAATCTGACTGTCAATGCATATCTGTGGCCATTTACATACTTTCAAATCCCATCTCTTAATCATTACCCAGAGACCACACTTTAAAGTATGTGCATGGGTTCAAATGTGTACTGACAAAATGATTAAGTGTAGATGTAATGCTGTTGACAAATAGCCTGCCAACATTAAGCCTCCTTGCCAAGTTAGTTGTTGTATCTTTCATTCCACATTAACATTTGGAAAATTGTACTGCAAAAAGTAGGGAACACTGGGCCATTGCTCAATGTATTGGACAGAATACTCCAGACAATGTGATTTGTGTTGCTCTTTCATAATTGTATCAAGTAGAATATAGACATTTTCCAAAGCTGATGGCCATACCTTATCCTATCTTACCTCGTGCTGTTTTTTTTCCATTCTTGGCAACAACTGGAAAATCCTGAGAAGTGGAAAACTGGAAAAGTGAAGTTGCTGCCTCAATGACAGAGACCCGGGTTTGATCCTGACTACGGGTGCTGTCTGTACAGAGTTTGTATCTTCTTCGGGACCTGGTGGGTTTTCTCTGGGTGCTCCGATTTTTTTCTTGCATTCCAAAGAAATGCAGGTCTGTAGGTTAATTGGTTTCGTTTCCCCCGTTGTGCACTATATTTACATATTCTGTTGTGCTGCAGCAAGAAGAATTTCATTGTCCCTTCCAGACCATATGACAATAAAACACTCTTGACTTGACTCTTGTCTTGTAATTTGTCCCTAGTGTGCAGAATAGAACTAGTGTACGGGTGATTGTTGATCAGCGTGGACTGGTTGGACCGAAGAGCCTGTTTGCATGCTGCATCTCTAAACTAAACTAAACCTTGTAAATCTACTGCACCTTCTCCAATGCAACCACATCTTGGTTTAATGTGGCAACCAGAACTGCAGTAACTGAGCTGTGGTCATAATAATTTTGCATAAAGTTCTGGAATGATCTTGTATTCTTTGCTTTGGCTAAGTATTTTCAGAAACAAGCGCTTTTTTTTGGTAGCCATCAGATTAACCTGCTCTGTGTTAGACAATAGGTGTAGGAGTAGGCCATTCGGCCCTTCGAGCCAGCACTGCCATTCAATGTGATCATGGCTGATCATCCCCAATCAGTACCCCGTTCCTGCCTTCTCCCAATATCCCCTGACTCCACTATCTTTAAGAGGGCATGTGGGCATATTCTTCTAAATCCTACTTCCTCTACACTACTCAATACCTCCCCATTTATTGCCTTTTTCCTTGCCTTGTTGTACCTCTCTGAATATATCACCTCGTACTTCTCAGAATTTTGAATTCCATTAGTCACTTCTTTGCACACTGACGAGGCCTTCTGTATTGAGTCATAGAGTGATACAGCATGGAAACAGGCCCTTTTGCCCAACCCGCCCACACCGGCCAACATGCCCAGCTACATTAGTCCCACTTGCCCGTGTTTGGTCCATATCCCTCCAAACCTGTCCTATCCATGCATCCGTCTAACTGTTTCTTAAACGTTGGGATAGTTTCTGCCTCAACTACCTCCCCTGGCGGCTTGTTCCATACACCCACCACCCTTTGTGTGGAAATGTTACCCTTCAGATTCCTATTAAATCTTTTCCCCTTGACTTTAAACCTATGTCCTCTGGTCCTCGATTCACCTCCTCTGGGCAAGCGACTCTGCATTTACCCAATCTATTCCTCTCATGATTTTATATACTTTCTATGTATCTTCCTATAGACTAAAACATTCCTTTTTGCTATTAGCCATGTTGTAGTGAGGTCATATATGAAATACTAAGTGGGGGGGGGGGGAGACGGAAACCAAGCAGGTGAAGAGTTACGTAGAAATCTTGCATCAGGTCACGAGAACTGGATCAAATTAATCTGAGGTGGTTAAAAGGAAGAATTAACAGGAGAAATCTCAAAGATGTTGCCTCGCCCGCTGTGTTTCTCCAGCATTTTTGTCTATCTTCCATTTTTCCAGCATCTGCAGTTCTTTCTTAAATTAAATAAAAGGAGACAATAATTTTTCTTTTTTTTTGAATGTGTGGTGCTAGAGGACTGGAGGGCAGCTGATAGATACTGTATCCTTTAAAAAGAAACAAACTGCCCAGTTACACTAATTTCAGTCGTTGACTCCCATTAAGCACCAGTCTTGTTGAGCATGACTAGACATGTTGGACAATTAAAGTTATTTTTCTCTTGGCCAATCCTTGTAAAATATTCAACCCTCCTTTACGGATGTGTACAGTGGCTTGCAAAAGTTTTCATACCCCGTGAACTTTTCCACATTTTGTCACATTACAACCACGAACGTAAATGTATTTTACTGGGATTTTATGTGATAGACAAACACAAAGTGGCGCATAATTGTGAAGTGGAAGGAAAATGATACATGGTTTTCAATTTTTTTTTACAAATAAAAAACTGAAAAGTGTGGCGTGCAAAAGTATTCAGTCCCCTTTACTCTGATACCCCTAAATAAAATCCAGTGCAACCAATTGCCTTCAGAAGTCACCTAATTAGTAAATAGAGCCCACTTGTGTGTAATCTAATCTCAGTATAAATACAGCTGTTCTGTGAAGGCCAGCGAGGTTTGTTAGAGAACATTAGTGAACGAACAGCATCATGAAGCCCAAGGACCACACCAGACAGGTCAGGGATAAAGTTGTGGAGAAGTTTAAAGTAGGGTTAGGTTATAAAAAAATATCCCAAGCTTTGAACATCTCACGGAGCACTGTTCAATCCATCATCTGAAAATGGAAAGAGTATGGCATAACTGCAAACCTACCAAGCATGGCCGTCCACCTAAACTGACAGGCCGGGCAAGGAGAGCATTGATCAGAGAAGCAACCAAGAGGTCCATGGTAACTCTGGAGGAGCTGCAGAGATCCACAGCTCAGGTGGGAGAATCTGTCCACAGGACAACTATTAGTCGTGCACTCCACAAATCGGGCCTTTATGGAAGAGTGGCAAGAAGAAAGCCATTGTTGAAACAAAGCCATAAGAAGTCCTGTTTGCAGTTTGCCACAAGCCATGTGGGGGACACAGCAAACATGTGGAGGAAGGTGCTCTGGTCTGATGAGACCAAAATTGAAGTTTTTGGCCTAAATGCAAAACGCTATGTGTGGCGGAAAACTAACACTGCACATCATCCTGACCACACCATCCCCACTGTGAAACATGGGGATGCTTTTCTTCAGCAGGGCCAGGGAAGCTGGTCTGAGTTGATGGGAAGATGGATGGAGCCAAATACAGGGCAATCTTGGAAGAAAACCTGTTGGAGTCTGCAAATGACTTGAGACTGGGGCGGAGGTTCACCTTCCAGCAGGACAACGATCCTAAACATACATCCTGAGCTACAATGGAATGGTTTAGATCAAAGCATATTCATGTGTGGCTCAGTCAAAGTCCAGACCTAAATCCAATTGAGAATCTCTGGCAAGACTTGAAAATTGCTGTTCACAGACTCTCTCCATCCAATCTGACTGAGCTTGAGCTATTTTGCAAAGAAGAATGGGCAAAAATTTCAGTCTCTAGATGTGCAAACTGGTAGAGACATACCCCAAAAGACTTGCAGCTGTAATTGCAGCGAAAGGTGGTTCTACAAAGTATTGACTCGGGGGCAGAATACTTTTGCACGCCACATTTTTCAGTTTTTTATTTGTAATAAAATTTGGAAACCATGTATAATTTTCCTTCCACTTCACAATTATGCACCACTTTGTGTTGGTCTATCACATAAAATCCCAATAAAATACATTTACGTTTGTGGTTGTAACGTGACAAAATGTGGAAAAGTTCAAGGGGTATAAAAAATTTTGCAAGCCACTGTATGTGTTGTAGGGGATTAATAGCTGAACTCAGTAATAATAGTTTACAGTCACAGAACTGCTATCACCTTTACAATGAGTGATTTTCTTTTTGAATCCTTTAGTTTAGAGATACAGCGCAGAAACAGGCCCTTCGGCCCACTGTGTCCGCACTGACCAGCAATCCCCGCACATTAACACTATCCTACATACACGAGGGGCAGTTTACATTTTTACCAAGCCAATTAACCTACAAAACTGTACGTCCTAGGATTTTTTAATTTTGATTATACTGCCAAGCGCTAGTAATGCAAAATAATATAGTAGGATAATGGAATAATTGAATGAGGTAGAGTTATGGGTAAGAGTTCATGGGCTCCTGATATAGGATTTTTACTCCAAAAACATCGACAGTTCCTGGTGCATAACAACCCCTCCACCTCCAATATTATTTATTAGATCAGAAAAAGTCATCAAATCGATCTGGAAGCCCTGAACATGTCTACAGGCTGGTTCGTTTAATGGCAACAATAGGATCAATATGAATACATGTGGGGGGGAAAGGGTAACTAGAGAGAGAGTGGGACCTCCCAGGAATCAAAGTCATCACCTCTTTGTGGAGCCACAGGAGATGGGCAAGGTCTTCAACAGGGCCGTCTTAACAGTATAATAGGCCCCCGGGCAAAGCAGTGCACTGGGGCCCCTACTGACACATTTAGTTTTCGTTCCTGTTTTTCAAATCGCTGTACTCTGAATCTGGACACCTACTCCTGGCTTTCAATTCGTATTCACCAAATTTGTCTCTAATTTCCAGAAGATAGGTTTTCAGAGACTCGAGAAGATTCATGGCAACAAGTATGTTCACAACCTCTTGACTGCAGGACCTTACTTGTTCTGTTCACTCTTTCAAGAATTGTGAGGAAGACTGCTTCCAGGTTCTCCATTTTCTCGCTCAACCCTTCTGCCTCTCGCCTTGCGTTCAATTCCTGTTCAGTGTCAGCTGATACAGAATCCAGTGCATGTTTAATTTTCTCCAAACCCCCATACAGAGCATGAACAGCGTCAAAATGTGACGACCATCTCGTGACGGACAGATGCTTGACCACAACATTTTTTCCTAAAGATGATGCCAGAACATTCCATCGATGTGCAGAAGCAGAGAAAAAGGAATACAGACACTGAACAAAGGCAAATAATTTTACAGTCTGTAGCCACTTTTACTCACACCAGGCTGTGTCATGGGGGACATAGATGGTGAACTCATTCAGTTGATGAGTCCGTGCTTGCAATCCAGTCTAGCGTCCAGACATATTTGAGGCATTGTCATATGACTGACCACGGCAGTTGATTGTGCAATTTTGTTCACATTACCTTTAGCTACAAATGCTAAATATGCATTTTCCAATAACAAATATTTATAGTATAGTATTTATTTATTGACAGCAAGTCACAACATACAAAGTGTTAAAGAAGGAACTGCAGATGCTGGAGAATCGAGGGTTACACAAAAGGCTGGAGAAACTCAGCGGGTGCAGCAGCATCTAAGGAGCGAAGGAGATGGGCGACGTTTCGGGTCGAGACCCTTCTACAGACTGGTCAGGGATCAGGGAAACGAGAGATATAGACGGTGATGTGGAGAGATAAAGAACAATGAATGAAAGATATGCAAAAAAGTATCGATGATAAAGGAAACAGGCCATTGTAAGCTGTTTGTAGTGTGAAAATGAGAAGCTAGCGCGACTTGGGTGGGGGAGAGATAGAGAGAGAAGGAATGCCAGGGCCCGAGGGCTGAGGGAGAGGTGGGAAGGGGAGGAGGCAGCCAGGGTTAACAGAATTGAGAAAATTCAATGTTTAAGCCTAGAGGATGCAGACTCCCCAAGCGGAATATGAGGTGCTGTTCCTCCAACTTGCGGTGTTGCTCACTCTGGCCGTGGAGGAGGCCCAGGACCGAGAGGTCGGATACGGAATGGGAGGGGGAGTTGAAGTGCTGAGCCACCGGGAGGTCGGGTTGGTTATTGCGGACCAAGCGGAGGCTGGGCGATCGTTTCTCTACACCCGCTGAGTTTCTCCAGCTTTTTGTGTAACCCTCACAACATACAAAGATTAGCATGGGGCCCATATGCTCGTGGGGCCTCGGGCAACTGCGTTAAGACGGCCCTGGTCCTCAATGAATATTTTTCCTCTGTATTTACTGAGGAGAAAGACAGGAGGATGGAGGAACTTGGGGCAGTCAATGGAAGTGTGTTGAGAGCAGTCAGTGGTACCGTCGAAGAGGTGCTGAAGGTACTATTGTGTATGAAGGTAGACAAACCTCCAGGGCTTGATCAGAAATATCCAAGGACATTGTGGGAAACCAAAAAGAAAATTGCGGGAGCCTTGGCTGAAATTTTAGAGTCGTCTTTAAATACAGGCAAGGTGCCGGGAGGGTGGTAAATATTGTTTCTTTGTGTTTGCACAACTATAAAAATTGCCCCTACTATTCTGTTCAGTGGTGTATGATGCCGATCTTGTAGTTTGTTACCCTTTCTGCATCTGGGCTGGTGCCATCTGTCTCCATGTACAGTACCCTCTATAATGCTTGGGACAAAGACCCATCATTTATTTATTTGCCTCTGTACTCCACAATTTGTGATTTGTAATAGAAAAAAATCACATGTTGTCAAAGTGCACATTGTCAGATTTTATTAAAGGCCGTTTTTATACATTTTGGTTTCACCATGTGGAAATTAGAGCTGTGTTTATACATGGCCCCTGCATTTCAGGGCACCATAATGTTTGGGACCCAGCGATGTCATGTAAATGAAAGTAGTCATGTTTAGTATTTTGCTGCATATCCTTTGCATGCAATGACTGCTTGAAGTCTGCGATTCATGGACATCACCAGTTGCTGGGTGTCTTCTCTGGTGATGCTCTGCCAGACCTGTATTGCAGCCATCTTTAGCTTATGCTTGTTTTGGGGGCTAGTCCCCTTCAGTTTTCTCTTCAGCATATATAAGGCATGCTCAATTGGATTCAGATCGGGTGATTGACTTGGCCACTCAAGAATAGACAATTTTTTAGCTTTGAAAAACTCCTTTGTTGCTTTAGCAGTATGTTTGGGATCATTGTCTTGCTGTAGAATGAACCGCCGGCCAATCGAGACATTTGTTTGAACTTGAGCAGATAGGATGTGTCTACACACTTCAGAATTCATTATGCTACTACCATCAGCAGTTGTATCATCAATGAAGATAAGTGAGCCAGTACCTTCAGCAGCCATACATGCCCAGGCCATAACACCCCCACCACCGTGTTTCACAGATGAGGTGGTATGCTTTGGATCTTTGGCAGTTCCTTCTCTCCTCCATACTTTGTTCTTGCCATCACTCTGATATAAGTTAATCTTCATCTCATCTGTCCACAAGACCTATTTCCAGAACTGTGGTTGCTCTTTTAAGTACTTCTTGGAAAACTGTAACTTGGCCATTCTATTTTTGTGGCTAACCAGTGGTTTGCGTCTTGCAGTGTAGCTTCTGTATTTCTGTTCATTAAGTCTTCTGCGGACAGTGGTCATTGACAAATCCACACTTGACTGCTGAAGAATGTTTCTGATCTGTCGGACAGGTGTTTGGGGATTTTTCTTTATTAAAGAGAATTCTTCTGTCATCAGCTGTGGAGGTCTTCAATACCCTTTGTGATTAGTAAGCTCACCTGTGCTCACTTTCTTCTTGATGATGTTCGAAACTATTGATTTTGGTAAGCCTGATGTTTGGCTGATGTCTTGAACAGTTTTATTCTTGTTTCTCAGTTTCATAATGGCTTCTTTGACTTTCTTTGGCACAACTTTTGTCCTCGTGTTGATAAACAGCAATAAAAGTTTCCAAAGGTGATGGAAAGACTGGAGGAAAGACTAGGTGCCGAGAGCTCTGTTATACCTGCATTAATGAGGCAATTAAACGCACCTGATCAATTCCAAACACCGTTACGCAATGTTACGGTGAAATTACTTTGTTCTTGTATCATTCTGCTAAACCTCTCCACTACCCCTGCTGTTGTGCGATATGCAGGATTGTTCACAGTAAAGCTGGCTTTACCGTTGAGTCATCAAGATTACCCAATGTCTTGATATCTCGCCAGGAATCCTGTGTTTTAACTCCCTTCTCAACTCATTCTGCCAGTTGTTTAAAATTTATGAGTCCTACAGCATGGAAATCTATCTCATCCAGATTATCTCTGACCAGATTTTATAGCAGTTGCATTTGCCCGTGTTGGCCCAAATCCCATTTAAAGCTCCCCGATTCTTGTATCTATCTAAATCTTCATTAAATGTCAGCAGTACCTGTTTTTATGCCTTCCTCTGGTATCTTATTCCATATATGCACCACGCTCTGCGTGAAGAATTTGCCCATTGGGTCGCTTTTAAATCTTTTCCATCTCACCTTAAAAATATGTCCTCCAGTAGGCGGCACGGTGGCGCAATGGTAGAGTTGCTGCCTTACAGCACCAGAGACCCGGGTTCGATCCTGACTATGGGTGCTTGTCTGTACAGTGTTTGTATGTTCTCCCCGTGACCTGTGTGGGTTTTCTCCAAGATCTTCAGTTTCCTCCCACACTCCAAAGACTTACAGGGTAATTATAGGATAGAAGCTTATAGGATCATTGGTTTGGTATAATCGTAAATTGAACCTAGTGTGTGTCGGGTGGTGTGAATGTGCGGGGATCGCTGATCGGTGCAGACTTGATAGGCCAAAGGGCCTGTTTCTGCGCTGTATCTAGCAATGTTACAAAATTTTGAGATTTTAAAAATCAAGTCTACAATTTATCCCATCAGATAAAGCATAAAAAGAACTTTAATTTGACACCTAATTTACTTTCATATCTTCAGTATTAAGAAAGTTATGGCCATTTTCATACTCGGAAATGAGCATCTTGCTTCCCATTGCCTTTCAATTGACTTAACTCAAAAGCTGTGATCTGGAAAAGTTAAATGTCCATAACATTCTTAAAAATTAAGAGAACTCAATGAAATTTTCAGTTATTATAGATTGAAGCATTCCGAAACAAATATTAAACGATCTTACTTGGATTACCTGAAATTAAAGCATATAATTAGTTAGTTATCTAATTGTAGCTAATTACAAAATTCAATGAGTAGATCTAAACATCTATCCATTTCTTAAGAAAAGATAAACTTTTTTTAAATTGCCTAAGTGTCCAAATAACATTCACACAATAATCCACAATATAACATAATTTTTAAATCTAATTTTCATGAATTTCTGGGCCAAATGGAAGGAATTTAGTGTTTTATGCTGTAAATTAATGGCCATTTAAATCAACTAGCGAGTGGGTTTTAGCGGAATGCGGTGGATTAGAACGTTGCGGTTAGCGGTGAAGTCGGGGGGAAAAATACTGGGGGTTCATACATTTTTTGGGGACCCCATTTCGCAACATAAAAATATTATTAATGCCTCCCGAAAAACCAACTTTTAATATAAAAATAAAGTATTTACCTTTTTTTCTTCCCTACGCAAAATGCTTCCGGTTGTCTGCGGTCACTGCTTTTGAAGGTGATTTTTAAATTACTCTAGTTAATAAATAATCTAGAGTAATTTAAAAATACCACCATTCATTAAATGTCGGAGCGATTTTTCTTCAGCAACCAAATCGCCCGACATTCATCGATTTGTCCTGCCTGTTGAAAAACGGCACTTTAAGCCCGCCCCCCTCTGCAAGGCGCGAAAGTCGCGCACACGGGGAGCGGCAGAAGTGCAGCGCCACTAAAGGTAAGTTTTGCAACATACCTACTGTATCTCTGAACTTGAGTAAAACGTTCTGGACTGCTCTCCCTGGGGGAAAAAGACAGCTCATTCGTCTTGTAATGAGGTAATTTTGTATGCATTGTCACCCCTCATCCTCCTGTACAACAGAGACAAAAATCCCACCCTATCTTGCCTCTTCCTTGTAACTCAAGTCCTTGATTGCTGGTAATGTGATCTTTTTCCCCTGTGCTCTTTCCAGCTTAATTACTTATTTCCTGTACATATTCACACATCTCTTCCCTGCTGCCAAATATACTACTGTTGTTGACTATCCATGTGACACTTCCCAAAGTGCAATATTTTAGTTGCATTTGAATTAAAAACCATCTGCTATTTCACCTGTGTTCTCCTGCAACATGCCACAATCCTCTTCCCTAATCACAATGTGCCAAACATTTATATTATTCGGAGACTTGTTTTCCTTACTCCCAAATTGTTCTCTATATTCCCAAATTCAGAGAACAAGTCTCTGAATAATATATATTTAATTTAGGTGAGTTAATTTTTAATGTTCAGAACCTGTTTTAAATGCTTATGTTCCAATCATCTACATCTTTCCTCATAACGTTTTGTACCACTCAATCCAGTTGTTATTGGTGGCAAATCAAGGTGACTTCAACACAAAGGATTGGTATTTGTAAGAAGGAACTGCAGAAGAATCGGGTTTAAACCAAAGATGGACACGAAAAAGCTGGAGTAACTCAGCGGGTCAGAAAACATCTCCGGAGAAAAGGAATAGGTGCTGTCTCGGGCCGAGACCTTTCTTCAGTCCGAAGAAGGGTCTCGACCCGAAACGCCACCTATTTGTTTGCTGCAGAGATGCTGGCTGACCCGCTGAATTACTCCGGCTTTTTGTGTTGTCCGGCATTGGTAAACTTTTTAATCCATGTTGTCTCTGAGTCGTAAGTGTTGAAGTGGAAACATGAATGGCAGTTTCCTTTGTGTTTTTTATTCCCTGATTTGAGTGACTTGGTCAAATTTTTATTTGGTTAACAGCAGGAAGAAACTCCTGTAAAAGTTATGAACTCTTGCTGCTTTCTCTTCACTTGGGCATACTACCCCCACTCCAAACCGGACGATTTCAATTTCGTTGAGTTTGTAATTAGTGGAAGGGCTCAATTTGTGAAGTACAGCTTCTCCTAGGGTTACGGAAGCTTGACTTTTGGACACCCCATACATGTGATCGAGCATTTGGGAGATTGGCAGAATGTATGGGGATAGATTTTGCCAAGTGATGTATTGCTGCGGTGTGTCTTTTACCAGGTTTTGAGTAGTGCTTTCTCTACTCTGCTTTCATCCCACCCCTTACCGAGTCAAGCTGAGCAATGACCATACTCGCATCATGCCACCCCTGCCCACTCTCCCATCACAGCTGCTTTTGTGATACACTCCCACACACCATTTGTTCATTTCTAACTTGCAACGGTTTGGGCTATGAACAGTTCTCAAGACACATACTTTGTGTAACCGAGGAACTGCCTGCAGTTCAGGCCGTGAATTGAAACATTGGATCAGAAGAGGACTACCCGACCGAACATGAAATGTTGCATAACCGTTCCCTCCACAAATGCTGCTTGACCCCACTGCATTACTCGGGCACTTTGTGTTTTACTACCTTGAAACAACTAGGAGCAGAGGGACGTTTGTTCAGGATTTCATATCATCTGTCGAAGCTGTTTAAAAATAGAATGCTCTGTGTAATCAGAGTGCATTGTATTCCTTTCATTGCGTAGAAGACATTTCACTATTAACAGTATTGACATTTATTTTTGCCCCGCATTGAATGCTGAAGTGCATTTGAAGCTTTTGTTAATGGATCTGCTGGGTTCATACATTACACGTTTATATGTAATGTACGTCCTTCGTGACTAATATTGGAGTAGACTCTATTCATAATGTTAAAAAAATATTTTCCTGCTTCAAGCAATCTTCCTGCAATGATGTAGCAATGTTACAAAATTTTAAGATTATAAAAATCAAGTCTGCAATTTATCCCATCAGATAAAGCATAAAAGGAAGTTTAATTTGACACCTAATTCACTTTCATATCTTCAGTATTAAGAAAGTTATGACCATTTTCATACTCGGAAATTAGCATCTTGTTCCCCATTGCCTTTCAATTGACTTAACTCAAAAGCTGTGATCTAGAACAGTTAAAAGCCCATAACTTTCTTAAAAATTAAGAGAACTCAATGAAATTTTCAGTTATTATAGATTGAAGCATTCTGAAACAAATATGAAACAATCTTACTTGGATGACCTGAAATTAAAGCAAATAATTAGTTAGTTATCTAATTGTAGCTAATTCCAAAATTCAATGAGTAGATCTAAACATCTATCCATTTCTTAAGAAAAGATAAACTTTTTTTTAATTGCCTAAGTGTCCAAATAACATTCACACAATAATCCACAATATAACATAATTTTTAAATCTAATTTTCATGAATTTCTAGGCCAAATGGAAGGAATTTAGTGTTTAATGCCTGTAAATTAATGGCCATTTAAATCAACTAGCGAGTGGGTTTTAGTGGAATGCGGTGGATTGGAACTTTGCGGTGAAGTCGGGAGGAAAAATACTGTTGGTTCATACATTTTTTTGGACCCCATTTCGCAACATGAAAATGTGATTAAAGCCTCCCTAAAAACCAACTTTTAATATAAAAATAAACTGTGTACCTTTTTTTCTCCACTACGCAAAATCCTTCCCGTTGTCAGCGCTCACGGCTTTTGAAGGTGATTTTTAAATTACTCTAATTAATAAATAATCTAGCGTAATTTAAAAATACCTTCATGAATGAAATGTCGGAGCGATTTTTCTTCCGCAACGAAATCGCCCGACATGGATCGATTTTCCCAGTCTGCAGAAAAATGGCACTTTAAGCCCGCCCCCCTCTGAAAGGCGCCAAAGTCACGCACACGGGGAGCGGCAGAACTGCAGCGCTGCTCAAGGTAAGTTTTGTAACATACCTAGGTATTTTCACAGGTAATAAATGTCCAGCACAAACGGCATAATCTAATTAGTGTGTGGCGTGGGCATTTCATCATGATTGGAGTGAAAAGCAGAAAATGGCATCAACATGCTCTCTCATTTGGCACTCTGTCCTGATACCTATAACTTTTTCAGCTCGCCAAGGCTCTCAGGTCGCGGTGGGGGCCTAGCCACTGTGTTTAAGAAGCATTTCATCTGCCGCCTCCTGAATGCTGATCACGTCTCCAGTTTTGAATATCAATTTATCTGGTCTAATCCAGTCTAATCTGGTCTAATCTGGTCTAATCTGTCCGCTTTTAATTGTTCTTTTGTATTGCCCATCAAAAATGAATAAGGACTTTATCTGACAATTTGGTGATCTTATCGCTAGCTTGTTGCCCAAATTTGACTGGGTCCTGATTCTTGTTGACTTTAACATTCATGTCTGCTGTCCCACGAAGCCTCTTGTGAGTGAATTTATGAACCTGGTTGAGTCCTTCAATCTGACTCTACTCACCACTGGACCCACGCACAAGCTTGGCCATACACTAGACCTAATGCATTCGTCTGGTCTCACAATTTTTAACACATATTATTGATGCCTGACTGTCTGAGCATAGTGCTATTATCTATATTACTAAAAGTCTGATCTTGACCGCCACACCACCTCCAGGTCCCTCAGAATGGCCGACGGGGTTGCTGAACATCCCGCGGTCTAGGTTTAAGCTCTGGGGCGACCGCACCTTTCCGGTTGCAGGTCCTAGACTGTGGAACAGCATCCCTCTTCCCATCAGAACTGCCCCCTCCATCGAATCCTTTAAATCGAGACTTGAAACTCATCTCTACTCCCAAGCCTTTCTTGACGTCTGAGCGAGGACTACATGTATGTAGTGATGTTTGTATTTAATTTATGAACCACTGTTGTATAACGTTTCTACCTCCACCAATGTAAAGCACTTTGGCCAACAAGAGTTGTTTTTTTAAATGTGCTATAGAAATAAAAGTGACTTGACCTAACTGCAAACAAAATTCAGTCAGTGATGCAGTGGTCTGAATTTATCAATCTTTACTAAACTTCAAAATTGTGTGATATCATTGCACAATAGCAACTCCTGGATTGGGTGTATTTTGCAAAAAAAAAGCTAACTATGCTAAAAATTCTTCAATGCTTGAAGCGAAATCTGATGGGCCTTGTGCACCAGGTCATTGCAAGGACCTTGGCACCCATGTTCCACTGAGCTCCATGATACCTTTGTTGAATATTATTTTCCCGAGCAGCACTTGTCCTGTTGGGCAGCAGGTTGCTTGAGGTGGAAGGTTTGTAGATATTTGGAGGGTTGGAGAGGGATTGGACCTGGGGTTGTAGAGTGTTGGAGATGCTGTTAGAAGTACATGGTCAGGTGGGAGTGGCATTTGAACATCTGACCTGATGATGGCTACAGTGGGGACAAGAGTTTGAGGGAGTGAATACAAAATGTCATTGGAGGCTGTGCCTGTCAAAACATTGCCTTTGACCTGACTTTGACCAGTCTGAAGAAGGGCCTCGACCTGAAACGTCACCCATTCCTTCCCTCCAGAGATGATGTATATCCCACTGAGTTACTCCAGCTTTTTGTGTCTACCTGTGATTACCTTTGACCTTCTTGGCAGTGGACCACCTTCTCAACATCGTCCTCCTCAATATCTCTGCATCTGAACTTGCCTCAGTATATTGAACGCATAATGAATATTACTAAAAAATACATCAAGGTTCATATCTTCTGACTGGACTGCATAAACTTGGCAACCTGGGAACAATAAATACATAGTGGACTTGAGCTGAACTAATTTTCAAAATGCACAAAGTGAATGCAGATCAGTTTTTGATTTTGTCTCCTTTGGATATTGTGCAGATGTGAAGGGAATTTTGAACTGTTACCATCTTTGATATGCCAGAGAGGACTCTGATCAACTTCCACAGGTGTACAGTAGAGAGTGTCTTGACTGGATGCATCATGGCCTGGTTCAGCAACAGGGGTGAAGACTGCAGAAAGTGGTGAACATTTCCCAGTCCATCATGGATTCTGACCTTCCCATCATGGAAGGGATTTACAGGAGTCGCTGCCTCGAAAAGACAGCCAGCATCATCATCAGAGACCAGCGCCACCCTGGCCACATACTAATTTCTCTCCTGCCATCAGGAATTCAGAATTGATATTGAGGAACCAGAGCCGCAGCTCATTGCTTTTCTCGTTTTCACACTTGTCATTTTATAACAACAGACGTCAATGCAGTTGAAACATACTCTTTACAAATAAACCCTGTTCAATGGTAATGATTAAAGGAAGATGAAGAAGATTCAGTGTTGGTTGTGATTGATGGGGAAGGGGGAAATCTTTCCGATTTAACCTCGTATCGTGTGCATAAAATTCAAAGAAGGAGAAATAAAGTGTTGTTATCCTGATGACATTTCACCCTCTATATCCCCATTCATCTGTGGAGGGGGTTGCACAGAGCTGCGTGAAGGTGCAAATACAAAAATATGTTGGCACTTCATAGAACTGTGATTAAACTTGGGGGGGCTACGGTTTATTGCAATTGATGTATAATTTGATTGTGTAAAAATAAAATTCATCTTAACAGGAGGAAAGCCACAGTATGGGACTGACATTCGTTTAAAAAAATCAAGGGCTGATCAGTGAAAAGCAGTTTGAATTTCAAAACAAAAGTCTGGCAGAAATTGATTATTTTGGATCAGACTGTGTATTACCTGAATTATCTGTTTGACATTGGAGTGGTATTCTGTTCAGATCCTGATTGATTTCCATTTAATTTTGAAAGGTTCTAGTGATATTACTTTGGGGAATAACCATGGTGAGGTTGGAATAAAATATAAATCAGGAATCGTGTTTTAAAATCTTTATAATCCCAAATGATTAGAAGCATTCTGTGTCCCTACTCCCCAAATATCTTAAGAGTGGTTTTATTGAAAGATAGCTGTGTGTGTAATGTGCGTGTTCACTTTCCTCTCCAGCCCAAACAAGATGGAAACAATGCTGCAGACCTCTTCTGGGATAGTGTTTTGAAAAACCGTGTCAACTATACCAGGATTAGTGGAGCTATGGAAAGAGAAAAATAAACTTTATTTTACAAGGAAAAACTCTGTGTCTTATTCTTCTGTGAGTAATGTGTTAGATTAAAAAAAACTTGCACATAAGAATAATATAAAAAGGAATATGAGGGCAAAATGGTCCATGCCGACAAGAAACAGATAATTTAGCTTCAGAAGAGGCATGAGGAAAGAAATCTTATGCAGGTTAGAGTTGCCTGGATCTAGATGATGTACACACTGTAAACTTTGGATCAAGATCAATATGAATATACAGACAAGACTACATTAGACCTGGGTGACAGCTCAAGGAACGAAAGTTAAAACACTACGAGCATTTTGCACTTGTGTTCACACCAGTTAATTATTTTTTTCTGATAAGCTTCAAAACATAATGTTGGGGCAATGGTAGAAGTAACAGTGCTGCAGGAAAAGCTCACACCCACCGGAGAGATTCTGGCTTTATTCACAGTCTCTTTCAAATCTGACACCTTCAGCAGCCGAGAAACGTCCCTCGTTATGGCAGTGGACTGACAGCATTGTTATTTTTGTTGTGAAGGAGGTCATCTGATGGTGGAGAGGTGAAGAATGGTTCTGTGAATAGATGACATACTCGATCATGCTGGTGACCTTCTGTGCGTTTGTTTGGTACATGATTCACTGTTCCGCTGAGTCAGTTATAAACATCAAATGAAACTGAAGTGAAACTCTGAGCCTAGTCAGTGCATGATTGATAGCACTGGGTATGTGTGTACTTGAAGGATACGCAAAACCCAATTACGTAAGCAAAACATAGAGTGTGCAATCTCAAAGTAACGTGAAAAAAACTGGAGGCATAAAAGGGCTACCGGTTATCAAGTGTTGCATACTGCGAGACTGCCGCACTTTGATCTTGCTGTAAAATAAATTTTTGATTGTGCTGTAAAATCCATGACACGGAATCAATAAAATCAGAACTTGGACAGCAGGCTGTTTAACTGAAATTGTTAGCGTTTTCACTAATTTAACATTAATTATACTAAATTAAATATACTAAATAAAAACTAAATTAACATAAATAATAATAAATTGAACACAAGATTCCTGTGCCCACTTTTTCTTTGCCAGAGATCAGGTGCTGGTACTAGTCTGCTGCTATATACAGCACTTCCTTGACCGTAATCTTTCCTTGTGACGTCCCGTTATTTAATCATGGCAGGGATATTAAAAAAAAACACAAGTTTATTGAGAGAAGGTTTTAAAGGGACAGTGTGGCTAATATCTGGATTGAAATGTTAGAGGAGGTAGTGGAATCGGGTATAATTACTATGTTTAACAGCCATTTAGGTAGATTGCTTAAATAGGCAAGAAATGTGTAAGTTAGCATCTATGTATGTACTAAATAGTATAAATCATTTGTGCATCCCAGTTATAACCTCTTCTCAGCTAGACTAGATTGCTATTTAAAACATATGTTCTAAAATTTGGGTTCTGTGGTAGTAAACTTTCTGATCATTCAGGGACCAATCATGAAAACACAATGTGTTAAAGAAGGAACTGCAGATGCTGGAGAATTGAGGGTTACACAAAAAGCTGGAGAAACTCAGCGGGTGCAGCAGCATCTAAGGAGTGAAGGAGATAGGCGACGTTTTGGGTCGAGACCCTTCTTCAGACTGGTCAGGGATCAGGGAAACGAGAGATATAGACAGTGATGTGGAGAGATAAACAACAATGAGTGAAAGATATGCCAAAAAGTATTGGTGATAAAGGAAACAGGCCATTGTAAGCTGTTTGTAGTGTGAAAATGAGAAGCTAGTGCGACTTAGGTGGGGGGGGGGGGAGATGGAGAAGGAATGTCAGGGCCCGAGGGCTGAGGGAGAGGTGGGGAGGGGGAGGAGGCAGTCTGGGTGAACAGAATTGAGGATGCAGACTCCCCAAGGGCAATATGAGGTGCTGTTCCTCCAACTTGCGGTGTTGCTCACTCTGGCCGTGGAGGAAGCCCAGGACCGAGAGGTCGGATACAGAATGGGAGGGGGGAGTTGAAGTGCTAACAAGGAACTGCAGCTAGAACCTGAGTAAAACACAAAGTGCTGGAGTAACTTGGCAGGTCAGGCGGCATGTCTGAATAGATGAGTGGCGTTGTGGGTCGGGACCCTTCATCAGACTGGTTGTAAGAAATGGTGACACGAGGAACAGCAGCTTTCAAGAAAGCAGGTTGTCGAGATTTATTGCGAACTGTCTGTATTTTCTGCTTTGTGCCGTCCAAATAATGAATGTACTCCAGGGCAACATACATGGGTCTGAGCCGAGAGGAATTATTGAATTAATTACTAACACATTTGTGTGTCTGGCCACAAACCAGTTATTCCACAAAGGGACAGTGGTGGCAGACTGGACTCTGTTCTTGTGAGAAAGGTTGGTTTGTGACTGATTGTTGGATCTTCCCTTTAGTTATCCAAAGGGATTTGACCTATGAATGTGAAATAGATTGGTGGACTAAAACATAGGTCAAATATTACAAATTGGTGGATGTGTCAGTTTTCTGGACTCCATTAAGTAAGACAATAAGAAATTGCATATCCTCCTTGATCCAAATCAGACTTTTCAACGACTTGGAAGTTACAAGATATTGCAGAAAAGTGGTACAGAGGAGGATCTATTGCACTTGTGTATTGCAAAGACTGGATAGCATGTTGGACAAAGATTTCATTATATCTCTGTGGACATGTTAATAAATTAATCTCAAAAATACACTAAATTCAAGCGCTTCGGGTAAATAGTCTTTTTGTGTTGCAACTCACCAGTCTGCTGCATATCGCCCATCTTCAAGTTGGCCCCATTATTACATTTTCCGTGAAATGTTCCCTTTTTTATCCTTTGCTCCCTCACACTCTCTTTAACCAAAACTAATTTAAGCCCCCCCCCCCCAAGTTCCGAACCTCTGAAATGTAAATGCAGTTTCTCGTTCCACAGATGCTGCCAGACGTATTGAACGTTTCCAGTCTTTTCAGTTTTAAATTCATACTTTCAAAGATGTACAAATGTTGTTTAATTCCAAAGTAAGTAGGTCTCCTTATTACAATGAAGCAGAACATGTGTACAATACCTTGAGAGGTGACATGTAAGGGATCACAGCTGAGATGGTGTAGCTTAGGGGGACCTGACTGAGGGAGGTAGACTGAGAACCGAAATCCTGGGGCACTGCTACGTTACCACGCACCATGCACGGCATGCTCGCATCACGTGACGCGTAAATTATGTCACGGAAATGACGCGTAAATGACGCTCAAGTGGTATCAGGCCCTTTAGGAGTTTTATCTCCCGTAGCCTTGTATGTCCATCGGCTTGATGTAGCTTTATAAATTATCATACATTCAACATTGTTATGAGATACTAATTTTTCCAGTGTTGAAAATATTAAAAGTAGCAATCAATAGTAATTTTACAAAGCAAAACTTTTTGTATTATAAATGAACATAGAAAATTTGTGACATATGTGCAATTTATAGATAGTGTTGTTATGTAGGATGAAAGGAGACCCTGTCATTTAATTTAAACTTTCTCATTACCATCCACTTTTTATTGGTTGTTTATGGGAGTCTGCGAGTAGCCAAAAAGAAGCTGAACCTGAATCTGTTGGTGCATGCTATTAAACTCTTCTATCTTCTGCCTGACGGGAGTGTTATGACTCCTGACGGCAGGTTCCTCAGAGTCGCGTAACAAATCAAAAATCAGGGTCAAGTTTAAGAAAAAAAACAGTCTTTAATTTTGTTAAACTAAGACAAAACCCAAACCTTATTTAGACAACGTGGTCAGGGACCAGAATCAGCTAACAAATAATATATAAGTGTGCTCCAGCCAGCCTCTCAATAGGCCGTCGGACTGAAGACTCTAACCTTGCCTATATAGACATAACCCTGCAACCAAAATACCCGAAAACTCTCAGGTCATCCCTTCCGACCCAATACAACATTAATTTACAAATATAGGCGACAAATATACAAAGTGCTGTGCCATGCAGCCAGGCCTCCTGCAGCTCAGACCGACAACCTCTTCCTTCAGGGATCTGGCATGAAGAGAGAGAATTCTGGGAGCTTCTGCCTTTTAAGCTAGCGATGAGTCCGGTCACCTGATGTAGCTTGCCCAATCTGGTACAGAAGCTATTAACCCCTTGATTCCCGGTTCCCAGCCACGGGGACTGCAGAGAAACAGAAAGGTAAGTACATAGCATTCACCGGGGGGGAGGGGAAGCACCTAACAGGGAGGAGAGAGAAGAGGGAAAGACAGGGTGAAAATGGTCTTTGATTATGTTGGCTGCCTTCCCAAGGCAGCGTGAAGTATAGGTGGAATCAATGTGTTGGAGGTCTTCTCCTTGAACGACCACAGTTTTTAAACGAGCTACAAATGATTTCTAATGCACGCAATATTCTCTTTCAATATCACTTGTAATGCAAGAAGTAGAATGGATTTTGCATTCTGGTTTCTGTTAAAAATATTTTTAACTCAGTTGCTTCTATATCAAAACTTCTAAATCAGGATTTTGCATTTGGTCAAAATAGCTAATATTTTAAAGTTTTCTAAGAATATGTTTTCATTTAATGTAATTTTGCAAAGGTCATTTTCAATGTGGCAGTTTTGTTTCTTGGATATTGGATTTCTTGCCTTTTTTCATATTGTTGAATGTGTTTATTTTCACATTTTAAATATACTACGTTGAAGGGTAACTGGAAGCACTGCATTTATGAGAGGCTGTACAAGTAAAATACATGTTAAAGGGCCATTCTTTGGAAAGTAAACCAAAATGTCACACACGTTACCAAATGGCACCACATAAGGTAATATATATTTTTAAATTGTGTAAGAGATTAATCTTATCCATTGCTATTTTCCTACCGACTGGCCTACAATGCATGTCTGCTAAAGACATGACCATTCCAGCTTTTAAAAATTCACAAGAGTTAATAAACTGAGTTATGAAAATAATGCTTCCCTGTGAGGTCACACACGTGACCAGTCATATTTGACCTCTGACCCTAAACAAACATTGTCAGCACAACATAAATATTTCACTTGATAAACTTAGAAAAAAAAAACAATCACATATACAGCACAAAACAATATACCTGTAATGCTCTAATGTACACCATTAGAGATGTATCCCACAATTTTTCATATTTTGGTCACACACGTGACTAAGAATGGGCCTTAAGCCAGCTATGTTTCAAACCTATATGTAAACTATGCATTAGGCTAGAGAAAAAAGGTCGCAGTGAGGATAAACTGTTGACGTGTTAAGGAGGGCATTGTTCTATAAATGTGAGAACTGAACCAGAAATCAGGTAAGAGATAGTTAGGTGGTTTTGCTTTGTTCTCCTGTAATTATGAGGCAGTATCTGAAACATAATATACTTGAGGGGGATTACATTGGCCAAATCTGTCAGATTTTAAAATGTTATGCAAATTTCATTAAAGCTGTGAAGAACTAACAAAAGTTAAGGGCCTGTCCCACCAGCATGCAACTCTATGCGATGGTCGCTTGAGCCGTCCGGCGTCGAGGGGCCGGTCCCACATCGATCGCTGGAGCCATGCGGAATTGTGCAGAGTTCGTCCCGACATTGCGCGGGGCTCCGAAAAACTGACCATGTTCAAAAATTCCGCGCAGCCACGGCTTGTCGGCTGCAGTCGCCTCGACGCATTACACACCGCCTCGACGTCGTGCCTCCGTGGTCCTCTCTGTGTATGGCTCCGTGGCCCTCTCTGTGTGTGCCTCTGTGCCCCTCTCTGTGTGTGCCTCCGTGCCCCTCTCTGTGTGCCCCTCTCTGTCCTGGCGAACTTACCTTTAAGACTTCACTCGAAGTTCGCCTCACTTTGCACCGCGTTGCGCCACTCACCTGACCTCCGCACGGCCCTCGCTGCCGGTTTGGTCGCGCTTGCCATATGCAGGCGCATGCTGTTGGGAACGGCCGTGCACAGGGGATCACCCGACCTCCGCGTGGCCCCCGCTTCTAGTGTGATCGCGCTCATCGCATGGAGTCGGATGCTGGTAGGACAGGCCCTTTAGTTTTGTCCTTGACTATCTCTTACAGGACAAGATGGTGAAAAAGACCAGTTGCATTTTAAAATACACGAGATGACCTTGAGATGTTCCAAAGTGTCTCGCGGTCAAAAAACATTTTTTGAATGTGGTCTCTGGTATAATGTGGGGAAATTGGGGACTAATTACCACTGGACCACTTCCTCACAAATGTCACTGGAATTCATCCAATCAGTTATCTGAGCAATGTAGGTTCAGGTTTAAATATTGGGTAGAATGCCCTTGATCCTCTGTAAAGCATAGAAATAATGGAAAGACAAATGCATCAGCGGTACAATGTTTATTGTGTGTGTGTAGCTGGGCATAGCTCATGGGGCTGCTGCTTCACAGCTTATGTGGACTTTGTATATTCTCCTTGTGACTGTGTGGCCTTTCCCTTCTCTCGTCCCATAAGCATGTGGGTTGTACACTAACTGGCCACTGTAATATTCTCCAAGCATGTTGATAAGGCGATGGGAATGCATAGAGAGTAAAATGGATTGATCTAGGATTATTGCAATTGGGTGCTTGATGTGCAACACTGACTCAGTGGACCCAGAATATTCTTGCTGTGTCTGTTTTTTCTTGCTGTATCTCTCTAACTCTGAATTTTGCAAAGACCTTTCAATGGCATCTAATCCAATGTATTCTGAAAATCTACTACCTTATTCAAGGTACAAGATACATTAATTTGTCACATGTAACAATTGGTACAGTGAAATGTGTAGGCACCATACAGCCATACAAATATTAAAGAGCACAGAACACGACAGTCTTTAACACAGACATCCCCACAAAGTTCCCACTGTGAGGGAAGGCTCCAAAATTCAGTCATCCTATTCACCCGTGGTCGGGGGGCTCCCGAACCCCCGCTGTCACCGCTACGGGCGGCCCGATGTTCAGGCCCGCTCGCCGGGGTGATGGAAGTCCAACGTCGGGATTGGAGGACCTCCTCAGCGGCTTGGACATCCGAATCCGCCACCTCCTACCGCAGTCCGCGGCTCCCAAAGTCCACAGGCCGCGCTGGGCGGAGTTGAGGGAGGATCAATGTGGAGCATTTCAGGCATACAAAACAGCTGAGGAAAATGTTCCATGAAGTTTTAAAAATATTAGTTGCACACATGTAAACAAATCGACAGAATTTAAAGTTTCTCTTGGTTCGCCACAGTGGAGGGGATGGGGCATGGCTACTTCAGATTGTGGCAGCAGAATAATAATTTGCGTTGTATAACATTTAAAATGGTGAAAAGCACTTCAAAAAAATGTTTTTGTTTAAAAAATATATTGTCACCATTAAACGTCAGGGGATACTCAAAGTGAACATAAGGCCCAAGCATCACTGTAGTGGGAAGCGGTTGGCATTAATCATGAGACCCAAATTTCAAGTGATTAGTGATCTAGATGAGTTGGAAGAAATTCTAGTGGGGGGGGGTGGGGGTGGGGGGGGGGGTGCGAGGTGGTCAGGCAAGGCAACTTAAAGCGATTTTTAAATCTACTTCACTGGACTCAAAGCTATTGCAAGTCTGGGTTGGAGACACGAGATGTTAGAATCTTGACTAAAGGGCAGAGTGCTGGAGGAACTCGGCCGGTCATATGTGAAGGGAATGGACAGATGACATTTTGCGTCAGGATCTTCCGGTCTGAAGAAGGGTCCAGACCTGAAACCTCTCAATCCATTCTCTCCGCAGATGTTGCCTGACCTGCTGAGCTGTTCTTGCGCTCTGTTTCTGCTGTAGGTCTGGGTTGTTGAGTGAATGGAACTGAGCTGGAATGCGGAGAAGAAGATGGAATCCAAGGGTGCGAGGTCAGTAGAGAGTTCATCTAAAACTTCGGTGGGATTGGGAGTAGGATTAAATTTTAAAATGATGGATCAAATTGTTGATGTTTAAACAGATCTTGTGTACAAGTTAATGAAAGCTAACATGCAGGTGCAGCAGTCTACTTGGGCGTTGAGTGGACTGTTGGCCTTTGTTACATGAGCTTTAGAGTTAAAGAGTAAAAATGACTTGCTCCAAGTACATGGGGTGTTGTTGAGACTGAATTTTGTACACAGTTTATGCCTTGAGATTTTTTTTTCAAAAAAAGGACGTTCTTGCGGTGGAGATACATTTTACATATTGGGTCCAGGGTGATGAGTTTGCTGGATGAGGGAGACTGAATGGATCAGGCTCATATTCTCTAGAGCTCAGGAAAATGAGAGGTGACCCCATTGAAAGTTATTAAATTCTGACAAAGCTTGATTGTCTGGATTCGTCAAATATATTTTCCCAGCTAGAATTAGATATTCTAGTGTCAGAATCAGGAGTTGGTTGTTCAGGGTGGTGGTGAGGATCAACCTCTTCAGTTAGAAGCTCTACCATTGAGTCCATTGAAAACAGGTGGTGGAAATGATACATGAAGGTGTTCCTAAGGTGGGCTGGAGAAGGTGCTAGTGTGAAGATGCAAGTACACAGTCTTGGCAAAAAGGATCTGGGAACACAAAAATCCATTTGTGTGTCTAATATTGTGAACCGTTGGATACAGCTATGAGCCATGACCATTTAGAGGGATGGAGTGGGTGAGGATCGAAAGTAATTTTTGATGAGAACCCAAGGGAATAGTGCTCAGTCTTCCCAGTATTCAATCGGAGGAATTCTTGGAAGACCATGATAATGAGGCTTAGAGTTGGCAGCTGTCAGCTTCCACGTGTACCATGACATGGTTTCAGATATTGCCTAACAGCAGAATGTAATTAAGAAATTGGGGCGAGGTGGTGGCATGATGGTAGGGAGGGCAAACATAGAACCTTTGGGTAACTGAGAGAGGAAGAGATGCCGTTGAAGGGGATTCTTCAACTCTCCTTGCGAAGCGAGTAATTGAAGATGGAATCGGCACCCTAAAGGGCCTGTCCCACTTGGGCGTCATTTGCGCATCACGCAGGTTCTTGGTTCTTGGTTACTTGGTCCTCCAAAATATTCCAACTGGAATCTAAACTGGAGGTGGTGAAGGGAGGGGTTTAGCCAGAGAGCGTTATTGGGAAGAAAGTGCCACTTTAAATTTATTTGCATCTGGCTGGGCAACCGTGGCTTGGTGGAGATTATTCCATGCTTTAATAGTGCGTGGGAAGAACGAATTGCTGTACACATCTATCTTTGTGGCTGGGACCACAAATTGGATCGAATGCCCTCGTCTGCTCCTAATTGGTACGGGGTTGGTGTAGGTCTTGTGATCTATGTCTAGCTGACCATTTAACATTTTGTAAAAACAGGTCAAACGGTGAGCTTCACGTCTGTCTTGGAGAGGGTTCCACCCCAGAAAATTCAGAAGTTTGGTGACACGCAAGGATTTTGAGCGTTTACAAATGAAGACACAACATGCTGGAGTAACTCAGCAGGTCCGGCAGCATCTTGGGAGAACATGGATAGGTTGGTGTTTCAACCTGAAGTGTCACCTATCCATGTTCTCCTGGGATGTCAAGTCAACTTTATTTCAAGTCAAGTTGACTTTATTTGTCACATTCACATACAAGACGTACAGTGAAATGAAAGTGGCAATGCCTGCGGGATTGTGCAAAACAACAGAACAGAACCAGTATTCACATTTAAAAATAGACACAACAGTAAATTAGTCCCTGGTGAGATCAGAGTGTACAGTCCTGATGGCCTGTGGGAAGAATCTCCGTCTCATCCTCTCTGTTTTCGCAGTGTGACAGCGGAGACGCTTGCCTGACCGTAGCAGTTGGAACGGTCCATTGCTGGGGTGGTAGGGGGTCCTTCATGATCTTGCTGGCTCTGGATCTGCACCTCCTGGTGTATAGGTCCTTCAGGGGGGTGAGTGTAGTTCCCGTAGTGCGTTCGGCCGAAAGCACTACTCTCTGCAGAGCCTTCCTGTTCTGGGCAGAGCTGTTCCCAAACCAGATCGAGATGTTATCGGACCAGATGCTTTCTACAGCCCCAGAGTAGGATTGAAGGATCCTCAGAGAGACTCTGAATTTCCTCAGCTGTCTGAGGTGGTAAAGGCACTGCCTTGCTTTTCTCACCAGCGTGTGCTGCCTGATCTGCTGACTTACTTTGTCTGGCAGTTTGTCTTCTCTGGCCTGGTGATGTGGTCAGCTGTGTTAAAGACCGCAGGTAGGCCATGGTAATAAAAGTGACATTGATGAAGGTTGTTTCTTTGCCGTGTGGATGTGGCCAGGGTAGGGGATCCACTTGCAAAATCGCTGCCTCAAAAAGGCTGGCAGTATCATCAAGGACCCACACTATCCTGGCCACACACTCATCTCCCCGCTACCTTCGGGTAGAAGGTACAGGAGCCTGAAGACTGCAACGACCAGGTTCAGGAATAGCTACTTCCCCACAGCCATCAGGCTATTAAACCTGGCTCGGAGAAAACTCTGAACATTAATAGCCCATTATCTATTTATTTGCACTTTATCAGTTTATATATTCAGTGTATATGGACACACTGATCTCAAAGTCAAAGTCAAAAGAGTTTATTATCATGTGTCCCTGACAGGACAATGAAAATCTTTCTTTGCATAGCACAACAGAACATAGAAGGCATTGACTACAATTCTATACGTAAATACACCCATGAATTAATAAATTAATAAAGTGCAAATAACAGATGGAGGGATATTAATGTTCAGAGTTCCGAGCCAAGTTTAATAGCCTGATGGCTGTGGGGAAGTAGCTATTCCTAAACCGGGTTGTTGCAGTCTTCAGGCTCCTGCACCTTCTACCCGAAGGTAGCAGGGAGATGAGTGTGTGGCCAGGATGGTGTGGGTCCTTGATGATGCTGCCAGCCTTTTTGAGGCAGCGACTGTGATAAATCCCCTCGATGGAAGGAAGGTCAGAGCCGATGATGGACTGGGCAGTGTTTACTACTTTTTGTAGACTTTTCCTCTCCAGGGCGCTCAAGTTGCCGAACCAAGCCACGATGCAACCGGTCAGCAAGCTCTCTACTGTGCACCTGTAGAAGTTAGAGAGAGTCGTCCTTGACAGACCAACTCTCCGTTCTGTAGACCAACTATCTGTTCTGTAGTCAATGCCTACTATGTTCTGTTGTGCTGAAGCAAAGCAATAATGTCATTATCCTATCAGGGACACATGACAATAAACTATCTTGAATCTTGAAAATTGCAGGAAAATTGATTGTAAAATTGGAATGTTGGGAGAGGAGAACAATACAGGGAATGCAAGAGTTAACGAGCAACTAATAATGAAAGGGGGTATGAACGTTGGTGGGCGGTCTAAAATATGTGTGGGAACAAGGGACAGTCTTTGTGGGCAAGGCCACCTCCAACAGGGCCCGAGGGAAGATGCCAGAAACGAGTGTTTTGGAATGAAGTTTTCCTTTGTGCATTCAAAATCAAATTCAAATTAATGTGCATTATATTCCCTCATTTGCAAGGCTTCATAAAATGTTGAAATAAAGTTTCCACTAAATTGACCAAAGTGAATATAATGTGCTGATGATCAATTTACAATATATAATAGGTGATTTCTGTTGCAATGTTTAAATTGCAAAGGAGAATCAAATATAATCACCATTGTATCAATTTCTGCCTGAAGATTAGTTTGCAACAGCAATAAAATGTCACCCATTTGACACTTGTTTGGAATTAGTTTACTTGATGATTAAGTTTACAAGTAACAATTTCTTAAGGCTAGTTTTGGGTCTAGCAAGCAAGAGTTTTAATTGTTTAGGTCAACACTTGTGTATTTCCTTTGTGGCTTTTTTAATAAATTATATTGTGCCTTTTGTCCATGGTGTATGGTTTTATAAGCTGCATTTTGTAACAGTGTTCCTCATTACTCATTGCTTTACAGTTGACTTGACCTATTCTCACCTGACGGCAAAGATAAGCTGAAGTTAATTTTATGAATCCAAGTATTTTGCCCATTTCTCGTGTGAGGCCTTCTCTGTCTGTTGGGTTCGTTTAAGAATCTGGAAACCAATCTAACTTGGTATTCCATCATTTCTGAAAAGACAAACAAGGAATTGCAGGATAATTGGGCAAAGGACCTTGCTAATAATCAAAATAATTTGAGCTTGATTTTTTCCTTTGTCTGCATTGCCGCAAGTGCTTGGGTAAACCTGCTGTCATATGAAGAGGAGAGTCCTGTGTAAACTTGGCTAGTACATTCTTAGAGTCATGGAGTGATGCAGTGTGGAAACAGGCCCTTCGGCCCAACTTGCCCACACCGGCCAACATATCCCAGCTGCCCGCGTTTGGTCCAGATCCCTACAAACCTGTCCTATCCATGTAACTGTTCCTTAAAGGGCCTGTCACACTAGCGCGCGATTAGACGCGATAAGCGCGACAAATTCGGACGCGGGGGTCGCGTGGGGGTCAGGCGATCCCGGTGCGAGTGAAGGGCCTGTCACACTAGCGCGCGATTACACGCGCGACGTCCGAAGGAAGGACGTTATTTTTCATCACGTGACGATGCGCATGAGCATGCGCGTTGCACGACGTCGGGCAGTGACGTCATCACGCAACGCCACGCTGAAGACGCACAACGTCAAAACGTCATCACGTTCCGCGCGACAGGATTTTGCCGCGCGTATTTTTTAAGCAGTGTCGGTTTTTGGACACTACGCGCGATGTCGACACCAGCTACACACGAGTCCGCGCAACTCCACGAGACTCCGGCGATCGCAGTGGGACAGGGTCACGCGAGGCCGGACGACTAAAGCGACCACGGTAGGTCGCGCTTGTCGCGTCTAATCGCGCGCTAGTGTGACAGGCCCTTAAATGTTTTTCCTAAAACTTGCATTTTTGGAATCTGATTGGCCCCAGGGGCTTTCGCTCTGGCTAAATGTTTCCTGATCGGATTTGGCTTGCTGATTAGTGCACTGCTGATTTCAGAAAACTGCTGTAAACATTTCTTGCAGCCTTCATCCATTAAGTTAATTTACCTTCCCATTTCCTTTATTGTGTTCTTTTCCGCATTCACGATAATTTCTCCTCTTCTCTTGATTCCTTTATGTTGTTTGGCTTTTCACTCTGCTTTGAAACTTGCCCTCTTTCTCCATTGCCCATCTTCACTGTTTGCTTCCTCATCTATAATTTCTTGGGGGGGTAATGGAATCAAGGGATATGGGGAAAAAGCAGGGACGAGCTACTGAATTTAGCTGATCAGCCATGATCATATTGGATGGCGGTGCTGGCTCGAAGAGCCGAATGGCCTACCCCTGCACCTGTGTTTCTATGGCGTGTAAATGGCATCCTGCTGCAAGCCCTCAGCTGTTATCACTGGAACTTTTCACTAAATGCCCATTGTTTCCTCAATGTTATCCAATTTTGAATAAGCTTGGAAATTTGTCAATTTCATCACTAACTGCATTTGTGGCACAACTGCACACTTTGCTGAAATCTAGATATTATCACCACAAAATCCATTCGTTCCTGCCTAGATTTTTTATTCTAATGTGATTTGAATTTTTTTAAATGTGATTTTCTAATTTTGTCAGTTGTTCCTTGAGTCAAACAGACCTTATCTCCTTTAAAACATTTAAGAAGGAACTGCAGGTGCTGGAAAATCGAAGGTAGACAAAAATGCCGGAGAAACTCAGTGGGTGAGGCAGCATCAGTCGAAACTCTTCTTCAGACTGATGTGAGGTTTTCGACCTGAAATGTTGCCTATTTCCTTCGCTCCTTTGATGCTGCCTCACCCACTGAGTTCCTCCAGCACTTTTGTCTTCCTCCTTTCAAACATGTCTGGTTTTAGTGATAGTTTCATTCCTTCCTCTTGGAAATTCAGTCCGTGCCCTGTGATATTGTTCACAGCCTTCTTGCCAATGGCAGAATTCCGCTTATGTATTTGGGCTGCTGAATATCAGTACATGTCTCAGGAAGCTTTAAGAGCCCTAGCTATTATATAAATTCTCAACTTGTTGCAAATGTTTTTTTTTAATTGCTATTGTGGCCTTAATATATTGCTCCTTAACGTGCCAGGGAAGAAGGGTCATTTCGTTAATCTGTTTAGATGACTGCCAGAAGAAAGTTGTCCAGAGAGCGTTGTTTAAAATCTTCATCGGATTTGTTTCGATTCTGTTTTCAGGTTACGACTTCATGAGGAAAAGATTATAAAGGATCGGCGATATCATCTTCGAACCTATCCAAACTGTTTTGTTGCAAAAGAATTGATTGATTGGCTCCTAGATCACAAAGATGCGACTGACAGAGAAACTTCAATTAAGTTGGTACAGAAACTATTAGACCACGGTGTCATCCATCATGGTAAGTGCACGAATGTTTAAACCTATTAAAAGGATGTTTTCCATTCTGTTTCGGTTACTTTGACCAAACAGATGGTGAGGTGTACAGTTGTGACAAACTTATCCCTTTATGCTAATTCCCCCGTCACCTTTTGCTTCCCCTGACTTTCACCAGTCAAGTAATGTGATCCCAACATACTGATGAAAGACCATCTCTCTGCAGCTGCCAAGTGACATGTGTGCAGCCTCAAATAAAAAAACATGATGGATTCATGTGTTTGTATGCTCAGAACTTCCTGGTATCCTTCCTAGAATCATAGAAAATAGGTGCAGGAGTAGGCCATTCATCCCTTCAAGCCTGCACCGCCATTCAATATGATCATGGCTGATCATCCAACTCAGTATCCCGTACCTGCCTTCTCTCCATACCCTCTGATCCCCTTAGCCACAAGGGCCACATCTAACTCCCTCTTAAATATAGCCAATGAACTGGCCTCAACTACCTTCTGTGGCAGAGAATTCCACGGACTGTGAAAAATGATCTTCTCACCTCGGTCTTAAAGGATTTCCCCCTTATCCTTAAGCTGTGAGCCCTTGTCCTGGACTTCCCCAACATCGGGAACAATCTTCCTGCATCTAGCCTGTCCAACCCCTTAAGAATTCTGTAAGTTTCTATAAGATCCCCTCTTAATCTCCTAAATTCTAGAGAGTATAAACCAAATCTATCCAGTCTTTCTTCATAAGACAGTCCTGACATCCCAGGAATCAGTCTGGTGAACCTTCTCTGCACTCACTCTATGGCAATAATGTCCTTCCTCAGATTTGGAGACCAAATCTGTACCTGCCTGCTCTCCATACCCCCTGATCCCTTTAGCCACAAGGGCCACATCTAACTCCCTCTTAAGTATAGCCAATGAACTGGCCTCAACTACCTTCTGTGGCAGAGAATTCCACAGATTCACCGCTCTCTGTGTGATAATTGATCTTCTCATCTCGGTCCTAAAAGACATCCCCCTTATCCTTAAACCGTGACCCCTTGTTCTGGAGTTCCCCAACATCGGGAACAATCTTCCTGCGTCTAACCTGTCCAACCCATTAATAATTTTGTAAGTCTCTATAAGATCCCCCCTCAATCTCCTAAATTCCAGCGAGTACAAACCGATGTCATCTCCAGTAGGGCATTAACGCCACATTGCTCACTATGCAAAATTGCTCTGAACATTCTAACTTGATTTTTATTTCTCACAGATTATATGTGTTCTTGTCCTAATAAACATTTTCCTCTGCTTGCATCTGCATTTCTAATTGATCCATCCATGTCACGTGACAACTTAGACATTCGTTTGTTCATTAATGATGACGCAGCATTGTGGATGAGGAACATATACTTTGTTGCCTCATCCTCTATCTCCTTCCCTTCTCCACTGCCCCCTTAGACAAGCTTGTGGTTGAGGCCGTGAATAGTTCCCAGAATGCAGTAACTCCTCACAACAATAGACAACAGGTGCAGGAGTAAGCCATTTCGAGCCAGCACCGCCACTCAATGTGATCATGGCTGCATCCCCAATCAGTACCCTGTTCCTGCCTTCTCACCATACCCCCTGACTCCCCTAGCAATCTTTAAGAACCCTATTTCGCTCTCTCTTGAAAGTATCCAGAGAACTGGCCTCCACTGCCCTCTGAGGCAGAGAATTCGACAGATTCACCAGTCTCTGTTAGAAAAAGTGTTTCCTCGTCTCCGTTTTAAATGGTTTACCCCTTATTCTTAAAATGTGACCCCTGGTTCTGGACTCCCCCAACATCGGGAACATGTTTCCTGCGTCTAGCGTGTTCAAACCCTTCACAATCTTATATATTTCAATAAGATCCCCTCTCATCCTTCTAAACTCCAGAGTGCACAAGCCCAGCTGCTCCATTCTCTCAGCATATGACAGTCCTGCCATCCCGGGAATTAACCTTGTAAACCTATGCTGCACTCCCTCAATAGCAAGAATGTCCTTCCTCAAATTAGGGGACCAAAACTGCACACAATACTCCAGATGTGGTCTCACTAGGGCCATGTACAACTGCAGGACATCTTTGCTCCTATACTCAACTCCTCTTGTTATAAAGGCCAACATGCCATTCGCTTTCTTCACTGCCTGCTGTACCTGCATGCTTACTTTCATTGACTGATGAACAAGGACCCCCAGATCCCGTTGTACTTCCCCTTTTCCCAACTTGACGCCATTTAGATAGTAATCTGCCTTCCTGTTTTTGATATCAAAGTGGATAACCTCACATTTATCCGCATTAAACTTCATCTGCCATGCATCTGCCCACTCCCCCAACCTGTCCAAGTCGCCCTGCATTTTCATAGCATCCTCCTCACAGTTCACACTGCCAGCCAGCTTTGTGTCATCGACCATGAAGGCGACTCCTCGGCAACCACCCGCAAACATGTGGCGACCTCTTGGCGACTGCATTGTCTCCTGCAGTCGCCTAAAAGGTTGCCAAAGTGGGACAGGCCCATGAGGAGCAACTCTGTGTCTACATTGAGATCCCATCAAAATGCTGCTACAATGGAACTCGATACAGAATTTTCACCAATGTATCTTTAGGGATACAATGCAACCTCTATTTTTCAGCCTGCGATTTCATGGTATCTGGTCAGAATAACGTCTGACAATCCACTTTACCTATCTTGTCAATACTCCAATTGTGTTGCATTACAAACTTGTTCTTTAAATTTGTCTTTTGTCAACAGAATTAAGGGGATGATGCAAAGACTGGCAACTTTATCCATGAAATATAGTTAGCATCCCCCTGATGCACATTTCACAATTGTCAACAAACATGCTTTGTTGAAATTGGGGAAGATAGTTGGCAGGATCATCCCAGCTTTCATTCACCTGTGAAAAGGGAGTTGCAGTGGAGTTAGGTTTAGGTTCGGGGTTTTTTTTTGTCACATGTACTGAGGTACTGTGAAAAACTTTGCTTTGCATGTTATCCAAACAGGTTGGATACAACATACACAGATACAATCAGTTCAAACTCAAGGACAATAGATTGAGTGAAGGGGGAGATACATAGTGCTGAATACATGGTCTATTAGTTCCATAGACAATGTCCAATGGGGTAGAGATGAATCAAACAGTAACCTATCTTATTGAAGGACCATTCAGAAGCCTGATAATGAGGGAAGAAGCGGTTCTTTGGTTCTTGTTACTCCAACCATCTTGTGCAAGTGTAAAATATTTGAAATTCAGCATGTTGAAGAAAACGGGTCGGCTTTCTTACATTGTATAAATTATCCCAAGTTGTCATTTACCCAGTGACATTTCGGATTGGAAATATAATCCCGTTTTGGTTAGTTTGAGAGTGGAGCAACTGTAGGTTTGATGGAAGTGATTTTCTGTAAATTATTGCTGGCATGGTGTGTCGAACCTGCAGTAAACTGTTCCTGTAAAGCCCTGACTATAATGGCTCTTTCTGACTTCACAAAGTAGATGATTTTTTTTTGTTGTCCTGTGCTTCCTTTTTAGTTTGTGATGAACATAAGGAATTTAAGGATGCCAAACTTTTCTACCGATTCAGAAAAGATGATGGCACTTTCCCATTGGATAGTGAAGTGAAAGTTTTCACAAGGGGCCAAAGGATATATGAAAAGTAGGTGGATTCTATTTGTCTTTAGATGATGAGATACAACATATTTGGATTATGGTCATCTTTGTCCACTGATTACCATGCAGGACATGATAGTACAGCTCCAAGTGTTGAACTGCTTTAAAAACATGTCTGAGACCCTAGAATTACTATGCACCAAGGTAGTAAATGTTGCAGGCTGATGCATTAGAGTTGACGGCTGGATTTTTTGTTTGCATGAATGGAGCGCTCAGCTAGGAATACAGATAGAGCGAGAGAGATGACATTTAAGTTTGTAGGAAGGAACTGCAGCAAAGATAGATGCACCAAGCATCTCTGGAGAAAAGGAATAGGTGACGTTTCTGGTCGAGACCCCCCCCCCCCCCCCCCCCTTCAGACTAAGAGTCGGGATAGAGAAACGAGTGATGTGAAAAGGTATAAAGAAATAAATTAATGAAAGGTCCAGTGTTGGCTGTGGGGAAGATGATCATGAGCCGTGCAAACAGTGAAACCAAGCAGGGATGACAGTGAGCATGTACGATGACTTGGGTTGGGGTGGGATGGGTGAGAGAGGGGATGCAAGGATGACTTGGTTAGAGACATCATGAATCATACCACTGGGTTGTAAGCTGCCCAAGCGAAATATGAGGTGCTGTTCCTCCAATTTGTATTTGGCCTCACTCTGAATAGTAGAGGAGACACAGAACAGAAAGGTCAGTGTGGGAATGGGGAGAGTTAGTTTAGTTTTTTTATTTTTTTTAATTTTTGTTAGAAGTCAGTACAATAGTGTGGTACTTGAGTACCTAATACATACATACATATTTCCATTCTTGTACAACTTCATACTTTTGATTTAACAATAAAAGAACAGTGGGAGAAAAAATAAATAAAGAGTGTGGGAATAGATAGACAAGCGAGTAGACACAGATAGCAAAAGAAATAAAGGACAGAGAAGAGAAGCTGAAAAGATTGAAATAGAAGGAGAAAGTAAAGAAAAGAGAGATTAGGAGAGATCTACCTATTTCGTATTTTTGCCCATCCGTCACCCGGTTCTAAAACATTTAATTTCTGAGGTTATGTTATGTTGCACCATATGCTTGTAAAAAGTTGATAAAAGGAGACCAAGTCTTTGAGAATTGGTCTACTTTGCCCAGTAGGAGAAATCTCATTTCTTCAAGATGAAGCGTTTCAGACATATTTGAAATCCACATTTTGGATGTTGGCGTGGTTGCGTTTTTCCAAAATTTGAGTATAATTTTTTTTTTTGCTGTTATTAGACCGTAATTAAGAAAAGCTTCTTAAGAGAGCTAGTTAAAAGGTTTAGAAACCGGGACAACTCCTTGGCCAAAGCGGACTTAGCGAAGGTGTTCAGTGACATGATCAGCAAGCCTGCGCTTGATCTCACCGATATATAGGAGTTCACACCTGGAACAGCGGATACAGTAGATGAGGTTGCAGGAGGTGCAAGTGAACCTCTGCCTCACCTGTCGGGGTCTCTGGATAAAGTTGAGGGAGGAGGTATAGGGGCAGGTGTTGCATCTCCTGCAGTAGCAAGTACCTGGGGAAGGGGTGGTTTGGGTGCACCCAAATCATCACTTATTCCTTCTCTGCAGAGATGCTGCCTGACCCACTGAGTTGCTTCAGCTTTTTGTGTCTATCTTCGTTGAAATTTAAGTTGTCTGCAAGTTCAATGTGTGGTGAAGCAATGGTTGTGGTGGGTTTGGAAGGTCTTCTTAGCCCACCCTTCCACGAGCAGTATTAGATTTGTGCAGTTGAGTTAGCTTTGCTGATTATATCAAATGCATGCACGTTGCCTCCCGCAATTTAATGGGACCTTCAAAAGATGACTTTTGTTAGATTTTGGAGTGCTCTGGCAAACGCAGGGTAGTGTCAGGATAATGTTGGGATACTGCGCGTCCCTCTAACAGCTCTGGGAAGGATGTCAGTCTAGTATGTTATAAAGGCACATGAAGATGCACTGGTTGACTGGAGGAAAAATCTGTTAAGTGAACCAAGGTGAACATGAGAAGTAATCACAGCTGTATGGTGTCAGTGTTGGATCAGTAAATCTAATGATGGACCTGCCCTGTATTCTAAAGTGCTGATTATTCACAGGCCCTGGTCCTCCCGCCAACATTGTAAATCTTCTCTGATTAATTCACATACGGTACATTCAGAAAGTATTCGGACCCCTTCACTTTTTCCACATTTTGTTGCATTACAGCCTTATTGTAAAATGGATTAAAACGGGTGTTTAGAAATTTATGCAAAGTAATTAAAAAGAAATAACTGAAATATCATATTTACATAAGTATTCAGACCCTTAGCGATGACACTCAAAATTGAGCAAAATTGTCCGTAGACCTCCGAGACAGGATTGTGTCGAGACACAGATCTGGGGAAATGTTTAAAACAATTTCTGCAGCATTTCAGGCCCCAAAGAGCACAGTGGCTTCCGTCATTCTTAAATGGAAGAACTTTGGAACCACCAGGACTCTTCAGAGAGATGGCTGCCTGACCAAACTGAGCAATCAGGGGAGAATGCCCTTGCTCAGGGAGGTGACCAAGAACCCGATGGTCACTCTGACAAAGCTCCAGAGTTCCTATGTGGAGATGGGAGAACCTTCCAGAAGGACAACTATATCTGCAGCACTCCACCAATCAGGCTTTTTTGGAAGAGTGTCCAGACGGAAGCCACTCCTCAGTAAAAGGTACATGACAGCCCTCTCGGTGTTTGCCAAAAGGCACCTAAAATACTCCCAGACCATGAGAAACAAGATTCTCTGGTCTGATGAAACCAAGATTGAACTCTTTGTCCTGAATGCCAAGCGTCACGTCTGGAGGAAACCAGGCACCGCTCATCACCTGGCCAATACCATACCTACGGTGAAGCATGGTGGTGGCAGCATCATGCTGTGGCGATGTTTTTCAGCGGCAGGAACTGGGTGACTAGTCAGGATCGAGGGAAAGATGAACGGAGCAAAGTACAGAGAGATCCTTGATGAAAACCTGCTCCAGAGTGTTCTGGACCTCAGACTGTGGCGGAGATTCACCTTCCAACAGGCCAATGACCCTAAGCACGCAGCCAAGACAACACAGGAGTGGCTTTGTGACAAGTCTGTGAATGTCCTTGAGTGGCCCAGCCAGAGCCCGGACTTGAACCCGATCGAACATCTCTGGAGGGACCTGAAAATAGCTGTGCATCGATGCTCACCATCCAACCTGACGGAGCTTGAGAGGATCTGCAGAGAAGAATGGGAGAAATGACCCAAATACAGGTGTGCCAAGCTTGTAGAGTCACACCCAAGAAGACTTGAGGCTGTAATCGCTGCCAAAGGTGCCTCAACAAAGTACTGAGTAAAGGGTCTGAATACTTATGTAAATGTGATATTTCAGTTACTGTATTTCTCGGCATTGAAGACGCTATTTATTTTTTACCCAAAAATAAGGAACGATAATTTGCCTGCGTCTTGGAGGCCATAGGTTAGGTTGTTAGCCAAGGAAGATAGACTTGGCTATCCCTCAGTACAACAACATTGTTCTTGATGTTGCTGTACTGGGGGATAGCCAAGTCTATCCCTCATTGCTGGCAGCTGATGGGAAGTGGTTGTAAAGTGGCAAGCGGCTGTAAAAGGACAGCACTGCTGAGGGGGGGGAGTTCCTTTCCAGGGGTAAAGTTGCGGGGAGGGCAGGAGCGTTGAGAAGGAGGGGGTCGGGGGTCATGCCAGTAACTCAATCTGAAATTGTAGCAAATCTTTCCTTGAATGTATTGGTAAAGGCAGCCATGAGGTGACAACTGTCGTCGATGGTGAGCTTCCATTTCTTCAAGCCTGCTCATTTCTTCATTATTGTGGCTGCCTTGTGTTGCTTTACCTGCTGTGGGAAATGGGCTTTTTCTAACCATCCTTGAAATGTTGTGCGCCCGTTAGATCTTGATTGGAGCTTTCAGTTTGCTGAGCAGTTTGGGGAAAAAAATAAAACCCAATGGGAAAATGTGTTTGGATATAAAATTGTCTAGTTCGCGATGGGTGTCTTCTTGACTGGAAGGCTAGTTATTGTGAATATCTGCAGGATGTGGAGCCAAGTGAATGCCATTTGTGATTTTAAACATTGCTTCTGCAATTGTGAGAAAGGACACAGTGGACTGCAGACATTTTGGAATTGACTTAACCTTGGATAGAAAAATGTGCATACTTTTAAATCTGCAGAAGTGTGAGATGATCCACTTGAAGAATGAATGAGGCAAGGGCTTGCACAGGAAAACGTTGGATGCTGATATGCAGAATCTTTGGCAAGGAAATGAAGGCAGAAGGTCAGAATAAGGGCTAAGTCTTCATTGCCCGAGTGTGAAATATGGTGCAGCATGGTGGCGTAGGGGTAGAACTACTGCCTTACAGCGCCAGAGACCCGGGATCGATCCTGAACTCGGGTGCTTATCTGTACAGAATTTTATGTTCTCACCGTGACCTGCGTGGGTTTTCTCCGAGCCCTTCAGTTTCCTCCCATACTCCAAAAACGTACAGGTTTGTAGGTTAATTGGCCTGGTAAATGTAAAATTGTCCCTAATGTGTGTAGGGTAGTGCGGGCTTGGTGGGCCGAACGCGGGCTTGGTGGGCCGAAGGGCCTGTTTCCGTGCTGCATCTCCAAACTAAACTAAGAGCAAGACTATTCTCAATTAGATCACGATGTGAATCCTGCAGTGTCTGTCTGTAATCGGTTTGAGAGCAAATCTAAAAATGGGGTTGTGAAGATGTTGCCAAGGTGTGCGATTTCAGGTCTGAAGAAGGATTGGGGAGGGTGGAGTGGATTTCACTGCCATTGATGTTAAGAAAGGAATTGTTGTATATCGAAAATAGTTCTTAAAAGTGGAATGGAAAGACCCTTCCTTAGCAGTGTGGTCAATAAATAGGCAATTCATTCAAAGTAATTTGTAGAATTAAGGATGATATTTATTAAGTCTTCATAACTTGAAAAGATGATGGGGAAAGGAGCTAAGTTTTTCTTCAATAGCCGGAGATATTACTGACTCTGTGGCTTCTTAATTCTGTGATAATTTCTTTGATTCCATGAGCTGAGTATGTCACAGGTAACATGACAGTTTAAGATGACTGTCCCACCTATTCTGAACATCAGTGAAATTCTTGTTATGGGTAGAAGTAGGAAAAAAACAGAGATCCAGGAAATGGATAGTTAATCTGTGGAGCTCATTGCCAAAGAGGGCTGTGGAGGCCAAGTCAGTGGATCATTTTAAGGCAGATATGGACACATTCTTGGTTAGAACAGGTGTCAAGGGTAATGGGAGAAGGCAGGAAAATGGGATGAGGAGGCAGAGATCAGCCATGATTGAATGGCAGAGTGGACAAGATGGGCCGAATGGTCTAAGTGTACTCCAAAAACTTGTGAAATGATACAAAATTTGTGTTTACTTGCCGGAGTTCAGATGAATGAGGGGGGACCTCATTGAAACAGACAGAAAAGTGAAAGGCTTGGATAGAGTGGATGTAGAGGGGATGTTTCCACTATTGGGAGTCTTGGACTAGAGGTGATAGCCTCAGAATTAAAGGACATTATTTTAGGAAGGAGATGCAGAGGAATTTCTTTAGCCAGAGGTTGGTGAATCTGTGGAATTCTTTGCCACGGAAGGCTGTGCAGGTGAAGTCAATGGATATTTTTAAGGCATCGATGGATAGTTTCTAGATTGGGATGGGTGCGAGGAGTTATGGGGAGAAGGCAGGAGAATGGGGTTAGGGGGGAGAGATAGATCACCCATAATTGGATGGTGGAGTTGACTTGATGGGCCGAATGGCCTAATTCTGCTCTTATGACCTTAGAAAAATAGGTGCAGGAGTAGGCCATTCGGCCCTTTGAGCCTGCACCACCATTCAATGTGATCATGGCTGGTCATCCAACTCAGTATCCCGTACCTGCCATCTCTCCATACCCCCTGATCCCTTCAGCCACAAGTGCCACATCTAACGCCCTCTTAAATATAGCCAATGAACTGGCCTCAACTACCTGCTGTGGCAGAGAATTCCAGAGACTCACCACTCTCTGTATAAAGAATGTTTTCCTCATCTCGGTCCTAAAGGAATTCCCCCTTATCCTTAGACTGTGACCCCTTGTTCTAGACTCCCCCAACATCGGGAACAATCTTCCAGCATCTAGCTTGTCCAACCCCTTAAGAATTTTATAAGTTTCTATACGATCCCCCCTCAATCTTCTAAATTCCAGCGAGTACAAGTTGAGTCTATCCAGTCTTTCCTCATATGAAAGTCCTGACATCCCAGGAATCAGTCTGGTGAATCTTCTCTGTACCCCCTCTATGGCAAAAATGTCTTTCCTCAGATTTGGAGACCAAAACTGTACGCAATACTCCAGGTGTGGCCTCACCAAAATCCTGTACAACTGCAGTAGAACCTCCCTGCTCCTGTACTCAAATCCTTTCGCTATGAATGCTAACATACCATTTGCTTTCTTCACTGCCTGCTGCACCTGCATGCCTACTTTCAATGACTGGTGTACCATGACACCCAGGTCTCGTTGCAACTCCCCTTTTCCTAATTGGGCACCATTCAGATAATAGTCTACTTTCCTGTTTTGCCACCAAAGTGGATAACCTCACATTTATCCACATTATACTGCATCTGCCATGCATCTGCCCGTTCACTCAACCTATCCAAATCACCCTGCAGCCTCCAAGCACCCTCCTCACACCTAACTATACCCCCCAGCTTGGTGTCATCTGCAAATTTGGAGATGTTGCATTGAATTCCCTCGTCCAAATCATTAATATATGAATATATATAATATATAATTTATGAAAATTGATAGGCTATTCTCATGTTTGTTCGGAGTTGAATATGATTTAGCATATTCAGTTAATTTTGTGGACACTAATTTCAAAATCAAATAATATTAATTTTTGTTCTAATTATTGTCAAAATCATACCTGATTTGTGTCCCTCCTATATCACATGTCTTCCTGTAAGTCCACTTTCTTGACAAATATTACAGTTAGCATTTGCACTGCATTTGTTAATAATAGCTGTAAGTGAGCAGTTTAGTGCATCTACTCAAAACTCATCAACTCCCATTATTGTCCATCAGTTGTGGGAGCAGAATTTGGCCATTCGACCCATCAAGTCTACTCCGCCATTCATTCATGGCTGATCTATCTTTCCCACTCAACCCCATTCAAACCCCATTATTTAGATTACACCTCCTCCCAAAAAGACAGAAAGTGCTGGAGTAACTCAGCCAGTCAGGCATCATCACTACAGAACATGGTTAGGCAACTGCTGTTCCTTGTATCTACACATCCTCCCAACTTGCTGTCCTCTTTCTTTAGTAAAAAGAGGCTTCCACCCTGCTGTCGTACATGGACTCCTCTTCAGTATCCCTTATTTCTGCTCTCCTCTCTTCCACTGTGAGTTCTCCTGGTCCTTTCACGCCACCAGCCTCTGCATTCAACACCACTTTCATCCCCCTTCCCGATGTCACTGATTGTCAGTTGCTACAGGTTTTGACCAATATGACAGTTGTAACCGTTTCTTAACCAAAATGTAGTTCATTTAGAACTATTGAAGCCTGGGGTCCATTTTGGAAAATGTAACAATGAATACATATTGAAAATGTGATCCACTCTTATGGCAGATGTGAGGTTAAGATTTCCTCCTAATTTACATGCAGACATGTGCTACAATGTAGATGAAGGTTGATGTAAGGTTGCAAATGGAGCAGGACTCTACAGAGAGAGTTCCACAATGCAGACCCCTGTTTTATGTGACTGCAATACTATTATTTGCAATCGCATTTGGAACAACACTCAGATGATCACTTGCCATTTCCAAGCGCCAAAATGTTAAAATAAAAATCTAGTTTAAATGTTGAAATAAATAATCTGTTATTTGAAGAAAAGTAAATTTATTTGCTCAATTCAAATTAATTCAATCTGGACCATTCCTCTAGTTCAGAAATACTGGCTAGTCTACTTAATACCTTTTAATACCAAGTAATACCTTTTTAATTTCATGGTGGTTCTATTTCATATAGTAAAAGCTTGTTAAAGGAAACTATCGCTTCAAGAAAGCAAGCATTTTGCCATGGTGTAGAGTCAGGCACGTGACATGAATAATTACTCAGAGTAGGCAGTCAGTCGGAATTTTGCCGTGGTGTAATGACACAATCGAGTTAGTTATGTATCTTTCATTTTACTTGGATTTTCTAGACCGGTGTCCTGTACTCTTTAAATTATCCTTTCTCTCCTTTTCCTTTTTGTATCCCCTATCATGATATTTAGTAAACAAACAGAGGAGAGGAAAATTAGCAGGGATCGGTCTTTAGAAAATTTTACATGCAAAGTCTGCAGTTGTCTTTTGTTAAAACTTGGTTGTAAACATCTGAATTTCACTGGCTGCGAATAAATAAGTTAATTAAAGTTGTAACTTATGTTTTTGTATTTTACCCATTAAATGAATATTTCTTTAATATTGAAGATAATCTCATCATCCTTTTTCTATGTTCGGCTTCAATGCCAAATTTCCCAAGCCAAAATGTTCCACTTGGAAGTCAGGAAGCTGAATAATTTTATAATAACTTCTACGCAACAAGTGGACATTGTTTAATGTTGTTTTCAAGAATAATTTGTAAAGCAATCCTGAATGCTCTCATGTCATTTATGTTTTGGCTTGGATTCAAGAGCTACTTGTAGATTCCTGTTCTTCCTAAGGTCAGCCATGGCTTAAATAGGCACAACTATTTTAAGTTGATGGCTATATTTTTATCTTTGCCGTGATAGATTGATGAGTACAGAAAACTTCCTAATGCAAACACGGGAGGAGGAAGGCGTGAAATACCAGCGGGCATTAATTGCACGGGAATTTATTGACTGGCTGATACAAGAAGGAGAGGTTACCATAAGGAGTGAAGGCGAACAGCTCTGCTGTAGACTGCTGGAGTACGGCATCATTCAACATGGTGAGAAATTGGTTATTTGTTACAACATGAAATGCTACGTAATGTGCTTTAGAAACAGAAGCATCGAAGAATAGGTGCAGGAGTAGGCCATTCGGCCCTTCGAGCCAGCACCGCCATTCAATATGATCATGGCTGATCATCTAAAATCAGTACCCGTTCCTGCTTTTTCCCCCATATCCCTTGATTCCTTTAACCCTGAGAGCTAAATCTAACTCCCTCTTGAAAATATCCAGTGAATTGGCCTCTACTGCCTTCTTTGGCAGAGAATTCCACAGATTCACAAATCTCTGGGTGAAAGTTTTTCCTCATCTCAATCCTAAATGGCCTGCCCCTTATTCTGAGACTGTGGCACCTGGTTTTGGACCTCTAACATCAGGAACGATTTACCTGCATCTAGCCAGTCCAATCCCTTAAGAATTTTATGTTTTTATAAAATCCCCTCTCATCCTTCTAAATTTCAGTAAGTACAAGCCCAGTCAACCCAATATTTCATCATATGTCAGTCCCGCCATCCCTGGAATTAACCTGGTGAACCTATGCTGCACTCCCTCAATAGAAATAATGTCCTTACTCAAATTAGGAGACCAAAATTGCACACATTACTCCAGGTGTGGCCTCTCCAGGGCCCTGTACAACTGCAGTAGGACCTCTTTGTTCCTGGACAAATCCTCTCGCAATGAAAGCCAACATGCCATTAGCTTTCTTCACTGCCTGCTGTACCTGAATGCTTACTTTCAGTGACTGATGTATAAGCACACCCAGGTCTCGTTGCACTTCCCCTTTTCCTAATCTGACACCATTCAGATAATAATCTGCCTTCACTGTGCTTGACACCAAAGTGGATAACCTCACATTTATCCACATTATACCGCATCTACCATGCATCTGCCCACTCGCCCAACCTATCCAAATCACCCTGCATCCTCATAGCATCCTCCTCGCAGCTCACACTGCCACCCAGCTTTGTGTCATCCGCAAACTTGGAGATGTCTAATTTAATTCCCTCATCTAAATCAATATATATTGTAAATAACTGGGGTCCCAGCACCAAGCCTTGTGGCACCCCACTAATCAGTGCCTGCCATTCTGAAAAGGACCCGTTAATTCCTACTCTTTGCTTCCTGTCTGCCAACCAGTTCTGTATCCCTGTCAATACCCTACCCCCAATACCATGTGCTCTAATTTTGCACACTAATCTCTTGTGTGGGACTTTTTTGAAAGTCCAGATACACCACATCCACTGGCTCTCCCTTAACCATTCTACTTGTTACATCCTCAAATAATACCAGAGGAATTTAATACACTGTTATGATAAAATATAATGTTTTATATATCAAATGAAAGAGAGACAAAGTGCTGGAATAGCCTAGTGGGTCAGGCAGCATCTCTGGAGAACGTGGATAGGAGATGTTTCAGGTGGGGCCATTCCTCAAATTGTGTTCCAGCACTTGTCATTTTTGTAGATCAGCACCTGCAGTTCCTTGTTTCTTGGTGTTTGCTTCATTGAGGGAATTGTAAACTGATGGAGATTGTGCATATTCCTACCCTTTCCTGATTCAAAGTTGTTTCTAAAAATGTTTAATATTAGCCTGTAGTAATTACATTTTGAATAGCTAAATGTTAGTTGCCGTTATCCACTCTGGCAATCTATTTAGTTTCAAGATGGCCTGCTTTTACCTAGGTGTGTCCATAATAGCTTCCCCAAGCCCCGTGTGCTGCAGGATGAGTAAGCCTTTCTTTAAATCTGATCTGATGCTGGTCAGGTGTGTATGGCCCAGTTTGACCAGAGGAAATTCTGGGATCCTGTTCCCTTGTAGTTCTTTATTCCCCTCGTGGGCTTGTTTGAAAATGGGTTGTTTTCAGTTGTAGCATACTAAGCAGAAGACCCAGCGGACACTTGATGGCTGCTGGTATGTTTGAAACGCCAAGAAGTAGTATTTCTTTCAGGGTGAAGAGAGAGAGAGAGAGAGAGAGAGAGAGAGGGGTGGGAGGGGGGGAGAGATGTTAGCAGCAGTTTGTTGATGGTGGCACACTTTAGAGTTGGTATACTTGCATTTTCATGTCAAAATTGAGAAGGACTTTGGAATAAATAGAATTATTTGCTCTGAAAAGCAACTTTATTTCAGTCAAAACAATTTTTTAAAAAACATCAAAATTCTTTGCAAAACTTTTTTTTAAGTTCACGATCTTCTGAGCTTTGAAAGTCTGTGATGATTTCTTCCGCCGCTCTACAGGGGCGTGTACTAGCATGTCTGGTAAATGATGACTCTGTAGCAATGCCTCAGCAAGATTCATGTGACGCTATCTAGAACCTGATGTCTGTAAATCAGCAACTTTACGTAATAAAACACACCTTTTTAAACTCGGCATCATTGTGCAACAAAATAGGTGATCTTACAAAGCACTCGCGGTGTGATCTCTCTACGTGGAAAGAAAAATGCTGGAATTCCAACCTTTTTGGAGGTATTGGTAATGATTTACTACTGTTACTTTTACATCGATACAGTGAAAAAGCATTGCGCGCAGTCCACGTAAATCATCCGTACATGATTACAATCATGTTGTTCCAAAAGAGAGAGGAAATCATGCTGAATATAGTGTAATAGAGAGAGTGCCTTTTTTTTAAAGCAAAGGCCACAATGAGGTATTCGAACCTATTTCAATTCAACTTTAATGTCATTGCACAGATACAAGTATGGGTACAACGAAATGCAGTTTAGCGTCAGTTCGTAGTAATAGCAATATAGAAATAAATACAGAATGCAGACAATGTGGACGGAGAGACTGGAGAAATCTATCGGCGGGACTCAAACGTCAAACAAACTTTATTGTCATTTAGAAATACATTGATACATGCAGTTCCAAACAAAATTACGTTGCATTTGGCTCCCTGTGCAACACAATAAATTAACCGAAGGATAGGCATGGGTGAAAAGGATAAATAGACAATAGTGGCAGCCCATTACATGGCATTCAGGAGTCTGATGGCTCGTGGGAAGAAGCTGTTGCAGAACCTTGATGTTCTGCTCCTTATGCTGCGATATCTTTTGCCCGAGGGCAGCAGAGTGAACAGTCCGTGATCGAGATGTGTGGGGTCTTTTATAATGCTGCTGGCCTTAGACATGCAACGTTTGGTCGCAATATCCCCGATTGAGGGGAGAGAGGTCCCGATGATTTTCTCCGCTGTCCTCACCACTCTCTGCACAGACTTCCAGTCGGAGGCTCTACAGTCCCCAAACCAGACAGAGATACAGCTGGTCAGAATACTCTCTATGGTGCCCTTGTAGAAAGTAGTGAGGATGGGATGGGGGAGATGAGCTCTTCTCATCCGGCGCAGAAAGTGTAACCGCTGCTCCGAGTTCAGCAGTGTGATGGTGTTGTTGTAGAAGCTGTTCCTCATCCTACTAGTGCGGGACCTGAGGCTCCTGTACCGCCTCCCTGATGGTAGGAGGGCAAACAGTCCATGGTTAGGGTGGGAGAGGTCTTTGATGATCTTCCCGGCCCGTCTCAGACACCGTTTTCGGTGGAGGGCATCCATGGCAGGGAGCGGGGCACCGATGATGTACTGGGCGGTTTTCACCACCCGTTGTAGTGCCTTCCTATCTGCCACGGTGCAACAGCTGTACCATACCGTAAAGCAGGCGGTCAGGATGCTTTCGATGGTACAGCGGTAAGTTGGTCAGGATCTGGGGGGACAGGTGGGCTTTTTTGAGCCTCCTCAGGAAGTAAAGGCGCTGCTGCGTCTTTTTGATCAGCTTGGAGGTGTTGAGGGACCAGGACAGATTCTCCGAGATGTGTACCCCGAGGAATTTGTAGTTGGAGACCCGCTCCAACTCAGTCCCGTTTATATGGATGGGGGTGTGTCTGCCCCCTCTGTTCTTTCTAAAGTCAACAATGATTTCCTTTGTCTTCTGGGAGTTGAGGACGAGGTTATTGTTGGCACACCAGGTTGCCAGGTGCTGGACCTCCTCCCTGTAGGCTGACTCGTCGTTGCCACTGATCAGTCCTACCACCGTGGTGTCATCGGCAAATTTTATGATGGCGTTGGAGCCATACTTAGGGATGCAGTCATGGGTGAAGAGGGAGTAGAGGAAAGGGCTGAGCACGCAGCCCTGTGGCACGCCGGTGTTCAGTGTTATAGTGGAGGAGGTGAGGTTGTTGACCCTAACAGACTGTGGTCTGTTAGTGAGGAAATCCAGTGTCCAATTGCAGAGGGAGGTGGAGATGCCAAGACCGCTGAGTTTGGTGATCAAGCTAGCGGGGATGACGGTGTTAAAGGCGGAGCTGATGTCAATGAACAGCAACCTGATGTAGGTGTTGTTGCTGGCCAGGTGGGTCAGGGCAGATTGTAGGGCCGCAGATATGGCGTCCTCTGTAGACCTGTTTGACCGGTAGGCAAATTGGTGGGAGTCCAGTGTGGGGGGGAGGCTGGCTTTGAGGTGAGCCAGGATCAGCCGCTCAAAGCACTTGGCGATGACAGGGGTGAGTGCCACTGGCCGGAAGTCGTTGAGACTCCCTGTCACTGATTGTTTGGGCACTGGCACAATGGTAGATGTCTTGAGGCAAGTGGGGACGACACCCTGGGCCAGTGACAGATTGAAAATGTCAGTGAGGACCAGGGATAGTTGTCCAGCACATGCCGTGAGCACCCACCCGGGGATGCCATCGGGGCCGGCAGCTTTGTGCTCATTCACCTTGCTCAGTGCGTCTTGTACAGCAGAGGTGGAGAGACTGAGGGGTTGTTCATTCGGGGGTGGAGCAACTTTGATGGCTGGAGTTTTGTTGTCCCGGTCAAAGCGAGCATAGAAATGGTTTACCTCGTCAGGAAGGGAGGCGTTGTCTGGGGGGGGGGTGTTGACTTTATGGTAGTCGGCAATGGATCCTTGTCACATGCGCCTGGGGTCAGAGTTGTTTTGGAAATGCTCCTCGATCCGCCGTTTGTGATTGAGTTTAGCATTCCTAATTCCCTTTTCCAGATTGGCCCTGGATGAGCTGTATCCCTCAGCGTCGCCAGATTTAAAAGCGGCGTCGCGAGCCTTCAGCAGGAGTCTGACCTCCCTGCTCATCCACGGCTTCCGGTTAGGGAAGGTCTTTATCTCTTTGTGAGTAGTGACGTTGTCAGTGCAGAATTTTATATAGGGTGTCTGGAATACATCCTAAGGTTAAGAGAAATCTATTGAATAGTTTGATAGGGAAAAAGCTCTTCTAGAATCTGGTACTTGCTTTCAAGTACATATCTTCTGCCTGATGGGAGAGGAGGGAAAGACTATGGTGTGAGTGGGCTTTGATTTTGTCTGCTTTCTTGTAGCAGGGTGAAGTCTAAGTGGAGTCAACGGGAGTTGGGGCGGGATGCTGGAGGGGAGGCTTGTCTGTGTGATGGGCTGGGCTGCATAATTAACTCGATACAATTTCTTACGATCTTGGGCAGAACAGTTGCCAAACCAAAACTGTGCTGCATCCTGATTAGGATACTTTCTATGATGCATCTGTAGAAATGTATTGATCATATAGAGGTGAAGTTCATAAGCTGCCGGGGCAGAATTAGGCCATTCGGCCCATCAAGCCTACTCCACCATTCAATCATGGTTGATCAATCTTTCCCTCTAAACCCCTTTCTCCTGCCTTCTCCCCATAACCCTTAACATGATACATTGATAAATGATACATTGACTGCCTCCACAGCCTTCTGTGGCAATTAATTCCACTGATTCACCGTCCTCTGACGAAAGAAATTCCTCCTCATCTCCTTTCTAAAGGAACACTCTTTTATTCTGAGGCTGGACCTCTGGTCCTCAACTCTCCCACTAGAGAAACGTTCTCTCGAAGTCCACTCTATCCAAGCCTTTCACTATTCAGTAAGTTTCAATGAGGACCCCCCTCATCCTTTTAAACTCTAGTGAGTAGAGGCCCAGTGCTGTCAAACGCTCATCATATGTTAACCCAATCATTCCTGCTATCATTCTCGTAAACCTCCTCTGGACCCTCTCCACCGCCAGCACATCCTCCCTCAGATATGTGGCCCAAAACTACTCACAATTCTCCAACTGCGGCCTGATCAGTAGCGTATAAAGACACGGCTTGACTTCCCATTTTTGTATTCTAGCCCCCTTGAAATAAGAGCTAACATTGAATTTGCCTTCCTTACTACCAATTCAATTTGCAAATTAACGAATTAACAAGATTTTGCGAATCTTGCACCAGCACTCCCAGGTCCTTTTGCACCTCTGATTTCGGAATTCTCTCCCCATTTAGAAAATAGTCTATGCCTTTATCCCTACTACCAAAATGTACAACTCCACACTTTGCTTGGCTGTATTCTGTCCACCGATTCTCAGCCCACTCTCCCAACCTGTCCAAGTCCTTCTGCAAATGTCCCTGTCTTCTCTACACTATCTGCCCCTCCACCTATATTTCTATAATCTGCAAACTGGGCCACAAAGCCTTCAATTCCCTCATCCACATTATCGATACACAATGTGAAGAGTCGCAGCCCCGGCACCGACCCTTGTGGGACACCACTAGTCACTGGCAGGCAACCAGAAGGAGCCCCCTCTATTGCTACTCTTTGCCTTCTTTTAAAAAAAAATATATGTTTTTTATTAGAGTAGGTAAGCAGTGAATTAGCAAACACATATTATGATAGCAATATTTCGTATACAACAATCATACATTATTAATATTATCAAATGAATCATTTTGTCTCTAATAAATTTTTTTTAATAAAAAGAGAGAAAAACAGAGTAAAATAAAAATTAAAACAAAATCATAAGGAATGGAATAATTTACCATTAATACATCATTGGAGATAAGATCAATGAATATAGAATATAACTTTTCATCTAATCCAGAGTCCAAGTTTCAGTTAGGATTCCCTGCTGAACCGATCTGCCCCTTTAAATAATCAATGAAAGAAGACCATATTCTAACGAAAACTTCTTGTTTGTCCATTAGGGCAAATCTGATTCTTTCCAGGTGTAGGGTCTCCATTTTCGTAATGCACATTTTAATTGTGGGGGATATAGGGCCTTTCCAAAATGTTAATATTAATTTCTTCCCAATTATTATACTGTAATCTAGGAAATTTCTTAACTATTAAGTGTTAAACTTTGTTCTGATATTCCAAGTATTATTAATTTTGAGTCCGGACCCAATTTAGTATTAATAACTTCAGAAGTTATTCTAAAAATCTCAGTCCAGAAATTCTTAATTTTTATACAATTTGCAAAAGTATGTGTTAAATTAGCCTCTGGATGCTGACATTTATCGCAGATAGAGGAGACCCGTGGGAAGATCCTATTCAATTTAACTTTTGAGTAATGTAATCTATGTAATACTTTAAATTGTATTAAAGCATGTCTTGCATTTAACGAGCATTGGTATATGTATTGTAAACTTTTGTTCCATATATCTTTCGTTATGGGTTGGTTTATTTCATCTTCCCATGTATGTCTATATGATTCCGTCGATGGTATCTCGCTATCTAAAAGGGTATTATAAATATAAGTTGTTAGTTTTTCCTGTATTAGGATGCTTATTCAGATATTCATCAAGGATTTCTGGTTCCTTATTCCTATAATCTTGTGTATTTGATTTAACATAATCTCTGAGTTGTAGATATCGAAAAAAAATATTTCAGTGTAATCCACAACTCTGTTGCAATTCCTGCAATAAAAGAAAAGTGCCTTTCTTATAAAGGTGTTCCATCTTTTTGATTCCATAGTTTTTCCATTGTGTAAAACCTTTATCCAGCATGGAAGGTTTGAATGAGGGATTGTTTACAATAGGGAGACAGAGTGATATATTATCCAATTTTAAAGCCTTTTTTAGTTGTTTCCAGATTCGTGTACCACTGTATATTATAGGGTTTTCCCTATAGGTTTTTTTGTGCAATTTTGTCGGTGCAAAAATAATGGAACTGATTTCAAAAGGTAAACAGCCCTCCTTTTCCATCCTTAACCAGTCTAGTTGTCGATCCATTTCTTCCAGCCAAAAATTCATGTTTTTAATATGGACTGCCCAAAAATAAAACAGGAAATTTGGTAGAGCCAAACCTCCATTAATCTTTCATTTACATAAATGTTTTTTATTTATTCTATGATTCTTGTAATCCCAGATGAAACTTGTAACAGAAGAGTCTACTTTTAAAAAAAAAAAAAGATTTTGGAGTATATATCGGGATTGACTGAAATAAATACAATAATTGCGGCAAAAAGATAATTTTTATAGCATTAATTCTACCGAACATTAAAATAGGAAGTGTTTTCCAGTATTGAATATTCTTATTTGGTTTATTCAGTAAAGGTGGGAAATTTGATTTAAATAAAGAAGTATACGCCTTAGTTACATAAATACCTAGATATTTAATTTTTTCCTCTACTATTTTAAAAGGTGATTGTTGTAGTATATGTAAATTGAGTTCCGTTATTGGCATGATTTCGCTTTTATTCCAATTAATTCTATATCCTGAGAACTGACCAAATTGAGTTATTAGATTTAATAAATTTGGAATACTAATTTCTGGCTTTGTAATATACATTAATACATCATCTGCATATAGAGAAATTGTATTCATTGTATCTTTAGTATTATACCCATGTATTTCTGGATGAGATCTGACATTTTCTGCGAGTGGTTCAATTGCTAAAGCGAATAATAATGGGGACAGCGAGCATCCTTGTCTACAACCTCTAGGAAGATTAAATTTAGTTGATAGCATTTGGTTTGTTAGTATTCTAGCTGTTGGGTTAGAGTATAAAAGTTTAACCCATGTACAGTATTTCTCTCCCGGTTGAAATTTTTCCATCACTGAAAATAAATATGACCATTCTACTTGATCTCACTCTTTGCCTTCTGCCATCCAGCCTACCTGCTCTCCATGTGAGTATCTTCCCGTGAAACCATGAAGGTAAGCTTAGAAACCCATAGCATCAATGTGATTGGATCAGGTCATTTGTTGGTTATACTAATGCAAAGGATAAAGAAGTTCTCAACCATCTCCACTTCACTGCCATTGATGTAGACAGGGCGAATACTCCACCTCACTGCCTGAGGTAGACCACCAGCTTCTTCATTTTGCTGACGTTGAAGGAGAGGTTGGTGCATTTACACCAGGCAACTAAATCCTTCATCTGTACTCCGTCTCATCATTGAGAAGTCAAGCTCCTCACGGCAGTGGGGGTTGTCAAGTCCTAGGCCCAGGAGTTTGCAGATAAGTTTGATTGAAATTACGATGTTGAAGACTGAGCTATAGTAAATAAGGAAGAGTCCAACTGTGCAATATCCGCTAAAATGCAACAACTGGTATTTATTTGTTTTAAGCTCCACCTGCCATTACTCAGCACATTGGCTCGGTTCACCGACCACCCATTGCAGTTTGCCTACTGCCACCACAGGTCCACAGATGATGCCATCACCCTCGCCCTACACTCATCCCTGGAACACTTGGACAAGAGAGATACCTACTGTACGTCAGACTCCTATTCATAGACTACAGCTCTGCCTATAATAACTTTATATCCTCCAAGCTCATCACCAAACTTATTACCAAACTCTTGTGACTTGGAGTCAGCACTCGTCTCTGCAACTGGATTCTCGTCTTTCTGACCAACGGACCCTAATCAGTGAGGATAGGGGACAAATCATTCTCCGCAATCATCCTCTACACTGGTGTCCACAAGGATGTGTTCTCAGCCACCTCCTTTACTCCTTGTACACCCACGACTGTGCAGCCAAGGCCAAATCTAACTCCATTTACAAATTCGCAGACAACACCACCATTGTGGACCAGACATCAAATAAAGATGACACGGAGTACAGGAAGGATATTGAGAACCTCGTGACCTGGTGGCTGGACGACAACCTTTCTCTCAATGTCAACAAGACAAAGGAGATCGTGATCGACATCAGGAAGTGGAGTGGTACACACACCCCAGTTTGCATTGACAGTGCCGAATTAGAGATGGTTGAAAACTTCTAGTTCCAAGAAGTCAATATCACCAACAACTTCTCCTGGACCACCCATATTGAAGCAGTGACCAAGAAAGCACACCAACGCCTCCACTTCCTTTGAAGGCCTAAGAAGTTTGGAATGTCCCCAACATCTCTCACCAACATCTGCAGATGCGCCATCGAAAACGTTTTATCGGGATGCATCACAGTTTGGTTTGGGAATAGCTCCATCTAAGACTGCAAAAAATTGCAACAAATTGTGGACACAGCCCAGACCATCACGCAAACCAACCTCCCTTCCACTGATTTCATCGATACCTCACGCTGCCCCGGCAAGGCCAGCAGCATAATCAAGGATGAGTCGCAATCTGGCTCTCTTCTCCCCTCTCCCATCAGGCAAAAAAGTATAGAAGTGTGAAAACGCACCCCTCCAGATTCAGGGACTGTTTATTTCCAGCTGTTATCAGGCAACTGAATCATCCTACCACAACCAGAGAGCAGTGCTGAACTACTATCTATCTCTTTGGGGACCCTCGGTCTATCTTTGATCGGACTTTGCTGGCTTTACCTTGCACTAAACATTATTCCCTTATCATGTATCTCCACTGTACATGGCTCGATTGTAATCATGTATTGTATTTCCACTGACTGGTTAGCACTCAACAAAAGCTTTTCACTGTACCTCGGTACATGTGACAACAAACTGAACTCGATGAAGATTCCATTGTAATCATAGATAACTTTCTTCACTGTCTGCTGCACCACCAATTTTAGTGCCGTCCACAAACTTACTAGCCATATCACCAACTGTACGTTTTATCCAAATCGTTAGAATAATGAATGAAGGACAGTGGGTTAACACTAATTGCTGTGGTAACTGTTGTAGTTCTCCAGTCCGAAAACTGACACTATCACACGTCTGTCTCCTACATTCAAGACAAGTTTGTATCCAACCGGCTAGTTTGCCTTGGCTCCCATGTGATCTAACCCTAAAGTCCATCCCGCAATGTGGTGGCCTTGCTAACATCCGTGTAGGCAATAACAATCGGGCTGCCCTCATCAATCGTCTTGGTTACCTCTGCATAAAAACCTCTGCATAATTAAGCTATGCTTTCCCACGCACAAACCCATGCTGACTATCATCAATCAGTTCTATCCGTTCCAAGTACATGTAGGTCCTGTCTCTCAGAATCCTCTCCAATAACTTAATTACCACTGATGTTCGGCTCACCGTTCTGTGGTTGCCAGGTTTTTCCTTGCAGCTTTTCACAAATAGAGGCACAACATTAGCCATCCTCCAGTCTTCCAGCACCTTGTCCAAGGCTATCTCTCCACTGGTGCTGCAATTTCTTTCACCACTCTCCACAATGTCCTCGATACACTTGACCAGGTTCTTGGGGATTTATCTACCTTATGGGGCCCGTCCCACTTACGTGACTTTTTCGGTGACTGCCGGCACCCGTCATAGGTCGTTGCAGGTCGACGAAAACTTTCAACATGTTGAAAATTCAGCGGCGACCAGAGAGGCTCTTTGGGCAACTGAGGAGACCACTCACAACCATACAGGCAACACCCTGGCGACATGTCACAAGGTGAAGCCTGTATGGTCGTGAGTAGTCGCCCAAAGAGTCGTACCTTGTTCTAGATTTTCAACATGTTGAAATTTTTCGGCGACCTGTGCCGACCGTCGCTATGCTTTCTTCAAATCACTCAGAAAAGATTTGACTTTTAATTCTGTTATTCTCAATATCGGAGAGCTCAGCAAGAATACTAAAACTGGTACAAGGATGGAATGTAAAGAGTTGTTCGATTACCTAATTCTGAAATCAATGTTCTAGAGACAGCATTAATTATAATGTTAAGCAGTTTCTCTTTTCTTAAAGTAGCTTTAATTAAAATGGTGCCATTTTCTAATTATATAAAGATCACTATTTTCAAGAATATTAATCTTGGCTAGCATTGGTGAGCAGTGTGTGCTTTGCCTGGAATGCCTTTGATAGTGGAGGAAGGAACTGCAGATTCTGGTTTAAACCGAAGAGACACCAAAAGCTGGAGTAACTCAGCGGGTCAGACAGCTTCTCTGGAGAAAAGGAATAGGTGATGTTTCGAGTTGAGACCCTTCTTCAGACTGAGAGTCGGGGGGAAGGGAATCGAGAGATATATAGATGGTGATGTGGATAGATATAGAACAAAGAGAGGGGGGGGGAGGATGAAGGGTTACTTGAAGTTAGAGGTTTGGAAGAACAGCATCTTTCGCTTGGGCAGCTTACAACCCAGTGGTTGAATATTAATTTCAATAACTTCAAGTAACCCTTGCATTCCTTTCCCCCCCCCCTCCTGCCCCCACCCAAGTCGCACCAGCTTCAAAGTCGTCTTGTTGAGTCTCATTGTCTGTAACTCGTTTTCACCGAGGCCACAGCTCACAATGGCCTGTTTCCTTTATCATCGTTACTTTTTTGCCAATCTTTCATTCATTTGTTCTGTATCTCTACATCACTGTCGATATCGCTCATTTCCCTTTTCCCTACTCTCAGTCTAAAGAAAGGTCTTGACCCAAAATGTAACTTATTCCTTTTCTCCAGAGATGCTGTCTGACCCGCTGAGTTACTGCAGCTTTTTGTGTTGATGCCTTTGCCAGTGACAGACCTGGTAGATGTGGCTATGCTTTCCCACATGAATGATAACATTTGACTGGATCAAGGAACTGGCTCTAACTGACCATGGATGTCAGGGCTAAGTGGAAAACATCAAAACGGTGGCGCAGCGGTAGAGTTGCTGCCTTACAGCGAATGCATCGCCGGAGACCCGGGTTCGATCCAGACTACGGGCGCTGTCTGTACGGAATTTGTACGTTCTCCCCGTGACCTGCGTGGGTTTCTCTGAGATCTTCGGTTTCCTCCCACACTCCAAAGACGTACAGGTTTATAGGTTAATTGGCTCGGTAAATGTAAAAATTGTCTCAAGTGGGTGTAGGATGGTGTTAATGTGCGGGGATCGCCGGTCAGCACGGACCCGGTGGGCCGAAGGGCCTGTTTCCGTGCTGTATCTCTAAGCTAAACTAGACTCTTTTTCATTCAATGTTAAAATAATTTCAAGAAGAAAATCTAAATTGACTGTTTGATTCTATGCAGTCCAAAAGACCTGAGCAGAACAGGCACAGGTGTAGATTACCTGGCACCTTAATATGATTATATCTATCTCAGGCTTCAGCTCCTCTTTGGCACCAGAATCTCATAGATCTCAATCCCCGATCTTTCAAAAAAACATCTACCTCCACTTCAAATACTCCCTTTGAGCTTGTGTCCACAACTTTCTGGGGCAGAGTTCCAGAAATTCACCATTCACTACCCTCCTTTGTTTTAAATGACTGGCCTTTCTATCTTGAAACGGTGCTTCCTTCTTTGAGCCTCCCACTAGTTAAAACTCACTCAACTATCAGATCCCCTTTGGTTCTTGTATGTTTCAATTAGATCCTCTTCCCCCCCCCTCCCCCCCTCATTCTTTTAATCGCAAAAAAACGGGGAAAAGGCTGGTATCGCCTCTCTTGGAATGATAGTCCTCTCATCCCAGGACTTAGCCTGTGAACCTCTTTTTGACTGTCTTCATTGCTGCCACATCTTTTGCTGGGCAAGAGAACTAATAGAAGATCAGTGACGCAGTGTGCCATATTTATGTAGCACTGTCCCATGGTGGTTTGCAAGAGCAGAATAAAACAAAATTCCACACTGAACCATGGCAGATATCAGGAGATACTAATAAAAGTCTGAAGAAGGGTCTCGACCTGAAACGTCGCCTATCTCCTTCGCTGCTTAGATGCTGCTGCACCCGCTGAGTTTCTCCAGCTTTTTGTGTAACCCTCGATTCTCCAGCATCTGCAGTTCCTTCTTTAACACTAATAAAAGCTTAACAGGTATGTTTTAAAGTGAACCTTGGAAGGAAGAGAGGGACTTTGTTCTTTAGGGTTAGTGAACGTGAAAGAGTGTCAATCTTGAATTTACTTGCAGAGGTCGTTTGGGGGAGTCTGTTGGCTGGTAAGAGGACAACTGACAAGTGGCAGGCAGTCGGGATGAAACAGATCCATCCGTGAGTATATGAAGTGTAGGAGATTGCTGAACAAAGCTGTCAGGAGAGCAACAAGGGGCATAAGATGATCTGGCAAGCCTGGAACAAGGATGATCCAAAGAGATTCTGCATGTGTATTACCAGTAAAAGGGTGGCTATGGAAAAGATAGATCCCATAAAGATCAGCATAGCTGTCTTTGTGTTGACCAGGGGTTCCCAAACTTTTTCATCCCGTTTACCCCGGGCAACTTTAATAGCACATAACAATGTTATTTAATTTATTTATGAACAACTGATGATGAACAGATACCGGTATACCAGAACCAAACACTCACCCGGTCAATGACACAAAATCTCTACAAATCCAGAATCAACAAATGTACCCCCTAGGTAGGTGAAATTTACCCCCTGGGAGTGAATTTACCGCAGGTTGGGAACCCTTGGTGTGGACAGAGCAACAAGAGATGGGGGAGATACTAAAATAATACTTTGCACCAATTTTTAACGAGGCGAAGATCATGGAATCTGGAGAATTGAGGCATACAAGTTGTGATGTCCAAGATCATATTCAAATTACCAAAGAGGAGATGTTGGCTGTTTTAAAGCACATTCAAATGGATACATCCCCAGGGCCAGACCAAGGGCATTCTCAGACCTTGCGATAAGCTAGGGACAGAATTGCGAAGGGCCTTGTAGAAATATTTGCATCATCATTATACGCAGGCAAAGCTCCAGTAGAATGGAGGGTGGCTAATGTCATACATTTATTTAAGAAGGGCATTGAGGACAGGCTAGGAACTACAGGCCAGTGAGGCTGGCAACAGTGTTGGGAAAGTTGTTAGAGCAGATTCTTAAGGACAAGACTCTGCCAGAATTTCTCGGCGTGGACTAATTAGGAATATCGGCCAAATGGAACTAGCGTAGATTGCCAACTTGCTTGGCACAGACAAATTGGACTGAAGGATGTGTTTCCACGCCCAATAGGCCGCCGGAGGTTGATGGCCTCAATGCAAAGGCCTTAAAGCGAGTAACTGCAGTGTAACTCCTAAGTTTTGAGGAGGGGGGGGGGTGGTAGAAGTGTAAAGGAGTAAAATGTGTAAAATATGTCCAAAATAGCAAATGTGTAGCCCTTACTGTATGAGGCAGAGAGACTAAAGGTAGAAAACTATGGGCCAGTTAGCTACATGTCCACTGACAGAAAGATGCTGTGGGCTGTGATCAAAGAACAATAAACGAGTTATTTAGAAACTAACGTTGTCTTAATGTACTAATGTTGTCTTAATGTAGTCTAACCGAGTTAACATGGTTTGGCGAAAGGAAAATTGCATTTGACATATTTCCTGGAAGTCTTTGATTATAACAAGCACGGTAGAACGAGGGAAACCCACTAAAAGCCAATAACAAATGGCATATTGGCCTTTTATTGTTTGGGGGTTGAAGTTTAGAAATGAAGCATTTACTTAATTGTACATGGTGTAGGTGAACAAAAGAACAGGGAAGATAAGACTTTTCCTTCCATCACAGTGAGGAGGTGTTTGGGGATTCCCTGTGATGGATGTTTGTGTGGAATTGTATTAATTGTGTGTTTTGGTTTTTTGTTGAAAAAAATTGTTACTTTTTACTCGTACGAGCTGCTACGTACATTACACAAGCTCAAATCAGGGGAGAACTCGGGAGAACTCTTGAATTACCTCGTACAGTGGGACAGGCCCTAAACATAGTTAGGTTTTGCAACATCTTCAAATGTTTGCCTGGTTCGGCAGTGGAATCAGTGTGCAGTTGGTGCCAAAGTTCAAAGATGATTGGGGTTCCTGGTATTCAAAATATTTTGTGTTTCGAAATCTTATGGTTAAGACTGATTGGGTTTAAGATTTCAGTTTTGATAAGCACCATCCACTTGGAATCGGACTTTTCCACATTCGGCACAGGAGCACAATGTACAAATAAATGATTTAAAACACCAATGGAATAATCTGACTTGAAGGCTGGTGCGTTACTTTAAATTAGTCCAATTTTGACAACCACGTTCTACTTATGAAGTTCAATCTAGAAAACGAACAACTAAAGAAGCTTCTATTGTAACAGTCATTTGATTATTATTCCTGATTGTGTTTCCATGGGTCCTGCCTTGCATTAGCTGTTTGTTCAAGTTTCGATTTCTGTTCATGCCTTGATGGTCAGTCTGCGTACTACCAGTGTAACTAATTCTATTGCCCTCTCCCATTTCTGTACACAGTGGCCAACAAACACCACTTTGTGGATGGTAACCTCTTGTACCAGTTCCGCATGAACTTTCGCAGAAGGCGACGTCTGCTGGAGCTGCTGAATGAGAACGTGCCCTTGGAGCCTGATAGCCATGAAAGCCCCTTTTGTTTGCGCAAACAGAACTCTGACAACACCAACTCCAGCTTCCAATCAGGTAAAAATGATCCGCTGTGTCATTTATGGTCCAATTCAGTGTTCACAACTATTGCTTGTCATGATCTGAATTCTCTGACCTTGCCTACTTCATTAATCATTCAACATGCATCCTCTGCAATGCGTTACATTTGGATAGCTTGTTTCAGCAGCTCACATAATTTTCATATTCACACCCTCTATTTCGCATCTTTTGTTGAGTTGCACATTCCAGTTCGACTGATGAATCTGTGTAGAATTTTTTTCTCTTCAATCACCCCCACTCCTCCATCTCCTCCCTCCTGTACTCTTCTCAACCAAACCAATGGCCTGAAGAAGGGTCTCGACCCGAAACGTCGCCTATCTCCTTCGCTCCTTAGATGCTGCTGCACCCGCTGAGTTTCTCCAGCTTTTTGTGTAACGCTCTATTAACCCAAGTCATTTTTACGTCAACAAAAAACTAATTCTATCAATAATCCTTCAATTGATGTTAAGGATTTCCAGTAGTCTCATCTATTTAGTCGTTTCCAATTTTATAAATAATCCAATCTAAAGATGAGCTTTATATTCTAAAATTGATTAAAACAAAGTAATTTCAAACATGCCTGTTCTGTCCTTCTGCAGTTGTACAGGGCCCTAGTGAGACCACATCTGGAGTATTGTGTGCAGTTTTGGTCCCCTAATTTGAGGATGGACATTCTTGCTATTGAGGGAGTGCAGCGCAGGTTTACAAGGTTAATTCCCAGGATGGCGGGACTGTCATATGCTGAGGGAATGGAGCAGCTGGGCTTGTATACTCTGGAGTTTAGAAGGATGAGAGGGGATCTCATTGAAACATATAAGATTATTAAGGGTTTGGACACGCTAGAGGCAGGAAACACGTTCCCAATGTTGGGGGAGTCCAGAACCAGGGGCCACAGTTTAAGAATAAGGAGTAAGCCTTTTAGAACGGAGACGAGGAAACACTTTTTCTCACAGAGAGTGGTGAGTCTGTGGAATTCTCTGCCTCAGAGGGTGGTGAAGGCCGGTTCTCTGGATGCTTTCAAGAGAGAGCTAGATAGGGCTCTAAAAAATAGCGGAGTCAGGGGATATGGGGAGAAGGCAGGAACGGGGTACTGATTGGGGATGATCAGCCATGATCACATTGAATGCCTGATGGCTGGCTCGAAGGGTCGAATGGCCTAATCCTGTACCTATTTGCTATTTCTCTTGTTTTCTCCCTTTATTCCCAAGATTTTACTTGAGAATGATGTCCAGTTTTGCTTTAAGTTCACTTCCGAAACAAGTTTATATATTTGTGGTGGAAGAGCTGATCTGCCAGGGCAGCATCTGGTAGAAACCTGTCTGGAAGATAAAACATTATCAGTCCTTCTGAACATGAAGCAGCTGGGATTCCTCCTCTGAAGCAGGTGCAAGGGTTCCGTTCTCAAAGTAGGAATTGTCTCCTGAAAATCTGAACACCAAATGCAAACAAAATCTATCCTAGTTTTGTTAGTTTCAGTGTATAGATTAGATTGTGAACTAAGGCATTCGAGGCATCAGGCATCTAGTGTCTGGTACTGTAGTAATAAATATTTTTGTAATGAAGGGTTCATAGATTGGATTTCTTTTTGGTTGCATTCTGTTTTGCTATTCCATAAGTCATTTGATTTGTACTCATTTTATTTTACTGCAGTTTCTTGAAGTTAAACACTCTCTAAAGGATTATTCTTGCACAGATTCTTTTGAACGCACTTGTCTTCTAACTCTGTCAATGTGTTGCACAAACTCATGAATATGAAGACATCAGAAGTTTGTTTTCACAGCCCGCGTGTGGCCTCCTGGGAATTTTGTGCCTGATTTTGTCATAGTGGTGCTAATTGAACAGAGCTCCAAAATATCTGTGGAAAGCTGCTCACAGGGAATGGATTATAATGGAACTAACAATTCTCTACTTCCCGTGGCACCACACATGCGAGTTTCTTTCTAGTATCTCAGCTGCTGCAGACTAGAGAAGGTTGTCTGGACAGGTGTCTGCGGTGAAGATTCCGGGTGTTTTAAAGGAGAAATTTGTAGTAATGAACTTCATTGTATTTTATGAATGGTGCGGCTCTGGGGAGGGTTGTGGAGCAGAGGGATCTACGAGTGCAGGTACATGGTTCCTTGAAGGTGGAGTTGCAGGTAGATAGGGTGGTCAAAAAGGTATTTGGCACATTGGCCTTCATCGATCAGAGAATTGAGTATAGAAGTTAGGAGGTCATGTTGCAGTTGTATAAGATGTTGGTGAGGCCACATTTAGAGTATTGTGTCCAATGCTGGGTACCATGTTATAGGAAAGATGTGGTCAAGCTGGAAAGGGTACAGAGAAGATTTACAAGGATGTTGCCAGGGCTAGAGGGTCTGAGCTATAGGGAGATGTTGAGTAGACTAGGACTTTATTCCTTAAGATCACAGGAGGATAAGGGTTGATCTTATAGAGGTATATAAGATCATGAGAGGAATAGATCGGGGAAATGGACACTTGCCCAGAGTAGGTGAATCTAGGACCAGAGGACATTGGTTTAAGGTGAAGGGGAAAATAATTAATAGGTATCTGAGGGGTACCTTTTTCACACAAAGGGTGGTGGGTGTATGGAACAAGCTGCCTGAGGAGGTAATTGAGGTTGGGACTATCCCAACATTTAAGAAACAGCAGGTACATGGATAGGACAGGTTTGGAGGGATGTGGAGCAAACGGGGGCAGGTGGGATGAGTATAGCTGGGACATGTTGGCCGCAGGGCCTGGTTCCTCACTGTATCACTCTATGACTATCTCTGCTTGATCGCATTGAATGGCGGTGCTGGCTCGAAGGGCCGAATGGCCTACTCCTGCACCTATTGTCTATTGTCTGCTTCCTCCCTGTAGTAATGGATGGAATGAAACTTTAAAGGAGTAATGAGAAAGCTGGCTGAGCTTATAGTAAACAAGTGCAAGGGATGCATTCCATCTTGCTTCAGGAAGTTGAAGAAGAGCTTGCCTTGATTATCCAGTGCTCCTTTATCACAGGGAAGTGCCAGAATCTGGGAAATTGTACATTTGTTCAAGGGATAGTGCAAGGACTTGCCAGTCAACCGCAAGCCAATCATTAAACCATGGTTGTGGGTTGGTTGTGAGATACAGCAATCACAGAAAACTTTAAAAAAAAATTAAGATAAAGGATGGGCTATTAAAATTGACTGCAAAGCAAAAATCTGCAGATCAACAAAACAGATCGACTGTATTAACTCAGTGGGCGCAGCAGCATCTATGGAGCGAAGGAGATAGGCAACGTTTCAGGCCGAAACGCTTCATCGATGCTGCTGCGCCCGCTGAGTTTCTCCAGCATTTTGTGTACCCTCGATTTTCCAGCATCTGCAGTTCCTTCTTTAAGACTGGATTAACTCAGTGGGTCAGCACCATTTGTGGAGGGAAGTGGAAGGTTGACAGTTCGGACTCTTCCTCTGGGAGTGGAAGGGAGATGACCCGTGTGAAGTGGTGATGTGCATGGGTGGGCCAAGAGCTGCCGAGTGATGGGTGGATAAACACAAAATGGTGGAGCAACTCAGCGGGACAGGCACCATCTCTGGATAGAAGGAATGGGTGACATTTCGGGTCGAGACCCTTCTTCAGACTGAGAGTCGGGGGAGAGGGAAACGAGAGATATGGAAGGGTAAGGTGTGAAAATGGGAGATCAATGCGAGAATTGATAGGTGGATTCAGTTGAAGGGTTAATTGGCAGATAAGAGTTGTGTGAGGGAGGGAAGGGTGGAAATGGCAACTGAGGTTGGGAGGTGACAAATTGAGGCAACAAAGGGCTACTGCTGATGGATTCTTGGTGAGGAATGCAAGGTGATGCATGAAAAATATTGGTGATAGTGATGGATGAAGGCGTCCATGAGTAGTGTGCTGGTGATGGGCAGATTGAATAGGTTGGGGCTGAGAAAAAAATTGGTTGAGGGCTAAGGTGTATGTGTAAGGACCTGGGTAGATCAGAAGGGGGTAGAATGAGATAAAGGAAGAGCAGAGGAAATTGGAAAATTCAACATTCATGCCATCAGGTGGCAGATTGCCAAGGCGACTGATGCTGGAAATGTGAAATAAAGATGTTTTTCAGTGCACAGCAGATCAGGTCGCTTTTGTGGAGAGGGAAACAGAGAGTTAACATTTCGGCATTTTTTCAAGATTTGCTGTTATTATTTACTAAAAACAAAATTGTCTAATTATTTTTGTTGCATCAACTGAAAGCTTATGTAGTAGCTGCTAACTAATTGGGTTTTTAGAAAGTCCCACATAATAGTCTGGCTGGCTGCCTGGCTGGAGTTAAATCTGAATTAACGGGTCCGTTTTAGTAAAAAAATATAACAATAGCAGTTATTTATTTAGTTGAGTTTAGTTTATTGTCACGTGTACCAAGGTACAGTGAAAAGCTGTTGTTGTGTGTTAACTAGTCAGCAGAAAGACAATATATAATTACAAGCGAGCCACCCACAGTGTACAGATACACGATAAAGGAAATAATGTGAATAATGTTTAATGCAAGGTAAAGTCCAATCAAAGATAGTCCGAGGGTCATCAAAGCGGTTGATAGTTCAGGACTGCTCTCTGGTTGAGGTAGGATGATTCAGTTGCCTGATAACAGTTGGGAAGAAATAGGGTCCCTGAATCTAGAGGTGTGCACTTTCACACTTGTATACCTTTTGCCCCATGGGAGGGGGAGAATTGGGAGTGACGGGGTGTGACTCATCCTTGATTATGCTGCTGGCCTTGCCGAGGCAGCGTGAGGTGTAAATGGAGTCAATAGAAGGGTTTGTGCGATGGTCTGGGATGCATCCACAATTCTCTGCAATTTCTCGCGGTCTTGGATGGAGCAATTCCCAAACCATGCTGTTGCATCACGATAAAATGCATCTGTAGAAGTTGGGGAGAGTTGTTGGAGACATGCCGAACTTCCTCAGCCTTCCAAGGAAGTTGGGGTGTTGGTGTGCTTTCTTGGTCGTTGCTTCAGTATGGGTGGTCCAGGAGAAGTTGTTGGTGATATTGACACTTCAGCATTTGAAGTTTTCAACCATCTTTACTTCAGCGCCGTCAATGCAAATTGGATATGTACCACTTCACTTCCTGAGGTTGATCACTATCTCCTTTGTCATGCTGACATTGAGAGAAAGGTTGCAGTCTCGACACCAGGTCATGAGGTTCTCAATCTCCTTCCTGTACTCCGTCTCATCATTATCTGATATCTGGTCCACAATGGTGGTGTTGTCTGCAAATTTGCAAATGGAGTTGGATTTATACTTGGTTGCACAGTTGTGGGTGTACAAGGAGTAAAGAAGGGGGCTGGGAACATATCCTGTGGAACACCGGTGTTGAGGATTATGATAGAGGATGATTTGTCCCCTATTCTCCGATTGGAGTCTGTGAAACCCCAATGTTAAACAGTTGATATTACCCAAATGTCAGTGCAGGCAACACTTGTGCTGCTTTGCTTATTAATGACTTGGGCAAATTAGATTGATATGATTGCTGAAGGAGGGGGTGGCAGTGATTGATGGGGAATTGTCTACCTTGTTGTAGTGATTCTATGGTCTTGTCAATTTTCCAATATTCCCATTCCCAACCCAATTAATGCCAATATCTGCACTCCCAAGTGGCCCTACTACAATCCACTATCTGTTTTTCCCTCCCAGTTTCCAGGTCAAGGAAAATGTGTGAAATCTCCTCCACTCTTGGTCATTGTCCAGCATTTTGACAAGCAATGGCTACTGCTCCCTGACATTCACCTGCTGCATTCTTCACTCTTCACTAATAAGTCGTTAGAAAGATCAGCCATGATTGAATGGCGGAATAGACTTGATGGGCCGAATGGCCTAATTCTGCTCCCATCACTTATGACCTTATGAAGTGTACTCACACACATATATAGCAGGGATGATTGGATAGTTTTCTTGGCCATGATGTGCACTGAAGTTTGCAAAGGAGTTCTAATGTTCTTGAATATCATTTTACCAGGTCAAAGTAATGATTACAGTGAAAATATATTTGGAAATCTGGCGGACAGATGAACTTGGCTTGGCTGCACTGATTGAATTGATTTTTGCTCTGCTTTTACAGTGAGCCCGGCAAAGGATATGAAGATTGTGTCGGCAGTCCGGCGATGTAGCATGAGCAGCAATTGCAGCAGCAGCGGTTACTACAGCAGTAGTCCAACCCCCAACAGCAGCCCTCCTGTCTTGTCCAATCCAAAGTCAGGTAAGGACATACGTCTGTGCAACATAGCAAGTTCCTCGAGATGCTGCAAATCGGAAGAGAAGGAAGAATGCCTTTGATATCTGTTGGCATTGTCCAAAGTGCTTGTAGTTTATTATATATGCTGCCAAGTCGTAGAATACACAAGCATGGATTTTCACAGGGCAAGCTTCACTCAGAACACCATAAAACACAGCAGTGCAGCACAGGAAGAAGCTTCCATCAACAGCAGCATGTTAATCATCCAATTAATTTTTATGAAGTATGTTGAGGCATAAATATCAGGTGATGTCAGTGATAACTTGCTTGCTGTTCATGTGAACTATGGTTTCTTGTTACATCCATCTGAGGCAGAATCCAGGGGGTTGATTTAATACCACATTCGAATGAAGACACCTTTAACATTGCCACACAACTCTACAGGGAGTTAAGTGGCGTGTGTGTGTCTCTTGAATTTTGTGCATTTCATAGCATGCCTTGTCATTCTTTTTGCATATTAGAATATCCAAAGACGTACAGGTATGTAGGTTAATTGGCTAGATAAATATAAAAATTATCCATAGTGTGCGTAGGACAGTGTTAAAACACGGGGATCGTGGATAGGTATATGGACGGGAAGGGAATGGAGGGGTATGGTCTGAGTGCAGGTAGATGGGACTAGGGGAAAATAAATGGTCGGCACGGACTGGAAGGGCCGAGAAGGCCTGTTTTCGTGCTGTAATTGTTATATGGTTATATGGGGATCGTAGGTCGGCACGGACCTGCTGGGCCGAATGGCCACTTTCTGCACTGTATCACTCAACTAAACTAATCCAATATTTTCATGGACAAAACAGATGAAACTTTTAAAAAGGAAGTTGTGCATGAGTTTGTGGGGAAAGACCAGGAGCCTTGAATCAGAGAAACATTCTTATTTCTATTGCATAAGAAACAAATGCATTTGACAAATTTTAATTTGAAAATATGTATTTTTAATAATATGCTCAAACCTGAAATTTAACCTGGATATCTGCTTGAATAGAAAGCAAAAATGCAGGAATATTACCCCAAGATCTTAATGTCATCCTCTTTAGCAGGCCTGGCAGTATCTGCAGAAATAAACCTTGAGTTAATGTATCGAAGTTAACAGTTCTCACAAGGTCCTTGACCTGAAATGTTAACAGTTTGTCTTTCGCATCGATGTGGCCTTTCTTGCAGTTTCCACTGTCCGGCCACTCCATCGAGAGATCCGAGCTCCACAAACACTGCTTAGCTTTCCTGTTTGTTCTTGCAGCTAGGTTCTTCCACTGCATAAGGAACTGCAGATGCTAGTGTACAAAAAGAGACGCATTTCAAAGATTCTGGAGTATCGCAGCAATTCTAAAGAAGGTGGAACTAATTTCATAATTTAGACGTTGAAGTGAAGACACTGACTTTGAATTCTGTGTTATTTATTTCAGTGCTAAAGAGGCCAGTGACTACAGAGGAACTTCTAACCCCTGGAGCACCATTTATGAAGAAGACACTTACAGTAAGTCCTGATATATAAATTACATACAATACTCCACTTAACTTTAGCCTGTAATCATTACACTCTCTAATTGTATAAAGCTTTCAACTTTATTACAGTTGAACAAATCTCAAGATTCCAATGCATGAAGAACAAAATATAAAATTTTATTTTCAAATTTTCAAATTTTCGGAAGAATGTTCTCGACCCGAAATAACACCCATTCCTTCTCTCCAGAGACGCTGCCGTTAAACCCTGTCACACGGTACGAGTTCATTCCAAGAGCTCTCCCGAGTCTTCCCGTGCTTACCTGCCGTTAGCAAGTCTTCCCGAGAACCTGCCGTTAGCGCAAAGAGGCGTCCCCGAGCTCCGACGTACCCGCTACATTCATTCTCCATGCTTACCACAAGTTTGATTTTTTTTTAAACTCGGGAGAGCTCTTGGAATTAACTCGTACCGTGGGACAGGGCTACTTTGAGTTACTCCAACATTTTGTGTCTATCTTCAGTGTAAACAGTGCAGTTCCTTCCGACACAAAATGTTATACTCATAACTTTTTGTGTTGGCTATTAAGGAGCATTTCTCAAGGCATGTTTTGAACATTTTTTTGTTTTGATCATCTGAAGAGGTGGTGCCTGTGTGAATTTGAAAACCCAACGTTGGGAATGCAGATGTTGGCTTGAGTAACGTGCATCTTTTTCTTTAAAGCTAGCCTTTGGTTCAAGATTGAATGTCTTTTTTTACAAAACTTGGTTGTCTTTCAGATTGTTGGAGATGCAGTTGGCTGGGGATTTGTTGTACGTGGAAATAAACCGTGCCATATTCAGGCCGTGGATCCCAGTGGCCCTGCTGCTGCAGCTGGAATGAAGGTAATCTCTTTCCTGGCACACACTAAGTACAGATGGCCTAATGTTGAGAGTTTCAGAGAATTCCAAGTTGTGGTTGGATTTGTTTTGAACTTTATCCGGCAAAAGGATTGCACAAGGCCCGATACAAACTAATGTGTAGTTAGTTAATTTGTTATGAAGATGATGCAGAAGCAAGAATGGAACAGTTTTGTTACAGACTGGCAGCATAACAATTACCCAGAATTACCTGATCCTGTTGACATAAATCCCATTTATTCATTAGCAATTGTTAGCATTCTGCAGATATTCAGATAAATGACCCCTGACTGGAAAATGTAGAGAACTAGGATTAGGCCATAAGGCCCTTTTGAGTTCGCTCTTCCATTTAATACAATAACAGTTTATCTTCAATCTCAATATATATTCCTGCTCTCTCCACATTCCCCTTGATATCTTTTGCGTCTAAAAATCTCTCTTTAAATACACAGCAATGTGGCCTGCATAACCATCCATGGCAGAGAACTCCACAGAGTAATTGACTGAAGAAACTTTTCATCATCTCCATCTTGGATGTTTTACCCTCGTCTCCTGGGACTGTGATCCCTGGTTCTAGATTGGCTGGTTCGGGAAAACCATATAACCATAAAACAATTACAGCACGGAAACAGGCCTTCTCGGCCCTTCCAGTCCGTGCTGACCATTTATTTTCCCCTAGTCCCATCTACCTGCACTCAGACCATACCCCTCCATTCCCTTCCCGTCCATATACCTATCCACTTTACTTTTAAATGTTAAAATCGATCCTGCCTCCACCACTTCTGCTGGAAGATCATTCCACACAGCCACCACTCTCTGAGTAAAGAAGTTCCCCCTCATATTACCCCTAAACATCTGTCCCTTAATTCTCATGTCATGCCCTCTTGTTTGAATCTTCCCTACCCTCAATGGGAAAAGCTTATCCACGTCAACTCTGTCTATCCCTTTCATCATTTTAAAGACCTCAATCAAGTCCCCCCCTTAACCTTCTGCGCTCCAAAGAATAAAGACCTAACTTGTTCAACCTTTCTCTGTAACTTAGTTGCTGGAACCCAGGCAACATTCTAGTAAATCTCCTCGGTACTCTCTCTATTTTGTTGACATCCTTCCTATAATTAGGCGACCAAAATTGTACACCATACTCCAGAATTGGTCTCACCAATGCCTTGTACAATTTTAACATTACTTCCCTACTCCTATATTCAATGCTCTGATTTATAAAGGCCAGCACACCAAAGCTTTCTTTACCACCCTATCAACATGCGATTCCACCTTCAGGGAACTATGCACAGTTATTCCTAGATCCCTCTGTTCCACAGCATTCCTCAATTCCCTACCGTTTCCCTGCGGCCAGCCAGTCGAACCTTTGTATCTTTCGATAAGATATGACATTGTTGTTCGAAACACCAGTGAGTATAGGTTAAGTTGACTTGGTCGTTACACATCCGGCAGTTCCGCCATCCCAATAATGCCTCATGAACATTCGCTGCATTCCCTCAAGAGCAAATATATACTTTCTTGGGTAATGAGAACAAAACTGACTAAGTGTGGTCTCGCCAAAGCTCTGCATAATTGCAGGAAGTTCTGCTTACACCATACTCAATCCTCTTGTAGTGAAGGCCAAAATGCGCCACCTTAATTGTGTGCCCCAATTAAATGTTTGCCCTCCGTGACGAGTGTGCAAGGGACCCAGATCCTTGTAGATGAATATTTCCCAATCTTTTGTCCTCTTGACGCTCTGATTTTTTTCCACCAAAGTCACTAAATTCACTTCAATCTTGCTTGTGCTGCAACGGCCATGCATTTGTAAGGTCATAAGTGATAGGAGTAGAATTAGGTGATTCTGCCCATCAAGTCCACTCCGCCATTCAATCATGGCTGATCTATCTCTCCCTCCTACCCCATTCTCCTGCCTTCTCCCCATAACCCCTGACACATGTACTAATCAAAAATCTATCCATCTCTCTCTGCCTTATAAATATCCATTGACTTGGCCTCTATAGGTTTCTGTGGCAACTTTGTCCACTTGCTGAGCTTGTTTAAATTGCCTTCAAGCCACCTTGTATCACACTAGACAAAATAGGAACAGTGTATGACCGCTCGTGCTTGCCTGCTATTCAGTCTGATCACAACTGATATGTTCCAGGCCTCAACTCTTCTGTGCAAGTTCCACATAGCACTAAATTCCTTGAAATTTGAAAAAAAATGCCACATCCTCTTTAAATACCTCAAGCAACCTTCTGGGTTAGAACGTTCTGTAAATTCACCGTTTAGCCCACCGTATACACACACTGATTCTATTCTATTGTTTACAGTGTACTATGTTTACATATTCTGTTGTGCTGCAGCAAATAAGAATGTCATTTGGGTTCTATTTGGGACAAATGACGATAAAACACTCTTGACTCTCTTGATCTCTTGTGAAAGGAATTTCCAATTCCATTCACTTGCATTTCATTACAAACTAAGAAATGTTGCATTTGATACCTTTGTGCAAAACATTGTTATATGTTGCGAATAGCTTTGGCTTAAGCCAGTGTTTCCACTTTGAAGGAAATTATCCGAAATTTGTGAAATTCTGGTGGACCGAGTAATTTTAGGGAAATTAAATAATTTCAGGAAATTTCCCGGCCCAGTAAGCCTTCCCCAACTGCGTATGTGCGACTGCCGCCATAACTGCGCATGCGCGGATATCCAGCCCACTGCGCACGTGCAGGAAGATGCAAAGGGATTTGGGGGAAAACAAATTTTGACCATCCGCTCCTGTGCAATTTGGGGGAGGCCCGTCAGCTGCGCACAATTGAAAACGGCGCCGGTGACGCGGTAGGAATGCAAAATGACGGCGTCTCCCCATGCGTGCACAGTGGGCCCGGTATCCGCTCGTGCGCAGTTGGGGTGGCAGTCGCACATGCGCGGTTGGTAAAGGTTTAAATTTCGGGAAATACCATCAAATTCCAGGAAATTTGGCAGTCTCGTTCAGGAATATTTCTTTTTGAGATGTGGAAGCACTTGCCTAAGCGCTGATCCTGCTCTGTTCCATTCCTATGTAGCCTCCTATGTGGATATATATATATATATATATATATATATATATATATATATATATATATATATATATATATATATATATATATATATATATATATATATATATATAGCCAAATAAAGGCAAATGGGACTATATCAGGAAGATCCCTTGGTCGGCAAGGACAAGTTGGGCCGAAAGGATCAGTTTCCATGCTGTATAACATTTACTCTATTTTATTTTGGATGCTTTTGACTCCACACAACACTGAGCAGATAATGCCAGGTGTCTTTCTCAGAAAATATTGTGAGTTTCCCATGATATTTTTGCACATTTAGATGGTTAGTGCACTGCTTTATCATTTGCCAAGATCCGTTAGTCTAAGGCTTGGGAAGGTTTCTGAATTTAGCAAAAGAATAAACATTGATAAAGTAAGGAGAAGTAGAATGGAAGAGTAAACTTGAAAGGAGCACAGACTGCACAAGTTTCTATGCAATAGTTAGCTCGGGTCACTATGGGGCCATTGCAGATTAAGGCAGGCAAAACATTGAATTAAGGGATAAGGAAATGGCAGAGCAATTAAACAAATATTTAGTCAGATTTTATGGAGTTTAAGACAAAAAGCCTCTGGGAAATGGACAACAACCAGATCGAGGAAAGGGAGAAAAAGAGAATGAGAACTCATGTACGAAAATATTAGAGAAATTAGTGGTCATAACCCTTGATTCTTTAAATAGCCAACAATCTCTGTAATATTATTCCCCCCCCCCCCCAATCAGTCTGAAGAAGGGTTTCGACCCGAAACGTTGCCTATCTCCATCGCTCTATAGATGCTGCTGTACCCGCTGAGTTTCTCCAGCACTTGGTGTACCCGCGATTTTCCAGCATCTGCAGTTCCTTCTTTAACAATCTCTGGAATAAGCGTGAATAAGTTTAGTAAATCAAGTCAAGTTTATTCGTCACATACACATACAGGATGTGCAGTGAAATTAAAATCATCACACTCTCTGTTACCAGTATATGCTTAGGTTGTGGAGCCCAGACCTGTACACAATTCTCCAGGAGTGGTCCCACTGGGGTTCTGTTTAATTGGATCAAGACATGCTTCCTTGAAGTTGGAACAACTTGCGTTGGTTGTATGGAGGAGTGTGAGAAGCTGCAGTGTGATATGGAATGGGTTAATGAAGCTGATGGTGAGGTCGGGCATAAAAAAAATAGAGCAGAGGTTTTTTTAATTATTTAGGTTTAGGGAGACATGCAAATCTGGATGTCCTTGAATTACATTGGTATAAAATGGCAGCTGATACTGCTACAGACACCGTTTATTGTCAAAGATTTACCTTCATCTGAAATTAGAAAATGGCTCTGCCTTTGAAAAACATAGTACTAAACTGAAATATCTTTTTTTTTTTTTTTAGGTTCGGCAATTTGTTATTTCTGTGAATGGTCTGAACGTTCTTCATGTGGACTATAGAACTGTCAGCAATCTTATCCTTACTGGCCATCGCACCATAGTAATGGAGGTTATGGAGGAAGTTAACTTCTGAATAGCATTGGATCATTTGGAAATGTGCTGGCAATCAAGGTGGCTTGGGGAAGGTCATATGAAACTGAAGGAAGGGAAAGAACACTGCAACTCTTCTGGAGTTAAAGATTGCCTTGTTTTTATAAACTTTAATTTGCTTAGAACTGCCTCATTGTTTGAATATTTAAAGTTTTCTTAACACTGGATCTAGTATGTGCTTGGCAATGCGCTTGACCTGATGATGTGAGTTACATTGTAGTCATATATTAGACACTTCGCATGTTTGTGACCGTTTTTTCGCTCATTGTTTCCAATGGGATGTAGGATGTAATTAGAAGTTTTGTTATAAATGTGGATGAAATACCTCAACTCTAGAATAATATTTTGTTATATTTTGCCAACCAAATACAAATTGCTCTCGCTCTTAGTTCACGCCCTCTGCGTTCTAAATTATTTAATCGATAAATAGATACACACGAGGTACACGCAAGAATGTTTTTCTTGGTAGGAAAGCATGGATGGAGTCGTTCTAAAATTGGAACTCCTGCTGACCCCAATAATACCTGCCAAAAAATAGTCTGAAAACGCTTGGATTATTAACTTAAAACTGCATTTTAATGTTCCCTCCTGCTTCATCATGGTTGTATTAAATGATGCAATTTAATGGCAATAATCATTATTCAGCAAATATTTTTTCTTTAGAAAAAAATCGCATTACTTCGTGCTGGGCACATTCTGGGCACATTTCTCCAGCTTTTTTATTTTAGCAGGAATGGATACAAGTAAACTTTAAAATGAACTAAATGTATAAATTATCTCCTTTGGATTGCTTGAATTTGAAGTGCCAAAGTTTTAATTGGCAATGGTTGAGTGAATATTGGGAAAGTGGTTGTGTATCTTCAATAAGGGGGAGAAAATACTGTGATAAATGTTGCTTTACATTTTAGCATTATTCATTTGAAAGTATGTTCAATGATATCAATGTTTCTGCTGTTCCTTGTGTTTGCAATTTTCTGTGTTCAATTTTGGTTAATGGCTTTTGCTTTCTTCAGCTGTGTTTTAATTTTTTTTTCTCCCTCCCAGAAACTGATTTACTTAAACCTTGTCGCCTGCATTTACCTTGGTCTAACAGTTTGTGCAGACACATTTTGAGGCTTTGAATAAATTTGATCGTGTAACTTTGGTTAAAGTGTTTAGCTCAAGTGGGTTGGGATAACCAATAATACAGATTTTCAAGCCTTTATATAATAACTAAGGTTATCATAACTAAGAAAAGAACATTAAACATATTGGCTAACTTGTTTTAAATAACTTGTACAGCAATTAATTTTTTCTTGTACAGAGGTGACATTTGTCAATTGAAATTTTTCATGCTCTGGCTAAGTTTCGTGTTGTGCATTTCTGCATTTCAAAAACGTTTTGAGGAAAAATTAATTGTAAGTTGGATCTGTTCATATGAATATGAAAAGCATCGAGAATTGGTTGTACCATTGCATTTCAATTAACTTGCAGGGTTGACAGTGCTCACACTCTGTCTATACAATACTGTGGTCGTTCGGTTTTGTTGAAGTCAAATTTTGTGCATGGCAATATCCTACATGTAGCCGGCAACAGTGATGACTTGGTTTATGAGTGATTATTATAGAGGGGGAGTGTATAACCCTGTCCCACGGTACAAGTTCATTCAAAGAGCTCTCCCGAGTTTTTAAAAATACAAACTCGGGGTAAGCACGGAGAATGAACGTAGCGGGTATGTCAGAGATCGGGGACGTCTCTTAGCGGCCCATAGCGCTAACGGCAGGTACTCGGGAAGACTCGCTAACGGCAGGTAAGCACGGGAAGACTCGTGAAGATTTTTCAACGTTGAAAAAAAAATGTCCACGAGAGCCCCGAGTACCGACGAGTGGCCATTACCGTAAATCTCCGAGTTCGAATCAGGGCAAACTCGGGAGAGCTCTTGGAATGAATGTACCGTGGGACAGGGCTTTTAGTCACGTTGCTGGGAGAACTCTGCCCCTCCCACTGCAAAAGGTGGATGTGGGATCCCAGTGTACAACTCTCCAAAGGAGACCTTGCATCCTCCAAACATGTTGATGCTAAGATTGTGCTCGTCAATAGAATCATTTCCCAGGTCGCAACATGGCCTATGGTGGAGATTCACATCCTAAAACATTGATAATTGGTCTGCTTCTTCTTGCGAATGAAACATAAACCAAAGGAATAGTTAGGTCTCAAGCCGGGAGTTGTGCAGCCAGGTTGTTGTCTCTGTTGGCGTCAATGTCTGCCAGGCCCTGACAGAGCTCCATTTGGTGGGTGGTAGAGCGGGCACCCAGAGATGACATGGTTGGCTGTGTGTTGTTCTGCTCCGCATTCACAAGCTGGGCTCTGGCGGAGCCCCCATCTCCACATGCTGACATTGAAACGCCCAACTCCAGTACCAAGTCTGTTGAGCTTCACCCATGCTCCTCTGGGGAGGTCAGACCCTGGACAGCTTTTAACTGGTGAAGAGATGTAGCTGTGTAATGGAGATAAGGTTGCCTCCCACTCCTGTGACCACTTGGTGGCTATCCAGTGTGCTTTTGTCTCAGTTGGCTGGATGGATGCTAGGAGTTGTTTTCCATGTGGAGCAAAGGGGTGATGGGACTTCAGTCGGGGTGGCCTCTGTTCACTGCTGATAGCCTGATGGAGGAGGTGATCTGGGTCCATGGTAGGACGAGATAGCGCCAGAGTTGTTGCTTACCTTCGGATCCCTGCGGGCAGAATGCCTGCAAGTATAGGGTAATTGCAAGAAAAGGGCCATTGGTGATTATTTGCTTTTGTTTCCCATGCTGTTTTGAAAATGTCCTGATTGTGGATATTGTGAAATGATGAATATGAGAGTGTTGCCTAATAATCACCCTCATTCCTTCATCAGCTTTCCATGAAAGTAGTCAGAAAAATTCCAACGTGAAAATAAGCTGTTTGGCCTGGGGATACTTTGTTTCAAGCCTATCTGTAATGGTGCGTAGCAAATCCAGGGCAAGGTTAACATATGCATGGGGTGGGAGGTACACTGCTGTTAGCACATCCAAAGTGAATTCCCACAGCCTGGTGAAGCTGACACTTCACCAAGAACTGACACTTCATACCCCAAGAACTGACAGGAACTCACCAGGACCACCACGTCAAACCACCACGAGGTGCTGATTAAGAATAGAACCCTCCATCTCTTCTCTGCACAAGGATGTCATATGGTCCAACCAGTGAATTGAGAAGCCCTCGGTTTATTTGGCAGTCAGGCGCTTCATGAAGATGTGTAGGAAGGCAATGCAGATGTTGGTTTAAACCGACAATGGACGCAAAAAGCTGGAGTAACTCGGCGGGACAGGCAGCATCTCTGCAGAGAAGAAGGAATAGGTGACGTTTCAGGTCGCCACCCTTCTTCTGTGTTCCTGGATTGGAGCATTACAATTATGAGGAGAAATTGGATTGGATTGAGAGATGACCCGAGGCTGGTACAGAAAAAACTATGAGCGGGATAGATAAGCGAGGGCGTCCAAAACAGGAGGGCCAATGTATAAGCCGGGAGGTGGAAGGCTTTGAGGGGACCAGAGGAAGAACATTATCACACAGCGTTATAATCAAGAATGCACTGCCTGGGGAAGTGCTGGAGGCACATACTTGCAGAAGAATTAAGAAGCATCTAGACAAGCACATGGATAGCCATGGGATAAAGGATTGCAGCCCAAATATAGGTAAGTGGTATTATTATAGATGATAGTCAGCATAGACATGGTGGGCTAAAGAGCCTGTTTCTGTGCAGTATTACTCTACATTCCATCTCGATGCTGAATACCTGCTACTGCTAATTATTTGATCTTTTGACCATGGTGAACATTTGGTGGTGCCTGAATCTTGAGTTCTAATTTAGGTGTTAAATCAGCCTTGCCCATTGACGGACCTGATCTGTATACCTGGAGAAGTGTTTAGCTTTGCACTTTCTATTGCCCTCCCAATATGGAGGACATTGAGCATATGACCTGCACGTATTGAGTTCTGCATTTGAAGCATGTTGGCCAAAATACTGGTGCACCGTGATCAAGCTTTGCCGCCTATATCTCTGCCTATCCTTGGAAACCAAGGGTCATTTTGCAGTAGAATCTTTCCTCGCGATTAATTCCATGACACATATACACATTAACCAGGAAATAACGTATTGAGCCTCAATCAGTCATGTGATTTACAAGGTGAGAATCCATCAGAATGACGTAGTTTGGAATGTGTTCCTCCAATCAATTGGAAAAAAACTTGCTTCTGTTGCCTTGTGCACAAAATTGAGGCAGAAAAATATAAAATTACGGTTAACCGTCTTAATTACAGTTGTGCTTCCTTTATATTTACGCCCAGAGAAGTTACAGGTCAAGTGAGAATGTAGCTAAAATCCCCCATGTAAAAGATTTGTTTTAAGTAAGTTAGTTTATTGGCCAAGTATTCACATACAAGGAATTTGCCTTGGTGCTCCGCCCACAAGTAACAACATGACATACAGTGACATTTACGAATGACTCAGAAAACACTAAACATTAATAATATTATTAATGATAAAACACCATTGATCAAGCATGTGAACCAACAAAATACCAGATCAAAGGGAGGCTGCAGATTTTTGTTGTTGAGGAGAGCAACTACTCGTGGATAAAAACTGTTTTTATCTGCTGTGGCAGCTTTGACAGTCCTGAAGTGCTTCAAAGAGTTTGTGGCCAGGGTGAGAGGGGTCAGAGATGATCTTGCCCGCTCGCTTCCTGGCCCTTGCAGTGTACAGTTCATCAATGGAGGGAAGGTTGCAGTCAATAACCTCTCTGCTGATCGGACGACTCGCTGCAGCCTCCAGGTGACGTGCTTGGTGGCTGAGCCAAACCAGACCATGATGGAGAAGGCGAGAACAGACTCTACGATGGCCGTGTAGAATTGGACCATCATTGCCTGTGGCAGATTGTGCTTCCTCAGCTTCCTCAGTAGGAAGTACATCCTCTGTTGTGCCTTTTTGACTTTATTTCTCAGGAGCAAATTCCCAAAGTCCACCAAACTGTTGCATCCTGTGAAGATTGAGTTCTTTCTGTGCTGGTTGGCAATGAGTTTATTTTTAGCGAGGCTGGATGTTTCCTGGAGTGAATGTGTTAATGGGGAATGATTTGGCATTTCCTGTCGCAGTCCTTTGCTTGTGCAACTGCCAAGGCCAGTGAATAAAGGAAGGAAGGAGGGTGGCCACAGGTTTTTTTTTGTTTATTTTTGTTAGAAGTAAGTACAATAGTGTGGTACTTGCGTACCTAATACATACATACATGCATATTTCCATTCTTGTACAACTTCATACTTTTGATTTAATAATAAAAGAACAGTGGAAGAAAAAATAAATAAAGAGTGTCGGAATAGATAGACAAGCGAGTAGACACAGATAGCGAAAGAAATAAAGGACAGAGAAGAGAAGCTGACAAGATTGAAATAGAAGGAGAAAGTAAAGAAAAGAGAGATTAGATCTACCTATTTCGTATTTTTGCCCATCCGTCACCCGGTTCTAAACCATTTAATTTTACTTCGGAGGCACTGGATCGGCATTACGTCGACGCTATCGGCAGAGGAAGAGCTGCAGAGCGCAGCTCCAACACAGCGGTAAGGAAACGGCCCGCAGGTAAGTAAAATTATTTTACTTCCAGGGCGTTTTCTAAAAACTCCGTAGGCTGGTAGGTAAACCAGGAGGAGTTAAAATAAAAATAAAAATGTTTTTAAAAATCACGGGTAAAACGTGCGTCCCGGGGTGTAGAAAAGTCGGGACAGCAGATTATTGCGGAGCCCGTTCCGATACCGGTGGCCGTTGAAATACCCGTTAGTGAGCCTTTGGTTGCTCCACAAACAAAAACTTTGAAAACCCAGTGCCTAAAAAGTAAAAGAAAGAAGCTTGAAAGGCCTGAGGTTCTGAAAGATCCTGAAAGGAAAGCCTTTTGGCTAAGTATGGATCTAATGGAGAAATACTCCAAACAATATCAACCAAGGGTCTAAGTACCCAGAATATTCCCAGGCAGCCCCTGAGGGGGTTCCATATACATGAATATGGTGCCAGTTTGAATTGGGAATTGAAACTCCAGTACCTGGGATTGGGCTGGAGGAAGTCTCCTTGAACAAGTTTCAGGAGTACCAGGGCTGTATGAGACTGACCCTGAAAGTGGTGTTGTGGTCAGAAGTACCCACCACAATACAAATCCAGGTGTGTCTGATGGGGCACAAAGCTACTATACCTGGAGGAGGCAGTGAGGCCATGGAAGGAAACCTGGCGGCCAATGTTAATTATATGGCCTCTCACCTGCCTCAAAAAAGCTGTTATGGTTGAGACAGCAAAATTGGATTAAACACCTATTTATTGTGGTCAGAAGTACCCACCACAATACAAATCCAGGTGTGTCTGATGGGGCACAAAGTACTATACCTGGAGGAGGCGGTGAGGCCATGGAATGGAACCTGGCGGCCAATGTTAATTATATGGTCTCTCACCTGCCTCAAAAAAGCTGTTATGATTGAGACAGCAGATCGGATTAAAACAACCTTCCCGATGTTGCGGGAGTCCAGAACCAGGGGCCACGGTTTAAGAATAAGGGGTAGGCCATTTAGAACTGAGATGAAGAACATCTTTTTCACACAGAGGGTTGTGAATTTGTGGAATTCTCTGCCACAGAAGGCAGTGGAGGCCGATTCACTGGATGCATTCGATAGAGAGTTCGATAGAGCTCAGAGCTAGCGGAATCAAGGGGTATGGGGAGAAGGCAGGAACGGGGTACTGATTATGGATGATCAGCCATGATCACTTTGAATGGCGGTGCTGGCTCGAAGGGCCAAATGGCCTACTCCTGCACCTAATGTCTATGTATCTATGTAACCTATTATTGTACCTCAAAGAAGGTACCTATGATGAATCCAGCTTTTTTGGGCGCCAATGTCAGCAATAATGCGGGCGCAGGAATTACGATTCAAAGAATCCTCAAGCTAATTTTGGCATCACTGTCTTTTGGAAGACAAGCTGGAAGGTTGTGGAATGACCAAAGTTCAGAATAAAAAACATATGTTGGGCTTATTCTGCAACTCAATTTGAGATAAAATATATAAAATGGAAGATTGCCATTCGGCCTCTTTTACATCCAAGATTTTCAGGGTTGTGCAGGGCAAGCAATGTTCAAGCTCCTGGTTATTTGTTCAGAGGAAGTCTAAACAAATTAAAGAAATGGATGAAGAGGCAAAAACTGTTGGCCTTGTGAAACCCTTCAGTTTGGCCAGAAAGGCTGGTCATATGAGAAGGGGATTTGATTTTGGAGCTGGAACGAGCCGAGGAGAGTATGATAAGGAAGAATACCAGCCAGCACAGCCGAATGTACACCCATTATTGGGAAAGGAGATCATTTTGTCCAGTTGGAGAGGTACAAAAACTTTATCCTATTAAAGAAGGATGTTTGGATGACCTCAGATTGGTGGTAGACTCCAAATGTTACAATGAAATAGAGGTATGGATCCATTGGGACACAATAAGCCTAATCATTCTTTGATGTTCAGTCTTGAAAGTATTCAAATTGACAAAAGAGGTTAAGTATTTGTGTGAGAAAGGAGTTATTGAGAAAACAAAAAGGAGAGGATCCACAACAATTGTATCAAATATTTCCCCAGACCGAAGAAAGATGGGGGTTGTAGAATCAATTTAGATCTCACACAATTGAATACATTTGTCCAGTATAAACATTTAAAAATGGACACATTCAACACTGCAATGCAGCTGGTATCAACAGGTTGTTATATGGCTACAATAGATTGAAAGGATGCATATTTTCGGTCCCAATTCACCATAGTTTCGCAGGTAATTAAAGTCTATGGATGGGACAGCTGTGGCAATACAAAGCTTTGCCTAATGGATTAAGCCAGCACTTGCACTGCTAAGGGCACAAAAAATAAACACATCGTTATGGCTTATCTAGATGACATTTAATTGTCAATGCTAATCAGGAGTCGGCTGTAAAATCAGTCTCAGCAACTACAAGTTTGTTTGAGAAGTTGGGTTCCTGATCCATCCAACAAATCTAAGTTACAGCCATCCCAAACCATTGAATATCTGTGGGTTTGTGATTAACTCAGTTACCATGTCGGTAACTTTACCAATGGATAAGGTGTTGGATTTGACAAATGTGTGTCAGAACCTGATTAACAAACCTTATCCCTCCATCCGAAAGGTTGCCAAGGGTATTGGTAAATTGGTAGCAGCATTTCCAGCAGTAGAGTTGGTCGTCTACATTACCAAAATCTTCAAAGGGCAAAAATTCAAGCGCTTATTCAGCGAGCAGGCCATTTTGATAGGCCAATGCAATTGCCTAAGGAAGCTTATCAGAATTACATTGGTGGATTGAGTATGTTCCACAAGCTGCTAAGAACATTAGTTCATCAGCCAGCAATGTTTTTGCAAACTAAAAAAGACGCAAGTTCTCCCGGATGGGGGGCTACGGATAATGAGACCAGCTGTGGAGGCAGATGGGCTGTCCAAGAGGATTTTTGCTCCATACATATGGTATTAAATATGTGGAGCTACTGGGAGCATTTATGGATTAAAAGCTTATTGCTCTTCATTAAAAGATTTGCATGTCCAAGTACAAATAGATAATACCACAGCTGTGGTATATATCAATCACATGGGTGGTGTCAGATCAATATCATGTGATCATCTGGTAAACCAGATGTGGCAATGGTGTATGGCAAAAAATATTGGCTTTCAGCTATTTATCTCTCGGGGAGAGACAATGTTGTGGCAGACAAAAGATCACGAATATTTAAAGACAATACAGAATGGATGTTAAATCCACAAATTTCAAAAATATTGTCAGTTGGTATGGAGTGCCGGACATTGATCTGTTTGCATCTAGATTGAATCACCAATTGCCCAAATACGTGTCTTGGGAACACGATCCAGGGGCAGTAGCGGTGGATGCTTTCTCGCTACACTGGGGGAATACGTTTTTTTATGCTTTTCCCCATTCTGTCTCATTGGGCAATGTCTCAAGAAAATAGCGCAAGACGCTGCCAAAGGCATTTTGGTGGTGCCAAATTGCCCCACGCAGTCATGGTTCCCATTGATGCTAAAATGATTATTGAACCATGTATGACCATTCCCAGTTGCGACAATCTGGTGACACAACCAGTAACAAAAGAAATACATCCATTGCATGATCATATGAATTGTAAATCTGCAGGTTCTGACCAGACCGTTGCAAGAGTTTGAACTGTCGGACAGGACCATGGATGTTATAGATGCAGCTTGGAGGAATAGCACTAAAAAACAATATGTCGCATATAAGGAAATGGGAAGTTTTTGTACACAGTCAAAGATATCTTATACTGCAAACATTTCAAATGTATTGGAGTTCCTTGCTGGGTTACACTTTGATGAGCATTTGAGTTATAGTGCCATTAATTGTGCTCGTAGTGCATTGTCATCCTATTTAGGACAAATTTCGGATCGGGATTCAGTTGGGTCTCACCCATTAGTATCCCGATTCATGAAAGGAATTTTCAATAAAATCCTCCCAAGCCCAGATATACAGAAATTTGGGATGTTAGCATTGTGCTGCTTAAACAATGGACTCCAATTAATTCAATGTCTTGCAGAAATTAACATTCAAGGTAGTAATGTTAATGGCATTGGTATCAGCTCAAAGAGTACAAATTTTGCAATTGTTATGGTTGAATTGCATGCATGTGACTACAGATAACATTGTGTTTTATGTTTATGACTTGATCAAACAAAGCAGACCAGGAAGAACTGGAATGAAGGTAATGTTTAAAGCATATCCTATTGATGAAACATTGTGTGTAGTTAAGCATTTAACTCAATACATTGAGGTAACCAAAAATCTCAGAGGTTCTGAGAAAGTGTTATTGATAACACACAAAAAGCCACATACAAAAGTTTCAGTTCAAACCATTTCTAGATGGTTAAAACAGGTTTGGGTCTAGCAGGAATAGACACTGATGTGTTTAAATCTCACTCCACTAGGGCGGCAGCTACGTCCGTGGCAAAGGTACAGGACGTACCACTGGATCAAATTTTAAAGGCCGCAGGGTGGTCTAGAGAAGAGATTTTTCAAAGTTCTACAATAAACCTGTTGTCACGGTGCCAGGATTTAGACACGCAGTACTGGGTTCTCTTTAAATGCTTGCTTTGTTTTATATTATCGATTTATATTATCGATTTATGGTACCATTGACATCATTATCAATTTATTTTGTAATTTTCCCCTGCGATAGAGGGGTTATTATTAAAAAGTTGTTCTTTTATGATTAAAGGACTTATTACATAAATTGTAACAATGTCTTAAATTACTATTTACTCACTACTGTTTTGACTAAACAGAGAGTCGTATGAAATGAATTTACGACATAAAAAACACAGAGCTTTAAAATCTTCACGTAGTCACTCATGTGACTCCGAAGTAAAATAGTGAGATTAAACGAGAACTTACCTGTTCAAAGTTTGATCTTTATTTTATGAGGAGTTACGATGAGGGATTACGTGCCCTCCACTCCCAACCCTCATAATGTAAATGATCATCTGGTAGTTCTAGTCTATTTTGAGCCTTACTATTTTACTTCGGCTGTTGGTTCTGTGTTTTTCATGCCGCTGCTTTGAAGTATGCCGATCCAGCGCCAGGCGGGGCTTCTTCACGTAATCCCTCATCGTAACTCCTCATAAAATAAAGATCAAACTTCGAACAGGTAAGTTCTCGTTTAATCTCACTATTTCTGAGGTTATGTTATGTTGCACCATATGCTTGCAAAAAGTTGATAAAAGGAGACCAAGTCTTTGAGAATTGGTCTACTTTGCCTAGTAGGAGAAATCTCATTTCTTCAAGATGAAGCGTTTCAGACATGTTTGAAATCCACATTTTGAATGTTGGCGTGGTTGCGTTTTTCCAAAATTTGAGTATGTTTTTTTGCTGTTATTCGACCGTAATTAAGAAAAGCTTCCTGGAATATAATTAGTTTACTTCCCTCTTCCATTGATCCAAAGATAATCAGTTCTGCATTGGGGTTCAATTTTGTGTTAAATAGTTTTGTAAAAATTCCAAAAATTTCATTCCAAAATTTATACAGTTTTATACAAGAGACAAAGGAATGTGAAATAGTGGCATTTTGAGTTAGACATTTGTCACAGATGGGGGAAACATTTGAGAATATTTTATTCAGTCTAGTTTTAGAATAATATAATCTATGTAAAATTTTAAATTGAATTAGGTTATGTCTTACATTAACTGAACATTTATTTACATATAATTTTTTTTCCCGGGTGGCCACAGGTTAAGGTAATGACATAGCTTTTTACACGGAGCTCACGGATTACAAAAGATTCAAAAATGAAAATGAATGGAAACCATTAGAAATGAAAAATGAATATTCCTGGAAGGAGCTCCCAGTGGAAAATATATAGTTTGCCTTTTGCATTAAAATGGCACTTTAGTCACTTCTTACAGCACCATTACTGTTCAATACTTTATTGTCCATTGCAGTAAACATAATAGGTTCTGGTAAATGTTTACTCATCACTCTAAGCCCTGACCTATTCACAGCTCCTCTGAGGCTCCAGCATTGACATTGAGTGCTGCAATAATCAGCATCTTATTTGTATGGTACATTGAAAGAACTCACGGTCCCAGCGATAATCTCAAACGAGGGTAGCACAACAGTGCAGCCACCAGAGCGCTATGGGATCTTTGCTGCTGCCGCACCAGTTCAGGCACTGGTTTCAGTCCTGACCAACAGTAGATGCTCCATCTGTGACCTCGTGGCTTCCCTCCAGTATTCTGCTTTCCTCCCACATCATGAAGGCATGCTGGTAGGTTCCTGAGCTACTTGTAACTTGTTCCTTGGTGGAATGCAAAGGTGAAAAGAATCAAATGCAAAGTTGACAGGCATATGTGAGAGAGAGTAAGTTGAGAATAAGATACAGAGAAATAAAAAGAGGTGGCATGGAGCGAGTGGGATTGCTCCCTCTGGCAGCAAACATGGGCCAATGGGGCTGAGCGGCCTCTTAATGTCAGAACAACTCTACCAATCTAGACTTCGAAACTCAGTTGTCAAATATTCCCGATGGACTGAATGCAATCAATAGGCAGCCAATTAATTAATCGGCATGGTGTATTTACCTGTCCATGACTATCAGTAACGTGATTAGTGGGAGTACAGCTGGCAATATTTTACAACTTTCTACTTGAGCTCTGCAGTGTGTTTAGATTTCTTGCTGCAGTGTATTTGTATTTCTCATAACACACAGGCCAGTTTCCAAACAGGGAATATTGTTTGAAGTCACATTATGTATAACAATTCATGGAAGGGCTCACATCCGGCTCTTCCTGCTCCCGCAAGTGAATGAATTTGTTATCCGACAAATCGACCAGGTACAGCACCGAGTGCTGGAGTAACTCAGTGGGTCATGCAGAACATGGAGAATGTGAATATGGGGTGTTTTGGATCAGGGACCCTTTCTCAGACTTTAGGTTTCCTCAAGAAATGTGTGCATGACTTAATTCCAAAAAAGTCAATTAGGTTCAATTCCAAACCAGAAACCTTGCCTGAATCGGGAGATTCACATTCTGCTCAAGTCCAGAAGGATGATCCTGCCCTGTACAGGAAAGCCAAGTATGTTCTCTGCAAGGCTTATCAGATATGCCAAGTGGTCTGTTCTTGACTTTGCTAAAGTCTTTGACTTCATCAACTGGAAGGAACTGCTGAATATCCTCCACAAATCCAATTGCCCATAAAAATGTGGCTCCATCTTGCATTTGCCTCCTGATGGTTTGTGAAAGACACATGGGATGAAAGCTTGCAACATATACACCATTGTTCGTTAAATGCTAGGCACTCCTTGATACAATTTAAAATACTATATCGATTACATTATTTCGAAGACAAAATTAAACAGGATTTTTCCAAGTATTTCCCCTTTGTGATAAATGTCAATTTCAAGAAGCCAACCCATACTTTTGTAACGTATAAAACATTCACAATTTTTGGACGGACATTTTAAAAATGATTTCTGAAGTTATCAATAACCAACTGGACCCAGATCCAAAATTAATAATATTAGGATTATCAGAACATAGCATAAACTTTACGATAAGTCAGAGACTTTCTCGATTACAGTCTAATAACTGCGAAAAAATTAATACTAAAATTTTGGAAAAAACTAGCAGCCCCCACAATTAAAATGTGGATTACGGAAATGACTGAGACCTTGCTTTTGGAAAAAATAATATTTGTCTTAATTGATAAACTGGAATTATTTGTTAGAATATGGTCTCCATTTATTGAATTCTTAAAAAAGTGAATTGGTTTAACACAAAATCAGGGTTGAAACCTGAGTTTGGGATTGGATGAATAATTTTATTTCAAAGTTACGTGGGTGACTACGTGAAGAAGCCCACCAGACTGCATGTGCATCATTTACGTCTAGCGCATGGCGCTAGTCAGAGCAGTTCCCGCGCTGCTCTGCAAGGTAAGTCCGTTTTCTTTGGGCCGTTCTATAGCGGGCCCCAAAAAAGTAGCCACTCCACTGGAGCTAGCATAGGTATATTTTGCCACAGTCCCCAATGGGAGCAAGCGGCTCAAGTTAGAGGGTTTCTTGCGGCTGTTGCCGTTAGTCTGCACGGCATAGGACGACCCAGTTCAGAGACCGACAGGCTCGTTTAAAACTGGGTTTACGGCTGTCGCCGTTACAGTCTGTAGCCTGTACCTAATTATAGAAGCTGCCGACATCACAGCTCCACTTGGGAGCAGGCAGCCAGAGTTACAAATTCAGTGAACTTACATTCATAAATTGCGGGTGTTACTACAGGTGAGTTTTTTAAATATCGTTTGGGTAAGTTCAGCCTGCTGTAGCACCAGTCAAATTTAACTGAGTTGCTGCTGCCGCTATGTTATTATACATATAGTATATTCTTTTAATGTATGGCTATAATAAAGTTGGCATTTATAATAGTTGCCACAGGGTCACGTTTGTGACCGTCATAGCCAATACATCCTATGAGCTGCAAACTCCACACAGATATATCTGTGGTCAGGATCAAAGCCAGGTCTGATGCTGTAAGCCCAGGTCTCTGGCATCAGCTCTACCAGCTGCACCATTATGCTGGTGTCCTCTGATTATAATATCAGTTCAGGTTCTATTCTTGGCAATATCATAAATATGTATTATCATGCCAATTTAGTTTATGTTTTAAAAGAGAAATATTACAAGGAACATTTATTATCACTCACACCAATAAAAAGGTGTAGTGGAATTGGACCTGCCATGGCGGTCCAGAGCCCCTGGCGTGGGAAGCCTTGTTGAGCTGTGCCTATCAGTCACCTGTGGGAGCTACACCTGGTGGCGTCATGGTAATTTCCGCTCATTAGAGGGGACTGTGGAAGATTCCTTTCCAAAAGACGCCAACCTGATGCATATCAATAAAGTGATCAAATCTCTGATTTAATTGGGATGGCTTTTTTCAGTCATGTAACCATCATTGCCTATGATAAACACCTGGCAGGTTCCAGCATTTCTCCCACTCTGTCTGGCGTATGGGGGCCAGAGGTGCTCCAGTCCTTCCCTGTATACTGCATTGGCACCACAAGGGAGCAGGACTCAGAGTCACTAGCACGTGCAGCCTGTTTGGTAAATGAGGTTACCAACAGAGCATTGATCTGCACAGCTAGTCCTGGTGGCTGCTGAAGGGAGCAACCTGACAACCCTAAGTCGTGGCAAAGTGGCAAGTCTTGGGATATCTATGTCAGACAAGATTGGGGTTTGTCTCAATCACGAACATCTGATGAATCGAATTATAACACAAGGAATGCTCTGTCTTAAGGCATGTCAGGCAGCAGCTCCTGGTTCAGGGTTGCAAATTTCTTCCCACTCAAATGAACGGAGTGGTGAAGATGGTGTTAAAGTATATGCACATATGTCTGAAGCAACGCCTGGTTCAGGGTTGCAATTTACTCCCATTCGGTTGAACGTAGTGATGGAGATGGTGCTAAAGCATATGCACACATGCCTGAAGCAGCTCCTGGTTCAGGTTTGCATAAGTCCTCCCATTCGGATGTATGAAGATGGTGCCATACATATTATGCCCCGTATTATGGAAACATACACGGGCAGTTCCAGTCATATGCCTGCAGCTGCCTTGGTTTCAAGGTTCGCATTTTTCCTCCCACCCGAAAGACTATCGGAGATGGTGTTGAAAAATATGCTCAGTACAGAAGCATGCACAGTTCGAAGCAACGGATGGTAACACCTGGTTGAGGGTGCAATTTTCCCACTCTAAGAGAGGAGCCCGAACATAACCATCTGCCGGGATCCCATGCTTTAATGCATGATGTTTTACTCCCACTCTAAGAGAATGTCAAAGATCAGTACGGACTAACTCCAAACATGACCCCGAATATGACTGTGCCGGGATCCCATGCTTTAATGCATGATGTACGACAATCGCATGAGGAAAAGCGGTGCGCTTTTGCCTCTAAAATTGCTGCTCCATCGGGAACAGACTAGCCACCACAATAGAAATTGGCCAGCAGCATCAGCTATCCAACAGAAATGACAAACATGATGGACAGAGTCTGCGAATGGAACTTCGCTGAAGTTCCAACAAAGGTAAGCGACCTAGGGGTAGAGACGCTGGTAAGTAGGTCTCATCATTAACCCCCGTAAACTCCGAAATGGAACAGTCTGTTGGCCCAGCTTAAGGTTTACTACCAGCATAGGCTGTCTAGTCGGTTTTTCACGTTCTCTGGGATAACATCAGGTTGATGTAGAGACATTGGCAAGGTGCCTTACACAGTAACCTCTGTAAGTTCCAAGTAGGAACAGTTTGGTTACCCTGGATCAGGGTAGACCATCATGAAACAGGCTGACTATACGAATCATAGTGACCAGAGAAACACTGCTTCATCATCTATGAGAGGTATCAGACTGGGCAATAGAATTAAGTAGTTGACGTTTTTCTTAATATATGGTTTATTCTCCTCATTTACCAGAGTCACTGGTTCATTGGAATCTTCCTTGCCATTTTCTCTGGGACAGATCGTTACCAGCAGAAAGTTCCTCTGCAATATATTATAACTTTTCTGACCTGTAAGTCATGTTGTCAATCAACAATGTATTTATAATAATCCATAGGATCTCAATACCACTATTCCTGATTGAGTGGTGCGTCCAACAGATTGGGTTATGCACCCTGGAGATTTAGACATGTGGTCTCAGTCAAAGGTCTGCGAGATAATTCTTGATTCAGCTTTGCATTATACTAATCTCCACTCTGAAGGGAAACGCTACGTATCCATCGTGGCTCTTAGTCAAGAGTTGACAGGGAACTAGTTTTCTCACAATTAAGGGAAACTGTGGTTTAGCTCTAGTCGTTAGCTGCTGATTATATTATCAGCGATATGTATGAATAGCTAGATATGCATCTTCTGCAGGTAGCGAAGCCCCACAAAAATTCCGTCCGTAGGATCTACGGAGGAACAGCGGTTCCAAGTACATCCAGTGACAACTCATCCGAGGATGTGTGGTCTGACCAAGGACTAGAGGGGTATATTTCTGAAGATTACAGAAATATGGTGCAGGCCAAATCAGGACACCATTAAGCTAATCAAATTGTGGGTTCACTTACCCAGTTTAAGATGGATGATTGGGTATCTGCAATTTATCTAACTCAGAGAATCGATCTTGTAGTTGTATACTCTGTCATATCTGTGTGCATAGGCACAGTTTCTGCTGTTTATAACAAAGCTAGTGCTGAAAGCCTATGCTTAGCAATGTTACAACATTTTGAGATTTAAAATATCAAGTCTGCAATTTATCCCATCAGATAAAGTATAAAAAGAAGTTTAATTTCACACCTAATTCACTTTCATATCTTCAATATTAAAAAAGTTATGGCCATTTTCATACTCGGAAATTAGCAACTTGCTTCCTATTGCTTTTCTATTGACTTAACACAAAAGTTGTGATCGAGGACACCTGTCCCCTATGTAAAATCCGTCCCCGTTGTCGGCGTTCATGGCATTAGGAGCTAATTTTTATTTTACTGCAGCGCTGAAATAGTCGGGCTATTTATTTTTAAAAATGTACTTACCGGCAGTCGGAACAAATCTCCAGAAATAGATCGCACTCCGACAAAAAGAAAGCTCCGGTGGCAAGGGGAAAACCGCATTTTAACCCCCCCCCCCCCCCCCCCCCAAAGGCGCCAAAGTCACGCACACAGCCAGCGGCAGAACTGCAGCACCACTAAAGGTAAGTTTTGTAACAAACCTGCTAGCACCTTCTCAGATTAAGGGCATTATGTCACCGAGTTGTGGGTTTTATGCAAAATTGCAAATGATAAATCTTATGCATTGTCGGTAGATATTTTAGCAATATTCCATTTACGGCAACATGGAATTTAACAGTATCAGTTTGCCTATTCAGTCACGCCATGGTAGACGGCTGAAGCTACTCTTATTTACTCCTTCACATGTGACGGCTGGGACAGCCTGTCCTCTCGGCCAGCTAGCTCTGCTCGATTGTTGGAGAAGCTTGTGAACAACATGTGTGAGTCAATTCTATACGGAAGTAACAAGTTTGCGTGGCTTCCAGTTTGAGCCTAGAGAAATTTTATGGGACAGCACAATTGACAGTTTCCTGTGCTGCCTTATCATGTCCGCTATACCATGAGTGGGACTTCTTCACCCACTATTCTCTCACGTTATGCAGGGTGTCCTTTATTTCACCACCCTAATAGCCGACGCTCATTGTAGTGTGTGATGTATATCAGTATTTCTTGTGCAAATATTCACCAACATTTCGCTAATGGGACCATTATCTTAAAATGATTATGCTTTCAGCAGCTGATCTCAGCATTGAGAACACATCCTTGCTCAATCTCTGGCCTAGTCTCTATGTCATACTAACATTAGGGTAGCTTGTTATAAAAATAATCTCATAAGCAAATGAGCAGAATTGTGTGCATTTGAGGTTGACAGCATACCCACCAGAGCAGAGATCAGGGATGTCACTAGGCATACAAGTGCACTCAGTTGCTAGTGCCTATGATATGGAACATAATTATTTTCTTTCAATACTCTCAAGATATTGCTGATGGCTCACTAGCAGCCGATACAATGGGTTTCACTTTCATCATGCAGCGTGAGGTTTACATAATGCAGTTTAACAAATTATTAATTTGGTGGAATATGTCTGAATGTTTGCAGATAGAATTATGCTCTTTCTTGCATACGTTATTGTCTAACTCAACAGTCTATTGGGACTACATGCCAGTTTAGAGCAATGGCCATGTATGCAAGTTAGCATCGTGATGTTAATACCTCATGTTTTCCCTGCCATTAATGGTTTATCTGTTTTAGTCTTTTCACACACAGATTATGTCACAGTATGAAACCACAGAGCTTCGAAATCTTCACGTAGTCACTCACGTGACGTTGAAATAAAATAGATTAAACAATAACTTACCATTTTAAAGTTTGATCTTTATTTTATGAGAAGTTGCGATGAGTGATTACGCGCCCTCCACTCCCAACTCTATTCTCATAAAGATCATTCGGTAGTTCTAGCCTTCAATCTCTCTATAGTTAAGTCAGCAACTATTCTGTGGGTTCATACAGCTACTTTGAAGATTGACGCGCATGCGGTCTGGCGGGCTTCTTCACGTAATCCCTCATCGCAACTTCTCATAAAATAAAGATCAAACTTCAAACTGGTAAGTTCTCGTTCAATCTCTCTATTATACTTGACATATCCTGGATCTATCTCCACAATCTTATTATTTGTAATTTCTTTTTTTCCTCTTCTTTTTCTCTCTATTAGTTTATAGTTTCTCTATTTTTTTTTCTCTCTTTATCTTTATTCTTTAAAAAAAAGTGAAGCTATGTGAGAAATCTGTAATTAAATTGTTGCTTACCACTATTTGTATTCATGCTTATAATTTTTTTTTAATTTTACGAAAAAAAAGACGAAAAAAAAATTAAAAATAAATTCAAATAAAAGATGGTTTGTGTACCCTGATCCGAACCAGGGTATTTCAGTGAAAAGCAAAATCAAAGAAACACTTTACTTGATTTATCTTGCCACAATGTCACTTCTCAACTTCAAGAAGCTTTCTACTGGTGTGGAAATAATCCTCAAAAATAATGGAAAACCATTTAACTGATGGCACCAACACTTCAAAACCAAGGTTGCAACCTCAGTAGTAAAGTCGAAGTGTGCATAAAACACTTATGTTTACTCATTTGGATGCCAACCTCCAAGTCATCGCTGATGTATTTGCTGGGACATGCAAGTGGACAGATCTAACACTTAATATCCACAAAATAGACTTCTCTATCAATGTGGCCCTGCTGTACAACACTGCCTTCTGACAACTGAAGTGCATGGTGAAGCCCTCAGCAAAGGCAGTCATTGATGATGAAATCTGTCACTGCCTTCGATGCATCAGCATCGTCTTTGGTCAATTGAGCAAATGGGTATTTGAAGATCAAGATCTCTGACCTGCCAGAAAACTCCTGGTCTACTGGACAGCAGCAATCCCTGTTTTCTCTGTGCTTCTCAGACCTGGCAGGTGTAGAACGTGCAACAGTACGGCACAAGAACAGGCCTTTTGGTCCACAATGTATGTGCAAACCTAATGGCCGGACCATCACAAAAATGTCTGCACATAACCCAAATCCCTCCATTTCCTGCATAATAGAACAAGGCATCTCTGCCAAATCCTCCAGATTTGCAGGAAGATTCAACCAATCCTCTCTCCAACCAACATCCCAAGAATTGTAGCCAATTGCACTCACTGAGGGCCAGTGTTTTGCTTGCTTCAAACCAGGCTCTTGAATCAGTCGCTCTATGCTAGACTATCGTAGGAGAGATTACTAGGAGAACAGATGATAATATTCAAGAATTTTCAGAAAATCTTCCTGCAATGTTGCCATGTGACTCTCTGACCATGACAGCTCAAAGTGGAGGGACGTTCAAAATGGCCGTTAAGCCACTTGCGAGGAGCACATTAAAGCCCAACAGAAATGTCATAAAAACCAAACCACCCAACACCTCAGGCTTAGCCTGACCCATACATATCCAAACCCAAGGATCCAACATTTTGCTTCAGTATATTGGAATAACTTTCCACATTAAATGAGATTTTTAATCCAAATTTTTAGCCAGGCTGAAGAGAAATCTCGAGAGTATTATTTCTTCTCACTTTTCCCACTTGCCTCAAGGTAACCGAGCGAGACCAGGAAGCTCTGTGTTCTCACTTTGGCCTTTCATTCAACTTGCAGTAACAGTTTTGGGTCTTTCTCCAACAGCTCAGAATAGTTCTGTGTGCAAGCTCCAATTTCATGCGACCAATGTGAGGGGGAAGACAAGCCATCTCTGGAGGTGCTCGTTGAATGCAGCCAGCTCCGACATCCATATTGATTAAGGTTTCCTACAGCGACTATGCTTTGCAGCCAATGTTAACAGTGGGGCTGTGTGCGATACAGTCTCCTGTATTATGCCTACAAATTCAGGCATAATCCAGACATTGTGATGATTTCCACTCTTGACACATAATCTGCCAATTACCAATAAAGAAGTGAATGGCAACACAAAATGGGCCTCGACCCAGTTGCAACACTGCTGGCAGCTGGTCTCTTGCCAGGATGATTTACCAAGCAGTAAAGCTTCAGGACAGTCTGTACAAGGGAGGATTTACTTCTTATTCACAAGGTCAGCGGTATACACTTACGCTGTCATAAAATTAAGCCCGTTTAAATCCCTTCGAGAAAATATTGCCGGACAAATTTGCAGCTCTGCTTGCTTCAGCCTTTGTTTAAGTTTTTAGCATTGAACACAAAGCCCAAAGCTTGGTAAGTCAATTGCAATACTTTTAAGTAGTACTGGGCTCCCACTGCTGTGGTTAATCTCAGCAGTTTGGCAGGATGCTGTACATTTCAGACCTCAGAGTGCTCAGTAAGTTCAAAAACACTGAGTTGCGACTGTCAGCAGCATTCTAATATTGAACCCTCAGCCAGCAAAACCTTTGAAGAATTTAATCTCAGACTTTATAAACAGTCATTGGTTACATTCCCATTATTTTCCCTGGTCAACAGTTGCAGCCCTTACACTACGATCTGAAGGAGATTAATAAACATGAGACAAATAATGAAACAACTTTGGATGAGGCAGTCAGATGTTTCACATGGGAAGGTTGGAAACTGATCCAAATCGCTGAGATTGGCCCCAACTAAATCTGAGACACAGTGTTGCATCAAACTCTGGATGACAGATGAATGGCTCCTGTTTCCGCACAGCTGTTAAAGATGTCAACATTTATTTAGGCATTTTTGACAATTTGGTTCCCAGAGTGGCTCAGACGACATAATTTGGCACTGGACCACACTGCAGTTGTCAACTCTTCACATACTAAACTCATTTTGCGAAGGCGACTGAGGGAGAGACAAAATTAATGACCAAAAGCTGGATGGAGCAAAGGAAAATCAAGATATTTTCAGGCGCTTACTAAATGCTGTTCTCATTCTCTTTGTTGTGGCAACATTGACAGTCAGTGACAAAATACAATGGGCAGACGAGTTGCTCAAATTGCCAGAATCTCGACCATTTTAATTTGTAGAGTTGTGGGTCAGAAGCAAATGAATCAATAACACAGCACCGTGTAAATTGTAAATCATTTCAAGTCTGTACCACCCAAGCTTGAATACGATGTGGACAGAATGTTTCAATCATCATTGTTTGGTTGGTGAATGTAGTACCCAATTATTTAAAGGCATGGATTAGTACCCAATTTATTTAAAGGCAAAGGCTAGTAATAGCAATGTTACAAAATTTTGAGATTTAAAAAATCAAGTCTGCAATTTATCCCATCAGATAAAGCATAAAAATAAGTTTAATTTGACACCTAATTCACTTTCATATCTTCAGTATTAAAAAAGTTAGGGCCATTTTCATACTCGGAAATTAGCAACTTGCTTCCTATTGCTTTTCTATTGACTTAACACAAAAGTTGTGATCGAGAACAGTCAAAAGCCCATAACTTCCTTAAAAATTAAGAGAACTTAAAGAAATTTTCAGTTATTAGAGATTGAAGTATTCTTAAACAAATATGAAACAATCTTACTTGGATGACCTGAAATTAAAGCATATAATTAGTTAGTTACCCAATTGTAGCCAATTACAAAATTCAATTACTAGATCTAAACATCTATCCATTTCTTAAGAAAAAAATTTAAAGCTTAAGTGTCCAATTAACAGTTACACAATAATTCACAATATAACATGATTTTTAAATCTAATTGTCATTAATTTATAGGCCAAATTGAAGGAATTCAGTGTTTAATGCCTGTGAATTAATGGGCATTTTAAACAGCTTGCGAGTGGGATTTTCTGGAACGCGATGCATTGGAACGTTGTGGTTGCGGTGAATTTAAACCCAATATCGGCAGGAAATTTCTGTCGGTTCTTATGGGGGCTAAATCACCATTTTGCAACATGAAATATTGATTAAAGTCCCCTAAAAAAGCAAGTTTATATGTAAAAATAAACAGTTCACTTACCTGTCCCCTACGTAAAATCGGTCCCCGTTGTCGGCGTTCACGGCATTAGGAGCTAATTTTTATTTTATTGCAGTGATGAAGTAGTCGGGCTATTTATTAAAAACAACGGACTTACCGGCAGTCGGAACGCATCTCCAGAAATAGCTCGCACTCCGACAACAGAAAGCTCCAGATTGCATGGGGAAAACCGCATTTTAACCCCGCCCCGCGCTCCCCCTTTAAAGGCGCCAAAGTCGCGCACACGGCCAGCGGCAGAACTGCAGCACCGCTAAAGGTAAGTTTTGTAACATACCTACTAGTAATGCCTAAGACTAATTGAAAAGCCGGCGTGAGCCAATTGTTTGAACTTCTACTGTCCTTATGATGAAGGTTCATATGTAGTCTATGAGATTGGTCAGTTCCAGGACTGAGAGACAGAAAGAATAAAGCAACTGTTGTATATTTTCAAGTCAAGAGAAGGCTTGACTTTGAGGAGGTTGTTGAGATGGGCATGGTTTCGATCCATCTCTTGCCCCCTTCTCATTGGTGGTGGAGTCTGTGCATTTGTGACGTTCTGCCACAAGAACGGAAGTAACTGTAGTTGTTTCATAAGTGTATGTTGGTGTTGGAGAAACTCATCATTGTGTTGTACATGTGTTGCTAAACTTGCCAAGGTCATGCATCTCAAGTGTTGCTGCAGCTGCCGTCATCGAGGTGAGTGAAGGGGATTCCAACACATTGCACATGTGTGCTATATTGATGGAAAAAGGCAATTTACTTATCCCATGGTACACAACCTCGAACTCCCGCTTTTATTTATGTGATTATTATATTGTTTCGGATCAGTGGTCAGCCCCAGGATGGTGAGGTCTCAGCAGTGATCATCACATTAAATGGCAAAGGTAAGTGTTAGACTTGAAGGTAGACACAAAAGTAAGTAAGTAAATTTATTGGACAAGTATTCACATACAAGGAATTTGCCATAGTGCTCTGCCCACAAGTAACAACATGACATACAGTGACAGTTACGAATGACTCAGAAAACACTAAACATTAATAATAATAAAACATTAATGATAAAACACCATTTAAAAACACCATTAATGATAAAACATCAAAAATGCTGGAGTAACTCAGCGGGACAGGCAGCATCTCTGGAGAGAAGGAATGGGTGACGTTTTGGGTCGAGACCCTTCTTCGGACTCTCTGTTAGACTCCCATTTGAAGGCGATAGTCATTAACTGGCCCTTATGTGCCTTGCGTTATTTGCAATTTATCATCCTATGCCTCAATGTTACCTAGGTCTTGCTGCATGCAAGCATGGATTGCTTTGTTTGCTAAGGTTTTATGAATGGAATGGAATATGAAGCGAAAAAAACATCAAACAACCCCATTTCTGACCTTCTGAAGAATGTTCAATGTGAGACTGCAATATTGAAATCGATGCAAATGTGCTTCAAGTTGTATTTGGGGCTTATTATTTGGAAGCCAATTATACCAATTGATTGCATGTGTGGGGGGGGGTTCTGAACCATCTCGGGTATTGAGTCCATGCTAAAGTTGAACTTGCATTGGAAAAGTCCCATGGATGGAGTGAAAGTGGGATTCTTCTGCAACCGTACTCTAATGATGCCCAGCAGTAAGGCCCAGCTTTGTGTAATGCCTGGAACCATTGATTTTACAATGATTTCATCAGGTGTGAAAGTTACATGATGCAGATGCAATATTGTAAGAAAATATTCAATCATCTCACTGAATTACAGGGGGATGAGAAAGAAAATGATAGAAAGATTTTTCAGTAATCTCATTCACAGATATGCCTGCATTATCCAGCAAAGTGATTTTCAAGCTGCAAATGTTCTCTTCTGATGGTGGCTGAGTGCTCTGACGAGTGTGCTGAATAACAAGTGTGTCCTCATGATCATCTATATTATTATCTAACATTTTTACATGCTTTAATGAGATAGAAACATAGAAAATAGGGGCAGGAGTAGGCCATTCAGCCCTTCGAGCCTGCACTGCCATTCAATATGATCACGGCTGATCATCCAACTCAGTATCCCGTACCAGCCTTCTCTCCATACCCCCTGATCCCTTTAGCCACAAGGTCCACATCTAACTCCCTCTTAAATATAGCCAATGAACTGGCCTCAACTACCGTCTGTGGCAGAGAGTTCCAGAGATTCACCACTCTCTGTGTGCATATCTGATGCATAATTTGGTGAATGGTAGAACCTCTTTTACTTCTAAATCTTTTTGTTGCCTTCCAACTAACATAGTTTCAAGAATGGAACATTTACAGTACCTGCTTAAGCAATATGCAATTCAGAAGAAAATCAGATGAGCTGACTGGTGGGCAAATAACATCAAAATATGCAAATAATTAGTGGGGGTACTTTCTGGTGATGTTATACCAGGATGTTGCACCATTAAAAAGAACTTGTCTCCAAAGAACATCCATGGATGGCAATCCTTCATAAATAAGATCCAAAAGGTAATGGAACGGTAAAATTTTAACAGGGCAACAATTAATTTCCTCAAGTGCCCCACTGTACTTGTGCAAATGACAGTAAACTCGACTTTCAATTCGGGCAAATTAAAATCAAGAATTGAAGTAGGAAGTCAGATTTATGGGAAGTGCAAGATTTGGATTGGTGTGTAAGCAAAGTGCTATCATTCGAATTGATTTCTGCAATAATAACAAGGTAGTCATTATCTAATAAAAGAGGACTGAAGGAAAAGTTGATGGATAAGGTGGAAGATAATACATTTTAAAGAATTTGTGATGCGCTCGAGGGCACTGGATCTAAGGGATACAGGTGGGTGGAAAACTCTATCCTTGTTCTGTGCGGGTGGGGGGAGATAGTGCGGGATAAAGTGACATTAGGGGTGAGGGCTGTACCTCGGAAGGACGTGCAGGAGCCGTATTCCCTGAAAAAGGAGGACATTTCAGATGTCCTAGGGTGTGGGGAGACAAAGCTGCATCTGGGCCCTAATGTGGTGCAGATGGAGAAACTGAGACAGGTTACAGGAGGAAATGTCACAAGAGACAGGTTAGGAGGAAATGTAGTCTCCGTTGCTATGAGTATTGATGAGTTGTAGTAGATGACAGTAGATACTTGCTCCCCTGAAAAAGAAACAGAGAGATCGGACAGAGCTGTTGGAGATGGTCCAACATATTTTGGGGGCAGGGTTAAAGTTACCAATGATGTTGATGAAATTGATGAGTTCCACATGGGTACAGTTGTCAAGATAGCGGAGAAAGAGTTGGAGTGGTGCCACAGTAGGCTTGGAACAAGACTGCTCCATGTAGCCAATGAAGTAGGCTGGCATATCAAACAACCTTACAAGTGTCTTCAATTTGTAGGAAGTGGGTGAAATTAAAAGAGAAAGTGTTAAAAGTGAGAATAAGTTCCACCAGTCAAAGGAGACTAATAGAAGAGGGTAACGGATTGGATTTATATTCGAGAAGAAATGGTGGGCTCTGAAGCATTTCTTATGGGAGATGGAAATGTCTAGGAACGCACTCCACGGTAAAGATGAGGAGGTGGTGGACAGTATTTGAATCATCGCATGGAGTAAAATAGCTCCATGCCATGGAGATGAGGCCACCGAGTCAACACGACCATCGATCATCCATTCACACTCATTCCATGTTATCCCACTGTCTCATCCACTCCCTGCACATCAGGGGCAATTCACAGCAGCCTATTAACCCTCATGTCTTTTGAATGTGGGAGGAAACTTGAACACCTGGAGGAAACCCACGCAGTCACAGGGAGAACGTGCAAACTCTACACAGAAAGCGACCCCAGGTCAAGATGGAACATGGGTCTCTAGCGCTGTGAGGCAGTGGCTCTACCAGCTACACAGTGCCGCCCCGGTATTGATTTAGACTCTGTTCTCAAATAACTTTCCCCTCTGTAAAGGGCCTGTCCTACCAGCGTCCGACTCCATGCGATGAGCGCGATCAAACTAGAAGCGGGGGCCGCGCGGAGGTCGGGTGATCCCTGTACAGGGCCCGTCCCACCAGCATGCGCCTGCATGTGGCAAGCGCGACCAAACCGGCAGCGAGGGCCGCGCCCAGGTCGGGTGAGTGGTTCAACGTGGCGCAAAGTGAGGCGAACTTGCAGCGAAGTCTTAAAGGTAAGTTCACGAGGACAGAGAGGGGCACGGAGGCACACACAGAGAGGGCCACGGAGCCACACACAGAGTCGAGGCGGTGTGTAATGCGTCGAGGCGACTGCGAGCCGAAAAGCCATTGCCGCGTGGAAGTTTTGAACATGGTCAGTTTTTCGGAGCCCCGCGCGATGTCGGGCCGAACTCCGCACAATTCCGCACGGCTCCAGCGATCGAAGTGGGACCGGCCCCGCGACACCGGACGGCTCAAGCGACCACGTTAGGTCACGCTCAACGCATAGAGTTGCATGCTAGTGGGACAGGCCCTTAATACTGATATTATTTAAGGTCCGAAGAAGAAATGAAATAGACTGCAAATGCTGCAAATTTGAACTAACACCAGAAAATGCTGCAAATACCCAACAGTTCTGGCGGCATCTGTGCAAAGTGAAACCGATCAATGTTTCAGGTTGAAGACCCTTCATCGGAATTGAACTCCCCCAGCTTTGATGAAAGGTCTTTGACCTGAAATGTTAACTGGATTTCTCCTTCCACAGATGCCCCAAGTCTGCTGGGACATACCAGCTGTTTTTGTCGTTGATTGAGATTTGAAGATATTTTAATGTAAAGATAGGTGAAAAACTATAGAACTTAAAGAATTATGTCAGTAGTTTAATTTAGAGATACCGAGTGGAAACCAATACCGTTCGGCCGACTGAGTCCGTGCTAACCAGCGATCCCCGCACACTAACACTATCCTATACACACTAGGGACAATTTACAATTTTACCAAGCCAATTAGCCTACAAACCTGAAGGTCTTTGGAGTGTGGGAGGAAGCTGGAACTCCAGGGGAAAGCCCACACAAGTCATGGCGAGAAGGTACAAATTCCATACAGACCGCGCCCGAGGTGAGGATCGAACCTGTGTCTCTGGTGCTGTAAGGCGGCAACTCTACCGCTGCGCCACCGTGCAGTGGCTGTTATGAGTACAGTTGCATCATAAATGCACTCAGTTGCTGAAAGTACATGCAGAAAAACATCACACAGGACTCATCCCACCCTGCCAAATATGTTTTCAATCTGCTGCCCTCTGGGAGGCGATACGGGTCTTTGAAGGCCCGCACTTGCAGACTAACTAACAGTTTCTACCCACGTGCCATTAGAGAACTTAACTCAAACGGATAACACTACGGGCACCACTACACAATTCGGGGTGCATTATAAAAATTTGTCTGCTAAAATGTGCAATATAATGTGCATCATTTTTATTGTCTATTACTTATTTTATGCATTGATCTTGTAGTAAATGTAAATGTGAGAGTAAATGGTTGTTTGTGTTATTGTGTTTTGTTCTTTTTTTAATCTTTTATCCCGTGTCTTTTATTGTTTACCATTGAAGGGGATGCACATGAAATTTCGTTGTACAGTTGATGTGCAATGACAAATAAACGTATTTGATTTGAAAAAGGATATACGGGATAGTGAAAATCCAGGCGCTTTCGAGCAAGCTTGGAACTCAAAATTCACACTAGTCAGCACCAGATTTGAAACTAATCTATGCAAATTTATCTTACTTGTCTTGCTTAACGTCTCATTGTTGTCACTAAAAATGAAGTGAATTATTAAACATGTTGTAGTCTCAGTTATGATTCTGTTTTCATGATAAAAAACACCCAACAGCATTATGAATTCCTCTCACATCTTAATCTCCTTTTGATGAATGATTGATGAGAGTGTGACTGCAGTTTGCTTGCATGTGATGGGATCGCAGCGATTCCAGGACTGACTGATTGAACCTTTGTCAATGTAGGAGTAGAGGCTGTTAAACATGTTCCCTCTGCGGTGGATGTCACTGTATCACACAGTCACTGAGTGCAGAAACAGGCCCTTTGGCTCATCCAATCTGTGTCATCAAGATTCATAGAAACGTGCAGTGCAGCCTTGCATCGCCCGTCCTGCCCATGTACATCGCCCCAACCTCACTTGCCCAACTACTCCCTATCCAAGCACACACCAAAACAGCCAGTTTTATCCTTCTGTTAATTATCGTGTTGCACAGGGAGCTAAATTCAACGGAATTTTGTTTGGAATTGCATGTATCGATGTATTTCTGAATGACAATAAAGTTTGTTTGACTTTTGACTTTGACATTGTAATAGTACCTTCCCCCACCACTTCCTCCAGAACTCTGTTCCTCTGTGAAGAACCTACCCCTCAGATCTCTTTTTAAATTTCTCACCTTAAATCTGTGCTCTCCAGGTCCAGACGGGCCCTGCTCTGGGATAAAAGGTTCTGATGATTTATCCCATCAACGCATCTCATAATCGTTGCCGATCAAGCTGATTTAAGGTTTCCAATCCCTGCACTGATCTAATTCTCCCCACCGTTTCATCAATTCGTCCACTTTCTCACTCGCCTACAACTCGGGGCAATTTACAGCAGCCAGTTAACGTGCTAAGCTATCAACCTGCATATCTTTTGAATGTGGGAAGTCACAGCACCCAAAGGAAACCCATGTGGTCACTTGGAGAACTTGCAGACTCCACACAGACAGCACTTGAGGTCAGAGTTGAACTTAAGTCACTGGAACAGTTCAACCATGCACCTATTCAATGGGTGTACTCCGGTTCATTGCTGTCAACTTTGTTGTCAATACAGTGCATTGTTCAAATAATTTCAGAAGCCATGATGCTTTTGTTTTAAGAATATTCCAAAGAAGAGTCTTCAGGAAATAAGCCAGAGACCTCTCTCTCCTAGTCACCCAGTGACTCCAGTGAATTAAGTGCCCCGTCTGCATGAAAGCTTCATGCTCCCTCATGTTTCATGTTCCATCCATAAACAGGACTTGCTACAGAAATACCTCTCTTCGTAGAATAATGTTGCTACACTGAAACTGATAATCCGCTACCCTTGGGACTTCAGTGGTGCTGGACTGGAACATTTGAAATATTGGATGCTACATTTTAATACTCAAATATACATTAATTTAATCTTTTGTGCATGTTACACAGTGCTATGATAGATTGATTAGGGAACGGTGATTTTAACAGGAGCAGGACACATACAGGACCCTGACTCGGGCCACTGAGATCCCCTTGTTCCTGACCAGCCGATCCAGACGTTAACCCCAGCTACAGTCGTACACCTGGCCCAACCCAGGCCCAGACCTCAGTCCCGGCCACACTCTGGACTCCCACTCTGGATCCCCAGCTCACAAGCCAGAAAATTAAGTTGAAACAGGCAAGGGAAAGTTGTGAAGTGATCTGATTACATGACACAAAGCTGGGTGGCAGTGTGAACTGTGAGGAGGATGTAATGAGAATGCAGGGTGACTTGGACAGGTTGCGTGAGTGGGCAGATGCATGGCAGATGCAGTTTAATGTGGAGAAGTGTGAGGTTATCCACTTTGGTGGCAAGAACAGGAAGACAGATTATTATCTAAATGAAGTCAAGTTGGGAAAAGGGGAAGTACAACGGGATCTGGGTGTCCTTGTTCATCAGTCTATGAAAGTAAGCATGCAGGTATAGCAGGCAGTGAAGAAAGTAAATGGCATGCTGGCCTTTATAACAAGAAGAGTTGAGTACAGGAGCAAAGAGGTCATTCTGCAGTTGTATAGGGCCCTGGTGAGACCACACCTGGAGTATTGTGTGCAGTTTTGGTCACCCAATTTGAGGAAGGACATTCTTGCTATTGAGGGAGAACAGAGTAGGTTCACCAGGTTAATTCCTGGGATGGCGGGACTGTTATATGTTGATAGAATGGAGTGGCTGGGCTTGTATACTCTGGAATTTAGAAGGATGAGAGGGGATCTTATTGAAACATATAAGATTATTAAAGGTTGGGACATGCTAGAGGCAGGAAACATGGTCCCGATGTTGGGGGAGTCCAAAACCAGGGGCCACAGTTTAAGAATAAGGGGTAAGCCATTAAGAATGGCGATGAGAAAACAATTTGGATGGAATTTGGGTGGAATTCTCTGCCTCAGAGGGCGGTGGAGGCCGGCTCTCTGGATGCTTTCAAGAGAGAGCTAGATAGGGCTCTTAAAGATAGCGGAGTCAAGGGAATGAGGAGAAGGCAGGAACGGGGTACTGGTTGTGAATGATCAGCCATGATCACATTGAACGGCGGTGCTGGCTCGAAGGGCCGAATGGCCTTCTCCTGCACAATTGTCCATTGTCTGGAGATGAGTGGAATTGGATCGATGTTTTGCCACTCATCGGCGTGCCACAAAAGTAAGGAACATGGAGAAGTTTCAATCCGTCTGTTGCCATGAGTCAAAACAATAAAAAATAATCACACAACTCTCTCACAGATGCTACCTGGCTGCTTGCCAGATGTATTGGACAAATTCTCTGGTGGGTCAGCTGCTATTTCCTCTCTGGGGTTGGATTTGGCAAGATTGATTTCATGTAGCACTAAACAAAAGATGAAGGAAATAGCCTGTCTGATCTTTACTGCATTTCACTGACGGATTCCTCGAACAAATGACCATATTTATCTCAGTGAAAAACACCTATCTTTGGAATGACTGGTGTAAGATTTGATAAATTAGAAAGGGAGACATTGATCCATCGAAATGAGGGGTGGAACCAACGGGCACAAGATAATTGTTGCAAAGCCCAGTGGGAGGGAAGGTTAGACAAAAGTATTTGTGCAGCGGGTTGTCACAAACAGGAAACTGCTGCAAGATCCAATAATTAGTTTTAGGTATATTTTTGAAACAAGTAAGCAACAGGGATTCAGCTAAAGATCTAGGGAGTGAGCCTTTCCTGATACCTCTTTGAGGGTTGCAGGCCCAGTTCCTTGTTGTCTGATTCTATGACTTCGTCTCAGCCTGTGTTCGATCTCCATTAATTGCCATGTTCCTCAGTTCAATTGTTTCCACAGTTCAGTTTGTCAAAATAGATTGAATGTTTTTTTTATATAATTGGTGTTTCCAGATTGTGAGAGCAGGAGCCATTTGCTCTGAGCTTGGCAATGATGGTGCTGGAGGTTTGCGCAGACTGTCCAGTGCCATCTTCTTCTTCTTCTTCTTCTTCTTGCGTATGGCGTGCACAGCCTAAAGTTGTCCGATAACTTGTTCTGTTTGAGCTTATTTGATTGTGCACGCCGGGTTGATTGCATTCGTTGAAACAGGATGGACCACGGGAAGGTTGCAATCTCCCACCCCTCCAGTGCCATTACTTCCATGTCACACAGCCTCTTATCTCAGTCTCTGTGAAAATCCCATCCTCATTTGGGGCCTGGTAACGCCAGTCCTTTCCCTCCTTTTTGCAGTTGCTGCCTCTCCTATGTGTTAATGTGTGCTGGTCATGTGGGGACAAAGATCGCTGCTGCCTGGTAGACCACAGGTTATGTGCCAGCTCCAAGGTCCTGATCTTTAAATATGACAACAGACAATAGCACCGCCATTCAATGTGATCATGGCTGATCATCCCCAATCAGTACCCCGTTCCTGCCTTCTCCCCATATCCCCTGACACCACCATCTTTAAGACCCCAATCTAGCTCTCTCACCCGTCCCGACGTAGTGCAGCAGCAGCGCCTCGCCCGTGGCCCCGTCGGTGGGCAGCCCGGCTAGTTGTCCGACCTTCGGACCTTGGCTTACCGCCGTCACCACCACCCCTCCTTCTCATGCACGATCATCGGTTCATGAGTTGGATGGGGCGCCAGACTTTGCGAGCGGTGCCTGGGCGAAAGCTCCTCAGCTGGCCCGCCGGCTGGGCTTTGTGTGCAGTCCAGCACCCGGGACAACTCATCATTCACCCAGCAACGGCCGAGTCAGTCAACGAATTGCCGTCGGGAATTTGTTCCGCATTTTGACCTTTTGCCCCTTATTTGGGATTGAGAAAGTTGGCAACCCTTTTGAGAGGAAGTCATAATTAATTATTTTTTGAAGTTTTAACCTTTTAAATTTTACAGTAGCTGAGAGTCCTGGTACATGTGATGTTAAGATGTTCTGGGAATAGGTGGTGAAAGGGTGGGGATGAGGGCTTCATGTGTGGTGATGGTTCTGTGGAGCATCCATTAATAGAAGCTGTCACTGGAGACATTGTTTGCTGTCGTGCTTCTAGGAATCTCATGATAGATGGAACAATTCGCTTGTATGATGTTTTCAATGTATTATGTACGACAACTTCACAAACCAGAAAGATAAAATAAACAAAAAAAAGTTGAAAGAGTTCAATTTGAATAGCCTATTTCAGATTTGTTTTTTTTCTGTATTTCTACGATAGACAGTTTCATCTAATTATTTAAAGTGTATTGAAGCAGATGTAGATAGATCTAAATTAATTCACTACTTTCCGAATGAAGAAATTCCAGCACACTAACACTTTACTTTAGACTTTGTAGATACATCGCCAAAACAGGCCCTTTGGCCTACTTAGTCCGTGCCACCCAGTGGTCCTCATGCACTAACACTATCCTACACACTAGGGACATTTTACAATTTTACTGAAGCCAATTAAACTTCAAACCTGTATCTCTTCACAGTGTGGGAGGAAACCGAGCACCTGGAGAAAACCCACGTGGTCACAGGGAGAACGTGCAAACTCCGTACAGACAGCACCTGTAGTCAGAATCGAACCTGGGTCCCTGCTGCTGCAAAGCAGCAACTCTACCGCTGCACCACTGTGCCGCCACATAGAAAATAGGTGCAGGAGGAGGCCATTCAGCCCTTTGAGCCAGCACCACCATTCATTGTGATCATGGATGATCGTCCCCAATCAATAACCCGTGCCTGCCTTCTCCCCATATCCCTTGAATCCACTAGAGCTTTATCTAACTCTCTCTTAAATGCATCTAGTGATTTGGCCTCCATTGCCCTCTGTGGCAGGGAATTCCACAAATTCACAGCTCTCTGGGTGAAAAAGGTTTTTCTCACCTCAGTCTTAAATGGCCTCCCCTTTATTCTAAGACTGTGGCCCCTGGTTCTGGACTTGCCCAACATTGGAAATATTTTTCCTGCATCTAGCTTGTCACTTAGCAGCATTTTCTATGAATGATCTTGAGTGGTGACCTCAGTTCTATAGCCTTCGAAATTGTCCTCTTACCCTGGTTTGTGGTGTGGGGTTTTATAGTCAATGTTTTTAAACAGCACCCCATTTGAAGTAAAGATTATTTTTTACTACAACAGGTGATGAAAAGAGAAAAATACCGGAATGCAGAAAATGATGAGACAGCATTTTAGCCTGACAGTTATAGAGAAAGATGTGAGAGGTCCATAATGAGGTAAGTTGGATGATCTGGACTCAACCCTGGTTTATAGGAGGACCGTTCATTAACTGATAACAGATGAGAAGCTGTTCGAAAATCCTGTGGAACATGCTTTGAAGCTTCTGCATCTTCAGTCCAAAGCGAAGAGAGAATGGCCGGAGTGAATGATTATGTTGGGTGCTTTCCCGAAACAGCATGAAGTGTAAATTGAATTGATGGGGGGGGGAGAGGGTGGAGGGAGAGAGACTGGTTTGTGTGATCGACTTGGCTACATCCACAACTCTCTGCAAATTCATGTGGTCTTGGGCAGAGCCGTTGCCAAACCAAGTTGTGATGCTTTCTACAACGTATCTGGAGAAGTTGGTAAAAGTTCTTGTAGACATGCTGAATTTCCTTCGTCTTTTGAGGAAGTAGAAGTGTTTGCATGCTTTCTTGGCTGTAACTTCATTGAGGTTGGACCAAGAGGGTATTTACACATAGGAACTTGAAGGTCTTGACCATCTCCACTTTGACATTATAGATGCTGATTGCAAGGTGTACGCATCATTTCCCGGTCAATTATTAGCTCTTTCATCTTGTTGATATTGCAGGAGAGGTTGTAGTGTTGATACCATATTAATGCTCTCTATCTTCTTTCTGTACTCTGTCTTATTATTGACCCAGCCTTATTGACCCAGCCACTATAATGGTGTCATCTGCAAACTTGTAAATGGAGTTAGAGCTGAATTCGGCTGCACAGTCATGAGTGTATATAGAATATAATTAATGGCCGAGAATGCATGTTTGTGGGGGATTGGTGTTGAGAATTACCATGGAGGGTGTTTATCGCCTATACTCACTGATTGTGATTTGTGAGTCAGGCAATTGAGGATTCAGCTGCAGAGTGGCGGGCGGGTTGGGGGGAGAGGGGGGCTATTTGATGATGAGTTTGGCTATGATTACGCCGTTGAATGTGGAGCAAGAATCAAATAAGAGTCTTGTATAGCTATCTGGCACTAAAGAACTGAAACCTTGCATGTCTTAAAATGCAACCATTTATAACAAAGGCCAAACTACATATCAGCAAAATTATGATGATACAAAAGCAGGTGGTTTTGCAGATAGTGACGATAGTTGTGAAAAATGTTGATCGATTAGCCAGGTGGGATGAGGAATGGTTGATGCAATTTAATGCACAGAAATGTGAGATGTTGCATTTTGGGAAGTCTAACCTGGGCAGGACCTACTCAGTGAATGGTAGGCCTCTGGGGAGTGTTGTAGAGAAGAGGGATCTAGGAGTGCACGTGCATGGTTCCTTAATGGAGTCACAGGTAGATCGGGGGGTCAAAAAGGATTTTGCCACATCAGCCAGAGTATTGAGTTGGGAGATAATCTAAAGGATTATTCTTGCACAGATTCTTTTGAACATACTTGTTTTGTCTTTTGCAATGTGTCGCACAAACTCATGAATATAAAAACAGCAGAAGTTTGTTTTCACAGCCCGCATGTGGCCTCCTGGGAATTTTGTGTCTGATTTTGTCATAGTGGTGCTAAGTGAATAGAGCTCCAAAATATCTGTGGAAAGCTGCTCACAGGGAATGGATTATAAAGGCGTTACAGAATTAACAATTCTCTACTTCCCGTGGCACCATACAAAATTCATGTGAGTTTCTTTCTAGTATCTCAGCTGCTGCAGACTAGAGAAGGTTGTCTGGACAGGTGTCTGCAGTGAAGATTCCGGGTGTTTTAAAGGAGAAATTTGTAGTAATGAACTTCATTGTATTTTATGAATGGTGCGGCTCTGGGGAGTGTTGTGGAGCAGAGGGATCTAGGAGTGCAGGTACATGGTTCCTTGAAGGTGGAGTCGCAGGTAGATAGGGTGGTCAAAAAGGTATTTGGCACATTGGCCTTCATCGGTTAGAGAATTGAGTATAGAAGTTAGGAGTTGCAGTTGTATAAGACGTCGGTGAGGCCACATTTAGAGTATTGTGTCCAGTGCTGGGTACCATGTCATAGGAAAGATGTGGTCAAGCTGGAAAGGGTACAGAGAAGATTTACAAGGATGTTGCCAGGGCTAGAGGGTCTGAGCTATAGGGAGATGTTGAGTAGGCTGGGACTGTATTCCTTGGAGCACAGGTGGATGAGGGGTGATCTTATAGAGGTGTATAAAATCATGAGACGAATAGATTGGGTAAATGCACAGAGTCTCTTGCCCAGAGTAAGTGAATCGAGGGCCAAAGGACATGGGTTTAAAGTGGAGGGGAAAATATTTAACAGGAATCTGGGGGGTAACATCTTTACACAAAGGGTGGTGGATGTATGGAACAAGCTGCCAGAAGAGGTAGTTGAGGCAGGGACTATCCCAACGTTTAAGAAACAGTTAAGACAGGTACATGGATAGGACAGGTTTGGAGGGATATGGGCCAAATGCGAGCAGTTGGGAGCAGTATAGCTGGGACATGTTGGCCAGTGTGGGCAAGTTGGGCCGAAGGGCCTGTGCCCACACTGTATGACTCTAAATCACAACTGTATCAGGTTGGACCTGGCTCACTGCCTGTATTCGATGCCCATTGTGCCTACCCACACATACTAGCCCTTTCCAGATGCATGAGCCAAACAGCCTGACTCCCTGCAACAAGTCATTTCGCAAGATGAAATGTGCTGATAGAGCTATTTAAAATATAATCAAGTAGATTTAAATCCCTTAAAGCACTATTTTAAAAAACATGGATGCAATAAAATACTTCCAAACAAATAAAATAATTAAATATCATCTTCTCTTATCCTTGGACAAAAGAATTATAATGGGGTTGCTAGTTTTAAGAAGACTGATTTAAAACTGAAAGGCAGAATAAGGACACAAGGTTCCTCTCTAGAAGTCGCTCACTGCTCCAATGCCAGACTCAGTGGCGAGTCGAACAGTTGAGCAGAAAGCCAGATGCATTGGCATTTGATCTGTGAGTTCTTGCAATTTAATAATTGGCTAAGCGTGAATGGAAATGTGAAGCAAGCTCAGCCTGAAATGGCTGACAATCAGTGGCTTGATGTGGCCCTATGGGTGTAGATCTGTCACCTCTAAATGTTCAAAAGCCAGTGGACTGACTAAAACATTGTCTGAAGAAGGGTCTCGACAAAGAGTTTGAAGAAGGGTCTCGACCCGAAACGTCGCCTATCTCCTTCGCTCCTTAGATGCTGCTGCACCCGCTGAGTTTGTCCAGCCTTTTGTGTACCCTCGATTCTCCAGCATCTGCAGTTCCTTCTTTATGACTAAAACATTAAATGCCCTGCCCCATGTGAGGCAAGGTTGTGTAGTTCAAGAATTGTGTAGTTTGCAATTCTTTGCACTTTGTCTTGTTGGTGCAGAACTGCCTGTTCCTGGTTCGACAGGACAACAGATGACTCCTGGGCTTGGAAGGAAGGAAATGAATCAGCTTCAGCTGTTACTCCTGGTTACTGCCTGGTGTTTCCTGTTGGAAAGATTCTTCGTTGATATCATGTGAAGAAAGGATTTGACCCAGTTGTGATGCTCCACACAGTGCAATCACCACTATATTAATAAATTGACTGCTTAAGTGAAAACGTCATCTGCCAGAACTGTTCAGTTCCTTCAGGAAGGAAAACGGAATTAAGCAATCAGATTTGTTGATCTATTAATTGTGACAAAACTATACTGAGTCATTTCAAAATTCCAATGCATTGACTTAATGGGTAAAATTAAATGAACAATGTTGTTCGTTGTTACTAACACCTACGAGAGAGAAGCGAGTGTCACCAAACTTCTGAATTCTTTGGGTTGGAATCCCTCTCCAAGACAGACGTGAAGCTCACCGTTTGACCTGTTTTTACAAAATGTTAAATGGTCAGCTAGACTTAGATCACAAGACCTACACCAACCCCAAACCAATTAGGAGCAGACGAGGGCATTTGATCCAATTTGTGGTCCCAGCCTCAAAGACAGATGTGTACAGCAATTCGTTCTTTCCACGCACTATTAAAGCATGGAATAATCTCCACCAAGCCACGGATGCCCAGCCAGATGCAACTAAATTTAAAGTGGCACTTTCTTCCCAATAACCCTCTCTGGCTAAACCCCTCCCTTCACCACCTCCAGTTTAAATTCCAGTTGGAATATTTTGGAGGAACAAGTAACCAAGAACCAAGAATTCCATTGTTCAGTATAAACAGGTCTTTGTGCGTCCAATTGCTAAATATAAGGGATTGAAATTTACCTAGTCTTGGAGGGACACTTAAGAGAGATACATATTATTTATATACATACACTTCCTGAATGACCTAATGGGCAATGAATTTTAGGGGAGGCTCTTGTGGCCCCTGTACCCTTCCACAAACCCCTTGCATCCCCTTGCTGTGTGTCTGCATCTGCGTACACTGATATTATATGACATTATGGGACGGGCATCAGAGGTCATATCTAACAATCCTGTGAACATGGTTGAGAGGTCTAGATTAACAATCCAGGGAAAGGAAATTGTAACTTCCATGATGTTGATTTGAAATTTTACATTCACTTTCGAAAAAATAAACTCAGGAAATTAAAAAAATGTCAAAGCAAAATTATTTCCCTCTCTTTGCCTCCACACCTTGTTCTATGGCCAGGAATTCCCCCCCCCACCAAACAGCACCCCTTTTCCCATCTTTCAAATGCACAAGATGGCCTTTGTCCATTTACGTTTCTCTTTAAGACAGCCTGACATCAAATCATCTTCACCCCCGTCACTCACTTTAACCTCCCTCCCTCTCATCTTGGGCTTCCATCTCCCAGTGTAACCAAACATTGATGCTAAACTTGCTGACAAGGGGTCCTGTAGTTTGGTGAAGTGATCTTTCCATTTATACCCAACACCAGCATCCTGCAAATCCTCGCACGTCCACCTGGCCCATCAAACACCAATGATCATTCCCACGTTTCCCAGACTGTAACTTTACATACTTCTACAGTTCCCTAACCACTATTGCAGCACCACAATTCCCTCATGTTGTTCTTTCCCTCACTTCCCCAATTTTCACCAACGTCCACAAACTCACAAGCTCTCCAACATTTGGGGGTAAGTCCATCTTTCTCGCTACTTTCCTTCCTTCTCTACTGTGCATCGTGATAAATGCACTTTGTTTACTTCCATTTGCTACACTGCAAATGAAGCAACCCGTGCCTGCCTGCAGCAAGACCTGAGCAACATTGAGGCATGGGCTGTTAAGGAGTAAAATAATATGTCACAAAAGCACCAGGCACGGACAGAGAGCTTCTTGCTGGTGGACCGTACCACATCTTCGGGCAAGGTTAGGGGCAGAGGGGTCTGCTTTCCAATTAACTCCGTATGGTGCTCAGATGTGGGAGTCCTGGCAAGCTCCTGCTTCCAAGAACTGGAAAATCTTACCGTGAAGTGTGGTCTTTACTACTTGGCACGGGAATTCATTTTGGCTATCCTGACAGCAGCCTAGCTGCACAACTATCAAAAAAGCATACAGCTCCAATCCCAGACTGCAGTTTGGTCAATCTGATCGCCTGGATGCGCTTCTACTCCCTGCTTTGAAGCAGAAGCAGAAGTGGGAGTATTCGGTACCGAGAGTCTAGCTGCGCGGCTCCAAAGGAGCAGACGACACTCTTCACGATTGCTTAGAGTAGCAATGTTGCAAAATGTTGAGATTTTAAAAATCAAGTCTGCAATTTAACTCATCAGATAAAGCATAAAGTGAAGTTTACTTTGACACCTAATTTTACTTCGGAGTCATGTGAGTGAGTACTTGAAGAAGCCCCGCCAGGCGCATGCTCGGCATTACGTCGACACATGTCGGTAGGAACGGGCTGCAGATCGCAGCTCCACCAGCGGTGAGTAACAGGCCCGCAGGTAAGTGGTTTAAAACTACTTCCTGGGGTTTTAGCTCCATGACGCTGGCTGGCTGGCCAGGAGGAGTTTGGGAAGAAAAATGGAGATTACAGGGGAAAAAGTCGGCGCGGGTTAAGCACGCGTCCCGGGTGGGAGCAGTTCAATTAAGATCGGTGCGCAATTAAGTTCAACTGCAGATAAGTGCGGAGCCAGTTCCGATACCGGTAGCCGTAGATGAAGCCGTAAATCAGCCTTTAGCCGCTCAACCGCTGCAGGCCACTGAGGGCACTCCAGTGGATAGAAAAAGTAAAAGGAAATCTGTTAGGCCCGTAATATCAGACAAGTCTGATGAAGAAGATCCCCAAGACAGACGAGCCATGTGGCTCAGGATGGACCAAATGGAGAAAATGCTCCAAACTATTATCAACCAAGGGTCCAAAGACCCAGAGTATTCCCAGGCAGCCCCTGAGGGGGTTCCATATCAAGAATATGGTGCCTTTACAACATGGGAATGTGAACCTCCAGAGCCTTGTTTATGTCTGGAAGAAGTCTCCTTTGAGCAAGTCTCAGGAGTACCAGGGCGGCAGGAGACTGACCCTGAAGGTGGTGTTTCTGGTCATGAGTACCCACCACAACACAAAAGTCAAACTCCAGGTGTACCTGATGTAGCACAATCCTTTGCTATACCAGAGGGGAGCGGTGAGGTCATGGAAGAAAACCTGGCGGCCAACATTAATTATTTGGTTTCTCACCAGCTTCAGGAGACTGTCATGGTTGAGACAGCAGACCGCTATAAAACACCTGTGAATTGTGCGTCACTATGAATCCGGCAATTTGGACACCCATGACTTCAATAATGCGAGGACAGGAAATACGGTTCCAGAGGGTCCTCAAGCTCATTGCGGCTGGCATCACTGCTTTTGGGAGGCAGGTGGAAGGGGGTGCAATGTCCAAAATCCAAAAAGACATGTTGGCATTGTTTTGTAACTTATTTTGAGATTAATTGTATGAGGAAAATCGCCATTCGGCCCATCCTGCACCCAAGATTTGCAGGTCTGCGTAAATCAAGCAATGTTCAAGCTCCAGATTATTTATTCGGAGATAACCTGCCTAAGCAAATTAAAGAAATCGATGAGGAGGCAAAGACTATCAGCCTCATGAAACCTTTCATATTTGGCCAAAGGAAACAATCTGGCTGGATGAGAAGGGGGTTTGATTCAGGAGCGGGAACAAGCAGAGGCAGGGGTATGGTGAGGAGGTATTATTACCCATCGCAGCCCAATGTCCACCCATATGTTGGAAGGAGGAGACCGTCATGGTCATTTGCTGAGGTACAAAAACTTTATTCTATCACAGAGAAAACTTTTGGGTACAAAAACTTTATTCTATCACAGAGAAAACTTTTGGGGAACCTCCGGTTGGTGGTAGATTACAATTGTTTTATGATGAATGGTGCTGTATAACATCTGATCGGTTTATATTAGATACTGTGTCAGGTGCTATAATAAAATTTGTGGAAGGAGTTGATCCACATGTACAGGATAAACCTAATCGGGTTTTGGTGTTTTCTGCACCTGAAAATTCTCAGGTAAAAGAAGAAGTTAAACATTTATTTGAAAAAGGGGTAATTGAAAGTACGGGGATTCATCCACAACAATTGTGTCAAATATTTTCCCCAGGGCAAAGAAAGATGGGGGTTGTAGAGTAATTCTGGATCTCATAAAATTGAATTCATATGTCCTGTATAGACATTTCAAAATGGACACCTTCAACACTGCAAAGCAGTTGTTGTCCATTGGCTGTTACATGGCTACTATAAACTTAAAAGATGCGTATTATTCAGTGCCAATTCATCACCATTATCGCAGGTACTTGTGGTTTAATTGGCCGGTCAGCTGTGGCAATATAAAGCATTACGTAATGGGTTAAGTTCAGCTCCCAGGCTGTTTACAAAATTATTGAAACCAGCACTTGCATTGTTAAGGGCTCAAAATCACATTGTCATGGCTTATCTTGATGATATTTTAATTGTTAATGCCACTCAGGAATCAGCTGAAGAATCAGTTTCAGCAACTATAAGCCTGTTTGAAAGGCTAGGGTTTCTGATCCATCCACCAAAATCTAAGCTACAGCCATCCCAAACAATTGATTATTTGGGATTTGTCATTAATTCAGTTGATATGTCAGTAACTTTGCCAACAGATAAAGTTGTGGATATTACAAATGCGTGTAGTTGCCTTGCTGACAAACCTTATCCCTCCATCCGAGAAGTAGCTAGGGTTATTGGTGAGATAGTAGCAGCATTCCCTGCTGTTGAGTTTGGTCCTCTGCATTATCAAAATCTTCAAAGGGCAAGAGCACAAGCACTAAAAGAACGTGCAGGTCATTTTGATAGACCCGTGCAGTTGCCAACGGAAGCTTTAGCTGAATTACAGTTGGGAATTGGGAATGTTGCACAAGCTGCTAAAAACATTTTTGTTCAGCAACCTTCAGTGGTATTCCAAACTGATGTGAGTGCTCTCGGATGGGGGGCTACGGACAATAACACCAGTTATGGTGGTAAATGGAGTGTCCAAGAAGATTTAATTCTCCAAACATATGGTATTAATTATTTAGAGTTATTGGGGGCATTTTTTGGATTAAAAGCTTATTGTTCTACATTGAAGGACTTGCATGCTCAATTACAAGCTGTAGCATATATCAATCACATGGGTGGAGTTAGATCAGTATAATGTGATTATCTGGTCAACCTGATGTGGCATTGGTGTGTATCTAGGAATATCTGGCTTTCAGCTATCTATCTCCCAGGGAAAGACAATATTGTGGCAGACAACAGATCACGAAATTTCAAAGACAATACAGAATGGATGTTAAATCCACAAATTTTCAAAAAGATTGTCAGTCGGTATGGGTTACCAGACATTGATCTGTTTGCGTCCAGATTAAATCACCAGTTGCCTAAATACGTCTCATTGGAGCCTGACCCAGGAGCAGTAGCGTTGGATGCTTTCTCGCTACATTGGGGAAAGATGTTCTTCTATGCTTTTCCCCCATTCTGCCTGATAGGGCAATGTCTCACCAAAATAGAGCAAGACTCCGCCACGGGCGTTTTGGTGGTTCCAAACTGGCCTACACAGCCATGGTTCCCATTGATGCTTAGAATGATAATTGAACCATTTATGACGATTCCCAGCTCCAGTGATTTGTTGGTACAACCAGTGACAGAATAAGTTCATCCATTGCATGATCATATTAATTTGTTAATCTGCATGTTCTGACCAGCCCATTACAAGGGCTTGGACTGCCGGGTAGGACCATGGATGTCATAACTGCAGCTTGGAGAGATAGCACTAAGAAACAATATATGTCTCGTATAAAGAAATGGGAAGCTTTTTGTATTCAGTCAGATATATCTTATCGTACTGCAAACATATCGGATGTATTGGAGTTCCTTGCTATGTTGCATTTTGATCAGCACCTCAGTTATAGTGCCATTAATAGTGCTCATAGTGCTTTGTCATCCTATTTACGACAATTTTCAGAAGATCAATCTATCGGGTCTCATCCATTAATATCCCGATTTATGAGGGGGATTTTTTAATAAAAATCCTCCCAAATCCAGATATACTGAAATTTGGGATGCCAGTATATATCTCACATTGCTTCGGCAATGGGCTCCAATTACGTCACTGTCTTTTCAGAAGTTAACATTTAAAGTGGTAATGATCATGGCATTAGTGTCAGCACAAAGTGTTCAAACATTGCAAATGTTACGTTTAGATTGTATGCATTTGTCTGCAGATAACATTACTTTTTATGTTTATGATCTAATCAAACAATGCAGACCAGGGAAGGCTGGAACCAAGGTAATCTTTAGAGCATACCCTGCCGACCAAACTTTGTGTGTGGTTAAGCATCTGACTCAATATATTGAAGTAACCAAGAGTCTCCGGGGTTGTGAGTCAGCAATGCTTATTACCCACAAAAAAACATATTAAAAAATGTCGGTACAAACCATTTCTATATGGTTAAAACAGGTTTTGGATTTAGCTGGAATAGATACTGATGTGTTTAAATCTCACTCAACCAGGGCGGCATCCACATCCGCGGCGAAGGCACAGGACGTGCCTCTCGTCCAATTTTTAGAGGCCGCAGGATGGTGTAAAGAAGAAACTTTTTCCAAGTTTTACAATAAACCTGTTCTCACGTGCCAGGGTTTGGACACGCAGTGTTGGGTTCTGTTTGATTGTTTGCTTTCTTTTTATGTAATGGTTTCATATCTTTTGTTGTAATCTCCCCCTGGGATAGAGGAGTTATTACTTTTCTTTTCTTTTTTATTATTATTAAAATACTTATTGCATAATTCAAGCAATGTTCAATATTATTATTTACTCACTACTGTGTCAACTGAAGTAGTGTGTCGTATGGAATGAATCTACGGCATGAAAATCACAGAGCTTCAAAATCTTCACGTAGTCACTCACGTGACTCCAAAGTAAAATAGTAAGATTAAATGAGAACTTACCTGTTCAAAGTTTGATCTTTATTTTATGAGGAGTTACGATGAGGGATTACATGCCCTCCGCTCCCAACCCTCATAATCTAAATGATCATCTGGTAGTTCTAATCGTGTGTGAGCCTTACTATCTTACTTCGGCTATTCTGTGTTTTTCACGCCGCTGCTTTGAAGTATGCCGAGCATGTACCTGGCGGGGCTTCTTCACGTAATCCCTCATCGTATCTCCTCATAAAATAAAGATCAAACTTTGAACAGGTAAGTTCTCATTTAATCTTACTATTCACTTTCATATCTTCAATATTAAAAAGGTTATGGCCATTTTCATACTCGGAAATTAGCATCTTGTTCCCTATTGCTTCTCCATTGACTTAACACAAAAGCTGTGATCGAGGACAGTCAAAAGCCCATAACTTTCTTAAAAATTAAGAGAACTGAATGACATTTTCAGTTATTATAGATTGAAGCATTCTGAAACAAATATAAAACATCCTACTTGGATGACCTGAAATTAAAGCATATAATTAGTTAGTAACCTAATTGTAGCTAATTACAAAATTGACTGTTGTGATGGAAATAGTAATAAACACCCAGACTGCCTTGAAAATTCAAAAATGGGATATTCTCAAGATCAGAACTTTAATATTATTGTATTATATGCTGTAAGTCCGTAACAGATAGGTAAATAAATTAGAATTTCTAGCAATAGACCAAGTCTTTATAGAGAAGACCAGTTGCTAGCTGGTACATTGGCATATCATAATCAGTAGCATCATCATACTCCTCAGATTGTAACCAATAAGCAACTCTGTACAACTTGTTTTTCCTCAACTTTTCAATTTTGGCATTGTAAAACTACAAGTTTTTGCTCTTCAAACCACACATAACATGCCTTTCTGCCCACGACTTTCCCATTAAGAATGTCCTGTAGATCATCACATTTGGAGTAGTCCAAATTCGGATAATCTCTGCGAATGCTGTCTAAATCAGTCTCTTTTGCTGGGCATTTGGATTGACAATTTTGCATTTCTTCTTCAGAGACATCTGTTTAAAATGTAAAGGGAAAATAAACACTGAACAGCATTAACAGAAATAAGTTATTATTTGTAGTTTTAGAAAAATAGGTAGAAATGCTAAAGTTAAACGCTAAAACAAATAGTAAATACCCAACAAAAAATTCATATTCACCAGTTTCATCAAATCAATTTAGATGAATTTAAATTCAATTACTAGATCCAAACATCTATCCATTTCGTTTTTTAAATAGCCTAAGTGTCCAAATAACATTCACACAAGAATTCACAATATAACATGATTTTCAAATCTCAGTCATGAATGTATAGGCCAAATGGAAGGAATTTAATGTTTAATTCCCATAAATTAATCCAGAAACATCCACTCAAAATATAATTACAATTATTATTTTTTGCACAATACATGTGACTCAAACTGTTGTGAATATTTAGTATAAAAATAATGATCATGGAGAGAGAATAACACAGAATATAGACGATTTAGACAGCTTATGATTGTCCAAAAAAAACGAGGATTTAAATCATCTTGCGAGTGGGTGTATCAAATGAGTGGGTGGGAATTCGATCGATTGGAACATTGCCGTGCAGTGAATTTTAACCCCATATCGGCAGGAAAGACGCTGCCGATCCGTATGGGGCCCAAATAACATTTTCGCAACGTAAAATTAGACTAAAGCCACCCAAGAAGCAAGATTATATGTAAAATACACGACTTACCCTTCGTTTTCTCCTGTTTTTGCGATCCGTCACATTGTAGGCGTTGAGGGCGTTCGAAGTCTTTACTTTAATCCAACGATTAAATTGTCCAGCGATTTTTTAATAAAAAACAGGGAACGGAAGTCCGATCGATTTATTTTCGTCAGCTCGCGGCCCGAGGAAATCATTCTCCGACAAGCGATACAAACCTGCATTTTAATCCCGCCCACCCCCCCCCCCTCGAAGGTGCCAGTCGTGCACGTGGCCAGTGGCAGAACTGCTGCGCCGCTGAAGGTAGATTTTGTAACATAGCTACTTAGAGTTGGTGGATTGCTCTGTATTCAAGGCATCTACAGCCAACCCCGATAAATATTTCAGTGCTATCACAGACTTTATCATTTAGTTCCCGACAGGCCCCGGTGGCTGTGGATTGGGAATGCGGCCGGAGGACTTTATCGAGGCGCCGCGGTCTCGATGCCTTCCGGAGCGCCACGTAGAAGCCCAGGTCGGGGTCGGGGTCTGGCCGGGGCCTCGCGGGTCCGATGGAGGAGCCGGGCCTCGCGAGTCGGCGGAGTGGCTGCCGGAGACCGGATCGCCACCACAGAGGCGTGAAGTGGAGCGTCGACAGTGGTGAAGCCTTGCGATGATGGGGCCTCGAGGCAGTGGTGAAGCTTCGTGGGTCGACATGTGGTCGACGGTTGATGAGAGTGTGGAGGACCACCGTGACGGGTGGAAGAACAATGGCGGACCCGGCGTGGGGGGGGGGGGGGGGGAAGGGGAAGAACAATGGGGGACCCGGCATGGGGGGGGCGGCCACCGTCAGGGAGGTGGGGGGAGAACAATGGACAATTGGGGGGGGGGGAGAACAATGGACAATTGGGGAGGGGGGGGAGAACAAAGAACAATGGGGACCCAGCCGTGGGAGAACCGCTGTTGGGGGGGGGGGGGAGAGAACAAAAGCCATTTCAAGTGTGCAGAAGACTATGTTCCAAAGAACACCTGCATTCCCCAACCAGAAATCATGAATGAACTTCCAGGTGAAGTCCATGTCTGCAGTAGACAAGTCAAATGACCCCGAGCAGTATAAGAAATCTATCTACAACCCTCGTAGTCATAATAAATGCCAAGAGAGAATTGCGGACCAAGCTGAAGTCTCAATGCAATAAAATGGGTACCCGTAGATTGTGACAAGGTTTGCACGCTATAAAGGGCTACAAAGCGAAAGCGGGCATTATCGCTGGCAACAATGGGTCCCTCGCCGATGGAGTCAATGCATTCTACATCTGCTTTGAACAGGTCAGTGGAATGCCACCGCACTGCTAGTCTCACCAGTGCCTGTACCAACGAAGGGTCTCGACCTGCTGAATATTTCTGGCATTCACATTGTATTTCAAAACATATACATAATAACATTTTTGATAGGTTAATTACTAAATTTTAAAATGGCTAAGAACAGCTGCATCCCTTGGATAATTGGTTAGTGGTGTAAACCCTTACCAACTCAAATAGCCTAAAGGTTTTCACAGCACAAGTGCAGCACCCAGTGGTGCTGGTTCAATATAGCAGCTCTTGTCAGTTTGTTTCTAACATTTCTTTAATTCAAGGAGTTGGTTGAAGGTGGTGCCCTAATAAAAAAGCCTGACCAAAAACAAGGGAAAAACAAGGGAAGTGCAATCGCTTCAATTGAAGCTGCCAGAAATTTCATAGAACAATGTGCTAAATATGGAGGTAGGTGAGTTGAGAGCTAAAGCCCTTTTCTGTCTGTGGAAAGGAGGGGTGAGAGCAGACCTGAAGAAAGGTAGAAATAAATGCTGGAGAATATCAGCGGGTGAGGCAGCATCTATGGAGCGAAGGAAATAGGCAACGTTTCAGGCTGAAACCCTTCTTCAGACTGAAGAAAGGGATGGCTTCCTTGCAAGAGGCAAGATATGAGAAGATGTCGTCTATGGAGATTCAAGAGAGTTTATTGTCATGTGTCCCTGATAGGACAATGAAATTCTTGCTTTGCTTCAGCACAACAGAACATAGAAGGCATGACTACAGAACAAATCAGTGTGTCCATAGACCATTATATAAATATATACACACATGAATAAATAAACTGATAAAGTGCAAATAAACAGATAATGGGCTATTAATGTTCAGAGTTTATCCGAGCCAATTTTAATAGCCTGATGGCTGTGGGGAAGTAGCTTTTCCTGAACATGGTTGTTGCCGTCTTCAGGCTCCTGTACCTTCTACCTGAAGGTAGCGGGGAGATGAGTGTGTGGCCAGGATGGTGTGGGTACTTAATGATGCTGCCAACCTTTTTGAGGCAGCGACTGCGATAGATCCCCTTGATGGAAGGGAGGTCAGAGCCGATGATGGACTGGGCAGTGTTTACTACTTTTTGTAGTCTTTTCCACTCCAGGGCGCTGAAGTTCCCGAACCAAGCCACGATGCAACCGGTCGGCATGCTCTCTACTGTGCACCTGTGGAAGTTAGAGAGAGTCCTCTTTGACAAACTGACTCTCCGTAATCTTCTCAGAAAGTAGAGGCGCTGATGTGCTTTCTTAATAATTGCACCAGTGTTCTCAGACCAGGAAAGATCTTCAGAGATGTGCACGCCCAGGAATTTGAAGCTCTTGACCCTTTCAACCATCGACCCGTTGATATAAACGGGACTGTGGGTCCCCATCCTACTCCTTCCAAAGTCCACAATCAGTTCCTTGGTTTTGCTGGTGTTGAGGGCCAGGTTATTGTGCTGGCACCATATGGACAGTCGCTCGATCTCTCTTCTATACTCTGACTCATCCCCATCAATGATATGTCCCACAACAGTGGTGTCGTCAGCGAACTTGATGATGGAGTTCGTACTATGACCAGCTACGCAGTCATGAGTATAGAGTGAGTACAGCAGGGAGCTGAGCACGCAGCCTTGAGGTGCTCCCATGCTGATTGTTATTGAGTCTGACACATTTCCACCAATACGAACAGACTGTAATTTCAAGAGATTTGCAATATCACTGAATACTACAACAAACGTCTGCAGACGCGCTGCAGAAAGTATCCTAATTGTTTGCATCATGGCCAGGTATGGAAATTCCAATACACAGGCATGCAAGAGTGGTGGACTCAGCCCAGTCCATTGCGAGCACAGCCCTCCCCTCCATCAAAAACATCCTCGTGAAATGTTGCCTCATAGAAGGCGGCATCTATCATCAAGGATCGCCCCTACATCTGGGCCCTACCCATTTCTCATTGGGTAGGAGATACAGAAGCATTAACTCTCAGACCACCAGGTTCAGGAACATTTATTTTCTTTATAACCAACAGGTTCTTGAACCAATTTGCACAACTCTAATCCAACCTCAGCAATGGAACACTACAAACCACTTCTTGAACTACCATGGACATTTTCTAATTGTGTTTGGTACTAATGACTTGATTTTGAGCCGTCTTTTTTCTGTTGACTGACGTATAATTGATGTATAATTTGTGTGCCATTTATAATGTTGTGTATCATGTACTACATTGTGTATAGTATGAGTCGATGTGTCTGTGATGTTGCAGCAAGCAAGATATTAAATTTACCCGTTCCTGTAGTTGTACCTCACCATACTTATGCATCTCACAAACGACTGGATTTGACTTGATAGTGAGTTTGATGAGTTTTGCATGGGTGCAGGAGGCAGCCAAATCCAATCATTGAAAGATGTGTGGAGTGGTGCCAGGGTACATTGGACAAAGAGTGTTCAACTGAGCCAATGAAAAGACAGGCATAGCTGGGGCCCATGGTTACACCTTTAACTTTGAGGAATTTAGAGGAATGAAATGAAAAGTTATTGAGGGTGAGAACAAGCACCATCAAGAGGAGGAGGGTGTTAGTTGAGGGGAACAGGCTGGATCTCTGCTCTAGGAAAAAAATGAAGGTCCCTGAATTCTTCCTTATGGGGAATGGAGATGTAAAGTGACCTGGCATCCATGGAAAAGATGGGGTAATGGATGGTAAGGAATTCAAAGTTGTTACAGCGCTGCAGAGTGTGTCGGATATAGGTGGGAAGAGATTGGACAAGGAGGGAACAAAATAGATTTGAGATGAAGAGGTGATTTCATTGGGGCAAGAGCAGGTAGAAACAATGGGCCTAACAGGGCTGTGATGAATGTAGGATGGGGAACTATCAGGTTGAAGGCTGTAGAGTGGGAAATTGGTGAAAGCCAGATCTGTAATGGTTTGGGAAGATGCTGGTCTGGGTTCGTTGGTGGGTTCATGGTCAAGGGGTGGGTATGAAGATGTGTTAGAGAACAGTCATCTAATCTCAGCAAAATACAATGACATTGCACTTGTCTGCAGGTTTGATGGTGAGGCTTGGCTTGATGCAGAGTGGAGAGCTGCAGCTTTTGAGGGGATGAGGTTACCATGAGTGAGGGGAGTGGAAAAGTCAGGATGATATCCTTGGCCCAAATATCTTCAGCTGCTTCATCAATAACCTTCCTTCAGTGTGGTGTTCGCTGATGATTGCACAATGTTCAGCAATCATGACTTCTCAAATGATGAAGTAGTCTACGTCCAAATGCAATAAGAGGTGGACAATATCAAGCCATGGGCTGATAGATGACAAGTAACAATGGTATCACACAAGTGCCAGGCAATGTGATATCCAGTAAGTGAAAACCTAGCTCTCACTGCCAACATTCAACAATATGATCATCACTGAATTCCCCACTATCAATACCTGGGTATCACCATTGACCGGAAACTGAGTTGCCATGTAGTCAATGTAGGTACAAAAGCAGATCAGGTACCAGGAATCCTGCAGTAAATAACTCACCTCCTCCTAACTTGCAAAGTCTGCCCACCATCTACAGGGTGCAAGTCAGGAGTGTGGAGGAATACTCGGTACTTGGCTGGACGAGTGCAATTTCATCAACATTCAAGAAACTTGCCACCATACAGGGCACAGCAGCCTGCCTGTTAGCCACCCCATTCACAACCATTCACTCATTCCACCACCGATGCTCCGTAGCATATCCATGAACGATTAATAGATTATATATATGCTTTTCTCCTTTTTTCCCCTCCCCTTCCCAGCTCTCCCTCAGCCCACTGTGTCCGCCTCTTCCTTTCTTCTTCCCGCCTCTTCCTTTCTTCTTCCCGCCCCCCTTCCCCCCCCCCCACCCTCACATCAGTCTGAAGAAGGGTCTCGACCCGAAACATTGCCTATTTCCTTCGCTCCATACATGCTGCCTCACCCGTTGAGTTTCTCCAGCATTTTTGTCTACAATAGATTATATATCCATCTGTTTTTAACTTTGAATGGCTTGCTTAAGTTTATGCTTCTGCTAGATTGTACCTGAACTTCCAATTGCTATTCATCCACACTTCCTCTGTATCCAGAGCTCAGACTTTCACATTTCATAAAGTTTCCTGCAAATACCACTTGTTATTACTTAATATTTGGGCTGCCTGATATCTTTAAAAGAGCACACCCAGTTGCTTAGTTCCATAAAATCACATCACAACAAATTAATTTAATGATGCAGTAATGTTATGATTTATTGATAGGACCAGAAAGCCAATTGAAAAGTGGTGTATGACTGTCAAAACTGCCACAGCCAGACATAAAAATAGTTTTTATCCATGAATAGTTGTTCTACTCAACAGCCAAAAAATCTGTAGCCTCTCGTTGATCTGGTATTTTGTTGGTTCACATTCTTGATCAATGGTGTTTTATCATTAATGTTTTATTATTATTAATGTTTAGTGTTTTCTGAGTCATTCGTAAGTGTCACTGTATATCATGTTGTTACTTGTGGGCGGAGCACCAAGGCAAATTCCTTGTATGTGAATACTTGGCCAATAAACCTACTTACTTACTTACTTGACATAGCTTGCAAGTAGCCACAGTTATCAGATGATCTTAGTGTTAGCTAATACAGGCCTGAAGTTTTTGTTCAATTTTCACTCTAGAAAACTAAGTACACAATCCAGGCTGATGGCCTAGTGCTGTACCGAGTGAATACTATGCCACTGGGTTTGCTGTCTTTGGTTTAATTTATTCATAGAGTTTGGGTGTCACTGGTAACATCAGCATTTATTGTCAGAGCCTAATCGCTCATAAATAAAGTGAGGCACTTATTTGAGTTGCAGAATTCCGTGGAATAGGTACCACCATACTGGATTTTTCTTTATCCGGTGAAAATGAGAAAACGATCACATAAGTACAAGGCTCAACAGTTCTTTTCCTTTTAAGGGGAAATGTGGTGCTCCTTGGATCTGTTGCCTTTGACGTTTTGGGTGAGCAAGGTTTTGAAGGTACGATCCAGATAAACTGTTGACTTTCTACGCTGCATCTTACGGACTATTCATCTCTCGGGCAAAGTGATTGAAAAGAGCCACGAGTCTTGGATGGACATAAATAATACGATGCACTATTTGTGTAGCTTGGCAAACAATTAGCTCTTAATTAATACCAAAAACTAAATATCTGGTAATTAGCTGTATGCCCCCGTAGTTCAATATTTTGAGCAGCCCTGCAGTAGGAAAAGCACTGCAGAAATGAAAGGTCTGTATTTCCTTTTTCTTTCAGTGGGGATGTTGCTCCAAGGTAGTGTTTCCTCTCTTCCCTCTTGTATCATTGCAACCCAGGAACAGTTTCCTGGAATTGGCAGAGACCTGACTGACCTCGAGGACCCCATTGTTAGAAGGAAACTACTAATGCCTGGAAAAGGGTTTGCACATAATACAACAGTGAGCAACAGATTATCTGAACAAATTCTCAGACACAATTGTCTCTCCTGCTTCTCTGTTATTTGACAGCACCTAGGATATGTTTTGTGTGGGAAACTTCAATCTTCATTGAGTCTGAAGAAGGGTCTCGACCCGAAACGTCGCCTATCTCCTTCGCTCCTTAGATGCTGCTGCACCCGCTGAGTTTCTCCAGCTTTTTGTGTAACCTTCAATCTTCATTCTTTGTGGACAGAACACCAAAGCTGTAATGCACTAAATGGAATCGCAGGAGGTGCAAGACAATCCAAGGTCTAGTATTCAGAGAAGCATACTTATAAACTTAGAATACTGAAGTAAATTGGGCAGCAAAAAAGTATAATTTGGCCACCCTAGTGAGATACTAGGGTTAAGAACAACAGTCACTTCCTGTGCGAGGTGCATGAGAAGCTTTTAGCCATTAACCGCAAAGTATTCATCCCATCCATAATGCACTTACTGGACAAATGTGTAAAACCCCTGTCTCACGGTGCGAGTTGGCCCACGAGTGACCCCGAGTTTTCACTCGTGGTGATCACGTACAGCCAACGTAGCGGGAACGTCGGAACTCGCGCGATCAACCTGTCCACTCGTGGCGCTAACGGCAGGTACCCGTGAAACTTGTGAACTCGTGAAAAAAGTCAAACATGTTTGACTTTTTCCACGAGTCAAATTTCGTGGTCAAGTTTAAAAATGAAACATTTAAACTCGTTGTAATATCGTAGTGGCCCGTGCGTTAAGTTTAGTGATCCGTGCGTCTACCGTGGGAACTCTTTAATAGACACAAAATGCTGGAGTAACTCAGCGGACCAGGCAGCATCTCTGGAGAGAAGGAATGGAGTCGAGACCCTTCTTCAGACTTACCCAAAACGCCACCCATTCCTTCTCTCCAGAGATGCGGCCTGTCCCGCCGAATTACTCCAGCATTTTGTGTCTATCTATACTTTAGTTTCGGATATGATCAAGTGTAAGAAACGCAAACCAGACTACCTTCACATCAGAGAATCCTAATGTTCCTAATTTGGCCGAGGCACTTCACTGTCCGTGTGTAGGAAGGAACTGCAGATGCTGGTTTACACCGATGATAGACACAAACATGCTGGAGTAACTCAGCGGGACAGGCATCGCCTCTGGAGAGAAGGGATGGGTGATGTTTCGGGTCGGGACCCTTCTTCAGACTCCCCGCTCATTCTTCCCTCGTCGATGTGAACTTGTGGGGGTGCGAGGAATCGGGCGTCGCTGGGTAAGGGGAAGAGAGGTTTTACTGCTGAATTATGCACAACAGAAGCATGAAGTGGGGGTAAGGTCCGTTTAAACTATCCTGTCGTCCCCCCCCCCCCCCCCCCCTCCCCAATGTTGGGAGAGAAAGGGGAGAGAGTTGTGCAAACAAACCACGGGAGACTGCATCTTTGGAGGGAAACCATAAAATGTATAGGGATGTTTCGGGCCGGGACCCTAAAGGTTGACTACCCGTTTCGCAGATGCCGTTCCCAGCCCCCCTTTCACTCCTCCCCACCCATAGTCTTTGCCTTCTCCCAATTCCACCATCCCTCGCCCCCCCCCCCCCCCTCCCCCAAACCTGTCCTCGCCTGAACTGCTGAAGATAACCGAGTGCTTTAAATGCGAATCCCGGACTGCAGCAACAACACACGCCCTGAGCGGGAGAGGAACTTGGTAACTCAAGAGCAAACGGGAGGGGAACTTGGTAACTCTGGAGACGATCTCGGAACATCGCAGAAAGTACAAGTAAACGGCAAACTCACCATACCCGTGGGAACTCGCCTCAAACACTTGAACATCAACTTGGAATATCGTACACAACCACGAGTCTGTCAATCTGGGTCACTCGTGGGTCAACTCGCACCGTGAGACAGGGCCTTAAGTCAGACTCAGAGGAAATATCAGCTCTGCTCACCCTAGTTGCCCTGTGCACCTCTGCATGATAAAGGTTTAGATTTAACAAATTAATCCTCAGTTGGCAATGCTAAATGCACTATATTGCAGTATCAGCACACTGTACTCACCCTCCAAAAGTATTTCATTGACAAATCAATGAAGTATTTCATTGACAATACAATGTATGGGGTGATCGCTAGTTTGCACGTGCTCGTTGGGCCGAAGGGCCTGTTTCCACGCTGCATCTCTAAAGTTTAAAGTCAATGAACTAATCGTGAAATCTTTTAATGTAAGAAGCATCAATTTGAAGACAGCAAGATCCCATAAATGAAATAGATGATAAAATAAGGTTTACATTCTACAACTGCCTCAGTGTGAGACATGTAGATTGCTATCTTTGTCTTCATTGTCAGCTTTGGGTTGGTCCACACTTGAGTTGTGAGGCGAGAGAGAGTTGTAGCTGTCCTTCCTGATCATCTTATGAATGAATGAATGTCTGTGTCCAAGAAGAGGTTGTCGATGATGATGGAGCCGAGGTACGTGAATTGATGGACGGCATCAAGTTCGTAGTCATCGATGGTGATGACAAGCGGTGCCTCTGTAGCCTTCCCCAAGACGTTTATCTTCTTCAGGCTGATGGTCGGCCCAAAGTCCTTGCATGGGTGTGGGACACAACTGCGGCATCGTCGGCAAACAACACGTCTCTGATGAGAGCTTCGCATACTTTTGTCTTTGCTCTGAGGCGGGTGAGGTTGAAGAGCCTGCCACCTGATCTAGTACGCAGGTAGATCCCCTCTGTTGCAGTGCTGAAGGCATGTTTCAGGAGCAGAGCGAAGAAAATCCCAAAGAGTGTGGGAGCGAGGACGCAGCCTTGTTTGATGCCACAGAGGATGTCGATGGGCTCAGAGAAGCTGCCATTGAACTGCACTGTCCCCTTCGTGTTGATGTGGAAGGATTCTATCATGATCTGCAGTTTTGGTGGGCAGCCGATATTTGGGAGAACATTGAATAGGCCATCTGTGCTGACGAGGTCGAACGCCTTGGTGAGGTCAATGAAAGCAACATACAGGGGCATCCGCTGTTCTCTGCACTTCTCCTGGAGCTGGCGAATGGAGAAGACCATGTCCACTGTTGACTTTCCAGCTCGGAAACCGCACTGTGACTCTGGGTAGACACGTTCTGCAAGCTTCTGGAGGCGGATCAAGATGATCCGAGCAAAGACCTTGCCGGTGATGTTGTGGAGGGAGGTGCCTCTGTAGTTGTTGCAGTCGCTTCTCTCGCCCTTGTTCTTGTATTGGGTAATGATCGTGGCATCCCTCATGTCCTGCGGTACAGCTCCTTCATGCCAGCACTGGCAGAGGACTTCATACAAAGGAAGCAGTAAGGTAGTCTTGCAATGCTTGATCAGGTCAGGGGAAATCCCGTCGCTGCATTGGGGCCTTGCCTGAGGCCAGGCTGTCAATGGCCGTGCTGAGCTCTTCTTCTGTTGGCTCTGCGTCTAACTGATCCATGGGCGGCAGGCACACAATGGCATCAAGGGCTGAGGGGGACAAAGTGTTCTCTTTCGAGTCGAGGTTGGAGTAGCACTGTTCCCTTGTAACAGTACTATAACATAATTTAAAAGATATTTGGATAGGTACATGGGTAGGAAAGGTTTAGAGGGGTATGGGCCAAACACAGGCAACTGAGTCTAATGTAGATGGGACATACTGGTTGGCATGTGGATGTTTGGCTGGAGGACTTGTTTCCATGCTGTGACTCAATGAACCTAATATTGCTATGGAACCGCAGAAGAGATTTAAGATGTTATTGCCAGGAACCTTGCTAGAAGATTTTAAATATAAGGAAACATTAGCGAGGTTGGACTTGTTTTCTTTGGTATTGGGGAGGCTGCGAAGAGATGTGACTGGTAAGTATAAAAACCACGAGAACCTTAGATTTGCTGTGCAGGAATGACCCATCTCATGTAGCACTGAGAACCATAACTAGAGAGCTTTGTGTTAAGTTAGTTGGAAAAAATTTGAGGGAAGACAACAAAAACAAAATCCACTCAGTGTGTTTTGTGTTCTGGAGTTCACTCTGGTCACAGATTCAGAGATCCTCATCACATTTTAAAAAAGTACATGAATAAACACGCAAAAAGGTGTGACCTGCAAGGCAATGGACCAAGACTTGGGAAGAGGAATTACCTCAAGATCATCTTGGACCAGCATGGAGTCTCCTTTTCTGTTATAAATGTCTATATTTCTACACCTGTACGACAAGGCAAGGATTTGGGGAACTTAATGCCTCAGTTAAAAGAGAGCAGCTCGGTATACTGCATGAATTCCTTGACTAAGGCTCTAGGGCTTTGGAGATGATAGTGTTACCACGTAGCAAAGCCAAACAGCCTCTGAGTCACACAAATTGAGAGAAAAGGCTTTCCTACGCATACCATCTTGTCATCAGCGAACTGGAAGGCAGTAAATCAAAAGAGTAAAAGTAACCACAGGGCTGATTATCTGAAAGTAATCGGCAGGAAAATGCTGGGATCCATTATTGAGGAAGTGGCAACCGAACACTGAAGATCATTATGTAATTAGACACATTCAACATAAGAAGCAAAATCTTGCTTGACAAATCTAATAGTTTTTGGATTGAGGCATAACTAGCCGGAGATAATGCAGAGCTGTTTGATGCAAAACATATGGATGTCCAACTAGCAACTGATAAGGTGGCACTGGATAGTTAGTTATAAAATAGGATTCACAGGGTTAGGGAGCATTATACCAGCAAGGGTAGAGGGCAGAGGACAGTAAACATGAAACTAAATGTGTTGTAGGCAGGCAGTCGGGATGTTACTTGTGAAAAGCTGCTTATCCTGGGGCTCAGCTATCTACAAATCAGTTCCAGATAAATATATGTGTATAATAAATATGTGCATAATAAAAAGTTTGGAGGGAAAGTAAATTTGCAATGAATCAGCAAAGGGACAAAGGATTACATTTAGCTCCTGCTAAATTATCTGTATTGTAAAGATCACCACAAGTAGGAACAGAAGATGGTTAAAGGAGTATAATATGCAGAAATGGGAAAATAGAATAGCCTGACAAATCTATTTCTAAGTACCAAGTGCAGAATGTTATTAATAACCTGAGAGTGCACCTATGGAAAACTTTAAGGTTATTTTTCTGCAAAGCTTATATAGATACAGTGGTTTGCAAAGGTTTTCATACCCCTTGAACTTTTCCACATTTTGTCATGTTACAACCACAAACGTAAATGTATTTTATTGGGATTTTATGTGATAGACCGACACAAAGTGGCACATAATTGTGAAGTGGAAGGAAAATGATACATGGTTTCCAAATTTTATTACAAATAAAAAACTGAAAAGTGTGGCGTACAAAAGTATTCTGCCCGCCTGAATCAATACTTTGTAGAACCACCTTTCACTGCAATTACAGCTGCAAGTCTTTTGAGGTACGTCTATACCAGCTTTGCACATCTAGAGACTGACATTTTGCCCATTCTTCTTTGCAAAATAGCTCAAGCTCAGTCAGATTGGATGGAGAGCGTCTGTGAACAGCAATTTTCAAGTCTTGCCAGAGATTCTCAATTGGATTTGGACTTTGACTGGGCCATTCTAACACATGAATATGCTTTGATCTAAACCATTCCATTGTAGCTCTGGCTGTATGTGTAGGGTCATTGTCCTCCTGGAAGGTGAACCTCCGCCCCAGTCTCAAGTCTTTTGCAGACTCTAACAGGTTTTCTTCCAAGATTGCCCTGTATTTGGCTCCATCCATCTTCCCATCAACCCTGACCAGCTTCCCTGTCCCTGCTGAAGAAAAGCATCCCCACAGCATGATGCTGTCACCACCATGTTTCACAGTGGGGATGGTGTGTGCAGTGTTAGTTTTCCGCCACACATAGCGTTTTGCATTTAGGCCAAAAACTTCAATGTTGGTCTCGTTAGACCTGAGCACCTTCCTCCACATGTTTGCTGTGTCCCCCACATGGCTTGTGGCAAACTGCAAACGGGACTTCTTATGGTTTTGTGGTGTGTACGACTAATAGTTGTCCTGTGGACAGATTCTCCCACCTGAGCTGTGGATCTCTGCAGCTCCTCCAGAGTTACCATGGGCCTCTTGGCTGCTTCTCTGATCAATGCTCTCCTTGCCCGGTCTGTGGTGGACGGCCATGTCTTGGTAGTTTTGCTGTTGTGCCATACTCTTTCCATTTTTGGATGATGGATTGAACAGTGCTCCGTGAGATGATCAAAGCTTGGGATATTTTTTTAAAACCTAACCCTGCTTTAAACTTCTCCACAACTTTATCCCTGACCTGTCTGGTGTGTTCCTTGGGCTTCATGATGCTGTTTGTTCACTAATGTTCTCTAACTAACCTCTGAGGTGTTCACAGAACAGCTGTATTTATACTGAGATTAGATGACACACAAGTGGACTCTATTTACTAATTAGGTGACTTCTGAAGGCAATTGGTTGCACTGGATTTTATTTAGGGGTATCAGAGTAAAGGGGGCTGAATACTTTTGCACGCCACATTTTTCAGTTTTTTATTTGTAAAAAAATTTGAAAACCATGTATCATTTTCCTTCCACAATTACGCACCACTTTATGTTGGTCTATCACATAAAATCCCAATAAAATACATTTACGTTTGTGGTTGTAACGTGACAAAATGTGGAAAAGTTCAAGGGGTATGAAAACTTTTGCAAGCCACTGTACATAGACATTAGGTACAGGAGTAGGCCATTCAGCCCTTCTAGCCAGCACCACCATTCAATGTGATCATGGCTGATCACCCACAATCAGTACCCCGTTCCTGCCTTCTCCCCATGCCCCTTGATTCCGCCAGCCCTAAGAGCTCTATCTAACTCTCTTTTGAATGCATCCAGAATGTACAGAGACTGCTGAAGATTTACAATAACAGAACCAGTAAGTTATCTAAGTTTGCTTTTATTTAAATGAAAGGATGTCTGACTAACTGGTCTGGACCTATGGAGGCTGAGGCACTATATTTTCAGGTAGCGCCTTCATGTATGTAGGGTCATCTTTCCCTAATATTAGCTATCTGGTGTGGAACAAATCAGACAAGTTGGAGGGCACCACTTGGCCTTGCCAAGATGAGCAGATGTCACCCTGGAAAGGGTACCAGCTCACTTCTGAATCCAAGGCAGCTCGATTTAGCCCAGTATATATTTTGGATCACCTGCCTGCATCAATGCCAAAGTTATCTATTTACATATTTTAGAATGCCTGACAATCTCAGTTCATCTGCTGTTGAAAGCCTATTACACACCTATATTAATTTCATATCCGGCTGTCCTGGAATACTTTCAGTCAGTCCTCTATACATGTTCTCTATACATGTTCATAAAGGAAAATGCTGCAGTGGATGGAAATCTGAAATAAAACAAAAATTTCTGAAAATACTTGCAGTATTAAAGAGAGAGGTGTTCATATCAATGACCTTTCATCAGAATTGAGGTAAAACAGGTTTTAAGTCACAAAGATAGGGGAGGGGTGGGCCGAGGTAGGTTGGGCACTATGAAACATCGAGTGACTCGGGGTGATGGAGTTGGGTGAGAAGGATGGTGATGACAAATGGTGGGACTGGGGAATTGTAGGAAGGAGAAGGTTAGTGAAATCTGAAATGATTAGAATGGTGGAAATATGGGATACAGGGCTGATGTAATGGCTGATTGTCTGAAATGAACAAATACTTTATTAATTTCAGAACTTAAAAACTTCCAAGATGGGATGCCAGGTCCAGGAGTTCTGAACCCACAACTTTGGGGATGAAGTTGCTTAGAATTATGGTGTTGAACTAGTCAATAAATACGAGTCAGCTGAAGGTGCTATCCAAATGTTCCAGGGATGGTTGTAGGACCAGGGATATGGTATCTGCCATGGACCTGCTGCAGCAGTAGGCAAATTGCAGTGGATCAAAGCTCTCTGGGAGACTAGAGTTAATATGCGCAATGACCAGTCATGAAGTCATTAGGATGATAATTGTCTTCTTAAAGCAGTTGGGGACCTAAGATAGGTTTGGAGTAGGAAGAGGTTAAAGATGTCCACAAATATTTCTGCCTGCTGGTCTGGCAGGTTTTGAGGACATAGCTGGGGAAATCCTCAAGAATCTAGAGGGTAGCTCTTCTCAGACAGTCCTTCAACTCCCAGTCAAGAGGAACTGCAGAATACCCATAACATATGAACTGGCCTGATGTTCACCATAACCAGCATCCATGAAGGGAATCTTAGAATCTCCATCAAGAAGATTCAAGGTATATTTGATCAGAATGACCGGGAGATGATTAACCACAAACACAAGATGCCCCTGGATTGGCCACTTTGCCACATATCAAGAGATAACACGCAGTTCTACAGGTACCTGAAGTTTGAGATCTTGCAGAAATGTCATTGCCAAAAGAATAGATGGTAAAATTAAATAAGAGACTCGGTACCTCACTGACTACCGTGGCATGTGCAAGTTCTTTAATGCTGTCAAGCACTTCTGGTAAGAATTGAGAAGAGAGGTGAAAAGGAACTTTTTGAACATCTTCTCAATCATGATTGTGTCCTTGAACAAATCATCCATGCCATCACAGCCTTGTTGCGACTCCTGTCTGACAACATGGAAAAGGCCATATGCCAACTTACAAATAACAATGCCTCGGGAGCAAACATTCTCTCTGTTGCAGTTGTATAAATGAAGTGCTTTGTCCAGATCAGGGATGAGGAAGATACACCAGGGGACCTCAGAGATGCCATGATTATGATCAATCTTCAAGAAAGGAAGTAAAACTAATTGTGAGATTTACAGAAAAGGCACAAGGCCATTAGGTCTTCCTCAACTGCCTCCCCACAGCCGTTACAAAGCTGCCCTGCAAAACACAGCATGAATTCCAACTATCCGCAGACCTAATAGATATGATCTTTATAGTGCAACATTTCCAAAAGAAATGCAGGGAGCAGTACCAGTCATTATATTGGTCTTCCTTGATCTCACTAATGATATATATATATATTTTTTAATAATATTTTTATTAGGTCATATACAATAGGATACATGAAAATAATATAATACATTTCATATACAACTTATTTTTGAATTTAATAATAAAAAAGTAATATAAGCAAAAAGAGAGAAAAAGAAAGTTAGGTAAGGTGGTGAAAGTGATAGTTTGTGAAAAGTACAAGAGAAAGAGAGAGAAAGAAGGAGAGATATAAAAAAAATGTAACAAGAAAGTAAAGCAAAAAAGATAATAAAAGGAAAATAAAATGAAAGGGTTTATTTTCAGGATTATGTTGCACCATATGCTTGTAATAAATTGATAAAGGGAGACCAAATCTTTAAGAATTGGTCTGATTTGCTTGCTAGGACGATTTTCATATCTTCTAGGTGTAACAATTCAGACATGTTTGAAATCCACATTTTAAGTGTTGGTGTTGGTGAATTCTTCCAGAATTTTAATATGTTTTTTTGCCGTTATTAAGCCATAATTAAGGAAACTTTCCTGGAATGAAGTCAGCTCAGACCCGGTCTCCATTGTTCCAAAATTAATCAATTCTGCGTTGGGGTTCATTTCTGTTTTAAATTATTTTGTAAAAATTTCGAAAATTTCATTCCAAAAATTCTGAAGTTTTATGCAAAAGACAAAAGAGTGTGCTATAGTTGCGTCTTGAGATAAGCATTTATCACAGATGGGTGATATCACTAATGATTTTGACTCCATCAACTGGGAATAATATTGGAGCATCCTCCCCACATTTGGCTACCCACAGAAAATCCACTCCATCCGCAAAAGTGCTGGAGTAACTCAGTCAAAGGCCACAGACAAAAAGACAAAGGCGAGTGAGCTAAGGAAGTCAGGAGAGAAGAGGCATGAAATGTGAATCCAGAAGAAGGAATATGGTGGGAGGCAACAAGGGGAAGGGGAAAGGGTGAAATGTTGCTCATCCGGGTGGGGCACAGGGAAGAAAGGGGTGGGAAAAGCGGTGGAAACAAGAGGTGGTATTTATGTGTTGGATACTGAAAATTGGAGAATTCAATATTCATATCGTTGGGTTGTAAGCTACCCAAGTGGAATATGAGGAGATGTTCCTCCAGTTTGCATTTGGCTTCACTCTGGCAATGGAGGAGGTCTAGGACAGATCAGTCAGAATAGGAAAAGGAGTTAGAATGGTTAGCAATTGGGAGATCCAGCAGGCCTTGGTGGACCAAGCGCAAGTGTTCAACAACACCATTGCCTAGTCAATGCTCAGTCTTGTCAATGTAAGTAAGAGATGCAAAATTAAGAGCACCAAATGCAGTAAATGAGGTTAGAGGAGGTTATGTGAATGTCTGTCTCACTTGGAAGGCTGATAGAGTCTCTGGATCGATGTGAAAGAGGATGTGTGTTGGGGCAGGTGTTACATCTCCTGTGGTTGCAGGGGAAAGTATTTGAGAGGTGGCGGTGTGGGTAGGAAAGGATGAGTGAACCAAGGAGTTCCGGAGGGAGCGGCTCTGCATAAAGTGGAAAAGGGTGAGGATGGTAAGATGTGACTGGCGGTAAAATCACGTTGAAGGTGGCAGAATTTCATTGTCCCATCCGGGACACATGACAATAAAACACTCTTGAGAAATGTTGGAGAATTATGTGTTTGGGTGTGGAGGCTAACGGGGTGAGAGGTAAGGACCAAGGGAACTCGATCCTTGTTCCATCTGGTGGGGTGGGGGGGGGGGGGGGGCTAAACTACCGGATATAGAGGACATCTTTGAAGCCTCATCTTGGGAGCAGATGCAGTGGGGACGGAGAAAATTAAGAAGAGGGGTGTCTTCTTTGTGAGCAGCTGGCTGGGAGGAAGTACAGTCAAGATAACTGCGGGAATCAGTAAATTTATAGTAGATGTCGGTCAATAGCCTCTCTCCCTTGATGGAGACAGAGAGATCAAGACAGGAGATAGAGGTGTTGGATTAAAGTCCATGTAAAAATGGGGGCTGGGTGGAAGTTAGTGGTAAAGTTCATGAAATGAATGAGTTCTACACAGTTGCAGGAGGCATCCCCAATGCAGTTGTCAATGTAGCAAATGGTTGTGGATGGTGCCCCACCTGAACGCGCACACATTTCTCCATTTCCACTTCGCTCTGTTTCTTTCCACCAATATTGCTTCCTCTCGCTTCACATTTCATGCCTCCTCGCTCCTTATCTCACTACTTTTTTGTTTTTTTCTACTCTTGCCTTTGTTCAACCCTTTGCATATCAAAACACCCCTGATCTGTCGCTTGCCAGACTTTGTCCCGCCCTGACCTCGCTTACAGTTTTCTAGTACAATCAGTCCCATAGTACAATCAGTCTGAAGAAGGGTACCGAATGGTGCAATCCACTTTCTCCAGAAATGCTGCCTGACCTGCTGAGATACTCTGGCACTTTGTGCCTGTTTGTCCTTGTGTTTCCATCTTACATTTGTTTCATGACTGAATGTGATCCATGATCCATGCACCAAAGAGGCAATGTTAGTGAAGACCAGATTCAGGCATGACTGTGTCATTGTCGTGTCCATATTTTTCAGTCTTCCTGCACAATGTCTCCATTCCTCAATAGTCTGAAGACATTTGTCATGTTTCCAATGACTGTCCCCAATTTCTATAGATGCACCAAAGAAAGCATCCTATCTGGATGCATCAAGCTTAGTTTGGTAACTGCACAGCTCAAGATGTCAAGAAATTGTGAATGTTTATTAGTGCTTGAAAAACATGCAGAACAATGTTTATCACTGTATCTCGGTACACATGACATTAATAAAACCAACACAAATACAAATATTGCTTTACTTAGAAACAACGTTTTTACTAAATGGATCACTGCCCCAATCACTCCATTATCTCCATCATCCTCTCCCCAAACTATCACTGCCAACAGAGGTGTTGCGACAAGTAAACTAATATATATTGTACATATAAACTGAACGGTAGACGACTTGCACATATGGGCACAAACGTGAGATATACAAGATTCTCAGAGGGCTCAACAGAGTAGGATGTTCCTCTGCGCTTAGGTTTCAAGAGCTTGGGGCACTGTCACAACATAAAAGTTAGGCCATTTAAGACTGAAATTAGTAGAAATTCCCTAACCTAATGCATGGTGAATCATTGGAATTCCATACAATGGAGGTCTGTGAATACTTAGTTACTGACTGCATTCAGAACAGATTTCCAAATACAATATTAAATAATTCAAAGAGTATAAAGATTGGGCAGGAGGATGGTGTTTGAGGGAAAGCATTCATGATCCTGTTCAACGATAAATTTCCACCGACTCTCAACCAGGCAGGGGAGCGAGAAACCCAACTCCCTGTTGCGCTGTACACTGATGGACGAACTGTAAACCAACATCACCTGGTCCTTCTGACCTTTTGCTCCATGGGCCACTCTTGCTCCTACTTCCTACGCCCTTAGACTTATGTCTATTATGTTCATGTGTACCGAGGTACAGTAAAAGCTGTATTTTACATGCTATCCAAACCGATCAGATAATACTATACAATCAAGTCAAACTCAAGTAAAACAGGTAGAGCAATGGGAAAGATGCAGAGTGCAGAATATAGATCTTAGCATTGTAGCCCACCAATTCCATACACCTGGTGTATGTTTCTGTTGGGTGCTTTCCCGAAGCCATGGTGAGGACACTGCGTGATGGACTGGTCTACATCTCCAAGTCTCTGCAAATTCTTGCCGTCTTGAGCAGAGCTGTTCCCAAACGAAGCTGTGATGCAACCTAACAGTATGCTTTTTATGGTTAATCTGTAGAAGTTGGTTAGAATGATTGGAAATATGGTAAATTCACTCAATATCTAGTGGATGTAATGCCGTTGGTGCGACATTTTTGCTGTAGCGTCAATGTGCTTGGTCCAACGCAGTTCGTTGGTAATATTAACACTGAGGAACTAAGCTCAACCATTTCCGCAGGCACCTACATCAGTTATGTGGACGGCCAGTGGCGCAGCGGTAGAGTTGCTGCCTTACAGTGCCAGAGACCCCGGCTCGATCCTGATTTCAGCAGCTCGCTGTACAGTTTTCTCCGGGTGCTCCAATTTCCTCCCACACTCCAAAGACGTAGAGGTTTGTAGGTTAATTGGCTTTGGTGAAATTGTAAATTGTCCTTAGAGTGTGTTGAATAGTGTTAATGTGCGGGGATCGCTGGTCAGCACGGACTCGGTGGGCCGAAGGAACTGTTTCTGCACTGTATCTGTAAACTAAAAGTTATAGATGTGCAGGAAGAAACTGCAGATGTTGGTTTAAACCGAAGATAAACACAAAATGATGGAGTAACTCAGCAGAACAGGCTGCAACTCCAGAGGGAAGGAATGGGTAACGCTTCGGGTCGCGACTGAAGTCTGAAGGGTCTCGACTCGAATCGTCACCCATTCCTTCTCTCCAGAGACGCTGCCTGTCCCGCTGAGTTACTCCAGCATTTTGTGTCTATCTAAAAGTTCTAGATAGTCAACGAGTCTTAGGTTGCATATTTTACCCTGAATTAGTCCGTGGTGAGAGCCCCCCCCAACTGTACCTTGTGCCTCAAACATCGGTTGCTAGGAGATCCTGAGCAAGACACTGGAGCCGGGATGCAAGATTCACCACAGAGAGAGGGAAATAAATGAAATAGTCACGGAGGGAGGGCAACAGTCCAATGGTCACGCGAGCGAGCGAGTGGCAGAATTTTATTTTCCCCTTACAAGGACTTTATTCAGTAATTGCAATTTGCAGTGTACCAGAAGGTACAAAAGCTTTCAATAGCCACATTACATTAGACAATCATTATAATTCAATAGTGGCATCTTTATCTGCAATACAGTCGATCCCCAGCGGCAACCAGCGTTGATGGAAGGCCTCCAGAGTCCTCTCCAGGGACACGTGAGCACAGATGTTGGCCTGGAAGAGGGGCAGGCAGCTGACTGGTGTGATCATCGACTACCAGCTGCCTGGACCCGTGAATGGCCATCTTGGCTAGGTCCAGGAGCAAACCGACCGGGAGATCCCAATCTCACCCTCCCGATCGACCTTCCCCACTCCCTGCCTTGTGCCCAAATACCAAATCATGGGACTAAAATGCAACCAGAACTTGAGGAGTAGCCCCTTCAGATATTCGTACAGGGGCTGCAACCTCTCACACTCCATATACACGTGGAACACAGTCTCTTCCTCGCCGCAGATATTACAGGCGGCTGGCGAGTCCGTGACCCGACTCAAATATTTATTACACATCACGGCTCTGTGCAACATTCTCCACCCCAGGTCCCTGATGTAAAGGGGGAGGACTCCCTTATAGAGAGCCCACCACTGGGGACTGCTCCTGCCGTAAGGTGGTAACACGGCCGGAATACAAAGGTGAGGAAGTATAGAGTGAGCAGGGGCAACCTGTACAGTAAATGTCTTTCCATGTTATGGAAAGGCACGCTGGGCATTTGGAAAGGCGGCTCATGTTGTGTTGGGCCGGCTCCCAGAAAAGATTAAGGCCTGGGCCCTAACCGGTGAGAAGAAGGGTCTCGACCTGAAACGTCACCCATTCCTTCTCTCCAGAGATGCTGCCTGTCCCGCTGAGTTATTCCAGCATGTTATGTCTATCTTCGGTTTAAACCAGCATCTGCAGTTCCTTCCTACACATAACCTATCCATGTTCTGCAGAAAAGCTGCCTGAACTACCGAGTTGCTCTGGCATTTGGAGCGGCGCACATCGTCTGCACGAGAGTGAGAGCGGTTGACTATGTTCGCTCGATGGAATCCTTAAATCGTTGGAATTATGGCAAACACATGGAAGATGAGCTTCAACCCAACCAAATGCTCAATTATGGTAATTTCAAACAAGAAGAAACCACCTAGTTGAGACTGCGTCTTCTGTGGACAAATACTTGGAGTTCATCTTGATAGCAAGCTTTCGTGGGGGGAACACATGGACAACAGGGTCGCTAAAGCCAACCGGACACTAGGATTCCTTAGACGAAACCACTGGTCCTTCCCAAAGGAAGTGAAAACCACAGCATATACAACATTGGTTAGACCCTTACTGGAATACGCTTCATGCGCCTGGGACCCATACAAAACTGGTCATATCAACAAACTAGGAGGGGTACAGAGGAAAGCAGCACACTTTTACATCGGGAACTTCAATAGAGGTAGCAGTGTCACCCAGATGCTGTCCGGCCTGGAGCTGGAAACAAGAAGGGCAAGGAACAGACTAGCCATGTTGTACAAGGTACAAAAGGGGATCATGGACATAACTGCAGATAGACATAACATACTCAACAGAAAGGGGAACAAGAAAGAGAAATGATAGGCAAATAGAAACCCGATTCACCAAGACAGGTATTTATAAGAACTCATTCTTTGTAAGAACCTTAAGGGAATGGAATAAACTAGACAACAATATAGTCAAATCACGTTCACTGGACAGTTTTAAGGGGGGCACTAACAGCACGTTAAGGGGCTGTCCCACTTGGGCGACCTAATCTGCGGGTTCTGGCGAGTTTTTCCTCGACTCATACTCGCAGCATGGTTGACACGAGGTCAAAGGAGGTTTTTGTAACTCTCCTTCATGCTCGAGAGTAGTCCCTGCGACTCGAAGGTCGCCATGGAAAAAATCAATACTTTTTTTACGCATAGGTTTAGTCGTAGTAGGTCGGCATGTTAGTCGTGGGTAATCGAGGGTAGTCGAAGGTAGTCGGAGATAGTCTTCATCATAGTCGAAGGGAGGTCGAAGGAGATCGAAGGAGGTCGTCTTCACTCTCCACTATTCGGTGTCCAATTTCCCCAAAGTTAGTCGTAGCTAGTCTTCAACATAGTCGAAGGAGGTCTTCAATATGTAGGATTACCTTAATCCACATTTTACATTGTGAAAAGGTGATTTAAGCCCCATACGAACCGGCAGTATTTTTCCTGCCGATATGGGGTTTAAATTCACCGCAACCGCAACGTTCCAAACGATCGAGTTCCACAAAATCCCACTCGCAAGATGATTTAAATGGTCATTAATTTACAGGAATTAAACATTAAATTCCTTCCATTTGGCCTATAAATTCATGACAATGAGATTTTAAAATCATGTTATATTGTGAATTCTTGTGTGAATGTTATTTGGGCACTTCGGCTATTTAAAAATGTTAATCTTTTCGTAAGAAATGGATGGATGTTTAGATCTAGTAATTGAATTTTGTAATTAGCTACAATTAGACAACTAACTAATTATATGCTTTAATTTCAAGCCATCCAAGTAAGATTGTTTCATATTTGTTTCAGAATGCTTCAAACTATAATAACTGAACATTTATTTCAGTTCTCTTAATTTTTAAGGAAGTTATGGGCTTTTGACTGTCCTCGATCACAGCTTTTGAGTTAAGTCAATAGAAAAGCAATAGGGAACAAGTTGCTAATTTCCGAGTATGAAAATGGCCATAACTTTTTCAATACTGAAGATATGAAAGTGAATTAGGTGTCAAATTAAACTTCTTTTTATGCTTTATCTGATGGGATAAATTGCAGACTTGATTTTTAAAACCTCAAAATTTTGTAACATTGCTAGAAGATTTGTTCCGATGGCCGTTCTGTGATTTTTTTTAAATCGCAGGACAATTTCAGCGCTGGAGTAAAATAAAAAGCCGCTTGCAATGCCGTCAATGCCGATAACCGGGGACGGATTTCAGTAATGGGACAGCTAAAGGAAAGCCGTTTATTTTACATTACATTATTTTATTTTACACACTAATTAGATTATGCTGTTTGTGCTGGACATTTATTACCTGTGAAAATGCATCATTTAGGTATGTTACAAAACTTACCTTGAGCAGCGCTGCAGTTCTGCCGCTCCCCGTGTGCGTGACTTTGGCGCCTTTCAGAGGGGGGCGGGCTTAAAGTGCCGTTTTTCTTCAGACTGGGCAAATCGATCTATGCCGGGCGATTTCGTTGCGGAAGAAAAATCGCTCCGACATTTCATTCATGAAGGTATTTTTAAATTATGCTAGATTATTTATTAACTTGAGTAATTTAAAAATCACCTTCAAAAGCCGTGAGAACCGACAACGGGAAGGATTTTGCGTAGGGGAGAAAAAAGGTACACAGTTTATTTTTATATTAAAAGTTGGTTTTTAGGGAGGCTTTAATCATATTTTCATGTTGCGAAAAGGGGTCCAAAAAAATGTATGAACCAACAGTATTTTTCCTCCCGACTTCACCGCAAAGTTCCAATCCACCGCATTCCACTAAAACCCACTCGCTAGTTGATTTAAATGGCCATTAATTTACAGGCATTAAAAACTAAATTCCTTCCATTTGGCCTATAAATTCATGAAAATTAGATTTAAAAATTATGTTATATTGTGGATTATTGTGTGAATGCTAGTTGGACACTTAGGCAATTTAAAAAAAGTTTATCTTTTCTTAAGAAATGGATAGATGTTTAGATCTACTTGTTGAATTTTGTAATTAGCTACAATTAGATAACTAACTAATTATATGCTTTAATTTCAGGTCATCCAAGTAAGATTGTTTCATATTTGTTTCAGAATGCTTCAATCTATAATAACTGAAAATTTCATTGAGTTCTCTTAATTTTTAAGAAAGATATGGGCTTTTAACTGTTCTAGATCACAGCTTTTGAGTTAAGTCAATTGAAAGGCAATGGGGAACAAGATGCTAATTTCCGAGTATGAAAATGGTCATAACTTTTTTAATACTGAAGATATGGAAGTGAATTAGGTGTCAAACTTAACTTCTTTTTATGCTTTATCTGATGGGATAAATTGCAGACTTGATTGTTAAGATCTCAAAATTTTAGTAACATTGCTACTTCTTAGGATTGCTACTTCACTCTCCACTATTCGGTGTCCAATTTTCCCAAAGTAAGTCGTAGCTAGTCTTCGACATAGTCGAAGGAGGTCTTCAACATGACATTGTTTCAAACTCTTCCAACCTCACCAATTAGGTCGCCCAAGTGGGACAGCCCCTTCAGTGTGCCCCACACGTCCAAGTTGGCGACATGCAGAATACTGCCCTGCCGAGTACAAATTCAGACGGTTGGCTCGCTCGCGTGAGTGAGTGAGTAAAGGGCCTGTCCCACCAGCATGCAACTCGATGCGATTAGCGCGACCTAACGTGGTCGCTTGAGCCGTCCGGCGTCGCGGGGCCGGTCCCACTTCGATCGCCGGAGCCGTGCGGAATTGTGCGGAGTTCGTCCCGAGTTCGTCCCGATGCCGCGCGGGGCTCCGAAAAACCGACAATGTCCAAAAATCCCGCGCGGCAACGGTTTGTCGGCTCGCAGTCGCCGCGACATTTACACACCGCCCGGACATCGTGCCTCCGTGAAACTATTTGTAAGTGCCTCCGTGACCCTCTATGTGTATGGCTCCGTGGCCCTGTATGTGTGTGTGCCTCGGTGCCCCTCTCTGTGTGCCCCTCTAAGTCCTGGCGAACTTACCTTGGACTTGCTTCAAGTTCGCCTCGCTTTGCGCCGCGTTGTGCCACTCACCCAACCTCCGCGCGGCCCCTGCTGCCGGTTTGGTTGCGCTTGCCGCATGCTGGTGGGACCGGCCCTGTACAGGGGATCACCCGACCTCCGCGCGGCCCCCGCTGCCGGTTTGATCGCGTTCATCGCATATAGTTGCGTGCTGGTGGGACAGGCCCTTAACTGCCGGCGGTTGCATGCGCGCGAACGAGCAGCGGTTGGTCGTGCGCGTGAGCGAGCGAGCGAGCGCCGGCAGAGGCAGACGTAGGTCGTGCGCGTGAACGAGCGAGCGAGTGAGTAGCGGTGGTTGGTGTCGCGCGCGGACATTGCTCGCCGCCCACAGTTTGGTTTGTGCTGGAGCCGGAGAGAGGGGCATCTATATCTGCTGTGGGGAGCGGAGCGGAGCGGCACCGTCGGCACCGGTAGGGCAGCGCAGCGCTGCGGCATTACACCGTCCGGTCTTTACTCGGTGAACACTGCCGGGGCAGCCCGGGGGCCGGTGTTGAGCTCCGAGGTCGGGGGGCGTGAGTGAGCGAGCGAGAGAGAGAGGTGGAGAAGATCCTGCCCGCAGCCCGAATAGAGGGGGAGGGGAGCAGGGAGATCTACAGGAGGGCAATGCCTTTTCCCACCCCACGCCCTCCCCTCCTCTCCCCCCCCCCCCCACCACCTCCCTCACCTGCGGGGGAAGCTCCCCACTCCCCTCCAGCCCTGGTGTGTATGTTCTCCCCCCCTCCTCAACCCCGGTGTGTATGGACTCCCCCTCTGACTCCCCCTCTCCCCCTCTGTGTCCTCCCCCCTTCTACCCCGGAGTGTCCCCCCCACCCTTGGTGTGTGTGTTCTCCCCCTCTACCATGGTGTGTGTGTGTGTGTGTGTTCTCCCTCTCTCCTCAACCCCGGCGTGTCCACCCTCTCCCCCCCCCCCCCCCTCCCCCCCAACCCTCCGGGGTGTCAACTCCCCCTCTGCCCCTGGTGTGTCCTCCCCCTTCTACCCCGGAGTGTCCCCCCACCCCTGGTGTGTCCACCCCCTGCACTTCCGTTGTGCCCCACACCCCTGGTGTGTTGCCCTCCCCCCCCCCCCCCACCCCCGGCGTGTCCTTCCCTCCCCCCTCTACCCAGGTGTGTCAACCCCCCTACCCCCGGTGTGTCCTCTACCCCCGGTGTGTCCTCTACCCCCCTCCTAATCCGGAGTGTCCTGCTCCCCCCTACCCCCCGTGTGTCCATCCACCTCCGTTGTGCCCCCCCGCCCCTGGTGTGTTGCCCTCTACCCCCCGGTATTCGTCCCTAGTACCGGTACAGTACAGATTGTACAGGAGGAGGACATTTGTATGCCGGCGATGGGAATTTCCTTGGATGCCTGTCGTAGGACTAGTCCAGTGCAATGGCTGCCTGTAATTGTCTCAATGCATTGGTATCATCTCCGTTTCTGCATGGGGTTTCATGTGAATGGTCAAATATTGTTTCCCAAATGGATTTGCAGTGTTTAGGAACAATTTTGAACAGCAATAACATGTTTTTAGCATCAGTTTTGATAATATTGGATCCCAATTACATTCCAAATACTAGAATCTTGAAAGAAGTGGGCTTGTGACATTGTTGATGTTGCTTTTAATGTTTCAGAATTTTCCAAATCGTTCCAATGGATTGGAAAGGGGAGAATGTAACCTCTTATTCCAAGAGAAAAATAGAAAGTGGTATCCTGCAGGCTAGACAGCATATTTGTAAAATGGGCAGTTGTGTTGCACGATAGACACAAAATGCTGGAGTAACTCAGCGGGGCAGGCAGCATCTCCGGAGAGAAGGAATGGGTGATGTTTCGGGCCGAGACCATTCTTTTGTGCATGGTCGGTAGAACTGCTGCATCGTAGTGCCAGAGTTCCAGGTTTGATTCTGACTTCAGGTGCTGTCTGTGTAGAGTGTGCACATTCTCCCTGTGACTGCGTGGGTTTCCTTAGGGAGCTCCGGTTTCCTCTCGCGTCCCAAAGATGTGTGTGTTTGTAGGTAAATGTTTCTCGGTAAATTACCCCTAGTGTGTAAGGAGTAGATGCGAAGTGGGATACCATTGAATAGGTTTGAATGTGTGATGGATGGATGGATGGTTGGTTGGTGTGGTCTCGGTGGGCTGAAGTGCTTGTTTTCATGTAATATCTCCAAACGAAACTAGTTAGCTTAACATCTGCCGGAGGGAAATTGTTGCAATCCATTATTAAAGAGATCAAAACATGATTTTTGAAATAATTGAAGGTAATTAGACAGTTTTGTGAAAGGAGAATTGCGTTTGACCAATAAGCGAGTTCAGTATTCAGACTACGCGTGCCCAGGTCATAGGCCACTCGTGATAAACATTCTCGGCAGCTGTGCTGCTGCGTGTATACGGACCTGCGTTTAATCCGTTGTCAGGATCGAACCCAGGCCTCCGGTGCTGCAAGCGCTGTTGAATTGCTACTGGACCATCCCCGTCCGATGGCGGCCGGGGTGACCCTGGACTGACAGGACACCGGCCCGGAACAGTAGCAGCCCCAGGCTTACAGGTAGCATGGATTAGAAGCGCTAACTCCAGCTCAACTCTGCCTGTCCCGTCGGGTTAACCGACAGTCCTGGACTGACTGGACACCGGCCCGGAGCAGTGGTGGCCCCAGGCTTACAGCCAGCGCGCACCGTCAGTTTAATCTGTAAATTACATAAAATCGGTAAAAAGGCTGTCGGTTGACCTGGCAGAACAGGCAGAGTTGAGCTGGAGTTAGCGCTTCTTCTCCGCGCTGGGGCCGCCACTGCTCTGGGCCTGTGTCCCGTCAGTCCAGGGTCACCCTGGACATCTCCGGCCGTCCCCGGACAGGGATGGGATACTCGGGAAGGGATGGGGACGGTCCAGTAGCAATTCAACAGCGCTTGCAGCGCCGGAGACCCGGGTTTGATCCTGACTGCGGATGAAATGTAGGGCTGTATACACGTAGCAGTTCAGCTGCCGAGAATGTCTCTCCGCCGGTCCACTCGCATCTGCCCCCTCTATCTTGCTGTTACACCCCGCTCTCACCTGGCACCCCTGTTCCTCAGGTTAAATTTTTTTTTTTTACACATAAATTATGAATAAAGATAAGAATTTATACACAGTTCATACAACTTTCTCGTTTTCTTTATCGTGAATGACCTTTTGACAAATCCCATGATTCCTTGCTTTTTTCGGAATACCAAACTCAATTATTGGAGTTCTTTGAAGAAGTGACATTTGCTGTGAATAAAGGGAGACCAATGGACATACACTACTTGGATCTATAGAGAACATGGAATAGTACAGCCCAGGAAGGTGGTGATAAAGGTTGAATCACTAACAGCGCTTGCAGCTTGGATACCCGGGTCCGATCCTGACTACGGATGAAAAGCAGGTCTGTACACATGCAGCATTTCAGCTGCCAAGAATGTCTCTCCGCCGGTCCAGTCTCTCCCTCTGTCTCCCACTCGCATCTGCCCCCTCTCTCTAGCTGTTACACCCCGCTCTCCCACTAGCTGGCACCTCTGTTCCTCAGATTAAATATATTTTTACACATAAATTATGAATAAAGATAAGAATTCATACACAGTTCATACAGCTAGTGTTTCTCATTTTCTTTATCACGAATGACCTCTGACAAATCCCATGATTTCTTGCTTTTTTCGGAATACCGAACTCGCTTATTTATTGGAGTTCTTTGAAGAAGTGACATTTGCTGTGAATAAAGGGAGTCCAATGGACATACACTACTTGGATCTATAGAGAACATGGAACAGTTCAGCCCAGGAAGGTGGTGATAAAGGTTGAATCACTAACAGCCAACAGTTGCCATAAACTGATATTTTTTGTTGGCTTCATTTTTATGATGTCAGGATCAGGAACCTTCTTAGACTGAAGCTGCTGAATTCCTCTAGAACTTTTATTTTACTGTGTTGATATCTGGAATAGCTGTGTTGTTACATGAGAAAAAGGTTGAAAAAGGTAAATTTGTATGCATGCGAGTTTGGCAGAGTGATTTATTTTCTGCCCTGATTAATTTTGATGGGATTGGTGTGGGGAGGATGCTTCTTCTGACAGGGTAATCCAGAACTAGAGGTTACTGTTAAAAAATTTAAGACCGAGATGAGGCAGTATGATTTATCTGTCGTGGACTTTTGAAAGTCCACAAAGGGCAGTATGATGTGGAATCTGCTTATTTTTTAGGCAGACGTCGGTATGTTCTTGTTTAGCAAACTGGTGAAAGATTATAGTGGCAGGAATTTGGAGTTGAAATTATTGACGGATCAATTAAGGTGTTTACGTTGGAAAGCAATACAGCAAGGAAACACAGCACCAATCACCATCTACACCAAGGGTTACACAAAAAGCTGGAGAAACTCAGCGGGTGCAGCAGCATCTAAGGAGCGAAGGAGATAGGCGACGTTTCGGGTCGAGACCCTTCTTCAGACACACCAATCCTACATTAATCCCATTCTCCCAATATTCTATCAACTTCACGACTAGATTCTACCATTCACCTATACTGGGGGCAATTTGCAATGGACGATTAACTTATTGATCTGCACGTCTTTGGTATGTTAGAGGAAACCCATGCAGTTCCAAGAAGAATGTGCAAACGCCACATGGATAGTGCCTGAGGTCAGGGTTGAACCTGGATCTCAAGCACTATGAGGCAGCAGCTCTACTAGCTGTGATACAGTGCTGCCTTGTTATTGCATGGCAAAACAGGCTTGAAGGGCTGAGTAGCCTATTCCTGATGACAAGTTGTTTGCTTGTTTCAGTAGTCGCACATTGCGTTTAAAGCATTTTAAGCTGGAAGCTGAAAAAAGAAAAACTGCATAGGAAAACTAGGTATGCGGTCCTACAAAGTAAATAATTTTGTAATGTTGCTCCGACTTGCTGTTTGTATTCCTTTTATGAAGAGGTTCACTGAAAGTTTTTGTAAAACTATTGGCTCCAAGTACTTATAGGTTTTGATGCAAATAAAAATAATTCTCTCATGATGTAAGATTGGCTAGGGATGAGACAGTTTTATTTTTGAAGTATTCCAGTTGATTATTGTTTGCCAAGTGTCCTCTTTTCTGTTTATAATGCTTTCATGATTTTGCCTGATCATAGCCAGAATCTGTTTATTCACCCTTAATGTGGGAATGGTTAGAAACAGATTTGACATGGAATATTTGTGCTGCAATTTGCATTTGCCAGAGGACGCAAAGCCACCCAGAGTAAAGTGATTAGCTAATACTTTGTGGTATGAAAATTTTCAATTTACGTTTTTTAACTTTAAACTCTCCCAATGTGCTGCAACGAAAATAGTTGATACTGAGGTAAAGATGGAGGATCGGCCAGGTATTTATCCAAGGAATGTCTTCAAGTATTCTTTCTGGCCGTTTAGCCTATGGATTTGCGTATTATTGTTTTGAAATATGCATATTTGTAATCCCTTTTGCACTGAGGTATTGTGTTTAGTAGACTCTCTTCAAGGCTTGCCCAATTTATATAGATGAGTGTATTAGAGTTTAAATAGGATATCTGGCAGAAGTTATTGCGTGAATTGATGCGATGCCTCCAATATCCCTGAAAATGTCAAAGTACTTGCACATATAAGATCATGCCCACAGAACGTTTGGGTGGCTGGTAAATTCTGTTCCTAGATTTCCTGCCTGTCAAAGCTGTAAAGGATTTCCATTGCTTCTTAATATTTGGCATTCAGAAATATCTCAATTCTTGATTTAAAGAGTAATGTTAAAATTATAGGAACAATTAATTGAAACATTTTTAGATGTTTTAAAATAAGAACATTAAATAAAACACAACAGTAAAAGTAATGTAACCAGCCCAATTTTACCTTAAAGTCTTGCAGTTCTAAAATCACAATTGAAACTGGTGGGGCTTTGGATCAATTACTGGCTCATGAAATCTGCCAGCACATATGTTGAGAAATGCAGATTTTTTTTTAACTAATTGGTTTATTATTGTTATATGTACTGAGATACAGTGAAAATCTCCACCTTGTTGGAAATAGTTTCTCACTCTCTACCTTATCAAATTACTTTGCCGTTTTAAGTAAAATCGTATCTTAACCAGCTAAATTCGTGCTGTTACAAAGTATATTTTTAACCTATTCTCATAATTTAACTCTGAGCCCTGGTGAATTTGTTCTATTCTTCCGTTAAGGCCAATATTTTGTTTATTGGGTTGAATGCCCATAGTCAAATGAAATAGTCCTGAAGTCTCTATACAACTGAAGTGTACATCCTCTTGCACATTATTGAGTCCTCATGAGATGATGGTTAACCTTCCAGTCACATTTTATACTGCTGTACATTGTCGTAGAAAGGCGTGGAATTGGCATTTTCCTTTTTTCCTCTTGTCCCTGTTTTCTTCACACTATTAAACAAAGTGGTTTGAACTTTCTTGGTTAATTACTCATTCACTATTCCAAATGACAAATGTACAGTTATTTTCGTGGCTAGAAATGGGAAGAATTTGGCAATTATTTGTTATTGTTTATTTTAAGGTGGAATATTGGCCAGGGTACAAAATGATTGCTCCATTTAATCCTTAATAAATCTTGGGATTTATTAAGGATTCATCAATTTATAGATGAATAGATTTATAGGTGTTTTGTTTGGATTCTGAATGGCTGCTCGAGTTATCTGTTTAATTCCTGTTGTGGGCTTCTGGGTCAAGTCTGAAATAGTTATGGCTGAACTAAGCTAGTTTAATCACATTTTCCCCCCTCTTTGGTAAAGTGGAGGAACGCAGGCCCTGGTGGAACGCCCGAGGCAATTAAGACATATCAGCCATTAAAAATGAACTTTTAAGTTCTACAATGCTGAAAATCAGGACAGTTACCCAAATTGCAACACCTCTAATGTCAAGCTGGTGATGCAACTTTATATTTTCATCTGAGCATCACCTTTGGAATATGAAGAAATCTCTTGGTGGATCTTGCGGCTGCAAGATGCTTTCAAAGATTGTGAGGGGGAGACTTGATACTGGAACAGAGATATGCAGATTGCCACACGGTGTCATGCAGGCTTTAAACAAGTGCAGTTTATCTGGTAACACTCTCCACCATCCACAGTCCTGCACGTTTCTAGGTTTTTCGAATTAGTACTTATTTTGTTGCTCTTGGATGACCAGGTTTGAATCTGCCAAAACTGAATTTTGGCAGAGCTTTCCAAATCCGAACAACCTGGTGTGTTAATAGGTTTTTCCCCTCGTATTGGATTTTTTTCTAGAAAGTTTCTCCTACAAATATTTTTATCTGAGTTTCGTCTGAGGTGGGAAAAATCTGATAATGTGCATAGAACAACACAGGTTTTAAACAGTTAACTAAATCATGACCAAACAGCACAGTTGCAACAACATAAATGCATGCATTTTAAATTATATTATAAATAGTGTTGACTGCAATAATTGAAGGTTTAATATATAATGCTGCAAATTCGTGCTCTCCAATAGTATCTCAGTGCTGTATATTTCATGATTAAATCCTTGCATGCAGCTGCTGACCTCGCTCACCCTGCAGCAGGCCAATCTTGTTAGCAGTGTTACTTGCAAGCTACCCTTTTAACTCTAAAGTTTAATATAGACATACAGAGTGGAAATGGGCCCTTGGCTCACCGAGTGCGACAAGGACTGTCCGAAAGCATTTGATAAGGTCCCATATAGGAAATTAGTGGGCAAAATTAGGGCACATGATATTGGAGGTAGAGTGCTGACATGGATAGAAAATTGGTTGGCAGACAGGAAACAAAGAGTAGTGATTAACGGGTCCCTTTCTTAATGGCAGGCAGTGACTAGTGGGGTACCACAAGGCTCGGTGCTGGGACCGCAGTTATTTACAATATACATCCATGATTTAGATTAAGGGATTCAAAGTAACATTAGCAAATTTGAAGATGACACAAAGCTGGATGGCAGTGTGAACTGTGAGGAGGATGCTATGAGAACGCAGGGTGACTTGGACAGGTTGGGTGAGTGGGCAGATGCATGGCAGATGCAGTTTAATGTGGATAAATGTGAGGTTATCCACTTTGTTAGTATAAACTGGAAGGCAGATTATTATCTAAATGGTGTCAAGTTGGGAAAAGGGGAGGTACAATGGGATCTGGGGTCCTTGTTCATCAGTCAATGAAAGTAAACATGCAGGTACAGCAGGCAGTGAAGAAAGCAAATGGCATGTTGGCCTTCATAACATGAGGAGTTGGGTATAGGAGCAACGAGGTCCTTCTGCAGTTGAACGGGGCCCTAATGAGACCGTACCTGGAGTATTGTGTGCAGTTTTGGTCCCCTAATTTGAGGAAGGACATTCCTGCTATTGAGGAAGTGCAGCGTAGGTTTACAAGGTTAATTCCTGGGATGGCGGGACTGTCATATGCTGAGAGAATGGAGAGGCTGGGCTTGTACTCTGGAATTTAGAAGGATGAGAGGATATCTTATTGAAACATATGATTATTAAGGGTTTGGACATGCTAGAGGCAGGAAACGTGTTCCCGATGTTGGGGGAGTCCAGAACCAGGGGCCACAGATTGAGAATAAGGGCTACGCCATTTAGAACGGAGATGAGGAAACATATTTTCACACAGAGAGTTGTGAGTCTGTGGAATTTTCTGCCTCAGAAGGCGGTAGAGGCAATTCTCTGAATATTTTCAAGAGAGCTAGATAGAGCTATTAAAGATGGCGGAGTCAGGGGATATGGGGAGAAGGCAGGAACGGGGTACTGATTAGGGATTATCAGCCATGATCACATTGGATGGTGGTGCTGGCTCAAAGGGCCGAATGGCCTACTCGTGCACCTATTGTTTATTGTCTATTGTAAGGCAGCTTCTCACGGGGGGAAAATGTAAGACTTGCATTTATTCTGCTTTCATTGACCTTAATGGCCACAAATTACCTTGTAAGCAGTGAAGTGTAACCACAGTTCTGACATAAGACTTTACACTTTAGAAATATAGCGTGGAAACAGGCCCTTCAGCCCACTGGGTCTAGCCGACCCCAGCAATCACACCGCACTGTATACAGACGAAGGATAATTTACCATTGTATCAAAGCCAATTGACCTACAAGCCCGTATGTCTTTGGGGTGTGGGAGGAAACCAAAGCACCCGGAGAGGGACCTGCATGATCATGAAGAACATGGGGCTCCGTACAGACAGCGCCTGTCATCTGGATTGAACCTGGATCTCGGACTGTGTCGGGCAACAGATCCACCACTGCGTCATTGTGCCGCACAAACATGGAAAGCACGGTGGCTTTATGCACATAACAACCTTTTGCAAACAGTAATCTAATACTGATGATATACCAAGTCTTCAGTTAAGTGGGAAATGTTTAACGGCCATTATGTAACTTTCTTCCTGTGGATAAGGTTGCAGCGTCTTTTACCTCCACCTGAGTATGTAGGCAAGACTTTGGCTTATGTCATCCATAGTGGTCACTGCTGACAATGCAGCAATCCCACAGTGATGCACAGAAGTGTCCAGCTGAATTATCTGCTCCAACCTAAAGCAAACAGGGCTAATACTGAGCCCAGCTGAAGGTAAATGATATGGCAGGGTATGCGAATAGTCGCCCATTAAGGGCGCTTACAAAGTTACAAATTCCACCCCTCCCCCCAACCCTCGTGCCAGTTCCCCCTTTGGTCCCCATTGTCCATTCTTGCTCCCACCACCCCTCACGGCGCTCCCCCACGCCAGGACCCCGTTGCTCTTCCCCCTCCTTCACCGCGATTCTCCCACGCCGGGTCCTCCTTTGTTCCTTCCCTCCCTCAGCAGTAGCGTCCTCACTTCCACGTGGTCTGCCCTTGTCTGTCTGTCGGAACCCCCACACCTTTCCACTGTCGCTACCTGGTCCTCTCCAGACACTTCTGTGGCGCCGACCCAGACCCCAGCCGTGGGCTCAGTCGACTTGCGGCACGCATGCTCCGACCTAGGCTGGGGGTTCTGCTGACTCCACCGACCACGGGCTCTGACCCTTGGGGGCTCCAAGCTCCACCGGCCGCAAGGGATCTGGCTTGCTGACCCGTGGGAACTACGGTCAAGCTTCGACCCACGGGGGCTGCTGCCTTGACTGCTCTGTGACTGTCGCAGCAGCATGCCGGGAGACGTCTGATTCGTAGCAATGTGAATCTTACAACAGTTTAACCCATAACTCCAACCACTTTGTCCTCTCTGAGCAATTTTATAATCCAATTATAAAAATTACGAATTGTTTACTTTTGAGTCAGCAGTCCAAAACTTGCTAATGTTTCCATTTATTATCACATATGCAAACTCCTCTTGTGGACAGAACACAATATTCTAGTCATTTTTGTTATTTTGCCATGGCTTGTCGCTTTGATGACATTGTCACTCATCAAGGTCTAGACAAAAAGATTGGCTTTTAAACAAACAATTTATAGTCTCCTTTAAAGGGTTAGCTCTAACACTCGTGCCCACGTCGCCTTGGGGTGAAAATTTCAGTCAACCTTTTAGTCTTTTTTTGGTTCACTGTGGGTGATATTCTTGCTGCAGAATTTTGCAGCTGCTGCCTCAAAAAGGCTGCCAACATCATCAAGGACCCACACCATCCTGACCACACACTCATCTCTCTGCTGCCATCAGGTAGAAGGTACAGGAGCTTGAAATCTGGTACATCCAGGTTCAGGAACAGTTTCTTCCCCAGAGCCATCAGGCTATTAAACTCGCCATCAACCAAACTCAGAACTATAACAGCCTATTGCACTTTATCTGTTTATTTGTGTGTGTGTGTGTGTGTGTATATATGGTCTAAACTATACAGACACACTGAACTGCTCTGTATTTATGCTTACAATACTCTGTTGTGCTGCAGCAAGCAAGAATTTCATTGTCCTTTCTGGGACACATGACAATAAACTCTCTTGACGACTTCTGACTACCCTTCCATTCTTTGTACTCTGGTTTTGACCTTTCAGCTGATTTAAACAGTTTCTCATTTACTCCTTACAAATCATTCATGATCAAATTTCTTCTAGATCTTGTGTTTCAAACAGAATAATTCCATCTTCTGTTTCTTCAGGTAGAAAGTCTTTCATCTCAATAATCAATCAATAGTTTTATATCTATCAAAGCTTGTTTGAAGATCAGTCATATGTAGAGCCAGGATTTTGCCATTAATGCCATGTGCCTTCTCATTGCTTTTTTGATGATTTCAGGAAGATAATGCTTTTTTCACGATGGAGTGCCTAAATCAGCCTTATTTTGCCATTTTAACGTAACTTACAAGAACATTTACAGCACCGGGGCGAAACCCGGCTGTAAGTGGGTGTTAAGTGGTGATTGGAGAGGGGTGCGTGGGAAAGGGTCCAGTCTTTGCAAACTGGAGTCAAGCTGTGAGTAGGTGTGAAGTGTTGGTTGGGGATGGGGTGTGGGGGTACCAGGGTTAAGTTTCTGCTTATCAAACCTGCAGTAGAACTCGTTCCGGTCGTTGATCAGCTGACGATTGTCTAAGGAGCCGGGGGTTTTCCTCTTGTAGCTTGTGATTCCTTGCAAGTCCTTCCACACTGAAGAAGTGTCATTTGCTGAGAACTTGCTGCTCAACTTCTCAGAGTACCTTTCCTTGGCAGCTCTGATTCCTGTTCTCAGCTTGTACTTGGCCTTCCTGTAGAGGTCTGCATCCCCGCTCCTGTAGGATCTACCCCTGCAAACGTCAAAATGCCTAAAGTCAAGTCAACGCCTTGTAAAAAAACTGAACGATTTGGTGAGAGTGTAAGGGAGTCATATATTCTCTATAGACAACTGTGTGCTGTTTTGCAAAGCATGTGAGAAAGCAGTGAATCATGAGAATATTTCGTCTCCCAGCATGTACAGACTGCTAAACACAAGTCGGCAGAGAAACTGAAGGTAGGAAATACGCAAGTTTGTCTCCTCACAACATTTACTGCTGGCTCCAGTCGCAAATCTGAGTTTCCAAGTGATCTGTGCAACGCATTCATTGATGCTGGAATTCCACTGTGGAAATTGGAAAACAAATCTCTCAGAGGTTTTTTTGGGAAATACACAGAGGAACATATACCAAGCGAGCCATCATTACGGAAAAATTATGTTGACAACAACTTCGACATTGTTGTGCAGAAAATTAGAGATGAAGTTGCATGCAACAAAATATGGATCTCAATAGACGTGACAACGGATGCTGTGGGGAGGTATGTTGCCAATGTGGTCATTCGTACACTGGAGGCAAGTCAACCATCAAAGGAGTATTTGCGTCTTCATTCGATAATCATCTAGCAGTCACCCCATTGCCTCCATTGCAAATATGTTGTTCTTTAGGCTGGGATATTCCAGATTATTTTTGCTAAGGCTCTTTATAATTGGGCTACTTGTAGTTGTAGATTCTTGTCAGATATCTTCTTCATTCATTAATGTTCACTTTCATTGATTAGTGCGCATGGACACTCCGATCACACTGAGCATTAACATTTTTCATTGACTTGGTGTTTAAAGCTGATGATTAGAGCCAGGATTTTGCCATAAATGCCATGTGCCTTTTCATGTCTTTTTTTTGATGATTTCACCAAGATAATGCCTTTATCACGATCGAGTACCTAAATCAGCCTTTTTTTGCCGTTTTGCTGAAAGGTCATGCTATTTTCTCGAATTGTACCGTGATTACAATGACGTTTTCTATGTTAACTCGTTAATATTAATGTTATTATTAACGTGTTAACATAGTATAATTTACAAGAAAATTTCCACCACCAGGGCAAAACTGGGGGGCACCACCGTCATTCGTTCGTGCCGTTGCCCGCTGGTTCAGCCTTCTCCAAGATCTATTTAAGAAAGAACTGCAGATGCTGGAAAAATCAAAGGTAGACAAAAAATGCTGGAAAAACTCAGTGGGTGAGGCAGCAACTATGGAGAAAAGGAATAGGTGACGTTTCGGGTTGAGACCCTTCTTCAGACTGATGTTGGGGGGAGGGGCGGAAAAAAGAAAGGAAGAGGCAGAGACAGTAGGACTAGGAGAGCTGGGGAGGAGGGAGTAAACAAGGGCTATCTACAATTAGAGAAGTCAATGTTGATACCGCTGGGGTGTAGACTACCCAAGCAAAATACCCAAGCTTGTCTCCTCACTTCATTTACTGCTGGCTCCAGTCACAAATCTGAGTTTTCGAGTGATCTGTGCAAGGCATTCATTGATGCTGGAATTCCACTGTGGAAATTGGAAAACAAACCTCTCAGAGGTATTTTTTAAGAAATACACAGAGGAACATATACTAAGCGAGTCATCATTACGGAAAAATTATGTTGACAGCAACTTCAACATTGTTGTGCATAAAATTAGAGATGAAATATGATCTCAATAGACGAGACAACCGATGCTGTGGGGAGATATGTTGCCAATATGGGACACTGGAGGCAGGTCAACCATCAAAGGAGTGTTTGTTGACATCGGAAGTATTGGAGAAGTCAAACAGCTCAACTATTGCGCAGTTGTTTACATCTTCACTTGCTGTACCTTGGCCAGAAGGTATAAAACACGAGAATGTTCTTCCGTTTGTGACTGATGCAGCTCCGTACATGGAAAAAGCTGCTCGTGCTCTTATAGTTTTATTCCCCAAAATGTTGCATATGACATGCTTAGCTCAAGGACTTCATAGAATTGCCAAGCACATGCGTAGCTTGTTCCCAAATGTTGATCACCTAGTTTCCAATGTCAAGAAAATCTTCCTCGAAGCACCGTCACATATGCAGTTGTTCAAGGAAATGGCACCTGAGATTCCGCTACAACCTCACCCCGTTTTGACTAGGTGGCGTACATGGCTCTCTGCTCTACTCTAAAAAGCTGCAAATTTTGAAAAGATAAAATAAATCGTTAACTGTTTTGAAGAAGAATCTGCTGCAGTCAGAATCATGCAGAAAAAGTCCCTCCACCGCGATCTTGTGTTTATTGCTTTCAATTTTGCGAACTTCCCACAAGCTATCACTTCATTTGAGAAATGTGGCGAAACATTAGTGAATAACTTGCAGGTTTTCAATAAAGTAACTGAAGATATCCGACAAATTCCTGGCAATGTAGGTAAAGACAAACAAGGAAAATGTGAGAGAGTGATTTTAGCTAAAAAAGCTCTTGAAGAAATACAAAACATAGAAGTTCTCGTATGCGGCTGAGCGACTCGCCTTCCAGCGGCCCCTACAGCCTGTCTTTTAAAAAAAATTTGTTTACTTAAATGTAGTTGTTCGTGTTTTTTATTTGTACTGTTTTTAACTGTGTATATGTGGGAGGGGGAGGGGAAAACTTTTACAATCTCTTCCCTGCACAGGAGACCCGACTTTTTCCCTGTCGGGTCTCCGTTGTCGTTGGGGCTTAGCACCGTTGAGCGGCCTCCAACCGGGACGACCTGGGGGCTCCAGTCGCGGAGCCTGCGGACTAAACATCTTGGGGCTGGCCAGCTTCGGAGCGTGGAGAGCAGTGGTGGCGCACGGCTGCGACCCGACTCCGGAGCTCGGAGGCTCTAGCTGCAGCTGCAGACCAGTGGACGGAACATTGGGAGCTCGCGGTTCCTGGTGGGAGACCGCTTTTCGGAGCTCCCCCAACAGCAACTTCTCCAGCCCGTGAAGCGGGGTTGGAACGACCCGGAGCGGGGCCGTACATCGCCCGGTGTGGCTTTAATGGCGGCGGGACATTCCAGCACCCATTCCAAAGACTTTTGGGCTTCAACGGCCGTGGGACTTAACATCGCCCGCCTGGGGCTTCAACATCGGGAGAGAAATGGTGCAGGGGAGAGAAAAGACTTTGCCTTCCATCACAGTGAGGAGGAGATTCACTGTGATGGATGTTTTCTGTAAATTGAATTGTTTGTGTGTCGTGTAGGAGCTGTTTTGTTTGTATGGCTGTGAAAACGGAGTTTCGTTTGAGCCTCTTTGAGGTTCGAATGACAAGTAATAAAATCTAATCAAATCTTCTCAAAAGTAGTTGCAATGCACAAGATATCGACATGAATATAGAGTCTGTAGCTTTTTTTGGGTGTGCACCAGTGACCTCAGCTGAGGTAGAAAGAAGTTTTCTACTGAAGCATCTTCTGTCTGACAGACGGCATGACTTAACACCAGATAATTTGAAAAAAATGCTAGTAATTATGTGCAACCAGGCAACTATGGTCATTTAATGTAGGATCCCTTTATATTCTAATTTTTAACCATAATTTGATGGTGGAAATATTTTCCTTTTTATGCCTTTTTTTTGTCGATAAATGCCCTTTTGATGTCTTTTTTGTAATTTTATTATGCCTTTATGCCTGCCTATTTCAGAGTTTTTTAGCGCATAAACATCCTGGCTCTACAGATGATACATCTCTCTTTCAATCATTTTCCCATGTTACATTCCATTGGCCAGGTCCTTATTCACCTAACCTTTCCGTGTTCCTCTGAAGCCCCTCAGCATTTGTCTCTTAGCTGACATAGCCTCATGTTGTATCACCAATAGGTTTGTATACATCAGACTTGAACACCTCTTCCATTTATAGAATTATAGAGTCATACAATGTGGAAACTGGCCCTTCGGCCCAACTTGCCCAGTCAGACTAACATGTCCCATCTACACTAGTTCCACTTGCCTGAGTTTGGTCTAAACCTGTCCTATCCATGTACTTGTCTATTGTTTCTTAAATGTTGCGATAGTCCCTGCCGCAACAACCTCCTCCGGTAGCTTGTTCTGTACACCTACCACCCTTTATATGAAAATGTCACCCCTCGGATTCCTATGAAATCTTACTCCCTTCTCCTTATGCCTATGCTCTCTAGTTTTAAATTCCTCTACTATGGGCAAGAGACTCTTGCATTTACCTAATCTATCCCTCCCATGATTTTACACACCTCTAAGGTCACCTCTCATCCTCCTGCTCTCCAGGGAATAGAGTTCCAGCCTGCTCAACCTCTCCACGTAGCTCAGACCCTCGAGTCCTGGTAACATCCTTGTAAATCTTCTCTGCACACTTTCCAACTTGGCAACGTCTTTCCTATAACATGGTGCCCAGAACGGAACACAATACTCTAAATGAGGCCTCACCAACGTCTTGTACACCTGCAACATGGCCTCCCAATTTCTGCATTCAATAATCGACTGATGAAGGCCAATGCGCCAAAAGCATTTTTGACCATCTATATCTGACGCCACCATCAACTAACTACGTACCTGCATTCCTAGATCCCTCTGGTATACAACACTTTTCAGACCCCTACCATTCACTGTGTGCGTCCTACTCACATTAGACTTTCCACACCTCACATTTGTCTGTATGACATTCCATAAACCATTCCTCAGCCTACCTGGCCAATCGATCAAGATCCTGCTGCAATTTTTGACAACCATGTTCACTTTCTGCAATACCACCCAGTTTTGTATCATCAGCAACCTTGCTGATCTTGACATGTGAATTCTCATCCAAACCCAAATTATTGATATAGATTCTTTGATGTGTTTGAACAGCTGGAGCCCTAACATAGATCCTTGTGACATCTTAACAGTTGTAGAAGCAGTGGAACTTGGAAGATGGCAGTCAGTGCATTCACTGCATCTGGTGCTGACAATTGCACAACCCAAGAATGTGGAACATCATGTTCTGGGACGTCTGGCTTTTGGTCCCATTATTTTCTCCAGAATGACTAATTTATGACCCTCATTCTTTTTTTACCCTGTTGTGCGCCAACATTTTTGTCTTTTGTGAAAGTGCATTTAATCTCTTTTTTTATTTACATATTCTATATTCTACAAATAATTTCTCCTGTCTGTTTGGAAAGGTTGAAATTAATTAGATAATGTTTACATATCTATAAAAGCTTTTATAGTGTTTTTATTCCTCACTAGACTTCTTTCATATTCTACTTATCAGTGACAGAACCTTCCAATAAATGTTGGAATGCTCCCACTCCTTAGGCCTACTGCTTTTTTGGCAACATTATAATTATTTTACTTTGATCTAATATTGTCTTTATCTTGATAAGCAAAGTTGAATCATTTTTCCTGCTGTTCTTTTGCCTTAAAGAAATGTGTTTTCCTTGTACTACTTCAAATGCTAGCCATTGTTTATTGTCATGCCATTTACGTTTCGCAATGTACCATAGCCAGTTCAAGGCTCGGCGTTGATTTTTTTTTGCTTAATTCGGATATGTCTTTTGGCTTCAGGTTGCGCTGAATCACTGTCTTTTGCTATAAAATTCTATAATATTATGATCACTTTTTCCTCAAGTACCTCCATTTGCAACAAACTTTAAATAGACTTTCCCCTTTGGTCCCTGAACAAACTATTTTAGACCATCTCTGATATTCTGCAATTTATCCCCCACATTATTACTGTTAATTTGGTTTGCTAGTTTAAGATTTAAGCCTGCGATATTTACTGTACTGCCCTTGTATTTGTGAGTTCCTTTCCTTTCCTGGGAGCGTTTCTGCCTCTTGATTAATTTTAAAGCTGTTCCCAGGATGATTCTACTTTTTCTTCTGGTGTTTGATATCGGGGCAACCCTTGCCTCCTTTTCCATTTATTTCTTCTGAAAGTTAAGTATCACAACATATTTAATTCTCAAGTTCCTCCGCAGCCGCAAAGTGACATCCTTAATCTTGGCACCAGCAGACGACAGAGCCTTGGATACTCATTCTACTATCTGCACAGGATGGCATCCACCCCCCTAACTTTACTGTCCCCTACTTTCAGTCCAAGCCATTTCACTTCTCAACTTGAGTAGCTACTCATACCATAATACTATGGTCAACACCTACAACATCACCTTACAATCACTAAGCACACTACAAAAAAGAGCTATTCGTATAGTAAACAATGTAGGATATCATGACCACACCAATATACTGTATTTAAAATTACACACCTTAAAGATTAAGGATCTGGTAGAATTTAAGACTGCACAAATAATTTATAAAGCAAAAAATAAACTGCTACCTGTAAACATACAAAAACTGTTCAAAGACAGAGAGGGGGGGTTATAACTTTAGAGGGAAACTAAACTTGAAACAGCATTATGATCGGACCCAATAGCATGAAAGGTCTTTTATTGTCATGTGTACCAATTAAGTTATAGTGATATTCCTATTATCATACAGACATACTTAAAAAAGCAACAAGGCACCCAGTTACATAAAAGTTAACACAAACATCCATCAGAGCGGTTTCCACAATTCTCACTGTGATGGAAGGCAATAAATAATCTTCTACCCTCGTTTTTCTCCCGCGGTCGGGGCAGTCGAAACTGCCGCAGCCGGCAGTCGAAGCTCCCGCATCGGGGCAGTCGAAGCCCCTGCAGCTTGGAGCTCCCGAAGTCGGTCTCTAACCAGAGACCGCGAGCTCCACGATGTTAAAGTCCGCGGTTGTAGCTCCGACATCGATCCTTGGCGAAGTTAAATTCCCGAAGTCGGTCTCCGGCAGAGGCCTCCAGCTCCTCGATGTTAGGCCGCAGTGCGTACGGAGATATGATACAGAAAAAATCGCGTCTCTGTCGAGGTGAGATACTTATTAAAAAGTTTCCCCCAACTCTCTCCCCATCCACCCCTCACATAAAACAAGCTAAAGAATAATGAAATCATACATTTAACACATACTAAAAAAACAACAGAGAAGGAAGGGAAAGACTGTTTGCGAGGCAGCCATTGCTGGCCCCACCTGGGACAATTTACATTTATACCAAGCCAATTAACCTACAAACCTGTACGTCTTTGGAGTGTGGGAGGAAACCTAAGATCTTAGAGAAAACCCACGCAACCATGATTATGGTGTATTATAGAAAACATACAGGCCAATTCTGCAGAGAAAGTGTCCATAAACATTGATATAATGACCAGGTAATTTGTTTTAACTTTGTTGATTGAAGTATAAAAAGTATGCAGGATGCTGAGCAGTCAATTTCCATTTGCCCCTTGTGTGTATATTCCTCTTTCTGTATATGTTTTGATGCCAGTTGAAAACAAACAAAGCTACTATCTAAAATTAAATCCTAAAGAAAAAATCTAGACATGCTTTAGATGCAGAGTGCAGGTCAAGGTCAGCATGTTGGACAAATGATTATGTATTGAGGAAGATAATTTGTTTTATGTCCCCTTTCATGGGAAAGAGTTGCACGTCCATGCCCAATTATGTATCAGGTGTGAGAGGCCATCTGAACCATTGCTTCGTGCTTGATCTTTGTGGCTGGTTTGATGCTGCCCTTTCTCTTTCAACTTGGAAATTATTTTGTTTGTAATAGTGCTTTCCTTTTGATTTCAAATGACTGAAATGACTTCAAATATTGCACGTTCTTTTTTCCTTCTGCCAAACTTTCGATCAGACAGAGTTAAAGTTTTCTCTTGCAGTATCTGGAATTCTCTTCTTTTACTTCATTTGCATTTAATTCTTCGCTTCTTTTATCCACTTGGCCTTGCTCCCTTAATCCCTCGCCACCTGTCTGCCTCACAAACAGTGCTGCAGACATGTGCTGATAAGTCACAGTGGTGCAGCAATAAAGTTGCTGCCTTCCAACGTTAGAGACCAGTGTTCGATCCTGACTACAGTGCTGCATGTACGGAGTTTGTACGTTCTCCCTTTGACTGCATGGGTTTTCACCGGGTGCTCCGGTTTCCTCCGAAATTCCAAAGACGTGCAGGTTTGTAGGTTAATTGGCTTCTGTAAATTGTCCCTGGTGTGTATTATAGAATTAGTATATGGGTGATCGCAGTTTAGCACAGACTCGGTGTGCCAATGGGCCTGTTTCCATGCTGTATCTCTAAAATAATTGAAGACTAACCTTTCTTTTTTTGATATCATAATTAATTTTAAAAATCTAATCTAAGCAGGACCCCTCCGTTCCCCTCTCCCAACTGCATAAATGCTGCATGAGTTTTCTCCAGGTGCTCCGGTTTCACCCCAAGTTTCAAAGACGTGCAGGTTTATTGGTTAATTGGCTTCTGTAAATTGTCCCCGGTGTGTAGTAGAGAATTAGTGTATGGGTGATCGCTGTTTGTCACAGACTTGATGGGCGGATGGGCATGTTTCCATGCAGTATCTCTAAAATTAAAAAAACATAACACTAGAGTCAGAGATTTGAACAAACATTATCTATTTTGAAGATTTGTGGGAATTTGCAGAACAGAGTCGTCTTTTTATCAAACGTGGACTTTGGTGTTGTTTCCCTCCTGGTCGCAAACCTCCTGGTTTGCAATCTTTTAAATGCTGGCTCTTCAAGTGTTCTTAGAATGCTCATTAAACATGGTGAAGGCTGCTGGATCCACTTATACCCTGAGGCAGTGAAGACTAAGCTCCCCACCACTCATTGAGTGAAATCGCATGGGGATGTGTGTAAATAAAGTAGAGCAGGGGGCTAAACATGCTGCCTTGATGTGTACATGTGTTCATGGTTTTCGAGAATAGGATGTGTTGTTACCAATTTGCAGTATCTGAGGTCTGACGTTGACGTCTGGGTCCAGTTGCAAAGCGAGGTACGGAGGCCCAGGTCTTTGAGCTGGTGATGCGTTTGATGGGATAATAGTTAATGAATAGCAGCAAACAATAATGTATGCACTCCTGCTATCCAGATGGTTCCGAAGGTAGAGCCAGGGAGATGAAGAAGGGTCTCTGCCTGAAACGTCACCCATTCCTTCAATCCAGAGATGCTGCATGTCCCGCTGAGTTACTCCAGCAATTTTTGTCTATATCCAAGGACATGAGTAGGAAGGAACTGCAGATGCTGGTTTAAACCGGTTAGACACAAAATGCTGGAATAACTCAGTGGGTCAGACAGGATCTTTGGAGAAAAAGGTATAGGAAAAATAACCTATTCCTTTTCTCCAGAGATGCTGTCTGACCAGCTAAGGTACTCCAGCTTTTTGTCTATACAGGGAGATGATATCTGCGATTGATGTGTTGCGGCAATAGGCAAATTGAAGTGGAACCAGGTTATTTCTGAGGCACGAGTTAGTTGATAGCGCCATAACTAACCTCTCGATGTATTTCACTTACTGGAAATGGTTATGTCAGAAAATTATCAGTTGTATAGATTTGTGCAATGTTAAATTTCAAAATCTAACAGTAAAACGTGATTAAACGATGCATTCTGTGGGTTGCGGGATCCACAAGATACCATTGTTTTTGAAGAGAAAGCTTGGCCTCCCTCTGAAATTGCTCCCTCTGGTTGTACTTGAATCTTGTTTGATTTTGTTGTTGTTAAATCAGCGAGTCCCCAGGAAATTAGGTCCACAATTCCTCTGGCCAGGCAAAGTAGTAAAACACAAGAAGCTGCCTTGGGGCTTGGAATCTCAAATGGTAATTAATATCCAGAATATTCCTCTCCCAAAATATGCAGATGCTGATTGATCTTTCTCTGCATTGAGTGTTAAAGATTTGTTTTTTCCTTAACATGTTATTGTCGGAGAAACTTTGCCTTTCTTGAACTATTTTTCTGTGTAAATTTGATTTAAACGCAGTAAGTTTGCCTCTTTGTCAGTTTTTCCTTTTTTTCATCGTATTGTTTAAAATGTCTCCAATCAAGCACTTGTAAACATTGCTGAAGCTGTTGTGAATGATTTACTGTTAGTGTTCCTGACTATTGATTATTGTGAAGAAGTAATTTGGTTCGCTATGAATGTCCTTGAGCTCGAGTGTGAGGCGCTTGCTGCAATGCAAACGATAATTCAACATAAGTCAAATTTTTAATCCAAAATATTTGTTAAGTATTTTCAACTCTTAATTATTTTTTAATATTTCTGGAATCTTTCATATCTAATTATCACATGCACCAATTGGTACATGTGACAATAAATGTAACTTGAACTTAAATACAGGATGAAATCTGATCTAAATTTTCTTCCCTCAGGTGAACATTTTCAATTACGTTCAGATGGAATGATGTATCTAGCCTTTTTGTAACATTTCTAACATGAAAACAAGTTAATGGGTAAGTTTATGGTTATTTCTGAAAATTGATATAATTTTTACTCTCTGCATGAACATTTAGTGGCAAACAAAACTGCAGCCTAAAATTGCATGAAGACTGTAGTTGGATAAACTTTAAACCTTTTATGTATGTTATTTTCTACTGGGTACTCCATTGGAACTTCTGAGATTTGGTTTACAGGTAGCGGTCAGTAACATGCTAATATTTTTTTTAAGCGATTGTAAATCATTGCAAGATAAAATAACAGTTCGCATTATTACAGCCATTTGCATTGCAGACATTCAGAAAGGGTTACGAGAAGGGCAAAAGACAATGTTTGAGATTGCAGAAATTTCTGAAGGGGTTTGATGCTCCTATGGCGCGGTGCTGGAGCGAATATTCCATACAAAGGGGTACAGACTTCATTCGTAATGGAGCGGGGACAGGTAGATGTCAGAAGATAGACTTGCACTGGGATATGGAGGTGTGGCTGTCAAAGTTTGTTGGAGGCAAGATAAGAATCTTGGACTATTTGATGAGCCTTCGTGTGGCAATGGAGCCTGATGAGAACTGGATTGTGTGAAACAACTTGGGCATTGAGGAATCTAGTCATGGGGCAGAGATTGAATCTGTGCAGCTAGTTACTACACTGGTGCCATATTTGGATATTAAGCTATCTGAAAGTTCTAATGCTTTGTTTAGGTGTAATATCTTTAAAAAGCTTGTGTTAGTTAGGGGAATGGAACAATAACTGACACTTTGCCCATCTCTCTCTCACCCTAGTTCTCCGACTAGTTTCCCTGTCCTGATTAATTTTACTGTTTGTATGGCTCACTGTCACCTTCCCGTTAACCATTCTACATTTGCTTGATCACCATGTGCTTTGATCTGTCGTTTTCACACCTTACATTCTCTTTGTGCCCGTCCATATCTCCAGTTTCCCCCTCATCTGACTCTGTCTGAAGAAGGGTCTTGACCCAAAATGTCACCCATTCCTTCTCTTCAATTATGCTGTCTGTCCTGCTGAGTTGCTCCAGCATTTTGTGTCTTTCTTCGAATAAGTCATCCTGCTGAGTTTTAAATCTTTGAATGATTGCCGAGTAAAATTGAAAGTTGTTTAATTGTATTTTTTTAATTTTGAGTATGAAATATAGGACAAAAAGGACTTCACACCACAGTGAAATAACAAATGTAAGAAGGATACAGTATGAAGGATTGTGTTTTTTAATGATGGAGTGTGAGAGTGGAAATAAGGGGAAGAAAAGTATTTTACAAGTTTTTTTTTCTGCATTACAGAGCAAGAGGGTAAATGGAATCCTCCAACCACCTTCTGCTACTATTGTTGGTAAATATAGAAAATATTTACGTGCCTTGGGTGTAAAGGAGGAATTGAGCTAATTCAAATTGATATCAGTTCATTGAATTTAAATCCATTTATACCATGTTTATTAATCAGCTAACATTTTCCATGTTTAATTGAATCTAAAATCGCAGACCTGATGGTAATAGGAGTCCCTAATGGTAAGTTTAAATCTCATCTGAGAGATATTAGTGTTAAAATGAAGCTACATTAGTGGACATTGGCCTAGTTTTCATAACATTTACCCCAACACTTTTTAAACGAGAATAGCTGGCTCCAAAACTTAATTAATCAAGATTGAAAATAAACTATGCATTCTTTAGTGAATTAATTGATCAAAGCAGCAAATCGTGAACCAATATTTTGTAAATAATAGTCAACATAAATAGCACTTCAGCCTAATTATTTCAGTACCCAGGACAGTTGAACATCTCTTACATTATTACTGCACAATTAATTGTACCTCCATGATGTATGCTGTGCTGTACCTCATCGACGGCCCTATCCCTGTGAAGTCACAGTTCCGCCTCCTTCACTCCAGGAAAACCAGCCTCAGTTTATCTAATCTCTCCTTATAACTCAAGCCCAGGCAACATTCCTGTGAATATTTTCTGTATCCTTTCTGGATTAACACACCCTAAAGCGTGGCAACTAGAACTGCACTCGGTACTCCACGGTACTCATGGCCTAACCCACAATTTGTACAATTGTAATGTGATATCCCCACTTCTGCACTCAATTTCCCGGCTGATGAAGGCAAGCATAGCGTGTTCATTCTTCGCCAATCTGTCTACCTGTGTCACCAATTTCAGGGAACAATGCACTTGTATCCCAAGCTCCCATTGTTGAATGACACTCCCTAGGGCCTTGTCTTTTACTTTGTACTTCCTGTCCTGATTTAACTTCCCATTTCGCTTTGCACTTGTTGATACAAGATACATTTATTTGTCACATGTGCCAATTGGCACAGTGAAATGAAATCACCATACAGCCATACAGTAAAAATAAAGAACACAACATAGAGTAGATAGAATTCAACATAAAACATCCCCACACAGCAGGATCAAAGTTTCCCACTGTGAGGGAAGGCACCAAAGTCAAAGTGTTGGAGTGAAATTCCATTCCATTCCCTTACCCACTTAATCTGGAAACAGTTGTAACCTTAGACAACCTTCTTCACTGTCTAATGTACCATCAGTTTGATGTCATATGGAAACAGATGCCTATTATAGAAGACTAACATGACAATTGCCAAAGTGCTTGCTTGGAGAAAAGTAAAAGCACTTACAAACGCCATACCCCATTTCTGCATCCCTTTCCAGCTGTCTAGTGATAACAGATCCCACTTCACCGAATCAGTTATAAAGGAAATGTGCAAAGGGCTGCAGATCCACCAGCACTTTAACTTCACCTCCCAGTCCCAGTCAGCAGGACTATTAGTACGATACAACGGAATGCTAAAAAATAAACTCGCCAAGCTTTGCAACAAAAAGTGTTGAAGTATTACCGCTAGCGCTAATGGTAATACGCTCTTCCATCAATCGGACGATGGGATTGCCACCACATGAGGTCCTCAAGGTGGTGTCCAGCGTTTGCCTTTCACAACATCCTTTTCAGCGACACAAATTTGTGAGATGGAGAAAATATGCTTAATTACAGCATTGCTTTAACCAAATGTGTTTCCAGTTTTCATTCTCAGATCAAGAAAGCACAGGTCAATACTGTAGCAGAGAAGTGTCAAAGCCTGGAGCCCAGCCACTATGTGTATGTAAAGACTTTTAAAACAAAGACCAACATGGATTCATACGTCACATTGCAAGAAGGCACCAGCCCAAGAATACCAGGGCTTAGACGGCCACTCGATTTGAAAAGCAAAGGGATTTTGGGTCTTTGTATTTTCTGGATTTTAGTACCGATTAAGGCTGAACGATATGTCAACACCCCTCTGTACATGAGTTATACCTATACAAAAAACCTTTATTGTCATCCGGATTCCCGAAGTGAATTCCCAAAGCCTATAATGGAACTTATTTTGTTTGTGGACTAGCTCTGGCTGTTCAGTCCCATATATCTACCATTCTCCACACCTTCCGGGCACAGATGTGAGCATCCGATCCCGAGTGCTTGGGGCCATTACTGAGGTACAGCGCTACTTTGTGATCCTTTTTCCCAGTTATGGGATGGCCATGTTGGTCAAGGGGGCGAGATAGACGGCATCAGCCTTAGAAGAAGTGGTCAACGACACGGCAGAAGCACTAGAAAAAAATGACCGAAGAGATGGTTGTCATCCAAACCGTTGCCCTGCAAAATCCAATAGCCCTAGATTTTATCTTGGCTGAAAAGGGAAGTTCCTGTGCCATGATTGGTGCTGAATGTTGCACCTATGTCCTGGGCAGCTCCGAAAATATAACTAGCCTAATAGAACACATTCAGAAGGAAACAGCAAAATTACACCAGGACCCTTCCTATACCCATTAGTAGCTATGGGGGTGGGCTACAAGTTGGATGGGAAACGTAGGAAAGAATCTGATACATGGGCTCATCATGGTGGTCATGGTAATATGTGCCCTGTATGTGACATGAGCCCTGATAAAATGCTTTTGTGCCTGCCTGGGGCAGTAGCTGTACCGACGATCCCGGCCACGATGATGGCACAAAATACTGACTCCGAAGACGGAAGCAAAAGGGACTATTTAAAGAAAACTCTGTCAATTGGCTGATGATTATTGTCCTGAGAAGGACAAAAAGGAGGGAGTGCAGAAGAGTAACATAAGGTGCTTGCTGGGATACTTGACACAAAAGCTATACATTTGTTTACTTCAGCAGTAAACACACGGCTAGCATTAGTCATCTGGGCAGTTAATCACAGGTTCTCTTTTCCAAGGTATTACTAAAGTAGTGTCGATGGAGTCAATGGAAGGGAGGTTGGTTTGTGTGATGGTCTGGGCTACATCCACAATTCTCTGCAATTTCTTGCGGTCTTGGATCAAGTTGTTCCCAAATCATGCTATGATGCATCCCAATAAAATGCTTTCTGCGGCGCATCTGTCGACGACGGTGAGAGTTATTGGGGACATGCCCCTAATTTCCTAAGCCTTCGCAGGAAGTAGAGGCGTAGGTGTGCTTTCTTGGCCATTGCTTCGATATGGTTAGTCCAGGACAAGTTGCTGGTGATATTTACTCCTAGGGACTTGCCTACTTTAGGTTGCAATGTTGCTGTAAATCAAGTCCCCAGCTCATTTTAATGCAGTTCCTCACACTATCTTTCTCTGTGCAGTATTTCTTCCCTTACTATTTTTCACCATCTAATTTCCATTGATCAATAATTTGTTCTCTACTGCCTTTACTGCTGTCACTGCTGCATCGTAAAGGATCCAGTTCAATTGCTTGTTTCGTAGTTATTCTACCAGATTATTCAGTTATAGTTTTGGACATCCCTGCAATATCTCCCACTCATTAGTGCATATCACTATTTGTTTGCTTGGTTTCCATTTTGTTTATCTTTATATAAGCTTGTTTTGCCTTTCCTTTTAAATAATCTGATGAAGTATTCCCAGACTGAAGTGGTCATTCTTTTTCTCTCTGCAGATGCTGCCTGACCTTCGGAGGAGTTCCAACAATTTATGTTATTACATCAGAGCTCTATCACGTAACTTTGTGGTGAGTTGGATATCAAGTAGCAGGTTAGATGTGTCTGCAAATGGTCTTGGTAGTAATAATAAAGTGAATAGAATATATATTTCTAACTTACCTTTGCAAAATGACTTAATAATGTGAAAGCTGTTCTTACATTTTGTGACTGTTTGCCTCTCTCTTGTCCTACATAACCCAATGGTGTTTGATTCTGCAAACCAGGCTTCCAATTTCATAATTTAGCGAAGGACAATTCTCCTATTGATTTGAGCAAAACAATTTCATGAAGTGCAGCATGGAAGCAGATCTGGCAGCCCACTGAATCTCGGAATCATCAACCACCCATTTTTCACTAATCCTATATTCATCCCATTTTTTATTCCCACCACATGCTCTTTGACTTCCACAGATTCTACTATTCATCCGCACTAGGGGGGACATTTTATGGTGGCCAGTCAAGTTACTTAGTCGAATGTCATTGGGATGTGGGCCGAAACCAGAGCATCTGGTTAAAAAAACCTAAGCAGTCACAGGAAGTGCATGCAACGGACAAGCTCCTGGGTTAGGATTGCACCTGGGTCTCTGATACTGTGTGACAATGGCTTTAGTAATGGTGTAATAAGAGCAGCATTAAACTGGGGGGGGGGGGGTACATTTTTCCCTAAATTATGACTGGGATCAGCTTTGGGTGAAAGGCCATGAGAGTCTGAAATTAACCCGTATGTATTTGGGGTGTGGGAGGAAAGCTCAGCATCTGGCGGAAACCCACGCAGTCACAGGGAGTAAATGCATCTTAAAACACAGTCTGATTCCTAGGTTCTGATTGAACCTGGGTCTCCAGTGCTGTGTGACAATGGATCTACTCGTTGAGTAGGAATAACAGCATTAGAGTGGTAGGGTGCATCATCTTCCTCAGTATTGACTGGGATTAGCTCAGTGTTAAAGGCCAGAAAATCTATGTTCAACGAGTCTGCCTCAGCTTCAACCTGAAAATGACTGCTATATGTTAACTTACAAATGTTCCTGAGAAGCAAAAACCAAATGCTGACGTGCTTAATTGTAATTTTGTTTACATAATGTAATGAAAGTTCCTGAAAGAAACAAGTCACATTAATCAGGCCTGTGTTATTGCAGCAGATTCTTACTGGTCTCAAGTACACCAATCTTGCCCTTGCAAGGCTACGTATTATTACATTTATGGTATGATAGTGTGTGTTAAAGACTCCAGACTGATGCACTATTTAAAACTTAAAAACTTCATTGTCCAGAATAGATCATCACTGATTAAATTGTATCTTTGTTTTGCACTAGCTTTTTCCTCATGGCCTACAGCAGCAGCCTAGCAGTTTCGTTACTATTTTTAGTGCTGATGATCTTCAGATGTGGAGCTGAAGGTATGTTATTTTCATGTGCAGAGCATTTCAACTTTGATTCATTTTTAAAAATTCATATCTTCCACAAATGCACTGGAAGTAAAATAAGTGATCGATTGGCAGATTTTAAAAAGTTCTGCAGATTGTAGAACACTGGGTTATTATGTCATTACTTTTAATTTTTAAACTCTTGGAGGACATCTGCATCGAATTGCATCAGATATTTTTTGAACCAATTGAACTTTTTTGATAAAATGGTATGTTAAGTAGGCAGATTTTGGCAGTGGTAGATTTGCAGCTGGTGCAATGGAAAGGCAGTATTAATCAAGGAGGAGAGGTTTCAATTTGGTTAAAATTGTAACAAAATATAGTTGAGGGCTGTACATCAACTTGAGTAAGACCATTGACAAGTTCCCATATGGGAGACTTGTCCAATCGGTCAGAGCTGATGGGATCCACGGAATATTGGCAAATGGATTGGTAATTGACTTGCTGGTAGGAGTAAAGAGTTAGGAGGTGGACGTCGGGAGCGTTGCGCTGCTGCTGTGAGAGTCTCTGCCAAATTCTCCCAGGTAACCGGCATGGATCAGGCTGCGGCTCGGTGCATCCTGGAGGACAACCAGTGGCTGCACTGGGTAGAAAGGGTGGAAGATAGTGGCCTTCAAATGGGGGTGGTTGGAGAAAGCATCCTGCTTGCCTACTATATTTTCACTTACTATAACTGTGGGAAAAATGTTCCCGATGTTGGGGGAGTTCAGAACCAGGGGTCACAGTTTAAGAATAAAGGGTAAGCCAGTTAGGACTGAGATGAGGACAAACTTTCTTCACGCAGATTGTTGTGAACCTGCGGAATTCTCTGCCACAGAAGGCAGTGGATGTTTTCAAAAGTTACATTTAGTTCTTGCGGCTATCGAAATCAAGCGATATGGGGAAAAAGTGGCTTCCGGAAGTGGCGCCGCTGCCCAAGCAGCTGCGGCTCATAGAAACATAGAAAATAGGTGCAGAAGGAGGCCATTCGGCCCTTCAAGCCAGCACCGCCATTCATTGTGATCATGGCTGATCGTCTGCTATCAATAACTCGTGCCTGCCTTCTCCCCATATCCCTTGACTCCACTAGCCCCTAGAGCTCTATCCAACTCTCTCTTAAATCCATTCAGTGATTTGGCCTCCACTGCCCTCTGTGGCAGGGAATTCCATAAATTCACAACTCTCTGGGTAAAAAAGTTTTTTCTCACCTCAGTCTGAAATGACCACCCCTTTATTCTAAGACTGTGGCCCCTGGTTCTGGACTCACCCAACATTGGGAACATTTTTCCTGCATCTTGCTTGTCCAGTCCTTTTATAATTTTACATGTTTCTATAAGATCCCCCCTCATCCTTCTAAACTGTGAATACAAGCTCACCTGCAGTCCATCTGTCTTTTCTTTTTTTTTTAGTTTTCTTTTGTCCTGTTGTTTAGTTTATTTTGTTTATTTTAGTTGTGTATGTATGGGGGGGTGGGATAAACTGCTTTTAGTCTCCACCTTTGGGGGGGGATGTGACCTTTTCTTGTCATATCCCCCCGTCTCCGTCTGCACTGAGGCCTATTGCGGAGCTGGCGGGCTCCAACTGGGACCAATCTCGAGGTTCCGAGATAAATCGGAGCCAGGACTTGCCAACGCGCGGCTGGCAGACTTCGGGGCTGTGGTGGCGTTGCGGCGGCGGCAACCCAACTTCGGAGGCTCGTAGGCTCAGCCGCGGGCCCAGTGGACGACAACGTCGGGAGCTCGCAGGTCCCAGGTTTTCTGGAGCTCCCGCAACGACAGCTTCCTCCGCTGGACTGGAGGGTGGCAGCTTCGATGGCAGCGGAGCTTCAACCAGCCCGTTCGCAGAGCTTGGATGCGGTCGCTGGACTTACCAACACCCGGCGGGATCCCTACATCGAAAGCTGGATCGCCTCAACGCAGAGGGAGACGAGGACTTTAAGACTTTTGCCTTCCATCACAGTGAGGAGGTGTCTGGTGGTCTATGTTAAGTGTGTATTTTGTTATTTTATTCTATGTTATGACAGCAAGGTATACAATTTCGTTCAGACTGAAATGTTTGAATGACAATAAAGGATACTTTACTTTAAAAAAAAACAGGAAAGAGGTACTGATTTTATTTTTTTTAACTCAACATTTATTGACACTTCTACTAATAGCTACTCCCCGACAGCCATCAGGCTATTAAACTTGGCTCGGAACTCTGAACATTAATATCCCTCCATCTGTTATTTGCACTTTATTAATGTATTAATTCATGTGTGTATTTACGTATATAATTGTAGTCAATGCCTACTATATTCTGTTGTGCTATCAAAGAAAGATTTTCATTGTCCTGTCAGGGACACATGATAATAAACTCTTTTGACTTTGACTTTTGACTTTGACTTGACATAACAAAATACACATAGACAAAAGAAAGAGATACACAAAAGACAATAGCAAATGACAAAATACAAATCACCTAACCTCTATTAGCATCGCATTAGATTCTCTTAACATTCTATCATAGAAGCATCTTATTCACAGGCACCAGAGCAACTCATCCATTCATATCCTTAATCAGTCTTGGCATTTGAAATAGTACCGGTTTCCATATAATAAAGGCATCAGTCCTCAACTGGAGTTTCGTAGGTATACTTTCCATCAAGTATACATTTTTCAATCTTTCCCTCCACTGTTGAACATTTGGTGGCATTTCCTTTCTCCATAGCACTGTTATCATCTTTTTAGCAATCAGCAGCATCACCCCAAGCAAATATTTGTGATTTTGAATACCTGTTGCTGTTGGAGTATTTCCTAATATGTAACAAGCCAGTTCCAAAGGTAGATCCATTCCCAGAATTAATTTAATCTCTACCTGGATGTCTCTCCAGTATTTGTACAATTTAGGACAATCACAAAAAATATGTGTGTGTGATTCCAACATTGTCTCCAGCATAAATTTGAGGTGTTACTGTATCTTGCCAACACTAGAGGGGTCCTAAATACTCTCATTTTGATTTTCCAAACGAACTCCCTCCAAGAGGGGCTGCTTGTCAGCTTATGCCCCAAGAGACATGTCCTTTCCCATATTTCATCTGTAATAAAAATGTTCATTTCCAATTCCCATTTCTGTTTTGTTTCTATAGTATTTCCTTTTATGTTGTCTTGAAGTCCTTGATATAAATGGGATATCAAATTATTTTGTAACACTCCCTCTATAGTCATCAAGAAAGTATTTTCCAAATTTGAAGATAGTCTACATATCTGCTCCCAATCTCCCAATCATGTGTCTGTAAGTAGTGCCGTATTTTGAGGAACCTAAAGAAATCTGACCCTGACAGTCCAAATTAATTCTGCAAGTGCCCATAAGATTTCAAGACTCACACACAAAAAAGCTGGTCTACAGTAATAAGCCCTTTATCTGCCCAGTTTCTATATCCCTTATCAATTTTGCTGGGTATAAAATTGGGACTAGCAGCTATCTTCATTGCTCTAGATATCGAATTAAAAAGATTTAATTGCTTTCTGATAGCTAACTACGTTTTCATCGTGAATTTAATCCAATTGTTATCTACTTTAAATTTATTCCAATTTACTTGAGTTAGAAATGGGAGCCCAGCCAGGGCAATACTAGGACATGCATTTTGTTCTATTTTCACCCATCCCGTTTCCTCATCGTTCGTTAACCATGCTATCAAGGTTCTCAGCTGCGCTGCCCAATAATAATATTTAAAGTTGGCCATATTTAGGCCCCCGTTTTGTTTTGATAATAACAGTGTCTTAAGTCTGATTCTGGGTCTCTTATTTTGCCACGCAAATCTTGTTAACTCTTTGTCTAACACGGTAAATGCCGCGCCAGCGACCCCTACTGGTAAAGATTGAAATAAGAAAAGCAGTCAGAGCATTCGAACAACTTCCACTCTACCAGTTAGAGATAAAGGGAGAATATCCCATTTGTGCTTGTCTGCCTTAATCTTCTTAAGTAATTTACCATAGTCAGCTTCATACAGTGCGGTGATAGAGGATGTGATGACAATACCTAAATATCTAAAACCCTCCCAAGACCAATGGAACCTGACCTGATCATTTAATTGCGAGGCTCACAGACCTGACAGCATCATTGCTTCTGATTTTGAGTCATTTATTTTATATCCCGATATTTTTCCATATTCCTGTAAGACTTGCATTAGGCGAGGCACTGAAGAAATGGGATTACTTGCATAGATCATAACATCATCTGCAAATAGTGAAATTTTTTGTTCCCCCCGCCCCCGATCATCATTAATGCCCTCAATATAGTCATCTTGCCTAATAGTTTCTGCGAGCGGCTCTACACATAAGTAAAAAAGCAGGGACTCAAACTGTCTCCCCTCTTTAATTCAAAAAAACTCGGAGCAACATCCATTTACCCTCACTCTTGACTTTGTATATAAATATATTGTTTTCACCCAATTAATAAATGTTATGTGGAACCCCATTTTATCTAGTGTATATTCAAGATAGACCCAATCTAGTCTGTCGAAAGCCTTTTGAGCATCTAAACTTAATAGCATTGAAATCTGATGCTTCCTTTTTGCACATGTCATGACCCGCCTAATATTATTGGCTCCCTGTCTGCCCTGAACCCTGTTTGATCAGGATGTATCAATTGTTTTATTTTTTGGGTTCTCTTGGTTAATATAGCACTGAGTATCTTTAAGTCATTGCATAAGAAACTTATCGATCTGTAGCCTTCACATCCTGTGGGATCCTTCCCTTTATAAATAACAGAGATTATAGCCTCGGCCCATGATCTCGGTGGGTTACCTTCAGCCAAGGCATAATTATAGACTCTAGCCAGAATCGGAGAAAGCTAATTCTCAAAACATATATAAAACATATATATTTGCAGATGATACCAAGCTGGGGGGTATAGTTAGGTGTGAGGAGGATGCTTGGAGGCTGCAGGGTGATTTGGATAGGCTGAGTGAATGGGCAGATGCATGGCAGATGCAGTACAATGTGGATAAATGTGAGGTTATCCACTTTGGTGGCAAAAACATGAGGGTAGACTATTATCTGAATGGTGGCAGATTAGGTAAGGGGGAGATGCAACGAGACCTGGGTGTCATGGTACACCAGTCATTGAAAGTAGGCATGCAGGTGCAGCAGGCAGTGAAGAAAGCAAATGGTATGTTAGCATTCATAGCGAAAGGATTTGAGTATAGGAGCAGGGAGGTTCTACTGCAGTTGTACAGGGTTTTGGTGAGGCCACACCTGGAGTACTGCGTACAGTTTTGGTCTCCAAATCTGAGGAAAGACATCCTTGCCATAGAGGGGGTACAGAGAAGATTCACCAGACTGATTCCTGGGATGTCAGGACTTTCATATGAGGAAAGATTGGATAGACTCGGTTTGTACTCGATGGAATTTAGAAGATTGAGGGGGGATCTTATAGAAACCTACAAAATTCTTAAGGGGTTGGACAAGCTAGATGCTGGAAGATTGTTCCCGATGTTGGGGGAGTCCAGAACAAGGGGTCACAGTCTAAGGATAAGGGGGAATTCCTTTAGGACCGAAATGAGGAAAACATTCTTTACACAGAGAGTGGTGAGTCTCTGGAATTCTCTGCCACAGAAGGTAGTTGAGGCCAGTTCATTGGCTATATTTAAGAGGGCGTTAGATGTGGCACTTGTGGCTAAAGGGATCAGGGGGTATGGAGAGAAGGCAGGTACGGTATACTGAGTTGGATGATCAGCCATGATCACATTGAATGGCGGTGCAGGCTCGAAGGGCCGAATGGCCTACTCCTGCACCTATTTTCTATGTTCTAAAACTCTCCTGGTCCCATCCGTCCCTGGGGACTTGTTCTTTAATTTTTTTATAACATCTTTTATTTCCTGCTCTTCTATTTGTGTTGTCATATTTCTCGCTTCTTGAGAAAGGCAGGGCATTTTTAACCCAGAAGTTCTGATCTTTACCTCTTTATCTATGATTTCAGGACAGTCGTATAACTGTTCATAGAAGGATGCAAACGCTTCTGTGATTTCTCATGGTTGTGAAACTAAATGTCTAGAAATCGGATGTAGAACTTTGGAAACCTCTCGATTAGCTTGCTCCTTACGCAACTGAAATGCCAGAAGGCGACTAGCCCTATTTCCCTTATAGTATTTTTGATTTAAGAATCAAAGGGCTCCTTCGCTTTATATGTTAGAAGCTCTTCAGACTCGTGTCTTTTTTGTTTTCCACTCTTGGTCCAGATTCTTGTTTCTATTGTTATTTTTGTGTTCTACTTCTAATATCTTTATGTTACTTTCCAAGTCAGATTGCTTCTTCAACCTATTCTTCCTTACTCTATTCGATATTTCGATCATTTTGCCCCTTATTACTGCTTTTGCCCCGCTCCAAAGAGTGGATAATGTTACTTCACTATTGTTATTGTGGTCAAAATACTCTGTAATACAATTCCTAATTTCCTGTGTCACTACGTTATCTGTCAATAAAGAAATGTTTGCTCTCCAGTATTTAAAAATCTTTTCAGTTCCTAACTCCAAGGTAAAGATTATGCGCGCATGGTCACTGATTGTTATTGAACCAATTTTACAATCTACCACTTCATATGTATATTGTTTGAGAACGCAAAGCATGTCTATACGTGAGTAACTCCCGTGCACAATCGAAAAGAAACTATAATCCCTCCTCCTTGGATTTTTATAACTCCATGAGTCTACTAATCCTAAATCCCCTAGCATATTATTTAATATATATATATATTTGTTTTGTTTGGTTGTACCCATCTGGTAATCTATCCAGCCTCCCATCAAGGACTGCATTGAAATCACCACCTAGTATTATCATACCTTTGGCATTTTCTGCAATTATATTTGCAATGTCTCTAAAGAAGAGCAATCATCTTCCGTTGGTGCATAAATATTTATAATCGATACTACCATCCCACTTATTGTACCAATTACCATTACATATCTCCCCAATGTATCTTGGAGTACTTTTTCCACAGAGAAAATGACATTTCTATTGAAAAGGATAGCCACTCTCCTTTCCCCATAGGAAGCACTAAATACCTCACCAACTCACTCTCTTCTAAGCTTTTTATGTTCAGTTTCCACCAGATGCGTTTCCTGAATAAATGCAACTCCACATCCTACATTTTTGAGTTGGCTCATAATTTTTCTCCTCTTTATGGGGTGATTTAAACCATGGACGTTATAACTTACTATATTTAAATTAGTCATTATCCCACATTGTGTAATCTACTAGTTGCTTTCTACACCATTTTTGTTTCTTGCTCTGGTTAGCCTGTGAATATCCGCTGTACTCAAAATACAATTTACTAGGGTGCGATGTAACAATGAAAAACATTTGTCGAACTAACAAATCAATAAACAATAAACAAATCATTAAATCAATATACAATAAAACTTTACACCTAGGACCAAAAATAAATAAAGAAAAAAGGGACTTCCTACCTAACAAACCCATCTGGACACCCTGAACTTACTGGTTTACCAGCTCCTCGTAAAAAGGCGAAGAGATGTGACTAGGTCTCTACTGGGTAGCCCACTTATGTGTGGTTGCAACTACAGTAAGGTTGCTCTAAATCCCATTTTGGGACTTTTGAATTGCAATTATAAACAAAAATAAATGGCCGGTATCTCCCCCCCCCCCCCCCCCCCCCCACCCGAGAGAGCCCCCCTCATTCCCTCTTTGATAGTACATTTAAACCAATTAAAAATATATAATACATTACAAAACCAGCCGTATATGTGCTGTAAAATGTGGCATAATTACCCTTCATCAAGACAACAAAACAAAGCCAGAGAGTATATGTACAAACTATTTATATATTATTTGTCTCATCTTATACTATTATCTGATCGTATAGATGTGAATTGTCCACTTCATTAACTCAATGGTCTCTTTCAGACATAACCATTTGCACATATGACCCACGTTTCTGTGGTTACTTCAAACCTGTCTATAGCCCATCTCCTATGTTACCCAGTATGGTGCGAAGATCTTCCTCTGACAGATTTGCCAATCCTCTCTGGCCTCTTGCTTTATTCGTCCCCCCTGACCAGTGGTCTCGCAGCTCTATTCAACACATCTCTGGACTCCGATCTGATCTAAATCCTCATCTTCTCCAGTATAGGTACTGCCTCCGTCAATGTCCTGAAGGATTTAACTCCAGAATCTAGGAAGATCTTGAGCTGTGCCAGGAATAGAGCCTTGGCTTTAATATTTTTCTCCCGCAGTTTAATCACCTGTCGTACCTCCTTAAGTTTTTCTCTGGACTTCTGGCGAGTAGTCTTGATCAAAATACACTCTGTCCCCATCATATATTATCTTTCGCTGGTTCCAAGCCTGTTGCAACATGAAATCTTTCGTATAATAGTCTAAAAATCTAACTATTATAGATCTTGGTGTGGCTAGCTGTGCACTCAGTCTAGCTGCGAGGTACCTATGTGCTCTATATTAATAGTTACATTTTCCGGGAGTTCGAGGGAATTCCTAAACAGTTCATTTACAAACTGGAACATGTCCTTTTTTTCCTTTCCCTCCATATATCCGCACATTTTTACGCCTCGCTCGATTTTCCAGATCCGGGCATTTCTCTGCTAACTTACCTTCTCTCTGTAACAGGTAGTTACTCACTCTCTCGTGCCTCATTTCCTTATCTTCTGTTGAACTTACTCTGACCTCCATGTCCTTCAATTTTCCTTCCAGCTTTTCCATTTGAGCTGTTAAATCATTCATTTTATCCTCCACTCTCGTTAATCTCTGTTTGGTATCTTCTGAGGCTTCTTTATGTTCTTTTCTCAACTCTCAACTCGGAGAGAATTAACGGGCTTTCCTTGTCGGACTCAGCGTCATCTTGCCGGGAGTCTGTCAGTTTCTGACCTTCATTCTTTCCTTTTCCTCCGCACTCGGACGCCTTATGTCAACCCATCATGTTCAGACAGCCGTTAGCACTCCTTTCACCTTGTAAATCACAGTATGTTTCTTTCTTTTGGCTGGTGTAAAGAGGGCCTCCCGGGGAGCAGATCGATTACACAGCCTTCACTGTCATGGCGTCACCGGAAGTCCAGGTACTGATCAACAGTAGATCAACAGCCATGATCATATTGAATGGCAATGATGGCTCGAAGGGCCGAACGGCCTATTCCTGCATCTATTTTCTATGTTTCTATGCTTGAGTATATGGCAATAAAACTCGACCATTTGATTTTGAAAGCATTCATGCATGGTGGAGGTACAATGTAGTCATCCAGTGATACAGTGTGAAAATTCCCTTCGGCCCAACTTGCCCACACCCGCCAACATGTCCCAGTTATGCTACCTGCTTTTGGTCCATACCTCCAAACCTGTCCTATCCATGGAACTGTTTCTTAAATATTGGGATGGTCCCTGCCTCAACTACCTCCTCTGGCAGCTTGTTCCATGCACCCAGCACCCTTTGTGTGGAAAAGGTTACCCCTTAAAAAGTTACTTCTTAAAAATACTTCAAACAAAAAACATTGAAATCATATTTCTGCAATGCACTAAAACATGGTTTGAATACTTCAAATTTCAAAAAGTCACCCCCCCCCCACTCAGTTGCTCCACTCCTTCGCCGGGTACCCCCAAGGCCTGTGATCAGTGATCGCTCAGCCTACCACTTTCAAAAAGGCTCCGTGGCCTCTGGTTCAGACAGAGAGCACTGCCAGATGTGAGTGGGGAACTGAGGCCAGTTGTCCGTGATGTCTGGATCCCAATGCTCAGGGCTTCGTGTTTCGGAGTTGGCTAATGTTATTGATTTGTAATTAGCCTGATTTGTAATTGGTTGACTAAACCTTAATGTATTAATCAGGAATATCCAGGGGGATGGGATGAGTGTAATATTAAAAATGACATGCAAGGTATCAGGATGTCTATCACAACATGCAGCCCCAATAACCCATTACTTCAGTTAAATATTGGGAAGGTAGCACTATTGGCATTTGCCACTCAACTATTATGTTTGTGTACCTCACTGACTATTTCTAACCCCCCAAATTCCTTTGACAGGTTGAATAGAAATGTCTCCAATCTCATTGTTTTATTAATTGAACACGTAGATGATCATCCTCAAAGAGTGTAATCAGATGGAAACTGATTCAGATGTAATGTTTAAGAGCTTGTTCAAAGAAGGGGCATATTTTAAAGGAGTGACAAAGATACCTGCAGGGGAATGTGTGAGGAGGTTATCGTTTGTCTTTAGTTTTAGCTCGAACCAGGACATTTGAAGATTCAAAGTTTAATATTGTAACTGTGCTGATACCGACTCCAACCAACCACATAATGAATATCATCCATTCTGGAGGTTTTATTTTTCTGATGCCATTTAAACTTCACTTGGATTTCAATCACTTCAATGTGAAAGTAATTGGGAATGAAGAGCAATGGAACAAAAAATTGCCCTCGGTACATATTAACTGTAATATAATAATGTATGCATGTTGGTAGGTGCAAATATATTTTGCACCTACCAATATATTTTCATCATTGTTGCGTTATGAATACCACAGAAAATATTATGTACTCTCAAGATAAAATTTAATAGAATAGTATTGCTTAAATATATAGTTATTGGACTTTGCATTTCGGAAAATTCCCAGCTGAGAGGAATACAGCAAAATACTGAAAATATTGGGGGTGAAAATGACGTCAGGACAGTTTGTTAGGAAAATGAAGGAAATGGTAACAGAATACTGATACAGCTGAGTGAGTATAATTTTATGGATGAGATATTGTGTTCAACCAATTGCTGACTTCTTTGACAAAGTAACTAGCATGTTAGATGACAAGGAATCCAATGGGTGTAGCAAATTTTGTTATACAAAATTTGGTCTGTGAAGTGACCCATAAATGATTACCGCATGAGATAAGCACCTGTGAACTTGAAAGTAATAGGTTTAGTCCAGGGGGTCAGATATGGGGCTTTAGGTGTGGGCCAGATATATTGTCAGTGCAGAGGGGGTAGGCACAAGGCCAAGTGTGCATCCAGAGTCAAGTTCTGGAATAGTACTAGGTGTGCAGTCAAAGCTGGGACAATGGGAGTGTTCAGCACTGGGAACCTAAGCGGGTAAGCAGCTATGATCAGGGTAGAATAGGGGGCCAGGTGTAATTGGACTCGGGGTCAGGAATGAGAGAAGATATGCAACTGGAGTCAAGGTCAGGTGTAGTACCAGGTGTGCAGTGAGACCCATGTTGGTCAACATGGGCCAAGTGTTTAATTATAATCTGATTTCCATACATGAATATACTAAGATCATTCATGTGCTGCAACTGTTGATCAGAGCCTGGCTTTCCGTGGAATGTAATTAGGAATGTAATTTAGCCTAACCTTATTCATAGCTAATCCAATTTAAAGCATAAATATTGCATTCAAGTGTAAATTAAAAGACTTGCTACAGTATGCACCAGATTGCACAATTTCAAGCTGATAAATGCAAAAGCTCCATACCAATGGGAGGAGGGACACCCCCTACCACAACCTCTTCCCCGCCCCCATCTTGGTCGCTACGATCCCTCGGGCTTGGTCTCTCACAATTTCTCACTCCCGACTCTCACCCAATGTTGGCAGCCCTGAAACTGTCACAGTTCAAAGAGGCATTTCACCGCCCCGTTTAGAGATGGGCAATAAGTGCCGACCTTGCCAGCAATGCCAGATCTGAAGTTAAAACAATGTCATCTGGCGAACATTTTCCACCATTTGCTGTAAAGCTTGCCTATTCCATTCCCATGATATGCACCATTTTACATTGATGTGATTTTTATTAAAATTGTGTGCAAGATGAAGACTGTTTTGATTTTAAACCTTTAAGGTCAGCAATGTATTTTTCTAGCTTACAAGTTTTTGCCTATCTAATTTGACTGGTGTTCAACAGTAAAAATACCAATTACAGGAGCATCCCAGGTTATGGAATGTTTGAGGTGCAGGAATCTGAGTTAGGGCAAATTGTATGCAGCATGCTACAATGGGTACCTATAGAAATCAGATGTTTCTAACATGGAAAAACCATGAATGGACGTTTCTTGAGAATAGAACCCTTGCATAACCTGGGTTCTGTCTGGTATTTCCATTATAGCTTGGAGAAGATTTAACAAAACCTAGCATTTAATATTCTGTCGTTAATTCTGCAGAAGCATCATGTTGTTACCAAGCAAGAGAATATCCAGTTTGCAGAGATGTCTGTGATCAGGTATGACCTTTAATGACTTTTCAATAAATGTTTTTTAATTAATGTAAGTTAAAATAAAGTATGCATGATTATCTACTATTTTTCTCTTATTTTTCTCTAATTTCCTCCCTGTGCTCTTTAACTGTTATATCAGCCTTCATATCTCACCCTTCAGACTTGAATGTAAGTCAATATTATGTGGCTTCCTTAAGTAGTTGTGGCAAAAGCTACCAGGGGTTGTTGAGAACTTAATGACTTCATAGCCCTGCATGACGGTGCATACCATGCTACCTTGACTTTTATTTTTCTTAACTCTCCTCTTTTGTTTTTCTTAACTCTCCTTATATCTCACTTTCAGTTGTACAACCAATCCAATGGTTGTACAACCTTCAGTCCAATAAGCCCATTTATATGTCTGAAGAAGGGTCTCGACCCGAAACGTCGCCTATCTCCTTCGCTCCTTAGATGCTGCTGCACCCGCTGAGTTTCTCCAGCTTTTTGTGTAAGCCCATTTATAATCTCAGTCATAGAGGCTGACGTCAGAAGATCCTTCAGGAGATTGAACCCTTGGAAAGCATCTGCACCTGATGGTATCCCTGATCGTGTTCTCAAAACCTGTGCGGACCAACTGGCATCTTTGACCTCTCATGACTGAGATTTGGGGTTCCCGCCTGCTTTGAAATGGCATCAGAAATTAAGGTGCCCAAGAAGAGTAAGGTGACATTCCTCCATGATAACTGATCGGTGGCACTAATTCCTGTGGTGATGAAGTGCTTTGAAAGGTTAGGTATAGTTCATATCAACTCATAGCTCAGCAAAAACCTGGACCCACTATAATTTGCCTACTGCCGCTACAGGTCAAGGGAGGATGTGATCTCACTGGTTCTCCACTCGGCACTGGGCCACTTGGACAATAAAAACACGTCTGGCTGTTGTTCATAGACTGCAGGTCAGTTTTCAACAACATTATCCCCTCCATATTGATTACCTAGCTCTGCACATCCCTCTGTAACTGGATCCTTGACTTCTTCATGAACAAAACACAATCAGTAAGAATTGGTGCAATCATTTCTTGCTCGATAATCAGAAGCACTGAAGGTTGTGTGCTCTGACCTGCTCTACTCATACTATACCCATGACGGGTTCTGAAGAAGGGCCTCGACCCCAAACGTCACCTATTCCTTTTCTCCAGAGATGCTACCTGACCCACTGAGTTACTTCAGCTTTTGGTATCTATATTATCCTTAAAGTATACCTGCTTGACTCGCCTTCTCACAAGTGAATTTGATGAGATATTTCCTCTACAAAAAAAAGAGCTAGGGACCCTTTCAAACAAAATAATTCTCTCAATTATGGCAGAAAAGAGGGTTATGATTTTTTAGTAATCTGTTCCACAAAGGTGGAAGCAGAGTTATTGAATAGTTTTCAGTTAGAGGTAGATCGCTATTTGAGAGCAGCAGATTGAAAGGTTACTACAATCATATCAGCAATGATCTTATATGTTCATGGTAGGGCTCAGAGGGGCAGAATTGCCTACTCCTAATTTGAATGTATCTCTTTGTTCACTAGACAGGAACTGATAATTGATAAGAATGCGTGCATGTTTCCTTAGTTTATCGGGTTCCATTTGATTTGTTTTTGCTAACCAATTATTTGTGTGTACCTCGTGAGTTTAGGATAGCAAGGAGGTATGCAGCAGTGTCTTATTTTCTGGAGTATGATCTGGACATCTGGATTTTTGTTTATTATATCCATTCTAATGGGTAAAGGTCTCGTGCAGAGTTCTCCATTGTTATGGGTCCAAGGATTATTTGAGTCAGTTGTATGTTTGTCTGCTCAGGTTCTTTTTCAGAACATTCACAGGCATGCTTGGGACTTATTTAATAAGCCCTGCATTTGTTTATATTTAAATACTTTCCTGAATAATACCAGTACAAAGGATGATGTTTTGAAATTAAATGAATTCCAGCTGTTTTGACAAATCCATGTGAGACACTGTGGCATTTGGTTGTTGCAAAACGACCACGTCGGTAACTTTGTGCGTGGACAAAGTGAGTTTTTCATCCTGTTTTATGGGTCCCTGACCCCTCATTTCCTGCCAATTTTAGTTTTGTGGTCTTCATATTTCAGCATACTTGACTTTGTGGGCTATTAGGTTGTTCAGCTTGAGCTTTCATTAACTTTTATGGTTATGTCTGTTCTGACACCTGGTTTCATAATCTGGGTTCAGCATCTGATAACGGAGCAGATACAGTTCAAGAAACAACATAATTTGGCAGCATATTAATGTCTAATGTTTGGACAGAAAATAAGTAAATATCTCGACTATTTTCTTGATCATGAGCATTTTGATTTTATTATATTAGTTTATGAAATCTTTACCTTTACTTTGCATTTACACCATATACAGTGCATTCAGAAAGTATTCAGACCCCTTCACGTTTCCACATTTTGTTACATTACAGCCTTATTCTAAAATCGATTAAATTCTTTTTTTTCATCAATCTACACACAATACCCCATAATAAAAAAGCAAAAACTGGTGTTTCGAATTTTTTGCAAAGTAATTAAAAAGAAATAACTGAAATATCACATTTCAATAAGTATTCAGACCCTTTACTCAGTACTTTGTTGAGGCACCTTTGGCAGCGATTACAGCCTTAAGTCTTCTTGGGTATAACACTACAAGTTTGACGCACCTGTATTTGGGTCATTTCTCACATTCTTCTCTGCAGATCCTCTCGAGCTCTGTCAGGTTGGATGGGGAGTGTCGATGCACAGCAATTTTCAGGTCACTCCAGAGATGTTCGATCAGGTTCAAGTCCGGGCTCTGGCTGGGCCACTCAAGGACATTCACAGACTTGTCACAAAGCCACACCTGCGTTGTCTTGGCTGTGTGCTTGGGGTCGTTTTCTTGTTAGAATGTGGCGGAGGTTCACCTTCCGAGGCCCAGAACACTCTGGAGCAGGTTTTCATCAAGGATCTCTCTGTACTTTGCTCCGTTCATCTTTCCCTTGACCTTGACTAGCCTCCCTGTTCCTGCCACTGAAAAACATCGCCACAGCATGATGCTGCCACCACCATGCTTCACCATAGGTATGGTATTGGCCAGGTGATGAGCGGTGCCTGGTTTCTTCCAGACATGACATTTGGCATTCAGACCAAAGAGTTCAATCTTGGTTTCATCAGACCAGAGGATGTTGTTTCTCATGGTCTGAGAGTCCTTTAGGTGCCTTTTGGCAAACTCCAAGCGGGCTGTCATGTGCCTTTTACTGAGGGTGGCTTCCGTCTGGCCACCCTACTATAAAGGCCTGATTGATGGAGTGCTGCAGATATAGTTGTGCTTCTGGAAGGTTCTCCCATCTCCGCAAAGGAACTCTGTAGCTCTGTCAGAGTGACCATCGGGTTCTTGGTCACCTCCCTGATCAAGGCCCTTCTCCCCCGTTTGCTAAGTTTGGACGGGCAGACAGCTCTATGAAGAGTCCTGGTGGTTCCAAAGATCTTCCATTTAGGAATGACAGAGGCCAATGTGCTCTTCGAGACCTGCAATGCTGCAGAAATTGTTTTATACCCTTCTCGAGATCTGTCTCTCACACAATCCTGTCTCGGTAGTCTACTGAGAATTCCTTTGTCTTGATGGCTTTTTTTTTGCTCTGACATGCACTGTCAACTGTGGGACCTTAAAGAGACAGGTGTGTGCCTTTCCAAATTATGTACAATCAATTTAATTTACTACTGGTGGACTCCAATAGAGTTGTAGAAACATCTCAAGGAAAATCAATGGAAACAGGATGCGCCTAAATCAATGTGTAAACGTGATATTTCAGTTATTTCTTTTTAATTACTTTCAAAAATTTGTAAACGCCTGTTTTCACTTCTTCATTCTGGGGTATTGTGTATAGATTGATAATTTTAAAAAAAAGAATATAATCCATTTTAAAATAAGGCTGTAACAAAATGTGGTAAAAGTGAAGGAGTACTTTCTGAATGCACTGTAAATTAACAGCTCTCTCGCACTTTAAAGGTGATGTTTTCACTGAAATCTTTTAATAGGCCTAAGAATCAGGCACGTGCCGTGAGTAATTACTCAGGGTAGGCACTGGGCAATCAGTCGACCTTTAAAAATCTTTAAAAAGTTATATTCTATATTACTTGATCTTATCTCCAATGATGTATTAATGGTAAATTATTCCATTCATTATGATTTCTTTTTGGTTTTTACTTTATTTTTCTCTCTGTTTTTCTCTTTCTTTATAAAAAAAAAATTATTAGAGACAATATGATTCATTTGATAATATTAATAATGTATGATTGCTGTACACAAAATATTGCTATCATAATATGTGTTTGCTAATTCACTGCTTACCTATAATAAAAATATATATTTAAAAAATATATATATATATTTTTTAAAAACACGCATGCGCAGATTGGTCTCCTCTCCTGTGGGCAAACGCAGCAGCTAGAGCGGCGTCCACGGTGCTAAGGCAGGATTTCAGCTGCCTTTATTGCCCGTTGTAAGTGAAAGCTTGAAGCAGCGTCCCCGGCACGTGAGTTGAACATAGATACGCGTTATTGCGCGTACTGTGGATGAAAGGCACGGGAGAATTATGCCTACCTAAGATTAATTATTAAAATAATAACCATTTAATAATAAATACTGAATTTAGTAAATTAATTGGAAATCTTTACTATTTATAAAATAAACCGTTTTTATAAGGTTAGTCAGGGTAGGCACTGCCTACCTTGCCTACCTTGACGGCACGTGCCTGCTAAGAATGAAGGGGTAATCCGCAAAGTATTGTAACTTTTATTTTATTTGTGATTTTTAACATTGGCAGGATTTTGAAATCTTTGCTCATGTTTGATCTGGGTATGTTAGTTTTAAGACTCAGGTTGAATTTGACCTTACTTTGATATAACCATACAATAGAGGAACGGGCCCTTTGGTCCAAAACGTCTGTGGCGCCCATGAAGCTAATGAAAACACAGCTGCTTGCACATGACCACATAAACTCTAATCACCTGGCCAGGCATATTTCGCAATACAGGGACTAGTATTACACCTACCTTGGTTGGATTATGTTGTACTGTATCATAAAACCTTCTGAGGTACACCTAACAAATCTAAGCCACTGGCACTATGGGAGTCCCAATTAATGTGGAAATTAAAGATATCCATTACGACAATCCTCTTGTCTTTACATCTTTCCATAATCTGTCAACATGTCTCTTCCACTATCTCGTGCTGGCTATTGCGAGGCCAAAGTACAGCCTTGTCAGTGATTGCACTTTTTTTAAGATTAAACTCTACCCATATTACATCAATGGATGAGCCTTCCAGGATGTCCTCTAAGTGCTGCTATGACATTCTCCCTGATCAGATGCAACACCCCACCTCTTTTACATTTGAAACACCTTAACTATTGAATCCACTGTTCTATTTCATGTCCACCGACAATTACGTTTTTCCATTTATCAAAGATGTTTTGAGCTGCAGTAGGCCTGTGTTTCAAGATGAGGACAAATCCACAGTTCATTTGCAATTGACAGTATTCAATAAACAGCTCTTCCCCACAAAATTTATTCTATGTTTAAGAAAGAACTGCAGATGCTGGTAAAATCGAAGGTAGACACAAAATGCTGGAGAAACTCAGCGGGTGAGGCAGCATCTATGGGGAAGGAATTAGCAACGTTTCGGGTCGATGTTTCGCCAGCATTTTGTGTCTACCCAAAATGTATTCTCTTTTTAACTCAACTTTCTATGAAGGATCCTGACCTGAAATGTCACCTATCCATGATCCCCAGCGCTTCCATTCCAGCATCTGCAGCTTGTAAATTGTCATGTAATTTTTCAGGAATGCAATTTATTCTGAACTGGCATGAAACTGTAGTAATCCTTACTGGACCTCATTTAGAATAGCCATTTTTAGGTTATTGGCATCTGTGGTCAGCTGTTCAGATTCAACCTATCATATTCTGGCAAAGTTATTTGAAATTGAATCTCAAGTGTTTCTCATCCAACAGTAGAGGATCTAGGGTAGACACAAAATGTTGGAGTAACTCAGCGGGTCAGGCAGCAGGTCTGGAGAGGAGTGGGTGACGTTTCGGGTCGAGACCCTTCTTTAGACTAATGTCAGGGGAGGGGACGGGACAGAGATAGAATGTATTTGGAGACAGTAAGACTCATTGGAGAACTGAAGGTGGAGGGGATAGACAGGGCATGCAAGGGCTATAGAGGGTCTGTATGGTTCTGTTTGATTAGTTACAGTGTATTGATTAGAGGCTTCTCGTCACCTCCGCCCAAGCTGAACCTGGCCCATTCTGTGTGGTTGTGACAATGTCCTCGTGCAGGGTTGAGGAGATGAAAATAATCAATAAAACCACTCAGACATTCCAAGGCCTTTACAATAATGTAATTTTTATCATTTTGAAATAGTTATAATACTTGTCCAGGGTTTGATATCTAAGATGAGCAACATATCTGTTGACACCTTAAATGCTTTCAACTATTTACAAAGATCAAGTCTGGAATGTGATTGAATTCATCCACTTGCCTGGATGAATGCAGTGCCACCAGCTACAAATTCTTCCAAGTCAACCTATTGCCTGTCCTTTAGGGTCTGGGCCTAAATAAGGGAACCCTCTACTTATCAAGGCTGGGACCACCTTCAGTAATTTAAGAAAGTGACATACAAGAAACGCTGCACTTGCTGACAATGTCGAGATCCTGAAAAATGAATGAACAGCGAGGAAAAAAACCAAAAACCTGGAAATAATTAAGAGCATTAAACAAATAATTAAAAAGAAACCTCCCCATTGCTGATTATGTGCGGGCTTTGAATCTCCATTATAATCAACTGATCCTATGCCAGGTCAGTGCTGGCAAAGGATCAAAAAGCATTTCCGTGTGTGGTTAATTAGTGGAATGTGAGGACAGATGCAATGTCTTCTGTCACTCGGTAAGCTTCAGATTTGTGTTTGTAAGTGCAACTGTGGAAGCCTGAGAATTGAGTTTCATCATCCAGTTCGGAATGTTGACTCTAGTTCAGCAAGAATTACTGCAATAATGTTTGAGGCACAGATAAGTTAAAGAAGTAGGTTGTTTATTTTGGGAAAACATTTTGAGAGACTAGTGATCTCTTTGTAGTGAAGGTGGTTGCAGTAGAGATCCTCCTCCATAACTATTCAAAAGATGTAGATGGACCTTTAGTCAATTTCTAGGGGCAACCTGCGGCAATGGTGGCGCAGCGGTAGAGTTGCAGCCTTACAGCATCGGAGACTCGGGTTCGACCCCGCCTACGGGTGCTGTCTGTATGGAGTTTGTACGATCTCCCCGTGACCGCGTTGGGTTTCTCCGTGATCTTTGGTTTCCTCCCACACTCCAAAGACTTACAGGTATGTAGGTTCATTGGCTTGGTGTATGTGTAAATTGTCCCTAATGTGTGTAGGATAGTGTTAATGTGTGGGGATCGCTGGTCGGTGCGGACTTGATGGGTCGAAGGGTCGGTTTCAGCGCTGTATCTCTAAACTAAAAAAAAACGAAACCTATGGCAATTATGCCATCTGTAAAACCAATGGCCTTCCACGGAATATGCTTTCAATCCTTAAGAATTGGCCTGTTGATTTCCGTGCTCTGTATTTGGAGCCCTAACTCCTCTAAGAACTGTGTATCATCCATTTTGCTCTCTTGTGCATCCCCAGCATTGCCCTGTTTATTGGGTGACAATTACTCTTGTTTAAGTTTTATGTTGGTGGTATGGTAACAAAGTCAGCTACTAGACGAACAGACAGAATTCTTGACCATTGATCCAGAGCTGTGAGATTTAATCTCTTAAATTCCTGGTTTAATTATATGAGTTTGGTGGAGAAAATAAACTACTTTTAGTAATGCTAATGATAAAGCTGTTGCATTGTCATTTTAAGTAAACATTCTCTTGTGTTCTCAAAATTAGGAGGTTACAGTTGCAGAGAATAAGAAGAAACATATTCATTTGGAATTATGTATCATTGAAATTTGGTATCCTATGGATACCTAGTCATAAGTATATTAAAAATTGGGATTCAGTGATTGGAAACTGAAAAAATCAAAAGATTCAAAGGGTGAAAAATGTGGTTGATGTAAATCTTCCATCCACAATCTCTCAAGCCTGCATATAAAGAGGCATTGTACTCGTGGCCTGCAAATATAATAGCCATGTTTAGTAAAGTTTTAGTAAAGGTTTAAGGTGATAGGGGAAAGATTTAATAGGAATCTTTGGGGCAACTTTTTCCACACAGAGAGTGGTAAGCTAAATGAGCTGCCAGAGGAGGTAAGGTGTAGGAAAGAACTGCAGATGCTGGTTTAAATTGAAGGTAGATCAGTCTGAAGAAGGGTCTCGACCCGAAACGACACCCTTTCCTTCTCTCCAGAGATGCTGCCTGTCCTGCTGAGTTACTCCAGCATTTTGTGATAAAACATGAGTTGATAAATTTCAAATAACATTCAAGCCATACATGACCATCACTTACAAGAACAAAGAGGCGCCCATGTTCTTTAAAGCATGACCTAGGCAAATTTACCACTATTAACATTATGTTAGTTTGGTTTCTGGTCAAACTAGACTGCCCGCTCAAATACCACGACGAAAGGAGCAGACCAGAGGTTTGGTGTCCCATACAAGCAGCTCACTTGACATCCCAAAGTTTTTCCACTGTCTACAAAGCACAAGTCAAATTTGGAGGGCCATCTATCATCTTAAATGTTCCTTCCCTCCATTGACAGCAGATAATTACTATTGTGTATCATTGACAAACTGCTTTGCAGTCACTTGTCTAAGCTATATATGCCAGTAGCTTTCAAACCTAGGACTTCTAGCACCAAGAAATAAAAGAACATGAGGTACATAGGGAAACCAGTACCAGCATACATCCTTCACACTGCCCACCATTTTATCTTGAAAACTTATAGCTCTTCCTTTATTGTCATTGTTTTGAATCTTGCAACTCTTTCATTAGAGGGACTGCAATGTTTTGAGAAGATGGCTGACAATCACGACAATTAGCAATGAACAATTCCTTACACTCATGCTGGACTTAGGCCTTCAAAAATGAATGAAAGTAGTTGACACTTAAACATTATCAACAACTCTACTGCTTCTATCAGACGTGGTCTGCATTTATAGAATTACTACAAAGATAGGGTGCAGGAGTACCTAGGGCCTTGGTAGGGGGGGGATGGAAAACTATCGAGTTGGTGGATTCCTTTTGCATGATATATATAACATAATAACTGGCTTTTTTTCTTCTTTTTTTCTTTTTCCTTTTCTTTTTTTAGAGTCTATCTTTTAACCCCCTTTTTCTAATTCTGTGACCAAGGGTTTCTTCTCCCCTTTGGCACGCTCTTTCACTATCACAACTCTTTTCATATTTCACTCTCTTTCTCTCTATTCTTTTTCTTTAAAAGCCATAAAATTACGGGGTACAATGATTGTAACAGTATATATGTGTACATTGATGTATTTACCTCTAATAAATAAAATTAAAAAAAAAAAAAAAAAAAAAGCTATACTGGAATATTGCTCAGATTCATAATTTCTTTAAGTTGTGGGGCTGCATGAAATGAAAACACACTTGTATTGGTTTTGATTAAAAGGGCATAGAGAACAAGAAAAAAAAATGATCACTGAGGGTTATAAAATGGTTGGTTAGCCATTGAGATTTGGAAATCTGATAGTTGAAAAGATATTGAAGCCCTTGAGGACAAAGAACAAGGGAACAGTATGATAATGAGAAAATGTGAAACAAGCTATAGAACAGGCAATCAGAAGTGGGAAGAGAACAGAGACTTAGTTTACTCTAGAAGTTGAATTGGAAAAAATCTGATGTAACTGTACAATGTTAAACATGTGGCTGAAGACGTACACCCTTTGTTATCAATTTGTGATGTGTTCTTATCCTGATTTGTAAGTTTAATGTAATTTGTTTCAGATTTCCTATTTGCTTTTAAGATAGGAATTGTCACTAATTATATTTTACTAGCCTGTGCATCTATCTTTAAGTCTCCTACATATCAAGTTATAAAGTAGCATACCCTTTCATCCATCATTAATAATGCATCAGGTCACTTGCTCTATTAAGCAGACATGTTTTGTGTCATTTTTACTTTAGTAATTTTGATAAATTTAGTTATTGGATACTGTAATAAATAAGTCCTGTATCCCTTATCATGTTTGTATAGAGACACTGGCATATCAATAGGATGTCAACATTAAACCAATAACTTGTAGGCAAGATAATGGAGTAAATCAATTAATTCTCATCTCACCGCAAAGTGGAACAGGTATACAAACGTGCCGGATTGATGCTCTATTAGCATCAAGTATTTACATAAAAGTGCACATGCAGATCTCAGAATAAAAATAAAGGATGTGTTTCTCAGCTTAAAGTAAATACCTTCATTTTTCTCATGCTATCATTTCAATGTTGCCTATTTTCTACCTTGGTTAGGGCTAAACTCTGGGACTTGATGGAAAGCACAAATGTTAATTACGGATTACATGCTATTTTCTCAGCCAAATGCAGCAACAGAAAAATATATAAATTGCGTTGATGACCCTGTGACTGTTTCCCTGTCTGGAAATATTTGCTATTTCTCAAGATCAATATGCCAAAGCACCAGGAAATCGCATGCCTCCCAACTAGCTAAGATTGGCTTTCCATTGCCATATTAATGAAGACATGTAATCCATTAACATTATATGGATTGCCAATTAAAAAAATGATAGATTGCATTTGACAGGGATGGTCCCGGTTGTAATCGTTCTAAACTAACGCTTTTCTATTGGGAAATGCTTTTGTATTTACCCTATATACCCAATAAGGTGACCTTAATACACTTTAAGAGACCCACCACCTCCTTGATCTCAAACTGCATAAACATATTCATATATCCCATGTTGATTTTACTATCCTTCATGTCTTTCTACTTCATGATCACAGATGAAAAGTAGTTGTTTGCTACCTTGCCTACATTTTCTGACCCCACCCAAGCACAAATTCCCTCCTGTCTTCTCCCTTGTTACCACTTGCTTTTAATGTGCTTATAAAAAGCCTTTGGATTCACTTTAAAATAAAAGCGAAAAATCTAATGCTGTATCTTTGATTGTTTGTCTGCCTGATTGAGCTTGTTTAATTTTATATTAATTTTGTTTGTCACCAGCTTACATCCACAAAAAGTGAGGCTCAATTGAAGTATCTTCTGCAGCGATTGCCTGACTACTGTCCTGAGTCTGTGGTAAGAAGAATGTAGATCCATTGAAATTAACATGTAATTGCTAGTTTATTAGCTGCATATTATTGTTCGTACTGGAACGTTGGATCAGTTGAGTCATTTCTGGTTGGATCATTATGAAAATTGAACCCTGCCTTGCTATTTGTTTATTAAAAAAATACATCTGCAGCTGGAAATATTTGAAGAATAAGTGATTAAAATAATTATGAAGGCTATTTACCATATTTTAACTTTTTTTTGCAGCTTGATTTCTGGGTTTGCATCAATGCATCTTTGCCTGGTAAGTGTCAATGGTTGTAATTGAGAAAAATGAGTCAGTGGGAATATAGGTGAAAGGACCGTAACTTGAAACATGTATGTCAAATGATTCAATGGTTCTATTATTATCACGTGTTCCAAGGTACAGTGAAATTCGATTTTTGCACACTGATCAGTAAAATTCTTGCCATACATAGTACCACACCAGATTAAGTACTGTATGCATAGAAACAGCCCACTGAGTCCATATACAAGAGTCGCTAGGTTTTGGGCCACTTTCAGCATCCCAGCAGCAGTTGACCATAAAAGCCCATTGCAGCCGTCGCCTCCATCCTCCTCAAATTGCCCGCAAACTGTTTTCCCCCTCTCGCCTGGGCTCTCTGGGGGGGTGGGGGGGGGGGGCGCAGAAGGTAAGATCCGTGGGAGTCCTTACCAGTCCAATGTCCTTCGCCGTCTCCCTCCACCTTCCGGTTCCTGGTCTTCTGGGGAAAGCAGGAGATGGGCCTCGGTGGAGGCTCACACTCCATGTGGGTTCACTGGTTCTGCAGCAGTCAAGCCAGGCTAGCCGTCGGGTGTCCGCTGTAGTGTTCTTAAGTTGTGGGGTCTCATGCAATCTGTTGTATATTCATGATGTTTACCGATATGAAACACTCAGCTACAGATTGAATGTTTTTGATTTTTTGCTAGCCAAAATCAGGAGAGGGGAATGGGACCAAAGGGCCTGCTCTCGTGCTGTTCTCTGTTCCATAATCTCTACATTCCCTAGTTCTTATTTTTGGCTTTTTAAAAGTTGCTTCAAAAGTTCTATGATTCCTCATGGCATACTAAAAATAATTTTCTGGTCAAATTTGTTCTGTGTTTGTTCACCAGATGTTAAATACAGATTCCTTATTATATTCTTGGATTTCCCTTTAATATCCAGAAATCTGTGCATTTAATACACGGCGACTGAGTCCCTGCACCCTTCTTACATAAAAAAGATTTGCAATTATCTTGATGATGAGATTTCTTATTATCTCAAATCTGAATGGCCAACCCTTTATTTTGAGACTGGACAACTGACTGGGGAGGAACATCTGCCCATCAACCACTTTAAAATATTGCGTTTCATTATGCCCCTGTGGTTCAGGTTGAAGTTGGAATTGTTACTTCCTCCTATGCTAACCATACCCTTGAATTTCTTGGGTATTTGTGGCCTCTTGCTAAGATCCTTAATCTTCTCCCTTTCTCTCATCCAGATCAATTGATTGTCAACCCCACTTGCTTCCATTTAGTTCATTGTTGGTACTCTGAAAATGGGTGCATATGAGTCTTTACCATCCAAATATTCGTGGTAATACACCCCATCCGCCATCAAGTTGATGCACACTTATAAACCAGTATTCCCATCTACAGGAGGAAAGGCATTAGGTGTACTTTGACAGATTGGTAGCATTTTCACTGTCTTTTGATCTCCATGGCCTTTACATGTATAACTTGGTTCCAGACAGTTCTGTCTGTTTTGTTTTTCTTGTCTTGCCAGCAGTGTTCTTGTCTAAATTTTTTTTTTAAATCTATCCAGTGACTTTGAAGTTGCTCCCTGACTGGGGCCACTGACTACACTGATCCTCACTGGCTCCCTGACCCAAGCAGGTCAGGGGTCGTTGACTCAGCTGGATTTGGCGGTGCCCTGACCACTTCCAGGCTGGGGGCATTGATGCTGCTGGCTCCAACTGCTTCCCTCTGTTGACTCTTGAAACCGGCGACCTTAATACCACACCGCTGGGTCTTACTGCCTTTCCTCATATGATCGGCGCGGACCCAGTGGGCCGAAGGGCCTGTCTCCGTGCTGTATCTCTAAATTAAACTAAACCTCCCATAATTATCTTGACTACACCTCCTACCGCCCTGTTTTTTTGCAAGGAAGTAATCTTTACTCTCCATTGGTAGACACAAAATGCTGGAGTAACTCAGCGGGACAGGTAGCATCTCTGGACAGACACAAAATGCTGGGGTAACTGAGGAGTTCCTTCCTACACATTTTGTCTACTCTCCATTGCTTTGACTTTTCCGCATCTGCTCCCAAGATGAGGCTCTCTACTGTGGGACATTCAAGATATCCTCCTTCTTTAGAAACGTGTTTTTCTGCCCTGCTGTCGTGGAGGGGCCCCTCACCTATGCTCCACTGTTGCCAGCAGTTCAGCTCTAGCTTCCCCTACGCTCAGAGGATAGAGTTCCCTGGTCCTTGCCTTTCACCATGGTAGTCTCCACAATCAATACATTATTCTCTGACATTTCCGCCCTCTGCAATGTAATCCTATCAGTAGCCACTCCTTTCAGCCTTCTGTAGAGACCACTCCATCCGCAAATCCTTGGTTCACTCATCCGTCCTTACCTAAACTGCACCCTCTGCTTCCAGCTGCTTTCCCCAGCAACCGCAGGAGATGTACATCAGTCCCTATAGCTCCTCCCTCACTTCCATCTAGGGACCCGAACAATCCTTCAAGGTGTGATAGAATTCACATGCCTCTAACCTCATCTACTGGATTTTGTAATGCTGATGTGGCCTCCTTTATGTTGGCAAGACCAAGTGTAGACTATGTGACTGTTTTCCTGAGCACTTGCGCTCGGTCCGCCAAGGCCAGCCGGATCTCCTGGTTGCTAAAGGGCCTGTCCCACTATGGCGACCTTATTGGCGAGCTTTGGAGGGTCTGCGCTCGACGTGGTCGACACATGGTTGTAGGTTGTCACTGGTAAGTCTCCTTCATGGTCAAGAGGAGTTCCCACAGAGTGGTTACTACTCGCGGCTTCAGTTTGGTTGAGGAAAAATTTTCAACAAGCTGTTCGTGGTAGCCGTGGCTGACCGGGCATTTTAATTGGCTCATTAAAACGTAAGCACGAGTTTTCAGAACCAAGGATAACCGACCGGTAATGTTAAATGCCCGCTAAACGTCACAGCTGTGTATCTCTGGCTTATTAAAAGTTGTCTGGCTTCTTAATAGTGTCTCCACTCCTCCCCCCCCTTCTCCCCCCCCCCTTCTCCCCCCCCCCTTCTCCCCCCCCCTTCTCCCCCCCCCTTCTCCCCCCCCCCTTCTCCCCCCCCCCTTCTCCCCCCCCCTTCTCCCCCCCTTCTCCTCCCCCCCTTCTCCCCCCTTCTCCCCCCTTCTCCCCCCTCCCCACTTCTCACCCCCCTTCTCACCCCCCTTCTCACCCCCCTTCTCACCCCCCCCCCTTCTCACCCCCCTTCTCACCCCCCTTCTCACCCCCCTTCTCACCCCCCTTCTCACCCCCCTTCTCACCCCCCTTCTCACCCCCCACCTTCTCCCCCCACCTTCTCCCCCCACCTTCTCCCCCCACCTTCTCCCCCCACCTTCTCCCCCCACCTTCTCCCCCCACCTTCTCCCCCCACCTTCTCCCCCCACCTTCTCCCCCCACCTTCTCCCCCCACCTTCTCCCCCCACCTTCTCCCCCCACCTTCTCTCCCCCACCTTCTCTCCCCCACCTTCTCTCCCCCACCTTCTCCCCCACCTTCTCCCCCACCTTCTCCCCCCACCTTCTCCCCCCACCTTCTCCCCCCACCTTCTCCCCCCACCTTCTCCCCCCACCCTTCTCCCCCCCCCTTCTCCCCCCACCTTCTCCCCCCACCTTCTCCCCCCACCTTCTCCCCCCACCTTCTCCCCCCACCTTCTCCCCCCCCTTCTCCCCCACCTTCTCCCCCCACCTTCTCCCCCCACCTTCTCCCCCCACCTTCTCCCCCCACCTTCTCCCCCCACCTTCTCCCCCACCTTCTCCCCCCACCTTCTCCCCCCACCTTCTCCCCCCCCCTTCTCCCCCCCCTTCTCCCCCCCCCTTCTCCCCCCACCTTATCCCCCCACCTCTCCCCCCCCCTTCTCTCCCCCCCCCCTTCTCTCCCCCCCCCCTTCTCTCCCCCCCCCCTTCTCTCCCCCCCCCCTTCTCTCCCCCCCCCCCTTCTCTCCCCCCCCCCTTCTCTCCCCCCCCCCCTTCTCTCCCCCCCCCTTCTCTCCCCCCACCATTCTCTCCCCCCCCCCCTTCTCTCCCCCCCACCTTCTCCCCCCCCCCCCACCTTCTAAGTAAGAACATATTTTGCTTTGGTGATTGGATAGTTTCTCAGTTGGGTTTTAACCAAAAAGCACATCAAAGGATGATTCATTCTGTCATTCATCTTGGCATTAAACATTGGTGTATCTTTGATCTTATACAAAGCAGTAAAACAGGTATATACAAAGCATTAAAACAGGTGTAGTAAATATGTTATTAACTAAAAGATCTAAATGGATTCCAATGAAATCACAAGGTGCCAAAAGTGTACTACATTACAATTCTAAAATAAAGTAATCAGTTGGTCATTTACAGAAGCCAAGCTGCCACCACATTAAAATTAAGACACTGAGTGAGATGTGTCAAATTAACAACAGGCTTGTGCCTTATTCAACAACCAGATGGACTGCGGTTAACAGTTATATATTGAAAATCTATCCAGATAAACAGAAGAGGATGCATCGCGCTGTTTTAGCAAATTGCCAAACCTCTCATACATTTCTAATTTGCAAAAAATTCTAAATACAAAAACTAAACCGTAAATACTAACAACTAAAATATATTGATTGTTTAAAAAATAAATTACAATTGATTCAAACTCATCATTGGCTACCACAGCTATTCCTTTCCATTTTAATGCATGGAGAATCACAAAATACAGGTTAAATTGATAGATTCTCCAACATTAGTGAGCAGCTGGCTGTGAAAGTGCAGCATGACCAGTAAAGTAAGGACTTCCACTTGGAACTGCCAGCATTATGGGCAGCACAGTGGTATAGCTAGTGGAGTTGCTGTCTCGCAGCATCAGAGACTTGCGTTCAATCCTGACTGCGGGTGCTGTCTCTATGGAGTTTGCATGTCCTCCCTGTCACTGTGTGGCTTTCCTCCCACATTCCAAAGACGTGCACATGTGTCTAGGGTGTAGGGAGTAAATGCGAAGGTGGATAACTTAGAACTAGTGTGAATGGGTGATCGATGGTTGATAAGGACTCGGTGAGCCAAAGTGCATGTTTCCATGCTGTGTCTTGCAATCAATCAATTACATTGCAAAATCTGAGTCGTTTAATCCACAGTCCAGAAACGGATCATTCAACAAAACCAATGACTTTCTGCTCTTTTGAAGCCTTCTGCTTTCTTGATAGTGAGGATTCACTGATATTTCTTGTAAGTGCACCTATGCTGTTTGCCCCTTTAGTTCCTCGTGTGTAACAATAACTAATAATCTTAACTATGTCAGCTTTAAGGTTTTTTTCTTAAATTCCCAAATAGATTTATGGTGTTTAAGTTTTGGCCTTCTCTACAAATAGAAATATTTTCTCCATGCTTACAACTTTTAAAAGTTATCTTTAAGACTTCCCGCAATTCAGTGTACAGGCTTCTCTTTTGTTTCTAGAGACGAGCTCTGTCACCTTATTAGTTTTGGTATCATCCTTGTGAACCTGCTTTCCAGTTTCAGACCTCCTGGTAATAAAAACAAAAAATGCTGGAAATACGCAGCAGGGCAGATAGAATCGAGAAACGAGGAACAGTCAACTTTTCATCACGACTAGAAAAATGAGAACACGGCTATCTTTTAAATTGCAGAGAGATGAAGATTAAGGTTGTCATGGTAAACTAATCAATATTCACATTAAGTTGTCAGTCATCTCTCCTGCAAATGTATTAAAGCCAATGGGGACAGTTTACAAACATAATGTAAACTATCCTTGTTATTTTACCAACCATATTTGTGAAATGTTTTCACATGTTTTCTTGCTCACTTTCTCTGTGCTCCCATTCCATTGGATAAGAATTCTGCCCGACACATAGGATCCAGTTCACTGTGGTGAGGATGTGTGAAATAGGAGCAGGAGTAGATGATTTGGCACATCATGTTTGTCATGTCATTTAATAAGATCATAGCTGATTTTTTTAAATGAACGCAACGCTAGAGTGCTAAGCCCATATCAATAGGTCTGTGATTCAAGGTTATCTCAATACTTTGCATCTCATGAGAATGGCTGTCTTCACAGCAAAAATGAGTGGCCAACTTTGGCCAAAATCGGTGGCCAACTTTGCAGACGATACAAAGATAGGTATAAGGGCAGGTAGTGCAGTAAAAGCAGGGACTCTGCAGAAGGTTGGGGAGAGTGGGCTGAGAAGTGGCAGATGGAATGGCCATCTGCAGCAAATGGCAGCAAAGTGTGGAGTCAGACATTTAGGTAATAGCAATAAAGGCATGGACTATTTTCTAAATGGGAAGAGAATACTGAAATCGGAGGTACAAAAGGAATTGGGATTGGATTCCCAAAAAGTTAATTCACAAGTCAAATAGGTAGTAAGGAGACAAATGCAATGCTAGCATTTATTTTGAGAGGATGAGAATATAAAAACAGGGATGCAATGCTGAGGCTTTCTAAGGCACTGGTCAGACTGCATTTGGAGTATTGTGAGCAGTTTTGGGCCCTATATCTGAGGAACGAGCGTTTGATAGCATTGGGCTTGTACTCGCTGGAGTTTAGAAGGATGAGAGGAGATCTTGTGGGAACTTACCAAACAGTGAAATGCCTGGATAGAGTGAATATAGAGTGGATGTTTCCAATAGTGGGAGAGTCTAGAACGAAAGGCCATAGCCTCAGAATAAAAGCACGTATATCTTTAGAAAAGAGATGAGATGGAATTTATTCAGTTAGAATGTGGTGAATCAGTGGAATTAATTAGGTGTCAGGGTTTATCGGGTGAAGGCAAGAGATTGTGGTTGAGATGGAAAGATACATCAGCCATGATAGAATGGCCATATAGACTTGATGGGCCAAATGGCTTAATTCTGCTCCTATAACTTATGAACTTGGCAGGTCAGGCAGCATTTGTAGAGGCAAAGGGATAGTCTATGTTTTGAGTTGAGACCTTACTCCATTTGGCTATCTGCATATGTTGAATGAAGTTGTTTTGAGAATTTTTAATCTTTGTTGCCAACTAGACCCCCTCACCCTGAACACAGGATCCCCCAGGGTTGTGTCCTCAGCCCCCCACTGTACTTCCAGTGCACACATGACTGTGTGGCCTGGTTCAGCTCCAACTCCATCATTAAGTTTGCTGATGACACTGTGGCGGTGGGCCTGATCTCCGATAACAATGAGAAGGACTACCGGGAGGAGGTGGCTGACCTGGCACTCTGGTGTCAGGATAACAGCCTCCTCTTCAATGTCACAAAAACTAAGGAGCTGATTGTGGATTTTAGAAGGGCACAACAACCAAGCACGTACACGCCACTGGGGATTAAAGGGGCTACTGTGGATAGGGTGAGCAGGTTCAAATACCTGGTAGTCCACATCACAGAGGATCTGACATGGACAACACACACTGCCACACTGGTGAAAAAGGCAAGGCAGCACCTTTATCACCTCAGCCAGCTGAGGAAATTCAGAGTCTCTCTGAGGATCCTTCAATTCTACTCTGGTGCTGTAGAAAGCAATGTGACCGGAAACATCACAATCTGGTTTGGCAACAGCTCTGACCAGGACAGGAAGGCTCTACAGAGACTAGTGCTTTTAGCCAAACGCACCACAGGAACTACACTCACCCCCCCTGCAGGACCTATACACCAGGAGGTGCAGATACAGAGCCAGCATGATCATGAAGGACCCCCTACCACCCCAGCAACCGACCGTTCCAGCTGCTACGGTCAGGCAAGCACCTCCGCTGTCACGCAGCAAAAACAGAGAGTCTGAGACGTCGTTTTTTCCCACAGGCCATCAGGACCGTAAACTCTGATCTCTCCTGGGCGTAAATACTGTTGCGTCTTTTTTTAACGTAAATATTGGTTCTGTTCTGTTGTTTTGCACAATCCCGCAAGCATTGCCACTTTTATTTCACTGTACATCTTGTATGTGTATGTGACAAATAAAGTCGACTAATAATTGTGAGATCGCAGAACGAATATACCAGGACAGCTTTGGAATTTGAATTCTGTAAATGATCTGGAATAGAAAAAAGATGATGGTCAAGGTGATGTTGCGATGAATTTGTATTCTTCTGAATACTCATCTGCGTCATGAATGTCCTTCAGGGAAGGAAATCTGCTATTCTTTCCTGGTTTGCCCTAAATGTGACTGAATGGCACCATATTTGGTTGACTTTTAAATGCTCTTTGAATGGCCTAATGAAGCACAGTTCAAGGGCAATTAGTAGCAATGTTACAAAATTTTGAGATTTAAAAAATCAAGTCTGCAATTTATCCCAACAGATGAAGCATAAAAAGAAGTTTAATTTGACACCTAATTCACTTTCATATCTTCAGTATTAAGAAAGTTATGGCCATTTTCATACTCCGACATTAGCATCTTGTTCTGCATTGCCTTTCAATTGACTTAACTCAAAAACTGTGATCTAGAACTGCTAAAAGCCCATAACTTTCTTAAAAATTAAGAGAACTCAATGAAATTTTCAGTTATTATAGATTGAAGCATTCTGAAACAAATATGAAACAATCGTACTTGGATGACCTGAAATTAAAGCATATTATTACTTAGTTATCTAATTGTAGCTAATTACAAAATTCAATGAGTAGATCTAAACATCTATCCATTTCTTAAGAAAAGATAAACTTTTTTTAAATTGCCTAAGTGTCCAAATAACATTCACACAATAATCCACAATATAACATAATTTTTAAATCTCATTTTCATGAATTTCTGGGCCAAATGGAAGGAATTTAGTGTTTAATGCCTGTAAATTAATGGCCATTTAAATCAACTAGCGTGTGGGTTTTAGTGGAATACGGTGGATTGGACCGTTGCAGTTTGCGGTGAAGTCAGAAGGAAAAATACTGTTGGTACATACATTTTTTTGGACCCCATTTTGCAACATGAAAATATGATTAAAGCCTCCATAAAAACCAACTTTTAATATAAAAATAAACTGTGTACCTTTTTTCTCCCCTACGCAAAATCCTTCCCGTTGTCGGTGCTCACGGCTTTTGAAGGTGATTTTTAAATTACTCTAGTTAATAAATAATCTAGCGTAATTTAAAAATACCTTCATGAATGAAATGTCGGAGTGATTTTTCTTCCGCAACGAAATCGCCCGACATGGATCGATTTTCCCAGTCTGCAGAAAAACGGCACTTTAAGCCCGCCCCCCTCTGAAAGGCACCAAAGTCACATACATGGGGAGCGGCAGAACTGCAGTGCTGCTCAAGGTAAGTTTTGTAACATACCTACAATTAGAAATAGAGAATAAATGCTAGGCCAGCCAGAAATGGTGAGATCGCAGCAAAAAAAAAAAATTGTGCTTGGAGGACATGTGAATATCTTAGAATTAAAAAAACATAACTGTGATTCAGATGCAACGTCTTTATGGATTATTTATAAGTATATTCCTGTTATGGAAATCACAGTATTCACATATGGCATATGCAGCATAAAACCTGAAGATTACTATTTATCACCAAAGTACATTAGTAAGATCTGTGTTGGGAGAAACTATTTTTTGATATTTTGGATAACATAAGTGGACTGTCATTCCTTTTCAGTAACCAGAAGTTTGCAGGATTGCATTTACAATTTTGAAATTATTTTTGGCGCAAAGGCCAAGATTAATCTGATGCATGAACTTAATGGCGGTGTTTCTAAATCTTTGGTGCTTTCCAGTTCAGACACCATTTTGCTCTAGGCTCACAACTGCTGGAATGTTCTGTGGCAGAAAATGCTAATCATTTCAGATTTAGTGATAATTTGTAATACTGCAAGGGTAATAAGACATTAATGACATTGTGTTGCCCCACCGTGACACTGTGAGCGTCACAGCGGCTGGTAAGGTGGATGAAGGCTGCAGCAGAAAAAGGTCTCCGTTCGTCTTGGACTCCACGCCACTGGATCCTGACCCAGATCTGTCAAGGACCATGCGGTGGCTGTCTGTGCACCAGTCTCTCCCCACGGTAAACAAAGTCTTGCACAGGCGTTCTCCATATAGGGAATAGCACCCTGGAGACACCCATGGTCAGCCATGACCAAAGGGGGCCGAAGAAGACTGTGACATATACAATTAGGAAATGTGAGAGGAAAGTTAATCTTAAAGCTTCCCATTTCAGAGGTCAAAATACAGCATTTCATTGCTTATATTTTAAACAGTCTCTTTCCATTAAGCTATGTTATTTAAATATCAATTGTTTCTCTTTGTCTGTTTATGAAACTCTTTGTTGGATTAATTAGCAGTTTTGCTCCATCAAAGAACTCATCACATCCAAATGTTCCTGTATTCAATTTGTAGGAGCACCAAAAAAGACGGAAGGCTGGGTTGGCCTGGGATGTTGTGAACTGGCCATTTCCTTGGACTGTCGACGTGCATGTAAACAGGTAATGCACTTGAGCTATGTATAGCCTCCAGTATTTTTAAAGAAATCCCAAATATTGTTACGAATTGGGATGGAAGCAGTTGCATTTATTAACAACAACAAAAAACGTTATCATTCCCTGAGATTGTTCATAGATATAATTAATGTAAAACAGCAAAATAGTGTAATCTGTAGTAGTGCAAAACTAATACTGATGTACACTAAGCAAATAACTGAATGTGGTAGAGTTAATAGGAAATGTATGTAGCAGCACCTCCAGGAAGAGGGTGTGAAAGAGAAAATGTGTTCAGGAGTCTGGTCACAGTGGGGAAGAAACTGTTCTTAAGTCTAGACATCTGGACTTGAGTAGAGAAAAAATGAATGGCCAGGGTCCAGGAAAATTCTTGTGGGCGTGCCAAATCTTCTCAGATGCCCAAGGAAGCAAATATGTTGATACATTCTGTTGATCACCGCACCACATCAATGTAGGCTGCTGGTGATATGGATGCTGAGGAACTGGAAACTGTTGACCATCGCTATAACAGCTCTGTGGTGAGGATGGAGTTGTGTTCACCCCCTACCCTGTACCCGAAGTCAACAACCAACTATTTAATCCAGCTGACAATGCAATCTTTTTCCTGAACTTCATCTCGTCATTGTTTATTTGGCTGGTAACAGCAAACTCAAAGATTGAGTTGGCATTGTACTTGGCCACACCGCCATGAGTCTACAGGGAGTAGAGCAGTGGATTAAGCACTAGGGACAGGGTAGATGAAATGTCATGAGCCATTCTAACTGACTGAGGTCTGCCGGTCAGGAAGTCCAGAAGTTAGTTGCCGATGGAAGCCCCAAGGCCATAGTCCAGGAATTTGAGATCAGCTTATGTCTCTGTATTAATACTGGCTATATTAATGATGTTGAAGACTGAGTTTAATCAGTGAATTTCATCTTGACTTGGGTGTTCTTATTATTGTTGATCCAGAGATGAATGTAGTGCAAGAGGTTCTCCTCCATAGATATATTTTTCTTGCATGCAAATTGCAAATTGTCAAGCATTACCAATCTTTCAACATGGATTCACTTTGATAGATCTGGTAAATAAGATTATTTGGTAAATTTGAACTATGAAACTGATGAGACGGGCATGAATATCTATCTCCATCATTGGATACCTTTGGAAAGAAGGTCTCCCAGTAATAGAAGGTTTTGCTTATTTCGGTATGCCTGATTTCCCATCCACATCCTCCTTGAGTGGCTTCACAATCTATTGCTTATAAATATGCTTTCCCTTTCCGAGTGCCTTGTTCGTATCATTGATAAGAATAAATAGGAATTATTCCCCTCTCTTCTGCTGCTGTCACTTCTTCTGACCAATCTGCGCCAGTGTTGGCTGTTGGAGAAAAGTGCATCTCCACCAAATCAAATAGTGAAGGCCCATGTGGTTGAGACTATGACCATGGCCACTTTGTGTTGGGATGCAGCTGTTCCTGAAACTCGATGTTATAGTTTTCAGGCTCCTATATCTTCTTCCAGATGGCAAGAGTAAAATGAGAGTGTGGCCAGGATGTTGCGGGTGTCTGAAGCTGCTGGCTGCCTTTTGGATGTAATGACTCCTGTAAATCCTTTCGGTGGAGAGGTCAGAACTCATGATAGTCTGGACAGTGTTCACGCCCAGGAATTTTAAGCTTTTTCCTCTCTCCACTATCGTTTCTTTGATATAGACCGGTTTGTAGGTCCTCATCCTCTTTCTTCCGAAGTCCACAATCAGTTCCCTGTTCGTACTGACGTTGAGAGCCAGGTTGTTGTGCTTATACCATTTGGTCAGTCGCATTTCTATAGACACAACTGACATTTCTATACTCTGACTCATCTTCACTAAGGAGGTCACAAACAATCTTCCTGATATAGTAGTGGCCAAAGGATCTGGGTGACAGAGGAACTGAAGGAAATCCACATTCGGCAGGAAATGGTGTAGGATAGATTGATGGGACTGAAGGCTGATAAATCCCCAGGGCCTGATGGTCTGCATCCCAGGGTACTTCAGGAAGTGGCTCTAGAAATTGTGGATGCATTGGTGATAATTTTCCAATGTTCTATAGACTCGGGATCAGTTCCTGTGGATTGGAGGGTAGCTAATGTTATCCCACTTTTTAAGAAAGGTGGGAGAGAGAAAACGGGGAATTATAGAACAGTTAGCCTGACATCGGTGGTGGGGAAGATGTTGGTGTCAATTATAAAAGATAAGAGAGCCGCACATTTGGGTAGCAGGAGCAGGATCGGTCCTTGTATATCAGTCCATGAAAGTAAGCATTCAGGTACAGCAGGCAGTGAAGAAAGCAAATGGCATGTTGGCCTTTATAACAAGAGCAATAGAATATAGGAGTAAAGAGGTCCTTCTGCAGTTGTACAGAACCCTAACGAGACCACACCTGGAGTTTTGTGTGCAGTTTTGGTCCCCTAATTTGAGGAAGGACATTCTTGCTATTGAGGGAGTGCAGCGTAGGTTTACAAGGTTAATTCCCGGGATGGCCGGACTGTCATATGCTGAGAGAATGGAGCAGCTGGGTCTCTGCACTCTGGAGTTTAGAAGGATGAGAGGGTATCTCATTGACGCATATAAGATTGTTAAGGGCTTGGACACGCTAGAGGCAGGAAACATGTTCCCGATGTTGGGGGAGTCCACAACCAGGGGCCAGTTTAAGAATAAGGAGTAAGCCATTTAGAACGGAGACGAGGAAACACTTTTTCTCACAGAGAGTGGTGAGTCTGTGGAATTCTCTACCTCAGACGGCGGTGGAGGCAGGTGGTCTGGATGCTTTCAAGAGAGAGCTGGATAGAGCTCTTAAAAATAGCGGAGTCAGGGGATATGGGGAGAAGACAGGATTGGGGTACTGATTGGGGATGATCAGCCATGATCACATTGAAGGGACAAATGGCCTACTCCTGCACCTATTGTCTATCATCCGTAATTTGTCCAACAACAGTGCTGTCGTCGGCGAACTTGAAGATGGAGCTTGCGCTGTGTCTGGCTACACAGTTGTGAGTAGAGCAGCGGGCTGAGCACACTGCCTTGAGGTGCTCCCGTTCTCCTGTACTGTGCAGAAGCATAAGAACTAGAAGCAGGAACAGTACATTTGATGGATCTTGCCTGCTCTACCACTCACTGTGCTTACCAGTCCTATACATCTTGATTCCCTTAATAACCACGTATAAATTACACCAGTCATACATTGGAGATGACCATAATTGGCAAGAGTGATTTCTACATCTTGAATCTGCTCTGAGTTCCTTGGGACAACAATCTAGCTTTGGCCATCATTTCATGGATTATGCATAGGCATGTCCAGTGTTGATGATGAAGGGCACTGTATTGTTTCTACCTGATATGCTCCTATTTGAGATCTTGAGCTCTCAGCATTGAGAATCTGTGATCTGGTTTACTGATTTTTGAGGTGCACTGAGCAAGAATAAATGGAAAATATTGATTTAACAGAATAGCTAGAAGCTTGTTTGGCCAGGAAGCAAAGCTATTACAGAATGCCTAAAATATACGTGGCATTTCTTGAATGCTCTGCTTCTAGCAAAACACTTTGAAACGTCTCAAATATCATCATCTTGCTACCTCGGAGTTTCTCTTTTTGACCAACTGCCATGGGATTGTGGCTAATATGTTTATGTAACCAATTGTTGATCTGTGGCAAATGTACAAATCAGTAAGGAGTGATTTAGTGGAAATTGTGCCATACGAACAGCAAAGCCCTGGAGATGTGAATGTAAAGATAACTTAACCATTGCGCTACTTCCCATCAATAACACTGAATTTCTTTCACCAGTGATATTGCCACTAATGTTATATTACAGGTCTACCACCGATTTACCAAGCACCCTTGGTTCCAGAACATTGCCGTATTATCCATTTTGCGAGACAACAGCAGTCACGTAATAATGATACAACAATACACCTCTGACACACTAATTATACCCCTCCCAATTTTCTAAAGGACCATGGACTGTTGGAAACATAAATATTAAAAAAAATATATAAATATATTTTACAATGAAACTTGCTTTTCTTGCACGGGCACCCTGCGGGGCTGAGGTGCCGCTTTCCTGGTTGCACTACCAGGCCGCCCCCTGCCTACCTGACATTTGCCGAAAAATGTCGTAGGGCAGGCGGGCACACTGGCCTCCGAGAGGAGTCTGACGTTACCAGAATGGTACGCCAAGCCCACAGGGGGCTGAGATACCGACCACAAAGTCGGCTACGAGAACGGATTCAGCTGGGCCAGTGTTCCAGGGTGTCGGCCATGGGACAAATTTGATCTGCCGATCGGCCACGAAAGTCCTGATTAGGATGAGATCAGCCATCTCCCCCGGCCAAGGTGTCACATTTTTGGGGGTCTTCTGGGGAGGAATCCAAGGGCACTCTCGCAAGTTTGTCTGGATTAAAAGAGGTGCCGGACCACCAATTGACAGAAAATTGCTGGTGGACCTGTACAGTGATATGTATAGACCCTCTTCTCATCTCCCCCCCCCCCCCCCCAGTATAAACTACAATATATATTTCACACTGCCTTGAGAAAGCAACCGCCATAATCAAAGAACCGCTCACAGCCTGGCTCTTCGCACTTCTGGTCTCGAGTCTAGTCAAGTCAAGAGAGTTTATTGTCATGTGTCCCAGATGGGACAATGAAATTCTTGCTTGTTGCAGCAAAACAGAGTATTGTAAGCATACATATCAGGACAGTTCAGTGTGTCTATATAGCATAGACCATATATTTACACACAAAATAAGCAGATAAACTGTTATATAGCAATGTTACAGAATTTTGAGATTTTAAAAATCAAGTCTGCAATTTATCCCATCAGATAAAGCATAAAAAGAAGTTTAGTTTGACACCTAATTCACTTTCATATCTTCAGTATTAAAAAGCTATGGCTATTTTCAGACTTGGAAATTAGCATCCTGTTTCCTATTGCTTTTCCATTGACTTAACACAAAAGCTGTGATCGAGGGCAGTCAAAAGCCCATAACTTTCTTAAAAATTAAGAGAACTGAAATAATGTTTCAGTTATTATAGATTAAAGTATTCTGAAACAAATATGAAACAATCTTACTTGGATGACCTGAAATTAAAGCATATAATTAGTTAGTTACCTAATTGTAGCTAATTACAAAATTCAATTACTTGATCTAAACATCTATCCATTTCTTAAGAAAAGATTAACATTTTTAAATAGCCTGTGTCCAAATAACATTCACACAAGAATTTACAATATAACATGATTTTTAAATCTCACTGTCATGAATTTATAGGCCAAATGGAAGGAATTTAGTGTTTAATACCCGTAAATTAATGGCCATTTAAATCATCTTGCGAGTGGGATTTTGTGGAAAGCGATTGATTGGAACGCATTTGCAGTGAATTTAAACCCCATATCGGCAGGAAAAATACTGCCGGTTCGTATGGGGCCTAAATCACCTTTTTGCAACGTAAGATTTGGATTAAAGGTATCCTAAGAAGCACATTTATATGTAAAATAAACGGCTTTCCTTTACCTGTCCCGTACGTGAAATCCGTCCCCGTTGTCAGCGTTCACGGCATTAGAAGCTGATTTTTATTTTACTCCAGCGCTGAAATTGTCCAGCGATTTAAAAATAAATAAATAAATAAAATAAAATAAAAAATAAAATCACAGAATGGCCGTCGGAACAAACCTTCAGCTAAAGCTTGCACCCGAAGAAAATATATCCAGGATGGGTAGGAGAAAAAACGCATTTTAACCCCGCGCCCCCCCCCCCCCCTCAAAGGTGCCAAAGTCGCGCACTCGGCCAGTGACAGAACTGCAGCGCCGCTGAAGGTAAGTTTTGTAACATACCTATGTTATAGTTCAAAGTTTGTATGATGGCGAGTTTAATAGCCTGATAGCTGTGGGGAAGAAGCTGTTCATGAACCTGGATGTACCAGATTTCAGGCTCCTGTACCTTCTAGCTGATGGCAGCGGAGAGATGAGTGTGCGGCCAGGATGGTGTGGGTCCTTGATGATGTTGGCTGCCTTTTTGAGGCAGCGACTGCGATAGATCCCTTCGATGGTGGGGAGGTCAGAGTCGATGATGGACTTCTTCTTCTTCTTTCGTGTGGCGTGCACAGCCTAAAGTTGTTGGACAACTTGTTCTATTTGATGTTCCATTTGTGCACGTCGCGTTGATTGCATTAAACAGGGCGGACCACGTGAAGATTGCAATCTTCCACCCCGATGATGGACTGGGTAGTGGTCACAACTTTCTGCATTATTTTCCGCTCCTGGGCTTTCAAGTTGTCGAACCAAGCCACGATGTCACTAGTCAGCATGCACTCTACTGTGTACCTGTAGAAGTTCGAGAGAGTCCTCTTTGACATACCGACTCTCCGTAATCTTCTCAGGAAGTAGAGGCGCTGATGCGCTTTCTTTATGATTGCATCAATGTGCTGGGACCAGGAAAGATCTTCGGAAATATGTACTCCCAGGAATTTGAAGTTCTTGACCCTTTCAACCATCGACCTGTTGATATAAACGGGACTGTGGGTCCCCATCCTACCCCTTCCAAAGTCCACAATCAGTTCCTTGGTTTTGCTGGTGTTGAGAGCCAGGTTATCATTCTGGCACCATTTGGTCAATCGATCGAGCTCACTTCCATACACTGACTCGTCACCATCAGTGATTCGTCCCACACTGGTGTCGTCAGCGAACTTGATAATTGGAGCTCGCACTGTGTCCGGCTACGCAGTCATGACTATAGAGTGAGTAAAGCAGGGGGTGAGCACGCAGCCTTGAGGTGTTCCCATGCTGATTGCTATCGAGGATGACAGATTTACACCAATACGGACAGACTGGTCTGTGGATGAGGAGGTCGAGGATCCAATTGCAGAGGGATGCGCAGAGACCCAGATCTGAGAGCTTGGTAACCAGCTTGGAGGGGATGATCGTATTAAACGCCGAGCTGTAGTCAATGAATAACAGCCTGACATATGAGTTTTTGTTGTCCAAGTGGTCCAGAGCAGAATGGAGAGCCAGTGAGATCACATTCACATTGATCTGTTGTGGCGGTAAATACTGCAGTAGGTCGAGGTTCTTGTCGAGGTAGGAGTTGATATGCACCATAATCAACCTCTCAAAGCACTTCATCACCACAGATGTTAGTGCCACTGGTCGTTAGTCATTGAGGCACGTCACCTTGCTCTTCTTGGTATTATTGATGCCCTTTTAAAGCAGGTGGGAACCTCCGACCTCAGAAGTGAGAGGTTGAAAATGTCCGTAAAAACTCCAGTCAGTTGGTCCGCACGGGTTTTTATTTTTTAAAAATATTTTTTTATTAGAAGTAACCAATTTGCAATGTTTTAAACAGATTTACAAACATCAACTTAATTCAATATTTAAACAAATAACACATTGATAATTATTATCTTCTATTTTTTTAGAAATAAAGATAGAAAAAGAATAGAGCAGTTATAAATCAATAAAGATGTGATTAAATAATAATTTGATTATATATAAGAAAAAAAAGAGAAAGGAAAAAAGGTTAACAAAAAAAGTGAAAAAATATTATATATATATAAATGAAAAACAACAAAATATATTGTAAATAAAACTATTACAAATAATAATATCAATAGAGACATGCATATTTATCCTAATATGAAAATAAATTATTCTCATCAAATCCCATAGGGTACCCGCCGAGCTGTGATGCCAAGAACAGCTACTTCTCTAAATACTGTATATATGGAGACCATATCTGTTTGAAGGAATTATATTTGTCCAATAGGACAAATCTAATTCTTTCTAAATGTAACGTCTCCAACATCTCTGCTGCCCACATTTTGATGGTGGGGGATAATGTTCCCTTCCAAAATTTCAATATGATTTTTTTCCCTATTATCAAACAGTCAATTATCAAAGAAATTTCTTTGATTTACTGTAAGTACCAAATTTGAGTCCGGAATTCCAAATATTATTAACTTTGGGTCAGGGTCGAATCTAACTTTAAGAACTTCAGAAATAACTTTAAAAATTTCTGTCCAGTAATAATTCAATTTGGGACATGTAACAAAACTATGTATTAAATTTGCTTCTAAATTCTTACATTTATCACAAATAGAGGAGAGATTGGGAAAGATACTATTTAATTTAGTTTTCGAATAATGTAATCTATATAATACTTTAAATTGTATCAATGTATGTCTGGCATTTAACGAACACCGATGTATTCGTTGTAAACTTTCTTCCCAATTTTCTTTTGTTATAGATAAACCAATTTCATTTTCCCATGCTTGACGATATGTTTCAGTTATTGGATTCTCCTTATCCAAAATAATATATATATAAGCTATTAATTTTTCTGTATTTGGGTGCAAGTTAAACAGTTCATCTAATAATCCTGGTTCTTTATTTTTATAATCTTGTGTATTGGATTTAATATAATCTCTAATTTGTAAATATCTAAACAAGTGTTGTAGAGACAATCCGTAGATATCTTGTAACTCCTGGAATGAAAGAAATGTTCCTTTTCTATAAAGGTGCTCTATCCTTTTAATTCCTAAATCGTCCCAATGTCTAAACCCCCCATCTAATATAGAGGGTTTAAATAATGGGTTATTCATAATTGGTAGTCTAAGTGAGAGATTATCTAAATGTAAAGTCTTAACTATTTGTTTCCAAATACGCCTATTATTATAAATTATAGGGTTGTCCCTATAAATTTTTTTTTGTACTTCCTTTGGGGCAAAGAGAATCGAGCCTATATTAAAAGGTAAACAGTCTTCCTTTTCCATCTTTACCCACATTGGTTCATGATCCATATTTACCCACCAACAATTCATATTCTTAATCTGGACAGCCCAGAAATAATATAAAAAATTTGGAAGTGCTAATCCTCCATTTATCTTAGATTTACATAAATGTTTTTTACTTATTCTATGATTTTTATAGTCCCAAATAAAACTGTTAACAATATTATCTATTTTTTTAAAAAAGGTTTTCGGGAGAAAAAAAAGGAATAGCCTGAAACAAATATAGTAATTGTGGTAAAAAAACCCATCTTTATAGCATTTATTCTACAAATCATAGATATAGGAAGTGTTTTCCAATATAAAATATTTTTTCTAAGTTTATCTAGTAGTTGAGGATAATTAGATTTAATTAATGAATTATAGGATTTAGTTACATTAATTCCTAAATATTTAAATTTGTCTGTAACTATTTTTAGTGGATATTGTTGTAATATATTTAAATTTATTCCAGTTATAGGCATGATATCACTTTTGTTCCAATTAATCCTGTATCCAGAAAATGTGCCAAATTTAGTTATAACATTAAACAACTTGGGAATACTAATTTCCGGTTTTGTAATATAAATCAAAACGTCATCTGCATATAAAGATATTTTATTAGTTGTTGTGTCAGTATTATAGCCGTATATTTCAGGTTCAGATCTAATTCTTTCCGCCAGAGGCTCTATCACCAAAGCAAATAATAAAGGCAATAACGGACATCCCTGTCTGCATCCCCTAGAGAGCTTAAATTTAGCTGATAGTATTTGATTAGTTAAGATTCTTGCAGTAGGATTCGAATATAGAATTCTTACCCATTTACAAAATCTATCCCCCAATTGAAACGGGTTTTTAGAACACGACCGGGTACGCCATCAGGTCCAGGTGCTTTCCGAGGGTTCACCTCCCTGAAGGATATTCTGAGTCGGCTTCTGACTGTGACTGAAATAACATCTCTGGGCAGATGATAAAAAACTTCAAAGCATGTGCCAACAGATTCAAGAACAGCTTCTTCCCTGCTGTTATCAGACTCCAAAAATGACCACTCATTTGCTTAGACTATTTCCCAGATCTTCCAATCTACCTTGTGCCCTTTGTACTTTTTGTTAGCTGTACTTTATTTGTTGAGGTAACATTGTATTCTGCACTCCTATTCTGTCTTTCACATTAGCACAACCTTGATGTATTTCTCATGATATGATTTGACTGTATAGTACATAGCCATCCAGGCAAATCACACCAGACGCGAGTATATCAAGGTTTTTTTCACTGAATCTCAGTACATGATAATAATATATCAGGATGCTGAAAATTTCTCTACCGCCAGTACTCTGCTCCATCTCGTGAGCAGAACATTCCGGTTGCTGAATTCCACTCCCAAATGAGCGTATCCTGTAAGATGCAGTAAGTATGAATTACTCTTCTGAACTCTACTTGTCTAATTAGGAACCATCCTTTCACAGCTGTGATTGGTTTCCTGACCTTTCATCCCGATTTGGACCAGTTCATGGAATTCTTGCTGTGGAGACCAGACTGCATTTCTCCATCCTTGCCTTTGGTTCCTTGGCATAATGTAACCAGATGGTCAGGCAAATAATGGTTGCAAGAAGCAGTATTTGATCACAGGAGATTACCAGCAAGGGGTAGCCTCTTAATTTAGTGAACAAACAATTGTGGATTTGACTTGTGGGTATTAACGGGCTTAGTGTTTTGGAATTCAAGCCCTCATCTTATGACTTTCCTCCTTGAAAACATTCCTTAAAATTCATCTCTGGTCAGTGATTTAAATGCCAACAGAGTGAAATCTTTGTTGAAAGATGAGTTCAAATAAAATATTTAATTATTTTCTGCAAATTGTAGGGGTTTAATTTTGTCACACTAACTGTAGTACAAAGTTGTTAGAATTTCAAATACTAAACTGAAAGTCATTCATTGTGTAGCACAAATCAAACAATTTAAATGAATTATGTACCGTGTAATTAAGGAGATACCTGTCTAATAATACCAGAGACCTTTTATTCCGTGGGAACAACTATTGAATTAATTATGTTTTAAATAAAGAAGGTTTTGTGTTTTCATGTTGATTTCCATGACTTTGGGACATTTCAGAGATTTATAGGTTTCAAGTACTTTTTGAACTGTTGTTACTACTGTCGGACAGAAATTGCAGCATGTCAATATGTTCAGGGGATTATTACAATTTAACTAATTTTCTCTACATATGCATTAATTTGTTTTTAGGCTTCTTCAAAGGATGATCTTAAGGATTGCAGAAAAGAATTTGAGGTGTGTATAATAAAATATTAATACATATACTGCAAATATTAAAATTTAACAGTCATTACATAGGTTTCCCAGAAATCCTGGCAGTAAAAGGGAGAAAAACAGATCTCCCTGTGTTTTTCCAACTTGTAAACCAGAAGGAAAAGGACCGCTCATCCCAGGCCCTCAAGGAAGCCGCGTTCGTCCAATCATGAGCATTCTCCCCCTCCCAAAATGATGCCGCTCAAGTGTGGCAACTCTCTACGTGTTCTTCTCAGAGAAGGACCCACTACCAATAGATACAATCACCTTACTCTTCTAAATCTCTTCTTTTGTGCTTGAATTTGAACTGATTGTATCGATGTATGGTATATCTAATCTGTTTGGACAGCATGCAAAACAAAGCTTTTCACTGCACCTCAGTACATGTGACAATAATAAATTTAAACTTAACTGTTGCCCGATTATGACATTCTTACAAACACTGGCCTCCCATATCATCTTTACTCCCTTCTTATCCCATCCATTTTCCACCCTTAGACTGTTGCCAGGACCATCATCAATAGTTATTCCATGCAGCAACTGGCATGTCTATCAATTTGAGATTCTGTGTTAAATTCAACCCTGTTTTTTCAAATTGTACCCCACTCGATCCTCCTCACATTTGTATAAATGTCAAGATATTTTCAAATGCCTTGCATATTTTGATCCACATAAAAGGTGTCAATGTTTATGATTGTGGTTATCTGCAGGCAAAGTTGCAGAATCAGTGTCAATTCTGGTTGCACTTCTCGTTCAACATTTGGTTTGCAGTAGATCTCATCATCTAAAATTTAGTTCTGATATCCAAGTAATTGATGTGTGCATTGTACTCCCGAATAGGGATTTGTTTATTATTTTGCTCAACGCAGGACATGTGGCCCACATGCTGGTTTCTCCTTATTATGCAGTTGCAATTTATTGTAATCTACCATTATATTTCCTAATCGAGAAACCAGTTTTCAGGCATCTTTCAGACTCCCTTATAATAAAATCAACCATTGCAGTCACACTGCTATTAAAAAGGTTGTTAATCGGTTGTTTTGCTTTCATCAGTTATGTATTAAATATTACCTCATAATTGTGACCTTTTATGTAGAGGAACAGGAAGGCTTAAGGTAACAGTTATTCTTACCATGTGTAGGATGATATGAAGAGTTAGAAAATTGTTCCAATGATAAAGGTCCCCCTTTTCAGCAAATATGTTCTGTAGGTATATTAAAATGATCTTTGTGTAGGAAAGAACTACAGATGCTGGTTTAAATCAAAGGTCGACACAAAATGCAGGAGTAACTCAGCGGGACAGGCAGCATCTCTGGAGAGAAGTAATGGGCAATGTTTCGGGTCAAGACTGAAGAAGAAGGGTCTCTTAAAATCATCTTTGACGATTGAATAGTAATTAAAGATGATCACACTTGAGAGTAGAACTTTCTCATGAATAATTACTGGAATTTTCTGTAATGCCGATATTCTATTTTTCCGTTCATTGTTCAAGATTTAGAGTCAGTAACCAGAATTGAGAAAGGAAGTGAAATTAATGTTATTAAGAGATATGAACAATAGACAGATTCACAATTTCATCTGCTTATTCCGGATTCTGATGCTAATAGTACGCATGCTTGCTCGGCTTTATGGGTTACATTTTTGTACCATCACTCTCGAATGAAATGTAAACTTAATCTATATGGCTGTCTTTATCCTTTAATTATAATATAAATTAATCTTTTAAACAATGTAACTTATTGAGAATAATTGTAAACCATTGAATCTGGTGAAATAGTTTTGGCAGGTAAACTGATTAAATTATCAATCATTGGGACAATTGCATGTTTTTACATTGATTACATTGATTATACACTGGCTATATTTTTTATAGGTCTTGCTGTGACTGCTTCAAGATTTCCTCTTTCTCTGAGGTCTTTAATCTCTACATTTTCCCTTACTGCAGTCCTGTCTGTATCTGCCTACTATAATTTCTGCTTAGTTCTTACTACCTAAACATCTTTTTACATCATTCCTATGTTCTGCACCAAAGACATCTAAAATTTTGGTTTTTACATATTTGTGTCCAGACCATACTGTTTGTCTGATTTAGTGTACATTACATTGTCTTAAAACATTATAACTGAATATCAAAATGATGGGATCTTTATTTATTTGTACATTTTGGGTGTGGATTTTATGTAACATTAAAAACTGGCTTTATGCATGTAAATATGGCAATATAATGTTTATTTTGCAAATAATATTGTTGATTTAGCACATTTAAAGTGTGTGTGATTATTTGGCCACTTAGGGATAAAATGTCAGTTCTTGGCTGAAAAGCAAAGTATGATTGGGACACTAATTTGGGGTATATGTAGAGAGGGATGGGTGATGGATGATAAGATTATTCCAAAGGCTGACTGGAAATATAATTGCTAATGTTATGGCAAGCAGACACTTTGAAGGAGGGTGTGGTAGAATGTTTTTGTGGGATATTTGAATTTAAAATATATATTTTTCACATTCTTGCTTTTACTAATGTATGCATTGTATTCTGTTTGTATTTCAGACAGCATTTTTCAGCTGTGTGAACAGAAATGAGAGTAAGGTTCTTTTTCCTAAAAACAGAACATGATACTAATTAAATAATTATTTAATTCTGTATATGATATAATTTACATTGAAAGGGTACAAATTGAGATAATTCGCAATACAACGTAAATGCCTACAGTAACGGAAACCTTTTGTTGCCAAATCGGTCAAAAATAATAACATCACAAAAGGCGGTATTGGGCATTATCCTTGACAATCCCAGAGTTATTTTGGTATGGTCAGAGATAGATAAGGTGCAGTATACGACATCAAGGTGGTCTTTGAAGCAGGAAAATGCCCATTGAAATATTGAAAACATAGCAGTGAAATGCTTCCATGATTTAATTTCCTACATCAGGATGAGAAGGTCTTCCATTTCCAACTTCCCCACCTCACAGACGGAACAAGGATAGAGTTCCCCTGGTCCTTGCATTTGTCCCACCAGCCTCATCATCCAACACATAACTCTCTGACATTTCTGCCACCTACGATGTGATCTCACCACTAGTCATATCTTTCCATTCCCACCCCTTTCTGCTTTCTGTCAGTGGACTACCTCCCTCAATCCATTCAGTGACCCCACCAGGCCTTCCAGGTGAGACATGCACCTCCTCTAACCTCATCTAATGGATTTGGTGCTCCTGGTGGCCTCCTTTACATCGGCAAGACCTAGCATAGACTAGGCGACTGTTTCACTGAGCACTTGTGCTCGATCCGCCAAGGCCTGCTGGATCAGCTGGTTGCTAACCATTTTAACTCCATTCCTATTCAAATGCCGACCATTCTGATCTGTGCCATCTCCGTTGCCAGAGTGGGACTACACACAAACTGGTGGAACAACACCTCCTATTCCACTTGTGTACCTTACAACCTAACAGCATGAACATTGAATTCTCCAATTTTATCTTGCCCCACTTTCCCCATCTCCCCTACCGCCCATATCCCTTCCTCTGGCTTCACATTTCACTCCTCATCTCTCCTTGTCTTGCACACTTTTGTCATTTTTCATCTAGCCTTTGTTCTGTCATCTGCCTATCAATAACCCCCTCATCGAAATCCACCTTTGCCATGCCCCCACCAGTTTTCCAGCTTTCTCTCCTCTGCTACGGTCAGTCTGAAGAAGGTTCCTGACCCGAGACGTCACCAGAGACATCCTCCAGAGATGCTGAGTTACTCCAGCAACTTGAGGTTTTTTTTGTTAACGAGCATCTGCAGTTCCTTGTATCTCCAAATATCATTGACTCCTTCGCTGAAGTGTGTAAGAGGATGAGTCTTTTATTAAACTTTTGGAAATTGAAAACACTTCATGGCGCCATGGAAAACTGCTCTCTGTGCACGTGACAGTAGACTAAACTCAAACAAACAATAGAGATTACTAGGGTGACCCAACTCCCAAGGTTGGCCCAATTCAATTTTCGGTATTTTGGCAGACAAATGCCGCAATCTCCTCTCAAGCCAGCATCTCCAGTATTGAGGCTTATGTAGTGGGTACGCAAAACACATACACTGCTTCGAACTCTCATAGCAAAAGGTTTATCTGATTTAAACATTGATTATGAACATTCTCAATGGAGAAAAAAAGTAACATGTCTGCTGACTCATCATCCATGACTGCTCAAAATGAGGAAGGAGAATTCTAGATGTTCACTGAGCATCTTGCCTCTCAATGCTAGGTGCATTTAGGCCAAATGCAAATAGTTAAAAGAGCACACCACGTCCCCAGCTAGCCATTCACCTACTCTGTCCACCAATGTCAACGGATCATCCATTAAACGTTACAGATTTGAACCAGCAAGTCATTGTTGGCCCAGAAGGATTATCTAAGAAAGATGGGGAGTATGTCGTGATGAAATGACAGTGGTATTGCAGTGTTTGCATAGAGAGGAATTGTTCTGGTTGAGATGAACAAATAAGGATATTGCGATTTATAAGAAGATGCACGAGTTAAAATATGTTCTTGTAATGTTACAGTGGGATCGTTATGCTGTAGCTATGCAGGTCGGCATACAAACTGTAGAGAATACTGCCACGCTATTTTTCGCACAGATTCTTCTCCCACACAGTCGCAGATTAAAGCTGTTGAAAACTATTGTGCCGCCATCAGTCCACAACTTATTCAATGTGTTGACAATTACACTCGCTCATATCCAATGAAAAATCCTGTTGATAGTAAGTATTAATCCTTAACATTATTTAATGTTGCAGTTGATTATGTTGGGATTGTTGTGATGTGTGTGGAGGGCTATGCGTCAGAGGGTGTGAGATTGGAGTAGCTAAGGGGTTTTCCAGGTGAATTTGTCAGGGTAGACGTTAGTGGTGAAGTTAATATAGTCCATAAGTTCTGCACGGGTGCTTCCGCTTCCCCTTCCCCCAGACACAACAAGGACAGAGTTCCCCTGATCCTCCCCTTTCACCCCACCAGTCTCTGCATCCAACAGGGTTACACAAAAAGCTGGAGAAACTCAGCGGGTGCAGCAGCATCTAAGGAGCGAAGGAGATAGGCGACGTTTCGGGTCGAGACCCTTCTTCAGACCCTTCTGCATCCAACACGTCATCCTCTAACATTTCTGTCACCTCCAACATGATCCCCCAACTACTCGCATCTTCCCATCTCCACCCCTTTCCACCTTCCACAGAGACCACTCTCCCCGCAGCCCCTTGGTTCATTCACACATTCCCACCCAAACCATCTCCTCTCCAGGTACTTTTTCCTGCAACTGCAGGAGAAGCAACACCAGCCCTTATATCTCCTCCCTCAACTCCATCCAGGGACCACGACAGTCCTTCCTGGTGAAACATGCCCTTCTTCCATTAAAAGTTGGTTAACCAGTTCCACAGTTTGAAATTCTTGGGATCACACTATCCCTAGGCAAGAATTAGCCTATCGGGGTATCACTGTGCCTGAGAGCATTTGTTGCCAGCCCTGACTTTTTTTGGTCTTGCTTCCAGTTCTCCCCCTTACAATCAGTCTGAGGACGGGTCCCGACCCAAAAAATACATACATTTTCTCCAGAAATGCTGCCTAACCCACTAAGTTAGGCTGGCATTTTGTGTCTATCTCTGGTATAAACCAGCATCTGCAGTTCCCTTTTATTGCACGAAAGGTTAGGCTAGGACTAGGGCCCCGGTGACTGGAAAGGACCATGGCATATATTACTTGGTGAACCAGATGCTAAGCCAATGGGATTTCCAAAATATCAGATGGCAGCTTCACTATAATCTGGAGTGTGCACATCTGAACATGGTCTATATTGATTTCAAGCATCCTACAAATGTGATTTTCGTAGTACTTACATTTTATGCGTGTTCCTAAATGAAAGTTAAATATTCTTCATTGTTGTTAATCGCTCGTTGGTCTGTGGCATTTAGGAAGCTTCAGAGTTATTATTTTTTTCCTATGATTCTTGTCGAAAGCCTAAATATCACTCTAAGTCCCACTAATCCTGCATTAATGGGGTTTTGGGGGTATCTGTTGTGTAAGGACTTCTGTCCCCCTTGGGTATCTGCTCTCACATTTTCTATGAGATGGAACCTCTGGAATTATCAACCACCTATGAAATGGTATTAACTACCTGGAGAAATCGTTAATAGCTTTTGAAAAGAACTTCATTTGGTTCCCCTGGGACAAGTGTAACATGTCTTAAATTACAGAGTCATACCTTCAATTAATTGCTTATAGGTTGCACTGCTGCAGGTACATTCCTGTCCACGTGAGGCAATAAACCAGTGCCTCATTGCCTGATTAGACTAATGTTTCTGGTGAGGGGAGAAAGAACGAACAAGTTCAAAATAAGTTGCAATCTTTGCTGCAGTCAAAGTCAATCTTTGCTTCAGTAGTTGAGGCAGGGACTATTGCCATGTTTAAGAAACATTTGGACAGGTATATGGATAGCACGGATTTAGAGGGATATGGCCAAATGCAGGCAGGTAGAACTAGTGTAGATGCGATGCGCTGATCGATGTGGGCTAGTTGGGCCGAAGGGCCTGTTTCCACACTATGACTGTAATTTATCAAATTTAGTCTTTCCTGGTGAGAGCCATCAGTTTTCTTTCAGGAGATCTTAGCCACGCAGTTTGTTGTCAAAAGGTAATTTTTTTAGAGTGGGTGTTGTAAAGCTGTCTGTATCAAAAGGCGATAGGTTGTGTCATAGGACCTTTACTTTGATCCAGCAATTTTGTTATTGTATTTTATCAGTTCCAAGCACTGCTGGGCTATGCATCTTATTGCCAAGAGTTGCTTTGCCCTTTGCTTTCCCTGTTTAAAATGTTTTCAGATGTGGAACAGAATATGAGAGCTGAATTTTTTTTATTTGCCCACTTAATTTTGTTTTTGTGGTGAGTTAACGCAATCTAAGCAGTTCAAGCTCTTCATAATACCAAAGATAACTTCAAGTTTTGGTTTGGAATGAAAAATTCATCAAAAGGATTACTTTCTCCTAAAGATTGGCAAATGTATCTGTTAATATCAACACAGTTTTTCACTGTATGAGCAGCAGACTGGTAGATTAAAAACAAAACTGCCATTAGCCTCCTGGAGTTATTGCTCCTTGTGTATAAAAGAAGCGGAATGGCTTGTTGAGAGCAGCCATGAGTTGCGGTGCAAGGGCTTTGTTGCGGTGCAAGCAAATGCTGAGGCTTTGGCACATGAAGCTGAGCAGAAGGAGATGGCAAGGTAAGTTCAATTCCTTTTTGCACAACTGTTCCTTTCTCTTTGTGCAGTAAAGATGGCAGTTAGGGCATTGGTATGTTGTTCCTGCCGGATGTGGGCAGCCATGGAGATGTCCAGTTTTCCTGAGGATTACATCTACAGGAAGCATTGTCCAGCTGCAGTTCCTGATTGACCAAGTGAGGGAATTGGAGCTGTAGCTGCACGACCTCAAGATCATCTGGAAACTGAGAGCATCATAGATAGGAATTATAGTGTGGTGGTCACATCTGCGATAGTGACTAGATGCCCACTAGGAGAGGGAATGGGCAGAGAGTTCACAAATCTATGTGGCCATTCCCCTCCAAAACTAGTATAATATACCTTTGGGTCCAAGTGCTTTGTTGTGGAGAGCAGCGTAGCAATCAGGTATGTGGCATCAGGCTTGGGCAAAGTCAGACAGAGCTATTGTTATAGGTGACTCATTAGTCAGGGGAACAGACATGATACACTGTATTCTTAGGATGTACAGTGGCTTGCAAAAGTTTTCATACCCCTTGAACTTTTCCACACTTTGTCACGTTACAACCACAAACCTAAATGTATTTTATTGGGATTTTATGTGATAGACCAACACAAAGTGGTGCATAATTGTTAAGTGGAAGGATAATGATACATGGTTTCCAAATTTTATTACAATTTAAAAAACTGAAAAGTGTGGCATGCAAAAGTATTCAGCCCCCCTGAGTCAATACTTTGTAGAACCACCTTTCGCTGCAATTACAGCTGCAAGTCTTTTGGGGTATGTCTCTCCCAGCTTTGCACATCTAGAGACTGAAACTTTTGCCCATTCTTCTTTGCAAAATAGATCAAGCTCAGTCAGATTGGATGGAGAGCATCTGTGAACAGCAATTTTCAAGTCTTGCCAGAGATTCTCAATTGGATTTAGGTCTGGACTTAACTTAAGGTCTGGGCCATTCTAACACACTAATGGATCTAAACCATTCCATTGTAGCTCTGGCTGTATGTTTAAGGCCGTTGTCCTGCTGGAAGGTGAACCTCCTCCCCAGTCTCAAGTCTTTTGCAGACTCTAACAGGTTTTCTTCCAAGACTGCCCTATATTTGACTCCATCCATCTTCCCATCAACTCTGACCAGCTTCCCTGTCCCTGCTGAAGAAAAGCATCCCCACTGCATGATGCTGCCACCACCATGTTTCACAGTGGGGATGGTGTGTTTGGGGTGATGTACAGTGTTGGTTTTCCGCCACACACAGCGTTTTGCATTTAGGCCAAAAATTTCAATTTTGGTCTCATCAGACCAGAGCACCTTCCTCCACATGTTTGCTGTGTGCCCCACATGGCTTGTGGCAAACTGCAAACGGAACTTCTTATGGCTTTGTTTCAACAATGGCTTCCTTCTTGCCACTCTTCCATAAAGGCCCGATTTGTGGAGCGCACGACTAATAGTTGTCCTGTGGACAGATTCTCCCACCTGAGCTGTGGATCTCTGCAGCTCCTCCAGAGTTACCATGGGCCTCTTGGTTGCTTCTCTGATCAATGTTTTTCTTGCCCGGCCTGTCAGTTTAGGTGGATGGCCATGTCTTGGTAGGTTTGCAGTTGTGCCATACTCTTTCCATTTTCGGATGATGGATTGAACAGTGCTCTGTGAGATGTTCAAAGCTTGGGATATTTTTTTATAACCTAACCCTGCTTTAAACTTCTCCACAACTTTATCCCTGACCTGTCTGGTGTGTTCCTTGGGCTTCATGATGCTGTTTGTTCACTAATGTTCTCTAACAAACCTCTGAGGCCTTCACAGAACAGCTGTATTTATACTGAGATTAGATTACACACAAGTGGACTCTATTTACTAATTAGGTGACTTCTGAAGGCAATTGGTTGCACTGGATTTTATTTAGGGGTATCAAAGTAAAGGGGGCTGAATACTTTTGCATGCCACACTTTTCAGTTTTTTATTTGTAAAAAAATTTGGAAACCATGTATCATTTTCCTTCCACTTCACAATTAGGCGCCACTTTGTGTTGGTCTATCACATAAAATCCCAATAAAATACATTTACGTTTGTGGTTGCAACGTGACAAAATGTGGAAATGTTCAAGGAGTATGAAAACTTTTGCAAGCCACTGTATATAAGGCTTCCCTGTTTAGAAGGGTAATCTCTTCATGGCCACCTAGGGGCAATGTGTGGAAGCAACTACTTGTGAAGTGCAGCAACATTCATTACATTACATAAGCAATCAACCGTCATGAATCCCCAATATGATCGCTTTTTCTTAGAGCTTCTTCAAGTGTTTAATTGGCATTCGTATCTACAATGGGACAATTACATTCTTATTTGCAGCAGTATAACAGACCTGTAAACATAAAACCCAAAGATAATATATAATATACAATGAACCAAGATTCTATGCATTGATGACCAATATTAATTAACCAATACTGGTGAAAAACAGCCGGAAGGTCTCAGTGCAACCAAAGATTGTCCATAATTTTTGCGTTAAATTCTGCTGGCATTTTCATTTAATGAATGCAATGTAACTTATACTAATTCAAAAATCTAACATGAATGGCAGTCCCAATAAAGAGTGAAGAGCAGCTTAAAACTAAATGATATGGTTCAATTTCCAACTGTTTAGGTTTATACTGCTGTGACAGAGCAGAAGACCCTGCTTGTCAGACTACATGTCGAAGGGTGCTGATGACAAAATCCACTGATCAGGAAATCGTGGATGGGCTCATTGAAGGCTGCAAGAAAATGCCTCTGCCTCAGGATCCGCTATGGCAGTGCTTTCTAGAAAGTTCTGGATCAAGTAATCCCGACAACAGCACAAATGGATTGCCTGCGACAGCCGTAGATGGTGCAAAATTGCATTGTTGTTCCAAAGCAAATACTTCCATCTGCAGGTTGGTAATTTTTTCCTCTGAATTTAACATTTTAAAACTATTACATGGCAGAAAATATATAATGCTACATTAAACAATTGCCGGCTTCTATTATTAATTTGGGTTTGGTGGAAAGTCAGATTTGCTGAAATAGCACAGGTTAACATGATATTGGTGTCCCGGGGAGCTGCGCGTGTGCGGCGGGAGTGTCCCGTGGAGCTGCGGGGGACCAGTCCACCTGCCGAACAACCGCGGCACTGACCGGAGCGCGCCCCAGTAGGCCCAACTTGCCCCACGGGCCTCTCAGCGGACGGCAGAGTAGCCGGGCGGCGAGGCCTGCCTTGGCCGAAGGAGCCTCAGCAGAGGTGACGATGGGAACCTTGGCAGCGGCAGCGGGTGCCTCAGTGGCAGCGTTAGCCTCGACGGCAACAGGGGCCTCGAGAGCTTAGTCGACAACGGAAGCCTCCGCAGTGGCGGGACCATGGCAGTGGTGGGGCTTCGCAATCGACCCACAATCAACGGTTGGTGAGCGTGAGGGAGGGTGGGGAAGTCAATGGTGACTCGGCGTGGAAGGACCGCCGTGAGGGATGGTGGGAGAACATGGGGGGACCCCTTGTGGTGGAGGAGGTGGGCACTCTAGTTTAGAATTCTCTGTCCACGGGGATAAGTTTGTTTGTTCATTTATTCCAGTGAAGGCACCGTGCACATAGCAGCCAGACAAGAGTCGCTTGTCTTTTTCTTTTTACTCTTAACTTCAACTTTTTTGTGTACCTTGTGTGTTGTCACCAATTTCCCCCCAGGGATGAATAAAGTTTATTTGTATCGTAACAACCTGAAATGACCCCATTTTGTTTTTTCCTCCAGAGCAGCTGTCTGACTGGCAGATGTTTCTATCAATTTCACTATCCTCAAAAGGCAAAAGCAATAGGCTGCAGATTTTTTTCCATATTACTTCCATTCAATCAATTGGAAATTCTAAATATCCAAGACTTCTGTGTAAATTAATTCACCAGTTTTTCCAGGTATATTTTGTTTTGACATTTACAATATATGAAGGATATCTCAAATATAGAAAAATTAGGTTGTGAGCCATTTTATCAAACGATGAACATCCTGCATACAGTGGAATTCTTCCCAATCAATGAATTGAAATTTGTAATTTTATTGGGAAAAATGTTACATTGATTTTAGCTTAAAATAAGTTGGTGTTTATGTATCCAGCCTGAATTTTCACCAGGGCACATGTCAGTTCATGCTCACGGATCATTTTGTAGGCAATTAGGACTTGTTTCAAATGAATACTTCCAGAAGTGTTTGAGGTGTTAAATTCCATCGGTGCCTGGAAAAAATAGTACCTTCGTGGCAAATTTTCCTGTCCCAAAATAGAGTTTTTAGCTTTCGGGCAGGGGTTTCTGAGGGTGACAATATTCTAACTATATCGTCACCCTCAGAAACCTTACAAACATTAATCTGATTCATACTCTCAGAAGATGTGTACAATCTGCGTATGGTGCTTGTTTTAATGCAATATCGATTCAGAATTGATGTCAACAACATTCTCCTGTGAGACCCTCAAAAGATTGTCAAGGATTCTTTGAAAAAGAGCACTTTTAAACCTGGGAATGGTTTTGCTTTGTGGCAGTTTTTTCTAAAGGTTTGGTTTGGAGGTGCAGAAGGTGGTGTAACATTTCATCGGGCAATAGTGCAATTAATATTTATCATATTTATCATGGATCCTCTCACAGATCCGTTCAATAGAAGGGTTAGCATGGCTCTAACTCCAGAGATCCTGCCAAAGATCTAGCCATGTGATGATCTTATTATTGACTTGCATCTTGATGTAAATTGACACTTGAGAAATCATTGAACCTCCTAATGAGGAGGTTGAATATAATTTGAGTACTGTTTATAAACCCTGGAAACGAATGCCTCTCGTATTATTATTTCTGCTGCCAGATATTACTTTTAAGTTTTCTTCCCTATTCTCTCCCATACACAGATGTGAGCTCAGGAATACCAAATTCTTTGGAATGTTCATTTTAAAAATCACCATGATAAGTCAAGCTGAAATGAACTTTAGTGTTTTCATTCCTGGGTAACCATTCATGCATTTCAATTACATTTTAGCTTCAAAATATATGCTGCCAATCTCAATGTAAAATACTTGTTATTCCCTTGAGGATTTTTAAAGAAAACATACTTGCTTTCACAGATTGTAAACTAGTAACTCAGATACGGCCTGCTCAGTCCTTTTTTTTCACGATGAAAATTCAGTTGGCCAATACCTAGAATTGTTCAGATTCATGTATTTTTGTGCCTTTTGTGTGATTGATAATTTTGCTTTGCATTTAATAACTCTTTGAGAGCATCTAACCATATTGTAAAAGGTTATGTTTGTCCTGTGCCTGAGGCTTAATGGTCAATGGTGGTTCGTGTTGTTATGCATGAACTCTCTTGGTGAACTTTGATATTTGAGTAGAAGCATTAGTGCAGCACATCTAATATTTTTGGCCTCTTAAGAAATTGGTTCTTTTGTCAATCTCAGTGTTTCTTTATATTTTCAATGGCTCCATCAGTACTTTTCTCTTTATTATTTTCAAGACGGGATGCAGGGAAAATGCTGGGAACTTAGTTAAGCCAGTGAGCTTAACATCTGTAGTCGGAAACTTACTAGAGAGTATTCTGAGGGATAGGATATACCGGCATTTGGATGGACAAGGGCTGATTAGGGATAGTCAGCATGGTTTTGTACGTGGGATGTCGTGTTTCACAAATCTGAATTTTTTGAAGATGCAACAAAAAGTTGATGAGGGCAGAGCTGTAGACGTTGTATACATGGATTTCAGTAAAGCATTCGACAAAGTTCCTCATGGTCGGCTGCACTGGAAGGTTAGATGGCATGTGATACAAGGAGATAGCTGAACGGATAGAAAATTGGCTTAATGGAAAGAAGCAGAGAGTGATGGTGGAAGGTTGCATCTCGGACTGGAGGCCTGTGACTAGTGGTGTGTATCAGGGCATCGGTTTAAGGTGAAGGGGGAAAAAGTTAACGGGAATCTGAGGGGTAACAAGCTGTCAGAGGAGGTAGTTGAGGCTGGGACTATCCCAATGTTTAAAAAACAGACGGGTACATGGATAAGAAAGGTATCAAGGGATATGGACCAAATGCAGGCAGATGGGACATGTTGGCCAGTGTGGGAAAGTTGAGATGAAAGGCCTGTTTCCATGTGGTATCATTTTATGACTCTATGACCGAGTCATCCACTCTGTCCATATCATAGAGCATCTGTAAACTATTGTCCCGTGTCTGTTTCATCTAGAATATTCTACAACAAAGTGAACTCTTCAAAAGATAGCATGACAAATCAATTGCCTTAATGGTCTTTTAAAGGTTCTTGGACAGCTTCCTGATCCAATGTTTGTGTTTCCCTTCTGATCCTACTAAAGTAACTAATCCCAACATGGGCAGTACAAATAGTTATGTACTTTATTTGTAAAGATTATTCCAATTGCATTTCCAACCTTGACTTGCCAGAAACTGACCTAGCTAACTTTTTTGTTTCAGTCAAAAATCTCAGTGCATCATATGTTAGGGGAACTGACCAGAATTTTAATTGCACAATATGTTTTATGCATTGTGTAAATTAATAGTAAAATAAAATTGAGTGAGCAATACTACAGCACTTTATTGCATTGTGATCATGCAATTCCATGAAAACAACTGACATTGGTTTGTGTGAAAAGTCAATTCAACTCTTCCCCTGCAAAACTGATTTGTGTAAAAGCAATTGCCATTCATTGTTGGGCATGAAGTTGAAGGTACGTCTGAACCTCTGGAACTAGCCTTGCACCTACCTTTTAGCCTTATACAGCATGGAAAAAGGACCTTCTGCCCACCGAGTCCACGCCGACGCAACAATTACGTCATACACCAACCTACACACTATGGATAACTTACAATGTTACCAAATGAACGTACCAACCTGTACGTCTTTGGAGCGTGGAAAAAAAACGGCCTCCCCCACTATCAAAGCCCAACGCAAATTGGAAAAACAGCACCTCATATTTAGCTTGGGTAGCTTACACCCCAGCAGTATGAATATTGATTTATCTAACTTCAAGTCTCCCTTCCCCTCCCTCCCCCCTCCCCACCCTCTCCCTCTCTCTTTTTTTCACTGTCCTTCTGATTAATTTTACTGATTGTATGCCTCCTTATCACCTTCCCCATAGCTAACAATGAACCATTCTACATTTCATTATCAAGGTCTGATTTGATCTATCATTTTCACACCCTACTCCTCTTTCTCTAGACTCCCTCTCCCCTGACTCTCTGAAGAAGGGTCTTGACTCGAAGTGTCGCCTGTTCCTTCTCGCCAGAGATGTTGCCTGCCCCACTGAGTTATTCCAGCATTTTGTGCCTTTGGTGTAAACCAGCATCTGCAGTTCCTTCGTACACATAGATTTTCGAGTGATTGGGTTACACAGCATGGAAACAGGCATTTTCTCTAACTCGTTCATGCAACTTAGTCTCATTTGCCTGTCTTTGACCCATTTTACTATAAACCTTGTCTATTCATGTATCTATCTAAGTATCTTTTCAACATTGCAATTAACCCACCTCTGCAGCTTCCTCTGGCAGCTCATTCCAAATCCCTACCACTCTTATTTGTGGAAAAAAGTTTGGGCCCGCTTTGAAATCTATCTCTTCTCACCTTAAATCTACGTCCTCTAGCTTTGGACTCTTGGCCATTCACTTTATTTTTGCCCTTCAAGATTTTACATATTGTTATAAGGTTACCCTTCAATCTCCTATGCTCCAAATAAAGTCTCAGCCTCTCCTTATCATTCAGGCCTTCCAGTTCCTGTAACATCTTGAATCTTTTCCAGCATATTGGCATCCATCCTGTGGTTCCTGTATACCCCAAGTATGGTATCGCTAACTCCTTGTACAGTTGCAGCATAATGTTCTAACTTCTGTATGCTAGGTGGATCAGGAAGGAATGATGGAAGATGCATCGATGGGGCCAGGTGGAGGAGTGCGAGGTGTGGCGTTGAGAAACGGGCAGGTTGGCGAGAGGTGGAGGCAGACAATAAAAGGGCAAATTGAATCGGGATCAGATAGGACAAAGGTGGGGCCAGTTGCTGGAGGGTTCAAAGCAGGAACGCAAAGGCTACCAGTGCTGGATTCTGATATGTAAGGAAGGTGATTATGGGAACCATTAGGGGAAGGGCGAAGGGCAAATGGGAGCAGATGGGGGAGGTGATGACATGGGTATTTACAGGGGGGGCGAGGTGGGGTATTGGAGGTCAGGAGGTGGATTGGAAGGGAAAATGGGTTCGGGAAGAACAGGAGGTATGTTTTTCTTGATATTGAAAAATTCAATTTTAACGTCATTGAGCTGCAAACTACCCAGGTGGACTATGGATATAGAGAAGGCCATATTGTGAGTTTTAAATGTAGTAGACAAGGTTGGAGGAGATGAATGGGAATATTTGCCCCACCTGGGAGCTATTAAGATCTCTGGGTGGTAGTGAATGAGGTGGTGCAAGAATAAGTGTTGCACCTCATGCTGGAAGAAGAAAGTACCAGGGGTGATTGAGGTGAGTTTGGGGGGGATGTGGACCAGGGAGTCGGGAAGAAATGGTGCATGTGGAAGGAGAAATGGGGTGGACTTAGACAGCATTTCCAGTTGAGGCATAGATTTATGCGCATCTCCTTGTTCCATCGACTTTCTATTCACATACTTCACCCACTGGATCACCACCTCCTGGTTCCATCTGTCCATTACCTCTCCTTACCTGTTCCCATTATGACCTCCTTATAAGATTCCAGCATTTTGTGTCCCTGCTCATCACCTTCCAACAGCTTCCCCCACCTTCACTCACCCCACCCTTCATCCCCTCATCCGGGACCATTTTCCCTTTCTTTTGTCTGTTTCCAGTTGTCTGCACCCAACTCCACCCCTCTCGTTCCCTTTGTTTACTCCATGAACCCATCACCCCTCCTCAGCCCACCTTTCATCTACTGTCCCCTGTCTTATCCCATCCTCTCTCCTCTTTGCAGTGTCTATCTCCCCTCTCCACACTCGGTCCTGATGCAGGGTCTCGACTCAAATTTTGACAAGTACAGCCGAACTTGCTGAGTTCCATCAGCAGTTTGTTTTTTGATCTGAAGTCTCTGGTGTCGCGGTGAAACCAAACTGAAAGTAAGCCTAAAAATCTAACTAGATTTGTGGATAAAATGTGAGTGACACAGATAAAGTGGCCCATCCAACTTATTGCTTGATTGTGATACACCCAGTTTAGATTTATTATTGTCATGTGTACCTAGGTACAGTGAAATGCTTTGTTTTGCATGCTGTCCAAGCTGATCAGATAATACTATACATCAATACAATCTAGTCAAACTTGAGGACAATAGATAGAGCAAAGAGGAAGGTACAGTGCCGAATATAGTTCTCAATGTTGGAGTGCATAAGTTCCATCAACAAAGTCCCATGTACACATGGGGTGGTGGTGAATCGGACAGTACCCTCGCTTATTAAAGGACCGTTCAGAGGAGAGAATAACAGAAGAGATGAAGTTATTCCTGAGCCTGGTGGTGTGCACTTCCAAGCATCAATACCTTCTGCTGGACGGGAGCAGGGAGAAGAAGAGATAATCGGGGCGGGACAAGTGTTTGATTAGATTGGCTGTTTTTCAAGGCAGCGTGAAGTGTTGATGGAGTCAGTGGTGGGATGTTTGGTCTGCGTGATGTACTGGACCACATCTACAATTTATTGTGGTCTTGGGAAGAGCTGTTCCCTAACCAAACTGCATTGCAACCTGGCAGTGTGCCTTTTTTGGTGCATCTGTAGTGGTTGGTAAGAGTCCTTAGAGGCATGCTGAATTTCCTCAGCCACATTCTTTGAAGATGTTAGGGATTTTTTTAAACTGAGTTGAAGGGAGAAAAAAAAAAGCAAGTTCAGTCCCTGGAGTTGTTCAAACAAGCATCAGAAAACTAGAACGGATGTCACAATTCGCAATTATCCTTCTATAGTTAGAGAGGGCAATTAACACATACTGCGGTTATTTTGAGTTTTATGAATTAATTTGAGAAGTAGTTTGCGCTTGAAATAATTGTGTACTAATCTTGACACTCTTTCCTCCCTGAATGCTTTTCATAATTTGGCAGGGATCTGTGCATTAAGTTGTACAGTACCAGATGGGGGAGCACAACTCACTGGCAAGAATTCGATAGAGTCTGTGAATATAACCGTCTGGAAGCTGCCATGTTTACATGCCTGGCTGATGTAAGAGAACCTTGTCAACTGGGTTGCCAAAATCTTAAATACTGCACTAATTTTAATAACAGGTAAAGCTCCCATTTAATGTTTTTCTAAACCACCAAATATTAACATGTGAAAATGTATAATGTAAGTTGTCAACCAAATTGGCAAAAATATAAGTTTATTTCATTGTCGGGGTTTCTAGAATGCCAGATAGTGGTAGAAGCAGGTTCAATAATTTATTGGCAGCATTTTTCAAAATCCATCTGAAATTCCTCACCGCCCAATGATGACCCCTTTTCCCGTCTCCAACGGTCCTCCTCCATCTCTTGGACTCCCTCAGATGACCTTCTACCCTCTATAGACCTTTATATTTCTATGCTGATGGGATAGCAACTGTCTTAACTTTTGCAATCTTCTTACCTACTCTAACCACACACCCTCTGAACATACAAATCAACTGTACGAACTTCACTTCAGCTTGGTTTCCATAAAAACCTAATTCAAAAAAACAATTTGAAATTAATTCCCTCTTAGATTGGGGACAGAATATTAGCTCAAGTTCCCATGCTGATTTATAGCTGGTGATCCAATTGCTGATGTCGGGTGATAACTGGATTAATTTTATTCAAATAATCAGTCATTATCTGCTGTCAATGCTTGCCGAGAACGGAACATATTGATTGAAAAATGACGTCCAAGGTTTTTAATACGAGGAGAAAAAGTATTTTAAATTGAAACTAATTGCTAAATGAATAAATTCATTGTAAACATGCTTCATGGCATTTTAGGTTTCTGCTTTGACCCCTTTATACACATAAATGAATATTGTCACCAGCACTGGTAATTTAATGTTCTGTGCGAACAAGTGAATTTTGTTTTACCAAAGATAGATAAAGGGCCTGTCCCACTGTACGAAGTAATTCAAGAACTCTCCCGAATTAAAAAAAATATCAAACTCGTAAGTATGTAGAATGTACGTAACGGCTACGTCGGAGCTCGTGGCTGTCTCGTAGCGACTCATAATGCTAACGGCAGGTACTCAGAAAACGCGGGAACTCGTGAAGTTTTTCTCGCACTGTGAAAAATGTCCACGAGAGCCCCGAGTGCCTACGAACGGCTACTACCGTAATTCTCCAAGTTCGAATCAGGGGAAACTCGGGAGAACTCTTGAATTACCTCGTACAGTGGGACAGGCCCTTAAAGAGCTTTTGTTCTGTCGCTTCTGCCTGCAAAGAGGTTTTCTTCCATCGCCTCTGCCTCCATGCTGCTTTCAATGGGCAAAATCCTGAAGAAGGGTCCTGACCTGAAACGCCACCCATCCTCTTTCTCCAGAAATGCTGCCTGACCCACTGAGTTACTCCAGCACTTTGTGCCCATCTTTGGTATAAACCAGCATCTACAGTTCTTTGTTAGTACAATTGAATGTTGTTGTTCAGACCCACAGAATTGTTCCGAAGTTGCAATGCTCAGTCGGACCAAGGAGCCAAGAATGACATAAAGCTTTGGGAGAAGGGGACCATCAAGATGCCATTATTGAATATACCTGTACAAAATATTAAGACCTGTCAGCCGGAAATGTGGAAAGCTATTGCCTGTTCGTTACAAATCAAGCCATGCTATAGCAAGTCTGGAGGAAGCATCTGCAAGTAAGCTTAGTCTCATTGGCCTTGTGACTCAATACTTGTTGGTAAAATTTGTTTTGTTTTTGGGAATATTTAATCTCAAGGTGCCTTGTAAATAGATTTGATATTGTCATTATGTTACAGCAATTAAGTCAAATTATCAACCAAAAGTAGCCAGATGAATCCTACCCAGCTATAGATCCTATAGAGCAGGAGGAGATCATTCAACCACACAAACATGCTCTGTCAATCAGTAAGATTGTGGCTGATCTGATGGTAACACATCATTCTTTCATACTCATGGTAGCCTTTTACCACCTTGCTTATCAAGAGAAAAGATAGCTCAATCTTCCATGGGCCGAATGGCCTTATTTTGCTCCTATCACTTCTGACCTTCTGACCTCATTAGGCATGGGTGAGGTGTGGGAAAACTGGAGAATGGTTTATGTTGTGCCTCTTTTTAAGAAGGTCTGCAAACTCCTTAAGTGATCTATACACTAGCAAGCCTAACAACTGTGGTGGACAAATTACTAGAGAAGGTTCTGAGGGATAAGATATGTATGCATTAGGATAGTCAGGGGATGGTTAGGATAGTCAGCATGATTTTGTGCATGAGAGAACTTGTCTTAAGAATCTGAGTTTTTTGAAGCAGTAACCAAAAAGGTTTACAATGGCAAAGTCATAGATGTTGTCTGTATGAACTTCTGCAAGATATTTGATGCTTCACATGATGGGTTGCTTTTGACAGTTAGATCACATAGGATGCAGGGAGAGCTAGCCGACTGGATAGAGAATTTGTTTCATGGAAAGAAGCAGAGGGTGATAGTGGAGGGCTGTGTTTGAGACTGGGGGCCTGACTAATGGTGTGCCTCGGTGATCAGTGCATGGCCCATTGCTCTTTTGGTTTATATCAATGATTTGGGTGAGAATGTAAATGGTGCGATTACTAAGTTTGCAGATAACATGGAACAGGGTGGTTCTGTAGATGGTGAAGATGTTTATCAAAAATGATAGCAGGATCTTGATCAGTTGGGCCAGTCGGCTGAGGAATGGTTATGGAGTTTAATGCAGATAAATGTAAGGTGTTGCATTTTGAGAAGTCAAACAGGCCAGGATCTTCACAGTAAATGTCAGGGCCCAAGGAAGTGTTGTTGCAGAATGATCTAGGAGTGCAGGTGCTAGTTACCTGAAAGTGGTGTCACAGATAGATAGAGTGGTCAAGAAGGCGTTTGGTACATTGGCCATTATCAGTCAGTTTATTGAGTATGGAAATCGGAATGTTTTGTACAATACATTAGTGAAAGTGAGGCTACATTTGGAGTATTGTGTTCAATTTTGGTTACCCTGCTTTAGGAAAGAGTGCGCAGAAGATTTGAGAATGTTGCCTGGACTTGACAAGGTCGGGCAGGCTAGAACTTGATTCCTCACGGCACAGGAAGCTGTGGGGTGATCTGATAGAAGTGTTCAAGATCACGAGGGGAATGGATCGGGTGAATGCACCGAATATTTTACCCAGAATAGGGGAATCAAGAACCAGATGACAACGGTGTAGGATGTGTGGGGAAAGATTTAATAGGAACCTGAGGGGCAGCTTTTTCACTCAGACAATGGCGAGTTTATGGTCTGAGCTGCTAGAGGAGATATTTGAGCCAGGTACAAAAACAACATTTAAAAGACTCTTGGATAGTTACAAGGATAACAAAGGTTTAGGGGGATATGGGACCAACGCGGGGAAATGTGTCTAGTGTAGATGGGGCATCTTGATCAGCACAGGCGTAGTTGGGCCGAAGGGCCGGTTTCCATGTTATATGGATTTATGATTATGATTCTAATCAATTGATCTGTTTTTAAAACATTCAGACTTTGGTTTCACCACTCTTTGGGAAAAGAAGTTCCAAAACTCGTGATCCGATGAGAGGATCATTTCCCTGTAATGAGTAACATCTTATTTTTTGGCAGTGATCCCCGGTTTTAGAGTCTTTCAAGTGATTAACCTGTTATGGGCCTGTCACATTTGGGCATCATTTGCGCGTAATTTACGCGTCACGACCTGCGCATCGTGCCGTGCACGTGATGTGTGCATTACATGTTGCGTGTGGCGCCCCAGGATTTTGGGATGTACAAAATCTTTGCGTGCCATCTGCGTGACGTGCAAATTACGCCCAAGTGGGACAGGCCCTTTAGGTTTCCTCATGATTTTGTTTCAAACAAGTCCTTTTGCACTCTCCTGAACTCCAATGTACACAACCATGGCTGTTTAACCTTTTCTCGTATGACAACCATGCAAGATATTAGTCTCCTTCGAATAGCTTCTAATGCACATACTTCTTTCCTTAAATAAAGAGCAATATTGTATGCGGTGCTCCAGATGAGTTTTTACAGATGCGCAATAAAGTGAGGCATATCCTCCCTAGTTTTGTATTGAATTCCTCAAGCAATGAAAGATAACATTTTGTAATCTTTAATTATTTGCTGTATGTACCTACTATGCTGCTTCACATCATGCATCCGGATCTCTGATTCCTGTACATCCCCCGTCATTTGGATACTTAAAAAAATAAATTCCTACTGTAATGAACAATTTCATATTTCATTTGCCTGTTCTTTGCCCACTCTCTTAACCTTTATGTATCCCTCTTGTGCTTCTTTATCTCATAAAAACAACTTACTTTCCTACTTTTCTTCACGTCATTACCAGAACTGGGAAGAAAATAGAAGGTGACAGGGATAAATTATTTTATGCAACATTTCTGATAGGGTAAAATTTTGGCAACCACGGATAAACTGTAAACAAGATAATCTAGTCTGTGAGTGAATAGGAGTAGTTAGAGAGTGGGAACAGATAAAAGAATGTCAACATAGACGAGAGTATGAAATAATTGGTTCAAGGTTAGTTTATTTGTCACATACACTAATTGGTGTAGTGAAATGTTTCTTGTCAATGCAGCACGTAAAAAAAGAATACAGACATAACACTAATAAAGATATTTAAACATAAAAAACATCCCCCCACAATGGTTCCCATTATGAGGGAAAGCACAATGTCCAGTCCCCAACCCATGTCCACCCATAGTCAGGCCTATTGAGGCCTCTGCAGTCGCCTTCACGGAGGCCCGATGTTCCAGGCATTTCTTGCCGGGTGATGGTGCTCCGGCGTCAGGAGAATCCTCTCAGTGGCTTGGGACACCTGGAACGGCCGCTTCCTTACCGGAGTCCGCGGCTTCCGAAGCCAACAAGGCCGCGCTGAGTGGAGCTCCCCCACTGGCTACCGATGTTGCAGTTCAGCGCCGTTGGCCGCTTTACAGACACGCAGCTCTGCGATGTTTTCCTCGGCGGTCTCAGCTCACCGGAGTTCCAGCACGGTGACCCAGGCAAGACAATGCCCACTCCGCGATGGCGCTCCAGCGCTCCACCGAAGCCGAAGCCGAGGTTCTGGGCGGTCTCCTCAGGAAACGCCGCTCCAGTCCCACTGGTAGGCCGCGAGGATGGGTCAAAAGTGCAGCCCGGAGAAAAGCTGCCTCTCCGACCAGGTAGGGACCCTGAAAAGTAGTTTCCCCTTTCCCCACCCCCCACATAAAAAAAAAATAGAATTCCAAAACAAAACACTTTAACTCACTAAAAATAAAGAAAAGAGTGAAAAACATACAGCTGCAGGCTGGGCAGCCATACCATACAGGACGGCACCCCCATTGCAAAATGGAGAGCAGGAATGAACAATCAGTCTGGGTGTATACTGCATTGCAAGAAAATAAGGGGAAAAACGCAAGCTAATCTCGCAGATGGATGACTGACACTGAGAAATAAAGTTACCTGAAGAATTTGGAGTTTTGTATTCAAATCTGAGAATGGGGCATAAGTATTCTGTAACCTTTATGTTTGCATTCCTCAATTTACAATTTCACAGGACGGCTATTGATACAGCTTCAGTTGATGACTGACATTGCCTCATCTCACACCCTGTCATGGGTTCCAACATTAGTGAGAGGAGACACAGGAGCTATATATCATTCCAGGGTTGAAGCGAGAATTACTCACGATCCCTTTAGGTTGATCATTGATCTGGTGTACAGTCCCTTGGAGCTCAGTTTTCTCAATGCAGGAGTGTCATGACATCAAGCTGCATCTGCCAATTTGTTTTACAAAATCTCTGTTTTAATTATAGATCTGACTGTGTAGAGATTCTGACGAATTGTGGAGATCACAGTAAATTTCCAGCAGGACAAACTGCTGAAACCATCTGCAATCAATTATCGCCAAATAACGATGACCACAAGAATTGCATCCCACTCAAAAATTACCTTGGTATGTTTGCTGCACAATAGTTCAATGTGCTTATTTTCTTTTCTTTTTTAAAAAAAAGCCAGTGTAAAGAAGCGAAGAAACTACTTTGATTTATTTAACACGCGCTTTGTGATGTCCTTAGAATGTCTTAAAGAACCACATTTAGCAAATTACTTTGAACAACTTTTTTTCCTAAACTGCTTTGTCTGAAGAAGGGTCTCGACCCAAAAAGTCGCCCATTCCTTCTCTTAAGAGATGCTGCCTCACCCGCTGAGTTACTCCAGCATTTTGTGTCCACCTTGTATATACAATTGGCAGGTACAAGGTCTTAGTATGTCACCGTTCATAGCACAAGACATATTATTCTATTGCACCTGCTTGAACTCACTTTTTTCCTTTTACATGCGTTCAACTTTTTGATGCTCTTTGAACCATGCTATAGAATTTTTGATCTTAATGAAATTGACAATAGCAACTTCCATTCCTAGATGGCAGTTAATATAGTGAAAGGCCTGTGACACATGTGCATACTTTGTTAATACGTTTTACACATCCAAAGGGGGAAATATTAAATACAAGCTCAGTCAAAAAACTGGTTCTTTATGCGTTTTGATCCCTAATACAAGATATTTATACGTCATCTTCTAAAGCACAAGACTTATTATTCTATTGCACCTACTTGAACTCAATTTTTCTTTCACATTACCATTACTTTAAAGGGTTACACAAAAAGCTGGAGAAACTCAGCGGGTGCAGCAGTATCAAATGAGCGAAGGAGATGGGCTACGTTTTGGGTCGAGACCCTTCCTCTGAAGAAGGGTCTCGACCCGAAACGTCGCCTATCTCCTTCGCTCCTTAGATGCTGCTGCACCCGCTGAGTTTCTCCAGCTTTTTGTGTAACCCTCGATTCTCCAGCATCTGCAGTTCCTTCTTTAACACCATTACTTTAAATTCTGGCAATTAGACATGCATAAGGGAAAACAAAGAAACTGAAATCTGGGTGTAAAGAAAAAAATCTGGTTAATTGATATTACCTGGAAGATTGGAGAGTAGCCAATGGTGTTCCCATGTAGAAAAGCGAAGTAGAGATAATCTAGAAATTATGGTCCTGGTGAGGCTCATGGCAGTGGTAGGGAAATTAATTGACAGGATTCTTCGGGATAAAATTTACTCGCATTTGGAAGCGAATGGGTAAATTATGGACAGTCAGCATGATTTTGTCTGCTAACTTGATTGTGTTTTTTGAGGGGTTGAAGGTGATCGATGAGGGTGCAGCAGTGGATGTTGTCTACATGGATTTTAGTGAGGCATATGAGATACTCTCCTGGAAGGATTATCCAGAAGATTGAAATGCATGGGATCTATGGTAACCTGCTTTAATAACCCTGCACCTTATCAAAGGCATTCTGAAAATCCAAGTAAACACCATCCACTGATTCTCCTTGCGTATTCTGCGTATTACTTTCTCAAAGAATTCCAACAGGTTGGTCTGGCAGGATCTTCCCCTTAACAAAAAATGATTTTAGATAGCTACATGGATATGCAGAGAATTGAGGGATATGGATCAAGTGCAGGCAGATACAGTGCCCTCCATAATGTTTGGGACAAAGACCCATCATTTATTTATTTGCTTCTGTACTCCACAATTTGAGATTTGTAATAGATAAAATTATGTGTGGTTAAAGTGCACAGTCAGATTTTAATAAAGGCCATTTTTGTACATTTTGGTTTCAGCATGTAGAAATTACAGCAGTGTTTACACATAGTCCCCCCCCATGTCAGGGCATCATGATGTTTGGGGCACAGCAATGTCATGTAAATGAAAGTAGTCATGTTTAGTATTTTGTTGCATATCCTTTGCATGTAATGACTGCTTGAAGTCTGCGATTCATGGACATCACCATTAAATCTTCTCTGGTGATGCTCTGCCAGGCCTGTATTGCAGCCATCTTTAGTTTATGCTTGTTGTGGAGACTAGTCCCCTTCAGTTTTCTCATCGGCATCTGAAAGGCATGCTCAATTGGGTTCAGATCGGGTGATTGACTTGGCCACTCACAAATTGACCATTTTTTAGCTTTGAAAAATCATTTTGTTGCTTTAGCAGTATACTTGGGATCATTGTCTTGCTGTAGATTGAACCGCCGGCTAATGACTTTTAAGGCATTTGTTTGAACTTGAGCAGATAGGATGTGTCTATACACTTCAGAATTCATTATGTTACTATCATCAGCAGTTGTATCATCATCGAAGATAAGTGAGCCAGTGCCTTCAGCAGCCATACATGCCCAGGCCATAACACCCCCACCACCGTGTTTCACAGATGAGGTGGTATGCTTTGGATCTTGGGCAGTTTCTTTTCTCCTGCATACTTTGCTCTTGCCATCACTCTGATATGTTAATCTTCATCTCATCTGTCCACAAGCCATTTTTCCAGAACTATGATTGCTCTTTTAAGTACTTCTTGGCAAACTGTAACTTGGCCATCCTAATTTTGCAGCTAACCAGTGGTTTGCATCTTGCAGTGTAGCCTCTGTATTTCTGTTCATGACGTCTTCAGCCGACAGTGGTCATTGACAAATCCACACCTGACTCCTGAAGAATGTTTCTGATCTGTCGGACAGGTGTTTGGGGATTTGTCTTTATTATAGAGAGAATTCTTCTGTCATCAGCTGTGGAGGTCTTCCTTGGCCTGCCAGTCCCTTTGCGATTAGTAAGCTCACCAGTGCTCTCCTTCTAAATGATGTTCCAAGCAGTTGATTTTGGTAAGCCTAAGGTTTGGCTGATGTCCCTAACAGTTTTATTCTTGTTTCTCAGTCTCATAATGGCTTCTTTGACTTTAATTGGCACAACTTTAGTCCTCATGTTGATAAACAGAAATAAAAGTTTCCAAATGTGATGGAAAGATTGGAGGAAAGACTAGGTGCTGAGAGCTCTCTTATACCCGCATTAAGGAGGCAATTAAACAGACCTGTGCAATTACAAACACTTGTGAAGCCATGTGCCCCAAACATTATGATACCCTAAAATGGGGGGACCATGTATCAACACAGCTGTAATTTATACATGGTGAACCCAAAATGTAGAAACATGGCCTTTAATAAGATCTGACAATGTGCACTTTAACTACATGCAATTTTTTTCTATTACAAATCTCAAATTGTGGAGTACAGAGGCAAATAAATAAATGATGGGTCTTTGTCCCAAACATTATGGAAGGGCACTGTAAGAGTTGATCTTGGCATCAATGTTTGGCATGGACATAGTGGGCCAAATGAAGGGCCTGTTCCTATACTGTACTGTTGCTTGTTTTATGGGGGAGGGGAGTGAGTAAGGTATTTGGAAGCCCCTGTTAACTTTGATCAAAGGAGAGCGAAAGAAAAAGGAAGGCATCTGGATAAACACATATTCATTAAGACCAACCCCAAAGTCACGATCATACCTGCTGATAAGGATGATGTTGTGGTTTGCAAACTGTCCTCCGTCTCAGAGGCCAGTCAGCAGCTTTCACACACCTCCTCAAATCTCTTTGGACAATTATTCCATCATTGAACCCTGAGCAATAGGATCTATCAAAGGCATTGGTTTATACTGCTCTTGGCTTATGTAACACATTTCTGCTTACCACGGTTATTTTTGTCTCATCCCATCTCATCTACATTTGTGTCACATCTTATGCCCTCAACCACATTAAAGGTTTCCTGATCCTAATTGACATATTTACCATTGGCGTCTACTCTCTCTCGTAGCTTCATACTATTCAAGCTTGGTCTGAATATTCTGTACTAGTATCTTAAATCAAGGTTGATCCAGTCTCCCTCAGTCATCACTTTCTATATATAATTTTTGCTGCTAGTTTTCACACTGCTTTCATTTTGACATGGTGAACTCTATGACTTGCTACCCTTTCTTCACATCTCCATTTCGGCTGGTTGGTTGCAACCATTCCATTCTCTGTTTCCCCCTTCTTGGAATGACAATTCATTCTCTTCTGTTTTCCACCCTGTTGTTTGCGTTCTCCTCTTCCAGCCAGAACAACTATGGGATTCCTCTTGTCTCCTTCCACCTCACATCCACATTAATTTCCACCACCACCTTTGTTGTCACTGTTCACATCTTTTCTACCACTTTCGGACTTCTGAAGGAACCAATTCCTCCATGGTTTGCCTCTTAAATCAACTCTTATCACTCCCCCTTCATGCAATCACAGGAGTTGCAGCGGCTGTCTTCTAACATCTTGTCCCTAATTTTATATAGCAGTCAGCATTTCACCAATATTCACTGTCATTATCCAGTGAACTTTCCTGCCAGGTGTTATTGGCTGAGAGGCTGAACTCTGATGATTTTTTTAATGACTTCAGCAAGAGAGCAGTAATTTGGGAATATTGCAAATTGCAAATTTCTCATGATCTCATCAAAAAATTAAGTATTCAGTCTGAGGAATCAGAAGGAATATTGTCCCATTAGTTTTATTGGTGACAACTTTGAGAGACTCGCCTGCTAATATAAAAAATATTATTATTTTTAACTTATTCAAGAGTTTAAAAAAAACAAAAAACATTTTGTGTTTTAATAATTTTTTTTCGGTATTTAAAGAAACATTTTTTAAGCATCTGAGAAGCATTCAGATGTTTTTAAAAGATTTACATTTCTGACCTGTTGATCTGTTTCAATCTCGGGGCATGTTTAAACAGGCTTGGCATGTTAACGATGAGGTTCATTTTGATCAATTTGTGTGATCGGCCGGGGTATTTCTGTGTAAGTTCAGTTAGTTGCAGATCACAATATTCTCAAGCCATTAATGTTTGTCAAGTTATAAACAGTGATGACATTTATTACCAGTTTGTTTAACAGTAATGAAGTTGGCTAACAGTTGTGTCTAGAACATAACCGTTATGAACATAACTGGAATGAAGATTGACATCTTCATTCCAACTTTACAATCATGTACTTTACAATATATATTTTTTGCTGTATAAGGCTTGGGAACATAAAAGCTGTTTATCAAAGTTCAAATTATGTTTTAATTGTGCTATCATGACTCAATTTGTTTGTCCCTTACAAAAACAAAACATGCTCGATACACAAATATGTTTTTAATTGGTTTGGTTGATTTTGATTGTGTGTAAACATCATTTCACACAATTACATTCTAAAATGTAATTGTGTGAAATGAAGAAACTCTCAGAAGGTTTTTCTCAGACATTCTCCATTATCCATTCTCCATTACAGCTCCAAGTCCATTCCATAGTACTGTTGCAGAGGTGATACATCCATGCAATCCAAATGCCTGTCCCAACAACTATGTGTGTGAAGTAAATCGAAAAGGATGCCAAGCTGGACAAGATTGTCTTCCCTACTTGTGTGTCCCAGGTGTGTATTAGCAGTTGCAAGTTTAAAATGGTTCCTTCTTGTCTTGGGTTACTGTTGCACTTTCTGAAAAATGACTCCTGTGAAAGGGATATGTTATTTCTATAGCATTAGATGTGGGTTTTAGTGTTAATTCATTCTGCACTGCAAATCTCCTTCGTGTCTTCCTATTCCACATTTTGTGGCCATGTTGATGTCCTAGCTGCTCATTTTAAAAATTGTGATCTTTATAATGGCTACTTGTTCGGTCTTGAGGACAAGTCGTAAAATTAGAGGGCATCTGCTGGAGGAAATACATTTTTTTAATACATATGACTATCCTATATTGTCTTGAAAAAAGAGTTCAGAAGTTTACATTTTACAACCTACAAATTTGATCATCTTATTAAGTTTATGAAGATTGACAGAATTAATTAAAATTAAATTATTAACAATGAGAATGGGTATATGTGGAGACATGAGATAGCAGAAGCTCTAATTTTGAGCTAAAACAACTTGCATGAGGAACTGTACAAGTCAGACAGCATCTGTGGAGGCAGAACAATAATCGCCTTTTTAGGTTGAGACTGCTTCAGGATTTATAAGATTTTTTGTAGTAAAATACGTAATTACCAAATTTGGGTAAATTCAGAACAAATTATTTCATGCAGTGTGATGGGTAATTGAAGGACATTAAAATAAATTGTATAAAGGCATTCAAGTGAAAGCTGAATGTGGTATAGAATTACTATCAGGTCCCTCACTTTAACATGTGTTTCTCATTAGGATTGCCTGGAATTGGGACGAAAAGTTTAATTTGTTCAAGATTTCAGCTAATTGCAATTTCTTCATTTGATTTGACTTTAAGTTTAGTTGATGTCGGTTTGAAGATTTAATAACAGCTTATCAAAACATGCATTTTTCTTGGCTCTTAAGTCTTGGTTCAGGAAGTAAATTTGCTTCTTTATATAACTTTGGTTAGGTCATCTCATTGTAGCATAGATATGGAAACTTTGGAAAGGTTGCAGAAGAGGTTTACCAGAATGCTCACTCTAAGGAGAAGTTGGACAACTTGGATTGTTTTCTCTGGAGTGTTTGAAGTTGAGGGGAGACGATAGAAGTATATACAATTATGAGAGGGTAGACAGTCAGAACCTTGTTTACAGGGTGGGTATGTCAAAGACCAAAGGGCATAACTCTAAGGTGAGAGGGCGAAGTTTAAATAAGATGTGCAGGGCGCATTTTTTTCGACAAAATGGTGGGTGTCTGGAAGAAATGTCCAGGGGTGTTGATGGAGACACATACGATAGTGACTTTTAAGAGGCTCTTCGATAGTCCCATAGATATGCAGAGTAATGGATTACATTCTGGCAAAATAAATTAATTTATCTTGGCATGATGTTCAGCCCAGATGTTGGGGGCTGAAGGGCCTGTTCCTGTGTTGTATTGTTTGGTTCTGTGGTGATAACAAATTTGGAAGATAGAGGAGCGACTGGATATTATTTGTATGGGCTTCCAGAAGACTTTTGATTCCTGCCAAAAATCGAAGTGCGTGAAATTGGAGGCAAGCTTTTGATGTGACTTTTCAATTAGTAATGAGCTACCACTCACTGTCGGTAATGGCACATGGATATGCAGGGAACTGATGGATATGGGATCATGTGCAGACAGATGAGATTAGTTTATTATGGTATCATTTTCTACACATTGTGGTTATGGTGTCCCTTGGTGTCCTCTGTTCAGCCATTCAACAGATTTTTCGGTAACTTGTATGAAGACAATATCTGTGTATTGCTGTCACTAAATAGAGAAATAGAAACTTAGCCAATAGGTGCAGGAGGAAGCCATTTAACACTTCGAACCAGCACCGCCATTCATTGTGATCACGGCTGATCATCCATAATCAGTAACCAGTGCCTGCTTTCTCCCCATACCCCTAGGTTCCACCAGCCCCAAGAGCTATATCTAACTCTCTTTTAATCATCCAGTGAATTGGCCTCCACTGCCTTCTACGGCAGATAATTCCACAAATTCACAACTTTCAGGGTGAATAAGCTTTTTCTCATCTCAGTTTTAAATGGCCTCCCCTTTATTCTTAGACTCTTCTGGACTCCCCCAACATTGGGAAAAGAATTCCTGCATCTAGCTTGTCCAGTCCTTTTATAATTGTATATGTTTCTATAAGATCCTCACTCAACCTTCTAAATTCCAGTGAATACAAGCTCAGTCTTTCCAATCTTTCCTCTTGTGACAGTCTCGCCATCCCGGGGATTAACCTCGTGAACCTACGCTGCATTCTCTCAATAGCAAGGATGTCCTTCCTCAAATTAGGAGACCAAAACTGCACACAATACTCCAGATACTCCCTGGTCTCACCAGGACCCTGTACAACTACAGAAGGACCTCTTTACTCCTGGGTCTCTGGTGCTGTAAGGCAACAATTCTACTGCTGTGCCACCCCTGGAATGGACATGTGATGTTTTGGGTCGAGACTCTTTCGTACTCTTTAAACTTTAACATTTTAAACCCAATGTTAAAATGTTACTGAAATGTTGCCTACATCTAAAGTGGATTGAGATACAAGTGAAGTAAAGCTTTGTCACAGTTGTATGGACTCTGGCAAAACTCGTAATTCAAACATTGTAGCAATGTTACAAAATTTTGAGATTTAAAAAATCAAGTCTGCAATTTATCCCATCAGATAAAGCATAAAAAGAAGTTTAATTTGACACCTAATTTACTTTCATATCTTCAGTATTAAGAAAGTTATGGCCATTTTCATACTCGGAAATTAGCATCTTGCTCCCCATTGCCTTTCAATTGACTTAACTCAAAAGCTGTGATCTGGAAAAGTTAAAAGCCCATAACTTTCTTAAAAATTAAGAGAACTGAATGAAATTTTCAGTTATTATAGATTGAAGCATTCTGAAACAAATATGAAACAATCTTACTTTGATGACCTGAAATTAAAGCATATAATTAGTTAGTTATCTAATTGTAGCTAATTACAAAATTCAATGAGTAGATCTAAACATCTATCCATTTCTTAAGAAAAGATAAACTTTTTTTTAATTGCCTAAGTGTCCAAATAACATTCACACAATAATCCACAATATAACATAATTTTTAAATCCCATTTTCATGAATTTCTGGGCCAAATGGAAGGAATTTAGTGTTTGATTCCTGTAAATTAATGGCCATTTAAATCAACTAGCGAGTGGGTTTTAGTGGAATGCGGTGGATTGGAACGTTGCGGTTAGCGGTGAAGTCGGGAGGAAAAATACTGTTTGTTCATAGATTTTTTGGGACCCCATTTTGCAACATAAAAATATTATTAAAGCCTCCCGAAAAACCAACTTTTAATATAAAAATAAACTATTTACCTTTTCTTCTCCCCTACGCAAACTCCTTCCGGTTGTCTGTTCTCACGGCTTTTGAAGGTGATTTTTAAATTACTCTAGTTAATAAATAATTTAGAGTAATTTAAAAATACCTTCATTGATGAAATGTCGGAGCGATTTTTCTTCCGCAACCAAATCGCCCGACATTCATCGATTTGTCCTGCCTGTTGAAAAACGGCACTTTAAGCCCGCCCCCCTCTGAAAGGCGCCAAAGTCGCGCACACGGGGAGCGGCAGAACTGCAGCGCTGCTCAAGGTAAGTTTTGCTACATACCTAAACATTGTGTTAGATGGTGCATGATGCTTATCCCAAGAAGATGATGTTGACTGTGCCATTGTGCAGGATCTATCATGAGGATCAGGTGGATCAGGTTTGCATCCTTCCATGCAAAACGTTCATGGATGAACTAGTTGCAGGTGATGAAACGTTTTGATTGGGTAGGTAGAATAAAAGGGAATTAGCTTGAAATTCGAACTGAGCTCTCCAACCCAAATGACAGGATTTAAATCTCTATACAAGGTGCAGTGGAAATACAGAACTCAGTCTTGCCCCTCTATTCTTTCTTCCTCCCACCAGCCCCTCCCTACTCTAATTCCAAATCAATTGCTGAGATTTAGTCAATTGAAAATTTCAAACCTGAAGCTGATCATCGTTTCTTTACTTGAGGTTATTCAAAGGGTATGGAGCTAACTAAAATGGTTAAATGGGAGTTAAGACTCTGATCAACTGTGATCTGATTTAATGGAATCAATTCAGAGTAACAAATGATGAATGGTAGACAAAAGTGCTGGAGAAATTCAGCGGGTGCGGCAGCATCTATGGAGCGAAGGAAATAGGCAACGTTTCGGGCCAAAACCCTTCCTCAGAGGAAGGGTTTTGGAACCTACTTCCTTCGTTCCATAGATGCTGCCGCACCCGCTGAGTTTCTCCAGCACTTTTGTCTACCTTCAATTTTCCAGCATCTGCAGTTCCTTCTTAAACAAATGATCAATATCTATTTTCCTGCCCTAGCAGATCTATCTAGTTTTTTTTCTTAGTTTATTATCACGATCGTCAAACTTCACAAAGTGACAAAATAAGTAAATTGTCACTATCTTTACACTTCACAGATTTTGTCAAAATAAAATCTAATTATCTTTTGGAGAAATTTACCAGCTGCAGGCAAGTGCTTGCAACCATAATATTGAGCACATGATCAATATTTATAATACAGATGGAGGGACAAGACGACAGATGCCAGAAAATGGAGCAAAAAAGTAATCTTCTGGAGGATAGACACAAAATGCTGGAGTAACTTAGCAGGACAGGCAGTATCCCTGCAGAAAATGTCATCCATCCATTTTCTGCAGAGATGCTGCCTGACCTGTTGAGCATTTTGTGTCTGTCTTTGGTATAAACCAGAATCTGCAGTTCATTTTTATTATATTTACACTTCTGGAAACTCCCGTCATGTCGAGCAGCATCAGGTCGGTGGTTCAGAGTGAAGGAATGCAGGGTCTCAACCCCAAACATCGACAATTCTCTGCTGGTCACCAGGTAAACATCAAGATGTTTGCTAACTATTGCTTTATTTTAAATGCTTGTATTTAAATTGGATGCAGCCTCCCACAATAGTTCGTCACTTACAAAATTCTTAAGGGGTTGGACAGGCTAGATGCAGGAAGATTGTTCCCGATGTTGGGGAGGTCCAGGACAAGGGGTCACAGCTTAAGGATAAGGGGGAAATCCTTTAGGACCGAGATGAGAAGGAATTTTTAAACACAGAGAGTGGTAGGTCTCTGGAACTCTCTGCCACAGAGGGTAGTTGAGGCCAGTTCATTGGCTATATTTAAGAGGGAGTTAGATGTGGCCCTTGTGGCTAAGGGGATCAGAGGGTATGGAGAGAAGGCAGGTACGGGATACTGAGTTGGATGTTCAGCCATGATCATATTGAATGGCGGTGCAGGCTCGAAGGGCCGAATGGCCTACTCCTGCACCTAATTTCTATGTTTCTATGTCACAATGATTATTATTAGGCCATGGTGTGAGAGTGGCAGGTGTGCTAATGAAAAATAGAATGAGGGAATATACACAATATCATCATTGCCACTGGGATTTTTTTGCAATGCGGTTTAGTTGCCACTGATTTCAGTGAACTTTCAAATAGCTTCAAATAAGTTCTCATGTGAAATTTAGTTTATTTTAATGATTGCTATTTATTACCATCTGTAAAATAAATAGATGCTTTGCTTTCTTAAAGGATGCAAGCTGGGAGAAGCTTCGGATTTCCTAGTACGGCAAGGCACCCTAATTCAGCTGCCTGTGATCAGTGGGGAAATGGGCTGTTACAGAGTGTGCACATGTGAACCAAGTGGACGGCTGGAAAATTGTTTGGAGATGCCCTGTATTGACGTGCAAAAGTCCTGCATAGTTGGGGGTCAGAGGAAAGGTATGTTTTATAAAAAGTATTATTTAATATTGTTCTTCTTTTCGTGTCCATTTTGTTACAAATGTTGACCTCGCTGTCATCGTCCATCCTGAAAAGGGCACAAGCTTCCGGCGACAATCAGTAGAAGCCATCACTTGCCGCAGTAGATGATGGTGGTGGCAAAATTAGCTCAGGATACTTCCAGTTTCCAGCCCCGCGATGTGGCCGCTTCTGCTTTGGGGCCATTTAATATTGTTTAAAATGTATATTAAACATATTCCTTATGATAATGAAATTTCATATTAGTCTCCCAGAGATTAGCAAATGGCCCTTGACCTGAGACTGGTTAAGCTTAAGACCTCTAGGCGAGTCGGATTTATAAATGTCCTTGTTGCTTTACGACTTGGTTTGTGAACAGGCCTACTCAATATTTTCAATGCCTGTAAAGTAGCAGAGCCTGCTTTGTGTGACCTTTGACTGCTCAATTTCACCTTTAACTTGATGTTCATGGCAATTAAGCAAGTTTTTTTTATCAATTAACCATCCGCTGGAATGATTTTTCTGCAATCAATTTATTAAGAGAGTATTTAACAAAGTTTCACAATTTCCATGTGTTCCGACAAAGACTCCAGGATAGCTATGACTCCCTGGTCTGTTCTTCCATCCCCACCAACCACTCTCTGTGAAATGCTACTTTCCCAAGTAACCACAGGAATTGCAATACCTCTTCCCTTCCCATCATTCAGGATTCAATCATCCTCTCAGGTGTCTGCCCTATCTATGCCTCATAATTGTATATATTTTTAACATATCTCCCCTCAATCGCTGGCATTCCTCAACTCCAACAATCTCACTGTTCTCTGCAAACTTACTAACTCACCTATCTTGCTTTCAAATTGTACATATCACAAACAACAGAGGTCCCATTACAGGTCCCTGCCAAACTCTACTGGTCACGGACCTCCAGCCACAATTATGCCCTTATACCACAACCCTCTGTCTTCTATGAGTAAGCCGTATAACCATGAATCCCGTGCATCTTAATCTTCTGGATCAGTCTTCCATTGGGAACTTTATCAAACGCCTTATGAAAATCCATGACAACAACATCCGCTGCTCTACCCTCTTGATCACTTTCATCATCTCCTCCAAAAAAAAGTCAACACAGTTCATAACGCATGACCAGCCATATACAAGCCATGATAACTGTCCCTAATTAGCCAAACTTACAATTGGTGGTTGCTTTGCTGAGTACCTTTGGTTTGTCTGCTACTTTAATTCTCCATCCCTCTCTCACTCTGACTCATCTATCTGTGACCTCTGTATTCTCGCGACAAGGCCAAACATTAGCTAGAGGAACACCTTATCACCTGCAGCTTTTAGGATATAATTTTGAATTTTCCAAATGTTGAGTTTCTTCCTCTTTCATTCTGTCTGAATCAGAGCCTGCTATTTGCATGTCATTTGTCTATGATTTTGGCTGATTTGGCTGTTTATTGCCTATGTTCTGCTTATTCCTACCCCTTCTCGACCACTGAAAAGTAACTGTTTCCTCTCTCTTCCAGATCAAATGGTGAATCTTGGATTTGAAACGTTAACTGTTTCTTCTTCACAGATGCTGCCTAAAGGGCCTGTCCCACTTTCACGACCTAATTCACGACCTTTTTTACTCGTGGACAATTTTCATAATGTTGAAAAAATGCCCTGACCTACTTGACGCCACGAGTACCTACGACTAGCATCACGACTTACCTACGACCTACCTACGACCTCGTGACGACCATGCTACGAGTATGAGTCGAGAGCAAACTCGGCAGAGGTCATGAATTAGGGCGTGAAAGTGGGACAGGCCCTTAACTTGTTGAGTGTTTTCGGTGTTTTCGTATTTCATGTAACAAAGTTTATTGTTCTGTGCCAATGAATCGTGTGACACTGGAAGGATTAATGAAACCAATTCCATGCAAAAGGAAACTGCTAATTTATACATTTCTCTTTTGAACAATTTCTGCACTGAGCACAATAGTGTTTATATGTAATGCAAATTTATCCCATTATCTTGGAGATCCTTGTGAGTAAAGTCCAAATGAGTGGTAAAATACATTGAAAGAATAATATGTTTGAGTACATTCTAAACTCTTCTCAACTACTTTCTTCAACTTCATAATTGCTTATTGTAGAGGCAATTGTATCTGTTATTTTCCCACACAAGACAAATAATGCAAATTACCATAATATTTATTTTTGGTGTTATTTGAGGATAGAACGTTGATCTGCATGAAATAAACACATCCTTTAATTAATACCTTGGGATAGAAGACATTTATCTTACTGGATAGACAGGACCTTGCATATGATGTGGAATACTGGGATGTTGAAAGGCCATCTTCCGGAATTGTTAAGTCTGCTTTTCTCGCCACAGATACTACCTGACATGCCAAATATGTCCAACAATTTCTGTTTTTATATTATTTAAAATATCCTGCAGCTGCAAATCTGCTTTTTAATTACTGTCAGCAAGTGAAGCCCTTTGGGTCCTTGTTAGTTGAAACATCGTCTTTCTTGAACTTCTGATTAATCCTGCTTTTATTTCTTTCTCCCATAGGTCATGGGACATCTTTTAGAGTGGACTGCAACACATGCTCATGTTTTGCTGGGGTGCTGATCTGTTCAAATCGTCAGTGTTTGAGTGAACACAGTTCTCAGATGGATCGGCGAACATTCACAGGTCAGAATTCAATTGGCATATAATGCATTCTGAAAATTAAGACCATAAAATAAATACTTAATTACCCTTAAGGGTATTTCTTGGGAAATTGCTTTGTTCTAATAATAACTCTTCCTGTGTTTAATGGATGAAACAGCCACCTGATGCCAGCATGTTCCAGAATTGTGTGCACTTACAGCACAGAAAGCAGATATAGGTCCAGGCTCGAACAACTAAAATTATATTTCCAACCTTGTTCTTTTTCCTGGTGTCTGTAATTTTCTGTCGTCTTCAAACTATCCATTTATAAAAAACAACTTGAGTACTTAATCATGCAAACCTCAATCAGTGTGGATCGGCAACTCAGCTGCACCTCGGGTCTGTGTGCTTAGCCCTTTTTCTAATCTTTTTACATTCATGACTGTGTGGCTAGGCACAGCTCCAATGCCATCGAAACAATAGACAATAGGTGGATGTGTACACTATTCCGTCCTTCGAGCCAGCACCGCCATACAATGTGATCATGGCTAATCATCCACAATCAGTACCCTGTTCCTGCCTTCTCCCCATATCCCTTGACTCTGCTATCTTTAAGAGCCCTATCTAACTCTCTCTTGAAAGAATCCAGAGAACCGGCCTCCACCGCCGTCTGAGGCAAAGAATTCCACAGACTCACAATCTGTGTGAAAAAGTATTCCCTCATCTCTGTTCTAAATGGCTTGCCCCTTATTCTTAAACTGTGGCCCTTGGTTCTGGAGTCCCCCAACATTGGGAACATGTTTCCTGCCTCTAGCGTGTCCAAACCCTTAATAATCTTATATGTTTCATTAAGATCCCCTCTCATCCTTCTAAATCGCAGAGTATCCAAGCACAGCCGCTCCATTCTATCAACATATGACAGTCCCGCCATCCTGGGAATTTACCTTGTGAACCTACGCTGCACTCCCTCAATAGCAAGAATGTCCTTCCTCAAATTAGGAGACCAAAACCGCACACAATACTCCAGGTGTGGCCTCAATAGGGCCCTGTACAACTGCAGAACGACCTTCTTACTCCTATACTCAACTTCTTTTGTTATGAAGGCCAACATATCATTCGCTTTCTTCACTGTCTGTTGTACCTGCATGCTTACTTTCAGAGACTGATGAACAGGGACCCCAGATCCCGTTGTACTTGCCCTTTCTCCAACTTGACACCATTTAGATAATAATCTGCCGTCCTGTTTTTGCCACCAAAGTGGATAACCTCACATTTATCCACATTAAACTGCATCTGCCATGCATCTGCCCACTCATCCAACCTGACCAAGTTGCCCTGCATCCTCATAGCATCCTCCTCACAGTTCACACTGCCACCCAGCTTTGTGTCATCTGCAAATGTGCTAATGTTACTTTTAATTTCTTCATCTAAATCATTAATATATATTGTAAATAGCTGCGGCCCCAGCACCGAGCCTTGCGGTATCCCCACTAGTCACTGCCTACCATTTTGAAAGGGACCCGTTAATCCCTACTCTTTGTTTCCAGTCAGCCGACCAATTTTCTATCCATGTCAGGACCCTACCCCCAATACCATGTGCACTAATTTTGCCCACTAATCTCCTATGTGGGACCATATCAAATTTAAACATTTGCCGATGACACAGTGGTTGTCTGAATCACAATGGTGATGGGTCAGCATACAGGAGAGGGAGAACGTTCACTTGGTTCAGTAGTAGTGCAACAACAATTCCTCACTCAATATTAACAAAGGAATATATACAGGCACACTACCGATTTTTCAGCACCCTTGATTCCAGAGCCTTCAGGATTGTCTGTTTTGCCGGATGGACAGAGGTCACATAAGAATAATTCAACAATACACATCGGTCCCACTAACTATATACCTCCCATGTCTCTGAAGCACCATACTGTTTTACAAATATTAAATTAAATTATTAACTTTTAAAGGTTTATTAGTTACTGTACTTACAAACAATTTTGCAATAGTACCACTTCCTTTCTTTTAAAATCTTTTTATTAGATTTTTTCAAAAAACAAAAACAAAACATAAAAAACAGAGCAAAAAGAATAATGATAAACATAACAATGATATTGATACATAGGGATCAGGATTACATTAATAAAACGTATAACCTAATATGAGTCCACTGTCAAAATACACATTTAATATAGACCTAATATGTAAATGTAGTTAAATATTTAAAAGAAAACATATGTGGAAAATAAACACAAAGATAAAAAGACAAAAAAAGAGGAAAAAATGAAGAAACAAACCCGCCTAAACTAAAGAAAAAAATAAAAGAAAATAAAATAAAAATAAAAACAAAGCAAAGCAAAACAGAATCTGAATTGAGAATTTCAACACTTTCAGTCTGTTTGTCGTCAAGTCTGTTCCACCATATCCACACTATTTCCAAAATGGCAAATTTTAGATTTTTACTGGAAGTGGCAGCTCGGCTGCCGCCCCGCTATTGTTTGCGCTGCCTGCCCCCATACACAGCGGCTCCATGTGGTGGGCATGGGTGGTGCAAGCAGCCTGCCTGGGCGGAGTGGCACCTTCAGCCAGGACTCGGCATGGTAGCACCCGTCGTGCAAGGACAATCTGCACTTTAACCACCTGTGATTTTTTTCTGTTACACATCTCAAATTGTGGAATACAGAGGCAAATAAATAAATGATGGATCTTTGTCCCAAACATTATGTAGGGCACTGCATATCCAGTTGACAAACACGACATCAACCGTCATGACATTTGCCTGTACCTGCTGCCCAATGAACCAGTTTGGCGGTTATGGGAATTTCAAGTGCGCTCTCGTAATCCTGCCGATTAAAGGTGCTGGACCATCAGTTTCCAGAAAAGCAATGGTGTACTTGTACTTAGAAGCTTAAATGGATTTGGCATGTCACTGAAAATTTTGACAGATGTGTAAAGAGGTTTACACGTACACAGTGTCTCTTTACCAAGTCTTTTATTAATCACATACATCGATGCCCTAGTTGTACATGGTCTGCACGTTTTACTAGAGGAGGTACCAGGGATGGAGAGACAGTAATATACTTGGTGAAAGGGGAGTGGCTACACAACCTACAATTAAAGGGACATGCACTAAACATCTACATCCTTCCTCTTACAAAAGAACGGAACGTGACAGCCGACCATGTCTCATACACTAGAGCAACTGGAAAAGGATAAACAGTAAAATAGCAGCAATCAAACATAATCGCCATAACGGTCAGGTGCCCTTACAATCCGCCCCGAGCGGGTACGAACCCCGCTCACACCCTCTCCCCCCAAAGAAACGGGCACCGGGGGAGACCCCACGACTGAAGGACTACAATGTGGGGACTTGCGTGGTGACAAAGGGATTGGAGGCGAGCGACCTGGCGATGGGAAAGAGACGGCCGGAGGCACGGAAATAGGCACAGGGACAAGAACCGGGACAGGGCGAGCAGGCACAGGCTTAGTGACCGCTACAGGCGGGAGAGCGGACAGAGGGGGAGCATGGGGGACAGCAGGAGGAGGAGAAGGCTCGTTCACCAGGCGGAGGTGTCGCCTGGACCGACGGTAAACAGTACCATCGAGGTTCACCAGATAGGAGCGAGGTGAACCAGCCGTCCCAACAACAACCGCAAGGCCAGGGTGACCGGAGGTGGAATGCATGCGGACAACCTGACCAGGAGACAGAGGAGGCAGGGCACGGCAAGACCTGTCGTGGGAACGCTTCTGAACGGACTGCCTGGTAGCAATACGCTCACGGACCACGGCAGGTTTTACAACAGCTGGGGTAAGAGTCTGCTGGGCCACCGGAATGGGAGGTCGAGTAACCCGGGACATGAGGCGCTGCGCCGGGGACCCCAGAACACCGTCACGGGAAATGTTTCGCAGGTTGAGGAGGGCGAGGTAAATGTCAGACTTCGATGCGCGGCAGCGATTCAACAAGTCCTTTGCGCTGCGAACAGCACGCTCGGCCAGGCCATTGCTCTGAGGGTACTCAGGGCTACTAGTGTAATGCCGAAAGTTCCAGCGGTCAGCAAAGTCCTTGAACTCCGCACTGGTAAACTGGCTGCCGTTGTCCGACTGCAGGCTCGCCGGTGATCCAAAGGTCGCGAAGTGGCGGCGCAGCTTCGCGATGACAGCAGAAGAGGAGAGAGAAAACAGCTGGTCGACCTCATACCAGTTGGAGTAAGAGTCGACAAGCACCAAGAAGTGCTTGCCGTGCCACTCAAAAATGTCCGTTGCTAGTGCCGACCATGGCAGGTCTGGTGCGGGCTGCTGCAGAAGGGGCAAACGCTGCTGCTGCGGGGCGAGACTGTTGCAGGTAGGGCAGGATGACACCCGGTCCCGAAAATACATAGCCATATCAGGCCAATAAAACTGGCTTTGGGCGATAGAGAGAGTGGCCTCGGCGCCAGGATGACCCCGATGTGCGGTGTCGAAATACTGTTGGCGAAGAGCCTCAGGTACCACAACCTTGTGACCCTTAACGATAACTCCATCTCGTAGCACCAGCTCGTCACGGACCAGGAAGTAGGGCACTGCCGCGGCGGGCAGGGAAGAACGTCGCTCGGGCCAACCCCTTTGAATGACTGCAGCTAGCTGTTGGAGCGAGGCGTCAGCAGCAGTGTGTTTAACTAAGCACTGTAGTTGTTTCGAAGGAACGAAGTTGACGTTCAGGACCATCATACCTGAAGCCTCGTAAGGGTGACGGGTGGTCGAAGCCAGAGGAGCCCGAGACAACGTGTCAGCAATAAACATGTCCTTGCCTCTACGGTACACTACGGAGAAGGTAAAACGCTGCAGCTGCAGCATCATCCGCTGCAGCCTGGAGGAGGCAGCGTGAATCGGCTTGCCGAGGATGGTGACCAGAGGCTGGTGGTCGGTCTCAATCGAGAATTCAGTTCCCAGGATATAGTCCTTAAATTTTGAACATGCAAACACAACAGCCAGCAGTTCCTTTTCGATCTGGGCATAGCGCTGTTCAGCTGGAGTCATCGTGCGGGACGCGAAGGACACGGGTAACTGGACCCCATCATGAACTTGCAAGCAAGCAGCACCCAGCCCGAACTTTGAAGCATCGCACGTGAGGACAATAGGACGGTTCAAATCGAAATATTGCAGCGTCGGAGTGCAGACAAGCTTTGAACGCAGCATATCGAAAGCAGCCTGGTGTTGCGGGAACCAGGACCATGCAGTGTCTTTCTTCACCAAGTCCCTTAAAGGGGCACTCAACTCGCTCAGATCGGGGATGAATTTTCCCAAGTAGTTAGCCATGCCAAGGAAACGCTGGAGGCTCGGCACATCCACAGGAGCGGGCATCCCCGAGATAGCAGCGGTCTTCTGTGGGTCGGGCTTCAGCCCGGACGCTGTGAAGACGTGTCCCACATAGGTGACCTCCGGGACACGGAACCGGCATTTACTGGGGTTGAGCTTCAGATTTACCTCCCGAGCTCGGTCCAAAACTAGTCGGAGGTTGTGGTCGTGCTGTTCCACATCTCTACCATATACCAAGATGTCATCTACAATGATAGCGCACGGGAGCCCCGCAAACAGCTGTTCCATCGTCCTCTGGAAAACTTCACTGGCGGAGCTGATCCCGAACGGCATGCGCAGGAATCGGAACCTCCCAAAGGGAGTGGCAAAGGTCGTCAGGTAGGACGATTGTTCATCTAGCGGTATCTGCCAGAACGAGCTCTTAGCATCCAGCACCGAAAACACAGTGGCAGGGCCAACCTGTGCAGCAACATCTTCGACTGTACGCATGGGATAGTGCGGGCGCTTGATAGCCAGGTTCAAATCTTTGGGGTTGATGCAGATCCGTAGCTCACTCTTGTCCTTCTTGGCAGCAACCACCATGGTGGAGACCCACTGAGTGGGCTCGCTCACCTCTTTCAGAATGCCTGTAGCCACCATGTCCCGAAGGGTGGACTCGACCCTATCCTTCATCGCAAAGGAGACCCGGTGTGGAGGGCGTACAACTGGATCCACGTCAGGTTTTAGAGAGATCTCATAACTGCAGGGGAGCATCCCCAGCGCATTGTCAAACCGATCAGGGTACTCGGCTAACGGGTCCAAAGGTTGCTGAACTAAACGGATCTCCCGGTGAAAATTGACCAATCCGAGGTCTTGGCATGCCTGAACACCGAGCAGTGTAACACATTTTTCGTTAACCAGGAAGAAGGAGAGGGGCCGAACGGTCTCTAGCACTTCACAGTTCAGGGTAGCCTTCCCCACAGGGACAAGCAACCCTCCCCCATAAGCACGAAGGACAGAGCGCTCAACAGTGACTCGCTCATTATTCCTTATCTTCTTGAAAAGGCTGGTAGACATAACGTTCGTGGCGGCCCCAGTATCGACCTTGGCAGAGAACGTAGAACCATTAACAGTAACTTGCACAGTAGGGTCTGTTATCCGAGCAGGTGTCTTCCTAACTGAAAACACGCTGAGCTCACTCTGAGAAGAGTCAGAATCAGACAGTGGGAGGTTGTCAGGAGAGTGATAAGAACCAGACGCAGTACCATCCCGTACCAGGTAATTAGAGTTCCTGCGCTGTTGCTGGGCAGGATTTTTTTTAGCTCTGCATGCTGACGAGAAGTGGTTAGGCTTGTTGCAGAAGTTACAAATCTTTCCAACCGCAGGGCACACGTTGAAACGATGAGTCACAAAGTTACAGTTCGGGCAGCGCTTCTCCAGCTTGGAACTTGAACCATAGCTGGCCCCACGGCGAGTCTGCTGAGCAGGACGGCGGGTTGCGACGGTAGCTGCCCGAACCTCATGATCAGGGGGTGGTGCAGCAGAGATAACCGCCTCAGACATCTTTGCAGCATGCAGGGCAGCCTGAAGAGTCAAGTCTGCCTTACACAGGAGCTCCGACCGCAGCTTTTCATCTCGTAAACCATACACCAAGACATCGCGGGTCAGGGTCTCTGGGGTAGCGTCATTCAGGTGGCATCGCCGAGCCAGGTGCCGTAGGTCAGCGTAGAAGTTGCCAACAGACTCACCGGGTTTCTGACGACGTCCAAAAAACTTAAAACGCTCCAGAATAGAGTTCGTGGGCACGTCGCACATCTCGCTGAACTTCCCCAGTAGACAGTCAAGGTCCTCGGGGTCCTCATTCGGCCCGTACTCAAACGATTCAGAGCGCTCCAGAGCCTCGGAGCCGGCTAGATTCAATAGCAGCGACGCTTTAATGGCAGAGGAAACCCCCGGGTGCACGATAGCCACATAATGCCGAAAATCCCGGCGGAACGTATTCCACCGGTGAGCGATGTCATCGTCAAAGACAAGGGGCTCAGGCTTGCGGCAGGAGGAAGCCATACCCAGGCAGGGAAGGGTAACTGGGGCAAAAAAAAAACTAAACCCGATAAACAGAAGGCGCGCAATTCGAAACGACTGACACCATGTAAAGAGGTTTACACGTACACAGTGTCTCTTTACCAAGTCTTTTATTAATCACATACATCGATGCCCTAGTTGTACATGGTCTGCACGTTTTACTAGAGGAGGTACCAGGGATGGAGAGACAGTAATATACTTGGTGAAAGGGGAGTGGCTACACAACCTACAATTAAAGGGACATGCACTAAACATCTACAAGATGTACTGCAGAAATATGAAAAAATAGGTGCAGGGGTATGATCATGAGTATGATCATTCAATATGATCATGGCTGATCATCTAAAATCAGTACCCTGTTCCTGCTTTTTCCCCACATCCCTTGATTCCCTAAGCCCTAAGAGCTAAACCTAACTCTCTCTTGAAAATATCCAGTGAATTGGCACCACTCCTGTGCCAGAGAATTCCACAGATTCACAACTCACTGTGTGAAAATAAAAATCCTCATATCAGTCCTAAATGGCCTACCCCTTATTCTTAAACTGTGACCCTTGGTTCTGGACTCCCCCAACATCGGAAACATTTTCCCTGCATCTAGCCTATCCAATCCTTTAAGAATTTTATGTTTCAATAAGATCATCCTTCTAAATTCCAGCGAATACAACTCATTCTTTCATCATTCTGTCAACTCATTCTTTCATCATATGTCAGTCCTGCCATCCCGGGAATTAACCTGGTGAACCTACGCTGCACTCCCTCAATAGCAATAATGTCCTTCCTCAAATTAGAAGACCAAAATTGCACACAATACTCCAAGTGCGTTCCTTTGCATCACCTTGCCCAGCTCAACGCCTGTCATCTCGTCGCCCCTTTTCCCGTTATGCAGCGACCCTCTGTGGCTCCAGCTTCAACACACTAGGAGCATGGAGAACCAGCTGGGAACAGACTTCATGACCTCCGCAATTCACTGTTGCACCGAACACCTCAGCCCCACCCAGCTTGGACCTGCCCCACAAAGAGTGAGTCGCCCTGTCCCGGCTCCGTACAGGGGGCGGCCGGTTCAACGCCAACATGCATCGCTGGGGGCTGCATTCATCAGCAGCCTGCATGTGTGGAGCAGACCAGCAAACAGCGCAGCACGACATTTTCAACTACGCTGTCCTCAGCTCCCCTGGTGAACCTCACGGCCCTCGACAACAGCACATTGAACTGGCTACAGCGCCTGGAGGGCGTTACGTAACTTCTGCTGCCTCAAGCACAAGAATAAGAGCCCTTTCCCACTGCAGTTGGACCTTTCTCCTAAACTCAAATCCTCTCACAATGAAGGCCAACATGCCATTAGCTTTCTTCACTGCCTGCTGTACCTGCATGTTTACTTTCAGTGACTGATGAACAAGTACACCCAGGTCTCGTTGCACCTCCTCTTTTCCTAATCCGACACCATTCAGATAATAATCTGCCTTCCTGTTCTTGACACCAAAGTAAATAACCTGACATTTATCCACATTATACTGTAATTGCCATGCATCTGCTCACTCGCCCAACCTATCTAAGTCACCCTTCAGCCTCATAGCATCCTCCTCGCAGTTCACACTGCCACCCAGCTTTGTGTCATCTGCAATTCACTCGGTCTAAATCGTTAATGTATATTGTAAATAACTGGGGTCCCAGTACCGAGCCCTGCTGCACCCCACTATTCACTGCCTGTCATTCTGAAAAGGTCCCGTGGGGTGGGAGATGCAACCTTCACGTGGTCCGCCCTGTTTCGACGAATGCAATCAACCTGGCATGCACAATCAAATAAGAACAAATCAAACAAGTTGTCCTACAACCTGGTTGGTGACCGACTCCGAACTCCAGCAAAAGCAGCTTCATCCGCCCTGAATCGTGGGGCTTGAATCAGCCCGTACCCGGGGCCTTTCATCGTCCAGCGCGGCTTAAACCCGGCCGGTGGGGGCTTCAACATCAAGAGCCTCGATTGCCTCGATGCAGCAGTTTGATTATAAGCCGCGCCAGGCGATGAAAGGCCACGCGAACGAGCCGATTCAACACTTAGAAAGCGTCTTATACCTGCTTGAATCTTTCAAAAGCTACAATGTGATTAATAACACTTAAACAAATAAAACTGAAGCAAATAAAGGCAGAAGAACCAACATTGGAGGGGAGAGAGAGAGATGTGAAAAAAATACTAAATAATGTGAGTGACTGTAAATGAGGGACTTACCTGCAAACCAGCCAGGAAACCCATTTGACCAGAGCCCTTAATGACCTGACCCATTTAAATCTGATACCCGTTTAAATCTTTCCCATCCACCAATACATCCGATCAGTTCAAATAGTAATTGTACCCGCATCAGACAGCTTTAAGAAATTCTCCGTGAATACCTTCAGTGATACTTGAAGCTCAAAACATAATTGGTGACACACCGTGTTAATATGATGTTAACAGAGACATTTAACAAGCGCTTAACAGTGACAACCCCACTGTCTCGCGGAAGGCGGAGACTTTAATGGATTTTTTTTCTCCGCATTTTGAAATGCGGATTACAAAATATGAGGAGGGTGGTCCCCCATCTCTCAAAACATGGGAGGGATGTTTGCCTCCCTCCCCCCCCCCCCCGGGATTTCCGCACATGATCCATTCTACTTGTTACATATTCAAAAAATTCCAGAAGATTAGTGAAGCTTGATTTCCCCTTCATATATCCATGCTGACTTTGACCGATCCTGTCACTACTTACCAAATGCGCTGCTATAACATCTTTAATAATGGACTCCAGCATCTTCTCCATTATCGATGTGAGGCTAACTTGTCTATAATTACCTGTTTTTGTTTCTCCCTCCTTTCTTAAAAAGTGGCTAAACATTGGCTACCCTCCAGTTCACAGGAACTGACCCAGTGTTGAGAACATTGGAAAGTGATCCGCAATGCATCCACGTTTTATATGGCCTCCTCCTTGAGTACTCTGGGATGCAGACCATCAGGCCCTGTGGATTTATCTGCCTTCAGTCCTAACAGTTTACCTAACACCATTTTCTGACTAATATGGATGCCCTCCCACTAGATCCTCGGTCCCCTACTATTTCCGGGAGATTGTTTGTGTCTTCCTTAGTATCCTAACTGATTGTATTGTGGCTCAGTACAGCAATATCAATGCACATGAACATAAGAACATGTAGAGAGGGGTGCACTCATCCCAGTCCCTCATAGGCACAGCCTTCCTGCCATCAAAAGCAACTACAAAGAAGTGCTGACTGAAGATGGAGGCATCTGTTGTCAAGGATCCCATTATCGAGGCTATGCCTTCTTCTGCATGCTATCATTGGACAGGAGGTACAGAAGCCTGAAATTCCACACCAAACAGGTTCAGGAACAGCTATTTTCCTACAACTAAAGTTCTTGAACCAACCCGCACAACTTTAATCCTACCTCAAGAATAAAACATTATGGACCACCTTTTGGACTATCATGGACTTGTTTTGTTTTTAATTGCATTTTGCTTCAATGGCATTTTTTTGTTTTTTTTTTTTCTTTTTACTGTTATGTAAAATGTTGTATAAATTCTGTATCATTTCTGTTTTTGTGTGTTTGACTGAGTCTGTGTGCCAGTGATGCTGCTGCAAGCAAGATTTTAATTGTACTTCTACCTCATCACATCTCATTTGACTTGACTTCTACTGCACCATCATAACCTGTGTATAAAACACAATCTCATCAATTTCAACGAGCTCTTAAAATTAATCCTTGAAAAAATGTTTCTACCTTCCTAAAATTAATTACATTTAGGTACCAGTCTAGTTGTCAAAAGAAGTTATTTTATCTTCTCTTCTCTTTCACACATTTTTAATACCTCTGATTCTTCCATTAACTTTCAAAGCTTAAAGAAGAATAATATCAGTTTCTCGTGTCTCGCCAAATAGAACCATAAATGGTCATTTACCCCATTATGCCTGCAAGTAATTTGGTTTCATGTACCCACCTCTACACCCCACAATTTCTACTTTCCACAATTGTTCTGTTTCTCCATTCTTTCCTGCCCAATTTCACTGGTATTGGCAGTATCCTTTTGTGAAGTCACATGCATAATGCTCATCTTGTCTCTCTTGCACAGAAAGATTTTGCTCTTTTATCCTTAGTCAGCCCCACCCTCTCTGGATCTGTTTCTTTACGCTTTGTCCTTTGACATCCTTTATTATTGGCTATTGGTTTCTCATATACTTGCTTTGACTTTTATACAGTTTTCTTCTGCATCTCTGCATTCACATTGATTTTCTGCTGAATTACAACTGATAATTATCATGATTTTCTTTTGTTCATTATAAAGGAACTCCCCAACTTATGCAACAGGTGACTTATGTAAACTCGCACTAATGTAAGCAATTCGTTAAGCCCACTGAAGCCCACGAGGGATCTACATTGGAGCTACTCTGTGGTCTCCATGCCGGATAGTACATTTACATGTATTCAGTAGCACTTCTGTTTCCGACTTGCATTACATTCCAAGGGTCCATGGAACGTTACCATTACATAAGTCGGGGAGCATCTGTACATTTCTCTTTACCCATTCAGGCAGTGTTTGCTTTTCTCTCCATCTTCTACCTGATGTGCTGATATGTCTGATCTTTACCTTGTCTTCTCTTCAAAATTGCTCATTTACCGCGTGCCTCGAGATCTCGGATAGTTAAGATTTAAATGTTTAGGTAAGCTGACCTGCATGGCTGAAAACTGGGTGACAAATTCTTTATTCAGGAACACAAGAATACCACGTTGCTGAAATTATTCATACGCTTGTATTATTCATAAAGATTGCAAACAGAGTATTTCCAAGTAAGTTTTTTATAAATGTCTTTTGTAGGTCTTCCCTGTAATTGTGCTGATCAGTTTGTACCAGTTTGTGCCCACAATGGACGTACGTATCCAAGTGCTTGTATTGCACGATGTGTCGGACTGAAGGATAATCAGTTTGAATTTGGATCCTGTGCATTAAAAGACCCGTGCATTTCTCATCAATGTTCCAAAAGTCAAAGGTACCAACATTTTATATGGATCGGTGTATGTTCAAATTTATCTCGCCCTTAATTTAATATGATATTGGATCTTGACAGCCAGCGATTGGTATGCGTTTTGCAATTTGCAGCATCAGCCCTTAAGACCATTATAAGGCAGTAAGGCATAGCAGAAAATTGTGGCCATTCAGACCATCGAGTCTACTCTGCTATTCGATCATGGCAGATCCATTTTTCTCTCTCATCGTCATTCTCCTGGTTCTCCCCATAACTTGACGTCCTTATTAATCAAGAACTTATCAATCTCAACTTTAAAAATACCCAATGACTTGGCCTACATTGCCGTCCATGGCAATGAATTCCACAGAGTCCCCACCTCCGACTTCAGAAATGTATGTTCTTTAAAACTGAGGTTATGCCCTCTGGTCCTAGACCAGAAACATCTTCTCCACATTCACTTTATCTAGGCCTTTAATTACTTGGTAGGTTTCAATGAGATCCTCCCCTCAACCTTCTAAACTCAAGTGAGTACAAGCCCAGAGCCACCAAACGGTCCTCATGCGTTAACCTAATCATCCCTGGGATAATTCTCGGGAACCTCCTCTGGACCCTCTCTAATGCCAGCACTTTCTTCCTCGGATCTGTGACAATGGAAACATAGAAACATAGAAATTAGGTGCAGGAGTAGGCCATTCGGCCCTTCGAGCCTGCACCGCCATTCAATATGATCATGACTGATCATCCAACTCAGTATCCCGTACCTGCCTTCTCTCCATACCCTCTGATCCCCTTAGCCACAAGGGCCACATCTAACTCCCTTTTAAATATAGCCAATGAACTGGCCTCAACTACCCTCTGTGGCAGAGAGTTCCAGAGACCCACCACTCTCTGTGTGAAAAAATTCCTTCTCATCTCGGTCCTAAAGGATTTCCCCTTATCCTTAAGCTGTGACCCTTTGTCCTGGACCTCCCCAACATCGGGAACAATCTTCCTGCATCTAGCCTGTCCAACCCCTTAAGAATTTTGTACGTTTCTATAAGATCCCCTCTCAATCTCCTAAATTCTAGAGAGTATAAACCGAGTCTATGCAGTCTTTGTTCATAAGACAGTCCTGACATCCCAGGAATCAGTCTGGTGAACCTTCTCTGCACTCCCTCTATGGCAATAATGTCCTTCCTCAGATTTGGAGACCAGAACTGCACGCAATACTCCAGGTGTGGCCTCACCAAGACCCTATACAACTGAAGCAGAGCCTCCCTGTTCCTATACTCAAATCCTTTTGCTATGAAAGCTAACATACCATTCGCTTTCTTCACTGCCTGCTGTACCTCCATGCCTACTTTCAATGACTGGTGTACCATGACACCCAGGTCGCGCTGCATCTCCCCTTTTCCTAATCGGCTTCCATTTAGATAATAGTCTGTTTTCCTATTTTTGCCACCAAAGTGGATAACCTCACATTTATCCACATTATACTGCATCTGCCAAACATTTGCCCACTCACCCAGCCTATCCAAGTCACCTTGCAGTCTCCTAGCATCCTCCTCACAGCTAACACTGCCCCCCAGCTTAGTGTCATCCGCAAACTTGGAGATATTGCCTTCAATTCCCTCATCCAGATCATTTAAATCCAGATCAATCTGTGCACATCTCTGCACATGTATGCACCTGTGCACCTGTATGCACTGTCATAGCCACCAGTTTTGTGTTTTGATAATTTTCAGCCATCCAGTTTTCCTACTTGTTGGTCCAAACGTGCTCGACGTTTCTGAGCTGTTGTCATCAGTTAGTCTAGTTGTACTGATGGTTTTATTTATTACTTTTCAATAATTTATAATGTGACTTTCACTTGTGACATGATAGCAATATTACCTAATTGTCCTGAATCCGCAAGTTTCTTCAGCAATGATTAGATGAAAGCCCTAGCCAAGAGCATGATAACACACATTTACAGTGTCTCAGGTCTTCAGTGTGAGGGCCAAGAGTATTCAATAACTTCAAAACAATAAATGCATTCTCTCTTTATTCCACTTTGCTTCTCGGACAATTAGAGCAGTTTGACACTGCCAGCATCCTGTCTCTTGTGCAGTTTCAGCCTGCAGTTTATTTTTCACATTGTAAAGGAAAGTGCTTAACAAAAATGATTTTTTTTTAAGTTGGTACATGCGCATTGCTTGTTCAGTTCTTCAGAAGACCCTTAATTATTTCAGCAATAAATAAGAGAATGTTCACTGTTTTAAGTGTTAAAAATGGAGGGAATGTTGCAGTCATTTTCTGATTCAAACTGTCAATTAATATCTGTCGTCAGAATGTGTCGTGGTAAATTTGGTTGAGAGTTTATTATTGGCCAGTCGGTGAGAACATTTCCCTACTTTGAACTGTGGATTTTTTTGTGTACCTGACGGAGCTGACGTGAGCATGGTTTGTCATTTGAAATCCAGTATCTGCAAAGGTTCAGTGCTATTTCAGCACTGCACTCAAATGACACCCTGGATTATGTGTTTGATGCAGAAATAGTGATTCAATCCTTGATCTTTTGATTTGGGATTGAGAGTTCAACTGTTCAGGTTAAATTGGATGTTCTGGTAATTTAAACTGCCTGCTATTATTACTTCAATTCTCCAGATGAATGAACAGTCACTCAGTCTTTAAAAATCTATGAAAGGTACAAGCAGAATATCTGCTGGGATAATAAATGCAGTCTAAATTACAATTATCAAAGCTATATTTAGTTTTGTATTAACGTGCATATAAAATTGTCCATTTTTAATAATTTGTCATGAAATTTAAACAATTGTCTACTTTGGTAACTTTTTTTTAAAGGTGTATTCCAAAACCTAAAGTTTGTCTCACCAGCATTGATTTGCTTGAATGTGACCAGTATGAGTGTATCTCGAGATCAGTGAATTGTGAGCTACGTCCTATTGAACCGGTTTGTGATACTGAAAATGTCGAACACTCCAATCGGTGTGCTCTGTACCAAAGTTCCAAAACTTTGTCCTATGTGGGCCCATGTCAGGTATGAATAACTACACCTTCCACTCTAAAAAATGTCTTATAGGCTTATACCGATCATGAAACTGTGTATTTGAAATGCGTCTCTCATATTTCCAAATGAGACTGAGGGGTTTGTAATGCACTACATCTGAATGCTGGAAGGAAACTTCACTTTTAAATTTGTTTGGCACAGCCTTCTCTAACAGTGCCTAATGGATTTAATTCCCAGTTTCATCCCCATTACATTCACTTCTGCTCATTCCTTACATTGCCCAACTTTGGGGAGATTTGTCTCCATGTTACGTCAGGTTTCCTCAATTATTTTCTGCCTCTTCCAAACATGCTTTTAATAGTCAACTCTGTTTATTTTAAATTTGGTTTATATTGTTTCAATCAAAGATGGTTGCATTTGTTTTTCTTCAGCTTCCTTAGCAACTCTCTCCCTCGTATGTTTACCTATTGGTGCAATTCACAGACTTCTCCTTGGTTTTCCAAAAAAACGTAGTTGTAATTATTTATATACATTTTATGACATTGAATTCTTCAGTCTAATCTGCTCTTTGATGTTCAGAACTTGTCTGATCTGAGCAAATTCTGCCAAGTCCATTCCACTACACCTTGTATTCTTATTGCTCTGAATGCAATGATCTTGCGATTACCTGAGTTTAGTTTAGAGACACAGTGTGGAAACAGGCCCTTTGGCCCACCAAGTTCACGCTGACCAGCCATTCCCATACTCTGCACACTAGGGAAAATTTACCATTTTACCAAGCCAATTAGCCTACAAACCTGTAAATCTTTGGAGTGTGGAAGGAAACCGGAGCACCTGGATTAAACCCATCCAGGTCACGGGGAGAATGTACAAACTCAGTACAGACATGCGCGCATAGTCAAGATCAAACACGAGTCTCTGAAGCTGCAAGGCAGCAACTCTTCCGCTGTGCCACCATGCCGCCCAATGTGCTGGTGTAATTCTGTGTACCCATTTTTCATTATTTGTTCTTTTAAATTCTAGTGATGAAATACAGTGGCAGGAAATTAAAAATAACAATGCAGCTAACAGTACTTATTGCCAATGCACCACAATTTTCAGGTTGAGGAAGATGCACGATTAAACTTGGGATGTGAAACGTTTGTATCCTCCACCGGTTTTGTAAAAACAACATTTTGGTGTCTGTTCTAGTACATTATAAGTTAGATATAGTAAACTTGCATTATAAGTTAGATATAGTAAAGTTACATTGTGTGAATGTTTTTATAATTATGTACTTGGTGGTAATTACTTCTATTTAACCTTTTTGGCAAAGAAAATTAATAATGCTAATTATGGAATATTAATACATATGTCTTTTTGGAAAAATTTATCTCAATCCTTCTCTTTGACATTGAATTATTCCATTTGAATCTTATCTTTGTTTTTAGACCTTGTCAGATCATTTTATACTCATTCAACGTAATTCACAGGAAGGATAGTTTTGGAACTTGGAAACACTGCAGAGAGCAGAATGACATTGGGAGGGATGGGGAGACTGAGACTGTATTCTCTCAAGTTCAGAAGAATGGGAGGAGATCTCAGCAAAACATTCAAAATTCTGAAAGGTCTTGGCAGGCTAGATTAAGGCAAGGTAAACCTCTACTTGGAAGACTGTGGAGACTTGGTCATTGATTTCTGAGAAAATGAAGGGGCTTTAGGAATAGTGTTGAGTAATGGAATATCAACCGTGGTAAAGCTTGCTCAAAAAGATGCCCTACTCCTGTCGTCTTATGACATTATTTCCAACACTTCCAGCAACTGATCCAGTAAAATCGCACTAAGAGTAAGCACAGATGTTTCACTAAGACTGAGTGCCTTTCATTATAGGAATTGTTAAGCAATTGTTTGTTAATTCAATAATATTATTGATTTTAGGTTTAGGAAGAAACCTAAATGCTCATATTAAAACAGATCATGCAATGTTACTTGGTTTGTGTTTTCTCTGAAGGATATGTGTAAGCAGCAGCCAGTTTGTGGTCATAATGGTGAGACCTACGATAATGTTTGTGCTGCCTACTCTGATCGTGTGGCAGTGGACTATATTGGACCTTGCCAAGCTGTGAGCATTCGTCTCGAATATAATTCTCATCCTGAGTGCTCAAGTGTCATATGTTCACCGCTGCCTAGCAATGGATGCAGACCTGTTACTCCACCTGGTAGGAGAAATATTTTTTTTTCTGATTTTCTTTTTTTTTCCATTTCAATCTACTGAATTATTTTCTTTTTCTCAAATTCCTAATATCTGTGCCTGTTTTATTTTTCAAGATAAAGCCTGGTCAAAAGGATTCTATTCAAGTGTAATGCACAGAGGGAAATTGTGTCAGGAAGATCGCATGCTGAAACTAAAACTAGGGATGATCATTTTCCTTTCTCGGTTATTTGCTCCCTACTTTATTCAGGCAATACATAATACTTGGGTATGAATTTATAAAAGTGAATTACTTTGATTCACTTCAATAAGCGCAAACTATTTACTGTAAAAGCTTGAACATGAGGCTGAGGGGAAAATATACTGCTTGCATAAAAGTGGCTCAAAGGTGTAATGTTTATTCGCCATGTAGGAGCCTGCTGTCCATTATGTGCTGGAATGCTGCGAGTTTTATGGAGCAAAGATCAGCTGGACAGCCTTGCCAAGGTAATTCCCAGATCTAGAGGTAAAACAAATGGTTTTAGTTTAATTTGGAATTTAATTAGATAATGTGCTAACCTTTAACACAATTGATTTTATACGTTACTGTTATGGGGAAACATTTTCATTGATTTCAATAACTGAGACCGAAAACAATTTTACTCTATCATGGTAAAAATCAAAACGCTGGAGGAACTCAGCGGGTTAGGCAACACCTGTGAAGGAAATGGATAGAGTTGATGTTTTGGATGGGGACCTTTTTTCAGACTGGTGGAATGGGGGAGGAGAAAGATGAAGAAGACAGGTGGGAGTGGGACAAAATCTGGCAAGAGAGATTTGTTTACAGGTGGGGAAGATGTGGTTGGCAGATGGGTGGAGTAAGTGACAAATGCTTAAAGTGGAATGGAGAAAATAATACGGCAGATAAGGAGTGAAAAGTGAAGCTGGAGGGGACGAGAGGGCGGATTAAAGGGAAATTACGGAACTCGGAATGGGAAACAAGTGCATGGAGGGTGGGAAAAAAAGCTGGGTTACAAGGTGTTGGGAGATGAAGGGAGAAATGTCTGCACTCTGGGGTTGGGGAACAAGAGGGGGTGTAGTGGGTTATTACTTGAAATGTTAGAAATTAGAATGTTCACACGGTTGGGTTGTTGGCTACACAAGTGGAATATGAGGCGCAATTTGCCACAAGGGTTGGTGCTGTTTGCTATCCATATTAACAGTTTGAATGACAATGTAGTTAACAATGTCAGTAAAGTGTTGTTGTAAGATGTTACACAGTAGTGTAATAGATTTACCAGTGGGTCCCGATGAGTTCAAAAGGATTGTTGGAAACAGTACCCATTGAAGTAGGTATTGGACAATAGACAATAGGTGCAGGAGTAGGCCTTTCGGCCCTTCGAGCCAGCACCGCCAATTCAATGTGATCATGGCTGATCATCCCCAATCAGTATAACATTCCTGCCTTCTCCCCATATCTCCTGACTCTGCTATTTTTACGAGTCCTATCTAGCTCTCTGTTGAAAGCATCCAGAGAACCAGCCTCCACCGCCCGCTGAGGCAGAGAATTCCACAGACTCGCCACTCTCTTTGAGAAAAAGTGTTTCCTCGTCTCTGTTCTAAATGGCTTACTCCTTATTCTTAAACTGTGGCCCCTGGTTCTGGACTCCCCCAACATCGGGAACATGTTTCCTGCCTCTAGCGTGTACAAGCCCATAACAATCTAATATGTTTCAATGAGATATCCTCTCATCCTTCTAAACTCCAGAGTGTACAAGCCCAGCTGCTCCATTCTCTCAGCATATGACAGTCCCGCCGTCCCGGGAATTAACCTTGTAAACCTACGCTGCACTGCCTCAATAGCAGGAATGTCCTTCCACAAATTAGGGGACCAAAACTGCACACAATATTCCAGGTGTTGTCTCACTAGGGTTCTGTACAACTGCAGAAGGACCTCTTTGCTCCTATATTCGATTCCTCTTGTTATAAAGGCTAACATGCCATTCGCTTTCTTCACTGCTTTCTGTACCTGCATGCTTACTTTCATAGACTGATGTACAAGGACCCCCAGATCCCGTTGTACTTCCCCTTTTCCCAACTTGACGCCATTTAGATGGTAATCTGCCTTCCTGTTTTTGCCACCAAAGTGGATAACCTCACATTTATCCACATTAAACTTCATCTGCCATGCATCTGTCCACTCCCCCAACCTGTCCAAGTAACCCTGCATTCTCATAGCATTCTCCTCACAGTTCACGTTGCCACCCAGCTTTGTGTCATCTGCAAATTTGCTAATGTTACTTTGAATCCTTTCATCCAAATCATTGATGTATATTGTAAAAAGCTGCGGTCCCAGCACCGAGCCTTGCGGTACCCCACTAGTCACTGCCTGCCATTCTGAAAGGGACCCGTTAATCCCTACTCTTTGTTTCCTGTCTGTCAACCACTTCTCTATCCATGACAGCACTCTACCTCCAATACCATGTGCCCTAACTTTGCCCACTAATCTCCTATGTGGGACCTTATCAAATGCTTTCTGAAAGTCCAGGTACACTACATTGACTCCACCACCGATGTCAGGCTAACTGGTCTATAATTCCCTCTCTCCCTCCTTTCTTAAAAAGTGAGATAACATTAGCTCCCCTCCAATCCACAGGAACTGACCCCTAGTCTATAGAACATTGGAAAATTATCACCAATGCATCCATGTATTGAACCATTGGGATTTCAGAACAGCCAGATTACGGTTTATCAAAGTTGTACTGTACAAGGAGGAAGTAATTATGATTGATAACCACAGGTTAATTAGAAAATTAATTTATTATCCATTACTGGAATGATGGATTGGTCTCACTCAGCATTTTTGTTCTTGTAGCTAAATGCAGAAAGACCATTTTCTGTACACGACATCCTTTACACTTTACGACTCCACGTATCAGTGCCTCAGTGTGATGTTTTTGGATATCTAAGTATAGAATCAGACCTTGTGATTCTCATCATTCCAGTCGATCAAGATCCAACAACACTGCAGGTATGCTTCAAATATATATTTTCTTTTAACTTTACATTATATGCAATGCAGAGAAATGCATAGCCAAACATTTTCAGGTAAAACCAAATGTAACTTCTGGAGGGGGGGCTAAGTGGAAATTATCTGGGTGAAAATGACCCTTGGTTATGTTGGCTGCTTTCCTAAGACAGCATCAAACCCGGGTTTCGGCCCGAAACGTCGCCTATCTCCTTCGCTCCTTAGATGCTGCTGCACCCGCTGAGTTTCTCCAGCCTTTTGTGTACCCTCGATTCTCCAGCATCTGCAGTTCCTTCTTTAACACTTTGTCTACTCCACTGCGATATCTCCTCAAGGTATGCCTACTTTGAAGAAGTTCTCCTCCTCCCTACGGGTCTGAAGAAGGGTTTCGGGCCGAAACGTCGCCTATCTCCTTCGCTCCTTAGATGCTGCTGCACCCGCTGAGTTTCTCCAGCCTTTTGTGTACCCCAGCATAAAGTGTAGGTGGAGTCAATAGGGTGGAGGCTACGTCCACAACACTGAAATCTCTAGCAGTCTTGCGCAGAGCTGTTGCCAAACCAAGTTATGATGAATCTCAATAGGATGCCTTCCATGGTGCATCCATAGAAGTTTGTACAAATTGTTGGAGACATGCCCAAGTTCCTTTGCTTTCTGAGGAAGTAGTAGTGTTTGTATGCTTCAACAAAAAAAATAAAGTGCTGCTGGAAGTCAGTGGGTCAGGTGTCATCTGTGGAGGGAATGAATGGTGCCTGACCTGCTGAGTTATTCCAGCACTTTTTTTCCCCAGAAAATTCCAGTCTCTATTGGTGTGCTTTCTGCCGTAGCTTCAGTGATTAGTCCAGGATAAATTATTGGTACATATTTTCACCTAAGAATTTGAAGCACTCGACCATCTCCCCTTCAGCACCATTCATGCTGATAGTGGGGCGTGTACTCCACCTTGCATCATGAAGTCAATACCGAGTTTCTTCAGATTGTTGACATTGAGGGAGAGGTTGGTGTCTTCACACCATGGTACTAAGCTCCAGCTGTCTATTGCCTTCTTGTACTTTATTTCATCATTGTTTGAGATCTGACCCACTACAGTGGTGTCATTTGCAGACTTGTAAATAGAGTTTGAGCGGGCACGGGCTTGAGTATACAGGAAGTATCGTGAGGGGCTGAGAATGCTTCCTTGCGAGGCACCGGCGTTGAGAATTATTATGGAGGATCTTTAGTTTTATTTTAATTTTATAACCTACTTCATTGGAGACCTTGCATTTTTTAATCTACACATACTCCTCAACTAATGCTTTAATGGTGCATTAATATATTCTGCACTCTTCTGCAATATTCTCTGTGCACTCCCTGCTGTACTTGATGCAAGGCTTAATTGTACTTATTTCTGGTATGATTTGACTGGATAGCGCGCAAACAAAACTTTAGCACTGTCTCAGTACATGCATCAGTAATAAACCAATACCAATACCAAATGTTAGGGATGTGACAAAGAGGGAGTGGAAAAATGTAAAAGGAGGTTTTGTAAATGTGGAGGCCGACTGCTGGATACGAAGATTCTGCCACTAAACATAGAGCTGGACTCTTCAGAGTAATCTAGATGTTGCAGAGGGTTTGACCAGAGGCTGCGGATGGCAGAGACTAGGGGTATCAAAGCCATTGACGGTTTTCAAAAATGGTTTTGATAAAGGATAGGGAGCAAATGAAAGTAGATAGGGAGTGTACACAAAAGTTCAGACCTCAGGGTAAATCTGTGTGGAACTCAAGTGACTTGTGAGCAATGTTGTATCTGGAAGTTATGACTTGAAGGGATAACGCCCCACAATACTGAAGAAGATGCTTCAGATGAGCTTGATCACGGATGGGATGCAAGGTCATATGATCAGTTTAAAATAGATTGGCACACCCATGCTCACTTGCCTTCTGGATAAATCTGAGAGGAACCATAGAAGCATGCAAACAAAGCTTTTCACTGTATCTCAGTATACGTGACAGTAACAGACTAATACCAATAGAAGGGAATTGAAGTTAGAGAAAGTGTCATTTTATTTTTCATTCCATTGCAACATATATAGCTAATGTTTTTGAACGAAAGAAATGCATATTCTACCAAGCAGTTCCTGGAAAATCTAGTAGGAAAGTTGCTGAGGGAAGAAATATAGAAGCGCCGTTCGTCATTTCTTTGTGCATTAGGTTTTAAGTAGAGTCTATTGGGTTATCCAGTAATACTGAGTCTTAACTGGCTCGGGAGTAAAGACAGAGAGGATGAAAGTCCCTGAATCTGGAGGTGTGCGTTTTCACACTTTTATACCTTTTTACCTGATGGGAAAGGAGAGAAGAGGGAGTGGCTCGGGTGAGACTCGTCCTTGATTATGCTGCTGGCCTTGCCGAGGCAGCCTGAGTTGTAAATTGAGTCAGTAGAAAGGAGGTTAGTTTGTGTGATGGTCTGGGCTGCATCCACAATTCGCTGCAATTCCTTGTGTTCTTGGATGGACCTATTCGCAAACCAAGCTGTGTGACACATCCTGATAAAATGCTTTCTAATGTGCATCTGTGGAAAAATGCTTTCTATGGTGCATCTGTAGAAAATGACTCGTACATTACTGGACAGTAGATTTCTACCGTTTTCTGTTTCTATTTTGGGTAATTATCACATTGCCATGTGGTATCCAATGCCCAATGACGAGAGGCCGAAGCAAAGAAGTCGAAGCCAAAGAAAGGAATGGAAATGAGGTTGAATGACAATAAACCGAAAGAGTCCGAAGATGAAACGCCTACTAACCGAAAAGATGGGAAGCCTAAATGCAAACTAACGTAAAGGGCAGCACGCCTAAAACCCAAGGAACCGAAAAGCTGCGTTGCCCAAAAGCAAACTTACCGAATGGCTGCTCTATCGAAATGCCACCTACCCGAAAGGCGGCGTCGCCTACAGGCCAAAGCACCGACTGCTGCTCAACAGAAAGTCCAATAACGGATATGACGTTGCCAGGGGGCAGGACTTGTCAGCGATTGGTCCAGACCCCTGCGTCCATCACATCACCGTGAAGGCATGAACATTGTCACAAACCTCCGCTCCACACGACCCGCAGCCCGCGGAGGGTGGCTGTGGGAGTGTGGGCTGTCCCGAGAGATGCACACCTTCAGCCGCTTTCAACTTGGTGCTTGGGTTCAGATTGCCCAGTCACCTATGACTTGTGTGGGAAAATGAACCCTACTCCCGTCTCCCCTCTTCTCTCTCTCCCCTCTTCTCTCTCTCCACCTTCTCTCTCTCCCCTTCTCTCTCCCCCTTCTCTCTCCCTCTTCTCTCTCTCCCTCCTCTCTCTCCCCTCTTCCCCCTCCACCCTCTTCCCCCCCTCCCCTCTTCCCCCCTCCCCTCTTCCCCCCCTCCCCTCTTCCCCCTCCCCTCTTTTCCCCCTCCCCTCTTTTCCCCCTCCCCTCTTCTCCCTCTCCCCTCTTCTCCCTCTCCCCTCTTCTCCCTCTCCCCTCTTCTCCCTCTCCCCTCTTCTCCCTCTCCCCTCTTCTCTCTCCCCTCTTCTCTCTCTCCCCTCTTCTCTTTCCCTTCTCTTTCTCCCTTCTCTCCCCTCTTCTCTCCCCCACTCTCTCTCTCTCCCCTCTCTCTCTCTCCCCTCTCTCTCTCCCCCTTTTCTCTCTCCTTTCTCTCCCCTCTTCTCTCTCCCCTCTTCTCTCTCTCCCCCTCTCTCTCTCCACTCTTCTCTCTCTCCCCATCTCTCTCCCTTCTCTCTCTCCCCTTCTCTTCCCCTTCTCTCTCTCCTCCGTCTCCACCCGCGGGAGCGTCCCACAGTCACTGACCACGATGCACCGCCATCGGACCCCGACCTCCACACCAGGGTGATTCGCGCCCCCCCTTCCGTCCGACCGCAGTCAGTGACTGTGGGACGCTCCTGCGGGTGGAGGCGGGGGAGAGAGAGAAGGGGAGAGAGAGAAGGAAGAGGGGGAGAGAGAGGGAGAAGAGTGGAGAGAGAGGAGGAGAGAGAGAAGGGGGAGAGAGAGAGAGGGAAGAGAGAATGGGGGAGAGAGAAGGGGGAGACGGGAGCGTGGGGTTCATTTTCCCACACAAGCCATAGGTGACTGGGCAATCTGAACCCAAGCACCAAGTTGAAAGCGGCCGAAGGTGTGCATCTCTCGGGACAGCCCGCACTCTCCCACGGCCACCCTCCGCGGGCTGCGGGTCGTGTGGTGCGGAGGTTTGTGACAATGTTCAAGCCTTCACAGTGATGTGATGGACGTGGGGGTCTGGACCAATCGCTGACAAGTCCCGCCCCCCGGCAACGTCAAGTCCGTTATTGGACTTTTCTGTTGAGCGGCAGTCGGTGCGTTGGCCTGTAGGCGATACCGCCTTTCAGGTAGGTGGCGTTTCGACAGAGCGGCCATTTGGTAAGTTTGCTTTTAGGCTACGCAGCTTTTTGGTTCCTTGGGATTTAGGCCTCCCTCCCTTTCCGTTAGTTTGCATTTAGGCGTCCCATCCTTTCGGTTAGTAGGCGCTTCGTCTTCGGACTCTTTTGGCTTATTGTCGTTTCGGCCTCATTTCCATTCCGTTCTTTGGCTTCGATTTCTTGGCTTCGGCTTCTTGTCTATCGGCGCCACGTCCGTGGACCCAGGAAGCAATGCGAAAGACAAAATGCAAATGGCTACTTTGTATTTATGATTCAGGTGGAGGTATTAAATGTAAAGTATCCAAGCTTTCTGATTGTACAGTGAAACGTGGGAAAGCCATTTCTGAGGAGGACCCAAAGAGTTGACAACTGGTAATATAGTTTTATGCCAGTTATCAAAAAGATGACAAATAGAGTATAATGAGGGGAAATTAGGTTTTTGTCCCTTTACAAGTCAAGTTGAGTTCATAAGCATAAATACGGTGGATACAATGAAATATTTTGCCTACAGTAGCATGGAAAAGTAGTACGTAATTAAAATGATAGAAGACTACAAAACGGTGTTCAGAGGGAGTAAGTGCCCTCATACAAAAGTGCGCTCAGATAGATGAAGCATAAAAATAGAATTAGGGGTCCGGGGCCTGCTAGCCATTCAGCAAAATTAAGGTTGATCGCTTACCTCACCACCATTATCCTGCAGTAACCCATATCACTTGATTGTCTAAATATTTAACAAATCTATTCATCCATCTCAAATATACAAAACAACCGAGCTACTAAATACACAGACCTACTTGGTGGAGAATCTCCAAGTTAACTGCTCTTTGCATACAGAAAATCCTTTTCATCTGATGTGAATGATTAACCCTTTATTAGAAACATGGAAAATAGGTGCAGGAGTAGGCCATTCGGCTCTTCAACCCAGCACCTGGCTGATCATCCAGAATCCGTACCACGTTCCTGCTTTCTCCCCTTATCCCTTGATTCCGTTAGCCCTAAGAGGTATATCTAACTCTCTCTTGAAAACATCCAGTGAATTGGCCTCGATTGCCTTTTGTGGCAGAGAATTCCACAGATTCACAACTCTCAGGGTGAAAAAGTTTTTCCTCATCTCAGTCCTAAATGGCTAACCCCTTATTATTAAACTGTGACCCCTGGTTCTGGTTCTCACAAGGGCCCTGTACAACTGCAGGAGGACACCCTTGTTCCTATGCTCAAATCCTGTCACTATGAAGGCCAACATGCCATTAGTTTTCTTCACTGCCTGCTGTACATGCATGCTTACTTTCAGTGACTGATGTACAAGGACACCCAGGTCTCGTTGCACCTCCCCTTTTCCTAATCTGACGCCATTCAGATAATAATCTGTCTTGTTATCCACAAAAGTGGATAACCTCACATTAATCCACATTATACTGCACTTGCCATGCTTCTGCCCACTCACCCTACCCATCCAAGTCACCATACAGCCTCATAGCATCCTCCTCGCAGCTCACACTGCCACCCAAACCTTTAATGCCTTTGTCTAAATCGTTAATATATATTGTAAATAACTGAGGTCCCCGCATTGAGTCTTGCGGCACCCCACTAGTCACTGCCTGCCAATCTGAAAAGGACCTGTTAATTCCTACTCTTTGCTTCCTGCGTGCCAAACATTTCTCCATCCATGTCAATACCCAACCCCCAATACCATGTGCACTAATTTTGCGCACTGATCTCTTGTGTGGGACCTTGTCAAAGCCTTTTTGAAAGTCCAGATGCACCACATCCATTCTACTTGTTACATCCTCAGAAAATTCCAGAAGATTAGTCAAGCATGATTTCCCCTTCATAAATCCTGACTTTGCTGACTTTGACGGATCTCGTCACTGCCTTCCAAATGCACTGCTATTACATCTTTAATAATCAACTCGAGCATCTTCGCTACTAGGCTAACTGGTCTTTCTCTCTCCCTCCTTTCTTAAAAAGTAGGGTTGCATTAGCGACCCTCCAGTCCACAGGAACAAATCCAGAGTCTGTAGAACATTGGAAAATGATCACCAATGCATCCATGATTTGTAGGCCCACCTCCTTAAGTAATCTGGGATGCAGACCATCAAGCCCTGGGGATTTATTTGCCTATTTTGACGCTGTGCCCCACTGGTTCCAGATACATCAGCTTAGGGTTCATCAGTTTAGTTTCCTCACTGTGAATCTCCATGTGAATTTTGTAATTTGAACTGAGAACACCTCTCATTTTTCTAAAGTCTTATTATGCATCTAGTCTCTGTAATCCTTCATAGAAAACTGCCACCCAAGGAATCACTCTGGCAAGCCTATACTGTCAGCTGTCTATTCACGTATAATGAAAGCCTAACCACCAGCATCCATGGGAATGGGGGATGCTGTTTAAGAAAGATTTCAGGAAATCAAAAGCATTAGCTCAGACCTGCTGCCTCACAGCCCCAGAGACCTGGATCTGATTCCTGTGCTGTCTTTGTGGACTTTGCACATTCTTCCTGCGACCACATGGATTTCCTTCAAGTGCTTCGGCTTCCTCACACATCCCAAAGGCATTTGGGTTTGTATGTTAATTGGCTTCTGTAAAATTGCCCCTAATGTGTAAGGAGTGGATGAGAAAGTGGGATAGCATTCAACTAGTGTGAATGGGTGATCAATGGTCAGCGTTGACTCAGTCGGCCGAAGGGCTTGTTTCCATGCTCCATCTCTATGCTAAACGAAAAGGGAGCTGCAGAGCAAGGGAAATAAAATTAATATTCTACATTACTTGCCAGTGGGTTGAGATTTGGCATTACCCAACAGGCAAGAGAAAAGATATAAGCTCTCCAGATAACACAGCTTATATTGTATTTCCTTCATTTGGTACAGAGACCACATCAATACGCAATGTTCAAAGTATAATGTCGCCAGGCCCATATAATTGAAGCATGAATAAAGGACAATATACCATTTGCCTTACCAGTTCCTTGCAGAAGCTGGATGTTAATTTCCAATGGTTTGTGAGCTCTAATATCCAGGTCCCTCTGTACACCAGCACCTTTCAATCTCTCATTGTTTAAAAATTAACCCACATTTCTGTTTTCTTAAGTGATATACTCCACCCGCCATGTTCCTGTCTGTTCACTTAGTTTGTACAGATCTCTTTAAAACCTCTCCCAATTTGCATTGTAGCTCAAGCTGCCTCGCTAGTTTTGTATCAGATGATTAATTACAAATTACAAGACCACTGTGAAGACAATATGCAGTATTCCACATCCGGAAGCCAAAAATATACAATTGCAGGAAATCTAAAATACACAAAAGTACAGGAAATACTCACTTTCACCATTTTCAGTTTAATTTTTTATTATAAAATGTACTGTGAGAAAATATTCATTAAATGGGACCATGCTCGAGTTCAGGAGGATGAGAACTGATCTCAATAAGAATTGATTTTATAGAAATACATGCTACACTGAGTGAGAGTGAATTATGGAGAGACTTATAATGATGCTTTCCCGTAACAAATCCGTACATTGGCATAGCCTCAGCATAAGAGGTTAACAAACTTAAACGGAGGAATTTCAACTGTGAATCTTTTGAATTTTGTGCAAATCAGCCTTGATGTTGGGGCCAATAGCTGCAGATGCTAGAAAGCCAAAACTGGAAACACTGGAGGCACTCATCAGGGCAAGCATTGCCTAAAGAGAGAAAAACTGATAGAGTCGTTGATCCAAAACTTTGACTCTGTTTCTAAATTCGAGTTTCACTGTACCTTAATTGGTACATGTGACAATAAACTGACCTTATCAGTCAAAGTCGAGGTCAAATTTATTTGTCACATACACCAACCAAGGCACAGTGAAATGAATTTGCCATACAGCGATACAGTTGAAAAAAAGAACACACAATACACAATAGAATTTACCATAAACATCCACCACAGCGTTCTTCACTGTGGTGTAAGGCAACAAAGTTCAGCCAGTCCTCCTCCCCCTGTTCATCCGTGGTCGGGGCCATAAACCTTCCATAGTCGCCGCAATGGACGGCCGGATGTACAGGCCCTCTCGTCAGGATGATGGAAACTCCGACGTCGGTGTTGAACACACGCCGCGGCTTGGGAGTGCCCGAACCAGCACTTTCCTACCGGAGACAGCGGCTCCAGGATTTCACATCCTTTGAAATCATTGATCTACTGAGTGCATTTATTTTCTTTTTTTTGTTTCAGCCTTGATATGGAATGATAAAATAGGCCAACAGCACCACCCATCTCTGTGCTGAAACACATGGGGTTAGTTTCCCCTTGTTTACTGACAACATCCAACTCTACCTCACAAACGCCTATCTCATCTCCTTCACAGTTTCCCAATGATCAGAATTCCTATCCAACATCCAGTACTGCATGAGCAGAGATCTTGTCCAACTAACTACTGAGAAGACAAAAACAATTATCTCTTTACTGTTTTGATCTTTTGAGGTATCTACATTCCATACGGACTCCATCACACCCAGGCAGCTTTCGCTGCTCAGATTCAATGCTCAGGAATTGTTCCCTTTTTTCCAACTTTTCACCAGTGGCTTCTGTGCTTCTTAATCCCTCTTCCCTCTTTAAGCACATCTCAAAATCTTACGACTTTTGAGGAAGCATCTACGCTCATTTCTATTTATGTAGGCGATTCTTAGTTTTCTTTGATAATTCTGCTGTAATGCATCCAGAGACATTTGAGGCACTAAGAAAACAACACCACCACCCCAAGGAAGGTCAGGGTGGGCAATGAGTGCTGGCCTTGCGGGTGACATTCAGATCCGAAAAACATGTATAAACAAATAAATTAGAATTATGTTTTAACTTTTTATTTCTCCTCTGAAATCTACTTCACCGAGACATCAACTGTAACTAGACCGAGCACTGTGTTTTTAAGCTTGAAACATACATTGGTCCTCACAAGTCACAGTGCAACCTGACTTCCTCATCTAGATATAGAAATGAATGCCCTCTCAGGCTGCTGTATATTTTCTGTGAAATCCTTCTTTTGATTAGTGCTTTGAAGTAAATGCTCAGCAATGTAACATCCACTCTCCTGCCCCTTAACTGTAGAAAATCATATAAATTCAGTCCTGAATACTTCCAGCTACATGTTTTCTCTGTAAGACTGTAATGTTATCTTTGGCCAATATTCTGGTAATTACTGAAATCAGATTTTAAGGAAAAATATATGACAAATAATCAGTCAGGAAGGTTAAGAGGACATGGGTAAACATTTTCATTAAAGGAAGCCTCACATATAGAGAATTCAATACTCCCAAGAGCTCAGGAAATTGCAGCAATGGCTCAGTTGCAGCAATCCTTCATCTGAGTCATAAGGGTGTAGGTTTGAGTCCCAATCCAGAAATGTGACCGCAAAAGTCTTGGCCAACATTTAAGGCAGTAGTAAATCTGCTGCATTATCAGAGCTGCTTTCTTTCAGACAGCACAATAATTGCTTTCTCTAGTGAACATTTGATTCCAATGCACCATTTTGAAAAATAAGTCCTGTCTAATCCTTATTGCAATGGTTTCAGGGATGTGTGATTTTAATTTCAAGACGAGGGTGGATTAGTTAAGGATTAGTTCCCTTGGCTGACTGAGGTGTGGACACATTGATTGAGGTGTCCATCCACAACGGCAGCAGGGGGAACCATATTTACTGAATAAAGAGGATATCTCGGATGTCTGAGAGTGGAAAGTCTCACCTTGGAAGCAGATGCAGCAGAGATGGAAAAATTGAGAATAAGGGGTGGCGTCATTGCAAGACGCGGTGGGGGGGGGGGGAGGAGGTTTGAGACGTGGGCAGAGGGCAGAAAGCAAGTGGTGAAGGTAAAGGGTGGTTTACCAGACATGAAAGATGTCTTTGGTATTTCACTTTATCAGTGATGGGAGCAATTGAGTGCTTGCATGTCAACTGTAGAGTGATAGTGACATTGATTCCAAAATAACTTTTTTGAATCTCAACCTTTAAAGGTTGTTGCACTTGGAGTGTGAAGAGACTTGCCCCAGCCAATTAGACAGAAAAGTGGAGGTACAGGGGCAATGCTGGGTCAAAAGGCATGTTGAACTTCGATTGCTCAATTAAGCCTGTTATAAGGATCTGAGGGCTTTTGGAAGTAAGACAAAAGTAGCTTAATGGTGAAGCCAAGTTATCTGCAATGGGAAATGTTTAAATAAAAGCTGTAAAATCTTAACCTTCTCATCTCTAGTAAAACAGACTTAATTATTGTCATAAATCATTCATTGAAACTAATGGATCCTCATTTTAGTTTTAGTTTGAGCAATACAGCGTGCAACCAGCCCCTTTGACCCTCTGAGTCCACGCCAACCAGTGACCCCCACATACTAATGATGTCCTACAAACACTAGGGACAATTTACAGTTATACCAAGCCAATTAGCCTGCAAACCTGTACATTTTTGGCGTTTTGGAAGAAACCCACACAGCTCACAGGGAGAATGTACAAACTCCATACAGACTGCACCCGCAGGTAGGATCCAACCTGGATCTCTGGTGCTGTAAGAAAGCAACTCTACTGCCGTGCCACCGTGCCACCCACTCATCTTTAGTCTTTACAATATTCTGCACTTCTGTCTCTGCCTTGATCTCACCTCTTCTCCATCAAGTTTATACAATTGGCTCGCTGTGATTACGATTGTCGCAATGTGCATACCTCAACATTGTCATTTCCAGAGCCCCAGTAAGTCTGTCCTTAGACATAAAATGCTGGACTAATTCAGCAGGCCAGGGAGTCACTCCAGCACTTTTTTTTGTTGTAAACCAGCATCTGCATTTCTTTGTGTCTCTAGGTATTTCCTTAGCTTCCTCTTAAGTACATTTTTATAATTCAGTGCCAACTGAAAGTATGGTGTTTATTATGTTTAGTTTCTCTATTGCACTGACTGCAGTTCTGTATCATTCTTTCACTGGAATGATCATGTGCTATCACACTGCTTGACTTGCATCTAGTATTGAAAGAGTCTTAACGACATGATAACTGAAGCATCAGGTCTCAACACACTCTGTACATTCTAGATCTGTGTTTATAGAGTTATCTAAATCTCCAGCTCTCTTTAAACAGTGTTTCAAGTTTAACTACATCGTCAACATCATTAGTTGAACCCTATGCCTGAACCCCTCCAAGCCTATCTCCCAAATACAAATTTTACCTTCTGGCCCAAGTCTTTCCGCCAGACTTGCCTTGTTTCCAATGAAACTTTAAACCAAGCCCTTATTTTCCCTAACTTTGGCAAATATTTATCTCTCCACCAACTTCAGCATTATCTCATTGTTGTTTGTGGGATTTTACTTTGGGCATTTGGCATATGCACTGGTTGCAACAGTGAGTATATTTCAAAGTAATTCATTGAAGTAATAAAAGTTGGGATGTAAATACAAAAAAAATAGAGATTGTCTTTGTAACAAATAAAATCTGACTCTTCTGATTGTGATAATTTAGCCCAGGTGATATTGTCACAGAATATATTTTTCATTATGTATAATTCCATTCTATTTTATTGTGATCCAAACTGTTCCATAAGGTCTACTTGAACATTCTTAAACTTTTGCCATTGACATTGCTTGAAGTATTCATCCTCGGGGTTAAACATTGAATTTTCTCAATTCTGTTAACCCAGACTGCCTCCTCCCCCTCCCCACCTCTCCCTCAGCCCTCGGGCCCTGACATTCCTTCTCCATCTCCCGCCCCCCCCACCCAAGTCGCACTAGCTTCTCATTTTCACACTACAAACAGCTTACAATGGCCTGTTTCCTTTATCATCAATACCTTTTTGCATATCTTTCATTCATTGTTCTTTATCTCTCCACATCACTGTCTATATCTCTCGTTTCCCTGTCCCTGACCAGTCTGAAGAAGGGTCTCGATCCGAAACGTCGCCTATTTCCTTAGATACTGCTGCACCCGCTGAGTTTCTCCAGCTTTTTGTGTAACCCTTGAAGTATTCATAACCAACATATGTTTTAAATTGCAGATTGAAGCTTGCAATAAAGAGGCTGAAAAGATAGACTCCCTGATACAATCTGCTAGTCCAGCTTTAATGGCCCACGTTCCTCTGTCAGCACTCACTACCTCACAGGTGCAAGTTTCTTCAAGGGATTCATCTGATTCAGCAACGACAATCCTTTCCACAACTGCACTTTTGCTCAATGTAGTTTTTGCTTTATCAGGGTTCTTGTGATTCCAATTGATATTCATGTTTTTTACCTGAACTGGTTGCATTTAATTTGCCATTGAACTAAATTGGAAGGTTTACCTAATGACTGAACTACAAATCCCAACATAGTAACGACAGAGGGCAAAGACAAGCCAGTAGGCTATATACAGCTTAAACATCAGTATGTTTTAAATAGAAGTAAAAATCCTGAATATATCTTTATACAAGCCTTTCATTGAAGGGATGTCTATTTTATTTTAAATGACTGCAGTTTGAGTTGATAGTTAAACGTTTTAGTGTTTTTATATTTTAGAAATTTGAAAGAATTTGGATTTTAATGTACAACAAATTACAAGTTTATTGTGGGTCTAGACAAGTTAAGCCTATGATACTGGACCTAAAACAAGCAAACAAGCACATTCACAATCTTTTCTAATGTATAGGTTCTACCAACATTGAATTAATTCAGGCTTATTTCAGCAGTTACTGTTTATAAAGCATGTTTAAACCTCAATGGAAATAGTTGCAAAGCTACAATTACATGGAATCTGCAGACAAGGCACTGGCCATTTGACCAACTGGTCTGTGTCAAGTGTTTAAACTTCACATGAACCTCCGTCTATTCTGCCTGATTCTTTGCATCAACACCTGAAACATGCCATTGAAATCTATTTCAGCCTCTGCTGTGAACTCCCTAAGCCTGATTTCTATCAAAGCAGCAAAATCTCTGCACAGTGTTAATTCAATTTAACCTGCCAATCTCTGTCAACGGATTGCATTTGCCTGCTGCCTTTGTTATGGTTTCTTTACTATTTTGTTAATTTTAATATCCTCTTTTGGCCTCATTTTATTGTTCTGAAGTAGTTAAAATGTTTATTTTACCAAATTGCTCCTGCTATAATTCTTTTAGCTGGCATTCCTCCTGTATCATGCTTAACTATAATAAAACTCCAATAATGCAGATTGCCCCATTGTTTAGAAGTTCAAATGGTTCAGCATTCGTTCCCGTGCTCCATTCAAATTTATGAGTGTTTTTTGCGCTTCCTTTAAACTTACCAATCTCACTGGAAACTTTCTTGTACTAAATAAAGGAAATGAATTGTGGTGTGTTACCATATTTTTCCAAAGATAATTATCCTATAGCTAATAATGATGCCCAGTAATCAAAAATCTGCCAGTTTGACATATCGAGTCTTGAGGGTGTCAGCTTATTGGAGTTTTATTTTTCTTTCATCGTCTTGCTCTATTGGTTCAAACTACTGATTTATCCATCCAATTAGGGGCTGGTTTAAAGTGAGCTCTTTCCTTCACCATCATAATTGTTTGCATGACTGTCTCTCTGGTCTACCTCATCTCAATAAAAAGGCGAGTTAATTTTAAACGAGTTAAGACGAGTTACATTTGAGATTCACGCTGCACACAGTCATCAAACATTCCTTTAAATCTTTATTTTGCAACAAATGAAAAGTCAATGAATAATTCTGTATCTAACAGTGCTTCTCCACTGTTTTGACAAATCATGATATCTGAATATTAAATCTGGGGTTTTAGCAATCTGGTATATACTATGGAAACGCTTTTAAAAGGAACTTTTAAAATAAAACAGATAAACATTTGAAAGCAAAATAAATGGCAGACAGCAGGGGAAGTGCAGATAAACAGGTTTAAATGTAATGTACTGGAGCAGATTTGGGTTATGTAACTGTTTTTTGATTGACATAATTGAAACTTCTTTTGATCTTACTCATTTTTGATGAGCAAGAAGATGAAAAATTGTGGCTTGAGTGGAAATATATTTTGGGATAATGGAAAGTAGAAGTTCAATTAAAACGGGACCCTTTCAAGACAATCACTAATTTTCAGCATTAATGGAACGAGAATTTTAGCATCACTCTAAATATTCTTTGTTTCAGTAGTTAATTGCATTGATTAAATCATTCACTGACACATGCTCTTTTCAACACTACCTGTTGTTGCTCAGCCATAACTAACTAATTTTATGCCCACTTTCAATTAATGTAGTTCTCCCATATATATGTTTATTATCATTGTATTAAAATGTTTACATCCTAAGTCAGTATTATGGAAATGGTATATTTGAAGGAAATGGTAGCACTTTCATTTTAAAGAGCATGAACAATTTTACTAATAATGGGTTTACATTTAGAGATTGATGGTCATCGTTACTTGATCCCAGAAATACAAAACTGAGCATGATATGTAATTGAATACTACAGATGAGGTCAGATTTTCAACTGACCATTTTTATCTTGCATTTACTTTGGACAATATCCTTACAGCATGGATTGATTTTTTTATTAAACAGCCATTTCTGTGACTTCATACACCACAGGTTCATGGTAACTATTGTGCCTCTTACTCACTGTGGCCTCAGTTCCCACGCACACCTCTCACTCATGGAAGGGCCAGTACTCACACTCCCTTCCTATCCACAGGGACCATGGGTCCCATGCATCTTTAACACAACAGGGTCTCCGGTCCTGCACACCCTTTATTGCTCCACTACCCCAGTTCCCACATTCCCTTCCACTCTCCAGAGCCACGGTTCCCACTCACCAGGACCAACCTTCCCACCTTACATTTCCACCATAGGGGCCACGGGTCCTCAGGTCACCAAACCTACCTGGACCTTGGTACCCGCACTCTGGCCTTCCAACTCCTCTGGCCAGAATCCCGTGCTCCCTTTCAACTTAACTGGAAACTCATTTTTATTCTGTTTAGAATCTTAAAACTGGTTAAAATGTATCTTGGTAATTACATCCAATAGTCCAGAAAATCGGCCAATCTGATATCACCTCAGACTGTGCGTACCAGATTTTACTGTGCAGGAGAAAGTAATGTCCACTGCAGTTTACAATCATTGTGTGTGAACATCCCTTAAGGGTGTTCATGTGAAATGTCTATTGGAGCTATATAAATGTTTTCCCCAATTAATCCCATTAAAAAGCAAATGACTGACTCTTTTAAACTGTCAACATTATTTTCTATTGAGATCAAAACTGAAACATTCCTTCCAAACATTTTATAATAAATGCCAAGACCTGTGACATGAATTCAATCCGTCTGAATGTTTTGTACTAAATCAAGTTTTCTTCTTTGAAATTGTAGCTAGCTGCTGTTTTTAAAAATAATTTGTTCATGCTCCTTTAAGTGATACCAAAAAAATGAAACCATAGAACTGTAGAATTTGATTAAAATGAAATACATTTTCTGCAAATATTTGAAATGAAATGTATTGAAATTTAAGACAAGCAATGAAGGAGAGTTTTGCACAATTATTCACCAGTGTTGCCTTTTTAAAGTTTAATTGATATTTGTACATTGCAGAAAATGTATTTTTACATTAAATCGTTGGGTTATCTTTTTTCAGTTAAAGGGGAAGGAATGCATGGATGTGGAAAATATTGAATATTTTAAATATCCTATTTGTATGTATAACGATTTGAGTAAGTAACCTTCCTTTACCTTCGAGAGGTACAATCTTTAATCGAGTCAGGGAGTTAAATTGTATGAAAATAATTGACACTGTCTTTTTAAGGCCATTATGTATAAATACCAGCACACAAATGCAAGATCTAACAATTTTCCAGATTCTTACTTTGTTTCAAATAAGCTTTGGCAATTTTATCAAAAAGTATTCTCTTATTTGAATAATAGATTTGCTCTCTATTTTTGTTAAGGTACTAAAAAGAGAGCCATTTTGACAGTTTGACAATCATTTAAATGTATAAAATAAGCTGAAATTTATTATTTTAATTATCCTTGAAAGATTAAAAAATGAAGTGTTTAATTCATGGGTTGGAGCTGAAATATTTATAGTGTATATGCTATTTAAATGTTTATGAAGGTTTTGATATACAACTTTATGAAGTGCCATATTAAAGTATTAATGCATGATAACTGATGGACCATTTTCAAATTAAATCTTTTCTAAAATGTGCGACATTCTATTGTCAAGCTGAATGTTGTGTGCCATCTTTACCTCTATTTGTGCTCTTTATTTTTGTACTTGGTGCACATACAAGCCTATCTTTTATATGAAGTCAATTTTATATCTTCAATATTATGTCATAGGTGCCTTCCAGAAGATTTTGTTTTACAATGGAAGATGTGCAAAAATCTGATTTTTGTCCATTTTAGATTTTGTGACCTTGTAGGCACTTAATGTAGACAATGTATCACAGTACAAGGAACAATTCTCCTTGGAGGGGTAAAAATACCAGTATTTATGTTATACATGCTCATTCTATTAAAGAAGTATTTAAAATAATTGAAATGGCTTTGTTTTAATGTGGATTCTTAATGATTATTTACAATACTTATATAACTCATCCACCCACAGCTTAGATATGGGAATTCCCCTGGACATGACATTTCCATGTATTCTTTATTGCAGAACCTAATTAGGCACCTAGCAGTGTCTGTTTATCCCAATCAAAGTGGTTAGACTCTCAAAGACCTGAATAATCAAATTCCATGTCCCTCTAAATCAGAGAGTGTATGAGAGTAATAGGTATTGAAGTGCACCATAAATATCAACCAATTATTTTGTCAAAAACAATCGTGATCTGTAACAACCCTTTCAACATTTGTTTACAAATTGTACCAGTTCTATAAAGTACCAGCTACCCCAGTGACTCATTCTATATTTCAAAAATATTCTTTATGTGCAGGTACATGCCTTTTCTCTGCATTCATTGTTCCTTCAAGTCAATATGTTCACATACAATGTGGCAATGTGGCTCGTGTCTTCAAGTTAACCAATGCATCTGTTTAGCTTTTGAGCAGCTGATCACAGGGCCAGCCGCTCAAGACTGTGGAATGAAGTTCTTCCCCACAGCCCCTGCATTGGCTGCACTGAGCTTCAGTGCATCTCAGCACATACTATTGCACCTTGGACAGTTGGAGGCTTCAGCCTGCATCAGCCTCCTTGCACTTACTGAGACAGGCTTGGTTTCTTTGTGTTGGAGTTTGGATGGCAACTTAATTGATATTGCTTTTAGGGATATCGATAAGCTTTATGTGGAAGGGAATGTGCAAAAAATCGCCCCTGTCCTCATTCTTCAGTGAACTTAAGATGTCCTCATTCTTCTACCATAGATGAGGCTCTCACCAGGGTCTCTTCTATACCCCGTGTCTCTGCTCTCACTCCCCATCCCCCCACTCGTAACAAGGGCAGAGCCCCATTGTCCTCACCTTCACCCTACCAGCCGTCACATACAACAAATAATCCTCCGACATTTTCGCCACCTCCAACGTGATCCCACCACTTGCCACATCTTCCCATCTCCTCCTCTGTCTGCTTTCCGCAGAGACCTCTGTTACACCCTGGTCAATTCGTCCCTTCCCACCCGAACCACCCCCTCTCCGGGCACTTTCCCTTGCAACCGCAAGAAATGCTACACTTATCGCTTTACCTCCCCTCCTGACTCCATTCAAGGACCCAAGCAGTCTTTCCAGGTGCGGCAGAGGTTCAGCTGCACCTCCTCCAACCTCATCTATTGCATCCACTGCTCTAGATGTCAGCTGCTCTACATCGGTGAGCATAGGCTTGGCGATCGCTTCGCCGAACACCTCCGCTCGGTTCGCAATAACCAAGCTGATCTCCCGGTGGCTCAGCACTTCAACTCCGCCTCCCATTCCGAATCCGACCTTTCTGTCCTGGGCCTTCTCCATGGCCAGAGTGAGGACCACCGTAAATTGGAGGAGCAGCACCTCATATTTCGCTTGGGCAGTTTGCACCCCCAGTGGTATGAACATTGACTTCTCAATTTCAGGTAGTCCCTACTTTCACCTTCTTTCTCAGCTCTCCCTCAGCCCTCTGGCTCCACCTTTTCCTTTCTTCCTCCTGCGCCACCACCCTCACACCAGTCTGAAGAAGGGTTTCGACCCGAAACGTTGCCTGTTTGCTCCATAGATGCTACCTCACCCGCTGAGTTTCTCCAGCATTTGTGTCGACCTTCGATTTTCCAGCATCTTCAGTTCCTTCTTAAACAGGTTGTCCTTTAAGGCAATTTTGTTTTGATGGAAAAAAGCTATTGAAGTGCTCCATAAATATCAACAAATCATTTCATGCCAGACTCAGATCTCACTTTCATTACAGCCAGTAAGACTTACCTCACTGGCCACATGTGATGTTGGCCCATCTCTTTTTGCAGGAGAGAGCCATGAAACTCAGAGCTTCAATCAAGTAACTATATCTGTTTGCAACGGGACCCGAATGTGTGTCAAAGTTTATGCATACTCTGATAACACATTTTACTTCGGAGTCACGTGAGTGACTACGTGAAGAAGCCCCGCCTGGCGCTGGATCGGCATTACGTCGACGCTATCGGCAGAGAAAGAGCTGCAGAGCGCAGCTCCAACACAGCGGTAAGGAAACGGCCCGCAGGTAAGTAAAATTATTTTACCTCCATGGCGTTTTCTAAAAACTCCGTAGGCTGGTAGGTAAACCAGGAGGAGTAAAAATTAAAATGTTTTAAAAAATCGCGGGTAAAACGTGCGTCCCGGGGTGTAGAAAAGTCGGGACAGCAGATTATTGCGGAGCCCGTTCCGATACCGGTGGCCGTTGAAATACCCGTTAGTGAGCCTTTGGTTGCTCCACAAACAAAAACTTTGAAAACCCAGTGCCTAAAATGTAAAAGAAAGAAGCTTGAAAGGCCTGAGGTTTCTGAAAGATCCTTAAAGGAAAGCCTTTTGGCTAAGTATGGATCTAATGGAGAAATACTCCAAACAATATCAACCAAGGGTCTAAGTACCCAGAATATTCCCAGGCAGCCCCTGAGGGGGTTCCATATACATGAATATGGTGCCAGTTTGAATTGGGAATTGAAACTCCAGTGCCTGGGATTGGGCTGGAGGAAGTCTCCTTGAACAAGTTTCAGGAATACCAGGGCTGTATGAGACTGACCCTGAAAGTGGTGTTTGTGGTCAGAAGTACCCACCACAATACAAATCCAGGTGTGTCTGATGGGGCACAAAGTTACTATACCTGGAGGAGGCAGTGAGGCCATGGAAGGAAACCTGGCGGCCAATGTTAATTATATGGCCTCTCACATGCCTCAAAAAAGCTGTTATGGTTGAGACAGCAAAATTGGATTAAACACCTATTTATTGTGGTCAGAAGTACCCACCACAATACAAATCCAGGTGTGTCTGATGGGGCACAAAGTACTATACCTGGAGGAGGCGGTGAGGCCATGGAATGGAACCTGGCGGCCAATGTAATTATATGGTCTCTCACCTGCCTCAACAAAGCTGTTATGATTGAGACAGCAGATCGGATTAAAACAACCTATTATTGTACCTCAAAGAAGGTACCTATGATGAATCCAGCTTTTTTGGGCGCCAATGTCAGCAATAATGCGAGCGCAGGAATTACGATTCAAAGAATCCTCAAGCTAATTTTGGCATCACTGTCTTTTGGAAGACAAGCTGGAAGGTTGTGGAATGACCAAAGTTCAGAATAAAAAACATTTGTTGGGCTTATTCTGCAACTCAATTTGAGATAAAATATATAAAATGGAAGATTGCTATTCGGCCTCTTTTACATCCAAGAATTTTCAGGGTTGTGCAGGGCAAGCAATGTTCAAGCTCTTGGTTATTTGTTCAGAGGAAGTCTAAACAAATTAAAGAAATGGATGATCAGGGAAAAAACTGTTGGCCTTGTGAAACCCTTCAGTTTGGCCAGAAAGGCTGGTCATATGAGAAGGGGATTTGATTTTGGAGCTGGAATGAGCCGAGGAGAGTATGATAAGGAAGAATACCAGCCAGCACAGCCGAATGTACACCCATTATTGGGAAAGGAGATCATTTTGTCAACAGTTGGAGAGGTACAAAAACTTTATCCTATTAAAGAAGGATGTTTGGATGAACCTCAGATTGGTGGTAGACTCCGAATGTTATAATGAAAGAGAGGTATGGATCCATTGGGACACAATAAGCCTAATCATTCTTTGATGTTCAGTCTTGAAAGTATTCAAATTGACAAAAGAGGTTAAGTATTTGTGTGAGAAAGTAGTTATTGAGAAAACAAAAAGGAGAGGATCCACAACAATTGTATCAAATATTTCCCCAGACCGAAGAAAGATGGGGGTTGTAGAATCAATTTAGATCTCACACTATTGAATACATTTGTCCAGTATAAACATTTAAAAATGGACACATTCAACACTGCAATGCCGCTGGTATCAACAGGTTGTTATATGGCTACAATAGATTGAAAGGATGCATATTTTCGGTCCCAATTCACCATAGTTTCGCAGGTAATTAAAGTCTATGGATGGGACAGCTGTGGCAATACAAAGCTTTGCCTAATGGATTAAGCCAGCACTTGCACTGCTAAGGGCACATCGTTATGGCTTATCTAGATGACATTTAATTGTCAATGCTAATCAGGAGTCAGCTGGAAAATCAGTCTCAGCAACTACAAGTTTGTTTGAGAAGTTGGGTTCCTGATCCATCCAACAAATCTAATTTACAGCCATCCCAAACCATTGAATATCTGTGTGTTTGTGATTAACTCAGTTACCATGTCGGTAACTTTACCAATGGATAAGGTGTTGGATTTGACAAATGTGTGTCAGAACCTGATTAACAAACCTTATCCCTCCATCCGAAAGGTTGCCAAGGTTATTGGTAAATTGGTAGCAGCATTTCCAGCAGTAGAGTTGGTCGTCTACATTACCAAAATCTTCAAAGGGCAAAAATTCAAGCGCTTATTCAGCGAGCAGGCCATTTTGATAGGCCAATGCAATTGCCTAAGGAAGCTTATCAGAATTACATTGGTGGATTGAGTATGTTCCACAAGCTGCTAAGAACATTAGTTCATCAGCCAGCAATGTTTTTGCAAACTAAAAAAGACGCAAGTTCTCCCGGATGGGGGGCTACGGATAATGAGACCAGCTATGGAGGCAGATGGGCTGTCCAAGAGGATTTTTGCTCCATACATATGGTATTAAATATGTGGAGCTACTGGGAGCATTTATGGATTAAAAGCTTATTGCTCTTCATTAAAAGATTTGCATGTCCAAGTACAAATAGATAATACCACAGCTGTGGTATATATCAATCACATGGGTGGTGTCAGATCAATATCATGTGATCATCTGGTAAACCAGATGTGGCAATGGTGTATGGCAAAAAATATTGGCTTTCAGCTATTTATCTCTCGGGGAGAGACAATGTTGTGGCAGACAAAAGATCACGAATATTTAAAGACAATACAGAATGGATGTTAAATCCACAAATTTCAAAAATATTGTCAGTTGGTATGGAGTGCCGGACATTGATCTGTTTGCATCTAGATTGAATCACCAATTGCCCAAATACGTGTCTTGGGAACACGATCCAGGGGCAGTAGCGGTGGATGCTTTCTCGCTACACTGGGGGAATACGTTCTTTTATGCTTTTCCCCATTCTGTCTCATTGGGCAATGTCTCAAGAAAATAGCGCAAGACGCTGCCAAAGGCATTTTGGTGGTGCCAAATTGCCCCACGCAGTCATGGTTCCCATTGATGCTAAAATGATTATTGAACCATGTATGACAATTCCCAGTTGCGACAATCTGGTGACACAACCAGTAACAAAAGAAATTCATCCATTGCATGATCATATGAATTGTAAATCTGCAGGTTCTGACCAGACCGTTGCAAGAGTTTGAACTGTCGGACAGGACCATGGATGTTATAGATGCAGCTTGGAGGAATAGCACTAAAAAACAATATGTCGCATATAAGGAAATGGGAAGTTTTTGTACACAGTCAAAGATATCTTATACTGCAAACATTTCAAATGTATTGGAGTTCCTTGCTAGGTTACACTTTGATGAGCATTTGAGTTATAGTGCCATTAATTGTGCTCGTAGTGCATTGTCATCCTATTTAGGACAAATTTCGGATCGGGATTCAGTTGGGTCTCACCCATTAGTATCCCGATTCATGAAAGGAATTTTCAATAAAATCCTCCCAAGCCCAGATATACAGAAATTTGGGATGTTAGCATTGTTCTCACTTTGCTTAAACAATGGACTCCAATTAATTCAATGTCTTGCAGAAATTAACATTCAAGGTGGTAATGTTAATGGCATTGGTATCAGCTCAAAGAGTACAAATTTTGCAATTGTTATGGTTGAATTGCATGCATGTGACTACAGATAACATTGTGTTTTATGTTTATGACTTGATCAAACAAAGCAGACCAGGAAGAACTGGAATGAAGGTAATGTTTAAAGCATATCCTATTGATGAAACATTGTGTGTAGTTAAGCATTTAACTCAATACATTGAGGTAACCAAAAATCTCAGAGGTTCTGAGAAAGCGTTATTGATAACACACAAAAAGCCACATACAAAAGTTTCAGTTCAAACCATTTCTAGATGGTTAAAACAGGTTTGGGTCTAGCAGGAATAGACACTGATGTGTTTAAATCTCACTCCACTAGGGTGGCAGCTACGTCCGTGGCAAAGGTACAGGACGTACCACTGGATAAAATTTTAAAGGCCGCAGGGTGGTCTAGAGAAGAGATTTTTCAAAGTTCTACAATAAACCTGTTGTCACGGTGCCAGGATTTGGACACGCAGTACTGGGTTCTCTTTAAATGCTTGCTTTGTTTTATATTATCGATTTATATTATCGATTTATGGTACCATTGACATCATTATCAATTTATTTTGTAATTTTCCCCTGGGATAGAGGGGTTATTATTAAAAAGTTGTTCTTTTTATGATTAAAGGACTTATTACATAAATTGTAACAATGTCTTAAATTACTATTTATTCACTACTGTTTTGACTAAACAGAGTCGTATGAAATGAATTTACGACATAAAAAACAGAGCTTTAAAATCTTCACGTAGTCACTCACGTGACTCCGAAGTAAAATAGTGAGATTAAACGAGAACTTACCTGTTCGAAGTTTGATCTTTATTTTATGAGGAATTACGATGAGGGATTACGTGCCCTCCACTCCCAACCCTCATAATGTAAATGATCATCTGGTAGTTCTAGTCTATTTTGAGCCTTACTATTTTACTTCGGCTATTGGTTCTGTGTTTTTCATGCCGCTGCTTTGAAGTATGCCGATCCAGCGCCAGGCGGGGCTTCTTCACGTAATCCCTCATCGTAACTCCTCATAAAATAAAGATCAAACTTCGAACAGGTAAGTTCTCGTTTAATCTCACTATTTTAATTGAGCGAGGTTGTGTAAGTCTGACTAAATATGCACAAATTGCTCAAAATGTACCCTAAGTTTGAGATGGTCATGATCCTGGGCATGGAAAATAATTCTCAGGTACTCTGGGTCAGGTTTAATTTTATGCTGAAACTGAGCTCTACATTAATTTAGTATATTAGCACCTGATAGATGAGTTTGGAAGCAAATTGTAGAAGCATTATACTTTGCATCCATGTCTGGCTTGAAATTACTTGTTAATAATATTCAATACTTTCATCTTTCGTCACATTTGGATGCCCTGTATTTTCAAGGTGCTTTCTGTATCTGGAGTTCTTCATTGGTGTGAAATTAAATATTTTTATGGAGATCACATGTCCAGTCTAAAGAAGGGTCTTGACCCGAAACGTCACCCATTCCTTCTCTCCAGAGATACTGCCTGTCCCGCTGAGTTACTGCAGCATTTTGTGTCTACCTAACATGTACTCACAGTTACGTGACGGAGTTTTACGCGGCAAGACCAAGCACAGGCAAGATTACAAGATATATTTATTTGTCATGTACCAATTGGTACAGTGAAATGTGTGGTCGCTATATTACCATACGAATAATAAAGAGCACAGTACACGATCGTTTTTTGACACAGACATCCCCACACAGTGGGATCAAAGTTTCCCACTGTGAGGGAAGGCTCCAAAATTCAGTCGTCCTCCTCCGTTGTCCTCCCATGGTCGGAGGGCTCCTGAACCCCCCGCTGTCCTGCCGCTACGGGCAGCCCGATGTTCAGGCCCGCCCGCCGGGGTGATGGAAGTCCAACGTCGGGACTGGAGGACATCCTCAGCGGCTTGGACATCCGAATCGGCCACCTCCTACCGGAGTCCGCGGCTCCCGAAGTCCACAGGCCGTGCTGGGCGGCAAAGGGCCCCAGGACTCCGCGATGTTAAAGTCAGCGCTGGCCGCGGTGGTAGCTCTTCAAACCACAGCTCGCATGTTGAAGCAGCAGGTCCAACACTCCGGAGCCTCAAACGGCGATCCAGGTAAGGCATCGCCCGGTCCGCGATGTATAGAAACATAGACATAGAAAATATGTGGAGTAGGTCATTCGGCCCTTCAAGCCTGCACTGCCATTCTATAAGATCATGGCTGATCATCCAACTCAGTATTATGTACTTGCCTTCTCTCCATACCCCCTGATCCCTTTAGCCACAAGGGCCATATCTAACTCCCTCTTAAATACAGCCAATGAACTGGCCTCAACTACCTTCTGTGGCAGAGAATTCCACAGATTCACCACTCTCTGTGTGAAAAGTGATTTTCTCATCTCGGTCCTAAAAGACTTCCCCCTATTCTTAATCTGTGTCCCCTTGTTCTGGAGTTCCCCAACATCGGGAACAATCTTCCTGCATCTAGCCTGTCCAACCCCTTAAGAATTTTGTAAGTCTCTATAAGATCCCCCCTCAATCTTCTAAATTCTAGTGTGTACAAGCCAAGTTTATCCAGTCTTTCTTCATATGAAAGTCCTGCCATCCCAGGAATCAGTCTGGTGAACCTTCTCTCTACTCCCTCTATGGCACGAATGTCTTTCCTCAGATTAGGAGACCAAAACTGTACACTATACTCCAGGTGTGGCCTCACCAAGACCCTGTACAACTGCAGTAGAACCTCCCTGCTCTTATACTAAAATCCTTTTGCTATGAATGCGAACATACCATTCGCTTTCTTCACTGCCTGCTGCACCTACATGCCTACTTTCAATGACTGGTGTACCATGACACCCAGGTCGCGCTGCATCTCCCCTTTTCCTAATCGGCCACCATTCAGATAATAGTCTACTTTCCTGTTTTGCCACCAAAGTGGATAACCTCACATTTATCCACATTATACTGCATCTACCATGTATTTGCCCACTTACCCAACTTATCCAAGTCACCTTGCAGCCTCCTAGCATCCTCCTCACAGCTAACTCTGCCCCCCAGCTTCGTGTCATCCGCAAACTTGGAGATGTTGCATTCAATTCCCTCATCCAGATCATAAATATATATTGTAAATAGCTGGGGTCCCAACACTGAGCCTTGCAGTACCCTACTAGTCACTACCTGCCATTATGAAAATGGCCCGTTTACTCCTACTCTTTGCCTCCCTGTCTGCCAGCCAGTTCTCCATTCACATCAATACTGAACCCCCAATACCGTGTGCTTTAAGTTTGTATGCTAACCCCTTATGTGGGACCTTGTCGAAAGCCTTCTGAAAGTCCAGATATAACACATCCACTGGTTCTCCCTTATCCACTCTACTAATTACATCCTCGAAAAATTCTATAAGATTCGTCAGACTTTATTTACCTTTCATAAATCCATGCTGACTTTGTCCAATGATTTCACCACTTTCCAAATGTGCTGCTATCCCATCTTTAATAACTGACTCTAGCATTTTCCCCACTACCGATGTTAGACTAACTGGTCTGTAATTCCCCATTTTCTCTCTCCCTCCCTTTTTAAAAAATGGGGTTACATTAGCTACCCTCCAATCCTCAAGAAACTACTCCAGAATCTAAAGAGTTTTGAAAAATCTCTAATACATTCAATATTTGAATGTATTCAATATTTCTGGGGGTACTCTGGGATGCAGACTATCTGGCCCAGGGGATTTATCGGCCTTTAATCCATTTCATTTACCTAGCACCACTTCCTGGCTAACCTGGATTTCACTCAGTTCCTCCATCTCATTTGACCCCTGGTCCCCTGCTATTTCCGGCAGATTATTTATGTCTTCCTTAGTGAAGCCAGAGGGAATAAAGTAGTTATTCAATTGGTCTGCCATGTCCTTGTTCCCCATGATCAATTCACCAGTTTCTGACTGCAAGGGACCTACATTTGTTTTAACTAACCTTTTTCTCTTCACATATCGTATCCAGCGGTGCGCTGCCGCTGCTGAAGCCTTGATCCATTCCCCGGCAGGAAAGGCCGCTCCAAACCAGGTGGTAGGCTGCGAGGAAGAGGGCGAGGACGCGAGGAAGAGAATAGTCGGGTCCTCGCCAGGAAGTGACTTGGAAATGGTTTCCCCCTTACCCTACCCCCCTCCCCCACATAGAAAAGCTAGAGAAACGAAATAAACATACTATTAAAACCAACTAAAACATTTTTAAAAGATGGAAAAACAAACAGACTGTAGGCAGAGGCTGCCTTCAATGCGGCGCCCCTAGTGGACTATTCCTTCGCACTGTGCACACTGTGGAGAGGCTTGCCGATCATTTCGCTGAACACCTCCGCTCAGTCCGCCTAAACCTGCATGATATCCTGATTGTCAAACATTTTAACTCCTCAATTGTACCCTCGATTCTCCAGCATCTGCAGTTCCTTCTTTAACATTTTAACTCCTCCTCCCATTCCCACACTGACCATTATGTCCTGCGCCTCCTCCATTGTCAGAGTGAGGCCCAACGCAAATTGGAGGAACAGCACCTCGTATTTTGCTTGGAAAGCTTACAGCCCAGTGGAATGAATATTGACCTCCATTTTCAAACAACCGTTCTATACCCTCTCTATCCCTCCCCCACCCAAGTTGTACCAGCTTCAAAATCCTCTTGTTGAGTCTCATCATGTGTAACTCATCCTCACCTAGCCCAAAGCCAATGATGATTTGTTTCCTTTATTATTGCTTTTTTTGCATATCTTTTGTTCATTTGTTCTATATCTCTCTGCATCAAGTCAAGTCACTTTTATTTATATAGCACATTTAAAAAACAACTCTCGTTGGCCAAAGTGCTTTACATTGGTATAAGAATAGTATAACAAACAACAGTGGTTCATAGATTAAATACAAACATCACTACATACATATAGCCCTTGCTCAGAGGACGTCAAGAAAGGCTTGGGAGTAGAGATGAGTGTCTAGTCTCGACTTAAAGGAGTCGATGGATGGGGACAGTTCTGATGGGAAGAGGGATGCTGTTCCACAGTCTAGGAGCTGCAACCGCAAAGGCGTGATAATAGACATCATTGTCTAGGTATGTTACAATACCTACCTTTAGCAGCGCTGCAGTTCTGCCGCTCCCCGTGTGCGTGACTTTGGCGCCTTTCAGAGGGGGGCGTGTTTAAAATGCCATTTTTCCCTAGACAGTCCATGTCGGGCGATTTCGTTGCTAAAGAGAAATCGCTCCGACATTTCATTCATGAAGGTATTTTTAAACTACACTAGATTATTTATTAACTAGAGTAGTTTAAAAATGATCTTCTAAAGCTCTGAATGCCTACAACAGAACGGACCTAACGTAGGGGAGAAAATAAAGTGCACAGTTTATTTTTATATTAAAACTTGGTTTTTAGGAAGGCTTTAATCACATTTTCATGTTGCGAAAAGGGGACAAAAAAAATGTATGAACTGGCTGTATTTTTCATACCGACTTCACCGTAAACCACAACGTTCTAATCCACCGCATTCCACCAAAACCCACTCGCAAGTTGATTTAAATGGCCATTAATTTACAGGCATTAAACACTAAATTCCTTCCATTTGGCCTATAAATTCATGAAAATTAGATTTAAAAATCATGTTATATTGTGGATTATTGTGTGAATATTATTTGGACACTTAGGCAATTTAAAAAAGTTTATATTTTCTTAAGAAATGGATCGATGTGTCGATCGAGTAATTGAATTTTGTAATTAGCTACAATTAGATAACTAACTAATTATATGCTTTAATTTCAGGTCATTCAAGTAAGATTGTTTCATATTTGTTTCAGAATGCTTCAATCTATAATAACTGAAAATTTCATTGAGTTCTCTTAATTTTTAAGAAAGTTATGGGCTTTTGACTGTTCTAGATCACAGCTTTTGAGTTCAGTCAATGGAAAGGCAATGGGGAACAAGATGCTAATTCCCGAGTATGAAAATGGCCATAACTTTTTTAATACTGAAGATATGAAAGTGAATTAGGTGTCAAAATAAACTTCTTGTTATGCTTTATCTGATGGGATAAATTGCAGACAATGTTGTAACATTGCTACACTGTCTATTATTTCTCATTTCCCTTTCCCTTGACTCTCAGGCTGAAGAAGAGTCCCGATCCGAGACATCAGAGTTGTGAATTTGTGGAATTCCCTGCCACAGAGGGCAGTGGAGGCCAAATCACTGGATGGATTTAAGAGAGAGTTAGATAGAGCTCTTGGGGCTAGTGGAATCGAGGGATATGGGGAGAAGGCAGGCACGGGTTATTGATAGCGGACAATCAGCCATGATCACATTGAATGGCGGTGCTGGCTCAAAGGGCCGAATGGCCTCCTCCTGCACCTATTGTCTATTGTCTATAAGACAAAAGTTTTTCTATGTTTCTATGTCAACATCACCTCTTATGTTTCTGCATAAATGTTGTCTGACCCAGTGAGTTACTCCAGCTTTCTGTGTCGATATTCTTTTCTCCTTCTCCATCTGTGCTGCTTTTGCACCGTTCCCCTCCCTTCCCCTACTCTTCACCTCTCGCCGCAGGTGTGGGAGCGGTGGCTGGTGCGCAGGCGCAGGGCGGGAAGCCTGTGTTTGTCCGATCATCGGCCGAGTTACGGAGTGACGCTACGTGCGCGCCGTGCGCGGCGACGCTCCTCGGTGACGCAGCGTACCTGTGCGTGCGTGTGTGTCTGGAATGACGCAGCGTGCGCGGTGACGCTCCGCGGCTTGGTGCGGTGCGGTGACGGAGTGATGTAGCGTGCGCGGCGACGCTTCTCGGTGACGCAGCGTGCCTGTGTGTGTGTGTGTGTGCGCGGTGACGCGCCTCGGCTCTGCGCGGTGACGGAGTGACGCAGCGTGCGCGGTGACGCTCCGCGGCTCGGCTCGGCTCGGCTCGGCGCGGGGCTAAAGTTTGGGCTGATCCGGAGAGAAAGGATTTGAGCGGCGGATCCCGGGCGCTGGGCCCCGCCGCCGAGCACAGCCCCGACACCACTGGCACCGACACCACCGGCACGGGCACCGCAAGGTTGGCGCAAAGCGGAATGAAACGCACCGTCTGGTAACGGAGGACGGAGACGTTGATGTGGGCGATGGGGGAGGGAGAGGGAGCAAGATGGTGGGGAGGACCGGAGGAGACAGGGAGTCTGGGGAAAGAGACCGTGTAGAGGGAAGAGGGGGGAGACTGGGGGGGAGGGGGTTCAGTCAGTGGGAAAGGTGATGGAGGGGGTGGGAGATGAGAGGGACGTGAGGAGACTGGGGGAGAGAGGATCAGTGGAGACGGGAGAGACATTGGGGGTGGGAGAGCATTGAGTCTGGAGTGAAAAGGGGAGAGTGGGGAGAAGGTGGGAGAAGGCAGGTGATGGAGGGAGACGTGGGGCGGAGGGAGGTACACGGGCGGGCAGGGAGAGGCAGGCGAGATTGGGGAGAGGGAGTTGAGTGGAGACTGGAGAGAGGGCAAGGGAGGGGGAGCGGTGGAGACTGGAGAGAGAAGAGAGGCTGTGTGAGGGGGGGGGGAGAGGTAGGGGGAGACTGGCGAGTAGGGAAAAAATGGGATGGGGAGATTGGGAAGGGTGGGAGAGCAACAGGATGAAGGGAGAGAGATGGGGGGGAGGGTAGGAATGGAGAGAATGTCACCTGTCCATTCCCACTACAGATGCTGCCTGACCTGCTGAGTTACACCACCAGTTATTTTTGCTCAGGTTTTCAGCATCTGCAATCTCTTATGCCCTGAGGGTAAAGTGTGACTGTGTTCTTCCGCAGATGTTGCCTGACTCGGTGTTTCTGGCATTCCGGATTTTCAACATCCACAGTATTTTAGATTTGTTTTTGTGGGATTGTGTATGTTATGTGCTTTTAATAAAATCGAGTAGCAAGGGAGATAAATTATATGTTTAAGGATCGAAAGCAATGGGTTTTTTTTTAAAGCAATCCTAACAGAAGCAGAATCTGGTTTTGCATTTTAAAAATAAATATTTTTTTATATGAACATAGAAACGTGAATAAGGGCAATATAAGTAGGACAAAATCTGAAGGATGTCAATTATAGGGCCTTGATTCAACATAGCTTCTGAAAGACAAGAGCAGTGTAGCCTAGATCGGGTGCCCAGATGTCTGGGCAAGAAGAATCAGATTTGAGCAGAAGATAGGCACAAAAGGTTGGAGTACCTCAGCTGGAGAAAATTAATAGGTGATGTTTAGGGTCGAGACCCTTCTTGAGTCTGAAGACCTGGGTCTCAACCTGACACATCACCTATTCCTTTTCTCCAGATATGCTGTCTGACCCACTGAGTTAATCCAGCTTTTTGTGTGTATCTTTGGTTTAAATCAGCATCTGCTGTTCCTCCTGACAGATAGGAGCAGGAGACTGCAGGCTGGCACTATTTCTAGCATTTCAGCACTTATTCGAGGTCATTAAAGCAGTGATATCATGTGGTACTTTGTGTGACATTACTTACAGATTTTTTTACCGTGCGCTGTGGGAACCATGCACTAAGACTGGTGCAGGTCTGAGGTTGCTCGGCATTTGTTAACCATTCTATCCTTCATGGTCCAAATTATCCTCCAGACTAGGGCAGCCTTACTTTTTTGTTACCGTTGGGCCTTGTCTGACGGCTGAAATGCTTGCTGTCAGGATTGGATTGCTGGATATTGGAAATAAAAAGTTAAAGCACTCAAAAGGTCAAGCAGTATCTGTGGTAAAAGGTAGAGAATTAATGTTTAAGGTTGAAAACCCTTTGTCAAAACTGGGAAAGAGGTTAAACGATATTATTTTAAGCTTTAGAGAAAGTTGTGGTGGATTGGTTATTTGTGATAGGATCAGGACCCAGTGGGAATGGGTTGTCTGGCAAAATGGTGACTGAGGGTAGTTAGAGGTTGATGATGGGTGGTGGCTTACAGCTGAATGGAGGGATTTGTCCAGGAGGATATGTTGTACCAATGGACAAAGGCCAACTGAGCCAATATAATGATGGATGTTCTGCAGCAGAAATCTGATAGAGAAAGAGAATAATCCGAAGTTGCAGCAATAAATATTGAGTTTGGATGGCTGTAACATTTGCGGAGAAGATGAGGTGGTGTTCCTCAAGGTTGAATTGGTTCTTGGAGCAGTGGAGGGGCATGTGGATCAGTGTTCAACGGAGAATTAAAGTGGCAGGCAACATAAAGCTCATTGTCACAGGTCAGCCCTTTTTTAGAGCATCTGTCTAAATTTAGAACGCGTGTCTACAATGTAGAGGAAGCTATATATTGTGAATGCAGTATGTTAATTTGTTAAAAACGCCTTAAAGTGAAACAAATATGGAGACAGGAATTGGGAGAATGGAATGGAGTCCTTCAAGTACATTGTAGGACATCAGTGGGTTAAATCATTCACTTCAGAAGCTTGCATATTGTTGGTCTGCTTACTTATAATGGCACATTGTTTTGAATCCGGTGTATTGATATCCATCAATATATAACTTTTATACAATGTATTTTGGTTGTAATGGACTGAGTGTCCGTTTGTTTTGGTGGGTGGCGCGCAGTGCAGCATGGGGCAGTGGAAAGGCAGTGCCGGGGAGAGAGCGGCCAGTAAAACACCTTTGATCGTTACATTGGGCGCGGGCGTGCAGCGGCTGCCACATAGCGAGGTCCCGGAATGTAGGATCCAGAACCACCTGCCTTGGCAACAAGTGCCTCAGTCGCCTGGTAATGGCACGAGGCTCTCATTGCTCTTTTCCCCCCCTCCCACACCTCTGCCGGGTTATCCGATGAGCTGCCGCCAAGTGGCATGCTTCCAGGAATGGACAGAGCAAGCTGCATGTGTACCGGAACCTAACCTGGAGCACTGTGTGTGCACTGGGGGTTCTGTGGCTTCCCGGCCTGTGAATTCCCCCTGGTTTAAACCCTTCCCACTAACCACACTGCTTCCCACCTGGCTATAGCGGACAATCAGCAGTAACAGACACTATCCGTCCCCTGTCCACCCCGTGGTTCGGTGTTGTGAGGGTTAACTGAGCGGGGAAGTCATTTTAATGTCTTTTCAGTGTTTCTTTTTAATGAATTCGGCAATAGACAATAGGTGCAGGAGTAGGCTATTCGGCCCTTCGAGCCAGCACCGCCATTCAATGTGATCCTGGCTGATCATAATTTGTGCAATTTTGGCTAAACTGCACAAAGACCATTGAGTATGAAACATGGCTGGACAAGCTCAATGGCAGCAGACACACCAGACTCTGACTGGTTTCTGTTATTGCAAGGCAAGTGCCTGGTTTTGGCATTCCAAGATGGTTAGTCAGTTTGTATTAATTTTTTTTTAAATGTGTCCATTGTCTGATGTATATTCTGTAATCTACCATGCCAGGATCTCCCTGATTAACTCATCCCTTCCCACCCAAACCACCCTTCCCCAGGTACTTTTCCCTACAACCACAGGAGTTCAGTCAGTTTATTGTCACGTGTACTTGGGTACAGTGAAAAGATTTTGTTGTGTGCGAACCAGCCAGTGGAAAGACAAAACATGATTACAATCAAGCCATTCGCAGTGTACGGATACATGATAATGGAGTAATGTTTAGTGCAAGATAAAGCCAGTAACATCTAATCAAAGTAGTCCGGGGATCTTCAATGAGTAAATAGTAGTTCAGGTCTGCTGTTCAATTGTGGTAGGATGGTTCAGTTGCCTGATAACAGCTAGGAAGGAACTGTCACTGAATCTGGAGTTGTGCGTTTTCACACCTGTACCTTTTGCCCGAGGGGAGATGAGGGAGTGGCCTGGGTGCGACCTGTCCTTGATTAAGGGCCTGTCCCACTAGCATGCAATTCTATGCGATGACCTAACGTGGTCGCTTAAGCCGTCCGGCGTCGCGGGGCCGGTCCCACTTCGATCGCCGGAGCCGTGCGGAGTTTGTCCCGACATCGCGCAGGGCTCCGAAAAACTGACTGTTCAAAAATTCCGTGCGGCAACGGCTTGTCTCGACGCATTACACACCGTCTCTACGTTGTGCCTCCGTGACCCTCTCTGTAGGTACCTCCGTGACCCTCTGTGTGTGGCTCCGTGACCCTCCGTGTGTGTGCCTCTGTGCCCCTCTCTGTCCTAGCGAACTTACCTTTAAGACTTCGCTCCAAGTTCGCCTCACTTTGCGGCGCGTTGCGCCACTCACCCGACCTCCGCGCGGCCCTCGCTGCCAGTTTGGTCGCGCTTGCCACATGCAGGGAACGGCCCTGTACAGGGATCACCCGACCTCTGCGCGGCCCCTGCTTCTAGTTTGGTCGCGTGGAGTCGGATGCTGGTAGGACAGGCCCTTTATGCTGCTGACCTTGCCGAGACAGCATGAGGTTTAAGTGGAGTCAATGGAAGGGAGGTTAATTTACTTGATTGTCCGGGCTACGTCCACATTTCGCTGCAATTTCTTTCTGTCTTGGATGGAACTGTTCCCAAACCAAGCTGTGATCCATCCTGATAAAATGCTTTCACACATCCCAATAGTTCCTCCCTTGACTCCGTCTAAGGATCCCGACAGGAGGCAGCGCAGGTGTCAGCGAAACATCACTCCCTGACGAGCTCAATGTGTTTTACGCACGCTTTGATTGGGGCAACACTGATGTGCCTTCCCGAGCCCCCATTCGCCGTGATGGCATTTCAGTCCCAGTCACAGAGGCCGACGTCAGAAGATCCTTCAGAGGGGTGAATCCTCGGAAAGCGCCTGGACCTGGTGGTATACCCGGGCGTGTTTTAAAAACCTGTGCGGACCAACTGGCTGGAGTTTTTACGGACATTTTCAACCTCACTTCTGAGGTCTGAGGTTCCCACCTGCTTTAAAAGGGCATCAATATTACCGGTGCCCAAGTAGAGCAAGGTGACGTGCCTCAATGACTATCGACCAGTGACACTAACGTCTGTGGTGATGAGGTGCTTAGAGAGGCTGATCATGGCGCAAATCAACTCGTACCTCGACAAAAACCTAGACCCACTGCAGTTCGCTTACCGCCACAACAGATCAACGGTGGATGCGATCTCACTGGTTCTCCACTCCGCTCTGGACCTCTTGGACAACAAAAACTCATATGTCACGCTGTTATTCATTGACTACAGCTCGGCATTTAATATCATCATCCCCTCCAAGCTGGTTACCAAGCTCTCTGATCTGGGTCTCCGTGCATCCCTCTGCAATTGAATCCTCAACTTCCTCATTCACAGACCACAGTCTGTTCATATTGGTGGAAATGTGTCATCCTCGATAACTATCAGCACGTGAGCACCTCAAGGCTGCATGCTCAGCCCCTGCTGTACTCACTCTATGCTCATGACTGCGTAGCCGGTCATAGTGCAAACTCCATCATCCAGTCTGCTGACGACACCACTGTTGTGGGACGTATCACTGAAGGGGATGAGTCAGAGTATAGAAGTGAGATCGACCAATGGACCAAATGGTGCCAACACAATAACCTGGCCCTCAACGCCAGCAAAACCAAGGAACTGATTGTGGACTAGAAGGGGGAGGATGGGGACCAACAGTCCCGTTAATATCAACGGGTTGATTGTGGAAAGGGTCAAGAACTTCAAATTCCTGGGAGTACATATTTCTGAAGATCTCTCCTGGTCCCAGAACACTGATGCAATCATAAAGAAAGCACAACAGCGCCTCTACTTCCTGGGAAGATTAGGGAGAGTCGGTATGTCAAAGAGGACTCTCTCGAACTTCTACAGGTGCACAGTAGAGAGCATGCTGACCGGTTGCATTGTGGCTTGGTTCGGCAACTTGAGCATACAGGAGTGGAAAAGGCTGCAAAAAGTTGTAAACACTGCCCAGTCTATCATCGGCTCTGACCTCCCTACCATCGAGGGGATCTATCACAGTCGTTGCCTCATAAAGGCTGCCAGCATCATCAAGGACGCACACCATCCTGGCCACACACTCATCTCTCCGCTGCCATCAGGTAGAAGGTACAGGAGCCTGAAATCTGCAACATCCAGGTTCAGGAACAGATTCTTCCCCACAGTCATCAGACAATTAAACACATCTTCAAACAGACTCTGAACTATAACAGTCTATTGCACTTTATCTATTTATTTATGTATGTATATATATATTCCATGGTATATGGACTCACTGATCTGATGTGTATTTATGCCTCCAATATTCTGTTATGCTGCAGCAAGCAAGAATTTCATTGTCCTATCTGGGACACATGACAATAAACTCTCTTGACTTGGCAGTCCTTTTAGGCGAGGCAGAGGTTCACTTGCACCTCCTCCAACCTCATCTACTGTATCTGCTGTTCTAGGCATGGACTCCTAGATATCGGCGAGACCAAGCGCAGACTGGGCGATCGTTTCACTGAACACCTCCGCTCAGTCCACCTGGGTTGCTAAACACTTTAACTTCCCCCTCCCATTCCCATACTGACCTTTCTGTCCTGGCACCCATCCACTATCAGAGTGAAGCAAATGCAAAATGGAGGAATGGCACCTCGTATTTTGATTGGGTAGCTTACAACCCAGCGGTATGAATATTGATTTCTCTACCTTTAAGGAACCCTTGCCTCCCCTCTCTCTCCCACCCCCACCCCAGTTTCACCGTCCTGATTAATTTTACTGTTTGTATGCCTTGTTGTCGCCTTCCCATCAGCCCACAATGAAGCATTGTACATTTCCTTGAGCATTGTCTGCTTTGATCTGTCCTTTCCACACCTTGCATCCTCTTTGTGCCCTTCCATATCTCTAGTTTCTCTCTCCCCCTGAAACTAATCATTGAAAGAATGAGATCAAGTGAAAAGAATCAGGATTATGAAGGGAGTTCTTTGTTTAAACCATGTTTTGGGATATTTGTAAACTGATTTGTAGCAGGAAGATGGGGCTCCAAGTCTGTGTATTAGAATGTCTACTGATGCTGCACTTAAGAACTTGTTTGAGTACAGTTATCTTTTGATCAAAAGTTAATATCGGAATTAGAATAAGAACGATTTGTTGGCCAGGCCCTTCTGGTTAATTCCTTACAAGCCCTTTCTGTTTTGATTCACTGTTTCCAGTCAATTGCTCATTGAGACCTGAACAGTCTTTAAAAACTCGTTTTAAAGTGGAAGCTAAAAATGTAGATAAATGGTTACTGATAAGTTATAGCAGTGTTTTTCAAGACATTTCTGAAGTTTTTGTTTACCATTTATGCTCTTGAATAACAGAAAGGATTTGACTAATTCTACTTTTCTTTTGTTTTGGACCTTAAGCTACAATAGAAATCAAATGTCACCCTCTCTGGAATCGTACACTGCAGAAGGAGGCCATTTGACCCAACCTCCCTGGGCTGGCTCTTAGCACTTTTTGTGATTAGCTCTGGAAGTTCTTCCTTCTCAAGTATGTATCCAAGGCTCAAAAAAGCTTGACATTTTCATTGCTAGAAGTTCACAACTTACTGCAAAATACAGAGTGGTTGATTGGAAATTAAATTTACTGCATGTGATGTTAATGCCCAATGATCCCCTTAAAAAATCAGTGCAATTGGCTAAACATGTAGAATTAGCATTGTGGTTCTACACAAAATTATGTCTGCACTCATAGGATGCCAGTAATGCTGTACCCAGAGACTGCATATATTCCTTGGATACAGTGACCTCAAATGCAGTGGCGTGGCTAATTGTGAGACATGGCAGAAATTTGCTGCTACTTGCAAAGGTCTGTGGCAAGGAGATAAAGTCATTGACCCCACGCGGAAAGCAGTCTGGAAAGTATTCCCACAACACGTCATGTGTCTCTGAAATGCATTCAGCTTGGATCCAGGTAGGGTGTGATGTCCCTGAATACAGAAGGACACAGAGGGTCTCTAGCTCACCCTGCGCAGCTAATTTTTGCAACAGTAATGCATGTGCTAATGGAAAGCTGCCAGCGATGTAAGCATTGAGACACCTGTGGTACGAGTATCTTAGCTGCCGAAAGCTCAAACTGAACTCTGCCTGTTAGCTTAATGGCCCTGTCCCACGGTACGAGTTCAGTCCAAGAGCTCTCCCGAGTTTGCCCTGATTCGAACTCGGAGATTTACGGTATTGGACGCTCGTCGGTACTCGGGGCTCTCGTGGACATTTTTCAACATGTTGAAAATTCTTCACGAATCTTCCCGTGTTTATCTGCCGTTAGCATTACGAGCCGCTAAATGACGTCCCCAAGCTCCGACGTACCCGCTACGTTCATTCGCCGTGCTTAACACAAGTTTTTAAAAAAAACTCGGGAGACCTCTTGGAATGAACTCGTACCGTGAGATAGAGTCTTCCCGAGCTTACCTGCCGTTAGCGAGTCTTCCCGAGTATCTGCCGTTAGCGTTAGAAGCCGCTAAGAGACGTCCCCGAGCTCCGACGTACCTGCTACATTCATTCTCCGTGCTTACCACATGTTTGATTTTGTTTTAAACTCGGGAGAGCTCTTGGAATGAACTCGTACCGTGGGAAAGGGCCATTAGCATACTCTTGTCACCTGGGAAGGTGGTTCAGGAGCACGTCGATACTGAAACTGCCCAGTCAAGTCTCCAGATCTCAATAAAGTTTCCTTTTAACTAGATGTAAACATATTAGAATAACACAAAGTACACTCAATCATACTGTGAACAGTTCAATGATATCAATGATAGTTGTAGGTAAGATCGTGAATTTAAAGTAAGTGATACTAAGGCAGTGCCTGACTAGTCATTTGATGTGCAACTGATATCAGGACCACTTCAGGTGCAACAAAATAAATAGTGCATGGAAGTCTCCACTCCAGTTTACCAAATTCTCTTAGATGACGATGGCGACCATGATCTAAAATGGGTTACTTATTTTTACATGCTGTTTGTGCATTAAAGACTTGGTGATAATGGATCTAATTTCTAGGTTGCTTATTTGTTAACAAATAATTGTGTTTGTCTGATCAGCTTATTTAACCATGAAGTGTCTGGACAGATGGGACGGAAATGCTGAGCTTGTTTAAAATTGGGTAAACTAGACAGACAACTGTAGATCCCTGTGTGCCATTTGCAAAATGTGGAAATGTGGCACCAAAGCGACACAGCAAATGATGAATGGGTTATAGCTTGTAGGAGACTAAAGACAGTGGAACGGAAATGTTGTTCTAAGATGGAAGCATGGGAAGAATAAGAAATAACAACTGTTCTTGTTTTGCAGTAATCTTTTCCTGATGGCCCAATGCAGTATTCTTGTTCTGCTACTTCTGGCCCCAAAGGCCTTTCGATGTGGAGCTGAAGGCAAGTTGAATACCCGGAAACATAACTATATAACTTAAGCTTCCAGTTTTATTCATTTGTGAATTTGTTAAGTGTGTATGCAGTGCTAACATTATTATTTCTATTAATTATTAAATTATTTTAAACTTATTTTACACTACAGGTAAACGTAGTATCCTGGGCACTTGTTAACTAATAGCACACTAATAGTGATATAAATGGATATTGATGATTGGCAGGGGCATGGTGGGCTGCAAGAATAGCCTTTATGCGTATTACTGACTATCTTCATCAAACATTTAGCTCTAATTTTTAGTTACTGATTTCTTTGAGTTTAATATGCCCTGTGTCCTCACAGTTCTTAATTTTCTTTTCAATAATGCACTTTATGGAATATTTTATTTGTTGCGCATGAAGTGTATGTGTTAGATGGTGATGTAAGAAAAACGGCAGCAAAAAGTCCATCGGAATGAGAGGAAAGTAAAATGAGTAAAGCAGCTTGGATGTGTTTGCGTTATTGAGTTCTGAGGGAATAAATTATTGATAATATTATCCAATCTTCCATTGCCTGAAGGGGGTACAGAGTCAACCATGTATTATGAAACGGAGCAGATTAAATATCATGACGGGTCTTTCGTCTTCAAGGCAATAAACGAGGAGTCTGAACCCTGACCTGGAGCAGCACCTATTCATATTCACCTGAGATGCTGCCTGACCCACTGAACTACTTCAGCAATCTGTGTTGTCTTCCACAATAAATGTGGACCCTGTTTTGCAACTAGATAGAAATATTTATGGCCAACATTTTCTGCTGTTCTACATTTAATTAAAAATATTGTATTCGTTTTTACAACTTGGTAGGATTTAAACCTCTGGCCACACAGTTGCTGGCCAGATGTCTTATTTACTGTGCCGTTCTACCCAATGTGTGATCTGGTTTTGTATTTTTGAAATTTGACTGTTATTAAAGTATAGCAAAATGCAAATTCTACTGAGGCCCTAATCTGATATTGACAATCAATGATACTTGATTGGGCTCTGATCCGCTTGATGGCTGTGGCAGAACTAACACAAATATAATTGTTTAGAGATTAGTTTAGAGATACAATGGGCCCTTTGCCCCACCAAGTCCACTGTCCAGTGTACACCAGTTCTATGTTATTTCACTTTTGCATCATACAAACCAGGGACAATTTACAGAAGCCAATCGCAAACCTCACATCTTTGGAATGTGGGAGGAAACCGGAGCACCCGAAGAAAATCCACGTGGTCACAAGGAGAACGTACAAACCTGGAGTCGGGATTGAACTCGTGTCCCCGGTGCTGTGAAGCACAGCTCTACCTCTGCGCTATTGAGCTTTTGCAGTGTTTATTGAGAAGACTCTGCCTCACAGGGTGGTGGAGGCAGGTTCTCTGCATGCTTTCAAGAGAGAGCTAGATAGGGCTCTTAAAAATAGCGGAGTTAAGGGATTATGGAGAGAAGGCAGGAACGGGGTACTGATTAGGGATGATCAGCCATGATCACATTGAATGGCTGTGCTGGCTCGAAGGGCCAAATGGCCTACTCCTGCACCTATTGTCTATTGTCTATAAGATAAAAGTTTTTCACCTTATTTTAAACAAAATATAGTTCTAAGTATATCATATCAAAATCACTTGTGCATCATCTGTAACTATGCAAGCTATCTGCTTGTGTTTCTCAAAATATTGCTGGTTTTGGATAAAGTTGATTCATCCTACAAATTGGGTCGGTTGCATTTGTTTTCTGTTGGAATTATGTTGTTTAGCTTGGTTTGCATTGGCACGAAGGGGTATAAAAACATCGTCTTTATAGTCCCTTCCCAAGTATGGAAGATTGCCAACTACAGTTAGTACAAATGACATATGCTTTTTTAACTTTGTGTAACATTTCGTTAAAATATTTTATTATTGAGTTTTAAAGTTGCTTCTGATCATTTAGATGTTAATTTTTTTGTGCAGATAAAGACAATCCAAGTCGGTTTCAATGTGTCTGTGAGGGGAATTCGTGTGGAAGGCCTGTATGCTATGGCCAAGCATGTTTTGCTTCAGTTATACAAAATGGAGAGGTTCCTGTATACAGGAAAGGTTGCTTCAATGGTGAAGATCAAAGTGGAATGATGTGCAAGACCTCACCCTCTGAAAATCAAGTGGTGCATTGTTGCAATGGGGACCTGTGCAATAGGAATATTACTGCAATGCCACTTCTTTCTCAGGGTAAGAATTTTTATTTATTTTTTTCCTTTACAAGAAGTGTAAATGTCACTGTTTGCCTGACTGCATGCCCTTATTCCAGACAAAAACTAGATTAATGGTTAACTTATCAAGCTGGAGAAACCCGCTATAGCTCTTGCACTCTCTTTCTAATGTTAGCCTTGCCAGTAACTCTGTGCCATCCATTTTAAATCATTTAAAGTAAAACTTGCTTTATTCGCTACAAAACTGTAATTGCTATATGAAACAAATATATTTTGCAGTCCGAAGTTCAGAATTTGTTTTTTGTAGTACGACTTACAGTGCCATCTTTAGTTATGTTTCCTGAAATTGCCCCATATCTGATCTTTTAATCAGGGCAAATGTCATAGACCTAGAATGATGCAGTGTGGAAACGGGCCCTTCGGCTCAACTCGCCCACACCGAGTTGTTTCTCACAGAACATCTGTAATATTAAATGAGTGATTAGTCTCAAACCACTTGCTTTCAATTTCCATTAAATTTTAGCATACTTGAAAATATGGCAAAATGGTAGCAGATTTGTAACCAAAGAAGTAAAAAATGCCAACAAAGGTCTGTTTTTAAAATCAGGATATCATGCATCAACCAAGTGGTCAGAACAGACATAGAATTATCTTGCTTTTCCAGGACAGCTTATTTTGGATGCATCACCCATTAAACAGAATACAACTTCCACATTGTACTCAAGTGCAAGGTCATTGTCCTTACTTAGCAGTTGGTTCATTTTCCTACATTAGTATGGCAATAAATGAAAGTTACCATTGGAAGATTTATTTGCAGCATAAAATGTCAAGCGAGTCATAGCACCGGTATGTCATTTATTTTAACGTTCATTAAAAACTAATTTATAAGCAATCATTTGACACTGTTTGCCTTTTACTTGAATTGCAAAAGAGCCAAGGGTTTATAATTTCTTCCCAATTTGTTTTTTTTACATATATGTAACAATTGCTCTCATATGTGAATAAAGAAAATACATTCTTCAGTATTGCTCCCATCTTGGTCCAGCGTTAAAACCACTTCAACTCTTATGAAGTTGGCCAGTCTTAATTTTAGGGATGGGAGCATGAGCAACTACTGGTCATATAGACCCACAGCTATCCTGACTAGGACTATGTACCTCTAAGGTTTAAAAGAGGTGGTTTAGATACAAATGGACCCACATTGTATGATATTATCCAGACTAAACTTCTTCCCACCCTGCTTCCTGTAAAGACTCTATCCCCTGCTCCCAATTCTCCGTCTATGCTGCATCTGCACCCAGGATGATGTTGTCCATACCAGGGCATCGGAGATGTCCTCATTCTTTAGGAAACGTGTTCCCCTCTTCCATTATAGATGAGGCTCTCACTAGGGTCTCAATATCCGCAGCTCCGCTCTTATTCCTTCTGCCCCCATTTGTAATAAGGACAGAGTCCCCCTTGTCCTCTCCCTGCACCCATCAGCTGTCGCATACAGCATATAATCCTCCAACATTTTCACCACCTCCAACGTAATCCCACTACTGGCCACATCTTTCCGTCTCCACCCCTTTCTGCTTTCCGCAAGGACCGTTCCCTCCGAAACTCCCTGGTCAACTCGTCCCTTCCCACCCCCACCCCAGGTACATTCCCCTGCAACCGTAGGAGATGCAACACCTGTTCCTTTACCTCCCCCCTCGATTCCATCCAAGGATCCAAACAGTCTTTACAGGTGAGGCAGAGGTTCACTTGCACCTCCTCCAACCTCATCTACTGTATCCACTGTTTCACATGTCAACTTCTCTACATCGGCGAGACCAAGCGTAGGCTCGGCGATCATTTCGCTGAACACCTCCGCTCAGTCCGTCTTAACTTACCTGATCTCCCGGTTGCTTAGTACTTCAACTCTCCCTCCCATTCCCACTTTGACCTTTCTGTCCTGGGCCTCTTCCATTGTCAGAGTGAGGCCTAGCGCAAATTTGAGGAACAGCACCTCATATTTCGCTTGGGTAGTTTACACTTCTCTAACTTCAAGTAGCCCTTGCTTTCCCTCTCTATCCTTCCCCTTCCCAGTTCTCCCACCAGTCTTACTGTCTCCAACTAAGTTCTATCTTTGTCCCGCCCCCTCCCCTGACATCAGTCTGAAGAAGGGTCTCGACCTGAAACGTCATCCATTCCTTCTCTCCAGAGATGCTGCCTGTCCCGCTGAGTTACTCCAACATTTTATGTCTTCCTTCGTATTTTTTGGCTTGTGGGAACAGTTGGAAGTAAGCAAGTTAGGAAGAAAGAAACAAGAGTTTAGAACGATGACCTTTCCACAGAACTGGTAGCTTATTGTGTCGGAAGAAACTGCAGCTGCTGGTTTATACTGAAGTTAGACACAAAACGCTGGAATAACTCAGTGGGTCTGGCTGTATCTCTGGACAAAAGGAATGTGATGTTTTGGGTTCGAACTTTCCTTCAGACTAAAAGATAGAGGTGGTGGCCGGGGGGGGCCCCAAGCCAAATATGAGATGCTGTTCCTCCAATTTGTATGTGGCCTCATTCTGACAATGGAGGAGGCCCAGGACAGAAAATTCAGTATGGGACTGGGAAGGGGAGTTAAAATGTTTGAAAACCGGGTAAACCAAGGCAGACTGAGCTGAGTATAAGTGTAACCAGAATCTTAAATGTTATTCGCTTCCAATGGAAAATTTCAGCATTATTTGAAGCCGATGCACCTTATTTTTGTTCAAGCTACTCTTTTGTTCAAGACTCAGTCTTGAACTTCCATTGGGGTTGACTAGTTTTTAACATTGTCTGACTACTAGTTCTTTTTATTTCTGACAGCATTTTGACCACCTTTTTTGAATAAGGTAACTAACTGAAAGGGAAGACAGTTTTTTAATCATTTAAAAATAAAAGAGAATTTAGAATCCTGCATCAAACACACTTATTCTTATCAATATGTACTAAGAATTAATATTTCAAATTTGTTGCTAATGAAATCTAAAACACAGCATTTGTTTTGGAAAGAAAAGTTTCTGCAAGCTCAACTTTGCAATTATGGGAATGGAAGATAGAGTCAAAACTGGCGTATTTTTTAAAAAGGCGATACATGTTATAAACACCTCGTGCACAATAAGTATTCACTTTTAAACCAGCGTCAGCAGTTCCTTCCTACACTAACGTTTAAACAGTTCACTGAGTTAAGTATCAAGATCTGAAGGATAGAAGGTAGACAACAATGCTGGAGAAACTCAGCGGGTGAGGCAGCATCTATGGAGCAAAAGAATTGTTGATGTTTCGTGTCGAGACCCTTCTTCAGAAATCTGAAGGATAATCTGTTTTCAGGGAAAACAAAGCATTATGTTCAAACAGCAAGGATTGACATGGATATATTAAAAATCGGGATGGATTCTACATGTGCTGCCTTGGTATTAATGGGCTGCAAGAGTGTGAGTGGAGAGAAGTGAAATTCAGTTGATTAAGTTCTATCTTTGTCCCGCCCCCTCCCCTGACATCAGTCTGAAGAAGGGTCTCGACCTGCAAGCTGGCAAAACTTGGTTATTAACAGGTTGGTCTGGATTAGATTGGCCATTATTCGCTTGGGTAGTTTACACTTCTCTAACTTCAAGTAGCCCTTGCTTTCCCTCTCTATCCTTCCCCTTCACAGTTCTCCCACCAGTCTTACTGTCTCCAACTAAGTTCTATCTTTGTTCCGCCCCCTCCCCTGACATCAGTCTGAAGAAGGGTCTCGACCTGAAACAAGAAAATGTCAATTTTGAACATGTGTCCACTGTAAATAGTGTGAACTGTACTACAAACTTAGTATCTTTAACTTAGCCATGGAACTTGATCAACTTCCTCATTCATATAACACATTGCTAGTGTTGCTGCCAATTCAACATAATCAGCATAAGAGCAACTCAAGGTTGTGTGCTCAGCCCTCTGCTCTACTCACTCTATACCCATCACCGTGTTGATGGACACTGTTCCAACTGTTCTTTAACTTTGCTGACGACACCACTGTTGTTGAATCAATTATGGTTGACAATACTGCATGATGTCAGAACCCCAACCTCCCTCTCATCAGTAACATCAGGGAATTGATTGCTGACTTTAGAAGAGGAAGGTTGAAGTTTCGCAAACCTGTCTTCATCGACAGGTCGGTGGTGGAGAGAGTCAAAAAATCAGATTCCCGGGAATGAATATCTCAGAAGATCTGTGCTGGATCCATAAAGAAAGCCCATCAACACCTCTCCTCCCTTAGAAGATTGAGATTTGGTATGTCAACAAATACTCTCTTGAACTTCCATAGATGTACAGTAAAAAGCTTATTGGCTGCTTGCTTCACGGCCTGGTTTGGCAACTCGAAAGCTCAGAAACTAAGAAAATTACAAAAAGTGGTGAACACTGCCTGGTCCATCACGGATGCTGACCTTCACACCAGCGATGGTATCTATAGGAGGCGCTGTTTCAGAAAGGCAGCTGGCATCATGACGTAACCACACCGCCCTGGTCACACTCTCATTTCACTTCTGCCATCGCGAAGAAGGTCTGAAAACGGTAACATCCAGGTTCAGGAGCAGCTTCTTCCCAACAAGCCCCAGGCAATTGAACACGACAAACTCTAACTAAACACCAACCCACAAACTGCCTTGATTGTACTAGTGGCTTGTCTTGTTTTTTCTTTGCCCTATATATTTTTTTAAATATATTTACTCTACTGAGTACTATGTTTATGTTTCTGTTGTTCTGCTGCAAGTAAGAATTTCATTGTTCAGTTTTGGGATATATAACAATAAAACACTTTGTATCTCTAAAAATCGAGATGTCCTTGGCCCTTAATTATTTCCTGTCTATATGAATAAGTAGGTATGTTGCAAAACTTACCTTTAGCGGTGCTGCACTTCTGCCGCTCCCCGTGTGCGCGACTTTAGCGCCTTTCAGAGGGGGGCGGGCTTAAAGTGCCGTTTTTCAACAGACCTGGATAATCGATGAATGTCGGGCGATTTCGTTGCGGAAGAAAAATCGCTCCGACATTTCATCAATGAAGGTATTTTTAAATTACTCTAAATTATTTATTAACTAGAGTAATTTAAAAATCACCTTCAAAAGCCGTGAGCGCCGACAACCGGAAGGATTTTCCGTAGGGGCGAAAAAAAGGTAAATAGTTTATTTTTATATTAAAAGTTGGTTTTTCGGGAGGCTTTAATAATATTTTTATGTTGCGAAATGGGGTCCCAAAAAATGTATGAACAAACAGTATTTTTCCTCCCGACTTCACCGCTAACCGCAACGTTCCAATCCACCGCATTCCACTAAAACCCACTCGCTAGTTGATTTAAATGGCCATTAATTTACAGGCATAAAACTAAATTCCTTCCATTTGGCCCAGAAATTCATGAAAATGAGATTTAAAAATTATGTTATATTGTGGATTATTGTGTGAATGTTATTTGGACACTTAGGCAATTTTAAAAAAGTTTATCTTTTCTTAAGAAATGGATAGATGTTTAGATCTACTCATTGAATTTTGTAATTAGCTACAATTAGATAACTAACTAATTATATGCTTTAATTTCAGGTAATCCAAGTAAGATTGTTTAATATTTGTTTCAGAATGCTTCAATCTATAATAACTGAAAATTTCATTGAGTTCTCTTAATTGTTAAGAAAGTTATGGGCTTTTAACTTTTCCAGATCACAGCTTTTGAGTTAAGTCAATTGAAAGGCAATGGGGAGCAAGATGCTAATTTCAGAGTATGAAAATGGCCATAACTTTCTTAATACTGAAGATATGAAAGTAAATTAGGTGTCAAATTAAACTTCTTTTTATGCTTTATCTGATGGGATAAATTGCGGACTTGATTTTTTAAATCTCAAAATTTAGTAACATTGCTAGAATAAGCTGAAGAAAGGGGCAAAGCTGCCTGACCAAGGGTGATGCATCCTGGTCGGATGCAAGCCTGGGCGATGTCATGTGGAGGACAGGCTGTTCCCTCTCCACGTCGCTGATCGATCCAAAGGAGCAGCAGGGTCGTTACAGTTTGGCACCACGCTGTCGCAGGAGCTGCCAGAGCGAGGTTGTAGACAGCGACGAACTGCCTTAGGGGCTCCAACTCCAGATTTTCTTGGGGTTTACTCCTGGAGCCTTTTCCATGACTGGATATGGCCACAAGGCAGTGGAGGTTTTAAATCAGAGTTTTCCCTCTCCTAAATGGACTACCTTCCCAGGCTGACGAACCCCATCTGCCCGAGACACGGGAGCGTCTACCTTCCCGTGCAGGTCTATAGCACCTGTCCACTGCCCATAAAGTACAAAAACAGGTCCTCCACTCACAATGTCCATGCTGACCATTGAATATTCATTCATTTAACAATTCATCCAACCTACATTAGTTTTAGAGAAATTGGTAATAGTAGGGCTAACTGGAACAGTGTACGTGCATATGGCAGTTCAAGGAATGGAAATTCATCCTAGCAGAATTCACAAAAAAAATGGCTTGCAGGTGGTTCTGCAGTACCACGATGATTGCATTCCTATGAAACCTGGAACATTACATTATAAAAAACACTTATGACAATGGAGAAAAGGGAGTTAACGGCTAGAGAGTCAAGGTATTTTTCTTAGCATGAATTTAAGAAATAAATGTCCTTTTATTAACTATGCGCTTATGCTTATTACTACAAGCTGAAAGTACCACGTTGCTTCGGCAAGAGTCCAGAACGAGCCTCACCTCCATTTTCACCCTTCTCCCATTAGTGGTACAAAAGTTAAAAATGCACACCTCCAGATTCAGGGACAGATTCTTTCCAGCTGTTATCAGGCAACTGAACTATTACTTGCTAGAGCAGTGGTTCTTAACCTGGGGGTCGTGACCACTATGGGGGTCATTTGGGGCTTTGCTGGGAGTCATGAAGGGGACTCAAATAACATTTCAATTTGTTGAGTCCATGTTTAGGAACCTAACAAAGGTACATACCACATACAGTATTTTGTTCGCATATACGCATACTGGTGCCAAAAAGGTTAAGAACCACTGTACTAGAGAGTAGTCCTGGACATCCATCTACTTCATTGGTGACCCTTGGAGTATCTTTTACTGGACTTTATCTTGCACTAAACGTGCCCTTATCCTGTATCTGTACACTGTGGGTAATTTGTTTGTAATCACATACAGTATTTTCGCTGAATGGATAGCACGTAACAAAAAAAGCTTTTCACTATACCTCTGTGCACAAAACAATAATAAACGAAAAACTAAACAGTGTTATGCGGCTTAAGCAATGCATACTTGCAGGAAATTCAAATGAAAGCAGGTAATTCAAATGAAAAAGCATGTTGATTTGCAAGTTGTTTTAATATATGTGTATATATTTCATAGTAGGTATGGTGACAAGCAACCAATGTAATTCCCTAGTCCAGATCCTGTTTCCTCATCCTTGTTCTTTGTTTTCCTGCATTGAAGTTAATTTTTCCTTTGACACAACTATTGTAGGAAGCAGCTCTTAATATACAGATAAAACAAAAACTGCACTGAAAACAACATGGTATGCATGTGTTATTTTTAAGCAAACTATGCGAATGAGCTGGATTTCCTTTTTTTTTGTTTCAGCACCAAAAGGAGAGCCAATCGAGTACAGTGTGGAGATGTTAATAATTGTTGTTGTTAGTACGGTCATAGTGCTGATAGTGTTGTCACTCGTTGCTGTCCTGATTTGTCGCAAAATTCACCAGAATAGGATGCAAAGGTTACATGCTCGTGATGCCGAAAATGGAGCAATTGATGGCCTTATAGCTTCCAATGTGGGAGATAGTACGCTTGCGGTAATTCATTTTTACTATTTTTATAATTCTCTAAAGTCATTGTTGTGCAAATATGAGTACATATTGCAAATGTTGGATTTGGATGGTCTTGATTACATGGTGCGTATTTCTTAAGAAAAATTTGGACATGTCTTCACAGTGAACACATGAATGTTTAAGATCAAATGTTACCATCAATTTAAAAGACTATAAAAAAGATTCATTTTACTTTTTGTAAAAGGATATTGGTTTAATTCTGTTCGCATTGATCAAATTTGCATTGCAGCTCAATAGAACACCCCTGCTGCGGAGAAATTTCAGTTGTTGAATTATGTGGAACTAAATATTATACCAGAGAAATAAAATTATCCCTTCAGATATCTATTTTAAAAAATGGACTAGCACAATTTACAATTAGAACGTTTTTTTTAGAACACATGCCTCTTAAGTGAAGTTGTAGCCAAGATCAGATCGGCTGTGACCATGACAGAAGAAGCTTGAGGCAGCTAGTTGGGATCATCAAATAATGTTGAAGACATATGTTTATTAAAATGGAGTACATTACTGCAGTAAGCTTTCTTGTATTGTATGTAGTTTATAATTCCCCCACTTCAGATAGAAAACCCGATGAAGTTTAAAGCAGATAGATCAATCTTTACTTTTGCTCATGTTTTTAATCCATGAAGGTTAATTGAGAGCCCAGATTAAATATTTGACACCCATTTTCAGCACCAAGAAACCACACAGACAGACCCCTGTTTGTGTGTGTGTAGCTTTTCTCAGCCTATCTATACTACATTGGCTTCATCACTGGTCAGAACAAATCTCTACGTCTTGGAAATAACTTGGTCAATGTGGTGCTCTGACTTTTGATACTAGATCTGACAGGGCCATCCTTTGGTGATGAAATTTGTTCCCATTGTGTCACTACCATCTATATTAATGCCATAGTTGCAATAGTTAACTCCAGGGATGCATTCTGCGAGCCGGACCTGCTGGATGTCAAATCCTAAAGAACATTTTATTTGCAGATGGTTACAACTTATCCAATTGAACTAACCAATGAAAGCAGTCCAAGGTCTTTGAATCACAATGGTGGTTGGTTATTTGACAATTGGCTGTCAAATTGGATCACACTGCAGTTTCTCTTCAATGAAAACAGTGTCATTTTCACAATTTAAAAAAAATAACCATATAAAAATTACAGCACGGAAACAGGCCTTCTCGGCCCTTCCAGTCCGTGCCGACCATTTATTTTCCCCTAGTCCCATCTACCTGCACTCAGACCATACCCCTCCATTCCCTCCCCGTCCATATACCTATCCACTTTACTTTTAAATGTTAAAATCGATCCTGCCTCCACCACTTCTGCTGGAAGCTCATTCCACACAGCCACCACTCTCTGAGTAAAGAAGTTCCCCCTCATGTTACCCCTAAACTTCTGTCCCTTAATTCTCATGTCATGCCCTCTTGTTTGAATCTTCCCTACCCTCAATGGGAAAAGCTTATCCACGTCAACTCTGTCTATCCCTTTCATCATTTTAAAGACCTCAATCAAGTCCCCCCTTAACCTTCTGCGCTCCAAAGAATAAAGACCTATGATTGAAACTCGGGGCATATTGCAGGATAAAGCACACTGATAATAAGTATCGGCTCTGACTTTTCTTCTCTTCTCTTCCCCCACTAAGATAGTGTACTGCCAAATGGTGCAGAATTATAAAGACATTGTGAAATCTCATATTTGTTGGATGCTGTCATTGCAGGTTATTTCAAATATTACACACTCTATAAATCTATTATTTGTCCCCGTTTATGGCTCAAGTCTTCTTATCGAGTCCACATCACAAGATTAGAAATTGTTCAGCCAGAGCTGAACACACTTCTCGGCATCTGCATACAATGGCGTCTTGCGCTTCTTGTGCGTGGTGGTGGAAAGATTGGTGGAAATCGGGGTCGCCACTCTTCCTTTACCCCATGCCATAAGTACTTTGACTTTTTTAAAGAACACTTGCACAACTTCCTCCCTTATTTTAGTGTGTATTTTGGCATGTTTAAATCACATTGCTACTACTCTCTGTATCTTCCCTGTCAGCTGTTCTCTGTTCACTGAGTCCTGCTACACCCATAATATTAATTCTGTATTGTATAACTGTCTAATGCTGTGTATTCTGCTCCCACTATCTCTACTGGTCCTCTTCTGGTTCCACATGATTTGATCTCTTTTCCTCTTAACTGCTCCCTTAGAGGTGTTGGAATAATCTCTTTGTAGGCGTCCAGCACCAATCTGGAATGTCCAATCCCGCAAGATTGGGCTTCAATCGAATGTGGTGGTAAATGGGAACAAGGATTACTTTTCTTTGTCAGGGTCATTACTAATCCATGACTGCCCACCACCTTAATATCTTCATTACAGAGGCATGGACCCACAGTAGTAGAGGTTAGAGTTGTATAATTTGGACACCCACTTAACCACACCACACAACTATGATCTCTCCGTATTTCTGTAATGGGGTCTGCCATCCTACTACAAAGCATAACAAACTGCATCTCTTTAGATCTCCAGGTAATCTACCTCTAGATCTCTTGGTAGCCAACATTCATGACAACCACCTCCAGGGAGAGACTAGCTGCCGTCACCCTGCGTTTAACTTGCTCCTGATGTTGTATCCATCCTTTAGATGAGATGTCATATCCTTGTGCCCACACAATCATATAATCATGTGCAATATGTATATATAATGAAAATACATAAATATTTACTGTCTTTCCTGTTCCTAACTTGAGGGCCTCTGTCAAGGCTATTAATTCTGCCTCCTTTGCTGATCTACCACTTTTCCACCTTCGTCTACCACGACAAACACAGTTTCAGAGGAACCTTTATAATATTTCCTTAACCTATCCATATAAAATTCATGTATTTTGAATCCTCCTATAAACCTGACACTCTTCTGTGTCTACTTTTTTCTGTATTAATGTTCACTTCCTTCACCATCATTGTGGCCAAATTCACTGCTCTATACCTGACTATCTATACATGCTTTTCTTATTATTTGTCGTCATCAAGCAGTACATCATGTGCTCAAATAGAATGTTAAAACGATATCTCTCCAAGACAAGCTGTATTTGTATCTTATTTCTCTGCATCAGTACCTAATTTTCACAGCAATCTTGCCAAGCATTGAGACCACTTGATCTTTTCCCGCTGATTTCTTCTTTTAGTACTGCAACTTATGATCTCTGACAGTGTGGGATCTACTCCTCAGACTATAGGTGGTAACATTTAAACATATTCAACTGAATAGAAGCCACATTCCTGTATGGTACCCTGCTTGCAGTGCCAATTATTGGAAAGATTTGTGTGTTTAACCTGCTCCCAGAAACTGGTGTCACTTTGGGGACAGTCGCCCTCTTAATTATGACTCTGACAACAAACAAAGAACATTGTGTACACCAGTGGTGAGTTTCTAGAACAAGTAGTTTATAAAGGCCTTGATCGTACTTATTCGGAACCACTCTCAGAGGACGCAAAGTGCTTCACTGACTCAAAACACTTACATCATTTTAAGCTTTTTGCCTTTCAATGGTTCCATGCGAATTTTCCATTTTTGCAATAATTCACCTGCCACCTACTTTTCTTTGTAGTCTTTGCCCTTTGTTTTATCTCTGCTGGTGTTTGTCTGAAGGCTGAAACTTCTTCCGTTGTTTAGGAAACCATTCCTCCATTTCCTTGTTAATGGTTGTTATGAAGTGACTCCTCTTGTGATAAATTGTATTGTCCTCAGCCTGGTCTACAAACTTCCTATGTTTATCATTGCTCCACTCAGCTACGCCTTGCATTCTAAACACTTGCCTAATCTAAAAGCTGCCCCTTCTAACGGGACATTTATGTTACCGTCGCTACCACCATGCCCCTGCAGCATGTAAGGTCCTTTGGGTTAACCATTCTGCAAACTTGCCCATATTTCTTAGAATTTCCAAAAAATCCCACATCACAATTGCTACTGACTCCCAACTACAATCTTTGTAAATTTGATGTAGAAGCTCTTCTGCAAATATGATTTCTGACCAGTATATTGATTGGAAAAAATCGAGCTGTTAGCATTGGGAACAAACAGGAAAGTAAGTATGGCTTTTGTGGTATACAAGTCCATGAAAAGCCGACAACCGAGAATAGATTGCAAATTCAGTTTTAAATTTGAGTTTGTGTTGCAACTGTATCAATTTTGCCAATTAAAATATTCCCGAGAAAATGCAATAGGGAAGATAGCTTCAATGGCCTTAAACTTGAAACTCCCAAGTTCATCAGGTGAAAAATATTTGGGTTAGGGCCTCTGAATAAATAAATAACCAGACATTGCAGTGCCACTGGAATGTTGTCCTACTCGGGAGACCAGGGTCTGCACACTGGGGTGTTGTCGTTTCTCTGACAACTCTGGGCAGGATTGGAGATACCTCTATGGAGATTATAAATAATTTTTTTAAGTCTAAATAGGATTACATTTGAAAAATGATGGGTTAAAGTCTGATTAAGAATTCTGTAATATTTTAATTCCCTTGGTCTTATGTGCTATTTAGTTTTCCTCACAATTACAACTGGCACTTTACACCTGCTAAATACTTATGTTATTAATACCATGCCTTCATAATTAAAATAACGTAATCTGATTCTCCTCTTCTCCTTTGCTTTAATTGAAATTTAATTATGAACTTTTCACACCTTGCACAAAACTATTCCTGCAAAATCGGCCGGTTAGGATGTTAGTTTTGATGGTGTTAAATCTCCACCTATGGTTCCTTGAGAATCGTCTGATGATAAAGGAATTAGAATAGAGGCAACAGTTTTTTTCAGTGTTCGCAACTGATGCAGCAGTTGGCTTCACATTACAACCTACTTAAAGATTGGATTGTGGAAAGATGGGTGGTGAACAAATGGGTTTTAGGAAAGAGAACAAATTGCGGAGAAATTTCGCGTAATTGGCAAAGCAGGGGAAGTGAGGGAGAGAAATGTACAGAACAGAGGGCAAATGAAGTGAAGAACCAATCTTTTACTGAATGGTGTATAAATCAGATCCTATTTCTAAAACTAAGACTAAAACTTAAGGGCTGGTTTGATTCTCCAGATGCTGGCTCGGGCTACTACTGAGTTTGGCAAAATTCCCCAGCAGAACTGGTGGTAACCGTTTCAATGCAGAATCTGCAACTCCAGATCTATTTGGACCCAGATATAATCTAAGCTTCAATACCATTCTTCACTTAGTTCTTTTTTTTTTAATTTAATTTTTTTTTTAATTTTATTTTATTAGAAGCAATTGTACAAAGATAAAACATTCGGCATCTAGAATTATACAATTATTGTACAGCTTCAATTTTAACCTTATAACCTAAACTATAAAAATGAAAAAAAGGAAAGAGAAAGCAAGAATGGGAAGAAGTGAAAAGTGAAAAGATAGAGTAAAGGAGAACAAGAGAAAATCCCCTAAACTACCAAAGCAGTGTAGCAGAAAGATAGAGGAATTAAAAAAGAAAAGAAAAATGGAGATATAGTTCTGAAAATTACTTTGAATTGATTGCCAACACTTAAAACAAAGAGAAGCCGTCAAATCTAGACCTTAATCACACTATTTTCCTCCTATCTGGTTCTTCTTTCCTCAGCTTCTGTCTTGTCTTCCATTACATGACCTTGTGCAAGCAAACACATTCTAAGTATATACATTAGTAGTAAGTTCAACCAAGCTATGTGATAATTAGCCACTTTTGATTTGATAATGGATTTCTATGTTCCTGTAACAGTTATGTATCCCCTAAAATGAGGAGAATATTTATATCATGGGATAGCTATAAGGTTAGGGTAGAAATGTGAGATTTGTTGGATTGGTAGAGGTGACGTAAATGAGGAGCAAGCCCGAAGTGAGCTTGGAATATTAAAATGCAAACTACATCTTTAACGATTATAGTGGAATGGCATTATTCAGAACATGCATATTGCTATTCAGTATTTAACAATGCTGTTAAACCTGGTTTACTTGGGCCTAACTTTTCATTTCTCAGAACCTCTAATTTTGCCTGTATCATAGCGATCGTTTCTATATTAATGTTTAATATTCTCCATTCTTAGGATTTGCTTGACCACTCTTGTACGTCAGGTAGTGGATCGGGGTTACCATTTCTGGTACAACGCACAGTTGCCAGACAAATTACCTTGATGGAATGTGTAGGTACGTAAAATAAAACGTCAGCCACTTTTAATCAAAGCCATCAAATAATCATTTCAGTTTATTTATTAGAATTAGCCGTCATCAAAATAGCTGGGTACACTTTTCATTTGGAGAGTACCTGTGATGTACCTCCCCTTATCCGATTGATTTGGTTGTCAATCTTAACAACTTGGGCATTTGACAATATCAATTATTTTATTTAGGCCATTGCTTCCAAATTGGGTTGTGTAAGCATGAAGCCTGAAGGAAAAGTGAGAGAATAATTTTAAATTTAGCAACATTCAAAGAAAATTAATCGGTTTAAAAATCAAGAATTGGATGAAATAAAAATGTCTTTAAAAAATACTTTGATAATTTGTCCTTCATATTTGAGTTGTAAGGGTTTAATATTTACAGTATATTGATTAAATGATAACAATATTATTCAAGAGTGTGAAACATTTATTAATAAGTGTCTGAAGTAATGTTTTTTCATAATATGGTGGCCAAGCACACAGCTTGCATGTTTGCACAAATGTCTGATTTTAGTTTAGTATGCCAGCTTCCAAGAAATGTTTTGGCCGTGGGAGCATCCAATAAAGATTGTGTTGGAAAGGGATGCATAAACAACTTTTGACATGTTATTCATTGGAAAATCAAATCTTGCAATGCAGACAGTTGAAGAAAAATGCCCGACAGGCTATCTGTTTACATAAATGCTTCATTGCTCTAGTATGGGTCTTGTGGGCAGAAGAAGTGAACTGCAAATGTTTTCTCAAAAAAGGAATAAAGCTAGAAGTGAAAATGTTTAAACAACCTACTTATTTAGGAATTAAAACCAAAGTCTGAAAATGAATAAACTTGTTGTTTAAATATTTTCCTCCATTCCCACATACACTGCCCTCCATAATGTTTGGGACACAGACCCATCATTTATTTATTTGCCTCTGTACTCTACAATTTGAGATTTATAATAGAAAAAATCACATGTGGTTAAAGTGCACACTGTCAGATTTTAATAAAGGACATTTTTATACATTTTGGTTTCACCATGTAGAAATTACAGCTGTGTTTATCATATCTTCTTCCCCCCTCCCCCCCCCCCCCCCCCATCATTTCAGGGCACCATAATGTTTGCGATACAGCAATGTCATGTAAATGAAAATCTCATGTTTAGTATTTTGCATGCAGTGACTGCTTGAAGTCTGTGATTCATGGCTGGGTGTCTTCTCTGGTGATGCTCTGCCAGGCCTGTATTGCAGCCATCGTTTGCTTATGCTTGTTATGGGGGCTAGAACTTCAGTTTTCTTTTCAGCGTGTAAAAGTCATGCTCAATTGGGTTCAGAACATGTGATCCACGGCCACTCAAGAATTGGCCATTTTTTAGTTTCGAATCACTCCTTTGGTGCTTTAGCAGTATGTTTGGGATCATTGTCTTGCTGTAGAATGAACTGCCGGCCAGTGGGTTTTGAGGCATTTGTTTGAACTTGAGCTGATAGGATGTGTCCATACACTTCAGAATTCATTATGTTAATACCATCAGCAGTTGTGTCACCAATGAGGATAAGTGAGCCAATACCTTCAGCAGCCATATATGCCCAGGCCATAACACCCCCACCATCATGTTTCACAGATGAGATGGTATGCTTAGGATCTTGGGCAGTTCCTTCTCTCCTCCATACCTTGCTCTTGCTGTCCCTCTGAAATAAGTTAATCTTCATCTCATCTGTCCACAAGACCTTTTTCCAGAACTGTGGTTGCTCTTTTAAGTACTTCTTGGCAAGCTTTAACCTGGCCATCATATTTGTGCCGCTAACCAGTGGTTTGCATCTTGCAGTATAGTCTCTATTTCTGTTCATGAACTCTTCTATGGACAGTGGTCGTTGATAAATCCACACCTGACTCCTGAAGAATGTTTCTGATCTGTCGGACAGGTGTTTGGGTTTTCTTCTTTATTATAGCGAGAATTCTTCTGTCATCAGCTGTGGAGGTCTTCCTTGGCCTGCCAGTCCCTTTGCAATTAGTAAGCTCACCAGTGCTCTCTTTTTTCTTAATGATGTTCCAAACAATTGATTTTGGTAAGCCTAAGGTTTTTGGCTGATGTTGCTAACAGTTTTATTCTTGTTTCTCAGTCTCACAATGGCTTCTTTGACTCTCATTCGCACAACTTTGGTCCTCATGTTGATAAACAGCAATAAAAGTTTCCAAAGGTGATGGAACGACTGGAGGAAAGACTAGGTGCTGAGAGCTCTCTTATACCTGCATTAGGGAGGCATTTAAACACACCTGGGCAATTTTAAACAGCTGTGAAGCTATGTGTCCCAAACATTATGGTGCCCTGAAATGGGGGGACTATGTTTAAACACAGCTGTAATTTCTACATGCCTTTAATAAAATCTGACAATGTGCACTTTAACCACGTGATTTTTATTCTATTACAAATCTCAAATTGTTCAGTACATAGGCAAATAAGTAAATGATGGGTCTTTGTCCCAAACATTATGGAGGGCACTGTAGCATGTATCCTGGAATGGCTTGGTTATCAGCAAACAAAGCAAAAACAGGTAAAAAGGCTTCAGTACATGGTGGACATGGACTACATCAGTTATCCGCTGGTGATCTGCAGAATCTTTCCTGGAATTTTGCTTAATGTAACGTACGTTTTATAGCCACTAATGTCGATACTTTGCTATATGATGCAGCAAATGAAGTTCAGTCAAGTGAGATCAGATTCAGTTTCACTACAATCCCCGAATAAGTACAGAATGCATAGAAAGAGCCCACTGAGATCGTATGCAAGAGTTGTCAGGTTTTGGCGCCATTTTCAAAATCCCAACTACAGCTGGCCAGAAAGGCCCGTTGGAGCCGTCGCCATGATCCAGATCATCCAGCAAACCCGTCCCTCTCCTTGCCTAGCCACTTTCAGCCTTCATGCCCCTGGAATGCCTCCCAGAGCCGAATGTGAGGGCACGGAAGGCATGACTCCGGACTCTCTGACTGACCCTTTGTTCTTGCATCCATCACCAACTGCCTCTGCACCTCTCTCCGATTCCGAGTCCTTAAGGACAAGGTTCCCACTCAAGGCGGGTTCCCGGATTCGCGGGAGGGGGGCGAGCCATGCCTGGTGCTGGATTATGGGTGCAGCCCGCGGCCCTTATAGTTAATGTGTGTAGTTTGATTAATCCATCAGAGGGTTTGGGGTGTCAAGATTGAAAGTGGTTCCCATCAATTCTTTTAGTTCAGATTCCACTTTAATTGAGCTTAGACGGTGCTAACTAGACAGGTTTACAATATCTCTATTCACAACTGAATGTGCTTTGGTTTCTGGAATCGGCGAACAAAATTAAAACTTTTTTTAACCCTGTCTTCTCCCACCCTTCTGAAACAGGAAAGGGGCGTTATGGAGAAGTTTGGAGAGGCCAATGGCAAGGTGAAAGTGTTGCGGTAAAAATCTTCTCATCTCGAGATGAGAAATCCTGGTTTCGAGAGACTGAAATATATAATACGGTTCTTCTTCGCCATGAGAACATATTAGGTGAGAAATAATTTGTATGCACCATTATAAATTCAAAGTATTTGCTTTATTTATTGTACGATGCAACATACTGTAAAACATGTTGGTTAGCGAGCAGAATTGAAAAGGTGATGCCATTTTGTATAATTCAGGTTAAAAAAATGTCTACAACCCACTACCGTGTAAAATCATGCTTTTAAATCGTTTTCTGGCATCTCTGGATGCCAGAAACTTGTCACATGTGCAAATTTCTGAATCGGGTAAGCATCCCCGTGGAAGTTAGAAATTTAAGCTATGTTGAAAATCATCGCTAAATAGTAGAAATTAAATGTTTCTCGTACACAACATCAGTGAATGTAAAACAGAAGATAATTCTGCAACTTCAGAGACCGATACCAGTTATCACAAGCAATGGATCAAATGCCATGGGTGCCATCGGTAGTGGAAGAAATATTGTACAACAACTGTAAATATCGATATAAACCGTGCTGGTTCTGATATTCGCACAACTGTGAACTTGTCCTGTCTATATTCCATGTACAAATCGTGAGAAATTTTGCTGTACACCCTTCCCTACTATACTATCAAACTCCACCCACAAACAAAACAAATTGGTGGATAGAAATACAAAGGCATAAACCAAAGCGGATGCAGCAGAATCAGTGCTCCCATCCAGAAAAACACAGTATTGTAAGAGGCAAATCATCTTTCAAAATCTATGAAGCAATTTGGTAAGCATGTAATAATTCTACACCTAAATTCCAATGCATGTATCTCTCCAGTTAAACAATAGGTCATCACCAATTTGTTTGCTGTCTTTCAAGCGATCACTTACTGGTTGCCAAATTTCCTTTGGGGTGTGTGGCTACAGTATTTCTAGAAGCACACTTTGTTAATGCTTTAAATTTTGTTGGGTTTGCATTTGGATCAACAATTCCCTGTGAACTTAAAGACCCTGTGATTTAATAATAACTTGCAGTTGGTTGTCATTTTTAAAAAAAGTAAATGATTTGGTTGCATTTGGTAGAATGCCCCCCCCCCCCACCACCACCACCGCGCGTTAGGGTCTGCACTTGGTCTAGATCTGCCTCTCACTCCACAGTCTTCTCTCATCTTGTCATTGTCCCCTCTTTTATCAGGGAGTTAAACAAAAGCAAGATTATGGTGCAAATTCCTTGCATAAACAAGACAACATTGTCAAATGTGAAAAGTGCAAAGTCGCCAACTAGCAAAATGTTAATGATTATATTCTGGCTCAGGTGCTTATTACTTTGGCATATCATATATTGGCTTTATTTTTCATCTTTAAATTACACAATTGGTTATGAAAATTATGTGAACAAGGTTTGTCTGTTAATATTGTAGAGTTTCGGTTCGGTTTAGTTTGTTTAGTGACACGTACCTCGTTACAGTGAAAAGCTCTTGTGTGTTAGTGAAAAGACTATACAGTATTACAATCGAGCCATTTACAGTGTATCTGCTCAAATTCAAATTACATCGGACCACAATGGATTTTGTTTGTTCCAGTAATGCTTCCAATGCAGATAAATTAATTGACGTAATATTTTCAGAACGGTGGTCGTTTCAAAAATGTTAGACATTGTTTAAAAGGTAGGTAATAGAAGTGGTGGAAAGCTAAGAAATAATTGGGAATGATGAGATTGTATTGGAAAGGTCCAATTAATCATCACACTCTAAGGAAGGATGGAAAGGTTTTTAAATTAACAAAATGTGACTCTGGTAATTTATCAGCATGTGGAATCGGTACAGCAGCCTCAGGCATTATAGGAGTCCATCTACTTTTTATATCTGTCGATTATCTTTTGATGCTTTAATTTCTTTCTTTGTATCTTGTTTAATGTTCTTAAAATTGATTTTAGCCCTTTTGATTTTCTTTAAGGTTTCATTGCTTCAGACATGACCTCAAGGAATTCTAGCACTCAACTGTGGCTTATCACTCATTATCATGAAAATGGTTCACTCTACGACTATTTACAACGTAACACAGTGGATACTGTAGTCTGTCTGAATTTTGCCTTATCTATAGCCAACGGCCTGGTACACCTCCACAATGAAATTTTTGGAACTGAGGGAAAGCCTGCAATTGCTCACAGAGATTTGAAAAGCAAAAATATCTTAGTAAAAAAGAACTTGCATTGTTGCATTGCTGATCTTGGTGAGTTCATAGAAGTCCCACATTGTCAACTCCTTTGAAGGACGCTAAATGACAGTAACTGTATTAATAATGTCTCTCTTTGTAGGGTTAGCGGTGATGCATTCACAGACTAACAATCAATTAGACGTCGGAAATAATCCTAAAGTGGGCACGAAACGTTATATGGCACCAGAAGTACTTGAGGAATCAATTCAGGTTGACTGCTTTGATGCCTACAAACGCGTGGACATCTGGGCATTTGGACTGGTCTTGTGGGAAGTGACCAGAAGAACATTCAGTAATGGTAAGCATGACTACCAACCTCTCTTTCATTTATTAGTCATCTCAATCAAATTAAACTTAAGGAAAATAAGTTACTTGGACTGAAAATGAAATTAGTAAAGCAAATGTTTGTAATGTTAACACACACACTTAACATTTATGTAGTTTCCATAAGTGCAATATATATATAATAATTGCTTGAATTATTTCAAAATTCCATGAATTCTTGAATGGTTCCCATTGGTTGGAATGTACTTAGTATAAAACCACAGGTTAAGAGAGAAAATAGAATTAGAGTCCAGTAGACTGACATGAGTAGTATAGAATAGCGAAAGTCTTGGTTAGAGTGGACGTGGAGAGGATGTTTCCACTAGTGGGAGAGTCTAGGACCAGAGGTCATAACCTCAGAATTAAAGGATGTTCGTTAGGAAGGAGATGAGGAGGAATTTCTTTAGTCAGATGGTGGTGAATCTGTGGAATTCCTTGCCACAGAAGGCTGTGGAGGTGGTCAATGGATATTTTTATGGCAGAGATAGATGGATTCTTGATTGGAACGGGTGTCAGGGATTATGGGGAGAAGGCAGGAGAATGGGGTTAGGAGGGAGAGGTAGATCTGCCATGACTGAACGTCGGAGTAGGCGATGGGCCGAATGGCCTAATTCTGCAACTATGACATGAATATACTAAAATAAGTTCTTAAAGAAATGGTAACTGGGCACTTTACAGAAGTGAAGTTTGAAATTTGGGTACAATCAACAGATAGTTGGTACTCTGTTGATTGTTTAGTTTAGAGTTACAGCGCGGAAACAAGCCCTTCGGCCCACCAAGTCCGCACCAACCAGCGATCACCGCACACTAGTGCAACCCTACACACACCCTGGATAATTTTACATCAATACCAAGCCAATTAGCTTACAAACCTGGACATATTTGGAGTGTGGGAGAAAACCGGAGCTTCCCAGAAATAACCCACACGGGTCATGGCGAGAACGTACGAACACCGTTCAGACAGCATTCGTTGTCAGGATCGAACCCAGGTCTCTGGCGCTGTAAGGCAACAACTCTACCGTTGTATCTGTATTTTGTTTACTATCCCAGCACTACCTTGGTAAGTTTGGTAATTTGCATGATGTTGTATAAATGTAAGTTTGCAAGATATTGTATAAATGTAAGCTTGTCATGGGACTCTTCTGGTGTATTTGGTAGAGAACGTTCCTAGGGATTGGCTTCACTCGCATTTGGGAAACACATCGCTTGATTAGCATCAGTGAGTGGTTTTGTGCAGGGGAGTACTAACTAGATTCAAGTCTTTTGCGGAGGTGGAAAAGATGATTGCTGAGGGCAGGGCAGTGGGTGTTGTCTACGTGGCTTTTAGTAAAGACTTCTACATTTGTGGTTGATAGTCCAGAAAATGAAGGTACATGGGATCGAGGGTGACTCAGCTGATTGGAATCAAAATTGGCTTGGCCATGGAAGACAGAGGGTAGTTATGAAGGAGGGGGTTTATTCTGAGTGGAGGTCTGTGAGCAGTGGTATTCCGCACAGTTGAGTGATGGATCTCAGTTGTTTATGATATAATGATTTGGATGTAAATGTAGGTGGGCTGACGAGCAAATTTGCAGATGTCGGAAATTGGAGAAGTTATGGATGGCGAGGAAGGGTGTCAGGATATGGACAGATATACATCACTTGGAGATATGTGGATCAATGACAGTGGATGATGTGGGGGGAGGGGTTAAGGGAAAGATTTACAAATTTTGCTGGAGCTGGATAATGTTTTGGTTAGGTAACATTTGGAATACGATATGTATCGGTCTTATGATATGTTGTCTTAATTAGAGAGTGTAAGGAGATGAAATCAAACTGGGATTGTTTTCTGTGGACTGTTGGAGGCATTCAGAGAGATAACTTAATAGAAGTATATAAAATATTGATAGGCATAGATAGGGTGGATAGTCAGAATCTTTTTGCAGGGTAGAAATGTCAAAAACTAGAGGCCATAACTTTAAGGTGAGATAGGAAAGTTTAAAGGAGATGTATGTGTGGTTAAGTTATTTTACTCTTCGTATGATAACCTGCTTCTAGGGGAGGTGGAGGTGGTGGTGGAAGCAGATAGAAAAGCAACATTTAAGAAGCACGAAGGTAGGCAGGGAATGAAGGGATATCGATTATGTGAAGGGGTATTAGATTAGTTTAATGTGGCATCACGGTTTGAACAGACCTTGTGACTGAAGCTGTACTGTCATTGTTCTGGTCATCCCGAGTATAAAGGTTTGCTAAAATCTGATCAACACCTGCATTCAGAGAACTGGGTTGATACAGCTGTGATGTGCATGTTCCCTGTTTGAACTGTTGCCGTCAGGCAGACGGTACAGATCAATGTGGACAAGGACAAACAGACTAAAAAACAGTGTTTATCCCACAGCAATAACTACACTTAATGTAGCCACCAAATGAGCGCAGGTGCGCTACACACCAAATGGATTGTGAAATCGACAGAAGAATGTATGGTTGTGTGTTTATGCTTATTTTATGGTAGTGTGTGTATGCTTACGTATCGTTAGCTTTTAGAAATGTGTGAATGGTGCATTGACTGGTTGGCATTTTAATTTTGTTGTACATGTTTACATGTTATAATGACAATGAAGATTATCTCTCTATGTGTGTAGCCTCCATGAACGAACATTACATTTATATGTTTACACACACACAGATAGCACGTTCTGCATATTTTTGGGCTGGCCTGATGTCTTTTGCAATGAGTTAATTTTTGAAGTATAGACACTATTGCAACGGAGAAAGTAATTTGTTTGTATGTTGGGAGATGCCACAATCTGAAAAATAACAATGATGAAATGAGCTATTTTCGCAATGTTGGTTGAGCAATAAATATTGGCTGGGAAAGAAGAGATAAAATTATTCGAGCAATGAGGTGTAGGAATCTTCAAGCCCAGTCCTTTTGGTCATTCGTATGCATTTTATTTGAAGTCAGTAACCGAAATGGAAATGTCATTACCCCCCCAATATCGAGGCTCTATTGTAGACTTGGTGAGATGAGCTATGACAGTTAAGAATGCAAATCAGGTGGGATTCTCTGCTTCGGTGCTGAACAAATCGGCAACTCAATAATTGAAACCACATTTGTTTTGGGACACGATTATGAATAAGGATCCCTGACCAAGGGCTAGGGATCCTCTGGCCCAGGGATTCACACACTTGCGACACAGTGGTGCAGCGGTACAGTTGTTGCCTTACAGCGCCAGAGTCCCGGGTTCTATCCTGATTATGGGTGCTTGTCCGTACGGTCTTTGTAAGTTCTCCTCGTGATCTGTATGGATTTTCTCCAAGATCTCGCATTTCCAAAGGCTCATAGGTTTATAGGTTAATGGGCTGGCAAATTGCCCCTAGTGTGTGCAGGATAGTGTTAGTGTGCAGGGTTCACTGGTCGGTGCTGACTTGGTGGCCCGAAGGGCCTGTCTCCGTGCTGTATCTCTAAACTAAACTAAGCTAAAATCCTTTCTAGATTGTCAGGTTTATTTTGGATTATCTTGCATTGTGAAATCTACATTTAATTTGCTTAGAGTTCAAGTTCTTTCTTTTGCAGGGATTGCAGAGGAATACAAGCCCCCGTTTTATGATCTGGTACCGAATGACCCTAGCTTTGAAGATATGCGGAAAATTGTGTGTGTGGAACAGCAAAGACCAAATATTCCTAACAGATGGTTCTCTGACCCTGTGAGTTCAATACTCTTTGTTTTGTATAACAATTCAATTCACCATTTTGTTTCACGGCATTTCATCGTATATTAAGTATTGCAATCATATATGTACTAAGTTTTTCTATTCCCTCTCGCTCTCTCACAATCTGTTCTTTTCCATTCTCCGCTTTTGGATTTTCATCTATGGCACGTTACTGAAAGCCAAATGTCACTTATTTTCAACTCTTCCAAGTTGCCTCCAGTATTTCAGTTTCTGCTGATCCAAAGAATTAATCCTGTGTCTAAGAATCACAGGTGCGTGTGCATTAAAAGCATATGTGGCGGCCTGGAAACTATTTGGATTAACCAAACAAGAGCAGTTCTGAAGGATTTGGCTGCCAGTGATTTCTAAATGTTTAATTGGTCTGTAGATGAAACCACAAAAAAATGTTAGACGACAGAGTTGAAACAGCCAGTATGACCATCTTAAGTATTTTGGATTAACACCATCAATTATGTAGTAAAAGTATAAGAAATCCCAGACAATGCAGCCCTTTCAGCGTGTTCCGCCATTCAGATCTTTTTGTGCTGTCCTCTCAAATTCCCTTCAAATTCAAAAATATATCATTTGTATTTTGATTATCCCAACCATTTGGCACCCTGAGATTTATATCTGTTTAAATGAAAAAAAAAGATCTGTCCTAAATTTCTTGCCTTTCCCCACTTAAAATACTTTTTATTTGTGTTTTCATGTCCAGTGAAGTAAATGTACCATGTGGCAAGAAATGTTTTGCATCTCACAGATGCCCTTCGGATCTGATATCGTTTCCTAGTTGGAACATCCCTGCTCTTTGGGCCCCCAAGTGAATGTTTTGCCTATTCTATTTCGTTCTCTCATTCATTTCAAGCATTGTTTTTGTTCTTTAATGATTCCACAAACAATAGATTCATCCTTTAATGATTCCACCAACAATAAGTTCAAAATATGAATTGTACTGTCATGTGGATCATTTGTAATTGGAAATAACCACAAATCTGAAAATTGGCAAGAGGAGAATTGATGACCAAGACCAGAGCCAAGACTTAAATAAGTATGTTTTGAGATGGTGAGACAGTGGCACTGAGTAAATAAAATCTCTAACACCAATGTCATTGAGGGGAGGACATGCAAGGAGTTCTACTAATGTTGGAAGAGCAGATGGTACACAATGGGCATTTAGGCTAACAAAAAAGGACCATCTCGCAGCAGGGATTTTGACGTGGATTTGTCGAGTGACGAGCCGCAAGGCCAGGAAAGCAGGGTGTTGTGTACTAATAGTGAGGGTGGAACTTAGGAACGATCCATTGAAGCAGTTATTCTAAATAAACCAACCCGTTAGTAAATGTTTCAGCAGTAGTGCACATTTGTTACAATTTAAGATATGTGATGTTCAAATGGAAGTAATTTTATTGGTGGCTAACACTTGCTTTGATGCTCGGCGTCTGACTAAGATGCTGGGGAAATGCACCGTCTGTCTATGCTGAAGCGAGCAGACGGAAGGAAAAACTTTGGGACTGCTTCATTTAGCTGATGATTCACCACAGTCATGGCTGGGTTGCGGTTGATGAAATTCTGAAGGATTGTGTCAGAGAACTGGAGCCAAGAAATCAAGCAAGAACACTAAGTAAGAGAAAGCCACGGTTGTACTGAGAGAGAGTTATAGATTATATTAAAGCAGGCATGTTAAGCACAGTTTGGATAGTCTGCCTGATCTGTTGAGATAAGTTGGTGGTATGGATAAAAATGATTTGGAAACTGGTGGAAATTTCCTGACCATTTTGCCTTTGCTGCAGAAATGGGAGTATTTTGTATCAGAGGAAGATTTACTTATGGTGCCCCTTTCCTTCAATCTGTATCAGTCATTTAAATCCATATTTTGCACCTAATTTTGCACCTTTTTTAACATTGCAATTGAAAGAAGAGACAGGCGTGTTATTCCCATCTTCATAGCTTTTCAGGGGTTCCACTTGCCTTAATCAACTCCTGCCTTCTTCCAAGTACTAAAGCTTGTGCCAGTTCACACGCTGACATTGTTTCTGTGGAGCTGAGATAACCTGGAAATGTAAATTAAGATGTCCAGAACAACTGGGACACAAGTGTCTTTTCAACTTCACAAGAGCATTGCTGTTCTCATGTGCAGAATAAGGAGACTGAATTTGAACTAAACGCCTGTCTGCATTATAACATGACTCATTTCTCTTTCAGACCTTGTCTGCTCTAGCCAAGCTGATGAAAGAATGTTGGTACCAAAATCCTTCGGCGCGGCTCACTGCATTACGTATCAAAAAGACTTTAGGGAAAATAAGCAATTCGTTAGAGAAAGTGAAAATGGACTGCTGATAGGAGGTTGAGAATCGATATTTATCATTGTCACCAAATGTACGAGATCTACTAGCTAGGATGAAAAGCCGATCTCAAACTGTCCGGTATTCTGTTTTTACAGTTAAACATATGGCAGTATCGGTGTCAGCAAGGGCACCATAGTTTTATGGCAGATGAATCATTGCCTTTAACCAGACCAATCACTCAACCATGGCTGTTCCTCTCGATGCAAATAAACGTCAGAGAGTGGTCGCATATTCACTGGCCGCACTCGAATTTGAATTCTATTTGGAAGGGGATTTTTTGCACTAATTTTTTTTTTTTTTGCATTGCTGTACAATTATCAAGTAGGCTGCAATAGCCCTGACCTGTGTATTTATATTCAGTCTGTAAAATAGCATGCAGGTTTTCATTATGAATAGGCAAGACACGATGGCTTTGTTACAGGAATACATGAACCATTTAATGGTTATTGGATTATAATGTAAAACTACAGTTGTCCTTATGTTTTAATGTGAAAGGAAGACATATACCAGCGAAGTGTGGTGGTGCCTTGACACTTGAGATAGTTCTTTAAGGTTAAGTTACACAGATGAGTTACAGAATACTTTCCACAGTGGTATGTGTATCATTTTAAAACTAATGTTTATGCAGATTGTATGGTTTGCCTTTGGTGCTGTATCCAAAATTTAAAATTATTTTTTATATGTTCATCATAGGAAGTAACATTGTCTTTTTAATTACAGTTTAGAATTTGTCTATTTCTTTCTTTTATCTGGAAACATACAGAGACTTGATTGGCCTCTGATTTGTTTTCTCATTAGCTACAACTGAGAAGATTATGGTTCATCTTTATGTTACGTGCTCAAATTATTTAACTGAATCATGGTCAAAACACTCCTGTAACTAGTCTTCCTGGAATAAAAATGACCATGTCAAGTAAAGGAAATTATTAATTTCCATGTGGTGCAAAGTGGCAAACACTAATAAGGATATTGTGCAGGAAAGGTCTAAAATCTTCAAACATTGCTTCCTTAGACAGTGTTGGAAGATCAGGAAAATGGCCGCTGTTACTTAAAGGAAAAATACAGTAATAGAACACTAATATGGTTTTTAATGTAAATGTATGCAGCCTGCTGTGTTGCCTTTTTGTTATTGTGTATTTTAATTTGTGCAATGAGTCACAAAGCACTCAACGTATATGTAGTTTGAAAGAAAGGGCTTACTGGGTTATTTTATGTTAAAGCATTTGCATTAGGATATGGGTTCATTTCATTTGGGACATTCGAGGTGCTTTACCATTTGGTGAATTGTGCAACAAATATCATTATTGCACTGTAATATTACCACTAAAGTGTGTTTGTTTTCAAAAAGCAATAATTGCATTTTAAAACCGACTATTCCTGCAATTCTGCGCACAAAGCATCGTCATAGCTGCAGCCTAAATTAATGTCCCACACTATGCTTTGTAATCTGGTTGCCTACAGTTTCCATTTTAAAAAGTAACTTCTAAAAAAAACAGTTATGAGCAATATTTACTACTATGTCACATTTATTTAGTGCTGCATTATAAGATGCAACAACTACAGTTCAAGTTTCAGTGTTCACGCATAGAAACATTATTTAAGCCTTAATTCTTAGGACTGGTGCAATTTTTTGCTATTTTAAAAATACACCAATCTCAAAAGTTTTTTCATTTAACTCAGAAATCATTAATAAAAATATGTCCTGTGTGTTATTCATTGATGTCTTTGCTTACATTATTCAGCATTCATTTATCAACAGGATGCTGCAAGAGCACATTTTGGAATAATAAATGTATAAAGGGTGACATCATTAAAAGCCATTCTGCAATACTGTGAGATTTACCATTTCAAAGCTATTATTTACATTGGATAAAATGTAATTTGTTCTCTGGAGCAAACATTAGATTACATGTATGTTATTAACCAGCAGAGCTTGCCTTGTGAAGGATTCCAAATAATCAATCAAATGTCTGTTTTTTTTGGCATAGTTTCACTTAAAAGACTGCTGTGTAAAGAGATGAAAGATGCTCCATCATCCAGGGAAATGTCATCCAGAGAAACATTGACCAACCAAACAATATTGTGGCTATAGGAGTTGGTCTGATGTTGGATACTCTGCAGAAGCTGCCTGTCCTTTTAGGTTTCCCACCTTCTACAAACCAGACTGTCCGCTTTCCTAGATGAGTATAGTGGCAATGTTACAACATTTTGAGATTAAAAAAAATCGTCTGCAATTTATCCCATCAGATAAAGCATAAAAAGAAGTTTAATTTGACACCTAATTTACTTTCATATCTTCAGTATTAAAAACGTTATGGCCATTTTCATACTCGGAAATTAGCATCTTGGTCCCCATTGCCTTTCAATTGACTTAACTCAAAAGCTGTGATCTAGGACAGTCAAAAGCCCATAACTTTCTTAAAAATTAAGAGTTCAATGAAATTTCAGTTATTATAGATTGAAGCATTCTGAAACAAATATGAAACAATCTAACTTGGATGACCTGAAATTAAAGCATATAATTAGTTAGTTACCTAATTGTAGCTAATTACAAAATTCAATTACTAGATCTAAACATCAATCCAATTAAGAAAAGATAAACATTTTTAAATTGCCTAAGTGTCCAAATAACATTCACGCAATAATTCACAATATAGCATGATTTTTAAATCTCATTTTCATTAATTTATAGGCCAAATGGAAAGAATTTAGTGTTTAATTGCTGTAAATTAATGGCCATTTAAATCAACTTGCGAGTGGGTTTTAGTGGAATGCGATGGATTAGAACGTTACGGTTTGCGGTGAAGTCGGGAGGAAAAACACTGCCGGTTCGTATCTTTTTTTTGTCCCCATTTCGCAACATGAAAATGTGATTAAATGCTTCCTCAGAACTGCGTTTTTAGGTAAAAATAAACTGTGTACTTTATTTTCTCCCCTACGTGAAATCCTTCCCGTTGTCGGCGCTCACGGCTTTAGAAGATGATTTTTAAATTACTCTAGCTAATAAATGATCTAGTGTAGTTTAAACATACCTTCATAAATCAAATGTCGGAGCGATTTTTCTTCAGCAACGAAATCCCCTGACATGGATCGATTTAATCCAAACGGCACTTTAAACCCGCCCCCCCCTCTGAAAGGCGCCAAAGTCACGCACACGGGCAGTGGCAGAACTGCAGCGCTGTTCAAGGTAAGTTTTGTAACATACCTAAGTATAGAGTCAACAACTAGTAGGACAAAGCAACTTGCTTCAGTTGGCACCAGTCAGCCATCTGCTCCCTGGCTCCAGTGGGCAGCAGTTATTTTTAAAAATGTTACATCAAATCCTCAAAGTTCACCACCAAGAATAAAGTGAATGCAATCCCTTCAGATTTTCCTTTCAATGTGACTCATTATCCTAACATGGAAATATTTCACTGTTCTCTTTTTGTCAGTAGGTCAAAATCTAAGAGCTCCCAACTGAATGGTGTTGTGGAAGTACCTTCACCTTACTGCAGTAGCTCACCGCCATCTCAAATTACATTAGGGTTGGGCCAGCAACAGCCACCTCAGAATCAAATAGGGAGGGAGGGAGTGATTACAAGGACCAGTAGTGGCCCATTAGATCAGTCATGTGGTTCAAAAGTTGAATTCTGGAATTGCCCATCTGAAACATCCTATCCAAGTGATCATACCTGGCACCATGTGTACTTAACTGTATGAGGAAGCTTCACTATCGATCCGAAGAGTGAGTGCTGCCTAATCCTTAATTATCGACCAATTATAAAGATTTAACTAATGCTCTATGGGAGAATTGACTTGACGCATATTAGCATCTACAGATGTCCTGGCTTAGTCAGTTATTTTAATTGAATCTGACCCAATGAATAGTAAACATAGAAACATAGAAAATAGGTGCAGGAGTAGGCCATTCGGCCCTTCGAGCCTGCACCGCCATTCAATGTGATCATGGCTGATCATCCAATTCAGTATCCCGTACCTGCCTTCTCTCCATACCCCCAGATCCCTCTAGCCACAAGGGCAACATCTAACTCCCTCTTAAATATAGCCAATGAACTGGCCTCAACTACCTTCTGTGGCAGAGACTGCCAGCGACTCACCACTCTGTGTGAAAAATGTTTTTCTCATCTCGGTCCTAAAAGATTTCCCCCTTATCCTTAAACTGTGACCCCTTGTTCTGGACTTCCCCAACATTGGGAACAATCTTCCTGCATCTAGCCTGTCCAACCCCTTAAGAATTTTGTAAGTTTCTATAAGATCCCCCCTCAATCTTCTAAATTCTAGCGAGTACAAGCCAAGTCTATCCAGTCTTTCTTCATATGAAAGTCCTGACATCCCAAGAATCAGTCTGGTGAACCTTCTCTGTACTACTGCTATGGCAAGAATGTCTTTCCTCAAATTTGGAGACCAAAACTGTATGGAATACTCCAGGTGTGGTCTCACCAAGACCCTGTACAACTGCAGTAGAACCTCCCTGGTCCTATACTCAAATCCTTTTGCTAAGGTCGATGTTAGTGATGGACCACATCTCCATTCACTCGTATGGATTTAAATGGCTGATGCAGATTGATGGGAAGGGGCACCATAAGTAAATCTTCCTCTGAACTATTTGACCAGGTGATGGCACCCTTGCTTCAGAGTCAAGGGATCATGAATTTGACTTCCATTGTTGAGACCTGAGCCGATCATCAACTCCTGCCTGTTGGAACAGGTGTTAAACGAAAGTCCCACCAATCCACCGAAGTAGATGAAAAAATTCTGAGAAGTTCTCTCGGTGGTCCTGGGTGACATTTCTGCAGGAGCCGTGTTTGACCAGAAAGCCAGTTGGTTATGAATAGAAACATAGAAACATAGAAAATAGGTGCAGGAGTAGGCCATTCGGCCCTTCGAGCCTGCACCGCCATTCAATGTGATCATGGCTGATCATCCAACTCAGTATCCCGTACCTGCCTTCTCTCCATACCCCCTGATCCCTTTAGCCACAAGTGCCACATCTAACGCCCTCTTAAATATAGCCAATGAACTGGCCTCAACTACCTTCTGTGGCAGAGAATTCCAGAGACTCACCATTCTAGCTGTACCAACTAAATCTAACAGAAATACGAGTCTTAGAAAATGACTTCATAGGGCAAGGAATGATTTAAAATGGATAAATTAACAGTTATACATTTTTTGAAAGTCACAAATCTACTGTGGAAATGTTTAGTGCCTTCAAAAGGAAGTAAGCATAAAAACAGGCCTTCAGCCCAGCATGTCCCTGTTGATCATATACCAAAATATAATGCCACCGTACACCGTTACCTGGTCTGTAGACATCTGCCTTGATGATTCAAATGCCTGTCTAGGAACTCATTAAATTAGTCTCTGCCTCTATTACTTCTTCAGACAGTGCATCCCAGAGTACAGCCACACGCCAATTCTTTCTCAGATCCTCTAAACCTCTTGCCTTTTAGATACTCTAGATTTAGATACCTCTACCATGGGGGGGGGGGGGGGGGGTAGTTTAAATTCTACCTTTCTATAGGTAAGTCAGGTGCCTCCTCTTCACCACAAGGATAACAAACCAAGCCTCAGTGTCTTCTCATAACTGAAACACTCCATCTTGGGCAACATCCTGGTTAGTCGCCTCTGCATCTCTCCAATGCCTCCTATAATGTGTTGACCAGAACTGCACATAGTACAGCTGTTGCCTAATCAATATTTATTAAAGTTGTGCTATAAATTTTCAGCTTTATACATTTTAAGCCTCAGTTAATGATGGCAATATTTCATATGCTTTCTTCACCAACCTTATCTACCTGTGCTACCTTCTTTTGTGTACTTGAATGTGAGCATCAAGATCCCCCTGTTCCTTTGTATCCCCTTGGATCCCACTATTCATTGTCTGTGTCCTAGCCTTATTAGTCCTCTGCATTTAACACTTAACCAGGATTGCATTCTATCTACTGTTGTTCTGCCGTTTTTACCGACTCATCAATAATGTCCTTTTGCCTGAGACTACCCTTCACATTGTGAACGCCACAAATTTTAATTTGCTAGCCGTACTTCCTCATCCCTATCCAGATCGTTAATACATATACCATAGTTCCTTGTGGCCACAGACTTTAATCCCCAAAACAAACCTTAACTGTTGCCCTCATGCTCCTATTACCGATCCAATTTGCCAACTTGCCATAGATCTAGGCTCCAACCGTTTGGACCAGTCTCCTGCGGAATTGTTTCAAAAACCTTACTGAAGTCCTTGCAGAGTACATCGACTGCACAGCGCTTATCAATACTCTTCAATCAAATTCAATAGAGTTAGTCAGACAAAAATTCCCCATTAAAAATGCCATGTTATCTTTGATTAGCTTATCTTTGATTAATCCGTCTTTATATATGAATTAATAATTTCCCACAGAATTTCTGACGATAACTTCCCTACTGCTGCTGATAGATTTAGTGGTTTGTAATTGTCTGGTTTATCACTGCTGTTCAGTTTATGCCCACTGTTCAACGTTACTTTGAATTCTATATTAATCACGTCAAACTCGCCCTTCTGAGAGGATTGTAATCTGTTCAATGCTCTCAGTAAAATGGCTCTCCTGTTCATTTTATTCCTCTGATAACTGCAGAAACTTGTTAGATTTTCACCACAGAGGCTGCTTTCCAAAATAAATGATCGTTTCAGTTGCTGACAAAACACTCAGTGTCTCATATACATGAGGCGCATTTCTGTCCGTCGTTCTACTAACGAAGGAGTTGATGACAAACATGCAATTTGTTTTGAGGTTGGAGGGCAAATACCCTTTCAAGAATCATTCTTTCATTCCAGCGCAGCAATGGGACAACAGAGATCAAAGTGGCTTAAAAAACTGGGTTCATTTCAACCACATGTACAGACACGTGGACATCCTTGCTTCCACTGCATCTTAGTGTGGCACGATGGCAACCAAATCAGTTGCAGTGCCAGAGACTGGGTTCGATCCTGACTACGGGTGCTGTCTGTACAGAGTTTGTACATTCTCTCCGTGACCTGCGTGGGTTTTCTCCCAGATCTTTGGTTTCCTCACACATTTTGTAGGTATAAATGTAAATTGTCCCAAGTGTGTGTAGGATAGTGTTAATGTGCGGGGATCGCTGGTTGTTGCTGATTCGGAGGGCCTGTTTCTCTAAACTACACTAAAACCTCAAAATGCTGCAATGATAAACTGCTTGATGTGGCAGGGATGTGAGGCTTGTTTGTATGGGAGTGAGGGAGGAGAGGTGGGGAGCAGCCTCCAAATAATGTAGCGTGTCTGCTTTGGATTAGGTCAATGTTTCTCTCAGTATGGCGTTATTTGCCTTGTTTCCTAGCTACAATAGACGATAAAGCAGCCACCTGTTCTATGATATGCCATGTACACTGGCTTCCAGTCGAAAGCTGGTGTATTTACCTGCAGAAGCTGCTGAACTCTCGGGCTCACAGCTTCTCAGTGACTGCTGTGTGCTGCAGTGAGAGATGCTGTCTGCCAGCTGAATGCAAAAGATGTGGACAAATATTCCACAGAACATGAATGAATGTCAATTTTATCCCTCAAACAATATCACCAAAACAAAACAGCTGGGAATTATTTTGTGGGAATTTGCTGCACCATTATAAATGTGATATTATTTAAAATCTTGTTAATTGGCTGTAAAGTGCTTTGGGTGATCTGTGGTCGCTAAAAGGGTAGTGTAAGTGTGTCATGATTTTAACAGCTAGTAAGTGCGCCACCTAGCCGTTACAAATTGTCCACAGACCCTCAATAAAGGCCATGGTAGCACTGACCTGTCCAAGTTGCATCAAATGTGTTTATACTGGAGAAAAGGTCCTCACCGTGCCAGGGACCTCTGTTCGATCCTGATCGTGGGTGCTGTCCTTGTGAAGTTTGCACGTTCTATCTGTGATGGTGTGGGTTTCCTCCGGGTGCTCCGATCTCCTCCCGCGTCTTAAGTTAGGCTTCCTAACAACATGCGGGTATATATGTTAATTAGCCTCCGTAAATTTCCACCAGTATGCAGAGAGTGGATGAGAAAGTGAGATAACATCGAACTAGTGTGAATAGGTGATCGATGGTCAGCTTTGGCTTAGAAGGCTAAAGAGCCTTTTCCAAGCTGTACCTAGAAACTAAACGGATTACGACTCTCAAGCTCTTCACCAAATACCCTTCTTTGGCCCTCCTCAAAACCAACTTCATCTCTGGCAGAACTCTCTTGCATTGCAGTGCTTCTCCAAATATAAAGTAAGGAATATAAACAGGGATCGCACTTTCCACAATCCCCACAAATGCCAGAGCACTTTAAATGACAGTATGACCATTTAAAAATGGATGATGTGGTGATCTCCTTCCAGTAAGGAGAGTCATTCACCAAAGCACAAGTAATATGGGTCTGAAGAGGGATCCCAAACCGAAACATCACCTATCCATGTTGGCCAGAGATGCTGCCTGACCCGCTGAGTGACTCCAGCATTTTGTGTCTTTCTTTAGTATGAGCTGGCATCTGCAGTTCCTTATTATTATAATATGATAATATGGGTTATGAAGCTTCAGGTTGGAGAGACAAGATACATTTATTTGGCACATGCACCAGTTGACACAGTGAAATGTGTGGTCACCATACAGCTATACAAATAAAAAAGAACACAACACACGGTAGACTCCAACATAAAACATCCCCACACAGCAGAATCAAAGTTTCCCACTGTGAGAGAAGGCACCAAAGTTCAGTCATCTTCCTCTGTTGTTCTTGACGTTCACCCGTGGTCGGGGCCTTCCCGAGCCCACCGCAGTTGCCGCTACGGGTGGCCCGATATTCAGGCCCGCTCGCCGGGATGATGGAACTCCAACGGCAGGACAACCTCCGCGGCTTGGACCTCCCAATCGGCCACTAGGGGCGCCGCATTGAAGGCCTACTCTGCCCACAGTCTGTTTTTTTTCCTATCTTTTTATTTTAGTTCGTCTTAAAAGTTTGTTTTGGGGATTCTTTTGTTTTTTTTATATGGGGGGGGGGGGTAGGGCAAGGAGGAAACCGTTTTCCAGTCACTTCCTGGCGATGATGCTACTATTCTCCGAGTCGAGTCCACGCACCCCCCTCCTCGCGGCCTACCATCTGGATTGGAGCGCCCTTTCCTGCCGGGGACCCAGTCCAGAGCTTCAGCAGCGGAGTCACAGCACTGGATTCACTGCGGAGCTGAGCGATGCCTATACCTGGATCGCCGTTTGAAGCTCCGGAGCGCTGGGCTGTGCTCCTCATTTCCAAGTATAGATCAGGAATGTAGAATTCTAGCAAGTCATTCAGTCAATGTGATAAAGATTTGTTGGAGTAGCTTTGCAGAGTTTGGGAAAACAAGGCCCGTTTTGCTGAGAGTTGAAAGGGAGACGGTGAGACAGTGGTGTTGCAGCCACAAGAAAATAAATAATCACAATTTCAAAGACTTGACTTCAAAGCTGCCGGTTCGCACAGGCTTTGATGAACTCAGCCAACTGCGGTGAGTATATCCTTCCTGATGCCAGAATCAGAGCAAGCCCACTGGGTTCTAACAACAGTCCTGTCCACAACACAGCAGATAACAATATGTTTACCCAGGAGTTGAATAAAATTGCAGCCATTTCTGCTCAGGCCCAGATGTGTAGCGTGACCCGCCAGACTTTCTGTGGGAATTTTCATTAGCAATGGAAATAGCTGTTGCAGTTTCAAATATGCATAGTGTATTAACAATAGTACAATGCTGTTACTTATTTGTTTACTTAGACCACAGACCGATCAGCTTTTCTCACATAGAAACATAGAGATTAGGTGCAGGAATAGGCCATTTGGCCCTTCGAGCCTGCACCGCCATTCAATATAGAAACATAGAAATTAGGTGCAGGAGTAGGCCATTCGGCCCTTCGAGCCTGCACCGCCATTCAATATAGAAACATAGAAATTAGGTGCAGGAGTAGGCCATTCGGCCCTTCGAGCCTGCACCGCCATTCAGTATGATCATGGCTGATCATCCAACTCAGTATCCCGTACCTGCCTTGTCTCCATACCCTCTGATCCCTTTAGCCACAAGGGCCACATCTAACTCCCTCTTAAATACAGCCAATGAACTGGCCTCAACTACCCTCTGTGGCAGAGAGTTCCAGAGACCCACCACTCTGTGTGAAAAAAGTCCTTCTCATCTCGGTCCTAAAGGATTTCCCCCTTATCCTTAAGCTGTGACCCCTTGTCCTGGACCTCCCCAACATCTTCCTGCATCTAGCCTGTCCAACCCCTTAAGAATGTTGTAAGTTTCTATAAGATCCCCTCTCAATCTCCAAAATTCTAGAGAGTATAAACCGAGTCTATCCAGTCTTTCTTCATAAGAACATAGTCCACAGCTAACAACGGGGCCTGTTTCCTTCATTATAGGAAGGAACTGCAGATGCTGGTTTAATCCAAAGATAGACACAAAATGCTGCAGTGACTCAGTGGGACAGGCAGCATCTCTGGAAATATGCAAATATATGGGTTGCTGTTCCTCCAATTTGCACTGGGCCTCACTCTGACAATGGAGGAGGCCCAGGACAAAGTTCAATGTTGGAATTTGGGGGGGGGGGGGGGGGATGGGGTCGACGAAGTGCTGAGCCACCAGGAGATTTCTCAGACACCTCCTCTTACTTATCCTTGGACCATGATCCCACAGACGAGCCCAAGGCCTTAAATTCAAGCTCCATTACTGACTTCATCACTTCCAGCTCTCTGCCCCTAAAAGCCTCCAAACTTACTGTTCCCCAGGCCCGCATGGCCCGATTTTATCTTCTCCCCAAAATCCACAAATAACTGTCCTGGCAGACCCATTGTTTCTGCTTGGTCATGCCCCACAGAATTAATTTCCACATACCTCGACTCCATCCTATCCCCCCCTGGTCCAATCCCTCCCTACCTCTGTCCAAGCTCTTCTACTCAATTATTTCCGTTTTCCAGGCCCCCACTCCCTCACCTTTACTATGGATGGCCAGACATGATGCTTGGCATTCAGGCCAAAGAGTTCGATCTTGGTTTCATCAGACCAGAGAATCTTGTTTAAGTGCCTTTTGGCAAACTCCAAGTTTTGTCATATGCCTGTCATATGCCTTTTACTCAGGAGTGGCTTCCGCCTGGCCACTCTACCATAATGGCCTGATTGGTGGAGTGCTGCTGACATAGTTGTCCTTCTGGAAGCTTCTCCCATCTCCACAGAGGAATTCTGGAGCTTTGTCAGAGTGACCATCGGGTTCTTGGTCACCTCCCTGACCAAGGCCCTTCTCCCCCGTTTGCTGAGTTTGGCCGGGTGGCCAGCTCTATGAAGAGTCCTGGTGGTTCCAAAGTTCTTCCATTTAAGAATGACGGAGGCCACTGTGTTCTTCGGGACCTGCAATGCTGCAGCAATTGTTTTATACCTTTCCCTAGATATGTGTCTCGACACAATCCTGTCTCGGAGGTCTACGGACAATTCCTTCGTCTTCATGGCTTGGTTTTTGCTCTGACATGCACTGTCAACTGTGGGACCTTATATAGACAGGTGTGTGCCTTTCCAAATCATGTCCAATCAATTTAATTTACCACTGGTGGACTCCAATCATGTTGTGGAAACATCTCAAGGATAATCAATGGAGACAGGATGAACCTAAGCTCAATTTTGAGTGTAATAGCAAAGGGTCTGAATACTTATGTAAAGGTGATATTTCAGTTACTTATTTTGAATTACTTTGCAAAAAATTCTAAACACCTGATGAAAGTAGCCTGATGGATATTTAGGATCAGTACAATTCCAGCTTGCTGGATGAAATTCACAACCAGGGTTGTTGAGAGGGCTTTAACCGAAAGAGTGTGTGTGGGGAGAGGTCAACAAATTGGAAGTGTATGGATGAAGTTAATGGGAAGGAAAATACAGGAGGGGTTACTGAAGTCTCAGAAGGAATAAGAATAAGAGACTAAGGCCTGGTAAAATTGTGACCAATGTGAGAAGAGTGGTGAACACCGAATGAAAGGTGTTATATTTGAATGCACGTCGTATCCAGAACAAAGTGGATAGGCTTGTAGCAGAGTTTAAAATTGTTATGGACGAGGCCGTGGGCATCACAGAGATGTGGCTGAAAGAGGATTGGAGCTGGGAGCGGAATATCCAGGGTTACACATGCTACCGAAAAGACAGTCAGGTGGGCAGAGGGGGTGGGGTAGTTCTGCTGGTAAGGAATTGAATTCGGTCCTTAGCAAAGGGTGACATAGGATCAGAAGGTGTAGAACCCTTGTGGGTAGAGGTGAGTAAAAAGACCTTAATGAGAGTTATTTACAAGCCCCCAAACAGTAGCCAGGAAGTACGGTTCAGATTACAGCAGGAGATACAATCGGCATGTAAGAAAGGCAATGTTACGGTGGTCATGAAGGATTTCAATATGCAGGTAGACTGGGAAAATCAGGTTGTTCGTGGACCCCAGGAGAAGGAATTTGTAGAGTGCTTCCGAGATGGTTTCTTAGAGCAGCTTGTAGTTGAGCCGACCAGGGAAAAGGCAATTCTGGATATAGTGTTGTGAAATGAACCAGATTTGATTAGGGAGTTTAAGATAAAGGAACCACTCGGAGGTAGTGACCATTGATAAAATTCAACCTGCAATTTGAGAGGGGGAAAATGAAATTGGACGTCCGTATTCCCGTTGAGCAAAGAGGACTACAGAGGCATGAAGGAGGAGCTGTCTAAAGTTGATTGGTAAGGGACCCCAGCTGGACTGACAGTGGAACAACAATGCCAGGAATTTCTGGGAACAATTCGGAAGATGCGGGATCTTTTCATTTGAAGACGAAGCACGATTCTAACGGGAGACTGGCGACCGCGGCTGACACGGGAAATCAAAGACAGCATGAACATAAAAGAGAAGGCAAAGATTAGTGGGAAGCTGGAGGATTGGGAAGCTTTTGAAAAACAACCGAAAAAGGCAATACAGGAGAAAAGATGAAATATGAAAGTAAGTGGGCCGATAATATAAAAGAGCAGGAGTTTCCTCAGATATATAAAGAGGAAGAAACAGGCAACTTGTGGACATTGGACTACTGGAATATGGAATATGATGCTGGAGAAGTGATAATGGGGAATGAAGAAATGGCAAATGAATTCAATACGTTTTTTGCATCAGTCTTCACAGTGGAAGACACCAGCAACGTGCCGGAAATTCAAGAGAGTCGGGGTGGAAGTTAGTGGAGTGGCTATCAATAAGGAGAAGGTGCTTGGGAAGCTGTAAGGGCTGAAGGTGGATAAGTCACCTGTACCGGATGGACTGCACCCCCAGGGATCTGAAAGGGGGCTTTAGAGATTGTGGAGGCATTAATAGTGATATTTCAAGAATCACTAGAGGCAGGGGTTGGTTCCAGACGATTGGAAAATTGTAAATAGTTCAAGAAGGGAGGAAAACAGATTAATGTGGATTATAGGCCGGTTACTCTGACTTCAGTGTTGGTAAGATTTTAGAGTCCGTGATAAAGAATGAGGTTTCCGAGTACTTAGAAGTTCACGATGAAATAGTTAGGATGGTTTTGTCAAGGGGAGATCTTGCCTGATGAACCTGTTGGCTAAGGAAGTAAATAGCAGGAGAGACAAAGGTGGGTCAATGGATGTTCACCTGGATTTTCAGAAGGCCTTTGATTAGGTGCCCCACGTGTAGCTGCTAAAGAAGACGAGCCCATGACATCGGACAGAAGATTCTAGTATGGATAGCAGGTTCGGCTGGATGGCAGAAGGCAAAGAGTGGCAATAAATGGGGCTTTTTCTGGTTGGCTGCCAGTGACTAGCGGAGTTCCGCAGGGGTCGGTGCTGGGGCCGCTACTCTACACGTTGTATATCAATGATTTGGATGAGAAGATTGGAGGATTTGTGGCCAAATTTGCAGATGATGCGAAAATAGGTAGAAGGGCAGGTAGTGTAGAGAAAGCAGGGACTCTGCAGAAGGACTTGGACAGGTTGGGAGAGTGGGCAGAGAAGTGGTAGATGGAGTACAGTGTAGCAAAGTGTGGAGCCATGCACTTTGGTAGTAGGAATAAAGGCGTAGACTATTTTCTAAATGGGGAGAGAATTCAAGGAATCAAAAGTGCAACGGGACTTGGGAGTGTCGAATCAGGATTCCCAAATCGGTTGTAAGGAAGGCAAATGCGATGCTTGCATTTATTTTGAGAGGCCTAAAATATTAAAACAGGAGTGTGAAGCTCTATAAGGCGCTGGTCAGACTGCATTTAGAATATTGTGAGGTGATTTAGGCCCTGTATCTGAAGAAGGATGTGCTGGCGTTGGAGAGGGTCCAGAGGAGGTTTATGAGAATTATTCCAGGAATGAATGGGTTAACATATGATGAGCGTTTGAAAACACCGGACCTGTACTCGCTGGAGTTTAGAAGGTTGAGAGCATAAGGTCATAAGTGATGGGAGTAGAATTAGGCCATTCAATGTAGGGGGACCTCATCAAAAATTACTGCGAAAGGCCTGGATGGAGTAAATGCGGAGAGGATGTTTCCTCTTGTGAGAGCGTCTCGGACCAGAGGTGGTAACCTCAGAGTGAAAGGACTTTCCTTTAGGAAGGAGATGAGGAGGAATTTCTTTAGTCAGAGGGTGGTGAATCTGTGGAATTCGTTGCCACAGATGGCTGAGGGGGCCGTCAATGGATATTTTTAAGGCAGAGATTGACAGATTTGTGATTAGTCAGGTTGTCCGGGGTATGGGGTGAAGACAGAAAAATGGGGTTGAGAGGGAACGATAGATCAGCCAAAATTCTGGATGGCGGAGTAGACTTGATGGGCTGAATGGCCTAATTCTTCCCCAATAATTTATGAACATAAACCTATGAAGCAACCAATTCTGTAGGAAGGGCCCTTAATAATTTGATCCAGATGACATGAGAGAGAGCGAGGGAGTGAGTATTGTCATATGTCCCGGACGGGACAATGAAATTCTTACTTGCTGCAGCACAACAGAATATGTGAACATGAAATATATAGGAAAAATGATATATATGAAAAAATGTCTGAAGAAGGGTCTCGACCCGAAACGTCGCCTATCTCCTTCGCTCCTTAGATGCTGCTGCACCCGCTGAGTTTCTCCAGCTTTTTGTGTACCCATGAAATATATAGGCATCATTTCATGATCACATGGTGCTCAGTGCACATCTTGAAATATATAAATTAACTAAATAAAGTTGGCTGCAACACATTCCTGAAAGCCCATGCTGCCGTCAGTGTCTATATTTACCGAAAAAGGCTTACACTTGAGATATGCACACGCAGTTGCTGATAGCAGGGCACTGACACATGTTCACCAGGTTAGGCTGTACAAATACAACAACAAACAACAATAGACAATAGGTGCAGGAGTAGGCCATTCGGCCCTTCGAGCCAGCACCGCCATTCAATGTGATCATGGCTGCTCATCCACAATCAGGACCCCGTTCCTGCCTTCTCCCCACATCCCCTGACTCCGCTATCTTTAAGAGCCCTATCTAGCTCTCCCTTGAGAGTATCCAGAGAACCGGCCTCCACCGCCCTCTAAGGCAGAATATTCCACAGACTCACAACTCTCTGTGAGAAAAGGTGTTTCCTCATCTCTGTTCTAAATGGCTTAACCCTTATTAAACTCTTGGTTCTGGACTCCCCCAACATCGGGAACCAATGTCAGGCTAACTATTCTATAATTCCCTGTTTTCCCTCTCCTGCCTTTCTTAAAAAGTGGGATAACATTACCTACAGGAACTGATCCTGAATCTATAGAACATTGGAAAATGATTACCAATGCGTCCACAATTTCTAGAGCCACTCCCTAATATTAGTGATGAAGAGGCCTGAGAAAGTTAGTTCCCTAAAATTGGAAAATTAAATATTGAGTTTGGACTGCTCCAACATTCCCAGATAGAGGTGCTGTTCAACCTTGTATCAGCGCTGGAGGTTACGGATTGGAAAAGGGAGTGGGATCACAAATTCAAGTGGTGGGCACTTGGGAGCTGAGGGCCAATTCTGCGGATAGGATGCAGGTGCTGGGCAAAGTAAATCTGGTCTCTCCAGAGTTGAGCAGATCATGTTGTGAACACTGAACGCAGCGTTCACAGCAAATGATTCATTGCTTCACCTGGAAAGAAAGTTTGAGTCCATGGAAGGTGGGAAGGGACGAGATGAAAGGACGTGTTGCAGCCCGGGGATGCTGGTGGCAAAGTGCCGCACGCTGGCGCAGCAGTAGAGTTGCTGCCTTACAGCGCCAGAGACCCGGGTTGGTTCCATCCTGACTACGGGTGCTGTCTATTGTACAGAGTTTGTACCTTCTCCCCATGACCGTGTGGGTTTTCTCCGGGTGCTCCGGCTTCCTGCCACACTTCAAAGACATACAGGTTTTGTAGGTTAATTGGCTTCAGCAAGTTGTAACATTGTCCCTGGGTGTAGGATAGTGTTATTGTACCGGGTGATTACTGGTCGGTGTGGACTCGGTAGGCCGAAGGGCCTGTTTCCACGCTGTGTCTCAAACGTCCAAGGTCTAAAGTTGAGGCACCAATTAGCAATGCATGACGGACAAAGAAGCGTAATTACTGTTTAATTTCTCCCATGTAAAGGGGCCTGTCCCACTTGGACGACCTAATCCACGAGTTTAGAAGACCCTAGACGAATTGAAAAAAATGTCAAGGTCGTGTTGGCTCTCTGATGTAAAAGACCTCCTACGATTTCCTACGACCTCCTACGACTATGTCTACGACCTCCTACGACCCCCCTCGACCTCAGTCTTCCACACCTAAGACCAACTACGACTGGCTACAAGTGGAAAATGATCACATGATAAAATGATGTCATGTTTGCATTTTTATTCTCGGGCCAGTTACCGACCTATGACTATCTACGACTACCATCACGACCAACTACGACTACCTACGACCTACCTACTGGTAAAAAGTATCAATTTGTCCATGCCAAGTTTTTTTTTACTTGTGGACATTTTTTATCAGGCTGGAAAAAACGCCGCAACCTACTTGAGGCCACGAGCACGGGGAGACTACTCACGAGCATGAGGAAGAGTTACAAGGACCTCCTACGACCCCGTGATGACCATGCTGCGAGTATGAGTCAAGGGCAAACTCGGCAGAGGTCGTGAAAGTGGGACAGGGGCTTAACCTGTTTGACCTGGCCTCACTTATCAAAATTATTTCCTTTGTCCTTTCCATCCTTGCCCATTGCCTCTGCAGTTTTTAAGTAACTTATTTTTCTCTTTTTTTCCCAATTCTTAGGAAGGGTCTCGAACTTGAAATATTAATTCCGTTCCTGTTTTCTGACCTGCTGGCTGTTTCCATCATTTTCTATCTTTTGTAAGTTTAACATTGCTACAATTTCATTGGCAGTCTCACTTGCTGACGGATGGAGTTGGGTGCGGACAGACTGTGGTTACACTCAAGGGTTGAAGAATGTTGCAGTATAGAAGTTTCATTATATCCTACCCACGAAAAGAAAACATCTCTACCAGTGTATCTAGGGTCAAACTCTTAGCATCTTATATTTTGAAATGACGCAGACCCTGGAGCGGTTACACGAAGGAAACTAATGTTTGAACGAGATCTTTCATAAATAGCAAAGGCGAAACAGCAAGGCAAACCTTTCTCCAATAATTGATAGATTGAAAGTGATCAAATATAACGCTATTAGTGTTTCGTGCAATGCTTCTATATATGGGCAACCAGAACTACGGGCTATTAATAAAGGAACAGCTCTAATAAATCCAATGGGGAATTCATGAGAAATACCTTTGCCAGAGAGTGGTTGGAATGTGAAAAACATAATTACATTGACCAACTGAAGCAAATAATGTGACTGTGAGCCTGAGGGATGGAAGAACTTTCAGATTTGACTAAGGAATTTATAGAGACAAAGTACAATGTGAACAAACTGGCAAGAAATATAAATATTGTCAGTACGCCTGAGTGTAATAAAAGGAAGAGATTAATGCAAGCCTGGGTCACGTACAGGGTCAGAGAAGAGAATTTAAAATTGGGAATATGGAAATAACTAAGCTATTAAGAAGGGTCTGTAGAAGGGTCTCGACCCGACACGTCGCCTATCTCCTTCGCTCCTTAGATGCTGCTGCACCCGCTGAGTTTCTCCAGCTTTTTGTGTAACCCCCTAAGCTATTAAATAGGTATTTTGACCCGGCTTCATGGTCAGAAATAGGGGAATGGTGAGAGTGGGTAATTTAGATGCAGAATGAGTACATTACTCGACCCAGACATAAACAATACAACCAATGCATCCACTGAATCTGAGGGCCCTAATCAAGGAATTCTCCAAGAGATTATGAATGCATTGATTTTGGTCTTCCAGTTTTCTGACTTTAGTTTAGAGATGCAGCGTGAAAAACTGGCCCTTCGGCCCACCGAGTCTGCATCGACCAGCGATCCTCGCACATCAACACTACCCTACACACACTCGGGACAATTTACACTTATACCAAGCCAATTAACTACAAACCTGTACGTCTTTGGAGTGCGGGAGAAAACCAAATATCTCTACCGTTGCCCAACCGTGCTGCCATGACTTACTTGGAGAGACACGGGGGCATAGCGGTAGAGTTGCTGGCTCACAGCGTCAAAGTCCCAGGTTCAATCCTGACTGAGGATGCTGCCTGTACAGAGTCTGTATGTTCTCCCTGTGACCGCGTGGGTTTTCTCCAGGTGCTCCGATTTCATCCCACATTCCAAAGATGTACAGGTTTGTAGATTCATTGGCTTCAGTAAAATTGTAATATTGTCTCTGGTATGTTGATCGGGGGTCGTTGGTCGGCGTGGACCAAAGCGCCTGCTTCCGCACTGTATCTCTACACTAAACTGCCTCTGCAGATTGGATTGAACATAATATGTTCGGGTAACACTAGGTGTTTTAGCCTGGTTTCAGAGGAGGTAAATTACCAGAATCTCAGGGAGTTTTTCATTGAAATTGGTAGGGAAAATAAGGAAGAAGCAGAGGTCATAAGAGGAACAAAAGGTAATTAGGATCCAAGCGGTAAGATGTTGGCAGATTGAATGCTTAGTGGATCGTTCAGGGGCCAAAGTCCATTCCATCTATCCTTGGGTGGAATTTCATTCACACGCTGACAACATTTTTACACAAAAGGTACTAGGTGTAGTTCCTGCCTCTGGTGTAGTCTGTCCAGCTGCAGGAGTGTGGGGATCTCCTCAATGCACCAGTAGACTGCATGGGGTCTCTCTCTAGTGCTCCCCCACTTACTAGTCCATGGGCAAGGCTGCGGGTGCTAACCTTTGGGTCACATCTGGGATTTTGTCTATCATGTCATTTCTCTGGGTGAATATTCAACCCCACCCAGTATGTCATAATGTCATAAGTGTTTGGAGCAGAATGAGGCCATTCGGCCCATCAAATCTACTCCAATATTCAATCATGGATGATCTATCTCTCCCTCCTAACCCCATTCTCCTGCCCTCTCTATAACCCCCGACACACGTACTAATCAAGAATCTATCTATCTGCCTTAAAAATATCAATTGACTTGGCCTCCACAGCCTAATGTGGCAAATAATTCCACAGATTCACCACTCTCTGACTACAAAAATTCCTCCTCACCTCATTCCTAAAGGAACGTCCTTTAATTCTAAAGCTATGACCCCTAGTCCTAGACTCTCCCACTGGTGGAAACATCCTCTCCATATCCACTCTATCCAAGCCTTTCACTATTCTGTATGTTTCAATGAGGTCCTCCCACATTCTTCTAAACTCCAGCGAGTACAGGCCCAGTGCTGACAAACGCTCATCATAGGTTAACCTACTCATTCCTGGGATCATTCTTGTAAACCTCCTCTGGACCCCCTCCAGAAACAGTGCATCCTTCCTCAGATATGGTGCCCAAAATTGCTCACAATATTCCAAATGTGGCCTTACCAGTGCCTTATAAAGCCTCAGCATTACATCCCTGTTTTTGTATCCAAGCCCTCTTGAAATAAATGCTAGCATTTTGTTTGCCTTCTTTACGACAGATTTAACTTGCAGATTAACCTTTTGGGACTCCTGCACCAGCGTTCCCGAGTCTCTGCATCTCCGATTTAACCTTTGGCCAGTTGTAATAACGACACATCCAATTTCATCTTTTCCCTCTCAAACTGCAGGTTGAATTTTATCAAATTATGGTCAATACCTCCTAGTGGTTCCTTTACCTTAAGTTCCCTAATCAAATCCAGTTCATTACATAACACCAAATCTACAATTGCCTTTTCCCTGGTAGATTCAATTACAAGCTGGTTTATAAAAACCATCTCGTAGGAAAAAGGATGGTCAACGTTTTAGGATGAGAGCCTACATCAAGCCTGAGTGTGTGGAGAGGTTACAGAGGAGCTGTGAGAGGAAATTGTTTTCACCCAGAGAAGGATTAGAATCTGAATAGTGGTGCCTGAGGATGTGTTGGAGGCAGGTCCCATAGAAGCATCTATGTAAGCTCTTGATTCACTGATCCTACTGAGAGTAAATCGGGTTAGTAAAAAATGGGTGCCAAGGTTGGGATGAACATGGTGGGCCTAAGAAGCTGCCTCAATATGGTCTCAATGTGGCGCAGCGATAGTGTTGCTGCCTTACAACCAATGCGCTGCTGGAGACCCCGGTTCGATCCCAACAACGGGTGCTCTCTGAACGGAGTTTGTACGTTCTCCCCGTGAAAACTTTTTCACCCAGAGAGTTGTGAATTTGTGGAATTCCCTGCCACAGAGGGCAGTGGAGGCCAAATCACTGGATAAATAGGGGCTAGTGGTATCCAGGGATATGGGGAGAAGGCAGTCACGGGTTATTGATAGGGGACGATCAGCCATGATCACAATGAATGGCGGTGCTGGCTTGAAGGGCCGAATGGCCTCCTCCTGCACCATCAATACCATCAAGCCGTCTGCAGTGCAAAGATAAAGGATAAGGGATGCAACATTAGATAAACATTGAAGTCTGATAAAGTCTAATTAAACAAAGTTCAAAAGTCTCCAATGAGGTAGATGAGAGGTCAGGGCTGCTCACTAGCTGATGAGAGGACAGTTCAGTTGCCTGATAACAGCTGGGAAGAAATCATTCATTGTATAACTCTGCATCTCTCCCTCACCTCACAAATTAATGTGACAGAAAATAGTAAATCTTACCAAGCCATTTTCAGATTCAGATTCAGATCTGAAAATGTACAACTTATCCACTGTATCACCAAATAGACAAACCACAGTTTAATTAGATAAATATTTCATGTGTCCTTTATTGTTTAATATATTTAGCATTTTAAAAATTAATTCCAGGGCTTTTTGTTTTATTAAATGATATATTATAGCAATGTTACAACATTTTGAGATTTTAAAAATCAAGTCTGCAATTTATTCGATCAGATAAAGCATAAAAAGAAGTTTAATTTGACACCTAATTCACTTTCATATCTTCAGTATTAAAGACGTTATGGCCATTTTCACACTCGGAAATTAGCATCTTGTTCCCCATTGCTTTTCCATTCTTAACACAAAAGCTGTGATCGAGGACAGTCAAAAGCCCATAACTTTCTTAAAAATTAAAAGAACTGAATGAAATGTTCAGTTATTATAGATTGAAGCATTCTGAAACAAATATGAAACAATCTTACTTGGATGCCCTTAAATTAAAGCATATAATTAGTACGTTACCCAATTGTAGCTAATTACAAAATTCAATTACTAGATCTAAACATCTATCCAATTCTTAAGAAAAGGTTAACATTTTTTTAAAGCCTAAGTGTCCAACTAACATTCACACAAGAATTCACAATATAACATGATTTTTAAATCTCATTGTCATGGATTTATAGGCCAAATGGAAGGAATTTAGTGTTAATTCCCGTAAATTAATGGCCATTTTAATCATCTTGCGAGTGGGATTTTGTGGAATGCGATGGTTTGGACCGTTGCGGTTTGCGGTGAATTTAAACCCCATATCGGCAGAAAAAACACTGCCGGTTCGTATGGGTCCTAAGTCACCTTTTTGCAACGTGAAATTTTGATTAAAGGCATCCTAAGAAACAAGTTTATATGAAAAAATAAACAACCTTGTCTTGTCCCCTACATGAGATCCGTCCCGTCGTCAGCGTTGATGGCTTTAGAAGATGATTTTAATTTTATTTAATTTTACTACTGCTATCAAATTATACAGCACTAATTTTGAATAAACTTAATAAAACGGCAGTCGAAGCGATTTTTCTTCAGCAACTAAACAGCCTGTTCAAAATTGATTTGAATAGACTGAAGAAAAACCACATTTTAAACCCGCCCCCCTCTCAAAGGCGCCAAAGTCGCGCACACGGGCAGTGACAGAACTGAAGCGCCGCTGAAGGTAAGTTTTGAATTGTAAAGAATTGTAACATACCTATATATTTAAATACATTAAAAGTAAATGAAATTACGCCAAATTATAATTCTCACCTCTTAATTTAAGTCTCTGCCTTTGATAAGAGACAAAAGTAAAGCAAATACTCATCAGAAATCCGGTGTCTATTTCTTGAAGCTCATTTTTAAACTTTTAAGGCTCTCTGCCATAGTTTAGCAGAGATTATTTGTAACTGTGAAATTGGATATATCTACTGGAAGAGATAACTCGTACAAATAACGAAATATTTTAAAATATATAAACACATTTAAAAGCATTTCTGATGTATCTTTGAGTCTAATATTGTTGCTTCAATGGAACAGATTATCGAAACAAACACATCGTATGATGCTAACTCGAATACAGAGTAAAGATACAAAACGTGATGAAAGATAATGTCAGCTGCAAGGTATGTGCTGAAACCAAATAATGTTCAAAACGTGCAGGTGTGAAAGGCAGAGAACAGTTTTAGTATGAGGGACGATGGCAAGTTGGAAACAGAGTAACAACACAGAACATTAGGCCCAGCACAAACATACCAACATTCCATGGGCAGAACACTGACTTAGAAATGGAGGAAGAAAACATGGACAATAAGAAATGGCTCAACTGCAGAGATTAAAACTGAAATATAACGTGTAATTTTGAAAGGAACACGAGGTGAAACAGTTCTTCAGACTCAAAAAGAGTCTGAGGAAGGGTTTTGGCCCGAAACGTTGCCTATCTCCTTCGCTCCTTAGATGCTGCTGTACCCGCTGAGTTTCTCCAGCATTTTGTGTACCCTCGATTTTCCAGCATCTGCAGTTCCTTCTTTAACACATAGAAACATAGAAATTAGGTGCAGGAGTAGGCCATTTGGCCCTTCGAGCCTGCACCGCCATTCAATATGATCATGGCTGATCATCCAACTCAGTATCCCGTACCTGCCTTCTCTCCATACCCTCTGATCGCCTTAGCCACAAGGGCCACATCTAACTCCCTCTTAAATATAGCCAATGAACTGGCCTCAACTACCTTCTGTGGCAGAGAATTCCACAGACTCACCACTCTCTGTGTGTAAAAAAAGGGTGAAGTAAAACAGCTTTGACATTGGTAGTTAGCGGTTAAAATCGGAGAAAGATGTATGAAATATAGGATGAAAGAGGGAGAGAGGGAAATAGAGGGAGAGATGGGGGAGGGGAGAGAGGGGGTGGGGAGAGAGGGGGAGGGGGAGAGGGAGAGAGAGAAAACAAACAATGAACAGGAACAGTTGGCAGGGGTAAAAGAGACCTGTGCTGCAGTCACACAGAGTGTGAGGTTTTAGGAAAAAACCTGTCACTATCATTCTAACCAGATATTGCTTCCTGTACTGGATACAACTAAGGTAGACAAAAATGCTGGAGAAACTCAGCGGGTGAGGCAGCATCTATGCAGCGAAGGAAATAGGCAACGTTTCGGGTCGAGACCCTTCTTCAGACTGATGCAGGGTGGGGGGGGGGGGAAGAAGAAAGGAAGAGGAGGAGCCAGAGGGCTGAGGGAGAGCTGAGAAGGGGAGGAGACAGCAAGGGCAACCGGAAATTGGAGAAGTCAATGTCCAGGCCGCTGGGGTGCAGACTGCCCAAGCGGAATATGAGGTGCTGCTCCTCCAGTTTCTGGTGGTGCTCACTCTGGCCATGAAGGAGGCCCAGGACAGAAAGGTCTGATTCAGAATGGGAGGGGGAGTTGAAGTGCTGAGCCACCGGGAGATCAGGTTGGTTATTGCGGACCGAGCGGAGGTGTTCGGCGAAGTGATCGCCAAGCCTGCGCTTGGTCTCACCGATGTAGATCAGCTGGCATCTAGAGCAGCGGATGCAATAGATGAGGTTGGAGGAGGTGCAGGTGAACCTCTGTCGCACCTGGAACGACTGCTTGGGTCCTTGAATGGAGTTGAGGGGGGAGGCAAAGCGACAAGTGTAGCATCTCTTGCGGTTGCAAGGGAACGTGCCCGGGGAGGGGGTGGTGCGGGTGGGATGGGACGAATTGACCAGGGAGTTACGGAGGGAGCGGTCTTTGCGGGAAAGCAGGTAGGGGGAGAGATGGGAAGATGTGGCAAGTGGTGGGGTCACGTTGGAGGTGGCGAAAATAGCGGAGGACTATTTGTTGTATATGACGGCTAGTGGGGTGAAAGGTGACGACTAGGGAGACTCTGTCCTTGTTCCGAGTGGGGGGATGGGGAGAGAGAGCAGTGTTGCGGGGTATTGAAGAGACCCTGGTGAGAGCCTCAGCTATAGTAGCGGAGGGGAACCCCCGTTCCCTGAAGAATGAGGACATCTCCGATACAACTAACGATATTGTGCTTTGCAGATTAAATACAAAGGAGCGTGGTTTGCTGTAGTCATCAAGTCTTGTGAGTTAAGAACAAAATTGGCAAAGATTACACTGCAGTAGTATAATTAGATATTCCTAATGCACTGTAACTGCATATAACGAGTTTATTTTGGAATGTACCATCCACATCAGAAGCAGATAGAGCTCCTCAGTGAGATCTCCCCAAATAGAGCAGCAAAGGCAAACAAGAATATTTCTTCAACAGTGAAGTTATCTGTACCAATCCTAAAACAACCAGAAATGTCAGATGCACATTTAATTATACTACGGTGAACGGCACGGTGGCGCAGCGGTAGAGTTGCTGCCTTACAGCACAAAAGACCCGGGTTCGATACTGACTACGGGCGTTGTCTGTACGGAGTTTGTACGTTCTCCCCGTGACCTGCGTGGGTTTTCTCCGAGATCTTCGGCTTCCTCCCACACTCCAAACACATACAGGTTTGTAGGTTAATTGGCTTGGTATGAATGCAAATTATCCCCAGTGTGTGTAGGCTAGTGTTAATATGCGGGGATCGCTGGTCGCTGTGAACTAGGTGGGCTGAAGGGCCTGTTTCCACGCTGTCTGTAAACTAAACTAAACTAATCATATGTACACCCACGTTAATAACGTGAGTGGTCACCACAGTATGGTGAGATACATGGCCCACTCCATAACTAGAAGGTAGATATAAATGCTGGAGAAACTCAGCGGGTGAGGCAGCATCTATGGGGCGAAGGAAAGGTGACGTTTCGGGTCGAGACCCTTCTTCTTAACATAATTGGATATACGTTTTACGTTATAAATGAACATACAGTATATATATATATATATACAACTATATATGTAGCTCACAGTACAACTGGATATACCTACCTATGCATAATACTCACCACAGCATCACAGGATGTAAATATCAAAATATGCATGAATTGTTCTTGTAAACAAATATTTTCTGTACCTTCCATAACGTGACCAGATACACCAACCACGGTGTAACTAGATATGTCAAACACAATATATGCTTCTTAAAGTCTGAAGAATTCTTAAATGTCTGAAGAAGGGTCTCGACCCAAAACGTCACCCATTCCTTTTCTCCAGAGATGCTGCCTGTCCCGCAGAGTTACTCCAGCATTGTCTGTCCAACTTCGATTTAAACCAGTACCTGCAGTTCTTTCCTACACAATATGTTTCACAATACAACTAGATATACGAACAACAGAGTAACTGGAAATAACATTCATAAATAACACGATTTATTTTTGGTTATTTTTGTTGATTAGAGAGGGATGTTGCTGCCAAGGCAAGCATTTCATGCCTGTCATGTTTTGTACTTTCAACTGTGTGATTTTCTCTACTCTTTTGGAACAGTTAAAAATCAGTTGTTTTGCATAGACTTGAATCGTGGCATTTACCACAGCATGAAGGTATCAGTGCTGATATCTGCTGAAGGAACTGTATATCTGTAGCAGAGTGGAATTGTCAACGTTTCAGTTGAAACCCTGCATCAGGACAAAGCTCCAGTCAAACTTGTAAATGGTTTGTACTGCACCAGCATAAAACTCAACTGAAAGAGCTGAAAAAATAAATCTATTTCAAGCTGGAAAGGGCACATAGAAGATTCACGAGGATGTTGCCAGAACTAGAGGGTCTGAGCTGTAGGGAGAGGTTGAGTAGGCTGGGACTCTATTCCTTGGAGCGCAGAAGGGTGAGGGGTGATCTTATAGAGGTGTATAGGATCGTGAGAGCAATGGATCGGGTAGATGCACACAGTCTCTTGCCCAGAGTAGGTGAATCGAGGACCAGATGACATAGGTTTAAGGTGAAGGGGAAAAGTTTTAATAGGAATCTGAGGGGTAACATATTCACACAGAGGGTGATGGGTGTGTGGAACAAGCTGCCAGAGGAGGTAGTTGAGGCTGGGACTTTCCCAATGTTTAGAAAACAGTTGGGCAGCTACATGGATAGAACAGGTTTGGAGGGATATGGGCCAAATGCGGGCAGATGGGACAAGTGTAGCTGGGACATGTTGGCTGATGTGGGCAAGTTGGGCCGAAGGGCTGGTTTCCACGCTGTATCACTATCACTCTTTGAGTTAGCACAAAGAGGGGAGTGGTAGGGGTGAGTCCGGGGCCAGTAGGTGAGTGATGGACCCAGGAGGGATGACGGATGCTGGGCAGATAGAGCCAGCTATGGGATTGTGTGGAGGGGGGTTCAGAGATGGCAGTAGGAGCACGATAAGTGGGAGGACAAAGTCTACCAGTGCTGGAGTAAGGGGGGGGGGGGGGGGGGGGTGAACATGGGAACCATTAAAGGGGAGGTGAAGGCAAATGGAGCCCAGTATCAGATGGGTGACGGTGGGAAGGCTCGTGGGGGAAATAAGTGGGTGATTGGAATCAACTGGGACAGACAAAAGGGGGTGATAGATGGCAGGAGGGTGTGTGTAGGAAAGGTGACAGAATGGAAGGATCAGAGGAGGTTGGGGAAGGTGGGGGGAGAAACCAAATGTGACGGTGATCTGAAATTGGGGAAATTCAGTGCTCATACGGTTGGGTTAATGTAGACTGTCCATGAGGAGGCAATTAGACAGGTACATTGACAGGACAGGTTTAGAGGGATATGGGTCAAATGCAGGCCCATATTTTTGTGCGGATGGGACATGTTGCTCAGTGTGGGCCTATTTCCACGCTTTATGACTCTAATATGAAGTATCGGGCAATGGGCCCCACCCTGGAAACCAGGTTTCCCAATCCCAACAGGTGGGTGTGGGATTGGGAAAGGAAGATGAAGCGGTTGGCAACTGGGACCTTGGGATCGGCATTGTGGAGCACCAAATGCCATAGACTAGATTGGAGGAGGTGCTGGTGAATCTCCACCTCACCTGAAATGGCTGTTTACATCCCTGGATGGCAGTGAGGGAGGAGGCATGGAAACAAGTGCTGCACCTTCTGTGGTTGCAGGGATCAGTGCAGGGGTCAGGAAGGGTCGATATGGGAAGGCTCTCTCTATGAAAACATTGTCCCTCAGCTCTCTATTAAATCATTGACTCCTCATCTTAACCCTATGGCATCTAGCTTCACACTCTTCTACCCTCTGAAAAAATACAGTGGCTCTTCACTCATGATCTTATATATCTCTATTAGGTTAATCCTCAACATCCTCTGCAGCAGGGAAAATAGACCTAGCCTATCCGGCCTCTCATATCTCGAACTTTTCATCCTAGTAACATCTTAGGTCAGGTCAGGAGGAGTTCCCCCCGCCACGGGTACCATGTAATCCCATGCTACCTGCTCCATGGTCGGATAGTTGGCGACTAAACCGTCTTCCCCCACCTGGTTTGCCAGGTGAGGAGGGGGCTGTGGTCCCCCAGCAGGATCATAAACAAGGCCTGTCAAAGGGCGGATGAGCTTCTAGCGAGCCAACGGCCATCCACACTTCAGTAGAAGTTGCGATCACTGTCGTACATAGCATTGTAAGCATTGATAAAGCACACACACCAAAATTCGATACTTCCAGTGGCGGAAGTCCACAGGAACTGGAGGACAGAGATGTGTGGTGCTTCTGTCACCGTTCCCGTCGGAAACCAGCACCCCTGCGTCGCTAATGTTTTCAACGATGATGAATGAATGAAGGAACATCCTTGTAAATCTTTTTTGCACCCTTTCTTATTTAATGATATCCTCCTGCAGCAGATCAAGCAAACGTTATCCTTACAGAAAGATTCTGGATTAGCAAGAGTGTCTAGAGTTATGGGGAGAAGGCAGGAGAATGGGTTTCAGGAGGGAGAGATAGATCAGCCATGGCGGAGTAGACTTGATGTGCCGAATGGTCAAATTCTCCTCATATCACTTATGACCTTATGACCTTATGACCTTAAAACTCGACAGGGTACCCCAAATGTGGCCTTACCAATCTTTCACATGATGTTCCAACACCTCTACCCAGTACCTGGACTGATGGAGGCAGGTTTGACAAATGTGTTCTTCATTACCCTGTCTACATGTTTCGCCAACTTCATGGAACTACCTGCACCTCTAAGTCTCTGTGTTCTAGAACACCCCCAGGGCTCTACACTGTGACTGTGTGCGTTTTATCAAAATGCAACACCTCGCACTGATCTGCATTAAACCCCATCTGCTGTTCCTCAGCACATTGACCCAGTTGATCAAGGTCCTGTTGTAATCTTAGATAACCTTTGTCACTGTTCACTGTCAGATCAATTTTAGTGCCATCTGCAAACGTTCTCATTATGGCATCAACATTCGCATTCAAATCATTAATAAAATTAATGAACAACAGTGGGCCCAGTTCTGGTCCACGTGGCACACCACTTATAACAGGCCTCCAGTCTGAAAAAAAACTTTCAACCACCACTAATTGGCCAGCTCACCCTGTGACCTAACCTTGCAGACCAGCTTACCAGGTGGTATCTTGTCAAAGTCCTTGCTAAATTAGTAGAGACAAAGAACCGCAAAAGGATACAAAGTGCTGGAGTATCTCAGCAGGTCAGGCAGCATCTCTGGAGAACATGACTATAGGTGACCCCAGAACGTCCCCCATCCATGTTCTCCAGAGGTTGACTTACTCCAGCACTTTGTGGCCTTGCTAAATTACAGGTAGACAACATTCAATTAAATTTGAGACGTGATTTCCTACCACAAAATCATGCTGGCTATCCTTAATCAGCCCTTGATTGTCCAAATGCATGTAGATCGTGTTTCTCAGAACCCTCTCTAACAGCTTTGCCCGCTCTGTGGTTCACAGGCATTTCCCTGCACCCTTTGTTTAATAGAGGCACAACATTAGCAGCCTTGCAATCTTCCAGCACCTCACCCATGGCTACCGATGATACAGGTATCTCAACCAGGGGCCCTGCAATTTCTTCCCCAGCCTCCCACAATATCCTTGGGCACAGATGATCAGGTCCTATGGATTTATCTACCTCTAGAAGCCCTGTCCCACTGTACGAGTTCATTCTCCCAAATTTGCCCTGATTCGAACTCCGAGATTTAAGGTAATGGCCGCTCGCAGGTACTTGGGGCTCTCGTGGACATTTTTGAAAAATCTTCCCGAGCTTACCGCGTTTCCCAAGTACCTGCCGTTAGCGTTACGAGCCACTAAGAGACGTCCCGAGCTCCGACGTACCCGCTACGTTCATTCTAGGTGCTTACCACGAGTTTGATTTTTTTTAAAACTCGGGAGAGCTCTTGAATGAACTCGTACAGTGGGACAGGGCTTTTATCCTTGGTAAATATAGATGAGAACTATTAATTTAACACCTTGTACAACGCCTAAACGATCATGTTGATCTTTGAGGGGCCTTATTCTCTCCCTAGTTTCTCTTTTGCCCATAGTAAACTTTGTGAATCTCTTTGGATTGTCCTTTACCTTATTTGCCGTGTATTTGACAGCTGCCTTTTCTCCTCTTTTTGGTCTCTTGGTTCACCCTTTAGTGGACCCCCACACCTGCTGTACTCCTCAAAGTGATCGACCCTCCTGTGTCAACACCCTTCCCCCTCACCCCCCATTTCTAGCTACACCTGCCCTTCATCTCCCACCTCCATCTTGTTCCACCTAGTAGTAGTGGTGGTAGCAGCACAAGTTATTTTAATGTCACATATAACGGGGCAAAGTGGCGCGATTGTAATTGTGTATCGTCTTTCCGCTGGCTGGATAGCACGCAACCAAAGCTTTTCACTGTACATCAGAACATGTGACAATAAACAAAACCGTAAAGGATTCACTTGATCCCGGCTACCAATACCTGACATATTCCTCTTGGTACGAACCTATACATATTTCAGTATCTAGGGTCTCTAACTTCTGCCAGCCATTGCCCTTCACTCGGAAACATACGGGCTCTGAACTTTCAAAATCTCCCACTAACCTGATGTCTCTTCACCTGCAAATAACCTCCTCCAATCAAGTTTTGACTTTGCCCCAACCTAGGGCCTGTTTTATAGACCAGTCCTATCCTTTTCCAGAACTAGACTCTACGATATTGGAATATAACATTGCAAGCAAATGTCCCAGCGTGTAACCAGATCGTTATCTCAATATCTCTCTGTATAACTACACATCACATCAGGTGACTTTCAATGGAAATCTACGACAGTAGGTAAGCGATGGACCAAGGAGGGATGAAGGATGCTGGGCAGATAGAGTTACAGTCCAACCACCATTAAAATGTGTAGGAAGGAACTGCAGATGCTGGTTTACACTGAAGATAGACACAAAATGCTGGAGCGACTCAGCGGGCCAGGCAGCGTCTCTGGATAGAAGCAATGGGTGACGTTTTGGGTTGAGACCCTTCTTCAGACTGCTTTTGACGTTTCTTCAGCCTGAAGAAGGGTCTCGACCAGAAATGTCACCCATTCCTTCTCTCCAGAGATGCTGCCTGTCCCGCTGAGTCACTCCAGCTTTTTGTGTCTGTCTTCGTCATAAAATTGAGTTGCCTGAAATTGATAAGTTCAACGTCCATACCATTGGGCTGCATTCCACTGCCAGATACAGAGAAAAAATGAGATAGGCACAAGGATATGCAGATGCTGGGATCTTGAGCAAAAACCACAAGTGCTGGAGTAACTCAGCAGGTCAGGCAGCATCTCTGGGGAACATGGATAGGTGATGCTTTGGTCAGGACTATGAATATATTAGCTACTAAGAATATATTAAGAGTTTTGTATTGTTTTCATATATATTTTTATTTTTTGAAATATAAAATATATAACAAAGTTTATACAATCAGGCTTGATACTGGTTGTATCATCTAAGGACAGCACAGGGTCGCAGCTGGTAGAGCTGCTGCCTCACAGTGCCAGAGACCAGGGTTCAATCCTGACCTTGGGTGCTGTCGGTGTGGAGTTTGCATGTTCTCTCTGTCACCCGTGAGTTTCTTCCAGATGCTCTGGTTTCCTCCCAAAAAGATACGGGTTGTAGATTAATTCGCCCCTGGCGAGTAGGAAGTGGATGAGAAAGTGGGATAGCAGAGTGAATGGGTGATTTACGGTCTGAATGTGGGCTGAAGGGCCCGTTTCTGTGCTGTGCCTCTAAAAACTAAAACTAAAACCTTCCATAATGCTACAGGATGTCAGAGGAAACCTGGAACCTTTCTGGTAAGTTGCACCAGATATATGCCCCAGTGTGAATCAATATCCACACCACCATATCATCATTTAGTCACAGTAGGGATATAACTGGATACTACAACAGAGTTACTACAAAGGCTCCGAAGTATAGTGAAAATGACCAGCCACAATTTAACCGGATGCACTATAATAGAATAACTTAACATACACACTGCAATATTAATGGCTATAATTATTCCAGAATAGATCAATGTGGACACTGTTGAATAAAATGTATTTACATAAAATATGAATGGATTTATCTTGCAACCAAATATATCAACCAGCAAGTTGCTGATACACCACACACAAAATGGATATGCTTTTCAAAATATAACAAGATAAAAGCTCCCAAGTGTAAATTAATTAACAACCACAATATTTATTTAACAGAAGTGTAGTTAAATATAGAGTGTTGTTCCACAGTGCAACTGGTGATACTTATTACATTATTAATGGATAGACTTGTCTTTGTATAAATGAATATATCAAATCAGTTCTATTGAAGTATTTGTAATATTCATGCATACTTTTTCCATGTTGCTATTAATTTGACAAATAGAGAGTATTAAAGTTCCTACCACTTTGTTTAAAATACTGCCAAATCTATGTAAGTCAATTAGAGCTTCTACCAGCATTCTGGGTCTATGAGAGTGATCTCTCTCAGAGGGGGAGGGGGGGGGGGAGAGGAGAGGGGGTGGAGAGGAGAAGGGGGGGGGGGAGGCTGGGTGTGGGCGGGAGAGGGGGGAGAGGGCGGAGGGGGAGAGGGGTGTTGTCCTTGCTAGCTGTATTCCCTTGTCACAGGTTTGAGGAAGATTGAGTCACCGGGACCAAACCTGAGACCATCAGCGTCACTGTGCGGTTAAAACTGACTGAGCTGCCGGGGCAAGCCTGAGATGGCAGTGCCTCTTCCTGCCCGGAGATAGTGAAGGACAGTGGCCGCACAAAGACAGAACCGCTGGGATAGACCAGAGACAGCCAGCGCCACCTCTTCAAGCCCCAAAGCTGAGCTGCCAGGGTAAACCTGAGACCACCAGCGCCTCTTCTTGAGGTAAGGGCGAGCTGCAGGGGGAGGCCTGACATCATCACACCTCCTTCCCTTGAGACCAGGATAGTGCTAACGCACTTGTGCGCTGACAGCGCGGGACAGCGCCCCCTTGTGGGCTCCCTTACCCCTGACAATATAATGTATCACGGGAGATCACCCTAATGCAAGTGCCGGTTTGGGCATTGCCCAACCTGGCATCTGCCCACTCACCCAAACGTGTCCAAGTCACCCTGCAACCTCCTCACATCCTTCTCGCAGTTCACACTTCCACCTAGCTTTGTGTCATCTGCAAATTTGCTAGTGTTACTTTTAATTCCATAATCTAAATCATTAATCTATATTACTAAAAGTAAGATCTTGACCACTTCCTGTGTTCTGTTTCATGATTTTTGAAAAAACGCTGCCACTTACGGCTGTGATTTTTGGCCACCTTACTCAGTCCCCCTCCGCTGTGCAGGACAAGAGGATTTTTCCCATCGATGAAAAATCAAAGAGTTTTTAATGTTTAAAACATGAGGTGATTGCCTCTGCTGCCCCTGCTGGTGGGAGGGGGGAGGGACTATAAATCCCGGAAGTGTTGCGCCTCACTCAGTCTCTGCAAGATGGAGGAAGCGAGAGGGTCACGTCTCTCTGAGCTGTGAATAACACTAAACACATGTCTATTCAACTGTGAGTGCCCTTAATGTGGTTTGAAAATGAAAATGTGATTGCTTTGAAATGCTGCACTGCAAAAATATCTGTTGTTGGTGGTGGTAACTGCTTTGAAATGCTGCACTGCAAAAATGGCTGTTGTTGGTGGAAACTTGACAATTTCCTGTTTGCACTGTGTATTGTTTTTTAGATAAACCACTACCACTTATGGCATGAAGGCCACGCCCCTTCCGGTTGGAGGGGGGGGGGCACGGTTATAAAACCCAGAAGTGTGGGTGTGGCTCAGTCTCTGCAAGATTGGGAAGGGAGAGGTCACGACTCCGTCTGAGCTGTGAATCAACTGAACACACTGAATATCTACTGAACTGTGAGTGTGGTGTTTTGTGTGGTTTTATAGTGGTTTTGTGGTTGTTTCACCCTGCTTGAAATGGTATGAAACTGCATTTGAATTTGGTGGCCCTGCACCCTGCTTGAAGTGATAGGAAACTGCACTTGAGTTTGGTGGCCCTGCACCCTGCTTGAAGTGGTATGAAACTGCACTTGAATTCTGTGGCCTTGCACCCTGCTTGAAGTAGTCGGAAACTACACTTGAATTCGGTGGCCTTGCACCCTGCTTGAAGTGGTAGGAATGCACTTGAATTTGGTGGCCTTGCACCCTCCTTGAAGTGGCAGGAAACTGCACTTGAATTTGGTGGCCTTGTACCCTGCTTGAAATGGTTGGAAACTGCATTTGAATTTCGTTGCCTTGCACCCTGCTTGAAATGGAATTTTAAGGAATAGCGGTGTCAACTGCTAGCCCATCAGCAATGAGTGAGCTGCCAGCACATCCGGCTTGACTGACTGAGCTGCCACCCCAAGAATCCATTTGGCCCACAATGTCCATACTAGCTCTCTGGAAACCAGTCCCTTCAGCCCACAATACCCATACTAGCGCTCCAGTAATATTGGACTTGGTGGAGAGGTGGAATATTGCTTTGGGGGACCAGCCCTCCTGAGTGGACATGGGACCCAACGGATCCCACCTAATCTAGTATATATTGTAAATAGTTGCGGCCCCAGCATTGAGCCTTGCGGCACTCCACTCGCCACTGCCTGCAATCCTGACAGGGACCCGTTTATTCCTACTCTTTGTTTCCTGTCTGCCAACCAATTCTCTATCCATGTCAATACCCTACTCCCAATACCATGTGCTCTAATTTTGCCCACTAATCTCCTGTGTGGGTCCTTATCAAAGACTTTCTGATAGTCCAGATACACTGCATCTACTGGCTCTCCTTCACCCATTTTACTTGTCACATCCTTAAAAAATTCCAGAAGATTAGTCAAACAGGAATTCCCCTTCTTAAAACCATGCTGACTTAGACCAATCCTTTTACTGCTATCCAAATGTGCCATTACTTATTTAATAATTGACTCCAGCATCTTCCCCACTACCGATGTCAGGCCAACTGGTCTATAAATCCCCGTTTTCTCTCTCGCTCCTTTCTTGAAAAGTGGGATAACTTTCGCTGCCCTCCAATCCACAGGAACTGATCCTGAATCTATAGAGCATTGGAAAATTATTACCAATGTGTCCATGCTTTCTAGAGCCACCTCCTTGAGTACCCTGGGATGCAGACCATCAGCCCTGGGGGATTTATCAGCCTTCAGTCCCATCAGTCTACTATTTCTCACCTAATGCAAATTTCTTTCAGTTCCTCTGTTCCCTAGATCTAGTATATCTGGGAGTTTGTCTGTGTCTTCCTCAGTGAAGACAGAACCAAAATACCTGTTCAACTCTTCTGCCATTTCATTGTTCCCCATAATAATTCCACCTGTTTCTGCCTTCAAGGGACCCACATTTGTCTTTACTAATCTTTTTCACTTAACATACCTAAAGAAGCTTTTACTGTCCTTCTTTATATTCTTGGCCAGCTCACCCTCGTACTTCATCTTTTCACCCCGTATTGCCCTTTTTGTTACCTTCTGCTGTCCTTTGAAAGTTTTCCAATCCTATGGCTTCCCGTTACTCTTTGTTATGTTATACGCCTTTTCTTTTAGTTTTATTCCATCCCTAACTTCCCTTGTCAACCACGGTTGCCTCTTACTCCCCTTAGAATCTTTCTTCCTCTTTGGAATGAAATGATCCTGTATCTTGTGGACTATGCCCAGAAATTCCTGCCATTGCTGTTCCACCATCACTCCTGCTAGGATCCTTTTCCAGTCGACCTTGGCCAGCTCCGCTCTCATGCCTTCATAGTCCCCTTTGTTCAACTGCAACACTGACACTTCTGATTTAACCTTCTCCCTCTCAAATTGCAGATTAAATCATCATATAATAGTCACTACCTCCAAGCGGTTCCTTAATAAGTTCCCTTATTAAATCTGGTTCATTAGACACCACTAAATCCAGAATTGCCTTTTCTCTGGTCGGCTCCATTAGAAGCTGCTCTAAGAATCCATCTCGGAAGCTCTATGCAAACTCCCTTTCTTGGAGTCCTGAACCAACCTGATTTTCCCAGTCTACCTGCATATTGAATTCTCCCATAACCACATTGTACCTTTGTTACATACCAATTTTAACTCCAGCTGCAACTTGCACCCTATATCCAGGCTCCTGTTTGTGGGCCTGCAGATAACTTCCATTAGTGTCTTCTTACCCTTACAATTCCTCAATTCTATCCACAGCGACTTTACATCATCAGTCCCTATGTCACCGCTCGCAAGGGACTGAATTTCATCCCTCACCAACAGAGCTACCCCACCTCCTCTGCCCACCCACCTGTCCTTTCTATAGAATGTATAACCCTGAATATTCAGTTCCCAGCCCCGATCCTCCTGCAACCACGTCTCTGTAATCCCCACAATGTCATATCTACCAATCTCTAACTGAGCCTCCAGCTCATCCACTTTACTTCTTATACTTTGCACATTCATATACAATACTTTTAATCCATTACTCACTTCACCTTTCACATCGATTCCTATTTCACTTGACCATACTCTCCAATCCCTTTGTGAGCTTTCTGCCCCGTTAATTCTAGTGTCTTTTTTAACTGTTCCTTTTCTCTCTTTCTCTTTAGCTCCATCCTTGTATTTCCAATTTGCCCCCCCCACCCCGCCACCCCACTATTTAGTTTAAACACACCTGTGTAGCAGTGGAACCTGCCTGCCAGAATGTTGATCCCCCGCCTGTTAAGGTGCCTCCCGTCCCTTATCCCAAAACAGATTGCAGTGGTCTAAGAATCTAAATCCCTGCCCCCTGCACCAGCTCCTCAGCCACACATTCAGATCCCCTGTCTCCCTGTCCCTGCCCCTCACCAGCCTTGGCAGAACTATCAAACTGTTTGGCTGGTCCTGCAATTTCCCTCAGTTAATACCTTTGGCTTTTCAACTTGATAAAGAAAATAAAACTATAGATTTGAATCTGTGGCACCTCTCAAAACTGAAGAAATGGATCTATTTGTGATTCTGCTGAATCTTCTTAGGCAAACAGGGCTGACAGGGTGGCACAGCGGTAGAATTGCTGCCTTACAGCGCCAGAGACCCGGGTTCGATCCTCACTATGGGTGCTGCCTCTACAGAGTTTGTACATTCTCCCTGTGACCTGCGTGGGTTTCCCCCGGGTGCTCCGGTTTCCTCCCACACTCCAAAGACGTACAGATTTGGCTTGGGTTAAAATTGTAAATTGTTTTGTCAACAAAATAGAGAGAGTACAGAGGAGATTTACTAGAATGTTGCCTGGGTTCCAGCAACTAAGTTACAGAGAAAGTTTGAACAAGTTAGGTCTTTATTCTTTGGAGCGCAGAAGGTTAAGGGGGGACTTGATTGAGGTCTTTAAAATGATGAAAGGGATAGACAGAGTTGACGTAGATAAGCTTTTCCCATTGAGGGTTGGGAAGATTCAAACAAGAGGGCATGACATGAGAATTAAGGGACAGAAGTTTAGGGGTAACATGAGGGGGAACTTCTTTACTCAGAGAGTGGTGGCTCCACAGAGAATGAGCTTCCAGCAGAAGTGGTGGAGGCAGGATCGATTTTAACATTTAAAAGTAAAGTGGATAGGTACATGGACGGGAAGGGAATGGAGGGGTATGGTCTGAGTGCAGGTAGATGGGACTAGGGGAAAATAAATGGTCGACACGGACTGGAAGGGCCGAGAGGGCCTGTTTCTGTGCTGTAATTGTTATATGGTTATATGGTCCCTAGTGTGTGTAGGATAGTGCCAGTGTACAGGGATCACTGGTCAGCACAGACTCGGTGGGCCAAAGGGCCTGTTTCCATCGTCGTATCTCAAAACCAAACTAAACTCTCCTATGAGGGAACCCTCTTATTTTAACTGGACATTTCTATCAGAAACATACTGTATGTGAATGCCAGTTCAAAATTATAATGCCTCAGACATTGACATCAGCAACATAAATTATTTTTTGTACATTTTAAATCTGTCCCCAGATTTTCTTTGCTCTTTTGTATCATGCCTTGTCTTAACTGCAACAACATGTCTACCCTGGAGGTTTTGTTGTTCAGAATTGCTGGGGGATGTGGTGGGCATGTAGATTGAAACATTCTTATTAAAATGCACAGGCCAAAACATTTGATTCCATGGCACCCATGGTTTAGGCCAGTGGATGCTAAATAACTTCCACTATGGCATCTGAGGAAGAAGTTGCATCCAGCTTTCATTTTCACAAATGTGCAACTTGCCGACAGCTTGCAACACAAACAATTCTGCGTTGGCACTAGGGCTGATGCTCAATGTTCTGGCTGTTATCCCGTTCATAAAAATCCAATGGTGCCCCTTCCAGCATCCCCACCCACTCATCCCTTGCTCTCACCAGCACAATGCAAGAGCTTTCAAAGAATCAAAGGTCGCTGATCGATGTCTATTGTTTCTTGCTGCGGTTCTGCACGCATTTGTCAACTTTCTGAAGTTCTTTAAGGTTTCATATTTTACTATGGTGGGCTGGTGGTTGAAGAACTTAGTTCAGCTTAGGTAATTCTCTGCAGATGGCTGCTCCCACATGTGGCGTGGGCGGAAATCCATGTTTGGAGAGGTGGGTGACAATCCCCCCCCAATGTTTTTGTGACCTGGGCGCGACAGCCAGACCCAGGTCTGCTTGCCTGCCCCGGGACTGGCTGCAGTTCCCAGATCAGCTCACGTGCCCCGGACAGGCTACAGTTCACAGCTCACGAAAACAAATTGAAAAAAAACCGTCTGCGGGCCCATGGGCCGTAGGTTGCCGACCCCTGTCCTAGATGTCAGGCCTCATTGTGTCCCACCCCACCCCCCATGCTATAAAAACAATTTGCCCCCATGGCGAAGAAGTAAGTTACCTTGGGATGATGTGCGCAGGACACGTGGAACAGGAGAAGCGCACTGCAACTGAAGAGAGAGGAATAGGAGAGAAGTGGTCTGAGCAGGTGACTATATCTGCCCATGGTGTTCAGGAAAACGATTGCCTGATGTGAACTTCAGTGCAGAAAAGCACTTGAGTGATCTATGTTTAGATGTCCTGGCACAGATCTGTTATTTCTTCCTAAATAACCACAATATTAAAACAAGGAAAGGACTGTCAAGGGTTTGGACACACTAGAGGCAGGAAACATGTTCCCGATGTTGGGGGAGTCCAGAACCAGGGGCCACAGTTTAAGAATAAGGAGTAAGCCATTTTGAATGGAGACGAGGAAACACTTTTTCTCACAGAGAGTGGTGCGTGTGTGGAATTCTCTGCCTCAGAGGATGGTGGAGGCGGGTTCTCTGGATGCTTTCAAGAGAGAGCTAGATAGGGCTCTTAAAAAAAGCAGTGTCAGGGGATATGGGGAGAAGGCAGGAACGGGGTACTGATTGGGGATGATCAGCCATGATCACATTGAATGGCGGTGCTGGCTCGAAGGGCCGAATGGCCTACTCCTGCACCTATTGTTTATTGTCTATTGTCCTGCACCTAAAGACTGTGAAAAATACAATGAACAGAACTGTGGTTGATCAAAAGTGTGGTTGGAGCCAGAATGAAAGAAGCTCTGCTCATTTGATCCCCATTGCCATGTGGCCTGACACAGAGCCAATATCCTATAGGAGGGAGATTAAACATCAGGTGATACCAGAACAACAACCTTGCTCTCAACATCAACAAAACCAAGGATCTGATTGTTGGCTTAATGAGCGGAGAGCTGAGGACCCACAAACCTGTCTTTATCGATTGATTGACATTGGAGAGAGTCAAGAACGTCAAGCTCCTGGGCAAGCACATCTCTGAAGATCGATCGTTTAACCAAACACATTGGTCAATCACAAACAAAGGCCATCATTGCTTCTTCTTTCTGAAAAGATTGAGGAGACTTGGTGTGTTGAGGAATGCTCTCTTAGACTTCAAAAGGAGTATGGAAGGGGATCCCCGGGCTTTCGTGTCTTTCTCACAGTAAAAATGCTCATTGTGGACTCTCCCCATCTCCTGCGCACAGAGACAATAGACAATAGACAATACGTGCAGGAGTAGGCCATTCGGCCCTAAGAGCCAGCACTGCCAGACACTGTGATCATGGCTGATATCTCCAATCAGTACCCCGTTCCTGCCTTCTCCCCATATCCCCTGACTCCACTATCTTTAAGAGCTCCATCTAACTCTCTCTTGAAAGCATCCAGAGAATTGACCTCCACTGCCCTCTGGGGCAGAGAATTCCACAGATTCACAACTCTCTGGGTGAAAAGGCTTTTCCTCATCTCTGTTCTAAATGGCCTACCCCTTATTCATAAACTGTGTGTGGCCCCTGGCTCTGGACTCCCCCCACATCGGGAACATGCCTCTAGTATGTCCAATCCCTTTATAATCTTATATGTTTCAATAGGATCCCCTCTCATCCATCTAAATTCCAGTGGATACAAGCTCAGTTGCTTCATTCTTTCAGCATATAACAGTCCCGCCATCCCGGGAATTAACCTCGTGAATCTATGCTGCACTCCCTCAATAGCAAAAACGTCCTTCCTCAAATTTGGAGACTGCTTTGGTTTAAAATGGGCCCTATTCTCTCCCTAGTTACCTACCCTCTTTTCTTTAAAGTACTGAATCGAGGATGAGTCACACCCCGGCCACTCCCTCTTCTCCCCTCTCCAATCAGGCATGAGGAATAGAAGTGTGAAAACGCACACCTCCAATTCAGGAACAGTTTCTTCCCAGCTGTTATCAGGCAACTGAACCGTCCTGTCACCAATTAGAGAGCGATTCTGACCTCCAAACTACCTCATAGGTGACCCTTGGACTATCTTTAATTGGACTGTACTGGTCTTAATCTTGCAGTAAATGTTATTCCCTTTATCCGGTATCTGTACACTGTGGATGGCTTGATTGTAACAATGTAAACTGGAAAGCACGCCACAAATTATTTTCTCAGCGTACCTTGGTACACATGACAATAAACAAAATTATACCTAACGAGCATCCCGAAGATAGACGCAGAAAGCTGGAGTAACTCAACGGGTCAGACAGTAGTATATCTGGAGAAAAGAAATAGATGACGTTTCGGGTCAAAACCCTTCTTCAGACTAGTTTCGACCCAAAAGGTCACCTATTCTTTTTCTCCAGAGATGCTGCCTGACCCATTAGGTTACTCCAGCATTTTGTGCCTATCTCCGGTTTAAACCAGCATCTGCAGTTCCACCCAAACAAGCATCCCACTTTTCAGACATCACTTTGCTTGCAAGTGACCCACTCCAATCAACTCTAGCAAGTTCCTGTCTGATACTATCAAAGTTGGCCTTGCCCCTATTCAGAATTTTAACTTGGGTCTTTATCCATAATTATATTAATCCTAATAGAACAGTTATCGCTGGTCCCAAAAGGCTCACCCACGAACGCTTCAGTCATTTGCCCTTCCCAATTTCTGAAGCTTTGTCTTCTCCCTTGTCAACCCCTCTACATATTGCCTGAAGAGCTTGTCCCACTTGGCCAACATTTGCGCGTCACGCAGATGGTGCGCGAAGATTTTGTACATCACAAAATCCTGCAATGCCGCTCGCAGCCGCGCGTCACTGTCTATGCGCACGTAATGCGCACCATGCATGTATCACGTGCGTGTCACGACGCGTGCTTCGTGACGTGTAAATTATGTCACGTAAATTACATGCAAATGATGGCCAAGTGGGACATGCCCTTGAGGAAACGTTCCTGAACGCATTTGACAAATTCCACCCCGTCTATGTCCTTCACACGATGACTCTTCCAGTCTTTATTGGGAAAATTACAAATCCCCTGCTATGACAAGCTTATAAGTCTTCCAGGTGCCCACAATTACCTGACATATTTGTTTTTTTCGTTTAATTCCTGTTGAATTCCTATAGGCTTGGGGCCTATAGAACACTTTCTATTCCATCCATAGATCCAACCATAGCCTCGCTGGTTGAACCATCAGTAAAATTATCTCGGACTACTGCCAGGACATTTTCCGAAATCAATAAAGCACCAACCGCTTCTCTCAAGGTATGAAAAGGTATGAAGAAGGAATGAATGCGTGGAGCTGGACAGCAGGAGGAATTCTAGACAGGGTTTCCCTCTCCCGTGACTGTCCCGAGTCTGAAGAAGTGTCCCGATCCGAAATGTCACCCATTCCTTCCATCCAGAGATGCTGCCTGTCCTGCCTTCTCTTTTACCCCCATCTCTATCTTTCCTCTAGCATCTGTACCCAGGAACACTAAGCTGTCAGTCCCGCCCCTTCCAGGTCTCCATACCCGCTACAACATCCCTGTCACATGTAGTTGTCCACACCCTGAATTAATTCACCTTACCCATTATGCCTTGTGCGTTGAAATCAGTTCAATTCAATCCAACATCGACTCCATTCAAGGACCCAAGCAGTCATTCCAGGTGCGTCAGAGGTTCACCTGCATCTCCCCCAACCTCATCTATTGCATCCGCTGCTCTAGATGTCAGCTGATCTACATCGGTGAGACCAAGCATAGGTTTGGCGATCGTTTCGCCGAACACCTCCGCTCGGTCCGCATTAACCAACCTGACCTCCCGGTGGCTCAGCACTTCAACTCCCCCCCCCCCCCCCCCCCAATTCCGAATCCGACTTTTCTGTCCTGGGCCTCCTCCATGGCCAGAGAGAGCACCACCGGAAATTGGAAGAGCAGCACCTCATATTCCGCTTGGGCAGTCTGCACCCTAGTGGCATAAACATTGACTTCTCCAATTTCTGGTAGCCCTTGCTGTCTCCTCCCCTTCTCAGCTCTCCCTCAGCCCTCTGGCTCCTCCTCTTCCTTTTTCCTTTCTTTTCCTCGCCCCCCCCCCCCCACCCACCTTCCTTCAGTCTGAAGAAGGGTTTCGGCCCGAAACGTTGCCTATTTCCTTCCCTCCATAGATGCTGCTGCACCCGCTGAGTTTCTCCAGAATTTTTGTCTACCATCATTCCTTGCTCCTGCCGAATACTATTGAACAATAAGAATTATTTGCTGATGACATGTTCTTCACCTCTAGTGTCCAATTCAAGCAACTATAGGAGATAGTATGGAACAAAGCACTGCGTGTAGTAATCTTGGTTACTCTGCCTTTAACTGGACCAGCCTGGAGGAGGACATCAGTATGAGATGCAATGGGGTGCTGCGGACTTCCTTCACAAGCTTTCCCGTTTTGACTATATACTGAGTAGCAATGGAGCAGGAAGAAGAGAAACAGGTGAGGAAAGAAGAGGAAGTGGGGGAAACACCCTCTGAATAAGGTCTTGACCCGAAACGGGTTATTGATTGGGGACGATCAGCCATGATCACAATGAATGGTGGTGTTGGCTCGAGGGTCGAATGGCCTCCTCCTGCACCTAATTTCTATGTTTCTATGTTTCTATGAAACGTCACCCATTGCCTTTACCCAGAAATGCTGCCTGTCCCGCTGAGTTACTCCAGCATTTTGTGTCTATCTTCTTTCTGGCAGAACTATACGTTGATAAATAATGCAACTGCGAATCCAGTAAAACTGGTCTCCATTTATCAACCGTCACATACCTTGGCTTTGCTGTTCCTGTGCTACAAAGTTAATTCGGCCACAGGCCAAACATAAAGGTGAACACAAAAATCCCCATGCTGTAAATGTAGCGTGTGCGCTCGAATGATGTTGATTCTGATCTCCTCATTCTCCAGTCAAAGGTTGAGCCAATGTTTCAGGCATTTCATTGTACTTGTTGATGACACGTTTTCCGCAGACTCCCCCATCAAAGTGTGTGTCTGACACTTGTGCTCTAACACTCATTTAGGTAAGGGAGATATTCAAGGAGAGAACTGAACAATGGGGCAGCACGGTGGCGCAGCGGTAGAGTTGCTGCCCTACAGCGAATGCAGCGCCGGAGACCCGGGTTCGATCCCGACTACGGGTGCTGTCTGTACGGAGTTTGTACGATCTCCCCGTGACCTGCGTGGGTTTTCCACGTGATTTTCAGTTTCGTCCCACACTCCAAAGACGTGCAGGTTTGTAGGTTAATTGGCTTGTGGGTAAATGTAAAAATTGTGCCTAGTGTGTTGTGTGTGTAGGATAGTGTTAATGTGCGGGGATCGTTGGTCGGCTCGGACCTGGTGGGCTGAAGGGCATGTTTCCTCGCTGTATCTCTAAACTAAACTAATAGAGAGGAAATACCAGTTTATTGACACTAAACTGACAGCTTTGGTGGGTGAGGTGGAGAGAAGCATCGTGATGTGTTTCATCATCTTACAGAGGGTAGGGAATCCTCCACAGCCAAAGCAATAGACAATAGGTGCAAGAGTAGGGCATTCGGCCCTTCGAGCCAGCACCGGCATTCAATGTGGTCATGGTTGATCATTCCCAATCAGTACCCCGTTCCTGCCTTCTCCCTATATCCACTGACTCCGCTATTTTTAGGAGCCCTATCTAGCTCTCTCTTGAAAGCATTCAGAGAACCGGCCTCCACCACCCTCTGAGGCAGAGAATTCCAAAGACTCACAACTCTCTGTGAGAAAAAGTTTTTCCTCGTTTCTGTTTTAAATGGCTTACCCCTTATTCTTAAACTGTGGCCCCTGGTTCTGACCTCCCCCAACATCGGGAACATGTTTCCTGCCTCCAGCATGTCCAAACCCTTAATTTATATTACTAAAAGTAAGATCTTGACCACTTCCTGTTTTCTGTTTCATGATTTTTGAAAAATCGCTGCCACTTACGGCTGTGGTTTTTGGCCATCTTACTCAGAGTCCCCCACCGTTGCGCTGGACATGAGGATTTTTCCCATTGATTAAAAATAAAAGAGTTAATAATGTTTTAAAAATGTTGACATTCTCTCTACTGCCCTTGCTGGCAGGGGGGATGGACTATAAAACCTGGAAGTGTTGTGCCTCACTCAGTCTCTGCAAGATGGAGGAAGTGAGAGGGTCATGTTTCTCTGAGCTGTGAATAACACTAAGCACATATCTACTCAACTGTGACTGCCCTTAATGTGGTTACTTTGAAATGCTGCACTGCAAATGGTTGTTGGTGGTGGTAACTGCTGTGAAATGCTGCACTGTAAAAATGGCTGTTGTTGGTGGAAACTTGACAACTTCCTGTTTGCACTGTATATTGATTTTAGATAAAACGCCACCACTTATGGCTGTGATTTTTGGCCATCTTACTCAGTCCCCCGCCACGCATCAGGTGCAGAGGATTCTTCCCATCAATGAAAAATAAAAGTGTTATTAGTGTTTAAAAAAATGTTGAGAATCTCTCTCCTGTCAATCAGGCCATGAAGTGCGGGTGTGGCTCAGTCTCTGCAAGATGGGGGAGGGAGAGGTCACGACCATCTGAGCTGTTAATCAACTGAACACACTGGATGTCTACTGAACTGTGAGTGTGGTGTTTATGTGGTGTTTTGTGTGGTTTTGTAGTGGTTTTATGGCGGTTTCACCCTGCTTGAAATGGTATGAAACTGCATCTGAATGTGGTGGCCTGGCACCCTGCATGAAATGGTATGAAACCGCATTTGAATTTGGTGGCCTTGCATCCTGCTTGAAGTCGCATGAAACTGTACTTGAATTTGGTGGCCCTGCACCCTGCTTGAAGTGGTAGGAAACTGCACTTGAGTTTGGTGGCCCTGCAACCTGCTTGAAATGGTATGAAACTGCACTTGAATTCGGTGGCCTTGCACTCTGCTTGAAGTGGTCGGAAACTGCACTTGAATTCGGTGGCTTTGCACCGTGCTTGAAGTGATAGGAAACTGCACCTGAATTTTGTGGCCTTGCACCCTGCTTGAAGTGGTACGAAACTGCAATTGAATTTGGTGGCCTTGCACCCTGCTTGAAGTGGTAAGAAACTGCACTTGAATTTGGTGGCCTTGCACCCTGCTTGAAATGGAATTTCAAGGAATAGCTATGAGTCAACTGCTAGCCCACCAGTCGTGAGTGAGCTGCCAGCAGATCAGGCTTGAGTGACTGAGCTGCCACACCAAGAAACTATTTGGCCCACAATGTCCATACTAGCCCTCTGGAAACCAGTCCCTTCAGCTCAAAGCACCAATACTAGCGCTCCAGAAAGCCCCACCCCCACTGATCACCAATATTGGAATTGGTGGAGAGCTGGAATATTGCATTGGGGGACCTGCCCTCTCGTGTGAACATGGGACCCAACGGGTTCCACTTAGTCTAGTAATCTTATATGTTTCAATAAGATCCCCTCTCATCCTTCTAAACTCCAGAGTACATAAGCCCAACCGCTCTATTCTCTCAGCATATGACAGTCCCACCATCCTTGTGAACCTACCCTCAATAGCAAGAATGGCCTTCCTCAAATTAGGGGACCAAAACTGCACACAATACTCCAGGTGTGATGGGAGAATTTGTGGGCAGAAGTCCAGCCCTGAGGAATTGAATTGTATGCTGCAGGAAGCTCAATGATCTGAAGAAGAGTCTCGACCTGAAACCTCACCATTCCTTCTCTCCAGAGATGCTGCCTGTCCCGCTGAGTCACTCCAGCATTTGGTGTCTATCTTTGGTATAAACCAGCATCTGCAATTCCTTCCAACACAATGATCTCACTTGCATGATTATGATCCGTGACTTCATTTTCAAATGAATTATGTTACCGACTTAAGCCCTGGGTGCAATGATTCACATCTTCACAACTCATCTGCCAACAGCCCGTGTCAAACAAGATCACTAGTCAAACTAATATGGCTCACTGCTCTGCCTATGCTGCAAGACTCTTCTGTATGTCTCTCAGCTCGTGAGTCATACCAACTGTTTGGTTTAGTTTATTGTGAAATGTACTAGGTCAAGTGAAAAGCTTTTTGTTGCGTGTTAGGCAGTCAAAGAAAAAGAACGATTCATGATTACAATCAAGCCGTCCACAGTGTACAGAACAACGATAAAGGGTACAGCATTTAGTGTAAGATATAGTCAGATGAACACATCCAACAATTAAAGATAACCAATGTAAAAACGCTGGAGTGACTCAGTGGGTCTGGCAGTATCTGTAGAGAAAATGGATAACAGACTTTTAGTGGAGGAGATGGGGTATAGTGAGGGGAGCAAGGATTGTAAACTACCCTTGCACATTGTGACGTTCTGATCCTCCGATTTGCGTGTTGCCTCACTGTGACAATGGATTAGGCCCAGGACTGCAGGGTCAGTATGAGAATGGGAAGGGGAGCAGGGCCGGCCTTAAGCCAATTGGACCGATTGCTCAGAGTACCACCAGAGTAATCCAAAGCTCTGCTCGAGGATCTTTGGAGTAATCTACTCTTGGCTCGGGTAGATTTACCCCGGGTGGAGGGGGGGGGGGGGGGGGGGGGGGTTGGGGGGAAGAGGGGTAAAGAGGTAAAGAGAGAGTAGAGGGGTTGAAGTGGGAGCATGTGCGGGGCTCTTCTAGAGTGTGCGCATGCGCAGGACATTCCCGGAGTGTGCGCCTGTGTAAAGTATTTCGGGCGGGAAAGGCCTGCGGAATCAGCCATGTTTGCCAGACGTTTCTTAGTAATGTATTAAAGAAATAAGTTGCTTAAAGCTTAAATAAAGTTAAGTAAATTACAAGTAGTGAAAGTTTCTTTTACCTCACAACAATTTGCACAACTTATCTTACAAGTCAAACAGTCCGACTTGGGATGGAGAAACTATTGAAACCCCAACGCTTGGATCTGGATCCCAACTCACCTGCTGCTGCAGCAAAGAATTGGAAGCACTGGCTTCGTATACTAAATAACTTCTCTGAGGAGTGTGGCAACGATGCACCAGACAGGCTTAAGACATTAATACGCTCCGTCTCTTCTGATATATATGATTACATAGAGGAATGTACAACTTATGATTCTGCTATTGATGTACTAAGCAGACTCTTCGTTAAGACACCCAACGTGATATTCGCTCGACACCTCCTTGCTACTCGGAAACAAAAACCTGGTGAGTCACTTGATTAATTTTTACAAGAACTTCAAAGACTTAGTAACGACTGTGCCTTCAAAGCAGTTACGGCTGACCAATATCGACAGGAAGTTATTCGAGACTCTTCTATCAATGGTTTGGCATCGCCTTTAATACGACAGATACTATTAGAACACAAAACCTTGGATTTCCAGTCAGCTTACAATCAAGCTTACTCTTTAGACTTGGCTCAGAAAAATTCAGATGTTTATGGCCCATCTAATGTGTATTCTGCTGCAACTGCTACAAAAGAATTTCACCCAAGTACAAATATGGAGAAAACTGAAACAATTTCTACTGATAAAGGTGCTCTTGCTGCAGCATATAATTATTCAAAAAGGAACTGTTACTTTTGTGGGGGTAATATTCATAAGAGAGAGAGATGCCCTGCTCGAGAGGCAACCTGTAATAGTTGTCGCAAGAAGGGACATTATTCTAGAGTATGCAAGTCCAAAGCAACTACTAAAATTGTGACTGCTGCAGTGTATGTGCCTTCTTTATGTGCAATTACAGCTGCATTTCCTCGGAGCTTGTCTCATGCAGCTACAACGGTATCCATTAATGGCCATACACTTAATGTACTACTTGATTCTGGCAGTTCAGAAAGTTTTATAAGTGAACAAGTTGTGCCTCGACTAAATCTAACCATAATTCCTTCCAATAGAGAAATCTCGATGGCTCTGACAACTCTCAACACTCAAATTATAGGATCTTGTATTGTTGACTTTATTCTGAACAAAACTAGCTATAGATCTGTATGTCTAGGTATTTTGAAAAATGTGTGTAGCGAAATAATTCTAAGTCAGGATTTTCAGAAACTGCACAGATCACTTCAAATAATGTATGAAGGAACTATGCCTGAACTTGTATTGTCAAAGCCACCAGTATTGTGTGGTGTTTCTGCTGCATCTGTTGAATGTCCTTCATTATTCACTAATTTATCCTCCAAGTGCAAGCCAATTGCTACAAAATCAAGACATTTTAGTAAAGATGCTAGGAACTTTATCAACACAGAAGTAACTCATCTTTTACAGGAAGGTATTATAGGACCCAGCTCTTCCCCTTGGCGGGCACAAGTTGGTGTGGTTAAGGACCCCTTGGAGAGACATAGAAAAAGACTCTGCATTGATTACTCTCAAACTATAAACCATTTCACGGAGCTTGATGCATATCCATTACCTCGAATAGAAGAGATTATCAATACATTAGCTAAGTATAAGATATTCTCTACTTTTGACTTAAAAAGTGCTTACTACCAAATTCCTTTGAAGGAATCAGAGCAGAAATACACTGCGTTTGAAGCAAATGGGAAATTATATCACTACTGCAGAGTTCCTTTTGGTGTAACTAATGGTGTGGCTGTTTTTCAGAGAGAGATGGACAAACTTGTTGAACAGGAAAACCTTAAAGATACTTTCCCTTATCTTGATAATATAACTATTGCAGGAAAAGACCAAGCTGAACATGATGATGTACAACGGTTTTTAGATGTTGGACATTCTAAAAACCTAACATTAAATGAGGCTAAGTCAATAACATCAGTGTCATCAATTAATATTCTTGGTTATTGGGTTGGAAATGATATAATCAAGCCTGATCCAGAAAGACTCCGCTCACTCCAAGAGCTACCTGTTCCAGTTACATGAAACTCTCTACGAAGAGTCCTTGGGATGTTTGCATATTATGCAAAATGGATACCAAATTTTTCTGACAAAATTCAGCCTTTGATTAGAGCAAAATCTTTCCCCCTTGACTCTACAGCAATTGGTGCCTTTACTTCTTTAAAGAAACAATTGGAATCTGCAACATTACACGCCATCGACGAGGATCTCCCCTTTGTTGTTGAATGTGATGCATCTGATTTAGCAGTATCAGCAACATTAAATCAAGGAGGACAACCAGTGGCTTTCATGTCTCGTACTCTCCAAGGTAGTGAATTGCACTACCCACCCATCGAAAGGGAAGCTACAGCAATTATTGAAGCAGTGAGAAAATTAAGTCATTTCCTTGCTCGCCAGCACTTCACTTTGATAACAGATCAGCGTTCGGTAGCTTTTATGCTGGATAGTCGGAAACGAACAAAGATTAAGAACAGTAAAATTCATGAATGGAGGATTGAATTATCTGCATATAGTTATTCAATTGAGTACCGCCCTGGTAAGGATAATGTTGCACCGGATACATTAACCTGAGCATTTTGTGCCTCTGTTCATTCTTCTGCACTCACTGATCTTCACAATGGGCTGTGTCATCCTGGAGTCACTCGTTTGTTACATTATGTTTGTTCCAAAAACGTACCTTTCTCTAGAGAAGATGTGAAGATGACGTGTGCTTCATGTAGAATCTGTGCTGAATTAAAACCAAGGTTCTTCCGTCCTGAAGAAACAGGACGGAAGAACCTTGGAACGTTTGAGTATTGACTTCAAAGGGCTTTTACCATCCTCCTCTCGAAATGTTTATATACTTACCTTAGTTGACAAATATTCGAGGTTCCCATTTGCTTTTCCTTGTCCAAATATGTCAACTGCTATGGTTATCAAATGTTTAGATCAACTGTTTTCATTCTGTGGATTTCCAAGTTACATACATTCTGATAGGGGCACCTCATTCATGTCGAAAGATTTAAAGGACTACCTTTCTAAGAGAGGAATTGCAACAAGTAAAACAACACCATATCATCCTATTGGAAATGGTCAGGTTGAGAGGTATAACGGAATCATTTGGAAAGCAGTGAAACTGGCTTTAAAGTCAAATGACACACCAGATCAGCATTGGGAATGTGTTCTACCAGATGCATTATACTCCATCAGATCTCTACTGTCAACTGCTACCAATACTACTCCACACGAGCGGTTCTTTAACTTCAAACGGTGTTCTTCTAGTGGTACTTCTCTGCCATCATGGTTAACTAGCCCTGGGACCATGTTGCTTCATCGTTATGTCCGATTAAATAAGAACAAGCCTTTTGTTGATGAAGTTGAACTGACTGACGTCAACCCTTCTTATGCAACTATCAAGTATCAGGGTGGACGTCAGTCAACTGTCTCACTTTGTGACCTTGCACCATGTCCGTCTTCTCCATCAGCTCCATCACTTCTTCATAACACTAATCGAGAACTTCCTCCAACACTTCCAGCATCCCCTATGGAAACTTCTATAAGAAATTCTAAAATTGTAAATCTAAATAACAATATGAGTGAAGTTGATGACCAAGGAATATATCTACCACCAGCTATTGAAACACCATTACCTCCTGAAGCTCCAGTTATGCGACGGTCATCAAGACGTATTAAACCTCCTGACCGTCTCAACTTATAAATAGGAGGGGAGAATGAAGTGAGCGCATGTGCGGGGCTCTTCTAGAGTGTGCGCATGCGCAGGACATTTCCGGAGTGTGTGCATGTGCAAAGTATTTCGGGCAGGAAAGGCCTGCGGAATCAGCCATGTTTGCCAGATGTTCTGAGTAATGTATTAAAGACATAAGTTACTTAAAGCTTAAATAAAGTTAAGTAAAATACAAGTAGTGAAATTTTAATTTACCTCACAACAGGGGTGGAGGGTGAAGAAAGGGGTAGAGGGGGAGTGGGGTGTGAGGGGCAATGGAGAAGGGGGAGAGGGAGAGGTGGGTCGTTCCCTCAGTATCCCGGAGCAGCGCTCCCGCCCCTCCAGTCACCGTGCTTCACGCACACAGCCCCGGCTCCACCCCCCTCTCTCCCTGGGGAGACGCGGTGAACAACAAAGATCCTATAGACAATACCGGGAAGGCCGGCCCGGGTGGGGCATTGGAGCAACATTTACAAACCTCGGCCTCAGCTCACACCCGTTCGCCCGGACCCCGGTGTCCACTCCTGCCGCCGGCCCTCTCCCTCCCTTCCCTCCCCCTCCCTTCCCTCCCTTTTCTCCTTCCCTCCCTCCCTTTTCTCCTTCCCTCCCTCCCTTTTCTCCTTCCCTCCCTCCCTTCACTCCTTCCCTCCCTCCCTTCTTTCTCTCTCTTTTCCCTTCTCTCCTTCCTTCCCTCCCTCCCTTCTCTTCTCCCCTCCCTCCTTCCTCTCTCTTTTTTCCCCTTCCCTTCTTCCCTCCCTCCCTTCTTTCACTCCTTCCCTCCCTCCCTTCTTTCTCTACTTCCCTCTCCCTACACACACACACACACACACACACACACACACACACACACACACACACACACACACACACACACACACACACACACACACACACACACACACACACACACACACACACACACACACACACACGTTAGGATGGAGTAGAAGTCCAAAGGGTAGGATGGGGCTAAAACGCAAACTTTAATGCCTGGACTAGTTTTTCGTCAATAGTTATTGGTTTTCCAGGATCTAGTTAAATTACATGTTTTTCATTTCACCGTCACTAAAACAAGTGGTATTGTAACTATGTACTTTTCAGAGGCAATCTACACATTTTGTTTGTTACTTGTGGGCTTACAAGTATGCAATTTTATATTAAAATGTAGCTTAGATCTGTTTGGTCTATTAACTCGCAGGCACTTTTTAAGCGCACATTTTGATTACTTTCCATTCTACCATGGAGATATAAAGTCTATAATAGACTTTATTTATACTTCTATGATTCTACAGACCTTGGCTAGGAACCTGGGGCTCACCAGAACTTTCACAATTGGGCCCCGCACCTCCCAAGGCCGGCCCGGAAGGGGAGTTAAAATGGTTAGCAACCGGGAGATCCATTAGGCCTTGGCAGACCGTACGTAAGTGTTCAGCGAAATGGGCGCCTAATCTACGCTTGGTCTTGCTGATGTACAGGAGCCCACACTGGGAACACCGGATGCAGCACACGAGGTTAGAGGAGGTACATGTGAACCTCTGTCTCATCTGGAAGGAGGAAGGGTGGAAGCTAGTGATGAAGTTAATGAGATCCATGAGTTCTGGATGGGTGCAGGAGGTAGCAGTTATCTATGCAGTGGTGAAAGATTTGGGAAATGGGGTCCACCTGGAACAAGGATGTATCAGGTTGATTATTGTTTGATGTAATCAGTAAAAATGCACACTTAGCTGTAGCCCAAATGAGTGCACATGGCAACACCTTTAACTCGGGGAAAGTGAGAAGAGTCAAAGGGGAAGTTGTTGAAAGTGAGGACCAGCTCCACTAGGCAGATGAGAGTGTTAGTAGAGGGAAATCTGTTGGGTCTTTGTGGAAGGAAGCAATGGAGTGCCTTGAGACCTTCCTTGTGGGGGATGAAGGTGTAGAGGGAGAGGACATCCATGGTAAAGATGAGTGAACGGGGGCCTGAGAACAAAGTTATTAAAGAGTTGAAGGGCGTGTGTGGTGTCTTGGATGTAGGTGGGAAGGGATTGGAGTCGAGGTGTGTGGAGATGGTATGGAAGGAGCAGGCAGAGTCAATGGGTCTGCCAGGGCAGGTCTGTTTGTGGATTTTGGAGAGGAGGTGGAAGTGAGGCGTGTGGGGCCGGGGAACGATGAGGTTGGAGGCTGTCGAGGGTAGATTGCCAGAGATGATGAAATCGGAGAGGGTCTAAGAAATCATGATCGGGTGTTCATCAGTGGGGTCTTGGTCAAGGGGCAGGTATGAGATGGAGTGGTAGAGTTTGCACCTGATCAAGCTCTGTAGAGGTGGGCGTGCCAGACTACCATGACACCTCCCGTATCAGTGGGTTTATTAATAACGCTGGGATTGCTGCAATGTGGGTTGTGCGTTCAGAGGGGGTGATATTGGAGTGAGTACAGGGAGCAGGAACATCAAGTTGAAATCACGCCAGCAGTGGAAGGCTGGCCAAGGGAGTCCAAGAGGAGGAGGAAGAATGGCGGCGATGGGAGAATGGGTCATCAGCGGGCAGTGAGGACACCTTCCCATAGCAAAAGGCCTGGAGATGGAGGCACCAGAAGAGAAGCTCTATGTGATGGTGAACCCAGAATACATTGAGGTGGCAGTGGAGGGGCACAAAGGTAATGGCTCTGTTGAGATCTTGTTTCCAGTTCCCCATCTCTACGCTCAGTTTGAAGAGGGTCCCGGCCCAAAATGTCACCCATTCATTTTCTCCAGAGATGCTGCATTAGCCGCTGGGCTGGTCCAGCATTTTGTGTCGATCTTTGGTACAAACCAGCATCTACAGTTCCTTTATATTACGTTTCTTCTGCTCCACTGCTAAATCACCTCAAGGTGTGCCTACTTTGAAAAAGTTCTCCTCCTCTCTCCAACGGGAGTTCTGCAAGACCCTCTCTCACTGATCCTCCTCTGTGATTACTGCTACTCGCCGGCTCCATAACCATATTTTAACCGGGGCTCGCTACCACAGCCGCAAGCGCCACCTCGTGCTTGCCTGCACCACCTCCTTGTGCCTGGTGGATTCCAACTCCAGTTCCAGACCTCCAAGTTTGGACTTAGCTCGGATTTCAGTTACCGACCGTCAATCCTCCGCTTCTCACACCATTTCTCCTTCTGGGCTCTGAGTTCCACACTGATCGCCATGTGCCACCAGCTGGTCCTCTCTCTGAATCTCCTGCACCTCCAGGCCTTGCTCACCCTGACCTGCAATGGACCCCAACAAGAAATAACTGATAGAGGATCATTCCAGGTTTGTTGAATCACCAACCTATTGCACAGTTTGTCGGCCACTATTGGAGTGGGAATAAATCTGAAGTGGATTGGAGTGGGAATAAATCTTCTTCTTAGATCCTGCTCAACATTCATTATTAGTGTTCTATGTGACTTTGAAGGTTTGGTTGAGTTTTGTTTAGAGATCTTCTTCTTTCGTGTGGCGTGCACAACCTAAAGTTGTTGGACAACTTGTTCTATTTGATCTTCCGTTTGTGCACGTCGAGTTGATTGCATTAGTCGAAACAGGGCGGACCACGTGAAGGTTGCAATCTTCCACCCCAGTTTAGAGATACAGCACGGAAACAGGCCCTTCAGCCCACCGGGTCTGCACCGACCAGCGATCCCCGCATATTAACATTATCCTACACCCACTATGGACAATTTACATTTACCAAGCCGATTAACCTACAAATTTGTACCTTTGGAGTGTGGGTGGAAACCAAAGACCTCGGAGAAAACCCATGGAGGTCATGGGGAGAACGTACAAACTCCGTACAGAAAGCACCCATGGGGGGGGAGGGGAAGAGGGGCAAAGAAGGGGGAGGGGGAAGAAGGATGGGGGGAAGACACTTTTAAGAAGCCAGACAACTTATAATAAAGTTTAGCGGGCATTTTACCTACTGGTCGGTTTTCCTTGGTCCTGAAAACTCCAATGAGCCAATTAAAATGCCCGGTCAGCGAAGGAGATTGCTGACGGCTGCCCTCGACTGCCTGTAACTAAATAGCTACCCCAATCCACTGCACTACGAGTTCAAAAGAACCATGCCGACCAATATTTACTTGTGGAAAATCTTTCAACATGCTGATAAAAATTTCCGTGACCAAACTGAGGGCTGCGTTTTCGGGAACTTCCCTCGAGCATGAAGGAGAGTTACAGTGACCTCATAGGACCTCCTAGGACCACGTGTCGACCATGCTGCGAGTTTGAGTCGAGGGCAAAACCTTCTAAACTCTCAGATTAGGTCGCCGCAGTGGGACAGGCCCCTTAAGATAATACCACAGAAAGAACATAAGAGGGTAACTGGAAAGGTATGTGATGTTTGAACCAAATTACACACAAGAGCCGACACATCCAACAATGATATTAGCAGCTTGTGTAACCTTCAAGATAATTAAAACATTCCAACATTTTCTGTTCAATAGATCCAGGACCATCCTTCACCCCAGGGCATAACTAGCAGGCAGATACAATTAAGCTGAAACAAAATCCTCCTCAACAATAAACCACCCATGTTTAAGAAAGAACTGCAGATGCTGGAAAAATCAAAAAATGGTAGACAAAAATTGCTGGAGAAACTCAGCGGGTGAGGCAGCATCTATGGAGAGAAGGAATTGGCGACGTTTTGGGTTGAGATCCTTCTTCAAAGCCCGATTACTAGACTAACAAACTATCCGAAAGGATAAATTAAAATTATAACATTTGGTGTGTGAATTAGGTTTAAAAATGAAACCCATGGATACACTATAATGTCAGTTCTAATGGTCATGTATTTACTAGTGACCATGGATTAGGTGGACTGCTACAATATTCAGGCTTGGGAAATGTGGGATTAGTGTAACTGGCTGTCATAGAGTAAAACGGCACAGAAACCGGCCCTTGGCTCCACCATGTTCATTCCAACCATAAGTCCACATCCATTCTAATCCAATTTGCTAGCACTTGGCCTGTGGCCTTAGGAGTTCAAATGCTTGACCTGGATGCTTCTTAAAGGTTGTAAAGAGAAATCAACTGGTGAATCTCCTCTACAGCCTCTCCAGATCCTATAATGTGGCAACAGAATTATGCACAATCAATGGGCCATGACCTAACTAATGCTTTATAAAGTTGTTCCAAGATGGTTAGCTCGAACTCTGCTGCCATGCTGCACAGATCAACACCTCCATAAGTGGCAGATTATGTGTTTTTAAGCCACAAGGGTGTTGACAGGATGGAATTTGTCAAATATGTTCAGGAAAGTTTCCTCTGGCAATATGTAGAGGATCCTACAGGGAAAGTGGGAAAGGCAAGTGACTGAAGTGTCGGTGGGCAAGCCTTTAGGGACCAGCGATCAATGTTCTACTAACTTTAATATAGTTCTGGATCAATTCAGGGCAGGCCCACAAGTTAAAATTCTGAATTGGGTCAAGGCCCTCTTTGATGGTATTAGACAGGAACTTGTTACAGTTGATTGGACTAGTTTGTTTGTGGGCAAAGGAACATCCGGAAAGTGGAATGCTCTTAAAAGCGTGAAGATGCGAGTTCAGGGCATGCATGCAGTTTAGGATGAAGGGCAAGGCAGGTGGGAATAAGGAAGCTTGGATGAGAAGAGAAAATGAGGCTTTGATCAAGAAGGAGGAAGTATGTGCAGCTAGGATCAAGTGTACCCATGGACGAGATTCGGAAACTGAGGAGCACACTTAAGAAATAAATCAGGATTTCAAAAAGAGTGCAGGAGATAGATCTGGCAGACAATATTAAGGAAAATCCTGAGAGATTTTATGTACATTAAAGGGAAAGTAACTAGAGAGAAAATAGGGCCCTTTAGAAAACAAAGCAGCCATCTCTGTGAGGATGAGGAGATGGGCAAGGTCCACAATAAGTATTTCTTGTCTATTGTTACAGTGAAGAAAGACATGAAGACTGGGGAACTTGGGAGAATGAATGGAGATGTATCATAGACAGTCTATATTACGGTTGAGGAGGCGCTGGACATCCTCAAGCTTATGAAGGTAAATAGATCTTCTGGGCCAAAGAAGGAAACAGAGGGTGATGGTGGAAGTTTGTCTTTGGACTGGAGGCCTGTCACTAGTGTAGTGCATCAGGGATTAGTGCTGGGCCCGTTACTATGTGTGATTTCTATCAATGGTTTGCATGAAAATGTACAAGGGATGATTAGTACATTTTGCTAAAGTGAGCGGTATCTCAGGTAGTGAAGAATGTTATCAAAGGTCGCAGGTATTAAGAACCAGATGGATAAGAATGGAAGTAGCCACTGAGAGCCCCATCCAGTCTGTCAAAGGAGGAGAAGCAGTAGGGAATGATGAGGTGGTCAGTGGACATTGTGGAAGCGTGATGTGGTCAATGGATATTGGGGAGGGAGGGACACTGAGGTCATGAATATCGGGGAAGGATGGGACATTCGGGAAGGGTGTCATGGTCATTGGGAAAGAGTGATGCGTTCAATGGGCACTGGGGAAGGATGCTGTTGTCATGAGTATTGGAGAAGGACACCATAATCCATGGGTATTGCGAAAGGATGACATCATCAATGGACAATGGGGAAGGATGATATGGTAAACGTTACCTCTGACAATTTTTGAAGGGTGAAGAGAAATGGTTTACCCTGGCTGTGGATGACACCGGATGATGTTTAGGACTGTGATAAAAAGCTCTCTAATAGACTAGAAAACTGTTTGGTTAAATACCTCAGCTGTACCTTGGCACAATATAAATAACTCAGTTGCAAACACAAGACACAGTATAAATAACTCAGCAGCACTTGCACGGTGGACTATCAACAGCCTTGGCTGCAGTTGAATGTGTAATCTACAGTGTCAATAATTCTTGGCTGTGAAAGACCATAATACCTGTAAGCTGCAACTACTCAAGTGTGTACATTACTCCTGTTTCCCTGGCTCACACCTTTTTCATTACCACTTTGGGCCTCGTCACTCAATTTCCTTCCAGACAATAACCTACAGTGCATGTTATTCTCATTCTCATACAATTATTGTTCATGTCCTCTAAACCCACTAAATACCTGTCCCAGGTTTCCTCCTATTCTCATCTACAGGCTTCCCCTCCCACTCCCTTAACTAAGTTGGAAATGACAGCCATTGAATGTGTAGTTAATAATTTATTGTTGTCTTTGTTTAAAAAATATATAAAAACGCAGGATACTTGAGATGGGAGATTCTACTGGGACTATCTCCAAGAGAACGTTCGTAAGTTAAAGGAGCAGAATTAGGCCATTCGGCCCATCAAGCCTACTCCACCATACAATCATGGCTGATTTATCTTTTCTTCCCAACCCCATTCTCCTACCTTCTCCCTATAACCACTGATACCATAACTAATCAAGAATCTGTCAATCTCTGCATTAAAAATATCCATTGACTTGGCCTCCACAGCCCTCTGTGGCAACGAATTCATCAACCCCTGACTATATCAAAATTCTTCCTCATCTCCCTTCTAAAGGTACTTCCTTTAATTCTGAGGCTATGGCCTCTGGTCCTAGACTCTCCCACTGGTGGAAACATCCTCTCCGCATCCACTCTATCCAAGGCCTTTCACTTCGGTAAGTGGTAATGAGACCCCCCCCCCATCCTTCTAAACGCCAGTGAGTACAGGCCCAGCGCTATCAAACGCTCATCATATGTTAACCCACTCATTCCCGGAATCACTCTGATAAACATCCTCTGGACCCTCTCCAACGTCAGCACTTCCTTCCTCAGATTTGACGTCCAATACTGCTCACAATACTCCAAATACATTCTTCTGACCATTGTCTTATAAAGCCTCAGCATTACATAGAAACATAGAAAATAGGTGCAGGAGGAGGCCATTCGGCCCTTCGAGCCAGCACCGCCATTCATTGTGATCATGGCTGATCATCCCCTATCAATAACCCGTGCCTGCCTTCTCCCCATATCCCTTGATTCCACTAGCCCCTAGAGCTCTATCTAACTCTTTCTTAAATCCATCCAGTGACTTGGTCTCCACTGCCCTCTGTGGCAGGGAATTCCATAAATTCACAACTCTCTGGGTGAAAAAGTTTTTTCTCACAGTCTTAAATGACCTCCCCTTTATTCTAAGATTGTGAGATCTTTTCAATCTTTCCTCATATGACAGTCCCACCATCCCAGGGATATATCTCGTGAACCTACGCTGCACTGGTTCTGGACTCGCCCCACATTGGGAACATTTTTCATGCATCTAGCTTGTCCAGTCCTTTTATAATTTTATATGTTTCTATAAGACATCCCCTCATCTTTCTAAACTGCAGTGAATACAAGCCTAGTCTTTTCAATCTTTCCTCATATGACAGTCCCACCATCCCAGGGATATATCTCGTGAACCTACGCTGCACTGCCTCAATCACAAGGATGTCCTTTCTCAAATTAGGAGACCAAAACTGTACACAGTACATGCCTGTGTTTATATTCTAATCCTCTCGAAATAAATGGCAGCATTGCATTTGCCTTCCGAACTTGCAAATTAACTTATTGGGAATCCTGCACCAGCACTCCCAAGTCCCTTTGCACCTCCGAGTTCTGAATTCTTTCCCCAATTTAGAAAATACTGTGTGCCTTTATTACTACTACCAAAATGCATGGCTCCACACTTTGACACGCTGTATTCCATCTGCCGCTCCTCTCTCATGCCTCTGTGGTCACCTTTGCTCAACAGTAATAACGACACATCAGATACCATCGCATACCATTTTTTTTAACACGTGCACATTAGCCCACCTTGGCTCCCAATATGACAATGCTCCACTTTAAAACATGCATTCTTCATTCTTCATTCTTCCCAGCTAATCTGCTGGGGATCTACAGCAATAATTGCTCCAATATTAGCAATCATTCCTCCACCTGCCTAGATCTTGAGCTCCAGAATTCGCTCCTTGAAACACCTCCTGTTCACTCCCTGCCTTCACCTTTAAGACCTTTCTTTAAACCTGTCTATCTTAGTACTATTTGAATATTCGTCATCAATGATAGGATGTTGATGAAACTACATCCGCAGTACTGTGCTGTTTTAGTCTCTCTGCGTATGGAAGTAACACTTATGTATCTTGGTCACAATCTTTAAATAATGATTCACCATTTGCTTCGTGTTTGATCCCTGGATGCTGACATTGCACAATGAGAAAATCTTCCAGATTTGAGTAATTTATTTTCAGGCACAATAAATGTTTACTGACTGATTCAAAGTGCCAAGTGTCAGTCTGGGATTTTCCATGCACGATATGATATGTAGCACAAACCCATACATTTGTCTATGGCAGTGTCTTTTTTAAATGCAAACTACCAATTTTCAGCAGATATTTACTGAATGTAAAATTAATATTTCAACCAATGTTTTGAATGGCTTTTTAAAGAGTGTTTGTCTGCATCATGTGTACCAACAACAGAATAACAACATTCTTATGTGCAGCAGCATAATGGGCCTTTAAAGACATTACTCATGGGTAACATATAATAAACAAAAATCAATAAATGAATTACTTGTGCAAAGAAAGCCCGTTCTTAGTGAAAACAAAGACAGTCTAAAGGGCCTGTCCCACTTGGCTATTTTTTCAGCAACTGTCAGCATTATTGACTGACGTATCAGGTCACCGATAAAGTCGTGGCGTGACATGGCGTGACGCGGCATGATGATGTATTGACTCGCGGTGTCTCCTCAAGTGTCGCAACATTATTATTGTCGCCGCTGGATTTTTAAATGTTCAAAATCTTTCAGCAACACTGATATGTCAGTCAATGACGCCGGCAGTTGCTGAAAAAAATTGGCCAAGTGGGACAGGCCCTTAAAGAAGTTCAGAGTTGGCGTTAGTATTGTGTAGTGTTCAAGAGCCTGATGGTTCCTGTGAAGAGGCTATTCTTCAACCTGGTGACCAGAATGTGACCAGTGGTGTGGTTCTTTGATGATGTTGGCTGTCTTTTTGAGGCAGCGCCTCCTACAGAACCCATCGATGGTGGGGAGATCAGTATCTGTGGTAGATCGGGCGATGTCCACACTCCTTTTTAATCTCCTTCGTTCCTGGGCATTTGAGTTGCCAACTAGGTCATGATGCAACCAGTCTGTGTGCTCTCTACTGTACGTCTGCAGACTTCAAGAGAATATTTGTCAACATACTGAATCTCCACAATCATCTAAGGAAATCGAGGTAATGATAGGTTTTCTTAATAATTGAAATAGTCATAGTCATGGCGTACTAGAAAACTACTCTATTGCACATATTGACATCTTTTGGATTTCAACATGAAACAGTTTGGAATCTTCCTCTCTTATTCGGTGGCACAGCGGTAGAGTTGCTGCCTCACAGCGCCAGAGGTCCTGGTTCGATCCTGACTATGGGTGTTGTATGTACAGAGTTTGTACATTCTCCCTGTGACCATGTGGGTTTTCTCGGAGTGCTCCAGTTTCCTCCCTCACTCCAAAGTCGCACTGGTGTGCAGGTTAATTGGCTTTGATAACACAGTAAATTGTCTCTAGTGTGCAAGGTAGTGCTGGTGTACGGGGATCGCTGGTCGGTGCAGACTGTGTCTCGAAGCTAAACTAAAAGTCGAGGATCCCACAGTCCATTACATGATGAGCAGACACCCAACTCTCTGAGTTTGATGATAAGTTTAGAGGGGACAATGGTATTGAATGTCAAGCTGTAGTCAATGAAATACAATGCCTGACATACATATTCTTATTGTCCATGTGTCCAATGCAGATTGGAGAGCCTGCAAGACCACATCTGTCATTGATCTATTGTGGCGGTAGGCAAGTTGTACTGGGTCCAGGTCCTTGCAGAAGCAAAAAGTTGAAGTGTGTCATAACCAACCTCTCAAACCACTTCATCACCAGTTAGTGAAAGAGTTATTTATTAATTGATTGTTGTCATATTTAAGCTTTCCTGTTGTAAAAAGCTAATTGTAATGCATGGTGGGATTTGGCCAGATCATCATGACAAGGTTTTTTTTATTTAAGTTGAATAGTTCACAGCTCCCTTACAAGTATTTTTATGTAAGTTGAAGAGGTTAATCAGATAAGAAGGGGCCAGAGGATGCCATTGGGATGACTGGCTTTTGGCAAAGAGTCAAAAACAACTCAGGCACGTGCCGTCAGGGTAGGCAAGGTAGGCACTGCCTACCCTGACTAAAATTATGAAATGGCAATTATTAAATATAAATAGTAAAGGCATGGGAGAATTATGCCTGTCTAAGAGATCGATCTCTTAGGTAGGCATAATTCTCCGTCCCTTTCATCCGCAGCGCTTGTAACACGCGAAGCTCCATGCAGCCCACGTGCCGTCAGCGCTGCCTGAAGCCGTCAGTTTCAATGGAAGCTGAAGGCAGCAGAAATTCTGCCTTTGCAGCACTGCGCATGCGCATCATCCTTCTGCGCATGCGCAGTGCGAGTTTCTTGGCGGGATTTTCAAATATGGATTGCCATTATTTTAATAGTATCTTAGCAAACAAAGAGTGAAGAATGGACTTAATGTACCAATAATATGGTAAGTGCATTTCTTTGTGCTTTATGTTTTTAAATACTGTAGTTCCCGGCGGAGAGTTCTGTTCACAGTGTTTGGGCAGTCTGGCGTTGTGAAGGAGGGGATTGGGGTCAGTAACCCACTTGCCACGCTCCGGTCTGAGTGCAGGTGAGATGGGACTAGGTGAGAGTAAGTGTTCGGCACGGACTAAAAGGGCCGAGATGGCCTGTTCCCGTGCTGTATTGCCATATGGTTTTAATGTGGCCGGGGAGTGGATTAGCTCGGGTGGCTGTCGCAGCGCTCCGGGCACGGACAGCAGAACTGGCCGCCACTTCCGAGGAAGGAAGCAGCTCGAGTGACTGCGAGTGGCCGCCGGGACCCTGCCATTTCAGCCACTTCAGCCCCTTCTGCTGGTCCCCACTCACCTCTGGCAGTGCTCTCCGTCTGAACATTTCTCACCTGCCGCTCGCCGGCCGGCTTCCCGCAAATCTTTAAATTCCGACAGCGCGTTCACGGGTCCAGTTGAGGTTACTTGGTTACTTGAGGTTACAGGTTGATTTGCGGGACGTGGTGGACTTGAGCGAAGCCGGCGAACGGCAGGTGCGAGATGTTCAGATGAAGAGCACTGCCAGAGGTGATCAGAAGGCGCTGAAGAGCAGCCGGTTCTGGTGTTGGGTCCCGGCGGCCACTCGCACCCCGAGCTGCTTCTATCCCCGGAAGTGGCGGCCAGTTATGCTGTCCTTGCCTGGAGCGCTGCGGCAGCGGTGAGTGAGTTTGATATGATCTCTGTCCACCTCCTTCTCAAAACTTCTGCCTTCTCGCATATTTAACCCCTGCCGCATGCTCCCCACACGCTGTGAAAGGAACTCCCCCTCCAATTGGACCCTTGAATTAGTATTGTCATTCCATAAGATGACAACTGATTCAACGTCCCGGTGTGCTCCCGTTTTTCCCACCATCTTTCCACCTGCCTTCATCCTCCGTCCCCCACCCATTCAGTAATTAAAAAATGAAGGAGATTTAGAACCCTTGGGAAAATTGAATTGTTACTTATTTTTTATTTTTTACGAAGAGAACAATCTGCGCATGCACGGTTTTAAGATTTTTTTGAAAGCCGGCTGACTGCCTACCCTGAGTAATTACTCACGGCACGTGCCTGAAACAACTCCATATTTGGAGGTGGCTGAAGGTATATTAACCCCGGTTTTCTGGTATTTCTTTGTGTGTGCTGCTGGAGATTCAGACGGAAAACTGTTGCCTCTGGGTCTCTAGGTCCACACCCGTCAGACGTTAAATTAAAGCTTTGTATGGTCTTAAGAATTTGTACTTTGCCTATCTTTTTAAGTGAACTTTTACACAAGGACATTAGTGCCGTCAGTCGGTAGTCATCGAGGCACGTCACCTTGGACCTTATGATCTTGGACCTTAGAAATGAGAGGTTGAAGATATCAACAGAAACTCCAGCCAGTTGCTCCGTGTGGATTTTAAGAATGTGGCCAGGTGCAACCTCAGGGCGTTTTCGATGGTACATCATCATCAAGGCATTGGCCTCAATGACTAAGCTTATGCAGTTGTTGGGGCTTGTGGGGGCTTGAGAAGGTACATTGATGTTCTCCCTTTTGGAGAGAGCATAGGAATCATTTCCATTTCCCCATTCTCCGGTCTCATTTCCCCAATCTCAGTCTGAAATGATTTATGTCAATGTTTCCTTTTCCTTTTTCCGTAGTTCTATAGCAGCTTTTATTGTTTTAAAAAAAATTTAAATTTATGGTAATGGAATTTTACTAAAAAATATATATTTTGCACTGGAATTACTATATAATTTAATTTTATATAGATATATATTAGTGTGAAAAATATACATCTTCTATGTGATCTGGGGTTATCGGGTGTTTCGGGTCTCACGACATCAGACACCCTCGCCCAGGCGACCCAGCCGGGGTTGATCAGGCCCCGACTTATGTCCCAGCAGCAACCGCCCATGGATCAGCCGTCTTAATAACTACTCTGCAGGGGTTGGGAGATTCTAGTGCGTGGAGGGACTGGGCTCTGTGGGGTGACTCCCGGCCGGGCTCCTCCTGCGTCTCACCAGGTTCAAGGCCTGTGCGCTGCACCTCTTTCTCCTTCTCTGAGCATTTCATTCTCGCCTGATGGATGTTTAGGCCACGATGGTTCATTAGGCCTTTCCGTAGCTTTATTGGGTGTCTTTCTCACGAAAGACACAGACTGGGCTGCTAACCCAGCCTGTCCTGGGTGCCGTCTTTCCGTGCCGTCAACTGTCTCTCCACTAATCACCAAACTATTCTTGGTTGTCACCCAGTCTATTCTTAGGTGCCACTGGCTGAGCCAGACTTCAGTGTGAAAAATATACATCTTCTGGATGCCCTGGGACGCATTCTCAGTGATGTGACCTGGAGTCATATAAAATCAAATTATAACATTGCCAGACCTGGGCAACTTGTAAAACTTGTACTTTGATAACCAGACTTGTGAATGCTGAAAACCAAATAGTACAATTTTTATAATCACCAAAACAATGATTAATAAGGCATAGAATTAGCACTGCTGATCTGGGACAGCAAACTGATGGTGAGGGGTGAAAGGTAATGGAAGTGATGTTGCCTTTTCCAGCATTCTTACTTTGTTTACAAAGTAATCATCTTCATGGAGCTCTGCGAATAGAGAGCTCCCTCTCCACTGCATGACTAACATCAAATATTGTTGGCACTTTGTGCAGTCCAAGCCTGGGGGCTGATACTTAAAACCAGACAACCATTCCAGACCTTTCAGGAAACCAGGCGGCAAGATGGGAATGCATCCAATACTTTCCTTTATAAAATATCCTAGTGAACTTAATGTACATTCACTTGCCAGCTCTTTACTATCACCCTTGACTTCTATATTGCCTCTTCTTTATTACTATCTAGTATTCAATAAGTGGAAATTTCCCTTCTATTACAATTTCTCTTTGTTTGCTACTGCTCCACCATTCTCCATGCCAAATCTCGTAAATGGATTAGACTATGAGCAGGCTTGGTGTCATGTTAGACCTCAAGTTGTCGTTTGGGTTAAATATCTCTGTTAAAGCCCTGTCCCATGGTACGAGTTCATTCCAGAGTTCTCCCCGAGTTTGCCCTGATTCGAACTCGGAGATTTACGGTAATGGCCACCCGTCGGTACTCGGGGCTCTCGTGGACATTTTTCAACATGTTGAAAAATCTTCACGTGTCTTCCCGTGCTTACTTTAGCAATGTTACAAAATTTTGAGATTTTAAAAATCAAGTCTGCAATTTATCCCATCAGATAAAGCATAAAAAGAAGTTTAATTTGACACCTAATTCACTTTCATATCTTCAGTATTAAGAAAGTTATGGCCATTTTCATACTTGGAAATTAGCATCTTGTTCCCCATTGCCTTTCCATTGACTTAACTCAAAACTGTGATCTAGAACAGTCAAAAGCCCATAACTTTCTTAACAATTAAGAGAACTCAATGACATTTTCAGTTATTATAGATTGAAGCATTCTGAAACAAATATGAAACAATCTTACTTGGATGACCTGAAATTAAAGCATATAATTAGTTAGTTATCTAATTGTAGCTAATTACAAAATTCAATGAGTAGATCTAAACATCTATCCATTTCTTAAGAAAAGATAAACTTTTTTAATAATAGGGATCGATGTGTAATAGGGATCGATGTGAAAGGGGCCACTTGTCAACATCATTGTATAAGGAGTAAGAGTGTTGTAAAAACAAGCCTGAAGGCTTTGTGTCTCAATGCGAGGAGCATTCGTAATAAGGTGGATGAGTTGAAGGTGCAGATAGCGATTAATGACTATGCTATAGTTGGAATCACGGAGACTTGGCTCCAGGATGACCAAGGTTGGGAGCTGAACATCCAGGGATATTCAATATTCAGGAGGGATAGACGAAAAGGAAAAGGAGGTGGGGTAGCGTTGCTGGTGAGAGAGGAGATTAATGCAATAGAAAGGAAGGACATTAGCGTGGAGGATGTGGAATCGATATGGGTAGAGCTGCGAAACTCTAAGGGGCAGAAAACGCTAGTGGGAACTGTGTACAGGCCACCTAACAGTAGTATTGGAGTTGGGGATGGCATCAAACAGGAAATTAGAAATGCGTGCAACAAGGGTAACACGGTTATAATGGGTGACTTCAATCTGCATGTAGATTGGGTGAATCAAATTGGCAGGGGTGCTGAGGAAGAGGATTTCCTGGAATGTATGCGGGATAGTTTTCTCAACCAACATGTGGAGGAACCAACGAGAGAGCAGGCTATCCTAGACTGGGTATTGAGTAATGAGGAAGGGTTAGTTAGCAGTCTTGTTGTGCGTGGCCCCTTGGGCAAGAGTGACCATAATATGGTTGAGTTCTTCATTAGGATGGAGAGTGACAAAATTAAGTCAGAAACAAGGGTTCTGAACTTGAACAAAGGTAACTTTGAAGGTATGAGATGTGAATTGGCCAAGATAGACTGGCAGGTGATTCTTAAAGGGTTGACAGTGGATGTGCAATGGAAGGTATTTAAAGACTGCATGGATGAAGTACAAAAGTTGTTCATACCAGTTTGGCAAAAGAATAAATCGGGGAAGGTGGTGCATCCATGGATAACAAGGGAAATCAGGGATAGTATAAAAACAAAAGATGAGGCATACAAATTTGCCAGAAAAAGCAGCCTACCGGAGGACTGGGAGAAATTCAGAATCCAGCAGAGGAGGACAAAGGGCTTAATTAGGAAAGGGAAAATAGATTATGAAAGGAAACTGGCAGGGAACATAAAAACTGACTGCAAAAGTTTTTATAGATATGTAAAGAGAAAGAGACTAGTTAAAACAAATGTTGGTCCCTTGCAGTCAGAAACAGGTGAATTGATCATGGGGAACAAGGACATGGCAGACCAATTGAATAACTACTTTGGTTCTGTCTTCACTAAGGAAGACATAAATAATCTGCCGGAAATAGCAGTGGAACGGGGGTCAAATAAGATGGAGGAACTGAGTGAAATCCAGGTTAGCCGGGAGGTGGTGTTGGGTAAATTGAACGGATTGAAGGCCGATAAATCCCCAGGGCCAGATAGTCTGCATCCCAGAGTACTCAAGGAGGTAGCCACAGAAATAGTGGATGCATTAGTGATAATTTTTCAAAATTCCTTAGATTCTGGAGTAGTTCCTGAGGATTGGAGGGTAGCTAATGTAACCCCACTTTTTAAAAAAGGAGGGAGAGAGAAAGCGGGGAATTACAGACCAGTTAGTCTAACATCGGTAGTGGGGAAACTGCTAGAGTCAGTTATTAAAGATGGGATAGCAGCGCATTTGGAAAGTGGTGAAATCATTGGACAAAGTCAGCATGGATTTACGAAAGGTAAATCATGTCTGACAAATCTGATAGAATTTTTCGAGGATGTAACTAGTAGAGTGGATAAGGGAGAACCAGTGGATGTGTTATATCTAGACTTTCAGAAGGCTTTCGACAAGGTCCCGCATAAGAGATTAGCATACAAACTTAAAGCACACGGTATTGGGGGTTCAGTATTGATGTGGATAGAGAACTGGCTAGCAGACAGGAGGCAAAGGGTAGGAGTAAACGGGTCCTTTTCAGAATGGCAGGCAGTGACTAGTGGGGTGCCGCAAGGCTCAGTGCTGGGACCCCAGCTATTTACAATATATATTAATGATTTGGACGAGGGAATTCAATGCAACATCTCCAAATTTGCAGATGATACCAAGCTGGGGGGTATAGTTAGGTGTGAGGAGGATGCTTGGAGGCTGCAGGGTGATTTGGATAGGCTGAGTGAATGGGCAGATGCATGGCAGATGCAGTACAATGTGGATAAATGTGAGGTTATCCACTTTGGTGGCAAAAACATGAGGGTAGACTATTATCTGAATGGTGGCAGATTAGGTAAGGGGGAGATGCAACGAGACCTGGGTGTCATGGTACACCAGTCATTGAAAGTAGGCATGCAGGTGCAGCAGGCAGTGAAGAAAGCAAATGGTATGTTAGCATTCATAGCGAAAGGATTTGAGTATAGGAGCAGGGAGGTTCTACTGCAGTTGTACAGGGTTTTGGTGAGGCCACACCTGGAGTACTGCGTACAGTTTTGGTCTCCAAATCTGAGGAAAGACATCCTTGCCATAGAGGGGGTACAGAGAAGATTCACCAGACTGATTCCTGGGATGTCAGGACTTTCATATGAGGAAAGATTGGATAGACTCGGTTTGTACTCGATGGAATTTAGAAGATTGAGGGGGGATCTTATAGAAACCTACAAAATTCTTAAGGGGTTGGACAAGCTAGATGCTGGAAGATTGTTCCCGATGTTGGGGGAGTCCAGAACAAGGGGTCACAGTCTAAGGATAAGGGGGAATTCCTTTAGGACCGAAATGAGGAAAACATTCTTTACACAGAGAGTGGTGAGTCTCTGGAATTCTCTGCCACAGAAGGTAGTTGAGGCCAGTTCATTGGCTATATTTAAGAGGGCGTTAGATGTGGCACTTGTGGCTAAAGGGATCAGGGGGTATGGAGAGAAGGCAGGTACGGGATACTGAGTTGGATGATCAGCCATGATCACATTGAATGGCGGTGCAGGCTCGAAGGGCCGAATGGCCTACTCCTGCACCTATTTTCTATGTTTCTATGTTTCTATGTTTAAAATTGCCTAAGTGTCCAAATAACATTCACACAATAATCCACAATATAACATAATTTTAAAATCTAATTTTCATGAATTTCTGGGCCAAATGGAAGGAATTTAGTGTTTGATTCTTGTAAATTAATGGCCATTTAAATCAACTAGCGAGTGGGTTTTAGTGGAATGCGGTGGATTGGAACGTTTCGGTTAGCGGTGAAGTCGGGAGGAAAAATACTGTTTGTTCATACATTTTTTTGGACCCCATTTCGCAACATGAAAATGTTATTAAAGCCTCCCGAAAAACCAACTTTTAATATAAAAATAAACTATTTACCTCTTTTTCTCCCCTACGCAAAATCCTTCCTGTTGTCGGTTCTCACGGCTTTTGAAGGTGACTTTTAAATTACTCTAGTTAATAAATCATTTAGAGTAATTTAAAAATACCTTCATTCATGAAATGTCGGAGCAATTTTTCTTCCGCAACGAAATCGCCCAACATTGATCAATTTTTCCTGCCTGTGGAAAAATAGCACTTTAAGCCCGCCCCCCTCTGAAAGGCGCCAAAGTCGCGCACACGGGGAGCGGCAGAACTGCAGCGCTACTCAAGGTAAGTTTTGTAACATACCTACTTACTTGTCATTAGCGAGTCTTCCCGATAACCTGCCCTTAGCGTTACGTGCCACTAAGAGACGTCCCCGAGCTCCGACGTACCTGCTACGTTCATTCTCCGTGCCTACCACGAGTTTGATTTTCTTTTAAATTCGGGAGAGCTCTTGAATGAACTCGTACAGTGGGACGGGGCTTTTAGCATTGAGACCTGCTGTTTAGTTGAACAAGATCACCACCTGAGCCTCACCCCTTCCACTGTGGAAGCTCTTGTTCATTCCTGTTGCTTCTGGGCCGACTCCATTCACTCCTTGGTGTCATCCCACAGTCCATTCTCCATTAACTTTAATTATCCCAGACTCTGTTGCTAATGCCTTCATTCAAACTAAATCGGTGTTCCCAATGTGACCTCCTTCACATTGGCAAGACCAACTGTAGATTAAGCAACTGTTTTGTCGAACACTTGCACTCGGGCCTGTTAGATCTCCCAGTTGCTCACCATTTTAACTCCCCTTCCCATTCCCACACTGACCTTTCTGTCATGGGCCTCCTCCATTGCCACAGTGAGGCCACACACAAACTGGAGGAACAGCACCTCATATTCCGATTGGATAATGTACAACCTTACCGTATGAATATTTAATTGTCCAATTTTAGGAAACTAGCCTGGTAACAACCTCCACTTCCACCCTCCACCTCCCCCCCCCCCCCCCCCCCCCCATCTCTTCCCTGTGCCCCATCTGAATTTGCACCCCGGTCCCCTTCCACCTATATTCCTTCCACTGGCTTCACTGGGCACGCCTCTTCTATTATTATCTAACGCTTTTTGTCTCTTCATTTTGAATCACTTCCCTCTGGAAGGCGACTCCGGACTGTCAAAGCTGCCACACCAAAAACATAAAAACAGCTTTTTTCCACAAGTAGTAACTCAATAACCAAACATCTGTACCCTCCTTTTGCACTGGTATTTTATTTCATTCACATGTTTAATCAATAATGTTTTATTATTAATGTTTCATATTTTATGTATCATTCTTAACTGTCACTGTATGTCATGTTGTTACTTGTGGGCGGAGCACCAAGGCAAATTCCTTGTATGTGAATACTTGGCCAATAAACTTATTCATTCATTCATTAATTCATTCATTCATTCATTTCTGGTCATTTTCCAACTGTCTACCTAATAAATACCCCCCCCCCCCTCCCGCCCCACATACACACACACACACACAACCTGTGTCCACCTATCACTTGCCAGTTGTTGTTCTGCCTCCATCTCTCTTCCAGCTTTCTTCACACTACCCCCACCCCCCCCACTCCCACCGCAATCAGTCTGTAGAAGGGTCCCAACCTGAAATCTCACCTACCCATGTCCTCAGAGTTGGTGCCTGACTCGTTGAGTTACTCAGCAATGTGTATTGTTTTTTGTAAACCAGCATCTGCAGTTTCTTGTGTCTCATCTTGGTTCATCCATCTGCATTGAACTCCAATTCAGCAGTGTCACAATTCTCATCCTTATTTACAAATTCCTTCGTTGTCTCATCTTTCTCCTTCTCTGTAATTATTTGGCTGTGTGTGGCCTGGTAAAATCAATCAATGGGCATCAAAGGGAAAACACTCTAATAGTACCTCGTACAAAGGATAGGCACAAAATGCTGCAGTAACTCAGCGGGTCAGGCAGCATTCTGGAGATAGATTCAAATTGCTGAAGTAACAGCGGGTCAGGCAGCATTCTGGAGAAAAAGGAATAGGTGATGTTTCGGCCTGAAATGCTGTCTGACCTGCTGAATTACTCCAGCATTTTGTGTCCATCTTCAGCATAGACCAGCATCTGCAGTTCCTTCCTACTCAAACATAGGACAATGGTTACAGTTGTTGAAGGACAATAATCCCCGTCCCAGGACATAATACAATAAATCTTCAGGAACTGTTACGGGCCCAACAATCTTCAGCTCCATACAACTTTAGTTTAGTTTGGTTTACTTACATACATACTTACTTACTTTAGAGATACCGCGTGGCAACAGGCCCTTCGGCCCATCGAGTCCGCACCTTCCAGCGGCCCCCACACATTAACACCATCTTACACACACTAGGGATAATTTTATAATTATACCAAGCCAATTAAAATACAAAACTGTACGTCTTTGGAGCGTGGGAAGAAACCGTAGGTCTCGGGGAAAACCCATGCAGGTCACAGGGAGAAAGTACAAACTCTGTACAGACAGGAACTGTAGTCAGAATTGAACCCGGGTCTCTGGTGCTGTAAGGCAGTAACTCTACTGCACCTCCCCCCCCTCCCCCTCCCACCCACCTCCCCCCTACCTCACCACCTCCACACCGACCAACTGCACATTTGGTGGTTCTGGCACTCCTGGTGCTTGGAGCTAATCAATGTTGCAACAGAGATTCTCAGCAATTTGCACTGAAGCTGGGAAAGTGTACCATGTCACAAGTAGTCAATGATGCTCTATCCGATCGCATTGAAAGATATACATCATTCGCATGCTGGGAAAAACTGATCTAATATTTTCAGACTGGAGCAGAAGGAAATTAGATAAGTTATGGTCTTTATTAGCAGATTTTAGTTTATTTTAGAATGTTCTTGGCATATTGATAACACCAGCTGCAGTTTCAGACATGGCTGCTGGGCACCCTATCATTGCTTGATACATTTATTCTGCCTGTTAACCTGCAGTTCAATCCCATGTCATGAGGCTTTCTGTAAGTAATCTGCACAGGATTCACTTCAGACCGCCACGTTATGTCTGATGAGATCATGACATTATATTATCATGTACGAGGCAACCGAATGTCAAACCACAGCAACAAAGAATTAAGTGGGTTTATAGAAGAGGTTAAACACAGGGAAAATGAATGGAAGGTTTTCACATGCAGGTGAATTAGCTCCTGAAATGTATTGGAAGCTCTGTAAACCTATTGGACAAGTCCACAGTCAAAGACCAACAATCCATTTTCATTTAATTACTATTCGTACCTGTATCTATGTGTACAGCTGTTAGTGTCTGGACCTTTTCACTACTCCTACCGAACCACTGTTTGAATTTCATACTTAGAAGATTGTAATCAATCTTTTTTTACCTGCCCCACTCTAGCAATCTATTTAATGTGGAGTACTTTCAACACGAGAAAGCTATACTAGAACTACATTAGAATGCCTAGAAAACATTTTATCGGGATGCATCACAGCTTACTTTGGGAACAGCTCCATCCAAAACCGCAAGAAATTGCAGCGAATTGGGGGCGCAGCCCAGACCATCACACAAACCAACTTCCCCTTCTATACATCCCTTGTCAATTCTTCCCTTCCCTCCCACTCCACCCCTTTCCCGGGCACTTTCCCTTGCAACCGCAAAAGATGCTACACTTGTCCCCTCACCTCCCCCATCCACTCCTTTCAGGGACCCAAGCAGTCCTTCCAAGTCCGACAGAGGTTCACCTGCACCTCCTCCAACCTCATCTACTGCATCCGTTGCTCCAGATGCCAGCTGATCTACATCGGTGAGACCAAGCGGTGATCGTTTCGCCGAACACCTCCGCTCGGTCCGCAATAACCAACCCGACCTCCCGGTGGCTCAGCACTTCAACTCCCCCTCCCTTTCCGTATCCGACCTCTCGGTCCTGGGCCTCCGCCACGGCCAGAGTGAGCAACACCGCAAGTTGGAGGAACAGCACCTCATATTCTGCTTGGGGAGTCTGCATCCTCTGGGCTTAAACATTGAATTTTCTCAATTCTGTTAACCCAGACTGCCTCCTCCCCTCTCCACCTCTCCCTCAGTCCTGGGGCCCTGACATTCCTTCTCCATCTCCCCCCCCCCCCACCCAAGTCGCACTAGCTTCTCATTTTCACACTACAAACAGCTTACAATGGCCTGTTTCCTTTATCATCAATACTTTTTTGCATATCTTTCATTCATTGTTCTTTATCTCTCCACATCACTGTCTATATCTCTCGTTTCCCTGATCCCTGACCAGTCTGAAGAAGGGTCTCGACCAGAAAAGTCGCCTATCTCCTTCGCTCCTTAGATGCTGCTGCACCCGCTGAGTTTCTCCAGCTTTTTGTGTAACCCTCCCCTTCTATACATCTTTAAGAAAGAATTGCAGATGCTGGTAAAAATCGAAGGTAGACACAAAATGCTGGAGGAACTCAGCGGGTGAGGCAGCATCTATGGAGAGAAGCAATTGGCGATGTTTCAGGTCGAGACCCTTCTTCAGACTGATGGCCAATTCCTTCTCTCCATAGATGCTGAGTTTTTTCCAGCATTTTGTGTCTACGTTCCCCTTCTATTGACACCATTTATACCTCACGCAGCCTCGGCAAGGCCAGCATCCCAATCAAGGATGAGTTGTACCCTGGCCACTCCCTCTTTTCACTTGTCACTGTACCTCAGTGCACATGACAATAATAAATGAACTAAACTAAACGACACTGTGTTGCCATTATAGAGTGATGAAGAACCCACCTCTTGGTTTAATATGACTCTCACAACCAGCAGGTCAGATACAGGAGATTCAGATACTGCAGCGCGGAGCTGTGAGTCACTATGCATGGATGACAAAAGCTGAGGTAGGAGGGTTCAGATGCCAATTCCCTGGAAGGTGAGGTGATATGTATGAGTTCTGTAAAGATGAGGACCTTCATGATGAAGGATGATGACCATGCACAATGAAATGCAACGGATTGGCAGGCCTGCCTGAAAGCATACATCTATTGTTTAGGAACATGGCAGCATTCAGATCCAACCGGCACACTGCTTGGTAAAGAGACTGGAAGCAATTATCTTTATTATGAGGTGGGCAATGAGCTCTTTTGAATCTTTTCAGCTTCAACCATCTGGTGTTTAATGTTGAGGTGCATATAGATGCTGCAGCTGAGGTTTAGATATTTGCACTGTGCTCTCAGGTTGATACCTTCATGGCCTTGTCCACCAGTGTTCAAAGGACCTTTGCATGCTTCTTGGCAGCACAGCAATCTGTCTTCCAACAGATTTTTAGTAGAATTGTTGAGGCAATGCCCCAGCTAAAGCAGGAATGGTTTGCTGCCAGGCAGCCTAGCCTGGACTGCTGCCACATAGTGAAGTACACTGCTCCATAGCTAGGGTGTCAAGGACCTGATCTGTTCAAGGCCATCCTTCAGATCTACCTGTAGCCTCTTCAACTTCAGGCCAGTAGAAGCAATGTGATCAATGGACACACGGAGACTGCAAAGGGTTGATTGGTTATGATTTTATGTGATTTTTATTTTTGCGATGATTGAAAACTTAATTATCCATAAACACATTTTGAAATTTTGTAGATAGACACAAGGTGCTGGAGTAACTCTGGAGAAAAAGGATGGGTGACCCCTCTGCAGACCCGACGTGAAACGTCACCCATCCTTTTTCCCCAGAGATGCTGCCTGACCCGCTAAGATACTCCAGCACTTTGTGTCTATTTTTGGTAATGAACCAGCATCTGCGTTTTGTTTTTGATTTTGAGTTTGTTTGATCTTGCATTTATCAGATATAATCAAGCGGAAGCAAATCAGCAGAAGCGGGGAGGTAAGATATGAAATGGAGCGGAATAGATAATATGTTAATGCACTCATGGGTTGGAGTTATTTCTGGGTAGCTAGTATTTAATCAGTCACCACCCACAATTTCCTTTGGTAAAAACAGCACCTCTTTAAGCCACTGCAGCCTTGTGGTGATGATATTCACACGGTACTATTGGGAAGTAACTTCCTGGATTTGAACATTGAAGATCAAGTACGTCAATATGATTTCAAATGAAGTAGCGCATGACTTGGAAATGGAAGTCTTGGATTTTCCCATCTATTTGTTAATTGTTACTCCATATGGAAGAAATGATAAGTGTAGGAAGGAACTGGTTTAAACCAAAGATTGGCACAAAAAGCTGGAGTAACTCCAGCGTTTTGTGTCTACCTTTGGTAGAAATGATAAACTTGACAAATGCTGTTGAATTAACTCATAAGGGATTCATGCAGTGTATTTTGTAGATGGTTTGCTCGAGTGGAGTGAATGTTCAGGGTCATGGATGGGGCGTCAATTCATTGACCGGCTGAGGCCTATTGTTTCTGTAATAATGATGCTGCTTAGTTTAGAGATACAGTGCAAAAACAAGCCCTTCCGCCCACCGAGTCCGATGACCAGCAATCCCCGCACGCAAACACTATCCTACACACACACACACTAGGGGCAATTATTTTACAATTATATCAAGCCAATCAAACTACAAACTTGTACGTCTTTGGAATGTGGGAGGAAACCGGAGATCCCGGAGTCAACCCACGCAGGTCACGGGGTAAACATACAAACTCAATACAGACAAGCACCCATGGTCAGTATTGATTCCGGGTCTCTGGCGCTGTAAGTTACGTTCTAGTTACGTTTCCAATCACTGGCGACACCGCACCCCCTTCATCATCCCCATATCCTCTGCCTACTCTCCTCACCACAATAATTGCATGTAATTCAGCCAAGATACTAAATTTAATGTAAAGGAGAGGAGGTTGGGCTAATTTTGGAGTTGGTTATTACTTTGATATACTGTGGCACAAATATTACTTGCCACTTATCCACTCACCCAGAAATGTCGTTGAGGTGTTCTTCCGGGGGGGGGGGGGGGGGGGGGGCACTGTAACAATTTGACTCAAGCTTCTTTTCATTGAAAGTGCAACATCAGAGGGCCTCTGACTGAAGGGGGGGGGGGGGGGTCCAACTCTTTTCTCGCTTCTTTGGCTCAATCATCTCATTCCCCAGGTGTTCGCAGGTTGAGCCCTATAATTACCAGCAGTTGTAGGATACAAAAGACTCAACTCCCTTCCCCAAGTCCAGAAGTCCATACACATGTTTCAACCAGCAAATATTTTACTCAAGGGTTTTGACCGACGCCACTGGCCTCAGTGTGGATCACATTGTGATGAGGAAAAACTTTTTCACCCAGAGAGTTGTGAATCTGTGGAATTCTCTGCCACAGAAGGCTGTGGAGGCCAATTCACGGGATGTATTCAAGAGAGAGTTAGATTTAGCTCTTGGGGCTAACGGAATCAAGAGATATGGGAAGAAAGCAGGAACAGGGAACTGATTTTGGATGATCAGCCATGATCATATTGAATGGCGGTGCTGGCTCGAAGGCCAAATGGCCTACTCCTGCACCTATTTTGTTTTTTTGTATGAATGAAGAAAGGGGCAATAGAAGAGACTACAGGAAGAACTGAGCGGATCTGGCGAGGGATCACTGCTTCTCCATGGCAACATCCAGAAATATCCCGAGTGCAGTCACACTACAAATGCCACAGTCATTTGAATATCTACTGTGTACCTTCAGTTCCTTGCAGGCTGGAACTGAAGTCATTGGTAATTTCTGGTGGAGAGAAGCAAGCATGGACAAATGAAGTATCTCCCTCTATATCCCACCATCCTAATCTCCCATCCCCAAGTTCTATTTTTGCCTTTTATAACTCTTTACCCCATCTTTCCTCTCCTCCCTGCTCCCCCCTCTCGACCTGAAACATTACAATAGACAATAGACAATAGACAATAGATGCAGAGTAGGACATTCAGCCCTTCAAACCAGCACCACCATTCACTGTGATTATGGCTGATCATCCCCAATCAGTACCCCGTTCCTGCCTTCTCCCCATATCCCTTGACACCACTATCGTTAAGAGCTCTATCTAACTCTCTCTTGAAAGCATCCATAGAATTAGCCTGAACTGCCTTTGTCTTGTTATGAAGGCCAACATGCCATTACCTATTCCCTTTGTTTAAACCAGCATCTGCAATTCTTTCCCACACAAATATATGTCTCTCTTTAATCCATAAACAAAGATTATTAATGATCAAAGGAAAAAACTTACAGTATGATCAAAACGCACAGTGTCTAGGAATGGGAACCAATTTAGAAATCAGCAGAGAAACAAGGATATAATAAGGGAAAGCAAAGTATAATGCGAGAGTAATCTAGCAAGAAACAGACTGTAAAAACTTCTATATGTATACATACAGGAAAAGACTTGTTTAAGTTAATGTGGACCCTATACATTCTGAGAAAAACAATACTGGGAAATAAGTAAACATCCAATAAATTAAGCAAATATTTGGTGTCTGCATGAAAGAAGATACAAGCAGTCAGCTTGTCTCTGGGCGGTCACGGTGGTGCAGCGGTATAGTTGCTGCCTTACAACGCTTGCAGTGCTGGAGACCCAGGTTCGATCCCGACTACAGGTGCTGTCCATACGGAGTTTGTACCTTCTTCCCGTGACCTGCGTGGGTTTTCTCTGAGATCTTCGGTTTCCTCGCACACTCCCAAGATGTGCAGGTTTGTAGGTTAATTGGCTTGGTATAAGTCTAAATTGTTGGATTGCTGGTTGGTGCGGGCTCGGTGGACCGAAGTGCCCGTTGCCGCGCTGTACCTCTAAATTAAACCAAAAACGAAAAGTGCTTAATTTGGATCATTCAAGCAATACCCATGGACATGGAATTGAAATGTCTCTCTTTCTTCAGGTACTGCCTGACCTGCTGAGGATTTCCATTGTCTGATTTTGTGACAGGTTTTCAGCATCCCCATTTTTTATTTATTTTCCATTCTCATGTAGCTCTAATGAGAATTTCCCAGAGATTCATAATATATGGTATTATTTACAGCTTTGACACAGTGGCAATGATGGATAGCTGATTGACACACCACTGGAAGGATGATCCCTTGGGATATTCCCTCCTATTGTCCCAAGCATGACTTTGAGACAAAGTTCTCCTGTGTTATTTCTCTGAAGTTATCACCTCAGGGAAGGGGTGGGAGATTGCAACCTTCACGTGGTCCACCCCAAAGATCCTATAGCGTAGTATGGTCATGGCAGATTCATGGGTAATTTTCGGCCCCATTTCCGTAACCGGCTTCCGTCTCCACACCAAAGATCCCATAGCGGAGCAAAGATAACTAGCGCGGAGACGGAAGCCGGTTACGGAAACATCCTCGTAAAAATAAAAGTTATTTGGTAAAAATCTTCTTCTCATTTTCAGAATTATAATTTATTAACACAAACTGTTCCTCTGCAACGTTGATTACACTGCGAGTCGGGTCGGGTCGGGTTACTGAAATGGATGAAAAAAAGGCCCACTTTCCGCTCCGTTGCGTACTACACGTCAGCCCATTGCATTTGGCAGGAGTGGTCTATCTTGCTCTGCTGTAGGATCTTTGGTCTACCCTGTTTCGACTAAAGCAATCAAACCAATGTGCACAAACAAGATCAAATAGAACAAGTTGACCTGCAGCTTTAGGCTGTGCACGCAAGAAGAAGATCTCAGGGAAACGTATTTCACCCTTACTGTTGCTCCAACAACCATTAACTCCTGTTTGCTATTGAGACTCGCCTATCGTCTCTTTATCAATGTTCCTGTTTGGAGTTTGCATATGTTGTGTATGTCCACCCAGAGAGTTGTGAATTTACTCAGTGAGTTGTGAATCTGTGGAATTCTCTGCCACGGAAGCCAGTGGAGGCCAATTCACTGGATGTGTTCAAAAGAGAATAATACTCCTGTCCCACTTAGGCGACTATAGGCGACTATAGGCAACTAGGCTGTTGCCACATGGTCATCGGGGTGTCGCCTATATGGTCATGAGTAGTCTCTTCTGTCGCCCAAAGAATCATAGCGTTTTTCTGGTCGCCGCTGGATTTTGAAATGTTCAAAAATCTTCGCCGACAATCGACGACATTTGGCTTGACGCCAATGAGCGTAGCTTGACTTCTCCTGACGTAGGTGCTGTTGTAGGTTGTCGCCAGGATGACGTAGGTTGTCGCCGGTGCTGACCGGTGAATTCCATTGGTGACTACCTACGTCAAGCGGCGACAGGTACCGGCGACTGAATTGTATTACCTTGTCGCGGGTGGACGTAGGTTGTCGTAGATTGCCGTAGGTGTGGTCGTAGGTGGACATCTTAATGGTTCGCCGGTTGTCGGTAGTGTGCCGTAGCTGGATGTCGACTGGGTGGCAGGTTGTCGTAGACATTGTCATAGACATTGTCGTAGGGAGGTCCAGTCGCCGGTTTTTCGGCGACCTGCTACAACTATGCGCTCCCTAGAATAAAGTTTTATTTCTCCATCCACTCATCTCTCACCCCTCCCTACACCAGGCCACCCATTCTTTTTCTGCCAACACCATCCCATGCCCCATTGCCCCACTCTCTCCACGCACATTCCTTTCTATTGACCATCTTTCCCTCTTGGTTCTTGGTTTCACTCCCCATCTTCCTTTCTTAATATTTAATAATAATAATAATAATAATACACTTTATTGTCATTGTAAATGCGTACAACAAAATTTCAGGCTCAATGCCTAGATTTTCCACTATCTACACAGTTTCGTCCTCCACTTATCTCCTCTATCCTCGGTAATTATCTCCATCCAGCTTACCCCCACTTGATTCATTTGTCAATTGATCCCCCCTCACCTGAATCTCTTCTTTGCCCACCCCCTCCCCTCACGTCTCCCTCCAGCTATCTTCCCCCGACTCCTTCAATCTAAAGAAGGTTCCCCACCCAAATGTTGTCAGTCCATTTATCTCCACAGATGGTGTCTGGCCTGCTGAGTTAGAGTCTTATACCCCTGTCCCATTTAGGAAACCTGAACGGAAACCTCTGGAGACTTTGCGCCCCACCCAAGGTTTCCGTGCGGTTCCAGGAGGTTCCTGGAGGTTTCTGGAAGTTTTTGTCCTCCGGCAACCATCTTCAACTAGCATCACAACCGGCTTCGGCTAAAAAAGTACCGATTTTTAAAACGGAAACCACTTTCGACCATTAGGGAGACTGACAAAAACCTCCGGGAACAGCGCAGAAACCTTGGGTGCGACGCAAAGTCTCCAGAGGTTTCCGTTCAGGTTTCCTAAGTGGGACAGAGGCATTAGAGACATATGGCATGGAGTTCCTCCAGCATTTTGTTGTCAGCATCTGCAGTTACTTGTGTCCTAAATACAATCCCTGCTGATACAAAATTATAAGATGCAATGCAAGACAAAACATTTTTCCTGCAATGGAGACAGAAGAAACTGAAGATGCTGGAACTGTGCGTAAAACAGAAAGTGTTGGAGGAAGTCAGCAGGTCAGGTAGCATCTGTGGAGGGAATGGACAAATGACATTTCAGGCCAGGACCATTCTTCATACCGATGAAGTAGGTGGAGAAAGCAGGAAAAACGGGAGTCTAATAACATGTATAATGGACCAGAAGAAACCAGCTCGGATTCTCTGAAGACGTGACAAAAGTAATGGACAGAATAATGTATTTTTCATATGGAATTTCACGGAATTTGATAAAATGCTTTATATTAGAGACTGTTGAAGGGGTATCAAATTAAAGTAAGTTATTACCAATTCCTTGGGGTTTTGTACAAATGTGGCTTTGCTCCGGTTCTTTGTGTTGGCCATGTGGAAAGTCATGTATCTCTGTGACCACATTATTTCTTCCCCGGTGCTCTGGTTTCCACCTATATCTCAAAGGTGTGCTAATAGTTTGACTGGCTAATGCAAATGATCCCTGGTGTGGAAGAGTAGTAAGGTAGTGAGGGAGGAGTTTATAGACATGTGAGGAAGAACCGGCTACAGGGAAATAATTGGGTGAGTGGGGCTGATGGGAATGCTCTGAGAGGCAGCAAACACTAAATGGGCCAAATGTCCTTCTTCCATGTTGAAAGGAAAAATGAAATATTGGTTAATCAACAAGAGTCCGAGAGCAGGGATTATGTAGAGTATTTAGTCTAGTTTAGGAACGAGCTGCAGATGCTGGTTTACAGTCAATCGAAGATAGACACAAAATGCTGGAGTAACTCAGCAGGACAAGCAGCATGTCTGGAGAGAAGGAATGGGAGACATTGAGGGTCGAGACCGTTCTTCAGACCAAACTTAGTTTAGTTTAGCTTAGAGATACAGTGCGGAAACAGGCTCTTCGGCACACCGAGTCTGCCCCAATCAGCGATCCACGCATATTAACACTACTCGGCACACACAAGGGATAATTTTACTTTTATACCAAGCCATTTAATCTGCAAACCTATACGTCTTTGGAGCGTGGGAGGAAACCAAAGATCTCAGAGAAAACCCACGCAGGTCACTGAGAGAATGTACAAACTCCGTACAAAGAGCACCCGTAGTCAGGATCGACCCCGGGTCTCTGGCCTGGTGAGGCAGTAGCTTTATTACTACGCCACCATGCTGCCCGAATGGACAGATGTAACCAGAGACATTGCATAAAGATATTTTGGGAAGTTGCAACTATTCACTACAAAAGACATGGACTCGATGGACTAAATAACTATTTTCTCTGCCAAAATAATTAGTTCAAGATAAATGCGCACATGACATCAACAAAGGCATTATAAGCAGTTTGAATGGAATGATTAAATCATGAGGAAGTGCTCATACATTAGGTGTATGTGTAAAATCAAGAAAAATAGATTTTAGGAAAATATGATGCCATCTATTTTGGACTGTTAAATGACTGGTAACAAAATAGATTTGAGGGTCCTTCTACATGAATGTATGGAAAATAATTAAAATAGCTTCTGGGATGTTAGACATAATATCGACAAGACAGGAACACAAGGATATAGAAGTTATAGTATAGTGAAACAAAGCCCTCAAGCAATGTAAGACTTCTAAATATTAAGATCTTAGGTAGAATGTATTCATTTCAGAGGCAATGAAACAGATTTATCATAATGATGTTTGGGCTTCAGGCATTACATTTCTGGGGTGGGTTGTAATATTAGGATCATGGATCTATATAGCATGCAAATAGGCCCATCTCCCCATTCGTTCATGTCAACTAGAGTGCTTTCTTGAGCTTCCCCTATTTGTCTCCATTTATCTCCATTTCAGCCCATAATGCCTTTTAAACTTCTCCTGTCAAAATGTGTTTCAAATCCTACATTTTTTTTAGTTTTGTTCAGAGATGCAACACGGAAACAGGTCCTTCGGCCCATGCCGGCCATTGTTCACGCGCACTAGTTCCATGTTATCCCATTTTCGCATTCTACACACTAAGGGCAATTTACAGAAGCCAATTAACCTACGAACTTGTACACGTTTGGAACGCGGGAAGGGACCAGAGCATCCGGAGAAGAGCTATGTAGTCAAAAGGAGAACGTATATCTATCTCTGCCTTAAAAATATTCACTGACTTGGACTCCACAGCCTTCTGTGGCAAAGAATTCCACGGATTCACCACCCTCTGACTAAAGAAATTCCTCCTCATCTCCTTCCTACAGGAAAGTTGTTTAATGTTGAGGCTATGACCTCTTGTCCGAGACTCTCCCACGCGAGGAAACATCCTCTCCACACTATCCATGCCTTTCACTATTCTGTACGTTTCAATGAGGTCCCCCCTCATTCTTTTAAACTCCAGCAAGTACAGGCCCAGTGCCGTCAGTGTTTGGCCACTGCTTGGAGACATCCCTGAGCCTGGCACCAAGGATGTAATACTCCAGACTAGACATCTTGTTTGCGGCCTCAGAATTTCCTGTCTCTCTCCCTATAGAATTTCCTATCTCTCTAACACTATAGCTCTCCTTGATTCCACCCTCCCCCACTGTGCATTAGATTGATATGTTGTGTTGCAGACCTGTTTTGCAGGGGCGGCACAGTGGTGCAGCGGTAGAGTTGCTACCTTACAACGCCAGGGACCCGGGTTCGATCCTGACTATGGGTGGTGTCTGCACCGAGTTTGTTCGTTCTCCCCGTGACCTGTGTGGGTTTTCTCCGGTTTCCTCCCACACTCCAAAGACGTACAGCTTTTGCAGGTTAATTGGCTTGGTATTTTCGTACATTGTTCCTAGTGTGTGAAGGATACTGCTAATGTGCAGGGGTGTTGGTCGGCATGGACTCGGTGGGTCGAAGGACCTGATTCCGGGCTGTATCTCTAAACTAAAAGCAAACCTGGTTACTTCTTCTTCTTCTTCTTCTTTCGTCTGGCGTGCACAGCCTAAAGTTGTAGGACAACTTATTCTATTTGATCTTCCGTTTTGTGCATGTTGAGTTGATTGCATTAGTTGAAACAGGGCAGACCTCATGAAGGTTGCAATCTTCCACCCCAAACCTGGTCACCACTGCCCTCCTCTGAAAGGCCTTTCCCACAATATTATCCTATGTTATGTATTTGTCGCTGTGCGGAATGGCCACAGCAGGGGAATCCTGCACTCCCTGTCTGCCCTTCTATTTTTCTGGTGGCCACCAAACTACAACTGTAGCTTCAGTGTGAACACTCACAAATGACCACCCCACTAAAGCCCCTATCTATGATGCTCTCCAGCAACACACATGCTTCCAGGCATGTCCAACTTTGGCTACAGATACTTGATATGGTCAGTCAGGAACTGCACCTGGGCACACATCCCACAGGTATAGTCACCAGGAACACTGGGAATTCCTCTGATCTCCCACAGGGGGAGCATTTGACTGATCTGATCATCATGTCTAAACAGCGAAGACAAAAGATCTTAGCTTATCTGACCTTACCAGTGCTCAGACAAGGAGTGATTTCATGCACGTTGGAGAAACTGTATCGTTCGCACTCTGTTCTATTTATCAAGGTCTAGGGACAAGGTGAAGTCTTTCAGGAAAGACTTCACATGCAAAGGATGGCTGAAGTTTGTTCTTTAGCAAATAATGATTGATTATGAAGAAATTATTTGTTTAAGACCCAGAAATGATAGATTTTGTTAACCATTAAAAAGATTAAAAGAAAAAATTGAGGGAGTTCACAGATCAGTCACGATCACACTCAGTGGCAGAAGACTACTGCGGGGCCAAATAGTATTTTGCTGTTATCATGTCCCAGTTCTTAAAGATGATACAACTAAAATAATGTTTAATAAATATGCGATTACATAGTTTGTATTTTACTTTGTAAATTAGTTGAACTGCATTCGTAGTGCATGATATAACTGGATAGAGATAACTTTCAACTCAAACTAAACAAATGAGTGTTTAAATAATTGGAAGTGGAGTGATTCAGTCACAGTCGTTAGATTATGTGATACAAAGGGAGACTACTCAACCCAAGACAGTTCCCAATTATCTGTCACCATTATCAGTCAGTGCTCCACTGTGGAAGAAGAGAATGTTTAGAGTTTAGAGTCATAGTGTGATACAGCGTAGAAACAGGCCCTTCAGCCCAACTTGCCCACTCCGGCCAACATGTCCCAGCTATACTAGTCCCACTTGCCCATGTTTAGTCCATATTCAACCAAACCTGTCCTATCCATTTACCTGTTGGGATAGTTCCTGCCTCAACTATCTCCTCTGGCAGCATGTTCCATACACCCACCACCCTTTGTGTGAAAAAGGTACCCCTCAGATTCACAGTAAATCTTTTCCCCTTCAACTTTGAGCTGACACTGGAACCATTGAATGTTCACTGACACCATTGAGCTGGTGCTCATTGAACTGGCCGTGGCACTATTGTCACTGGATCCAGATGTTGACACTGGCACTCATTGAGCTGGCACTATTGTCACTGGATCCAGATGTTGACACTGGCACCACTTGCAGACGACACAACGGTGATCGGGCTGATCAACAACAGTGATGAAACAAACTATAGAGCGGAGGTGCAGAACCTGGCGGACTGGTGCTCACGGAACAACTTGACGCTAAACACCTCCAAGACCAAGGAGCTGATTATCGACTTCAGGAGGTCACAGAATGGGGAATACGCCCCAATCTCCATCTACGGAGACAATGTGGGGAGAGTGTCCAGCTTCAAGTTTCTAGGCACTCACATCTCAGAGGACCTCACATGGTCCACCAACACCGCTGTGCTGGTCAAAAAGGCACAGCGATTACTGTTCTTCCTGAGAACATTGAAACGGACTGGTCTGCCCCAACAGCTGCTGACGACCTTCTACCGCTGCACCACAGAGAGCACACTAACGTATGGCATCTCTGTGTGGTATCTCAGCTGCACGGAGGCGGAGAGGAGAGCTCTTCAGCGCGTCGTCCACAGAGCACAACAGATTATTGGGACACAGCTACCAGCCATGGAGGGCATCTACCACACGGTGCCTCAGGAAGGCCGTCAGCATCCATAAAGACTCCTCTCACCCTTGTAATGGACTGTTTGAACGACTCCCTTCCGGCAGACGTTACATGGCATTCTACGCCCGCACTACCAGACTCAGGAACAGCTTCATTCCCAGAGCTATAGCGGCTCTGAACCGGCCCTGCTGAGTGCCCCCCCCCCCCCCATGGACTGTCTCCCCGGCCTCGCACTTTAGTCTGTGTTGATGTTACTGGTCAAATGTTCATTTTTACAAACCTTGTTCTTGAGGGTTGCTAACCGAAATCTCGAAGTTGCAAACCAAATCTCATTGCACTTATGTGTAATGACAATAAAAGATATTGTTATTATTATTATTATTATTGAGCTGGCGCTGGCACTATTGTCACTGGATCCTGGTGTTGACACTGGCGGTCAAGGGGCGGGCTGGCACTCTGGGGCTCATCCAATGAATCCGCGAGTGCCTGTGGCCAGGTGGCGCCGGCCAATGAGCGGCCGTGGATGACTGAGCTCCGGCGGCACTGTCCAATAGGGGAGCGGGGAATGACGTTGCCCTGGGCTGCGAACCAATGGGAAGCGGGCGGGGGAGCGGCCAATGGGGCGCGCCGTGTCAGGGCGGCCGCGGGGAGGGGGGCGCCGGCCAATGGGAGCCGCCGTGTCATGCGGCCGGCAGCGTGAGGCGGGCGGTTGGTCAGCGAGCGCGAGGCGGGCGGTTGGTCAGCGAGCGCGAGGCGCCCAGTGTCTGCGGCCATGGCCCCGGCACCACCGGCCCCGCGCTGCGCCATCGTCGCCTGCCTCCTCATCCTCGGCGGCGTCTCCAGAGGGCTGGGTGAGTGAGGGAGGGGACGGCCGGCCGGGCGGGCGGGCCCGATCGCGCTTTGCCAACATGGCGAGGGGGTGGGGGAGGTAAAGGGAGAGGGGTGAGTGGAGAGGAGATGAGAGGCGTGGGGGAGGGGATGAGGAGGTGGACGAGTTGGAGGGGAGGGGAGTCTGGCTGGGCCCAGGATTGTTTGCACCAGGCCCCGGGGTCTGCAAGTGCCCTTGTTTCTGTGGTGAGCCTCCCTCCCCTCCCTACCCCGAGGCGCCTGCTGAGCTTCGGTGCCCCTGGAGCTGACCACCCACCCCTCCAGTCAACTGGCCGGGGAGCTGCACTAATCATTAGAAAAACTGGTGGTGATTTTGTACATATCGTCTCCTCGTCTCTGCAATAGTTTGCCCCGTTTCTGCAAACATAAGGAAAAGATTGGTTGGTTATGACCGTCAACACTATGAATTAAAAACCTTTCAGTAATCACGTGTGATTGTTGTTTTGGGCAAACAACTTGACTAAATCGCTTCTGTAGGTTGAAAGTAAAAATTGGGACATATTTGCCGTTCTTCTTGTGATTCTTCTTCAAATTATCTACAAACCCACATGTCTTTGCAAAGTTGATTGTGATATAAAATCTGGTTTGAAGTTTTGTGTCTTCCTTGTGGGGAAAAGGATTGATTTTTGGCTGATCAGTTCCACTATGTTGTGAAAGCAGTGTGTACGGACAGGAACTACTTCTATAGTTACTGGAGATAAACCTTGTAACAAAATAATAACGTGCCAAAAAGAAACATTTCATGATACATACATGTTATATAATATCTGTGACAATTATAACTTGGTGGATGTCTAAGTTTTAAGTTATTTTTAAGTAACATTTATGTAATTGGTGCTGTGACAATTGTAACTTGGCAGGACAAGTTATTTTGTTGTAGCTGATTTATGCTTAGTTGACTTGGCTCGAGCTGACATTCTACACTTTAATATCTGATTTCTTAGTTTAGTTTAGAGGTACAGCACAGAAACAGGCCCTTCGACCCACTGAGTCTGCACTGACAATCGATCACCTGTTCACATGAGTTCTATGTTATTCTGCTGCTTTCACTCTCCCTTGCTTCCACTCCCTATAAGCGAGAGACAATGTACAGAGGTCAAATTATCTACAAACCCACATGTCTTTGGTTTGTGGGAGGAAACGGTGGAAATTCACACAGTCCCAGAGAGAATGTGCAAACTCCACACAGGCAGGACAGGATGTAGGCCAGATCGAACCATGGTCTCTGGCTATGAGGCAGCTGCTCCACCTGCTGCACCACTGTGCTGCTCTTATTTCTGGAGGTTATCTCCCCCTCTCTTGGATGGGAGTGGGTAGTTGTGGGGAGGGGTTATTGTGAGTGTAGTTGGTTTTAAATGTCATTCTGAGGCATGAAAGTGAAGTTGCCACAAGTTGTGGCAGAGATAAAAATACAATCTTGATGGATGTTCAAGTGTCATTAACCAATGAAAAAAACAGCGATCTTTCATTATGGTGATTGTTTGGACTAGAACTGGTATTTGCCTATGAACAATCTATTTACATTAACTATTAACATTCAGTTTGTTGGAATGAGCATTTAACTATACAAGTAGCTGGGTAATGGTTAAATTACAGTCTCTCAGTGCAGTGTTTTGCTGCATGTAGTGGCTGTAGAATAACAATGTTAACTTGTTTAAAAACTGGTTGAAAAAGTTTTGCAACCACCACTATCCATTTGGGCTGCGTAAATAACTAGTTGAATTAATACCAAGCAGAAAAACACTGTTGGAGGAACCCAGCGGGTGAGGCAGCATATGCAGAGGGAAATGCACAGATGATGTTTCTGGCTAGGACACTTCTTTAGACTGGAGTACACTGGTGAGAGCTACTAGAAAGCGCTTAGTGGAAGGATTGATAGGCAGGTGTCAGGGTGGGGAGGGAAAGGTGTTGATGGTAAACAAAGCTAGATGTGATCAGTGGAGAAGGCAAAAGGGTGTAACTGGTGAAATATGATAAGAAAGGAAAATGGGGAGTGAAACGTAGAACGGAGGGATAGGGAACCTGGTGGGATGGATGAAAGATGTGAAGAGGAAAATGATCTGGGTGAGAGAGTCAGTTAAAGTTGAGTTTAATGGCATATGCAAAAGTACGGTAAGGTACAGGTGTGATCAATGTAAAGAAAATGTGGGTGGATAAACTGCGTAGATGATAAGGTTGGGGGGGGTGGGGGGGTTAAACTTGACGTTAGAGAATACAGTGTTCGAGCTGTTGGGCTACAGGCTACCCAAGTGGAATATGAGGTACTGTTCTTCCATTTTGTGTAATGCCTCACTTTGGCAATGTAGGAAGCTGAGGGCAGAGAGGTCGGCATGGGAATTGAAGTGGGAAGCAACTGGCAGCTCCAGCTGGCCCAGACAGACATAGTGCATGTGTTTGTCAAGGTAGTCATCTAGTCCACACCTGGTCTCACCGATGTAAAGGAGACCAAGTTTAAGTACCAAGTGTATCGTATGAAATGGATGAAGTTGCACGATGTGGCTCCAACGCCATCATAAAATTTGCCGATGACACCACGGTGGTAGGACTGATCAGTGATAATGACGAATCAGCCTACAGGGAGGAGGTCCAGCACCTGACTACCTGGTGTGCCAACAATAACCTCGTCCTCAACTCCCAGAAGACGAAGGAAATAATTGTTGACTTTCGGAAGAACAGAGGGGGCAGACACACCCCCATCCATATAAACGGGACTGAGGTGGAGCGGGTCTCCAACTACAAATTCCTCGGGGTACACATCTCGGAGGATCTGTCCTGGTCCCTCAACACCTCAAAGCTAATCAAAAAGGCACAGCAGCGCCTTTACTTTCTGAGGAGGCTCAAAAAAGCCCACCTGTCCCCCCAGATCCTGACGAACTTCTACCGCTGCACCATCGAAAGCATCCTGACCACCTGCTTTACGGTATGGTACAGCAGTTGCACCGTGGCAGACAGGAAGGCACTACAACGGGTGGTGAAAACCGCCCAGTACATCATCGGTGCCCCGCTCCCTGCCTTGGATGCCCTCCACCGAAAACGGTGCCTGAAGCGTGCCGGGAAGATCATCAAGGACCCCTCACACCCTAATCATGGACTGTTTGCCCTCCTCCCATCAGGGAGGCGGTACAGGAGCCTCAAGTCCCGCACCAGTAGGACGAAGAACAGCTTCTTCAACTACACCATCCGACTGCTGAACTCGGAGCCCAGCTGATAGACTTGTCTGTACCCTGTATTTATTTATTTTCCATATTGCTACCACTGCACTCTATTTATTTTTCTATATCGCTATCACTAAGAACGACGCTAAACTGCATTTCGTTGTACCTATACTTGTATTTGTGCAATGACATTAAACTTGAATTGAATTGAATGTGCATGTAAACTTCTGCTTCACCTGGAAGGGTTGTTGAGGTCACTGAATGGAGGCAAGGGGGGAGTTGTATGGGCAGATGTTGCACCGCTTTAGTTGTATGGGAATTTGTCTGTGTAATGACGGGGATAAGCAAACCAAGGAGCCAAGTGGTCTCTCTGGAAAATCTGGATGCTCACCCTCCCCATAGTTGTGGATAGTTCCCTCACCTGTATCTCCTCACTTTCCCACAGTTCTGCTACTGCCCCTCTGTCTTCCCCCAGACAGAACAGCAGTAGTCTCTGTCTACCACCCACAAGCCTCTTCATTCAGCACAATGTTCACTGACATTTTCACTAGCTTCAACAGGGTCCCACCCCCAGTCAGATCTTCCCCTCACCACACCTTTCTGCAGAGACCATTCTTTATGTGACCCCTTTGTAAGTTTTGATGTTACCACACTTTTAAGTGCTTTTATTTTCATCCCTGAAAGTGCACATGTATGCAGAGCTTCTGTAGTATTATTCAAGGGTGTTTAACAACACATAACAGCACGGCCTGTAAAGTCGTTACAAGTGGCCTTGTATGTTAAACTATTAAATAGTATAACGTCTTGTGTTGAGTCTAGATTTTCATTCTTAGTAGTAAATTCTTAGTTAAGATACATTTCTTGGATAGAGGTTTGGGCATTGTGGTGTTGCTGATATGTTGTGTCTAGCTCATGGCACAATCTGTTCAAGTTCAGCTGCTGCATTAACATTGTGTAGGAACTAAGCCATTCTTTGGAGGTACAGTGGCCTCCATAATATTTGGAACAAAGACCTATCATTTATTTATTTGCCTCTGTACTCCACAATTTGAGATTTGTAATAGAAACAATCACACGTGGTTAAAGTGCACATTGTCAGATTTTAATAAAGGGCATTTTTATACGTTTTAGTTTCACCATGTAGAAATTACAGCAGTGTTTATACATAGTCCCCCCATTTCAGGGTACCATATTGTTTGGGACACAGCAGTGTAATGAAAATGAAAGTAGTCATGTTTAGTATTTTGTTGTATATCCTTTGCATGCAATGATTGCTTGGAGTCTGCGATTCATGGACATCACCAGTTGCTGGGTGTCTTCTCTGGCGATGCTCTGCCAGGCCTGTATTGCAGCCATCCTTAGCTTATGCTTGTTTTGGGGGCTAGTCCCCCTCAGTTTTCTCTTCAGCATATAAAAAGCATGCTCAATTGGGTTCAGATCGGGTGATTGACTTGGCCACTCAAGAATTGACAATTTTTTAGCTTTGAAAAACTCCTTTGTTACTTTAACAGTATGTTTGGGATCATTGTCTTGCTGTAGAATGAACTGCTGGCCAATGAGTTTTGAGGCATTTGTTTGAACTTGAGCAGATAGGTTGTGTCTATACACTTCAGAATTCATTATGGTACTACCATCAGCAGTTGTATCATCAATGAAGATAAGTAAGCCAATACCTTCAGCAGCCAGACATGCCCAGGCCATAACACCCCCACCACCGTGTTTCACAGATGAGGTGGTATACTTTGGATCTTGGGCAGTTCCTTCTCTCTTCCATACTTTGCTCTTGCCATTACTCTGATATGTTAATCTTCATCTCATCTGTCCACAAGTCCTTTTTCCAGAACTGTGGTTGCTCGTTTAAGTACTTGGCAAACTGTAACCTGGCCATCCTATTTTTGCAGCTAACCAGTGATTTGCATCTTGCAGTGTAGCCTCTGTATTTCTGTTCATGAAGTCTTCAGCGGACAGTGGTCATTGACAAATCCACACCTGACCCCTGAAGGGGATTTTTCTTTATTATAGAGAGAATTCTTCTGTCATCAGCTGTGGAGGTCTTCCTAGGCCTGCCAGTTCCTTTGCGATCAGTAAGCTCACCAGTGCTCTCTATTTTCTTAATGATGTTCCAAACAGTTGATTTTGGTGAGCTAATGTTTGGCTGATGTCTCTAACAGTTTTATTCTTGTTTCTTAGTCTCATAATGGCTTCTTTGACTTACATTGGCACAACTTTGGTCCTCATGTCCGTAGTGGTGACTACGGAGGGTTCATGGCCCCGACCACGGGTGAACAAGGAGGAGGCCTGACTGAACTTTGTGCCTTCCACCATGTTTGTGTTAAATTTTATTGTGTATAGTGTTCTTTTTCAATTGTACCGCTGCTGGCAAATTCATTTCACTGTACCTTCGGGTGTATGTGACGAATAAAATTGACTTTAACTTTAAACAGCAATAAAAGTTTCCAAAGGTGATGGAAAGACTGGAGGAAAGAGGGGGTGCTGAGTGCTCTCTTATTCCTGCATTAAGGAGGCAATTAAACACACCTGAGCAATTACGAACGCCTGTGAAGCCATGTGTCCCAAACATTATGGTGCCCTGAAATGGGGGGGAACGGGGACTATGTAACACAGCTGCAATTTCTACATGGTGAAACCAAAATGTATAAAAATGGCCTTTAATAAAGTCTGGCAATATACACTTTAACCATATGTGATTTTTTTTTTCTATTACAAATCTCAAATTGTGGAGTACAGAGGCAAATAAATAACAGTCTGTAGAAGGGTTTCGACCAGAAATGTTGCCTATTTTCTTAGCTCCATGGATGCTGCCTCACCCGCTGAGTTTCTCCAGCATTTTTGTCTATCCTCGATTTTCCAGCATCTGCAGTTCCTTCTTAAACAAATAAATAAATGATGGGTCTTTGTCCCAAACATTATGGAGGGCACTGTATGTGGAAAAGCACACTTTTTAAAATAAGCTTTTATCGTAGGACAAGAAGTATTGAAATACTGAGCAGTTTATATCTTCAGAAAAAATGTTTGTCAATTAAATTTGTAAGAATAAATTAATTTGACATAAATTAAAATTAGTCTGGCTAAGAGATGGACACGAACAAAAAAACACGAAGTGAGAGTAACTAAACATGATGTTATGCCAGAAATGTGGTTATTTGTGCATGAACAGGCTTTCTGTGGTGGGAAGTTTGATACATATCTAATGATCTGAAATAATTACATTGCACACAAAATAGGACATTTATTCCTTTTCCAAAAGTATTTTAATGTTTTTGGGTTTCATTTGTTTTAAAATTATTTAAAAGATGAAGGAAATTTCCAAGAATATTTAAATGTCACATGTACCATCAACAGAACAATTAAGTTATTACTTGCTACAGCTTAACTGGCCCATAAATGCAATAACATACAGATAATATAACATATAAAAATATAATGAATTTATAATTGTAATGCTTGATAGCCATAATTGTGCAAAAACTGAAGTTTGTTTTGCAACCGAAGACATAGTCCATAGAAGGTCATAGTTGTTGAGGTTAGTGTTGTGTAGTATTCAAGAATTTGATAGATATTGGGAAGAAGCTGTTCTTGAACCTGGTGGTTTTTACTTTAAGTTTCTCATAGTTTATTTTGTTCACTTGAAAACGCTTATTTACATGGACAACTTTGGCAATGCCATGGGGCTGACTAATGTGGGAAATTAAGGCTTCTGATGCCCTTCTGATGCTACTATTTTGTTAGGGCACAATGCCGAGATTAGTGTAATCTTGTATTTTTTTTAAATACAGTACTCTTCAAATCTGTATTTTTTAATAATTTGTCAATTTTCAAGTTGTTTTCTATAATTTAGGGATTGAGGCATGGGGCCAGATTGTATAGTTGAGTGATCAAGAGAGCGGGCCAGCTCAATTTTCTCATGTGTTATGAGGTCCAGACATTGTCAGCATGCCATTGGCCCATGTACATAAAAGTGTTGGTGATGAAAAGGTCTCGTGATACATATACCTTTGCACATGTACTTGAGTTTTTTTTACATTTTAATTATATTAGCGTGACTTGTGGAAATGGCTTTACCTGTGGATATCCCTTTCGACATCACCAAAACGTGCTTTCAACCACCTTTCTACACCAACCCACTCGACTCTATTTCTGAAATCAATTAATGAGCAGAACCCTCTGTTCCCAATTGAATATTGGGAATATCAAGGCATTCCCTTTGGGCCATAGCACAACCACTAATTCACATCAATGTCATCCTTTTATTGGGTACCCCTCTGAGTTTAAAATGGACCTTCTACATTTTTGTGTATATATTATCTGAGTTACACTTATCTTGCTTAGCTAGACCTTGGTATCACTGGACCCGATTCTACTTGGTCATACTTGAGAACCTACATTGAACACTATTAACAATTATCAGTTTTGTTTATTGTCTTGCATTCATTCTCCATGAAGTTTTGCTTTTCCTAATTTGTGTTTTTCTACCATGGCCTCTTCTTTTTCCTGTAATCTTCACAGTTGACCATCTGTATGTTTTGGCCTTAATTTTAACCCCTGCATCAATAGAGAGCTGGAACTATCTCAAAGCACTTTTGTTTTCTGCTCTCCCCTGTGTTTTCCTCATTTTAGGACATACTTTCTTCACAAGTATCTGATAGAATAGTTGCTTGTGTGATTTTGTGTTTACATTTTATCATATTATGCCCTTGGTGTCTTGTGCATTATATTATATTAAAGTCACTACATAAATTAAAGAGTACTTGTTCTCAATATTGACTAGAGCTTCCTTAATGCGAAGGGCTTAGACAAGGCGTAATTTGTTAGGTGTATCCAAGTAATTCTCGTGAAACTGTACGTGGACAGTCCAGCTCAAGGATATACTGGGAACAGTGAACATAACTCCGTAAGTATTAATTGAAGGTAGACACAAAATGCTGGAGTAACTCAGCAGGGCAGGCAGCATATCTGGAGAGAAGGAATGGGTGATGTTTTGGGTCGAGACCCTTCTTCAGACTGAAGAATACTCCATAAGTATTAAGATGGTTTTGAATATGGATAAGTTCTGAGCCTGAGGGAAGGTACTAAATTGTGGCAAGGCCGATTACAACATAACTAAGTAGGACCCAGTTATTGGAGCCTAATTTGGGAATTTTAATTGGAGGATCTGATCTGAATTCATGGTCTAGAGAGGAAGAAGGATAAGGATCACAAGGTAAAGGAACCTTGGATGGCCAGTGAGATTCTAAATTCGATCACAAAGCACAATGATGTGTATGGTAATATTGAACTCAGATTGAGCCTTTGGAGGAAAGAGGAAATAATTTAAGCAGGTAATTAGAAGGGCCAAAAGTGGTCATGAAATGTCATTGGCAAGATGGATTAAAGAAGGGTAGCACATTCACCAGTGGTGGAGTTGCTGCCTTACAGTGTCAGAGCCCCGGGTTCAATCCTGACTACAGGAGCTGATGGTAGAGAGTTTGTATGTTCTCCCTGTTGGCGTGTGGGTTTTCTCTGGGTGCTCCGGTTTCCTCCCACATTCCAAAGATGTGCAGGTTTGTAGGTTAATTGGCTTCTGTCAATTGTCCCTAGTGTGTAGGATAGAGCTAGTGTATGTGTGATCTTTGTTTAGAACAGACTCTGTGTGCAGAAGGGTCTATTTCCATGCTGTATCTCTAAAACTAAAACTCCCAACACATGCACATTAGAAACAAGAGGGTAACTAGGGGGAAGAGAGGACCACTCAAGTATAAAGACATTTATGCTTGAAGCTGGGATGTAGGCGAGGTCCAAAACAAGTACTTTGCATCTGTGTTCACCAAGGAGGAGAACATGGATAGTGACATCAGTGTGGGGTATACCAAAATGCTAGATTGTGGTGGGTGTTTGGAAATTAGTATAACAGATGAATCCCAAGGGCCTGATATGTTCTATCTCAGGTTATTTAAGGAGATGAAAGGATATTGCAGAGGGATTAACAAAGATTTTTGCATCTTTAGCCACAGGCGAGATTCTGGAGGACTAGAGAATAGCCAATGTTATTTCTTTGTTTAAGAAGGAAGTTGGAGATAATCCAGGAAAATGTGGAATGATGAGACTCACATCAGTGGTAGGGGAGCTGTTTGGGAGCATTCTTTGGGATTACTCGTATTTGTAAGAGAATGTGCTAATTAGGGACAGCCAGCATGGATTTGACTGCAGTAGGTCATGTTTTGCCAACTTGATTTGAGTTTTTTGAGGAGGCTACGAAGGTGTTTGATGAGGGCAGGATAGTGGATGTTGTTTACATAGATGTTGGTATGACATTTGAAGTTACTCCTGAAATGCTGATCCAGAAGATTAAAATGCACGGGATCCACAGCAATGTGATAGTTTGCATTCAGGACTAGCATTCCCATAGACGACAGAGGGTAGTGGTGGCAGTGTGTTCTTTTGTTTGGAAGTATGTGACAAGTTATGTTTTGTAGGGATCTGTGCTGGGACCTCTCTTTGAGATATATGTAAACGACATGGACATACATTTAGATGGGTTGCTTGGTAAGTTTGCAGATGACACCAAAATTGGCAGAATTGCAGACAGTGAGTTAGGCTGTCAAAGGATAAAGTAGGATAAAGATCAATTATAGATGTTGCATTTTGGGAGGTGACATACAGTTAGTAGCAAGACCCTTAACAACATTGATGTATAGAGGGATCTAGGAGTCCAAGTCCATAACTCTGAAACTGGTAACACAAGTAGATAGTGTGGTAAAGAAGGCATATGGTATGTTTGCCTTCATCAGTTGGGGCATTGAATATAAGATTCTGGATGTACACTTTATTGAAGGTTACACAAAAAGCTGGAGAAACTCAGCGGGTGCAGCAGCATCTAAGGAGCGAAGGAGATGGGCGACGTTTCGGGTCGAGACCCTTCTTCAGTCTGAAGAAGGGTCTCGACCCGAAACGTCGCCTATCTCCTTCGCTCCTTAGATGCTGCTGCACCCGGTGAGTTTCTCTAGCTTTTTGTGTAACCCTCGATTCTCCAGCATCTGCAGTTCCTTCTTTTACACTTTATTGAACTTTGGTTATGTTTTTTTGGGGATTATTGTATGCAATTCTGGTCTCCACATTACAGGAAGGATGTGCAGGGTTTGGAGGTGGTGCAGAACAGGTTTACCAATGTACTCCCAGGATTTGAGTGTATTAAATATGAGGAGAGGTTGGATAAACTTGGATTGTTTTCTCTGGGGCATCGAAGGTTGAGGAGAGACCTGATAGAAGTATATAAAATCACAAGTGGCATAGATAGCATAGACAGAGCATTTTTTCCCTAGGGTGGAATGTCAAAGATTGGAGGGCATAGCTTTAACGTTAGAGGAGAAAAGTTTAAAGGAGATGTGCAGGACAAGTTTTTGTTTAACAGCGTGTGGTGGGTGCCTGGAACTTGCTGCCAGGGGTGCTGTTGAAAGCAGATGTGACAGGCACATCAATCTTCAGGAATGAATGGATATGCATCGCATGCAAAGGAGATTAGTTTAACTTGGCATTGTGTTTGGCCAGAAATTATGGGGCGAGGGACCTGTGCCTGTTCTGTACAGTTTGTTTTTTGTTTAAATGCTACCAATTATCTTGGACACTGTTATGATACTGTTAATCTCAAAGCATTAGTTTTGTTGGATTTGCTGGTTCTGATAGCATTTTATTTATTTATGTATATATATTTTAAAAAAATATTTGAATTACTGTTTGTCTTTAATTATTCGCAAGCAAATCTACCTCAATGATTTCTGATGTTGCTTTGCCTTAGTGGTGTGTTAAATGTTTAAAGCAGTCTAAAGGAATGAATTTTGCACTTATCGGTTGGCTTTCAACTCTGTCCCAAACCACTTCATAGCGATGGAATAACTTTTTTGAATACAAGTATTGTCATTTTAATGTGGATTAAGGTGACAATGAATTAGAAAACTGACAGGGGTCAGGAAACCCTGAGAATTAATAGTTCATTCCCAAATCTACCTGAAATGTAGTTGAGCATCTGGTGAATTACCAGTCCACCATTTTGTCCTGAAATCATGATTGAGGAGTAAACTCGACTTTCTTAGTGGTTGTTTTTGTTTTCTTAATAGTAAAGAGCGTGGGTCAAGGTATGATTAAAATTAAAACATGAGTACTGTGTTCTTCCATACACAAGCTCATGTATACAGCAGTATTTGGGTTTAACTTTGAAGTTCAATTTTCTTACCTAAGGTAGTGGAGGTTGATGCAGGAACATGAGAGGGATTCTAGCTGAAAATGTTTGAACTTTTGTATATTATGCAAGTCATTTGTTGTCATTAAGGAGCCCAAACAGAAAGACTGTTATGTGCAGCTCAGATCTTAGTTTTGACTGAGTGGTGTAGAGAATTTCAGTTTGCTCACATAGAAAAAGTAAGATTATTAGAATGTTTTATGAATTAAAATCCCAAAGGGGGTTCACTGAGTTTTATTTTGGTAAACTCTGATGATCAAGGATGCAATCTTGCTTGACTACTTCTGGCTTCCAGAATTTTGTACCAAATGGATAACATGGTTGTAAAATGGAGAAGTGACATTTGCACTGAAAAAAGTCATTACGAAACAACTATTGTGTCTGAAAGGAAATTGTTTATTTAAGATGTCCTTCTGCTTTGGCCAAAGTCAGTTGTGCAATATCTCCTCTGTGAATTAAGTTGAACAGGAAAATGGGGAACGGTTATCTGGTGAATAAATATGAAAATACATTTTATTACGTCACAATCTGAGAGTTTTCTTTTCATCTGTCTTTTGAAGGTATTAGTATTGAGTTTCACCAGGCTGCAGAGAACACTAAGCTACCAGTCACCAGCAGGAATTTGCTGTGTTTTTTGAAAACCTGAATGAATTTGCACATTTAGCTAGCCTCTTGTACGGCTAGACAAATTACCTGATGTTTAACTTCATTTTGGTGTTTTGTGTTCTGTATTCTTTTCCCTAGCTCTAATTGGATTGCTGATCAAAAGTACACCTTTTGTTTTAAAAGAAGCGATCAACCATGCAATCACAGTTCAGTCTGTCTAATGTTGATGGTGGGAAAACATTGAGATGATGATCTGTTGCAATTAATTTGTATCCAAACAAAGCGTGTGTTAGGAAATGAAAGGCAACACAATTTTTATGTAGGCCACTTTTTTCAACTAACTTCAAGTTTTCTAATGTGTATAGAATTTCCAAAAAGCATTGGACAAATGTATTTGCAAATTTAAATCTCCTTGGATTGGAAGAGACATGAGCCATTTTTTCAATTAAGCTGCGAGGGACAGAAAATAAGTAGTAATGGTGATGAGCACTTTTCTTGAAAGCCAATGATTTGATGGTCTTCTCTATCATACAGGTTGCAGAATGAGATTCTTTAGAAGTAGCATTGCCCATTTGTTGCTGTGTATTATTAATTACTCCAACATTTTTTGTCGTCTTAATAATTTATTGAGGTTTATCAGTGGGATGACGGCAAATACTCTGTTTTTGTTGGACTTTTTTGTTTACACCTAGGTAACTTGCCATTTAAGTTTCTTTCTGTATTTCTCCATTGATGAAAATAATTTCTCCATATCAGTCATGTCAAAATTTGAAAGTTGTTTGGCTCCAAGTGATGAAGGATCTCATCATCTAAGTCCTAAGTGGCTGACCTCATGACTCCAATTGTTTTATGTTCTTGATTTTTCTGCCAAGAAGGACAGATTTTCATCTCTTGTGGCACATGCGGTTAAAAATGTTATACATTATGATGTAGTCTCCTAATTCTTCTAAACTTTGGAGAATGAATGTCCATTTCATTTGACTTTTCACATCACAATATACAATAGGGGGTGGAAATCTGACATAAATAAAAATTGGTGTGAACACTCAGCAAGTCAGACACCATCAATGGAGAGAACCGTAGACTTTTGGTCTTGGATAACATCATCATCCGACCCGGGAAATGTTAGAAATAAGTTTTAAGTTGCAGAGAAAGAGTTAAGGCAGCTGAGAACATTATTTAAATTGAACAAGTAGCATAAATGTTGAACCAGTAGGATGATTAGGGTGGGAGAGGAGGGAGAATTGGGGGGGGGGGGGGGGAGGGAAGAAACATGGGAGTTACTTGAAATTAGGGAAATCAACGGGTAGCATAAATCAGTGGGCGTGCCATGTATTTGGTGTACAGTGTGGATGGTGACCGAAGCATTTAACAAGTAATCCAGAGAGATGCATTCAAATCCCACAATGGAATTTAAATTCAGTCAATGTTGGAATTTAAAGAAAAACAACCACAGTATTTTGAAACTGTTGAATGATTGGAAAGAGAGCATGAGACGTATAAATTTCTCTTATTTCAAGTAGCCCCCGTGTTTCTTCCCCCCCATTCCCCACTCTCCCTCCTCTCTCACCCTATTCGTCCTACTAGTTCAACTGTTCACATCCTTGTATCCCTGTCGTTAGCAAATGTCCCCCATCCACCAATGGGCCATTATGGACTGCACCCAGTCTATTCTGGCCTTCTCTGCCTTTCAGGCTGAGGTAGGGGTCCAACCCAGAAACATCTTCTATTCTTTTTCTCCAGAGATGTTACTGAGGCGCTGTTACTCCAGCATTTTGTGTCTATCTTTGGTATAAGCCAGCATCTGCAGTTCCTTCCTACACATGAGAAGAAAACTGCCATGATATCATAGACATTGCAGTGATTCCAGATCTATACAAATGTAGTTTACTATCAACTGCAGATAAAATCAGCAATTTCTACTAACACTCTCCACAGCCCTTTAAGGTTTATAAAATGGAAGACTGTTGGGACAATGGTCAATTTTTTTTTTCCCAGGGAAGATGCGTCTTGAACTAGTGGGTGCAGGTGTAAGCTGCAGGAAACATTGAAAGGAGATCTGAGGTTAAGTTTTTCAAAGAGAGATTAGTGGTTGTCTGGTATGAGCCAAAGATGATGGTACAATAAAATCACAATAATTAAAAAGCACATGGATTAATACTTGGATATGCATGTAGTGCAGGTATGTGGGATTAGTGCAGATAAGCTTTAAGGGCCTATCCCACTTGGCGATTTTTTTTGCCGACTGCCAGCATAATTGACTGACGTATCCGGTCACCGAAAAAGTTGCGGCGTGATGACGTATTGATACGCGGTGCTTCCTCAAGTATCGCAACTTTTTTTGTCGCCCTTGGATTTTGAAATGTTCACAATCTTTTGGCGACCCTGATACTTCAGTCAATGACGCTGGCAGTCGCTGAAAAAATCGCCAAGTGGAACAGGCCCTTTATAGTGGGTTGATAGGGCATGTTGCTGTGCAATCAATTAATGAACATGTGATAAATGGAAAATCCACGGTGAAACATATCCAGCATTTTGTGTCTATCTCCGGTGTATCTGCCGTTCACAGGGTTAATTTCTGCAGGGCAAGATGTGAAAGTTACACTCTTGCTGATTACATCGATCCAATCCTTTCTGCAGGAAACAAAACCATATAGTACTTTAGCTACCATTCAATCTGCTCAGTTGCAAGCAGTGGCAGAAATATTTGTTGCGAAATCTTGGATGATTGGTAGTTTTAAATATTTTGCCTCTGCATGCACATTGCTTGGATTAAAGTTTAATTGCTCAAGCAAACAATTGGCAATGTGTTTTAATTTTGCAGCATCTGTTTAAATTAAAATGATTATTGTTTAAATTATAATTATTTTTGCATACCAGCAGTAAGAATAAAAAGATTCCAATGTTCTTTACAAGATAAGCAGAAGACAGATATCCTTTACTGAGTTCTTTAGTTTGTTATAGTTTTAGAGATGCAGCAAAGAATCAGATCCTTCGGCCCACTAAGTCCATCCCAACCATTGATCGCTCGTTCACACTAGTTCTATGTTATCCCACTTTTTCATCTGCTCCCTACACATTAGCGGCAATTTGTAGGGGTCAATGAACCTACAAACCCACACATCTTTAGGATGTGGGAGGAAACCGGAGCACTCGGAGAAAACCTACAAGGTCTCATAGGGAGAACATGGAAACTCCGCACACAGACAGCAGTCGGAATTATGCTCAATGAAGCATTCACATATTATGTTCAAGAAGGAACTGCAGATGCTGGAAAATCGAAGGTAGACAAAAGTGCTGCAACGTTTCAGGCCGAAACCCATCAGTCTGAAACGTTGCCTATTTCCTTCGCTCCATAGATGCTGCTGCATCCGCTGAGTTTCTCCAGCACTTTTGTCTACATTCACATATTATTTCTGCTTCAATTAACTCACAAACTAAACATATTCACCAATCAAGACATGATATATACCACAATGACATGCAGCAAAATTATAATACAATATCTCAACTCTTTTTGCACATTGCAATTAATGCAATTTCTATTAGTTCTTTCCACTTCCAAACAAAAATGTGGTTGGATTATTCAGCCTGTGTCAATAAATCCTGGACCATGGTAACACATATGCTTAACCATACACACTACAGATTGATGCAAGCATGTTTTCTGTGAAGGACCAAAAAATACCATGACATGCCATAGCATGGGTCGTTATTGCTATTGGCACAGAAACACTTTGGCTTCCCACATAATTTATCCATAACAAAATATACAGGTTGCAAGGAAATTTCTAAAGGCATTTTATGATAATAGCTGTTAAAACTGACTATACCCATCTGACAGGTTAAACATTACACTAACGCTACACTAACTGACGAGATGGCCAAAAGACATAGCTGCAGCAAATGTTCTTTTGGTAGTATGTTTAAAGGTGTCAAAACAAATAATAACACTGGCATTTAAAACACATTTGATTACATTCCATTATAAAACATAATCAATGTTCGCTCTGAAGACCATGAAGCACAATAGGGGCAGGGGGTGTGTGAATCAGTGCGGGGTGGATAGATGGCGCGGGGGGGGGGGGGGTTGAGAAGGCAATCTGTGCGGAATGGATGGATTGAGGCAGGTGAATTAGTACGTGTTGGTTGGAGTATGTGAAATTGTGAGGGGAGAGCAAGGGGGATGTCAGTGGTTTTGAATTGGGGGATCAGTGCAGGATGAATGGGGGTAGACAAAAATGCTGGAGAAATTCAGCGGGTGAGGCAGCATCTATGGAGCTAAGGAATTAGGCAACGTTTCGGGTCGAGTCCCTTCTTCAGACTGTTCCCCTCATTCTTCTTGAATGGGGGGGGGGGTCAGTACAGGATGGATGGGGGGGATCAGCACAGGATGAATGGGGGTGGGTCAGTACAGGATGAATTGGGGGGGGGGTGTCAGGACAGTGTGGATCTGAGGGTCTATCCAGGATGAATGGGGAGATCACTACAGGATGTGGGGGGTTGGTGCAGGGTAAATGGAGTGTGAGTCAGTATGGGATGAATGGGAGGATCAGTGCAGTATGAATGGTGATGGAAGTGCAGGATGGATGGGAAGGGGGGTCAGTACAGGATGAATTGGGGGACCAGTGTAGGATGGTTGGGGGGTGGCAGGTGAATCAATGCAAGGTGGGTAGGGTGATGAATAGATTGGGGGGAGGGTAGATGGGGAGGGGAGCACAGGGGATGTCAGTGAGGACTGAATAGAGGAGGGAATGGGGATCAGTGCGGGATGGAGAGGAGGGGTCCCAGGATAAGAGGGGTGGAGGGGGGCATACGAGAGAGAGAGAAAGAGGGGGGAGGGGCAGAGGAAATGGGGAGGAAGGAAGGTCGGCGCTCCTCGGACCTCGCTGCAGCTGTTCGGGGCCCGTCATTCGCTCCGACCCTTCGTCACCCTGCACCTAGTATCTTTGCCCCGCAATCAAAGATGCTAGAGGAATACAGTCGCCAACATGAAACGTCAGTTCCTATTCGCCAGAGATGCTGCCTGACCCACAGAGTTACTCCAGTTTTTGTGTCTACCGGTATAAACCAGTATTTGGGTGCCAAGCCGGGCCAAATGAGTCGTCGTTTAGGTTGCCTGGCGGCACTTTCTGTGGTCAATGGCACCCGGGCAACCGCTAATTTCGAGCCCTTACTCCTGCCATGTCAAACATTTCTGCCATGTCTTCTTACTTCATAGCAGAGTGGAGGCGTCATAAGTAACTGCAAAGTACTTCAGGACAAGAGACTCCATGCTTGTCTTTGTGACAACAATATTGTGTTTCATTGTATGCACTTCACGGATCTGGGAGGTGTGCGTAACGATTGACATTCCTTTTATCAAGCGGAGTTTAGAAGAATGATGGGGGACCTCATTGAAATGTACAGAATAGTGAAGGAAAGGCTTGGATAGAGTGGATGTGATGCTACCGCTAGTAGGAGAGTCTAGGACTAGAGGTCATAGCCTCAGAAGTAAATGTGTTAGTTTAGGAAGGAGATGAGGAGAAGTTTCTTCAGTCAGAGGGTGGCAAATCTGTGGAATTCTTTGCCACAGAAGGCTGTGGAGGCCAAGTCAGAGGTTATTTCTAAGGTAAAGGATAGATAGATTCTTGATTAGTATGGGTGTCAAAGGTTATCGGGAGAAGGCAGGAGAATGGGGTTAGGAGGGAGAGATAGATTAACCATGATTGAATGGCAAAGTAGACTTGATGGGCCAAATGGCATAATTTTACTCCTATCCCTTATGACCTTAAGGTGGTTTCGTAAAGGAGACCGCGCTGGAGAATTCTCGGATCAATGTCCTGTGATTAGGGTGTTAAAGAAGGAACTGCAGATGCTGGAGAATCGAGGGTTACACAAAAAGCTGGAGAAACTCAGCGGGTGCAGCAGCATCTAAGGAGCGAAGGAGATAGGCGATGTTTCGGGTCGAGGCCCTTCTTCAGCTATAAAAAATATGCAAAAAAGTATTGATGATAAAGGAAACAGGCCATTGTAAGCTATTTGTGGTGTGAAAATGAGAAGCTAGTGCGACTGGGGTGGGGGGGTGGAGAAGGAATGTCAGGGCCCGAGGGCTGAGGGAGAGGTGGGGAGGGGGAGGAGGCAGTCTGGGTTAACAGAATTGAGAAAATTCAATGTTTAAGCCATGGGGATGCAGACTCCCCAAGCGGAATATGAGGTGCTGTTCCTCCAACTTGCGGTGTTGCTCACTCTGGCCGTGGAGGAGGCCCAGGACCGAGAGGGCGGATACGGAATGGGAGGGGGAGTTGAAGTGCTGAGCCACCGGGAGGTCGGGTTGGTTATTGCGGACCGAGCGGAGGTGTTCGGCGAAACGATCGCCCAGCCTCCGCTTGGTCTCACCGATGTAGATCAGCTGGCATCTGGAGCAACGGATGCAGTAGATGAGGTTGGAGGAGGTGCAGGTGAACCTCTGTCGGACTTGGAATGACTGCTTGGGTCCCTGAAAGGAGCGGATGGGGGAGGTGAAGGGACAAGTGTAGCATCTCTTGCGGTTGCAAGGGAAAGTGCCCGGGGAAGGAGTGGAGTGGGAGGGAAGGGAAGAATTGACAAGGGAGTTGCGGAGGGAGCGATCTTTGTGGAAGGCAGACGGGGGGGAGATGGGAAGATGGGAAGATGTGGCGAGTGGAGGGGTCACGTTGGAGGTGGCGAAACTGGCGGAGGACTATCTGTTGTATGTGCTGGCTGGTGGGGTGAAAGGTGAGGACCAGGGGGACTCTGCCCTTGTTGTGAGTGGGGGAATGGGGAGAGAGGGCAGTGTTGCGGGGTATGGAGGAGACCCTGGTGCGAGCCTCATCTATAGTGGGGGAGGGGAAACCCCATGCTCTGAAGGCAAGGCAAGGCAAGTTTATTTATATAGCACCATTCATACAAGCTGCAATTCATAGTGCTTTACAAAAGAAACCAGAGAATAATATAGTTTAAAAACATTGCAGAACCACAATACAACACAGGACAACAGAATAGCCAATAAGCCAATTGCATGAATAGTAAAACAAAATCACTAAAACATTAAGGCGATTTTAAAAGCACATAAAAGGGTTAAAACTAGAAGATTAAAATTACCCGCATGTTGGGTCATGAAAAAGCTACATCAAACAATAGTGTCTTTAGGCCTGACTTAATGTGGTTACAGTCTGTGCACACCTCAGGTGTTCAGGGAGCCTGTTCCACAGGTGTGGAGCATAGAAACTGAATGCTGCTTCAGCCCTTTTTGTTCTGACCCTGGGAACATGGAGTAAACCTGTCCCCGAAGACCTGAGGAGTCTAGGTGCCTCATAAACAACAAGTAAGTCAGAGAGGTTACACAAAAAGCTGGAGAAACTCAGCGGGTGCAGCAGCATCTAAGGAGCGAAGGAGATAGGCGACGTTTCGGGTCGAGACCCTTCTTCAGACCTGATCTGAAGAAGGGTCTCGACCCGAAACGTCGCCTATCTCCTTCGCTCCTTAGATGCTGCTGCACCCGCTGAGTTTCTCCAGCCTTTTGTGTAACCCTCGATTCTCCAGCATCTGCAGTTCCTTCTTTAACAAGTAAGTCAGAGATGTATTTTGGACCCAGACCATTCAGAGCCTTGTATGCCAGTAACAGAATTTTAAAATCTATCCTTTTACACACAGGGAGCCAGTGCAAAGATTTAAGGACAGGTGTAATGTGGTCCATTTTCTTGGTGTTGGTTACGACTCTGGCAGCGGCATTCTGAAGAACGAGGACATTTGTGATGACGAATGCTGAAGAAGGGTCTCGACCCGAAACGTCGCCTATCTCCTTCGCTCCTTAGATGCTGCTGCACCCGCTGAGTTTCTCCAGCTTTTTGTGTAATCCTGTGATTAGGGTGATTGGCTTCCAACAACCACAGCCCTTTGTCTTTAGCATTGGATATGACTCTATGAGTCATGATTTTCTCCATACATTCTGGGAGTCTGGGATTCCATTCTTCCCTCTGGAATTTGATGATAATGTGGTGCTGGGAGGACCCAGACTTGAGCATTTTTGAGACATCCAGTCGGCCAGACAATAGGTGGGGGGGGGGGGGGGGGCGAGGAAGAAAGGATGTTACGCAAGTTTGTTATTTAGACAGGAAGAAGGTGCATAATATTTAAACGTTGAAGTGCATTCTCACTGTGAAAACTTGAAGAATACCACCTCATTGTCCATCTATGCATGTTGTAACCTTCTGGCCTCCATACTGAATTTGCCAATGTTTCTCCAGAAGGATAGAATCACATTTGCAACACATTACGCAGCCAAAGTGGTTTGAGCTCATCCTACTTGCCACATGACCACCCCATCAGAGTATTTACCTTTATTCCACCCATTGCCCTCTTCCACCTTTGATGTTACTTAGACTTGCTTGTTTCAAGAGATTATATTAAGTCTAACACACAAGATTATAAAATTAAAGAACCAGGATTATTAGATGAAGTATTTAATAAACATCCAAATTCAGAAAAATTTATAGCTTATATATATAATCTTATTTTGGATAGGGAGAATCCAACAACAGAAATATACCGTCAAGCATGGGAAAATGAAATTGGTTTATCTATAACAAAAGAATCTTGGGAAGAAAGTTTACAACGCATACATCGCTGTTCATTAAACGCGAGGCATACATTGATACAATTTAAAGTTTTATATAGGTTACATTATTCAAAAACCAAATTAAATAGAATTTTTCCTAATGTCTCTCCTATTTGTGATAAATGTCAGAATTTAGAGGCTAATTTAATACATAGTTTTGTAACGTGTTCAAAACTTAGTTATTATTGGACAGAAATCTTTAGAGTTATATCTGAAGTTCTTAGAGTTAAACTGGATCCAGAACCAAAGTTAATAATATTAGGAATTCCGGATTCACAATGCGTATTAACAGTAAATCAAAGAATTTTCTTAGATTACTGTTTGATAATAGGGAAAAAAATAATATTGAAATTTTGGAAGGGAACATTAACCCCCATAATTAAAATGTGGACAGCAGAGATGTTGGAGACTTTGTATTTGGAAAGAATCAGATTTGTCCTAATGGACAAATGTGAAATCTTTGAACAAATATGGTCTCCATATATTAGGTATGTTACAAAACTTACCTTTAGCGGCGCTGCAGTTCTGCCGCTCCCCGTGTGCGTGACTTTGGCGCCTTTCAGAGGGGGGCGGGCTTAAAGTGCCGTTTTTCTTCAGACTGGGCAAATCGATCCATGTCGGGCGATTTCGGTGCGGAAGAAAAATCGCTCCGACATTTCATTAATGAAGGTATTTTTAAATTACGATAGATTATTTATTAACTAGAGTAATTTAAAAATCACCTTCAAAAGCCGTGAGAGCCAACAAAGGGAAGGATTTTGCGTAGGGGAGAAAAAAAGGTAAATAGTTTATTTTTATATTAAAAGTTGGTTTTTATGGAGGCTTTAATAATATTTTCATGTTGCGAAATGGGGTCCAAAAAAAATGTATGAACCGGCTGTATTTTTTATACCGACTTCACAGCAAACCACAACGTTCCAATCCACCGCATTCCGCTAAAACCCACTCGCTAGTTGATTTAAATGGCCATTAATTTACAGGCATTAAACACTAAATTCATTCAATTTGGCCCAGAAATTCATGAAAATGAGATTTAAAAATTATGTTATATTGTGGATTATTGTGTGAATGTTATTTGGACACTTAGGCAATTTTAAAAAAGTTTATATTTTCTTAAGAAATGGATAGATGTTTAGATCTACTCATTGAATTTTGTAATTAGCTACAATTAGATAACTAACTAATTATATGCTTTAATTTCAGGTCATCCAAGTAAGATGGTTTCATATTTGTTTCAGAATGCTTCAATCTATAATAACTGAAAATTTCATTGAGCTCTTAATTTTTAAGAAAGTTATGGGCTTTTTACGGTTCTAGATCACAGCTTTTGAGTTAAGTCAATTGAAAGGCAATGGGGAACAAGATGCAAATTTCCGAGTATGAAAATGGTCATAACTTTCTTAATACTGAAGATATGAAAGTGAATTAGGTGTCAAATTAAACTTCTTTTTATGCTTTATCTGATGGGATAAATTGCAGACTTGATTTTTTAAATCTCAAAATTTTGTAACATTGCTACATATATACAATATTTGAAGGGCTAGCTGTTCTTGGCATTACTACTCAATGGGTACTAGACAGGATTTGACGAAAAAAATATGGATTTTCTAATTGGGTTTTGTGTACACGTCTCCGCAATACGACGTTATAATTACAATACATTTTGTTGTTTCTATCTTAAATATTCATATTATACCATATATTGTTCATAAAGGGGAATTATATATATATACTGAATAGATATATACTAAGTAGTGTTTGTTTTCTTTTTCTTTCTTTTTTTTTTTCTTTGACTTTTTATCTTTTTTTTTATTATTCAAACACAATCATTTTCTTTCTTTTTGTTTCGATTTAAAGTCTATTCCTTTTTTCTTATTCTTTCTTTATTTCTAAAAAACAGAAGATAATAATAGCGAATATGATAGTTGTACATTTGTGAATTACGTTGGTATTTGTAAATTTGTTTTACTACTTGGAAATTACTACATCTAATAAAAATATTATTAACAAGACTTGCTTGTTTCTGTTGGGTTTGATGAAGCGTCCGGCATTTGCACTATTAATTATTTTCCTCTCCATAGATGCTATGATCTGCTGGCTTTTCTCTTGGCTTTCTGTTTTTATTTCATACTTGAACAAAGTTCCTTTTTCTTGCGTGCTTCGGTTGAATAGAGGTCTGATTAGTTTTTGAGTGTATACCATGGCTGCAACAGGATCTGCACCTGGTCCGATTGCCTTGCAATATCCAGAGCTGTCAGCCATTTGCAGATGTGACAATGGTGTGGACTAAATTAGTTGACGATTGCCTTTTGTGAGGAAGATAAGTATGAGAAGGCCAAGGCAGATTGGCGGCCGATAACTGACTCTCACTTCTCGAATTGTTGCAAATGGTACCATCTTGTGTGTAAGTACTTCAATATTTCTGGGTTGAAGTAAAAGTAAGCTGATTCAATCTTGTGTATCTTTATGTATATTATCCAATGTTTAGTTTCCAGTTTGTAACAATAACTTGTCGGCATAGAGCACTTTTTTATATAGCTGTTTGGAACTTGCACATAAGAAATAAATGAAATCCCATTAACATTTTTGAGTTGGCCTGTTCTTTGCTGCTTCTAGAGGAAGCTGAGTAGTGAGGCATTTGCAGCCATTTTGAAGTTTCATCAAAACCTGCAACTGTTAGTATCAAGTGGAAAGAACCAGTTGGTTCTCCTCGTTTTAAGTCTTGGTTGATTTCTTAAAAACATTTTCTCCTCCTTGCAGCATCATTTGGTTCCAGGCAGATAAATCTATTTTAGTACACCCAATTAAACTTCACCAGATAACTGGTCTGAATAATATTTTATGTTTGTTCATCAAGAGATTTAGATGAGGAATTTCACAAAGTTGTAAACAAACGATGATAGTTAATCTATTATCTCCCAATAACTTTTTTTGCGTGTGCTTGCAAAGAATTGCACACACTCCACTCTTAAACTGAAGTCATTCCTCTAATGTTGTACCTGCCTTACTGGAACAAAATGTTAAATGGACTCCTTTTGGTTTTACTACATTTTGAAATAACATGCAGTAAATATTTGTCCACATGGCATTAATTAAGTTTTGAACGTGGTATTGTATGAAGATTGTTTAGCTTTAAATAGCATCAGTAGAACTCATTATATTGCAGCTTTGTAAAGAGTAATGCAAGCATCACCCGCGTTTTAAAATGCTTTGAAATTCTGAGGCACGTAGAATAACCTGACAGGATTTGAAATAATTTTACCTGCTTTATTGTTCAGGGGTAAAAGGATATTTGTGGGGAAAATCCTTTTTTGTTGGTCTGCCCTCCTTTGTTCCGAGGTCATGTTGTTGAATAGGGACGGCTTGGTACATTTAGGATGATTGTGGTAATAACCTCTTAGATAATTAGAGAGCAGTTGACATTTCTTGAAATTAGTTGCAGTTTGGGAAAAAAAAATAATTGTGAAAGTAATTAGGATATCTTTCTTTGGAACCAAATGTTCTATCTTTGCAAAAGGGTGAGTTAAGGTGAACTTATTGGTTTCTATGTTGCTAACGTAGAAGCTAACACCCAAACGCAGGCGCAAACAAGCAGACGCGCGCACACACACAGGCGCGCACACGCACAGGCAGACGCGCACGCACGCAATTTCACGCACACACAGAGAGATATACACACACACACACACACACACACACACACACACACACACACACACACACACACACACACACACACACACACACTTTTACCCTTGCATTAGGATAATTAATTGTGTTCGCTTACGTAATGTGGCTACATGGAGTACTTTGATGCCAAGAATACTAAGCAGGGTGAATGGGAAATTATTGGTTTTTAATTTTCTACAGCCTGTTAATCTTAATCAAATGAACAATGAGAGATAGCTGGCACAAACATGCTATTCCATTTATAAATGTTCTTCCCTGGCCTTTCAGTATAAGTAAAAGCCCATTGCTCTAATTGAGAGGATTTATCAGTTAGTTTAAAAGGCCACCTGAGACCTTGTAAATAATGGGTCAGCAATCTAACCTTCAATGAGATTTCGGAATAGGGAAAGAAACAAGAGAAGAACAGGGAAGCAAATAGGTTTTCATAAAAGTGAACACATTTGAGAAGAAATTGATGGTTTAAGTATTTATTTAACATAAATACTGTATAGTCCTAGCCGTAGTCATTAAGTTGGAAAGGATGCAGACGAAATTCACCAGCATGACTTATAAGGTGAGGTTGGATAGGCTGGGACTTCTTCTTTGGAGGGTAGTTGATTGAGGGGTGACCTTATTGAGGTGAACAAGATCATGAGGGCCATGGATAAAGTGAATGTTCAGTCTCAGGGCAAAAAAAATGTCTAAAATTAGAAGAAACAGGTTTAAAGTGAGAGGAAGGATTTAAGAGGATCTCGAGTCTTTTTAATATGTGGGGTGATCCATATCTGGAGTGAGATGCCAGAGGAGGCTGTAGAGGCAGATACTGTTATGACTTTCAAAAGGTATTTGGACAAATATATGGATATGAAGGATGTAGATCGCTACGGGCCAAATGCAAGCAAATAGGACCAGCCCCGTAAGCCAACTTGGTTGACGGACAGGGTGGGCTAAAGGGCCTGTTTCCATCATGTATAGCTCTACGTCTTGTACATATTCTGCTCACTCTATTTTTGCGGCAAATTTGGGGAAGTAATAACAATTCTTAGTATTTTGTGTGGCGGTTTGACAGGTTACTTCATCCAAAAAAAATGCAGGTCTGTGTTTTGACACATTTCAGTGGAGAAATTTTAAATGCACAAGGCTATTTCAGATCATTTACTTGCTGGTAATCACATTAAACTGCCATTTTGACATTAATGTTTTATGTGATTTAAATGCAGTTGCAAATGAATGAATAGGGGTTATGGATATTTAATTTTATTGTGAGTTTCATGTAGACACCTCAGTTCGAGTTATGTTCAATTTTTATTCCAGTTACTAACGTATTGTTGAGTAGTGGATGACTTTGTACCCTTTCATCAAAGGACTGTGCTAAATTTTGAGAGCTTCTCGGTGAATGTCAGAAGGTCTGTTTCATTGAGAACAGCATCAGTTTTCCCTTTGCTCATCTTTATTGACAAGTTGTTTTCATGTAGAGCCACAATGTAACATGGGCATCATTAATTATTATTTGCGATTCCTGTTAAAAGAATTTTGAGGCTCGTGACATTGTTCCATATGCAGCCTTGTTCAAATTATCAACATTTTGAATTGTTTCAGTATGAACTGCAGATGCTGGAAAAATCGAAGGTAGATAAAAATGCTCCATAGATGCTGCCTCACCCGCTGAATTTCACCAGCATTTTTATTAACGTAACATTTTGAATTGTGTCTCTTTAGCATTGCACCACTCGACAAACCTGTTTATGTGGCACTTGGGCAGAACAAGTTGGTATAGGTTGTTTTTATTTAGTGTGGCGATACAGCACAGAAACAAGCCCTTCGGACTGCTGAGCCCGCACCGATCAGCGATCACTGCAGATTAACTCTATCCTACACTAGGGTTAATCTTTACACTTATGCCAAGCCAATTAACCAACAAATCTGTACGTCTGGAGTGTCGGAGGAAACCGAAGTTATGGGAGAAAACCCATGCAGGTCACGGGGAAAACGTAAGAACTCCGTACAGACAGCACCCGGTCTCTAGTGCTGTAAGGCAGCAACTCTACTGCTGAGACACCCTGCTGCCCTGGTGAGGAAGATTATGATTAGTTTACGCTGAATAGCATTTTCCTGATTTTTATTGAATCTTTCTGCTGTTGTCTTTTTTAAAAATATTTCAAATCTAAATGTTTTCCTATTTCTAAGAGGCGCCCCTCTTAATCCTATCATCCATCTGTTCTGGTCGGCCACAATTCCCTTGTATTGTCCAAACAAGAGTTTGACCATCATCCTAGTTGCCAAATTTAGAAATAAATTACCTGATATTAAAGCAATTAAACATTCTAATTGAAGCACAGCTTGGTTATTTCTGATATTGTTTATACACTCTGCAATTTGGTTAGTTTTTAGTATTTTGTATTGCATAACTAATGTTTAAAATATAAAGTGCTGGAGGAACTCAACGGGTCAGGCAGCATTTGTGAAGGGAATGGACAGGTGATGATTTGGGTCAGGACCCTTCTGACTGATTGTATTATGGGGGAGAAAGTTGGAAAAGAGAAGTGTGGGGAGATGCATAACAAAGTCTAGCAAGTGATGGGTGGGTACTGGTGGGGGGGGAGGGGAGATTTGATTGTCAGATGAGAATTGGAGAGGATCTCACATAATTCACGTCAGTGAGAGGAGGAGAACGTCTTTAAAGTATCCATACTTTGAGGTGATTTCACAGTGGAACAGTAAAATATAGATACAAGAAATTGCAGATGCTGTTTAAAATAGTCTTGCCATTCGCAACCAAGTGCATTTGAATGGCAAAGTATATCAAATATCACGAGTACCTGGTGTATATTTTCAAGTGTAGAAATATAATAAACACAAGTTCAGTTCCTGCCATCTATTTGCCCAACTATTCAATGTGCATTCAATGATCTAGAATGCCTAAGAATTCCCATCCTCCTTTATTTCAAAATCTTAAAACTTTTTTACAATTTTTTTTCCTTGAGCTGACATTAATAGCAATAAATACAAGCAGCCTTCTCCTTGAGATTTACATTTAAAATAATATTATTGAGTTTGTAGTTAATATTTGTTGCGTATATTATTTTAGTATTACGACGTCTCCAATCTACTTCAAAGAAACATTTAAATAAATTTAAAGTCAAACGACCGGTTCAGCCTATACTGAAGACTAAATTCCAGAATTCATAAATTTGACTGCATTGGGGAAGACTGGGTTTTTCTGTAGCTTATTCATTTTCACTTTGGAAATGGTTAGTTGCATTTTGAATTGGACTGATATTAAAATAGTCAGGAAATGTGTGAATATTTATGCCAGCATCCCCACCTTTAGTGCAGCTGCATAAAATTAAAGTACATTGGAAAATGTTGTATAAATTATGTGATGAAGACTTTTAAATGTATGTAAACCATTGGTTAATATCTGGTAAAGTTCAATCTTAGATACATCATAATGTAGTCTGAAGAAGGGTCTCGACCGGAAACATCACTTATTCCTTCGCTCCATTGATGCTGCCTCACCCGCTGAGTTTCTCCAGCATTTTTTGTCTATCTTCATAATGTAGGGGAGTCTGTCACAATGTTTGATAGCTCCATTTTGCCTCTATCTTTTCCCTAATCATTAAACTGTATGCTTGTATGGATGTGCAACAAACTATAGCTATGCATTACTTTCAAAGTATCCATTTTTTAAATTTGCATACGAATGTGTAATGAAGAAATGCTACACGGGCCAGAGGAAAATAAAATATTTGCTTCCCAAATATTGATATTGCAAAATAGACTGAACTTTGGTATTCATCCAAGTTTCAGGATGTAAAATAATGACTCCTTTTGTTTCATGATATATGTAACATAATCGAATACCCCAAGATACATTGCTGGTGATTACCAAGTAAAAATTCATGCTGAATGACTGAAGGGGTGGAATATCTGATTGAACTTTTTTTTTTAAGCTTTTGATAAGGATGCGCGCAGGCAGTTAGTGAATGCTGAGGAAATGCATGCAGTAAATATGGATTGAGAGAAGTCTGGCAGGTCAAGAATGTTCTTCCCCACCTTAGTGTCATGTATGCTTTCTTGAGAGCAATTTTGGATGGGAAGATGTCCATGCCCAGTTTGTGAAACTCGTATTAAAATCAATTTAAACTATTTCATATTTACCTTAATTTATTAATATGATTATTAGTTAAGGCCCAGAAGAGATCCCAATGATTCAAAAAACTGAAGCCTTGTCCCCTGCATCAGCACTTGAGCCACATATTCATGTGACTTAACATTCTATTCCTGCTCTCACTGGCATGTGATACTGGTAGTAATCACCCTTGATGTCCTGATTTTTTTTTTAAAAATCTGCAGGACCACATTCCTTTTCCTACTATGTAATTGGTACCTATATAAGGTGCACAACAACGTATGACTTCTCCCTCTCCCTCTTGAGAATGATCTGTAGCGCTCAGTGGCGCCAGGGAGCTGACATCATCCTGGAGTCCCGTTTGTGGGTACAGAATCTCCTGTCTGTGCCCCTAACTATCGAATTACATGACAGCCATGACTGACTTCACCCTACTCTGCCGTGTCTCAAAGACAGAACTGGCTGCTGTTGTTTTCTCTTGTACAGTAACCTCCTTCCCGTCCCCCTAGCATCCAAAAGGGTAAACGTAAGGAACTGTAGATGTTGGTTTATTTTATTTTTTTAAATGCAATGTGCTTGAGAAACTCGATGGATCAGGCGCCATCTTTGGAGGACATGGATAGGTGACGTTTCAAGCCTGGAGCCTTCTAAAGGCTAATTGTACTCGGGGAGATACATAGATACATAAACATAGATATATAGATACATAGACATAGATACATAGACAATAGGTGCAGGAGTAGGCCATTCGGCCCTAAACATCGTTTACGTACAGAGAATAGGTTTGATGGTTTTGCCCTGAGAAATCTTGTTGACTATGCTGCAATGGAATCTAAAATAATATGAAATGTGTTTGGTGGATTGGCTATTCTAGGGATTTTGTGACAAGGGTTGAAGATGGCAGCTCTAGAGTTTCAAGTACTTTGAGGGAATTCTAATTTATTAGTGATTTAGCAGGATATAATTTTCCTCCTTTAGATGCTTTTCCCACTAAAGACTTGTTTCACCCCACAGTCAATATATTCTTAAACCAGCATCTGCAGTCCTTTCCTGCACATATTCTTAACCAGTGGTTCTGCAATGGCACAGATGCATTAAATAGGCTGCAGAGAGTTCAGAGTTCCTAATTTTAAGAACTTGAGTTCTGAGCCTTCTGAATTTAGGAAGAACTTGGTAGGTGCAATGAAAGATCTGCTCTAGTGGACACATCTGTGGGTCTGGGGGAGATAATCAGCAATAATTTTGTAACCAATAAATGTGCAATGCTTCACTTTCACTGTGGGAGCTTTAAAGACATCCTTGAGTATCAGTGAATTATCCAAATATTAAAAGACAATAACTTGCTACTAGGCAACAAAGAGCTTGTCCAAAGACCTTCCAATGTGTTTTGCAGCCAACAGCACGCTTTTGAAATCTGGTCACTTTAATAATGTTGAAAAAAAGGTGTAGCCAGTTTGTACGCTGAAATCTCTTAAAAATAATAATGTTATAGTACCCGCTAATCTTTTGACAATAGGCTGGGTGAGCAATGTGAAAAACATTTTCAAATTTGAAAGACTAATGTGAATTTGCAAAGACTTAGTTCAATTTTCTGAAGGAATAACTTGGGCAAATAGTTAAACAACAGTATGGAGGATAACATTTATAAACTGGTACATTAAGTGAGTTGGCAAAACTACTATATTCGATTAGTTTAGCATTACAGCATGGAAACTGGCTCTTTGGCCCATAATAGCTCTGTCCCACGGTACGAGTTCATTCCAAGAGCTCTCCCGAGCTTGCCCTGATTCGAACTCAGAGATTTACGGTAATGGCCACTCGTTGGTACTCAGGCCTCTCGAGGACATTTTTCAACATGTCGAAAAATCTTCACAAATCTTCCTGTGCTTATCTGCCGTTAGCGAGTCTTCCCGAGTACCTGCCGTTAGCGTTACGAGCCGCTAAATGACGTCCCCGAGCTCCGACGTACCCGCTACGTTCATTCGCCGTGCTTAACACAAGTTTTTTTTAAAAACTCGGGAGAGCTCTTGGAATGAACTCGTACCGTGGGATAGGGCTTTAGGTCCACTCCGACAATCAATTGCCCGTTCACATTAGATCCATGTTCTCCCACTTTCGCATCCACTCCCTACACGCTCGGCAATTTACCGAGGCCAGTTAACTTACAAACCGGCATGCCTTTTGGAAACCAGAGCACCCGGAGGAAACCCACATTGTCACCGCATGGATTTCCTCCAGGTATTCCAGTTTTCTCCCACATCCCAAAGATGGGCGGGATTGTGGGTTAATTGGTCTCTGGGGAAAAAAAGCTGTTCCAAGTGTGTGTGGAGTAGATGTAAAAGTGGGACATCATAGAACTACTGTGAATGTGTGACCAATAGGCAGCACAGCCTTGGTGTGTCGTAAGACCTGTTTCTATGCTGGATCTCTAAATAAAACTATGTTGCTGAAAAGCTAGAAATGATGGAGGTTTGTTGAGGTTCAGGATTCCGTGCAGACAAATCCACTAGGCAATGGTGAAATGAAAAAAGAATGCCAAAAAAACACAACAAATATTAGTTTAGTATTAGAGGGCTGGTATCAGAAAGATCAGTACATATATGCAGAGTCTAATTAGAAATTAAGTGGTTTACAAGAATGATCTTGGGGCAGCCACTGGTTCGGGCCGGTGTCCTGTCAGTCCAGGACTGTCTGTTAACCTGGCGGGACAAGCAGAGTTGAGCTGGAGTTAGCGCTTCTTCTCTCCGCTGGCTGTAAGCCTGGAGCCGCCACTGCTCTGGGCCGGTGTCCCATCAGTCCAGGGTCATCCCGGACATCTCCGGCCGCCCCCGGACAGGGATGGGATACTCAAGAGGGGACGGGACGGTCCAGTAGCAATTCAACAGCGCTTGCAGCACCGGAGAACCGGGTTTGATCCTGACTGCGGAATGCAGGTCTGTACACACGCAGCAGTTCAGCTGCCAAGAATATTTATCGCAGTCGCAATACCAAACTCGCTTATTACTCTGCATTGTGATGTCTTGCAGGAAATAAATATTTGAGGAAGTGCTTGAAGTGGCATCTAATATTTAAAATTTTTCTAATGCAACTCAAGATTATCAATAGTAGAATATTTGTGTTCATTCCAGTAATAAATTAATTGTACCTTTTGTGCTACTACTTCAAGAGTAGTAAGAGTCTCATCTGATATTAAGGCAACAATTTGTAATCTATCATTTTAATCTTATGGCCATTTCCAATAAGATTTTACTTTTTGCTGCCAAGTTTGTTTTTGGTCTATGTTCTCAGAGGAATGAAAGATGATAAATGTGCATGAAGTGGCGATAATTGATGAACTGATTATTTGTCCATGCTTTGCAAATGAAGTTCACAGGCTACTAACACTGGGTCTATTTCAAGGCAATTCAAGTAAGTAGGATAAAGTTGGGCCACATAATAATAATAATAATAATTACAAGAAGTACAAAAAAGTAGTTCTCTTTTATCAAAAGATTAAGAATGTTTAGTGCAAAAAAAATTATTGCCATTGCAGCCCAGAAATTTTCTTTGGAACTCCTCATACCCTTCTAACATTTCAAATGTTCTGCATTTCCTACAGTTCTGGCACAGTAAGTTTGATGGTTGAGAACAGGTTCCAGGAGATTCCAGTCCAGTACTAGCCTCCATAGGCCTGTCAAATATTGAGGCATTTGGCACGTAGGAAATCATGGCCATTTCTTGGTATCAATTCCAAAATAATTACTACTTGGAAGAAGAATATTATTTTTTGTAGATGTAGTCAAATCTTTCAAATGCAATGTTCCGATTGAAAATCCAGTCCAGTAAAGACCTGCCACCACCAGCAATAGGTATTGCTAACCTAGGTGCTGGAATAGAACAAAGCAAAGCAACGAGTATCCTCATAGCTAGAAGAAAACCATGTTCTGCTGCAGGGACTGAAATGGAACCATAATTCATCAAACCCTGCAACTCTTGTGACTGGAATCTCATAAAACAGAGATGACATCTGATTTGTCTCTTGCGTATTGAGTCCTTCAGCATAACGTGTTCAAGCCTATCAAGATGCCCCATCTAAACTAGTCCCATTTGCCCACATTTATTCCATATTCCTCTAAATCTGTCAAAATATCTTTTAAATGTTGTTGTACGTGCATTCAACTATTTCCCCTGACAGGTTGTTCAATATATCGACCCTCTGTGTGAAAAGGTTGCCACTGCGATTGCCATTTAATTTACCCCCCACACCTTAATTCTATCCCCTCTTGTTATTGATTGCCCCTATCCTAGGAAAAAGGTCTCTGCAGAGTTTAATAGACACTAGACAATAGGTGCAGGACTAGGCCATTCGACCCTTTGAACCATGGCTGATCATCCCCAATCAGTATCCCGTTCCTTCCTTCTTCCCATATCCCCTGACATCGCTATCTTTAAGAGCTGACTCAACTGGTTTTGATGTGGATCGGATCTTCCACTTGCCCAATATCAGTTTGGTCAAATTCCTATAAGTTGCTACTTGCCTGTTCTGGGAGTTGCTTGGCCACAGTGTCAATGTTTGCTGGTCCATCCTCTTCCTAACCCAGAGTGATGAGATGCTGTCTTGATGTCAGCAAGTTGGAGGTTTTATCGATTTGTGTGAAGATTATGTATCCATCAGTAAGACCTTGGACTCTTCCCAGTTGTTGGATCAAATTGTTAAATGCTTTCACCTGCTACTTGATATTTTTCTTTTAGCAGATATTTTTTTAAATAATATTGGACAAACTTATTTCTTCCTAGTTTGAACCTGTGGTAATGGATTTGTCTTTTTCATTGCTTTTAGCTCTGGATTTCTGGGTTGTAAAGCCTGGATTTCTTCACTCCTTTGGTTTTCCTAACGTCATGATTCAATATCTCTACTGCTCCCATTGTTAAATATCTATCTTTAGTCTTAAAAAAACGTTCCTCTGATCTATGTTTTGGAAAAAAATAATTGGAGGATGCTGCACATTCCCCAATTTGAAGAATCATGCACCATGAAATATTTACTGGTGTTAAGAAAATCACATGAGCAACCTTTTTAACCAGAACAGTAGGGAAATTAAAATTATAAATTTAAATTATAATGAAATTGGATAATTAAAAAATGCTTAGCTATTTGTAGAATATGTAGATAATATTTATAAAATACAATTTTGAATTGGAGAATTATTAAGTTTGTCTTGTTCTTGTCTCTTTTTCTAGCTGAGAGGCTGAAATCAGTTTATGGTTTTGAAGGACACAGGTTGGTTGTTTAGCTTTTGGGGTTGTGGTTCTATCACATTGAAAGTGTCTTGTACTGGTTGGAGCGGAGTGTTTGGTCTCTTAGTTGTATTATCCCACCAGAAAGTCTGTAGTTGTCGACAAGTCCACTGTGTGTATTGTAGTATGTTTCAATGCTGTACATATGATTAGCTGGGCAGAATTTGTGCTCGCTTCATCTGATAGTAGACCAGGCCCTTGTTTTATATTTGTCACTCTAGAACAGGCGTTTTAGTTGCATTGGTTGTGGATGATGGTGAAAGATATTTTTGAATCATTACAAAAAGACTGCATGTTCAGTGGCATTCAGAACTATGGGAAAGTGATCCATATGAAACTTTAAAAAAAAATTGAAAGGATTTCTGAGGAGAAAGGTAATGATATAACTGTCAAATATTTATAAAAACATCATCTTGAGACTCCTACAAATTGAATTTTTAAAATATTTTTAAAATGACATGTTTAGTCATAGTTGCAGTGATATAGTGTGGAAACAGGTCCTTCAGCCTAACTTGACCACACTGGCCAACATGTCCCAGCTACACTAGTCCCACGTGCCAACATTTGGTCCATATGCCTCCAAAACTGTCGTATCCATGTACCTGTCCAACTGCTTCTTAAATGTTGGGATAGTCCCTGCCTCAACTACCTCCTCTGCCAGCTTGTTCCATACATCCACCACCCTTTGTGTGGAAAAAAGTTACCCTACCGATTCCTATTGAATCTTTTCCCCTCCACCTTGTCCTCTGGTCCTCGATACACCTCCATAAGATCACCCCCTCATCCTCCCAGCCTATTCAACCTCTGCCTATAGCTCAGACTTTCTAGTCCTGGCAACATCCTCGTAAATCTTCCCTCTACCCGTTCCAGCTTGACAGCATCTTTTCTAAAACACGGTTCCCAGAACTGAATATAATACTCTAAATGTGACCACACCAATGTCTTATACAACTGCAACATAACCTCCCAATGTCTAGACCCGAAATGTCACCCATTCCTCCCTCCAGAGATGCTGCCTGTTCTGCTGAGTTACTCCAGCATTTTGTGTCTACCTTCTACAGTCAATACTCTGGCTGATGAAGGCCAATGAGCCAAAAGCCTTTTTGACCACCCGATCTACCTGCGACTCCACCTTCAGCGAGCTACGCACCTGCACTCCTAGATCCCTCTGCTCTGCAACACTACCCAGAGCCCTACCATTCACTGTGTAGGTCCTGCCCATGTTAGACTTTCCCAAAATGCAACATCTCACATTTTTCTGCATCATATGTTTGGTAAATTCTGAAACTTGCTAGTTATTTTTGTAATGTTGCTGAAATGTCACAGAATTTGATGCGAGAGGTGTCCAAGCATCATCATTTGTTCCTTAGTATGTGTTGTCCATGTCAGCTATGTCTGAAGGATCAATGGTTAGTTTCCATTACATTTTAAGTCGGCCATGAACATATAAATGGTTGAATAATCTTTTGAATTTTCGCACAGATAATTACTTTTCTTCTTTGCTCTGCAGTTAATTCCTATAAGAAATTGAGTACAACTTGCATTTGGGAAGTTTCAGTAGTGATTCAGCAGTTGAATTGTACGCTGAATACCAAATTTCTGTTTGAAATTTGGATTATTGTGTTCCTTTGCCAGAAAGTTTTATTACTGTCCATATAATTAGTGTGAATGGATGGGTGGTCAGTGTTCTTGATGGGCCAAAAGGCCTACTTCCATGCTGTATTTCTAAACTAATAATGATAATAGTCATTTAATAATAACTTAAGTTATAGCTCTTTATCGTCTCTTGCAGTCTTTTTCCAATGACATTTGGAAGATGTTGATTTGAATTTGCGAATAGGGTATTGGAGATATACCATTTAAAAATAAGTACTTGTAGGGAGTTGTCTGTAAAGGGCCTGTCCCACCAGCATGCAACTCTATACGATGAACGCGATCGAACTAGAAGCGGGGGGCCGCGCGGAGGTCGGGTGATCCCCTGTACAGGGCTGTTCCCACCAGCATGCGCCTGCATGCAGCAAGCTAAACCAAACCGGCAGTAGGGGCCGCGCGGAGGTCGGGTGAGTGGCGCAACGTGGCGCAAAGTGAGGCGAACTTGGAGCGAAGTCCAAGGTAAGTTCACCAGGACAGAGAGGGGCACAGAGGCACACACACACACACACACACACACACACACACACACACACACACACACACACACACACACACACAGGGCCACGGAGCCACACACATAGAGGGTCATGGAGGCACCTACCGAGAGGGTCACGGAGGCACGATGGCGGGGCGGTGTGTAAATGTCGAGGCGACCGCGAGCCGACAAGCCGTTGCCGCGCGGGATTTTTGGACATAGTTGGTTTTTTGGAGCCCTGCGCGGTGTCGGGACGAACTCCGCACAATTCCGCACGGCTCCGGCGATCGAAGTGGGACCGGCCCCGCGATGCCGGACGGCTCAAGCGACCACGTTAGGTCGCGCTAATCGCATAGAGTTGCATGCTGGTGGGACAGGCCCTTAAGTTGACAGAATATTCAGCTTTGAAAATTAATATGAATAATCAGTTGGTCAACTGGTATGTGTAAAATTGGATTCCCTTCAAGTTGTGGTAAAGACAAAATACCATTCAAAAACTAGATGAAAAACATTTAGCAAACATTATTGCGTAATTTCCCATCTCCGCAAATTGATAGTTCCCGCAGAGATGAAAACTGCTTTCATATTAACATGGTGTCAAGTTGTAACTGAATGTGTGTATTTCAAATCTACAGGTAGTATCTTATGGCATTGGTAAATTCTCACTTTTAAGCAATCACGTTAAACATAATTTTCCTTTTTTTCTCCTAAGGGAGCTAAAGTGTGGGGTGTAACTAAAAATTGCAACTGGAAAATCAGCCTCTGGTTTACAGGTGCTGTGGATCCTGCTGAGAAATACATAGTCAAAGTTTGAAAACTTAACGAAAGAATGTATTGTGTTAGCTACAATGTTCAATTTCTCCCAGGGGTTTGAATACTGAAGAATGAACAGCCTTGTACAATGTTACTGATGTATAATCTAATCCTTACGCAAACATTATCTTTTGTGTGTCTCCTAGGTTTGAAATGTTTCTGCTCCCATTGTGAATCAACGAACTACACATGTGAGACGGATGGGCTCTGTATGAGCACACTCTCTCGCAAGGGAGATCGAGTGCTACATGGCAAATTGTGTCTTTCAAATGCTGAATTGATACCTCCTGATCGACCATTTCTTTGTGCAACATCCAAGAACGATGTTGTATTGAATCGTTGCTGTGACACCGATTTGTGTAACCATTATGATCTTCCTGTGCCAACAAGAGGTAAATTTCTGGATGTTCATGGATTTCTGAGAATCTGTTGGCTGTAGTTTTTTTATTGACACTGTGCGTTGACTGACATGCAATGCAAGATTGCCCTGAGTTGCCCTTGATTTGTGATCTTGAATTTGCCCTGTTTTGAAGTCTTTGCAGTTATGGTGATTGGATCTGTGTAATCTTTGCTTGTCTGGATACATTTGCCAGCCAAGAACCTGAAATTGAAACTTAATTTTACTATAGTTCATCCCCACAAGTAAAATTAAGTTTCAATTTCAATGGGCCATTGACTATTTTAATTCCATTGCCTTCTTACACTCACGGCGTATATGAGCCATATTGATCAATCACTTGTGTTATGTGGTTACATTTGTGAACCATTCTGCATCTTGCTACTTGGGTCTTCGTAATAATGTAGGTCCAAACCTGATGCCAAGCGAGGCCTGCAAATTTGGTTGCTTTATTTCACTGAAACTTAGTTTAGATTGCACCGATTTGAGTTGCCAAACTAAAGAAAGACTACTTTGAATTTTGGGTGAGCTACAACCATATTATATGTTTCGAGTCATGGCTAACAAATGTGTTTGGATCCTGTTTCGATGAAGTTTGCCATTGGCCTGTTACCATTGCCGATTTGCTATTGACCACTGCCGACTGGTTTCACAACCCTATCATGAAATTGAATGAAGAGACAGAAATGTTATATCTTGCATCATCACAAATGATTAAACCATGCATTAAATGAAAAGAAACAATACTTTAACTATGAGATTAAACCGGGAACCACTACAATTCATCTACATCAAAATAGATCAACAGCTGAAGCGATCTCACTGATTTTCCACTCTGCACTTGGACAATAAGAAAACATATATTTAAGCCACTGTTCATCGACTATAACTCGTTGTTCAACACCATCATCCCCTCGAAACTTATCAAATTCGGGGTCTAGCGTCTATTCGTTCCCATGAAATTGGATCCTTAAATTCCTTGTTGACAGATCACAAAAAGTACAAATAGGCATTATGACCATTAGTGCAGAAGCACTTCAAGACTGATCAGTGCTTTGTTCTACTCAATATCCACGATTGTAGTCAAACACAGCTCTTCACTAGTAATACTGTTTTATGAATTTATTGTATTATTGTATATTAATGCAACAACGGTGTGTTGTGGCATCTAATGTATCTGTAAAGCATTGCAATACTGCCCTTTGATTTATATTGCATTTAATAATTGGGGCAGTTGTCAGGTGTTTTGGTTTAAAGACATTGCAGTCCAAAAATACATGTCAGTAATCGGGAAACAAGTGAATATTTCAATATTCCAAAAAAAATAGAAGTGGCCATCTGGATTTGAACCAATTAATTCGTTTTTTAATTTAACACCAACTTAATCAGTTGATCCACTCTAAATCATCAAGACATTCCTGAATCCTTTTTAAAAGTTCTGGGAATTGTTTTGCTTCAGTGGATGGAAATAGCTCAGTTAGCATTGCTAGGTCAAATGTTTATACAAGTACTAGATCAAAGGTGCTGGTTTATACTTTGCATGTTGAGAAGATTTGCAGTTGATTGTTTTCAGGAGCATAGGGACATGGTGGTGAGGTCATGTGAATGTGATTTTAAAATCCAATTCATTTCGTGTTTTACCACTACGATTGGGGATAGAATTTATATAAAGTGTGCAAATATGATATAGACCTAGCCATATAACCTTCTAATGCTGCTTATGTATCACTTCTAGTGACTCCAGTGGAGCCTCCATGGCCAAATTTGGGACCTGTGGAATTGGCAGCAGTCATCGCTGGACCAGTATGTGTGATTTGCATTTTACTGCTGGTGACCTTCTATTTCTTTCATAATCGCGCGGTCATTCATCATCGTGTTCCCCATGAAGAAGATCCATCTTTAGATCATCCTTTCATTTCTGAGGGGACCACGCTCAAAGATTTAATCTATGATATGACCACCTCAGGATCCGGTTCAGGTAAAGTTATAATTTTAGATTACGAATTTTGGAGTTGTTAAAATAAAAAACACACACAGAAGCCAGAGATATTGTTAATAAAAGAAAATGCCAAGGATTGACAAATAAAACACTGCGTGGGTAATAGACATTTTGGTAAACTGCAGTGTTGACCCGCCACTACTGTCTATGAATTACTAGCATTTGCACTTATTGATATGTAAATTGTGAAATGTGCTTTGGGTCTTTATATTTCAGTCCTGCAATTTTAGACATGGTACGATTTGTAGTTGTGAAGCACAAACATTTCATGAATTGTCTTACAAGAACTGAAAAGGGTTCAGTGTGTTTACTTGAAAGTAATTGTTCATCTCCAAAAAAATAATTTCAAGTGAGCAATCCAACCCAGTGCTTCCACACCTCAAAATGTTTTCCCTTGAAATAGACTCCCAAATTTCCTGGAATTTTATGGTATTTCCTGAAATTTATGCCTTCCCCCAACTGCGCATGTGCGACTGCCGCCCCAACTGTGCACGAGCGGATACCGGGCCCACTGTGCACGCGTGGGGAGACGCCGTCATTTTGCATCCCTACCGCGTCACCGGCGCCATTTTCAATTGTGCACGGCTGACGGGCCTCCCCCAACTGCGCAGGCGCGGACGGTCAAAAACACGTTTTTGCTCCCAAATCCCTTCGCATCTCCCTGCGCGTGCGCAGTGGCCCGGGTATTGGCGCATGCGCAGTTATGGCGGCAGTCGCATATGTGCAGTTGGGGAAGGCTTACTGGGCCGGGAAATTTCCCGAAATTATTTAATTTAGCTAAAATTACCCAAAGACAACTAGAATTTCCCGAAATTCGGGTAATATCCTTCAAAGTGGAAACACTGATCCAACCACCAAGTCATGAGCTGCACCTTCATCTAACGGCGTAAATTACCAATTCAAAGCTACCTACACAGTGTGCATTTATCTTTGTTGCAATCACACTTGTGTTTTTGTGATACTTTCAATAATTGAAGCATTACTTGATTTTCCTGGGCTTCTTTGCCAGTTCTACCATGGATCTTGTGATTAATTTATTAAAACTATAGCATTGGAAATGTTCAGAGATTTTCAACCTAGTACAAATATAATGACTATGTGTGATTATAGACTGGGAAATTAACAGGATGGGAATCCGTGTTAGTGTACTGAGGAAAACGTGCCGCTGTTGAGAGTTCTTACAAGTATTTACAAGCAAATAATTAAAATCAAATGCTATGAAGTTTTATAAAATGTGAAAGTAATTGTAACTTGGTTATTTTTGTGAATTTATACCAAAAGTCTCGGGAGAATATGATTAATATAGTTTTTAGTTTAGAGATAGCATGGAACTTGACCCTTCAGCCCACTGAGTCCACACCGACCAGCGTTACCCGCACATTAACATTATCCTATACGAGGGACAATTTTTACATTTATGCCAAGGCAATTAACCTACAAACCTGTGTGTGAGGAAATCAAAGTTATCGGAGAAACCCACATGGTCACGGGGAGAATGTACAAGCTCTATACAGACAGCACCTGTAGCCAGGATCGAACCAAGGTCTCTGGTGCTGTAAGGCAGCAACTCTACCACTGCGCCACTGAGCCGCTCCAATCTTGAAGGCAATTATTCCCAATGTATAGGTTGAACTATAATGTCAATAAGCTCATGTGGTTTAAAAAAAAAAAGATCTTGATACTTGCATAATCTGTTGAATTGTTACCCAAGTCATCATAATAATTTTGCTTCATATTTCAGGGTTGCCTTTACTTGTGCAAAGAACAATTGCAAGAACAATTGTATTACAAGAAAGTATAGGTAAAGGTCGATTCGGGGAAGTCTGGCGAGGAAAATGGAGAGGTGAAGAGGTGGCAGTCAAGATCTTCTCTTCTCGTGAAGAAAGATCATGGTTTCGTGAAGCAGAAATTTACCAGACTGTGATGTTGCGCCATGAAAATATTCTTGGATTCATTGCAGCAGATAACAAAGGTTTTTATTTTTGTTCTGTGCCTTTACAGATAGAATTTAGAACATTTACTCTGCATCTATGCTAAGTAAGTCTTAAGTCTTAGCCATTTTTGATTAAATATAGTGCAATTTTAAACATTGCTATTTGTGAAACCTGCACTCCCTGTGCTATTTTAAGATGTCTAAATTTGAACAAGCGAATTCAGGACTAATTATTTCCACAACAGGAGAGTGCTTCTAAACAATTTTGGAGAGCAAATTATGTCATCAGTGAAAATGTCAAGGAGTTTGAAACAGAGTATTTTTCAAAGTCGAAGGTCAAACTTTATTGTCATTTAGAAATACATCGATATATGCAGTTCCAAACGAAATTCCGTTGCATTTGGCTCCCTGTGCAACATGATAATTAACAGAAGGATAAACATGGATAAAATGGATAAATAGACAATGGTGGCAGCCCGTTACATGGCATTCAGGAGTCTGATGGCTCGTGGGAAGAAACTGTTGCAGAACCTTGATGTTCTGCTCCTTATGCTACGATATCTTTTGCCTGAGGGCAGCAGAGTGAACAGTCCATGATGGAGATGTGTGGGGTCTTTTATAATACTGCTGGCCTTAGACACGCAACGTTTGGTCGCAGTATCCCGGATTGAGAGGAGAGAGGTCCCGATGATTTTTTCCGCTGTTTATTGGTTTATTGGAGAGATTGGCCTATTTTGCCCACCTAGCCGCATTTCTGCTGACCCTGGATCTCCTTTTTGTAATGTATCTTCCTCAACCTATAACGTTACTTTACTTGTTCTGGTAATTTATCCATATATTTGCTAGCCACAGTAAATATTTGCCTTGGTAGATAATCTTTTTTTTTCTCTCTATCCCTTTTTTAAATTCTAGGTAAGTTATTCATTTGTATTTTTAAAGGTGAGGATTTGATATGCAGCCTGTCAAGGGGGATCTGTTTTTACAGATATTCATGTTGACTTTGTCCATAAGATACAAAAATCACTCTACTTTAGTAACCATATCCCCACAGTATTGTAATCAATGGCATCAAAAGCGCATAAGACTGATAAGAAAGAATAGTGACTAAAATTGGAGAAGGTGAGAAGACTAGTTTTGCCATTCATAAGATGAACATAAGCAGGTATATTGAAATATAATATGGAAGCTTGTTTGTAGCTAGGGGCGTCCATAAGTCAGGTGTTCATAATTTGATGGCAGCCTATACCTCTGAATTTGTCCGGACATCTTCAACTCCTTAACTCTTGTTTCTTATAGCGGAGTCGGGATATGGGGAAAAGGCAGGAACGGGCTACCGATTGTGGATGATCAGCCATGATCACATTGAATGGTGGTGCTGGCTCGAAGGGCCGAATGGTCTACTCCTGCACCTATTGTCTATTGTAAAGAATCTTGAGGATTGAGCTGCATTTCAGCTCATTTCACTTTTTTCTCATTCTTGTTTTTGTCATTCCCATAGGACAGACATTGTAGTAAGAATTATTGTTTAACGTGCTTGGATTCTGAGTTGGTCCCTGGGGAAAGATGGAATAGAAAATTGCAGTTTCTAAAACTGCATGATCTGGAATCAGTTGAAATTGAGGTGTGGTGGCCCAGTAGTTCTTCTGGGACAGGTTGATCCAGAGGCCTGAATAAATGATCTACACATGACTTCATAATCTCACAATCAAAACTGGGGAATTTAATTTCAGTTACTTCAATGACCTGGAATAAAGAAAATATTGCTGCATAATCACATTTTGTTCATGGAAATTCTTCAGGGAATTACCCATTCAGCTATATGGTTGACCTTTAATTGCTCTCTCAAAGGAATTTGTATGGAATTCAATTGTACAAAAATTGCTACGATAACATGTTATTGTTGTATTTACTTCTCTTGAAAAAATATTTAAGTGATGCAAGAGTGCCGAGAAAATTCGGGACCGTGAGCATTGTTGGCAGTATCACTGACCTGGATGAATTATGATGGACAATTGCCAGGTTCTGCTGATAGCAGATAGCGAGAAAACCAGCATTAGAAACATAGAAACATAGAAAAATAGGTGCAGGAGTAGGCCATTCGGCCCTTCGAGCCTGCACCGCCATTCAATGTGATCATGGCTGATCATCCAACTCAGTATCCCGTACCTGCCTTCTCTCCATACCCCCTGATCCCTTTAGCCACAAGTGCCACATCTAACGTCCTCTTAAATATAGCATTATACTGATCTTGTCCTTATCATTCCTATCAATAATAACGGTGTCATCGCAACCGGTAAAATGGACAGTCCATTGTCCTTGCGGAGAGGCCGGTGTTAAATGGGATAGTGCAGAACAGATCTAGCAGCTCATAAGTAATTGTGTAGGCATAACCAATTGTACTCCACCCTGTAACATCATTTCTTGTCATCTACCATCTGTTAGGGCAGGACCTTTAGACTTGGGTTTTAGAGATATCTTGCGGAAACAGGTCCTTTGGCCCACTGAGTCTGTGCCGACCAGAAATCCACCCCCCTACACTAACACTATCCTACATACGAGGGACAATTTTACCGAAGCCAATCAGCCCACAAACCTGTACATCCTTGGAATGTGGGAGGATACCTGAGCACCCATAGAAAACCCACATGGTCACAGGGAGAATGTACAAACTCTGTACAGACAGCACCCGTAGTCAGAATTGAACCTGGGTCCCTGGCGCTGTAAGGCAAGATCTCTACCGCTGCGCCACTGTGCTGTCCCCAACCTGTGCCTACCTATTCTGTTTACAGAAAAAAATGTGGGTGACTATTGGTAATTAATAAACAATTAATGGGAATAGTTTACCTCAAAATTACCATCGTGGAAATAGTTCAGCCAATTTGGTTCACCGCTGGTAATTTCAGCAGACTGAGTGCATATAGCAAAATGTATGGTAACTGACCACACCCTGATCTGTGTTCCAAATACGAGCTGTTCCAGTACAGTTTCAGTACAGATATTTACTGAAGAATGATGAAATTGAATCTTTCCAATAACCACCATTACAGACTAGTCTTCATCACTAGCAAAGTGTCATTGGTACAACCATGTTTTAGCTCTTACTTATCTGCCAATTGCTCGATTTGTGCTCTCAGAACCAGTCCACTCCAAATGTCTTTCTCTGATTGGTCCAACATGGACTAGCGGTGCGATGAGCGATCGTCCTTTGCATCACAGAATTATCATCCAAATATGATCTCCAAAGAGCTTCAGTAAGCTTTTGGAATTGAGGTGCAAAGCTCCCAGACACATAGGGAATTATCACCTTGGTGTTCCTCGATATCCATGATGTCATCATTGAGAATGTTAACTGGACCCAGCTACAACTTCTTTGCAACCTAATTTATTAAGCAAAGGATGAATGGCCTTTTGATTCCTCAACGCTGCTTCATCATCAATGAATAATCAGTCCCACATTATCCCTTGTGCGAACTTTTTAAGATTCTCATTTAATTATTGCTAGCGATAACACATCTTAAGCAAAATTACAAAAAGTAATTATGAAGGGAACAGTAGAAGGTCTTGAATATAAGCCTGTCAATTGCATTTGTCTTGTTCATTTTATGTAAACCTGTAATCTTGAATACAAAGTGTGATTGTATTGTGTTGATTAGGGCTAATTAAAATTGCATCACAGGCTATTTTACAATTATTTCATCCACGCTGCCATTAGTGAAATTAGGTCCCCTAAATTCTACCCTGTAGTTGCGTACAATTTCAGTGCAGCATTCAAAGTAAGATTTAATTTAAATTTAAAAATCTGAACTAAGAGGTGAAAGAGATCACTGGACACAAATTATATTAAAAAAAACAATAGAGAGTAGGACAGCTGCCAAGAATAGAGATTTGATCTTTTGAATTCTCAGCTGAGGGACAGATTAATTTAAATGCTAAATAGTGAGAATGTTTCTCTAGTGAAAACACAGGTCAATTGCCATCTAGACAAAAAGGTTTTGCAATCAACAATTTCAACAAAGTTGGTGGAGGTATTAGACTCTGGATCATTTAAATAAACGCTAACATTGGGAATACAAAGTAATTTAATGAATGATGTTGAACTGATGGAAGTTTAATCTGGTAGGAAAACATACAAGTGTTTCCTTTCAATCAGTGAAACAAATGGAGCATTGAACAATATTGACAAATCAATGAAGCCTTGTTCTATATCTTTAGTATTGAAGTTTATCGAACCATGCCACAAGAGCAATGGTCAGATTTTGTTAGTAAGACGTGAAATGGTCTATTGGAAGAGTTGTGAAACTTGTAAGGTGGATTCTGTAAGACTTGAAAACCTGTTCACATTAAGGATACAACAAAAAATGAATCTTTACCATCTAATATTTCTATGGAGCAGAAAATGCAGCATGTGGCAAAATATTTTAAACAATTAGCTGATCAGAAGTTATAGTTAAAAGATAAGAATAGATGACCAAGGTCTGTTGATAGGAAGCACTTTGTTCAAAGAATAACTTGTCACTAATGAAATAAAACCTTGTTGAATCATTTTGTCAGTTGGATGATGATGAATGAACATTATTCTTTTATGGAATAACATATACATTTATAGGGATATGACATTAAAATGCTTCATTTCTTTGGTGAAATTCTTAATTTTGTGTATGAACAAAGTTTTTATATTTGAATTCATTGTCTTCCCCTTTTAGATAATGGTACCTGGACACAGCTGTGGCTGGTATCAGATTATCATGAACATGGTTCCCTGTTTGACTACTTGAACAGGTACACTGTTACTGTAGAAGGCATGATTAAACTGGCACTTTCTACAGCCAGTGGACTTGCACACCTGCATATGGAAATAGTTGGTACACAAGGTAAGAATGCTAATTTGTGCAAAAAGATTAACATTTTGAAGATCATTAGAGAAGCAAGTGAAGAAACTGAGTTGTTTTATGAAAAGGACATATGAACAGCAAATTGTTGTATAAAAAGGACGTATACATATTTTTGATTGAGGTTGAAATCCAAAATTGCATGGAAGATGCATGTTTGCAAATAGGAACTTCGGCTGAAGTAGGCAGTATCGCATATATCCGAGGGCATTGTAGGAAACTAGAGAGGAAATTGCGGGAGCCCTGGTTGAAATTTACGAGTTTTTAAATACAGAAGTGCCGGAAGACTGGAGGGTGGCAAATGTGTGCCTGTATTCAAGGAATGCTGCAGGGAAAATGCTTGGGGCTATAAGCCATTGAGTTTAACATCTGTTGTTGGAAAGTTACTAGAGAGTATTCTGAGGGATGGGATATACAGGCATTTGGATGGACAAGGACTGATTAGGGATAGTCAGCATGGCTTTGTATGTGGGTCATGATTCACACATCTGAGTTTTTTTGAAGACCTGACCAAAAAGGTTGATGAGGGCAGAGCTGTAGATGTTGTATACATGGATTTCATTGAGACATTTGTCAAGGTTCCGCATGGTAGGCTGCTCTGGAAGGTTAGATCGCATGGGATCCAAGGAAGGAAGCAGAGGGTGATGGTGGAAGGTTGCTTCTCGGACTGGAAGTCTGAGACTAGTGGTGTGCCTTGGTCCGGTGCTGGACCCATTACTGTTTGTCATCTACGTCAATGATTTGGATGAGAACACACAGGGCAAGATTATGAAGTTTGCTGATTATACAAAAGTGGGTGGCTTTGCAGATAGTTAAGATGGTTGTGAAAAATTGCAGCAGGATCTTGATCGCTTGGCCCTGGGGTGGTTGAGGAATGGTTTATGGAATTTAATACAGTGAAATATGAGGTGTTGCATTTTGGGACGTCGAACAAGGGCAGGACCTAGACAGTGAATGGTAGGGTTCAGGAGAGTGTTGTAAAGAAGAGTGATCTCGGAGTACAGATTCATGGTTCCTTGAAGCTCGAGTCGCAGGTAGATAAAGTGGCCAAAAAGGCTTTTGGCACATTGTCCTCCATCAGTCAGAGTATTGAGTATAGAAGTTGGGAGGTTATGTTTTAGCTGTATAACACGTTCAGTTCTGGGCACCATGTAGTAGGAAAGATGTTGTCAAGCTGGAAAGGGTACAGAAAAGATTTATGAGGATGATGCCAGGACTAGAGGGTCTGAGCTTTAGAGGGAGAGGTTGAGTAGGTTGGAGCAAAGGAGGATGAGGGGTGATCTCAGAGGTGTATAAAATCATGAGAGTAATATATCGGGTAGATGCACAGTCTCTTGTCCAGAGTAGGTGAATTGAGGACCAGAGGACATGAGTTTTAGATGAAGGGGAAAATTTAACAGAAATCTGAGGGGTAACGTTTTCGCAGAAAGGATGGTGGGTGAATGGAACAAGCTGCTAGATGAGGTAGTTGAGGCTGGGACTATCCCAACATAGAAACATAGAAAATAGGTGCAGTAGTAGGCCATTCGGCCCTTCGAGTCTGCACCGCCATTCAATATGATCATGGCTGATTATCCAACTCCGTATCCTGTACCTGCCTTCTCTCTATACCCCCTAATCCTCTTAGCCACAAGGGCCACATCTAACTTGCTCTTAAATATAGCCAATGAACTGGCCTCAATTACCTTCTGTGGCAGAGAATTCCAGAGATTCACCACTCTCCGTGTGAAAAATGTTTTTCTCATCTCGGTCCTAAAAGACTTCCCCCTTATCCTTAAACTGTGACCCCTTGTTCTGGACTTCCCCAACATCGGGATCAATCTTCCTGCGTCTAGCCTGTCCAACCCCTTAAGAATTTTGTAAGTTTCTATAAGATCCCCCCTCAATCTTCTAAATTCTAACGAGTACTTGCCGAGTCTATCCAGTCTATCTTCATATGAAAGTCCTGACATCCCAGGAACGTTTAAGAAACAGGAACATGAATAGGACAGGTGTGGAGTGGATATTGACTAAACGCAGGCAGGTGGGGCCTGTTTCCACACTATGATACTAGGACTTCTCTGGTGGCATTAAGTGTTTGACAAAGCGGCCTTATTCTCAGCAGAAACGCTTCAATCTGTTTGCATACTGATGTGAAAAACCCTCCTTCTGTAGGAAAACCTGCCATCGCACACAGAGACCTAAAATCAAAAAACATTCTTGTGAAGAAGAATGGAACTTGCTGCATTGCAGATTTAGGATTGGCAGTAAGGCATGACTCTGCCACAGATACGATTGATATTGCTCCAAATCACAGAGTGGGAACAAAAAGGTAAATTGTGTTTATTTGCATGTGATTATATTGTGAAATAAGGATCAAAGTAAATACCCCAGGTTTGCATTGTAGTTGGGGGAAACAGTCAATTCCCAAAAGTGCATTATTTCAAGTTATCGAATTGTAAATTGATATTTATAACTAGAGATATCTTCAGAACTTGCTTCAGCCACTGACTTTAAAACCTACCTCTTTGACCAAGCTTTGGGCATTTCTCCTGTTATCTTTTTGGCTCTGAATTCACCCTTTTATATCAAGTATTTTTTAAATGTCTTCATTGTATCTGAGTCTACCACTGGCAATTCATTCCATCTTCGACCATCCGCTGTGTGAAAACATTGCCCCTCAAGTCCTTTTTAAATCTTTCTTTCCTTATCTTAAAACCTGTGCTCTTCAGGCTCCCCTACCCTGGTGAAAATACTGTGGCTATTTACCTTATCCATTTCCCTCATGGTTTTAGTAATCCCTGGAATAATCTTACCCCTAAGCCTCCTAAGCTCTATGGCAAAAATATTTTGCACTATCCAGCCTTTCCTTACAACTCAAACCCTTCAGACTCCATAACATCCTAACAAATCTTTTTTTTCCCATTTAAATGACATCCTCCCTGAAGCAAGGCGATCAGAACTGCACATAGTTCTTCAAATGTAGCTTTGCTAAAGCGGTCTTGTATAGCTGTAACATGACATTCCAGCTGCTATGTTGAATACCCTGACCGATGAAGTCAAGTATGCTAAATGCCTTATTCACCACCCTGCCTACCTGGTATTAATTCCACTTTCATGGAACTATGTACCTGCAATCCTCAACCTCTGTTCTACAGTACCCCCCCCCCCGTGGTCCTACAGTTTATTCTGCAAGTCCTGCCATGGTTTATCTTGCCAACATGCAAAATCTTGCATTTAGCTGAATTAAACTCCATCTGCTATTCCATGACCAATTGATCAAGATCAAAATCGCAAATTTTAAATAATGATAGTGGACCCTGCACTAACCCCTATGACCACTTCAGTCTAAAAAACAAACGTCTACCACCACCATCTGCCTATTTTCAGCCTATTATGTATCCATTTGGATAGGTTTCTGATGTGATTTAACCTTCCAGACCATTCTCCCAAGGGTTCCTTGTTAAAGGTCTAGCTAATGCCCATGTAGACAATGTCTAGTGCACTGCCCTCATCATTCTTCTTGGTCAACCCTTCAAAAACACTCAGTCAAATTGGTGAGGTATGATTTCCGTGTACAAAGCCACGCTGACTCTTCCTAATTGACCTTTGTGTTTCCAAATCCATTTTGACCCTGCACCTCAGAATAGAACTTGCCTACCACTGATATTAAGCTCACTTGCCTGGACTTCCTTGAATTTCCCTCAAAGCCGTTCGTACATGGAGGCACAATTTTACCCTCCATAAATCTTCATTTGTTTTCTTCGTAACGTAGCAACTAAAGGGCCACAAAATCATTTGGAATTCCTTGTAATGGGTGCAGAAAATTGTCTTTAAATAATTTAATAAAATGTAACATTACTACTACTCGTCCTTTCTCAACATTGCTGTATGATGACATTTGTTTTGTGGACTTTGTCGGGTATCAAGGTGGGACCACAAAATCCTGAGTTTATAGACCATCAGGTTGATAAATAGGAAAGATGAAGACAAACAATTGGATGCAGTAAATCTGGATTTTCAATACACTGTTTGATAAGTTTGTTAAATAAAATGGAAGTCCGTGATGCTGGAGATAATGTGTTAGTGTAGTTGGAAGATAGAGCAAGAATAAATGTGTTTCCTTTTCCCATTGGCAGGCTTTTGCCAGGAAATGTTACCCATGTCTGGTTTAAAATACTAGTATGATAGTGGACCAAGTAATGGCTAGTATTTTTAGCATTGAAATGCAATATATGTTGATAAATTCTAAGTCATTTGTATTCTCTTATTCCCAAGAGGATGTAAATGCACGACCATTGAGTACATTGCAGGCTAGTCATAATCTTGCTGTATGGCAGGGCAAACCTGAGAGACCATACTAATTTTTTATGTTCTAAAACAACCACCAACAATTCCATGCCTGTTGTATCAAATGTGGATTTAAAATCAGCTGCTTAGCTTTTAAAAGCTGATTTGGATTGATGGCTTTATACCAATGTTTGCCAGTAGTTTATATTTGTCTTTTCTTCCAGATACATGGCTCCAGAAGTTCTTGATGATTCCATAAACATGAAACATTTTGAGTCGTTTAAAAGAGCAGATATCTATGCTATGGGCTTAGTATTTTGGGAAATTGCTCGGAGATGTTCAGTGGGTGGTAAGTAAAGCATTTCGTATGTCCAACTTGTCTTGGCATGTGGGGAAGAGAATTTTTCTACTTTATATCTCTGCATACCAAATTCTTTATAACCATTTGCAAAATAGATATTCTCTTCATATTGATGAAGCCAAGTCTACGCAATGTAATGGAAAATTGTTACGGATTAGCCACTTTGTTCTGATGCATGATATTCATTATGATATGATTTTGGCCAGATCAATTTCTAATCAGTCCAGAGTCTAATATTTGTGTAATTTCCATTGTTTGTTATTCCTTTATATTTGTTTACAACTCATAAGAGTCCAAAGATCTTGATTTTTATGTGACCATGTTTTAGGTATTCATGAAGACTATCAGCTACCTTACTATGACTTGGTACCATCAGACCCTTCGATTGAAGAAATGAGGAAGGTGGTGTGTGAGCAGAAACTAAGGCCAAACATTCCTAACCGATGGCAAAGTTGTGAGGTAATTACTTCTATTTCAGCTTTGCTATGTCAGTGTTTGCACGGTTAGAACATTCCATTGGCACCTAATACTAACCTGGATTAAAACATTTAGACGCAAGGAACTGCAGATGCTGGTTTGCAAAAGAAGACATTAAATGCTAGAGTAAATCAACGGGTCAGGCAGCACCTCTGGGGAATACAGGTAGGTGACTTTTCGGATCAGGAGTCTTCTGCAGACTGAGTGTACTGGAAGGAGAAAGCTGGAAGGACTATCAGCCTGAAGAAGAGCCCAGACCCCAAAAGTCACCTATCCCTGTTCGCCAGAGATGCTGGCTGACGTGCAGTTATTCCAGCCCCTGTGAGTTTTTTTCCATTTGGATTAAAGTATTGTTTTCTTCATTTAGAAAATGAAATCAAGGATATTTTTGTTTTTAAAAAAAGGCTAAACAAAAAATTGGCAAAGGAGATTTTTATTATATTACACAGAAACTTTCAAAAGTTGAATGGGGGAAGGCTGTTTGTAGTTAAAGGGATGTCTGGTAAGTGGGAGGCTTTCCAAAGTGAGACAGGGGAGTTTAGGCAAACATGTTTCTGTTGAAATGAAATGCAAGGTTCCAGGTGTATGGAATCCTGGGTTATGAGGTATTGAGGCTCTGATCAAGCAAAAGTAGACATGCCCGGTATGGGCCGCTGGGTTGGAGTAAAGCCTTTGTGTATTGGGGCTGCTGTAGCACATTTAAGAAGGGAATTGGGAGGGTAACGGGGGAACATGAGATTACTTTGGCAGATAGAGTTAAGGAGAATACAGTGATTCTACAAGTATAAGAAGAAAAGAGTAGCCAGAGAGAGAACATGGCTCCTTAAAGATCAACAAGATCATCTACATATGGAGCAGGACGAAGTATTAAATTGATATTTTTGTCTCTATTTGCTGTGAAGAAAGATATGGATGCTTGGGAACTTGGAAGTTCAGAGTAATGTTTTGAATAGAGTCCGCATTACAAAAGAGGAGATGCTTGCTTAAAATGCATAATGTTAGATCACGTATCTGGGACCTGATCTGTATCTGTACACTGTGGACAGCTTGATTGTAATCATGTATAGTCTTTTTGCTGACTGTATAGCATGCAACAAAAAGCTTTTCCACTTTACCTCTGTACACGTGATAATAAATAAACTAAACAAAACTGAAGAGAGATTCAGATTCAATTTTAATTGTCATTGTCAGTGTACAGTACAGAGACAACGAAATGCATTTAGCATCTCCCTGGAAGAGCGACACAGCAAATGATTTGAATAAATAACAATAAGTGTCCGGTGGGGGGTGATTGGCAGTCACCGAGGTACGTTGTTGAGTAGCGTGACAGCCGCCGGAAAGAAGCTGTTCCTGGACCTGCTGGTTCGGCAACGGAGAGACCTGTAGCGCCTCCCGGATGGTAGGAGGGCAAACAGTCCATGGTTGGGGTGAGAGAGGTCCTTGGCGATGCTGAGCGCCCTCCGCAGACAACGCTTGCTTTGGACAGACTCAATGGAGGGGAGCGAGGAACCGGTGATGCGTTGGGCAATTTTCACCACCCTCTGCAATGCCTTCCGGTTGGAGACAGAGCAGTTGCCATACCAAACTGTGATGCAGTTGGTAAGGATGCTCTCGATGGTGCAGCGGTAGAAGTTCACCAGGATCTGAGGAGACAGATGGACCTTCTTCAGTCTCCTCAGGAAGAAGAGACGCTGGTGAGCCTTCTTGATCAGAGTTGAGGTATTGTGGGTCCAAGAGAGGTTGTCGGAGAGGTTGACTCCCAGGAACCTGAAGCTAGAAACACGTTCCACCTCCGTACCGTTAATGTGGATGGGGGTGTGCGTGCCGCCCCTGGACTTCCTGAAGTCTACAATGAGCTCCTTGGTCTTCTTGGAGTTAAGGGCCAGGTTGTTGTCAGCGCACTAAGTGCTGGACCTCCTCCCTGTAGGCCGATTCATCGTTGTTGCTGATGAGGCCAATCACCGTTGTATCATCTGCATACTTGATGATGGTGTTAGTACCATGTACGGGTGTGCAGTCATAGGTGAAGAGGGAGTAGAGGAGGGGGCTCAGCACACAGCCCTGTGGAACGCCGGTGTTCAGGGTGAGGGTTGAAGAGGTGTGCTTGTCTAACCTAACAGACTGGGATCTGTTGGTTAGAAAGTCCAGTATCCAGTTGCAGAGATCATCGTGGAAGGCAAGAATATATGAAACATTGCAAGGAAAAGCCTGGGAATTACAGATCTAACATTAGCAGTGGTTAAGTTTTTGGAATGGATTGTGTGAAACATGATTTACGTGCATTTGGTATCCACGGGCTGATGAGGGAGAGTCAGCAAGACTTTGTGTCGGGAAATAATGATTCATAAATTTAATTTGAGTTTCTTGAAGAGGTGCCAAGAAGATTGATGATTGCAATGTGGTAGATATTGCCAATCTACAGTTCCCAGACTGTTCCTTGCAGCCTTTCATAAACAAAGACACATTAGCGACCATCCAGTCCCTCAGCCCCTCATGCTTAGCTATCGATGATACAAATATCTCTGCAAAGGCCTCTGCAAATACTTCCCTATCTTCCCACAATGTCCCAGGATGCATGATCGTGTCCCAGGGATTTATCTACTGCAATGCATTTTAAGACCTCCAAAATCATCTCTTCTGTGGTGTGGACCCTTTTCAAGGCATTGCAGTCACTTTCCTTCAGCTCCCTAGCATCTGTGTATTTTTCCATGCGGAATACAGATGAGAACCAGTTAATTTAATACCTCTCATCTCCTGTCTCCATACAAAAATGAACTTGAAGGTCTTTAAGGTGCCCTAATCTCTCCCTACTTAGTCTTTTGTCTTTGGTATACTTGAATGTATTTTAGATTCACCTTCACCTTGTTTGCCAAACCTATTTCAGTGTCCTCTTTTTGACCTCCTGATTTCCCTCTTCAAAATATACTCATACGCCCTCTCTGCTCAAGGGATTCACTTGATCTCAGATTTTATTACGAAACTCCCCTGTGTTCTGGATTTAACAAAAAAAAGCTCTTGACATCCTACATAATGTTGAACAAATATCCTGACCAAGTTTATTCCATTATAGTTACAACTCTATCGTTTACATGACAATGTGGAAAGTTGCCCAGGTGTCTTATCCATAGAAAGCAGAACAAATCCAAATGGCTAATTAAAACCCTGTCTATTTTTGTCGTCATCAGCTTTCCAGCAAATGAAAGATTTGCTGCCTGCAAGCACTATGACTGGGATAGAATCCAGACTTGGGCTGTCAAGTGGCAACACATACACACGTATCAGTGACAGTCACCCACATGAGGGAGGCTTATCACTTTCACCAGCAGAGTCCATTAACCAGAGCTGTACCGGATCAGTCAAGTAATAACTGTGAACCAGATGAGGTCTTTGGTAATATTTTGTGCAGCTTCTAGTGATGTCATCTGCATTTGCTTTTTACCTCTGCTTGATCGGTTTTGATGTCGCGTTGAGGAAAGTGCATTTTCATTATTGAATTGATTCTGGAGGTTGGATTTCATCGCGTCGTGAATGTACAGAGGTTCTTTACAGCTCTGCGCATTGCGATCTTAATGATTTTTGTAAGATTTAGAAGTCCTCTGCCCTGATGGTATACTTAAAAACTACGCAGACCAACTGGTTGGATTTTTTGCAGATATCTACGACATCTCGCGAGTTAGAACCGTAGCCCCCACCTTCTTTAAAAGGACATCCATTTGTCTGAAGAAGGGTCTCGGTCCGAAACGTCACCTATTTCTTTTCTCCAGGGATGCTTTTTGACATGCTGATTTATTCCAGTTTTTTATGTCTATCTTCAGTTTAAACCAGCATCTGCAGTTTCTTCCTACACATATCCATATTACTGGTGCCAAGAAGGGCAAGGGGACTTGCCTCAAAGAAGTGCTTTCAAAAGTTGTTTATGAACCATATCAACTCCTACTTTAGTATGGACGTGGACCATTACAATTTGCCTACCGGTTCAACAGACCAGCAGGGGGTGCGATCTCGCTGGCTATCCACTCTGCACTGGACCACTTGGACAATCAGAACATGTACGACAGGCTGCTGTTCATCAGCAACAGCTTGGTGTTCACAACATCAACCCCTCTAAATTGTTCGTCATGCTCAGAGAACTGGATTGCCGCTCGTCCCCATTGGATCCTCCACTTCCTCATCAACATGCCACAATCGGGATGAATTGGCAACTCTTCTTCCTCGATAATCATCAACACAGGAACACATCAAGGCTGTGTGTTCAGTCCATCTTTGGACAAAAATGCTGGAGAAACTCAGTGGGTGAGATAAAAATGCTGGAGAAACTCAGCGGGGGAGATAAAAATGCTGGAGAACCTCTTTTCTCTCCATACCTATGACTGTGTACAAGAGGCAGCTCCAACTCCATCTTTAAATTTGCAGGTGATACCATCGTTGTTGGATGGTAAATGGGTAATGATGAGTGTAGAGTACAGGAGGAAGATTCAATAGACAATAGGTGCAGGAGTAGGCCATTCGGCCCTTTGAGCCAGCACCGCCATTCAATGTGATCATGGCTGACCATCCCCAATCAGTACCCCGTTCCTGCCTTCTCCCTATATCCCCGGACTCTGCTATCTTTAAGAGCCCTATCTAGCTCTCTCTTGAAAATATCCAGAGAACTGGCCTCCACCGCCCTCATTTGCAGAAAAACAGATTATCAACGTTAGCAGGACCAAGGAGCTGATTGTTGACATCACATGGGGGAAAGCTGGGGATCAATGAAATGTGTAGGAAAGAAAACTGTTGTGAGAAACAGTTGATCTATAAACCTGTTTTGACAGCTTTGAGATCCTGGGCATGCATATCTGTGTGCTGGCTCCAGCATTTTGATCCAATCACAGAAAGCTCATCAACATCTATACTTCCTGACAAGATTGAAGAGATTCAGTGTATCATCGAAGACTCTGTCGAACTTCTACAGTTGTATGGCAGAGAGCATACTGACCGATTGATTCAGTAACTCGCAAGCTCAGGAACAAATGCAGCTGTAGAAGGCGGTATACATCACCTGGCCTGAAGGGATCTTCAGTGGTGCTGCCTCAAAAGGCAGCAATTATCGTCAAAGACACACACCACCTTGGCCAATCTCATCTTGCTAATATAATTGGGAAGAAGATACAGAATCCTGAAAACAGTGACCTCCAGGTTCAGGAACCACTTCTTCTCCGTTACCATCAGCCAGCACCGCCATTCAATGTGAACATGGTTGATCATCCACAATCAGTACCCCGCTCCTCCCTTCTCTCCATATCCCTTAACTCCGCTATCCATAAGAGCTCTATCTAACTCTCTTGAAAGCATCCAGAGAACCAGCCTCCACCGCCCTCTGAGGTAGAGAATTCCACACACTCACAACTCTGTGTGGAAAAGTTATTCCTCTTCTCTGTTCTAAATGGCATACTTATTCTTAAACGGTGGCCACTGGTTCTGGTCTCCCCCAACATTGGGAACATGTTTCCTCCTCTAGCATGTCCAAACCCTTAATGATCTTATATGTTTCAATAAGATCGCCTCTCATCCTTTTAAATTCCAGAGTATACAAGCACAGTCGCTTCAATCTATCAACATTTGACTGTCCTGCCATCCCAGGAATTAACCTTGTGAACCTACGCTGCACTCCCTCAACAGCAATAATGTCCTTCCTCACGTTTGGAGACCAAAACTGCACACAATACTCAAGGTGTGGTCTCACTGGGGCCCTGTACAGCTGCAGAAGAACGTCTTTGCTCCTATACTCAACTCTTGTCATGAATCACAACAAAACATGCTGAATGATTGATTAACTACAAAATGTACATTTATCTCTAAATGTGTGAGATTTGCTGAATTGAATTTGCTTACTTGGTGTATTGTACATATCATCTCCACCCTACAATGTCCCTCCCATCAACGTCTGGGCCCTGTCCAACTTGGATTATTTCCCGACCAATCTATTGGGATTGCAGTTTACTTGATAATTGGAGCCACCAAATTTGCTGAGCACATTGCTTGTTTGAGCACATATTTGGAAACAGGACCTTTTCATATAAACAGACCTGGGAATTTCCCCTGGAATCCTCAGTGCTCTATGTGATTAGTGCTTCTGCAGCCAACCATTGCAGGAACCTCCCTAGCCATCATAATACCAGCTCCTCCTCCACATAAATTCCCAACAAAAGCATTAGCTCTATGTCCCCAAATAGCAGATATACAAGGATCTTTCAAGGTATCCTGCGGCCTAACATTATCCAAATTTGGAAATTAAACGGGAGAGGCTAAGCAGGATAGTTCATCATTTTACATTATTTTCCTGTAGCTGTCCTCTTATTTACAACTTTTGAACACTTGTTCATTGATACAAGCTCCAAACAACATCACTGTGAAACAAACAAGCTAAAACTTTTCCAGCTTCCAATCATGAGACCGGGTGGGGGGGAAGACCCTCAAGCGCTGCCGAACCGTCCCTGGTCCACACTCGAGACATCTGGACCGACGGGACACCAGGCATGGAGAAGCGACAACCCCGACACCAGCGGCCCAGACCCACAGCCAGCACCAACTCCAGCCCAACCCCACTACAACTCCAGAGGAACCTGCTCCCTGATGGGCCGCTACGGCAACAAGTGCCAGTTCGCCCACGGCCGCTGCCACAAGTACTAGCGGTACCTTACCACCGGCTTCTGCCCCTATGGTGCCCGCTGCCACTTCATCCACAACCCCGAGGAGGAGCGGGGGCCCAACCATGCCTGCACAGGGCGCCAGCCTGGGCTCAGCCTCCTCCTAGACTGGGCAACGCTGCGGGCGGCCTTCAGGCCCGAATTAGAGCTGCTCTGGGCTTGGCAGCAGCCCCGGAGCAGCAGGATCTCGTGTTGGGTGGGGGGGCTTTTTCAGTGGGGTGTAGGGCTACCGGGACCAACCCGGTGGGACAGGCTGAGCCGAGCTGGAGCCAGCGGCTACATGTCCGGGGCCAGCCCGCCAGCCCAGGGCCACCCTGGACACCTCCGGTCTGGGACGGGAATGCCCAACAGCAACTCAACAGTGCCCACAGCGACGGAGAGCCGGGCCCGACTACAGGCGAAACACAAGCATGCACACAATGCAGCACCATCGTTGCCAAGACCGTTTTATAGCTAGTGACCTATGATCTGGGCATGTGCAGTCGGAATACAGAACTAGATTATACAGGCCTGGCAGCGAAGTCACCCAGCAACTGGTGATGTCCATGAATCGCAGACTTCAAGCAGTCATTGCATGCAAAGGATATGCAACAAAATACTAAACGTGACTATTTTCATTTGCGGTGTCCCAAATATTATGGTGCCTTGAAATGGGGAGACTATGTATAAACACTGTTGACATTTCTACATGGTTAAATGTAAATAAATGTACAAAAATGGCATTTAATAGAATCTGACAATGCGCACTTTAACTCCTCCCGCCTAGATTACTGCAACTCACTTTACACTGGCATCAGCCAATCTTCCCCGTCCTGCCTGCAACTGGTCCAAAATGCCACAGCGAGACTCCTGATTGGCACCCGAAAAAGGGACCACATCACCCCGATCCTGGCCTCTCTCCACTGGCTCCCTGTGCAGTTCCGAATAAATTTCAAGACCCTCCTCTTTGTCTACAAAGCCCTCAATGGGCTTGCACCCACCTACATTAAAAATCTTCTCACCCACTACACCACCACCAGGTCCCTCAGATTAGCTGACTTGGGGTTGCTGAATGTCCAGCTCCTAGACTGTGGAACAGCATCCCCCTCCCCATTAGAACTGCCCCCTCCATCGACTCCTTTAAGTCTAGTCTAAAAACGTATCTGTTCTCCAAGCCTTTCCTGACGTCCTCTGAGCGAGGGCTATTTGTATATATGTATGTAGCCTGCTTGTGTATACTAATCTTATAACAAATGTAAAGCACTTTGGTCAACGAGAGTTTTTTTAATGCGCTATATAAATAAATGTGACTTGACTTGTGATTTATTTTTCTATTACAAATCTCAAATTGTGGAGCAAATAAATGAATTAAAGGTCTTTGTCCCAAACATTATGGAGGGCGTTGTATATTGGATCTCCGAGATCAAATAAATTCAGTTTAACACTTTGTACACCAGGAATGATGCCACATGGTGATCTTCTTTTAACAGATTATAAAATTTGAAGTTTTTAAGGTAGAAAAGTTCAAGTCATGCAATTTATCATGTTATAGTTTGATTGTTTGCATTGTCGTGGTGTAAAATTGCTTTAATTTAAATTAACTATTACATAAGTACTGTTTGATTTCTGTACTTTAGCACCAATTGACTTGGCTAAGAAGGTTTTTCTTTAAAATAATGAACATCCCCTTTTGAAAGAACTCGTGGAAACTTAATGCATTTCTCTTTGGAGATTATCTCAAAAATACTGCTGTCGTCTAGTTGTGTAAAGTTCAGTGAAGAATTTTTGTGCATCTGCTGCATTATAGATTATAGCTCGTCACATGCGACTGACTTTATCTAATCTACTTTAATGAGCCTCCTTTCAGAAGTTTACTTTTCACCTCCAACGGTCTATCTCTGAAAAGTGTTTCACCTCGATCTTTCTGACCAGTGAAAACAAAGAGTTTAAAATGCATTTCAAGTTGCTAGATTAGCATTTAATTGGAGTCTTTACTAACTATACCAAAGCTGTCTTTGCCCATCCCCTTAACCAGTGCATTTCAATGTCAATATTATTCTCCTTAGTTTCTACTTTCTTTGAGTTAATCAAAGATGAGAGGATCAAGAATCTAGGACTATTGTTTGGCTGTCAATGATATAGTTTAAAAAAATAATAATTGGCTCCTGAGATTGTTTCAACTGGACCCTTAGCCTATCATTATATTTGGAAGAATATCTAGATTCAAAGATTGAAATATTTTTAACCAGGGATGCAAATGTGGGAGAATTTTAGATATAACTTGTAGGTTTTGGTATTTATTCTCGTCACTGTGCATTGCCAACTTGTTCTAATCCTACTATCTCTTTGCCGCAGGCTCTACGTGTAATGGCCAAAATCATGCGTGAATGTTGGTACGCCAATGGAGCAGCCAGATTAACCGCTCTTCGTATCAAGAAAACGTTGTCTCAGCTCAGCCAACAGGAAGGCATAAAAATGTAGTGGTATGCAGTACAGAGATCGAGCTGATAGGATGATAACTGCAAGTGGATTGCAGTATTATTGGAAGGGATTCTTGTTCTACCTCATCGAGGGAGCAGAAGATGGATCACTCTGTCTGCACCACATTTTCTAAATTACATAGGAAATTTCCATCATGCCTAGCTCTCTAATGGACATGTTGAGCGCAGGCTGAGGTCCACTTTGTGCACTGAACACTACCTTCCCAGGACATTGACATATTATGTAGCTTAGGTTTTTTTTTAATTAACATTTAACTTGATGACAAAGTTTTATTATTGGTCTTAATAGTAGAAAAGCTGGAACACTTAAGCCTTTACCAATACTGCCCCAAAATGTTGAAGAGACTGGTCATGGGGCTAGTCCCACAAAGGAATATAAATCTCTGTGCAAGATACAGTATTACACACAAAGGGTACTCTGTCTAATGGTTGAGTACTAGTTTTACTGCTTAGCAATTCAACCAAGTGAATATAATTTTGAATCCTTGCAATTTATTTTCACCTTTTATTGGCTAAAACTTTGAGTCGGGAATTCTACACTTCACATTTGGTTTGAGCCATGACGCCACTTTGAAATGGCTTACATACTTGGGAACAAGACTGAGACAAATGCATTAACTGTTGCTACTTTTTTTTGTTGTTGCAGGAATAAGATTTGTGTTGAGATTGTGAGTTTCTGAAATGGGTACACAAATCGGGCCTCTGTATAGTAGCCAGAACCTGTATCATGTACAAATTCCAGGTTTAGAGATAGTGTGGTGAGAGCCTCAATCTGGGTTTTAGTTCATTTTTGTTTTAACTAGGCAATGTTTGCAATTAGGTTTTTTTCCCTAGTTTTTGTTTTAAACATATGAACGTCAATTCCCAATAGTCTGGTGGAGGTTCATAACCCTCTACTCGATGAACATCAAAAAGAAAATTATGGGAATATGGTTACAGTATTCCACAATGCACTTCCATTGGTTGTTGTGCTGTGGTGGAAGCAGCCACTTAAAATAGCAAGGAACATACTTGCTATTCTTCAACTTGGCTTCCTGACAAGAAAAGCTTTGCTTCTTGGAAATGGGGGGTGGGGGGGGGGGGGGGGGGGGGGGTGTTGGCGGTGGTTGGGTACCTTTGGTAGAAATTTGCTCTGATATCATCTGTCAAATTAGTTTTTGCTAAGGAAGAGTTATTTTGACGTTGTTGAATTTTTAACATAAAGTACATAATAAAGCAAATGCCTCTCAACCAAATATAATTATAATGCATTTTAACACAAAATGATAGCAGCCAAATGAATGATTCTTATTGTATGTAGCATAGTATGTAGATTAATCTTGACAAATATTTGCCTATTTTTCTCTCTCCATTTGCAGTGACACTAAGGACCCAATCAAGTCTTACTCGGTGCATTAATTATGTGCATTTTATCATGCCATCCCTTGGGGTGAAAACATTTTACTTTGCTTTGTTTTAGGTGCCATTAAACTCAAGTTAGCTTTAATGAATTTAAAATTATAAGAATAGTTATTAAAAATGAACTTTCTATTTGGAGTGGACTGGGTTTTTATTTAGCTTTTTAAAAGACTATGTTCTGCAGGTACAAGAAACAGTGCAAAATCGGAATGAAATCAATTTATTCATGAAATAATCTTTTTTGCAGCTTGGGAGTGCGTTTTTATTTGCACAAAATGCCATAATAGGCCTTATGATCTCGCACTGTAATATCTTGAACCATGTGTAAATCAAAGGCAACCTGGCCACCTCCTGCTTGGTATTCTCGGAGTACTCAATCTGCTTACACTTGTGCTTTACTTTTTTTGAGGGAGAAACTGCCTAAAAATACCATTTCACAGCTTTCAGGCTTTATACACTGCAATTATTGATTATGGAGTCTGCCTTTGAAGATGAATATAAAGATCCAACATCGAAATTTAACACGGGGTGGGAAGACTTCAAGTTCTGTTTATTGCAGTGCAGACGTGCAGTATTGTTATTCCTTGAATTTGGCAAAAACGCAGTTACTAATCCATTTGGTGCATTACAAATAGATCCACTCTGAAATACATAGATTAGTTTTGCTTTTAGTTTTAACTTAGTTTACATATAATTGTATATTTACAAATGAGAAAGCCCAGTGTAAGAAAAGATTTTTATTTCTACAACTTTTTACTTTTTAATATCATAAAATCTGTAGTGTGATTAACATGGTAATAAACCTAGTAGAAAAGCAGGGAGAAAAACTATATAGAAAATGTTGCGTATAGCTTCTAGCTCAAATAAATCCAGATCTTTTTCTATCAACATTAATCTCAGTGTGTAGTTTCCTGGCTGAGAAACAGTATTATAATTGCAAGCGATGATGGCCCCTGAAGTGACAGAACTGCTGCTAAACCCTTGGGTAAAAATGTGTGGTAGCTCTGTTCGAACGATTTCCCATCAGTCATTCCTGTTGTAAGTAATCACTGAGCATATTGTCTAAATGTATAGTACAGAAAACGTCTTTATCGTATTGCAAGTTTTGTATGGTTAGCGAATGAACGCAACAAATGGGCACCTCCCTATAAAACCATGGTAATTACTGTGATCTGCAGCATGTTAAGTGTGCATATCAAATGTGCTTCTTTATTACTATATTGAATTTACCCATGACAACTCAGTATATGCAAGTGATACTGCTGCATATGTTATGTTAATGTTAAATTATGAAATGCTGTCGACTTTATTTTCCTGTATCGAATGCCACTACCTGCCCTTTCTAACACGGTCCCACCAGCATTGTGTTTCGCCATGCAGCCCCTAATTACAGAACATTTATTCTACACTCAAACAATTTTATGTAATTCTGCTTTAAATTAAAGATACCTCCGGAATGACCAAGTTATATTTACCTCACTGTGTCTGTGATATTTTATATATATGCACAAATATATTAATATATATATATTATATCACACTGATAGTTTCAGTAACTCAGCACGTTTGCAAACTCATGTTGATTTATATAAAATAAGGATGCTGTATTAATTTAAATCCTGTATCTGTCTATGGTACTGAAGTGTTTTGTGTATGTATTGCGCCTGGCTTATTGTATACTAGATCTTCCTTTTTATTGTTTGTATAAAATTGCTGATCCAGGAAGTATCCATGCTGCCCTTGCATTGCTTTTCCATTGGAGGTACAGCTTTACAGCTAATATGTATGGAAAAAAGAAAGATACTGGACTCAGTAAATAGACCTACCGCATTCAACAATTTTTTTCTCCTTTCTTCCTAAAGTACGATTATCATAAATGATGTAATACAACTCCCTGATTGTTAAAATCATGCTCTTTTGTACAACGTGCACAACAAAGATGGGCAATGCTAGATACTGAGTTAAATGGCTTATTGAAAGTATTGGCATTGTACAATGCATCTGACAAAACCAGATTAAAATAAACTGTTTATCACCTAGATAAGTGATTAGTGAGTCTTATTTCTTTTTCATTTCAGAAGTTAAATTTTCACCATGACTGTTGCAACCTTTGTTTTCCCCGGACGCGATAAATTAATCTGTCTCTAAGTGGAAACAGACTGGTGTCATTAATTTAAATTATATGGCATTAAAATGGATATGACTGATTTTCAACTGTTTATTCCTTCAGTCAGCAACTTTATGCAGAACTTTTAACCCGAGTATCTTCCCGGACATTTGGCAGGCTTTGTTTTGAAGGTGTTTACATCTACACAGTTAGTCTGTCAGTCCATCGTCAGTATTTTGCTTTTTGCTCCAACTCCAAATCGGCCTTCCCAACTACATACACTTGTTGAACTTTAAATCATTTCTGATTTCACAACTGCCACATTTAAAAATAATTCCCTTTTCTACCCGTTGCAGGATTTTAATTGCCAAGAAAACTTTTATTTATGTTCAGACATTGGAATCTTCCTTTGTTTATGTTGCCATTCACCTTTAGATTATTTTTGAACAGTTTCAAATGGTACATGGCATTCAAGGCAAGCTTTCTAACCGAATCCAAAATTGGCTTGGTGATGGGACACAGGGTAGTGGGTGAGTGTCTTGATTTTTCTAATTGATATATATTAATCAAGCAGTAGAGAAACTAGAAGTGGGTACGGTTACATTGTTTTGAGATACTCAGGCAAGTACTTGGATACAGAAGTTTGAGAGGAATATAGGACAAATGGAGGCAGATGAAATTAGGCTGGATATACATCTTGGTTGGCCTAGAAGAGTTAGGCTGAAGTTATTGTTTCTGTGCTATATAACTGACTGGTCACAGGCTGACGTATTTCCCCCCAAGAGGATAGATTGTTTTTCCCAGAAGGACACCTGATAGAATATAGGGTATATTGTGAAACCATTTTTTTTTACCCCATAATACGGGTATCACACACACCAGTCCATGGGTTTAAGATGAAAAGTAAGAGTTTCAAAGGATGTTTTTCAGTGGTTGATGTCTGGAACAAGCTGCTGGAGGTGGTGGAATCAGATACATTATTGTTTTTAAGAGGCATTTAGACAGATTTAACATTAAAAGGGCAAGGCATTAAGGATAACGTCCTAATGTGAGCAAATGTGATTAGTGCAGATAGGCAATAAGGTTGGTATGAATAAGATCTGTTGAAGGGCCTGTTTGTGTGCTGTTACAACTCTGACTGAGTTTGTGCTAATACTGAATTGTTATATACATGTCATCACAATACTTTACTGGCATTTCCTTAATTTGTTCTTTGTGTAAAGTTATGGACATGTAGTTTAAACGTTGCATTCCTTTTGAGGTTGAGCGATCTATCGGTGTTTAAAATAGACGAAGGACTTAATATGGTAAAAAAAAAAAAAAAAAACGTGTTTGCTATTTGTTCTGAAATTCTTCCTCCAAAAAAGTCAAAATTAGAACCGTTTTGACTGTTTTGAATTGATACCAGGGAAGCACTTCATCAAATGTAATCTGGAAAAAATCCAGAATCTTTTTCCCCGTGGCTTCAAATGCTGACCAATTGAATTTGTCAAAGTGAAACAAAAATGGAATGTTTCAAACTATTCGTAAATAATATTATTATTCCCAGCATTTGGTTTCATGAAGTATATTCTCATTGTTGGAGTTTTCCCGAGTGAAAATGGAAAGGAACTGTTCCATTAAAGTAAGTTTTCAGCACGTTGATTTGAATTTGCTGTATAGGGACTTTTACATGAATAGGTTCAATGGTTGAATAGTTGTGCAAATATTTCTTTAAAGTCTGGCTGTGGATCAATAGGTGCAACTACTAGTAGTCCTCATTTTGTTCAAAGTACAAATGGCTAAAACTATATTTATAATCCAACTCTTTTTCCACATTATTTGTACAATGGGACCCATCAGTTCTTTACAATTTATGCCCCAGGTAAACTAAACTAGATGCTATTTTTGGTTTTCCACTCTAAATTTACTCTAAATGTTCTACAGTCGTCTTAACTATACCGACCTCAACATTTGTTGCCAACAAGTAAGAATTTAATTGTTCCCTTTCGGGACATACAACAATAAAACACTGCTCTTGAACCGAATGGCTACAAATGAATCAGCTGCTGGAGAGACCTTGCCAAGATATCACTTTTCATGTCGCTTGAGGCAATGGAATTGTGCTCAATGCATGTGATTTGACTCATTCCAAATTAAATTTACAGAAGTTAAACTGTTCCAGTTCCTATAGAAAACACAAACTTGCCAACAATGAAATACATTAAAAAAAAAGTTTCTAAACTATTACTGGCCAGGAATTTCACTGGAGTTTCTTTATCATAGTTTGGAATATGCATCAATGTTCACTGTACTTCTACCTGGAGTAATCTGCTGTGTTTTTTTAAAATAATTCCCCCTTGTATATAAAAGCTTGTTTTGTCTTTCTGATAAAACCGGAGAAACCTCCTTTTCTGGATTCTTCCCAAGTTGCACTGATTGCTGCAAATTCTCTCCAGGTCAAGGGTGCTTTAATTTGTACATGTGAATGATTCAAATTTTGGCTGGAAATTTTGTTTAATATCCTGGTGCTGATCAAGACCATCTTAAAGATTTGGATATAAAATGAGACAATTCCAAGGATAGGTGTTTCTGTTTCTCTTGAAAAAATATGCGCCTAACCTGATTTGAGGCTTAATGCTTGAATAATTTCAAATAATGGTTTTGCTATTCCCATTTACAGTTGCTTTGGAGCAAAATGCTATTTAACTCCGATCTGGCACCAAAAAATACATTTCTTCCATTCCGATGAAAGGTCTTCCATTCCGATGAAAGGTCGTCATTCTGCAGTATTGGCTCGATTTCTCTCTTCATATGCCACTCGATCTGCTGTGTGGTGTTGGAACAAACATTCTGTTCTTATTTATAGACTTTGCAATGAGACACGGTCAGCTTGGCTCCAAGACATTGTTGTAGAGTTCAAGGCACAACCATCTCTCCAGCAGTTTCAACGCAGAGGTGAGCATGTCCACAGCAGGTCGATCAGTTTCACTCATCTCTGTTCTAGTATTCGCCGCATCTGCTGGCACCCTCTGGGGAAGCTGAGGAGAGCACAGCTTGGATGAGTTGCACCTCTGTATTCCAGTGGTGGGCTGGGTTTGCAGTTTTGGAATTTTCAAAGCAGCGGAGAAGGGAAAATAAAATCTGACCATGATGAAAGCAGTATTAAACAAAGCCACGTGTTGTCGGGTTGAAAGGCAGAGCAAACACTTGTTAGAAAATAGACCATGGAAGAAATCTGCCTGTGCAAGGAGGTTAAAGAATTAGCAGATGAGTTGAAAGAAAGTCTCTTCTTAACCATCACTTTAACCATTTTAAGGTGAAGGGAAAAAGATTTAATAGGAATCTAAAGGGTAACATTTTCACACGAAGGGTGGTGGGTGTATGGAACAAGCTGCCAGAGGAGGTAGTTGAGGCTGGGACTATCCCAATATAAAAAAAAGGAGACAGGTACATGGATAGGATAGATTTGGAGGGAAACAGGCCAAATGCGGGCAGGTGGGACTCGTGTAGCTGGGACATATTGGCCGGTGTGTGCAAGTTGGGCCAAAAGGGCTTGTTTCCACGCTGTATCATTATGACTACTGAAGCATGGGTTAATGAAGGGTAACAGTTACATCCCAATGCACTCAATGTAAAAGATACAGAGGCTACAGACTTACTACTTTTCATACAAGAGATCTTTTGGTAATATGGTCCAAACCCAAAAAGAGGGATAGGGAGCTTCTGATTTAAGTTGTAGAGAATGAAGTTAGGTGTGTAGGCACTTCAGGGAAAGACATTTCTACAGTAGTGGTCAAGTTTTGTTTAGAGATACAGCGCGGAAACTCTTCGGCCCACCGCGTCCGCGCCGACTAGCGATCCCCGCACACTAACGCTATCCTACGCACACTAGGGACAATTTACACTTATACCAAGCCAATTAATCTGCAAACCTGTGTGTCTTTGGAGTGTGGGAGGGAACTGAAGATCTCGGAGAAAACCCATGCGGTTACGGAGAGAACGTACAAACTCCTTTCAGACAGCACCCGTGGTTGGGATCGAACCCAGGTCTCTGGCGATACAGGCCCTGTAAGGCAGCAACGCTTCCGCTGTGCCACCGTCCAATGTAAATCTGTTCCCATGTAGAGGATCTGCCAAATCTCAACTCCCTGGAAGAGGAGGTGGGAAATGGAGGCTCAGTTGAAAGAAATAGACGATTCATGCACGCAAACCAAGATGTTGAATGAAAGAATTGGAGCATAATGATGCTAAAATAATGGGAATTGTATGTATAAGTAAGCAAAGGATGGCTTAATAAAGAAAATAGTAAGTTATCGAGATACAGACTGTAGGAACATATGGCATATAAATAAGAATGAAGCAAGCAAATTAAATGTTTCCTTAGAGGTAAATAAGGAAATTACTGAGACATTTGTTAAATATTTATTCAATGGCGAGGAAAATCCAATAATTGCTGGGGAAAAGGTACCAGCCAATCTACAGCGACTGAACGCTGACGTATCTTTAGACTTGATAACCTGTTCCTTCACAATTTAAAAGTGATTGTAAAGATAACAGATGCATCTCCAGAATTTAGTAAGTTTTAGTGGGCTAGAAATGTTCAAATGTAATAAACCAGGAATCTGTCAGCTCAACATGCATCTTTTTGTGGTTGCTGTTTTGTAGCTGTAATAATACTTAAGTTTTGGATTGGTCATCGTAACTTATGAGTATTCCCACAGGGGTCAAAGATGAGGTTCCACCGTTGATAATCTGTATTTCCCACCCACCGCCTCCCACCCCCCCCCCCCCCCCCATTCCCTTCCAACCATCACCCTTCTCTCTGGTTCTACATTTCACTCCTCATCTTCCTTGTCAGGTTTCACATCTGCACCCTTTTTGTCTCTATTTCTCCTCCAGCCTTTATACTATCTCCATCCATCTGGCGATCAGCCCTCTTCAACTGGATCACTCGCCAACCCTTCCTCCACCCCATCATGTCTTTCCCCTTTCCATCAATCTAAAGAGGAATCCTAACCTCAAGCATCTGTCCATTTCCCTCCACAGATGCTGTCTGACCTGCTGCTTTCCTCCAGCGCTTTTTTACGCTCAAGACTTAAGCATCTACTGTTTCTTGTGCATGCAATCGGTACTAATGTGTATGGGTAATGATAGACTGAGTGTATTTTAGCCAATTTCATGATACAAAGATGAATAATAAAGGAAGACCTGAAATGTCTGCAACATCACATAGATAGGTGAAGCAAGTGAGCAAAATTGTCAAAGGTCTAAGCAGCACGGTGACACAATTGATAGAAGTGCTGCCTGCCAGTGTCAGAAACCCAGGTTTGATCCTAACCTCTAGTGCTCTCTGTGTGAAGTTTGTATGTTCTCCCTGTGATCACAAGGGTTTCCTCTGGGTGCTTTGGTTTCCTCCGACATCCCAAAGATACGCTGGGCGTTTGGTTGATTGGCTGCTGTGAATTGCCATGAGCGTGTAGGGAGTGGGTGAGAAAGTGAGATAACAGACAACTAGTCTGCACGGATGATCGATGGTTGGCGTGGATTCAGTAGGCCGAAGGGCCTGTTTCCATGCTGTATCTCTCCAAACTTCAAGTATAATGTTAAGAAATTAGGTTATCCAGTTTGATGCAAAGAAAATATGGGAAACACAACTCCTGCTTTCAAACTTTCTCCTTCAAACCTAAAGGAAAGGGAATAATTACAATGGTCTAAAGTCATACTTTTTCCCCGTGAATAGCTTGCAACATTAATTCCATCATCTAAGTCCTTCAACTAGCCAAGAAAAATCAGATAGACAAAAATGCTGGGGAAAGTCAGCGGGTGAGGCAACATCTATGGAGCGAAGGAATAGGTGATGTTTCGGGTCGAGACCCTTCTTCAGACTCTTCTCGACCAGAAACGTCACCTATTCCTTCGCTCCATAGATGTTGCCTCACCTGCTGACTTTCTCCAGCATTTTTGTCTGCCTTTGATTTTTTTTTCCAGCGTCTGCATTTCTTTCTTAAACAAGACAAATCTAGAGGACAGTTTTACGTTTCCTTTCTAATGTTAAAACCTATATTGAGACTTTGTGGTTGTTGAGCACATTTTGTTTCGTCCTCCTGTGATTTCACTTTGGAAATGCTTTTATGATATTTTGGAAGATCCCATTAAATGAAAATCAAAGTTAAGATATCCCTCATTTTCCAGGAATCTGAGAATTCTGATCTTTAAAAGCAAGTCCAGCAGCTATTGCATGTTTGCTTTTTGTGATCTTAAAGCCTTCATGAAACTTTCATAATCTTGGTGGTTTACAGAACCATAAGAGGCCCAGCAGCCCACTGTGTTCACAGCAACAAGAACAGACGTGTTACGCAATCCAACATCTCAGCACATTGTTTTTAACTCCATAGGTTAGAATTTTCTGTCAGATAGGATTTGGTGTTCAACCATTGACATTTTGCATTAGTTGAAAGTTTCTGTATCCACCATCCATTTCATTGCATCTGTTCCACACTCCCACCACTCCTTGGCTGAGAAAGATTATCCTGACCTTCCCACGAATCCCTCTGTCAATTACCTTGTACAGCCCTGTCAGACTTGGTGAGGACAGGACCACCATCAGCCTCAATGGTTCCTGTCTGGCATACTTTGGTGTGGAAATGCAAGTTGAGCCTCAATCAGAACCAAATCTAAGAAATGATGTACTGTAAACTTCCTTTAGACGGCTGACACGAATGAAGGGGTATAAATGTTGTTTGATTTCTTTTGTAACAGTGCAGTCATTCAACTATCAAGGGAACAATTTAAAGCTTACTTTTAAAAGGATTATATCTTGTGAAAACCTGCTCTTAATGAATGTCTCTCATTCAACCTGCCCAACGCTGGCAAATTGCCTAGTTTACAAATGACACTTTAGCTGCGACTTCATTCTGTATGATAATATTTGCCTACCAACATTGTTCTAGTCTTTGGTTCCAGTGATGAAAGGATGACACAAAAAGCCGGAGTAACTCAGCGGGACAGGCAGCATCACAGGAGAGAAGAAATGGGTGACATTTTGGGCCGAGACCCTTCTTCAGACAAGAAGGCAATGTATTTCCAAGTCTTCCACAGCCTGAGAGCTGCATCTTTTCTATGCAAACCCAAGTCTGCACCTTTGGCATTGACTTTGGCTGTTCAATGTACAATAATTCCTGACTTAGAACGGGGATGAGGAAAAACGTTTTCACACAAAGAGGCAGTGGAGGCTGGTTCTATGGATGCTTTCAAGAGAGAGTTAGATAGAGCTCTTAGGGGTAGTTCTTAGGGGTAGTGGAGTTAAGGGATATGGGGAGAAGGCTGGAACGGAGTACTAATTGTGGATGATCAGCCATGATCACATTGAATGGCGGTGCTGGCTCGAAGGGCCGAATGGCCTGCTCCTGCACCTATTGTCTATAATCTGTAACTAATCCCTCATCATTCCATACCCTTGATTGCTTTGAAACAGCAGATTTTACCGCATGGCAAAATATGGGAAACTGAAATATATTTGGACTCGAGTAACGATTTGAAGCAGGAGAATAGTAAGATTAAACGAGAACTTACCTGTTCGAAGTTTGATCTTTATTTTATGAGGAGTTACGATGAGGGATTACATGAAGAAGCCCCGCCTGGCGCTTGATCGGCATACTTCAAAGCAGCGGCATGAAAAACACAGAACCAATAGCCGGAGTAAGATAGTAAGGCTCAACATAGACTAGAACTACCAGATGATCATTTATATTATGAGGGTTGGGAGCGGAGGGCACGTAATCCCTCATCGTAACTCCTCATAAAATAAAGATCAAACTTCGAACAGGTAAGTTCACATTTAATCTTACTGTGTTACTTCGGAGTCACGTGAGTGACTACGTGAAGATTTTAAAGCTCTGTTTTTTATGTCGTAGTTTCATTCCATACGACACTCTGTTTAGTCAATACAGTAGTGAGTAAATAGTATTTTAAAACATTGTTTCAATTTATGTAATAAGTCTTTTAATCATAAAAAGAACAATTTTTTAATAACCCCTCTATCGTAGGGGAGAATTTTACAAAAGAAAAATGATAATGATATCAATGATAACATAAATCGATAATATAAAACAAAGCAAGCATTTAAAGAGAACCCAGCACTGCGTGTCCAAATCCTGGCACCGTGACAACAGGTTTATTGTAGAACTTTGAAAATGTTTCTTCTCTACACCACCCTGCGGCCTCTTAAAATTTGATCGAGTGGTACGTCCTGTACCTTCACCGCGGACGTAGCTGCCGCCCTAGTGGAGTGAGATTTAAACACATCAGTGTCTATTCCTGCTAGATCCAAAACCTGTTTTAACCATCCAGAAATGGTTTGAACTGAAACTTTTGTATGTGGTTTTTTGTGCGTTATCAATAACGCTGTCTCAGAACCTCTGAGATTTTTGGTTACTTCAATGTATTGAGTTAAATGCTTAACTACACACAATGTTTCATCGATAGGATATGCTTTAAACATTATCTTAGCTCCAGTTCTCCCCGGTCTGCTTTGTTTGATCAGATCATAAACATAAAACACAATGTTATCTGAAGCCACATGCATGCAATCTAATCGTAACAATTGCAAAGTTTGTACTCTTTGAGCTGATACTAATGCCATTAACATTACTACCTTGAATGTTAACTTCTGCAAAGACATTGAAGTAATTGGAGTCCATTGCTTAAGCAAAGTGAGAACAATACTAACATCCCAAATTTCTGTATATCTGGGCTTGGGAGGATTTTTATTAAAAATTCCTTTTTTAATAAATGGGTGAGACCCAACTGAGTCTCGATCAGAAATTTGTCCTAAGTAGGACGACAAAGCACTACAATCACAATTAATGGCACTATAACTCAAATGCTCATCAAAGTGTAACCCAGCAAGGAACTCCAATACATTTGAAATGTTCGCAGTATGATAAGGTATCTTTGACTGTCTACAAAAGGCTTCCCATTTCCTTATATGCAACATATATTGGTTTTTTACTGCTTTTCCTCCAAGTTGCACCTATAACATCCATGGTCCTGTCCGACAGTCCAAACTCTTGCAATGGTCTGGTCAGAACCTGCAGATTAACAAATTCATATGATCATGCAATGGATGAACTTCTTTTGTTACTGGTAGTGTCAACAAATTGTCGCAACTAGGAATCGCCATACATGGTTCAATAATCATTTTTAGCATCAATGAGAACCATGACTGTGTAGGCCAATTTGGCACCACCAAAATGCCTTTGGCAGCGTCTTGCGCTATTTTCTTGAGACATTGCCCAATCAGATAGAATGGGGAAAAAGCATAAAAGAACGTATTCCCTCAGTGTAGCGAGAAAGCATCCACTCGCTACTGCCCCTGGATCGTGTTCCCAAGACACGTATTTGGGCAATTGGTTATTCAACCTAGATGCAAACAGATCATTGTCCGGCACTCCATACCGACTGACAATATTTTTGAAAATTTGTGGATTTAACATCCATTCTGTACTGTCTTTAAATATTCGTGATCTTTTGTCTGCCACAACATTGTCTCTCCCTGGGAGATAAATAGCTGAAAGCCAAATATTTTTACCAATACACCAATTCCACATTTGGTTTACCAGATGATCACATGATAATGATCTTACTCCACCCATGTGTTTGATGTATACCACAGCTGTGGTATTGTCTATTTGTATTTGGACATGCAAGTCCTTCATAGAACAATAAGCTTTTAATCCATAAAATGCTCCCAGTAACTCAAAATAATTTATACCATATGTTTGGAGCAATAAATCCTCTTGGACAGTCCATCTGCCCCCACAGCTGGTCTCATTATCCGTAACACCCCATCCGAGAGAACTTGCATCAGTTTGCAAAAACACTACTGGCTGCTGAACTAAAATGTTCTTAACAGCTTGTGGAACATTCTCAATCCACCAATGCAATTCTGATAAGGCTTCCTTTGGCAATTGCATGGGCCTATCAAAATGGCCTGCTTGCTGTATAAGCGCTTGAGTTTTTGCCCTTTGAAGATTTTGGTAATGCAGTGGACCAAATTCTACTGCTAGGAATGCTGCTACTAACTTTCCAATAACCTTAGCAACTTCTCGGATGGACGAATAAGGTTTGTGAATCAGGCACTGACACACATTTGTCAAATCAATAACCTTATCTATTGGTAAAGTTACTAACATGGTAACTGAATTAATCACAAACCCCAGATATTCAATGGTTTGGGATGCCTGTAACTTAGATTTTGTTGGATGAATCAGGAACCCCAGCCTTTCAAACAGACTTGTAGTTGCTAAGACTGATTTTTCAGCTGACTCCTGATTAACATTGACAATTAAAATGTCATCTAGATAAGCCATAACGATGTGTTTTTGTGCCCTTAGCAGTGCAAGTGCTGGTTTCAACAATTTAGTGAACGGTCTAGGCGCTGAGCTTAATCCATTAGGTAATGCTTTGTATTGCCACAGCTGTCCCATCCACTTAAATTTTAAATACCTGCGAAAGTGACGATGAATTGGAACTGAATAATATGCATCCTTCAAATCTATTGTAGCCATATAACAACCTGTTGATACCAGCTGCATTGCAGTGTTGAAGGTGTCCATTTTAAAATGTTTATACTGGACAAATGTATTCAATTGTGTGAGATCTAAAATGATTCTACAACCCCCATCTTTCTTTGGCCTGGGGAAAATATTTGACACACATTGTTGTGGATCCTCACCTGTTTTCTTGATAAATCCTTTTCTACACAAATTCTTAACCTCTTTATCAATTTGAATTTTTTCAAATACAGAAAATATCAAAGTATGATTAGGCTTATTCTGTCCCGGGGGATGCATACCTTCTACAAAATCAATGGTAGATCCTAAAACAGTATCTAATATAACACGATCAGATGTTATACTGTCCCATTCATTATAAAACATTTGGAGTCTACCACCAATCTGAGGTTCATCCAAAAATTCTTCTTTAATAGGATAAAGTTTTTGTACCTCTCCAACCGGATGTAGTGGTCTCCTTCTCCCAACATATGGGTGAACATTCGGCTGTGATGGTTGGTAATTCTTCCTTACCATACTCCTGCCTCGGCTTGTTCCAGCTCCAAAATCAAATCCCCTTCTCATTTGACCAGCCTTTCTCTGGCCAAAAATGAAGGGTTTCATAAGGCCAATAGTTTTTGCCTCTTCATCAATTTCTTTAATTTGTTTAGACAGATTTTCTCCGAACAAATAACCAGGAGCTTGAACATTGCTTGATCTGCACAACCCTGCAAATCTTGGATGTAAAATGGGCCGAATGGCAATCTTCCTCATACAATTTATCTCAAAAAATGAGTTGCAGAATAATGCCAACATATGCTTCTGAATTTTGGTCATTCCACAACCTTCCACAGTGATGCCAGCCGAAATCAGTTTGGTGATTCTTTGAAATCATATTTCCTGCGCCCGCATCATTGATGACGTTGGCGCCCAAATAGCCGGATTCACCGTAGGTACCTTCAGTGAGGTACAATTAATAGGTGTTTTATACAAATCTGCTGTTACAACCATAACAGCTTATTGAAGCGGGTGAGAGACCATATAATTAATGTTGGCCGCCAGATTTTCTTCCATGGCCTCACCGCCTCCTCCAGGTATAGCAAAACTTTGTGCCACATCAGGCACACCTGGATCAACATATTTGTATTGTGTTGGGTACTCCTGACCGCAATCACCACTTTCAGGGTCAGTCTCATACAGCCCTGGTACTCCTGAAACTTGCTCAAAGGAGACTTCCTCCAGCCCAATCCCGGGCACTGGAGTTTCAAATTCCCAATTCAAACTGGCACCATATTCATGATATGGAACCCCCTCAGGGGCTGCCTGGGAATATTCTGGATTCTTAGACCCTTGGTTGATTATAGTTTGGAGTGTTTTCTCCATTTGATCCATTCTGAGCCATAAGGCTTTTCTTTCTGGAGGACCTTCCGAATCGGATTCATCAGAAACCTCAGGCCTTTCGGATTTTCATTTACTTTTTTTAGGCACTGGGTTTTCCTCCAAAGTTTCTGTTTGTGGAGCAACCAAAGGCTCACTAACGGGTATTTCAACGGCCACCGGTATCGGAACCGGCTCCGCAATAATCTGCTGTCCCGACTCTTCTCCACCCCGGGACGCACGTTTTACCCGCGATTTTTTAACTTTCTCCATTTTAGTTTTACTCCTCCTGGTTTACCCACCAGCCTATGGAGTTTTGAAAACGCCCTGGAAATAAAATAATTTCACTTACCTGCGGGCCGTTTCCTTACCGCTGTGTGGAGCTGCGCTCTGCAGCTCTTTCCCTACCGACAGCGTCGACGTAATGCCGATCAAGCGCCAGGCGGGGCTTCTTCACGTAGTCACTCACATGACTCCGAAGTAAAATCAAAGGTCTGAAGTGTGTTTCCATAAAATGGATTCAGCGAATTAGTTGGGAAAGATGAGGAAATTACTTGGCATAGATGAGGAAGAAATGGAGATGTTGAAAGAAGATTCCTTCTGAAGGAGCAAAAGTGTAGAAACCTCCAGATCTTATTGTGCATCTGGACAATTGCAACAGTCACATCGATTGACAGATTGTTAATGCAAGTTGGGTTTGCTTTAATTGAATGCTGCCCACTATTTGGTGAAGTCATTTAACAATGGCAATGGGCTACCCGTTGAGTCTCTACTGATTATATCGGGGGTGTTACCAAGGAAGGGTGTAGGAGATTTAAAGGAACCTTCGGGCCCCCCTATGGTCATGGCAGACCATGGGTGTCTCCAGTGCGTGACTTTGTTTAACGTGGGGAGACTGGTGCACAGACAGCTACCACATGGTCCTTGACAGATCTGGGTCAGGATCCAGTGGCATGGAGTCCAAGACGACCGGAGACCCTTTTCTGCTGCAGCCTTCGTCCGCCTTCCCAGCCGTTGTGACGCTCCACTAAGGTCAGCCATCGTCCTCTGCCTGTTCCACCGTTGAGGTCTTGGTTGGATTGCACTTTGTCAGAGACCTCCCCCTCGACCCTACCGCCATGGGTGGCCCTACCAGGAGCATCGCTCCAGACGGCATCGCTCTCAGGACCACACAAGGTCCACCACCACGACAAGGTGACTATCAGTCATTAAACCACATCCTTGCTATATACACAGTGTAGGTCCTGTTCTTATTCTTTCCTCGTCTTCATTTTGAGCTTGCACTGTAGCTGCCAACCTTTCCCATGTCATCAGCTTATTATTGAGTCATTACGGTACAGTGCAAGCTGTAACCTGACCCCTGGTGAAGTGTATCATACAACTGCAGGATAACAAATTATGGGCAACTCTATGAGCACATTTGCCAGAAATTCATGCAACAACACACTTAATTAGCTATAAACAACATTTGAAAAAAATGTTCAATGCCTTTTTTGGCCTATTTATATAGAGACCGTTTCAATGATGGAGACTATACTAACATTAGTTGTACATACAAGGGTAAGCACATTAAGAGTTTAGTTTGGAGGCACAGCATGTAAACAAACCCCTCGAATCCACACCGACCTTCGATCACCTGTTCTCTCACTAGTTCCACATTATCCCACTTTCCAGTCCTTACATGACCCACAAGAGTCCAATTAACCGTCAAACCCCATGTCTTTGGGACGTGGAAGGAAACTGGAGTGCCCAGATGGAACGCACGCGGTCACAGGAAGAACGTGCAAACTCCAGACCTCCAGGACCTAGAAGTCTACTCTTTCCCCCCCACCCCCCCCCCCCCCCTCTTCCCCCCCAAACAAAAAAAACTGTACACTGCAAGGGCCAGGAAGCGAGCGGGTAAGATCATCTCTGAGCCCTCCCACCCTGGCCACAAACTCTTTGAATCACTTCCCTCTGGAAGGCGACTCCGGACTGTCAAAGCCGCCACAGCCAGACATATAAACAGCTTATTTTCCTCGAGCAGTAGCTCTACTCAACAATCAAAAGTCTGTAGCCTCCTTTTGCTCTGGTATTTTATGTCATTCTTTACATGTTTAAATTATAATGTTTTAGTTTTAATTGTCTACTGTATATTGTGGTGTTACTTGCGAGCAAGCACCAAGGCAAATTCCTTGTATGTATACTTATTTGGCTAATAAAATGTATTCAATTCAATTCAATTTATTAAATTCAGACCAGTGTCCTTGCTGGAGATTTAATCCGTGCAGTAGGAAAAGGCATTAGATAACATAGCAGGTGCCTGGGCTTCATAATCCATGCAAAATGTAGAGAGGGATGTTGGTAACAACTTCTCTTTTGAGAAGCAAGGAGAGGAAAGAATTAGATTTTATGTGTTTCTTCGTTCCTTACAATGTTATGTACGACAGTGATCACAACTTCTACTGAAGTGTGGATGGCCATTGGCTCGCTAGGAGCTCATCCGCCCGTTGACAGGTCTTGTTTTTGGTCCTGCTGGGGGTCCACAGCCCCCTCCTCACCTGGCAAAGCAGGTGCGGGAGACGGTTTAGTCGCCGACTATCCGACCATGGAGCAGGTAGCCTGGGATTACATGGGACCTGTGGTGGGGGGAACTCTCCCTGACCTGGTGAATAAAAGTAAAATGTTGCTCCATCATTGAGGTCCAACCATGGAGATATATTTAATGCTGATTTAAACTGAAGATAGACACAAAAGGCTGGAGTAACTCAGCGAGTCAGACAGCATCACTGGAGAAAAGGAATAGGTGAGGTTTTGGGTTCGAGACCCTTGTTCAGAGATCTCACGGAGATATATTTCCTCTCTTATGAAAGCATCACTTATTTTGGCATAGTCCAACTCAAAATCCTATTAGCTCCACAATTGTTATTGTTCTCTCTATCTTTCTCTGAAATTGCCTTTTGGTTACAATTCCACACTTATCGAATCAATTTTTGGAACGGTATTGGACAGGCTAAGATTTGTTCCCAGTCTGTTCCCTGCAGGTGTGTGATGTGTGGGTGTTTAAGGCACCCAAATAGCTTGCCAGGTTGGTTCAGTGGCCAATTCATAGCTAAGCTCAAGGGTGTACAACAGACAAAGCTTGGAGACAGGATAGTAATTTTCTCTCCTTCGACTATGTTAATGAAGCATTTTGCTTTAATGCCAATTGGAATGTTTCAAGGTCACTTTTCATTGATGTTACATTTATTGTGAAGGAGAATTAAATCTCTTCAATTATCTTGATAGTAATTTAACTTTTTTTCTAGTTTTTTTTAGAGATGCAGCACGGAAACAGGCCCTTCAGCACACTGAGTCCGCAACTCTACCGCTGCGCAACCAGGCAAGTGCCGTGAGTAATTACTCAGGGTAGGCACTCAGTTCGCTTTAAAAAAAAATTAAACCGCGCATGCACAGATTGTTCTCCCCGTTAAATAAATAAATAAATAAAGACCGTGACATTTCAATTTGCCCAAGGCTTCCTAATCCTAGACCAATTGGGGGGACAGTTCCTTTCACAGCATGTGTAGAGTCTGTGCCAGGGGTAAAGTCGTGGGGAGGGCACGAGGGTTGAGAAGGAGGGTGTCGGGGATACTGCCAGTAACTCACTCACCGCTACCGCAGCTCTCCGGGCGCGAAGCCACGCACTGTAGCTGGGGATAGAAGCAGCTTGGGGAGTGGCCACCGGGACCCAACAGCAGAACTGGCCGCCACTTCAGCGCCTTCTGCCGGCCCGCTCACCTCTGGCAGTGCTCGCCGTCGGAACACCTGTCACCTGCCGTTCGCCGACTTTGCTCATGTCAGCGGCTTCCTGTAAATCCTTAAATTCCCACAGCCGAGTAACCTCAATCGCGCTGTCGGAATTTAAGGACATGAGTGAGGCCAGCGAGCGGCAGGAGAGAGGTTTTTCGACGGAGAGCTGCCAGAGGTGAGTGGGAACTGTAGAAGGAGCTAAGGTGGTGGCTGGTTCCGCTGTCCGGCCCGGCGGCCGCTCAGCCACCCGAGCTACTTCTCTCTCTCTCTCCCCCCCCCCCCCCCCCCCGGCCTCAATGCGGTGGCATTGCACGCCTCCGTGCAAGGAGCGTCGCAAGTGGATGCACCCGTCCCCTCATTCACAACATTCGTGCCCTCCCCGCAACTTTACCCCTGGCCGGACTCCCCCAACGCTGTGAAAGGAGCTCTCTCCCCCCCCCCCCCACCCCACACCCCAGGAAATACGGTATTTTAAAAAAAAATCACAAAATGTACTTACCACATCATTGGTACATGACAAACCATGGTTGAAAACCCCGCCAAGAAACTTGCGCTGCGCATGTGCAGTATGATGCTGCGCATGCGCAGTGCTGCAAAGGCAGAATTTCAGCTGCCTTCAGCCCCGCTTGAAACTGACGGCTTCAGGCAGCGCTGACAGCACGTGGGCTGCACAGAGCTTCCCGTGTCACAAGCGCTGCAGATGAAAGGCACGGAGAATTATGCCTACCTACGAGATCGGTCTCTTAGATAGGCATAATTCTCCCATGCCTTTACTATTTATATTTAATAATTGCCATTTCATAATTTTAGTCAGGGTAGGCAGTGCCTACCTTGCCTACCCTGACGGCACGTGCCTGTGTGCCACCCTTGCTTTTGTTTTTGCTCTTGCTTTTAGGATGCTTACTGCCTGCCCTGTACCATCATTGCATTGAATGGAAACCATGTGTACCCTTCCACCAGTCAACAATGAATTGGTACTTTTTATATGGCAATCTTTGCTGCTGTTCAAGAATATTTTGCCTCGACATTGTTATGATCGGTTACGATTATATTTCACAATTTTTTTTAGCAAAGTTATATTGCTTGAATCCATCCCAGCCATAAAAGATATCGGAAGAAAAGGGAGCCAGATCTACCAGTACTAGCAAAGGAATGAATAGATAGATGTTTTGGGTATGGGTTAAGTTAGTTAGTTTAGCTTATTGTCACGTGTACTGAGGCATGGTAAAAATCTTCTGTTGCGTGTTATCCAGTCAGCAGAAAGACAATACACGATTACAATCGAGCCATTTACGGTGTATAGATACATGATAAGGGAATAATGTTTAGTGCAAGGTAAAGCCAGCAAAGTCCGATCAAGGATAGTCCAATGGTCAGTGTATTCTGATGAGAGAAACGTTGACGGGAACCAGCAAGAACACCCCAGATGAAGGAGATAGAATTGACGATGAATGAGAGAGAGCCTCTCCTCTTAACAAGGAAGAAAGCTAACATGTGATCTGAGAAGGAAAGTAAAGGTGGAATATTCTGATGCTATGCATCAACCATTACTGAGGAAGAGGATACTTCCAAAGATTTAACAGACGAATCTACAGTAGAGGTTTGGAATTGGGTGAAAATGGGTAAGAAGGAGCCATCAGAAAGGCTGCCCATTCAGCCTGCTTCAGAATCCCCAATGTAAGCAACTTGCATGGTTTAGTGGAATGTATCCAAGGTTGTCGAGTGATACCTTAATCTGCCACAATTTTCCAGTTCTCTTTTACATACAGGCACCGCACCAGAGGACTGGAAAATGGTAAACGTAACATACTTATTCTAAAGGGAGTGCACGGACCTACCAGGCCATTATAGGCAGTTGGTTACAACTCTGTTATGTAAAAACCTTGACACGATGATCAGGCAAATCAATAAGTAAATGGTGGAGTTTGAATTTGCAAGGGAAACTTGGGATAGTTTTGGCAACAGCAACAATGTATGACTACACTGAAGTTTTTGATGATGTTCATAAGTTCGTAGGTTCATAAGTGATAGGAGCAGAATTAGATCATTCGGCCCATCATGTCTACTCCACCATTCAATCATGCCTGATCTATCTTTCCCTCTCAACCCCATTCTCCTGCCTTCTCCCCATAACCCCTGACACCTTTAATAATCAATAATTCATCTATCTCTGCCCCAAAAATATCCATTAACTTGTCTTCCACAGCCTTCTGCGGCAATGAATTCCACAGATTCACCACCCTCTGACTAAAGAAATTCATCCTCTTCTCCCTAAAGGTACATCCTTTTATTCTGAGGCTATGGCCTTCGGTCCAAGACTCTCCCACTAGTGGAAGCATCCTCTCCGCATCCACTCTATCCAGGCCTTCCACTATTCTGTAAATTTCAATGTTGCTGCTCACCCTTCTAAACTCCATCCAAAACAGACCCAGTGCCATCAAACACTCCTCATACTGTATGTTAACCCAGTCATTCCCGGGATCATTCTTGTAAACCTCCTCTGGACCCTTCCAGTACCACCACATACATCCTCAGATATGGGGCCCAAATTGCTCAGGATGCTCCAAATGCGGTCTGACCAGCTGCTTATAGAGTCTCAGCATTACACCTGGAATGCACCAGATGTGTGGTAAAGTCCCACGCAAAAAGCAAACCAAAATCCACAAATTAAAGGGACAGTAGCAGAATGGGTAGAAAATTGATTCAAAGGGAGAAAGTAGAGAGTACTGGCAAATGGCTCCTATTACAGATTGAAAACAATCACAGTAGTGTTTCCCAAAGCTTAGTGCTAGGACCATTATAGTTTTTGATTTATATTAATGTTAAATATTGACGTACAGGGTAACAATTACAAACTTGTGAACACGACTAAGCTCGGAAGTGCTGTGTGCAATGGGAAGTATATTATTAGAAGACAGGAAATGAGGTGGTGTATATCACATGACCTCAGAAAGCAATGTAGTGTATGTGTCCCAGTCAGCATCATTGATGCCAAAGTGGAGATGGCTGAGAGCTTCATGTTCGTAAGTGTGAATCTCACCAAACATTTGTTCCTGTCCAACCACATACACCAAAGAGAGCACACCAACACCTCTATTTCCTCAAAGACAAAGGAAGGTCGGCATGTCTCCAATTATCCTTATCAGTTTCTAGAGATGCACCATAGGAACCACCTTATCAGGATGCATCACAGCTTGATTTGCATCAGTTCTGCCTAAAGGTGCATGAGATTGCGGAGAGTTCTTGGGTTTGATCCCGACTATGGGTGCTGTCTGTACGGAGTTTGTATGTTCCTCCCGTGACGCCATTGGATTTCTCCGAGATCTTCGCGTTTCCTCCCAGACTCCAAAGACGTACAGCTTTGTAGGTTAATTGGCTTGGTATAAATGTAAATTTTATCCCAAGTGTGTGTAGGATAGCGTCAATGTGTGGTGATCGCTCGTCGGTGCAGACTCAGTGGGCCGAAGGGCCTGTTTCCACACTGAATCTCTAAACTAAACTCACAGCTTATTCCTTGCTGAACAGTCCTCCCTAAAGCCAGGGTACAGCTCCCATCTCTCAACCTACCTCTTTGTGGCCCTTGTATTTTTTTTAATCTGCACTTTCTTTGTTACTGTAACGCTGCGATGTTGCATCACTACATTCTGGAGTCAGAAGTTTTTCTCCACCTATTGTACGTATGTATGGCTTGATGTATTTACGTACTGTATAGTATGATTTAATTGTACAGCATGCAAAACAAAGCTTTTCACTATCTCATTCCTTTTGACAATAATAAATGATATTATTGGCATTGTTATCGTTTGTTACACATGGATAGTTTAGTTAAGAGATACAGCGTGAAAACAGGCCCACCGAGTCCGCGCCGACCAGCGATCCCCGCACATTAACACTATCCTACACCCATTAGGGACAATTTTTATATTTATACCAATTCAATTAACCTACAAACCTGTACATTTTTGGAGTGTGGGAGGAAATCGAAGATCTCAGAGAAAACCCACGTGGAGAACGTACAAACTCCGTACAGACAGCACCCGTAGTCGGGATCGAACCCGGGTCTCCGGCGCTGCATTCGCTGTAAGGCAGCAACTCTACCGCTGCGCCACCGTGATGGACAGACAAATGGCAGATGAATTTTAATCCTTATTTTTGCAAAATAATCAAGAATAATATTGGATAAATGGCGCAGTTCTAAAGGGAAAGCAGAACTACGAGGGAAAAGCTGGGTGTATACGTGCATAAATCCTTGGAAGCGGTTCCTAAAGGCAAATGGCGATTGTGGACGTTATGAATAGGGACATAGATCAAAGAAAAAATATTATTTAAAATCTATCCTAAATGCTGGTGAGGCCACAACCAGAGTATTGCAACCAATTCTGGTCACATCAGTGTTGCAAGGCCACAGTGGAGAGGGTGCACATTTATTGGAGTGGTTCCAGACACACCACCGCCATGCTGGTGTTGTTCTCAGAGAAAACAAGAAAGGAGAGATGTACAGGGCCACGAGAAGGCAAATTTGCAGGCTGCAGGGAAGGAAGAGAAAGTACAACTGAGGGAAATTTCTCGACCAGGTCCCGTCACTGGATCCCGGTCTCGACCCAAAATGTCACCTGTCCATGTTCTCCAGGGATGTGGCCTGACCCGCTGAGTTACTCCAGCATGCCGTGTCCCCATCACTGGCTCAATGGGCTGAATGGCCTCCATCCATGATGGGAAAGCACTGTTGTCCGAAAAGACCTAGACTCGGCCCAGGAAAATAATGCTTGAGACACAGCACCTGGCTGGTCTTGTTCCACAAGTCACACTGCCACGCTGTCACATGTCACGCTTCCTAATCTTAGAGCATTGCCAGAAAATCTGACACAGCTCAATATGGTTCTGTGAAAAATATACATCTTCTAGATGAGCTGGGACGCATCCTCAGTGATGTGACCTGGGGTCATCGGGTGTTTCGGGTCTCACAACATCAGACACCCTCGCCCAGGCGACCCAGCCGGGGTTGATCAGGCCCCGACTTGCGTCCCAGCAGCAACCGCCCACGGATCAGCCATCTTAATAACTACTCTGCAGGGGTTGGGAGACTCTAGTGCGTGGAGGGACTGGGCTCTGTGGGGTGACTCCCGGCCGGGCTCCTCCTGTGTCTCACCAGGTTCAAGGCCTGTCCGCTGCACCTCTTTCTCCTCCGAGCATTTCATTCTCGCCTGATGGATATTTAGGCCACAATGGTTCATTAGGCCTTTCCATAGCTTTGTTGGCTGTCTTTCAGAACCAGTGGCATAGCATTAACTCATTTAACTGTTTCATCAATGAGTTTATGCACCAACTTCACTCAAAAAGTTTCAGTGTAATCCAGTATAATACAGGTATTGCAATAATCTTTGCTCTATAAGCAATTTGTTTTATGGAGTCTAAATCTAAATATGTGAATTATTTTGATAACTCGAAGCCTTGATTGTATTCGTGGCCCGAGTCGACAGCTTCTAGTTCAGTCCGAAGAAGGGTCTCGTCTCGAAATATCACCCAATTCCTTCTCTCCGGAATTGCTGCCTGTCCCGCTGAGTTAAGGGTCTGTCCCACCAGCATGCAACTCTATGCGATTAGCGCGACCTAACGTGGTCGCTTGAGCCGTCCGGCGTCGCGGGGCCAGTCCCACTTCGATCGCCGGAGCCGTGCGGAATTGTGCGGAGTTCGTCCCGACACCGCGCGATGCTCCGAAAAACTGACTATATCCAAAAATTCCGCGCGGCAACGGCTTGTCGCCTCGACATTTACACACCGCCCCGACATCGTGCCTCCGTGAACCTATCTGTAGGTGCCTCCGTGACCTTCTATGTGTGTGGCTCCGTGGCCCTGTGTGTGTGTGTGCCTCTGTGCCCCTCTCTGTGTGCCCCTCTCTGTCCTGGCGAACTTACCTTAGACTTTGCTCCAAGTTCGCCTCACTTTGCGCTGCGTTGCGCCACTCACCCGACCTCCGTGCGGCCCCTACTGCTGGTTTGGTTGCACTTGCCGCATGCAGGCGCATGCTGGTGGGAACGGCCCTGTACAGGGATCACCCGACCTCCGCGCGGCCCCCGCTTCTAGTTTGATCGCGTTCATCGCATAGAGTTGCCTGCTGGCGGGACAGGCCCTTTACGCCAGCATTTTGTGTCCATCTTCTAGTGAAGAGTTGGATTTGATAGTGTACTGACCTTCAAGTGTTTTTCAGATCTTCTTGGACAGACATCATTCTCACCTCATTGTGTTTTCACCACTTTCCCTTGCAAAGTGTGTGTGGCAGATTTGTGCTGACCCATGCAAACTTGCATAGGAACTTAAGAAAAAATAAAAAGTGATTTGGAAAAATCTCAAAGTGATGTTTTCATAACTTCTGGAAGTAGATGTATTGTATTCCTAGAATTATTTTTTTCCTACGCGCATTTGATGGAAAGTCCAAATGCGAGTTTGGTATGAACAATGCCCTCAGATCTTTTTGAAGACAAGGAGCTAAATTGGATTGCTCTAAAAGCAGAAGTGGGGGGCTCACTTACTGACAGCTTAGTGTTATATGGTCATTATAATATTGGTTTCCAGCCAGTGTCAACAGCAAAAACTTTTATTCATCTAATAACTTGCAACAGAGCAAAATCATACCAGGGCTCAGAAGTAAAGGTACATGGATGGGCCAGGTTTGGTGGGATATGGACCAAATGTGGGCAGTTGGACCAGTGTAGCTGGGGCATGTTGACTGGTGTGGGCAAGTTGGGCCGAAGGGCCAGTTTCCACAGTATATCACTCACTAAATTTAAGCCCAGCCTCATCAACTATTAAGACTACTGATAAGCTTGCTCAGTCTGAAGAAGGGTCTCAACCCGAAACGTCACCTATTCCTTCGCTCCATAGATGCTGCCTCACCCGCTGAGTTTCTCCAGCATTTTTGTCTCCCTTCGATTTTTCCAGCATCTGCAGTTCCTTCTTAAGCATCTTGCTCAGAATGGCTGGTTTTGAGGAACGACAAACCAAGTAAAGGAGGCAGAAGAGTGGAGAGGTTTGGGGGGTAGAGAGGGAATTCAGGGCCTCGACTGGTGGTGGGGAAACCCTGAGGCGATGGGTGAACAGGAACACGCGAGTTTGGATGTGGGCAATGGAGGTTTGGAGGAGCCCAATTTTAGAGAGAGGAGAACAGGGGGAACTAGTTGGGAAAGGGGAGGGCAGAGGCAGGTGTTACAGAGATGCAAATATGGTCTGACGCACCGTCCTAATCCGAAACATGAACATTATTTCTAGCCGCCAGACCAGCTTAGTATCTGCAGCGTTTTCTGTTTGTGACGTGGTTTACCAGCAAATGCAATTTGTTTCTCCGCTGAAAGTAGGTGTCCATGGTGACAGTATGGACATAAAGTTGAAACGTCACACAAGTTCAAACATGCCAGAGCTACAATCGGTGTTTTTCGGTCTCAGACACTTCACGGGGAGGAGATGGGTTTGGTAGCATGAGCCTTTGATGGAACCATTCCCTGTGGCCATCTAAACCCAATTGGGAGGCAGTGGGAGCTGGTTGCCATGGCAGCCATTGGGCGGGGTTTTGCATTGAATGGGAAGGAAGGAACTGCAGATGCTGGTTTACACCGAAGATAGGCAAAAAATGCCGGAGTAACTCAGCGGGACAGGCAGCATCTCTGGAGAGAAGGAAGGGGTGACGTTTCAGTTTGAGACCCTTCTTCAGACTGAGAGTCAGAGGAGAGGGGTTCTTGAGCCTCGAGTATATCTCTAGACTCCCTGTCCCCTTGACTCAGTCTGAAGAAGGGACTCCACCTGAAACATCACCCATTCCATGCATGTAGACAAAAGAGCTGGATAAACTCAGCAGGTGAGGCACCCTTCGAGGATCTTGACCCGAAATGTTGCCTATTCCTTCACTCCATAGATGCTGCCTCACCCGCTGAGTTGCTCCAGCTTTTTTTTTAATCTACCTTCGATTTTTCCAGCATCTGCAGTTCTTTCTTAAACTTTACCCAATCCTAGCATAGACTAACCTGGTCGCCATGCAACAACAAGCTAGGTGTCCTCAGATGAACACTCGAGGTCAATTTTTCAAAGTCCTTATCCCCAAAACAACAGTACTTTCCTCAGGCAGTGCCCATTCCAACACGCCCAGCCTGCAAGGTACAGTTGTCGGCCTGGAGTCGGTGCTCACATTCAAATGCTACCACCGCAGCCTCTCAGCTCACGGCCTGCACACACGGATAATTATCCGATCACAGCAACCACATCATCCGAACACATTGCACCACTCTCACTGACATGCTCCCTTGACTCCTGTCTCTTGCAGTGTCAGGTGGCTCACCGCCAGAAGCACAAGGAAGATCAGGTCCACCTGCATATTCAACGCGCACAGTGGAGAAGGTGAAGGCACCTGTTGCTGAGGCCATGACCAGCAGCAAGACTGAACCCAATGAGGAAGATGGTCATCTCATATCCAATGCTGCTCCTCACCTTTCATGCCCTCCTCAAATCAGACGTCTTGCATCTGTGCATCAGTGAGGACATCTGACTGAAAGCTGAATCGTCACCCACAGCTATGAGTTTCAAACGGACAATGTCAAGGTGACTGTGGTAATTAAATTGTGTACATCTGGCTCCTTCCAGAAAGATCTGGAGGCATTCCCAACATCCCCCACTCTCTTCTGTCTGCTGAGACTCATTCGTTCCCTTCCTGCAGAATCCAGTGGTGGGCACAGCCACTGTCAGCGAGACGTGCAGATTTCTCTGCAAGTATCCGTGACTGTGGGGACATGATGGGCTCCAGGTTTTGAATCTGCCCTTTGATCCTGCTCCTTCTACAGGATATCCCACTGGCACAGGCACCCTCTGCGCACCAAAGATCCTATAGCGAGCAAGATAGACCACTCGACGAAAAAGACGTAGTACGGTCATGGGCAGATTCGTGGGTAATTTTCGGCCCCGTTTCCGGAACCGGCTTCCGTCTCTGCACCAAAGATCCCATAGCGGAACAATACATTATTTTACAAATAAAAAACTGAAAAATGTGGCGTGCAAAAGTATTCAGCCCCCTTTACTCTGATACCACGTGGTTGATGGCCTGTTACACATTGGCCATTCAAGCACTCATCCAGATGTTTTTTAAATGCATCTTCACTAAACATTAAAAAGAAGAGCTGTTGGAAAGTAATTGCTTAGAACAAAAGTAATGAATATGAATTATTTAGATGGGAAATAAGATGGAGCTGAATAATATGTTTTACAGGGTCTTGACCTGAAACATCACCTATTCCTTCTCTCCAGAGATGCTGTCTGACCCGCTGAGTTACTCCAGCTTTTTGTGTCTATCTTCAGCTTAAACCAGCATTTGCAGTTTCTTCCCATACAAGTTTAACAGAGTGCGGCCTGTCAGCTTCTATGAAGCACAGGTCCGCACAGGTTTTTAGAACACGACCAAGTATACCATCAGGTCCAGGCACTTCTTGAGGGTTCACCCCTCTGAATGATTTCCTGACGTCGGCCTCTGTGACTGGGACTGAAATACCATCACAGCGAATGGGGGCTCGGGAAGGCACATCGGTGTTCTCCCTGTCAAAGCGGGCGTAACACGCATTGAGCTCATCAGGGAGTGATGTTTCGCCGACATCCGAGCTGCCTCCTGTTTTCGCCTTGTAAGAGGTGATTGCATTCAGACCCCGCCACAGCTGCCGAACATCTGTCTCATCCTCCAGCTTGGAGCAGAACTCCCTTTTGGCCTTTTTGATGGCCTTACCAAGGTTGTATCTGGACTTCTTATAGACCACTGTATCATCAGACATGAATGCCCGGTATCTGGTCTTTAGAAGAGTGCGGATCTCAAAGTTCATCCAAGGCTTCTGATTGGGAAACACTTGGAAGGTTTTGGTGGGGATGCAGTCCTCTGTAACGACTGTGGCGTATTCGTTCAAGTCTGTTACTGAGTCCCTGAACATTGCCCAGTCTACAGACTCCAAACAGTCCTGGAGTTGTTCCTCTGCCTCCTGTAAGACCTGACCTTCTCTGGGCAGTCCAGGGCCCTCTAAGCCTGTGGGCGAAACCTCCCTCTGTGTTCAGCAGTTCTGCTGACTCACTGCACCAGTGACCTGCGTTTGACCCCAAACTCCTGTGATGTCTGTGTGGAGTTTGCACCATCATCCTTGGGCTGTGTGGGTTTCCTCAGGGTGCCCCAGTTTTCTCCCCCCCCCCCACCACCATAGAGTACCTGGCAGAGGTTAATTGGCTACCATAAGTTACCCTGTGCGTTAGGTAAGTGGAAAAGGAATTGACATCACATTTACTGGCAAGTTGGGGCGGGTTGCAGGGCTACGAGGGAGATGGGATGGCTCTACGAGGAGCCAGCCTCGATCTGATGGGTTGAACGGTCTCTTACTATGTTGCAACAGTAAGCACAAGAGATGGTTGTTTTTGTGCAGATTGTTGGAGACTGGCTTTTGCTGCTACTATTTTACTTGCAAGTATTTTACTTTTACAAGTATTAGGAATAGGTACAATAGGCAGTGGGAGGAAAGGCTGGATAAAGGGATATGGAGCAAGGTGAGGTGAAAGTTGAAATATAAGTTACTCGTATTGTACTCAGGGCTAGGCTGCGAGCGCTACATTTATGCTATTTCTATGTAATTACATGTGGTTGCTTGCATTTTGCTGTCTCATTCAAGAATTCTTTGGATACCTTGTTTCAATGGGATTTGGTCTTAACTAGTCTGCACATGACTTGAGTCCACCTTTGCAAAGATTTTAAGCTTCTGACCTTCGAATTTCATCTTCGTGAAGAGTCCCCTTACCAAGGCCGAGCGGTTCTTTCAGGATAGGGGCAACACGATGGCGCAGCGGTAGAGTTGCTGCCTTGCAGGGCTTACAATGCCAGAGACCCGGGTTCGATCCTGGCTACGGGTGCTTGTCCCTTACGCAGTCCGTAAGTTCTCACCGTGACCACGTGGGTTTTCTCCGAGAACTTTGGTTGCCGCCCACACTCCAAAGATGTACAGGTTTGTAGGTTAATTGGCTTGGTATAAATGTAAATTGTCCCTAGTGTACGAATGTGTTAATGTGCGGGGATCACTAGTTGGTGCGGACTCGGTGGTCTGAAGGGCCTGTATAGAAACATAGATAATAGGTGCAGGAGTAGGCCATTTGGTCCTTCAAGCCTGCACTGCCATTCCATACGATCATGGCTGATCATCCAACTCGGTATCCTGTACCTGCCTTCTCTCCATACCCCCTGATCCCCTTAGCCACAAGGGTCACATCTAATTCCCTCTTAAATATAGCCAATGAGCTGGCCTCAACTACCTTCTGTGGCAGAGAGTTCCAGAGACTCACCACTCTCTGTGTGAAAAATGTTTTCCACATCTCGGTCCAAAAGGAATTCCCCCTTATCCTTAAATCTGCGCTGTATCTCTATACTAAACTAAAGATAGCTCGCAGTATTTTTTTTTTTCATGCCAAATGTAATACCTATTAGAGAGAGATGGACTCGAGGAACTGCAGATGGTTCACTTAGCAATTGGAATAGAGAGTACGCTTCTCCCCTTCATCCTCATCCCCGCCCCCTGCCTTCCCCTCCCCATCTCTTCCCTGTACCCCACCTGGACTCGCACCCATTTCTCCTTTTCCCCCTACAATCTGTGTTCCTTCCTCTGGTTTCACGACCTCTTCTATCCGTATCGCACACTGTTTGCCTGTACATCTCTGGACTTTGTCCAACCATCTACATATCAATCCCACTCACCCACATCCCCCTATCACTCACCAGGCTTTGTCCTGCCCCTCCTCACTTCCTGCTTTCTCCCCCACCACGATCACCTATCCGCGCTCTCCATAGACGCTGCCTGACCCGCACAGTGTCAATTCTTCCCTTCCCTCCCGCTCCACCCCTTTCCCGGGCACTTTCCCTTGCAACCGCAAGAGATGCTACACTTGTCCCTTCACCTCCCCCCTCCACTCCTTTCAGGGACCCAAGCAGTCCTTCCAAGTCCGACAGAGGTTCACCTGCACCTCCTCCAACCTCATCTACTGCATCCGCTGCTCCAGATGCCAGCTGATCTACATTGGTGAGACCAAGCGGAGGCTTGGCGATCGTTTCGCCGATCACCTCCGCTCGGTCCGCAATAACCAACCCGACCTCCCGGTGGCTCAGCACTTCAACTCCCCCTCCCATTCCGTATCCGACCTCTCGGTCCTGGGCCTCCTCTCCTCCACGGCCAGAGTGAGCAACACCGCAAGTTGGAGGAGCAGCACCTCATATTCCGCTTGGGGAGTCAGCATCCTCTGGGCTTAAACATTGAATTTTCTCAATTCTGTTAACCCAGGCTGCCTCCTCCCCTTCCCACCTCTCCCTCAGCCCTCGTCAGGCCCTGGCATTCCTTCTCCATCTCCCCCCCCCCCCCCCCCCCCACCCAAGTCGCATTAGCTTCTCATTTTCACACTACAAACAGCTTACAATGGCCTGTTTCCTTTATCATCGATACTTTTTAGAATATCTTTCATTCATTGTTCTTTATCTCTCTCATTTCCCTGATCCCTGACCAGTCTGAAGAAGGGTCTCGACCCGAAACATCGCCTATCTCCTTCGCTCCTTAGATGCTGCTGCACCCGCTGAGTTTCTCCAGCTTTTTGTGTAACCCTCTGTAAAACATGTATGGGAAGGAGCCTCAGGTGCTGGTTTCAACTGAAGAGAGACACAAAAAGCTGGAGTAACACAGCGGGTCAGACAGCATCTCTGTACGGAAGGAATAGGTGACATTTCTGGTTGGCTGATCACAGCAACCATATTATCTGAACACATTGCACAACTCTCACTGGCATGCTCCCTTGACTCCGTTCTCTTGCAGTATCAGGTGGCTCACCACCAGAAGCACAAGGAAGATCAGGTTCACCTGCATATTCAACGCAGTGGAGAAGGTGAAGGCCACGCTTAGGCCACCTGTTGCCGAGGCCATGACCAGCAGCAAGACTTAACCCAATGAGGAAGATGGTCAAAGTAGACAGAAATGCTGGAGAAACTCGGCGGCTGAGGCAACATCTATGGAGCGAAGGAAATAGGCAACATTTCGGGTTGAAACCCTTCTTCAGACTGATGTGAGGGTGGGGGGGTGGGGAGGGGGGGGGGGGAGAGGATGGGAGGAAGAAAGGAAGAGGCGGAGCCAGTGGGCTGAGGGAGAGCTGGAAAGGGGAGGAGAAAGAATGGACTACCTGAAATTAGAGATGTTAATGTTCATACCGCTGGGGTGCAAACTGCCCAAGCGAAATATGAGGTGCTGCTCCTCCAATTTACAGTGGTCCTCTCTCTGGCCATGGAGGCTGCTTCTCACCATTCAAGCCCTCCTCAACTTAGACGCCTTGCTGATTTGCCTGCTGCAAATAGTGAATGCATACTCTTAAAGTCTGAAGAAGGGTCTCGACCTGAAACATCACCCATTCCTTCTCTCCATAGATGCTGCCTCACCCGCTGAGTTACTCCAGCATTTTGTGTCTACCTTCGATTCACCAGCATCTGCAGTTCTTTCTTAAACATCTGCAGTTCCTTCCTCCACAACTATTCACGATCACGTCCAGTTATAAAATCTGGCGGTCATTCTCACGCGGGCTCCCATTTCCTCATTTATTTATGCATTTTGTTTCATTCCAGTGAAGGTGAATACCTTTACTTGATCTTGTAATCATGGATGCGTTTTGTTTTTCTTTCCATTTGCAGTGAGAATTGGATTCGGCTAACTATATAAACATCTGTTTATCGATTTCTTCAGTAATCTCCCAATCTCTGGCAGGTCAGGGGCTGGGCTGATACTGACAGACATGGAGAACCACGTGTTGCTTCCAACCTCAATTAAAACGCTGCTCAGCAGAAACGTTTGCCCCGCCTGATACCATGGGTCGTAGTCCAATCTTTTGTGTGTAGACCAGCTTCATTTATACTGGAGATAGGCACAAAAAGCTGCAGTATCTCAGCGGGGACAGGCAGCATCTCTAGAGAGAAGGAATGGGTGACGTTCCTGGTCGAGACCCTTCTTCAGACTGAGAGTCAAGGGAAAGGGGAATGAGTAGAGCTAATAGGACTTGATGGTTCAATCCCTGTAATAAGCCGGCACTCTTGCTATTTGCAGTGGGATTGGAGTGGTGAAAGGTAGGGTAGGTACGTCATTGGGGTCATCAGGTGGGCACCTTCCTTCTTTGACGTTTCATTGCTAAGTCCACAACATCTCCAGAGGGCTCAACGGTGATACCTGGCATCCCAGTCACACCCCCCTCAATTCCATACCCTCTTGTCTTCATCTTGCAGCCCAATTGTTGTCTCTCCTTTTGATCCAAATCCAATTGCTGCTTTTTTCCTCAGAATTAGTTAATGATTTGATTGCTTGTTGGAGGGAGCGACCCCTCGCCCCCATTTTCTTTAATAGCCTGGTCATAGATGTAGCACCAAATCCCCTACATCCCACTTCGACAGGAAAAATCTTGGTCTTCCAGCCATTCTGGGCAGCTTCAGTTGCCAGTTCAGAGCACTTGGTCTTTTTTCTTCTCATAAGCTTCATCAACACCATCTTCCCATGGAACTGTCAATTCCACAACATATGCCAAGGAATGGGTGACGTTCCTGGTCGAGACCCTTCTTCAGACTGAGAGTCAAGGGAAAGTGGAAATGGGAGATGTAGACGTTGATGTAGAGGGCTAAAGAACAATGAATGTAAGATCTCCAGAAAAGTAACGATGATAAATCAAACAAGCCATTGTTAGGTGTTTGGTGGGTGAAAACGAGAAGCTGGTGCGATTTGGGTGGGGGAGGGATGGAAGGATGGAGAGAGAGGGAATTAATCCTGGTTGGGTCCGAACTGAGATGTCTGTTACTGGAGTTGGAATCCTTGAGGAAGAAGATAGAGGCACAGACAAGCACCGAGGAAACACACGTGGCTGCGGTAGTGAGTCTGGGTACTGAGTATCCATTGACGACCTCCACAGCCTTCAGTGGCAATGAATTCCACAAATTCACCACCCTCCTCTGAACTCCCCTCTTATCCTTACAGCAATTAACTGAAATCTATGTTCACAAAGATTGGAATACCCTGCTTAGGGAAGTAGGTCTTTTTCTGTCTATCCTCTGTTAAATGTTCCTGCAGGCACCTTAAAGTCATAGTGCGAAATGTTAATCAAATGTCAAATGTGTTCAGGAAAGTTTCTTAAGACAATATGTAGAGGGCGCTACACAGGAATGGGCAATGCTTGACCTGGTTTCAGTTAATTGGGAGGGGCAAGGTGATGAATTTTTTGTTGATGAGTCTTTTGGGACCATCAACTACTATTCTATTAGCATTAAGATAGTTATGGATAAAGACAGGGTGGGACCACAAGTTCAAATTCTAAATTGGGGCAAGGCCAACTTTGGTGGCAAAAATAGGAAAGCAGACTATTATCTAAATGGTGGCCAATTAGGAAAAGGGGAGATGCAGCGCGACCTGGGTGTCATGGTACACCAGTCATTGAAAGTAGGCATGCAGGTGCAGCAGGCAGTGAAGAAAGCAAATGGTATGTTAGCTTTCATAGCAAAATGAATTGAGTATAGGAGCAGGGAGGTTCTACTTCAGTTGTATAGGGTCTTGGTGAGACCACACCTGGAGTATTGCGTACAGTTCTGATCTCCAAATCTGAGAAAGGACATTCTTGCCATAGAGGGAGTGCAGAGAAGGTTCAACAGACTGATTCCTGGAATGTCAGGACTGTCTTATGAACAAAGATTACATAGACTCGGTTTATACTCTCTAGAATTTAGGAGATTGAGAGGGGATCATTTAGAAACTTACAAAATTCTTAAGGGGTTGGGCAGGCTAGATGCAGGAAGATTGTTCCCGATGTTGGGGAGGTCCAGGACAAGGGGTCACAGCCTAAGGATAAGGGGGAAATCCTTTAGGACCGAGATAAGAAGGACATTTTTCACACAGAGTGGGTCTCTGGAACTCTCTGCCACAGAGGGTAGTTGAGGCCAGTTCATTGGCTATATTTAAGAGGGAGTTAGATGTGGTCCTTGTGGATAAGGGTATTGAGAGAATGCAGGTACGGGATACTGAGTTGGATGATCAGCCATGATCATATTGAATGGCGCTGCAGGCTTGAAGGGCCGAATGGCCTACTCCTGCACCTAATTTCTATGTTTCTATGATACTGAACAGGAACTCACTCAAGATGATCGGAGCAGTTGTTTGCAGGAAAAGGAACATAAGGAAAGTGGGATGTTTTTAAAACTGTGCTGACATGAGAACAGGGACCGCATGTTCCTGTTAGATTGAAGGGCGAGGCAGGTCGGAGTAAGGAAGCTGGGAAGACACGAGAAAATGAGGCTTGATCAAGAATGAGAAGGAGGCATAAGCAGCTGGATCAAAATTTCAGGATCTCAGGAGCATGCCAAAGAAGGAAATCAGGAGGGCAAAAAGAGGGCAGGGGATAGCTCTGGCAGATATTATCAAGCATAATCCCAAGGGATTGTATGTACATTAAGGTAAACTCGAAAGAGAGTAGGGCCCTTCAGGAATCAATGCGGTGGAGTGGAGTCACAGGAGATGGGCGAGGTCCTCAATGAGTATTTTCCTTCTGTCTTTACCCCGGAGAAAGACATGAGGACCAGGAAACATGGAACAGTCAATGCAAGTGTCTTGAGAGCAGTCAGTATTACACTCATGGAGGTGCTAAAAGTCCTAATGCGGTATGAAGGTAGACAATTCTGGAGGGAGGCAAATGTGCCTCTGTTCAAGAAGGGCTGCAAGGAAAAGCCTGGGAACTACAGGCCAGCGAGCCTAACATCTGTGGTCGGAAAGTTATTAAGAGTATTATAAAGAGGGATAAGCTACACATACATTTAGAGAGACAAGGGCTGATTGGAGATAGTCAGCATGGGATATCGTGCCTAACAAATCTGATTGAGTTTTTGGTGATGTAACCAAAGTTTGTTGATGAGTGCAGAGCTGTAGATGTTGTACGGATTTCAGCAAGGCACTTGGTCAGCTTCTGCATGGTCAGCTGCTCCATGCGATAAAAGCGCATGGGATCCAAGGAGAGCTAACTGACTGGATAGAAAATTGGCTTTTTCTGGAGGAAGGAGACAAAGGGTGATAGTGGAAGGTTGTTTTTTGGACGAGAGGCCTGTGATTAGTGGTGTGCCCCAAGCCCCTGTCCCACTTTAATGACCTAATTGGCGACCTCTGCCGAGTGTTCCCTTGACTCGTACTCTCAGCATGGTCGCCACGAGGTCGTAGGAGGTCTTCGTAACTCTTCCTCATGCTCGTGAGTGGTCTCCACGTACTCGTGGCCTCAAGTAAGTTGCGGCGTTTTTTCCAAGCTGATTAAAAAATGTCCACGATCAAAATAACAATGGAAAAAATTGATACTTTTTACTCGTAGGTAGGTCGTGATGGTAGTCATAGGTAGTTGTAGGTCGGTAACTGGCCAGAGAAAAAAAATGCAAACATGACATCATTTTATCATGTGATCATTTTCCACTCGTAGCTAGTCTTAGTTGGTCTTAGGTGTGGAAGACTGAGGACGAGGGGGGTCGTAGGAGGTCGTAGGAGGTCTTTTACTTTGGCGTGGATTACGTCGTCCAAGTGGGACAGCCCCTTCAGGGTTTTGTGCTGGGCCCATTGTTGTTTGTCATCTATATCAATGATTTGGATGGGAACGTAAAAGGCATGATTAGCAAGCTTGCAGATGACACAAAATTGGGTGGTATTGTAGATAGCGAAGATGGTTGTCAAAATTTGCTGCAGAATCTTGATCGGTTGGGCAGGTGGGCGGAGGAATTGTTGATGGGGTTTAATACAGATAAGTGTGAGTTGTTACATTTTGGGAAGTCTAACCAGGGCAGGACCTATACAGGGAATGGCAGGGTGTTGGGGGGTTTTGTAGAGCAGAGGGTTCATAGCAAAAGGATTTGATTCATAGGCAAAAGGATTTGAGTATTGGAGCAGGGAGGTTCTACTGCAGTTGCACAGGGTCTTGGTGAGACCACACCTGGAGAATTGCGTACAGCTTTGGCCTCCTAATCTGAGGAAAGACTGATTCCTGGGATGTCAGAACTTTCATATGAAGAAAGACTGGATAGACTCGGCTTGTACTCGCTAGAATTTAGAAGATTGAGGGGGGATCTTATAGAAACTTACAAAATTCTTAAGGGATTGGACAGGCTAGATGCAGGAAGATTGTTCCCAATGTTGGGGAAGTCCAGAACAAGGGGTCACAGTTTAAGGATAAGGGGGAAATCTTTTAGGACCGAGATGAGAAAAACATTTTTCACACAGAGAGTGGTGAATCTGTGGAATTCTCTGCCACAGAGGTAGTTGAGGTCAGTTCATTGGCTATATTTAAGAGGGAGTTAGATGTGGCCCTTGTGGCTAAAGGGATCAGGGGGTATGGAGAGAAGGCAGGTACAGGATACTGAGTTGGATGATCAGCCATGATCATATTGAATGGTGTAGGCTCGAAGGGCCGAATGGCCTACTCCTGCACCTATTTTCTATGTTTCTATATTCTAGGAGTGGAGGTCATAGTTCCTTGAAAGTGGCATCACAGGTAGATAGGGTCTCGACCCGAAACGTCGCCTATTCATAGAAACATAGAAACAGAAATTAGGTGCAGGAGTAGGCCATTCGGCCCTTTGAGCCTGCACCGCCATTCAATATGATCATGGCTGATCATCCAACTCAGTATCCCATACCTGCCTTCTCTCCATACCCTCTGATCCCCTTAGCCACAAGGGCCACATCTAACCCTCTTAAATATTCCTTCGCTCCATAGATGCTGCCTCACCCACTGAGTTTCTCCAGCATTTGTGTCTACCTTCACAGGTAGATAGGGTGGTCAAAAAGGCAAATTGGCCTTCATTAGTCAGAGTATTGGGTATCGAAGTTGGGAGGTCATGGTATAGTCATACGGGGCATTGGTGAGGCCACATTAGGAGTATTGTGCTCAGTTTTGGTCAGCCAATTATAAGAAAGATGCTGTTAAACCGGAAAGGGTGCAGAGAAGATATACGCGGATATTCTAGGGAGCGACTGAGCATGCTAGCATTTTATTTCGTGGTGTGCAGGAGGATGAGAGGTGATCTTATAGAGCTGTACAAGATCGTGAGAGAAGTGGGGGTGGAAGATTGCAACCTTCACGTGGTCCGCCCTGTTTCGACTAATGCAATCAACTCGACGTGCACAAACGGAAGATCAAATAGAACAAGGTGTCCTACAACTTTAGGCTGTGCGGAAGAAGAAGAAGAAGTGAGAGAAGTGGATTGGGTAGAAGCACTGTGTCTTTGTGGAGGAGGAGGGGGCGGGGGAGGTTGGTGAACAGTGGGGGCGAGGGGTGGGGGGGGGGGCTGATTGATTGAGGTATGCAAAATGATGAGGGACTCAGATAAGGCAGAACAATAGGAAACTTTTCCCCCATAGCAGAACGATGTAAAACTAGAGTGCATAGGTTTAAAGTGAGGGTTGAGATTCAGAACGGGTGCAAGGAATAACCTTTTTGCCCTGAGGTAGTTACAATCTGAAACACACTGCTTGAGTGAGTGGTGAAGGTACACACACCACAATTAAACAGTATCTGTACAAGCATTTGAGTTGCATTGATGGCTACAGCCCAAGTATTCGTAAATGGGAAAGTTATTAACCATAGCTCTCATATTTAAATCTAAGCCCGTTAATATATACTGAATGTAAGAGGCCTACTTTGCTGAAACTCATCACTTACAGCCCTGAAGTCAAAGGTCCTCTGCTACTAAGCCATATGTTAGTCTAAGTTGCCACTTGATCTGGAATTGCAAAAAACATTTTTTTTTGTGATCAACTGCCATGCAGGACTTTGTCTTGGTAAAATCTCTTTGATCTTTGTCACCGCCTGAGGAAACATAGTGGTTAAGACAGGGCCTTTCCTTAACAAACCCATGGTCTCTATCTTTGATTAACCTGTGCCGCTGATTTATGCTGCCCCTCCAAATACTAATGACAATAGACAATAGGTGCAGGAGTTGGCCATTCGGCTCTTCAAGCCAGCATCACCATTTAATGTGACCATGGCTGATCATCCCCAACCAGTACCCCGTTCCTGCCTTTTCCCCATATCCCCTGACTCCGCTATCTTTAAGAGCCCTATCTAGATCTCTCTTGAAAGTATCCAGAGAGGGTACACAAAAAGCTGGAGAAACTCAGCGGGTGCAGCAGCATCTAAGGAGCGAAGGAGATAGGCCACGTTTCGGGTCGAGACCCTTCTTCAGAAGTATCCAGAGAACCTGCCTCTCCCGCCTTCTGAGGCAGAGATCCAGGGAACTATTAAACTGCAGGCTTAACATCACTGTGGGTAAAGTATTAGAAAATATACAAAAATATTTGACCTAGTGAAACATCTAGGTACAATTTGGTAAGAAGTTAGCAAAGTTAATGGGAAGCAGATCTTGCTTGTCGAATATCAGCAGTCGTTTAGGTGTGTGGGAAGGAACTGCAGATGCTGGCTTACATTGAAGATAGACACAAAACGCTGGAGTAACTCAGCGGGACAGGCAGCATCTCTGGAGAGAAGGGATGGGTGAAGTTTCGGGTCGACACCCTTCTTCAGACTGAGAGTCAGGGGAGAGGGAGACACAGAGATAAAGAATGTAAGATGTGAAAATGAGACATCAAAGAGGACGAGGATCAAGGAAGATGTAGAACAGATCATTGTTAGCTGGAGAAGATGTCAGTGAAGCATACAGAGATAAAATATAAGCAGACAGAGATAAAAATGTAATGAAGGGGACAGTCAGACTGGTCGGAGAACTGGGATGGGGAGAGAGGGATCAGGACATTCTCGAGAAGGATAGCTACTGAGGTAGACTGAATGTTGAAAAAAAAAACTAGAACAAGCAACCAGAGCTGTGTAGCCATAGCAACAGATCACCAGCGCAGATTAGTGCTGCATCTGTTCCTGTTTATGTCGGATAAATGGGTGGAAGCTAGAATGGAAGTAAAGTCGAGGGCAGCAAACACAGGGGCAGGGGGTGGAGGAGGTGATGGCATTAAAGACATAAATGGAATTTTCTGTGGTAAATGGAAAGTTAGGAAACTAGGGAAAGGAAAAGAACAATGGAAACATGGATACCATTTGCAGAGAAACTGGAAATGTGGCCATTTTCAGTTTTTTATTTGTGAAAAAATTTGAAAACCATGTATCATTTTCCTTCCATTTCACAATTATGTGCCACTTTGTGTTGGTCTATCACATAAAATCCCAATAAAGTACATTTACTTTTGTGGTTGTGATGTGACAAAATGTGGAAAAGTTCAAGGGGTATGAAAACTTTTGCAAGCCACTGTATATCATATTCATTAATAACTACCTGCACATTCTATCAGCTCATCCACCTTATTACGAATGCTCCTTGCATTGAGACACAAAGCCTTCAGACTTGTTTTTACAACACTCTTACCCCTTGCACAATTATGTTGAAAAATGGCCCTTTTTGATTTTTGCCCTGGATTTGTCTGCCTGCCACTTTTACTTTTCACCTTGCTACCTATTGCTTCTACCCTCATTTTACACCCCTCTGTCTCTCTGCTCACACATTTAAGAAACCCATCACCTCTTATTCTCTGTTTATTATATTTTTCTTCTTTCTCCCCTACATGTTGGGTCTGAGTGCTTCCCTTCTCTGCCTCCTGCCTCATACACTGTCTACTAGCTTTCTCTATTTGAGTCCCTCCCCCCAACTGTTCTAGTTTAAAATCTCCCCAGTAGCCTTTGCAAATCTCCCCGCCAGGATATTGGTCCCCCTCGGGTTCAAGTGCAACCCGTCCTTTTTGTACAGGTCATACCTTCCCCAAAAGAGGTCCCAATGATCCAGAAACTTGAATCCCTGCCCTCTGCACCAGTCCTTCAGCCACACATTTATCCTCCACCTCGCTCCATTCCTACTGTCATTTCTCCTCATCCCCTTCCTAAAAGAACGTCCTTTATTTATGACGCTAGTTCACATCTACTCTATCCAAACCTTTTACTATTCTGTAAGTTTCAATGAGGTCCCTCATCGTTCTTCTAAACTACAGCGAGTACAGGCCCAGTGCCTTCTTCTTCTTCTCCTTTCGTGTGGCGTGTACAGCCTAAAGTTGTTGGACAACTTGTTCTATTTGATCTTCCGTTTGTGCACGTCGAGTTGATTGCATTAGTTGAAACAGGGCGGACCACGTGAAGGTTGCAATCTTCCACCTCCGTGCCCAGTGCCGACAAACGCTCATCATAGATTAACCTATTAATTCCTGGGATCATTTTTGTAAACCTCCTCTGGACCCCCTCCAGAGCCCGCACATCCTTCCTCAGATAAGGTGTTTAAAATTGCTCACAATATTCCAAATGCGGCCTTACCATCGCCTTATAGAGGCTCAACAATACATCCCTGTTTTTGCATACAAGCCCTCTTGAAATAAAAAAATGCTAGCATTATGAGTTAGCTCTTTTTACTGCCGATTCAACTCGCAGATTAACTTTTTGGGAATCTTGCATCAGCTCTTTATATAACTGTAGATATAATTGCTACCCTCTTTCATATTATTGGCTAGCTTACCTTCGTATTTCATCTTTTCTCCCTGTATTTTCTTTTTAGTTACCCCTCTGTTGTTCTTTAAAAGCTTCCCAATCCTCTAGCTTCACACTAATCTTTGCTGCATTATACGCCTTTTGTTTAGGTATGTTACAAAACTTACCTTTAGCGGTGCTGCAGTTCTGCCGCTGGCCGTGTGTGTGACTTTGGCGCCTTTAAGGGGGGGCGGGGTTAAAATGCGGGTTTCCCCATGCAATCCGGAGCTTTCTGTTGTCGGAGTGCGAGCTATTTCTGGAGATGCGTTCCGACTGCCGGTAAGTCCGTTTTTTTAAATAAATAGCCCGACTACTTCATCACTGCAGTAAAATAAAAATTAGCTCCTAATGCCGTGAAAGCCGACAACGGGGACGGATTTTACGTAGGGGACAGGTAAGTGATAGCTGTTTATTTTTACATATAAACTTGCTTTTTTAGGGGACTTTAATAAATATTTCATGTTGTGAAACGGTGATTTAGCCCCCATATGAACCGGCAGAAAATTTCCTGCCGATATTGGGTTTAAATTCACCGCAACCGCAACGTTCCAATACAGCGCGTTCCAGAAAATCCCACTCGCAAGCTGTTTAAAATGCCCATTAATTTACAGGCATTAAACACTGAATTCCTTCAATTTGGCCAATAAATTAATGACAATTAGATTTAAAAATCATGTTATATTGTGAATTATTGTGTGACTGTTAATTGGACACTTAGGCTTTAAATTTTTTTTTAATTTTTTCTTAAGAAATGGATAGATGTTTAGATCTAGTAATTGAATTTTGTAATTGGCTACAATTGGGTAACTAACTAATTATATGCTTTAATTTCAGGTCACCCAAGTAAGATTGTTTCATATTTGTTTCAGAATACTTCAATCTATAATATCTGAAAATGTCTTAATTGTTCTCTTAATTTTTAAGGAAGTTATGGGCTTTTGACTGTCCTCGATCACAACTTTTGTGTTAAGTCAATAGAAAAGCAATAGGAAGCAAGTTGCTAATTTCCGAGTATGAAAATGGCCCTAACTTTTTTAATACTGAAGATATGAAAGTGAATTAGGTGTCAAATTAAACTTATTTTTATGCTTTATCTGATGCAGACTTGATTTTTTAAATCTCAACATTTTGTAACGTTGCTATTTTGTTTGAGTTTTATACTGTCCTTGATTTCCCTTGTCAGCCACGGTCGCCTCATTCTCCCCGTAGATTCTTTCGTCCTCTTCGGAATGAAAAGATCCTGCATCTTCCGAATTATTCCCGGAAATTCCTGCCATTGCTGTTCCACCGTCATCCCTGCTAGGGTCCCTTCCCAGTCAACTTTGGCCAGCTCCTTCCCTCGTGCCTCTGTCGTCCTCTGCCCGCTGCAATATCGACACATCCAATTTCACCTTCTCCTTCTCAAATTCCAGATTAAAGCGTATCATGTTGTGGTCGCTAACTTCTAATGGTTCCATGAGTTCCCTTAACAAATCCAATTGATTATATATAGATACACTATATCCAGAATTACCTTTTCCCCTGATCGGCACCACTCCAAGTTGCTCTAAGAATCCATCTTGGAGGTACTCTACAAACTCCCTTTCTTGGTGTCCAGTACTAACCTGATTTTTCCAGTCTACCTTCATATTGAAATCTCCCATGACCACCATAGCATTGCCTTTTTTACATGCCAATTTTATCTCCTGGTGTAACTTGTACCCAATATCCTGGCTACCATTTGGGGGCCTGTAAATAGCTCCCATTAGGGTCTTTTTACCCTTTTAATTTCTCAGCTCTATCCGCAATGATTCTACATCTTCTGATCCTATCACCCCTCACTAAGGACTGAATTTCATTCCTAACCAACAGAGTTACACCACCCCCTATGCCCACCTTCTTGTCATTCCGATATGACGTATAACCCCGAATATTTAGCTCCCAGGCCCGGTCCTCTTGCAGCCACGTCTCTGTAATTCCCACAACATTATAGCTACCAAACTCTAACTGTGCTACAAGCTCATCCACTTTGTTTCTTAAGGGCCTGTCCCACTAGCGCGCGATTACACACGGCAAGCGCGACAAATTCGGATGCGGGGGTCGCGTGGGGTTGCGTGTGGGTCGGGCGATCCCGGTGCGAGTTTCGTGCGAAGTCCGCGGGAAGGTTGCGCGTGACGTCATTTTTCATCATATAAACGTGGGCTGCAGGCTGCTTGTCTTCAAAACGCGCGCGTTTTTTCTGTTGCGGTCATGTGCGTCGCACGACGTCGGGCAGTGACGTCATCACGCAACGCCACGCTGAAGACGCACGACGTCAAAACGTCACGACGTTATCCACGTTCTCCATGCGATTCTGGCCGACAGGATTTTGCCGCGCGGAATTTTTGGACAGTGTCGGTTTTTGCTGGCTCCACGCGATGTCGAGACCAGCTCCACACAACTCCGCGCAACTCCACGAGACTCCGGCGATCGAAGTGGGACAGGGTCACGCGAGGCCGGACGACTAAAGCGACCACGGTAGGTCGCGCTTGCCGTGTGTAATCGCGCGCTAGTGGGACAGGCTCTTTATGCTACGCACATTCAAATACAACACCTTTAATTTGGTACTTAGCTCCCTTCCCACACCGGTCCTGATTTTACCCGACCTTATGGCCCTGTCCCACGGTACGAGTTCATTCCAAGAGCTCTTCCGAGTTTAAAAAAAAAATCAAGCACGTAGAATGAACGTAGCGGGTACGTCGGAGCTCGGGGACGTCTCTTAGCGGCTCGTAGCACTAACGGCAGGTGCTCGGGAAGACTCGCTAACGGCAGATAAGCACGGGAAGACTCGTGAAGATTTTTCAACATTTTTCAACTGTAACCCCTTGTTCTGGACTTCACAACATGTTGAAAAATGGCCACGAGAGCCCCGACGAGCGGCCATTACCGTAAATCTCCAAGTTTGAATCGGGGAAAACTCGGGGGAACTCTTGGAATGAACTTGTTCCGTGGGACAGAGGCATTACTCTCTTACCCCTTCTTGAACTTTCCGTCCCATTAATTTGGGAGACTTCTGTAACATTTCCTACAATATTTCCCTTAAACTCCACCCTCACACATCCAGTTTGTTGACCCCCCCCCCCCCACTATTTGGTTTAAAGCTCTATCTACAGTCCATGTTATACAGTTCTAACTTCAAGAAATCCTTGCATCCCGTCCCTATCAATCCCTCCCCAACCGTTGTACCAGCTTCAAAGTCATCTTGTTGAGTCTCGTTGTCTGTAACTCGTTTTCACCTAGACCACAGCTAACAATGGGCTGTTTCCTTTATCATCGTTCCTTTATGCATATCTTTCATTCATTTGTTCCACACCTCTCTATATCACCGTCTATATCTCTTTCTATATCTCTATATCCCTTTCTCCTGACTCTCAGTCTGAAGAAGGGTCTTGACCCAAAACGTCACCTATCCCTTTTCTCCAGAGATGCTGCCTGTCCCGCTGAGTTACTCCAGTTTTTTTGTGTCTATCTTCGGTTTAAACCAGCATCTGCAGTTCCTTCCTACACAATCATTCCTGTAGCTGTTACAATTTGGGTTTTCTTCCAAGTTGCGTACTAGCCATGCTAGGTAAGGTATTATGACTTGGTTTAATGATGTGGCTTTCCCAGAAGATAATTTATTTTGACTGGAATGCAAGTTGGACTATTGCCCGAGAACATGTTGGCTTTTGGAATATGGAGTCAGAATTGTAAACAAAAATCCCCCACTGATCTGGATTACTTTGCCAGAAAGCTGACGTAAAAGAAAATAGTCAGTCGACCAGGCAGCAAATGTGGAGGAAGAGTCAGAGCTTCAGGTTGGTGATCTGTCACTGGAACTATCCATTTCCGAGTTTATATTGGAAACTGTGAAATTGTTGAGTCTGCTGTTAAGTCCTGGGGGCTGTAATGTGCGACACTGGAGGGTAATCTGGTGCTCCTTGCGTTATTGTTGGGCTTTGGTGGAACCAAGTCAAGTCAAGTCACTTTTATTTCTATAGCACATTTTAAAAAAAAACTCTCGTTGGCCAAAGTGCTTTGCATTGGTGGAGGTACTAACGTCGTAAGGATCCCAAAGTCAGAAAGGTCAGAATGGGGATAGACACAAAAAGCTGGAGCGACTCAGCGGGTCAGGCCGCATCTCTGGGGAAAAGGAATGTGTGAGGTTTCGGGTCGAGACCTATCTTTAGACTGAGAGTCAGGGGAAAGGGAGATGAGAGATATCAATGGTGATGTCGAGAGATATAGAACAAATGAATGAAAGATATGCAAAAAAAGTAACAATGATAAAGGAAGCAGGCCATTGTTAGGTGTGGGCTAGGTGAAAACGAGTTGCAGACAATGAGACTGAACAAGAGTGGGAGTGGATTTGAGAAACAAAGTGATAGGCATCTCAAAGGTCAGGCTCTCCATCCGAACACAAGTATTCCCATTACTACTGGCACCCATCTCCTTCACTGGAACCTAAAACAGGTTTAACTTCTAACTCCCCATAATTTAGTTGAAACATGCTTGACCTTTGTGTTTCCCTCCACAGATATTACCTGACTTGTTGAGTATCTTCGGCACGGACTTGAAGGGCCAAGATGGCCTGTTTTCGTGCTGTAATTGTTATATCTGCACTGTGTTTATTTCAGCTTTTGCTGGATGGGCGTTCGACTCCTAAGTTGCAGACATTTGTTGATAAATCTAGAGGAAGAAATTCCGGAGAAATGTTTTAAAACAGCAAGCAGCCATTGATCTGCCATGTACAGCCTGAAATGTAGCTGCAGGCTCATTCAACGGAAGTTTGCAGGTTAGCAGAATACTTGAAAAGAAAAACAGATCTGGGCTGTGGGGAATGAGCAATGGCATGGGACCAAACTATGTCGATCTTTCAGAGATTGTATGGGTAAATGGGCCAAATATGTGGCATCAGTGTTATAGGAATCCAAATCTAATTATGTTGACACCTGCACAAAGCCAAACCCACTTTATGAAAAGCTGGAACATGCCTTCTACCTCTAATGTCTCATCATAGAAACATAGACATAGAAACATAGAAAATAGGTGCAGGAGTAGGCCATTCGGCCCTTCGAGCCTGCACCGCCATTTAATAGAATCATGGTTGATCATCCAACTCAGTATCCTGTACCTGCCTTCTCTCCATACCCCCTGATCCCTTTAGCCACAAGTGCCACATCTAACTCCCTCTTAAATATAGCCAATGAACTAGCCTCAACTACCTTCTGTGGCAGAGAATTCAACAGATTCACCACTCTCTGCATGAATTTTTTTTTTCTCATCTCGGTCCTAAAAGACTTCCCCCTTATCCTTAAACTGTGACCCCTTGTTCTGGACCTCCCCAACATCGGGAACAATTTTCCTGCATCTAGCCTGTCCAACCCCTTAAGAATTTTGTAAGTTTCTATAAGATCCCCCCTCAATCTTCTAAATTCTAGCGAGTACAAGCCGAGTCTATCCAGTCTTTCCTCATATGAAAGTCCTGACATCCCAGGAATCAGTCTTGTGAACCTTCTCTGTACTCCCTCTATGGCAAGAATGTCTTTCCTCAGATTTGGAGACCACTTGGAGTACCATTTAAGTAAACCTTCAGTGTGGGGATTGAGAGATTCAGGGTCCACCAAATTCAGGGACAGTTTCTTCCCAGCTGTTATCAGACAACTGAATCATCAAGAGTAGTGCTGAATGATTACCTTCCTCTTTGGTGACTCTCGGACTATACTTGATTGGACTTTGCGGCCTTTACCTTGCACTAAAATGTATTCCCTTATCATGTATCTGTACACTGTAAATGGATCAATAGCAATCTTGCTATTGAGGGAGTGCAGCGTAGGTTCACGAGGTTAATTCCCGGGATGGCGGGACTGCCATATGTTGATAGAATGGAGCGGCTGGGCTTGTATACACTGGAATTTAGAAGGATGAGAGGGGATCTTATTGAAACACATAAGATTATTAAGGGATTGGACACGTTAGAGACAGGAAACATGTTTCCGATGTTGGGGGAGTCCAGAACCAGGGGCCACAGTTTAAGAATAAGGGGTTGGCCATTTAGAACGGAGATGAGGAAAAACATTTTCACCCAGAGAGTTGTGAATCTGCGGAATTCTCTGCCTCAGAAGGCAGTGGAGGCCAATTCTCTGGATGCTTTCAAGAGAGTCTTTGATAGAGCTCTTATAGATAGCGGAGTCAGGGGATATGGGGAGAAGGCAGGAACGGGGTACTGAATGTGGATGATCAGCCATGATCACAGTGAATGGCGGTGCTGGATCGAAGGGCCGAACGGCCTACTCCTGCGCCTATTGTCTGTTGTCTATTATCTAATGTATTGTCTTTCTGCTGACTGGTTAGCAAAAATTGTTCACTGCACCAGGGTGCACGTGACAATAAACTAAAGGTAAAACTAAATTACGATGAGTTGACAGGACACAACCTGACATATTGGCACAGCAAAGAAATTTAAATGCCCCAAGCCCAAAGCGGAGTCAGACGTTAGCCCTTTTGCATAGCAAATAGTGGGCTGTGTACCCATCTGAAGCATTTGCTGCAGGATTGGTTTCCTCTGAGGTGGCAGCACCAACCATTGCAAAATGATCTGTCCACCAAACTATGGAGCCAAGGAACAGGGGGCTTCTCACCACACCATCACTTCTCCCATCACTTAAGAATATTGTGTCCAGTTCTGGGCACCATGTTACAGGAAAAATGTTCTCAAGTCGGAAAGGGTACAGAGAGGATTTACGAGAATGTTGCCAGGACTGGAAGGTGTGAGCTACAGGGAGAGGTTGAGTCAGCTGGGGCACTATTCCTTGGAGCGCAGGTGGATGAGGGGTGGTCCTATAGTGGTGTATAAAATCATGAGAGGAATAGATCTAGTAGTCTCGTGCCCAGAGTAGGTGAATCGAGGACCAGAGGATATAGGTTTAAGGTGAAGTGTAAAAGATTGAATAGGATTCTGAGGGGTAATGTTTTCACACCAAAGTGGGTTTATGCTGTCAGAGGAGGTAGTTGACGCAGGGACTATCCCAGTGTTTAAGAAACAGTTAGACAGGTACATGGTTTTGGAGGGATATGGGCCAAACACGGGCAGGTGGGACGAGTGTAGATGGGGCAGTTTGGCCCGTTTGGGCAAGAAGGGCCTGTTTTCACACTATGGTAGGCCATGTACTATAATTATTAAGCGTGTACTGAGAAAAAGGATGTTGGTGTTCCTTGGTGCTGGCGGCATAGTGGTGTACGGCAGAGTTGCTGCCTAACAGCGCCAGAGACCCGGGTTCGATCCTGACCACGGGTGCTGTCTGTAAGGAGTTTGCACGTTTTCCCCATAACCTGCATGAGTTTCCATCAAGATCTTCGGTTTCCTCCCACACACCGAAGACCTACAGGTTTGTAGGTTAATTGGCTTGGTACTAATGTGAAACAAAAATTGTCCCTAGTTGTTATTTAAGGATTTCCAGCATTTGCAGTTTTTCATGGGCTTCATCTAAACTGGATTGGGATGATACAGTTGTAAACGCTTCAAATTAATGACAGACTGTGGAGAAGTGGCAGGGTCCATGCAAGGGTTGGCTTCTAATATCAATGCTCTTGGAGCATGTCAAAGAGTAGGGCAAAGTAGCAAATATGCACTGCAAGACAGGAATGGGCAGAGTTAATTCTAGGAACTATAATTCTATTGTGAGCGATTCTAGGCACCATATCTGAGGAAGGATGTGCTGGACCTGGAGCGGGTCCAGAGGGTGTTTTCAAGTAAAATCCCAGGAATGAGAGGGAGTAACATGATGAACATTTGATGGCACTGGGCCTATACTCGCTGAATAATTAGGAGGCAATAGGCAATAGACAATAGGTGCAGGAGTAGGCCATTCAGCCCTTCGAGCCAGCACCGCCATTCAATGTGATCATGGCTGATCATCCCCAATCAGTACCCCATTCCTGCCTTGCCCCCATATCCCCTGACTCCGCTATTTTTAAGAGCCCTATCTAGCTCTCTCTTGAAAGGATCCAGAGAACCGGCCTCCACGGCCCTCTGAGGCAGAGAATTCCACAGACTCACCACTCTCTGTGAGAAAAAGTGTTTCCTCGTCTCCGTTTTAAATGGCTTACTCCTTATTCTTAAACTGTGACCCCTGGTTCTGCACTCCCCCAACATCGGGAACATGTTTCCTGCCTCTAGCGTGTCCATGCCCCTAACAATCTTATATGTTTCAATAAGATTCCCTCTCATCCTTCTAAACTCCAGCGTGTGCAAGCACCTCATTGAAACATACCAAATGGTGAAAAGCTTGGGTAGAGTGGATGTGGAGAGGATGTTTCCGCTAATGGGAGAGCCTAGGAGTAGTCATTGGCTCAGAATTAAAGGACGTTCCTTTAGGAAGGAGATGAGAAGGAATTTCTTTAGTCAGAGGGTGGTGAATCTGTGGAATTCTTTGCCACAGATGGCTGTGGAGGCCAAGTTAATGGATATTTTAAAGGCAGAGATAGATAGATTCTTGATTAGTACGGGTGTCAGGGGCTTATAGAGAGAAGGCAGGAGAATGGGATTAACAGGGAAAGATAGATCAGCCATGATTGAATGGCGGAGTAGACTTGATGGATCGAATTTCCTAACTCTGCTCCTATCACTTATGACATTATGGAACAATGGAAAAGTTACAATGAAAGTGCCTGGATGAATCAAGTGCCCAACAAGTATGGCACAAACGGCAACTGGTGCGCAATTAAAGAGCTGCAGTGATGAGGGATTCCAGGGTAGGACATTTAAACAATAATTGGTATTGCGTGGTCAGAAATGTTAAAGTGAGGTCGGTAAAGGGGAATGATCTTGGTTTGGAGAACCAGGAAGTAGAACCTTTGTTGCGTATACAGAATATAAGAAAGGACAATTAGCATCGGGTGCAGATTTTTACAGGCCCTTTCACAGTAGCATCACAACCAGCGATAATTAATAAAAAAATAAGGAAGTCACGTAGCCAGTAATAAAACAATCATGGATGATTTTAGCTTTCGTGTATACAACTCCAAATTATTTATTTCTGACACAATACACAGTGGAAATAATTAGGGAAAAATCTATCAGATCTCAACTTGCATAATGAGGGAGTTAATTAACAATTGTATGGTGATGGATCCTCCAGGGAAACACAATGGCAATATGTTTTTTTAAATGCAGAGGGTTGTAAATTATCTGGGTGCCATACAGCCCACTGCTATTTCCATGATCTTACACTTTCTGTCCAACCCCGTTTTCCAAATTGCATGCTGCTTCTCACATTCAACAGCCCCATCTTGGAGAGGTCCGTGTTTGGCCCTTCGTAAATGTCTTTTCTGTCACTGACTGCATCCATCACTAACGTTGCTTCTCGGCATCTTGGATCTTTGTTTCAGGCAGAATGCTGCTCTCCATGTCCGCGCAGTTTTAATTCTGCATTATCGCTAGGAGTAAGCTTTCCTCTGTCTATTCTGTTTGGTTTAGTTTAGTGTAGAGATACAGCGTGGAAATAGGCACTTCTGCCCACAGAGTCCACACTGACCAGCGATCCCTGCACATTAACACCACCTTACTCACACAATTTTACAATTATACCAAAGCCAATTAACCTACAAACTGGTACATCCGTGGAGTGTGGGAGGAAGCCGGAGATCTCGGAGAAAACCCACGCACGTCACGGGGAGAAAGTACAAACTCCAGGGTAACACAAAATGCTGGAGAAACTCAGACTCCCCATGCGGAATATGAGGTGCTGTTCCTCCAATTTGCAGTGTTGCTCACTCTCGCCGTGGAGGAGGCCCAGGACAGAGAGTTCGGATACGAAATGGGAGGGGGAGTTGAAGTACTGAGCCACCGGGAGGTCGGGTTGGTTATTGCAGAGTCTGCATCCTCTTGGCATGAACATTGAATTTTCTCAATTCTGTTAACCTGTCTCCTCCCCTTCCTACCTCTCCCTCAGCCCTCAGACTCCTCTTCCTCCTTTTTCCTTTCTTCCCCCGCCTCCCCCCACCCCCTATCAGTCTGAAGAAGGGTTTCAGCCCGAAACGTTACCCATCTCCTTCGCTCCATAGATGCTGCTGCACCCGCTGAGTTTCTCCAGCATTTTGTGTTACCCTCGATTTTCCAGCACCTGCAGTTCCTTCTTTAACCAGTACAAACTCCATGCAGCCAAGCACCCATGGTCAGGATCGAACCCAGGTCTCTTGTGCTGTAAGGCAGTAGCTCTGCCACTGCACCACCGTGCCGCCCCAATAATTGACTGGGTTAGCCTCAATAATATTGTTTTAGATACATGAATTGATTTGAATAGAGAAGACTCCATGCACACACAGAATACAGGTCTGCACATTCGATAACTACCACTGAGCATGTCGGTTATTCACATCTAAAGGCTTTTGCACCCCCTAATTCTACACATTTGTCCCCAAAAGATTAAAGTTTGCTTGTTGTTTGTCTTGTTGGGTAAACACAAACAACCACTCGTAACTGTCACTGTATGTCATGTTGTTACTTGTGGGCGGAGCACCAAGGCAAATCCCTTGTATGTGAATACTTGGCCAATAAACTTACTTACTTACTTTTGGAATGCCACTTGTAACTACTGACTGAGACACAAGACAAAATGCACCTTCAACTAGAACTGTATTAGGAGCAGGAAGTCATTCATGACTCCAGCCTATTCTGTCATTCACTTAGATCACACCAGATCTAAACCTCTTTTTTTGGAAACTAAATTCCAGATCTTTTTCAGAAGATAGTCACAAAAGGCTGGAGTAACTCAGCGGGTCAGACAGCATCTCTGGAGAAAAGGAATAGGTGACGTTTCAGGTCAAAGAAGGGTCTGGACCCGAAACGTCACCTATTCCTTCTCTCCAGAGATGCTGTCTGACCCACTGAGTCACTCCAGCATTTTGTGTCTATCTTCGGTTAAACCAGCATCTGCGGTTCCTTCCGACAGATGTTTTCATTTCAACTGAGATCACATGCCTGATGCTGTATTACTATATTTGTATTCATCAGAAAAGCAATTAAACACATCTGGATTCCGAAATACCACATGTGGTTAACACGCTAACTGATGTTGCCTCAGGGCCTTCATTATCCCAGAGAATATTGCCAGCAGTATGTTTATAGTCTTCTCCTCCACTCTGTGTCATGTAGCATCCATTCCCCATCACAGAAAAGTCCACCCGCCACCCTCTCATTGAGCTGTGCGGGGCTGAGCAGCAGAGCAAGTGCTAGGCTGCTGCGGCGTTTCATTACAGTGTTTGGTTAAGGGGCTGTCCCACTTGGGTGACCTAATTGGCGAGTTTAGAAGAGTATGAAAAAATGACATGTTGAAGACCTCCTTCGACTATGTAGAAGACTAGCTACGACTAACTTCGGGAAAATTGGACACCGAATAGTGCACTTCTCTTCGACCTCCCTTCGACTATGATGAAGACTATCTACGACTACCTTCGATTGCCCTCGATTACCTACGATTAACATGCCAACCTACTATGACTAAACCTACGAGTAAAAAAAAGTATAGATTTTTTTCATGGCAACCTTTTTTTACTCGCGGGCATTTTTTAACATATTGAAAAAAAGCCGCGACCTAGCTGAGACCTCGTGTACGTGGAGACCACTCTCAAGCATGAAGGAGAGTGACGAAGACCTCGTGTCGACCATGCTGCGAGTATGAGTCGAGGAGAAACTCGCCAGATTAGGTCGCCCAAGTGGGACAGCCCCTTTTGTCTGTTAAAAAATCAATGTAAGTAGGACTATCTCTGCAGAGATCTTACATGCCTCAACACTGCTTTTGCAACAGGAACTGAAGAAAGTGTGGCAATGTGCTCAGAGTGTTCATGCTGAAACGAAAACAGAAATGCTGCAAGCACTTAACAGGTCAATAGACAATAGACAATATGTGCAGGAGTAGGCCATTCGGCCCTTCGAGCCGGCACACCATTCAATGTGATCATGGCAGATCATCCCCAATCAGTACCCTTTTCCTGCCTTCTCACCATATCCCCCGACTCCAGTATCTTTTTTTTGGTTTATTTTTTGTTAGAAGTACAGTAGTGTGGTACCTAAGTACCTAATACATACATACACATTACCATTCTTGTACAACTTTGTATTTTTAATTTATTAATAAAAGAACAGTGAAAGAAAAAGGGAAGTAAAGAGTGTCGAAATAGATAGACAAGCGAGTCAAAATAGATAGTGAAAGAGATAAAGAGCAGAGATAAAAAGCTAAGAAGACTGAGAGAAAAGAGAGATTAGGAGAGATCTACCTATTTCGTATTTTTGCCCATCCGTCACCCGGTTCTGAACCATTTAATTTCTGAGGTTATGTTATGTTGCACCATATGCTTGTAAAAGGTTGATAAAAGGAGACCAAGTCTTTAAGAATTGGTCTACTTTGCCTAGTAGGAGAAATCTCATTGCTTCAAGATGTAGCGTTTCAGACATATTTGACATCCACATTTTGAACGTTGGCGTGGTTGCGTTTTTCCAAAATGTGAGTATGAGTTTTTTTGCTGTTATTAGACCTTATCAAGAAAAGCTTCTTGGAATATAGTTAGCTTACTTCCCTCTTCCATTGATCCAAAGATAACCAGTTCTGTATTGGGGTTCAATTTTGTGTTAAATAGTTTTGTAAAAGTTCCAAAAATTTATTTCCAAAATGTATGCAGTTTTGTACAAGAGACAAAGAATGTGCTATAGTGGCATTTTGAGTTAGACATTTGTCACAGATGGGGGAAACATTTGGAAATATTTTATTCAGTCTAGTTTTCGAATAATATAATCTATGTAAAATTTTAAATTGAATTAGGTTATGTCTTACATTAATCGAACATTTATGTACATATAATAGATTTTTTTCCCTTCTATCATTCGGAATTTTTATCAATAACTCGTGTTCCCAGTCCCTTCTAATTGCCTCTGTCGTTGGTGTTTCTATATTTAGAATTATATTATATAAATATGATATTAAATTGCTTGATTCTGCCTTTGTATTAATTCCTTCCTCTAATAAATCTGGGGTTAGGGTTTGATATCCTTGTAAATATTTTTTCAAATAATCTTGAATTTGAAGATATTTGAAATATTGATTACTTTTCACATTATATTTTAGTTGTAATTGTTGGAATGATAAAAGTTTTCCCATTTCATACATATCTCCCATCATTTTAATTCCTAATCTTTCCCAATGGATAAACGTTTTATCAATAATGGATGGTTTGAATGAGGGATTATTAGCTATTGGAGAAAGAAGCGATAATTTTCTTAATTTTAAAGTTAATTTCATTTGTTTCCAAATTCGTATTATACTGTGAATAATTGGATTCTTCTTATATATTATATTGTTCAGTTTCATCGGGGAGAGAAGGATTGCTCCTATATTATAAGGGGAACAATCCTCTTTCTCCATTCTTATCCAATCTACCTGTTGGGCAGAACTGTCCAACCAGTAGATTATATTTTAATATTCACTGCCCAATAGTGATACAATAAGTTAGGGAGTGTCAGTCCCCCTGATTCTTTAGATTTACACAAGTGTTTTCTTTGAATTCTATGATTTATAGCCCCATATGAAGTTTATAATATCAGAATCTAGTTTTTAATGAATTTTTTTGGTAAGTATATTGGTATTGATTGAAATAGGTACAGTATTTGTGGTAAGAAGATCATTTTTATCGCATTTATTCTGCCTATTAAGGACATCAGCAGAGTTTTCCAGAATTTAATCAACCCATTTATTTCATTTCGGAGTCACGCGAGTGACTTCGTGAAGAACCCACCAGCACGCAAGCGCGACAGGGAGTCCACAAGATGGCAATACCTGACCCAAATAAGAAAATGGGAAGCCTACTGCGGCCGCATGAACATTGCCTATGACTCCGTCACCATACCAGATGTGTTGGAATTCCTTGCGGGGTTGTACCATGATGAACACCTCAGCTATAGTGCCATTAATAGTGCCAGGAGTGCGCTATCATCCTACCTTACCATCGAGGTAGGATCTCACAAGCTAGTGTCCAAGCTGATGCGGGGCATATTCAATTCAAATCCACCCCGACCTCGTTACAATGTTACCTGGGACATTGGGGTAGTTTTAACCCTACTCAGGACATGGTCACCCATGGCTGGACTCGCTTTGGACAAGCTCACCTTAAAATTGGTGATGTTATTGGCACTTACGTCAACACAACGGGTACAGACTCTACAAAAAATCAATATTGATAGAATGGTCTCTACCCCAGAAAAAGTAACATTTTTCATTGATGAGTTACTAAAGCAGCACAGACCTGGGTTTACAGGGCTGCAGCTGGTGTTTCCGGCATACCCCGCTGATGTGAGGCTATGTTTAGCCACCCATATTCGTCTATATTAAAGTGACGCAGACCCTAAGGGGAATGGAGAAATATTTGCTGATTAGCCATAAAAAACCACATCATAGAGTGTCAGTACAGACGATTTCCAGATGGCTCAGGATCGTCTTGGATGCAGCAGGTATTGACATTAATGTCTTTAAATCCCATTCCACCAGGGCTGCATCTACGTCAGCGACAAGGGTCATGGAGGTGCCCATGGACCATATTCTTGCCACAGCGGGATGGGCCAGTGAAGCCACCTTTCAGCAGTTTTATAACAAACCTGTTGCCGCTCCTGTTATGTTCGCGGAGGCCATGCTGAATGCGGGTCAAGAACATACAGCTATTCCCCAGTGAGGGGTTTTTCTTTGTTTATGATTAATAAACATTATTATTTTTCAGTACATTCAGTCTGAAACATGTTTTATCCTCCTATCCATCCATATTGTGGCGTGTGTGAGAGCATGGACGTGATCCAGGGCATGAAATCACAGAGCTTTGAAATCTTCACGAAGTCACTCACGTGACTTCGAAATGAAATAGTAAGATTAAACGAGAACGTACCAGTTTGAAGTTTGATCTTTATTTTATGAGGAGTTGCGATGAGGGATTTCGTGCCCTCCACTCCCAACCCTCTATCATAAGGTCAACTGGTAAATAGAGTCTCTTCAATCTTACTATAACAAGTCATTTCTTTGTTGTTGTTTCTGTGATTCCACACTGCTTTGAAGAATGTCGCGCATGCGTGCTGGCGGGTTCTTCACGAAATCCCTCATCGCAACTCCTCATAAAATAAAGATCAAACTTCAAACTGGTAAGTTCTCGTTTAATCTTACTAATTTAGTTAATAAAGGCATATAGTTTGCGTTGAGAAATGATTTATATTTCCTAGTAATTTGGACACCCAAATACTTGAATTTTGCTGTTGCAATTCTAAAAGGGAATTTCAACAGATGTGTCGGCTCTTGAGGTTCTATCGTCATAATTTCGCTTTTGTTCCAGTTTATTCTATATTCTGAAAAAGAACCAAATTCCTCTATTAAATTCAGTATATTTGCTATGCTAATTTGCGATTTTGTAATATATAATATGTCGTCTGCATATAATGACATTTTATTATTTGAGTGTTTGGGTATTATATCCATGAATATTCGGATGACTTCTTATACTTTCTGCTAAAGGCTCTATCACTAGTGCAAATAGCAGGGGCGATAATGCGCACCCCTGTCTATTGCCCCTTGATAATTGGAATTTTGGGGATAATATATTATTAGTCAGTATTCTAGCCGACTTCGCTATGTTTAAGAGCCCTATCTAGCTCTCTCTTGAAAGTATCCAGAGAACCCACCTCCACCGCCACAGGGCAGAGAATTCCACAGACTCACAACTCTCTGTGTGAAAAAGGTCAGTGGACAACCATGGGGAGAGTAGGACAGTTAACATCTTGGATCAAATATCCTTCAATAATTGGCAAGACCAAACGTAGACTGGGCGATCGTTTCGTTGAACACCTTCGCTCAGTCCACCAGGACCTACCTGATCTTCTGGTTGCCAATCACTTTATTCCCCTTCCCATTCCCACACTGACCTTTCAGTCCTAGGCCTCCTCCATTGTCAGAGTGAGGCCAAATGCAAACTGGAGTAACAGCACCTCATATTTTGCTTGGGAAACTTACACCCCAGATGTATGAACATTGATTTCTCTAACTTCTTGCCATCCCTCCCCCACCCAAGTCGTACAAGCTTCAAAGTCGTCTTGTTGAGTCTCATTGTCTGTAACTCGTTTTCACCTAGCACACAGCTAACAATGGCTTGTTTCCTTTATCATCGTCACTTTTTTGCATATCTTTCATTCATTTGTTCTATATCTCTCTATATCACCGTCTATATCTCTCGTTTCCCTTGCCCCGGACTATGTCTGAAGAAGGGTTTCGACCCAGAGCATCACCTAATCCTTCTCTCCAGAGATGCTCCCTGACCTGCTGAGTTACTCCAACTTTTTGTGTTATCCTTCACTAGGATTCTAATGAAGGACCTTTGACCAGAAACAATGAGTCCTTCTCCCTCCACAGCTTCTGCCTGACCAGCTAAATGTTTTCAACATGTTCTTAAGGGGTTGGACAAGCTAGATGCTGGAAGATTGTTCCCGATGTTGGGGGAGTCCAGAACAAGGGGTCACAGTCTAAGGATAAGGGGGAATTCCTTTAGGACCGAAATGAGGAAAACATTCTTTACACAGAGAGTCGTGAGTCTCTGGAATTCTCTGCCACAGAAGGTAGTTGAGGCCAGTTCATTGGCTATATTTAAGAGGGCGTTAGATGTGGCACTTGTGGCTAAAGGGATCAGGGGGTATGGAGAGAAGGCAGGTACGGGATACTGAGTTGGATGATCAGCCATGATCACATTGAATGGTGGTGCAGGCTCGAAGGGCCGAATGGCCTACTCCTGCACCTATTTTCTGTTTCTATGTTCTGGCTTTGTTTTAAGTTTAGAGCATCTGCAGGTTTTTTGCACCGATTCATGCTGAAGTCTTTGGTTTATAAAGAAATGGACTGGTTTCGGACAATTACATGCAGTGCCATCAGAAATTCCTCCTCTGCTCACCAGTGTTCTTTTGCATTTATTACCAAGATTTCAAAAATGAGACCGGGTAGATTTTTACAAAAAATGTATTACGTTTATTCAGCTTGTGAAATATCCTTCATTTCAATACAATCTGATTTAGACATTTGGTTCATATATTAGAAAGTTGTTGATCAATGCAAACATTTGTTCACTGGTGTGTAGTTGAATTGCACTATATGGACATTACCTGCAATCTCAAAGGACTGCAAATTTGCTGTAAATGGACTAAATGTATATTGTAAATGATCTAACTCTGCGTTATAAATGTATCAAACCTCAGCTGTACATAGACTAAATCTGCTTGGTAAGTGGATTCAGTCTGGACAGTAAATGCACTCAATCTGCCATGTGCTTAAGACAAAACCTGTACGTGAATTAAATCTGCGCTGTACAGTCTTTATTAACTAAATCGGCATTTGTGAGGGTTAACTTTGTGCTGTGAATAGACTCAAGTTGCAGTGTAAATGAACTAAACTCTTCAGTGTAAGTTGATTAAGTCGGCCGCAGGAGAGATCACGCTGACAAGCCGCTGTTTTACAGTACTGGGTAAGTGTGAATGGTTGTGAAACTGCAGCTCCGACATTTTTACCGTCGTTTAAAAATAAAAGCGGGAGTATGTTTAAATCTGCTGGTTGCAGGAGGAATGTATCGTACAAAAAAAGCCAACAGGACCACAGCAGGGTTTGCTTTGAGAGGGTGGGCTGAGAGAGGGAGATCCTCGCCAGCCAGGCCACTGATGTCCAGTGACAAGGGTCTGGGCAGAGACACCTCTGGCTACTGGCTGGCACTGCGGCAAACCCGTCTCCATGCACCACTGATGGGCAGAAGCAGTAAACAATATGTGTTAGTGTCGAATAATACCACACACAGAAACAGTCCAGAAAGATGCTAAAAGGACCCAGTCGATGCAGAAAAAGCAGTGAAAAATGAATGCATATGCGCATTAAGGCACTTGAATACCATGATGCAGAGTTTAGTACTAATAATAATGCATAGTTTTACATTGAACATTATGTTAAATAAATTGGTGCACTGCATTGTTTAGACATGATAATGCAGATTTCACAAACAAAAGCTAACTTTCGTTCATATCTGTTATGGGGGAGAAAAGATATCCATTATGAAAGCTGGATTGAAGGTGTTTCTCAGTGAAACATACGGTAACTGCAGTGTATTCCAAGGGATGGGAAGTTATATTAACTTAATAGACACAGAGGCTTGCTGGGGTGAGGCAACTTCTTCATTGTACCAGCTCGGCTATGTTGTAATATGGGCAAGTTGAGTTAATAGCGGTTATAAATATGGCATTTTAACAGCGGCCCCATTTCAATTGCTTTTCATTAGCACCAAAGTATCAACAAGCGTAGCGAGAAATTGTGTGAGAACGGTTCCTCAGATCAATACGATGTTCTTGGTTAATGAAAGAACAGCCCATGCAGATTTTTGAGGTATGTCATCTTTGGCTTCCATTTCTTCCATTTCTCATCAGAAAGCAACATGTCCCACTTTAATATATTTCTAGAAATAAAAATGTGCCACCTTTAACTGGTTTTGGTGATGAGACTGTCGACGGACGTGAAATCCCGAGTTTTCACTTGCAGATGCAGGCTGTTATTTTCTCTTTCTGTGATCGTGGAAGTAGCTGTTCTCAACGCAAAGAACGATAAAGTTGTTTGCACAGTTGTAAGAGTGCTGACTGAGGAGCTTGCCGCTGGAAAGGGGCGAGGCGTTGCCCCTGATGCTCATGTCCGTCTTTCTCCAGCCGCCGCAGTAATGAGTTGGAACCCGGCTCCCTCTTTCACTTGAACCGTGCCAGATTATTTTGTGGGGCCTTGAAAGATAAAAATAAAATTGGGTTAGCTTTTTACATCACGAGAAGAAAGCTAGAACAGTTTTTGGGTAGGATGTAAAACTCAAGGGCCTGTCCCACTTGGGCACCATTTGCGCGTCATGCAGGTGGCGTGTGAAGATTTTGTGAATCCCAAAATCCTGGGGCGCCGCGCGTCACTGCCTACGCCACTACGCCTCACCATGCGCCACCTCACCCTGCACCACCTCCCACTTGGGAGTCATTTGTGCGTCATTTATGCAACATCATTTACGTGACATCATTTACGCATCACAACGCACAACGCGCGTGTCTTGATGTGTTAATGATGTTGCGTAAATGACACCCAGTGGGACAGGCCCTTTAGGCCCCTGTCCCCCGATGCGAGTTCACCCAAGAGCTCTCCCGAGGTTTAAAAAAAAAATCAAACTCGTGGTAAGTACGTGGAACGTACGTAGCGGGTATGTAGGACCTCGCGGATGTCCCGTAGCGGTTCGTAATGCTAACGGCAGGTACTCTGGGAAACGCGGTAACTCGTGAAGTTTTTTCAACACTGAAAAATGTCTATGAGCTTCCCGAGTACCTGCCGCTAGCATTACGAGCAGCTACGGGACATCCACGAGGTCCTACGTATCTGCTACACTACATTCTACGTGCTTACCACGAGTTTAATTTTTTTTTTTTAACTCGGGAGAGCTCTTGCGTGAACTTGCATCGTGGGACAGGGGCTTAAGGCTCTGGCTGCCTTCTCAGTTATCATTAAAAGATCTCTGGAAGAGGAACAAGTGGGTTTCAATTAGTGGCCTGACCTGCAGATACTCATTCAGCGACATCGTTGAAAGCCCAACCTCCATGGCCAAAAAAAGACACGAGCAACAGTTGCACGTGATCGCCATCGGCCAGGAAGCTTCTCATTCGGGTCGCGCGCCAACCCGACTTGGAAATTGTTCGTCTTTCACCTTTGCTCGTTCCAACTGCTGCAACTGGCTATCCAACGACATTAAGCACCTTCCCCAGTTGGACTGCACCACTTTGAGAAGTTGGCTCACCAACTGCGACTCGAGGGCAATAAGAGAAACGTCACAAATGCTGGGCTTACCGTGGATGTCCATATTTTCAAAAACGAATAAATACAAAAATTCAAACTAATTGCCACTTCATCACATTGCTGCATACGTGGTCATTGCTGCGTCCAATGTGGCCAAGAAAGTTCCTCTATTGCTACACTTCAAAAAAAAGCCCCTTCAGGCTTTTACATAAAGTATGAACCTTAACTACCTCTGAGGTAAAAAAAATATTTTTTGCATTTGTCTTAATTTTTCTTGGGAAATTCTTACCAGGAGGAATCCTTCATGATATTTCTTCCATTGAAGGAGTATATAGGAATGCCTGTGTTGAACGTAGCATGGCTCTTGAAGATAGACTCCCAACTGTCAAAAAGCACTTCCCCCTGTCAAAAAGAAACAGAACTCATTAACCGGAATTTGCTTCCTAATATCTATGATGTGGAAATTTAAATTAACTTCTATTTAACACAAAGGGTGAAAGGGTGTTTTCTTAATCAACCATTTTAATTAAAAATTGCCTTCTGCGCCTGATTTTCGCAGGAAGAACTGATTCTTCCCTAAACCAGCAAAGTTACATCGTGACAGTGAATACTTCACACACCTGGTCGATCCTTATTCCTGCCAAATTTCCCCTTCTGCTCAGAAGCCATAACTCACCTCACATAGGTGGCTACAGTCGTTAATTGGGATTTTGTTGCTGATCCTCCATATTTATTCAAATTCTATATCTAAGCATCTAAAGAAATGCTACCATGAAAAATCCTTTGCCGCATCTTATGTCTTGTAACATATTTTGGCCATTGTTTTTAAGGATAGCATTTCCCATTGCACCCAGCTCTGGTGACAACTTTTACTCTTATTCGTAAATGGTATTTGTCACAGTTAGCGCATACCATCTAGCAACTCAATTCTTCTATGGAAGCCATTTTATATGTGAGTATTGGCTTGGTACTTCCCTGTGAAAGAAGACCGAGGGAAGGCTGATCTAGTTTCAACCTGACAACGTCTGCCGAATGGAGCCATGCGACACCAACCAGCAGTGGGAATTCTGATAGATAACCTCCCTAATTCAAGTGAAGTCGAATTCATGTTCTGGTGGACATAAACAAGCTCAGTGCAAACCAACAATCAAATAAGCAACCATTTTACTGTACATAGTACAGTAAATTGAAAAATGTACTTTCTATCTGTCTGAGTCGACATAGTATAGACAATACCTTGTCTGAGCAGACATGGTATAGAAGTGTGAAAACGCACACCTCCAGATTCAGGGACAGTTTCTTCCCAGCTGTTATCAGGCAACTGAACCATCCCACCACAACCAGAGAGCAGTCTTGAACTACTATCTACCTCATTGGTGACCTCCAGACTATATCCTTGATTGGACATTACTGGCTTTACTTTGCACTAAACGTTATTCCCTTATCATGTATTTATACACTGTAAATGGCTCGATTATAAACATGTATTGTCTTGAAGAAGGGTTGCCTATTCCTTCTCTCCATAGATGCTGCCTCATCCGCTAAGTTTCTCCAGATTTGTTGTCTACCTTGTCTTTCCACTGACTGGTTAGCACGCAACAAAAGCTTTTCACTGTACCTTGGTTCACATGACAATAAACTAAACTGAACTAAAAGTAACTGCTCAATATAGAATCATTAGTCAATGTAAAACCAGGTGGATCTAGGCTTCCAGTTGGTGTCCCCAGTAAATAGACAAGCTGGGGGACAACCAATTATCCACTGTGAGGTGAGATATGGGCTTTCAGGCAGTGCTGCTTCCAGTAACAGGCAAAGCTGTGGTTACTATCACAAACTAACCCCATAACAGGCAGGGCTGTGGAGCAGGGGGCCTCTCCCCCAGAAACAAGCACTCGAATTACAATCAGAGCCATTTCTAGCAACAACCATAGTGGGGGAATTTTGTTCCCGTGCCTGTTCTGTCATTGTCTGGAATACTCGGGCAGAGGATTTGGAATTAACATTATTTATGAAAAAAGCATTTAATCAGTGAGCTATTAAGAAGTCACGAATAATTGCCTAAAAGACATCAGCATGTCAACCTGGAATGCTTGACACAATGTGTAATGAAGGACCCGACCCGAAACATCGCCCATCCATGTCCGCCCAAGATGAGTTTCTCCAGTGCTCAGTGTGTTTTACCGTAAATCAGCAGTCCCTTGTGTTTCTAGTCTCTTAGTGATTGGGCATATCTTCAATAGTGGAGGAAACTGTATGTTAAACAGGGGCTGTGGTATTCCCCTTCAGGTTGCACATCTATCCACATATTTAAGTCTAATTAAAACATTAAGTCTTAAGGAGGGGCACAAACGTTACGCTCCCTGTCTTTCCACTACATAGATGCAGCAAATCTTGGATCTGAGCGACCTCCAGTTATCACACAGTATTTGGATGCAACTTGCCATGGAAATATCTATTAAGTTTAAATAAATAATCACCCTTATGTCTTGTTCATGCAAATGGAGCAATTGAATAATTCTCAACGATGAATGCAAATCCTCAGCTCTGCCAAGAAGTGTTTCACTTCCATCTGTGTATTGACTGAAATTCAGTTTAGTTTTTTATAATTGCTAATTTGAGTTGGTAGAACTGTGTTTCAAGCTGCCTAAGTAATGACAGCTTTACCTTGTGTAGGAAGGAGCTGCAGACGCTGGTTTAAACATGCCACAAAAAGCCAGAGTAACTCAGCGGGTCAGACAGCATCGCTGGAGAAACGGAATAGGTGATGTTTCGGGTTGAGACCCTTCTTCAGATTGAGAGTTAGGGGAAAGGGAAACAAGAGATATAGACGGTGATGTAGAGAGATATAGAACAAATTAATGAAAGATCTGCAACGATGATAAAGAAAGCAGCCCATTGTTAGCTGTGAACTAGGTGAAAACGAGTTACAGACAATGAGACTCAACGAGACGGCCTTGAAACTCTCAAGGGCCTGTCCCACTTGCCGATTTTTTCGGCGACTACCGGCATCATTGACTGACGTATCAGGTCACCGAAAAATTTGCGGCGTGATGACGTATTGACGCGCGGTGTTTTTTCAAGTGTCGCAACATTTTTTTTGTCGCCGCTGGATTTTGAAATGTTCAAAATGTTTCGGCGACACTGATATGACGCCGGCAGTCGCCGAAAAAAATCGCCAAGTGGGACAGGCCCTTTAGTCTGAAGCAGAGTCTTGATCCAAAACATCACCTATTCCATTTCTCCAGAGATGCTGGCTGACACGCTGAGTTACTCCAGCTTTTTGTGTCTCTACAGCGTTATCTTTGATCGGTAAACATTAAAAAGGAAATGAGGCTATTAGATGATATGAAATGCTAATACTTTCAGTGGAGGATTCTTCTGAGTCAAAATGCCACAGATTCAAGTCCCCTCCATAATGAAGGCTGACTTTCTAATACAGGCTGATACAGGCTCTAATACAAGACATGGCTACCACATTGTCATGGTCTCCCTTTTATACAACCAAGGCCAGAGGTGAGAGTAAACCAATGCAAGCCAGGACACCAAACTGGTGAAAAAGTAGCTGACTCAATCACTGCAGATGGGTTAAATCGACAGTATTTAGTTTAGTTTCGCTATACAGCACGGAAACAGGCCCTTCGGCCCACCGAGTCTGCACCGACCAGCGATCCCCGCACATTTAAGGGCCGGTCCCACTTTCACGACCTAATTCATGCCTTTTTTTACTCGTGGACATTTTTCATCAGACTAGAAAACACGCCCCGACCTATTTGATGCCACGAGTACCTACGACTAGCATCACGGCCTGCTACGACCTACCTACGACCTCCTACGATCATGCTGCTAGTATGAGTCAAGGGCAAACTCGGCAGAGGTCATGAATTAGGTCGTGAAAGTGGGACAGGCCCTTAACACAATCCTGCAACACACAAGGGACAATTTTACACTTATACCAAGCCAATTAACCTACAAACCTATATGTCTTTGGAGTGAGGGAGGAAACCGAAGATCTCGGAGAAAACCCATACAGATCGCTGGGAGAACAGCATTAGTAGTCAGGATTGAACCCAGGTCTCTGGTGCTGCAAGGCAGCAACTCTACCATCGCGCCACCAAAATCTAACTTACTTTCACCCCCGCCTATTACGCCATTTTGAAACAGGCCAGAGAAGATCTCCAGAGTTCTTTGTGTATTTGTAATATATATCCTTCGCCTTTCTCATCTTTCTTTCCTAAAGTCATAAAATCATACTGAATGTAAAGAGGCCCTTCGGCCCAACGTGCGACCAAGATGCCCCATTTGCTAATCCCATATGCATGCATTTAGCCCATATCCCTCTAAACCTTTCAAACCCAAACCTAAATCTAAACTTTAAATAACCATAGGTTTGAAATTCATCCTCACCACTCTGTCTTCAAATCTTTTCCCTGCATTATCAATTTGCCATGGGACTCCCAGTTGCCTCTTATTCCTTGTGAACAAGCATAACAAGAGATGCTGGAGGAACTCTCATCATTGAGCACTGGTTTAGAATAGTATTGAGCACCATGCCATTTTCCATGATCCAGTTTTTGATAACCTGGCTACCACATTGAGGTTACATCAAACACCTGAGAGACGACATGTGCCTTGCAGACTGACTATCGTCAATAAATTCTAACTTGTTTCATCTGTTCTCAACTGATGTGTTGACGGCTGGGATGACAAGTAAGGATGATTTGTTATTGTGGTTTTCAAGCAGACACTTCTTGACTGGCAGACGTTAATGCATTTTTGAGGGTAATAACAACAGAGGGAGCAGGCAATGGTAATGATATAGATGTGATTAATCAAGATATTCATACGGCTTCCAGTAAAAGCATTAATGATAGACTAATGAATACGGCCAAGGAATTCATAGCTCTAGGCCAAGGAGTGGATTAGACCATTAGCTGTCTTCAGGGTAGGAAGCAGAGAGTGGGAATTTAGGAGTCCCACAGGGATTCATTCTAGGCTGCCATTCACCATCTACGTCAACGATTTAAGACTCTTAAAGCCTCAATTTGCACTTAATACCAAATTGGGGATGAGGGGGCAATGAATTCCAGCATGAGGGCATTAATCAAAATCAAATTATTTGCAGATGGGATTCAGTTCGGATGACTCGTGGTGGGAGCATGAATGGAGAATTCACTCCTCACTTGGAAGGGGTTAGTCTGGGTGGGGTAGAACAGAAGTATCTTGGAATTCAAAAACGGCAATCACTAAAAGTCGACCTCCGCAGTGATTTCAGCACTCTCTGGCTATACTGCACATACCTCTGGTAGCCATTCTAGAAGGGCAGCGGAAAAGATGCCAAGATTTACCAGGGTGATATCAGACACTCAAGGGTATTTTTCAGGAAAGTATGAACAGACTGTTTTTCACCTCAGAAAATGGGGTGGAGGAGTCACAGAATTTTGATAGAATGGTTGCAAAGAGAAATCCCATATTTGGAGAGGGGCATATGTATCAATATCAAATAGTCAGCAAGAAATCCAGGAAGTCTGGATTAAAGGAACCTTCTTTGTGCCAATCATCAAATGTGCTGAAAATGTAGACTTGTTGCTACATAGAGCGAGAGGGGGCTGGACAAGCAAATGAAATGAAGGGAACAAAGGATAACACTGATTGATTTAGTTTGGAGATACCGCGTGGAAACAGGCCCTTCGACCCACTGAGTCCATACTGGCCATTGATCACCCACTCCATGTTATCCAACTTTCTCACCCACTCATTACATATAAGGTCCAATTCTACAGATGCCAATTAACCCGTAAATCTTTGGGATGTGGGAGGAACACCAGGCCAAAACCCATGCGTTCACAGAGGGAACGTGCAAACTCCACACAAACAGCAGCTGAAGCCAGGATCAAACTTGGTGGTCTGACGCTATGAAATAGCCTTACAGCACCAGAGACCTGGGATCGATCCTGACTACAGGTGATTGCCTGTACGGGTTTGTACATTCTCCCCATGATGTACGTGGGTTTTCGCCGAGATTTTCGGTTTCCTCCCACACACCAAATAGTCTAATTGACTTGGTGTTACCGTAAATTGTCTCTAGTGTGTGTAGGATAGTGTTAATGTGCGAGGATCGCTGGTCGGTGCGGACTCAGTGGGCCGAAGGGCCTGTTTCCGCACTGTGTCCCTAAACTAAACTAAACTAAACCTCTCAGTTTACATTCATAGTCAAAATGAACCCCCATCGGCAAAGTCACCTGCTTCTGCAAACTCCAGCAGGATAAGTAGAAGGATGGTGAAGCAAACCAGCCAAACCCCTCCAGATGGAACAGAATGCCATAAAGCTATTAATTACTGTATTTGCATTGGAACATTATCAAGACATTTGTTGTATGCTTGCAAAAACTATCAGCAATATGATGAGGAAGATGCAAATGAATGAATAAAAGGATATTTAACTACCATCTCAAAGCATTAGTTGGTCTTTGAAACTGTTTGTTGCAAATTTATTCAAACTATTATCTTGATATCCACCATAATTTAATTTCCCAATTTTCTCCCCAAATCTTTTGTTTAACATCTCAGCGCACGTTGTGCTGTGTCCAACTATTTGTGAACACTGTTTGGTGTGTAGAGGGTCCCACTGTTACAGTCACCTCTCAGGTTCAACCCCTTTGATTGCCTCTTCTTCAAGACATTGTCAAGTATTTATTTTTTCCGAAGGTTTTGCTTTGCTCAAGTATTTTTCCAAATTATCTCCAAATGCCATTCCTTTTTGTAATGCCTTGTTCAGAATGGCTCTGCTGGTGTTATCACTTCACCAGTAGTCAATAGGCCTGCATCCATATCCCAGCAATTTGAATGTGACAGAATAGACCTTGAATTGAGGTTTTAAAAACATCTGGAAATAAAAAGGACCCAGAGGTAAAAGCCAAAACAGTTTGTTAATATCCTTGGATGTAGTGGATTAGCTTTTGCGTTCCAATCTCGCTCAAAACTACAATACCAATTTCAATAAATCCACTAACTTCCATGTTGACATAAAAAATGACCATGAAAGCTTCGCTGTCACCTTCTCCCAGCTAACATTTTCCTTGATCTGCATCCCATTTGATGTCTCGTTTTCACACCTTACACTTCCTTATCTCTGTGACTCCCTTTCCCCTAATTCTCAGTCTGAAGAAGGGTCACGACCCAAAACGTCACCCATTCCTTCTCTCCAGAGATGCTGCCTGTCCCACTGAGTTACTCCAACATGTTGGGTCGATCTTTGTACAATCTGTTTTGGGAAAATGTGAATAAAAATGTCCGAACGGATGACAGTGTTGACCATGGCCTCCAATCCCCAAGGGTGTTGTTTTTTTTGTTCTTTTACTGTTTCATTAGTTTAGTTTGGTTTAGAGCTACAGAGACGAAACAAGCCCTTTGGCTCACCTAGTCTGCACTGACCAGCGATCCCCGCACATTAACACTACCCTACACACACTAGGGACAATTTACATTCATACTAAACTAATTAACCTACAAACCTGTACGCATTTGGAGTGTGGGAGGAAACCAAAGATATCGGAGAAAGGTCACGGGGCAACGTACAAACTCCGTACAGACAAGCACCTGTAGTCAGGATCGAACCCGGGTCTCTGGCGCTGTAAGGCAACAACTCTACCGCTGCGCCACTGTGCCGGCCTGCCTTTATGCTCTGCTTGCATCTAATAATGTGTAATCCATGAGCAAAACTGTAGATTGATGTTGCTTGTTAACCAATCGCACACCAGCCAGCATCTCTAACTCCACCCCACTGTAATACTGATACTAAAGGGCCCTGTCCCACCAGCATGCAACTCCATGTGATGAGCGCGACCTAACGTGGTCGCTTGAGCCATCTGGTGTCACAGGGCCGGTCCCACTTCGATCGCCGGAGCCGTGCGGAGTTGTGTGGAGTTCGTCCCAACATCGCGCGGGGCTCCGAAAAACTGACCATGTTCAAAAATTCCGCACGGCAACGGCTTGACGGCTCGCAGTCGCCTCGATACATTACGCACCGCCTCGACATCGTGCCTCCGTGACCCTCTCTGTGTGTGGCTCCATGGCCCACTGTGTGTGTGCCTCTGTGCCCCTCTCTGTGTGCCCCTCTCTGTCCTGGCGAACTTACCTTGAAGACTTCGCTCCAAGTTTGCCTCACTTTGCGCCACGTTGCGCCACTCACCCGACCTCCGCGCGGCCCCGGCTGCCGGTTTGGTCGCGCTTGCCGCATGCAGGCGCATGCTGGTGGGAACGGCCCTGTACAGGGGATCGCCCGACCTCCGCGCGGCCCCCGCTTCTAGTTTGATCGCGCTCATCGCATGGAGTCGGATGCTGGTAGGACAGGCCGTTAACACTGGTTTCCCAGCACCGACAGTTGGAGCAGCCAGGATGTACTGACAACTAATCATCCTCCATGCTGTTAAGTTTCAGTGCTGATTAAAGATGTATTTGAATCACGTACTGAGTCTAGAAGTCATTTACAAAAACTACTTGTGAATCTCTTTGAGAGATATCCAAAAAGGATATTAGTGAACCTCTTGCGTTTCAACTTTAGGGTCATTTTTATCTGATAAATATAATGAATGTTCAAGTTATTGTGACCATCCAGCCTCTGGTGTTGGGAAGGTTAAATGGTTCCTACCATACGCATCAATCTGCAACACCTCCTCTCTTTCTGCACAACTGCACACAGCCCACAACGTGCCCCACACCAAATTGGCAACAAGTTTTGGAAAGAGACAAAATATAGGAAAACACTGGATCAACAAGAAACAAATAGTTGTAAAATTCCTCTCCAGTTTCTTCTAATAACAGCCCAGTAAGGGATTTGAAGACTTCTTGAGATATAATGTACCTAGGATCACGGTGTCTATTTATTTTTCTATAACCTCAAATAAATTCATGGATTTTCAGGAAGTTAATTCATTGCAATTTTTCCTTTTAACCTTCACAAGCATAATCTTTTTAGTTGACAAAAATGCTGGAGAAACTCAGCGGGTGAGGCAGCATCTATGGAGCGAAGGAAATAGGCAACGTTTCGGGTCGAAACCCTTATACCATTAACTTGGGTTGAAGGGTCTCGGCTCGAAACGTTGCCCATTTCCTTTGCTCCATCGATGCTGTCTCACCCGCTGAGTTTCTCCAGCATTTTTGTCTACCTTCAATTTTCCAGCATCTGCAGTTCCTTCTTGAACTCTTTTTAGTTAGGTTTAGTTGGGAAATACAGTGTGGAAACAAGCCCTGCGGCCCACCAAGTCCTCGCTGACCAGCGATCACCTGTACACTAGTTGTATGTCATGCCAAGTTTGCATCCTACACACCAGGGGCAATTTACAGAGGCCAATTTACGTACAAACCTGCACGTCTGTGGAGTGTGGGAGGAAACCGGATGACGCGGAGAAAACCCACGCGGTCACAGGGAGAACGTTCAAACTCCGCACAAACAGCACCTGTGGTCAGGGTCGAACACGGGTCACTGGTGCTGTGAGGCAGCAACTATACCAGATGCAGCAAGACACGCAAATGTTGTTACCTTTAGGTTGACGACTGGCATATTTAACCTGTCCGCTTTCCTCACTACAGTGTACAAGTCTTGCAGCTGAGATGAGAGGAAGGCGCGGTAAGTTGCCGTGGAGCCCATCGCCTGAGCTTGCTGGAAACACTGCAGATCTGCACCATGGATCCCCCGCATGTTGCCAGACAGGGGCGTGTTCAAAGCCACCAGGTGCAACTGTAGAGAAACAAGGAGGAAAGGTTTAAGTCAAAGTACAAACAGTAACGGTAACCCCCAACCCAAGCAGGAAACAAACAACCCTCCGTCCAGTTTGCCTGGGTGACGTTGAAGTGTGTTGCCCAAGCCAGTGGTTCCTGTCAGACACAAGAGCACAGGGGTACAGCAGGCAACTAGGAGAATAACCAAGTTATTGGTATGAACCCGTGTCTAAGCGAATGCCAAATATATTGAATTAACCCTGCCTCTCTGTCCATTCGTACCTATGACATAGAATCATCATAAAAATTCAGGTTGATAAGTGATAGAAGCAGAATTAGGCCATTCGGCCCATCAAGTCTACTCCGCCATTCAATCATGGCTGATCTACTTCTCCCTCTTAACCCCATTCCCCTGCCTTCTCCCCATAACCCCTGACACCAGTACTAATCAAGAATCTATCTATCTCTGCCTTAAACATATCCATTGGCTTCAATCAACCACAAGCTGCCAGGTTACACTTTACACACTGGTTTAAGTAGCTGATTCATTTTGCCAGACATGTTCCCAGCGGGTAGGCTCTTGGCCGTTGAGCAATATATCAAGGCATCATGGCCTGTTCAAACATCATCCCTGCACTTATCCTGTCAGGACCTGGATGATTTATGATTTCCCAACTCAGGAGATCATAGACCCAGTCATCTTAATGATATAGATTAGCTCATGCTTCCTATAAAAATTAAAGCATAAGCTAATTGTTTGTAGAGAGCCACACTTAGTTAAACTTGTTTCATCCTGTGGACTGGAATTTGTCAGTCCCACCCAGCACATATCAAATCTCAGTTTGATGGTTATTGATGTGCCAAACAAAATGAAGGCATTGAAGCAGGAGAAGGACTGTCAATCCGACTCTGTCATTGTATAATTTACAGCACCGATTTCTGGAATCACCCCAAATCCCTTGGTTCTTTTTAATATCGATCTTTGTCCATATTTTATCTTTAATATCCACCTCTGACCAACTGAGTCTCCACAGTAGATTTGCCTCGAGAATGCTCAATGCTGAACTCTTATTTTGGGACTGTGAATTCTGATCTCGATACACTCTGGTCAGATTTTGCCCCCCTGCACCTACCCTAGTCAAAGCTATGTATAATTTACGATTTCAAATTCAGGAGCACAGAGGCCGAGTCAGTTTAATTTTTCCTCGTCAGATAATTCACCCCAGGAATACCCCAGGAGGTGCTTTTGATTGCACCTCCTCCATCACATGTATGTGCTTTCTGAAATGCTCAGGCCCCAGTCTGCACACATTCCAGCGCGGCCTGTTGGCGTTGGAAGCCGCGGTCTCCAGCAAGGAAGCGGCCGTTCCAGGCACCCTGAGCCGCTGAGAGGGTTCTCCCACCGCCAGAGCACCATCACCCGGCGAAGAAGGGCCTGGAACATCGGCCCCCATAGCGGCGACTGTGGAGGCCTCAATAGGCCTGACTATGGGTGAACTGGGGATGGGGACTGGACTTTGTGCCTTCCCTCACAATGGAAACCATTGTGGGGGGACGTTTTTTATGTTTTATGTTAAATTCTTTAATGTTATGTCCTATCTTTATCTATGTGCTGCATGGCAAGACAAATGTCACTACACCAATTGGTGTATGTGACAATAAATGTCCTCTGTCTTTGTCTTTCCAGGTACAGTTTCACTGGGAGCCCTGCATCCTTTCATGGTACATGCTTTTACACTTGTACTCAAACCCTCCTTAAAGAAAGACAAAAACACCACTGTCCCCCACAGTAACTTGCACGGATTCCAAAACAAGGACACCTAAGGCCCTCTGAACATCAATAGTCGCCAATCTCTTACCGTTAAAAAAAAATATCAGTTTGCTATTTTTCTACCATTGTAATGACTTCACATTTTACCACGTTATATTCCTTCCATCACAACCCAACTACTAACTTAGGCCACCGCATACACGTGAAACGTTTCACATTCCCTGAACAACTTGCATTGGTACCAAGGAGTCATATCAACAGCAAACTTGTATTCTGCACCTTGTAACTTTCCCTTTGTTCCATCTTTTGTACTGGAGTTGAGCTTGACTGTATACATGTATAGTATTATATGATTTGATTGGACTGCCACAAGCAAAAGCTTCTCACTGCACCTCCGTACAATTTCGTTGTCCTTAATGCATTTCGTTGTCTCTGTACTGTACACTGACAATGACAATTAAAATTGAATCTGATACAAATGACAATAATAATCCTAAACCTAACCCTGAATATTGCCCTTGGCCCGCAGGTCTAGATCATGGACAGATTGATTTGTATGGGAAGTAATTTCCTTAGAGCTCACTGTGACAAGATCCAGATCCCATCTCTCCCTTTAATGATGCATCATTTTGAATTTGATCTTGACCAGTTATGAAACTAGGAGCAGATTGCTAGAAATTAGCATTGAACACCTTGAGTCGTTGCAACATTAAAAAACGACACACACTTACAGCAGGCTTCTGGTCATTTATCTTTGGGAATGTGTTTGGAGCCTGGTGGACAAAAAGAAACACATGCGTAAAGTCATCAGTTTATTGAGAAGAGTTCTGCTTCAGTTTAATCTCAGCGGCGGGCTCAAAGTGTTTACTTACTGAGTAAGTGTTCAATGAGTGGAATGGGTCATCAGCTGGAGCAGGAATCAAATCACCAAGCTGGCAAAAATATTTTAAAAAAAACATATTAACATTTTGATCCAAGAATATATTTCAGAATTAGTGTTCATTTTTAGGCACTTACTTGGAGCTTTCTCCAGCCATTGTAAACTCGAATGTAAAGGTCACTCCTATCTGCCACATAGCCCAGGGTACCTTCCGACACGGAGAAAGTTGCTTTATGCATATAGTCCATGTTCCTGTACAATGCCACCTGTTTAATACATGATATAAACAAGATGAGATTTTAAACTAAAGTATTCAACAACTAGGAACAGAATGAGATAAACATTACAGGATAAAAATGTAATTTTTATCCTAGGTCCGGCTACGACTGCGTAGCCGGTCATAGTGCGAACTCCATCATCAAGTTCGCTGACGACACCACTGTTGTGGGACGTATCACTGATGGGGATGAGTCCGAGTATAGAAGAGAGATTGAGCAACTGTCCATATGGTGCCAGCACAACAACCTGGCCCTCAACACCAGCAAAACCAAGGAACTGATTGTAGACTTTGGAAGGAGTAGGATGGGGACCCACAGTTCTGTTTATATCAACGGGTCGATGGTTGAAAGGGTCAAGAGCTTCAAATTTCTGGGCGTGCACATCTGTGAAGATCTTTCCTGGTCCAAGAACACAGATGCAATTATTAAGAAAGATCATCAGCGCCTCTACTTCCTGAGAAGATTACGGAGAGTTGGTCTGTCAAGGAGGACTCTCTCTAACTTCTACAGGTGCACAGTAGAGAGCTTGCTGACCGGTTGCATCGTGGCTTGGTTCGGCAGCTTGAGTGCCCTGGAGAGGAAAAGACTACAAAAAGTAGTAAACACTGCCCAGTCCATCATCGGCTCTGACCTTCCTTCCATCGAGGGGATTTATCGTAGTCGCTGCCTCAAAAAGGCTGGCAGCATCATCAAGGACCCACACCATCCTGGCCACACACTGATCTCCCTGCTACCTTCGGGTAGAAGGTACAGGAGAATGAAGACTGCAACAACCCGGTTCAGGAATAGCTACTTCCCCACAGTGATCAGGCTATTAAACTTGGCTCGGAACTCTGAACATTAATATCCCTCCATCTGTTATTTGCACTTTATTAATTTACTAATTCATGTGTGTATTTACGTATATAATTGTAGTCAATGCCTACTATGTTCTGTTGTGCTATGTAAAGAAAGAATTTCATTGTCCTGACAGGGACACATGACAATAAACTCTTTTGACTTTGACTTGTATTCTATTCAATACTATTCAGAATCTTATATATATCAGTTTTTATATATGAAATGAAAACTATTCTTGTTAGAATAAGCAACATAATCACGTGGTAATGAGGATAAAAGTTCTTACCACATAAACAAAGCCCATCCAAAACTTTCCCGCTTTCGGCCTCAAGCTCTGGAATTCACTTTCTAAATCGTGTTATTCCCAATTTTCAAGACATTCCTACTTCTGTCCCAATGTCCCTGTCTTTGGTCTGATGTCAATTTTGGATCCAATCCCCATTCCTTCTCTCCAGAGATGCTGCCTGTCCCGCTGAGTTACTCCAGCATTTTGTGTCTATCTCAGATTCAATCAAGTTCCCTTGAAACCAAAACAGCATTTCCATGTCCCTCAGAAAAGCTGCCCGACCTGCAGAGTATTTTGTTTTGTAAATCAGCATCTGTAGTTCCCTGTATCTCCAACAGCATTTATACGCATAAATTAAATGTTAGACAAGGGACATATAAGGAAGTGGGAGAGCGAGGGGAAGTTGGAAACGGCGTCATTTTGGGGGTACGTGGGCCCTATGGACATGGTGACCTTAGGCTGGGCATGAGGGGAGATGGGAGAGAAATGAGAGAGATGTGAGTGTAGAGGAGGGAAAGGTTTGGACAAGAGGTTTGGACAAGAGATCTGGAGAAATGACAGAGGCGGTGAGAAAGGGAGGGAAACTTGGAATGCAAAGGTCCCCGGGTGTTGTAACTCTTGAGAGCAGGTTCACCCATTTAGAAGCTGTCGGGACAGAAGACGTTAACACACTGAGCGGCGGACTGGCTTGCGAAGCAAAAAGGGCTGTTGAGCCAAAACCAAAGAGGCCGACGTCAGGCAACGCCATTGTAGTTGGAGACTCCATTGTGAGAGGTACGGACAGGGGTTTCTGCGGCAACAGATGTAATTCGAGGATGGTGTGCTGCCTCCCTGGTGCCAGGATCCAGGATGTCACGGACAGAGTGCAGAAAACCATCTAGGGCGAAGGTGAACAGCCGGGTGTGGTAATGCATGTCGGCACAAACGATGTCGGAAAGAAGGGGATGAATATTCTGCAGCGTAACTTTAGAGAGCTCAGAAAAATGCTGAAAAGCAGGACCTCCAGGGTGGTTATCTCCGTATTGCTTCCAGTTCCTCATGATGGCGAGAGCAGGAACAGGGAGATACAGGACTTGAATGTGTGGCTGAGGTGCAGGGGGCAGATTCTGAGACCACTGGGATCTGTTTTGGAGTAAGGGGGAACTGTACAAAAAGGACGGATTGCATCTTAATAGGTGGGGGACCAGCATTCTGGCAGGCAGGTTTGCCACTGCTACACGGATGGTTTTAAACTGAATAAGGGGGGGTGGGGTGTCAAATGGGATAGTCAATGACGGAGTTAAATGGAAAGAGAGTAAAGGGATAGTTAATGACCCGAGAATTAACGGGAAAGGAAGCTCACAAAGGGATAGGAGTGTATGGCCAAGTGTAATGGGGATCGATGTGAAAGGTGAGATACGTAAGGAATTAAAAGTATTGTATATGAATGCTCGAAGTATAAGAAGTAAAGTAGATGAGCTTGAGGCTCAGTTAGAGGTTGATAGATATGACATTGTGGGAATTACTGAGACGTGGCTGCAGGAGGATAGGGCCTGGGAACTTAATATTCCGGGTTATACATCCTATAGAAAGGATAGGCAGGTGGGCAGGGGAGGGGGGGGGGGGGGTAGCTCTGTTGGTGAGGGATGGAATTCAGTCCCTTGCGAGGGAAGACATATGGACTGACGAGGTAGAATCACTGTGGATTGAGTTGAGGAATTGTAAAGGCAAGAAGACACAAATTGGTGTTATCTACAGACCCCCAAATAGTAGCCCGGATGTAGGGTGTAAGTTGCAGCAGGAGCTAAAATTGGCATGTAACAAAGGTAATGCCACTGTGGTGATGGGGGATTTCAATATGCAGGTAGACTGGGAAAATCAGGTTGGTTCAGGACACCAAGAACAAGAGTTTGTAGAATGCTTCCGAGATGGATTCTTAGAGCAGCTTGTAATGGAGCCGACCAGAGAAAAGGCAATTTTGGATTTAGTGTTGTCCAATGAACCAGATATGATAAGAGAACTCGAGGTAAAGGAACCGCTTGGAGGTAGTGATCATAATATGATTAGTTTTAATCTGCAATTTGAGAAGGAGAAGTTTAAATCGGAAGTGTCAGTGATGCAGTTGAACAAAGGTCTACCATGAAGGCATGAGAGGGAAGCTGGCCAAAGTAGACTGGAGAGGGATCCTAGCAGGAATGACGGTGGAACAGCAATGGCAGGAATTTCTGGGCAAAATCCGGAAGACGCAGGAATTTCACTCCAAAAAGGAAGAAAGATTCTAAGGGGAGCAGGAGGCAACCGTGGCTGACAAGAGGAGTTAGGGATAGAATAAAACTAAAAGAAAAGATGTATAACACAGCAAAGAGTAGCCAGAAGTCAGAGGATTGGGAAACTTTCATAGGACAACAGAAGGAAACAAAATGGGCAATACAGGCTGAAAAGATGAAGTATGAAGGGAAGCTGACCAGGAATATAAAGAAGGACAGTAAAAGCTTCTTTAGATATGTTGAGGGGAAAAAGAGTAGCCAAGTCAAATGTGGGTCCCTTGAAGGCAGACACGGGTGAAATTATTATGGGTAACAAGGACATGGCAGAAGAGTTAAACAGGTACTTCGGATCTGTCTTCACTAAGGAGGACACAAACAATCTCCCAGATGTACTGGAGGACAGAGGACCTAAGGGGGTAGAGGAACTGAAAGAAATTTTCATTAGACAAGAAATAGTATTGGGCAGTCTAATGGGACTGAAGGATGATAAATCCCCTAGGCCTGATGGTCTGCATTACAGGGTCCTCAGGGAGGTGGCTCTAGAAATAGTGGACGCATTGGTGAACACTTTTCCAACATTCAATAGATTCAGGATCAGTTCCTGTGGATTGGAGGATAGCTAATGTTATCCCACTTTTCCAGAAAGGAGCGAGGGAATTACAGACCAGTTAGCCTGACCAGTTCAAGAAAACAGGGAATTACAGACCGGTTAGCCTGACTTCGGTGGTGGGAAAGATGCTGGAGTCAATTATTAAAGAGGTAATAATGGGGCATTTGGATAGCAGTAAAAGGATTAGTCCAAGTCAACATGGATTTATGAAAGGGAAATCATGCTTGACTAATCTTCTGGAATTTTTTGAGGGTGTGACAAGTAAAATGGATGAAGGGGTGCCAGTGGATGTAGTGTATCTAGACTTTCAGAAAGCCTTTGATAAGGTCCCGCACGGGAGACTGGTGACTAAAATTAGAGCACAAGGTATTGGAGGTAGGGTGTTGACATGGATTGAAAATTGGTTGGCAGACTGGAAGCAAAGAGTAGGAGTGAACGGGTCCTTTTCAGAATGGCAGGCAGTGGCGAGTGGAGTGCCGCAAGGCTCGGTGTTGGGGCCGCAACTGTTTACCATATATATTAATGATTTGGAAGAGGGAATTAGGAGCAACACTAGCAAGTTTGCGGATGACATAAATCTGGGTGGCAGCGTGAATTGTGAAGAGGATGTTAGGAGGTTGCAGGGGGACCTGGACAGGTTGAGTGAGTAGCCAGATGCGTGGCAGATGCAGTATAATATAGATAAATGTGAGGTTATCCACTTTGGCGGCAAAAACAAGGGGCAGATTATTATCTCAATGGGGTTAGGTTAGGTAAGGGGGAGGTGCAGCGAGACCTGGGTGTCATTGTACACCTGTCACTGAAAGTTGGCGTGCAGGTACAGCAGGCAGTGAAGAAAAATAATGGAATGTTGGCCTTCATAACAAGAGGATTTCAGTATAGGAGTAAAGAGGTTCTTCTGCAGTTGTATAGGGCTCTGGTGAGAGCACATCTGGAGTATTGTGCACAGTTTTGGTCTCCTAATTTGAGGAAGGACATCCTTGTGATTGAGGGAGTGCAGCGTAGGTTCACGAGATTGATCCCTGGGATGGCGGGACTGTCATATGAGGAAAGATTGAAAAGACTAGGCTTGTATTCACTTGAGTTTAGAAGGATGAGGAGGAATCTTATTGAAACATATAAAATTATAAAAGGACTCGACAAGCTAGATGCAGGAAAAATGTTCCCAATGTTGGGCGAGTCCAGAACCAGGGGCCACAGTCTTAGAATAAAGGGGAAGCCATTTAAGACTGAGGTGAGAAAAAACTTTTTCACCCAGAGAGTTGTGAATTTGTGGAATTCTCTGCCACAGAGGGCAGTGGAGGCCAAGTCACTGGGTGGATTTAAGAGAGGCTTAGATAGAGCTCTAGGTGCTAGTGGAGTCAAGGGATATGGGGAGAAGGCAGGCACGGGTTATTGATTGGGGACGATCAGCCAAGATCACAATGAATGGCGGTGCTGGCTCGAAGGGCCGAATGGACTCCTCCTGCAGCTATTTTCTATGTTTCTATGTTTGTGTGGCATGAATGTTACTTGCCACCTACCAACCCAGTTCGGATATTGCCCATGTCTTGCTACCTTTGAATGTGGATTGCTTCATTATTTGAGGATTGTGCAATCATCCTTTAGGAAGGAGATGAGGAGGAATTTCTTCAGTCAGAGGGTCGTGAATCTGTGGAATTCTATGCCACAGAAGGCTGTGGAGGCCAAGTTAATCAACATCTTTAAAGCAGACATAGATAGATTCTTTGCAGAGTAGGAATGGGTGACGTTTCGGGTCTTCAGACTGAAGATGGGTCTCGACCCAAAACCTCACCCATTCCTTCTCTCCAGAAATGCTGCTTGTCCCGCTGAGATACTCCAGCATTTTGTGTCCATCTTCGATTTAAACCAACTTCTGCAGTTCTTTCCTACACATAGATAGCTTCTTGATTAGTACAGGTGTCAAGGGTTATGGGGAGAAGGCAGGAAAATGGGGTTAGGAGGGAGAGATAGATCAGCCTTGATTGAATGGTGGAGTAGACTTGATGGGCCGAATGGCCTAATTCTGCTTCAAGCACTTATGACCTGATCACTCTGGAGCAGGGATTTCATAACAGTGAGTGAGGGTGAAAACTGAGGGTGGAATCCAGCACCCTTGTGTATCATCTGCTGTGAGCCTATTGTTATCAACATCCTCCAGTAGACATGTTCACAGGTAAAAATGGCTTCTCACACCTTGTTGCTCACCTGACTTCTAAATGGCCAACTTTGTCCATGGACTATGATTCCCTGTTCCCTGTCTCTCCAGCCTACTGCGAACTTTGTCTATTTTCATGAGATTCATTTTCACTTTCAAAAGGATATTGTCTCATTCATCTCAGCCTCTCCTGGGAAAACCCTCTCAACTCTTACGCAAACTATCTGAAGAACGGAAAGGCCATAACTTCAAGTCAGATGCGACCCTGTGACTTCCACAGCGAAGCGTTCTTGGCTGAAGTGTTACTCCTGGCACGAAGGACGCTCCAGGGATTCATGGCTGTGTTCTCCAGGGATTCCCAATGGAAAGGTTCAGCCCGCCCTCAACACTGCACTCATCTGCCAAGTCTTCTTCCACTTACCAAGCTGCCACTGTCTCCTCGTCCTGGTGGGCCGGCTGGTCCTGGGGGTCCAGGAAGTGCAATGCCTGTAACGTAAGAAGCACACGTTACTGAAAGGTGAGAACTGGGTTTCTACTCCAACATGGCCACTTTGTATCACAGCAAAGGCAAGCTCCATTGGTGATTTAAAACCGAGGTATCTCTGGCTTTGTGTTGATCTCCGGGCATCCGGACATCTTGCGTCCTTTGATAGTGAATTTGAATTCCCAGTTCAGTATTGAACATCTGAAATTGAAATCTGGCCATCAATATTGATTATCTGAGCGGACTCACCTGCTCCATAAATACCCGGCAATCCTGGCGTTCCAGGGGGTCCAGGACGTCCCGGTGCACCCATAACTCCATATCCTGGAGGACCTGGTAGACCAGGCATTCCCGGCGGGCCCATGGGTCCAATGACAGATTCACCCTTGGGTCCCTGCGGGGAGGAAGAAAGTGAACCATGTGTAATGGAAGACACCTTCCATTTTTATTTTCGGAGAGAGAACGGATTCAAGCCCGAAGAATTAGAAAGAAGAAGAATTGAGATGCTTGTCTATCAGGCTGTAAAATAGCATGTGTTTTTTTTTTGTTTTCATGTTTATCGAGGCTGCAGTATTTTTTGTTTGTTTGGGAGATATTAAACTTGTGAGATCTGCAACAAAGTGGGAGTTCAAGCTATGCTGACACACCGTGACGTTACCAGGAAAGAGAGCGTTTGCTTACGAAATTAGCCCTTGGCGCTGAAAACACGAAGAACGCCATTAGACTGGGATTTTCAAGATTCCAAAGGATTACAAGAGGACAAAAAAGCGTGACAAAAAATTTATTCAGTCTGCTAGTTGGTCGCAATAGGGGAAAATAACAGTACAATCAAAGAAGAGTTAAGGAGGAGGCTGCAGTCATCTTCTTAACAGATCGCAGTGTGGTGTTTACATTGCATGCACACTAATTCTCTCACAAAGGTGCTGGGGAAGAACAGGTGGTAGCAGATCCAGAACGTGAAAGACCTGTTCCCACTCAGTAACTGCATGTGATGCCTCTAACTGTAACGGAGGCCTCCTCGGACTGTCGTGAGCCCCACCGTGGGGCGCTGGCCGTGGACTCAACATCGGAGCCGATCCCTTGCCTGGGATCGCTCCAACCGCGGCCTGTGGACTTTACCATCGAGAGCTCGCAGTCTCGGGAGAGGCCGAGTCGGGAGCTCCAGCGACGCAGAGCTTCGGGCAGTCCCGACCCGGGGTCAGATCGCCCGGCGCGGGGGAGCTGACATCCCCCCGATGCAGGAGCTGATCGCCCCGATGCGAAGGGCCCAAACACCGCCAGCTACGGGAGTCAAGATCGTCCCGTCAACGGAAGTCTTGAGGCCCCCGACCGCGGGAGAACAAAGAAGGGAAGAGATTTTAACTTTTTGTTTCACCTTCCATCACAGTGAGGAATGTGGAGGAGTCACTGTGGTGGATGTTTATGTTAAAATGTGTCTTGTCTGTTCCGTTGCTTTTTATTTGTATAACTGACTTGGCAAATTAAATTCCTCGTTTGTTGCAAAACATACTTGGCGAATAAAGTATTATTGTGATTGTGATTGTGATTGTGAGGCTATATTAAGATGAACGTCACAATTTTTTGACACTTGGCATATTTCTAATACCATTCGATATGTTGTGGCACTTCATTTGCCTCATATACCGAGGTACAGTGAAATTCATTTCTGTCTACAGCACTGTAAAATTATCTATATACATAAGCACTTATATACATATTAGATAAGCATCTCAGATACAGCACAAGTGTATAGCCAGCATTACACTGAGACAGTATTCTCAAGTCTCAGTCATTGTAAGCGCAGGGTTCTTGATCTGACCATTTGTCTTTGTCATAGTGAATGTGTGGCTGAGGAAGGAGTATGTTGAGGATTTTGTGCTGAGTTACTTACCACAGGCCCAGGTCTCCCATGAGGCCCAATGGGGCCTTGTGGCCCAGGTATACCAGGCAAGATCAAGCTGCCACCTGATTCTCCTTTCTCCCCCTTCTCGCCCAATGCTCCAGTGTCTCCTTTTTCACCCTTCAGAATAAAGTCAAGAGAAACGTTATGACTTGGGATGACTGGATGACTTACGAAAAATTAACTTACACTTATATTGTGTCCGCCATGATATAAAGATATCCCAAAGCACTTGACAGCCAATGAGAGATTTCTAAAAAATGTTGCCATGCAGGAGAGGCAACAGCCTTAGGGTAGCATGGTGGCGCAGCGGTAGAGTTGCTGCCTTACAGCGCCAGGGACCCGGGTTCGACCCTGGCTACGGGTGCTTGTCTGTACCGAGTTTGTACGTTCTCCCACACTCCAAAGCTGTACAGGTTTGTAGGTTAATTGGCTTGGTATAAATGTAAAATTGTCCCTAGTGTGTGTAGGGTGGTGTTAATATGCGTGGATCGCTGGTCGGCGCGGACTTCGTGGGCCAAAGAGCCTGTTTCCACGCTGTATCTCAAAGTTGAAAAGTAGATTTTCAAAGTCTACAGAGAGATTTGGGCCATTTGGAAAAGTGGGCTGAAAGATGGCGGATGGAGTTTAATGCTGATAAGTGTGAGGTGCTACATCTTGGCAGGACAAATCAAAATAGGACGTACATGGTAAATGGTAGGGAATTGAGGAATGCTGTGGAACAGAGGGATCTAGGAATAACTGTGCATAGTTCCCTGAAGGTGGAATCGCATGTAGTTAGGGTGGTAAAGAAAGCTTTTGGTGTGCTGGCCTTTATAAATCAGAGCATTGAATATAGGAGTAGGGAAGTAATGTTAAAATTGTACAAGGCATTGGTAAGACCAATTCTGGAGTATGGTGTACAATTTTGGTCGCCTAATGATAGGAAGGATGTCAACAAAATAGAGAGAGTACAGAGGAGATTTACTAGAATGTTGCCTGGGTTCCAGCAACTAAGTTACAGAGAAAGGTTGAACAAGTTAGGTCTTTATTCTTTGGAGCGCAGAAGGTTAAGGGGGGACTTGATTGAGGTCTTTAAAATGATGAAAGGGATAGACAGAGTTGACGTGGATAAGCTTTTCCCATTGAGGGTAGGGAAGATTCAAACAAGAGGGCATGACATGAGAATTAAGGGACAGACGTTTAGGGGTAACATGAGGGGGAACTTCTTTACTCAGAGAGTGGTGGCTGTGTGGAATGATCTTCCTGCAGAAGTGGTGGAGGCAGGATCGATTTTAACATTTAAAAGTAAAGCGGATAGGTATATGGACGGGAAGGGAATGGAGGGGTATGGTCTGAGTGCAGGTAGATGGGACTAGGGGAAAATAAATGGTCGACACGGACTGGAAGGGCCGAGAAGGCTTGTTTCCGTGCTGTAATTGTTATATGGTTAAACTGAACTAAACTAAGTCACAACAAAATCTGGTGGCACCGGCCAGCATCGTGACGCAGCTGGTAGAGTCACTGCCTCTCAGCAGCAAAGGCCTCGGGTGCTGTCTGTGTGGAGTTTGCACGTTTACCCAGTAACCACGTGGGTTTTTTTTCAGGCGTTCCGGTTTCCTCCCACATCCTTGGGACATGCAGGTTTGTAAGTTAATTGTCCCTCTGTAAATTGCTCCAATTGTGTAGGGAGTGGATGAGAAAGTGGGATAACATGGAAGTAGTGTGAACGGGTGACTCAGTGGGCTAATGAGCCTGTTTCCATATCTTGTAATCAATCAAGATTCACAAAGATCAGAGTGATACCGACCTAATAACAGAGACAATTCCTCTGGCCTTTTTAAAACTGGTGCTGCAAGATCTTTTACAGCTTTTGAGAGAGCAGATGGGCCTCAGTTTAATTTTGTATCTGAACGTCAACACCTCTGACTGTGCAGAACTCCATTAGTCCAGACTTCTGTGCTCAAGCCTCTGGGATGGGACCTAATAACACAATCTCTAACTCAGAAACTGGGTCTATAATTAATCAAGGAATTCAACGATTGTTAAAGTAGAAATGCTGATCGCCAGACAGATATTGACATTTCGGGATTTCACATTTTGAGATATTTCGCTTGGGCAGCTTACAACCCAGTAGGTATGTTACTTAGGATGCCTTTAATCAAAATTTCATGTTGCGAAAAGGTGACTTAAAAAATATACGAACCGGCAGTATTTTCCTGCCGACTGGGGGTTCAAATTCACCGCAAACCACAACGTTCCAATTGATCGCGTTCCACAAAAACCCACTCGCAAGATGATTTAAACGGCCATTAATTTACGGGAATTAAACACTAAATTCCTTCAATTTGGCCTATAAATTAATGACAATGAGATTTAAAAATCATGTTACAATGTGAATTCTTGTGTGAATGTTAGGCTTTTAAAAAATGATAACCTTTTCTTAAGAAATGGATAGATGTTTAGATCTAGTAATTAAATTTTGTAATTAGCAACAATTAGGTAACTAACTAATTATATGCTTTAAGTTCAGGTCATCCAAGTAAGATTGTTTCATATTTGTTTCGGAATGCTTCAATCTATAATAACTGAAGATTTCATTCAGTTCTCTTAATTTTTAAGAAAGTTATGGGCTTTGGACTGTCCTACATCACAGCTTTTGTGATAAGTTAATGGAAAAGCAATAGGGAACAAGATGATAATTTCTGAGTATGAAAATGGCCATAACCTTTTTTATATTGAAGATATGAAAGTGAATTAGGTGTCAAATTAAACTTCTTTTTATGCTTTGGCTGATGGGATAAATTGCAGACTTGATATTTTAAATCTCAAATGTTGTAACATTGCTACAACCCAGCGGTATGAACATTGATTTCTCTAACTTCAAGTAACCCTTGCTTTTCCTCTCTGTCTGTCCCTCCCCATCCTAGTCCCTCGACTAGTTCTACTGTCCTTCAGATTTATTATCACTGATTGAATACATCGTTGTTTCCTTCCCCTCGGCTAACAATGAACCATTCTACTCACAAAAAGCTGGAGAAACTCAGCGGGTGCAGCAGCATCTAAGGAGCGAAGGAGATAGGCGATGTTTCGGGTCGAGACCCTTCTTCAGACTGAAGAAGGGTCTCGACCCAAAACGTCGCCTATCTCCTTCGCTCCTTAGATGCTGCTGCACCCGCTGAGTTTCTCCAGCTTTTTGTGTAAAGGGCCTGTCCCACCAGCATGCAACTCTATGCGATGAACGCGATCAAACTAGAAGCGGGGGCCGCGCGGAGGTCGGGTGATCCTGTACAGGGCCGTTCCCACCAGCATGCGCCTGCATGCGGCAAGCACAACCAAACCAGCAGCAGGGGCCGCGCGGAGGTCGGGTGAGTGGCGCAACGCGGCGCAAAGGGAGGCGAACTTGGAGCAAAGTCTAAGGTACGTTCGCCAGGACAGAGAGGGGCACACAGAGAGGGGCACAGAGGCAGACACATACAGAGGGCCACGGAGCCACACACATAGAGGGTCACGGAGGCACCTACAGATAGGTTCACGGAGGCACGATGTCCGGGCGGTGTGTAAATGTCGAGGCGACTGCGAGCCGACAAGCCGTTGCCGCGCGGAGTTTTTGGACATAGTCAGTTTTTCGGAGCCCCGCGCGGTGTCGGGACGAAGTCGGGACGAACTCCGCACATTTCTGCACGGCTCCGGTGATCGAAGTGGGACCGGCCCCGCAACGCCGGACGGCTCAAGCGACCACGTTAGGTCGCGCTCATCGCATAGAGTTGCATGCCTGTGGGACAGGCCCTTAACCCTCGATTCTCCAGCATCTGCAGTTCCTTCTTTAACCATTCTACTCATGCTCATCTACTTGAAAGGTGTTGTTTTCGCACCTTACCCATCCATATCTCTAGTCTCCCTCTCCCCTGGCTTGCAGTCTGAAGAAGGGTCTCGACCCAAAACGTCACCCATTCCTTCAATCCAGAGATGCTGCCTGTCCCGCTGAGTTACTCCAGCATTTTGTGTCTATCTTCGGATACTGACCACAGATCTGTTACCCAGGTTTTATAAATGGATAACTTTGGATTGGATGGCCTGATCTTAATTCATGTTAAGTGCAGTAGGAAACAGTCTTCCTCAAAGCGGCGGGAGACATCAGTGACCACAACAGTTGCAGTGACCTCTTCCCAACAGCCGCAGCGAGGCTTCTGACGGGTACCCGTAAAAGGGACCACATCACCCCGATTCTGGCTTCTCTCCACTGGCTCCCAGTGTGGTTCAGAATCAACTCCAAGCTCCTCTTATTCGTATACAAAGCCCTTAACGGGCTTGCCTCCACCCCATATCAAAAATCTGCTAACCAACTAATCTACCTCCAGGTCCCGCAGGTCGGCCAACTTGAGGCTACTGACCATCCCGCGGTCTAGGTTTAAGCTCAGGGGCAACCGCGCATTTGCGGTTGCAACACCTAGACTGTGGAATAGCATCCCTCTCCTCATCAGAACTGCCCCCTCCATCGACTCCTTTAAATCGAGGCTCAAAACCTATTTCTACCCCCTAGCACTTTTGAGGCCGTCTGAGGGGGCACTGTAAACAGTTTATGTATGTATTGTTAGGTCTGTGTACCACTGTATGTAGCACATTAGTGCCAGCACTGATGTACAGCGCTTTGGTCAACGTGAGTTGTTTTTAAATGTGCTATACAAATAAAATTGATTGACTGATTGATTGAAGATACAGAGTTTCTGCACAGACTCCCTGGGAATGGGACTGGGCACTCTCTGTCCAAGGACTCTTTGTAATCCAATATAAACACCAGCTCAAGCTAGTCTAATGCCTTCTCTAATGCCCCTGTCCCACTTAGGAAACCTGAACAGAAACCTCTGAAGACTTTGCGCCCCACCCAAGGTTTCCGTGCGGTTCCCGGAGGTTCCCGGAGGTTTTTGTCAGTCTCCCTAATGGTCGAAAGTGGTTTACGTTTTAAAAATCGGTAATTTTTTAGTCGAAGCCGGTTGCGATGCTAGTTGAAGGTGGTTGCCGGAGGACAAAAACCTCCGGGAACCGCACGGAAACCTTGGGTGGGGCGCAAAGTCTCCAGAGGTTTCTGTTCAGGTTCCCTAAGTGGGACGGGGGCATTACTTACTAAACCGTGTCCATAGCAGGACTCATAGTATTATATTGTTCATGTCATTATATATTGGCATTAGCATATTGAAAACTCCATCTGACGTTATAACTCAATCTGGCCACGTTGATGTGAGAACATTTTCATTAAGGTCAGGTATAGGAAGGAACTGCAGATGCTGGTTTAAACCGAAGATAGACACAAAATGCTGGAGTAACTCAGCGGGACAGGCACCATCTCTGGAGAGAAGCAATGGGTGACGTTTCGGGTGGAGACCCTTCTTCAGGCACCCCAGTAGGGGCCTCGACCCGAAACGTCACCCATTCCTTCTCTCCAGATATGCTGCCTGTCCCGCTGAGTTACTCCAGCTTTTTGCGCCTATCTTCATTCAGGTCACGTCTCTTTGACTTTCAGCAAACTGATCCATTGCCACTGTGGTAGACTTAACACTCTGAATGAGACAAGTGATAAAACCTTTCAACAGTTAACTTGATTTCACATGAATGCACCTGAGAGTGGGAAGTTTACCAACCCTGACACTTGCTGCTGTTGTCATTGTGACAGCAAAGGCTGACTGGCTTAACATTTTCTATTTTCATTACTCGGGTCGGCAGCATTTTGCTTTGGTACTTACTTTATGGCTGAGATATGGTGAATAGGGACCTAAAAAAAATTGAAAACTCAAGTGAAATTCATTGATACACAAACAAAATAATTAATGCTTAATTACAGAAAATTGCACCAGTCTTGAAGTTTGTCCCCGGAATTGTAATATTGTCATTACACTGAAGCATCCTTAAAGGCCTGTCCAACTGCGGCGACCTAATTGGCGAGTTTAGAAGAGTTTGCGCTCGACTCAAACTCGCCGCATGGTCGACACGTGGTCCTAGGAGGCCATAGGAGGTCACTGTCACTCTCCTTCATGCTCGAGGGAAGTTCCCGCATACTCGCGGCCTCAGTTTGGTGGAGGAGAATTTTTTCAGCATGCTGAAAATTCTTCCACGAGTAAAAATTGGTCGGCATGGTTTCTTTTGAACTCGTAGTGTAGTGGAGTGGGGTCACTAGGCAGTTGATGGCAGCTGTAGGCAATCTCCTTTGCTGACATTTTAATTGGCTCATTGGAGTGTTCAGAACCAAGGAAAACTGACCGGTAATGTTAAATGCCCGCTAAACTTTATTAAAGGTTGTCTGGCTTCTTCTTAACAGTGTGTCCACTCCTTCTGCCCCCTTTCCCCCCCCCTTCTCTCCCCCTCTCTCCAACTTCTCTCCCCCCCCCCCCCACCCTCCACGCTCTCTAATGGACTTACCTTAACTGTGCAGCTGTCTTTTACCTTCCTGTTCATCGTGGGTGTGAATTTCAGACAGCGCTCCCCCGCTTTCCCTGGCCCCCCGCCATTACGATGTGTTTGTGTGTGTGTGTGCAGATGGTCGATCCAGCTCGCGGTTTCACCAGCTCGAAAACCAATTTAATCAATTCACCAGTTTCTGACTGCAAGGGACCTACATTTGTTTTAACTAACCTTTTTCTCTTCACATATCTATAAAAACCTTTGCAGTCCGTTTTTATGTTACCCTTTTCCTTTCTGTCTATCCCTCCTGAATATTGAATATCCCTGGATGTTCAGCTCCCAGCCTTGGTCACCCTGGAGCCATGTCTCCGTGATCCCAACTATATCATATTCATTAATAACTATCTGCACATTCAACTCATCCACCTTATTACGAAGGCTCCTTGCATTGAGACATAAAGCCTTCAGGCTTGTTTTTACAACACGCTTACCCCTTATACAATTATGTTGAAAAGTGGCCCTTTTTGATTTTTGCCCTGGATTTGTCTGCCTGCCACTTTTACTTTTCACCTTGCTACCTATTGCTTCTACCCTCATTTTACATCCCTCTGTCTCTCTGCTCATGCTCCCATCCCCCTGCCACATTAGTTAAAACCTCCTTGACAGCACTAGCAAACACTCCCCCAAGGACATTGGTTCCATTCCAGCCCAGGTGCAGACCGTCCTGTTTGTACAGGTCCGACCTTCCCCAGAACTGGTTCCAATGCACGAGAAATTGGAATCCCTCCCCCTTGCACCATTTTTCAAGCCACATATTCATCTGTAATATCCTCCTGTTTCTACTCTGACTAGCACGTGGCACTGGTAGGAGTCCAGAGATTATTACCTTTGAGGTCCCACTTTTAAGTTTATCTCCCAGCTCCCTAAATTCGCCTTGTAGGACCTCATCCCATTTTTTACCTATATCATTGGTGCCAATGTGCACCACGACAGCTGGCCATTCACCCTCCCCCTCCAGAATGTTCTGCAGCCATTCAGTGACCCTTGCACCAGGGACGCAACATACCATCCTGGAGGGTTACACAAAAAGCTGGAGAAACTCAGCGGGTGCAGCAGCATCTAAGGGGCGAAGGAGATAGGCAGAGTTTCGGGTCGAGACCCTTCTAAGAAATGCAATGCAAAAGTGAGCTTAGTTATTTTTGATTAATTGAGATTGGTGAATATCAGATATAACATGACATACCGTATTTCCGGCAATGAAGACGCTATTTTTTATCCAAAAATAAGGCACGAAAATTTACCTGCGTCTTGGAGGCCGAAGGTTGGGTTGTTAGCCAAGAAGGACAGACTTAGCTAACCTACAGTTCAGCCACGTCTATCCCTCATTGCTGGCAGCTGATGGGAAGTGGCTGTAAATTGGGAACTGGCTGTAAAAGGACAGCAAAGCTGGGGGGGTGGGGGGATGGGGGGGAGAGTTCCTTTCACAGTGTCTGGCCCGGGTCAACACGGGCAGGAACGTTGAGAAGGAGGGGGTCGTGAATCATGCCAGCAACTCACACACTCACCGCTGCCGCGGCTCTCCAGGGACAGCCACCTTAACGCCTTCTGCTGGCCCGCTCACCGCTGGCAGTGCTCTCCGTCGGAACTCCTCTCTCCTGATGCTCACCGGCCTCGCTCATGTCAGTCGCTTCCCGCAAATCCTTAAATTCCGACAGCTGCCGGGAGCAGGACATGGCCTCACTTGCTGCGCTGGGTGACACTGCATGGCATTCACTTCCCGGTCCGTGTATTTCAATGTAGACCGGACAGTGAGGGGACCAGCTCAGGAGCAAAGATCATAGAGCTGAGCGAGTCAGCGGGCAATGTATAACAGGGCAGCGGGTGGTGGAGCTTACTCCTGTGTCAGCGCGAACAAGGGACCAACTGAGATTACTCGTGCTGACACAGGTGTAGGCTCCAACGGATTAAACTTGTCCTGGTGTGCTCCCGTTTTTCCCACCATCTCTCCACCTGCCGTCACCCTCCACACCCCACCCATTCAGTCATTCAGAATGGAGGAGATCTGGAAGCCTTGGCCAAATTGAATTGTTACTTTCTTTATTTTTATTTTTTATTTTTCATATTTTCGAGTGCGAGAAATTCTATGTCCCGCCAGTCTTTTTTCAAAATTTAGCAACTCCAAATGGGGGTGTGCGTCTTCTACGCAGGTGCGTCTTCATTGCGGGGAAATACGGTAATCCCTCTCAAATCGTACAAATGACTGGTTGTTAAAACTATCCCGTCTCGCACATTTCAATTTTTAACATTGGAAAGGGGTGAAAACTTTCACGATACCTGGTATTCCTGGGGGTCCCTGCTCCCCCTTTTCACCTTTACCACCTTTCGTTCCAAGTAATCCAAAAGAACCTTTCTCCCCCTTCAGCCCTAAGAGAAACAAAACATTGTTGATTATATAGTTCCAGTAATCTCTGAAATTTCCGCCATTTACTTTGCATTAGAAAACAGAAGGTGTAATTTTCTACCTATGAACTATTCCCGCCAGGCAGTGCTGGGGTCAAACAGCATCTGTGGAGGACATGGATGGGTTACGGTTCAGTCCGGGACCCTTCAGTCTTTATATTTTACTCCAGATTCCAGCATCTGCAGTTCCTTATGTCTCATTTCCGTCTGCAACCTGGTGCTAATTATGAATGGGGAATGATTAATTTTAAAAGGAAGATTTCTATCTAAAAAGGTTGCCAAAGCAGCTTAGTGCCATTTTGACTGGGCAACAGATTCTATAAATCTATGGAAAGGCCCATTTTGTTTCATTATGGTGAATTAGGAGATCAGTTATCTCATTAGGTTGCGTAGTGTTTTCCTGACGTCTGCGTGTGGTCAATCTACAGCGACAATCTAGACATGTGCTTGAGACTCCTTTTGCTGCTTCACGACATTCCTGAGGTTGAACACCACTATTATTATCAACAACCAACAAATGATGAGTCATTGTGAAAGATGCTTCAGCAAGATTCACACACACACAATTTGCTCCAGCTCTCATTACCTCATCTCCCCCGTTCAATTGTTTGGGAGGTTATAAAAATGACGTTATTTACACAACAGGTCTTAAATATGTGTTATTTAAGAATCAAGTGTTGAAACTGTGTTTAAGCTGAAAACTCCATCATATTTTAACGCAATGTTAAATATTGCACTTTAATTAGCTTCATCAGTAAGCTCACCCTTGTATAACAGGGATATCAATGGATAGTTTGGGGGCAGAGATAGATAGATTCTTGATTAGTACAGTCGTCAAGGGTAATGGGGAGAAGGCAGGAGAATTGGGTTCGGAGGGAGAGATAGATCAGCCATGATTTATCTCTCCCCAAAACTATCCATTGATAATGGAAAGGATACTTAGAGATAATATATATAAGCATCTGGATAAACAGGGTCTGATCAAGAACAGTCAACATGGATTTGTGCCTGGAAGGTCATGTTTGACAAACCTTCTTGAATTGTTTGAAGAGGTTACTAGGGAAATTGGTGAGGGTAAAGCAGTGGATGTTGTCTATATGGATTTCAGTAAGGCCTTTGACAAGGTTCTTTGGGTGTTAATGGCGGAGTAGCAAGATGGATTCAACAGTGGCTGAATGGGAGATGCCAGAGAGTAATGGTGGATGCCTGATTGTCAGGTTGGAAGCCGGTGACCAGTGGGGTGCCTCAGGGATCTGTGTTGGGTCCACTGTTGTTTGTCATGTACATCAATGATCTAGATGATGGGGTGGAAAATTGGATAAGTAAGTATGCAGATGATACTAAGATTGGGGGTGCTGTGGATAATGAAGTAGATTTTCAAAGTCTACAGAGAGATTTGGGCCATTTGGAAGAGTGGGATGAAAGATGGCAGATGGAGTTTAATGCTGATAAGTATGATGTGCTACATCTTGGCAGGACAAATCAAAATAGGACGTACATGGTAAATGGTAGGGAATTGAGGAATGCTGTGGAACAGAGGGATCTAGGAATAACTGTGCATAGATCCCTGAAGGTGGAATCGCATGTAGATAGGGTGGTAAAGAAAGCTTTTGGTGTGCTGGCCTTTATAAATCAGAGCATTGAATATAGGAGTAGGGAAGTAATGTTAAAATTGTACAAGGCATTGGTAAGACCAATTCTGGAGTATGGTGTACAATTTTGGTCGCCTAATTATAGGAAGGATGTCAACAAAATAGAGAGAGTACAGAGGAGATTTACTAGAATGTTGCCTGGGTTCCAGCAACTAAGTTACAGAGAAAGGTTGAACAAGTTAGGTCTTTATTCTTTGGAGCGCAGAAGGTTAAGGGGGGACTTGATTGAGGTCTTTAAAATGATGAAAGGGATAGACAGAGTTGACGTGGATAAGCTTTTCCCATTGAGGGTAGGAAAGATTCAAACAAGAGGGCATGACATGAGAATTAAGGGACAGAGGTTTAGGAGTAACATGAGGGGGAACTTCTTTACTCAGAGAGTGGTGGCTGTGTGGAATGATCTTCCTGCAGAAGTGGTGGAGGCAGGATCGATTTTAACATTTAAAAGTAAAGTGGATAGGTATATGGACGGGAAGGGAATGGAGGGGTATGGTCTGAGTGCAGGTAGATGGGACTAGGGGAAAATAAATGGTCGGCACGGACTGGAAGGGCCGAGAAGGCCTGTTTCCGTGCTGTAATTGTTATATGGTTATTATATGGTTATACGATTGAATGGTGGAGTAGACTTGATGGGTTGAATGACCCAATTCTGCTCCTATCACTTATGACATTATGAACAGACTTTTTTCCTTTTCCATATTTTATTCAAGTTGCCACTGAACACTTTCACTACCCTCTTCCTAATCTTTTCAATGTTATTTAGCCTTCAAAAACAAATTCAATGGAGAATGGGAAAAACTTGGTATCGTTGTTAAGTTAAGAATATTGCGCAAAGTATGATCACTGATTTTATCCGAATTATTACAAAGCTTAAAACTGTGTCAAAGAGAACAAATGGGCAAGATTGTAAGGCGTTCATGCGTAGGCCACATAAATAAAATATATTCTGATATCCTCCCTATTCATTTAACCTCCAAGCATCACTAAAGCAACACAATGGGTCAAACAGTACATTCTAAGAGAAAAGCATTCAGTCAGAATAATACAAGGAGCTTTATTCCAAGCCATTTCGGAATTAAACATAAGTAGGGTGGCACAGTGGCGTTGCGATACACCACCAGAGACCCGTGTTCAGTCCTAGCTACGAGTGCTTGTCTGTGCGGAGATTGTAGTTCTCCAAGTGGCCTGCGTGGGTTTTCGCCTTGATCTTCAGTCCCCTCCCACACTCCGAAGACATACAGGTTTGTAGGTTAATTGGCTTGGCATAAATGTAATTTTCTCCTAGTGTGTGTAGGGTAGTGTTAATGTGCGGGGATCGCTGGTCGGTGTGGACTCCACGCTGCATCTCTAAACTAAACTAAACTAAATTAAACAAATTAATGGATTGTAAATCAGAGCAGAAGGGTGACAGCTAACTTACCCAGAAAGTCTTGCTGTTCTAGCAGACCATTTATCTAAAAGAGGATAGCAAGAGACCAAATATCAGTGAATACAAACTGTATCAATCCACACCAGCTGGCCAATGCACTTGGAAATTCAGGATTACCTTTTGTTTTAACTAACATTTTAAAAAACATGTATCTTGAGGTTTAGTTACACTTTTTAAATAGTTTACAACTATATTAAAATCAAACGGAAATGACATATTTCTAACAATTTATAGTTGGCATAAATTTGTATTCAGATACAAATATGAAATAATCAAATACAGAAATTCATTACAAATGTAAATTCACCGCATCAGAACAAATGGCAAGCTAAATGAGTAGAGCATTCCTCATTTGAGAACTGGAGAGTAGCTGGAGGGGCTAGGAGGTTGCTAGATGAGGCATGTGTTTATCCAGATTCTGTAGCTCAAACACTTTGCCATCTAGCAGAAACTGTGCCATGTGTAAGCACAGTGAATGGTGAAACCATTCAGCAACAGTATGCATTCTCAGTCACTTCATCATGCAATACAATGACCCATATCAACGTCATGCATCATGCTGCAAACATTTTAATTTCATTTCATGCTTTTGATACGGTTCATTGACAAAATAACTGACAAATGTGTTAGCCTCTGGAAATTGTTCTTAAAGTCTTGTCATGCAATGCAGGAAGATCAAGGGGAAGACATTGAGCAGGCTTTGCGATGCCTCTGGAGCTTATGTCTTCATGGAGTTTGGACAATTACAAAAAAAGCCTTTGTTTGGCACCAGTGCAGCAAAGAAGGTTTTGCAGGACGTTTGGGAAGAGCTGAGGAGGTGGGGCCAGAACTCCATCGGAGAGCCATCAAAGATACCTCCGCTGCGTGGCTTCCTTTGGTGAAACCGGCATCCAGAAATGACTGAAACAGGCAGAACCATTGGCAAGCAATGGCAATGTTTCGAACGTGAAGTCTCACAACTTTGCCTACCCAGTCACCGGACCCCAAGGACTTATGAATCAAACCCTTTAATCAAACTGTCAACATCTTTTTGTTGCACAGTCAGAAAAACAAGAAGTCCAGGTGGAACATTGATATTGGTATCATGTTAACATTGATGCAACACCTGCAGACATCGCAGCCTGGCCATTTCACTTCCTCCAGTGATGTGCTTTGCATGAGGCAGCACAACTGGCCTCACATACAGGAAACACTTCCAAAGGCTGCTCAAATCTTCACAATTGTGTGTAACACACATTGTTTGAGATCAGGCCCAAGCGATTGGTCCACTTTTTGTTTTAACAGGAAATGAATACTTACTTTTGAAGTGTTAAGGATTAAGTTGCAGCATTCAAGACAAGCACAGGCAAAAAAGGAAGAGAGGCCTCGAGAATTATTATTGAACAGAGAGCCAAGCATACATTCATGGCCGGTTATCAAACTGTTGTCTCCATTTGGGGCTATTATTATCATCCGAGCATGATCATGGTATTCTTCGTTACACTTACGGGCATTTTGCAGTGTGGCCTGGGAGGAACAGGTAAAACTGTCTATTCAAAGTTGGGAGGAAAATGAATCCGTAATTAAAAACAAGTGCAAAATAAACGCAAACTGTATGTGTGATTTAAAAAAATAGTAGAGAACCAAAAGGGAAAAGAGTAATTTAGAGAATGACGTGCAAACCAAAATATGGGGAAATAACTTACTCCTCTTATGTTGGGAATTTGCCCAGGAGGTCCCGGTGGTCCCGGAGGTCCTGGAGGTCCAGGTGACCCAATGGCGCCCTGGCAAGGAAAACAGACCATTGATTTGACCGTGTAGGTGCTGGGTTAAACCGTAGACACGAAAAGCTGGAGTAACTCAGTGGGACAGGCAGCATCTCTGTGGAGAAGGAATACGTGATGTTTCAGGTCGAGACCCTTCTTCTGATCCACTGAGTTACTCCAGCCTTTTGTGTCTATCATCGATTATACTCTTGTCCTTCGTTCTATGAGCTTACTAACAAGTCAAGTGTTCTTTCTCATCTCCGAGCATAGAGATACATGAGGCGACAAATACAATGAATAAAACAACAGTATCAATCTAAGTGAATTTTCAATACAGTAAAACTCCAAACATCTGCCATCCTTGGTACTTTAGTGTTGTTAGGCTAGCAGATTTTCCTCAAATGTTCCTCAGGTTGTTCCTCATATTCGTACCCCGACACACTCCTATTTCACTTGTTTTAATGTTTAAAGGGAACAGGAAACTGAGGCCTTATGGGCCTGTCCCACTTAGGCGATTTTTCCGGCGACTGCCGGCCATTGTCATAGTCGTAGCAGGTTGCCCAAAAAAACGGCGACTGGACCCCCCTACGACAATGTCTACAACAGTCTACCTCCTAGTCGACGTCAAACTACCGACAACCGACGTCCCATTAGGACGTCCACCTACAACTACACCTACGACAACCTACGTCCACCCGCGACAAACTACGACAAGCTGCCACCCTCTCGGCGACAACTGAAGACAACTTAAGACAATTCAGTCGCCGGTACCTGCCGCCAGTTGACGTAGGTTGACGTAGGTAGTCGCCAATGGAATTCACCACGATCAGCACCGGCGACAACCTACGACAGCACCTACGTCAGGAGAAGTCAAGCTACGCTCATTGGCATCAAGCCAACTGTTGCCAAAAAGTTTTGAACATTTCAAAATCCAGCGACGACCAGAAAAACGCTCTTTGGGCGACTGAGGAGGCTACTCACGACCATACAGGCGACACCCCAGCAACCATGTGCCGACAGCCTAGTCGCCTAAAAAATCCCCTAAGTGGGACAGGGCCCTTTATGAGTTTAAAGAGACTGGGAACATACGAGAATTCCAGAGAGAAACACAAAATGCTTGAGTGACTCAGCGGGACAGGCAGCATCTCCGGAGAGAAGGAATGGGTGACGTTTCGGGTCGAGACCCTTCTTCAGACTGAGAGTTAGGGGAAAGAATTATAGACCCTAGTTCTTGCTACCAATTTACCCAATGATGCCAACCCTGAGCCCACCACACACCTGGCCACAGTCCGGGTCCTGGCAGCTGACATACACTCAGTCTGTGGCCCCCTTTTCTGGATACACAGCGCATTTACACTCTGAATCTTTGATTCACACTCTGGGGTAAAGAGCGGGCAGTGGCGAATCATTGGAACTTCCAAATCACCGGAGTTCAGATTATAGGACGTGTTGCTGCATTAATGCTGAACATGACGAATTGACACCAAACTATGCGTAGGAAGGTACAGGAGCCTGAAGGCTGCAACGACCAGGTTCAGGAATAGCTACTTCCCCACAGCCATCAGGCTATTAAACCTGGCTCGGACAAAACTCTGAACATTAATAGCCCATTATCTGTTTATTTGCACTTTATCAGTTTATTTATTCATGTGTGTATATATTTATACAATGGTATATGGACACACTGATCTGTTCTGTATTCATGCCTACTATGTTCTGTTGTGCTGAAGCAAAGCAGGAATGTCATTGTCCTATCTGGGACACATGACAATAAACTCTCTTGATCTTGATCTTGATCTATACACTGTAAATGGCTCGATTGTAATCCTGTATTGTCTTTTGGCTGACCATAAAACCTCTTCACTGTACCTCGTTACACGGGACAATAAACTGAACTGAACTGACTGAGCTGAAGGCTCTCATGAAAATAATGGTCTTGGTCAGAGCAGCAGTCCGTCCAGCACAGTATAAATTAAAAGCCCAGTGTACAACTCCAGGCTGCATGCAGACCTGTCGAAGAAGCTCAGATTTCACCAGCACTCACGTACCACAGGAGCTTTTGCAGGTTCACCTTTCTGGCCCTTTCTACTATTTATTCCTGGACGGCCCTACAAAACAAAAACATATTTATTTATGCATTTATTAATGTAATAATAGTATTTTATTCTATTTCTCCTTTCTGCACCGTCTATAAACTTACATGCCTGCCAGGTAAACCAAGTTCTCCCTTCGGTCCTGGATGTCCCACTGGCCCCTAAAAACAAATGCAGTTACAACATATTTTGAATAATGTTGCATCATATTTGCATGCGCTTCAAATTAGGGCATATAAAATCATTCCATTGTTTCTTCCAAAATGTAAATGCAGCTTTATTTTAAAAGGATACATCATCTAACGCTGCCCTGAAATAGGCCTGAGAGGAGCTTAGTCATTTCCCCTCCCCTCCCCTCATGTAGGCCTCTGCTGGGAGATATCCAGAATAGTTGCATTTCTTCCTGGACATCTGCCATTTTTGCTCTGAGCTGGTAGATTTGACTGTGGTGGCTGGTAGATTGTACCAAGAAGAGCATAGCAAGCCCATGATCTGCCACTTGCTTTGACGTGTTTTCAAGAAATGGGGTAAGAATCCAGAAATCGGAGGTGAAAATGGACTTGGAGTGCTGGTGTGGAGAGGATGTTTCCACTAGTGGGAGAGTCTAGGACTAGCAGTGATTGCCTCAGAATTAGAGCACGTTCCTTTAGGAAGGAGATGAAGAGGAATATATTTAGTCATAGGGTGGTGGATCTTTGGAATTCATTGCCACAGAAGACTGGGGAGGCCAAGTCAGTGAATATTTTTAAGGCAGAGACAGATAGATTCTTGATTAGTACAGGTGTCAGGGGTTATAGGGAGAAGGCAGGAGAATGGGGTTAGGAGGGAGAGATAGATCAGCCATGACTGAATGGTGGAGTAGACATGATGGGCCGAATGGCCTAATTCTGGTCCTATCGCTTATGACCTTATGACCTTATGATGCTAGCTGAGTGGAAGCCTTTCCCCCCCACAGTAGGTCCTGGAATTGCCACGCAGTGAGGCCATACTGTCAGCAATACCTGGGCTCAGGGTCCTCCGCCTGAAGTCCTCCGCTTGCCTGCTCTGCTATCCAGCCAGGGATTGGGAAACATGGTCACTTCTCTGCACAGATAGCTTTGGAGGATAGGTGGTGCTATAGTGGGTGGCCAACTGCAAAATGATTAAATATTTGCAGGCCCAGACTGGACCGATGCACATGCATGAAGCTCATGGCAGTGGCCATCTTCACATCTTCACATTGTGGCTCTGCGCTGGCAGATGTGACTGCAGCAGCCTGCAGGTTAAACCAAGGAGAGCTTGGGAAGCCCTGGCATTTCAGCTAGGGTTCTTGTGGCAGAAATGCTTCCCAATCTCCTGGAGCAATAGACAATAGACAATAGGGAGTAGGCCTTTCGGCCCTTCGAGCCGGCACTGCCATTCATTGTGATTATGCCTGTTCATCCACAATCAGTACCCCGTTCCTGCCTTCTCCCCATATCCCTTGACTCTGGGATCTTTAAGAGCTCTATCTAACTCTCTCTTGAAAGCATCCAGAAAATGGGCTTCCACTGCCTTCTGAGGCAGAGAATTCCACAGATTCACAACAACAACTTTTCCTCATCTCCGTTCTAAATGGCCTCCACCTTATTCTTAGCAGTCTTGGCTGTCTGCTGTTGAGAACCTTATCTCATCCTTGGCTCTCTTTGGGGAGGTTACCCTGCTCTGGGCGGCCTCTCCCCACCCTCCCCAGGGAACACCAACAAGTGCATCATTGACAGGAAGGAGGAGTTCTGCAAAGATGTCTCCAAGTTGGAACTAGAGTCTTCAGCAGTAATAACGTAAATCCTTGTGTACTCGAGCAACTTTGACAAACTCTTCTAGGTATTGGAAGCCAGTCATCAATAATGAATCATGCATTAGCTGATGAACTTATTAAGTAGCATTGGTGGAGGAAACCCCTGCATCAAGCATATCTTCTGTTGTGTGACATCAAGATATGAATTAAACGGTGCCTTGTCTCTAGAATGATGTCTCTGGCCTTGAACTGGTTTTAGTTCTAGTTTTAGTTTATAGATATGGCATGGAAACAGGCCCTTTGGCCCACCGAGTCCGTGCTGACCAGCGATCCCCGTACATTAACACTAACCTACACACACCAGGGACAGTTTTACATTTACACCAAGCCAATTATCCTACCATCCTGTACGTCTTTGGAGTGTGTGAGGAAACCGAAGATCGTGGAGAAAACACGCGCAGGTCACAGGGAGAGCGTACAAACTCCGTACAGACAGCACCCGTAGTCGGGATCGAACCCGGGTCTCTGGCGCTGCATTGGCTGTAAGGCAGCGGCTCTACCGCTGCGCCACCGTGGCCGCCCTTGTGGTGTGGAGGAGGAGTCGCTGTTTTGTGACTCCAGATAAGGCAGGCAAAGATCTCTCTGGCATAACAAGCCCACCCCCCCCCCCCGACCCCCACAACCTCACTGGTACCTGGACAACAATATAGACCATTTTTAACAGGGAATCCAAATTCTCAAATTCTCTTACAGTTTCTCCTGTAATACAACCATGACTTTCGTCCCTTACTTGCTATTGATGGAGCTGCCAGCTGTTCACTTTTCTTCCGCAGCAATGTGGCTGCTGAACACACAACGTCGGTGAACAGGTGATTTTACGTTGCTTCCAAATTTGGATACATGTAGACGTTGCTCTGAATTTCCAATTCATTTCCTTAACAGAAAAGCAATGGCCACCATTGCATACTGTAACTGTGCCCAGTTCCACAGCTGGTGCTGGAATGTGCCAGTGTGTGGGTTGGCAGGCAGGGTGGGTATGTCTGACTGCTGGACACAGGAAATACTGTGGACTGGATTAACTGCTGGCACCTCCTGCCTGCATTACCACTGGAAGCCAGCAGGGCCCGACTCATTTGCGCGTCACGCAGGATTCCAAAATCCTAGGGCGCCGTGAGCGACCGCGCGTGACTGCCTATGTCACCACGCACCATGCGCCCGTAATGCACGCCATGCGCGCATCGTGCGTCGTGCATCGTGACGCGTAAATAATGACGCGTAAATGACGCCCGAGTGGGACAGGCCCGTTAGTCGCATGTAGCATTTGTTGAATTGCCCAATATTCCTTCATGAAACATCTGGAGAAGGGAGCTTTAATTTGAGTATTTAATTTTGGTCGTTATACACTTTGCTACAAGCCAAAGCAGCTGTCAACTATCATGCACCACCCTCAAGAACCAATACATTTCAAAATGCAATGGGAAACAGATTTTTGGTGTTCACAGTAAGAATAATGAAAATCACGAGAACACAGTTAAAGGTACATCTACAGCAGAGGAAGAGGGTGTTGAATGCATTGCACCTGAGCTGGCTATTTCAAACCCTCCCTGGTTTAGCCCATTCATTCCTCCCTCTGTTCCCACAGACCTGCAAGGACATGCTCAGGTTTTTATCCAATTCTGTTTTGAAGTTACTGTTGCAATTGTTCTCATCAGTGCCTCAGGCCATTGATTCCAGAGTTTGATGATTTAACAATGGGCGAGACGGTGGCATAACGGTTGCCTTACAGCGCCAGCGATCCGGGTTCGATCCTGACTACGGGTGCTTGTCTTGACGGAGTTTGCCCCGTCACCTGCTAAATTGACCCTAGTGTGTGTAGGATGGTGTTAATGTGCGGGGGATCGCTGGTCGGTGCGGACCCGGTGGGCCGAAGGGCCTGTTTCCGCGCTGTACCTCTAAACTAAACTGAAAAAAACATTTGCTACATCAAAACAAGACATTTTCTTCAGTATCAAAGGGCTAAAATGATCAATCCAGCACACAAATACTTATTTGGGTAAATAACTTCCATGCCTTCTTCAGTTCTCATAATTAATCTGAAGTCCCAGTTCGGGGCATTATATTTACAAGTTACAATGGAACATATGATGCATGCAAGAACAGCTGCTCTTATGTATAAAGATGGCCTACCGGAGGTCCAGAGGGTCCCTGCAGGCCAGCCTGACCCTGTGAGAAAGATAAGTGATGATGATCAATAGCCACAACTTGTTGCATCGAGCAATCCTGGTTTAGTTGTACCAACAGTGCAACTGAAGGTTCGTTTCCCTCATTCCCTGCACTCACCTTGTCACCTTTTGATGTTAAGGCCAGCAATGATCCATCTGCGGCGATAATAGCCCCAGGCTCACCCTTCTCACCCTGCAGCGGAAACAAAATACGGTGTCTATGTTATCCATAGAAGTGGGACCTCCTCGTGTACATTGTTGACTGCAAGGATATTTAAAAGGAGCAACAAGAACAGGTAGCAAAAAGAAAGAAGGGTATCCTGCAGAGAAAGAGCTGGACTAAGTGGTCAGCGGGAATTGTACTTTAGAAAAAACACCCACATACCTTTAATTTATAGAGTCATAGAGTGATACAGTGTGGAAACAGGCCCTTCAGCCCAACTTACCCAAACTGGCCAACATGTCCCACCTTCACTAGTCCCACCTGCCCGCGTTTGGTCCATATCCCTCCAAACCTGTCCTGTCCATGAACCTGTCGAACTGTTTCTAAAAATGGTGGGATAGTCCCAGCCTCAACAACCTCCTCTGGCAGCTCGTTCCGTACGCCCACCACCCGTTGTGTGAAAAGGTTCCCGCTCAGATTCCTATCAAATCATTTCCCCTTCACCTTAAACGTATGTCCTCTGGTCCTTGATTCACCTGCTCTGGGCAAGAGACTCTGTGCATCCAACCGATCTATTCCTCTCATGATTTTATACTCCTCAATAAGATCACCCCTCATCCTCCTGCGCTAAGGAATAGAGTCCCAGCTTCAACCTCTCCCTATAGCCCAGGTTTACTTTATTATGTAGATGGTTATTTCATAATTGTGGATAGCAGTGGCTGTGTTGTGTTTGCTTTTTGTATTATAATGCAGGGGAATGTTGGTGAGGGATTATTTCCTTGCAGCCACACTCATTCACTCGAAAAGACGATGGCTCCACACTCAGATTGGGAAACTCTACTGAAGGATTCGGCTGAAATCTCAACATAATCCAACAATTTAAAACAGCTTAATCCAACATCAGTCCGGTTCAGTTTAGTTAATGGTCATGTATCCCGAGGTGCAGTGCAGGCAGTGAAGAAAGCGAATGGTATGTTAGCTTTCATAGCAAAAGGATTTGAGTATAGGAGCAGGGAGGTTCTACATCAGTTGTACAGGGTCTTGGTGAGACCACACCTGGAGTATTGCGTACAGTTCTGACATTATTGCCATAGAGAGTACAGAGAAGGTTCACCAGACTGATTCCTGGGATGTCAGGACTGTCTTATGAACAAAGACTGCATAGACTCGGTTTATACTCTCTAGAATTTTGGAGATTGAGAGGGGATCTTATAGAAACTTATAAAATTCTTAAGGGGTTGGACAGGCTAGATGCAGGAAGATTGTTCCCGATGTTGGGGAAGTCCAGAACAAGGGGTCACAGCTTAAGGATAAGGGGGAAATCCTTTAGGACCGAGATGAGAAGGATTTTTTTTCACACAGAGAGTGGTGGGTCTCTGGAACTCTCTGCCACAGAGGGTAGTTGAGGCCAGTTCATTGGCTATATTTAAGAGGGAGTTAGATGTGGCCCTTGTGGCTAAAGGGATCAGGGGGTATGGAGAGAAGGCAGGTACGGGATACTGAGTTGGATGATTAGCCATGATCATATTGAATGGCGGTGCAGGCTCGAAGGGCCGAATGGCCTACTCCTGCACCTAATTTCTATGTTTCTATGCAGTGAAAAGCTTTTGTTTCATGCTGTCCAGTTAGTGGAAAAACAATACATGATTACAATCAAGCCAATTACCGTGTATCTATACATGATAAGGGAATAACGTTTAGTGCAAGGTAAAGCTAGTCAAAGATAGTCTGAGGGTCACCAATGAGGTAGATCGGACTGCTCTCTAGTTGTGATAGGATGGCTCCGTTGCCTAATAACAGCTGGGAAGAAACTGTCCCTGAATCTGCAGGAGCGTGTTTTCACACTTCTTATGGTCACGCCCGAAATGTCACCCATTCCTTCTCTCCAGAGATCATTCACAATGTGAGGTGTAAATAAGAGTGAATTGAAGGGAGGTTGGTGTGTGTGATGGTCTGGCCTGCTTCCACAATTCGCTGCAATTTCATGCGCCAGAAATCTCTGAAATCTGGCCTGTAGTTTTCCCACTCCTGCTGTATTTTAGTTCTTTATTTTAGTGTAGAGATACAGCACGGAGACAGGCCCTTCGGCCCACCGAGTCTGTGCCGACCAGCGATCCCAGCACATTGTCTACTAACACTACCCTACACATGCTAGGGACAATTTTACACTTATACCAAGCCAATTAAGCTACACACCTGCACATCTTTGGAGTGTGGGAGGAAACTGAAGATCTCAGAAAAAACGCAGGCCACAGGGTGAACGTACAAACTCCGTACAGACAGCACCCGTAGTCAGGATCGAACCTGGGACTCTGGTGCTGCAAGGCAGCAGCTCTACCACTACGCCGCCGTGTTTCAATCTGCTGATAGTTATCCAGAGTCAAGGACATTTTAGAAGATCACAATTAAGCTGTAAGTATATCTGCAGATGCTTCTTTTAGACCTTAGGATGCAGGGCAACACACATCCTCCCTTCCTCACTATCTGCGCAGGGCCTGCTAAGAAATTAGACTAAATAGATCCTGTCAAAGTAGCAATGTTACAAAATTTTGAGATTAAAAAAATCAAGGCTGCAATTTATCCCATCAGATAAAGCATAAAAAGAAGTTTAATTTGACACCTAATTCACTTTCATATCTTCAGTATTAAAAAAGTTATGGCTATTTTCATACTCGGAAATTAGCATCTTGTTCCCCATTGCCTTTCCATTGACTTAACACAAAAGCTGTGATCTAGGACAGTCAAAAGCCCATAACTTTCTTAAAAATTAAGAGAACTCAATGAAATTTTCAGTTATTATAGATTGAAGCATTCTGAAACAAATATGAAACAATCTTACTTGGATGACCTGAAATTAAAGCATATAATTAGTTAGTTATCTAATTGTAGCTAATTACAAAATTCAATTACTAGATCTAAACATCTATCCATTTCTTAAGAAAACATAAACTTTTTTAAATTGCCTAAGTGTCCAAATAACATTCACACAATAATCCACAATATAACATTATTTTTAAATCCCATTTTCATGAATTTACAGGCCAAATGGAAGGAATTTAGTGTTTAATGCCTGTAAATTAATGGCCATTTAAATCAACGCGAGTGGGTTTTAGTGGAATGCGGTGGATTGGAATGTTGCGGTTTGCGGTGAAGTCGGTATGAAAAATACAGCCGGTTCATACATTTTTTTGTCCCCTTTTCGCAACATGAAAATGTGATTAAAGCCTTCCTAAAAACCAAGTTTTAATGTAAAAATAAACTGTGCACTTTATCTTCTCCCCTACGTTAGGTCCGTTCTGCTGTCGGCGTTCAGAGCTTTAGAAGATGATTTTTAAACGACTCTAGTTAATAAATAATCTAGCGTAGTTTAAAAATAGCTTCATGAATGAAATGTCGGAGCGATTTCTCTTTAGCGACAAAATCGCCCGACATGGATCGATTTGGACTGTCTAGGGAAAAACGGCATTTTAAACCCGCCCCCCTTTGAAAGGCGCCAAAGTCACGCACACGGGGAGCGGCAGAACTGCAGCGCCGCTAAAGGTAGGTATTGTAACATACCTAGTCAAAGGATTTATACAAACTCACACGTATCTCTATGCCCGGGACCATGGTCAAGGCATTTGAGATTGGATAGTAATTTTGCAGCATGAAGCAGAGCTGGCTCAAGTGGGCTCATGTTTGGCCCTACACTTTGAGTCTGAAGAAGGGTCTCGACCCAAAACATCGCCCATTCCTTCCCTCCAGACATGCTTCCTGATCCGTTGAGTTACTCCAGCATTTTGCGTCTACCTTTATGTCTGGGCCTATTGGGTCATGTCTCGGGCAGATATCCTGTACGGCTCTGACCAAATGGACGCAGCATGATGCCAACATAGATGCACACAACATGTCACTGGGCGTCTCTCAATGCCACCTCTGGAGTGAGAATCTGCCATGGTGCCTTCACATTTCTAGACCTTGCATGACTTCTAAAGAACTAAAACTGGTCCAAACATTGAATTCTTCAATTTCAAGAAGATTGGATTTTCCAGAATGAAATAATATCCCCCTTATTCCCCCCCTTTCCCTTGTCCTTCACCCACCACCTCCCATGAGCCCAGTCGCACTGCTCTTTTTCCCACCATACTCGTATCTCCTAACCCCAAGTCCTATATTTATTTTTATCCCTTCTCTTCCATTCCCCCCTGTCCCCTTCCACCTATATCCCTCCCTCTGGATTTACATTTCACTTCTCCTCTTCTTTCCTGAGATGACACCCCTTTTGGAATTCTTCTCCCCTCTAGTTTTTGTCACCACCCATCTGCCTTTCATCCAACCCCCCACCCCCGCTCCCTCCCCTGTGTTGTCTACATACAGGGTTCTGCCGTTAATTCTCTTCCTCACCCTGGGTTATTTTCCAAGCCTCAAATCAGGCCCCTGCACAACATTAAATGGAGAGGCCTCTTGGATGCAAACAACACAACTCTGACCGCACTCAAGATCAAATGTGTGGGAAGGAACTGCAGATGCTGGTTTAAATCGAAAGTAGACACAAAAAGCTGGAGTAACTCAGCGGGACAGGCAGCATCTCTAGAGAGAAGGAATGGGCGACGTTTCGGGTCGAGAGAAGAAGGGCCTCGACCTGCAACGTCATCCATTCCTTCGCACTCCAGATCAATGCTGATTGAAGATGTTCACCGATGCAGAAAGAGATGCATGAAAGAACGTTCCCTAACAATGCCCGTGAATCAATATTTCACGCATTGGGTGGCGCAGCGGTAGAGTTGCTGCCTTACAGCTCTTTTCGCACCAGAGTCCTGGGTTTGATCCCGACTGCGGGTGCTGTCTGTACGTACTTTGTACTCTCTCCCGGTGGCCGCGTGGGGTTTCTCCGAGATCTTCGGATTCCTCCCACACTCCAAAGACGTACAGGTTTGTTGGTTAATTGGCCTGGTATAAATGTAAAACAATTGTCCCAAGTGTTAATGTGCGGGGATTGCTGGTTAGTGTGGACTCAGTGGGCCAAAGGGCCTGTTTCCGCACTGGATCTCCAAACTGAGCTAAACGTGGGACATTTCAGAAGCATTTAAAAGCTTGGCGGACACACTATCAAATCACTTAAATGCAAATCTTTAGATTAACTTTGAAATATGTTCAAATTATTTGATATATTTTATCTTAGGTTTTCCAACAAATAGTTAGTGATTAAAATATACCTTTATCCCAGGAAATCCAGGAAAACCAAGGTCACCTTTGGGTCCTCTGGGGCCCTGAATAAGAATGAGAAAGTCATGATGTTACAAATCTACACAGGCGGAGGGTGAAAGATATTTCTAACCATACTGCAACTCAATCAATATATTTTTAAATATCTAATGGGTAGATTTAAATTATGAAAGGCGCATGAGGGAGTGCAGCGTAGGTTTGTAAGGTTAATTCCCGGGATGGCGGGACTGTCATATGCTGAGAGAATGGAGCAGCTGGGCTTGTGCACTCTGGAGTTTAGAAGGATGAGAGGGGATCTCATTGAAACATATAAAATTGTTAAGGGTTTGGACACGCTAGAGGCAGGAAACATGTTCCCGATGTTGGGGGAGTCCAGAACCAGGGGCCACAGTTTAAGAATAAGGAGTGAGCCATTTAGAACGGAGACGATGAAACACTTTTTCTCACAGAGAGTGGTGAGTCTGTGGAATTCTCTGCCTCAGAGGGCGGTGGAGGCAGGTTCTCTGGATGCTTTCAAGAGAGAGCTAGATAGGGCTCTTAAAAATAGCGGAGTCAGGGGATATGGGGAGAAGGCAGGAACGGGGTACTGATTAGGGATGATCAGCCATGATCACATTGAATGGTGGTCGGTGCTGGCTCGAAGGGCCGAATGGCCTACTCCTGCACCTATTGTCTATTGTCTATTGAATGTGTCTTCGATAACTTTGTGTTCTCATGGCACAGGATAATCTATGAGGGGAGGCAGTCCGGTCAGAGACACCTCCATTCAGGTGAGCCTTTGCGTCCCAGGTGAGACTTCACCTGCATTATTGAGTGGACCTTAAAGTTAGCATGGCTCCATTTAAAACACAGCGGAGGACCCCCACCCAATGGTCCATCCAAAATAGTCTCCCAGATGTTTACCTCTGCCAGAGACTTTCTGGCGGGATTACTCCCACATTGTCGCTGAGCTGGGAGTTGAAGGATTTGGTCGAGGGAGACCGTTACCATGTTGATAAAAAAAAATCAGTGCAGCTAACCGGTCGTTTCCTTAGTAATGATGACAGATAGAATTAAATGTAATCTTACAGGATATCCAGCTTGATCCCTGATGCAAGGACAAGAAGATATTACGAAATACGTGTGAGAGATCAGGAACAAACAACAAAATCACATTTTCAATTCAAATAACAGCAAACTGCAATGTTCATGCACTCTAATGCTTCCTGTGGTTAGACTTTGACACCCATACAGGGTCCCTTTGCAAGATCTCAATGTACCTCCTGCTTCTAACATTCGCTGACAGCCGTGCTATCCCCTTATGTCCATACTATTGGGCAACTTGCAACTCACATTTGCCGATGACTTGAATGGGGACTACACTTCACAGCTTTCACCAGGTAATGTGGACCAGGTCACCGCGGCGCAGCGGCAGCGTTGCTGCCTTCCAGCGAATGCAGCGCCGGAGACCCGGGTTCGATCCCGACTACGGGTGCTGTCTGTGCGGAGTTTGCACGTTCTCCCCATGATCTGCGTGGGATTTCTTCGAGATCTTCGGTTTCCTCCAACACTCCAAAGACAGGCAGGTTTGTAGGTTAATTGGTTTGGCAAATGTAATACTTGTCCCTAGTGGGTGTAGGATGGTGTTAATGTGTGGGGATCGCTGGTCGGCGCGGATCCGGTGGGCCGACGGGACCTGTTTCCGCGCTGTATCTCTAAAACTATAAAAACTACAAACTAAAGCCAAAAAGAGTGTCAAGTCTAGCAATGGAAATAGGAGATTGCCACTGATGTTGCTGACACAAGGGCTGTTAGTAGGCTGTATACGGGGGACTTGCTCTGTGTAATATCCTGTGCCTGAAATAGTTACAGGGGATTATAGAGCACATGTAACACAACAGGCCTTTGGCACAGTCAGTCGCTGCCCATGTTTACGCTCACCTCATTACAAAATATTTAGCACATGAGGGTCTGTGCAGGAGATTTGCAACACTTTTGTGAAATCCATGCCTTCAAGCCTGCAGCTGTCTTCAGTATAATTTTCCAGATTGTGTTGGTGACAATTTAAAAGTAATAAATGTGTTTTAACGAAACAACGCGCAGGCTGCTGCATGCCAGAGGAGACAGATGATATCCCTTGTGCCGATTGTGTAACATGTCACCTAGTGTCCCGTGGTCAGAGTGAAGCAAGTCCTGAGTGCTAGACGCCTGCCTTGGCAGGGCTTGACCCGACCCAGGCTAAATGCCATGGAGTGCGAGGTCTTCACCTTTCTGCTGCCAGGTCCCTTGTGAATGATCGACCCCCCCCCCCCCCCCCCCCAGAACACTCATATTCTAGCCAACGTCCCCAGCGGCCATTGCCCTCCACCTCCCAACTGATCCTCACCATCACCACCCTTGGACTGACCTCCCCCAGCATCACCAACTCCCAAATCAACCCCCTCAAGTATCAGCAATCCCCACTGACTCTCTACCCCATTGCTATCTGCCAACGCCATCTCCAGCCCCCAACTGAACCCCAGCATCTCTTCCCCCCCCAAACTGGTTAGGCCACAATGGTAGTATTGCGCCCAGTTCTGGCCATCTTATGACAGGAAGGATGATGATGCATGGGAGAGGGTGGAAATGAAGTTTACCAGAATGCTGTCTAACGAAGACGGTATTAGCTATTAGAAGAAGTCGGCCAAACCTAGATAGTTTTCTCTGGAGCTTTTGAGACTGAGGGGAGACCTGACAGAGGTATATAAAATTATGAGAGGATTAAATAGGGTTAATGGTCAGAACCTTTCTCCCGGAGTGGCAATGTCAAAGAGGTGAGAGGGACAAAAATATAACTGGATCACTGGATGCTCTTAAAGATAGCGGAGTCAGGGGATATTGGGAGAAGGCAGGAACCGGGTACTGATTGGGGATGATCAGCCATGATCACATTGAATGGCGGTGCTGGCTCGAAGGGCCGAATGGCCTACTCCTGCACCTATACTCTATTTATTGTCTATTGACCCTCATCTTCACCTTCCCAACTAACCCCAACCATTTCCTTGCCTGTCCCTTTATCAACTCTATCCCGACGAATGATGCCTCACCTTCATTCCCTTAAATGACCCTGCATCTTCAAGTGCTCACTTCACCCGTAACCATTTCCGCTTCCCTGACTGTCCAGTTTCCTCCTGACCATAGCCCCAAGCATTCCATCACCGACCATGACTGTATCTCTGACTGATCCTCCACACTCAGTCCATCACCCTGACTGACCCGTCTGGATCTATTCCACTCCCCCCCCCCCCCCCCAATCAGCTTCCCCAACCGCCCCATTCTCACCTCCTCACTCATTCCTTCCTATTTTGATCTCCTCCCACTATCTCGATAAATTCTTTGATCTGAATCCCATGCCTCTGAAGATCCCATCATCTGATTCCATTTCCCATCTCCTCCCCATCCTGTCGTCTTCTTCATCATTCTATCACTCTCCCTGGACTGACCACAGCATCCACCCCATCAATTGCCTTCCACCCTTCCCACATTGATCACAGACGCTCTGCCATTAAATCCTTATCTGCCCGACTACCATCGACTACTCCAGTTACAATCTCCTGCCGCCCAATGGCCACACTCTACTAACAGTGTCTTCATCATTTTCTCCAACCAGGGTCTTCTCCCCTCCTCCCACAACCTCCAATGTCTGCCCCATTCGATCCCTCCCCTCGATCCTCCCAGTCACCTCCCCATCTCCTGGCTACAGACCTAATCCACTCCCAACTCCCCTTGCCCACAGGTTCGCCCTTCACACTGGCAGGAGACAGTGAGAGAAGAGCCATGATCGCTGCTCAGGAGGCCTCAGCAACTGCCTGAGACTGGAGCAAATTGGCCTTGAAGACAGCTGGAGAGACCCCCCCCCCCCGTCCTGCTCAGGGTTCACATCCACGTATATGAAAAATAACACTTCTATTCATATTGTGTAAGAAAGAACTGCAGATGCTGGTTAAAATCGAAGATAGACACAAAATATTGGAGTAACTCAGTGGGACAGGCAGCATCTCTGGAGAGAAGGAATGGGTGACGTTTCGGGTCGAGACCGTTCTTCAGACTGATGTCGGGGTAAACATAAAAAATAGGTTCAGGAGGAGGCCATTCGGCCCTTCGAGCCAGCATCGCCATTCTTCGTGATCATGGCTGATGGTCCCCAATCAATAACCCGTGCCTGCCTTCTCACCATATTCCACTAGCCCCTAGAGCTCCATCTAACTCTCTCTTAAATCCACCCAGTGACTTGGCCTCCACTGCCATCTGTGGCAGGTGGAGGGGGCGGGACAGAGATAGAATGTAGGTGGAGACAGGAGGACTGGTGGGAGGGGATGGAGAGAGAAAGCAAGAGCTATCTGAAGTTATGTTCATAACTTCCTGATCAGTGAGATCTTTATAAATGATATGTTGTTTGCTTTCCTGAAGCAGTGTTTGAGATTTAGGTCCACCAGCTGATGTCGGCTACAGTGGTTGATATCTGAATCAAATTGACATCCGGAAATCCAGTTACATCTCAATAACTGGGGCTCGAAGTACAAGATTGTTGAAGAGTGGATGGATGTTTGACATGGATGTGTTAGGCAGGATGGCCTGTTTCATTGCTGCATAATCCGTAGCCTCTTATAGGTACTGGTACTGGTAGTCTTATCGACAAGCTCTGAATATTTAACTCTTAGTTAAGTTAAAGCTATTAATACATTGTGGTGAAGATAGAGATATCGAGCTAAGGGCTACGTTCAAATATCTCAAATTTTGTAGATGCCCCTAAGTCCAGTCACCAACTCAAGCAGCCAAAAATCATTGGTACAAAGATAGTACTCGTACAGAGTGAAGGAAAATCGAAGATAGACACAAAATGCTGGACAGGCAGCATCTCTGGAGAGAAGGAATGGGTGACGTTTCGGGTCGAGACCCTTCTTCAGACTGATGTCGGGGTAAACATAGAAAATAGGTTCAGGGAGGAGGCCATTCGGTCCTTCGAGACAATTTCTTGGTCATTTCCTAATACTCCAGAAATTCAACCAGACACTTTGGATATAAGTCACACCTTCAGGTAAGAGAGCACCAAAAGGTCTTAATCATTTGCCTGTCCACTAATGCTGCCTGAACCCACTATATTCCTATCCCTTTCTGTTTTACTTCAGGTGAGTGAGACTTGCATTTGTTCTTTGGCCAACTCACCAGCATGCTCTATCATGAGCTTTGAACACTCATGATCTTCCATGTGCCACTGATTCCATGGTCCTCTAGCCCTTGAAAAGGCAACGTCCCCCTGTGGAAAATGCAACTTTCTGAACCCCTGTACTTAACACTTGCGTCTTGGTCCCCCTTCTAACTGACAGCCCCCAAAACCACTTTTCACCTGAGACACTAACTCTATATATGTAGGAGTGAACTGCAGATGTTGGTAGACACAAAATGCTGGAGTAACTCAGCAGGGCCCTTCTACAGTCTGAAGAAAGGTCTTGACCCAAAAGGTCACCCATTCCTTCTATCCAGAGATGCTGCCTGTCACACTAACTCGATATGTCTTTCCTCAGCTGCTGTCTACTCAGCATATTTTTTTTATTGTACTGATTCCAAAGTTTAGTTTTATTGACTTCCATCCATACCCCCACTTTCTGCCCAGGCTTCACTGCCCTGACCCACACTTCCCAAGCGTCTAGGTCAGCCTGTGGTACTGGGTCAAACGAGAAGAACCAGGCAGAGGATTTTGCACTGGAAATGTGCAACGTCTGGTTGCTATCGCCTAAGGGAATATGGGGGAGCAACTAAAAGTGCCAGAGGTATTCCACTGCCGTGCCCAGCTGACACACCCTTTGATGTTTGCGACTAATGGGCCTGTCCCACTTAGGGGATTTTTTAGGCGTCTAGACTGTCGCCACATGGTCGCCGGGGTGTCACCTGTATGGTCGTGAGTAGTCTCCTCAGTCGCTCAAAGAGTCGTAGTAGCGCCTTTCTGATCGCCGTTGGATTTTCAACGTGTTGAAACATTTTCGGAGACAGTCGGCGACAGTGGGTTTGGCGCCAGTGAGCGTAGCTTGACTTCTCCTGACGTAGGCGCTGTCGTAGTTGTCGCCAGGATGACGTAGGTTGTCACCAGGTGGCGTAGGTTTGCGCCGGTGCTGACCGTTTTGGTAATGATTCTATTTCAAATTTTTATTGATTCTATTTCAAATTTTATGTCGAAAGGGGGGGGTGCAGTCGCCGTTTATTCAGCGACCTGCTATGACTATGACAGTCGCTTAAAAATATACTAAGTGGGACAGGCCCTTTACTTTCCATTAGAACATTAGGAACTGGAGCAGCTGTGGACATGGAATCCCTTTGTATCTGCGGCATTGTACATTATACTTTACATATACATTAATGATCTGGATGAGGGAATTGAAGGCAATATCTCCAAGTTTGCGGATGACACTAAGCTGGGGGGCAGTGTCAGCTGTGAGGAGGATGCTAGGAGACTGCAAGGTGACTTGGATAGGCTGGGTGAGTGGCAAATGTTTGGCAGATGCAGTATAATGTGGATAAATGTGAGGTTATCCACTTTGGTGGCAAAAATAGGAAAACAGACTATTGTCTAAATGGAGGCCGATTAGGAAAAGGGGAGATGCAGCGCGACCTGGGTGTCATGGTACACCAGTCATTGAAAGTAGGCATGCAGGTACAGCAGGCAGTGAAGAAAGTGAATGGTATGTTAGCTTTCATAGCAAAAGGATTTGAGTATAGGAGCAGGGAGGTTCTACTTCAGTTGTATAGGGTCTTGGTGAGACCACACCTGGAGTATTGTGTACAGTTCTGGTCTCCAAATCTGAGGAAGGACATTATTGCCATAGAGGGAGTGCAGAGAAGGTTCACCAGACTGATTCCTGGGATGTCAGGACTGGGATATGAACAAAGACTGCATAGACTTGGTTTATACTCTCTAGAATTTAGGAGATTGAGAGGCGATCTTATAGAAACGTACAAAATTCTTAAGGGGTTGGACAGGCTAGATGCAGGAAGATTGTTCCCGATGTTGGGGAGGTCCAGGACAAGGGGTCACAGCTTAAGGATAAGGGGGAAATCCTTTAGGACCGAGGTGAGAAGGACTTTTTTTCACACAGAGAGTGGTGGGTCTCTGGAACTCTCATCCACAGAGGGTAGTTGAGGCCAGTTCATTGGCTATATTTAAGAGGGAGTTAGATGTGGCCCTTGTGGCTAAGGGGATCAGAGTGTATGGAGAGAAGGCAGGTATGGGATACTGAGTTGGATGATCAGCCATGATCATATTGAATGGCGGTGCAGGCTCGAAGGGCTGAATGGCCTACTCCTGCACCTAATTTCTATTTTTCTATGTTTCTATTGTTCAATGAGATCAGTGCTTCAGCTGTGTAGCTGTTTCCTCTTATTCCCTTCCATCCCTTAGTACCTGTTCATACCCGCCATATCTGTCTCCGCACCGGCAGCTCTCTGGGGTAGTTAATTCCAAGCGGTCATTTTCTTCCCACCCCATTGCCACGATCACCATGGAGTTATAGCAATCCATTTCTATCAATTAGTCGACAACACATCCAGCCATAACATAAGGAAATCCCTGGTAACGACCTCCTCAACTACAGCTGTTGCTCCCAATTGAGATCCCCTCAACTGATTCTCAAATTACTTACATATTATATCCTCATTGAATAGTTTCTATGAGAAATCATCCCATGGCTTTAGAGAACAACATCACCATTACACCATTACATGAAGCATCAACATAAGGTCACCATTAAAGGCCTCACTCTGGGCACTTTGATCTCTCCTCTCCTCTACTTCAGGGAGGTCACATCGTACTTTTACAGGAAGGAGGTTTTCTTTCAGCCTCCATTGTTAGCACTCGGTCATCTGAGAGTTAGATGGAGCTCTTAGGGCTAACGGAATGAAGGGATATGGGGAGAAAGCAGGAACGGGGTACTGATTGTGGATGATCAGCCATGATCCCATTGAATGGTGGTGCAGGCTCGAAGGGCCGAATGGCCTACCCCTGCACCTATTTTCTATTTTTCTATGTCTGCATCCATGATTCCATCATGGATTAAAATCCAGGTTACAGTCGGGATACTCACAACAAGTAAAGCTTTGGAAAGGGGTAGAGGGCACACAACAGTAACCGGGACATCTTGGACTGCTTGGCCCAAGGCAAGGAGGGGTGAGGCATGAGGGGACAGGCTTGCAGGCCTGACAGCCAGGAGCAGTTTGTTTTCAATTACTTTTGACCACTGCAGCAGCAGCAGAGAGAAAAGTTGCCATGGAGTTGTCATAGTAACCATAAACTAGAGAAATAATGATGGGGCACGACTGGCTGACCTTTGACCAAGGGACTAAGTCGTTTAAACACTATGCCCTCTACGAGGGTACATAATATGTGAGAAATTCGCTCGCACATAAACGGAGTGTGGGGCGAAGATAAACATTGGTAATTTGGCTCGCAGTTGAACAATCCTGTTTTGGTTAAATCTCTCGGGATTCACACGGTGCAGCTGTTCCGTGTTTTTCAAGCCGTAATCAGCTTTGAACGTTACTCCGCTGCACATCCAAACGCATCAGCCCACCTCTGCAGTCTGGGCAGACGTGCAGCGCAGGATTCTGTTTGTTTCATTCAAGCTAAAAGATGCGATTGGGGTGAAAGGGCAAGGGCGTTAGGTCACACATCTGCTCCAGAGTCACTCCCCGATGGTCACAGAATCTTAGCTGGAGACGAGGATGGAGCTCAAGCTTTCTATATTCCACATCCACCCCCTAAAGAGATCACTCAGCCACGTTATCCTTTGATTCATTCACCCGCACAGACCCGGCTTTGTTAATTTATTCAAAAGTCATGAGGAGCCATGGCAGAAAGTGAGAGGTTAACATAACATTGATAGAATGACCGAGGTTCAGCTCCTGGAAATGGTGATAAATTGAAAGGTACCAAACCAAATGACTGCTCCATGTATTTCCACCACTGCAGCTGGGGGGTTTATTTCTGCATCCACCTCCCTATCAGTGGTGTGGGAGTGGAAGGAGCTCAAAATTGCCATCAAATTTACAAAGTGGCGAGAGAAGTTGAAGCAGGATTAATAAATCAGCTCATCAGGGCAGGGCCGGCCTTAGGAGGTGCGGGGCCCAATTGGGAATTCTCCCCCCCCCCCCCCCCCATAGAAATATAAATAAATGATTATAAATGAGTCACGTGTCGTGAGTAACATGACAATTCAGGGGAGAGTTCCTTTCACAGCGTGTGGGGAGTCTAGCCAGGGGTAAAGTTGCGGGGAGGGAAGGAGCGTTGAGAAGGAGAGGGTCGGGGTTCATGCGGAGGGAGGGAGGTAGGGAGAGGGAGATCTAAAGGGTAACTGGTTTTGGTCTCCAATAATGTCACAAAGGGCATTGGTGGTGAGGCAGAAGGGAGAACTCTCTCTCTCCAATTCTCTCACCCTTTCTCCCTCTCCCCCCCTCTCTCTCTCTCCCCCTCTCTCCCCCCCTCTCTCTCTCTCTCTCTCCCCCTCTCTAATTCTCTCTCCCCCCTTCTCTCCCTTTCCCCCTTCCTCTCTCTCTCCCCCTCTTTTTTTCTCTTCTTCTTTTCAAAAACTTTATTCGACACAATCATATGATACAACACATCAAAACATAATCAAAATAACACTATATCAAAAAGATCATTGTAGTACCACAGTACATTCATTGTTTACAATACTCTCAACCCCACGCGGTGACCAGCGTTGACGGAAGGCCTCCAGAGTCCCCGTGGACACTGCATATTCCCACTCCAGGGATCTCTCCCCCTCTCTCTCTCCCCCCCTCTCTCTCTCTCTCCCCCTCTCTCCAATTCTGCCCCCCTCTCAGTTCACTCCACGAGTGAGTGTGTGTGTGTGAGCCGAGCAGTGTTTCACATTCTGACTGCCCCATGAGCTGCTCGTATTGACAGTAATCGTGCCCAGCTGTTAACTGAAAACGTGTGGTTTGCAACTGAAAATCCCCCCTCTCTGTCTGTCCATGGCCCCCACGCACACACGCAGATAGAGACACACAAACACAGCCACAGTGACACAGAAACACAGACACACACAGCCACAGACACACACACACACACGGAAACACAGAGACATACACAGCCACAGTCACACAGACACACACACACAGACACACACATACTGGGTTAAATCTCACCCGTACCCCGGTGCAGATATTAACCCCGACACCAATGTTAACACAGACTCAAACCATCAACCTGGTCTGCTGTTGTACCAGCACCGAACGAGTTAACACAACCCCCAGATCTGTTTATCCACAGATTGTCTCTCTCTCGTACTTATCCTGCCTGTTGTCTTTCGTTTCTGCTTCAGGCCTTTTAACTCTATCCCCCCCGGCCAAGAGCGGGCCGGTACGGCGCCGATTTCATACAAATCTGACCCTTTCTCACCCCCCCCCCCACCTATTCTCACACACACACACGGCCCGCCTGCCCGCTCCCGGCGTTTAGCGTTGAATATTCACGGCTGCTTTAGCTGCGGTGCTGGGGCTCATTGCCCTGTAGACTCCCACACATCACCCATTCCTCTCTCCAGAGATGCTGCCTGTCCCGCTGAGTTACTCTGGCATGTTGTGTCTACTTTGAAGCTGGTACAACTTGGGTGGGGGAGGGACGGAGAGAAAGGGGATGCAAGCGTTACTTGAAGATAGAAGAGTCAATATTCATGCCACTGGGTTGTAAGCTGCCCAAGCAAAATATGAGGTGATGTTCCTCCAATTTGCATTTGACCTCCCTCTGGCAGTGGAGGAGGTCCAGAACTGAAAGGTCAGTGTAGGGATGGGAAGGGGAATTAAATTGTTAATGCAACTGGGGGATGGACTGGATTGTGTTCACCGCTCTCTGCAGGTTCAGGCGGTCAAGAACATAGAATGGCCATAACAGCCTGACATTCATCCTGAGAGAAATCTATCTAGCATATCTGTGGGGGTTTGGGAGAATCCACATGGACAATAGACAATAGACAATAGAAATAGGTGCCATTCGGCCCTTCGAGCCAGCACCACCATTCAATGTAATCATGGCTGATCATCCACAATCAGTATCCCATTCCTGCCCTCTTCCCATATCCCTTAACTCCGCTATCCGTAAGAGCTCTATCATATAATAACCATATAACCATATAACAATTACAGCACGGAAACAAGCCTTCTCGGCCCTTCCAGTCCGTGTCGACCATTTATTTTCCCCTAGTCCCATCTACCTGCACTCAGACCATACCCCTCCATTCCCTTCCCGTCCATATACCTATCCGCTTTACTTTTAAATGTTAAAATCGATCCTGCCTCCACCACTTCTGCAGGAAGATCATTCCACACAGCCACCACTCTCTGAGTAAAGAAGTTCCCCCTCATGTTACCCCTAAACGTCTGTCCCTTAATTCTCATGTCATGCCCTCTTGTTTGAATCTTCCCTACCCTCAATGGGAAAAGCTTATCCACGTCAACTCTGTCTATCCCTTTCATCATTTTAAAGACTTCAATCAAGTCCCCCCTTAACCTTCTGAGCTCCAAAGAGTAAAGACCTAACTTGTTCAACCTTTCTCTGTAACTTAGTTGCTGGAACCCAGGCAACATTCTAGTAAATCTCCTCTGTACTCTCTCTATTTTGTTGACATCCTTCCTATAATTAGGCGACCAAAATTGTACACCATACTCCAGGATTAGTCTTACCAATGCCTTGTACAATTTTAACATTACTTATCTACTCCTATATTCAATGCTCTGATTTATAAAGGCCAGCACACCAAAAGCTTTCTTTACCACCCTATCTACATGCGATTCCACCTTCAGGGAACTATGCACAGTTATTCCTTGATCCTTCTGTTCCACAGCATTCCTCAATTCCCTGCCATTTACCATGTACGTCCTATTTTGATTTGGCCTGCCAAGATGTAGCACCTGACACTTATCAGCATTAAACTCCATCTGCCATCTCTCAGCCCACTCTTCCAAATGGCCCAAATCTCTCTGTAGACTTTGAAAATCTACTTCATTTTCAGCACTGTTGATAAGGACAAGTGTTATTTTCACTACCCCACCCATCACTAATTGTCTTTGACCGATGTGTCTGGGGAACAGCGATGAGGAAGCAATGCCATCCTGAGCCTTCTCCAAGTGAATGAGGTCAGCATGGCAGGGTGGCACGGTGGTGCAGCAGTGGAGTTGCTGCCTTGCAGCGCCAGAGTCCCGGGCTCGATCCTGACTACGGGCGTTTGTCTCTACCGAGTTTGTACGTTCTCCCCGTGTCCTGCGTGGGATTTCTCCAAAATCTTTGCTTTCCTCCCACACTCCAACGACGTACAGGTTTGTAGGATAATTGGCTTGGTATAAATGTAAATTGTCCCTGGTGTGTGTAGGATGGTGATAATGTGCGGGGATCGCTGGTCGGCGCGGACTCAGTGGGCCGAAGGGCCTGTTTCCACGCTGTAGCTCTGGACTAAACTAAGCTGAGGCAATCCCGGCCTCAGTTACTCACTGCGAAAAGGAAGCATCCAGAGGACCTTGCAATGTTCCTCATTGGATTCGTGGTCTTCAGGATAATTGGATGCACAGGGTTTTCCAGAGGGAATGAAATTTAAGTGCAGTCCTCTTGCAAAGAGGCACTTCAAGGAAGCTGCAAAAGGCAGGCATCCATCGGAAGACGTGGGGAAAAAAGTCAGCTCCATTTTGCTTGGAGAGCTGAGAAAACCAACACAATTTCTGATCAGTGATGCTGATTTTCAAGCTGAAGACAGTTTTACAAAGAGTTCAGTTTAGTTTATTGTCCTTTTTGTTTCATCGTCACGAGTACCGAGGTACAGTGAAAAGCTTTTGTTGCGTGCTAACCAGTCAGCGGGAAGACCATACATGATGACAATCGAGCCATTACAGTGTAGCAGTTACATGATAAGGGAATAACGTTTAGTGCAAGAGTTGCGGTGTCAGTGTGAACTTCGTTGTTGAATGTGCATTTATATTTACTGAAGAGTCAATAATTTCCCTGGGGGGAAATTAATCTGCCAACGGTGATAACAAACACAAAATACATGAAGCATGAAATTAAAGGCTTTGGGGATGTGCAAAGATTGAGGGGGTGGGAGGGGAGTCAGTCTCTGTCTACCCCACAAAACTAACTTTGGGCGTGGAAATGTGACACGGCCTTTTGCAACCGCTGTTGACCCGAGAAGGATTAACAAAGTCATTGTACACCATTAGTTTAGGAGTCAATACTCACAGGAGGACCGGGAGATAACTCGAGTCCATTCCGGTTTAGAGCCTCCTCAGTATCATTCATCAGCAGCTGGAACATGAGATCACATTGGACAAGATGAATGGGAAATCGTGTCACTCATAGGCAGGAAGCTTTGGCAAAAGGCTGCAGGGCTCACCTCTTGTAGAGATACGATGGGGCCTGGAGGACCAGGGAGTCCTGGTTTACCAACGCCGTCCTGGCCACGTTCACCCTGTGCAAACAGATAAAGTAGGACTGGGTTTGTGAAATGCACTTTATAATCATTTGCAATTTATTTCTTGAAACCTCGGCACCCCATTCCAATTTGTGCTTTTCGTATTAACTATGTGAGAAGGATTGGAATGTCAGGTCAAGGTGTAGCCTTGCAACTGGTACCATGTAGTCCAGTTCAACCTGCGGGACATTCTCGTCCTCCATGGAAAGTCTGCTTTGGCGGACCAGGCCGGAGAGATCTTTGTGAACCAACGGCTGGAAAGGCGACGCAGCAACACACTGTGGAATGCGAAGGGCTAGTCAGAGCACCAAAGACGACATGGCCACCCACTGCAGCCAAGAAGTCTCCAGCCACGATGATTTTTCATACCACTGGACTCTGACTTCTGCGGCCGAGAGGGTGGGGTTGTTACAGTGCATCAGTTTCTCCACCTTAAACCCATTCACACACACAATATCGACGGGACACCACCATGTGAGAAGAGTGAAGACGTTGAAATTTCCGTGTTACATTTGGTTTTAAAACCAACAGATGCCCCTCACTGGGATAACCGCTGACAGTGTGCTCGGTATACCTGGTTTGGAAGGTGTTGCTCTTTTACCCGCCTGAGTAGCGGCAGGAACCAAGACATATTGCACTTTGATAGATTGACCCCCCCATGCGTGAACATTTGCAGGATGTACCTTTGTGCTTTTGCCAGGGCTCGGAATAAATGGGTAGATTTTGGTGGCCACCTGTTTTCAGACTGTCATAAGATGGGCATGCATTCTAACCAAGACTGCCATGATTACAGTGAATGGCGGTGCTGGCTCAAAGGGCCGAACGGCCTCCTCCTGCACCTATTGTCTATTGTCTATTGATATCAGTCCACAGTAGCACATTAGGCGCCAGGCCCTGCTACTAGTCTCCCACCCACAGGCAAAGAGGTCCCCTGATATACAGATCTAAGCAAAAGCCCCAGATAATGGTTAAAAGGGACATGTACAATACTGGGCATCCAAGTTCACGGTTGAAGGTTTCAAGGTGAGTTTAGTGCCATTTGGAAATCTAGTCCCAGTTTAGCTGTGGAATGAAATGATTAGGAATAAGCTACAATGCTGAGTTGGTAAATATGTTGCCTGAGACGCTACATGTCCTTGGAATATTAGGTTCCAATAGTTCAATTGGCCAGGCCTCAAATATTACAATAGCTTGGAATAGCTCAGTACCATCAAATGCGTTATGTAATGTAAGGATGAAATCTAGTCAGGTTGTGAAGGGAACTAAGTCAGGCACAGGGACATGTGTTGTGTATGTAACACACACCAATAGCCTGGCATTGCCAATGACAATCGTGGCCAGCTGTCCCCTCATAATCTCTGCCTGGAAACTCCTCCCCTGTCTGCTGCCGTACTGCCCTATCGGGATGAGTGGCTCACAAGGTCGTCTGACATTGCCAGGACTCCAGCAGTGTTCAGTCAGGTGACGGGCAGCTTTCTGCACCAACAGCTTGGTCAGATTGATATGAATAAGGGGTAGAGTGTAATGCATTCAAGGTGGCAGAGGAGGGCACTTTGGCGGCAAAAACAAGGGGGCAGATTATTATCTCAATGGGGTTAGGTTAGGTAAGGGGGAGGTACAGCGAGACCTGGGTGTCCTTGTACACCAGTCACTGAAAGTTGGCGTGCAGGTACAGCAGGCAGTGAAGAAAGCTAATGGAATGTTGGCCTTCATAACAAGAGGATTTCAGTACAGGACTGCAGGTTCATACAACTGCAGATTCTTCTGCAGTTGTACAGGGCTCTGGTGAGACCAAATCTGGAGTATTGTGTACAATTTTGGTCTCCTAATTTGAGGAAGGACATCCTTGTGATTGAGGCAGTGCAGCGTAGGTTCACGAGATTGATCCTTGGGATGGCGGGACTGTCATATGAGGAAAGATTGAAAAGACTAGGCTTGTATTCACTGGAGTTTAGAAGGATGAGGGGGATCTTATAGAAACATATAAAATTATAAAAGGACTGGACAAGCTAGATGCAGGAAAAATGTTCCCAATGTTGGGTGAGTCCAGAACCAGGGCCACGGCCTTAGAATAAAGGGGAGATCATTGAAGACTGAGCTGAGAAAAAAAAAATTTACCCAGAGAGTTGTGAATTTATGAATTCCCTGCCACAGAGGGCAGTGGAGGCCAAGTCACTGGATGGATTTAAGAGAGAGTTGGATAGAGCTCTAGGGGCTAGTGGAGTCAAGGGATATGGGGAGTAGGCAGGCACGGGTTATTGATTGGGGACGATCAGCCATTGAATGGCGGTGCTGGCTTGAAGGGCTGAATGGCCTCCTCCTGCACCTATTTTCTATGTTTCTAAGTGGCCATGAGGATGTGTGGACCCTGCCACAGGATATAGGAAGGTGGGGTGAGTGGCAGAAAACTTGGTAAATGGAGTCTAATGTGAGACACAATACACTTCAGTAGGGGGGGATCTAGAAACAGCTCACCATCTAAATCATACGGTCAAAGGTGATAGGAGCAGAATTAGGCCATTTGGCCCATCAAGTCTACTCCACCAGTCAATCAAGGCTGATCTATCTCTCCCTCTTAACCCCATTCTCCTGCCTTCTCCCCATAACTTCTGACACCAGTACTAATCAAGAATCTATCTATCTCTGCCTTAAACATATCCATAGACTTGGCCGTCAATGGAGTAAGATTGCAGCCTACAGAAGCACAAAGGGTTAGGAAGGAACTGCAGATGCTGGTTTACACCAAAGATAGACACAAAGCGCTGGAGTAACTCAGCTGGGAAGGCAGCATCTCTGGAGAGAAGGGATGGGTGATGTTTTGGGTTCAAGGCCCTTCTTCAGACTGAGAATCAGGGAGAGAGAGAGAGACGCAGAGATAAGGAAGGGTAAGGTGTGAAAATGGGACATCAAAGGGGATGAGGTTGAAGGGAAATGTAGAATAGGTCATTGTGAGCCAGGGGAAGGTGACAACGAAGCATGCAGAGATAACATTTAATCAGGGGGACAGTCAGACTGGTCGGAGAACTAGGAAGGGGCAGGGATGGAGAGAGAGGGGAAGCAAGGGTTACTTGAAGTTAGAGTCTAAGTCTGCTTTAGTGCAAACTACAAACCATTAGCAAGTTGGTGCAGCAAGTGACTAGGAAAGCAAATGATTTCCTGTTAGTTGGCATCCACACATAATGATCAGTCTTGGTTCAATGAGCTCTGAAAAGGTATTTAGCTGTCCCATTCCAAAGCCTTGTGTCTTTCCCTTTGCTCCCCAGAATGTCTTTTCAAAAAGAATTCCCAATATCCATTGGAAATATACAGCAGGTCTATCAATTGCACAGTGGTGCAGCTGGTAGAGGTGCTGCCTTACAGCGCCAGAGACCCAGGTTCGATCCTGACCTTGGATGCTGTTTTCACGTTCTCCCAGTAGCCACATGGGTTTTCTTTGGGTGCTATGATTTCTACCCATATACCTAAGATACGTGGGTTTGTCAGTTAATTGGCCTCTGTAAAATTGCCCCTAATGTGTAGCGAAAGTGCGATAACATAGAATATGCCTCCATGCTCTTGGTTCGGTTGTACCAGCCCTATTAATGTTTTCTAACTGGATGGATCCAATCTTTGATGGTACATTACTGACTGATTCCTGTCTGGGTTTTGCTAAAGGGATTAAGCTCCTAATAATGGGGGTTCATAATTTCATAATAATAGGCCTTCATGCACAATGAAAAAGGGAAGTAGGAACAACAGCTGCGCCAATTGGTCATGGGTTGTCCTATGGTGAACTGATAACTTTGGACAAGGTTTATGTCTGAAATGAGCACAACCTATCATGTTCTAATCTCAATATTCTCGAATATGCATCCATATAACACAACTCGTTTGCCAATGCTCTTCAACACCCTCTGATCACTGTCCAATGGTAAAGACTACTTGTTGAGGAAGAGTCTCGGTAGTGCAGAGTGGTTTGTGAGATCACGAACGGTGCCCCATGAACGCAAGTCTCCCTCCTCTCCCAATAGTTGGACTGTAATGTTGACATATAAACAGAGGCCTACCTTTGGTCCTTGTTCACCATTTTCACCTTTTGGTCCCTGTGAGAGGTAAAAGCACAAAATCAGGTCAGGTCATCACACTCGCCCATGTAAAGTTGAAGGTGAGGAGAGGACTCTTGGTAACTATAGGTAGAGGTCCACCAGCAGAAGGACGATGGTCTCACAAAGACAGGTGGGGCCCAGCAGTGAGACGCAAAGGTGGTAGGAGGGAGACTTAACCACAAGCAGAGTGCTTACATTTCTCAAAAGCCTTGCAGGAGATATGAACCACCCTACCACAACTAGAGAGCAGTCCTGAACTACAATCTACCTCACCGGTGACCCTTGGACTATCTTGGATCGGACGTTACTGGCTTTATCGTGCACTAAACGTTATTCCCTCATCACTGTAAATTGCTCGATTGTAATCATGTATTGTTTTTCCGCTGACTGGATAGCACGCAACAAAAAGCTTTACACTGTACCTCAGAACACCAATATTGAGAATAAACCAAACTGAAGTAAATACGGGACAATGTGGCTAGATTCGTGGACATGGATAATGCCTTCTCTGATGGTTTTCCAGCACCTGTTTTAGACATCTATCCCACGGTTTCACACTGTCTCCAAGCTCTGGCCCAGTCACCACAGGAGGCCAGGGCTCAGCACAAGCGAGCTACCTGCTGCTGATTTTTAAGGGGTCGGGGGACAATTCCATCTCGGATTGAGCAGGCATTTGGTGTCGCATGATCAGATACTAGCAAAATGGAATTGGTGAAAATTTTATTAATTAGCTCCCTTTAGAGGTTCCACTGGGGGGCTAGAAAATGGTAGCAGGAATGAACCCTCGGACTATCCTTGATTGGACTTTGCTGGCTTTACCTTGCACTGAACGTTATTCCCTTATCATGTATCTGTACACTGTAAGTGGCCCAAATGTAATCACTAACAGTCTGACCTGGTCGAATACCATCTCATCAACAGTTAAGAGAGCGCAGCAGCGGTTGCACTTTCTGCGCCGGATGAGAAGAGCTCACCTCCCCCATCCCATCCTCACTACTTTCTACAGGGGCACCATAGAGAGTATTTTGACCAGCTGTATCTCTGTCTGGTTTGGGGACTGTAAAGCCTCTGGCTGGAAGTCCGTGCAGAGAGTGATGAGGACAGCAGAAAAAATCATCAGGACCTCTCTCCCCTCAATCGGGGATATTGCGACCAAACGTTGCGTGTCTAAGGCCAGCAGTATTATAAAAGACCCCACACATCTCCATCACGGACTGTTCACTCTGCTGCCCTCGGGCAAAAGATATCGCAGCATAAGGAGCAGAACATCAAGGTTCTGCAACAGCTTCTTCCCACGAGCCATCAGACTCCTGAATGCCATGTAATGGGCTGCCACCATTGTCTATTTATCCTTTTATCCTTTTTATCCATGTCTATCCTTCTGTTAATTTATCGTGTTGCACAGGGAGCCAAATGCAACGGAATTTCGTTTGGAACGACATATATCAATGTATTTCTAAATGCCAATAAAGTTTGTTTGACTTGTTTGACTTGAATGTATTGTCCTTCTGCTGACTGGTTAGCATGCAACAAAAAAATTTTCACTGTACCTCGGTACACGGGACAATAAACTAAATTGAAACTAAACTGAAGGGAAAAGATGGATAATATAATCATTATGGATCTCCCGATTAATTCTTGGCTAAAGTATGGTAAAGTACGATTACCAGATAATCTGCAATTTTAATTTTTTGTGCCAAAGCTTTTTGATTTTGCCAGATTTTGGATTCAGAAAGATCAGACACAATAAATAAGGTAAAAAGTGTTGGTGGAATGCAGTGGATCTGGCAGCATATCTGGAGAGCATGGATTGGTTGTGTTTGGGTCGGGACCGGTCCAGTGATCCTGCCATGAACCACTGAGTTCCTCCAGCACTTTGCATTTTACTTTCAGATTCCAGGATCTGCAGATCCTTGTTCATCCACATTAGATGAGCAATGGCATTGAGTGGTCTGAGAGGCAAATAGCGTGCTTCAGGAGCGTTAAGGCTTAATTGTCTTTTACTATGAAAATGATGACATTTGTGAAGCCCAGTTCGGCAATGTTGGCCGTTGTTCCTATGTCATTGACCAGAAGTCAAAATGTACCTGGTGAGAAATATCCATGTGTCTGATGTTTCTAGTGAGCGGCACGGTGGCGCAGCGGTAAAGTTGCTGCCTTCCAGCACTTACAGTGGCAGAGACGTGGGTTTGATCCGGACTACGGGTGCTGTCTGTACGGAGTTTGTACATTCTCCCCGTGACCGCGTGGGTTTTCTCCGAGATCTTTGTTCTTTTTCCCACATTCCAAAGACGTACAATTTATTTAGGTTAATTGGCCTGGTGTAAATTGTCCCTGGTGTGTGAAGGATAGTGTTAAGAGTGCTACGAGGCATCCACGAACTTCTACGGCCCTGCTACGGACATTCTCCGAGTTCGAATCAGGGGAAAACTCAGGAGAACTCTTGAATTACCTCGTACAGTGGCACAGGCCCTTTAGTGTGTGGGGATCGCTGGTCGGTACGGACTCAGTGGGCTGAAGGGCCTGTTCTTGCGCTGTATCTCTAAATTAAACTAAATTAAAAACTAAACTAATCATGTTGCGAGTTCTATTTTCGATTGGAAAATGGAATTAAAGTTAGAAGCAGTTATTTGACATATGACATGGGCATTGATACTGCATTTGAACTTAAACTTTTGTTTTACCTTTGTGGGTAAAATAGTGAAACCAAAGCAGAGTGTGAGTGTTTCACACTATCATGAATGCTTCAGTGGTTACCAACACTGCTAAGTGTTTGTTAACTATTTATATAGTTAATATATACAGTGGCTTTCATACCCCTTGAACTTTTCCACATTTTGTCACGTTGCAACAGGGTTAGGTTATAAAAAAAATCCCAAGCTTTGAACATCTCATGGAGCACTGTTCAATCCATCATGCGAAAATGGAAAGAGTATGGCACAACTGCAAACCTACCAAGACATGGCCGTCCACCTTAACTGACAGGCCGGGCAAGAAGAACATTGATCAGAGAAGCAGCCAAGAGGCCCATGGTAACTCTGGAGGAGCTGCAGAGATCCACAGCTCAGGTGGGAGAATCTGTCCACAGGACAACTATTAGTCGTGCACTCCACAAAGCCATAAGAAGTCCCGTTTGCAGTTTGCCACAAGCCATGTGGGGGACACAGCAAACATGTGGAGGAAGGTGCTCTGGTCTGATGAGACCAAAATTGAAAATTTTGGCCTAAATGCAAAACGCTATGTGTGGCAGAAAACTAACACTGCACATCACCCTGAACACACCATCCCCACTGTGAAACATGGTGGTGGCAGCATCTTGCTGTGGGGATGCTTTTTTTCAGCAGGGACAGGGAAGCTGGTCAGAGTTGATGGGAAGATGGATGGAGCCAAATACAGGGCAATCTTGGAAGAAAACCTGTTAGAGTTGCAAAGGACTTGAGACTGGGGCGTAGGTTCACCTTCCAGCAGGACAACAACCCTAAACATACAGCCAGAGCTACAATGGATTGGTTTAGATCAAAGCATATTCATGTGTTAGAATGGCCCAGTCAAAGTCCAGACCTAAATCCAATTGAGAATCTCTGGCAAGACTTGAAAATTGCTGTTCACAGACGCTCTTCATCCAATCTGACTGAGATTGAGCTATTTTGCAAAGAAGAATGGGCAAAAATTTCAGTCTCTAGATGTGCAAACTGGTAGAGACGAACCCCAGAAGACTTGCAGCTGTAATTGCAGCGAAAGGTGGTTCTACAAAGTATTGACTCAGGGGGGCTGAATACTTTTGTACGCCACACTTTTCAGTTTTTTATTTGTAATAAAATTTGTAAACCATGTATAATTTTCCTTCCACTTCACAATTATGCGCCAACCCATTGTTCAAGCGCTTTTGATTGCAAAATGCGCCTTTATTTAGTTCAACAAAGAAACTGACAAGTTACTAAAGAACTTTTAATGTGTTGGCCTATCACATAAAATCCGAATAACATACATTTACGTTTGTGGTTGTAACGTGATAAAATGTGGAAAAGTTCAAGGGGTATGAAAACTTTTGCAAACCACTGTATAAATACTCTGGTGGGTGATGGAAACTGAATCATTAGAAGGACTTAAATGCACCTAGATAGATTAAGGAATAGAGCGATGTAGAGGTATGGACAGAGGAGTTGAGGCCTGCATAGATCAGCCATGATCATGTTAAATAGTGGGGCAGGCTTGAAGGCCCGGATGCCATACCTCTCCTCCTATTCTCTTGTTTTGTTGTGTATAGTTTCTGCCACAAATAACTCCATGTGGCTAAAAAGCGTGTCACAGCACATCAACTCGTAGCTGGTTAGCAGCTGCTGTGGGACTACATTGTCTAGAGCCATACAGTGACTTTTAATCTCTGTAAGTTGGCAGGAGTTGTGCGTGTGAGCTCCTGTGAAAGTGTGTGTGTGTGCCTGTGTGTGTGAGTTGGGATGTGTGTGTGTGCACACGTGTCTTTGGTGTGTGTTTGCTGCCTGTATTTGGTGTGTGTGTTCTGGTGTGAGTGTGTGTGTGAGGGGTGTGTGTGTGTGTGTGTATGTGTGTTTGACGTGTGTGTGTGTTAGGTTTGTATGCGTGTGTGTGTGTTTATTTGCTGTGTGTGTGTTAGGTGCATATGCGTGTGTGTGTGTAGGCATGTGTGAGTATGTTTGTGTGCATGCGTGTGTGGGATGTGTGTGTTTGGTGTTTGTGTGTGTGAATGTTTGGTGTGTGTGCGTGTGTTTGAAATATGCGTGTGTGTGTGCGTGCGTGTATGGGATGTGTGTGTGCGTGTGTGTTTGGGGTGTGCGTTAGTGTGTGTATTTGCTGTGTATGTATTTGCTGTGTGTGCGTGCATGTTTTGTGTGTGTGTGTGTGTTTGTGGTGTGCGTTAGCGTGTGTGTGTTTGCTGTGTGTGTGTGTGTTTGCTGTGTGTGTGTGTGTGTTTGCTGTGTGTGTTTGCTGTGTGTGTGTGTGTTTGGGGTGTGCGTTAGTGTGTGTGTATTTGCTGTGTGTGTGTGTGTTTGGGGTGTGCGTTAGTGTGTGTGTATTTGCTGTGTGTGTGTGTTTTGTGTGTGTGTGGTATGTGCATTAGTGTGTGTTGTATGTGCATGTGTGTGATGTGTGTGTGCGTGTGTGTGGGATGTGTGTGTGTTTGGTGTGTGCTAGTGTATGTGTATTTACTGCGTGTGTGTGTATGTGTTTTGGTGTGTGTGCGTTAGTGTGTGTGATGTGTGTGTGTGGGATGTGTGGGTGTGTGTTTGGTGTGTGCTAGTGTATGTGTATTTGCTGTGTGTGTGTTTTTGTGTGCATGTGTGTGTGTTAGTGTGTGTGATGTGTGTGTGTGTGTGCTTGTGTGTGTGGGATGTGTGGGTGTGTGTTTGGTGTGTGCTAGTGTATGTGTATTTGCTGTGTGTGTGTGTGTGTGTGTGTTGGGGGATTGTGGGGAGGGCTCTCTTGGCCTCCTGTCATGTCTCAGGCTGAGTCCTGCAGATATCAAGCAGCAATAATTCACGATAGAATTCTGAATCAGAACCATAAGATCGTAAGAAACAGGGTGAAAATTCTGGATTATAATCTGTAGTCATATTGGACTATTTGGCAAAACGCATATTAGGCATTTTCCAGGCCTGGTTTAGTTGGTTTTGAGTGGCTGTCTGGATGAAACTTTAGCTCAGTGAGGCAGGAGGTCGTGTGGGACCTGGGAATGGCCGCGTGTGTCCTTGGCAAGTTAGGTTTTAATCATTTACATGGCATGGTTCCAATGATGACAGTAACCAGCAGTATCTGTGCCACCAAACATCTTGCAACACAGGTGGAAAATCCAGTCAGTCTGTTGAACTGTATCTGTCAATGAACAACGAGCTGTTTGTATCAAACATCCAAATCACTCAGAAGGTTATTAATAAATGATTTGTGAGCTTTTAGTAATGCCCTCTCCTTTCACTTCGATCAGAATCCATGCACCTTTACATGAGGGTGTCACCTTCTCCTAGCTAACAATGAGTGGCTGATGCTGAATCGTCAATATGGCATGTGTGGATCAGTGGAGATACGCTAGACAGATATGGACACAAGATGCCGGAGTCTCATCATACAGTGAATTGGCCTCCACTGCCTTCTGTGGCACAGAATTCCACAGATTCACAAGATGAGAAAGATGATGAATGAGATTGCTGATTGGCAATGAAGCTGATTTTGCAATCCTTCCTTGTTATATTTGCACACGTTCTTGATATTCTAACCTATAAGTAGAATCCCCTACCACTGCCAGCTCAACCTCTTCCTACCACCACTGATAATAGTTCGTCTGATGGTTCATCAGGTTCATCTGCCCACTGGTATTCCTTAGGGATTCTTACTTCAGAGAAGGAAACAGACCTATTGCAGAATTAGATGGAATTGATTTGAAAGGTGGCTGGTCAGACACGTTTATACACTTTTACACTGAAACAGAAGTCTATAAAAGTCTGAAGATAGACCCAAAACGCTGGAGTAACTCAGCGGAACAGGCAGCATCTCTGGAGAGAAGGAATGGGTGATGTTTCAGGTCAAGACCCTTCTTCGCCCATTCCTTCTATCCACAGATGCTGCCTGTTCCTTCTGAGTTACTCCTGCATTGTGTGTCTATCTTCGGTGTAATCCAGTATCTGCACCTCCTTCCCACACTTACACAGATATCCATGGCCATCTAACATTTATTCCGTTTGACATTTAGATTTCGTACCCCAAGAGCTTTCACAGCCATTTACTTTGTCGTATTAAATGTTCAAATAATTCCTCAGTGTCAATACCAGAATAACATTCAGTATTCCTACTACAACCTCCCCCCCTTTTCTGCACTCTCTTCCCTGAGTCCCACCGGAACTGGCACCTATTTCTCTCCCCCCCCCACCCTCCCACTCCCCTTTCAACCTAGATGCTTTTCTCAAGCCTCACAATTTGCGATCCTCTTGTCTCTGGTTTTTTTACCTCTGATCCTTGTCTAACAATCTGCCTATCAAAAAAATCCCCTCACCTGTATCCATCTCCGACCTGCCTGACTTTGTCCTCTCTTCTAACTTCCTTCACTCCCCCTCCGCTCACCATCAGTCCGAACCCCGCCACAAACATCACATTTCCAAGTTCACCAGAGATATGTAGGAAGGAAGTCTGTCTGAAGAAAAGTCTCGACCCGAAGCGTCATCTATTCCGTTTCTCCAGAGATGCTGTCTGACGCGTTGCGTTTACGCCAGCATTTTGTGCCTATCTGCACCAGAGATGTTGCCTGACCTGTTGAGTTTTGGCAGCACGATGTATCTATTTTTTATTCGTTATTCTACTACCCATACCACTTCACATCAATGACAGCGATGTGGAGGTGGTCAGTAGCACCAAGTTCCTGGGGGTGCAGATCACTAACAGTCTGACCTGGTCGAATAACATCTCATCAACAGTTAAGAGAGCGCAGCAGCGGTTGCACTTTCTGCGCCGGATGAGAAGAGCTCACCTCCCCCATCCCATCCTCACCACTTTCTACAGGGGCACCATAGAGAGTATTTTGACCAGCTGTATCTCTGTCTGGTTTGGGGACTGTAAAGCCTCTGACTGGAAGTCCGTGCAGAGAGTGGTGAGGACAGCAGAAAAAATCATCGGGACCTCTCTCCCCTCAATCGGGGATATTGCGACCAAACGTTGCGTGTCTAAGGCCAGCAGTATTATAAAAGACCCCACACATCTCCATCACGGACTGTTCACTCTGCTGCCCTCGGGAAAAAGATATCGTAGCATGAGGAGCAGAACATCAAGGTTCTGCAACAGCTTCTTCCCACGAGCCATCAGACTCCTGAATGCCATGTAATGGGCTGCCACCGTTGTCTATTTATCCATTTTATCCATGTTTATCCTTCTGTTAATTATCGTGTTGCACAGGGAGCCAAATGCAACGGAATTTCGTTTGGAACTGCATATATCAATGTATTTCTAAATGACAATAAAGTTTGGTTGACTTTGACTTTGACCTCCTATAACATGGCTATCCTGATCCACTGAGGAAGCCCACTTACTGATCAGAATTTTACAGCAGATCAGATGTCCTGCTTATATCTAGTTTTGAATGATTTGTCCAAATAGTTACTGCTGGGCACCTCTGCCTGACACAGTCTGGAAAGGCTGGTTATCGGAAAGTGTTGAATTACTTATTAAGACAAGCCAGGTCAGACGAGATAATGTTCCTTGACCTTACAGTATGTTGGGCTTTGTTTGACTAGTGTAAGAGATCAGGGAGAAAGATAGCTGAGTTTGAGTGAGATAAGTTCAGTTCAGTTCATTGCCACGTGTACCGAGGTATAATGAAAAGCTTTTGTTGCGTGCTATCCAGTCAGTGGAAAGACAACACATGATTACAATCAAGCCATTTACAGTGTAGAGATATGTGATAAAGGAATAACGTTTTAGTGCAAGATAAAGCCTGCAAAGTCTGATCAAAGGTAGTCCAACGTCACCAATCCATTGCTCTCTGGTTGTGGTAGGATGATTCAGTTGCCTGATAACAGCTGGGAAGAAACTGTCCCTGAATCTGGAGGTGAGCGTTTTCACTTTTATACCTTTTGCCTGATTGGAGAGAGGAGAAGAGGGAGTGGCTGGGGTGCAACTCATCCTTGCTGGCCTTGCCGAGGCAGCGTGAGGTATAAATTGAGTCAGTGGAAGGGAGGTTGGTTTGTGTGATGGTCCACAATTTGGTGCCATTTCTTGCTGTCTTGGATGGAGCTGTTCCCCAAACCAAGCTGTGATGGATCCTGATAAAATTATTTCTCTTGATGGATGGAGAATGAAACTGACAGTGAGTTGGAAGCTCTGAATAGGCCTTGCGGACTGAGTGCCGGTACTCTGTAAAGTGATCTCTTCATGTATGTTTCCTTTCTCCACGGCAGAGCTGATCATTATTGAGAGGAATGAATGCTGGATGAGATACAAGTGAATTGCTACTGCACGTGGAACACTGTTTGAGTTCATTGGGAAAGGAAGAGAATAAAGGCCGTATGTTGCACGTGCAGTGACTCCGTATGGAAGATTGTGGTAGATGTGTGCATTGTTGGCAGTGGTTGCGGTGTGAATGAAAGAATTCCAAGGGTCACTTGGCAATGCTGAAAGGGGAAGGAGGGAGAAGCCGTGTCTGGCCCTGGTGTCACATTGAAGTTGGCTGAAATTACTGACTGGTCACTGTGCTCACTGTGGAAGCTGATGGTATGGAGGGTGGGAATCAGGAGATCTTAACCTTTGCCTACTCCCCGCTGGGTTGCAACCTTGTCGTGGTCGGGGAGCTTGTGTGTCTCAGTCACCCCTAGAGCTATGCCAGCGGGAGATTCGTCTCCTGTTAGGGTCTCCCATGCTGGACAGGTTGAAGGGTAGAGGCGAGACGAAGAGCGATCCACTGGTCCTCCAGGTTGGGGGTTGAGCGCAGGGCTAACAACCCTGTCTCATTAAAACAAATATGTTACGGAAACAGCAACGGAAGGAATCAACACTACTGGGCGTGATGGACTTCCAGGGCTATCGACAAATGCTAGGATGAATGTCAATGGTGAAAGCCTAAAGGAAGAGAACCAGACAGCATCCCAAGAATAGCCCTGCACTGCTCATCTGGACATTTTTACCCTCCTCTTTTCTGGTGAAGTGAGAAAACTGTCCAGTCTTCCCTGATTGTTCAGCCTCTCAGCTCTAACATCATTCAGAAAAATACTCTGCAGTTCCTCCTGTGCCTCTATTGGCTTTTCATAACTGGGATGTTAGAAAGGTATGCCATATACCTAGATGCTATAAAAGTATAAAAGTACTTGCAATTAAATGACCAAATAATCTCTTTTGATGCCACTCACAGCAGTATGAGGTACTGGGGAGAACCTTCTGGGCTATATTCATTAGGGCCATGTTTTTTTTAACATCTGGCTAATAGCCACCTGAAAGATCCAAAGTATCACATACCCATAGCTGTCTAGATTGAAGGCTCAAGTTGTGACAAAGGATGATTGATGTGTTGTAGTGAGATCAGGCAGGTAGAGCAATATGTTCTTTATTAGTGAAACAACACTCGAACTACACGGGTATTTAGTCAGGAACAAACGATCTAAGCTCCTGTCGCCGTGAGGAGCACGAGCTACTGAACATACTGAAAAGCCCGCGAAAGAACCTCCGGTCACGTGACAGTCCCGACCAATGACGAGGGTTCTGAATACAAAGCTTCACCACTAGGTGACGCAGCAGTGTAGCATTAACTATGGCCCCATAGCAGAAGCGTCCATTTTGCGGGGCTGGAAACTGGAAGTATCCTGAGCTAATTCTGCTGCCACCATCATCTATTGCGACAAGTGATGGCTACCCACTGATTCCCGCCTGAAGCTCGCGTCCTTTTCAGGACGGACGATGACAGCGAGGTCAACATTTGTAACAAGATGGACATGAAAGGAAAACGAAGAAGCATTAACCATGGGTTTTTCTTCCCACAGATGTGGCCTGACTTGTTGTGTACTTAGCAGTCTCTATATGGGACCGTCCTGCCACTGAAGTGCAAATGAACCATGGCTGAGACTAAAGGGCCTGTCCCACTTGGGCGGTATTTGCGCGTCATTTACGCGAGATGATTTACGCGTCGCGACGCACGGCGTGCATGGCGGTTGCGCGCGGCGCCCCAGGATTTTGGGATTCACAAAATCTTTGCGTGCCACCTGCGTGACGCGCAAATGACGCCCAAGTGCGACAGGCCCTAAAGTTACTAATGGAACACAACTATTATCTGAACAAGGGAGGCAACCTGAAACGTCACCCATCCATGTTCTCAAGGGGTGCTGCCTGACCCGCTGCATTACTCCAGAGCTTTGTGCCACAATTATTATCTGATTATGTTTTCAGCAGGAATGCTTCAGGCAATGAGAGCCCATGTTATAAAGTTGTATTTGGGTCTGTGAGATTTTCCGTCAAGACATCCTGTAAATATGCATTATAGGAAAAGCTTTCTATTAAGAACAGGGTTTCAGAAATTTCCTTTAATAAAGCCAAGTGGTTTTGCCCTGCCAAACACATGAACTAGTTGTTTTGTCTAGGACCTGTGAGAGACACACAGTCAACAACGATAATTAACTCCAGATTTTATTAAGCAACTACCTAGTTTTGTTATGTTTAGTTTTAGATTAGTTTAGATTGTACAGCGCGGAAACAGGCCCTTTGGCCCACCGAGACCAGCAATCCCTGCACATTAACACTATCCTACACACACTAAGGACAATTTCACACTTATATCAAGCCAATTAACCCACACACCTGTATGACACCTTTGGAGTGTGGGAGGAAACTGTGGACTCGGAGAAAACCCACGCAGATCACAGGGAGAACGTACAAACTCCGTACAGATAGCACCCGTAGTCAGGATTGAACCCGGGTCTCTGACGCTGTAAGGCAGCAACTCTACCACTGCGCCACCGTGCAGCACTGAAAACAACACTTCCTAATAAACAGAATTAGGAATTTGTTTTGACTTTTAAACAATTTGTCAGTTTAGGATAATGTTATTTTATCATAGTTTAGGACCCAGGTATGGAATATTGCTGAAACTTCTAGAAGGGTTTGATCTGCAGGTTAGTCTCTCTGCATATCATCCAGATGGCATAAAAAAATTCTGGAAATAAAATCTCAGTCCAGGAAATGTTATCCGACTGACAAGTATATTAAAGGATTAAAGTCTGAAGAACTGTCTCGTAAGAAACGTCATCCATTCCTTCTTTCCAATGATGTTGCCTGTCCCGCTAGTTACTCCAGCATTTTGTGTCTATCTTCGGTGTAAACCTGCATCAGTTCCCTCCCACATAAAGGATTTTGTTGATTTTCAGAATTAAAGGACGTCGCTTTAGAAAGGAAATGAGGAGGAATTTCTTTAGTCAGAGGGTAGTGAATCTGTGGAATTCATTGCTACTGAAGGCTGTGGAGGTCATCATATAAATTTTTAAGACAGAGATGGATAGATTATTGATTATTATGGGTGTCAGGGATTATGGGGAGGCAGGAGAATGGAATTAGGAGGGAGAGATAGATCAGCCATGATTGATTGGCAGAGTAGTTTTGATGGGCCGAATGGCCGAATTCTGCACTTATCACATGAACATATGAAAATCAGTGAATCCTTTTGATTTCTGGTCACTACTGCAAGCCAGGAGATAGCTGCCAGTTTGCGTAAATAACCTTTTGGTAGCGACCATGTAATCTGATTTAATGATCAATGAATAGCCAAAGTTTATTATTAATCAGCGTTGGGGGAAGGATTTAGTGTAGCTTAGTTTAGAGATACAGGCAGAAACAGGCCCTTCGGCCCACCGAGTTCGCGCCGACCAGCGATCCCCGCACATTAACACTATCCTACACACACTGGGGATAATTTTACATTTACACCAAGCCAATTAACCTACAAACATGTACGTCTTTGGAGTGTGGGAGGAAACCAAAGATCTCAGAGAAAACCCATGCAGGTCACAGGTATAAATTCCATACAGACAGCACCTGTAGTCAGGATCGAACTTGGGTCTCAGGTGCCGTAAGGCAGTAGCTCTACGGCTGTGCCACCGTGCCACCGTGCCACCCGTGACGTTTTGCTTTAGCTCAGAGCACCATTTCCTCAATGGTTCACTTGAATCGCAGCCTGGTTATATCTTTTTTTTTTCTTCTTTTTTCTTTTTACAAAATGCTTTTATTCAGAACAAACAAATACAAAGTAGTAACACGGTCAGCGAATGCCCATATTGGCATTTTACAAAGAAAGTTATCAAATTAAAATATTAACATTTCTATCAATAATACATTCGACCTCCTGCGGTGACCAGTGTTCACAGAAGGCCTCCACCGTCCCTGTGGACACCGCGCGTTCCCTCTCCAGGGACACGCGGGCACGGACGTAGCCCCGGAAAAGGGGCGGGCAGTCGACCGCTGTGTGGCCGTTGAGTGCCTGATGCCTGGACCCGCGAATGGCCATCTTGGCCAGGCCCAGGAGCAGACCGACAGGGAGACCCAAGCCTGGTTATATCTTGGGAGTGAATTCCCAACTCATTCTAACTAATTTCCGGAGCCATGATTTGACAAAGAATTGCTGGCAACCTGAGAAACATTAGTCTAACAAAGCTTCCACCACCCCCATTAAACCCCAAAGTTGTCAACGCTCACCATGTACTGTAAATGGTTCTCTTGTTATTGAACCTGGTAGTAATGGCAGGCAATTATATGTACCCAATGTGTCGGCCCGCCATATACAAGGACAATACAATGGAAGGGTTGAGCTTCACTGAGACTGCTACCCTGGTGTCTCAGCTGCGTCACCTTCAGTCACTGAGCTTCCCCCAAAGCAGGTGCCTCCAAGACTCGTGAGGAATTATGCCAGATCCTTCCCGCAACTTCCTCCAATGGGCCTGACCTTGGAATGGGCCAGAGTTATGGATTTTGTACTAAGTTTGAGCTGAAACACATATATCGTGACTGGTGGTTCGATGAAAGAGTGATTCCATGAAATTATTTTGTGAGAACCTGTATAAACCTCTGTCTATTTTAGTATAGGTTATACATGTTGTTTCACAAAATCACCCAGCCCTCGACTCCCACACTGGTGGAACCATCCTCTCCATCCACTCTATCCAGGCCTTGAATAGTGTTTGGGATGATTCACATAACCTTGTGATGAGTGTGAATGAATCATCTCTGTGACTGAACAGCATGAAGTAAACTGAATATCTTACTGCGGATGAAGAGTGTGGGTCGCTCTGCTGCAACAGGGAGTTTCCAAAGCAGCTGATGCTGGGAATAATCCACAACTTTCCCTTTCCCTACACAGGCTGGGAAGTCGTACCATCTTCATCGGAACCATACAGTCAGCAAAAGTCAACTTTGCTGACGTCTAAGCAGCAGAAAAAAAATCTATTCAAATAAACACTCACCACAGGTCCTGGCAATCCAGCTCGTCCATTCTGCCCCGGGATACCAGGAAAACCAGAAGATCCCTGAAATACAAAGGAGTTGCTGGTGTCAAAGCACAATTAATGCCCGTTCTTGTCTCATCAACATGACCACTTATCACTACACACCAAAAATGCTCCTTCAGTTGTACAGTACATGTTCATCATCTCGAGATTGTGAAAGGCACATTTTTATTTCCTTCTAGGTTCATGTACAGATGAGGAGAACAGATTATTTTGTTGGTTATTTCACTGAACTGGAGAGAAGTGCCTGTATGGAATGCTGATCAACAGATCAAAGGATCTCAGCCATGAACTTAATGTTCATTTCAGGGAAGGCAGTCATACGAGATATCTCACTGGGAGCCCACCTTGTTCCAGATAATATACTTGTATGTCATATTCACATTGCTTCATCATTGATATTATCAACAAGAGGTTGTATTGACTTAGTTTTGTTCAGTTTAGTTTAGAGTTACAGCGCAGAAACAGGCCCTTCGGCCCACCAAGTCACCGACCAGCGATCCCCGCACATTAACACTACCCTACACACACTAGGGACAATGTTACATTTACACCAAGCCAGTTAACGTTTAAACATGTACATCTTTGGAGTGTGGGAGGAAACCGAAACTCAATGGTCTCGGGGAGAATGTACAAATGGCGTGCAGACAGCACCCGTAGTCAGGATCGAACCCGGGTCTGTGGCGCTGTAAGGCAGTGGCTCTACTGCTATGCCATCGTGCTGCCCAAAGGGGACTTAAAAGGCAAAATGGCGGTTGATGATATTACCCTTAGTGGACTGGGGTAATGCTGATCTAGACGCTTGGTCAACCTATCTCAGAGCTTCCAATTATTTCACATGTTCAGCAGTAGGGTATACCTTGAGGGTAGAGAACAAAGACAAATAGGTGCAGGAGTAGGCCATTCGAGCCAGCACCACCATTCAATATGACCATGGTGATCATCTAAAATCAGTACCCCGTTCCTGCTTTTTCCTCATATCCCTTGATTCCTTTAGCCCTAAGAACTAGATCTAACTCTCTCTTGAAAACATTAATTGAATTGGCCTCCACTGCTTTCTGTGCAAGAGAATTCCAAAGATTCACAACTCTCTGGGTGAAGAGGTTTTTCCTCATCTCAGTCCTAAATGGCCTACCCCTTATTCTTAAGTTTTTAACTCATGAGTTTTTTGAAGACGTGACCACAAATGTCGATGAAGGCAGAGCTGTAGACGTTGTATGCAAGTATTGTAGTATGGCATTTGGCAAGGTTCCACATGGTAGGCGGTTCTGGAAAGTTATATCCCATGAGATTCAAGGAGCGATAGCTGAATGGATAGAAAATTGGCTTTGTGGAAGGAAGCAGAGGGTGATGGTAGAAGGTAGACAAAAATGCTGGAGGAACTCAGCGGGTGAGGCAGCATCTATGGAGAAAAGGAATAGACACCCTTCTTCAGACTGATGGTAGATGGCTGCTTTTCAGACTGTTGCTTTTCAGACTGGAGGCATGTGACTAGTGGTGTGCCTCAGAGTTTGGGGTTGGGCCCATTACTGTTTGTCATCTACATCAATGATTCCGATGAGAACGTACATGGCATGATTAGCAAGTTTGCAGGTGAGACAAAAGTGGGTTGTATTGTAGATAGTGAAGATGGTTGCCAAAGATAGCAGCAGGATGATGATCAGTTGGCCAGGTGGGGCTGAGGAATGGTTGATGGAATTTAATACAGGGAAATGTGAGGCGTTTCATTTTCGAAGCACTAACATGGGCAGGACCCACACAATGAATGGTGGGGCTCTGGGTAATGTTGTAGAGCAGAGGGATCTAGGAGTGCAGGTAATTAGGATCTTGGAGTTCATCGAAAGTGGCATCGCAGGTAGATAGGGTGGTCAAAACGCCTTTTGCATTACGGAGCAAGGCGGAGCATTACATATAGACGTTGGGCGGACACATTGCATTCGTATAAGATGTTGGTGAAGCTGCATTTAGAGCGTTGTGTTCAGTTTTGGGCACCATGTCATAGGAATGATGTTGTCAAGTTGGAAAGGGTGCAGAGAAGATTTACAGTATGAGGATATTGCCGGGACTCAAGGGTCTGAACTAAAGTTGAGAGGTTGAGTAGGCTGGGACTCTATTCCTTGGAGCGCAGGAGGATGAAGGGTGATCTTGTAGAAGTGTACTAAATCATGAGAGGCATAGATCGGGTAGATGCACAAGACCCTTGCCCAGAGTAGGGGAATCGAGAACCAGAGGACATCGGTTTACGGTGAGGGGGGAAAGATTTAATAGGAACCTGAGGGGTAACATTTCACGCAAAGATTGGTTTGTTGTCTGGAATGAGCTGCCAGAGGAGGTAGTTGAGGTAGCTACCATTGCAACGTTTAACAAACATTTAGATATGCACATAGAAAATAGGTGCAGGAGGAGGCCATTTGTCCCTTCAACCCAGCACTACCACTCATTGTGATCATGGCTGATCATCAACAATCAGTAATCCGTTCCTGCCTTCTCCCCATATCCCTTGATTCCGCTAGCCCCAAGAGCACTATCTAACTCTCATTTAAATTCATCCAGTGAATTGGCCTCCACTGCCTTCTGTGGCGGAGAATTCCACAAATTCACAACTCTCTGGGTGAAAAAGTTTTTTCTCATCTCAGTTTTAAATGGCCTTCCCTTTATTCTTATACTGTGGCCCCTGGTTCTGGACTCCCCCGACATTGGGAACATTTTTCCTGCATCTAGCTTGTCCAGTCCTTTTGTAATTTTATATGATTTTATAAGTTTCCCTCATCCTTCCAAATTCCAGTGAATACAAGCCCAGTCTTTCCAATCTTTCCTCATATGACAGTCCCGCCATCCCGGGGATTAACCTCGTGAACCTACGCTGCACTGCCTAAATAGCAAGGATGTCCTTCCTCAAATTAGGAGACCAAAACTTTACACAATACTTCAGATGTGGTCTCATCAGGGCCCTGCACAGGGCTCTTGTTATGAATGCCAACATGCTATTAGCTTTCTTCACTGCCTGCTGTACCTACATGCTTACTTTCAGTGACTGATGTACATCCAGGTCTTGTTGCAATTCCCTTTTTCCAAATCAGACACCATTGAGATAATAATACTTGTTCTTGCCGCCAAAGTGGATAACCTCACATTTATCTACATTACACTGTATCTGCCACGCATCTGCCCACTCACTCAACCTGTCCAAGTCACCCTGCAACCTCCTAGCATCCTCTTTGCAGTTCACACTGCCACAGCTTTGTGTCCTCTGCAAATTTGCTAGTGTTACTTTTAATCCCATCATCTAAATCATTAATATATATGGTAAACAGTTGCGGCCCCAACACCGAGTCTCGCGGCACTCCACTCGCCACTGCCTGCCATTCTGACAAGGACCCATTTATTCCTACTCTTTGTCTCCTGACTGCCAACCAATTCTCTATGCATGTCAGTATCCTACCCCCAATACAATGTGCTCTAATTTTGCCCACTAATCTCCTAATCAAAGACATTCTGAAAGTCCAGATACACTATAGCCACTGGCTCTCCTTCATCCATTTTACTTGTCACATCCTCAAAAAATTCCAGAAGATTAGTCAAGCAGGATTTCCCTCTAATAAATCCATGCTGACTTGGACCAATCCTTTTACTGCTATCCAAATGCGCCGTTATTACTTCTTTAATAATTGACCAGCATCTTCCCCACCACTGATGTCAGGCTAACTGGTCTATAATTCCCCGTTTTCTCTCTCGCTCCTTTCTTGAAAAGTGGGATAACATTAGCTACCCTCCAACCCACAGGAACTGATCCTGAATCTATAGAACATTGGAAAATGATCACCAATGTGTCCATGATTTCTAGAGCCACCTTCTTAAGTACCCTGGGATGCAGACCATCGGGGCCTGGGGATTTATCAGACTTCAGTCCCATCGGTCTACCCAATACTATTTCTCACCTAATGCAAATTTCTTTCAGTTCCTCTGTCTTCCTAGATCCTCTGTCCACTAGTACATCTGGGAGATTGTTTGTGTCTTCCATAGTGAAGACAAAACCAAAGTACCTGTTCAACTCTTCTACCATTTCCTTGTTCCCCATAATAATTTCACCTGTTTCTGCCTTCAAGGGACCCCCATTTGTGTTTAAGAAGGAACTGCAGATGCTGCAAAATCTGGAGAAGGGTTTCGGCCCGAAACGTTGCCTATTTCCTTCGCTCCATAGATGCTGCTGCACCCACTGAGTTCCTCCCGCATTTTTGTCGACCCACATTTGTCTTTACTAATCCTTTTCTCTTAACATACCTAAAGAAGCTTTTACTATCTTCTTTAAATTCTTGGCCAGCTTACCCTCGTACTCCATCTTTTCACCCCTTTTTGTTACCTTCTGTTGTCCTTTGAAGGTTTTCCAATACACTGGCTTCCTGCTAATCTTTGCTGTGTAATACACCTTTTATTTTAGTTTTATTCCATCCCTAACTTCCCTTGTCAACCACGGTTGCCTCTTACTCCCCTTAGAAACATTTCTTCCTCTTTGAATTGAAATGGGATTCTGCCCAGAAATTCTGGCCATTGCTGTTCCACCGTCATTCCTGCTCGGATCCTTTTCCAGTCGACCATGGCCAGCTCCTCTCTCATGCCTTCATAGTGCCCTTTTACCTTGAGTTCCCTTATTATATCTGGTTCATTAGACAACACTAGGTAGGGGAGGATGGATGTTTAAGCTTGCGTCTAGCTGTGACTCTAGTGGGTTGTTTTGTCCTGGATGATGTTGAACTTCTGGAGACTTAAAGGAGCTGCACACATCCAGGCAAGTGAAGAATGTACAGCAGCACCCCTCTGTTGGACTGTCATTGCAGTCCGTGGCAAACTGGTTGGGAGTCAACAGGCACATATTGAAGGACGGCATTGTGCAATCACCAACTAGCTGAGGAGGAATTCCCTTGTGAAGATTCTCTGAGGAAAGAAGTGAAAGGGAAGAAAAATCTGTGCCATGATCATGGCTTTTGGTTCCTAGCTTGAGCGGGTGTGAGAGAACCCAGAATGAAGTTACTTTATACAAGTGACAGACAGGGAAAGGATTCTCTAGCCCCAGAAGGTGATATACACAATGTTTTTTTTAATGTTGATCACAATGCATATGTTCCCCACCATGTAAGATAGTTATTTAATCTCTTTGACGAGACACAAAACGGATATAAACCTGGGCTAATTAGTGGAAAAGTTCCTCTGAGACATTATTAGAGACAATTTCTTCAGGAGATTACTCTTCCATGATTAATGTTGAATCATTCCAGCATTGTGCAATAACTGAAAGGCTGTGGCTTTAAGTGTTGCAAGGTTGTTTTCAAAGACTGATATGGTGCCTGAAACATTCGTTCCTGCCCTATTAGAGTCATAGTCATAGAGTCTTAGAGCGCGGAAACAGACCCCTCTGCCCAACCAGCCCACACCGGCCAACATGTCCCAGCTACACTAGTTCCACCTGCCCACGTTTGGCCCATATCCCTCCAAACCTGCCCTATCCATGTACCTGTCTAACTGTTTCTTAAGGGGTTGGACAAGCTAGATGCAGGAAGATTGTTCCCGATGTTGGGGGAGTCCAGAACAAGGGGTCACAGTCTAAGGATAAGGGGGGATTCCTTTAGGACCGAGATGAGGAAAACATTCTTTACACAGAGAGTGGTGAGTCTCTGGAATTCTCTGCCACAGAAGGTCGTTGAGGCCAGTTCATTGGCTGTATTCAAGAGGGAGTTGGATGTGGCTCTTGTGGCTAAAGGGATCAGGGGGTATGGAGAGAAGGCAGGTACATGATACTGAGTTGGATAATCAGCCATGATCATATTGAATGGCGGTGCAGGCTCAAAGGGCCGAATGGGCTAATCCTGCACCTATTTTTCTATGTTTCTATGTTTCTTAAACGTCGGGATAGTCCCGGCCTCAACTACCTCCTCTGGCAGCTCGTTCCACACGCACATCACCCTATTACTGAGAATTCAAAATGAAGGAGGGAAACCATTGGGCTATTCAGGATTTTTAAATCATAAAGAAGGAATTTTATTCTGCTCTGCAGATATTTGTCTGTATTGGACACTTTACTCCTCCAGTCACCAGCTTGAGCGATATGGAGACACAAGCAACTGAGTAGTGCTGGAGTAACTCAGCAGAAAAGCGATGTAGGGTCCCCACCTGGAACATCGCCTACCCAGGTCCTCCGGAGCTGCTGCCTAAACTGCTGAATTACTCCAGGATTTGTGTTCCATAACTCGAGGTATATCCTCCATTCCTTGTGTAAGTTTTGTAAACACCTCAGCCCGTTCTGCAGGATTAATATTGATATAGTTTTCTTGGGTCAAGGCTCATTTCATCTCCATGGTTGATTGATAGTGATAGTCCCACAGACAAGAGAAACTGCAAGCAGGACACCCCATGACTGGCCCATCATAAGACCACTAGTGTAACCAAGAAGCTGAAAGTTCCTAAGTGATAGGTGCAGTAGGCCTTTCAGCCCATCAAGTCTACCCTGCCATTCAATCAAGGCTGATCTGTCATTCCATCTCAACCCTATTCGCCTGTCTTCTATCTATCTCCACCTTAAAAATATCCATTGACTTGACTTCCACAGCCTTTTCTGGCATTGAATTCCACAGATTTACTACCCTCGGACTGAAGAAATTCCTCCTCATCTTCCTCAAGGAACGTCCTTTAATGATGAGGCTACGACCTCTGGTCCTTGACTCTCCCATTCGTGGAAACATCCTCTCTATCCAGGCCTTTCATTATTCAGTAAGTTTCAATAAGGTCCCCCCCTCATCTTTCTAAACTCCAGCGAGTACAGGCCCAACGCCATCAAACGCTCGTCATATGTTAACCCCCCCCCCCCATCATTCCTGGGATCATTCTCGTAAACCTCCTCTGGGCCCTCACCAGTGCCAGCGCATCCTTCCTCACATATGGAGCCCACAATTACTCACATGCAGTCTGATAAGCGCCTTATAACGCCTCAACATTACATTCCTGTTTTTGTATTCTACTTCTCTCGAAATAAATTGCATTTGCCTTCCTTACTACTCGATTTGACTTTCAGATTAACTTGTTGGGAATCCTTCACCAGCGCTCCCAAGTCCCTTTGCACCTCCGATTTCTGGATCCTCTCTTCATTTGGAGAATAGCCTACACCTTTATTCCTACTACCACAATGCATGGCTCCACACTTTGCTACGCTGTATTCCATCTGCCACTTCACTGTTCACTCTGAGGACCTGTCCAATAACATTCCAAAAAAAGGAAGAAAGCTCTCACAGATGGTCTTCATCAAATCTGAAGGCCTACCATTCACTGTGCAAGTCCTGCCCCTATTAGATTTCCCAAAATGCAACATCTCACATTTCTCTGTATTAAACAGGATGGCACAGCAGTAGAGTTGCTGCCTTGCAGCACCAGAGACCCGGGTTCGATCCCGACTACGGGTGCTGTCTGTTTGGAGTTTGTACGTTCTCCCCGTGACCTGCGTGGGATTTCTTCGAGGTCTTCGGTTTCCTCCCACACGCTAAAGGCGTACAGGTTTGTAGGTTAATTGCCTTGGTGTAAATGTAAATTGTCCGTAGTGTGTGTAGGGTAGTGTTAGTGTGTGGGGATCGCTGGTCGGCACGGACGCGGTGGGCCGAAGGGCCTGTTTCAGGGCTATATCGCTAAACTAAACTAGACTAAATTGCACCAACCATTCCTCAGCCCATTTGGGCAACTGATCAAGGTCCTGCTGTAATATTTGTGAACCGGTTTCCAATTTTCCCGCACATCCCAAAGCCGTGCTGTTTGTAGGTTAATTAGTCTCTGTAAATTAGTGTGCAGGAGTGGGAAAGTGGGATAGCATTGAAGTTGTGCGAATGGGTGATCGATCTTTGACGTGGACTCAGTGTGCTGAAAGGCCCGTTTCCACACTGTGTCTCTAAAACTAGACTAAAACGCGTGTGGAAGCAAGGCATCCCTGGTCATAAGGGACTGCCTATGAAGAAGAAGAAGAAATCTGAGCATGAAATATGGAGACATGAGGCAAAACACTTATTCTCCCACTCAGCAGAATGGGATCGGAATCTACTGAAGGGCATTAAGAGAAAATGGGGTTAAAAAAAAAACCTCTCAATTGAGTTGAACTTACCTTTTCACCTGGAAAACCCATTTTGCCCTTTTCACCCTGCAAACAGAGAGAGAATCGGTCAACTAATGAACAAATATTTGAAGGCTGTTGCCATGTGGAATCTTTGTAACCTCTAAATCTGGTCGCTCAGCCACAAGCGCAGGGTCAGTGCTTGTGGGAAAGTGCAATCAGATCCAATAATTTGTTTCAAGGCTTTCTGTAGTGCCGTCAGAATGGGGCTCGGCTCGCAAAGTTTAGAGGTGGAAGCCTGTCACTTTCCAAGCAGAAGGGTTTTGCGGTCTCAGCTGTTTTGTTCTGATAGGGGCCTTTGCCTCTTGTATATGGTAGCCTAGTTGTAGGTTGGGGTGGGGGTGAATGGGAGGAGGGTTGGGGGGGGTGGGGAGGGTTAGAATAGAATTTGGCAAGCTCGAGATTCATGCCATGCAAGTCACATAATGCTACTTAACCTAATACATCTGCTAGACTCCGTGGGGAGGCACCAGATTAAAATTGACTGAATGTTGCAAATAAAAACCTCATAATGTTGCCAATATGGAATCAAAACCATAACTCCATTTGACTCAATTTCGTGCACAACTTGGGTGCTTGCACGGTTTATCTTTCAGATGCCGGACAGCAGATTCACAGATGTATATACTTCTCTTCCACCTGCTGTGATGGGATGTGAACTCACGCCCCTCAGTCTAGCTCTGCATCAACATTTGCATGAAGACACACACAAAATGTTGGAGTAACTCAGCGGGACAGGCAGCATCTCTGGAGAGGAGGAATGGGTGATGTTTCGGGTCGAGAACCATCTTCAGACTGAGAGTCAGGGGAGTGGGAGACACTGAGACATGGAAGGGTACTGTGTGTAGAGGAGACATCAAAGGGGACGCAGTACAAGGGAAATGTGGAATAGATCATTGTTAGCTGGGGGAAGGTGAGAACGAGGCAGACAAAGATAGAATCGAATCAGGAGGACAGTCAGGCTGATCGGACTGTCGCATCTTTGATTGTCCACCCAGAACTAATTTTCTTGAGGTTTATTTGGTCTGCTCATGGATTACATATCAGGCATAGTATAGAATAAGATCATTTGCAATCTGTTAGGTCTAAGCAATTAATAACTTAACATCTGGTCAATATAAACACGTGTGTGTGTGCGCGTGTCTGCATGTGTGTCTGTGCACGTGTATGTCTGTGTGTATGTCTGTGTGCGTGTGCATGTGCGTGTGCGTGTCTCTGTTTGTGTCTGTGTGTGTCTATGGGTGCGTGCGTGTGTATCTGCGTGCGTGTGTATGTGTGTCTGTGTGTCTGCTGTGTCTCTGTGTGTGTCTGTGGGTGCGTGCGTGTGTGTATGTGTGTCTGTGTGTGAGTGTGTATGTATTTGCTGTGTGTGTATGTGTGTTTGTCTGTGTGTGTGTGTGTGTGTGTATTTGCTGTGTGTGTATTTGCTGTGTGTGTGTGTGTGTTTGCTGTTTGTGTGTGTGTCTGTCTGTGTGTGTATGTGTATGTCTGTGTGTATTTGCTGTGTGTGTGTGTCTGTCTGTGTGTGTATGTGTATGGCTGTGTGTATTTGCTGTGTGTGTGTGTGTGTGTGTGTGTGTATGTGTGTGTGTGTATTTGCTCTGTGTGTGTATTTGCTCTGTGTGTGTGTGTGTGTGTGTGTGTGTGTGTGTGTGTGTGTGTGTGTGTGTGTGTGTGTGTGTGTGTATTTGCTGTGTGTGTGTATTTGCTGTGTGTGTGTGTGTGTGTGTGTGTGTGTGTGTGTGTGTATTTGCTGTGTGTGTGTATTTGCTGTGTGTGTGTGTATTTGCTGTGTGTGTGTGTGTGTGTGTGTGTGTGTGTGTGTGTGTGTGTGTGTGTATGTGTGTGTGTGTGCTGTGGCCACTTACATGTACTAACTTTCTTTGTTCCTGATGTACTGTAGATAAAGTAAGGTAATTACTCTCTGACGAGATTTCTGCAACACCCTCTCCCGCTGCCCCCCCTCGGTGATGCCTCCTGCCCTCCAGCTAGTCTACCTTTCCTTGAACATTGCCTGCTTTGATCTGTTATTTCCACATCTCATCCTTCCATATCTCGAGTTTCCCTCTCCCCTGACTCTCAGTCTGAAGAAGGGTCTCGACATGAAACGTCACCAATTTCCTTCTCTCCAGAGATGCTGCCTGTTCCGTTGAGTTAGCACAGCATTTTGTATCTATCTTCAAGGTGATAACCTCAATCAGATTGGTATTCATGAATAGGAAGTAAGTGTGGGTCTCAAGTACAATAACTTGCCCGCCTTTGAGTTTGTACCCCTGGCCCAGAAACGCAGCAAATCTGTAAACCACAGAGCCCAGAAAACAGGATGATAAAGAGAATAATGTATTTAAAATTCTTACTGGGGGCCCCTGAGATCCAGGAGATCCTGGTTTTCCGGGTATGCCTGGTAGTCCAAATGCACCAGAACTTTCCATATCCTATTGGAAAGATAGAATAGAAATTATGAAAATATGGCTTGTGAAATCAAATGTCAAATTACATACACACACATATATATATATATATATACAGTCATCACTTTAAAATAGCAAATTTCTGTGCAGGGCAGAGGGACGGTGGAGTCACTAGCCACTGTAACCTTGGAGACACTGCAGTGGAAATGCAATCTTACAAACTTACTTCCCCATTCGTGGGTGATCTGTGCCACAATCTCTCGGAGATGCTTCATTCCAGACCCTAACAGTGTAGGAAGGAACAGCAGATGCCGGTTTATACCGACAATAGACACAAAATGCTGGAGTAACTCACCGGGGACAGGCAGCATCTCTGGAGAGAATGGGTAACGTCTCGCGTCGAGACCTTTCTTCTGACTTGACTGGAAATATCACCCATTCCTTCTATCCGAAGATGCTTCCTGTCCCGCTGAGTTACTCCAGAACGTTTTCCCTAACAAACAGTAGTTGATCTCACTGATGTTCTTCAAATTACCCAAATGCCATTTAACCTTTTGCCAAGTTGGCAATTTTCATTGCTCTTTGGGTGAAAATTATCCTTTAATCCACTCACCAGTATGTGTCAGGCCTTTCCATTCAGGGGAAGTGGTCCCTTATGAGAGTTTAGTTTAGTGTAGAGATACGGGCTCCTTGGCCTACTGTGTCCACCTCGATCATTGGATCACCCAGTCACAATAGTTCTACAGTGACATGGTGAAAGGGGGGGAGGGGGGGGTGTTCCAGCCTCCTGATGGTTCGAAGTGGGCCCCCCTTACATTGAAAGTTGGTATTCAAGGGTTCTTTTGACATTGAACGTGAATTATAACACCACAACTTGAGCATGGCTCCGGTGGCAGATAGTAGATGCTGTGCTCAATTCTTTAGAGCAAGTCCAGACTTTGGAGATGCAACACCTGTCCCTCTACCTCCTCCCTCCAAGGACCCCCATCAGCCTTTCAGATGAGGCAGAGGTTCACATCACCTCCTCCAACCTCATCTACTACATCCGCTGTTCCAGGTGTGGACTCCTATCTATCGACGAGACCAAGCCCAGGCTCGGCGATCGTTTTGCTGAACACCTCCGCTCAGTCAGCCTAGGCCTACCTGATCTCCCGGTTGCCAAACACTTTAGCTTCCCCTCCCATTCCCACACTGACCTTTCTGCCCTGGGCCTCCTCCACTGTTAGTGAGACCCAATTGGAGGAACAGCACCTCATATTTTGTTCAGGCAACTTACACACCAGCGGTATGAACATTGACTTCTCTAACTTCAAGTAACCCTTGCTTTCCCTCTCCCCCATCCTAGTTCTCTGACTAATCTGACTGTCCACCTGATTAAATTTTGCCGATTGTTTGCCTCGCTGTCACCTTCCCCTCAGCTAACAATGATCCAGTCTACATTTTCTTAGAACTTTGTCTCCTTTGATGTCTCATTTTCACACCTCACCCTTCCATATCTCTATGTCTCCCTCTCCGCTGACTCACAGCCTGAAGAAGGGTCTCAACCCGAAACATCACCCATTCCTTCTCTCCAGAGATGCTGCCTGTCCCGCTGAGTTACTCAAGCGTTTTGGGTCTATCTCCAGACTATCAGTGTAATTTTACACAAAAAGAAGTATCATTTTACACTTCTTTCAGTGTAAAAATGTATAAACATGAATGGCCAGCCACCCTTCTAATCAATTCCATCTAATAGGACTGGTTCATCCCTGTTTCCCTGTTCCCACGCTGTATCTCTAAGCTAAACTATACTAATTGCAGGGGTTGCCACTGGTCTCCAGAAGGTACAATTCTGCTCCCTTTGTCAGTCAGCGGGCAGTAAGCAGGTAGCTGCACGCAGCGTCACCTTGAATACAAAAGACAGCAGGCAGTTCCTGGCAAGAACTCAGCTAGAAGACTCGAAACCTCGGCGTCCAGAAAGTGGACACTGAACTGGCAGGAGCAAGAGAGCAGCATCACCTCCCAGCTGAGGAGGAGGCTGTAGGAGGCGGACAAGAATAGATGTTCTTACAAAGAGACCTTCTCCTGAGCCCACTGCACAATCACAGTCTCCATGCAAACCATACGGCGGTAAGCATTGAAACAATTTGGCAGTAAGCTCCCTCAAATCCCTTATTGCAGGTGCACCTGCTCTGCTTATGCAACAGGTAAATCCCTGATCCAACTACTTCCGTGGCTAACCATGGCAGCCGTCTTTTCCGATGAAAAAGACTGAAGGAGAGTCTCGACCCGAAGCCTCACCTGTCCATGTTCTCCAGAGCTGCTGCCTGAGCCATTGGTTTATTCCAGCAGTTTGGCCTTTCTCTCAAAGAGGAACGTTACTGTGCAGGTATTAATGGGCGAGAGCACTGATCTACGACAATGGTAAACGTCCACTACTGCAGCTAATGCAGGCTGAGAGTGGTGCACATCACAATGTATCGAGCAGTTTGGACTGCAATGGTTAATGAAGTCCACGCTCTCCAGCAAATGGGAAATTCATCCTGGAACTGAATCCATTGAACCAGTGAACCAACATACACATTGGGGAAAACTGATGAAATGTCAGTAGCAACTCCACGGTTTATCCCGCTCACATCAAATTATTTTAGTTTAGTTTAGAGATAGACACAGACCCTTCGGCCCGCTGGGTCCCTGCTGACCAGCGATCCCTGCACATTAACACTATCCTACAACCACTAGGGACAATTTTTTTACATTTACCTAGCCAATTAAACTACAAACCTGTAAATCTTTGGAATGTGGGAGGAAATGTAAGACCTCAGAGAAAACCCATGCAGGTCACGGGGAGATTTTTAACTAAATGTCTCTGAAGTGGACCTTTGCTAAAAGGGTTACACAAAAAGCTGGAGAAACTCAGCGGGTGCAGCAGCATCTAAGGAGCGAAGGAGATAGGCGACGTTTCGGGTCCAGACCAAACCCTTTGCTAAAAGGGTTTTAGTTCAGTTCAGTTTAGTTTATTGTTAAGTGTACCAAGGAACAGTGAAAAGCTTTTGTTGTGTGCTATCCAGTCAGCGGAAAGCCAATAGATGATTACAATCAAGCCATTTACAGTGTATAGATACATGATAAGGGAATAACCTTTAGTGCAAGGTAAAGCCAGTAAAGGCTGATCAAAGATAGTCTGAGGTCTCCAATGAGGTGGCTAGTAGTGCAGCGCTGCTCTCTGGTTGTGGTGGTTGCCTGATCCAGTTGCCTGATAAAAGAAACTGTCCCTGAATCTGGACGTAGAGGTCTACATTCAGGTCTAATCCAAAAGTGTTGTATTATGTGATGGCCACCCATCTCATCCATCAGAGAAGTTCATCACTAGCATCCTGAAAGTTACCTCAAATCCAGAGCCGAGATCACTGCTGAATCGCCCGGGAGGGCCTGGAGGGCCAGGTGGACCAGATGGACCTTGGCTTCCTGGTTGGCCTGGGTGTCCTGGAACTCCTGGAATGCCATTCTTTCCAGCCTCTCCCTGGAAAAGGAACAACATTACCAACTATAAGGACACATTGGGTCTTGTTAATGAATTCACCTTCAAGATCACGATCGGGTAAGATCATCTCTGACCCCTCTCACCCCGGCCACAAACACTTTGAATCACTTCCCTCTGGAAGGCGACTCCGGACTGTCAAAGCTGCCACAGCCAGACATAAGACATAAAAACAGTTTTTATCCACGAATAGTTGCTCTACTCAACAGCCAAAAATCTGTAGCCTCCCTTTGATCTGGTATTTTGTTGGTTCACATGCTTGATCAATGGTGTTTTATCATTAATGTTTTATTATTATTAATGTTTAGTGTTTTCTGAGTCATTCGTAACTGTCACTGTATGTCATGTTGTTACTTGTGGGCGGAGCACCAAGGCAAATTCCTTGTATGTGAATACCTGGCCAATAAACTTACTTACTGCAACTTAATTCATGCAAGGCCTCGTTGTGGAGGGAGGAACACACAAAGGTTAGAGAAAGGGAGGTCTAGATCTTCCTTCCTAACTCCTGGACAAGCTTCCTGCCGCAGGTCTACCTGGATAGAGGTCCTGCCCAGGTTGCCAATCCTTGATCCATTTGCAGCCGATACATAGGTGTGAGCGTTTGGGAGTGGGGGGAATAGATTTACACCTGAATTGGGACAGTAGGCATCTTCTTGGATGCTTTAGAGATACAGTACGGATCCACCAGGTCCGCGCCGACCAGCGATCCCCGCACACTAACACTACCCTACACACACTAGGGACAATTTTTACATATACCAAGTCAATTAACCTACCAACCTGGAGTGTGGGAGGAAACCGAAGATCTCGGAGAAAACCCACGCAGGGCACGGGGAGAACGCACAAACTGCGTACAGACAGCACCCGTAGTCGGGATCGAACCCGGGTCTCCGGCGCTGCATTCGCTGTAAGGCAGCGATTCTACCGCTGCGCCACCGTGACTGCCCATCTTCTGCCGTGTGGGAATTTGGTTCACTGCTGCATTTCTAACTTGCGAACCATCCGGTGAACCTTCCAACGACTTACAGGAATGGAACCCGGCCACACTTGGGGAGGACCTGAACTGATTTTTTCTGTGTAGGAAGGAACTGCAGATGCTGGTCTAAACTGAAGACAGGCACAAAACACTGAGGTAACTCAGCGTCTTGGGAGAGAAGGAATAGGTGACGTCTCGGGTTGAGACCCTTCCTCAGACTGGGACTTCCTCTTCTGTTCTGCGACTGGAGACCAGGAATGAAGTGAAGTCTACTTTATCTGCCCACATCTTGCAAACGTAAAGTGTTTTTGTGTCCTTTTGTGACCTGTTGGTCAGATGAGATTTAGAGGGGTATTTCAGAATATTTGTGCTCAAACCAGGATTAGTTTAAAAATCATCCATTGTGTAGGAATTGATGTGAGTTCCAAAATAGCCATCAAAGCATTTTGAAATAAAGTCTCCATTTATACGCAGACCCAGTTGCAAAATTGCAAATTTATAGACAGCAATGTCCCACAAATGGAAAAGACATAACTGTTTAGTGATCACGTTTGAAGCTGCAGGACAAATATTTTCCAGGACCTTTTTTCATCACCAAAGAACACCTCTGGATTACATGAATCGGCTAGAGGCGGGGGGTTAGGGGGTCTGGGCTTGGGTGAGAATTTCAAATAATATCCGAAAGATTTGTAATTCCAAGTATGGAACACTTCTGCAGCGAGCCCTGCTTTTCTACTCCGCTCTGTGCGGCTGATAATACATTGGTACATAGACAATAGGTGCAGGAGTAGGCCCATCGGCCCTTCGAGCCAGCACCGCCATTCAATGTGATCATGGCTGATCATCCACAATCAGTGCCCCATTCCTGCCTTCTCCCCATATCCCTTGATTCCGCAATCCCTAAGCTCTATCTAACTCACTTTTGAAAGCATCCAGTGAATCGGCCTCCACTGCCTTTTGCAGAGAATTCCACAGACTCACAACTCTCCGTGTGAAAAAGTTTTTCCACATCTCAGTTCTAAATGGCCTACCCCTTATTCTTAAATTGTGCCCCCCTGGTTTTGGACCCCCAACATCGGGAACATGTTTCCTGCACCTAGCGTATCAAATCCCTTAATAATTTTGTTTAAGAAAGAACTGCAGATGCTGGAAAATCGAAGGTAGACAAAAATGCTGGAGAATCTCAGCGGGTGAGGCAGCATCTATGGAGCGAAGGAAATAGGCAACGTTTCGGGTCAAAACCCTTTGTTGCCTATTTCCTTCGCTCCATAGATGCTGCCTCACCCGCTGAGTTTCTCCAGCATTTTTGTCTGCATTAATAATTTTGTATGTTTCTATAAGATCCCTCTCATCCTAAATTCCAGTGAATACAAGCCTAGTCGCTCCATTCTCTCAGCATATGACAGTCCCGCCATCCCGGAAATTACTTGTAAACCTACGCTGCACTCCCTCAATAGCAGGAATGCTGTTCCTCAAATTTGGAGACCAAATCTGCACACAATACTCCAGGTGTGGTCTCACTAGGGCTCTGTACAACAGCAGAAGGACCTCATTGCTCCTTTACTCAACTCCTCTTGTTATGAAGGACAACATGCCACTCGCTTTCATCACTGCTTGCTGTACCTGCATGCTTACTTTCAGTGACAAATATACAAGGACACCCAGGTCTCGTTGTACTTCCCCTTTTCCTAACCTGACACCATTCAGATAATAATCTGCCTTCCCGTTCTTGCCACCAAAGTGGATAACCTCACATTTGTCCACATTATACTGCATCTGCCATGCATCTGCCCACTCACCCAACCTGTCCAAGTCACCCTGTGTGGGAGGTGATGATGGCAGCAATGCCACCGACGGACAGTGTACAAGGTACGTCGCCTATTTCCTTCGCTCCAAAGATGCTGCCTCACCCGCTGAGTTTCTCCAGCATTTTTGTCTGCCTTAATAATTGTACAATGCCACCGACACAGTGTACAATCTATGCAGTCATCTCTGGGCAGAGTTTGCTCTGAGCTTACAACTGAGGGACAGTTACAATGCATTGATACATCCGACCAGCCTGGCGAGGATGTACTTCACGAGGAGTGCTTTCAATGTTTCAGTACAATTTGATTCTGAACCATCTCAAAGCGTTATCACTGGGACAGTGGTGGAATAGACAACCAACTCAGCAAATGTGATTGTGAAGATCACTGTGACAAACTACAGCTCACGATGACTCTCTCAGTGGTAATCAGGGATAGTTGATCAATAGTGGCCTTGCCAACAACTCCACGTCTGGGAAACAGGATGAACAAATCACAAGGCGAGAATGAATAGGGATCTGTATTATCATATTTACACTGTTTCATTCCTTGTGGAATCTATTCTGTGCAGAGAAGATACAAAACTTGCACCCTGAAAATACACCATGTAAGCCGCAGATATATGAGTCTTGAAGTGTAATGAAGAAGGATTTCTTCATAGCAAAAGGATTTAATCCATAGCAAAAGGATTTGAGTACAAGAGCAGGGATGTTCTACTGCAGTTGTACAGGGTCTTGGTGAGGCCACACATGCAGTATTGCGTACAGTTTTGGTCTCCTAATCTGAGGAAAGACATTCTTGCCATAGAGGGAGTACAGAGCAGGTTCACCAGACTGATTCCTGGGATGGCAGGACTTCCATATGAAGAAAGACTGTGATGTGATCAGATGTCTCGCTCCAAAACGTCATCCATTCCTTCTCTCCAGAGATGCTGCCTGTCCCGCTGAGTTCCTCCAACTTTTGGTGTCTTCGGTTAAAACCAGCATCTGCAGTTCCTTCCTACACAGGTTATCCCTAATCCTGAGGGACTGCCTAAGAAGAAGATGGATCCCAGTCTGAAGAAGGGTGTCGACCCGAAACGTCACCCATTCCTTCTCTCCAGAGATGCTGCCTGTCCAACTGAGTTATTCCAGCATTTTGTGCCTTACTGTATATTCGGTTTAAACCAGCCTCCCCAGTTGCTTCCTACGCATAGATTATGCATTGACATTAATAATCCTTCTCGGGAGAACAAGTATAATGAAACCGACCTTTAAAAGCTTAATATTTACCTTTGCTCCCTGCAGGCCAGGCATACCAATTGGACCTTGATCACCCTGCAAACAAAGAAATGTCATTCATTTTTACTAGTGTCATTCAAAATTCCCCATTGAATCCAAAAAGCACACAAAAGTGTTAGTACTGGGCCACACTCTCTGAGGAGACAGCAATAATGACAGCCCATGAAAAGGTCTAACATTTTCAAGACTAGAGACAATGAGAAAATGATTTAGCAACAGAGCAGACTGAGAACACAGGGCCACCATCCCTTCAATCTAGCCTGACAACCACCCATTTTTATTTTAACCAGAAAAAAGACTTGTGGTGGAATTTAGCGGGTCAGGCAGCACCTGTGGCGATGTTTCAGCTCGGGACGCTTCCACAGACTCTGAATCATAATCTGGCCATTTTAGTTTAGGTAGCAGACACTTCGGCCCACCGAGTCCGCACCGACCAGCAATCCCTGCTCAATAACACTATCCTACACACACTAGGGCCAATTTACATTTATACCAAGCCAATTAACCTACAAACCTGTACGTCTTTGGAGCGTCGGAGGAAACCGGAGATCTCGGAGAAAGCCCACGCGGCCACGGGGAGGGCGTACAAACTCCGCAGGGACAGCACCCGTAGTCGGGGATCGAACCTGGCGTTGTAGGTGTACCACTGCACCACCGTGCCGCCCCAAACATTGGCGCAATGCTTTGGTTTTTTGCTCAAAATGCCGCATCAGCAGTCTCTTGTGGCTCCGATTTTTTTTTTTACTGCCAGGTTCCTATGCTCTGATTCGCAGCTTACTGTGAGAGTTTTATTCGCTACAAGGGAACATGTTTTAATCAACTGGAAGCATGCTTAAAGCTTTTGGCAAATGATCCAAAGTGAGCAATCATGATTTTAGTGCAGAATATATGTTCATTATAAAGTATATGGAATTTATCATCAGTCCACCTGCTGGAGCTGCTGCAGCATTTAACGAAAGATGGTGGAATTTATTGTTCTGCGAACATTAGCTTTGGATATGACATAGGCCCTTCAGCCATCAATGCCAGGCTGACCATTGATCACCTGCTCACACTAGTCCCACGTTATCCCATTTTCATATCGCACTTTTCACACATTAGGGGCAATTTAAAGAGGCCAAATAACCTACAAACCTGTGGTAGACAAAAGCGCTGGAGAAACTCAGCGGGTGCGGCAGCATCTATGGAGCAAAGGAAATAGGCAACGTTTCAGGCCGAAACCCATCAGCCTGAAGAAGGGTCTCGGCCCGAAACGTTGCCTATTTCCTTCGCTCCCTAGATGCTGCCGCACCCGCTGAGTTTCTCCAGCATTTTAGTCTACCTTCGATTATTCCAGCATCTGCAGTTCCTTCTTGAACATTTAATCTACAAACCTGCACGTCTTTGGGACGTGGGAGGAACTCGAGGCACCCGGAGGAAGCCCACACAGTCACAGCGAGAACATGAAAACTCCACACAGGCAGCACCTGTTCAGGATAGAACCTGGGCCTTTGGCACTGTGAGGCAGCAGCTATGAGCTGGCCTCTGAAGTGCCTTCTTATTCATATCAGTTTGTTTGCTTTTTTGCCACAAATGAACTGTTGTGTGAGTGCAGATAAAAAGACAACAGCATAGGGCGGCATGGTGGCGCAGCGGTAGAACTACTGCCTTGCAGCGCCAGAGACTCGGGTTCGATCCTGACCTCAGGTGTTGCCTGTACGGACTTTGTACGTTCTCCTCATGACCTGCGTGGGTTTTCTCCAAGCTTTTTGGCTTCCTCTCACACTCCAAAAACGTACAGGTTTGTAGGTTAATTGGCTTGGTAGAAATTGTCCCTAGTGCAGGATAGTGTTCATATGTGGGGATTGCTGGTCAGTGCAGACTCGGTGGGCCGAAGGGCCTGTTTCCGTGCTGTACCTCTTAGCAAAACTAAACTAAGCATATCTAGTCGGATAATCGGAGGATTACACTTCATCCATTTTTACAATTGCCAATCCTCTCATTGTTGGGAATTAGACTTGTGATGTTTTTTCATTCATAAAATCACATGCCAATCAAGCAAACTGAATTGATATTGCAAGATATGCTTTCAGAAGAAAAATTGGAAACTAGTCCAATAATCCAAATATATTTATGAGCGATGCCTGTGGCAAAAGTGATTTAGGATTTAGAGTAGAATATAAAAACACACATGGTGAAATATTTGAAGATGAAGGGATGTTTAAGAAAGAACTACAGATGCTGGAAAAATCGAAGGTAGACACAAATGCTGGAGAAACTTATCGTGGTGAAATTCACCCGCTGAGTTTCTCCAGCATTTTTGTCTGCCTGAAGATGAAGGGACGTCACTGAATTTTCTGATGGAGGCCATCTTGGAGCTGCACACAGAAGCACATCACCATGTTTGCATGACTTACCTTCTGTCCTTTGGTTCCTGGTTCACCAAGAGTCCCATCCGCTCCTGGTGGCCCACTTGGACCCTAGGAATAATGAGCAGTCTCTTAATAGAGGGCAGCTGAACATGACATGACGCTGTGCTTGAATTGAAATCAGCCTTGCCACATGCTCCCGGTGTTCAATGCTCTGCACATCAATGCTGACAATAACATCTTTCTGAGCATTGCTACTTCCTTTCAAATTCTAATAGCTGTGTGTCAACACCAACGAGCCTGAAGCTATCTGTGTCACTTTGCTCTCAACTCATTGGGTTTGGTTTATTTAATGGTGGTGCCCAAGGCCTTCTCAATTGAATGGAGCCAACTCCAAAACAGGATCACGATGTTTTGTACAAGAATAGTCATTGGCGTTTACTCCCTTGTTGGCATCAAGCATGAATGGGTCTTTTGAATAATTCCACAAGAGGATTTATGGAAGACGCAGATCGGGATAGCTGACCAAGGAGGGTATCAAAAACTAGTTTTAGTTTTAGTTTAGAGATACAGCAGGAAGCAGGGTCCGTACCAACCAGTGATCCCCGCAGGTACGGGATACTGAGTTGGATGATCAGCCATGATCATATTGAATGGCGGTGCAGGCTCGAAGGGCCGAATGGCCTACTCCTGCACCTAATTTCTATGTGTCTATGTTCCTATGCACACAAACACTATCCTACACACACTAGGGCCAATTTACATTTATACCAAGCCAATTAACCTACAAACTTGTACGCCTTTGGAATGTAGGATGAAACCGAAGATCTTGGAGTAAAAACCCAAGCGGTCACGGGGAGAACGTACAAACTCCATACAGACAGCACCCCGTGGTTGGGATTGAACCCGGGTGTCTGGCTCTGTAAGTGCTGTAAGGCAGCAACTGTACCGCTGCGCCACCGTGCTGTCAACTAGATGATAATCTGTCAGCCTGTTTAACAATTCTGGGTTCTAAGTGCATAGAAAGGGCCAACGGAACTATTAAACCCACCTCAATCTGATAAGGTGCAAACTGCAAGCCCTGTGAAAAGGAAAGCAGAACCAGATCAGATTTCGGGAAGGTATATTTCCCCAGAGAACAGTGGACTTGTAGATCAGGTTACTGGCTTGTTGGATGGACATTATTTGCTGAACTCAACACAGTCCAGTATTTCTCTATGACTTGAAAGTTGGATGCATTTCTGGCTGCGATGGAGATCACATTATTCAACAGATAGGGGATATTAATTAAGACCAGTGGAGTCACAGGAACTAATTGAGAGGGTTTTTTTTTAAAGATTTCTATCCATCTCCGCCAGTTGGACAAGCCTGGATTTTTCCCTTTCCCCCCTCATTCCCTAGGGCTTTGGAAAGGCGAGGACTGCACATACTGGTTCATGAGGGCTTGGATGGTCCGACAAGTATTATACAACTTCTTATCTTTCCCAGATCTGTAAAGCAACCCTCAGTAACCCGATCTCTTGATGGGTCAAAACCCAGAGAACTCCAATGACTGATTAGACCATCTCTGGGCGAAGAATCCCTGACTGACCACCAAAGGCAATGGATCTCTGTGACACGGCTGTGCTGGGCTTGGTTAGCACTCGGCTCCCACCACCAGATAATAGGCCTTGACAAATAAACTTTACAAAGTAGACTAAAACTGCCTTTGCTTTGCATCTGCTCCATGCGAGCGAGCTGTATGGAACCAGTGTGCAGAAGATGTTGATTGTCAGCGGTGTCCACTCAGCAAGCGGGCACGTGTGTGCGGCAATTACCAAGGGCTGCTGCTGCTGCTTGGTATCGCTTGGTTTAATATACAAACTAAGGCAAATGTCAGTGTGGGTCATGTTTCACTGATCAAGCTGTTTATATCGTCGTGCAAGCCAAAAGCAGGTTAAGCGGGACGCTTACATAATCCGCCGGTCGCCTGAGCTAAATTTCCCTCCTGTTAATGATTGTCCGCAAGGTGCTTCATTCTGCGCACAGTGCCAGGGCAAACCTTGCACGGCAGGGGCAGCAAGTCTCACTTATCAAGTCCCAGCTACAAGAACTGGAGAGGATCAACTACTTTTGACCAATATTCATCAAACTGGGGGGGGGGGGGGGGGGGGGGGTGATGTGGGAGGGTGGTGTGGCAGGGAGAAAAGCATATAATATATTGGGAATATATATCCTATTCCCATACCTAACTATAATCGGTGGTGCAGTGGTAGAGTTGCTACACTAGAGACCCGGGTTCGATCCTGACTACGGGTGCTACATGTATGGGGTTTGTACGTTCTCCCCATGACCTGCTTGAGTTTTCTCCAAGATCTTCGGTTTCCTCCCACGCTCCAAAGACCTACAGGGTTGTAGGTTAATGGGCTTGGTGTAAGTGTAAATTGTCCCTAGTGTGTGTAGGATAGTGTTAGTGTGTGGGGATCGCTGGTCAGCATGGACTCGGTGGGCCGAAGGGCCTGTGTCCGCGCTCTATCTCTGGAATTAAAAACTAAACCTATAATCATGTGTTACTCAAAAAACTACAGGGGTTCACTTGCATCATCACTTGATACAACTCACTCTGTTGGTCTGCACCATAGTTCCAAGCCTCATGAAGTGCTCTTGGGGGTTTCATGATGCTAGTTAGGGACTAATATACCTTTACTACCTGACCTCGTGAGATCGGATGTGGATGCACTTTGCGTTGACATTTTCTCCTTGCCTGTGGAGCAATAAAGTCACGGAAACTTCCCACTTCCCTGGAACCCCAAGGAGCTTCTCCTCACAGTCCCTGTTGTCCCAGAAAAGATGGGCAAATGATAAACAGTCCCATCCTGCTGGTTTCCAGTGATCGGCCCAAAGGCTCTGTCCTTTTGCTTGGTATAAAATATTTGCTTTTGTCCCCCAGGGCTAGGCTGTCGTGTCTGAAGAAGGGTCTCGACCTGAAACGTCACCCATTCCTTCTCTCCAGAGATGCTGCCTGCCCCGCTGAGTTACTCCAGCATTCTGTGTCTATCTTAGCTGTCCTATACATGTGAACCTCACTGTCTCACATGCCAGGAGAGCTGGGCACAAAGGGGCATCGAGCAAGTCAAGGTACCTGTCGGGTTTCGGTAGGCTGAAGAAGAGTCTCGACACGAAACGTCACCCATTCCCTCTCTCCAGAAATGCTGCCTGACCCGTTGAGTTACCCCCAGCATTTTGTGTTTATTTTAAACCTGGATACCTCCAAGTAAGGAGAAAAGTGGCAAATGGATCTAATGGGCAAGAGAGACTGCCTGTTCCTGCAGAGCTGGCAATTTTCACCTCTAGAATAAGTGAACACCTGATTAACTCGGAAAGTAGATAGTTACTTTGTTGGGAAAATTCAATCACAAGTCTTGGTCTTCTTTGTTCCACAATGTAAGAGAGTGTATGTGCTGAGCCTGATTCATCTTGCTGGATGGGAGTGACGGCAGGCTTCACTGGGTGTGGAGTCAGCCTAGACTCAAAGCTCGACTTAGAACCAGCTGAGGAAAACACCACCCCTGGTCCTACAGGCACTGTATGTAGGGTGGAGTCCTGATCTGCTTCCTCCTCACCTAACACCTCTGCCCACATCTCTAGGTGGCAGAGTGGCCCCTTCACTTATCCAGTCCCCAAGTCGTAGTTTTCGAGGTACAGCATGGAAACAGGCCATTCGGCCCACAGAGCTGATTCCAACCATCGATCGCCCCTTCACACAAGTTCTACCGTAGCCGATTTTTTCCCATTCACTTCCTACACATTGGGGCAATTTTATAGAGGCCAATTAACCTGCAAACCTGCACGTCTTTGGGATGTTGGGAGGAAACCGGAGCACTCGTAGGAAATCCTCATGGTCACAGCAGGGGGTACGTGCAAACTCTACACAGATAGCACCCGAGGTGAGGATCGAACCCTGGTAGCGGCACCACCACCAGCTCCACTACCTGGACCGCCTTGTGCCCTGTGCTCCAACCTTGACTGAGATTGCCATGGTATTCAAGACCATTTGAAAGCGTGCAGAATTTTTGGAACCCTTGTACAATGCTCATCTGTAATGTCCTTTCGATCTGTTTTTTTTTTGCATGTGGGTTTCTTTGCTAAGGACGAGAGTTTTGCCGTTCCAAATATGCACGTACAGTCATTTTAACGAGTTTGGCGTGACCCCCACGCAATTCTTTGATGAAAAGTGAAAAGCAGAACCAGTTTCCTTGTTCACTCGCTCAAGTGAAACACAGTGCAGGGTTGACATTCATCTAACTAGAAGAGCACAATGTTAGCTTCTTAGTGTAAAGAGGTGCAAGATCTGGCAAGCCCCGCAAGTGGCGATTTGTTTTGCATAGTATTCTCTCAGAATGCTATGTAGATCATGTGCCTGGTGGAGCAGACTATCGCAGCAGTGTAGCGGAGCATCACGAGGCAGAGAAAGGGTTAACTGGTTAGGCTGATAGTCAATGTCCACGTTAAATAATGACTGCCTCGCTGGCTGCTTTCTAGAGGATCATCTAAGAGTGGACTGGACCTGATCAAGCCAGATGGATACCTCGCCAGACCCGCTTTCTTTCTCATCAAAAACCTGCAAGATGGCAAAGTCAGAGTGATCAGTCGGACGGCGACAAAGGCGACATCGGGAAAGATGGGTAACAAGTGAGAGGAGATGAAGCCGGGCTCCACTTACCGGATCCCCCGAGCCACCGTCAGGTCCGGGATATCCTGGAGGACCGCGAGGCCCTGGGGCACCCACCAGGTTTGGGTTCGAGGCTTCAGACGCAGCTGGGACGCCGGGGGGCCCTGGCAAACCTGGAGGGCCCGGTGGCCCTGGGGGACACTGTGAACAGAAGAGCAGACCGTCACACACAGCAATGATCACCACAATAGCAAACCAGACCCCTTCACTAGTAACCCCAGTCTGACTAGTACCGGCTCCAGGGGTTGTGGGGAGAAGGCAGGAGAACGGGGTTAGGGTGGAGAGATAGATCAGACATGATTGAATGGCGGAGTAGACTTGATGGGCCGAATGGCCTAATTCTGCTCCTCTCACTTATGACCTTATGACCTAACCCCAGGGAATGAGGTCAAATCCGGTTACCCCAGAATCACAGAATGGTGCGACACAGAGATACAGAGAGAAGTTGCGTTTAGTTTCGTTTGGCCTAGTTTATTTATTGTCACGTTAGTTTAGTTTACTTTACTTATTGTCATGTGTACCGAGGTAGAGTGAAAAGCTTTTGAGAAGCTGGTCCCAATCCCACATCACCTGGAAAGCCAAGCTTGGAGAATTTGATTAACAATTCGAAGAAAGTCTGGAAATAGAGAGATAGTTTTGTGAATGGAAACTCGAGCTGGTTCATTGATATGCAGAGGGCTCGCTACCTTGCCACAGTTTTCCTACATGCGACGCAAGTCACAGAAATGTGTGTATATCTTGTAACTTTGCTCAGAAACGTCCCCCATGCCATTCAGCGTCCGTGGTTCAAGAAGGCCCAGCGACGTCTGCAATGGGCGACTGGGTTTGGGCAATAAATGTGAGCGCTACCAGTGATAGCTGTGGGCATGTATGTCCAATGCTCTCACAGTTTTCCATCTGCCCATTAGATTATGGCATAATTGTACAAGGCATTGTACATGGCATTGGTGAGACCAATTCTGGAGTGTGGTGTACAATTTTGGTCGCCTAATTATAGGAAGGATGTCAACAAAATAGAGAGAGTACAGAGGAGATTTACTAGAATGTTGCCTGGGTTCCAGCAACTAAGTTACAGAGAAAGGTTGAACAAGTTAGGTCTTTATTCTTTGGAGTGCCGAAGGTTAAGGGGGGACTTGATTGAGGTCTTTAAAATGATGAAAGGGATAGACAGAGTTGATGTGGATAAGCTTTTCCCATTGAGGGTAGGGAAGATTCAAACAAGAGGGCATGACATGAGAATTAAGGGACAGAAGTTTAGGGGTAACATGAGGGGGAACTTCTTTACTCAGAGAGTGGTGGCTGTGTGGAATGAGCTTCCAGCAGAAGTGGTGGAGGCAGGATCGATTTTAACATTTAAAAGTAAAGTGGATAGGTATATGGACGGGAAGGGAATGGAGGGGTATGGTCTGTGCAGGTAGATGGGACTAGGGGAAAATAAATGGTCGGCACGGACTGGAAGGGCCAAGAAGGCCTGTTTCCGTGGTGCAATTGTTATATGGTTATATGGTTATATCATGCCTTCCATGGCAGCAAAAACACAAAGGGATTCACATTTAATAAGAAGATAGACACAAAACGCTGGAGAAACTCACCAGCGGGATGGGCAGTATTTACTCAGGAGGGTCTCGCCCCGAAACGTCACCTCTCCAGAGATGCTGCCTGTCCCGCTGAGTTACTCCAGCATTTTGTGTCTATCTTTGGTGCAAACCAACATTTGCAGTACCCTCCTACACTTCACATTTAATAAAATGCATGGATATTATTTTGAAGTTATGGAAAGGAAAAACAGGCGATGGAATCAATAATATGGTGTAATTTTGTGTAAAAATGTTTATTAAGGACGATGAAAAGAAACCAGTAGATACTTTTCAGTTACACGATAGAATTTATCCAGTGAATTATCATTTTTGTTTGTCATCTCTGAAGCTTTTCTTTATATCAGCAGCATATGTAGTGGTTCCTTCAGGAGGACTTTTGCCTCAATACTCTGGGACCCTTTGATCAACTCAGTACAGACTGAGAAGCATCAGAACTGCCTGTATGCAGTAAGAAAAAATTCAAGGGAGCCCCCCCATTCCATCCTTTCTCTGGAGATTTGGGTTTCTTGTAAGAAATAGTGGTCCTGTTTTCAATGCAAGTGATTAATGTGTGGTCATAAGGTCATAAGCAATAGGAGCAGAATTAGGCCGTTCGGCCCATCAAGTCTACTCCCCCATTCAATCATGGCTGATCTATCTCTCCCTCCTAACCCCATTCTCCTGCCTTCTCCCCATAACCCCTGACACCCGTACTAATCAAGAATCTATCCCCTTCCCACCTCTCCCTCAGCCCTCGGGCTCCTCCTCCTCATTTTTCCTTTCTTCTCCCCGCCCCCCCCCCCCCCACCTCCCATCAGTCTGAAGAAGGGTTTCGGCCCGAAACGTCGCCTATCTCCTTCGCTCCTTAGATGCTGCTGCACCCGCTGAGTTTCTCCAGCCTTTTGTGTACGCAAGAATCTATCTATGTCTGCCATTAAAAATATCCACCGAAGGCCTCCACAGCCTTCTGTGGCAAGGAATTCCACAGATTCACCACCCTCCGACTGAAGAAATTCCTCCTCATCTCTGTCCTAAAAGAACGTCCTTTAATTCTGGACTCTCCCAGCAGTGGAAACATCCTCTCCACATCCACTCTATCCATGCCACTCGGTACGTCTCAATAAAGTCCCCCTCATTCTTCTAAACTCATGATATCTTTTACCATGCACTCCCCACAGAGATTAGCTAAGATGCAAAGCCATTTGCATGGATTCATTTTTGAATTCAAGAAATTATTTATTACAAATAAATATATTTTTAAATTCATGACCCCTTTACTTTGTTTTTGTGCATTCAATTAAAACTTCTATCCTCTGCCCAATATTTGAGACTTTGAAGATTTCAACACGTGAACGTGGAAACTACTCAGTCAAAGAACCTTTGAATTTTAATTGATGAATAAAGTTTATTTATGACAGACCCGTGGAAGTCAATAAACTATTTACACACTAATGGTTAGTCTTTCCACGTCTATGTTGCTGATGTTTGGAAAGCAATTTGGAAAAACATGACCTTTAGCATCATTTTTAATAATTGAGAGCATTTATACTTCAATCCAACAACACGAAGGCTAAAGCTGGCTGACTATGACTAGCAGATGGAGCTTCACATCATGTGTCTGGCAGGCGGTTGTCCAGTTGGGGCAGAAGACATTTTAATGGCTTCTATTAACTCCCACCCATGTGGGCTTGTAGATACCTGTAGATACTGCTGTTAATTGCTGTGAAATGCCAGAAAGCACCATTAAGAACTCCATACTTGCTCTATTCCCCTGCAGAAGGCTCCTGTGATGCAGTGCGGTGGTGCAGAATGCTCCTGCGGAGAAGGACCCGGAGGGCAGCTGCCTGAAAAGGGGGGAAGCTCGGAAGCTGCCAAGCTCGGCCCCGAAGGCCGCAGAGCGTAGGAGGAGGGCGCTGCTGGCGACGGAGGACGCGAGAAGTGGGCGGGTAGAAGAGGTACCGGCTGCAGGAGGCCTCACCCAGGACACAGAGACGGTCGGGCGAGGTGTGGGACGTCGGTTGGCGGGCCGAGCCAGTAGAGGGAGATGGAGGAGGCCCTGCAGCAGCCTGGGGCTAACCTGGATCAAGAGCCGCTCCAGTACATGGAGCGTGTGGACTTTGATTCGTACGGGTGTCAGAGGTAATGGGGAGAAGGCAGGAGAATGGGGTTAGGAGGGAGAGATAGATCAGCCATGATTAAATGGCAGAGCGGACTTGATGGGCCGAATGGCCTAATTCTACTCCTATCACCTATGGCCTTATAACATGACTTTGGACTTTTGTAAATGCCGCCAAAATAGGGCGACTTCTGCATGTGTGAACTATGCAAAAGTAATTTCACTGTGTAGTGCATACATGATAATTAAGAACCATTGAAGGTCCATGATCACTGTACCCCTACATTGCTCTTCAAGCCCAAGCCCACCCCCTGTAGACCCCTGCAGCAGTGCCCAGTACCAGAATCTTGCCTCAGACTGCTGATCCAGTATTGGTACAAGGAGGCAAATAGATTAGCTGGGAATTAGAGTGGGTCAGAGAGAGGGGTGTGTAACGGGACAGCAATGGCTGACAGGCCAGGAGAGGCCAAGCCCAGCATCATTGGTAATAACCAATTGTCCTACCTGAACCTCGTCAGCCTATCCCCTATAAAACGCAGGCAGCTCAGCCAGAGGTGAGAGAAAGGAATTAACTCCCTGTGTTCCCCTGTCACAGGTTCGGGGAAGACTGAGGCACTGGGACAAACCCGATCCCACCGTTTGGCCAAGACTGAGCTGCTGGGCACAAGCCCTAGACTGCCAGCGCCTCCACTGAGGTTAAGACTGCCAGTTCCTCTTCTTGCCCACAGACAATGAGGGACTGTGCCCATGCACAGAGGCAAAGGCTGAGCTGCCAGGATAAGCCTGAGACTGCCAGCGCCTCCTCTCGAGACAAGGGAGAACTGCAAGTATTATGAGATTGCCAAGCCTGCATCTTCAAGACCAGGACTGTGCTGCCGGGACAAGACTGATATTATTATCCTTACCTCACATGCACCCTGATGGTGAGGGACTGCGCCCCATGCTGTTCTGGACATTCTTGTCACTGTAAATAAAATCTACCACGTGAGCTCACCCCACTGCGAGTGTCCGTGCGGTCACTACTGAACCGGGTGCTGCCCCTGACGCCACAGGGTCTAGAATGAGCTGCCAGAGGTAGGTGTAACGGATAGAACGATTTATGATGGTATGGATCAAATCTGGCACGTGGCATTAGCTGAGATAGGCACCTTGGTCATCTTGGATGAGTTGTGCCAAAGGACCTGTTTCTGTGCTGTCTGGGCCTACGTCTCTCTGATACTCACTCTAATCTTTTCACGGTCAATGTCGCTGTCATCCAGTCCAGAGCCTTCGGCATCTATGAAATTCTGCAAGGAAGGAATTGTGAAAAATATGAACGTCAGTAGCTCATTCCCAGGGCTGGGACAATGTTCCCACTTGGTAATCCAATGTAGTCTATTGAGTTCAAAATGGCAGCACACAGAAGGATGTCATTGTACAGGAGATTCAAGATGCCATTACTGGGGTCTGTAGAGTTTGAATTGGGGAGAGGCTGAATAGGCTTTTCTCCCTGGAGAGTAAGCAACAGTGTAGAGGTATATAGTCATGAGAGGCAGAGATAAGGTGAATAGCCACAGTTTTTACCTGCCATAGACGTCAGAAATAGAAGATAAGTTTGAGGTGATGGGGGAAACATTTCAAATGGACGTCATGGGCAAAGTTTTCACTGAGAGAGTATCGGTTTTATTTATATTTTATTATTGCTACATGTACTGAGATACAGAGAAACGCTTTGTTTATGCGCTATACATTCAAACTATACCATCCATGAGTATAATTGAGGCATTCACAAATACAACAGGAAGGGCAAAGCGAAAAATGCCTGACGGCAGATTATTGTGTTACCATTACAATTATTGGGAAAGTGCAAATAAAAACTTGGTGAGGTTGGTTGGAAGATCAGGATTACACTCTAGCTTATGGAGGGAACTTTCAATACTCTGATAGCAAAGGTATAATCCCAGTGATAACGGATGCTGTTCCTGAATCAGGTGGTGCATGGTTTCAGATATTTGTCTCCTCTGCCCTGGGAGAGGGGAGAGGGGAGAGGGGAGAGGGGAGAGGGGAGAGGGGAGAGGGGAGAGGGGAGAGCGGAGAGGAGAGAAGGGGGAATAACTAGGGTGAAAATGGTCCTTGATTACAGCTGCTACTTTTATGTGGTGTGTTTATGAAACGAGCTGCCAGTGGAAATGGTCGAGAATGGGTACAACAATGCCATCTAAAGACAGTTACAGGGATAGAGAAGGAGATAGGCGATGTTTCGGGTCGAGACCCTTCTTCAGGGCTCGACCCGAAACGTCGCCTATCTCCTTCGCTCCTTAGATGCTGCTGCACCCGCTGAGTTTCTCCAGCTTTTTGTGTAACCCTCGATTCTCCAGCATCTGCAGTTCCTTCTTTAACACAGGGATAGAGAAGATTAGAGGGGTTTGGAGCAATTGTAGACAAGTGGGACTAGCTTGTTTAGGCTTGAAGGTGGCACGGTGGTGCAGCGGTAGAGTTGCTGCCTTACAGCGAATGCAGCGCCGGACACCGGATTCGGTCCTGACCACGGGTGCTGTCTGTACGGAGTTTGTATGTTCTCCCTGTGACCTGCATGGTTTTTCTCTGAGACCTTCGGTTTCCTCCCACACTCCAATGACGTACAGGTTTGTAAGTTAATTGGCTTGGTATAAATGTAAAAATTGTCCCTACTGGATATAGGATAGTGTTAATGTGCGGGGATCGCTGGTAGACGCAGACCCAGTGGGCCGAAGGGGTCTGTATCCACGCTTTATCTCTAAAACTAAATCTAAGAACTAAAAACTTGGTCAGCACCTATGAGTTGGTCCAAAGGACCTGTTCCCATGCTCTACAAAGAGTAGGGACACCGTTGCTCCTTCTGGGCACCAACAAGTGTCACTAAAGGGCCTGTCCCACCAGCATGCAACTCCATGCGATGAGCGCGACCTAACGTGGTCGCTTGAGCCGTCCCGGCGTCGCGGGGCCGGTCCCACTTCGATCGCCGGAGCCGTGCGGAATTGTGCGGAGTTCGTCCCGACATCGCGCGGGGCTCCGAAAAACTGACCGTGTTCAAAAATTCCGCGCGGCAACGGCTTGTCGGCTCGCAGTCGCCTCGACGCATTACACACCGCCTCAACGTCGTGCCTCCGTGACCCTCTCTGTAGGTGCCTCCGTGACCCTCTATGTGTGTGGCTCCGTGGCCCTCTCTGAGTGTGCCTCTGTGCCCCTCTCTGTGTGCCCCTCTCTGTCCTGGCGAACTTACCTTTAAGACTTCACTCCAAGTTCGCCTCACTTTGCGCCGCGTTGCGCCACTTACCCGACCTCCGCGCGGCCCTCGCTGCCGGTTTGGTTGCGCTTGCCGCATGCAGGCGCATGCTGGTGGGACCGGCCCTGTACAGGGATCACCCGACCTCCGCGCGGCCCACGCTTCTAGTTTGATCGCGCTCACCGCATGGAGTCGGATGCTGGTAGGACAGGCCCTTAATATGTTGGAGTTACTCCACGGGACAGGCATCTTCTCTGGAGAGGAATGGGTGACGTTTCGGGTTGAGACCCTCCTCCACAGTGTTACTAAGTTCCTTTGCTAGACAGATATCAGTGACACTCAGGCCCTGTGCAGGGTCAATATTGTACTGCACCTGATGCAAGTCATGGCACCTCCATGCAATCCCACTGATTTTGCAATGCCTTGTTGCCCACTGGAGCTTAGTGCAGAGTTCACCCGATGGGAGCTAATGACCGCCTGCAGTGTGAGACGCACCACCACTGAGTGGAGGTATCGACACCGAACGGTAAACGGTGCCTACGGGAGTTATTGACATGCTGCCCCCTACTGGAGTTACAGACACACTGCTGCCTACAGCAGTAAATGACACACTGATCCCTATTGGAATTATTGACACTGATCACTGCTGGAAATTATATCCCACTGTCCTCTACTGAAGATGGCGCTGTGAGGCAGTAGCTCGACCACTGTGCCATCGTGAGATAAAACGACCTGACCCCTATGCGATGGCACAGTGGTGGAGCTACTGCCTTACAGCACCAGAGACCTGGGTTTGATCCCTACTACGGGTGCAGTTTGTACGGAGTTTGCACGTTCTCCCCGTGACTGCGTGGGTTTTCTCCAGGATCTTCGGTTTCGTCCCACACTCCTAAGATGTATGGGTTTGTAAGTTAATTGGCTTGGTGTAAATGTAAATTGTCCCTCGTGTGTGTAGGGCAGTGTTAATGTGCGGGGATCGCTGGTCGGTGCGGACTCTGCTGGTCAGTGCAGTTTCTGCACTGTATATCTAAACTAAACTAACTAAACTACTGGGGTCACTCTACTGGACTTTCTTACACTCTGTCGCCTCCTCGTGTTGCATACACTCCGCCCCCTACTGGAGATACTGATACACTGATCCCATGTGAAAAAATAAGCGAGTTCTGTATTCCAACTGTGCATGCCCAGGTCAAAGGTCACTATGCATAAACATTGCTGGAAAGTAGTGGAGCTGTGTACATATAGATCTTCATTTCTTGCGTTTTTTCCAGCTTTGATCCTTCTAGGCCAGAAAATACCGCTTTCAAACTATGAATTTGTTATATTTATTGTTCCTTTGTTAAAAGCTATGATTATTTTGTTGTTTTTATTGCTTTATTCTTTGGTGAACGAACAAGATCATGGTCAGGGTCGGGCCCGGGTCTCCGGTGCTGCGGGCGCTGTTGAGTTGCTGCTGGGCAGTCCCCGTCTCCTCCCTGGTGTCCCGTCCCTGTCCGGGGGGCGGCGGGAGATGTCGGGCCGGGCTTGAAGTCGGCGCAGAGAAGACAGCTGAGTTGTTGCAGTGCTTTGTGAGTATCCCTGTTGACGGCTGGTGCTCGGCTTTTGCTGGTGATGGGGGGTTGGCGGGCAGTCGATGGCGGTCCCAGGCCCATCGGGGAACGGGGTTGGATTGGAGTTGGCGCTTCTTCGCCGCGCTGGCTTTGGGCCTGGGGCAGCTGGTGTCTTCGGTCCACGGCTGTCGGTTGGCCCGGCGGGACAGATGCAGTTGAGCTGGGGTTGCCGCCTCTTCTCCTCGCTGGCTGTGGGCCTGGGGCCGCTAGTGTCACCGGATGTCTCCAGCCGGGGATGGGACACTCGGTGGGGGAGGTTGGACGGGGCAGTCCAGTGGCGGTTCGGCAGCGTTTCTGGCGCTGGGGACCCGGGTTCGATCCGGGCTGCGGATGAGGCACGGGTCTGTATGCGCGCTCTCCCCTGTCCCCCACTCGCATCTGCCCCCTCTCTCTCTCGCTGTTACACCCCGCTCTCCCGCTACCTGTTCCTTTGGGGGGGGGGGATGAGGAGATGACCATTTATGGGAGTCTCTCTGGAATCGAGAGTTTCATTGCTCCTGCTTCGACTTCTTATCAAATCCACATACAAGATTAGAAGTTGTGCAGAGCTGAATACACTTCTTGGCATCTGCATACAATGGTGTCTGACTTGCGCTTCTTGTGCTTCTTGTGCGTGGTGGTGGAAAGATTGGTGGAAACAGGCCTGCGACATGAACACCCTCTCCTTGACCCCCATAACTCATTCATATTCATAGATGAGGCTGAAGAATTCCATTGTCTTGAAATGAGCAGAATAGTGAAACTATCGTCGTTGTGTTCCAGTCTGGAATACATTAATTTTCCTATAATGTGACCGCACGGCATCCCTGTTCCCTAGATTAAATCTATTTTTACACATAAAGTATGAATAAAGATAAGAATTTATACACAGTTTCTTCAGCCAGCGCTTTGTTCGCTTTTTCTTTGATAAATCCCATGATTCCTTGCGTTTTTCGGAATACCGAACTCGCTTATTGGCACACCCTTCTCTTCTAGACTTGCTGGCACTTCCAGCCTCCTGGACTTACTGTCACCCTTCCCCCAGACTATAGTTGCAAACACACTGCTGCTCACTGGACTTTCTTACACGCTGTTCACTACTGGAGTTAGTGACACACTGCCCCCTACTGGAGTTTGTTTGGTTTGGAGATCCAGCACAGTAACAGGCCCTTTGGCCCACCGAGTCCATGGCTCACCATCAATCGCCTGTTCACACTAGTTCTATGTTATTCCACTTTCTCATCCACTCCTTGCAGATTGGGTCCTTTTTTTAACAGAGGCCAACAAACCGACATGTCATTGGGATGTGTGAAGGAACCCCAGAGTACTGGCAGGAAATCCCCATGGCCTCAGGGAGAATGAGTAAAGTCTAGATAGACCTGAAACGTCGCCTATCCACTCCCTCCACAGATGCTGCCCGACCTGCTGAATTACTTCACTAATTTCTGTTTTATACAATAGCAGCACCTGCAGTTCCTCGTGTGGCTCAGTTAGTGATTCCTTGCCTTCAACTAGTGTTGGTGAAGTGTGTTTGCTGCCTATCTTCAGTGGTCAGGTGTGTAGGAAGGAACTGCAGATGCTGGTTTATATCGAAGATAGACACAAAGTGCTGGAGTAACTCAGCGGGTCCAGCAGCATCTTTGAAAAAAAAAGATTGGGGACGTTTCGGGTCGGGACCCTTCTTCAGACCCGACCCAGAAACGTCACCCGTTCTTTTTCTCCAGAGATGCTGCCTGACCCGCTGTGTTACTCCAGCACTTTGTGTCTATCTTTGGTGCCAGTGGTCCACTGCTCCTGACAGAATCAGTGATGTCCCACGTATTATTGAAACAAGCGACCGACCCTCTGATCCTTACTGGAATGAGTGACTTTCCGCCCCTTTTGGACATTCGTGCCGCAGTATCTACGGCTTGAGTTACCGACACCCTGTGACTAACTTGAGCCGGTGACACAAGGAAGCATAGTGAAATGTCCCTGCTCCTGGCAGTGCTTCCCAGCCATCCATTCATCATCATCCTGAACCTTAGTATGTTCCTACATCCTCACATTCCTTAGTTTAGTTTAAAGTTACAGCGCAGAAACAGGCCCTTCAGCCCACCGAGTCCGCACTGACCAGCGATCCCCGCGCACTCACATTATCTTACAAATACTAGGCACAATTTACATTTATACCAAGCCAATTAACCTGCAACCCTGCACATTTTTTGGAGCGTGGGAGGAAACCGAAGATCACGGAGAAAACCCACGCAGGTCACGAGGAGAACGTACAAACCTTGAACAGACAGCACCCGTAGTCAGGATCGAACCCGGGTCGGTAAGGCAGCTACTCTACCACTGCACCATCTATGCCTTTCATTGCTCTTTCAAATTATTCAATTGCTGCTGGATCTCTACCCCACTTGAAGCTCCCGACTGCAATATCCTCCCCCTCTCTGCCATTCCATCCAACTCCTTATCTTTTAACATACAATCTTCAACTTAGCTTTGCCGTCGGATTTCACTGACTTCTCTGGACCTCTTGCTCCCAATGCTTTGTTTTCCGGGTCTCTCCCTTCATCTACCCCTTGCTTATTCAAGCTGCTGATGCTCTGGCAGATCAGACTTGGACCCATTAGCACACAACCCGCTTCACCACCCGATGACTACCCAACATCATCGGACTCTGGTCTCCTGCACCTAAACTGCTCCAGCATCAGCCTAGGCAACAACGCTAACTAAGGTTGGCAACTGTCCCGTATTAGCCGGGCCATCCCGTATATTGGGCTAAATTGGTTTGTCCCATATGGGACAGCCCTTGTCCCGTATTTGACTGCAACTACTCGGGTCGAGGGGACTGTCGGGTCAGAGCGCCGCGTCCGGCCCCTCCTCACCCGTCCCGACGTAGTGCAGCCCATGGAGTGCAGCAGCAGCAGCGCCTCGCCCGTGGCCCCGTCGGTCGGCAGCCCGGCCAGCTGTCCGACCTTCGGACTTCCGCTTACATCCGTCACCACCACCCTTCCTTCTCATGGCCGATCATCGGTTCATGAGTTGGATGGGATGCCGGACATTGCGTGTAGCAGAAACCAAACCCCAGCTGGCGGGCCTGTTGAGGAGTTTTGGCCCGGGCCGCGCGACGTTGCGCTCAATGTCCGGCTCCCGGGCCAAAACCACTCAGCTGGCCCGCTGGCTAGGGTTTGTGTGCAGTCCAACTCATCATTTACCCAGCCACGGCCGAGTCGGTCAACGAATTGCCGTCGGGAATTTGTTCCTTATTTGGGAGTGAGGAAGTTGGCAACCCTAACATTAACTGGCCTTCAGAATTGCTCCACCAGCCAGCACCTTCAAGCCCCGTTTCCAGTTACTTCTTCAGGAAATAAGGGGGTTCATCTCATGAGAGCATCTGATATCATGGGTGCCCACCCATTCCTTCTCTCCAGAGATGGTGCCTGTCCCGCTGAGTTATTCCAGCAGTTCGTGTCTTATCTTTGGTGAAAACCACCATCCGCAGTTCCATCCTACATCATTTTGTCGTTGCTGTTCTCTTTACCTGGCAGAAATCCTGACACACCCCCCTCCCCCCTTCTTCAAAATCCCCCTCACGCTCTGAGCCCCAGTGGATTTTGAGGCTTGGAACTGGGGATTCAGCTGATATTTTCCTAACAGTGGATTCTTGTTGCTGCTTCCATGCATATTATTAATAATAGGATGGTGGCCTGCCCATAGCAAACAAGGGTGGTCGGTTTGGATGCTAAGCGCTCGTTCGACGTGTACCGAACTTTACTCACGAGTCTCGACTGGGGTCCGGGTGGACCAGGAGGACCTGGGAGTCCAGGAGGACCTGCGGAGCCAGCAAGCCCTGGATCGCCCTGCAGAGGAAGGGAGAGGAAGATGGTGAGCATCCACTGCTCAATGTACGGCTGGGGAAACAAAGCACTTCACACTAACATGGCTGCCAGTGGCAAGGTTGCCAGGCAAACTTTGTAAACACAATGCAATTAATGTATGTGTCGCCGCTGAGAATGCCCGAAGAATTTTTGCAAATACCTTTAGAAACATAGAAAGATAGAAAATAGGTGTTGTTCCAGCCTATCTTGCTCTCTCTTGAAAGCCACATTCAATGTGATCATGGCTGATCATCCTAAATCAGTAGAACCCATTCCTGCTTTCTTCCCATATCCCCTGACACCGCTATTTTTAAGAGCTCTATCTAACTCTTTCTTAAATACATGTAGTGAATTGGCCTCCATTGCCTTCTTGGGCAGAGAATTCCACAGATTCACAACTCTCTGGGTGAAATGTTTTTCCTCACCTCAGTCCTAAATGGCCGACCCCTTATTCTTAAACTGTGACCCCTGGTTCTGGACTCTCCCAGCATCGGGAACATTTTTCTTGCAGTTTAGTTTAGTTTAGAGATAGAGCACGGAAACAGGCCCTTCGGCCCACAGTGTCCGCGCCGACCAGCACATTAACACTTTCCTACACACACACAGTAGAGAGAATTTACATTTACACCAAACCAATTAACCTACAAACCTGAATGTCTTTGGAGTGTGGGAGGAAACCGAAGATATCGGCGAAAACCCATGAGGTCATGGGGAGAACGTTCAAACGTCCAGGGACCCAGGTTCAATCCTGACTACAGGTGCTGTCTGTACGGAGTTTGTAGATTCTCCCCGTGACCTGCATGGGTTTTCTCCGGGATCTTCGGTTTCCTCCCACACTCCAAAGACGTACAGGTGTGAAGGTTAATTGGCTAGGTAGAAATGTAAATTTATGTAAATGTAAAGTGTAGGATATTGTTAGTATACGCGGTCCACTGGTCAACACGGACGTAGTGGGCCGAAGGGCCTGTTTTTTCCACTGTATCTCTAAACTAAAACGATTGTTGTTGGGAGCCTGCCGTCTGAAACTGCTGTAAAACTTTGAGACTCCTAAGTCTGGAGTCTGCGTACTTTATCCCCCATTGTGACTTTTCAGCAGAGAACTGAATTACATACCTTCTCCCCTTTGAGCCCCAGGTCACCTCTCGTTCCTTTGAATCCTTGAGATCCTTGCCTACCCTGGATTGTGAATGAAAACAAATGTCTTTAAACTAAAGCTAAGACTATTTATTTATCTTAAATTACTAAAAAATCATGATGCAAAACTTGAACAAATGATCGCATTCATCTACCAATATTCCAAGTACATTCATTACCCAACAATCATTATCTGTTGCCTCTAACGTAGTCCCTGGTGATAATTGAATCATTTGACCCATCGAATACATGCTGGCTCCCTGTAGAACAAGTGGTGAGGTCCCATTCCATCATCAACCTCCTCTTTTATCTCAAGATTGAGAAGACTTGCCACAATTTCACAAGAAGGTCACGGATGGAGTCAGTGTGGGCCCTGTGGAGACTGCCACAGGTAAGGCACTGGGAGGATTGGGTAGGAAGGGAGATGGTGCATGGCTTCAAGCGATTTCACCAGGTCTCCATTAGCTGTCAACAAATGAGCTTGAGATTCGTCACCTTGACCAGTCACAGGCCAAGAAATCCCTTCAACTGCTGGAATTGTTCCACTCTCTCGAAGGCTTTCGAGAACATCCTTATATTGTTCCATTAAACCACCTAGTAACCTTCTCCTGTGACTGTACCTGGAATAGTCTGGTGTTAGATGTGCAGGGGTTGAGTAGGCCGGGACTCTATTCCTTGGAGCGCTGGAGGATGAGAGGTGATCTTATAGAGGTGTATAAAATCATGAGAGGAATAGATCGGGTGGATGCTCAGAGTCTCTTGCCCAGAGTAGGTGAATCGAGGACCAGAGGACATAGGTTTAAGTCGAAGGGGGAAATATTTAATAGGATTCTCAGGGGTAATTGTTTCACACAAAGGGTGGTGGGTGTATGGAACAAGCTGCCAGAGATGGCAGTTGAGGCAGGGACTGTGGCAACATTGATGCACTTAGACAGATACATGGATAGGATAGGGTTGGAGGGATATGGACCAAAGGCTGGTAGGTGGGACTAGTGTAGATGGGGCATGTTGGCCAGTGTGGGCAAGTTGGGCAGAAGGACCTGTTTCCACACTGTATCACTCTATGACCCCATGACTCTAAGTGAAGCGGTCTCCAATTAATAACATCCAGGGGGTATTGATCTGGGGAAGGATACTGGCGGGTTACACAAAAAGCTGGAGAAACTCAGCGGGTGCAGCAGCATCTAAGGAGCGAAGGAGATAGGCGACGTTTCGGGTCGAGACACTTCTTCAGACTGGTCAGGGATCAGGGAAACGAGAGATATAGACAGTGATGTGGAGAGATAAAGAACAATGAATGATAGATGGCGTTGGTTCAAATATCTAGTGGATTTGGAGGATTCTGTGGATATAGTGTTGGTGATGTTTCTCCTGTGCTTTGAGGTGCCTTCAGTAGGTAGTCCTTGTTTCAGAAGATTATAGAGAGCATTTGACTTTGACCTTTTTTTATTCCTCAGATAGTTGTGCTGGTGCAATGATGATAGAACTTGCCAAGGTCTCTTGCTGTTGGAAGATGGCTCCTTAGATATGGAACATGTTGAAAAGCTTTCAAGGTCTCACTGTAGATTTGTATTGTCAGAGAGTACGTTTGTAGAGCAGGGCACATTGGTACAAGATCTTTGCTTTGTGGATGCTCTGTATAAATACGATTTTCTTGCAGTCTTCAGTGAAGAATTCACTGACAAAGTTTTAATTGAGGAGGCCTTTGAAGTACTTCTTCCAGTGAGTGCTGACTGCCTTTCCATCCTCAATAAGCTCTCCTCTGATCTTCATCAGCTGCCCCCTTGACTGTGTAGGCTGTAGATGGGCTTATCAGTGTTGAAGAACCCACCTATGGCTTCATCATTGGTGAGTAAAGGCCCCTGTCCCACTTTCCCGAGTTACTCATGAACTCTCCCGAGTTTTCCCCTTGATTCGAACTCGGAGAATTACGGTAATAGCCGTTCGTAGGTACTCGGGGCTATTTTTTTTACTCGTGGACATTTTTCAACATGTTGAAAAAACATCCCGACTTACCTGATGCCCCGAGTTCCTACGGCTGGCATTACGGGCCGCTACGAAACATCTACGGACTCGCTACAGACATTGCCTGACATTCCCCAAGTTCGAATCAAGGGGAAAACTCGAGAGAGTTCGGGAGTAACTCGGGAAAGTCTTTGTACGGCCATCGGTTGACCATCTCACATGCAATTCATTGGTGAACAGCAGTTATTCAACTTATTCAACTATCAATCCGATTATCTTAAGGTATATTGGAGAACATCAATATCATTATCTCCTTCATCTTAAGGTATATTAGAGAACATCGATATCATTAAATATATCTTCTGTGGCTTGTACATCAACAGCTGCCCAATGCCCCACATGAAGTAGATACTTACAGGAGGTCCACCTTTTCCAGGGGTGCCCTGCAATGACACAGCACAGTTAGAAATTGTCCGGCTACAGATTCAAAGTACACAGTACAGAGTACAGCAACCCTTGCATCCCCTCTCTCTCCATCCCTCCCCCACCCAAGTCATACCAGCTTCAAGGTCATCTGAAGACGGACACAAAATGCTGGAGTAACACAGCAGGACAGGCAGCATCTCTGGATAGAAGGAATGGGTGATTTCATTCATTTGTTCCGTATCTCTCTACATCACCGTCTATATCTCTCGTTTCCTTTCCCCCTGACCCTGTATGAAGAACGATCTCCCCCCGAAACGTTACCTATTCCTTTTCTCAAGAGATGCTGTCTGGCCCGCTGAGTTACTCCAGCTTTTCGTATCTATCTACATGTTACTTTAGTTAGGCTGGCGATTGAACATGTTGCCTCTGAGCCTTGGATCACAGTTTGAATTTCAGCGGAGTGTGCATGGGTCACGATGCCTGTGGAGATGCAACCAGCTGATTGTCACATTCTGCTTTGTCAACATTTACTTGACCCATTCAAGAGTTCGGTTGACCAACAGTGCCCTTGGCACCAGCAACCTCTAGCATGCCTCTCAAGATGAAAACGTATTAATTGTGGATATGCCACTGGCTTCCCAAACCACTCTCTTGAACTTCTACAGGTGTACAGTAGAGAGCATATTGACTGATTGCCTGGTTCAGCAATTTGAATGGCCAGGAACGAAGAAGACTGCAAAAAATTGTGAACACTGCCCAGTTCATCACTGGTTCTGACCTCCCCACCATCAAAGGGATTAACTGGAATCGCTGCTTCAAAAAGGCAGCCAGCAACATCTAATCAGAAGGGTGGCTCCGTCTTAGGGGCGGAGTTGGATTCATGGGAGGTTGGTCTTGGAGGGGAGGATGCTCCTCAAACTGTGCAGCATCTTCGACAATACAGCTCACCCCCTCCATGACACACTGGTCAACCTGAGGAGCCCCTTCAGCAACAGACTGGTTCCACCAAGATGCAGCACAGAACGCCACAGGAGATCCTTCTTCCCTGTGGCTATCAAACTGTACAACTACTGCTCCCCGTTCTGTCATTGGGTAGACCGAGACCGACTCCCCTCCCCAATCTTTGCACATCACCAATCCTTTCCGCTCGTCACTTTAATTTCATGTTTCATGTATTTTGTGTTTTACGACTGTTGGCAGATTTGATCCTGGGATAAATAAAGTTCTATCGTATCGTTTCGTATCGTATCAGAGACACACACCCTGGCCGCGCACAAATTTCACCCCTGCCATCGGGAAGACGGTACAGGAGCCTGAAAACTGTAACGTCTAGGTTCAGGAACAGCTTCTCCTCTACAGCCATTAGGCTATTAAACAGATCAACGAATAAGCTCTGAACTACATAGACTATTATTGTTACTATTGTACCATTATTGTTTGTTTTTCAATGTGTACGCACGTGTGTGTGTGTGTGTATGTATGTGTGTGTATGTGCACACTGACCTTTTTTTCTCATTTATAATATTATTTACAGTTTCTGTTGTGCTGCTGCAAGTTATGGGCCTGTCCCACTTGGCGATTTCTTAGGCAACTGCCGGCAACTGTCATAAATGTAGCAGGTCGCCTAAAAACCGGCGACAACCTACATCATCCTGGCGACAACCTACGACAGCACCTACGTCCGGAGAAATCAAGCTACGCTCATTGGCGCCAAACCCACTGTGGCCGAAATATTTTCAACATGTTGAAAATTTAGCGGCAACCAGAAAGACGCTACGACTTTTTGCGCGACTGAGGAGACGACTTCCGGCAACCACCAGCGAACATTGCCTAAGTGGGACAGGTCCATAAGAATGTCATTGTTCCGTCTGGGACATATGACAATAGACCACTCTTGACTCTTGACACAGAACACACTAGGATGCTTGGTACATGGTTTCTTTAGTTCAACAGAAGAGAAAGTGGCAGGGCTGCCGGAAAGCACACTGTTAAATCACTCACTGGTTTGCCATCCTTCCCAGGCGGACCTGGGGGGCCCGCTGCCCCCGGCGGGCCAATTTCTGCAGGACTATCTTCTCCTGTTGCAGGCAGGCCAGAAGGTCCAGGAGCTCCAGGAGGTCCTCGTTCACCTTTCTCTCCCTTGACTCCAGGCATTTGCAGTCCACCCTCACCCTGCAGATCAACCAACAAAAATCCAAGATGGCATGATTACGGATGAAAAAAACGACAAACCTCACATGAAGAGAGACATAGATTTCTATATCAAATGGATTTAATCAATCTGAACTATAAAAGAAGAGTCTGAGGAAGGGTCTCAACCCAAAACGTCACCCATTGCTTCTCTCCAGAGAGGTTGCCTGTCCCGCTGAGTTACTCCAGCATTTTGAGTCTACCTTCGGTGTACAGCAGCATCTGTAGTTCCTTCCTACACTATAAGATATAACAACTGAAAGATCTTGGATAGCACACAACAAAAGCTTTTCACTGTACCTCAGGACACGTGACAATAAACTGAACTGAAACTGAATGGATTGTTTAAGAAGGAACTGCAGATGCTGGAAAATCGAAGGTAAACAAAAGCGCTGGAGAAACTCAGCGGGTGCAGCATCATCTATGGAGCGAAGGAAATAGGCAGAGTTTTGGGTTTCGGTCTGAAACGTTGCCTATTTCCTTCGCTCCATAGATGCTGCTGCACCCGCTGAGTTTCTCCAGCACTTTTGTCTACCTTTGAAACTGAACGGAACTTGGGGTGCACTTACTGTAGGTTATTCCCTGCGTCCTAAAGGGCCTGTCCCACTAGCGCGCGATTAGACGCGACAAGCGCAACCTACCGTGGTCGCTTTAGTCGCCCGGCCTCGCGTGACCCTGTCCCACTGCGATCGCCGGAGTCTCGTCGAGTTGTGTGTAGCTGGTGTCGACATCGCGCGTAGTGTCCAAAAACCGACACTGCTCAAAAAATTACGCGCGGCAAAATCCTGTCGCGCAGAACGTGATTAACGTGATGACGTTTTGACGTTGTGCGTCTTCAGCGTGGCGTTGCGTGATGACGTCACTGCCCGACGTCGTGCAACGCGCATGCTCATGCGCATCGTCACGTGATGAAAAATAACGTCCTTCCTTCGGACGTCGCGCGTGTAATCGCGCGCTAGTGGGACAGGCCCTTCACTCGCACCGGGATCGCCTGACCCCCACGCGACCCCCGCGTCCGAATTTGTCGCGCTTGTCGCGTCTAATCGCGCGCTAGTGGGACAGGCCCTTTACGCTTCTAATGCCCTTTTAAAGGATCTTTTGGACTACGCTTGAGTTTGTGGTGGAGAATACCATGTTAATACCAACTCGGGCGGCACGGTGGTGCAGCGGTAGAGTTGCTGGTTTCACAGCATCGGCGACCCGGGTTTGATCCTGACTGCGGGTGCTGTCTGTACGTAGTTTGTACGTTCTCCCTGTGACCTGCGTGGGTTTTCTCCGAGATCTTTGGTTTCCTCCCGCACTCCAAAGACGTGCAGGTTTGTAGGTTAATTGGCTTGGTGTAAATGTAAAATTGTTCCCAGTCTGTGTAGCGTAGTGTTAATGTGCGGGGATTGCTGGTCGGCGCAGACTCCATGGACTGAAGGGTCTGTTTTCACAATGTATCTCTAAACCTGTGAAATAATTCATCTTTGAAATCTCTTACAATTTTTTAAGTTGGTATTTAAATGTGCACCCGTCTCATTTTAAGAGGTATGCCATTCAGAACGGAGATGAGGGAAATCTTTTTCACCCAGAGAGTTGCGAGTGTGGAATTCTCTGCCTCAGAGGGCAGCGGAGGCCAATTTCCTGGATGCTTTCAAGAGGGAGCTAGATAGAGCTCTTAAAGATAGCGGAGTCAGGAGATATGGGGAGAAGGCAGGAACTGGGTACTGATTGTGGATGATCAGCCATGATCACATTGAATGGGGGCGATGGCCTACTCCTGCACCTATTGTCTATTGCCTAATTTCTTTCAGTTGACCAACAATCCTGCCTGCTGGTCTCAGTGTCGGGCGACACTTATTATTGCCAGATCTAGCACAACAAGGACAAAGACCCAAACTATGAGGTCCCCGGCCACCTCCATGTCCAGAGTGTGTCCAATATTCATCTAGAAGGATTGCAAGAGGCTGCATCGAGCCTCAGGAGAAGCTGAACACTGAATCACGGCAGATGGCATTTGGGGTTCCATTGGTCTAAGGTCAAGTTTGAAGGAGAATCTTAAAGGCAACTGGAGGACTGAGAACTTAGGGGAGAGATTTCTGGAATCTGGTTGAAAGGGAAGGGGCAATGAACAAGAGGGCAGCTTCTAAGGAATGCCAGGGATGTGAATTATAGGAATAAGAAGATATGAGAAAGAATAAGGGGACACGATAGGAAGAAAATTAAACATCAAGATATAAATGTTAAATTCTGCTGACTATGGTTGGTTCAGTGAACCAGCAGTCAGCATGCAGTAGGTGGGTGTGCAGAAGACTACTGGGTTATTGGAACTCGGTGTGAATTAACACAGAGCCTTGAAGACATTTAATGAGAGAGAAACACAGGCAGACGGCAGAGTGTTGGGTTAATTTTTCTGTTCCGTTTGATATTTAGGGTAGCACGGTGACATAGTAGCATAGCTACTGCCTTAAAGGGGCAGAGGCCCAGGTTCGATCCTGACTACGGGTGCCGTCTGTACATCGAAGATGAGCTAATATCTCAAATGGATGACTGAGCAATCTTACTAGCCTGAAGATGTAGAATTCACTATTATAGTCTAGAAAGATGTAATGTGACCACATGGAAGATGCAGTGCTGTCCCTCAAGCTTCTGTTGAGCCACAGACCAACAAGAGTGGGATTGGGAAAACCCAGTGGTCCTCTAACTTCAAGTAACCCTTGCATTCCCTCTCTCTCCACACCCCCCCCCCCCTCACCCACCCTAGTCCTCTTGCTAATTTCACCGTTCGTATTTCTCTGTTATCACCACATCCCCAGCCAACAATGGACCATTGTGGGCTCCACCCTTCCTGAATCGTTGATGCAGGCTCTGCTTTGTTCCGTACCTTCCCATTCCTCTGGTGTCCCCCCTCCCTGACTCTCAGTCTCACCCTGTTGCCCATTGCACCACCTCTACCCTGGGCCCGACCTGCTGACATTTCCACACTGTTTCAACACCGCAGAGGGTAAGCTTGAGGAACAGCAAGTCTTCTGTGTGTCAGTGGTGAATGCACAGCATTCAGGCCTCACCACTAACTACCGTCACCTTTACATCACTGCCCCCATGCTCTATCTACAAGGAAGCAGGTGCTTGTCAGTTGTGGGGGGGGGGGGGGGGGGGGGATGAACATTATGGGGGGGCTCACACTGGCCTAACAGCCTGTGAGTGGTTCACATACGCCTGGCCACATCAGGCCCCCACCCACAGTGTGCCCAGACCCGTCCACACTCCCCTTCACCTCTGTTCTGACACCACATCTGGCCCAGTATCCAGCTTGCATCCTCCTTCTCATTAACCTTCCCTGCCGTTCCCTTCCCCTCCTCCACCACCTCCCACCATTTGGTTTAGTTTAGTTCGGAGATGCAGCGCGGAAACAGGCCCTTCGGCCCACCGAGTCCGCACCGACCAGCGATCCCTGCACATTAACGCCATCCTCCACACAATTTTACATTTATACCAAAGCCAATTAACCTACAAATCTGTACGTCTTTGGAGCGAGGGACAAAACCGAAGATCTCGGAGAAAACCCACGCCGGTCACGGGGAGAAGGTACCAACTCCTTACAGACAGCACCCGCAGTCAGGATCGAACCCGGGTTTCCGGTGCTGTAAAGGGCCTGTCCCACTTACGTGATTTTTTTCGGCGACTTGCCGGCACCCGTCATAGTCGCAGCAGGTCGCCGAAAATGTTCAAAATATTGAAAATCCAGCGGCGACCAGAAAAAGGTACGACTCTTTGGGCGACTACTCACGACCATACAGGCGACATGTCGCGGGGTGTACTCACTCCGGCGGACTGGCAAGGGGGGAAGGTCTCTTGTCACCAACATCCCTGGTTCATATTTTCACATTCCCGACAAGGAAGCCCGTTCACCATCGAATACCCTCAGAGCAATTCCATTTCCGGACCGATTTTCCCGATGACCTGTTGTCCCCACATTCCCATCAACTCCTCCACATCCACCTTCACCAGTGGGAATTTACACTGGTCTATTGTCCTGCCAACCCGCATCTCTTTGGGATGTGGGAGGAAACTGAAGCACCCGTGAGAAACAGAGTCACAGAGTGATACAGCGTGGAAACAAGGCCCTTCGGACCAACTTGCCCACACTGGTCAACAGGTCGCTTGCAACCGTGCACTAAACGTTATTCCCTTATTATCATGTATCTGTACACTGTGAATGGATCGATTGTAATCATGTATTGTCTTTCTGCTGACTGGATAGCACACAACAAAAGCTTTTCACTGTTCCTCGGCACACGTGACAATAAACTAAACTGATGTCTCAGCTACACTAGTCCAAGCTGCCTGCAATTGGCCAATATCCCTCCAAATCTGTCCTATCCACAGTCACAGGGAGAAACTGCAAACTCTACACGGGCAGCATTGGAACTAGGATTGAACCCGGGTTTCTGGAGCTGTGAGTGAATGGCTCCTCTAGTTGCCCCACTGTGACACCCTCATCAATAAACGCTCATTCCGACTATTCAGTGCATAAACAATGCTTGCAATTCAAACTACTGCTATTGTGGGTTTCCACTCAATAGGCTCTTTAAACCCCTGTCCCACTTAGGAGACCTAAACAGCAAGCTCTGGTGACTTTGCCCGCCACCCAAAAAAAAAATCAAGGTCGAGGTGACCTGCAACCTCCTACCACCTCCCACGCATATGTTGAAAACCTTCCTCGACTATGAAGAAAACCAGCTTCGACTAGACCTGCAACTAAAAAATTATCGGTTTCTAAAACGGCCCGTTTTAATCATGATGAAAAAATAGCAGCAACCTAGATGAACCACTTTCAACCATTAGGGAGAGTGACCAAAACCTCCGGTGACCTCATGGAAACCTTGGGTGATGGGCAAGGTCACCAGATGTTGCTGTTTAGGTCTTCCAAGTGGGACAGGGGCTTAACAAGCTCAGTGGCTAGTGTGCCTGGGTTTTGGGGATTTTAGGATTTGTATGGGAGACGGCAAACAACGTATTTGTTTCCCCTTCTCTCCGCATTCCTCCTCTGCCCTCTGCCCTCCGTTTATATTGAGGAGGCTTACGGCAACTTTGTGAAATGAATCAGTGGTCAATGACCTCCAGCTCCAAAACCAGGAGCTTCAGGAATAAGGGAACTGTGCCACTCGCAGGCAAATCCCCAAAGAAACAGTGCTCTTTACACATCACGATAAACTAAACTAAACTCTCCTGGGCTGGTGGACTGGTGAAAAAATTAAATGAAGCAGCCCGTACATGACATATCAACATAACAACAGGGTGGTGAATCTGTGGAATTTTTTGCCACAGAAGTCTGTAGAGACCGAGGCAATGGGTATTTTTAAGGCAGAGGTAGATAGATTCTTGAGTAGTACGGGTGCCAGGGGTTATGGGGAGAAGGCAGGAAAAATGGGGTTAGGAGGGAGAGATGGATCAGCCATGATTGAATGGCAGAGTAGACTTGATGGGCCGAACGGGCTAATTCTGCTCCCATCACCTATAACTTTATGACCATACATTAATCACTTGCCTTGGAAACTATTTCCACAATCTTCTGTGGCAGAGAATTCCACAGACTCACCACCCAGTATTTCAGCTGGAGATATGGGTAAAGAAATGGCAGATGGAGTTTAAACTGGGCAAGTGTAGATGTGGCGCTTTGGGAGGTTGAAGGTGAAGAGGAAGTGTACAGTAAATGGCAGCACCCGGCACAGCACTAATGTGCAGAGGGATCTTGGGGTCCATGTCTACAGCTCCCTGTAAGTGGCAATACAAACAGACAGAGTGATGAAAAAGGCTATCAGCATGCTTGCCTTCATCTCTTGCAGAATTGAGTGGCAAAGAATTCCACAGATTCACAATAGACAATAGGTGCAGGAGTAGGCCATTCGGCCCTTCGAGCCAGCACCATGGCTCGATCATCCCCAATCAGTACCCCGTTCCTGCCTTCTCCCCATATCCCCTGACTCCGCTATGTTTAAGAGCCCTATCTAGCTCGCTCTTGAAAGCATCCAGAGAACCCGCCTCCACCACCCTCTGAGGCAGAGAATTCCACAGACTCACCGCTCTCTGGGAGAAAAAGTGTTTCCTCATCTCCGTTCTAAATGGCTTACTCCTTATTCTTAAACTGTGGCCCCTGGTTCTGGAGTCCCCCAACATCGAGAACATGTTTCCTGCCTCTAGCGTGTCCAAACCCTTAACAATCTGAGATGTTTCAATGAGATCTCCTCTCATCCTTCTAAACTCCAGAGTGTACAAGCCCAGCTGCTCCATTCTCTCAGCATATGACAGTCCCGCCATCCTGGGAATTAATCTTGAAAACCTACGCTGCACTCCCTCAATAGCAAGAATCTCCTTCCTCAAATTAGGGGACCAAAACTGTACACAATACTCCAGGTGTGGTCTCACTATGGCTCTGTACAACTGCAGAAGGGCCTCATTGCTCCTATATTCGATTCCTATTGTTATAAGGCCAACATGCCATTCGCTTTCTTCACTGCCTGCTGTACCTGCATGCTTACTTTCATAGACTGATGTAAAAGGACCCCCAGTTCCCGTTGTACTTCCCCTTTTCCCAACTTGACGCCATTTAGATAGTAATCTGCCTTCCTGTTTTTGCTACCAAAAACCACCCTGTTGCAGCGATTTAAAAAATTGGGGAGGCCACATTTGTGCAGCTCCGTTGCTGCATTGTAGAATGAATGTGGACGCATTGGAGAGGATACGGAAGAGATTCACTAGGGTATTGCCTAGATTAGAGGGTATTCGCTATGAGGAGACGTGGGACAAACTTGCATTGTTCTTCCTGAAATGCCCGTAGCTGAGGGGATACCTGATAAAAGTTTATAAAAATATTAATATTTAATATTAATATTAAATATTAAAGACAGATAGTCTGAGTCCTTTGCCAGTGTGGAATTGCCAAATATTAGAGGACATAGCTTTAAGGTGAGAGGCGAGAGGTTAACAGGAGATGTGTGAGACAAGTTGTGCGCTTTCTTTACAAACAGGAGACTGGAATACGTGGCTGGGGAGGGGTTGGTGAGAGCAGATATAATAGTGATATTTAAGAGGCATTTTTCCAGGCACATGAGCATGCAGGGAATGGAGGGATATGGCTCACGTGCAGGCAGATGTGATTAGTTTAATTTGGCATCAAGGCTGCCACAAACATTATGGGCTGAAGGGCCTGTTCCTGTGCTGTACTGTTCTATGTTCTACGTACTGAAGGTGAAAAGCAGTAGTGAGTTTTGTAAATGATACAGAAGGGTCTCGACCCAAAACGTCGCCTATCTCCTTCGCTCCTTAGATGCTGCTGCACCCGCTGAGTTTCTCCAGCTTTTTGTGTAACCCTCGATTCTCCAGCATCTGCAGTTCCTTCTTTAACAGATTAGGGCTCATTTGGACTATACAATTCAGAACACTCATTAGAAGAAGTTCAGAAGTTCATACAATAAAGGAGCAGAATTAGGCCATTCGGCCCATCAGGTTTACTCTGCCATTCAATCACTGCCGATCCATCTCTCCTTCTCAGCCTAATTCTCACGCCTTCTCCCCATAACCCCTGACATGCACACTAATCAAGAATCTATCTATCTATGCCTTTAAAATATCCAATGGCTAGGCCTCCACAGCCTTCTGTGGCAATGAATTCCACAGATTCACCACCCTCTGACTAAAGAAATTCCTCCTCATCTCCTTCCTAAAGGTATGTTTGTTTTATTTTGAGACTATAGCCTCTGGTCCTAGACTCTTCCACTCATGGAAACATCCACATCCACTCTATCCAGGCCTTTCACTATTCGGTACGTTTCAATGAGGTCCTTTCTCATCCTTCTGAACTACAGCGAGTACAGGCCCAGTGCTGTAAAATGCTCATCAGATGTTAACCCAATCATTCCTGGGATCATTTTCCTAAACCTCTGGACCCCCTCCAACACCAGCACATCCGTCCTCAGATATGGGGCCCAAAACTGATCACAATATTCCAAATGCAGTCTGACCAGTGCCTCAGCACAGTCTGAAGAAGGGTTACGGCCCGAAACGTTGCCTATTTCCGTCGCTCCATAGATGCTGCCGCACCTGCTGAGTTTCTCCAGCACTTTTGTCTACCTTCGATTTTCCAGCATCTGCTGTTCCTTCTTCAGCTTTACATCCTTATTTTTATATTCTAATGTCCACTCGAAATAAATGCTGACATTGCATTTGCCTTCCTTACTACCAATTTAACTTGTGTAGGAAAGAACTGCAGATGCTGGTTAAAATCGTAGACACAAAATGCTGGAGTAACTCAGCAGGACAGGCAGCATCTGTGGGGAGAAGAAATGGGCGATGTTTTGGGTCGAGACCCTTCATCAGACTCTTAATTAACTCTCCATACTTAATTCTTCAGACTCTTCAGACTCTTAATTGCAAATTAACCCTTTGGGAGCCCTGCACCACCACTCCCAAGTCCCTTTGCGCCTCTGATTTCCGAATTCTCTCCCCATTGAGAAAATATTCCTACTACCAGAATGCATGACTCCACACGTTGTTACGCTGTATTCCATTTGCAAGATTAATTTCCATTTGGAAGGCAAGAAAAATGTTAAAATCAAGGGAATTCTACAGGAAAGGTTAACCGGGAACAAAAAGCTGTGGTTATCGGGGTGGAATTTCTTTCATTGTTATTGAAAGGGCAACTGACTAAGTTTTCTGAGCTGATTAATGGCTTGGAGTGTTTGCTCAAAAAATGTCTGCAGTTTATGTGAAATGTCAGTAGCATCTGTGGGCAGCATTTATTGAAAGGATGACGTCGGAATAATCTAAATAATCACATAGTTCGTATGGGAGATCAATAAAAGTTAGGGTACGAACTCAACTTCCCTGATAACATGTAACCACAAACTTTGGTTAGCTTCTGAACCTTCTGAATTTGTAGTCGGCAGGGCAGTTCTCTGCATATCGCCAACTTGGGTGTGTTGTGCACACTAACTTTTGTTAGTGCCCCCCTTAAAACTGTCCAGTGAAGGTGATTTGACTATATTGTTGTCTAGTTTATTCCACTCCCTTAAGGTTCTTACAAAGACTGAGTTCTTATAAATACCTGTCTTGGCGAATGGGGTTTCTATTTGCATATCATTTCTCTTTCTTGTTCCCCTTTCTGTTGAGTATGTTATGTATCTCTCTGCAGTTATGTCCATGATCCTCTTTTGTACCTTGTACAACATGGCTAGTCTGTTCCTTGCCCTTCTTATTTCCAGCTCCAGGCCGGAACAGCATCTGGGTGACACTGCTACCTCTATTGAAGTTCCCGATGTAAAAGTGTGCTGCTTTCCTCTGTACCCCTTCTAGTTTGTTGATGTGACCAGTTTTGTATGGGTCCCAGGCGCATGAAGCGTATTCCAGTAAGGGTCTAACCAATGTTGTATATGCTGTGGTTTTCACTTCCTTTGGGCAGAACCAGAGGTTTTGTCTAAGGAATCCTAGTGTCCGGTTGGCTTTAGCGACCTTGTTGTCCACGTGTTCCCCCCACGAAAGCTTGCTATCAAGATGAACTCCAAGTATTTGTCCACAGAAGACGTAGTCTCAAGTAGGTGGTTTCTTCTTGTTTGAAATTACCATAATTGAGCATTTGGTTGGGTTGAAGCTCATCTTCCATGTGTTTGCCATAATTCCAAGGATTTAAGGTCTTCTTGTAAGCAGTTCGTATCCTCTACATCAGTGACAGGTGTATATACAAGACAATCATCTGTGAAGAGTCCTGTTTTACAATGTATGTGTTCAGGTAGATCATTAATGTACGTCAGGAACAACAGTGGTCCGAGGACCGTGCCTTGCGGAACTCCTGACAGTACTTGTTCTTCTGAAGAAATGTTTCCTTCACAGGCTACCCTCTGCATCCAGTTTGTGAGAAAGTCCCCAATCTCGTTATGTAGACTATTTCTGATGCCATAGTAATCCAGTTTTCTCAGGAGCCTTTCATGAGGAACTTTATCGAACGCTTTCGAAAAGTCCAGGATTGCCATATGTATAGATTTCCCCTTATTCAATGCACTTGTGATATCATCAATAGTGACAATAAGTTGTGTTTCCGTTGAACGTTTTGCTCTGAAGCCATGTTGTGAGTCCACCAGTATCCCATTCTTTTCGAAATGGTCCATGATTTGAGAATGTATGATGTCTTCCAAGATCTTACATGTAACACTGGTCAGTGAAACTGGACTGTTATTCTCAGGTGCAGCCTTTTTGCCCTTCTTAAATATTGCACAGATGTTTGCTTCCGTCCACTGTCGTGGTAGTGACCCACAATCAATTGAGAACTGGAATAAATCTGTGAGTATGAGTGCTATTTTTGATGCGAACATCTTTAGAGCATCTTCTTCTGCAGTTGTACAGGGCTCTGGTGAGACCACATCTGGAGTATTGTGTCCAGTTTTGGTCTCCGAATTTGAGGAAGGACATCCTGGTGATTGAGGCAGTGCAGCGTAGGTTCACGAGATTGATCCCTGGGATGGCGGGACTGTCATATGAGGAAAGATTGAAAAGACTAGGCTTGTATTCACTGGAGTTTAGAAGGATGAGGGGGAATCTTATAGAAACATATAAAATTATAAAAGGACTGGATAAGCTAGATGCAGGAAAAATGTTCCCAATGTGGGGCGAGTCCAGAACCAGGGGGCACAGTCTTAGAATAAAGGGGAGGGCCATGTAAGACTGAGGGGAGAAAAAACGTTTTCACCCAGAGAGTTGTGAATTTGTGGAATTCCCTGCCACAGAGGGCAGTGGAGGCCAAGTCACTGGATGGATTTAAGAGAGAGTTAGATAGAGCTCTAGGGGCTAGTGGAGTCAAGGGACATGGGGAGAAGGCAGGCACGGGTTATTGATAGGGGTCGATCAGCCATGATCACAATGAATGGCGGTGCTGGCTCGAAGGGACGAATGGCCTCCTCCTGCACCTATTTTCTATGTTTCTAAACCATGGTGGCAACTGATCTGGGCCGGCTGCTTTGTTTGCCATGAGGTTCTGTAGTTGTGTTAATATTCCTGCCTCATGGATCACTAGTTCAGGGATATCCTGTATGTTACTGGTTCCCATCGATGGAATGTATGACATGTTTTCCCTGGTAAATACACGGGTGAATTGCGCATTAAGAGCTCCGGCCCTCCCTTTCCCCTCACCTATAACGGCGTTGTTCACCATGAGGTCTGCAACTCCCTTCTCTCCGTTACCCAAACGTTTCATTTAGGACCAAAATTGCTGTGGTAAGATTGTTTGACACAAAGTCTTGTTTGGCTTTATTCGGAGCTTTCCTTAATTCCTTCTGGCAATTTACAAAGGAATCCCAATCTTCTCTGCCTTATGTCTTCTTTGCTTTATTGTATGCCCTCTGTTTTGTGCGTCTGAGTCTGTGGTGATGTCTGGTGAACCAGGGTAGGGTATTTGGTTTGGCTGCTGTTTTGTCTCTCCATGATCTGCTTTATTTTGATTTCAACAGTGTCCCACTTCTCCTGAATAGAAGGATTCCCCATTGAGAGATAATGGTCCCGGAAATCACCCAGGTCTGCCTTGATCAGTTCCTCGTTTGCTTTCCGCCGTACGTAGTATTTCCTTCTAGGTTGTCGATTCCACTTGGCTGTCAGATGCAGGTCAACAATAACTATGGTCAAGGTCACTTATGCCTACTTCCACCTTAGTACCCTGAACAAGACTGGTGTTATTTCATCGGCTCCGACCTCCCTTCCATCGAGGGGATCTATCGCAGTCGCTGCCTCAAAAAGGCTGGCAGCATCATCAAGGACCCACACCAACCTGGCCACACACTCATCTCCCCGCTACCTTCAGTTGGAAGGTATAGGAGCTTGAAGACTGCAACGACCAGGTTCAGGAATAGCTACTTCCCCACAGCCATCAGGCTATTAAACCTGGCTCAGACAAAACTCTGAACATTAATAACCCATTATCTGTTATTTGCACTTCATCAGTTTATTTATTCATGTGTGTATTTACGTATATAATGATATATGGACACACTGATCTGTTCTGTAGTCAATACCTACTATGTTCTGTTGTGCTGAAGCAAAGCAAGAATTTCATTGTCCTATCAGGGACACATGACAATAAACTCACTTGAACTTAAACATATTTGTGAATACCAAGTCTAAAATGTTACCTCTCCTTGTTGGTTTATTAATATGTTGGTTCAGTCTCAAGTTCACTTAAAAACTGTTGATCATCATGTCTGGGCTTATAAGCAGTACCTATTAAAAGTGAGTGCCGTCCTTTCAATTCAATTTGGTTCCACATTAATTCACTATCTACTTCAAACTCTTCTTTACAAATCATAATAATGTCCTTTTTACATGCTATTAAGACGCCACCATGAATTCCGTCCCATCTGTCCCTTCGATAGACATCATATGTATCTGGGAAAATCTCATTAATAGTAATGTCGTGTGAAAGCCAAGTTTCTGTCCCTTGTGCAATATCAGGATTATACTGATCAAAAAGGTTGTTCATATATTCCTTGATAGTCACGTCATTAAATTTGACACGATACATTGCATCACATTCTATGCATTGAAGTTTTCTTCTGTGTTTTTGCTACCAGCTTATAACAGCTCCCACAGTTTGAAGGCCCAGGGTTTAGTCTAAATGGCCTGTTGCACTGTACGAGGTAATTCAAGAGTTTTCCCCTGATTCGAACTCGGAGAATGTCTACGTTGCGGGTCCGTGGGAGTTCGTGGATGTCTCGTAGCGGCTCATACGAGTAAAAAGTAACCATTTTTTTCATCACGAGTATTTTTTTACTCGTGGACATTTTTCGCAGTGTTGAAAAAATGTCAAGAGTTTACCGGATTTCCCGAGTCACTACCGTTAGTCTTAGGAGCCGCTACGAGACAGCCACGAACTCTTACGGACCCGCTACGGACATTCTCCGAGTTCGAATCAGGGGAAAACTCGGGAGAACTCTTGAATTACCTCGTACAGTGGGACAGGCCCTTAACATCCCTAGATAACAGCAAAGTAATGAGAAACCCAATGTGTTTCTTCGGTCTCAGTTCATAGTCGTACAGATTGCTGGTTTAAAAGGTATAGAAGTGTGAAAACGCACACCTCCAGATTCAGGGACAGTTTCTTCCCAGCGGTTATCAGGAAACTGAATCATCCTAGCACAACCAGAGAGCGGTCCTGAATTACTATCTACCTCATTGGTGACCCTCGGATTATCCTTGATCTGAGTTTGCTGGCTTTACCTTGCACTGAACGTTATTCCTTTATCATGTATCTTATATATACATATATGTATCTTATATGTACCTTATATATACACTGTACGTGGACCGATTATAATCATGTATTATCTATCTGCTGGCAAGATAGCACGCAACAAAAGCTTTTCACTTCGGTACACGTGACAATAAACTAAACTGAACTGAATGTTGTCATATAGATCAATGAAGGAACAGAGCTGGCTGGAGCAATTCCTATTACTGGCCAGTTTAATTCTCCGTGAAGTGGCTCTGGAGCAGAAGATAGAGTAAGGACCGGGTTTCGTTTAGTAACATGCAAAATTAAAATTGGACCAATGTGGTCTGAGATAAATGTAAAAATGAGGAACTGCAGATGCTGGTTAATATGTAAATTACTTCAAACTAGACAAGGGTCTTGACCTATCCATGTCCTCCAGAGATGCTGCCTGGCCTGCTGAATTACTCCAGCACTTTGTGTCCATTTGGTGTGAGAGCGCAGCACGGTGGCACAGTGGTAGACTTGCTGCCTTACAGCGCCCAGAAACCAGGGTTCGATCCCGACTGTGTGGAGTTTGCACGTTCTCCCCGTGACCTGCCTGGGTTTTCTCCGAAATATTCGGTTTCCTCCCACACCCCAATGACATACACGTTTGTAGATGAATAGGCTTGGTATAGATGTAATATGCCCCTAATGTTGTAGGATAGTGTTAATGTGAAGGGATCGCTGGTCGGTGTGGTCTCGGTGGGCCAAAGGCCTGTTTCTGCGCTGTGTCTGTAAACTAAACTAAACTAAACTAAATGTTGATTGCTGAAAAAGCAAATTTTCAGAATGTTACTCCTTGTTTAGTTTCGGGTTTTCATTCTGCAATATTTGAAACTTTTCCCAAGAGATGTAAACAGTGTTTTGCAGCTGCATTGGACTGGCTGGCCAGTGCTTTCTGCTCAGCAGTGTGGACTGCAGTTCATCTGCATGCTCCCAGGGGGAGACAAACTGCAACAAAACCCATGTGTAAGAAGGCACTGCAGATGCTGGTTTAAACCATACACACAAAATGCTGGAGAAACTCAGGCAGCATCTCTGGAGAGAAGGAATGGGTGACTTTTCGGGTCGAGACCCCTCTTCAGTGGATATTGTTTGCTTGGATTGTCAGAAGGCCTTTGATAGTGTCATACGTGAGGCTGCTAAAGAAGACGAGAGCCCCTGGCATTAGATGCAAGGTAATAGCATGGATAGAAGATTGACTGACTGGCAGAAGGCAAAGAGTGAGACTAGTCAGGGGAAAGGGAAAGGAGAGATATAGATGGTGATGTCGAGAGATATAGAAGAAATGAATGAAAGATATGCAAAAAAGTAACAATGATAAAGGAAACAGGCCATTGTTAGCAGTTTGCTAGGTGAGAACGAGAAGCTGGTGCGACTTGGATGGGGGAGGGATGGAGATAAGAGGGAGTGCCGAGGTTAGTTGAAGTCAGGGAAATACCACAAGGTGCCTGTGAAATATGAGATGCTTTTCTTATCCAAAGCTCTTATCCTTTCTGACCTTTGCTGACAATGTGCCTTCGATCCCAAATTGTAACTCTTTCACTTCCAACAGATGTTGCCTGCTCTGCTAAGAGTTTCCTATTTTCAGATTTTCTGCATTTGTAGATTTTTTTTAAGTTCTATGTCACTTTCTGCAAAGGAAGCCATTGTCATATCTGTGTGATGATTGGGAAAAAAAGAACACTGCCCTCTCTCCCCATTCCCCCACTCACAACAAGGCTAGAGTCCCCCTGGTCCTCACCTTTCACCCCACCAGCCGGCACATACAACACATAGTCCTCCGCCAGTTTTGCCACCTCCAACGTGACCCCTCCACTCGCCACAACTTCCCATCTCCCCCCCTGTCTGCCTTCCGCAAAGACCGCTCCCTCTGCAACTCCCTTGTCAATTCTTCCCTTCCCTCCCGCTCCACCCCTTCCCCGGGCACTTTCCCTTGCAACCGCAAGAGATGCTACACTTGTTCCTTCACCTCCCCCCTCCACTCCTTTCAAGGACCCAAGCAGTCCTTCCAGGTCCGACAGAGGTTCACCTGCACCTCCTCCAACCTCATCTACTGCATCCGTTGCTCCAGATGCCAGCTGATCTACATCGGTGAAACCAAGCGGAGACTTGGCGATCGTTTCGCCGAACACCTCCACTCGGTCCGCAATAACCAACCCGACCTCCCGGTGGCTCAGCACTTACACTCCCCCTCCCATTCTGTATTGACCTCTCGGTCCTGGGCCTCCTCCACGGCCAGAGTGAGCAACACCGCAAGTTGGAGGAACAGCACCTCATATTCCGCTTGGGGAGACTGCATCCTCTGGGCTTAAACATTGAATTTTCTCAATTCTGTTAACCCTAACTGTCTCCTCCCCTTCCCACCTCTCCCTCAGCCCTCGGGCCCTGGCATTCCTTCTCTCTCTATCTCTCCCCCACCCAAGTCGCACTTGCTTCTCATTTTCACACCACAAACAGCTTACAATGGCCTGTTTCCTTTATCATCGATACTTTTTTGCATATCTTTCATTCATTGTTCTTTATCTCTCCACATCACCGTCTATATCACTCGTTTCCCTGATCCCTGACCAGTCTGAAGAAGGGTCTCGACCCGAAACGTCGCCTATCTCCTTCGCTCCTTCGTTGCTGCTGCACCCGCTGAGTTTCTCCAGCCTTTTGTGTACCCCCCAGTCAGAATCATTTACCCAGCATGGAAATGTCAAGGACTAGATGGCAGAGTTTGAATGGGAGGGGTCAAATTTAAAGGCGATCCGCGGGGCAATTTTTCTTTCACAGAGGACAATGGGCATCCGGAACCCGCTGCCAGGGAATGGTGGTGGAGGCAGATATAGCTGTGGCATGTGAAAAGCTTTTGGATAGAACATAGAACAGTACAGCACTGGAATGGGCCCTTTGGCTCACAATGTTATGCCGAACATGATGTCTAGCTGCCTGAAGAAGGGTCCCGACCCGAAACGTCACAATTCATTCTCTCCAGAGATGCTGCCTGTCCCGCTGAGTCACTCCAGCTTTTTGTGTCTATCTTATGTCTAGCTGAACTAGGATTGCCAACTTTCTCTCTCCAAAATAAGGGACCAATGCCCAACGACAATTTGTTGACCGACTCGGCCGTGGCTGGGTGAATGATGAGTTGTCCCAGGTGCTGCACACGAAGCCGAGCCGGTGGGCCAGCTAATGAGTTTTGGCCTGAGCACTGGACTTTAATCGCTGATCTCCTCTACCTGCACATGGTCCATATCCCTCTATTCCCTGCGCTTACATGTGCCTATCTAAACACTACTATAATATCTGCATCCACCATTGTCAAAGCATTCCAGGCCCTCATCGCCCTCTGTGTAAAAGACCTGCCCCACACATCTCCATTATACTTTCTCCCTCTCACCTTATAACTATGCCCTCTAGCTTTAGACATTTCCACCCAGGGAAAGCTGTTCTGCCCGTCTACCCAATCCATGCCTCTCATAATCTTATATACCTCCAGCAAGTCTCTCCTCAACCTCCGAGGTTTCAGAGAAAGCAATCCAAATCTATCCAATCTCTCCTTGTATCTGAAACCCTCCAATCCAGGCAACATTCTGGTAAACATGCACTACACCCTCCCCAAAGCTTCCACATCTTTCCTGCAATGGGACGGCCAGAACTGCACGCAATACTACAACTGCGGTCTAACCAACATCCTATAGGACTGCATCACGACGTCCTGACTCTTATAGCAGTAAAGGCTAGCATACCATTCACCTTGTTTACCCCACCCTATTTAATTGTGCTTCCACCATCAGTGAGCAATGAACGTGGTCTCCACAATCCCACTGCACATCAAAGCTGTTAAGGGTCTTGCTATTAACTGTGTACTCTCTTGCACAGGCACATGGATCTGCAGGGAATGGAAGGGTGTGGATCAAGTTGAGGCAGAAGAGATTTATCTCAGCCTCATGTTTGGCACATGTGGGATGAAGAGCCTGTTCCTGTGCTGTTCTATGTTCTAGCTTAAAAACCCCCCAAAAAAACCTTAATTCTAAGTAACACCCCAATACAGAACTGATTATCTTTGGATCAATGGAAGAGGGAAGTAAATTAACTATATTCCAAGAAGCTCTTTTAATTATGGTTAACGTTCAACGTTCAAAATGTGGATTTCAAATATATCGGAAACGCTACATCTTGAAGAAATTAGATTCCTCCTACTAGGCAAAGTAGACCAATTCTTAAAGACTTGGTCTCCTTTTATCAACTTTTTACAAGCATAAGGTGCAACGTAACACAACCTTAGAAATTAAATGGTTCAGAACCGGGTGACGGATGGGCAAAAATACGAAATAGGTAGATCTCTCCTAATTTCTCTTTTCTCTATTTTCTCTTTCAATCTTTTTAGCTTTTTTTAATCTCTGCTCTTTATTTCTTTCGCTATCTGTGTCTACTCGCTTGTCTATCCCGAAACTCGTTATTTCATTTTTCTTTCACTGTTCTTTTATTATTAAATTAAAAATACGAAGTTGTACAAGAATGGTAATATGTATGTATGTATTAGGTACTCAAGTACCGCACTATTGTACTTACTTCTAACAAAAATAAACAAAATATGTACAATACATGAACTGTGCAAAAAATCCTTCCGACATTCTCGGAGGCTATACATCTAATATATTTCGAAAACTCTGATCTTGTTTGTTTGCGTGCATGTGTGTGTTCGCATGTGTCCCCGAAACTACGTCAAAACGGTACACAATAGTGCTACAATTTTTGGCTCACCTTACTCATCATTGTCCTGTGATGCGTTGTAATAAGTTTTGTTCAGATTGATGTTATATTTTACAAGTTATTGACATTTTAAACTTTACAAAATACACTTTTCCACTTGCCCTGCCCATCAGCCACGTTCGACGTCACAATGACGCCAAATGGGGTCCCAAATCTTATTTATTTTAAATTTATTAACTTTAACTTAATTTCTGCCGTCAACGGCACAACTTTGAACGCGGCAGCTGCTCATGCACAGTTTGGTGGAACATTGCGTTGGGGAAGCGGGCCCAACAGGTCCACACTTGGTCTAGTACCTTATATTTGTCGGACAGTGTTTTCAAAATTTTACCCCCACTCATGTGGCCCCTGGGATGAAATTCCTTCCGTTATTTGAGGGGTGTCTCCACCACACACAGCCCCCCACAGTCCCTCTGACCCCCCCCCCCCCCCCGTACTTCATTTTGGATTTTGGATTAGATTGATTTCTGAAGCCCTTTCACTCCACGAGCCATGACGCATATCCAATAAACACACTCTAACAGTAAATGTTAACCTGTTACCATCAACCTTTTACCATCGATTAGGGCAGCAAAGGTGGCGCAGCGATAGAGTTACTGCCTTACAGTGTTTGTAGCGCCGGAGACCCGGGTTCCATCCCAACGGCTGCTGTCTGTAGGACGTTTGTACGTTCTGCCCGTGACCTGCATGGGCTTTCTCCGAGATCTTTGGTTTCATCCCACACTCCAAAGACGTACAGGTATGTAGGTTAATTGGCTTGGTGTATGTGTAAAAAAATTGTCCCTAGTGTGTGTAGGATAGTGTTAATGTGCGGACTCGGTGGGCCGAAGGGCCTATTTCCACGCTGTATCTCCAAACTAAACTAAACTAAATCTGACTGTGCACACCTGATGTTACCCTTTGTTAAGTTGACATTAAGCAATATTTCTCTCCCGCGCCTGGTTACCAATTTACCTTTGTGCTGGTTTCACTGTGAAGTATTTCGCTTCCCGATCCAATTTCTCCTTTGGGTCCTTCTCGACTCTGGTCATCCTTTCCGATGCTCAGGCTGGGAGCTAGGCACAATTGCAATTCATAAAATTAGTATTAAAACTGTGCTAGGGATTTGTGAAACATAGAAACATAGAAAATAGGTTCAGGAGTAGGCCATTCGGCCCTTCGAGCCTGCACCGCCATTCAATATGATCATGGCTGATCACCCAACTCAGTATCCCGTACCTGCCTTCTCTCCATACCCCCTGATCTCTTTAGGGCCACATCTAACTCCCTCTTAAATATAGCCAATGAACTGGCCTCAACTACTTTCTGTGGCAGAGAATTCCACAGATTCACCACTCTGTGTGAAAAATGTTTTTCTCATCTTGGTCCTAAAAGACTTCCCCCTTATCCTTAAACTGTGACCCCCTTGTTCTGGACTTCCCCAACATCGGGAACAATCTTCCTGCATCTAGCCTGTCCAACCCCTTAAGAATTTTGTACATTTCTATAAGATCCCCCCTCAATCTTCTAAATTCCAGCGAGTACAAGCCGAGTCTATCCAATCTTTCTTGTTATGGAAGTCCTGACATCCCAGGAATCAGTCTGGTGAACCTTCTCTGTACCCCCTCTATGGCAAGAATGTCCTTCCTCAGATTTGGAGACCAAAACTGTACTTAATGCTCCAGGTGTGGTCTCACCAAGACCCTGTACAACTGCAGTAGAACCTCCCTGCTCCTATACTCAAATCCTTTTGCTATGAAAGCTAAAGAGTTCCTTTTGACGTACAGTATGTTTTTTTGAAAATTAAAGTTTATTGCAAAATAATAAGTAAACAAATTCCCTCGTACAGCTGAGTGCACTAACGCTTTGTTTCGTTGACAACACGGCAGAATCATTCAGGATTGAAGTTGAGCCGGCTGCTGTGATATATTCCCTAGAAGGGTCATTTGAATGCCAAGCCTCCGCTCATCTGCTCCACTAATGAAGCTAGCCTGAGGTGACTACTGCCCTATACCATTCACCCTGGAAGGCCTGAGACCCCGCACTTAGAACTCTGAAACTACTACAGTGAGAATGCCTGTGTGATGTCCAACCGTGTAAGGGATCTAGCTGTCTGCGTCGTAAGGCAACACGGGGAGGAAAGGATGTGGAGAAAGAGTGCCCAGTCTCACTGAGTGAATGGGCAGGAAGGAACTGCACACGCTGAAGATAGACTCAAAATGCTGGAGTAGCTCAGCGGGACGGGCAGCATCTCTGGAGAAAGTTGACGGTGACTTGTCGGGTCGAGACCCTTCTTCAGGGCACTCACTGAGTAAATGATTCTCGAAGAGGCATAGAGGAATGTAAAACGAAGAGCAGGTTACTGTTCAACGAGTGATTTGATTGGGCATTGTGTAGTTTGACAATGTTGTTTGGACTCGTGTTCTGCTAGTTTGCAAACATACATGAACAACACCTCATATTTCATTTGGGCAGCGTGCAACCCAGGGGTAGCAGTCTGAAGAAGGGTCTCGACCCGAAATGTCACCTATCTCCTTCGCTCCTTAGATGCTGCTGCACCCGCTGAGTTTCTCCAGCTTTTTGTGTAACCCAGTGGTATGAATATTGACTTCTCTAACTTCAAGTAACCCTGGCTTTCCCTCTCTCCCCCACCCTAGTTATCCGACTAGTTCTCCTATCCTCCTGATTAAATATTACTGATTGTATGCCTCACTGTCACCTTCCCCTCAGCGAACAATGAACCATTCTATATATCCTTTGATATATCTGCTTTGATGTCTAATTTTCTCACCTTACCCTTCCGTATCTCTACACTCCCTCTCCCCTGACTCAGTCTGAAGAAGGATCTCGATCAGAAACGTCACCCGTCCCTTCTCTCCAGTGATGCTGCCTACCCCACTGTTACTCCAGCATTTTTTATTTATCTTCAGTGTAAACCAGCATCTGCGGTTCCTTCCCATACATCAGAATACTGCCGCATATGCTGGATGTTGCTTCCTTCTGCTACGACTTCTTGAGCAGTCGCCTTGCTTGCTGCCACCTTCCTCCTTGGCCAGTTTAACACCATTCATGAAATAAATTAGTTGTTCAGATGTGTTTGGTGTTTTGTGCACTTAGATTATTTGGGGAAAAGTAATTTGAGATATTGCATTAGGGATCAATAATCAATAATGTTATGGGACTTGAAGATTATGCGGTTAGAACTGGAATGTGTTGCTAAATTGAATACATTGTTATGATCTTAACAAATGGAGGATTTGGGACAAGAGGGTGAACTGATAGAGAGGATGTTTCCATTAGTGGAAGAGTCGAGGACTAGAGGTCATAGCCTCAGAATTCAAAGACGTTCCTTTAGGAAGGAGATGAGAAGGAATTTGTTTAGTCAGAGGGTGGTGAATCTGTGGAATTCTTGCCACAGAAGGCTGTGGAGGCCAAGGCAACGGATATTTTTAAGGCAGAGGCTTCTTGATTAGTATGGGGGTCAGAGGTTATGGGGAGAAGGCAGGGGAATGGGGTTAGGAGGGAGAGATAGATCAGCCATGACTGAATGTCGGAGTAGACTTGATGGGCCAAATGGCCTAATTCTGCCCCTATCACTTATGACCTTATGAACTTATGAACTGCCTGGGCTTGTACACTCTGGAGTTTAGAAGGATGAGAGGATATCATATTGAAACATATAAGATTATTAAGGGTTCGGACATGCTAGAGGCAGGAAGCATGTTCCGAATGTTGGGGGAGTCCAGAACCAGGAGCCACAGTTTAAGAATAAGGGGTAATCCGTTTAGAACGGAGACGAGGAAACACTTTTTCACACAGAGAGTTGTGAGTGTGTGGAATTCTCTGCCTCAGAGGGCTGTGGAGGCAGGTTCTCTGGATGCTTCAAGATAGAGCTAGATAGGGCTCTTAAAAATAGCGGAGTCAGGGGATATGGGGAGAAGGCAGGGACGGGGTACTGATTGGGGATGATTAGCCATGATCACATTGAATGGCGGTGCCGGCTCGATGGGCCGAATGGCCTCCTCCTGCACCTATTGTCTATTGTCTATTGTCCCGTGCTTCTGCTTCTGTTTCTCGTGAGATTCTTGGCAGGAACTGTCGGCGTGAGACCTCTGATTCCAAGACATCTCTCCACCATTGATGATTTTGTTATGAGCGTTCTGTTCAGGAACATTAATAAAGATTCTTTCTACATTCTAAAGGGCTGTAGCATGGTGTGGTTGTGACACATGAAACTGCAGATGCTGGAATCTGCAGCAAAGATTGAAAGGCACGAGGAAGTCGGCGACTCTGGGAGCATCTGTGGAGGGAATGGACAGGTGATGTTTTGGGTCAGGACCTGGGTCATGGGTGGCCACGGCAGTGCAGCGGTCGAGTTCCTGCCGCACAGCGCTTGCAGTCAGGCACGGAAATCGCTATCAAAATATGGAGGGGACCGGGAGACAGGGGGGGACAAACACACTCACACACACACGTGCAAAGCTTCGGAGGCTCAATCCAGCGCTAAATGCAGCTCAACTTGTCGGTCTTGCCGGGTTAACCTACAGCCCTGCCTGGACTGACGGGACACCAACGCTGCTTCTCCGCACTGGCTGTAAACCTGGGCCATAATTCCCGCAAGTCCAGGCAGGGCTGTAGGTTAACCTGGTGGGACAGGCAAAGCTGAGCTGGGTTTAGCGCTGCTTGTCTGCGCTGGCTGTGGGCCTGGGGGCACAGCTCCTATCTGACTCCCGACGTCTCTCGCCACCTCCGGGCGTGGGGGGTGGGGGGGCACTAGGGTGGGGGCGGGACAGCTCCGGAGAGCCGGGATCGATCCTGGCTGCGGATGAGGCGCAGGTCTGTGCTGAGGGTGTTTTGGCACATCTCCCTCCCCCATTGCCTGCTGACCGACGTCTCTCTCGTCCAATTGGCGCCCTCGGTCATCAGTCCCAACCCCATTATCCCCATACGGAGTTTGTACGTTCTCTCCGTGACCTGCGTGGGTTTTCTCTGAGATCTTTGGTTTCCTCCCACACTCCAAAGACATATAGGTTTGTAGGTTAATTGGCTTGGTGTATGTGTAAATTGTCCCTAGTGGGTGTAGTGTTAATGTGCGGGGATCACTGGTCGCTGCGGACTCGATGGGCTGAAGGGTCTGTATCTCAAAGCTAAACTAAACCAAACTGGACTCTATTAGATTTTGTTTTGTACTCAGCTCAGTGGGTTGATTGGCAACTGAAAATGACCCCATGTCGGTGGGAGAGAGGAGAAGCAAGGGCGACAGGACTTGGGAAGTGGGGGAAGGAGGACACAGTTGGTATTGCTCTGAATGCCAGCATAGACTCTCGGGGACGAATTGTAAAAAACATGAGAACAATTCTCAGTACCATCATCAAATGGCCAAAGGTGATAAATAAAGTTCTATCTTATCATATCCTATCGCAAGGCAGGAGAATGGGGTTAGGCGGGAGAGATAGATCAGCCATGATTGAATCTCTCCTGCTGTCACAAGAATCTATCTTGATCTCTCTCGTCCAGACAATCCTATGGTGTAATCTTCTTGTCTGTATCACATTTCATTGCCTGTTAGTTTATTCTGTGGACTAACTTTGTCCAGCACATTTCAATTCTGCTGGTCCTTCCAACTTGGTTTGATTTAGAAGAAAATACTTTAAGTCTCTGGGTCATTTATGAAAATGTGAATTGCTTGTGCTCCCAGTACATCAAACACTGTATTTGATCTCCCGCATCGCTGCTAACAATTACTGGTCCACATTCCAGTTTCATAGCCTCACCCAGAGTCTAATCTACATCTGCACAGCTCTGAGGTGAAGCAGAGAACTATCAGGGGAGAGTCCAAGAAGAAAACAGTCTGGGTTCATTTATTTTCAACTTGTATGTTTCCAGCAGGAAACATCAAGAGAGCTGGTTCTATCAAGAGAGCTGTGCATCAAATACTTTCTGTATAGAGTCATAGAGTGATACAGCATATAAACAGGCCCTTGGGCCCAACTTGCCCACACCGGCCAACATGTCCCAGCTACACCAGTCCCACCTGGCCTCGGTTGGCCCATATCCCTCCAAACCTGTCCTATCCATGTACCTGTCTAACTGTTTCTTAAATTTTGGGATAGTCCCAGCCTCATCCACCTCCTCTGGCAGCTTGTTCCATACACCCATCACCCTTTGTGTGAAAAAGTTACCCTCAGATTTGTATTAAATCTTTTCCCCTTCACCTTAAACCTATACCTTCTGGTCCTCGATTCACCTACTCTGGGCAAGAGACTCTGTGCATCTACCGCTATAGATGTCCAGCTATACGTAGGCGCTATAGATCCCCTCAGAGATCTTCCTGCTTCTACCAAGCCATGAACACGTTTCCATGATGCCATGGTTAGTTACTATGGGGGGGGGGGGGGAGGCGGGGGGGGGGGGGGGGGGGGAGGGAAATAATTAATATTCCTCTTTCCCCAAAACAAGTTTTGAAACAATTAACCCAGCCACAGAGTGCACAGATGCTACATAAAAGGACAGCATAAATTTGGGAAAATACTTCTATGGAATTATTTACTGTATGCAAATGTTCAGCTGAATAGCAGAACAACTTACACGCAGATGTGAAATACCCAAGAGAAATGGCAAGTAATGGATGCAGATGTTTGCCAAACTCATGTTTCATCTCCCGTTGAAAGAAACCGGAAATGTGCAGGAAACGTCATTCATAAGTATGAGATGTAGATATCATTTCCAGATTTTGCTACGTGGTACAGAATATCGATGGCACAGATGGTACAGAATGCTACATGGTACAGAATTGGGTGGCACGGTGGTGCAGCGGTAGAGCTACTGCCTTACAATGCCAGGGACCCGGGTTCCATCCTGTCTATGGGTGCGGTCTGTACGGAGTTTGTACGTTCTCCCCGTGACCTGTGTGGGTTTTCTCCGAGATCTTTGGTTTCCTCCCACACTCCAAGGTCATATAGTTTTGTAGATTAATCAGCTTGGTATATGTGTAAATTGTCCCTAGTGTGTAGGGTAGTGTTAATGTGCGGGGATCGCTGGTCGGTGCGGACACGGTGGGCCGAAGAGCCTGTTTCAGCACTGTATCTCTAAACTAAACTAACAAGCAAGAATTTCATTGTCCTATCTGGGACACATGACAACAAACTCTCTTGACTTGACTTGACTTGACTAAATATGCTGAGCCTAACCTACACAGCTGTCAGCTTATTTTAGCATTTCCAGGCCTCAGCTGTTAAACCTGCTGGAAACATGCACGTTAAATAAAAATGAACCCTAACTGGTTTCTGCTTGGACTCTCCCTTTGAGTACAGTTCAACTCTTGTGGAAAAAACAAAGTAGTGGATGAACTCAGCAGGTCCAGCAGCATTGGTGGGGGGAAATGGCGAGACGATGCTTCAGGTTGGGGCCCTGCGTCTCATCTCTCACCTCCTGAGGAAGTTCAGGAGCTTATTTCGAATAGTATTTTGGTTGCACTTTTTCTGATTTATTAGTGGAGGAAGAATTTGCCCCAAGGTCCATTTAGGACCACTATGTTTTGTAATACCGTGGAAGTCAATGGGCTCGTCTGCTGGGGACATGCATGATTTCCCTGGGTTGCAAATTCAGGGCTGAGGGCGATTGATATTCGATGACTGAAAACGAGGATGTCCCAATAAATGTGTGGCGTGGTGCTCCAGATGCACGTCTTGGCTCTGCGGTGCACAACAATGCTAAAGGGCCTGTCCCACTTAGGCAATTTTTTAGGCGACTGTCGTAGTCATAGCAGGTCGCCGAAAAACCACGACTGGACCCCCCCCCCCCCCAACGACAATGTCTACGACAATGTTTACGACAACCTACCTTCTAGTTAACGTCAAGCTACCGACAACTGGCGACCCATTAGGACGTCCACCTACGACCACACCTACGACAACCTACGACCACACCTACGACAACCGATGTCAACCTACGTCCACCCACGACAAGCTCCCACAAGCAACGACCCTGTTGGCGACAACTGAAGACAATTCAGTCGCCGGTGCCTGTCGCCGGTTGACGTAGGTAGTCGCCAATGGAATTCACCGAAGTCAGCACCGGCGACAACCTACGTCACCCTGGCGACAGCACCTATGACAGCGCCTACGTCAGGAGAAGCCAAGCCCACTGTTGCTGAAAAATTTTGAACATGTTGAAAATCCAGCGGTGACCAGAAAGACACTATGACTCTTTGGGCGACTGTGGAGACTACTCACGACCATACAGGCGACACCCCGGCAACATGTAGTTACTTGAAATATAACCTAAGTTTGACAGGCCCTTAGCAAGCAGATGGACAAAGGAGAGTAGATGATAGACACAAAATGCTGGAGTAACAGCGGGACAGGCAGCATCTCTAGATAGAGGGAATGGGTGACTCTCTGGGTTGAGAGCCATCTTCAGTGGATGTCAGAATGTCTTTGATAATGTGTCATGTGTGAGGCTGCTAAACAAGATGAGAGCCCCTCGTATTTGAGGCAAAGTAATAGCATGGATAGAAGATTGACTGACTGGCAGAAGGCAAAGAGTGGGAATAAAGGGGGCCTTTACAGCTTGGCTGCCAGTGACTAGTGGTGTTCCACAAGGGTCGGTGTTGGGTCTGCTCCTCTTCATGTTTTTATATATTAATGATCTGGATGATGGAATTGATGGCTTCGAGGTCACGATTGTGGATGATATGAAGATAGGTGGTGGGACAGAGGAAGCTTGGACGCTGCAGAAGGACTTGGACAGGTTGGGAGAGTTGGCAAAGATGTGGCAGATGGAATGCAGTGTAGCACTGTACGGTCATGCACTTTGCTGGAGGACAAAAAGGCGTAGACTATTTTCTATTTATGTTTAAGAAGGAACTGCAGATGCTGGAAAATCGAAGGTAGACAAAAGTGCTGGAGATCCTCAACGGGTGCGGCAGCATCTATGGAGCGAAGGAAATAGGCAACATTTCGGGCTGAAACCCTTCTTCAGACTATTTTCTAAATGGGGGGGGGGAGGATACAGAAATCAGATAAAGGGACTTGAGAGGATTACCAAAGGGTTAATTTGCAGCTTGAGTCAGTAGTAAGCAAATTCTGAGGAAACTAGAATATAAAAGCAAGGATGTAATGCTGAGGCTGCATAAGGCACTGGTCAGACCGCATTTGGTGTAATGGGAGCTGTTTTGGGTACCATATCTGAGGAGGGGTGTGCTGGTGTTGGAGAGGGTCCACAGGAGGTGTATGAGAATGATCCTGGGGATGACTATTTTAATGATTGAGGAGCATTTGATAGCTCTGGACCTGTGCTCACTGGAGTTTAGAAGGTTGAAGGGAGATCTCATTGAAACCTCCTGAATAATGAAAAAGATAGACAGATGTGGTGAGAATGTTTCCACCAGTGGGAGACCCAAGGACCAGAAGGGCATAGCCTCAGAATAAAAGGACCTTCCTTTAGAAAGAAGATAAGGAAGAATTTATTCAGCCAAAGGGTGGTAAATCTGTAGAATTCATTGCTGCAGATAGACAATAGACTATGGTAGGCAATTTGGCCCTTTGAGCCAGCATCGCCATTCAATGTGATCATCCCCAATCACTACCCCGTTCCTGCCTTCTCCCCATATCCCCTGACTCCACTATCTTTAAGAGCTCTATCTAACTCTATCTAGCTGTGGACGCCAAGTCACAGGGTATTTCTGAAACAAAGATTGATAGAATCGTGATTAGTAATGTTATGGGGAGAAGGAAGGTTGAGAGGGGAAAAACAGATCAGTCATGATCGAATGGTGGAACAGACTCGATGGGCTGAATGGCCCAATTCTGTTCCTCTCTCCTATGACCTTATGAAAGACCAAAGCTGTTATAAAATAAAGTTCCACTTCTAGAGTATGGACAGATACCTCGTTCTTCCTTAATGCCAAAGTCTGGCCCTTCCTCGGGCGGCCTCTCTCCAGAGTTGCCTGAGGTGCTCGTCTCCTGCAGAACAGAATCCAGCAGACCCGAGGCGGTCTCCATCTCCTCCGTCACAGAAGCCTCAGTGGGGGGCTCACGGACCGGCTCACTGATGAGATTCCTCTCCACCAACTGAAAAGGAAACAAATCAAACATAAATGCCACTGACCAAGAGCAGACTGGGGCGGTTTAACGCTGCAAGTTGCACACTTGAAATAGCAATGTTACAAAATTTTGAGATTTTAGAAATCAAGTCTGCAATTTATCCCATCAGATAAAGCATGAAAAGAAGTTTAATTTGACACCTAATTCACTTTCATATCTTCAGTATTAAGAAAGTTATGACCATTTTCATACTCGGAAATTAGCATCTTGTTCCCCATTGCCTTTCAATTGACTTAACTCAAAAGCTGTGATCTACAACCGTTAAAAGCCCATAACTTTCTTAAAAATTAAGAGAACTCAATGAAATTTTCAGTTATTATAGATTGAAGCATTCTGAAACAAATATGAAACAATCTTACTTGGATGACCTGAAATTAAAGCATATAATTAGTTAGTTATCTGATTGTAGCTAATTACAAAATTCAATGAGTAGATCTAAACATCTATCCATTTCTTAAGAAAAGATAAACTTTTTTTTAAATTGTCTAAGTGTCCAAATAACATTCACACAATAATCCACAATATAACATAATTTTTAAATCTAATTTTCATGAATTTCTGGGCCAAATGGAAGGAATTTAGTGTTTAATGCCTGTAAATTAATGGCCATTTAAATCAACTAGCGAGTGTGTTTTAGTGGAATGCGGTGGATAGGAACGTTGCGGTTTGCTGTGAAGTCGGTATGAAAAATACAACCGGTTCATACATTTTTTTTGGACTCCATTTCGCAACATGAAAATATTATTAAAGCCTCCATAAAAAAACAACTTTTAATATAAAAATAAACTGTGTACCTTTTTTTCTCCCTAGGCAAAATCCTTCCCGTTATCGGCGCTCACGGCTTTTGAAGGTGATTTTTAAATTACTCTAGATAATAAATAATCTAGCGTAATTTAAAAATACCGTCATTAATGAAATGGCGGAGCGATTTTTCTTCCGCAACGAAATCGCCCGACATTGATCGATTTGCCCAGTCTGAAGAAAAATGGCACTTTAAGTCCGCCCCCCTCTGAAAGGCGCCAAAGTCGCGCACAGGGGGAGCGGCAGAACTGCAGCGCTGCTCAAGGTAAGTTTTGTAACATACCTACTTGAAACTCCTCACACTACTCCCAGTCAAGGAGCAAGGCGGCATATTTACACTGAAGCCTCATTAATGGCAATCAACAGGGAACTGAATGCCATGGCAGGGAATGGAGATTCGGCAGGATGCCCAGGGACACAAACGGAAAGAAAACCCTAATAGAAGGCTTCTAAAAGGCGATGAGGCCATCAGGAATTCCAGCGAATTGGACATTGTTGGTGAGGACATCATGGGTGGTGCAATCCCAGCATAGGGGTTTGTGCAGGGAGGTTCTGCAGATGTTGGTTTAGACAATAGACAATAGACAATAGGTGCAGGAGTAGGCCACTCGGCCCTTCGAGCCAGCACCGTCATTTAATGTGATCACGGCTGATCATCCCCAATCAGTACCCCGTTCCTGCCTTCTCCCCATATCCTCTGACTCCGCTATCTTTAACAGCCCTATCTAGCTCTCTTTTGAAAGTATCCAGAGAACCCAGCTTAACATAAAACACTAGAGTGGGATCCCTGACCCTCAGTCTGAACAAGCGTCTCAACATGAAACGTCATCCATTCCCCAGAGATGCTGTCCGACCCGCTAAGTTACTCCAGCTGTTTGTGCCCATCTCCATCATTGGGGGTTGCCAGAGACAGGAGAATAAAGAGGTGAAGGCTGTTCGGAATGTGAATCTCGCCTACACCAGAGCCCTGGAGCTAACTTGTGGAGAAGTTGTGTTAACAATTCCTCGCCATCCTCATTATAATGTACCCATACATTTACAGCATACACCACTCCTTCATAACGTTGATGTACAGAGAGACCTCGGAGATGAAGTCCATAACTCCCTGAAATTGGCAGCACAAATAGATTCAGAATCAGATTCAGATTCATTTTCACATTTATTGTCACATGCACCAATTAAGGTACAGTGATGGATATTTGAGTTACAATGCAGCCATACAATTAAAAGAACACAACACAATTAAAAATTGTGATAGAACTTAACATAAACATCCGGCACAGTGATCACTGTGATGAAAGGCAATAAAGTTCAGTCAGTCTTCCTCCTTTTGTTCACCTGTGTTTGGGGCCTTGACCCTCTGCAGACTGCCCGATTGTACAGGCCCTCTCGTCGGGGTGATCGAAGCTCCGGTGTCGGGACGGATGGAACCCACTCCGCGGCTTGGAGTGCCAGAATCGGCCACTTTCGATGTTACAGGCCGCAGGCAGGCCAGCAGTCGGAGCTCTTCTCCGGCGATCCCTGGCAAGTGATCCCTGGCTCCGGGATGGTAAAGTCCACTCCACGCCTGCTGCTAGAAGCTCCGCAGACGCTTCACGATGTTAAAGTCAGCAGGCCGGCGGTGAGAGCCTTTCTTCTGGCTCCGTGATGGAAGTCCGCGTCGCGCCTGCTGCTGAAGCTCTGGGCCGGTCTCCGGGAAAGGCCGCTCCAATCCAAGTTGTTAGGCCGCGAGGGAGGGTGAAAATGAGTCACATCGCCACCAAGGCAAGTGACTGGAAACGGTTTCCCCCTTTCCTCCCCCCCCCCCCCACCCACCACCCCCACATAAGTATATACCGAGAGACATTTACACTTACATTAGACATACTAAAACAACAACAAATAGTCGACATGACTGACAAACTGCTGGCAAGGCAGCCGCACGCAGCACCACCCGATGGCGTTGTAAGGAATGGCATGGTATGCTTGCGTTCATAGGCCGGAGCATTGAACATAAGATTCAGGAAGCCATGATGCAGCTTTTCAAGTCGTCTGTCAAACTGCATTTGGGGTATTGCATGCAGTTCCAGTCATCCCATTACAGGAAGGATGTGGAGATTTTGGAGATAGTGCAGGGGGGGCTTCCTACAATGACGTCTGGATTAGGGAATATTAGCTTTATGGAGCGGTTGAATACACTTGGATTGTTTTCTCTGGAATGCCGGAGGCTGCAGGGGGACCTGCTAGAAGTATGTAAAATTATAAGAGGCAGAGATAGGATAGATGGTAGAACCTTTATCCCTGGTAGAAAAATCAAACACTAGAGGGCATAGCTTCTAGATCAAAGTTTATCAAAGCATAGCTTCTGGGCAAAGTTTAAAGGAGACAAGATCAAATGTCACACGGGAGGCCTGGTCCCCTAACGCAACCCGATCCCCAGCGCAATATTGCACCACTAACCCGTAGCCCCCATGGGAGGCGTGGTCCTCCAACTGAACCTGTTCCCGAACGCATGATTCCAGCACTTCCCTGCCTCCCTCAGCAGTGGACTTAAAAATAAAATTCCAATTGCACTTCCTCTGCCTGCCACAGCAGTTCCGATTTCAATACCAAATGCCCCCCCCCCCCACCTGTTGAAGCATTTGCTGTGATATTCCATTGAGGTGAAAAGTACAAAGTGTTCCTGTCTTACAACTTTGTATCGAAGTGTGCTGGAAACTGGCAGGAAGGATTTGAACAATAAAAATCTTGTTAAAGTCGGCATTTTTAACGTTTTGAAATATAGCATCATCACTGGAAGCTGCTGGAAAAAGGCTCTCTGTGAGAAGCTGCCGTTACCGTTGGCAACGCCCCATTGTGATGTCATTATGGCACTCAGCAGCTTGAGGGTCCATTGTGATTGGAGCATTGTGACATCATCACTGGAAGCTGCTGGAAAAAGACGCTCTTGAGAAAATGCGGTTACCGTTGGCAATGTCCCATTGCGATGTCATTTGTAAATGAGATCCATTGTGATTGGACATCTGTGAGATGGCATTGTGACATTATCACTGGAAGCTGCTGGAAAAAGGCTCTCTGTGAGTTCTGGGCTTTTTTTAAACTTTAATCGTGAATAACTTGGGAAATATAGGTGAATCTGACTACAGCTCAGGAAAAATGTGACTTCGAATATGTAAAAATATAAATGCTAGTGCGTAGCATTTTGAAGAAGATACAAAACATACATACATACAGACAAACAAGATCAGACTTTTATAGGTATATAGACGTGTGGGGCAGGTTTTTTACTGGTGAGTGCCTAGAAGTTGGTTGGACTGCCAGAGTTGGTTGTTGAGGCAGATACTACAGAGGCATTTAAGAGACTTAGGATATGCATATGGATATGCAGGGAATGGAGGAAAATGGATTATGTGCAGGCAGAGAAGAATTGGTGCTGCTGGGCTATTGATCCAACATTCATGTTGGGCACAGAGAGTGTTGGCTGAAGGGCCTGTTCTTGTGCTGAACTGTTCCAGGTTCTATGTTCACACTCCTTTAAATGGCCATGTGCACAGCAGCCAACAATTACAGCTAGGGTTTTATTGCTTCTGCGGGCAGATTCCTGCAATAACTATTATCAGGGCTCCAGCCTTTCAAAGCGGCAAGGCTGCTGGTCGTGCACTGGAGGTGGCCGAGATTGATGCTGAAGGGAAGAGGGTGTGCTCCAGAGACACTGATTTATACCTTAACATCCTTGTGTCTGACCTGACCTGGCATCTCTGGAGTGACCCTTCTTCAGACTAGTGTGAGGGGCTGATGGTCTGTATCGGGATGGGTCTTCTAATGGTGGGTCTGTCCTTTGGGTTCCAGCGGATGGGCAGCTCAATGTCTGGTCTGGGCATGGTACCACTGTCATTGTGGAGTGTCAAAGGTTCAGTCGCCCTCATTGGGCCTAAATCTAAGAATCTGATCCCTGTGAAGAAAATTGCAAAGCCATTGTTGTAAAGATACACGCAAAGATAGGCACAAAATACTGGAGTAACTTAGCGGGTCAGGCAGCATCTCTGGAGAGAAGGAATGGGTAACACTTCAAGTCGAGTGGATTTACAGAGGGATCTAAGTCTATAACTCGCTGAAAGTGGCAACGGGCAGTCATGGTGGCGCAGCGGTGGAGTTGCTTCCTTACAGCGAATGCAGCGCTGGAGACCAGGGTTCGATCCTGACTACGGGTGCTGTCTGTACAGTGTTTGCACGTTCTCCCCGTCACGTGCGTAGCGTTTTCTCCGAGATCTTCAATTTCCTCCCACACTCCAAATACGTATAGGTGTGTAGGTAAATTGGCTTGGTCAATGTACAAAATGTTCCTAGTGGATGTAGGATAGTGTTAATGTGCGGGGATCGCTAGTCGGCGCGGACTCGGTGGGTCGAAGAGCCTGTTTCCGCACTGTATCTCGAAACTAAAAACAAAACGTAGAAAAGGTGGTATATGGTATGCTTGTATTCAAGGTCAGGGCATTGAATATAAGTCAGGAGGTCATGATGCAACTTTATAGAATTTTGTGCAGTTGAAGTCCCTTCCCCTCACCCCTCCCTTTACAAGAAGGGTATGGAGGTTTTAGAAAGGGCGTAGGGAATATCAGCTACAGGGAGAGGTTGGTTAGACTTGGATTGTATTTTTCTGGAATGTCAGAGGCTGCGGGGAGACCTGGTAAAAGTATATAAAATTGTGGGAGACAGAACCATTTTCTCAGGGTGGAAATGTCTAAAACTAGAGGGCACAACTATAAGGTGAGGGGGAGAAAATGTAACGGAGTAATGTGTGAGGCAAGTTTTTACACAGAAAATGATGAGTGACATTGATAGGGTAGACAGTCAGAACCTTTCTCCTAGGATGGAAAAATCAAATATTACAGGGCATAACTTTAAGATGAGAGGGGCAGAAATGATAGGGACATTTAAGAGACTTTTGGATAGGTATGTAGAGATGCAAGGAATGAAGAGAGATGGATTAAGTGCAGGAAGATAAGAGAAGGTCTTGGCATCATATTCATCACACACATGATGGGCCAAAGGGCCTGTTCTTGTGCTGTACTGTTCATTGTTTTATGATCCAGGACATAGCAGCCGATTTGATAAGCACCTTACCCATAACAACTCACTCACTCCTCCACTGTACAGTGGCTGGAATTTGCACCATCTGCAGGATTTACCCTACCCCAGGTGGCATAGCGGTAGTGCTACTGCCTTACAGCACCAGAGACCTGGGTTCGATCCTGACTACGGGTGCTTGTCTGTAGAGAGTTTGTACGTTCTCCCCGTGACCTGCGTGGGTTTTCTCCGGGGCGTCCGGTTTCCTCCCACACTCCAGAGACGTACAGGTTTGTAGGTTAATTGGCTTGGGTAAAATAGTGGATTGTCCCTAGTGTGTGTAGGAAAGTGTAAGTGTGTGGGGATCGCTGGTCGGTGTAGTCTTGGTGAGCTGAAGGGCGGTATCTCTAAACTAAACTGAACTAAGAACTATCAATGTGAGACAAAAATGCTGGAGAAACTCAGCGGGTGAGAAGGAAATACGTAACGTTTCGGGTCGAAACCCTTCTTCACCCGCTGAGTTTCTCCAGCATTTTTGTCTACCTTTGATTTTCCAGCATTTGCAGTTCCTTCTTAGAATAGAAACATAGAAAATAGGTGCAGGAGTAGGTCATTTGGCCCTTACGAGTTTGCACCACCATTTAATAAGATCCTGGCTGATCATCCAACTCAGTATCCTGTATCTGCCTTCTCTCTATACCCCCTGATCCCTTTAGCCACAAGGGCCACATCTAACTCCCTCTTAAATATAGCCAACAAACTGGCCTCAACTACCTTCTGTGGCAGAGAATTCCACAGATTCACCACTCGATGTGTGAAAAATGATTTTCTCATCTCGGTCCTAAAAGATTTCCCCCTTATCCTTAAACTGTGGCCCCTTGTCCTGGAGTTCCCGAACATTGGGAACAATCTTCCTGCATCTAGCCTGTCCAACTCCTTAAGAATTTTGTAAGTCTCTATGAGATCCCCCCTCAATCTTCTAAATTCCAGCGAGTACAAGCCGAGTCTATCCAGTCTTTCTTCATATGGAAGTCCTGCCATCCCAGGAATCAGTCTGGTGAACCTTCTCTGTACTCCCTCTATGGCAAGAATGTCTTTCCTCAGATTAGGAGACCAAAACTGTACGCAATACTCCAGGTGTGGCCTCACCAAAACCCTGCACAACTGCAGTAGAACCTCCCTGCACTTGTACTCAAATCCTTTTGCTATGAATGCCAACATACCATTCGCTTTCTTCACAGTCTGCTGCACCTGTATGCCTACTTTCAATGACTGGTGTACCATGACACCCAGGTCTCGTTGCATCTCCCCTTTTCCTAATCGGTCACCTTTCAAATAATAGTCTACTTTCCTGTTTTTGCCACCAAAGTGGATAACCTTACGTTTATCCACATTATACTGCATCTACCATGCATTTGCCCATTCACTCAGCCTATCCAAGTCATCTTGCAGCCTCCTAGCATCCTCCTCACAGCTAACACTGCCCCCCAGCTTCGTGTCATCCGCAAACTTCGAGATGTTGCATTTAATTCCCTCGTCCAAATCATTAATATATATTGTAAATAGCTGGGGTCCCAGCACTGAGCCTTGCGGCACCCCACTAGTCACTGCCTGCCATCCTGAAAAGGACCAGTTCACTCCTACTCTTTGCTTCCTGTTTGCCAGCCAGTTCTCTATCCACATCAATACTGAACCCCCAATACCATGTGCTTTAACTTTGTATACTAGTCTCTTGTGTGGGACCTTGTCGAAAGGCTTCTGAAAGTCCAGATATAACACATCCACTGCTTCTCCCTTATCCACTCTACTAGTTACATCCTCAAAAAATTCAATAAGATTCGTCAGACATGATTTACCTTTCATAAATCCATGCTGACTTTGTCCAATGATTTCACCACTTTCCAAAACATTAGAACTATCAATCTCTGCTTTAAAATGTCAAGGGATTATGTGGAACACAGCAATGACAACTACCCTCTCTGATACAGTCTGCAGGGCACCTCCAGAAGTGCGAGCACTGGAGTCACCATTTAGGGGAACTGAAGGAATTCTCCACCAGGCTCGGAGAGCACAGGAGAAAGGCCTGCCCTCAAGGTACAGTCTTCAGGCTGAATGACCTTGGCAATGCGACCTCTGAGTGTCACAAATCCCCTTGGCCATGTGGAGTTGGCAATGTGAACCTTCTTTCCATAGCTGACCAAGAACTATAAGTTCAGGAAATGGAAGTGCCGACGATTTATTATCTCCAGGTTCGGAAGAGGATCTCACGAACCTCAGGGGGACAGTTTGCAGTCCTCAGAAGCCCACGTGCTAAAGGCCCCGTTTCTTTCAGCTGAGACCAGTGCGTCTCCTTGAGTAAAGGACATCAATGACTTCTCTAATGCCGGGGTCAAGGAAAGAGCGTTCACGGCGCGGCCCTGTTTCCACCAATCTTTCCACCACCACACACAAGACAGACACCATTGGGTGCAGATGCCGAGGAATGTGTTCAGCTCTGGCTGAACAACTTCTAATCTTGTGTGTGGACTCGATTAGAAGAAGAACTTGTCTAATACTGCGATTGATGATAAACATGGACATGCCACATGGATCAGACGCTGTGACCTGGATCAACCTGTAAGTTTAGGGTGTAGAAAATAATAGACAAGGGATGGCAGAGGCTGGAATCTGGAGCAAAAAATAAACTGCTGGATGAACTCAATGGGTCAAAGAGCATCCCGTCCCAAGTAACATAATGGTGTGCCCAATTCCAGGCAGTACACTCCGTCCCAGATAACATGACAGTCAACTTCATTCCATGTAACAAAGCCAGTGAGAGGTTTTGAGACTGATGATGGTGAGTGACAGCTGGGTGCCAACTGTGCAAGGAAGAAACTAGTGTTTCTGGGCGATGATTGAAGCCGCATGAGTCCGAAAAATAAGAAGATGGCAGGATGAATGCTTGAGCAACACCAGAGATGCAGTCGAAGAGTCTCGACCCAAAAAGTCAACTATTCCTTCCCTCCAGAGATACTGTCTGACCTGCTGAGTTACTCCACCTTTAACAGAGATACGGATGCGGGTTTGGGAGGAAAAGCCACGGTTTATGATATATTGGCTGGTTGGACTTGAAAAGAGTAGAACAAGCCAAATCTGGCCCCACTCAGCTGGAGGACTGCAGAGAGGTGTTGACGGAAGATAGACGCAAAAGGGTGGAGTAACTCAGCGGGTCAGACAGCAACTCTGGAGAAAAGGAATAGGTGACGTTTCGGGTTGAGTCCCTTCTTCAGACTGAGTCGGGGGAAAGGGACACAAGACATATAGACGGTGACGTAGAGAGATATAGAACAGATGAATGAAAGATATGGAGAGAGAGGGGATGCAAGGGTTACTTGAAGTTAGAGAAAGCGTTCAAATTTTCGGTAATTTGGCCTCATTCTGACAATGGAGAAAGGGTCCATTGTCAGAGTGAGGCCAAACGCAAAATGAATGAACAGCATCTCATATTTTGCTTGGGAAGCTAATACCCAATGGTATGATTTATCTGGCTTCAAGTAACCCTTGCATTCCCCCCCCTCTCTCCATCCCTCCCTTACCCAGGTCGTACCAGGTTGAAAGTCGTCTTGTTGAGTCTCATTGTCTGTACTCATTCTCACCTAACACACAGCGAACATTGGCCGGTTTCCTTTATCATTGTTACGTTTTTGCGTATCTTTCATTCATTTGTTCTATATCTCTCTACATCACCATCTATATCTCTCGTTTCCCTTTTCCCTGACACTCAGTCTGAAGAAAGGGTCTCGACCCAAAAGATCACCTATTCCTTTTCTCCATTGATGCTGCCTGTCCCACTGAGTTACTCCAGCTTTTTGTGTCTATCTTTGGTTTCAATCAGCATCTGCAGTTCCTTCCCAGACACTTCATAGTTGTTTGTCCGTTTTGTGGGCAAGACTTGAGTAGTAGTTATTTGAGAGGGGCACAGTCCCTTGAGGAGAAAGAACTGTTAATACAGAGAAGAGAAACAGAAGAAGAAGAAAACTAAACTGAGCTTCTGTGGGAAATGAAATTGAAGCAGTTGCTGACACAGGCATAGAAACATAGAAAATAGGTGCAGGAGGAGGCCATTCGGCCCTTCGAGCCAGCACCGCCACTCATTGCAATCATGGCTGATCGTCCCCAATCAATAACCCGTGCCTGCCTTCTCCCCATATCCCTTGACTCCACTAGCCCCTAGAGCTCTATCTCACTCTCTCTTAAATCCATCCAGTGATTTGGCCTCCACTGCCCTCTGTGGCAGAGAATTCCACAAATTCACTACTCTCTGGGTGAAAAAGTTTTTTCCCACCTCAGTCTTTAATGGCCTCCCCTTTATTCTAAGACTGTGGCCCCTGGTTCTGGACTCTCCCAACATTGGGAACATTTTTCCTGCATCTAGCATGTCCAGTCCTTTTATATTTCTATAAGATCCCCCCCCCCCCCCTCGTCCTTCTAAACTCCAGTGAATACAAGCCTAGTCTTTTCAATCTTAGTTGATCACAGAATTAAAGTTACAAGAATTAATAGTCAGAAAGGCGATTGCTGCTGAGAGGAATGTGAAACACAGACTGAGTTTGGCATTCATCGGTCGTTTTGTACTTTGTCTTGGCGCCACTGATCTTCATGATGTCTATTCACCCCTCAACCAACATTTTCTTTTTCTTATATTAATATTTACCTGTCGGCATTTCTACCTAATTAAACATGATATACCATTTCCCATTATAATCAGCACCGCAGAGTATATATTGAAAAATGGACGTCAATTACCTTTAAGTTTCTCCGAACACTGAAAATCTTTTGTTACGTTGACTGAAATGGAAGAATAACTCAGGCAGTACAGCTTAAAAAATTGTGGCTACCAATTCAAAGCCTTCCAGCCACCTGACTGTTGGGCCAGCCAAGTTATGTAGCGTGATGATGGGGCGATTACTTAATCACAAAGAGCCTCACTGTAGTTGCACCCCATGCTTCCCACACAGCCAGCTTTGTTTCCTAACTGCAAATACAGGCACGACTCCTAATAAAGGTCACTTAAAGCTTTGGTTAATGAATGTAACTGGGCGGGGTCTTTCATGAGGGGAATCTGAAAAGGGTTATTTGCTGGAAGGGATATTGAACACGGGTAAAGAACACGGGTGCTGGCCACAGGTGCTGCCTGTAGAGAGTTTGCACATTCTCCCCGTGACTGCGCGGGTTTTATCCGGGTGCTCCGGTTTTCTCCTCTTCTCCAGAGATGTACAGGTTTGTATGTTAATTGGCTTGGTATAAATGCAAATTATCCCTAGTGTGTGTAGGATAGTGTTAATCGCTGGTCGGTGTGCACTCAGTGGGCTGAAGGGCCTGTTTCCGTGCTGTATCTCGCAACTAAACTAAGAATTGCCACTGAGAGCTCTCATTTCCTCTGTTTAACAGAGTCTTAATACCCCAACATGCCAATGAAGAACTCTTTGTGCTACCATCATTATGTTATTCAGCCAACTTATCCATGATTTATCAGATGCCACAAGAAACAGAAGCAAATAATACAAATCTGAACTATAGTTTTAAGCTATCGAGTATTCCCAGCAATTTTGACAGTATCTGTGGAGGAAGAAACAGAGACCTGGATAAGGCCTGTATAGAGCGGATGTGGAGCGGATGTTTCCATTAGTGGGAAAGTTTAGGACCAGAGGGCATAGCCTCAGGACTAAAGGACGTTCCTTTAGGAAGGCGATGAGGAGGAATTTATTTAGTCAGAGGGTGGTGAATCTGTTGAATTTTTCACCACAGAAGGCTGTGGAGGCCAAGTCAATGGATATTTATACGGCAGAGATAGATAGATTCTTGATTAGTATGGGTGACAGGGGTTAGGGGGAGAAGGCAGGAGAATGGGGTTAGGAGGGAGAGATAGATCAGCCACGATTGAATGCTGGAGTAAACTCTATGGGCCGAATGGCCTAATTCTGCTCCTGAACTCATAAACGTATGAGATATTGTTCCCTATTAAAGGCTCCTAGACATTGGAGGCAGGCGAAAGAGGAGCAGGAGAAGAACAGAAATAAAAAATAAATCTCTGATTGAAGACAGGATTGATTGAATGAAGGAAGAGTTGATGGTGTAAGGCCGTTTACCTTTGTCTAACTTGCACCAAGATCCTTTTTGTCATTGATCACCTGTTCTCCTAACACTGGCCTGAAAACTCTTTATACCAATTGTCCAGTTCTGATGAACATTCAATGACGTGAAATGATGGACCCAAAACGTTGGAGTAACTCAACGGGTCAGAAAAGGAATAGGTGACGTTTCAGGTTGCGATCCTTCTTCAGACTGAGAGTCAGGGGAGAGGGAGACAGAGAGATATGGAAGGGTAAGGTGTGAAAACGACACATCGAAGGGGACAAAGCTCAAGGAAAATGTAGACTAGATCACTAAATTTAATCAGGAGGACATCCAGTGTCGGAAGCACATCATCGCTATTACATTAAATGGGAAAGAACAACTACAAAGTTATTTGATTAAATGTTAATTAACATATCATTAAAGTTATTGTTCTTAACCATTTAATTTTCAAAAATCATTTAAATAATTCTTGAATATTTTTGAACGCCAGAAATATTTGCAGCCTTTTGACAGCTTTTGATGAAATGGGAGGCATGGTGGCGCAGCGGTAGAGTTGCAGCCTTGTGGCGCCGGAAACCCGTGTTCGAACCTGACTACGGGTGCTGTCTGTACGGAGCTTGTACGTTCTCCCCATGACCTGCGTGTGTTTTCTCTCAGAGATCTTCAGTTTCCTCCCGCACTCCAAAGACGTACGGGTTTGTAGGTTAATTGGCTTGGTGTAAGTGTAAAATTGTCCCGTGTGTGCGTAAGGTAGTGTTAATGTGCGGGGATCGCTGGTCCGCGCGGACTCGGTGGGCCGAAGGGCCTGTTTCCATGCTGCATCTCTAAACTAAAACCGAAACTAAAATATCTTAGATGTTTGTCAATTTTGTGGACGGGACTTGTTCTGAGCCACAACATGACTCCATTCAATTGTGGAATCCGTACTAATGCATATAGCCCTGCTTAAAAGGGAGAGAGGTCAGAGATAATCCAGGTGAATTTGAGGGCAGAGTGGAAGTTAATGCTAAAGTTAATGAAATCAACGTTCTGCACATGTGCAGCATCCTTGCGCTCGGTCTGCTAAGGCCCACTGGATCTCCCGGTTGCTAACCATTTTATACTTCCCTTCCCATTCCCACACTGACCTTTCTGTCCTGGGTCTCCTCCATTGCCAGTGTGAGGCCACATGCAAGCTGGAAGAACATTGAAACATAGAAAATAGGTGCTGGCTCGAAGGGGCATTCGGCCCTTCGAGCCAGCACCGCCATTCATTGTGATCATGCCTGATCGTCCCCTATCAATAACCCTTGGCTGCCTTCTCCCCATATCCCTTGATTCCACTAGGACCAGAGTTCTCTCTAACTCTCTCTTAAATCCATCCAATGAATTGGCCTCCACTGCCCTCTGTTGCAGGGAATTCCACAAATTCACAACATTTTTTTTCTCACCTCAGTCTTAAATGGCTTCCCCTTTATTCTAAGACTGTGGCCCCTGTTTCTGGACTCGCCCAACATTGGGAACGTTTTTTCTGCATCTAGCTTGTCCAGTCCTTTTATAATTTTATGTTTCAATAAGAACCCCCCTCATCCTTCTAAACTCCAGTGAATACAAGCCTAGTCTTTTCAAACTTTCCTCATATGACAGTCCCGCCATCCCAGGGATCAATCTTGTGACCCTACGGTGCACTGCCTCAATCACAAGGTTGTCCTTCCTCAAATTAGGAGACCAAAATTGTACACAATACTCCAGATGTGATCTCACCGGAGCCCTATACAACTGCAGAAGAACCTATACTGAAAGAACAGCCTCATATTCCACTTGGCTGGCTTACAACCCAATGGTATGAACATTCTCCCATTTTTAGGTAACTACAATACCCCCCACCTCCCCCCCCCCCCCCCCTCCCCTGTACCTCACCTGGGCATGCACTTATATTCCCCCTCCCCTTGGACCAACATTCCTTCCTCCAGCTTCACAATTCATACCTTTTCAATCCTTTTGGCTCACACCTTCTGTCTTCGTCTCTGGCCATTATCCATCATTTGCCTATGAACCCGTCACCCCCACCCTCACCTCAGCCATATTCACCCATTACCTACCAGACTTTGTCCTGCCGCTCCTCTCTTCCAGCTTTCATTCCACTCCCCAGCCAACACTCAGCCTCCAGCACTCTGTGTTTATCATTGGTATGGACCAGTATCCGCCGTTCCTTGTTTCTACCAGCGCTTCGATGCCAGCTTCCTAAAAATAGATCCTGTCTGTTCTCTGCTCTTTATGCGACACCTCAGGCAGTTTAGCCTGCAGCGGTTTGAGTCTTAATAGGTTTGATTACTGGTCCAAATTTCACAAGCTGCTACAAAAGTAGCCTTGTTCACAGAGGCTCTGCATTCATTCCATTACTTGCCTGTTTTTACCACCCCTTTGACAGAAATAGGTCCCGAAAGGCAACAAGGCATTTGTTGGAAAATTAAATAAAAATCCTCTTGCCTTCCCCTCTGTGACCATCTTCCCTCATGCACTTTCTCCCAGATGAAGACTTGCATCGGGAATTTTTGAAAGATGTAACATTGTTAAACACTAACAAAAGTTCACCGTTAATTCTCTCTATTTTCTCACCAACATGGGTTCTTTCCACAATGAATCATTTATGTTTCAGTTTTCCAGTACTCATTTCATTCTTCTACACTTTAAGCTGCATCTGCAGATGATTTTCCCCACATCCTTGGGACCACTAAATGCTGACACTAAACGTTATTCCCTTATCGTATATCTGCAGAGAGTAGTGCGTTCGGCCGAACGCACTATGGGAACTTCTCTCGCCCCTCTGCAGTAACTATACATCAGAAGGTGCAACTCCAGAGCCAATAAGATCATGGGGGACCCCTTCCACCCCTGCAACGGACTGTTCCAGCTGCTACGGTCAGGCAAACGCCTCCGCTGCCGTGCTGTGAGAACGGAGAGGATTAGAAGGAGTTTCTTACCAGAGGCCATTCGGACTGTAAACTCCTATCTCACCAGGGACTAACTTTACTGGACCATTCTACTGTTTTTTTTTTAAATTGCTGTTTATTTTCCTTTTTCCTTCCTCCCATTATGTAATATGTAAAAGAATATGTGATTCTGTTCCATTCTGTTTGTATTTTGTTTGTTTGTTTGTATTTTGCACAAAGTCCGCGAGCATTGCCACTTTTCATTTCACTGCACATCTCGTATGTGTATGTGACGAATAGACTTGACTTGACTTGACTTGCACACTGTAAATGGCTTGATTGCAATCATGAATTGTTTTTCCACTGACAGACACAAAAAAGTTGGACCAACTCAGCTGGTCAGGCAGCATCTCTGGAGAAAAGGAATAGATGACGTTTCATGTCGAGACCTTTCTTCAGACTTTGGACTTCTTTCCGCTGTTTGGTTCACATGCAACAGAAGCTATTCACTGTACATCGTTACACGTGACAATGAACTAAAACTGAACTGCTGAGCTGGCGTTGGCAATTCTGGGGGATGTTTTCATGTGTAGGAGGAAACTGCAGATGCTTGTTCAAACAGCGTAGACACAGAAAGCTGGAGCAACTCAGCGGGACAGGCAGCATCTCTGGAGAGAAGGAAAGTGACGTTCTGGGTCGAGACCCTTCTTCGGACCAAAGTTCATAGAGCGCATAAATATAATGGCCTTTACGGCTTATGTACATCATGAGAAATGAGATAAAGAGATAAAGAGAATTACAAGGGAAGCTGCAGGAAAAGAGGGGGAGACAGGACGGGAGGGAAATGGGCAGAAACAGATAGATTAAGCAGGGAGGGAAACATTTAAAAAGAAAATTAACAAAATTGTGAATGTGGAGGATGAGCTATATCACACACACTTACTGTTCCCCCGCAACGCTGATTATACTGCGAGAGGCATAACAGAAGTCGGGGCGGGTTTACTAAAATGGCGGCCGTTCCGCTCCGTTGCGTACTACACGTCAGTCCATTGGATCTTGCAGGAGTGGACCATCTTGCTCCCCTCTAGTATCTTTGCTTCAGACTGGTTAGGGATAAGGGAAACGAGAGATATAGGCGACGATGTGGAGACATAAAGGACAATGAATGAAATAAATGAAAAAAAGTATTGATGATAAATGAATGAGGCCTTTGTTAGCTGTTAGTTGGGTGAAAACAAGAAGCTAGTGTGACTTGGGTGGGATACATATGATGGTTAATCGATTGGTGAATTTCTCTGACTTTTCCCTAGCCAACCTTTCGGCATGTAGAAGTTGCCTCACGTAATCTTTCGCACAGTCTGGATGTCTACAGGTGTTGCTTCTCCTTGAAAGGTAACTTATCCCTTCTCCATTGTGTACGTGGCCACTGGTTTTCACCAAATTACAGACAGTTAAGCAGACTGCTGCTCTGGAGCAGGGTCCGCGAAATGTGGAGGCCACTGTCATGGATTTCCAATCTATCAAGATGGCAAAATTGGAAATATCACACCTTTGCTCAAAAAGGTGTTTGGATTAAGCCAATAGCTGCAGGCAGTCAATTTAGTTTTCGAAACAATAATCAAGAACAGAATGAAAAGTTAATTGGGCATTGCAGATTAACCAGAAGACGCCAATGTGGACTTGTTAAAAGCAAATTGTGTCTAACTAATACAACAATTTTTTGATGATGCAACAGAAATGGCTGATGAGAGAAATGTTGTTGATGTGGTAAATATGATTTCCGAAAAAATCGTTTGAGAAGATGATACATAATGCGCATCAACATGGAATAAAAGCAATCTCCAGACCTCGTTTAGATAATTGGCCAACTAACAAGAAACAACCTCGATGAAATCCTGAGCATTTCTGAGCTCATCAATGCACCAATGATCACAACATATAGGAGCAAAGAGGTCCTGCAGTTGTACAGAGCCCTAGTGAGACCACACCTGGAGCATTGTGTGCAGTTTTGGTCCCTTAATTTGAGGAATTCTTGCTATTGAGGGAGTGCAGAGTATGTTTACAAGGTTAATTCCCGGGATGGCGGGACTGTTATATGCCGAGAGAATGGAACAGCTGGCCTTGTACACTCTGGAGTTTAGAAGGATGAGAGGGAATCGCATTGAAACATATAAGATTGTTAAGGGCTTGGACACGCTAGAGGCAGGAAACATGTTCCCAATGTTGGGGGAGTCCAGAACCAGGGGCCACAGTTTAAGAATAAGGAGTAAGCCATTTAGAACGGAGACGAGGAAACACTTTTTATCACAGAGATTTGAGAGTCTGTGGAATTTTCTGCCTCAGAGGGCGGTGGAGGCAGGTTCTCTGGATGCTTTCAAGAGAGAGCTAGATAGGGCCCTTAAAAAGAGTCAGGGGATATGGGGAGAAGGCAGGAACGGGGTACTGATTGGGGATGATCAGCCATGGTCACATTGAATGGCGGTGCTGGCTCGAAGGGCCAAATGGCCTACTCCTGCACCTATTGTCTATTGTCTATTGTCTAATATCTATCTTGCACTGAGGTGTACAAACGTGGAGATGTGATTACTGATGCTGGACAAAAGTGGAGCCGAGAAAGATCAGCTTGGCAGAAGCTGTTGGCAAAACATCAATATCCCGTGGGAATCCTTTAATTCGTGCCAACTTGCCAACTTATTGAAGACAGACACAAAATGCTGGAGTAACTCAGTGGGAAAGGCAGCATCTCTGGGGAGAAGGAATGGGTGACGTTTCGGGCAAGAGGGGTCAAAACGTCACCCATTCCTTCTATCCGGAGAAGCCGCGTGTCCCGCTCAGTTACTCCAGCATTGTGTGTCTATCTTCGGTTTAAATCAGCATCTGTATTTCCTTCCTGCACATTTTGCCAACCTACTGTATGGGTGAACGCCAACTTCTTTATTTACTGAGCATTATAAACGCAAGCTTTACAACACAACTTTGGCAAATAATTTCTGAAGTAACTGCAGCGATGATAGCTGCACGTTTTATTGGATGCACATCCGATGCAGAGCAAACATCCGATGTGCTCTGGGGAAAATCACTCCAGGAGAAGTTCTGCTCATTTTCTGAAGGTTGCTGATCAAACTGACAGTGAACACCAACATGATCTACTGTGTACAAGACAGCTTCTGTGTAAATAGTGGATAAAAAAGTGCTCTTCCATGTTGACTGCTAACATGAATCACGTGCTCAAGCATCTGGAGTGTGTTTTAATATTGTGTTTCCTTACTGTAAACTGCTCCATTACAGCTTCGCAACTAATTATCAGAGGCTTACGCACGAGCCTCGGGTTCAGCCATTTTATTCAGGATCCATCTTGGCTCCTGCCTCATGAGTATTGCATCATGGGTACTACACCACCGATGAAACTAGTCCCATAACATCCCCCTTTGTTTACAAAACACATATGTACATGCACTATACATGGAGAGCAATAATTTACATTCTTCCATGGCATCTTATTTGACTGAGTCCAACATGTGTCTGACAGTCCATTTACCAAATTCCATTTCACAGTCCATTTCTGTGGTAGCTATCAAATTCTCATTCCTTGGATCTGCGACAGTTCAGTGCTTGGAATTATCTCAACATTGAACAAACATGTCTGGTTCCTCATCTCCTTTCCCCTTTTTAATGTAGTTATCTATTTATTTATTTATTTCCCCCTTATTAATTTGTTTTGTTTTAAAATGACCATTACCACTACTTCTAAATAAAACTATGCATATCAAACTATAAAAGAACATTTTAACATAACATTTTAAACATAACCTAATAGCCTTTAGAATCTAGAATCAACTACATATACAGGCCCTATCCGTATTTGGGCACATATTCCTTCAGATAGCGTGGTTTTCGAATGCATCTACCAGATCTTGTTGTCAGGGTTTGATGCTCCCTGGGGTCCGGTCCGAAATTTTGTAAGTTTCTATAAGATCCCCTCTCAATCTCCTAAATTCTAGAAAGTATAAACCGAGTCTATCCAGTCTTTCTTCATAAGACAGTCCTGACAGTTACTAGCTTCTTTATGTCCATCACCGCCCTGTCATGCGCCTGTGCCCACCACCAAACTACATCCTTCTGTGTCAGCTTGCGTAGTGGTTCACATAGGGCGCTTAGTCCGGGAAGGAATTTGCTCGAGTAGTTAACAAACCCAATAAATCGCTGAACTCCTTGTACATCCGTTGGGTTAGGCATCTGTAGCACTGCTTCTACCTTCCCTGGATCTGGTTTCAGTCCTGCAGCAGAGACTCTTTGTCCTGTGAAAGTGACTTCCTTCACCTTCAGCTTTGCCTTCTCCATGTTCAGCTTCAGGTTTCTGTCACAACGTCTCTCAATCAGAGCTCTGACCTTCCTGTCATGGTCTCTTTCTGCTTCCTCTGCAGTTTTTCCTGTCCCAAACACTAGGATGTCGTCAACAACAGACCTCATTCCTTCCAGGCCCTCCAACATTTGGTTGTGTCATCGCTGGAACTCTTCAGGGGCCGTGGACAGACCAAATGGCATGCGTCTCCATCTATATCTGCCATATGGTGTGTTAAATGTCGTAAGCTGAGAACTCTCATCATCCAGTGCCACATTCCACAAAACGCATTCTTGGCGTCAAACGTGCTAAAGACCGTGGCGTCATTCAGGTCTGTGAGGACATCTTCAATCGTCGTCATTGGGTAATGACTTCTGTTCAGCCCTTGTTCAGATCCCTCGGGTGTAAACACACTCTCAACTTGGGCTTTTCCACACACACAAGGCTGGATACCCATGGAGTGTGGGTCTCTACTGGGGAAATTATTTCAGCTTCTGTTAGTCTGTCTATCTCCTCTTTCAGCTTACTCCGTATGGCTGCAGGGACTCTTCATGGTGGATGGATCACCGGCATTACGCTGTCATCTACCTGCAGACGGTACTTGCCCTCAAATCTACCTGTCCCTTCAAACACATCGGCATAATCAGTCTTTCCTTGCTCAGAGGGATTTCACTGCAATTCAATGTCATTATGTTCTCTTTACACACTGAGATGAGCCCCATCTGCTGGGCTGCCCTGCTTCCCAGGATTGGAATGCAGTCTTCCTCCAGGACTACAAATTCTACTTTGTATCTCCTTCCATTCTTTGGGTTCCCTAGTCCCACCTTGCTTTTCCAAAGTGGCACCACTGTCATATTATTGTACATCGCCACTACTTGCTTGGTTTCATCCACGTCCTTTGCATACATCTTGGGAATGATGTTACATGTGGCTCCAGTGTCCACCTGGAGTTTTACTTCCTTCCCTTCCAGCATCATGGTCGCATAGATTTTCTTCCTGAATTGAGTCTCCCCAACACTGTGCTCACTTTCCTCTTCTACTGCTTCTGCTTGCAGTTCCATTGTGTGAATTTCATCCTCCTCTTGACTGTCATCATACTCATCACTGGAACTCTCCACTTCCACCACTGCATGCACAGGTTTTTTTCCCTTTCTTTTCTTTCTTCTGGTTCTTCTGTTGCACCTGCTTTTCCATGCATTGTTATCTTTCTTATGGCATTTGAAACACTCCCAGCCATCTGCCGGACATTTCTCCTCCTTCCTCTCATGTTTGTATCCGCAGTATTTGCACTGTATGGTTTGCTGGTATCTTTTCCCCTCCTGTCTCACTGCACAGACATCTTGTTGTTGGTCACTTAACAGGACATCAACTCTGGCCTTGGCAAGCACCGAAGCCTGGCATGCCTCCACACGCTTTTCTAAGTCAAGTGAGGTTTCTCGTTGAAGTCTCTGCCGCAGCATGTCACCTCTTATGTTGCATATTATTCTATCCCGTATCAGTGAATCCTTCAATTCTCTGAAACCACAATGAGCTGCCAGGAGCTTCAGTTCTATTAAAGACAAATCAAAAGACTCCCCTCTTTCTTGGCTCCTCGTAAAGAATCTATACCTGTCGATGGTCTTGTTCCTCATGGGTTGACAATGCTGTTCGAAAGCATCGAGAGCCAACTCTAGTGCAACTTCTTGTACGTTGCCCTCCGGCGTCTGTGTCTCCTGCATTTGATAGAGCTCTCTCCGTTGCAGTCCAACTAGATACATGAGCAGTTTCCACATTGTCTTGTCATCATTCCCTTCCATGCTCAAATCAACATAGAGCTCAAACTCCTCCTTCCATTGTCTCCACTCCATTGGCAGATCCCTTGCCTCAAAATTCATTTGCCTAGGGGGCTTTAGTTGCTCCATTTTCCTGACAAATCGATGGAAACAATGTAGGCCTGTCCCACTGAGCTACTCCAGCATTTTGTGTCTATCTTTGGTCTTCAGGCTGGGGTCCCACTCTGTTTCGGGCCCTCAGTCTCAAGAAGGGTCTCGACCCAAAACGCCACCCATCCCTTCTCTCCAGAGATGCTGCCAGTCCCACTGAGCTACTCCAGCATTTTGCGTCGATCTTTGGTGTGAAGCAGCATCTGCAGTTCCTTCCTCCATACTCGCCTCTCGGTAGTACTCACCCACAAAAGTCGTCTGCCGTCGCCCTGCACCCAATCAAAACTCTTGATGAATCCTGAAACAGGCCCCATTCTGACACCATGTTTTAATATTGTGTTTCCTTACTGTAAACTGGTCCATTACACCATCACAACTAATTAACACAGGCTTTACACTCGAGCCTTGGATTCAGGATCCATCTTGGCTACTTCCTCATGGGCATTGCATCATCGGTACTGCACCACCGATGGGGTTATACCCATAACAGAGTGGGACCCTAGCCTGAAGACCGAAGATAGACACAAAATGCTGGAGTAACTCAGTGGGACAGGCAGCATCTCTGGAGAGAAGGAATAGAGTTTCGGGCCCTCAGTCTCAAGAAGGGTCTCAACCCAAAACGTAACCCATCCCTTCTCTCCAGAGATGCTGCCAGTCCCACTGAGCTACTCCAGCATTTTGCGTCGATCTTTGGTGTGAAGCAGCATTTGCAGTTCCGTCCTCCATACTTCCTGATTACTTTCTGCATACTTTCTGAAGACCTCCACTCTGGAACTAACTATCTCCAGCCAAGCTGTTTCAGTGGAGTGACAACATTGACATCCAGTCCTCAATGTGGGAGATTGCCCAGGTATGCCGATGATATAAGCAGGACAAACAAAGTCCGACTAATTATTTCCCAGTCCGTTTCCTCTCCATTGTCACCAAAGTGGTGAAAACTGTAGTTAGTCAACAAAATCCAGCAATGACTAATGACATCAGCCCAATTTGGTTTTACCAGGGCTGGTCAGCTCCAGTCCTTATCACAGCCTTGATCCAAACATGGACCACAGAGCTCAATTCCAGAGATCTAGACTCTACTAAGAGTTTAGAAATACAGCATGGAAATAGGCCCTTCAGCCCACCAGGTCCGCACCGACCCGCATACACCCCATACACTTGCAGTGCCCTACACACTAGGGACAATTTACAATTTTACCAAAGCCAATTAGCCTACAAACCTGTACATCTTTGGAGTGTGGGAGGATACCGCAGCACCCGGAGAAAACATAACATGGTCACAGGGAGAACGTACAAACTCCATATAGACAGCACCTGTGGTCAGGATCGAACCCGGGTCTCGGGCGCTGCAAGGCGGCAACTCTTCCGCTGAGCGATTGTGCTGCCTTAAAAGAGATGAGGTTGAAGCTGCAGCCTTTAACATCAGGTCAGCCTTTGACCAAGTGTGGCATGAGAGGGCCGTGGTAAAACAGAACTCAATATTGCAACAAGAGGTTAGCACTCCATGATTGAAGTCATACCTTGCGTAAATGAGACTGTTGGAGTTTAATCATCCCAGTCCCAAGGTAGGGTAGTGTCCTACTCCCAACTATCTAGAGCTGCATTGTCAATGCTATTCCTTCCACTAAAAGCTCAGAAGTGAGGATGTTTACTGATGGTCCTCTTTTGTTCTCCCCCCCCCCCTCTCACAGCGGTTCCCCCACATGAGGAAGGAGTCGGGGGGGGGGGGGGGGGTGCGGGAGGAAAACAGAGATGGACCTGGTGTGCGGGAACTGTTGTTGAGGGGAGGGGGTGGAGAACAAAATAGGACCCGGTGTGGAGGAAGCACTGTGGGGTGGGGGGGGGGGGGGGGGTGTGGAGGACAAGGGATGACCTGGCATGGGATACTATGTAGCTTAGTCAGCGCCCTTTATGTGGGGACTCTTTGCATACCTTGCGTATGCAAAACAATAAAGTATAAAGTATTCATTCAAGTTAAATTTAATTCACAAGTAAATGAAGCAGTCCTTGTCAGCATGCAACAAGGCTTAGACAACATTGAAGGATAAGCCTATAAGTGGCAGGCAATGTTCTCGTCACAAAGGTATCATCCTTTGATCACCTCCAGTAAAAGAAAATTTAACTCTACCCTCGAATTGAACGATATTATCAGTTGAGTCACCCACCATCCATCTATTGGGGATTATCACTGACCCAGAAGCTCAACCCGACATGCAAATACTATGGTTAGAAGAGCAAGTACCCTGCAGTGAATGGCTCATCTCCTGACATGTCAAAACATTAAGTTTAGTTTAGTTTAGTTTGGAGATACAGCGTGTAAACAGGCCCTTCAGTCACCGAGTCCGCACAGACCAGCAATCCCCGCACATTAACACTATCCTACGCACACTAGGGACAATTTACATTTACACCAAGCCAATTATTCTACAAGCCTTTGTTTAAGAAGGAACTGCAGATGCTGGAAAACCAAAGGTAGACAAAAATGCTGGAGAAACTCAATGGGTGCTCCAGCATCTATGGAGCGAAGGAAATAGGCAAAGTTTGAGGCCAAAACCCGTCTTCAGACTGATGTGAGGGTGGGGTGGGAAGAAGAGAGGAAGATGAGGAGCTGGTAGGCTGAGAGTCCCTCAGCCCAATGGATCCTCCTGTTCCTTTCATCTAACTGCCCCCCCCCCCCCCCCCCCCCCACTGTGACATCAGTCTGAAGAAGGGTTTCTGCCCGAAACGTTGCCTATTTCCTTTGCTCATAGATGCTGCCTCACCCGCTGAGTTTCTCCAGCATTTTTATTCCACAAGCCTGTTCATCTTTGGATTGTGGGAGGAAACCAAAGATCTGAGAGAAAACCCACACAGTCACGCGGAGAACGTACAAACTCCGTACTGACAGCACCCGTAGTCAGGATCGAACCCGGGTCTCCGGGGCTGCAAGCGTTGTAAGGCAGCAACTCTACCGCTGTGCCACCGTGCTGCCCCTTTCCATCATTGACAAAGCCCAAGTCAAAAACGTGATGGAATACTCTCCACTTGTCTCATTGTGTGCAACTCCAACAGCTTTTAAGAAGCTCAACATCATTCGGGACAAAGCCGCCCGCTTCATTGGCATCCTGCCCACCCTCAGTGCACAGTGGCTGCAGTGTGCTTCACTTGCCAATTGCATGGGAATTGGTTGACCAGGCTGCTCACACGGCATCTTCCAAGCTGCAACCTTTCCCAGCGTGGAGGACAAGGGGAGAAGGCTGACGGAAGTGGCCATCACCCCAGGATTTCCTCCTCGCCCAAATATGGAAATATAGCACCATTCCTGAACCCCGGAACGCTACCCGAGAGCTTCAGGGGGTGGGGGGACTTCATTAGAGGGTCCACAGCAGTTCATGAGGTAGTTCACAGATCTCCTAAACGGGCAGAGTGTGTGATGTTCTTGCCAGCAATGGCCAGATGCTGAATAAATAATAAGGAAAAGAACTGTGTAATGCCACTGAGAATACTGAGGAGCAAAACTCTTCAATATTCATCAATTGCAATTAAGTAGCTCGCTATAAATCACCCCACGGGTCAGTGGAGACTCCACTAGGAGAATCAGTCAGTTCCCTTGGAGACACGAGGAACTGCAGATGCGAGAACCTTGAGCAAAATACAAAGTAAGTAAGTAAGTTTATTGGCCAAGTATTCACATACAAGGAATTTGCCTTGATGCTCCGCCCACAAGTAACAACATGACATACAGTGACAGTTACGAATGACTCAGAAAACACTAAACATTAATAATAATAAAACATAAAACACAATGTCAACAAAATAGCGAGAATACAGAGGAGATTTACTAGAATGTTGCCTGGGTTCCAGCAACTAAGTTACAGAGAAAGGTTGAACAAGTTAGGTCTTTATTCTTTGGAGCGCAGAAGGTTAACATAGAAACATAGAACATAGAAATTAGGTGCAGGAGTAGGCCATTCGGCCCTTCGAGCCTGCACCGCCATTCAATATGATCATGGCTGATCATCCAACTCAGTATCCCGTACCTGCCTTCTCTCCATACCCCCTGATCCCCTTAGGCACAAGGGCCACATCTAACTCCCTTTTAAATATAGCCAATGAACTGGCCTCAACTACCCTCTGTGGCAGAGAGTTCCAGAGACCCACCACTCTCTGTGTGAAAAAAGTCTTTCTCATCTCGGTCCTAAAGGATTTCCTTAAGGGGGGACTTTATTGAGGTCTTTAAAATGATGAAAGGGATAGACAGAGTTGACGTGGATAAGCTTTTCCCATTGAGGGTAGGGAAGATTCAAACAAGAGGGCATGACATGAGAAATAAGGGACAGAAGTTTAGGGGTAACATGAGGGGGAACTTCTTTACTCAGAGTGGTGGCTGTGTGGAATGAGCTTCCAGCAGAAGTGGTGGAGGCAGGATCGATTTTAACATTTAAAAGTAAAGTGCATAGGTATATGGACGGGAAGGGAATGGAGGGGTATAGTCTGAGTGCAGGTAGATGGGACTAGAGGAAAATAAATGGTCGGCACGGACTGGAAGGGCCGAGAGGGCCTGTTTCCGTGCTGTAATTGTTATATGGTTATATGGTTATATTAATGATAAAACACCATTGATCAAGCAGAACAAAGTGCAGGTTGATAGCATATCAGCTCATGAACAGGTCCTTCCAGTCCACAACCTCTGTGCGGAACATGATCCAAGGTCATCTTTTAGCTGTCTGCATATAATCACTATCCCCCCATTCACTGCATATCCATGTGCCTCTCCAAAAGCCTCTTAAATGCCATGCTTATATCTGCCGCCTCCACCAGCTCTCGCAGTGCGTTCCAGGCACTTGCCACCCTCTGTATTAAAAACTTTCCCCGCACATCTTTAAACTTTGTCCCTCCACCTTAAAGCTATGCCCTCTAGTATTTTATATTTCCAATCCGGGAAAAAGGTTCTGACTCTCCACCATATTTATACCTCTCATCATTTTATAGTTCCATCATGGGAAAAAGGTTCTGACTGTCTACCCTATTTATACCTCATAATTCTATATCTCTCTCTCAGGTCTTCCCTCAATATCCGGCGTTCCAGAGAAAACTATCCAAGTTTGTCCAACCTTTCCCTGTAACAAATGCTGCCTTCTGGTGCCTCTGCTTCCTCTCCAAAGCCTCTGCATGCTTCCTGTATTGGGCGGTACTCTATACGCAGTGCTCCAAATGCAGCCGAACCAAAGTCCTACCAACCTGCATCATGACCCTTATACTCTGTGCCCCGACCAATGAAGGCAATGCCTTCTTTAGCATTCTGTCTACTTGTACGTTAGTGTTGTTAAAAGTCTTGCCATTAGTTCCATATTTTCCCCTGACACTCGACCTCCCGAAGTGCAACACCTCACATTGGCTCGGATGCAACTCTATCCATTTCTGTAGCTGATCTGTGCTCCGCTGTAGATTTTGACAGCTTTCCTCAGTCCACAGCCCCCAACAATCTCGAGATTGAGGAACGGCTACTTTCCTGCAAGCAACAGATTTGTGGATGAACCCACATCTTAATCCTACCTCAGCAGAGGAACATTACATCCACCTCTGGAACTGCTGTGGACTTGGGGGGTTTTTTTCCCTCCATTTTCTGGTTCCCACCGATGTTTTGTACTTTAGCTCAGTATTTTTTTTCTTTTTACTCTCTTGCAGAATTCTAAGCGTAATTTATTCATAATATATATTTTTGTGCATTGTCTGAGTCTGCATGCCACTACAAGCAATATTTGTCTTTGTACCTGTATCTCTCCATACTTGTGCATATGAGCAAGAAACTAGACTTCTAGATTTGGCTCGATGGATGTTTGTATGTTACAGGAACCAAAGAAAATTGAGCCACAGCAGCAAAGTGACATGAAGGTTATGGCCCAGCAATTGTGTTATTAACTGGGAACGCAGACACGAAGAGCTGAATGCCCATTCCAGGCTTTGACCTCTTAAGTACATAAATGGCCCAGATAGTACAACAATTGTGACCGCTTTCACTAGAATCAGTTTTCTCAGATTTTTATGCAGCCATGATGGGATTTGAGTTCACATTCTCTGCATTCTTCGTGCATTAGATGAATAGGCCTCTGTTTTACAACCATAATACCATGCCGTAGTTACCCTAATATGAAAGCGAGCTGGGGCTTAGCTACGACAAGAGCTCAGAACGCGGCAGCCAAAGACATCAAGAGTTGAGACAAAGTCTCTTCAGAACAGAACAGTAACCCTATGTTGCTACTCACAGGACGTGGAGTAATGTGCTGAATTTGGGGTTTCATGCCTCCTTGCTCTTGAGCGATGTACTGACCGCTCCCATCTCCACTGCCATCTCCGGAGGGGCCCTGGGAATAAACAATCGACATTGGCAAATACAATTCCAGTGGTGAAAAAAAGCCAGCTGCTTCAGTATTGAGAAGGTCATTGAGGAAGAGTCATTACTTACATCTGGGTCAGCTTCATAACATTGCTCCTCACTCGCTCGAGGGTCTGACTTAATTGTCAGTTCTTGAATGGACCCCTGAAAAACATGTTTCACATTAAAGTCAGACTTGTTATTCCAGATACTGCTCACCAGATTGCTCCCTGCACTTTGCTTCCATATCAACACACTCCTCCCTGGGACAAGAGCAAGGAGGAATTTTGGTCCGACGTAAACATCTTCTTTGTAGTATCATCCAGTAGAATGATTCATCTGCAGGGCACTAGGATGGTATGGACTTCCACAATCCAATGGGTGATCGCTTCCCACAGCACGAGTTACAGACTAGAACCTACACATTCTGTCATGAGACACAATGTGTCTGAAGGGTCACGAGATGGCAGGGAGAGTGCTTGGCATCCCAGACAGATGCTGGGGAAACAGGCCCTATGGCCCACCGAGTCCACACCGACTGTCATTTGTTGATAGAATGGAGCGCCTGGGCTTGTATGCTCTGGAGTTTAGAAGGATGTGAGGGAATCTTATTAAAACATATAAGATTATTAAAGGGCCTGCCCCACTCTACGAGGTAATTCAAGAGTTCTCCCGAGTTCTCCCCTGATTCAAGCTCATGTAATGTACGTAGCGGGTACATAGGAGCTCGTGGATGTCATGTAGCGGCTTGTACGAGTAACGGTAGGTACTCGGGAAATCCGGTAAACGCGTGACGTTTTTTTCAACACTGTGAAAAATGTCCACGAGTAAAAAAATACTTGCGATGAAATAAAATTGTTACTTTTTACTGGTACGAGCCGCTACGTACCCGCTACGTACATTACACGAGCTCGAATCAGGGGAGAACTCGGGAGAACTCTTCAATTACCTTGTACAGTGGGACAGGCCCTTAAGGGTTTGGACACGCTAGAGGCAGGAAAAATGTTCCTGATGCTGGGGGAGTCCAGAACCAGGGGCCACAGTTTAAGAATAATGGGTAAGCCATTTAGAACTGAGATGAGGAAACGCTTTATCACACAGAGAGTTGTGAATCTGTGGAATTCTCTGCCTCAGAGGCCGGTGCACTGGATGCCTTCAAGATAGAGCTCTTAAAGATAGAGGAATTACAAGATAGGCAGGAACGGGGTACTGATTGGGGATGATCAGCCATGATCACATTGAATGGCAGTGCTGGCTCGAAGGGCCAAATGGCCTACTCCTGCACCTATTGTCTATTGTCTAAAACGTCACCCATTTCTTCTCTCCAGGGATGCTACCTGTCCCGCAGAGTTACTGCAGCATTTGGTGTCTATCTTCAGTGTAAACCAACATCTGTAGTTCCTTCCTGCACAAAGTGTCTGTGATCTGTGTGAATGAAGGTATTTCTGTTAAAAAGGGAGAGCTGGGATATATCGGTCTAGGGCAGCACGGAGATTTTGCAGTACAACACCAGAGACCCGGGTTCGATCCTGACTACGGGTGCTGTCCGTACGGATTTTGTACGTTTTCCCCGTGACCTGCGTGAGTTTTTTCTGAGATCTTCGGTTTCCTCCCACACTCCAAAGACGTACAGGTTTGTGGGTTAATTGGTATCAATGTAAATTGTTCCTAGCGTGTGTCGGCTAGTATTAATGTGTGGGGATCGTTGGTCTGCGCGGACTCGGTGGGCCAAAGGGCCTGTTTCCCCAGCATCTGTCTGGGATGCCAAGCACTCTCCCTGCCATCTCCTGGCCTGCTTCAAACAAATCAGACCAAACCAAACCTGCATTATGGTGCCAAGCAAGAGAGACTGGTTGGAGGACTGTGATATGATATGGAATACCTTGTCCACCACGACTGTCCAGTTGGTTCAGTTATCACTACAAGTGAGTTTCCCCAAAAATTATTTTTGCTTATCGGGAAATTAGAAAAAAGTGGTGAAGATATCCCCATTAAATGGCTATATCTTGCATATCATAGAACATAGTGGGCGGGCGCGACTCACGTTGCAGCGGCCCCTACAGCCTGTCTGTCTTTTTTTTAAATTTTTTGTCTAGTTAAATGTAGTTGTTCGTCTTTTTTTTTGTATCGTGTTCCTAACTGTGTATGTGTGGGGGGTGGTGGGGAGGGGGGGAAACTTTAAAATCTCTTCCCTGCACGGGAGACCCGACTTTTTTCCCTGTCGGGTCTCCGTTGTCGTTTGGGCCTAGCACAGCGGAGCGGCCTCCGACCGGGATGAGCTGCGGACTCACCATCGTGGGGCTGGCCGGCCTCGGAACGTGAGGAGCGGTGGTGGCTCGCCGCTGCAGCCCGACTCCGGGCTCCGGAACTCCGCGTGGGGAGCGGTGGTGGCTCGCCGCTGCAGCCTGACTCCGGGCTCCGGAACTCCGCGTGGGGAGCGGTGGTGGCTCGCCGCTGCGGCCCGACTCCCGACTCCGGGTGGACTGTCGGGATATCGGGAGCTCGCGGGTCCGGGTGAGAGACCGGTCTCCGGAGCTCCCGCAACACAGCTTCTCCAGCCCGTGTCGCGGGGTTGGAGCGACCCGGAGCGGGGCCGTACATCGCCCGGCGCGGCTTCGGTGTCCGCGGGACATTCCAGCGGGACATTCCAGCGCCCGCCGGGGGCTCCAACGCTGTGACTTTGGGCCTAGAGCGGGGCCGTACATCACCCGGCCCAGCGCGGCCTCCAGGGCCGTGGGACTTGGCACCGCCCGTCTGGGGCTTCGACCTCAGGAGAGAAATGGTGCGGGGGAGAGAGAAGACTTTGCCTTCCATCACAGTGAGGAGGAGATTCACTGTGATGGATGTTTGTGTCAATTGAATTGTTTGTGTGTTTTTTATGAATTGTTCTGGTTGTAGAAACGGAGTTTCGTTCGAGCCTCTCTGAGGTTCGAATGACAAGCAATAAAATCAAATCAAATCAAATCAAATCAAATATTGAATCCAAGGCTTATAAACGGAGGCTGAGAATATAAAGGCAGGAAGGTTCTACCAAACCTTTATAAATGACTAGTTTATTCCTGGTTGGAAACTGGTGGCCTATTCTGGACAGCACTTTTGCAGAAGAATGTCAAGGTGCTCGAAGAAGGCAGAGGAGGTTTTTATGGCTGCATGGTAACTCATTTCGCTGTACCTTAATTGGTGCATGTGATAAATAAAATTGAACCTTGAACCTTGAGTTTAATTTAGAGATACAGCGTGGAAACAGGCCCTTCGGCCCACCGAGCCCGGGCCGACCAGTGGTCACTAATTCCATCCTACACACATTTGTCTGAAGCCAATTAACCTGCAATCCCGCCCAGCTTTGGGATGTGATGGAATGAGGTTGAGAATGAAGGCCTGCCACACTTTGGAGAAAGGAAAGAAGCTGGATTTACTCATCTTTGTGCAGAGAGGGTTTAATGATGAATTAGTAAATGCTCAAAAAATGAGTAGATGATTTCGACAGAGTTACAATTGTGAATCCATTTCAGTGAATGGAGCGCGACGTGGAGACTTCCATTGAAGGATATTTGCTAATGGCGCAGAGGAAAGTGAAAAAAAAAAAATCTATTTTATGATATGGTTGAATGAGCTGGCTGGTGCAAGAAATTTCAAAAGAGACTGTGATATATTGGAAAGGGAAATAAAAATGTGTTATGGGGAAAGAGCAAGAGAAACGGACAGCACCATCAGAGTCCTGGTGCAGGTACAATAGACTTCACGCACTACAGTACAGTTTATTGTCACGTGCACCGAGCTACAGTGAAAAGCTATAGTTGCGTGTTAACCAGTCAGCGGAAAGACAATACAGGATTGCAATCGAGCCATTTACAGTGTATAGATACATGATAAGGGAGTAACGTTTAGTGCAAGGTAAAGCTAGCAAAGTCTGATCAAAGGGTCACCAAAGAGGTAGATAGTAGTTCAGCGCTGCTCTCTGGTTGTGGTAGGATGATTCAGTTGCCTGATAACAGCTGGGAAGAAACTGTCCCTGAATCTGGAGGTGTGCGTTTTCACACTTCTATACCTAATGCCTAATGGGCCTGTCCTACCAGCATCCGACTCCATGCGGTGAGCGCGATCAAACTAGAAGCGGGGGCCGCGCGGAGGTCGGGTGATCCCCTGTACAGGGCCGGCCCCAACAGCATGCGCCTGCATGCGGCAAGCGCGACCAAACCGGCAGTGAGGCCCGCGTGGAGGTCGTGTGAGTGGCGCAACGCGGCGCAAATTGAGGCGAACTTGGAGCGAAGTCTTAAAGGTGAGTTCGCCAGGACAGAGAGGGGCACACAGAGAGGGACATGGAGCCACACACACAGAGGGTCACGGAGGCACCTACAGAGAGGGTCACGGAGGCACGATGTCGAGGCGGTGTGTAATGCGTCGAGGAGACTGCGAGCCGACAAGCCGTTGCCGCGCGGAATTTTTGAACGTGGTCAGTTTTTTGGAGCCCCGCGCGATGTCGGGACGAACTCCGCACAATTCCTCACGGCTCCAGCGATCGAAGTGGGACCGGCCCCGCGACGCCGGATGGCTCAAGCAACCACGTTAGGTCGCGCTGATCGCACAGAGTTGCATGCTTGTAGGACAGGCCCTTTAGATAGATACAAAACGTCCAGCGGGACAGGCAGCATCTCTGGAGAGAAGGAATGGCTGACATTTGCTTGATGGGCCAGCGGGGAAGAGGGAATGGCCAGGGTGCGACTGGTCCTTGATTAAGGTGCGGGCCTGGATCAGGTTCGCTGATCTGCTGAAACTCAAGTTACGAGGAGAACTGAACCAACAGTTGCCATTCTGGCCGCCCTCTAACGATAATCTTCCCCCCTCAGCTATTACTATTTTACTGGATTGAATTTCATCAACGAAAAGACACGTTGAACTCGTTTGCTGCAGATCTTCTGATGCTCCCAGCAACAAGCTGATGACATTTGTGAACCATCTGTCCTGGAGAGCAACTAGTACATCCTGTTCTCAAGGCATCAAAGAAAGGGTGCTTTGGGGTTGCTGCTCTTGGAGATCTGAGGCTTACCACAGAAAGCCGGTGCATCAGAAGCACCAAGCCCGAGTGCCACTAGGTTATGAAGTGCAGGTGGACAAATCAAAGCCAATGCTGAGCTGAGCTTGGGCCAACGTTGAGGTTTGGACAACTTCTCTAAACAAGGACCCATGCCAACAATGTCAGCACAGTGGTCTTCCTGTGTAATACAAGACTGAGCTGGTGCATTCTGTAAAAAAAATGTTCTGTTCTTTGTTGTAACATATGTGATAAAAGAAATCCTTAGACAAAGAAAACGCGTATTTATAAAGTGTCTCAATGTGTTCTCAGGGTTTGCAGAGACCCTGGATTGCCACGTGAGGTGCACCACTCTTGCGCCAGGGAGAAGGAGAGCAACTCATTCACATAACCACCACGACACTAATATAAATGAATGAGCAGTTCCTGCATTTCTACAGATACTGGCCATGTGGGAGAACAAGGTGAAGACTGAACTGAAGTGCTAACCAGCCAGCAGAAAGACAATACGTGATTACAATCGAGGCATTCGCAGTGTACAGATACATGATATTTGAACAACGTTTAGTGCAAGGTAAAGCCGGAATAGTCCGATCAAGGATAGTCCGAGGGTCGCCAACGAGGCAGATAGTAGTTCAGGACTGCTCTCTGGCTGGGGTAGGATGGTTCAGTTGCCTGATAACAGCTGGGAAGAAGAAACTGCCCATGAATCTGGAGTAGGCTGGGTTTGATTTCCTTTGAACAGAAGAGGCTGCGGAGATCGGACTGACGTGTGTACTGTTATAGGGGACCTAGATAAAGTAGAAAGGGCCAGCTTTCTTTAACAGAGTGGTCAAATATGTGGGCTTTTTGAGTAATTGTCCGGGACATCCCGTATATTGGGCTAAATTGGATTGTCCTTGTCTTGAGCTCCCCCGAGTTAAAAAAAAAATCTAACTCGTGGTAAGCACGTAGAATGTACGTAGCGTGGGCGTTGGAGCTCGGGACATCTCGTAGAGGCTCGTAACGCTAACGGCAGGTACTCGGGAAACGCGGTAAGCTCGTGTAGAATCGTGAAGATTTTTCAACATGTTGAAAAATGTCCACGAGAGCCCCGAGTACCTACGAGCGGCTATTGCCGTAATTCTCCGAGGTCGAATCAGCGGAAACTCGGGAGAACTCTTGAATTAGCTCGTTCAGTGGGACAGGCCCTTTAAAGGGGAAATGGAGGAATGGTTTTTCACTGAGAGAGGTAAGGAGCTGGAGTTCTCAGTCTGAACAGATGGGAGCGACAGAAAGCTTCATCACTTCTCCAACTTGCCTGGACCCGTTCTTGATGACCAGTGACCTGCAGGACTCTGCACCTGGTGCTAAAGGTCGAAGGTCGGACAGTTGGCCGGGCTTCCGACCGACGGGTCCACGGGCGAGGCGCTGCTGCTGCTGCACTCCATGGGATGCACTACGTCGGGACGGGTGAGGTGGGGCCGGACGCGGCACTCCGACCCGACAGTCCCCTCGACCCGAGTAGTAGCAGTCAAATACGGGACAAGGACAAACCAATTTAGCCCAATATACGGAATGTCCCGGATAATACGGGACAGTTGGCAACCCTGTTCGCTTCTGTAAGGGAGCAACTCTACCGCTGCACCACCATGCCTCCATTACATTTAATTGTTTCTGTTATCCTTAAAACTGGAGCTAAAGTGTACAGAAGATCAGGAAGGTATTTTTAAGCCAGACCTATTATTATGATCCCTGGCCAACTGTTGGCTCCACAGGCAGGGACACCAGGGCCAAAGGCAGGGCAGTGAATGCCAATTAGAGTGGGTTCAGTTCATTTAAAAATTGGCATCAATTGGTTGCTAACTTTCTGCTAACAGTGGGGAAGAAAGCTGGTTTGTGGATGAGGGTCAATTTAAGGTCACTGGCTTGCACTGGGGGAGTATATACCTCAACCATAATCAGGATTCTGGATGGATGTTAAACATGTACCATTTTCTGCTGCCCTAGACACCAAGGAAATTCTAAGTTGAAGCAGCATATAATGTGAGGCATGTTTATGTGTACCAGGGAAAGTAGCGTTTTCTACAGCACAAATCCCACCTCGGTGGTGCCTGGAGTGGACCCGGCAACGACAGCGGTGCGCCGGTCGATGATGGCGCCGACGGGCAGATGAGGACGGACCATGTGGAACCGAGGAATCCGCTGCCATGGAGGGAGGAACAAAGGAGGACCCAGCGGGGGGCGACTGCCAGGATAGGGTGGAGGGGTGGGAAACAAAGGTGGGTCTGGCGTGTGGATACTTTGTAACTTTGTCCGTGCCCTTTGTGTAGCGTCTATTTGCATACCTTGGGTACGCAAGCTAAAGATTTCACTGTGGGTTACACAAAAAGCTGGAGAAACTCAGTGGGTGCAGCAGCATCTAAGGGGCGAAGGAGATAGGCGACGTTTCGGGTCGAGACCCTTCTTCAGACTGGTCAGGGATCAGGGAAACGAGAGATATAAACAGTGATGTGGAGAGATAAAGAACAATGAATGAAAGATATGCAAAAAAGTATCGATGATAAGGGAAACAGGCCATTGTAAGCTGTTTGTGGTGTGAAAATGAGAAGCTAGTGCGACTGGGGGGGGGGGGGGGGGGGGGGGGAGATGGAGAAGGAATGTCAGGGCCCGAGGTCTGAGGGAGAGGTGGGGAGGGGAGGGGGCAGTCTGGGTTAACAGAATTGAGAAAATTCAATGTTTAAGCCCAGAGGATGCAGACTCCCCAAGCGGAATATGAGGTGCTGTTCCTCCAAATAGCCGTGTTGCTCACTCTGGCCGTGGAGGAGGCCCAGGACCGAGAGGTCGGATATGGAATGGGAGGGGGTGTTGAAGTGCTGAGCCACCGGGAGGTCAGGTTGGGTATTGCGGACCGAGCGGAGGTGTTCGGCGAAATGATCGCCCAGCCTCCGCTTGGTCTCACCGATGTAGATCAGCTGGCATCTGGAGCAACGGATGCAGTAGATGAGGTTGGAGGAGGTGCAGGTGAACCTCTGTCGGGCTTGGAATGACTGCTTGGGTCCCTGAAAGGAGTGGATGGGGGAGGTGAAGGGACAAGTGTAGCATCTCTTGCGGTTGCAAGGGAAAGTGCCCGGGGAAGGAGTGGAGCAGGAGGGAAGGGAAGAATTGACAAGGGAGTTGCGGAGGGAGCAGTCTTTGCGGAAGGCAGACAGGGGGGGGAGATGGGAAGATGTGGCGAGTGGAGGGGTCACGTTGGAGGTGGCGAAACTGGCGGAGGACTATCTGTTGTATGCGTTGGCTGGTGGGGTGAAAGGTGAGGACCAGGGGGACTCGGCCCTAGTTGTGAGTGGGGGAATGGGGAGAGAGGGCAGTGTTGCGGGGTATGGAGGAGACCCTGGTACGAGCCTCATTTATAGTGGGGAAGGGGAAACCCCGTTCTCTGAAGAACGAGGACATTTGTGATGACCTGGTGTGGAACACGTCATCCTGGGAGCAGATGCGGCGTAGACGGAGGAATTGGGAATAGGGGATGGAGTCCTTACAGGAAGCAGGGTGGGAGGAAGAGTAGTCCAGGTAGCTGTGGGAGTCAGTTGGTTTGTAGTGGATGTCAGTCAGGAGTGTATCACCTGCAATAGAGATGGTGAGGTCAAGGAATGGTAGGGAAATGGCGGAAATGGTCCAAGTGTATTTGAGTGCCGGATGGAAGTTGGTGGTGAAATGGATGAAGTCAGTCAGTTGTGCGTGGGTGCAGGAGGTGACACCAAAGCAGTCGTCAATGTAACGGAGGTAGAGGTCGGGGATGGGGGAGATTTCACTGTGACTTGTGAAGTCTTCATTCATGTATAAGTTGTGCTCATTTATATAGCGCTTTTAAAGCAGTAACATACTGTATCTCGACGCTCTTTACAAGGATTGTTTTTAGACAATTGACATCAAACCAAAGCAGAAGACATTTGGAAAAATGACAAGAACGCTGGTGCAAACAGGGAATATTGAAGGGAACAAGATTAGGGAAGATTTACGGAGGAAATTCTTGACTGCCAGCTGTGAGGAAAAAAAGAGCAGGTGTTGTGCGATAGGCCACAGCGGGGGCAGGTGACAATTTTCTCCAATAAGTGGAGAGTAGGCAGAAGAGTGGCATTAGAGGACAACCACGTGGTTGAGCACAAGTATACAAGGTCATAAGGTCATATGTGATAGGAGCTGAATTAGGCCATTCGGCCATCAAGTCTACTTCTCCGTTCAATCATGGTGGGTGTGATTTTTTAAAATTAGAGCGTTCAGTGGTGGGGAGCCACCCTTGGTTAGCGTGCAAAAGTGTATCGGGACATTCCGAACTGAACACATTGGGATAGAGGCAGCAGAATTTAGAATCAGCTGAAGTGCAAGGAAGATGGAAGTGTGGGTTAACCTGGGCTGCGGTAGTTATTTAACCGTTTCTTGGACCGTTCGCTGTATGTGACCTGTCAGTTCCTGGTGGGAACGTTCAGTGTAGCAGAAATCTGGGCAACAGGAGGCCATGGATCAGACACTCATTCCTGGTTCTCAGAAAGGGAGATAGATACAGAAAGCTGGTATGAAAAAGCCTACTGAACCATCCTGAGGTGGGTCTTGGATTTGAAGAGCCATTTTGGCGCAGGGATTGGTTTTGGAGTAGGATTACAATTTTGGAGGGAGGGGATAATTTGGGAGTGGGATACGCGATTTCAGATGGGGGGGGGGGGGGGATGGAGAGGCATGGATGATTTTGGGATGAGGGGCCAATTTGATTGAAGGGGTTTATGATTTTGGAGGGACGGTGTGGTTGGAAGCAGGATGGAAGATGTTTGAAGAGAGGGGATGGTAGAGGGGCGAGGTTCAGGAACAGGAGCCGGGATAGGAGTGGAACGTCTGGTTTTGGAGGAGTGCACAGTTTGGAAGTGGAGAGCGTATGATTCCAAAGGAATGGAATGGTTGGGAATGGGAGCACGACATAGCCGAGGTGAATGATTTGGAAGCCGCACGCATTGTATTAAGCGCCGCTCACAAGTCTCGCACCAACACCATTCCCCATTTCTGAAAACGATGCAGCTGCTCCTAACCGACCCTTCCCCCACCCCCCTCTCCCCACCCCCCCCCCCCCACACCAAAGTGTCCGTTCAAATCCAAACCCCACTTCAGTATGATTCAGTACCACTAGCTTCTCCGCGTGAATATTTCTAATGAAAGGTTTAGTAAACCAAGACATTAAACATTTGGTAGACACAAAATGCTGGAGTAACTCAGCGGGTGAGGCAGCATCTATAGAGAGAAGGAATTGGCGACGTTTCGGGTCGAGGCCCTTCTTCTGAAAGGTTGGTTCTGAAGATGGGTCTGGACCCGAAACATCGCCAATTCCTTCCCTCCATAGATGCTGCCCCACCCGCTGAGTTACTCCAGCATTTTGTGTCGACCTTCGATTTTACCAGCATCGGCAGTTCTTTCTTAAACATTAAACATTTGGCGGTGCGGCAATTTTTTAACTGGGATCATCGTTGATAATATGTCACCAATATCATCAGTTAAAGTGGCAAACATTCATAATTTCAGCTTTCATTACAAACCCCCCCCCCCCCCCCCCCCCCCCCTCCCCCGGTCACTTACGATAAACTTGGTCAGTCCTGTTCCGCCGGCATTCCCAATGAAAATTCCTGAGCTCGGCTCGAAGAATAACGCTCGAGCTGATCTCCTGAGGCGGCTCTGCTCATATTCATCGCAGTCCACGTACAATGTTACAAAGTCGCCCTGAATGGACAAGGCAAACCGCGTCCACTTGTTTGTCATTGACGACACCTTAAACGAAGCAACCTCTTGCGAAGTGTGAGAACCTGATTCCGTGTAAAATAACACTATTTGCTGGTTGCCATTCAAAACCCCAGTTAGTTTCACTCCCAAGTAAATGATATTCTGGTAGGAATTAGTGATAGCGAAGAGCACACCACCATCGTCACTGGCTGGCTTGATAGTCACAAGGATCGCAAAGTCTCTGTAGAAAGATTGAGGTATCATGGTCTTGGTAAGTCGCCCAATGTTAGCATCGGGCCCAAAGCTGTAGGCTGGAAAGCCTTCAAATCCAGTGATGAATGCAACTGATGGGGGTAGAGGAACTCCAATTAACCCAGTCAGGTCGATGTGATCACTGGATCTTCTCTCTGCAATGGAAAGAAAAGTTAGTATTTACATGAACGTGGTTTTTGCTTTCTATATGTTATGAATGACTGCAAGGGATTTGCACATCACCTTAACTTCAGCAGAAAATTGGTGGAAATGTGTCAGACTCGATAACAATCAGCACGGGAGCATCTCAAGGCTGCGTGCTCAGCCCCCTGCTGTACTCACTCTATACTCATGACTGCGTAGCCGGTCATAGTGCGAACTCCATCATCAAGTTCGCTGACGACACCACTGTTGTGGGACGTATCACTGATGGGGATGAGTCGGAGTACAGAAGAGAGATCGAGCAACTGTCCATATGGTGCCAGCACTACAACCTGGCCCTCAACACCAGCAAAACCAAGGAACTGATTGTGGACTTTGGAAGGAGTAGGATGGGGACCCACAGTCCTTTTTATATCAACGGGTCGATGGTTGAAAGGGTCAAGAGCTTCAAATTCCTGGGCATGTACATTTGTGAAGATCTTTCCTGGTCCGAGAACACAGATGCAATTATTAAGAAAGCTCATCAGCGCCTCTACTTCCTGAGAAGATTACGGAGAGTCGGTCTGTCAAGGATGACTCTCTCTAACTTCTACAGGTGCACAGTAGAGAGCTTGCTGACCGGTTGCATCGTGGCTTGGTTCAGCAATTTGAGTGCCCTGGAGAGGAAAAGACTACAAAAAGTAAGCACTGCCCAGTCCATCATCGGCTCTGACCTTCCTTCCATCGAGGGGATTTATCGCAGTCGCTGCCTCAAAAAGGCTGGCAGCATCATCAAGGACCCACACCACCCTGGCCACACACTCATCTCCCTGTTACCTTCGGGTAGAAGGTACAGGAGCCTGAAGACTGCACCAACCCGGTTTAGGAATAGCTACTTCCCCACAGCCATCAGGCTATTACACTTGGCTCGGAACTCTGAACATTAATATCCCTCCATCTGTTATTTGCACTTTATTAATTGATTAATTCATGTGTGTATTTACGTATATAATTGTAGTCAATGCCTTCTATGTTCTGTTGTGCTATGCAAAGAAAGAGTTTCATTGTCCTGTCAGCGACACATGACAATAAACTCTTTTGACTTGACTTTGACTTGACTTTGAAATTCCTAACAGATACAGGGACCTTCTGACCAATTCCCCTCCCTGATGGGCATATTCCCCATCTCCTCTGCATTTTCTCACATTGGCTGGAAAACTGGTCAAAGGATGAGCGAGTTGTGGATGCAGCCCAGACCATCACACAAACCAACCTCCCTTCTATTGATTCCATTTATACCTCGCGCTGCCTCAGCAAGGCCAGCAGCACAATCAAGGACGAGTCGCAACCTGGCCTCTCCCTCTTCTCCCCTCTCCCAGCGGGCAAAAGGTACAGAAGTGTGAATACGCACACCTCCAGATTCAGAGACAGTTTCTTCCCAGCTGTTATCAGGCAACTGAATCATCCTACCACAACCAGAGAGCAGTGCTGAACTACTATTTAGCTATTTTGATGTCCCTCGGACTATCCTTGACCAGACTTTACTGGCTTTTTACCTTGCACAAACTTTATTCCCTTAACATGTATCTTTACACTGTAAATCTATTGATTCTAATCATGTTTTGTCTTTCTGCTGACTGGATAGCACGCAACAAAAAGATTTTCATGTGACAATAAACTAAACTGATTTCACGCAAGAGCAGGGTTCAAATCAATGAATTAGAAGAAATGTGCAGGAAGGAACTGCGGATGCTGGTTTAAACCAAAGATAGACACAAAAAGCTGGAGTAACTCAGCGGGACAGGCTGCATCTCTGGAGAGAAGGAATAGGTGACGTTACGGGTCAAGAATCTTCTTCAGTGCGAGTCAGGGGAAAGCAAAACGAGAGATATAGACGGTGATGTAGAGAGATATAGAACAAATTAATTAAAGATATGCAAAAAAGCAACAATGAAAAAGGAAACAGGCCATTGTTAGGATAAAGAAAACGAGGCCAATAAAAAGACCCTCCCTGCATCTCAAGCAAATCAAGCAGAAGGAACGCCCCAGTCCCTGCATCGAGACCCTTCTTCTGAAGAAGGACCTCGACCCAAAACATCACTCATAACTTGGCTTTTTCTGAAGAAGGGTCTCGACCAAAAACATCGCCCATTCCTTACTCCAGCCATGCTGCCTGTCCCACACAGTTACTCCAGCTTTCTGTCTCTATCTCAGGGTGGGAATATTCCTCAACCAGTCTGTATAAAGTCAATAGGCTGAATAGTCTTCCATGGAAACATAATTGTGTAATTCTTGATGAGTATCCAACAGTTCTGCTGTTAGACTTGTCCTGGCACCATCTAACCTGTACATTAATCTGATGATATGGATACCTAGGAACTTGAGAGGCTGCCAGCCATCACTGCAGCAGGACTCTGCAGCAGTGCTAGCTATCAATTGTGGGGTGTTCATTCATGTTCATAAGTGATAGGAGCAGAATTAGGCCATTTGGCCCAACGGAGTAGACTTGTTGGGCCAGGTTTATCATTCATTCATGGCTGACCTATCTCTCCCTCTTAACCCCAATCTCCTGCCTTCTCCCTGTAACCTCTGACACCCGTACTAATCAAGAATCTATCTATCTCTGCCTTAAGTATATCCACTGACTTGGCCTCCACAGCCTTCTGCGGCAAAGAATTCCACAGATTCACTACCCTCTGACGAAAGAAATTCCTCCTCATTTTCTTCCGAAAAGAATGTCCTTTCATTCTGAGGGTGTGACCTCTTGTCCTAGACTCTGGTCCTCTGGTGGAAATGTCCTCTCCACATCCACTCTATCCAAGCCTTTCACTATTCCGTACATTTCAATGAGATCCCCCCTCATTCTTCTAATCTTCAGCGAGTATACAGTAGGCCCAGTGCCATCAAACGCTCATCATATGTTAACCCACTCATTCCTGGGATCATTCTTGTAAACCTCTTCTGGACCCTCTCAAGAGCCAGCACATCCTTCCTCAGATATGGGGCCCAGAATACTCCAAATGTGGCCTGACCAGCGCCTTATAGAGCCTGAGCATTACATCCCTGTTTTTATATACAAGCCCTCTCTGAATAAATGCTAGCATTGCATTTGCTTTCTTTACTACCGATTCGACTTTGCAGATTAACTTTTCAGGAATCCTGCACCAGCACTCCCAAGTTCCTTTGCACTTCCGAGTTCTGAATTCTCTCCTCATTTAGAAACTAATCTACGCTTTTATTCCTACTACCAAAATGCATGACTCCTCACTTTGCTACACTCTAGACAATAGACAATAGATAATAGATGCAGGAGTAGGCCATTCGGAGGTCCCGACAACACCTCCGGCTTGTGAACGAGCCTTGTCCTCCTCCTGCTGTCCCGTATGGCACCCCCTGTGACAACGATGCTGCCTCGATCCGTGCCTGCATGTTCCTCCCAGCCTTGTCCACCCAAGGCTCATCCGCCCTCCCCTGTGCGTCCGCACGCTGCGGTCCCTGTTTCTCCGCCTCCTCTCCGTCCCCCCATGGTTCCCCTGTCGGGGGTGTTGCACCTGCCCCGGCGCCGACCCCTTTCGTTCCCATCGAGGGGGGATATGGCGAGGTACGGACCCGGTCGGGCCGCCTTGACAAGCCGCCCGACCGTTATGGTGATTCTGTGTGATTAATGCTTCCTGTGTAACTGCTGTTTAAATGCCCTTAGCGTATGAGACATGGTCGCCCTGTCACAACCTTATAGCTTATTTGTAGAGGAAGGATGTAGATGATATGTGTGTATACCTTTAAATATAGTGACATAACCTCCGCTAACCATCCAGTATAATTGTGACCTTCCCACCCTTGACTCTCTCTCTAGCACCCGTGACAGACCACGTACAGCTAGGGTTGTGATGTATGTGACTAGTAAATAAAATAGTAGTAAAGACTATGTGTAAGAGGCAATTCTTTACAGCTATGTTTAAGAGCTCGATCTTACTCTCTCTTGAAAGCATCCAGAGAATTGGCCTCCACTGCCTTCTGAATGTGTATATTGCTACACACATTGTGGAAGAGAATGATCCCATTGAAACCTCACATACTGTATCAGTCACAACTCACTGAAGCAAAATGCTCTCCTCTCAAATGTTAACTGTATTTCCCTAGGCAGTTTGTTTTTACAATTTATAGTGCAATTAATGTATGATGGACCTGCCAACCAGTGTTGCATGGGACTAATTTGTAAGTTTGTTAAACAGCAGTCACCTCTAATCAGCAGCAATTATCCATTGCACCACAAAAATGAATCATTCTACCACAACCAGAAAGCAGTGCTGAACTACAATCTCAGGGCTCGAAATTAATGGTTGCCCGGGTGCCAATGGTGGCCTAAAGTGCCGCCGGGGTACTTAAATGCCATGACATTTTGCCTGGCTTGGAAAGCAACCGGGACACCTATCGTTTAATTCTGAGCGGGCCCCCTCTCTATCTCTGTCTCTGTGTCACTCTCCGTCTCCGTATCCGTATCCATGTCCGGGTCTCGGGTCTCGCTCCTCATCCGCCTCACACATGCGCACTGCCGCGGCCTGCACTTCCTCCCCCTGAAAATGCGCACAACCACGGCCAGCACATCATCGGCCGTGGTTGTGAGCATGTGCCGTCCTGCATATGCGCACTGCCACGGCAACTGGTCGGCGTCGCCCACTTTCTCCCTCCCTTTGCATTGTGGAGATCTGGCCGCCATTGCTGTCCGGTCGCCGCCTCGCCGCGACCGCTGAAAACCAATGCAGAATCACTCCCTGGAGCTGGAGTAACTCCCTGGAGTAACTCTTGCTTCTTGCTTTCCTGGTCCTCCAAAAATATTCCAAATGGAATTTAAACTGAAGGTGGTGGAGGGTCCATCACCAAACTCCAAACTCTGAAAAATAACAACCTATTGCATTTTATCTGTTTATTTATTGTGTATATATATGATCTATGGTATATCAACTTTTATCTCCTGTTCTGTACTATGTTTACATATTCTGTTGTGCTGCAGCAAGCAAGAATTTCATTGTCCTATCTGGAACATAACAATAAAACTCTATTAACTCTTGACTCGGACTTCAGCAAAAAAAGGTTCTTGGGAAATAAGAGCTACCTTAAATTGCCCCTAATGTGTAGGGAATGGGTGGGGAAAGTGGGATAACAGATCTTGTATGAATGGGTAGACAAAAATGCTGGAGAAACTCAGCGAGTGAGGCAGCATCTATGGAGCGAAGGAGATAGGCGACGTTTCAGGTCGAGACCCTTCTTCAGACTGATGTGAGGGTTGGGGGGGGGGGGGGGGGCGTAGGAAGAAGAAACATAGAAACATAGAAAATAGGTGCAGGAGGAGGCCATTCGGCCCTTCGAGCCAGCACCGCCATTCATTGTGATCATGGCTGATCGTCCCCAATCAATAACCCGTGCCTGCCTTGTCGCCATATCCCTTGATTCCACTAGCCCCTAGAGCTCTATCTAACTCTCTCTTAAGGAAGAGGCGGAGACAGTGGGCTGAGGGAGAGCTGGGAAGGGGTAGAGAAAGCAGGGACTACCTGAAATTGGAGGTCAATGTTCATACCACTGGGGTGTAAACTGCCCAAGCGAAATATTAGGTGCTGCTCCTCCAATTTACAGTGGGCCTCACTCTGACCATGGAGGAGGCCCAGGACAGAGAGATCGGATTCAGAATGGGAGGGGGAGTTGAAGTGCTGAGCCACCGGGAGATCAGGTTGGTTTTTGCGAACTGAGCGGAGGTGTTGTGCGAAGCGATCGCCAAGCAGACGCTTGGTTTCACCGATGTGGAGCAGCGGATGCAATAGATGAGGTTGGAGGAGGTGCTGGTGAACCTCTGCCGCACCTGGAAAGACTGCTTGGGTCCTTGAATGGAGTCAAGGGGGGAGATAAAGCAACAAGTGTAATATTTCCTTCAGTTGCAAAGGAAAGTACCAGGAAAGGGGATGGTTTGGGTGGGAAGGGACGAATTGACCAGGGAGTTATGGAGGGAGCGGTCTCTGCGGAAAGCCGACAGGGGAGGAGATGGGAAGATGTGGCCGGTGGTGGGATCCCGTTGTTAGACAAATCTGGAGAAAATCAGCGGGTGAGGCAGCATCTATGGAGCGAAGGATCGAGACCCTTCTTCAGACTGATGTCAGGAGGGGGAGGGGGCGGGAAAAAGAAAGGAAGAGGCGGAGACAGTAGGCTGTGGGAGAGCTGGGAATGGGAGGGGAAGGAGGGAGAAAGCAAGGACTACCTGAAATTGGAGAAGTCAATGTTCATACTGCTGGGGTGTAAACTACCCGTGCGAAATATGAGGTGCTGTTCCTCCAATTTATGGTGGGCCTCACTCTGGCCGTGGAGGAGGCCCAGGACAGAGGGGTCAGATTCGGAATGGGAGGGGGAGTTGAAGTGCTGAGCCACCGGGAGATCAGGTTGGCTATTGTGAACTGAGTGGAGGTGTTGTGCGAAGGGATCGCCAAGCCTGCACTTGGTCTCACTGAGGTTGATCACATGCTGAATAATCCAACCAGATTTTTGTTCGGAAGTGGAAAGAAATAATAGAAATTGCATTCATTGCAACGTGTAAAAAGAGATGAGATACTGTATTGTAATTTTGCTGCTTGTCATTGTGGTATATATCATGTCTTGATTGGTGAATATGTTTAGTTTGTGACTTTATTTGAAGCAGAAATAATATGTGAATGCTTCATTGACCATAATTCTGACTGGTAACTATGCACTTCGTCCGAGCACATTATCGCACGCCTCATGCAAACAGTCTTAAATGACCACTTAAACTGTCATTTGGCAACCTAAAAAGCTGTCTAGGTTGCCCGACTGGCAACAGGGAAAAAAAGTTAAGCGAGAGCCCTGTATCTACCTCATTGGTGACCCTCGGACTATTCTTGATCGGACTTTGCTGGCTTTACCTTGCACCAAACGTTATTCCCTTATCACATATCTATACACTGCAAATGGCTCGATTGGAATCATGTATTGTCTTTCCGCTGACTGGTTAGCACGCAACAAAAGCTGTTTATTGTACCCGCGACAATAAACTAAACTGAACTAAACTAAAAGCACTCCCTGCTCTGACAGAACATGTGGGTTCAGTTCACACTCAAGATTGAAGTGCGTTTCCCTGGCACCTCTGCGCATTGCAGAAAGGGAACTGCACAGTCAGAGAAGCTGTCTGGCAAACCACAGGCCGAGCTCAGTCCCCTCTTGCCCTATCCTGTGAATCTGAACAAAAACCTGGCTCCTTTTGAGGATCAAAGTGTGGAGTCATGCATTTTGTCGAGAGAGTTTTATTGTCATGTGTCCCAGATAGAACAATGACATTCTTACTTGCTGCAGCAGAACAGAATATGTAATCATAAAGAGATTTAAAAAAGTTCACTGTGTATATATACACATGCACACATACTCAATAAATAAACAAATATAGTGCAGTAATAATCATAGTCTGTTGTGGTTCAGAGCTTATTTGTTGCCATATTTAATAGCCTGATGGCTGGAGGGAAGAAGCTGTTCCTGAACCTGGACGTTACAGTTTTCAGGCTCCTGTACTGTCTTCCCCGATGGCAATGGTGAAATGAGTGTGTGGCCAGGATGGTGTGGGTCTCTGATGATATTGGCTGCCTTTTTCAGGCAGCGACTCCGATAGATCCCTCCGATGGTGGGGAGGTCAGAGCCGGTGATGGACTGGGCAGTGGGTCACAACTTTTTGCAGTATTTTCCGCTCCTGGACGTTCAAGCAGGAAAATGCTTCCTCAGTATCCAGCCCAAAGACTTGTCCCTCAATGAAACTAACATCAATGAAACATGCTACTGGTCATGAATGCCATTCGGTTTAAAGAGTCTACTTTGGGAAGGGACAAAGGAGGATCTGGCGTTGGGGGGGGGGAGGCGTGAGGGTAGGGGGAGAGGGGGGAAAGGGGGAAGAACAGAGGGGGACCTGGTGCAGCGGTACTTTGTAACTTGGTAAATTCCCAATAGGACAAAGACAAAGGACATTTATTGTCACGTACACCAATTGGTGCAGTGAGATTTGAGTTACCATGCAGCACTCACATAAGATAAACGCAACACTTTAGAATCTAAAATAAAACATTGAAAAATGTATGGGTGACTATTGGAGTATGCAAGCAAAGAATTTCACTGTGACTTGTCATAATGCAATGAAGTATTCATTCTTTAATTCATTCGTTCATTCGTTCATTCATTCATTCGTTCATTCATTCATTCAGTCACAGTTTTTCCCATTTTAAAATGCAAATGGTCTATACCTCAATGGTCTATACCTATCAATGTAAAGAGGTTTTGCATGTCAGGCTATAGTGAAATAAGCGACATAATCCACGTTTCTTCCCATCTAAAATAAGGATGCGTTGAACATTACGTTATAAATCAGATCGCATGCGATGATTGCCTTGAAGCCTGACTACAAGACCAAAACAAGGGTGCAACAAATACAGGGTGTCTGGCAGCATGCAAGAGTCTATGACCACTGGACACAGCAAGCCCTGCCTTGATGAGGCAAATACATAATGAATAGATCAACAATTTCGCAATCCTGAAATCAGGAAAAGACGGGACGAGCTGGATTGACACTGCTGATGAGCTGCACCCAACTCCTCAGCTGATGCACTACCGGCCACACTCTCTCTGCAGGAGTGAGCAGATGTGCTGGCTGGCGTCTCCTCTCCACTCACATCAGCTGAACCCGTTGAACGTCACCGCTACCACTGCGACAGAAGCAGGATAGACGCAGAAAGCTGGAGCATCTCAGCGGCTCACACAACATCTCTGGAGAAAAGGAATAGGTAACGTCAGGCCACCCAAAACATCACCTATTCCTTCTCTCCAGAGACGCTGTCTGAGTTAAGGGCCTGTCACACTAGCGCGCGATTAGACGCGATAAGCGCGACAAATTCGGACGCGGGGGTCGCGTGGGGGTCAGGCGATCCCGGTGCGAGTCAAGGGCCTGTCACACTAGCGCGCGATTACACGCGCGACGTCCGAAGGAAGGACGTTATTTTTTATCACGTGACGATGCGCATGAGCATGCGCGTTGCACGACGTCGGGCAGTGACGTCATCACGCAACGCCACGCTGCAGACGCACAACGTCAAAACGTCATCACGTTCCGCGCGACAGGATTTTGCCGCGCGTAATTTTTAAGCAGTGTCGGTTTTTGGACACTACGCGCGATGTCGACACCAGCTCCACACGAGTCCGCGGAACTCCACCAGACTCCGGCGATCGCAGTGGGACAGGGTCACGCGAGGCCGGACGACTAAAGCGACCACGGTAGGTCGCGCTTATCGCGTCTAATCGCGCGCTAGTGTGACAGGCCCTTTACTCCGGCCTTCAGGGTCTTTCTTTGCTTTGAAGCAGCATCTGCGGTTCCTTCCTACACTGCAGCACATGGACCAGGCACGGCTCCAGCTCCTACTGGCAGGGTTTGGCCATCTCGGATGTGAGCCGCAGCTTCCTGCTCCATGCAGCTGCACGTTACCTGTCAGGTTCCTGGGCGGCAGCCGGCTGACCTTCTCGCCTTGGTCCGGGCGACCTTGCGAGGCGTTCCTGGTGTCCGAGGCTGGGTGGGCATCGTCACGCCCCGACTGGGAGTCTCCCTCCGCCACTGCTGCCCCGGCGCCGTTGGCCCATTCGGCGCCCGGGGCAGACGGGCCTTGCGGCCGCGCTGTGGTCCCGGCCGGGCCGCCATTGCCGCTGCCGCCGCTGGTTTGTCGGAGGGTCACAGCCGTCGGCAGTGCTGGAGCCGCTGTGGTCTTGGCCGTGCCCCACATCCTCTGCCACCAGCTCCACTGCCCCTGCACCCCACCGCTCAGGAGCAGACCCAGAACAACGGCCACCAGACCCAGTGGCATGGCTTCCTTTAGAAGGCGTGGAAAAGACAGACGCAGCCTCTCGCTTCAAAAAGCTCCTGGTATCCTTTGTTTCCCTTCTCCAGCCTTCTGCCGCTCAGCTCTGCTCTTACCAGCCTACTGCTGCCTCGGGTGTGGCAGCAGACTTTGAGAACAGCCGTATCGTGATTGCTAGCAGTTCACCGCAGTGCCAAGGTGATGTTGGATTTGGCCTGCCCCCCCGCGGGTACCCGAACAAATAATTCCATCTGCTGAAACGCTCCACAGCCAGTTGGCGGACTCACAGTCTTCAGTAGAAGCCAAAGAAAATCAGCAGCTTCACTCTCTCCAGCATGCATGTACCAACCGCTTGGAGCAGCTCGTCACGAAGGAATAAAAGGCAAATAATCTTCATGCTGCTTTACCCGTTACATCTTAAGAGCATCTTAATTAATATTGCGGTGCCTGTGCCAAGTTGGAGTTTGGCACTTCTCTGTGAGTCTAACAGCGTTTCAGCTGTGGTGCAGCAAGAACGGATAAACTTGTATTTGTCTCACAACCCCAGGGCATGGCAAAGCACTGAGCGGCCAATAAGAAAGACTGGGGAAGTCCAAGCACTCTCGTAACGCAGGGAAAGGCGGCACTTAATGTACCCACAGCAAGCTCAAGTAACCCATTGCATCCCCCCCCCCCCTCCCTCTCCGTCCCTCCCCCGCCCAACTTGCACCAGCTTCAAAGTCTCATGTTTGAGTCTCGTGTTTAAGAAGGAACTGCAGATGCTGGGAAAATCGAAGGTAGACAAAAATGCTGGAGAAACTCAGCGGGTGAGGCAGCATCTGTGGAGCGAAGGAACAGGCCACGTTTCGGGTCGAGACCCTTCAGGGTCATTGTCTCGTTGTCTGTAACTCGTTCTCACCTGGCCCACAGCCAACAATGTCCTGCCTCTATCATCGTTACTTTTTTCGCCTATTTTTCACTCATTTGTTCTATATCTCTCGACATCGCCGTCTATCTCTCTCGTTTCCCTTTGCCCCGACTCTCAGTCTGAAGAAGGGTCTCGACCTGAAACATCCTGTTCCTTTCCTCCAGAGATGCTGCCTGACCGCTGAGTTACTCCAGCATTTTTGTGTCTGCCTCCCACTTAGAGCATTCTGATAATTGCCAACGTCATCGATATTTGCTCAATGGATGAATACTGAAAAGGATGCTGAGGAGGAGCACTGGTTTCTCTTATATTCTCTTTACACTCAGCTGAACATGTTACGAGGAAGTATTTGGAACTGCGGATTCTGCTACTTTGAAAGCCCACTTTTTCTACAATGGAGCTTTGTGTCCAAGCAAACTATAGGCTTTTTGTATGTCACCGACACAGACAAGAGCTCCGAGATTTTGCTTCGCATCACAAATAAAATAAACATATATGGATTGAAATCCGAAGGGAGAACAGAGGTTGGTAGCGCCCTTTGGTTTACTGATTAGTGTTGGGATTCCAAACAGATTTTCTTTGACAGGTACGGAAAACGACCAGAGAGAAACCAATCTTTTGTAGCACAGCGGACATGGGCGTGCCGGCTGAGGAACTGAAAATGAATAAGCCCAGAAAGATTTGCATAAAAATGCAAGCAAGTACAATGTGTTTGAGCCACACAATGAACGGGAGTAACCCCAGTAACTAAAGCACCGCGCAAGAGTATTTAGAATATGGAGCTGTCCCCTCTCCTCATCCTCCACATGTTTAGCAAGATCATATCCCACTGTGCAATCATGGGACTGTGGATTTTACAAGCTTGTAAATGGCAATGGCCAGGATCAGCTGCTTGTCACGCAGGGGAATGAATAACTGCTCACAGGCAGGGGCCGAAACTAATCTTACTTAATGTTATCAACCTGTCGGTGCAAATAAAGCGCACACATCCCTCTGAAATGAAAACGAGCCCAAAACACTCGTCAGGGCTGGCGGGGGTGATCTGGCAGAGGGAGGGGGGTCCAAAGTTGATGATACTTTCCTCAGCCCAGAGGCAGAATTTAATCTGGAGCCCACGGGCGGAGGGGCGGTCAGATACTACAGCCGGACAAAGAAGATTGCATGGAAGCCAGATGAAGCCAAAATCTACTCTGAAGCATGAAAGTGAAGCAAAGAAAAAAATGAATGGGGGCGGAGAAAGAAAGAGATAGATATGTTGGTACACAGTTGTGTCATTGATTGAAAGTCCATCGATCACCCGTTTACACAAGTTTAGTTTAGTTTGGGCATACAGCTTGGGAACTTCGGCCCACCGAATCCGCACCGATCACCGATCCCCGTTCATTAACACTATCCTACACACATTGGGGAAATTTTTACATTTACCAAGCAAACCTCTACGTCTTTGGAGTGTGGGAGGAAACCGAAGATCTCGGAGAAAACCCACGCAGGTCACGGGGAGAACGTACAAACTCCGTACAGACAGCACCCGTAGCCGGGATCGAACCAGGGTCCCTGCCGCTGTGGGGCAGCAACTCTACCGCTGCGCCACCGTGTCGCCCTGGCTCCATGTTATCCCACTCTCTACTAATAGCAATGTATAGAGGCCAATTAACCGACAGGACCATATGTCGTTGGGATGTGGGAGGAAACCGGAGAACCCGGAACAAACCCGTGATGTCACAGGGAGTATGCACAAACTCCACACAGAGAGTACCCGAGCTCAGCATCGAATCTACATCTCTGGCGATGGAAGATGGCAGCTCCACCAACTGAGCTACGGCGCCACCCGCTATTAATCTGACAATTACATGATTAATAGTAAGAAATAAATCAGGAAGCACTTTGAAACAGGCCCTTTGGCCCAACTTGTCCACACCGACCAACTACACTAGTCCCACCTGCCTGCGTTTAGGTTATATCCCTCCAAACCTGTCCTATCCATGTACCTGTCCAGCTTTCTTAAACATTGCGATAGTCCCTGTCTCAACTACCTCCTCTGGCAGCTCGTTCCAAACACCCACCACCATTTGTGTAAAAATGACACCCCTCAGATCCCTTTTAAATCTTTCCCCCGAGACCTTAAACCTATGTCCTCAGGTCCTTGATTCACCTACTCAGCAAGAGACTGTGCATCTACCCGATCTATTTCTCTCATCATTTTATCCACCTCTATAAGATCACCCCTCATCCTCCTGTGCACCAAGGAATAGAGTCCCTACCTAGACAACCTCTCCCTATAGCTCAGATATTCCGGTCCTGGCAACATCCTCGTAAATCTTCTCTGCGCCCTTTTCTGCTTGACAACATCTTTCCTATATCATGGTGGCCAAAACTGAACGCAATATCCTAAATAGAGAGGGAGAGTGAGAGGGAGAGGAGAGGGAGAGGGAGAGGGAGAGGGAGAGGGGGAGAGAGAGAGAGAGAGAGAGAGAGAGAGAGAGAGAGAGAGAAAAAGAGAAAGAGAAGCCACACTGGTGACAATGGGTACAAAATAGTTCTGACCAACTGAATCTATCCCCAATTTATCCCCCTCATAATTTTATATTCTTGTATCTGATACTAGAGAAATCAGTCCAGGTTTCTCCAACCTCTCATTTTAGATAATCCAGGCAGCATTCTGATGAGGCTTTTGCACCCTCTCCAAAGCCTACATAGTGTCATTGAGTGATCTAGCGTGAAACAGGCCCTTCGGCCCAACTTGCCCATACCGACCAACTTGTCCCAACTACACTCGTCCAACCTGCCTGCGTTTGGCCCATATCCCTACACATCCTTTCTGCAAAGGGACAACCAGACCTTCACACAATACTCTAAATGAGCAAAGTCGTATAAAGCTGCAACATGACTTTGAGACTGTTAGACTCGATGCTCCAATGATCGAGGCAAGCATACTATAAGTATTCTTTATACCACTTTATCTACTTTCATTAAGAACTTTTAATGGACTGAAGCTGATAGCTACATTTGCTTTACCAAAATCAAACCGGGAATTGAAATTTAAAAGGAATATGTATTCCTGCTCCTTGTAAATTTTTGTCATGGAGAAACGAACGCCATGGCATGAGCAAGGGTCTCGACCCCAAACATCACCAACTCCTTCTCTCCAGAGATGCTGCCTGTCCCGCTGAGTTACTCCAGCATTTTGTGTCTACCACGGCATCAACTCTTATTCCTGCCTCTCCTTTGAACATGCGGGAAGAAATGAATGTGGGAGGGGTGGGTAGAATTGAGAGAGGGGTGACAGGGACCAGCACCAGGGTTAGTTGAAAGCCTTTAGGGCCTGTCCCACTCTCATGACCTAATTCACGACCTCTGCCGAATTTGCCCTTGACTCATACTCGCAGCATGGTCGTCACGGGGACGTAGGAGGTCGTAAGTAGGTCGTAGGTAGGTCGCAGCAGGCCGTGATGCTAGTCGTGGGTTCTCGTGGCATCTAGTAGGTAGCGGCGTTTTTTCAACATGATGAAAAATATCCATGAGTAAAAAAGGTAGTGAATTAGGTCGTGAAAGTGTTAAAGGCCTGTCCTACAAGCATGCAACTCTATGCGATGAGCGCGACCTAACGTGGTTGCTTGAGCCGTCCGGTGTCGTGGGGCCGGTCCCACTTCGATCGCCGGAGTCGTGCGGAGTTCGTCCCAACATTGCGCGGGGCTCCGAAAAACTGACTATGTTCAAAAATTCCGCGCGGCAACGGCCTGTCGGCACGCAGTCGCCTCGACGCATGACACACCGCCCCGACATCGTGCCTCCGTGAACCTATCTGTAGGTGCCTCCGTGACCCTCTATGTGTGTGGCTCCGTGGCCCTCTGTGTGTGTGTGTCTCTGTGCCCCTCTCTGTCCTGGCAAACTTACCTTAGACTTCGCTCCAAGTTCGCCTCACTTTGCGCCGCGTTGCGCCAGCAGGGGCCACTCACCCGACCTCCGCGCAGCCCCTGCTGCTGGTTTGGTCGCGCTTGCCGCATGCAGGCGCATGCTGTTGGGAACGGCCCTGTACAGGGGATCACCCGACCTCCGCGCGGTCCCCGCTTCTAGTTCGATCGCGTTCATCGCATAGAGTTGCATGCTGGTAGGACAGGCCCTTTACAGGGCCCTTTCGTTTTTCTGACTCTCAGGAGAGCATTGATAGGAAGCCTATAGCCAGCGTGGAACATCTTAGTTACAATATCAGAGGAGTTGGGAAGAAGCATTTTTTTTTCACACGCCTTGTAGTTGTAATCTGTAATTAACTGCTGAAACAGAAGTAGGCTGAAGAGCCCTATGCTGTAAGATCCTTTGATCACTTGGACAAAGACTCCTCAGCAGCACCCAGTAGCTGGAGTCCACTACCTGAAGGCCTGTACTGCAGCAAATTAACACATCGCCTTCTTGTTACCCCTGGCAACCATCTCCTGCCTACATCTACTGGCTTCAGCGGTTACATCTGAACCCACAGAACCAATGTGGAAGCTTTTAATTTTAATTTGCTCCATACTTCCCCACAGTCTGAAACAACTCTCTCCGTCGCTCTCTCTCTCTCCACCATTGCTGCCTGAGCTGCTTTTTCCAGCATTTTCAATTTTTGTCTTTCCGATTTCCCACGTGGTCAGTATTTAGCTCTTGGTTTCCACAATAACATCTGATGTTTGGAACCCAGCTCTAGGCGGATTTTCCACAGTTTCGCTCTCAATTTTCTTTTCTCGCGCCCTGACGAGCTCTGGAAAGCTTCCCCTGGCTCCAGACTTCACAATGGATGTTTTGTTGCCCGGCAACAGAATGCAGTGAGCTTCCCTGTAAGCCCTTTGAAAGTTGGCCAAGAGGTCAAGCTAATGGGAGCAGGCTGTCAGTGCGGGCCCTGGGAGAGGGAGCGGCATGCAGCTTGGCCAAGCTGTCATAGATGATCCTTCCCTACTCCCTACCCCCGCGGTCGATAGTGAGTACAGCTCAGAGAATTGGTCTCCTTCTCCCAGACGCAGTTGGCGGCACTGAAATGTTAATCAAAGTGCCCACCTAAACCTACCAGATCTCCCGGTTGCTAACTCCCCCTCCCATTCCCACACTGACCGTTCTGTCCTGGGCCTCCTCCACTGTCAGAGTGAGGCCCAGTGCAAATTGGAGGAACAGCACCTCATATTTCGTTTGGGCAGCTTACAACCTCAGCAGTATGAAGTGTTAAAGAAGGAACTGCAGATGCTGGAGAATCGAGGGTGCACAAAAGGCTGGAGAAACTCAGCGGGTGCAGCAGCATTTAAGGAGCGTAGGAGATAGGCGACGTCTCGGTTCGAGACCCTTCTTCAGACTGGTTAGGGATAAGGGAAACGAGAGAGTTACACAAAAAGCTGGAGAAACTCAGCGGGTGCAGCAGCATCTAAGGAGCGAAGGAGATAGGCGACATTTCGGGTCGAGACCCTTCTTCAGACTCCAGGGAAACGAGAGATATAGATGGTGATGTAGAGAGATAAAGAACAATGAATGAAAGATATGAAAAAAAGTATCGATGATAAAGGAAACAGGCCATTGTAAGCTGTTTGTAGTGTGAAAATGAGAAGCTAGTGTGACTTGGGTGGGGGAGAGATAGAGAGAGAAGGAATGCCAGGGCCCGAGGGCTGAGGGAGAGGTGGGAAGGGGAGGAGGCAGCCAGGGTTAACAGAATTGAGAAAATTCAATGTTTAAGCCCAGAGGATGCAGACTCCCCAAGCGGAATCTTGCTTTCCCTCTCTCTCCATCCCTCCCCCTTCACAGTTCTCCGACCAGCCTGACTTTCCCCGAGTACATTTTATCTCTGTTTCCTTTTTTTGTCACCTTCTCCTCGCTAACAATCATCTATTCCATATTTTCCTTAAACGTCATCTCTTTCGATGTCTCGTTTTCGCCTCTTACCCTTCCTTATCTCTGCGTCTCCCTTCCCCCTGACTCTCAGTCTGAAGAAGGGTCTGGACCCAAAATGTCACCCATTCCTTCTCCCCACAGTTGCTGCCTGTCCCGCTGAGTTACTCCAGCTTGTTGTGTCTTTCTTCGATGAAATCCTTCTGTCCGGATTGAGCTCGACTGTGTGACAGAGCCTGGTGGGATGAGTAATTATTTATACTCCTCTGACACTGGTACATCAGTCGCATGCCTTAGTCTTTTCTGAAAGACCATTCATCAAAGTTCTTGCTCTAAACAAACAAAGATCTCCTGATTTATAGGTCGCAGTCTAAGTAAGTAAGTAAGTAAGTTTATTGGCCAAGTATTCACGTACAAGGAATTTGCCTTGGTGCTCCACCCACAAGTAACAACATGACATGCAGTGACAGTTACGAATGACTCAGAAAACACTAAACATTAATAATAATAAAACATTAATGATAAAACACCATTGATCAAGCATGTGAACCAACAAAATACCAGATCAAAGGGAGGCTACAGATTTTTGGCTGTTGAGTAGAGCAACTACTCGTGGATAAAAACTGTTTTTATGTCTGGCTGTGGCAGCTTTGACAGTCCGGAGTCGCCTTCCAAAGTGAAGTGATTCAAAGAGTTTGTGGCCAGGGTGAGAGGGGTCAGAGATGATCTTGCCCGCTCGCTTCCTGGCCCTTGCAGTGTACAGTTCATCAATGGAGGGAAGGTTGCAGCCAATATCCTTCTCTGCTGCTATAAATCTGGAACCTTGATTAATATTTGTCCCGAACATCATAATAATACAGGAAACAAACTATTTGGCTATCTATAAGATAGATACAAAATGCTGGAGTAACTCAGCGGGTCAGGCAGCATCTCTGGAGGAAAATAATATGAAAGGAATATTCAGAAAGGCCTCGACCCAAAACGTCACCCATTCCTTCTCTCCAGACATGCTGCCTGACCTGCTGAGGTACTCCGGCTTTTTGTGTCTATTTTTGGTTTAAACCAGCATCTGCCGTTCCTTCCGACACATATTTGGCTACCTATGTGTAGTTTAGTTGATAATTGACACGTCTACCAAGGTACAGTGAAAAGCTTTTTATTGCGTGCGTGCTTTGCAGTCAAAGAAGAGAGTACACATGAATACAATCTAGCCGTCCACAGGGTACAGATAAAGGATAAATTTAGTGCAAAGATATAAAAAGTGCATTGAGGTCCGATTAAATATAGTTGAAAGGTCTCCAATGAGGTAGATGGAGGCACAGGTTGACTGCAGCGCTTGACCTCTGTGAAGGTTGCACCAATGAGCTTTGCTGAGTGGAAAGCAAAAGGTCAGAGGTCAAGAAGACAGAGGACAAGGCACATTTGTTCACGAACAGCCAAGGCCACATCTTGAAAAAGGGGCACAGCTCCGGAGAGCGTTAGAGTGCTCAAGTCCAGAGGGAGAGGGGAGAGAGGGAGTGTTTCAGGAGCAGATTAGTGCAATCAGCTGAGGTCACCTCATATTTTGTTTGGGCATCTTACCACCCCAGCGGTATGAATATTGACTTCTCTAACTTCTCTAGACCTTGCTTTCCCTCTCTCTCTATCCCTCCCCATCCTAGCTCTTCGACCAGTCCGACTGTCTTCCTGATTACATTTTACTGATTGTCTGTGTCTGTCTCGTTGTCACCTCCCCCTAGCTAACAAAGATCTATTCTACATATTCCTTGATCTTCGTCCCCTTTCACACCTTACCCTTCCATATCTCTAGTCTCCCTCTAATCTCCATGGGATCATTTATTTCGTGCGGCCAGTGTCTCAGTTTAATATCCCATCTGAATACAACACTCCGACACCAATCCTTACTTTCCCTCTCGCTCTATCCCTCCCCTTCTCAGTTCTCCGACCACTCTGACTGTCCTGGATTACATTTTATCTCTGTTTGCTTCGTTGCCACCTTCTCCTAGCTAACAATGATCTAATCTACATTTTCCTTCTTCTCCACTCCCATTGACGTCTCTTTCCCACACCTGACACGTCCTTATCTCTGTATCTCCCCCTCCCCTGACTCTCAGTCTGAAGAAGGGTCTCGACCCAAAACGTCACCCACTCCTTCTCTCCAGAGATGCTGCCTGTCCCACTGAGTTACTGCAGCAATTTGCGTCTATCTTCAGTTTAGATAGTACTTTAGGGCTTGGATTTCCTGGTTGACCGCTGATCGTGGTGTTTTTGCACAAGAACTTTGTGTTTTAATTGGAATTTTCATCGCAGTGAATCCATTGAGATATTTTTGCCCTAATATGTCAACAGGGATTAAGCACCAGAAGCAACATACTGCAAAGGGTGGTTCGGTGTGAAAACACAGTCACAGAGGACAAAAAGTAACTTGGCAGCCTCATGTATTAAATACGGCCTCAAGATATTTTTCCCGGCAGGAAGTTTGGACGGAACTAGGGTTGCCGACTGTCCCATATTAGCCGGGACATCCCGTATATTGGGCTAAATCCCTCGTCCCGTACTTGACTGCTACTACTCGGGTCAAGGGGACTGTCGGGTCAGAGCGCCGCGTCCGGCCCCGCCTCACCCGTCCCGACGTAGTGCAGCCCGTGGAGTGCAGCTGCAGCAGCGCCTCGCCCGTGGCCCCTTCGGACGTTCTCTTACCGCCACCCCTCCTTCTCATGGCCAATCATTGGTTCATGAGTTGGACGGGGGCGCCGGACTTTGCACGCGACATCGCGCGTCCTGGGCCAAAACTCCCCAGCTGGCCCCGCCGGCCGGGCTTTGTGTGCAGTCCAGCACCCGGGCCAACTCATCATTCACCCAGACACAGCCGAGTCGGTCAATGAATTGCCGTCGGGAATTTGTTCCTTATTTTGACCTTTTGTCCCATATTTGGGAGTGAGACAGTTGGCAACCCTACCGGGGGTAACCTCATTGCCTCACCCATTAACGATAGAGAAAGCAAAGACCCCATCAATCAATGGGAATTACCGTGCTGAAACAGGAATGTGTGAAGACACGGGATTTATGCAACCACATGATCTTTGCCGGCTGGTGTGCTACAGTGCATGACTCAGTTAATCCTGTTGCATCAGTAATACCTGTCTTAATCACTCGGTGATATATTTAAACTACTGTGGCAGGAACCTTAAACAGAAGATGACTTCAGTCTCAACCTGGCCTCACACAAACTCTTGGTCACCCCACCTTCAGCCTCAGACTGTCTGGGAATTATGGAGTTGGTGAGTCATTGACACTTTGTGATGTCTACTCCCCGAGCTTGCCACGGTCTGGTGGTCTAACGCTGCCCGCAGCCAGCACTGCAACACCAGTGCAGCACACCAGCCGGCAGAGATGCGGCAGGCACACCACCTCCTAGCCCAGCTCACGAATGGTTCCAGGAAGCTGGTGTGCAAAGTGCCACAAGTATTGTGGAAGCTAATAATGCTGCAATTAATCTCAACATATATTTTAGAGAGATGGAAAATTGTGCGGTGATTACTACGCAGATCAGAGTGTTTGCTTTTGAGAATGAGAATGTGTCTGAAACAGAGTGCATGAGGAAACCATGTGTGCAAACCCACAGCTTCCTATGATGGGATTTGTTACAAATCCCACTACAGACCCAGGCACAGAATGTTGGCTGATGCTCTCGTTTAGTACTGAGACAGGACTGATGCTCCCGTTTAGTACTGAGGGAGGACTGATGCTCTTGTTTAGTACTGAGGGAGGACTGGTACTCCCATTTAGTACTGGGGTACAAAATCATCTATCAGATGGAACAATAATGTCCTGTCTTTTCCCCGAAGTGTTTAAAATATAACATATCTCACAGCTCTGAAGGAGACCTTATTTCTTAGTTTTATTTACTTTAGAGATGCAGCCCCTTTGGGCTGGGAAACAGGCCCTTTGGCCCATCGAGTCCGTGTAGACCAGCGATTCCCGCACATTAACACTATCCTACACACACTAGGGACAATTTACCCTTATACCAAGCCAATTAACCTACAAACCTGCACCGCGCTGAAGCACCATGGCGGAGCGGGCGACGCCTTACACGGGTCGCCGTGTGGTAAACTCCGGAGTGCTGACTCCAACATCGCCGACTCCAGCATCGTGGAGCTGTGGGTGCGGAGCGTCCAGCTGCGGCTGGGTTTAAACACCGCGGAGCCTGGGATCTCTCGCCGAGATCGGCAGTAGTGGAGCCCCGACTAGCGCGGCCTGTGAACTTCGGGAGAAGCGGTCTCCGGGGAGGAAGCGGCCGTTCCAGACATTCCAAGCCGCTGAGAGTGTTCTCCCGATGCCGGAGCTCCATCATCTGGCGAGAGGGCCTGTAACATTGGGCCGCCATTGCGGTGACTGCAGAGGCCTCAGAAGGCCCGACCATGGGTGAAGAAGAGGAAGGGGACTGGACTTTGTGCCTTCCCTCACAGTGGGAACCATTGTGGGGGGATGATTTTATGTTTAGTGTTAAATTCTTTGGTGTTGCGTTTTGTTTGCTGTCTGTTGGTGTGCTGCAGATGGCTCGGAAAACATGGCTGCTGGAGGTGAGAGTGAAGGCTGGCGCGCTTGGCTACCACTGCTCTCTCTCTGAATCGTGTGTTGTTGCTGTATATGTTGTTTTCGTTTCATGCTTGTGTTCATTTTAGAAGGTGTCCTTGAGAGTCCTGAAAGGCGCCCCTAAAAATAAAGTTATTATTATTAATATTATTATTATTATTGTCTGTAGTGTGGGAGGAAACCAGTGATCTCTGAAAAAACCCACGCGATCACAGGGAGGACTTACAAACTCCGTGCACTCAGCACCCGTAGTCAGGGTCGAATCCGGGTCTCTGGCGCTGTAAGGCAGCAACTCTACCGCTGCGCCACCGTGCCCCCCAGGATGAATTTTCTGATTCAGTCTCACACGCGTTAAACTATCATGTACAACATGTTATATCGGACACGGTGACAGCTGTGTTCACTGAGAAGAAAAGGCTTGAAGCAAGGACTGTGACTGCTCCTTATCATCTACTGCCCTCTGCTGCTTCACTGCATCATGCACTTTAAAATGAACCTGAACTCGTCTACAATGTCGCTAGCCACTGGCTATGCCTTCACTCCCTGGGTTTTTGCATGCTTGAAGAATTAGCAATGTGTCATCATTTGGAAAAGTTCAATCACTGGGTAAAGATGAAAGGTCTGGGTCAGAGCGTGCCATCCACATCATTCAGCCCAAAATAAGTGGAAGACCAGTCTCACCCTGGCCACTCCCTCTGCTCCCCTCTCCTATCAGGCAAAAGGTATAGAAGTGTGAAAACGCACACCTCCAGATCCAGAGACGGTTTCCCTGGGAGACGAGGAATATTTACGGGTAATAAGTAACATTGTCGGCGCCTTGTGGCGACTATTTTGTGTACTGTATGCAAACACATAGAATTTCACTGTACCTTCACGGCACATGTGGCAATAAAATATCATCTATATCTACAGGGCCCTCCATAATGACCCATCATTTATTTATTTGCCTCTGTACTCCACAAATTTGAGATTTGTAATAGAAAACATCACACGTGGTTAGAGTGCACATTGTCAGATTTTAATAAAGGGCATTTTTATACATTTTGGTTTCCCCATGTAGAAATTACAGCAGTGTTTATACATAGTCCCCCCATTTCAGGGCACCATGATATTTGGGACACAGCAATGTCATGTAAATGAAAGTAGTCATGTTTAGTATTTTGCTGCATATCCTTTGCATGCAATGACTGCTTGAAGTCTGCGATTCATGGACATCACCAGTTGCTGGGTGTCTTCTCTGGTGATGCTCTGCCAGGCCTGTATTGCAGCCATCATTAGCTTATGCTTGTTTTGGAGGCTGGTCCCCTTCAGTTTTCTCTTCAGCTTATAAACGGCATGCTCAATTGGGTTCAGAACAGGTGATCTGCGGCCACTCAAGAATTGACCATTTTTTAGCTTTGAAAAACTCCTTTGTTGCTTTAACAGTATGTTTGGGATCATTGTCTTGCTGTAGAATGAACCGCCGGCCAATGAGTTTTGAGGCATTTGTTTGAACTTGAGCAGATAGGTTGTGTCTATACACTTCAGAATTAATTATGCTACTACCATCAGCAGTTGTATCATCAATGAAGATAAGTGAGCCAATACCTTCAGCAGCCATACATGTCCAGTTAATCTTCATCTCATCTGTCCACAAGATCTTTTTCCAGAACTGTGGTTGCTCTTTTAAGTACTTCTTGGCAAACTGTAACCTGGCCATCCTATTTTTTGTGGCTATCCAGTGGTTTGCATTTTGCAGTGTAGCCTCTGTATTTCTGTTCATGAAGTCTTCTGCGTGCAGTGGTCATTGACAAATCCACACCTGACTCCTGAAGAGTGTTTCTGATCTGTCTGACAGGTGTTTGGGGATTTTTCTTTATTATAGAGGGAATTCTTCTGTCATCAGCTGTGGAGGTCTTCCTTGGCCTGCCAGTCCCTTTGCGATCAGTAAGCTCACCAGTGCTCTTTCTTCTTAATGATGTTCCAAACAGTTGATTTTGGTGAGCTAAGGTTTGGCTGATGTCTCTAACAGTTTTATTCTTGTTTCTGAGTCTCATAATGGCTTATTTGACTTTCATTGGCACAACTTTGGTCCTCATGTTGTTAAACAGCAATAAAAGTTTCCAAATGTGAGGGAAAGATTGGAGGAATGACTAGGTGCTGAGAGCTCTCTTATACCTGCATTAATGATGCAATCTGAGCAATTACAAACACCTGTGAAGCCATGTGTCCCAAACATTATGGTGCCTTGAAATGGGGGGACAATGTATAAACACTGCTGTAATTTCTACATGGTAGAAACATAGAAATTAGGTGCAGGAGTAGGCCATTCGGCCCTTCGAGCCTGATCATCCAACTCAGTATCCCGTACCTGCCTTCTCTCCATACCCTCTGATCCCCTTAGCCACAAGGGCCACATCTAACTCCCTCTTAAATATAGCCAATGAACTGGCCTCAACTACCCTCTGTGGCAGAGAGTTCCAGAGGCCCACCACTCTCTGTGTGAAAAAAGTCCTTCTCATCTCAGTCCTAAAGGATTTTCCCCTTATCCTTAAGCTGTGACCCCTTGTCCTGGACCTCCCCAACATCGGGAACAATCTTCCTGCATCTAGCCTGTTCAACCCCTTAAGAATTTTGTAAGTTTCTATAAGATCCCCTCTCAATCTCCTAAATTCTAGAGTATAAACCGAGTCTATGCAGTCTTTGTTCATAAGACAGTCCTGACATCCCAGGAATCAGTCTGGTGAACCTTCTCTGCACTCCCTCTATGGCAATAATGTCCTTCCTCAGATTTGGAAACCAGAACTGCACGCAATGCTCCATGTGTGCTCTCACAACTGAAGTATATATCTCGGTCTTAATTGATTTCCTCCTTATCCTTAAGCTGTGACCCCTTGTCCTGGTCTTCCCCAACATCGGGAACAATCTTCCTGCATCTAGCTGGTGAAACCAATATGTATAAAAATACCCTCTAATAAAATCTGACAATGTGCACTTTAACCACATGTGATTTTTTTCGATTACAAATCTCAAATTGGGGAGTACAGAGGCAAATAAATAAATGATGGGTCTTTGTCCGAAACATTATGTAGGGCAGTGTATCTACTTGAATGTCATTGTTAAGATTTTCATAGTTCCGTTTCAATCCCTGTGACAAGTAAACACCTTTGACTCTTGTCTTTGACAGTATTTGTTCACTATTATCTTGTATTGTCAGGGACTAGAGGGTGGGCTCTATGTCTACATACATTTAGATACGCATTTGTGGATCTGCATTTTGCAGAATAACTGTCTGCGTTAGGACTTTAATGACCTATGCTTGACGTTGAGTTCGATGATCATGGGTTTAAGTCACGATACAGGTGAACCGCAAGTCAAGGACATTGAGGTTATAGAAAAATTCACACTCATAGGATTCACAAATCGCTAGGCAAGAATTTGAGATGCGGAATAAAATGTGTGTGGGGAAAAATTAATAAGCGCAAAATGTGAAAGAAAACCAAATGTGGTCATTTTGAGTCAGTGAATAGTATGGGCCAATTAACTTACATGTGACACTTACAAAATGCCGGAGTTGGTCAGCGGGACAGGCAGAATCTCTGGTTGGAAGTAGTGGGTGATGCTTCGGGTCGAGACCCTTCTTCAGACCTTCAGAACTGATAAACTAAACTGAACTGTCTGAAGAAGGGTCTCGGCCCGAAACGTCACCCATTCCTTCCATGCTGCCTGTCCCGCTGAGTTACTCCAGCATTTTGTGACTACCTTCGGTGTAAACCAGCGTCTGCAGTTCCTTCCTAAGCTAGCTTTAGATGTGGATTACCGCGGGACTTGAGTTGACCGTTACAGCAGAGTCCTCCTTTGCCTTCCCCAGTACGAGCACGTCAACAGACGTAATGAGAATACACACCACTGCGTTCTTCATCTGCGAGACATTTTCCGTGACATGTTGCACTGTGAGGAGCTGCAGTAGCGATGGTCAGCTCTTATACTGACCGGCTTGTTAGAGTACCTTCACTTCCATGAAGTCACCTTTATCCCCACTAATCCTTTTACACCATATTTTTTCCCCAATGAATTATGATCATCGAATACCTATCCCTTTCCCGGTTATCTCCACTTCCGAACCCCTTTCCTAATCCACAATCGGGAAGAATATCAAGAAAACCGTGACCGCCAGGATCAAAGATAGCCTCTTCTCAACAACCATCAGGATTTGAACACTACAACACACAGACTAAATCAGGGGTCGGCAACCTACAGCCCCCGGGCCCCAAACCCAAAATCATGCGGCCCGCAGGGGTATTTGTTTCATTTTGCGACCTGGGAACTGCAGCCAGACCCGAGGACGCGAGGGACCTGGGAACTGCAGAAAACGAATTGAAAAACAAATGCGAAAAACAACTATGGCGATAGATGTGGCCCACCATCTGCTCACATACATGGGTCCTGGCCCCTATGCAGAACAAGGTTGCCAACCCCTGGACTAAATCATAAACTGTGTACGCACTCGGGTTGCATTGAGGATGTCAGGATTTTTTGTAGCAGTATTGAGGTTGTTAATTAATTTATATATATATAAAAATATATATATATATAAAAATAAATATAAATATATATATATATATATATAATATATATATATAAAGTAATTAACAACCTCAATACTGCTACAATATATATATATATATACATTGGTTATTATTTAAGAACATTGAACAGTGCAGTGCAAGAACAGGCCCTTTAGCTCACAATGTCTGTGCCCAATATGATGCCAATACCATAACTTTACCCGCATATAACCCATATCTCTGCATTCCCTGCACAGTCAGATGCTGATCCACAATTCTATTCAATGCCACTATTGTCCGCCACACTGTGTAAAAAAAAACGTACCCTGAACTTATCTTCGAACTTTGTACTTCTCACCTTAAACCTATACCCTCTAGAATTTGAAAAGATGAGTGCTGTGTTTACAGGTCTGATGGTTGTAAGTAAGGATTTCATCGTTCCATTGTTGGTAATATGACAATTAAAGACTCTTGATTCACTTAACATGATCCTTGGTTGTCAAAGGAAATGTCTCGCAGATGAAGAACTCTTTCCTTCAACTCTCTCCACACTGACCTTTCTGTCCTGGGCCTCCTCCACTGTCAGAGTGAGAGGCCCAGCGCAAATTGTAGGAACAGCGACTCATATTTCGCTTGGGCAGCTTACACCGCAGCGGTATGAATATCGACTTCTCTAACTTCAAGTAACCCTTGCTTTCCTTCTCTCCATCCCTCCCCCATCCTAGCTCTTTGACCAGTCTGACTGTCCTCCTGATTATATTTTATCTTTGTACGCTTCGTTGTCACCTTACCCGAGCTAACAATTGTACATTTTCCTTGACCTTCGTCCCATTTGTTCTCTTGTTTTCAAACCTTAACTCTCTATACCTCTGTGTCTCCCTCACCCCTGAAACGTCACTCATTCCTTCTCTCCAGAGATGCTACCTGTCCCGTTGAGTTACTCCAGCATTTTGTGTCGATCTCTCCTTTAAGTTTGTTCGTATTAGGTATGTTACAAAACTTACCTTGAGCAGCGCTGCAGTTCTGCCGCTCCCCGTGTGCGTGACTTTGGCGCCTTTCAGAGGGGGGCGGGTTTAAAATGCCGATTTTCTGCAGACTGGGAAAATCGATCCATGTCGGGCGATTTCGTTGCGGAAGAAAAATCGCTCCGACATTTCATTCATGAAGGTATTTTTAAATTACGCTAGATTATTTATTAACTAGAGTAATTTAAAAATCACCTTCAAAAGCCGTGAGCGCCGACAACGGGAAGGATTTTGCGTAGGGGAGAACAAAATGTACAGTTTATTTTTATATTAAAAGCTGGTTTTTAGGGAGGCTTTAATCACATTTTCATGTTGCAAAATGGGGTCCAAAAAAATGTATGAACCAACAGTATTTTTCCTCCCGACTTCACCGCAAACCGCAACGTTCCAATCCACCGCATTCCACTAAAACCCACTCGCTAGTTGATTTAAATGGCCATTAATTTACAGGCATTAAACACTAAATTCCTTCCATTTGGCCTCGAAATTCATGAAAATGAGATTTAAAAATTATGTTATATTGTGGATTATTGTGTGAATGTTATTTGGACACTTAGGCAATTAAAAAAAATATCTTTTCTTAAGAAATGGATAGATGTTTAGCTCTACTCATTGAATTTTGTAATTAGCTACAATTAGATAACTAACTAATTATATGCTTTAATTTCAGGTCATCCAAGTAAGATTGTTTCATATTTGTTTCAGAATGCTTAAATCTATAATAACTGAAAATTTCATTGAGTTCTCTTAATTTTTAAGAAAGTTATGGGCTTTTAACTGTCCTAGATCACAGCTTTTGAGAAGTCAATTGAAAGGCAATGGGGAACAAGATGCTAATTTCCGAGTATGAAAATGGTCATAACTTTCTTAATACTGAAGATATGAAAGTGAATTAGGTGTGAAATTAAACTTCTTTTTATGCTTTATCTGATGGGATAAATTGCAGACTTGATTTTTAAAATCTCAAAATTTTGTAACATTGCTATTCATATGTTCCCTGGAGGCAGGCATTGCCAAGGAGGGATTGAGCTGTGACTGCATACCGAATCGACACGGTGACGCGTATCGAAATCTTATTGTCCCACAGTAATGAATGACTAAATGTTAAAAAATGACCACATTTGTTTCCTAACACAAGCCTTATACATCCCTCGTCTAATAATGACCTCAACTGTCAAATAATGGCAGTGGGTCACTTTGGCATCTCCAATAAAATGTCTTAATATGAGACAAAACACTGCTTGGCCTGCTTAGCTGCTTAGCTGCTTAGAACATGGGATTCAATGTTCAAAGGAGTCTGTGCTTTAGAAAATCACAATGCAGATACTTTTGTAAGAGCGGATCCCCCCTGTAGCATGAGGGTTGCCTGCATGCATAGATTCATAGGGCATGGAAACAGGCAGTGTTGTGCGCTGGGTTGGGCTGACCATCAGGCATCCACTGAGATAAATGTGTAACCCAGGCTGACATATTAGTGCAGTGCAGGGGCAGTGAACATTGTCGCGGCACGGTGGCTTAGCGGTAGAGTTGCTGCCTTACAGCGCTTTCAGCCCCCGAGACCCGGGTTCAATCCTGACTACGGGTGCTGTCTGAAAAGAGTTTGCACCCACTCCCCGTGACCTGCGTGAGTTTTCTCCGAGATCTTCGGTTTGAGCCATGGGACTGGCCGTAGCACCCAGGTTGCCTGCAAGCCCCGGGACTAGCTGCAGTGTCCAGGTCGCTTGTGAGCCCTGGGACTAACTGCAGTTCCGCTGCCAGCGGCTGCTTGCAGCCACCCGAGTTACTGAGTGAGTTGCTGGCATGATTCCCGACACCTTCCTTCTCAACGCTCCTGCCCTCCCCGCAACTTTACCCCTTGCGGCCCAGCCGTGCCGACCCAGGCCAGACTCCCCACATGCTATAGAAGGAACTCCCCCCCCCCCCCCCCCCTCACAGCGGTACTGTCCTTTTACTGCCGCTGTACTGAGGAATAGCCAAATCTATCTTTCTTGGCTAACAATCTAGCCTTCGGCCTCTAAGACGCAGGTAAATTTTCGGGCCTCATTTTCGGGGTAAGAAATAGTGCCGGGAAATACGGTAAACGAAATGACTTGAGATCAATTCTACCCGCCAGGTTGCCTGAAAGCGATTCCACCACAATCCCTCAATCACTCCATCAACTTTGTCTTTTATCTGAGTGTTTTGCAGTTAGCTTCTCCTCCCCTATTTAATTTCTCAATTGATGATATGGTCATTTGGATGTAGATAAAAATGCTGGAGAAACTCAGCGGGTGAGGCAGCATCAATGGAGCGAAGGAATAGGTGACGTTTCGGGTCGAGACCCTTCTTCAGGCCCTTTGCCTCACAATATCTGTGCCCAATATGATGCCAAGACCATCACTTATCTACCTGCATATAACCCATATCTCTCCATTCCCTGCACAGCCACATGCTGATCCACAATCTATTAAATGCCACGTATTGTAACTGATTCATCCACCACCCCCAGCAGTGCATCCCAGACATGCTCCACCCACACTTGTAAAAAACTTACCCTGTACATTGAACTTAGTACTTCTCACCTTAAACCTATACTCTAGAATTTGAAAAGATGAGCACTGTGTTTACAGGTCTGATGGTTGTAAGTAAGGATTTCATCGTTCCATTGGTGGTAATATGACAATTAAGGACTCTTGACTCACTTAACATGAGCCTTGGTTGTCAAAGGAAATGTCTCGCAGATGAAGAACTCTTTCCATTTGGATGTTGCGTCTGCTTCACTGCTCTAGCCTTGGAATGAGACCCTGTGGTCTCATCCCCTTGCATCACTCCGGTAAGTATGTGGTACCTGCAACTACACAACAGAGGTGCTGAAATCAAATGGATATATGCACTTTGAGACCAGGATACAATTTGTTGGGTTAGGGTGGTGAGAGACAAGAAGGCAAGATTAATTCTTGATGGAATTAAATACGGTTTTCTCCAGAGATGCTGTCTGACCCACTGAGTTACTCAAGAGTCAAATCAAGCCCAGAGTGTTTCATTGCCATATGTCCCAGATAGGACAATGACATTCTTACTTGCTGCAGCACAACAAAATATGTAAACATTGTACAAAACATGGAGATAGGGTGGTAAAGAAAGCTTTTGGTGTGTTGGCCTTTATAAATCAGAGTATTGAATATAGGAGTAGGGAAGTAATGTTAAATTTGTACAAGGCATTGGTGAGACCAATTCTGGAATATGGTGTACAATTTTGGTCGCCTAATTATAGGAAGGATGTCAACAAAATAGAGAGAGTACAGAGGAGATTTACTAGAATGTTGCCTGGGTTCCAGCAACTAAGTTACAGAGAAAGGTTGAACAAGTTAGGTCTTTATTCTGTGGAGCGCAGAAGGGGGGGACTTGATTGAGGTCTTTAAAATGATGAAAGGGATAGACAGAGTTGACGTGGATAAGCTTTTCCCATTGAGGGTTGGGAAGATTCAAACAAGAGGGCATGATATGAGAATTAAGGGACAGAAGTTTAGAAGGTAACATGAGGGGGAACTTCTTTACTCAGAGAGTGGTGGCTGTGTGGAATGATCTTCCAGCAGAAGTGGTGGAGGAAGGATCGATTTTAACATTTAAAAGTAAAGTCGATAGGTATATGGATGGGAAGGGAATGGAGGGGTATGGTCTGAGTGCAGGTAGATGGGACTAGGGGAAAATAAATGGTCGGCACGGACTGGAAGGGCCGAGAAGGCCTGTTTCCGTGCTGTAATTGTTATATGGTTATATGGTTAAAACGGGAGAAAAAAAAGGTCAGTGTGTGTACATACATATTCATGCTTACTCAATAAATAAATAAATATAGTGTAATAATAATAATAATAGTATGTTACAGTTCAGAGCTTATTTGCTGTTGTGTTTAATAGCCTGATAGCTGTAGGGAAGAAGCTGGTCCTGAACCTGGTCATTACTCCAGATATTTGAGTATCTTCGGTTTAAACTAGCATCGACAGTTCCTTCCTACACGTCCAGCACATTCTGTCTTTATTTCAGATTACCAGCATTTGCAGATTTGTTGATTTCTCACAAAGTCTGCGATTGCCAATAACTGCAACGTTTCCTGGATGGTTCTGTGGCAGTGTGCTGTGCTGCATATGAAGTTCCCAATTACGTGGCCAATTTCTTCGACAGCATCTTGAATCCTCATTCAGCTGCCTCAGGAGAAGCCAAGCCGCCAGTCACTTGGCAAATAAAACCAATGGTTTCTCATAATTTACCATGTGGCTTCCTCAGTTCACTTTGTAAATCAATCATCCCATTTGCCATTCTAAACCTAACTTTATCAGTCTGTACCACGGCCTGGAGAAATGAGTCTCATTGTGGTTCACACTATGCATCACATTTACAGTGCACACTTACATTGATAAAAGTCAATGCATCCGCAATCAAAGTTGTCCAAAAAGTGCCCAATGACAACTGAGCCTTAGAATAATTGAAGATATTAATTGAACAAGCCAGTGTCAGCAATGTGCTGGGTGACAATTAGACTGAACCAGACGATTTAGAAGTTGACACGAGGAACTGCACTTCATATTTCGCCTGGCCAGCAGTATGAACATTGACTTCTCCAACTTCAGATAGTCCTTGCTTTCTCCCTCCTTCCCATCCCGCTTCCAAGCTCTCCCACAAGCCTACTGTCTCAGCCTCTTCCTTTCTTCCCCCCTCCCCCCCCCCCCCGCCGACATCAGTCTCGATCCGAAACGTCGCCCATTCCTTCTCTCCGTAGGTGCTGCCTCACCCGCTGAGTTCCTCCAGCGTTTTTGTCTACCTTCCAGGGAATGTAAAGGGTTACTTGAAGTTGAGCAAAATCAATATTCATACCACTGGGCTGTAATCGTTTGTGGTTTATGACAGTTTTTGCTATTAACTTTGAGAGTGATGATATCACATCCAAAACAACAGTCTTCATTTTTCCAATTAGAATATGGGGGTTAGTTGGATCGGGTAAGCAAGGAGATTAGAACAGGCAGGGCTCAAGGCAAAACGTATAAAGCTGTGGCTATACATCCTTTAATTGAAACATGATGTAGTCATGGCTGAGTGTGTTTGATTTAAATTCTGGGTAAAATAGTCTTTTAGTAATGCCAAGGAGAATAGCCTGGAGGTCAGGACTTTTCAAAATTCAGCAGATGATGACCAAGAAATAGATTAGATTTACTGTAAGTCTCCTGTACATTGCCAAACATCATTAACTCCCCCCAAAAAAAATCAATGTTATGCCGTTGATAATTTGGATAACTTGTCACATTTCAAGGTGCCTGAACACCTCTCAAAAAATTAATCTCATTGTTTTGGAGGCAATGTTTTTTTATCTCTGACACATTTTTTTCTTGTGCTCATTTCCCCAGATCAGGTTGTACACAATCCAGCTGCAGTGCACTCATTTCTTCTATCCAGAGATTCCTGCCTGGACGCTGAGTTACTCCAGCATTTTGTGTCTACCATTCAGATAGATCTGTCTTCCTGTAATTTCAAACAAGTGCAGAGGCTTGTATAACATGCACAAGTCCATGTCAGACTGCAGCTGCTAAATATCTGCCCACTCCCTCAATCGGTCTCAGCGACTGCAGCTTCTCTGCATCCCCCTTACCCAACCCCCATTTGCAAGCAGGGAGGGGTTACATTTAAGTAAGTAAGTTTATTGGCCAAATATTCACATACAAGGAATTTGCCTTGGTGCTCCGCCCACAAGTAACAACATGACATACAGTGACATACAGTGACAGTTACGAATGAATCAGAAAACACTTAACATTAATAATAATAAAACATTAATGTTTTAATGATAAAACACCATTGATCAAGCATGTGAACCAACAAAATACCAGATCAAAGGGAGCCTACAGATTTTTGGCTGTTGAGTAGAGCAATTAGTGGGTATGGAGAGAAGGGATCAGGGGGTATGGAGAGAAGGCAGGTACGGGATACTGAGTTGGATGATCAGCCATGATCACATTGAATGGTGGTGCAGGCTCGAAGGGCCGAATGGCCTACTCCTGCACCTATTTTCTATGTTTCTATTACTCGTGGATAAAAACTGTAGTTCCCTCATCCAAGTCATTATGTGTTGCAAAAATCTGGATTTTAATACTTTCCACTCAGAAAAAGGCACGTTCGTTCCTATCTTCTGTGTCCTGTTAGCCAACTAGTTCTATATCCATCTTACTCCTCAACTGGGCCGTCTTAACAGCATTATGGGCCCCCGGGCAAAGCATGCACTAGGGCCCCTACACTTCCAGGTTCTTTATGCCGAATCAAATATGCCGTCATGCACTTGCGATGTTCTTCTCCGTTTTCATGTTCTACTATAACATTCTACAGTACGTAGATTAGCATGGTCGCGGGGCCGCATCCTAGTGTGCCCATGCATTAAGGGCCTGTCCCACCAGCATGCAACTCTATGCGATTAGCGCGACCTAACGTGGTCGCTTGAGCCGTCCGGCTTCGCGGGGCCGGTCCTACTTCGATCGCCGGGGCTCCGAAAAACTGACTATGTTCAAAAATTCCGCGCGGCAATGGCTTGTCGGCTGCAGTCGCCTCGACGCATTACACACCGCCCCGACATCGTGCCTCCGTGAACCTATCTGTAGGTGCCTCCGTGACCCTCTATGTGTGTGGCTCCGTGGCCCTCTGTGTGTGTGTGCCTCGGTGCCCCTCTCTGTGTGCCCCTCTCTGTCCTGGCGAACTTACCTTTAAGACTTCGCCTCACTTTGCGCCGCGTTGCGCCACTCACCCGACCTCCGTGCGGCCCCTGCTGCCGGTTTGGTCGCGCTTGCCGCATGCAGGCGCATGCTGGTGGGAACGGCCCTGTACAGGGGATCACCCAACCTCCGCGCGGCCCCCGCTTCTAGTTTGATCGCGCTCACCGCATGGAGTCGGATGCTGGTAGGACAGGCCCTTTATCCAGTAACACATCCATGACACGACCTTATCTACTATAATCAACTCTAGCTTTCTCCCCACCAATGTCAGACTGACCTGCCAACAATTCCTGTACAGGAAGGAACTGCTGATGCTGGTTTAAACTGAAGATGGACACAAAAAGCTGGAGAAACTGAGCGGGGCAGGCAGCATCTCTGGAGAATGGCCTCAACCAGAAAAGTCACCCATTCCTTTTATCCAGAGATGCTGTCCGACCCGCTGAGTTACTCTAGCACATTGTGTCTATCTGCCAATAATTCCATTTTTAAATGTATTTTAAATGTTGGGGTATATTTTCACTCACCTTATTTATCCTCTACACATATCCATACAAACTTCGAAAGAGTTTTTATGTTCTCTGCCAGTTATTCTCATACTCGATTCTCCCTTTCTTTATCAATCTCTCCTTGTTCTTTTGCTGGATTCTGGAGTGCTCACAATTCTCAGGCTCTCGAATTGCCCTAAACTTTTTATATTTCTCTTCATTGGATCAAATACCAACAATATTTTTATATCCTGGGCTGAGCCATCTCTCCTGTTTTATTTTTGCCACTGACAAGAATGAACAATAGGTGCAATGTATCCATTCTATTCTTTTATTGTCTATCCACTATCACCGTTAAATGATGGTTCGTAATCCATCAAAGGTGTAAGCCTAGAGGTTTATATGCATGTGGAGCATTTTTCATTGTCAGTATGTATAAATTGAATGGGACATGGTGGCTTTCTGGGTTGTTACGCCAGTCTGGAAATGCAATCAGCAATTTCCCATTTCTGGTCATGAATTGTGCTTGTGCCAATGCTGCTATTTCCACGTCAGACATGCATGAAACGGTATCATTCCCCATGCAATGCTCCCACAGACCACTCCTCTGAAAATTAGATCAATCAGCAATTGATCAGCCCTTCTGTCGTCTTTTGTTTAAGAAGGAACTGCAGATGCTAGAAAATCGAAGGTAGACAAAAATGCTGGAGAAACTCACCGGGTGAGGCAGCATCTATGGAGCGAAGGAAATAGACAACATTTCAGGCCAAAACCCTTCTTCAGACTGAAGCCTGACTGAAGAAGGGTTTTGGCCGAAACGTTGCCTATTTCCTTCGCTCCATAGATGCTACCGCACCCGCTGTGTTTCTCCAGCATTTTTGTCTATCTTCAAAGTCATCTTGTTGAGTCTCATTGTCTGTAGTCGTTTTCACCTAGACCACAGCCAACAATGGCTGATTCCTTTAACATCGAATATCTTTCATTCATTTGTTCTAAACCATGGCCCGCAGACCGCATCCGGCCCGCCACGAGAGTTTATCGGGCCCGCAGCAAGCTCTTAACACGTTCCGTGCGGCAGGTTATTTAGTGGGTTCTGTGGGAGCTCAGCTTTTGAGGTACAGCGCGGAAACAGACCCTTTGGCCCCTCGAAACGATGCCCTACGCACTAGCACTATCCTACACACAATCGGGACAAATTCAATTAACCTGCAAACGTGGAGTGTGGGAGGAAACCAGAGCACCCGGAGAAAACCCACGCAGGTACAAACTTGGTACAGACAACACCCATAGTCAGGATGGAACCCGGGTCTCTGGCGCTGTGAGGCAACGACTCTACCGCTGCGCCACCGTGCCACTGATCTTGTGTTGCAAAGGCAAGTTGTGTAGGGTGGAAGCGTGGGGCGAGGGGGAGGGGGTGGAGGGCGCAGTCTGTGTGTGTGTGTGTGTGTGTGTGTGTGTGTGTGTGTGTGTGTGTGTGTGTGTGTGTGTGTATGCGTGTGTGTGTGTGTGTGTGTGTGTGTGTGTGTGTGTCTGTGTGTGTCTGTCTGTGTGTCTGTGTGTGTGTGTGTGTCTGTGTTTCCGTGTGTGTGTGTGTTGGTGTGCGGGTCTATGCGTCTGTGTGTTTTGGTATGTGGGAATCCACGTGCGTATGTGTCACTGTATGTGTGTATGTCAGTGTGTGCGTGTGTGTCAGTGTATGCGTGTGTCTATCAGTGTGTGTGAAAGTGTGTGTGTGTGTCAGTGTGTCAGTGTGTGTGTCAGTGTGTATGTGTGCGACATTACTTTATTTTCTCCTATGGCCAGCAAAAAGGTGCCAAATACATAATGTGGCCCTCATGCTGAAACGTTTGGAGGCCCCTGTTCTATATCTCTCTACATCACCATTTATATCTCTGGTTTCTCTTTCCCCTGACTCTCAGTCTGAAGATAGGTCTCGACCCGAAATGTCACCTATTCCTTTTCTCCAGAGATGCTGCCTGACCCGCTGAGTTACTCCAGCTTTTTGTGTCTATCTAAGGACTCATTCAGATTGGTATCCTGTCATATACGCCTGGATGTAATGACATTCCTTGGTTGCATGAATCTTGGAGTAAACAGTGCACGGTAATGATAGATACAACAATAAACACAATGACGAAGGCACAACAGCAGGATGGTGCAAATGTTGAGATTTACAAGGTTAATTCCCGGGATGGCGGGACTGTCATATGCTGAGAGAATGGAGCGGCTGGGCTTGTACACTCTGGAGTTTAGAAGGATGAGAGGGAATCTTATTGAAACATAGAAGATTATTAAGGGTTTGGACACGCTAGAGGCAGGAATCGTGTTCCCGATGTTGGGAGAGTCCAGAACCTAGGGCCACAGTTTAAGAATAAGGAGTAAGCCATTTATAACGGAGACGAGGAAACACTTTTTCTCACAGGGAGTTGTGAGTCTGTGGAATTCTCTGCCTCAGAGGGCGGTGAAGGCCGGTTCTCTGGATACATTCAAAAGAGAGCTAGATAGGGCTCTTAAAGATAGTGGAGTCAGGGGATATGGGGTGAAGGCAGGAACGGGATACTGATTGGGGATGATCAGCCATGATCACAATGAATGGCGGTGCTGGCTCGACGGGCCGAATGGCCTACTCCTGTACCTATTGTCTATTGTCTATTGTCAATCTGAAGTAATACCAAAAAAATACTGAAGTGAAATAACGGAATAACAAAATGCAGTAGAATTAATACTAAGAGCATATGGCACCGCCTCCAAGAAGATGGTGTGATATATGGTGATTAGTTTAGGATTCTAATAAGTATTTATGCTAAAATTACAAAATACTCCTATATCATTACATTAGTCGTACCTAACTGCACATTGTATATGGCAAGATTATTTATTAAAAATCTATGTTTAAATCTATGTTCTTGTTATCTATGTTTCTATATTCCTTTTAACTTAATTGTGTAGGAAGGAACTGCAGATGCTGGTTTATACTGTAGACACAGAATGCTGGAGTAACTCAGCGGGACAGGCAGCATCTCTGGAGAAAAGGAATGGATGACGTTTTGGGTCGAGACCCTTCTTCAGACAGGTCAGAATTTAATTGCTCCAGTTAACTTAAGCCCCTGTCGCACGATGTGAGTTCACCCAAGAGCTCTACCGAGTTTTTAAAAAAAAATCAAACTCGTGGCATATACGTAGCCGGTACGTAGGAACTCGTGGGTGGCCCGTAGCGGCTCGTTATGCTAACGGCAGGTACTTTGGAAACGCTGTATCTCGTGAAGTTTTTTCAACACTGTGAAAAATGTCCTAGTGTTTCCCGAGTACCTGCCGTTAGTTACCGCGTTTCCCGGGTACCCGCCGTTCGCATTACGAGCCGCTACAGGACATCCACGAGGCCCTTCGTACATTCTACGTACTTACCACGAGTTTGATTTCTTTTAAATTCGGGTGAGCTCTCGGGTGAACTCGAATTGTGGGACAGGGGCTTGAATATTTTGTTTCAGAAACTTATTCTGATGCCTTCCATGAACTTCTGTTGCAATCTAATTCTGCCAATGTGATTCGCGCACTCTAAATGACGATTAAACTCTTTTAGTTTCATTGCAAAGGCCTGGCGATAATGTCCTCTAATTTCCTAAATTCTGTCCAACACTGTGACTAGTGCTCAGAGGCTGACAAAACTTTCCTACCAGGTTATTTATATTTCCAATTCTGCCCTTTCGCATGTTTTACTCTTGATCTCATCTTCTGCCAATCTTGCCATGAGATCCACCTCCTGCTTCATTATGGTATTCCCTCTGAACACCATCCCATCGCATCCCTTCCTGTCCTTCTCTCAATCCCTGTCCCTCTACCCCTCAGTTACGAACATGAATGGCTAAGCCCTCAAATATTGCCGTCCTCTCCTTCAAGTATTCTTTTGACCCCTCCATCCTACATACAATAAAACATAGACACATAAAGCTGGAGTAACTCAGCGGGTCAGGCAGCATCTTTGGAGGAAAGGAATGGGTGATGTTTCTGGGTCGAGACCCTTCTTCAGACTCAGGAGAAAGGGAAACGAGAGATATAGTTGGAGATGTAGAGAGATATAGAGAAACAAACCCACTGTTGGAATATTGCCCTCACCATATGGGACCCTCACTAGAAAAAGACCATTGACACCCTTGACAAGGTTCAAGGCGTGCAGCCCGGTTTGTCTATAATGACTACTCAAGACAGTCAAGTGTTTGCGAGATGTTAAATCGCCTTGGCTGGAAGTCGCTGGAGTCGAGACGCACCATGTACTCTCATCATCCCCAGTAGCATGTCTCACCTCATTCAATCCAATACCCAGAAATCTACAAGACAGTCCTCAGGTCACTTTATTTCCACTAGAGTTAGAACAAACAAAAATAGCTATCTACAGTCACTATATCCATGGACTGTCCCAGAGTGGAACATCCTTCCTGACACCACCAGGTGTGCACCAACCTTGCCCCTCTTCAAGTCACAGCTCGGCAACTTTTTTTTTTTTCTTTTTACAAAACGCTTTTAATCAGAACAAACAAATACAAAGTAGTAACACGATCAGGGAATGCCCATATTGGCATTTTACAAAGAAAGTTATCAAATTAAAATATTAACATTTTTATCAATAATATATTCGACCTCCTGCGGTGACCAGCGTTCACAGAAGGCCTCCACAGTCCCTGTGGACACCGCGTGTTCCCTCTCCAGGAACACGCGGGCATGGACGTAACCCCGGAAAAGGGGCAGGCAGTTGGCTGCTGTGCGGCTGTCGACTGCCCGCTGCCTGGACCCGCGAATGGCCATCTTGGCCAGGCCCAGGAGCAGACCGACCGGGAGACCTCCTCCTCCCTCCCGACCACCCCCCTCTGTACCAGGTGCCCAAAAATCAATAGTGTTGGACTAAAGTGGAGCCAAAACTTGAGGAGCAGCCCCTTCAGATAACAGCTCAACAACTTGGACATGGATCATCTCACCAAACTTGCCCACCTAAACGTCTCAATAACCCTTTAGCAACCAGTGCCCACGCGAGCATAAACTGCATGAGATAGCCCAGCTGTTGGCGGTTGTGCAGGAGAAAGCAGCAGAACAACAAATGAATGAAGGTTTGTAGCTGAAGAAGGGTCTTGACCTGAAACATCACCCATTCCTTTTCTCCAGCGATGCTGTCTGACCCGTTGAGTTACTCAGGGTTTTTGTGTCTATGTGCAGAACAATGAGACTCAACAAGACGACTTTGAATCTAGTGCAATGACTTATGTGGGGAGGGACGGAGTGCAAGTCGTTTTAAAAACATTTTTACCTTGTTAATTAAAATTTGTTCTTGTTATTTCACATTCTACCTTAATCCAATAAGTATGTTATATATTTTATTTTATTTTAACATCTACTCTTCACTTTTAGGTTTGCGGTCTTTGTGAATTTTTCGATGTGATTGGCTGTTTGGCCTCCTTTAGGATATCACTGACTGAACACCAGGGATGTTTTTGAACTGAAGTTCGATGGCGGCCAAAGTTGGTGATGGGAAGTCCATGGCACTGGTTTTCTTTGAGGTCAGTGGTAAGTGCCATAGGTTTGCTTCTGACCACAAAATCCAGGCAATAGGTTTACCCTGACCTGAACCCTCAGTGTCAATAATTCTACCAGCATCAGCTCATGTGCCAGAAGCTCTAAATGCGGTGTCACAGTTCAAGGGATTGTTTACATTCGTCTGACGAGGAATGCACTGCTTATTTTAAAGCAAAACACAAAATGCCGGAGTAACTCAGCGGGACAAGCAGCATCTCTGGATGGAAGGAATGGGTGACGTTTTTGGGTTAAAGCAATATTCTTTGCAAGTAATTTGTAAGATTTGATGGAAAAAATTCACTTAATTATGGCCTCAAAGGCCTGATGCATTAAAAAAAAAAGCAGACACACGAGGAACTGCAGATGCTGGAATCTTGAGCAAAAGATCTTGAGTGCTGGAGGAACTCAACAGTTCAGGCAGCATCAGTGAAGGGAATGGACAAACAATATTTTTGATCGTGACTCTACAGCAATAGTTTCCCAATTCCACAACATGTCTGCACATATTGCCACAATGGAAATGGATCTCAAAAAAATATGTCAGGCTGTGAATCATCAGTAGTAGGAATACTTCCTCCCTCAGAACCTTGGTACATCGAGAATAACCCCAGTCACTCCCTCATCTCCCCTCTCCCATCAGGCAAGAGGTACAGGCGTCTGAAAACGCGAACCTCCAAAATACGCAACTTCTTCAGACCGAGAGTCAAGGGAGTGGGAGACGCAGAGATAAGGAAGGATAAGGTGTGAAAACCTGCCATCAAAGGGGATCATGTGGAATGGTTCATTATTAGCTAGACGAAGGTGACAACGAAGCATACAAAGGTAACATTTAATCAGGAGGACAGCCAGACTGGTTGGAGAAGAAGGAAGGGAGAGGGATGGAGGGAGAGGGAAAGCAAGGGTTACTTGAAGTTAGCAACCCTGGGGCTGCTTGGTAAGACAGATGGAAGTCCCAAGTAGCCACAAATAAATATTTCACATTTACTTACAGTCATCTCCAAGTCATTTACAGTGTATTGGGTTTAAAGGATCCTGCTGAGGATTCGGGTCGATACCCTTCTTCAGACAGGACAAGGGTCCCGACCCGAAATGTCACCCGTTCCTTCTCTCCAGATGTTGCCCATCCCGCTGAGTTACTCCAGCTGTTTGTGTCTATCAATTTGGAGAATGATGCAAGGGTCCTTGACACGCTTCATCCCGTACAGTTCCGCCACAGAGGACGCGCTGATTTATGAGGCACACGCTCCGAGACGGACGTCAAGGGATGATCAGAGACGGACATCAACTTGGCGAAAGACACTTTGTTGGTCTTCCAGCACAGCAAGATGTCCGTCAGGGAATGTTGACGACTGGCCTATTCTGGACTGCAGGACTTTGTGCTGAGCGATGCACTGGTTTAGTGCAGACAATGCTAAGGCTCTGCGGGGGGTTGCTGCTGGACATTGAGGGGCAGAATCCAGTGGGATACACTGTGGCAGAGTGGTAGACTTCCTGCCTTACACTGCCAGAGAGCCAGGTTCGATCCTGACTACGGGTGCTTGTCTTGACGGAGCATGGGTTTTCTCTGAGATCTGCGGTTTCCTCCCATACTCCAAAGACGTACAGGTTTGTCGGTTAATTGGCTTGGTGTAAATGTATACGTGTAAAAAATTGTCCCTGGTGTGTGTCGGGTAGTGTTAATGTGCGAGGATCGCTGGTCGGTGCGGACTCAGTGGGCCGAAGGGTCTGTTTCTGCGCTGTATCTCAAAACTAAACTAAATTAAATGAGGGATAGTATATTTATTCCCCCAGAGGAGTGGCAAGAGTGTTTTCTTAAATTCATGTTCATAGGTTAATAGGAGCTGAATTAGGCCATTCAGCCCATCAAGTCTACGCCATTCCATCATGGCTGATCTATCTTTCCCTCTCAACCCCATTCTACTGCCTTCTCCCCATAACCCCTGGCACTCCTGTGTTCTTTAAAGACAAGTGTGAACACTACGATTCTGATGCTATTAAATGCATTGAGAATGTACAAGGACCTTTTCCACAGTTATGTTTATTTTTATTTTTGCTTATTTTTTAAATAAACAGTTAGTCAGATGCCAAACCAACTGGATCTGGGAACAATTGCCTGGTCAGAATGTAACTGTAACATGTTTTAGTGTTTCAACAATTAAATGCACAACTTGCATTGTAAAGCACCCATTAACGTGGCAACATCTTGCAGAACATAATAACTATATAACCATATAACAATTACAGCACGGAAACAGGCCTTCTCGACCCTTCCAGTCCGTGCCGACCATTCATTTTCCCCTAGTCCCATCTACCTGCACTCAGACCATACCCCTCCGTTCCCTTCCCGTCCATATACCTATCCACTTTACTTTTAAATGTTAAAATTGATCCTGCCTCCACCACTTCTGCTGGAAGATCATTCCACACAGCCACCACTCTCTGAGTAAAGAAGTTCCCCCTCAGGTTACCCCTAAAATTCTGTCCCTTAATTCTCATATCATGCCCTCTTGTTTGAATCTTCCCTACCCTCAATGGGAAAGGCTTATCCACATCAACTCTGTCTATCCCTTTCATCATTTTAAAGACCTCAATCAAGTCCCCCCTTAACTTTCTGCGCTCCAAAGAATAAAGACCTAACTTGTTCAACCTTTCTCTGTAACTTAGTTGCTGGAACCCAGGCAACATTCAATGTTAGGGCATAATGGGAGGGCAAAACATCATTTAGCCATCTAAAGACATGGTGATCGAGGCTATTAAAAAAAAGTTAAAGGAAGAGTTGGTGATGTAGTGGTAGGGCTACTGCCTTATGGCCCTGTCCCACTTAGGGGATTTTTTAGGCGACTGGGCTGTTGGTCGTGAGTAGTCTCCTCAGTCCCCCAGAGAGTCGTGGTGTTTTTCTGGTAGCCACTGGATTTCGAAATGTTCAAAACATTTCGGTGGCAGTCGGCGACAGTTGGCTTGACGCCAATGAGCGTAGCTTGACTTCTGCTGACGTAGGTGCTGACGTAGGTTGTCGCCGGTGCTGACTTCGGTGAATTCCATTGGCGACTACCTACGTCAACCGGCGACAGGTGAATTGTCTTAAGTTGTCTTCAGTTGTCGCCGACAGGGTCGTAGCTTGTCGCGGATGGACGTAGGTTGTCGTAGGTGTGGTCGTAGGTGGACGTCCTATGGTAGCCTGCCGTAGCTTGACGTTGACTAGGTGGTAGGTTGTTGTAGACATTGTCATAGGGGGGGTTCAGTCGCTGGTTTTTCGGCGACCTGCTACGACTATGACAGTTGCTGGCAGTCGCCGAAAAAGTGACCTAAGTGGGACAGGCCCATTATATTGCCAAAGACCCAGGTTCAATCCTGACCACAGGTGCTTGTCTGTACAGAGCTTGTATGTTCTGCCTATGACCTGTGAAGATCTCTGAGATCTTCAATTTCTTCCCACACTCCAAAGACGTTCAGGTCTGTAGGTTAATTGGCTTGGTACAAATGTAAATTGTCTCGAGCGTGTGTAGGGTAGTGTTACTGTGCGGGGATCGCTGGCCGGCGCGGATCGGTGGGCCGAAGGTGCCTGTTTCCACGCTGTATCTCTAAACCAAACTCAACCAAGCTAAAAGACAGAAGGTGATTCATAGAAGGAATTACAAAGAATGACATTTGGATAAGTGAGAGTGTGTCTCCAGTGGAGATAGCAGGGCCAGTTTATCTTTGGCATGAAGACAGACACAAAATGCTGGAGTAACTCAGCGGGCCAGGCAGCATCTCTGGTTAGAAGGAATGGGTGACGTTTTGGGTCGAGCCACTTCTTCACACCAGCTAATGGCACTAAAGACCATTGTGGTCAGGATGGCAGCACTCGCTGGCACCTCATCATCATGTGCTCTGCTCACTTTGTTGTCTGGCCCTTCCCCTACATTTCCTGGACCAAACTTGTTGTCGCTGCAAGTGCCAAGACCAATACTCACAGGGTGTAGAATCAAACATGGCTTAAAAAATGCCAATACCCGACAACTCGAGCGGTTGATCTTGGCCGTGGCTTACAGAGTAAATAATCACTCCATCAGCACACATCCTGTGGCTGCACAAGTCTGCAGTGAAATGTAACAAGGTTTGCAGTGAGGGTTGCCACCCTAATATCAGGGGAGAAGATCTCATAAACTCTTTCACTCACATTCCACTTTACAACATTGGAACCATTGACTTGCTCTGCACAAGGCCAGTTGCTGGTGCGCCAGTGTTCGAGGATTTGCAATGGCCCTGCCGTTGATCCGATATCGTGCTTAATGTCAACTTCAGTTCAGTGTCTCGTGGACACACATCAGGAAAAATCACAACGCAGACCACAGCTAAGGCACAAATAATTGAAGAGCAAAAAAATCCTTGTTTCTATAGAGCGACAGCAGACTTGCATGCATACAGTGAAGATAGACACAAAACACTGGAGTAACTCAGCGGATCGGACAGCATCTCTGGAGAAAAGGAATAGGTGACGTCTCGGGTCAAGGTATTTGATAATAAATGAATCTGGATCTTAAACTGAACCTGAATCCAAATGTGACCTCATGCTGGGGCAGGGATAGACCCACAAAACTGGAATGAGAGGTTGAGAAAGACAAGGATGTTCTGCCTTTCTGACAAAGATTGAACCTTTCCTTTATCATCGTTACTTTTTGCATATCTTTCATTCAAGCGCCCAGGAGCGGAAAAGACTACCAAAAGTAGTAAACACTGCCCAGTCCATCATCGGCTCTCACCTCCCTACCATCGAGGGGATCTATCACAGTCGCTGCCTCAAAAAAGGCTGGCAGCATCATCAAGGACCTACACCATCCTGGCCACACACTCATCTCCCTGCTAACTTCAGGTGGAAGGTACAGGAGCCTGAAGACTGCAACGTCCAGGTTCAGGAATAGCTTCTTCCCCACAGCCATCAGGCTATTGATCTCAACTCAAACAAATCTCTGAACATTAATAGACCATTATCTGTTTATTTGCACTTTAACTGTTTAATTTATTGACGTGTGTATATACATATATAATGGTATATGGACACACTGATCTGTTCTGTATTCATGCCTTCTATGTTCTGTTGTGCTGAAGCAAAGCAAGAATGTCAATGTCCTATTTGGGACACATGACAATAAACTCACTTGACTTTATCTCTCTACATCACCGTCTGTATCTCTTGTTTCCCTTTCCCCCGAATCTCAGTCTGAAGAAGGGTCTCGACCCCAAAACGTCACACATTCCTTCTTTCCAGAGATGCTGCCCGACCCGCTGAGTTACAACAGTAATTTGTGTCTATCTTCGGTTTAAACCAGCATCTGCAGCTCCTTCCTGGACATTTAGTGTGCTGGAAGTTCCAGAGAAAGTTACAGGCAATGCTATGCTTCTGAAATGTTGTAACTGTTGTAAAAGATTAACAGATTGCAATGTTGGGTTAATAGCAAACTGCCTAGCAACGACAACTGTAAAAATATTGCTTTCCACTCTGCTGACCCTCAAGGACATCAATAAATCCTACGATTTCCAGGCGATAAACCACAAAATGCCAATGTCTGAGTAAAAAAAAAAAAATCTCTCCAGTACTCAAAACATAACCTCTGTTACAAGAGGAACAGGAGACAGGGCGGCACAGTAACACAGCTGGTAGAGCCACCTCGTCACAGCTTCTAGGATCCGAGTTTGGTCCTGACCTCCCTCGCCTGCTGTCAGTGTGGAGTTTGCACGTTCTCCCTGTGACTGCGTGAGTTTCCTCCAGGTGTTCCAGTTTCCTCCCACATCCCAAAAATATGCACTAGCCAGGAATAATTACTCATGATGGGAAGGTGGAGTTGGGGAATACCAAATTCATGGGAATTGTGGAGAATGAGATGGGCTTAGTATAAACAGTGTTTGACATGCAGTGCAGACCTGGTGCAATGAAGGGCGTGTGTCTGTGCTGTATCATTCTATGACCCTAGCAACACCGTACCAGCAGCAAAGTTATTATGTTATTAATAACTTGCATCACACAGGATCATAAATGTAGCAAAGGTTTTTCAAGATGCTTCACAGAGCCAAAGTGATTGGAGGCATGAAAAATATGGACATGATCTGACAAGGCAGGGAATGACTACTGTTCCAGGTGCGGACATTGGCGAGACAGCATCTCATATTTCGCTTGGGCAGCTTACAACCCAGTGGTTTGAATATTGATTTCTCTAACTTCAAATAACCCCTGCACTCCTTCTCTCTCTCCATCCCTCGCTCACCCAAGTCACACCAGCTTCAAAGTCTTCTTGTTGAGTCTCATTGTCTGTACTCGTACTTACCAACAAACAGCTAACAAAGGCCTGCTTCCTTTATCGTCATTACGTTTTTGCCTACCTTTCATTCATTTGTTCTATATCTCTCGACATCACCGTCTATATCTCTCGTTTCCCTTTACTCTGACTCTCAGTCTGAAGAAAGGGCTCGACCTGAAACGTCACCTGTTCTTTAGCAATGTTACAATATTTTGAGATTTAAAAAATCAAGTCTGCAATTTATCCCATCAGATAAAGCTTTAAAAAAAATTAAAATTTGACACCTAATTCGCTTTCATATCTTCAGTATTAAAAAAGTTATGGCCATTTTCATACTCGGAAATTAGCATCTTGGTCCCCATTGCCTTTCCATTGACTTAACTCAAAAGCTGTGATCTAGGACAGTCAAAAGCCCATAAGTTTCTTAAAAATTAAGAGAACTCAATGAAATTTTCAGTTATTATGGATTGAAGCATTCTGAAACAAATATGAAACAATCTTACTTGGATGACCTGAAATTAAACCATATAATTAGGTAGTTACCTATTTGTAGCGAATTACAAAATTCAATTAGTAGATCTAAACATCTATCCATTTCTTATGAAAAGATAAACATTTTTAAATTGCTTAAGTGTCCAAATAACATTCACACAATAATTCACAATATAACATGATTTTCAAATCTCATTTTCATGACTTTAGAAGCCAAATGGAAGGAATTTAGTGTTTAATTCCCGTAAATTAATGGCCATTTAAATCAACGCAAGTAAGTTTTAGTGGAACGCGGTGGATTGGAACGTTGCGGTTTGCGGTGAATTTAACCCACAGTCGTCAGGAAAAACACTGCCGGTCCATAATTTTTTTTTGTCCCCTTTTCGCAACATGAAAATGTGATTAAATGCTTCCTAAGAACCACGTTTTTATGTAAAAATAAACTGTGTACCTTCTTTTATCCCCTACGTAAAATCCTTCCCGTTGTCGGCGCTCACGGCTTTAGAAGATGATTTTTAAATTACTCTAGCTAATAAATGATCTAGTGTAGTTTAAAAATACCTTCATAAAACAAATGTCGGAGCGATTTCTCTTTAGCGACGAAATCGCCCGACATGGATCGACTTGAACTGTCTGGTGAAAAACGGCATTTTAAACCCGCCCCCTCTGAAAGGCGCCAAAGTCGCGCACACAGGGAGCGGCAGAACTGCAGTGCTGCTAAAGGTAAGTATTGTAACATACCTATGTTCTTTTCTCCAGAGATGCTGCCTGACCCGCTGAGTTCCTCCAGCGTTTTGTGTCTACCTTCAGGGAATTACTTTATGTATGGAAGTGTACAGCCTGGATATGAAGCATAGCAAACCAAAACATGGGAGGCACAGAGTCCTTGGTCACACAGCAACCAAAAGCCAGAGTTGTCAACAGCTGTCAATGCTCCATATGAGTCTCTGTTGAACTTAAGGGCCTGACCCACTCAGGCGATTTTATTCGGAGACTGCCGGCGACTGTCATAGTCGTAGCAGGTCGCCGAAAAACCGGCTTGACGTCGGTAGTCACCAATGGAATTCGCCGACGTCAGCGCCGGCGACAACCTACGACAGCACCTACGTCAGGAGAAGTCAAGCTACGACAAGCCGACTGTCGCTGAAAAGTATTGATCATTTCAAAATTCAGCGGCGACCAGGAAAATGGTACCATTCTTTGGGCGACTGTAGACCATACAGGAGACACCGCGGCGACCGTGTGGTAAAGGTCTAGTCGCCTGTAGTCGCCTAAAAAATCGCCTAAGTGGGACAGGGGCATTAGAAGCCTGGACAGGGATGAGCAACTTTCTTGGACCTGGCTGCAACTGGGGTAAGTTTCCACACTGTATCACTCTATGACTCTAAAGGGCCTGTCCCACTGCGGCGACCTAATCCGCGAGTTTAGAAGAGTTTTCCCTCGACTCATACTCGCAGCATGGTCAACACAAGGTCCTAGGAGGTCTCTGTAACTCTCCTTCATGCTCGAGAGTGGTCCCCGCGTACTCGAGGCCTCAGCTAGGTTGCGGCGTATTTTTCAACATGCTGAAAAATGCCCGCGAGTAAAATAAGGTCGCCATGGAAAAAATCAATACTTTTTTACTCGTAGGTTTAGTCGTACTAGGTCGTACTAGGTTGCCATGTTATTCGCAGATAATCGAGGGTAGTCGAAGGTAGTCGTGGATAGTCTTCAACATAGTTGAAGGAGGTCGAAAGAGGTCTTCAACATGACACTTTTTCAAACTCTCCTAAACTCTCCTAAACTCGCGGATGAGGTCACCACAATGGGACAGCACCTTAAGTTGGCCCTGAAATGTGATCACGTCATGCGATGCAATGCTCTTGTGCAGCACAGAAGAAATGTTTCAAACACCTACATTGTTTGTTATAGAATCATAGGGTGATACAGCATGGAAACATGTCCACACCGGCCAACATGTCCCAGCTACACTAGTCCCACCTGCCTGCGTTTGGTCCAGATCCCTCCAAACCTGTCCTATCCAGACTTTTGTGACTATCTTTGGTGTTAGCCAGCATCTGCAGTTCCTTCCTACCCTAGTCATGTACCTGTCTAACTGTTTCTTAAATGTTGGGATAGTCCCTGCCTCAACTACCTCCTCTGGCAGCTTGTTCCATATACCCACCACCCTTTGTGTGAAAAGGTTACCCTATTAAATCTTTTCCCCTTCACCTTAAACCTATGTCTTCTGGTCCTCGATTCCCCTACTCTGTGCATCTACCTGATCTATACCTCTCATGATTTTATACACCTCTATAAGATCACCCCTTATCCTCCTGCGCTCCAAGGAATAGAGTCCCTACTTAGTCAACCTCTCCCTATAGCTCACACCCTCTAGTCCTGGCAACATCCTCGTAAATCTTCTTTGTACCCTTTTAGCTCGACAATATCTTTCCTATAACATGGTGCCCAGAACTGAACACAATGTTCTAAATGCGGTCTCACCAACATCTTATACAACTGTAACCTTTTGACCACCATATCTACCTGCGACTCGACCTTCAAGGAGCCATGCACCTACACTCCTAGATCCCTCTGACCGACAACACTCCCTCGAGCCCTACCATTCACTGTGCAGGTCCTGCCCATGTTAAACTTCCCAAGTTCATAAGATCACAAGTGATAGGAGCAGAATTAGGCCATTTAGACCATCAAGTCTACTCCGCCATTCAATCATGGCTGATCTATCTTTCCCTCTCAACTCTATTATCCTGCCTTCTCCCCATAACCTCTGATTCCCGTACTAATCAAGATTCTATCAATCTCCGACTTAAAGATATCCATTGACTTTGCCTCCACAGCCTTCTGTGGCAATGAATCCCACAGATTCACCACCCTCTGACAAAAGAAATTCCTCCTCATCTCCTTCCTAAACGAACGTCATTTTATTCTGAGCATATTGCCTATGGTCCTAGACTCTCCCACTAGTGGAAAAATCCTCTCCGCATCCACATTGTGAAGTTCTAAGCATTCTCGGCCATCTATATGAGCAATATTCTCAGGCAGCTGGACATCCACCGTGGTGTCTGCTTGCCTGGATATCCCATGCATTATACTCAACAGAAAGTGAGTGGCTCCAAGCATGATGGGCCACTCAGGTTGCTGAGGTTCCACAGTGAATACCTGGCCTGCTGCAGCACACTAGGCCTCAGGCCAAAGATGGGTCCATTTCCAGGTTGAACCCCTCACACTGACTACTAGCCTCCAGATCCATCCCACATATCTCCTCACTGCACAGCTCATTTTGCCCCCTACCAGCTGAGCCTGCACCGATCCTGGGCCAGACACTCACGACCTTCAAATCTAAACTCTATTTGCATGGTTGAGGCAGTGCAGCGTAGGTTCACGAGATTGATCCCTGGGATGGCGGGACTGTCATATGAGGAAAGATGGAAAAGACTAGGCTTGTATTTACTTGAGTTTAGAAGGATGAGGGGGGATCTTATAGAAACCTAAAATTATAAAAGGACTGGACAAGCTAGATGCAGGAAACATTTTCCCAATGTCTGAAGAAGGGTCTCGACCCGAAACGTCGCCTATCTCCTTCACTCCTTAGATGCTGCTGCACCCTCTGAGTTTCTCCAGCCTTTTGTGTACCCAACATTTTCCCAATGTTGGGCGAGTCCAGAACCAGGGGCCACAGTCTTAGAATAAAGGGGAGGCCATTTAAGACTGAGGTGAGAAAAAGCGTTTTCACCCAGAGAGTTGTGAATTTGTGGAATTCCCTGCCACAGAGGGCAGTGGAGGCCAAATCACTGGATGAATTTAAGAGAGAGTTAGATAGAGCTCTAGTGGAGTCAAGGGATTTGGGAGAAGGCAGGCACGGGTTATTGATTGGGGACAATCAGCCATGATCACAATGAATGGCGGTGCTGGCTCGAAGGGCCGAATGGCCTCCTCCTGCACCTATTTTCTATGTTTCTATGTTTCAACCAGGACGGAAATTTTCACATCAGAGAAACATTCATTTGAGGGAACTGAAGTCAATTTGATTTCTGGCAGACGTGAATTGCTACGTCGACTGCAACTCCCAGTGGCAGCCCCTCTATGACATTATTTAGTCCACGCTCGAAACACACGCTGCTAGCTTTCAAACTGTGCTTTATTGTGCACTGCAGAGATATCCTTAATATTCAGTTTTCATTCATTCATCGCTTATCTGCCCCTCACTCCGGTGAACAAAACATAAAAATGCATTTGTACATTTTCCTATCACACGAGGTTCGAGTTTTAGCTCTTTCTTTTGGCCGGCTTCCTCCTGGCAACCATTTACCTTCTGGCTCCACTCATCTAATGGCCCCTGGAGTCTGTGAAGCATCATTGTTTGAGGGAACAAGGGGTTTACAGTGGTTGCTATTTCTAAAAATATGACCTTTCGCCTCCTATTTTTCATGTCTTCATAACACCAACAAGCTTGACATTATGGATCGAGATGAGGGAGTTTGAATTCCCTTTTTAAAACGTTTTAAAAACCCACTTACTACAATCAGATTACAATCCATCCAGCAGCCCTTGAGAAGGCAGAAAGCAGCCCTTTGTGCTGATACAGGGATCTCCTAGCCTAGCCCAGCTCCTCAGTTGGGCTATTAGGATCCAAATGGAAAGAAAAGCTGGGCTAAAACCTATTAACAACCAGCATAGCTATTTACACAGTCCATGTCTCACTCGGTGAATGAATAAGTTCCAAATAAAGTCCCAAATTCATGCAGACTTGTTTCTTTGCACCAATTGATTAGCTTTTTTTCTGTTTTGGGTTTAGAGTTTTCCTCAAGACTTTCCATTCTCCTGGTTCAATGGAGTCAGTGTTAGGAGTTTTGAGTTTTACTGTAAGCACATGGCCACCACCCTCTTTTCAAGCCTCACTAGTAAAATGAAAGGTTAGATGCACACATAGGTAAGCTTTGTCTGGTGCCCAGAGACTCTGAGAGAAAACCAGGGCACAGAAACAGCATAGCTGATTGCATAAAGAGGGTCTCAGTTACATCTCGGCTGAAATATATAGCTCCTTGGAAACAAAGCTATTCAGAAGAATTGGTCCAGTCTTTTCATTATTGCAATTTATAACTTGGCCGGAGATATTATCCTGGGTTGATTTTTTTTTTAAACGCAGAGACTGGAAGCTGGAATGGTTAATGAAAGCTCATTTGCCCGAAACATTAACTCTTTTTCGCTCTCCACAGAAATTTCCCTTGATGCTTGTGAGATTGTAATACCTGAGAAAAGTTAGATTAGGTCAATAATTAGTAGGAAGGAACTGCAGATGCTGGTTTACACCGAAGACAGACACAAAATGCTGGAGTAACTCAGCGGGACAGGCAGCATCTCTGGAGAGAAGGGAAGGGGGACGTTTCGGGTCGAGAAGCGTCGCCCATTCCTTCTCTCCACAGATGCAGCCTGTTCCACTGCGTTACTCCAACATTTTGTGTCGATCTTAGGTAAACAATTACTGATCCTGAAACAACTGTCTAATAGGGGCAGCAGGGTGGCGCAGCGGTAGAGTTGCTGCCTTACAACGCTTACAGTGCCAGAGGCCCTGGTTCGATCCCGACTACGGGTGCTGTCTGTACGTAGTTTGTACGTTCTCCCCGTGACCTGCGTGGGTTTCCTCCGAGATCTTTGGTTTCCTCGCACACTGCAAAGAACTGCAGGTTTGTAGGTGAATTGGCTTGGTCTAATTGTAAATTGTGCCTGCAGTGTGTAGGATAGTCCTGTCCAAGTTATGTGTGTGGATTGCTGGTCAGTACGGACTTGGTGGGCCAAAGGTACTGTTTCCACACTGTACCTCTAAAGTAAGCTAAACTAAGCTAAACTAAACTACGGAGGGGATATTTCATGGGGAAAGGGGATAGGAGAGTGCGAGTCGGAGAGAGCGAGTCAGGCGGATACAAAACAGTGCTCACAACAGACATGTTCTTTATACAAGGATCCTCCTAACTTGCAGCCAGCAGTCGGTAGCTAGGAAATGTCTGCAGTGATTAACACTGAACGAGTGCGGTCTCTGAGTGTCTGCACTTTGAGAAAGTATGCACTGCTCGTTCAGCCTGTGCCTGTGGAGCATGAAACCTTCTACACCAGTACATTTAGGGAGAAGCAGTCAGATGTGGCACACAGTGATATTTTGGACTAAAGTACTAAAGAGGCATGAGGGTACACAAAAAGCTGGAGAAACTCAGCGGGTGCAGCAGCATCTAAGGATCGAGGGAGATAGGCGACGTTTCGGGTCGAGACCCTTCTTCAGACAAATTTAGTTTCTGCAGTCATACAAATAAAAGACCCAAGACACAACACAATTTACACAAACATCCATCACAGTGAATCTCCTCCTCACTGTGATGGAAGGCAAAGTCTTATCTCTCCCCATTCATTCTCTCCACTGAGTTACTCCAGCTTTTTGTGTCTTCTTTTCGCTTTAAACCAGCATCTGCAGTTCCTTCCTACACAATTCAGATTAAGTGTTGATCCTATAAACAGCACAGTGTTGGGAGAAATGGGAGTCAGGGGAAGCTTTTTATTTCTGTAGTACTGTCACCTTTCAGATGAGTGCTATTAAAAATTTCTCTGGAGACAAATTTAGAATTTTGTACTTTGAAGGAATTCTGCATTGGATAAAATAGTGACGTAGTAAATGAAAGCTCGGCGAAATAGTTAAAGATTAATTTTCATAATAGGCGATAAGGCACAAAACCGTTCTCTTCTGGGTTAAGGCAAATGCAGCTTCACAGTCTCATTTTTTTTTGGGAACTGCAGATGCTCTTTTAAACCGGAGATAGACACAAAATGCTGGAGTAACTCAGCGGGACAGGCACCATCTCTGGTGAGAAGGAATGGGTGACGTTTCGGGTCGAGACCGTGCTTCAGACAGACTTTCTGCTGATTGGATAGCACGCAACAAAAGCTTTTCACTGTACCTCGGTACACGTGACGATAAACTAAACTAAACTAAACTGTAACTCCCTTATTCAAAACGGGAGCGGGGCGGAAAGCATGAAAGCACAGCCAATCGCGTTAACATCTGCCAGAGGGGAAGAGTTCGAAGCTGTTATTAAACTAATTACAGCAGGGCACAGAAGAATTTAACGTAACCTGTCAAAGTCAACATGGTTTTGTGAAAGAGAAATCATGTTTGGCCAATTTAGTGGAGTTCTTTGAAGAAGTAACATGTGCAGTGTATGGGGATGTGCTAGATGCACTGCATTCGAATCTACTGAGGGCATTTTGCAAGGTGCTGTATCTAATGGAGCGTGCACAGAATGGTGGGTGCCTGTAACAAGCTGCCAGGGATGGTGGTGGAAGCAGGCATGGCAGTGGTGTTGAGGAGTCTTTTAAGTAGGCACAGAGATATGCCGGGAATGGTAGTGTACGGATCATGTGTGGACAACAGTGGAAAAAATCATCGGGACCTCTCTCCCTCAATCGGGGATATTGCGACCAAACGTTGCGTGTCTAAGGCCAGCAGTATTATAAAAGACCCCACACATCTCCATCATGGACTGTTCACTCTGCTGCCCTCGGGCAAAAGATATCGCAGCATAAGGACCAGAACATCAAGGTTCTGCAACAGCTTCCCATGAGCCATCAGACTCATGAATGCCATGTAATGGGCTGCCACCATTGTCTATTTATCCATTTTATCTATGTTTATCCTTCTGTTAATTATCGTGTTGCACAGGGAGCCAAATGCAACGGAATTTCGTTTGGAACTGCATATATCAATGTATTTCTAAATGACAATAAAGTTTGTTTGACTTTGACTTGTTGACACAAACTGCTGGAGTAGCTCAGCGGGACAGGCAGCATCTCTGGAGAGAAGGAATGGGTGACGTTTTGGGTCGGGACCCTTCTTCAGACTGAGCGTCAGGGGAGAGGTGGAGACAGACATGGAAGGGTAAGGTGTGAAAATGAGAGAACAAAGTGGATGAAGTTCAAGGAAAATGTTGAATAGACAGGGGAAGGTGACAATGAGGCAGACAAAGATAACACTTGAGCAGGAGGACAGTCAGACTGGACGGAGAACTAGGATGAGGGGAGGGATGGAGAGAGAGAAAGCAAGGGTGACTTGAAGTTGGATAGATTTGTCAAGCTTATCTTGGCTTTATATTCGGCACCAACATTGGAGGCCAAAGAGCCTGTTCGCGGTGCTGTACATTTCTTCTGTTCTAAGTTCATAAAAAAAGCATAGTGTAAAATAAAATATTGGCACGGATTGAAATATGGTGATGACAGAAGGATATTTGTAAATTGAGTAGTGGGGAAGACATAAGGCGGCTACAAAAGGATACATTTGATTGAATGGACAAGGATCTGGCAAATTAATTAGGACATGGACAATGTCATAAATAATGTCAATTTTCACAGGAATAAAGGTAAAAATAATGGGAGATTGCAGTTCTGAGAAACGGAGGCACCCCTGGGTGTCCTAGCGTAGGATTCACAAAAGGTCAGTCTTCAGATTCTGCTAACAATGAGGAAAGGGAATGGAATCATTCATAGGGAGATTAGGCTTGATTTACATAGTGCAGTGGTGCCACCACATCAGCGGTGTTGTGTACACTATTGCTCTGAGAGTATGCTGGAAGCAATTTGGAGAAGATCTACTGGACTAACATCTACAATATCAGTGCGACGAAGGGTTCTGTCCTGAAATGTCACCTATCCGTGCTCTGCAGTGATGCTCCCTGACCAGCTGAGTTACTCCAACACTCGTCTCTTTTTTTTTCCATATCCGGAATGGGTGGGGGCGTCTTACGAGGAGTTTCAAAGAGGGAGAAGAGATTTGACTGAAATGCGTGAGTTCCTGAGCGGTTTTAATAGGATTTCTGGGGAGAGGATGTTCCCTCAGTATTTAAAGTGTTCAGTGTTTAAAGATTTTTTTAAAATCACTGATTTAAGATTGGAATGAGATGATTTTATAAAATCTCTCTGAGTTTGGTGAGACTTCGGAATTATTTTCCGTAAACGCCAGTGGAAGCAGGGTCCTTGATTACATTAAAGGGCCTGTCCCACCTGCATGCGATTCCATGCGGTGAGCGCGACCAAACCGGCAACGGGGGCCGCGCGGAGGTCGGATGATCCCTGTACAGGACCGTTCCCACCAGCATGCGCCTGCATGCGGCAAGCGCGACCAAACCGGCAGCAGGGGCCGCGCGGAGGGCGGGTGAGTGGCGCAACGCGGCGCAAAGTGAGGCGAACGTGGAGCGAAGTCTAAGGTAAGTTCGCCAGGACAGAGAGGGGCACAAAGGCACAAACAGAGAGGGTCACGGAGCCACACACAGAGAGGGTCACGGAGGAACCTACAGAGAGGGTCACGGAGGCACGACGTCGAGGCAGCGCGTAATGCGTCGAGGTGACAGCGATCCGACAAGCCGCACAGAATTTTTGAACACGGTCAGTTTTTCAGAGCCCCGCGCGATATCGGGACGAACTCCGCACAATTCCGCACGGCTCCGGCGATCGAAGTGGGACCGGCCCCGCGACGCTGGACGGCTCAAGCAACCACGTTAGGTCGCGCTCATTGCATAGAGTTGCATGCTGGTGGGACAGGCCCTTTAATGTAAAAGTAAATAGGTGCTTGAAAAGCAAAGGGGTGAGAGACGAATGGATAGTTTAAGTTGCTATCAGATCTACGATGCTCTTATTGACTGGGAGTGCAGGCTTGTGCAGTCAGAAGGCCTCCCGATTGGCGTTTCAAAGAGAGATTATCCATTGATTGAAAAGGGCTATCACTGGGTTTTAAAAGGGCTATCCTCTATCAGCAAATACAAAAAGCAATATGTGCAGGAAGGAACTGCAGATGTTGGTTTAAACCGAAGATAGACACAAAAAGCCAGAGTCAGGAATGCACACAACGCCCACAATTTTAATGTATGCATTCTCGGGACATAATAAATAGCATTGACGTCAAGTATTAACCCTGAAAAATGCGTTTTAACCCGTAAAAATGTTTGACGTACTCTGTTAAAGTCTTGAAAAATCCAAATAACATCTGGACCAAACTGCCTGTTTGGCAGCTCGCCGGCAAAATGCAAAAAGAAATGAAAGCAGTGCCTGATATTCTCTCATCTTTCCTTGTCTCTGGGTCCAGGCATCAGAGCAGTGGAAATGTGTAGGAAGGAACTGCAGATGCTGGTTTCAACCAAAGATAGACACCAAAAGCTGGAGTAACTCAGCGGGTCAGGCATCATCTCTGGAGAAAAGGAATACTCTAGGTAATGTTACGGGTCGAGACCCTTCTTCAGACTGAGAGTCAGGAAACGAGAGATGTAGACGGTGATGTAGAGAGATACAAGAAGAAATGAATGAAAGATATGAAGAAAAGGAACAATGATAAAGGAAACAGGCCATTGTTAGCTGTGGTCTAGGTGAAAATGAGTTACAGACAATGAAACTCAACAAGACGACTTTGAAGTTAGTACAATGACTTGGGTGGTGGAGGGACAGCGGGAGAGGGGATGCAAGGGCTACTTCAGAATATCTTCGGAAAAGGAATGTCATCAGAATTACAGTCTATCATAGCATGGACCAGGGCTGTCCCTGATTAAAATATGACTGCCCTAGATAGGTGCTATCCTTCAGGGTGAAATGCATGATAACATACATTCGGCCAAATCATTTCCAGTGAGAGTCTTGCCTGTGATTTTGTGTTCAATGTATAACAAATTATATTATCTCTTTTGATATTTCTGAGGGAATAATTCTATATTTCTTTGGGAACTGCTATCATTTGACTTTCCCCGACAGCAAGATTCTGTTAAGTGGGAGCGAGATAGAGAGAGACAGATAGACAGACAAAGAGACGGAGAGAGTTGTCTGCTGCTGCTGATGCTGTCTGACCTACTGAGTATTTCCACCATTTTCTTGTTTTAATTTCAGGTTTGCATCACTGTCAGTATTTTTATTTGAGGTTGTATCAGCCTTTTCTGGTCTAGGAGCTTGTGACTACAGGTATCTATCTGCCAATCAGTTATGGTGCCTACCACTGAATAACTGACTCCTAGGGTTGCCAACTGTCCCGTATTAGCTGGGACAACCCGTATATTGGGCTAAATTGGTTTGTCCCGTACGGGACCGCCCTTGTCCCGCATTTGACCGCTACTACTCGGTTCGAGGGGACTGCCGGGTCGGAGCGCCGCGTCCGGCCCCGCCTCACCCGTCCCGACATAGTGCAGCCCATGGAGTGCAGCAGCAGCAGCGCCTCGCCAGTGGCCCCGTCAGTCGGCAGCCCGGCCAGCTGTCCAACCTTCGGACCTTCACTTACCGTCGACACCACCACCCCTCCTTCTCATGGCCGATCATCGGTTCATGAGTTGGATGGGGCGCTGGACTTTGCGCGCGACGTCGCGCGGCCCGGGCCAAAACTCCTCAGCTGGCCCGCCGGCCGGGCTTTGTGTGCAATCCAGCACCCGGGCCAACTCATCATTCACCCAGCCACGGCCGAGTCGGTCAACGAAATGCCGTCAGGAATCTGTCCCATATTTTGACCGTTTGGCCCTTATTTGGGAGTGAGGAAGTTGGCAACCCTACTGACTCCCCAGTCCGTGACCCCTGAACTCGCCAATGGTTGTCTTAGTTCCCACCATAAAGCCCGTGCCAGTGCGGCACTGGGCCCAGCCCAACACTGTCAGATCTTTCACATCATGCCACCAGCCCAAATTGGAACTCCAACATCTGCCCCCTCCTTGACCTGCTCTCGGACCTCCGACAAGGGCAGCACAATGGCACAGCTGGTAGACATGCTGCACCACAGCACCACAAACCCAGGTTCAGTCCTCTCTGTGCGGAGTTTGCACCGTCTCCCAGTGACCACATGGGTGCTCCAGTTTCCTCCTCGCCACCAAAGGCGTGTGGGTTTGTAGGCTAAGTGGTCTCTGTCAATTGCCTCCAGGGAGTGGTTGTGAAAGTGGGATTACAAAGAACAAGTGTGAATAGGTGACCGATGGTCAGCGACGTAGACTCGGTGGGCAGAAGGGCCTGTTTCAATCAGACCCACCCTCTCTCTCCCCTAACCTATCAGACCTGAGCTCAGCACACACAGACACACTCGCACACAAGAACACACTCTCGCGCACACAAACACACGCTCACACACGCGCACTCACACAGTCACACTCACACACAAAAACACACTCTCACACACACACACACACACACACACACACACAGTCACATACACTTCTTCTTGCATATGGCGTGCACAGCCTAACGTTGTAGGACAACTTGTTCTACTTGATCTTATTTGATTGTGCACGCCAGGTTGATTGCATTCGTCGAAACAGGGCGGGCCACGTGAAGGTTGCAATCTCCCACCCCACATACACTCACACAGACACACATACACACACGCATACAGCGTGCTTGCATGCATGCAGACGTGGAAAGGAACACACACACACAGGCACTCTCATTTGTTTAGGGGCTTGACTGGAGGAATCTGTAGAGTTAAAGCGGCTGGTTGGAAGGACATTTAAGGAATCACAGCACAAGAAGACAGCAGCAAGCTGAAGCAACGTCATGATCTCATTTTACTGTGACCACTGGTGATAAATGTGTGCTCAGGAATGTCTGCTGATTGTTGGCTGCTGAAGAGGGGGATTTAAAGCTGCAAAAAAACAAATACAGCTGTTCTGGTTAAAGATAAACATTGCATGTGAAGAAGCATGAGGGTGGAGGGAGTTCCTCAGCACAGAGGCATTGCAATCCCAGTCCGGCAACAAAACGGCCAGCGATCGCGATCCACCCAGCTCCAAAACAGAGCCCATTCACTCTTTCCACGTTGCAAAGAACGGCCTGCTCACCAGGCACACTCTAATTCACAGTGTAGGAGTGAAGTGCAGCTGCTGCTTTTACACCGGAGATGGACACAAAATGCTGGGGTAACTCTCCAAGTCATGATAGGGTTCAACTGATTCATTCTGCAGTCTGACGAAGGGTCCCGACCTGAAATGACACGTATCCATGTTCTCGCCCGCTGAGTTACTCCAGCACTTTGTGATTTATTAGCGGGACTGGATAAACACAGCCAATAATCCATGGTCGAGATTTATGATCCTCATTCTGTGTGCACAGGTCTCTGGTTAAATGAGGAAAAGTGTCCTCCCACTAGCTAAGAAGTTCAAAGGTAGCTCTTTGAAACCAAATCACCAGGCTGAGATGGCTCTGTGGTCGCAGAGTGGCACGTTTAAGTGTCGTCAGCAGATACAAGAGACTGCAAATGCTGGAAGAGAGGAAACTGCTGGAGGATCCCAGCGGGCCAGGCAGCCTGTTAATTTTCCACCCAAAATCTGACGCTCATAAGGTACAGGGGTAGAATTAGGCCATTCGGCCCGTCGTGTCTACTCCGCCATTCAGATCTCTGCCTTCCAATCCATGTAGTGTTAAGGGCCTGTCCTACCAGCATCCGACTCCATGCGATGAACGCGATCAAACTAGAAGCGGGGGTCGCGCGGAGGTAGGATGATCCCCTGTACAGGGCCGTTCCCACCAGCATGCGCCTGCATGCGGCAAGCGCGACCAAACCGGCAGCGGGGGCCGCGCGGAGGTCGGGTGAGTGGCACAACGCGGCGCAAAGTGAGGCGAACTTGGAGCGAAGTCTAAAGGTAAGTTCGCCAGGACAGAGAGGGGCACACAGAGAGGGGCACAGAGGCACACACACAGAGGGCCACGGAGCCACACACAGAGAGGGTCACGGAGGCACCTACAGATAGGTTCACGGAGGCATGACGTTGAGGCGGTGCGTAATGCGTCGAGGCGACTGCGAGCCGACAAGCCGTTGCCGCGCGGAATTTTTGAACATAGTCAGTTTTTCGGAGCCCCGCGCGATGTCGGGACGAACTCCACACAACTCCGGCGATCGAAATGGGACCGGCCCTTTAGACGCCGGACGACTCAAGCGACCACGTTAGGTCGCGCTCAACGCATAGATTTGCATGCTGGTGGGACAGGCCCTTTAGTGTGCGGGGATCGCTAGTCAGTGCGGACTGAGTGGGCTGAAGGACATGTTTCTGCGCTGTATCTCTGAAAGGAAACTGAACTAAACAATGAGGGTTAATAATTAATCAATAGGGATGTGGATTGTGCTAACGTGGTGATAGGAAACCGCAGACAAAGCCCAACAGGAATGTCATTGATTATGCGTGCACACATCATTGTAACACATTTGAATCTACTGTTAATGATTTTAGACCTGTGGGTAATCATCTCATTCTGTTTGTGGCCTAACTAAATCTTTACGAGTTCCAGTCCGTAATTAGTACCTCGTTTTTATTGTTAATCAAATATTGTTAGTGCAAAACTTTGTCACTGTTAATCGAGTTTCTGAGTAACCTCGTCATCTGAGAATATAAAAATGCACCAAAGTCACACTTGACCGGTCAGCTTTGGTAATCGCCCGTTACTGCAAACACCAACTCCACGTGGCCTTTCCATTTTGCTCCTACACACTTAAGACAACTTAAGGCACACTTAAGCTTAAACACCATGTCTCATGTATGCATTAACTCAACAAACTCACAATATTCTGCAGCTGAAGGAAATAAATCATGAACACAAATCAAAAACTCGCTGCCAACTCGGTCTTACCAACAAAACCTCTGCTAACCATCTAGCAATTCCCAAATGACTGATGTCCAGTGATCAGTAGCCAATAGAGTGTTTTAGCTGGAAATGAGACTCTTCAAAGGCAAATCAAGATCAAAGTATTACATTACCTGCACCATAAGAAAGTAAAGTGCAGTGCGGAAAGCAGTTTCCATGGGGGTCAAAGTGACGCTTCAATTATTTATTTAAGACTTTGTGTCTGATCTGCTCAAAGGTTCAATGTTTCTTTCATGTCACGTTTGCAGAGCACAGTGACATTCTTTTGCACAACCCACAAATGAACAGTCGCCATATTTTGCCGTCATTTATGAAAAAAGAAGTCCAAAGTCCCTATGCTGGAAGTACTGTAGCGCCCCCGATCCAGGTAAGCCCAGGTAAACGCCAGGCTACCTGACTAATGTCAATCAGTGCCGAGGTGTCTAAACCATGAGGAGCTGCATGTAAAATTCAGTACAGTACAGAATCTATATTTTATGTGAAAGTTGTATAACATGGCCTTGCTAAGTGTGGCCTTGCTGAGAGTAAACCTGCGCAAAGCAACTAGCAGTCTGAAGAAGGATCTCGGCCCGAAACGTCGCCTATTCCTTCGCTCCGTAGATGCTGCCTCATCCGCTGAGTTTCTCCAGCATTTTTTGTCTACCTTCGATTTTCCAGCATCTGCAGTTCCTTCTTAAACAACCCACGTGGAGTTCTCAGCCGGCTCCTCAGGGCTATGTGCGCCAGCGGGCAGGGGTATTTACGGACAACTTTAACCTCTCCCTACTCCATTCTGAGGTTCCCACTTGCATTACGAGGACCACTATCATCCTGGTGCGAGCGGAAAGCAAAGTGGCCTGCCTTTAGTGGCTGCCATCCATCATCTTCAAGTGCTGTGAGAGGCCAGTCGTGGGTCAGTGCTGAGGAAGGCAAACGTAATGTTCGCATTCAGTTCGAGGGGACTCGAACGTAAAAAACAAGAATGTAAAGCTGAGGCTCTACAAGGCACTGGTCAGACCAGATTTGCAATATTGTGAGCAGTTTTGGGCCCCATATCCATGGAAGGATGTGCTGGCGTCGGATAGGGTCCAGAGGATGTTGATGTGAATGATCCTGAGGATTTTTGGGTTCACGTATAAGGGGTATTGGAAGTCCCTGGGCCTGCGCTCGCTGGAGTTAAGGATGAAGGTGAATCTCGGTGAAACCTGCTGAGTAAAGAAAGATAGAGTGGATGTGCAGAGGATGTTCTCAGTACATGGGGGAGTCTAGGGCCAGAGGGCACAGCCTCAGAATAAAAGGACGTACTTTTGGAATAGTGATGAGGAGGAATTCCTTTCACCAGAAGGCAGTGAATCAGAGGAATTCATCGCAACAAGCGGCAGTGGAGACATTGGGCATTTTTAAAGTGGAGATTGATAGTTTTGGATTAAGAAGGACATCATGGTAAAGAAAGCACAACGACACCTCTACTTCCTCAGAAGATTAAGGAACTTTGTCATGTCTTTGATGACTCTTGCCATCTTCTACGATGCACCATAGAAAGCATCCAATTGATATGCATCACAATTTGCAGCCCGGACCTGCTAGAAGTGTACAACGACATGCTTCTAGCTGGTAGCATGTCAGACTCCATGAGGAAGGGCAACATCACCCTAATCTACAAGCAGAAGGGGGAGATGAAGGACATAAAGAATTGGAGACCCATAACGCTCTTGAATGTAGACTACAAGATCCTGTCTAAGGCCATCGCCAACCGGGTCAAGACTGCTCTGGGACAGGTGATTCACCCGGACCAAACTTGTGCTGTACCTGGCAGGAAAATCTCAGACAGCCTAGCGCTGCTGAGAGATACCATCGCCTACGTGCAGGACAGACGGGTGGATGCCTGCCTAGTCAGCTTGGACCAGGAGAAGGCCTTTGACAGGATTTCGCACACGTACATGAGGGACGTGCTCTCCAAAATGGGTTTTGGGGAGGGAATCAGGAATTGGATCAATCTGCTCTACACCGACATCCGTAGTGCAGTCCACATCAATGGGTGGGAATCAGACAGTTTCCCTGTAAGGTCTGGAGTCAGGCAGGGTTGCCCTCTCTCTCCTGTCTTGTTTGTCTGCTGTATTGAACCTTTTGCCGAATCCATCAGGAAGGATGCGAGCATTAGAGGAGTGACACTGCCCGGCAGTGGGGGCATTCAAGTAAAGACCTCCCTGTACATGGACGATGTCGCTGTCTTCTGCTCGGATCCAGGGTCGGTCCGCAGATTGATTAGTATCTGCGACCAGTATGAGTCGGCCACGGGAGCCAGGGTGAACCGCAGGAAGAGCGAGGCCATGCTCTTTGGCAACTGGCCCGACAGATCTTCCGTCCCCTTCACCATCAAGCCTGACTTCTTGAAGGTGCTGGGGATCTGGTTCGGGGGGGCTGAGGCGTGTAACAAGAATTGGCTGGAGCGGATAGCCAGGGTGGGGAAGAAGCTGGAGCTGTGGAGGCAACGCTCCCTCTCCATAACGGGAAAAAATTTGGTCATCAGGTGTGAGGTGCTCTCGGGCCTGCTGTACTTGGCACAGGTGTGGCCTGTCCCTCCTTCCTACGCCACAGGGATCACCCGGGCCGTCTTCCAGTTCATCTGGGGGTCGAGGATGGACCGGGTGCGACGGGCCACAATGTACAAGTCGGCAGACAACGGGGGTAAAAGCGTGCCCAACGTCGCCCTCATCCTGATGGCCACCTTCGTGTGTGGCTGCATCAGGCGGAGTGTAGAGCCAAGGCATGTGGGCACCAAGTGTCACTACCTGCTGAGGTTCTACCTGTCCCCGGTGTTGCGAAGGATGGGCCTGGCGCAGATGCCACGCAACGTGCCAGTCAGCTGGTCACTGCCGCCCCATCTGTCGTCTGTGGAAAGGTTCTTCCGGACCAACACCTTTGACCACATGTCCATTGGGCAGTGGTCAGCACAGAATGTCCTGCAGGTACTGCAGGGAAAGGACTCGATGGACCCGGTGGCGTGGTTCCCTGAGCAGACTGCCCAGCTTGTCTGGCAAAATGCCTCATCGCCAGAACTCACCAACAAGCACCAAGACCTGGCTTGGCTGGCGGTGAGGGGAGCCCTCCCAGTCAGATCCTTCCTGCACCATCGGAACCTCACTACCAGCGCACGCTGCCCTCGGGACGGCTGCTATGGAGTGGAGACGGTTGCCCACCTCTTTGCAGAGTGTGGATTTGCCCAAAGAGTCTGGAGAAAAATGCAAGGGTCCCTGGTACGCTTTATTCCAAACGGCTCTGTCACAGAGGACTCTGTGATTTACGGACTGTTCCCAGGGACACATTCAGAGACTGACATCAAGTGCTGCTGGAAGGTTATCAACTCGGTGAAAGACGCTCTCTGGTCTGCCCGAGCTTTGTTCACCACCCAGCAGAGCGAGATGTCCGTCGGGGAATGTTGCCGACTGGCCCACTGCAGACTGCAGGAGTACGTACTAAGGGACGCACTGAAGCTCGGTGCAGCCAACGCCAAGGCTCGGTGGGGGAGGGCCACAGTCTAAGGTCCTTCCGCTGCTGGACATGGGGGGCACTGTATGGTGGAGACGCCCCTCAAAATAAGGGAAGGTATCCCATGCCGGGGGGCCACATGAGTGGCACGGGTGGGGGATTAATTAGTAAAATTTGAAAAATGTATATAGACTGCATGGAAGAATTTGTATAGCCTCCGAAAATGTCGGATGGATTTTTCGCACGGTTGATGTATTGTAAATATTTATTACTTGAATAAAGTCTATTTTGAAATATTAAAAAAAAAAATCACAATTTGGTTTGGCAACAACTCGAGCCAAGACCACAAGAAATTACAGACAGTTGTGGATGCAGCCCAGTCATCATGCTGTCTCAGGGAAGGGGCCAATATAAGATAAATGGGGATACTGTGGATAGGGTGAGCTGTTTTAAATACCTGGGAGTCCACATCTTAGAGGATCTGACATGGACATCACACGCTGCAGCGCTGGTGAGTACGGCAAGGCAGCGCCTTTACCGCCTCAGGCAGCTGAGGAAATTCAGTCTCTCTCTGAGGATCCTCCAGTGCTTCTACTCAGCAGCTGTGGAAAGCATCTTGTCCCGAAACATCACGATTAGGTTTGGGAACTTCTCTGCCCAGGACAAGAAGGCTCTGCAGAGAGTAGTATGTTCGGCCGAACGCACTATGGGGACTACACTCGCCCCTCTGCAGTAACTATACATCAGAAGGTGCAACTCCAGACCCAACAAGATCATGGGAGACCCCTTCCACCCCTGCAACGGACTGTTCCAGCTGCTACGGTCAGACAAACGCCTCCGCTGCCGTGCTGTGAGAACGGAGAGGATTAGAAGGAGTTTCTTACCAGAGGCCATTCGGCCTGTAAACTCCTATCTCACCAGGGACTAACTTTACTGGACCATTCTACTGTTGTGTTGTGTCTTTTTAAAATTGCTGTTTTTTTCTTCTTTTTTCTTCTCCCACAAATATGCAATATGTGAATATGTGATTCTGTTCCATTCTGTTTTGTAGTTTGTTTGCACAATCCGCGAGCACTGCCACTTTTCATTTCACTGCACATCTCGTATGTGTATGTGACGAATAAACTTGACTTGACTTGAATGTAAACAAGGACCTTTTTACACAATTCCATCTTCTCTTCCCTCCCGTCGAGCAATTGATACAGAAGCAAGAAAGCATTTACAACCAGATTCAGGAACAGTGTCTTCCCCGCGGTTATCAGATGCGAAATGGTCCTTCCATTAGCCAGGGTGTAGTCTTCCAACCTATCTCATTTTTTACCATGGGATTTTTTTCCCCATAACTGCAACCTAGACCTAGAAACATAGAGAATTGATGCAGGAGTAGGCCATTTGGCCCTTCGAGCCAGCACCTCCATTCAAGATGATCATGGCTCATCATCCAAAATCAGTACCCCGATCCCGCTTTCTCCCCGTATCCCCTGATTCCGTTAGCCCTAAGAGCTAAATCTAACTCAGAATACATCATCGCTATATAATGCTCGAACACTACATTCAACACACGGGTATTTTTCTCGTTGCACGACCTGTTGTACTTACGTATGCCATGATTGCACGCAGGTCTGGTATAATTCGACTGATTGGCGCACAAAATAAGCTTTTCACAGTATAAAGGTGTCCGAAAAGCAAATGTCTGCAGAAAATTGCAGTAAAAATGGAGAATGCTAGATTTACTCAGCATGTCAGGCAGCATCTATGGAAAGGCAGAGAGGGGGCTGAGATTACCTGTACAAGACGGACAAGTTGCATCTGCACTGGAGTGGGAGGGAGATTTGTTGGTGTTGCTTGGGATGGGTTAAATTAGATTGGTGAGAGAAATATCACAGAGAGGAGAGGAGGCAGTGGACAGGTTACCGAGTCACAGAGTGATACAGTGTGGAAACAGGCCCTTCGGCCCAACTTTCCCACACTGGCCAACATGTCCCAGCTACACCAGTCCCACCTCCCAGCGTTTGGCATATATCCCTCCAAACCTGTCCTATCCATGTACCTGTCTAACGGTTTCTTAAACGTCGAGATAGTCCCTGCATCAACTATCTCCTCTGGCAGCTCGTTCCATACATCCAGGTCGTGAGGGTGAAAAAGTTACCACTGCGATTCCCGACTACGGGTGCTTGTCTGTACAGAGTTAGCCCGTTCTCCCCGTGACCTGCGTGGGTTTTCGCCAAGATCTTCGGTTTCCTCCCACACTCCAGTGACGTACAGGCTTGTCGACTATAATTGGTTTGGTAAATGTAAGAATTGTCCCTAGTGTGTGTGGGATAGAGTTAGTGTGCGGGGATCGCTGGTCAGCGCGGACCCGGTGGGCTGAAGGGCCTGTATCTCGAAACTAAACTCAACTGAACGATTAAATCTTTTCCCCTTCACCTTAAACCTAAATCTAAAAGCTGAGCCTAAATTTAACAGCAAATTCTGAAGGCAAAGAGAGTATGATTAGCAAACAGGGCATGCAGGCAGGGTGTGGTAGAGAGATGGAGGAGATAATTACAGTGTACAGAGAGGATATTCTTGTGGGATTGTCCAGTGGAGCTGCATGGGCAGAAGCTTAAAATAGGAAGGCAATGATTACATTGATGGGGCTACATTATAGGTCTCCCAACCATCAACATGAATAAGAGCAGCAGATGTGGAACAAGTTTGCAGATAGGTATAAAAATAACATGGTAGTATCCATGGGAGATTTCAGGCAATAGACAATAGACAATGCAGGAGGAGGCCATTCGGCCCTTCGAGCCAGCACTGCCATTCACTGTGATCATGGCTGATCATCCACAATCAGTACCCCGTTCCTGCCTTCACCCCAAATCACTTGACTCCGCTATCTTTAAGAGCTCCATCTCTTAAGTAAACTTAACCAAGAACTCTCTCTTGAAAGCAACCAAAAAATTGGCCTCCACTGCCTTCTAAGGCAGAGAATTCCACAGATTCGCAACTCTCTGGGTGAAAAAGTTTTTCCTCATCTCCGTTCTAAATGGCCTACACCTTATTCTTAAACTTTGGCTTCTGGTTCTGGACTCCCCCAACATCGGGAACATGTTTCCTGCCTCTAGCGTGTCCAAACCATTAATGATCTTATATGTTTCAATAAGATCCCCTCTCATACTTCTAAACTCCAGAGTATACAAGCCCATCCGCTCCATTCTCTCAGCATATGCCAGTGCCGTCATCCCGGGAATTAACCTTGTGAACCTACGCTGGGCTCCCTCAATAGCAAGAATGTCCTTCCTCAAATTAGGGGACCAAAACTGCACACACAATACTCCAGGTGTGGTCTCACTAGGGTCCTGTACAACTGCAGAATACAGCGTTGTATGTTGTACACCTTCCCTTATGTTCACTGGATCACGCATTGTGTAAAGGGGTTAGGTGTGATGGACGTGGTACTAGAGAGGGCACAACACTAGACCTCCTCTGTGAGAACGAGAGAGCGCAAGTGACTACTATAGAACTATATCCCTCTCTAACACCACCCAGGCGCGGACGTAACCCCCGTAAAGGGGCAAGCACCTGGCTTGGGCAAAGACCTCTTCCACTTGGCACCGTGACTCGTGGATGGTCAGCTTAGCCAGGCCTGGGAGCAACCCAACCAGGACATCTTCGACACTGCCCACTCCCTAGATCCCGTCAACAGCCCTCCGGTCGCTGACAGCAGAGCCATTCCTCCCCCTACGGACCCTAGGTGGAGTGTCGGTGCTCCTTGCCCCACGGACCCTGGCTACAAGGAACGCCCTACTGGTCCCTGAGGTTGAGTCTGTTGGCAGGACTTACGCAATAAATGTATGAGCTCTGGAAAGTGTTGCAGAATAGAGAGCAAGTGGCGAGTCAGGTGGACAGTGTAGTGAAGAAAGCATTAGACACACTTGATGCAGCTGGTCAAGTGGCCGGCGTTGGTTTATATTCATACATTTCTGCTCATCCAGCTGGAGGAAGGATGTAATTAAGTTGAAAAGGGAGCAGAAGAGATTCACCAGGATGTTACCTGGGTTTGCGGGCTGGAGTTATTGAAAGAGGTTGGATGGCTGGAAAGTTAAGTTTAGTTTAGAGATGCAGCGTGGAAACAGGCCCATCAGCCCACACCATCCACGGCGACCAGCGGTCCCCGCACATTAACACTATCCCACACACACGAGCGACAACTTCACATTTTTACACCATGCCAATTAACCTGCAATCCTGCACGTCTTTGGAGCGTGGGAGGAAACCCACGCAGGTCACGGAGCGAACGTACAAACTCCACACCGTCAAGCACCCGCAATCAGGATCGATCCCGGGTCTCTGGCGCAGTAGCTCTACCACTGCGCCACCGTGCCACCGGATAATCTAGGACTCTTTTCAATGGAGCTTAGGAGATTGACAGATGCCCTTAAATGAGATCATCTTGAGGGACATGAAGAAAGTGAATGTTCGTAGTCTTTTTCCCAGGGTTGAAGATTCAAAACGTAGGTGGCATTCCGTAGGCTTAAGCTAAGAGGGGATATATTTAAAAGGGACCTCAGGGCAAACGTTTTAGTGAGACAGCTATCCATACCTGGACTGAGCTGCCAGAGGAAGCTACACAAGTGGGTACAATTACATCTTTCAAAAAACATTTGGACAGATATATGGACAGTAAAGGGCCTGTTGCACGTAGGCAGTTTTTAATGTGACTACAGGAGACTATGCGGTTGCCTGTATGGTCGTGAGAACTCTCCTCAGTTTCGCAACAAATCATAACGTCATTCTGGTCGCCGCTCCAACATTTGTTTTCACCCCGTGGTACGTCGCTTGTATTTTCGTGACATACGTGCGGGCGTAGGTGCTGTTGCCAGGACGACGTAGGTTGCCGCCGGTGATGACTTCGGTGAATTCCATTGGCGACTACCTACGTCAACCGGTGACAGGTACCGGCGACTGATTTGTCTTCAGTTGTCTCCGACGGGGTCGTGGCTTGTCGCGGGTGGACATAGGTTGACCGGTTGTCGCCTGTGCAGACGTCGGTTGTGGTAGGCGTGGTCGTAGGTGGACGTCACAATGGGTCTCCGTTTGTCGGTAGCTCGGGGTAGCTAGACATCGACTAGGTGGTAGGTTGTTGTAGACATTGTCGTAGGGGGCCAAGACACCGGTTTTTCGGCGACCTGCTGCAACTATGGCAGTCGCCGGCAGTCACCTAAAAAATCGCCCAAGTGGGACAGCCCCCTAAGGGTTGAGGGAGCTATCGGCCAAATGCAGGCAGATGGGAGCACATGATGCCAACTTGTTTGCCACAGACGGTGGTCTGAATGGTCCGAGTCTATGCTGTACATCTCTATGACCCCATGAAACAGTCACTACTCTGGTCGATAGCCTTTGGTATTTCCAGCACTCTGTAACCTTGTGCCTTGACGAAAAGATACATTCCATGGACAAGTGAGGAGACGTGATGGTGTGATCTGAAGTTTAGTTGGTAAAAACTTTGCCTCTGTCAGAACCTCTTGATTCCTGTCCCACTCCAGGCCCAGAGCCAAAATCTAGACTGACATTTGAACACATTACTGAGGGAAAAATGGATCTTAATGCATTAACTAAGGGTTTCTCTGGTTTCCTGGCCTGTGTTTTTTCCTCAGTCAACATTTTTTAGACGAATTCCCTTGGACTTAACACACTGCCAGTGATGAGTTCTTGTACACAAGTTGGATGACACATTCAATCCATTACAACAGTGAATATACTTCAAAACCATTTTCTTGGTGGTAAAGTGAATATAATATTCATGCATGTGCTGAGCTTCCTTGAAGAAGTGCAATTTCCCCATTGGGTCTTAAGAATCTTTGGCCTATGCCAACTCAAAGTGGAGAAGGGACATGTGGGCTGGGTTTGAAACCTCAAGGCCATGCATAGATAGCACACAAAAGCCTTGGATTAGCAACAGAGGAAGTAGCACCACCTAGCCATCTGCTCGGACAGCCAGCTCCTGCCCTTCTCTGGAAGAGTTTATGGTTGCCACATTGGCCCCATCAGAACCCGCAAAGCCAAGGTGGAACCAAGTCGTCCTCTATCCTAAAGGACTGCCCTGAGAGAATAGAAAAATTAAAACGGAGACAGAAAATGCTGGAGTAACTCAGTGGGTCAGACAGCATCTCTGGAGAAAAGGAATAGCTGACGTTTCAGGTCGAGAGACTTTGAAGATGGGTCTTGACCCAAAACATCACCCATTCCTTCTCTCCAGAGATGCTGCCTGTCCTGCTGAGTTACTCCAGCATTTTGTGTCTGTCTTCAGTTTAAACCAGCATCTGCAGTGGTGCAGCTGGTAGCGTTACTGTCTCACCGCGCCAGAGACCTGGATTCAATCCTGACCACGGGTGCTGCCTGCGTGGTGTTTGCGCGTTTTCCATGTGACTGTGTGGGTTTCTACTGGATGCTCCAGTTTCCTCCCACGTCCCAAAGAAGTGTGCGCTGTAGATACATTGGGCACTGTCAATGTTCACTTGATGTGTCGGGAGTAGATGCATAAACTGGGTGGCATAAAGTTAGTGCGAACTGGTGATTGAAAGTCAGCATGGACTCGATGGGCTGAAGGGCCTGTTTCCGTGTTGCATTTTTCAATCAATCAATCAGATGAATGAAAACTATGGTGACCATTATGGGCGGCACGGTGGGACCGCGCCAGAGACCAGGGTGCCATCCAGACTGTGCGTGCTTGTCTCTACGGAGTTTGCACGTTCTCCTCGTGATAGACCGCGTGGGTTTTCTCCGATATCTTCGGTTTCCTCCCACACTCCAAAGACTTACAGGTTTGCAGGTTAATTGACTTGGTATAAATTGTTCCCAGTGCGTAGGATGGTGTTAATGGTCGGTATAGACTCGATGGGTCGAAGGGCCTGTTTCTGCGCTATATCTCTAAACTAAACCATTAGAATGCTGGTCATGCTTCCAATCAGTGAACTGTTGCGATAAAGTTTCTATAGCTTGAACCACAGCTTGGCAGAGGATGAGAGCAAGGTGTGAATGGTAACAAAGGCAACATGGTGGACAGGAACTGTTGAATGGTGGACAGGACCATTCTGCAATCACAGTGGGGAGGAGAAAAGGGGGAACGTTTGGAGATTGTGGCAACAATCCAGATCCACAGCCACAACTTTAACCTGTTCAGTGCCACCCCGGAGTATACTCGGGTCAGAGTATTCCAGTGAAAAAAATATCTTGGTGGTTAATAGGTTAAAGAAGGGACTTCTCACTTCTTGGCTTGTTAAATTTGCTTCCAAAGAAGGGAAAGGCTGTTGACCCTGCCATTCCCCGCTTCAGCCGAGCAGTCCTGGGTTTACATAGCGGCCGGAGGGAGCAAACACCGTCAACACGTCCATCAAAGCCGCATCTGTACAAATGCACCACACCGGAAATCACAATAGCCGGGTCAAGAGGCAAAGAGAAAACATTCTGAATGCCTCAAACTAATGTCAAGAACACACACATCCATCCAGAGAAAATGATTCTCACCCTTCTGTTTCAACTTGCTCAATGTTATGCTTCGGAGAAAACGTGCCTCAGACTCCTGGTGTTAATTTAAGGTAAATTACAAACATGTATCGGGGTAAACGTTTTATTGTGCACAGTTTATTACATGTTCCCTTTATCAGTGCCTGCTATGAAATAATTACAGTCAATTAACTAGCGGCACCCCCTCCAACTAATTCTAAGGGAGCCTTAAAGCCCAGTGACTGGTCATTCAGCTCACTACAACTTGTTGGCTTTGTGGTGAATTAATCAATTAGTCTCCCTCCGCTGCTCTTTCTCCACACCCATGCTAATTTCTCTGCTTGAACTATTTATCTAATTCCCTTTCAGTAACCACAGAACTTCCACTCACCCTTTCAATGACTTGTTCAACAATACCAAGCGATGTAAATGCTAATTCAGCCTAGGGTTGCCAACTTTCTCACTCCCGAATGAGGGACAAAAGGTCAAAATAAGGGACAATAAAATTCCCGATGGCAATTTGTTGGCCGACTTGGCCGTGGCTGGGTGAATGACGAGTTGGCCCGGGTGCTGGACTGCGCACAAAGCCCGGCCGGCGGGCCAGCTGAGGAGTTTTGGCCCGGGCCGCGCGACGTCGCACGCAAAGTCCGGCGCCCCATCCAACTCGTGAACCGATGATCGTCCATGAGAAGGAAGGGTGGTGGTGTCGGCAGTAAGCGAAGGTCCAAAGGTCGGACAGTTGGCCGGGCTGCCGACCGACGGGGCCACGGGCGAGGCGCTGCTGCACTCCATGGGCTGCACTACGTCGGGACGGGTGAGGCGGGGCCGGACGCGACGCTCCAACCCGACAGTCCCCTCGACCCGAGTAGTAGCAGTCAAATACGGGACAAGGGCGGTCCCGTATGGGACAAACCAATTTATCCCAATATACGGGATGTCCCGGCTAATACGGGACAGTCGGCAACACTAATTCAGCCACACATGTGAACGCTTGGTCAGCTGGTTTGCCGTCCTGAAACGCAACCCATTCTTTTTCTCCAGAGACGCTGCTTTACCTGCTGAGTTATTCCAGCATTTTTGTGTCTACGTTTGGATAAACCAGCATTTGCTGTCCTTTGTTTCTACTTAAAACAGGTGATCGGATGGCTTTTTGCTTCGCTGCTTGCGGTGGAACATGTTGTGCACACACCAGTTGATGCTTGTCTTACGTTGCAACCGCAACACAGTCACGTTCCTAAAGAAATGAGGCTTTGATATTCCTGAGGTTGCATTGTTATATTGTGGATAGATTGGTCATGGTTATTCTTGTCAAGTGCACTGAGAAAGAGTGAAAAGCTTTCTATGTGTGCTAATCAGTCAAATCTTACTCTACATGAGTCAAAGAGTCAAAAGAGTTTATTGTCATGTGTCCCTGACAGGACAATGCAAATCTTTCTTTGCATAGCACAACAGAACATAGAAGGCATTGACTATAATTCTATACGTAAATACACCCATGAATTAATAAATTAATAAAGTGCAAATAACAGATGGAGGGATATTAATGTTCAGAGTTCCGAGCCAAGTTTAATAGCCTGATGGCTGTGGGGAAGTAGCTATTCCTAAACCGGGTTGTTGCAGTCTTCAGGCTCCTGTACCTTCTACCCGAAGGTAGCAGGGAGATGAGTGTGTGGCCAGGATGGTGTGGGTCTTTGACGATGCTGCCAGCCTTTTTGAGGCAGCGACTGCGATAAATCCCCTCGATGGAAGGAAGGTCAGAGCCGATGATGGACTGGGCAGTGTTTACTACTTTTTGTAGTCTTTTCTCCTCCAGGGCGCTCAAGCTGCCGAACCAAGCCACGATGCAACCGGTCAGCAAGCTCTCTACTGTGCACCTGTAGAAGTTAGAGAGAGTCCTCCTTGACAGACCAACTCTCCGTAATCTTCTCAGGAAGTAGAGGCGCTGATGAGCTTTCTTAATAATTGCATCTGTGTTCTCGGACCAGGAAAGATCTTCACAGATGTGCACGCCCAGGAATTTGAAGCTCTAGACCCTTTCAACCATCGACCCTTTGATATAAACAGGACTGTGGGTCCCCATCCTACTCCTTCCAAAGTCCACAATCAGTTCCTTCCTTGAGTGTAATCAATGCCAGACACAAGTACAGAAGGTATTTGAAGACACCCATTCCTCCTATCTCCGCGGAGATGCTGCCTGTTCCGTTGCATCCCACCAGCATTTTGTGTCTATCTTCGGTGTGAACCAGCATCTGTAGTTCCTTCCTACACAGAAGGCGGTGCAAAGAGAAAACAGGCTATGCTACAAAATATAGTGTTACGGCATTATAGTGTTAAGGGCCTGCCCCACTTGGCCGTCATTTGCTCCTCATTTACGCGTCATATGTAAAATAAGTCGACGTGTCATGACGCGTGGGGTGCGCATGGACGACGCATGCATCCGCAGGGTGAGACGTGGAATCGCATGCGGTGGAGCGCGGTATCGCGCGGCGCAGCAGGATTTTGTAGTGTAACAAAATCCTCACGTGCCATCTGCGTGACGCATTGGCTACGCACGCGGACGCATTGGCTACGCACGCTGGCAACCCGACGGTTACGTCACCGTGCGTCAACGTCCGTAACCGCGCGTCGCAGGGTATTCTAATTACGTCACGCGCACCAGACGGCTGTGCTGACGTGTGATTTACCACAGTTCCCAACTTTTACCCTCACCCACGGTCAAGACCTACGCTGTTGGCTGTGGCTCGTAACATCTGCCATCACCCAAGCCCTTCGATCATCACCCTCATTGGTGGCTCCTCCACCTCCACCCTTGCTCATAGCCCATAGACTCCACCTTCAAAGTGTCCTTGGATTCCACCCTCACCAGTGCCCCATGATCTCCACCCTCAGTGTTGGCCCCTAGCCCCCGGGCCTCCACTTTCACCCTTGATCTTTAACCTCTACCATCGCTGATGGTCCAGGACCTCAGTGCTCACTCGTTGACCACAACCCCTACCATCACTGGAGAAAGTCTGAAGAAGTGTCTCGACCCAAAACATCACCCATTCCGTCTCTGCCTGTCCCGCTGAGTTACTCCAGCTTTGTGTGTCTAGCCTCTACTATCGCCCGCAACCAGCACCGTCACTCATTGACCTCATGACCTCCGACCGCACTTGTTGACCCACAACCTCCACTCTCACTAGCTTTCATAATAACACTCTATTAGCCAAGTAAGTTTTGCAACAAACGAGGAATTTCATTTGCCAAGTCAGACATACAAAAAGCAACGGAACATTTTAACATAAACATCCACCACAGTGACCCCTCCACATTCCTCACTGTGATGGAAAACGAAAAAAGTTCAAATCTCTTCCCTTCTTTGCTAAGGTCGGGGGCCTCGAGCCCTCCGTTGATGGGACGATCTTGACTCCCGGTGGTGTTCAGGCCCTCCGCATCGGGACGATCAGCTCCTGCATCGGGGGAAATCTCCGCACCGGCGATCGTACCCCGGGTCGGGGCTGGACGAGCCTCTGCGTAGTTGGAACTTCCCGACTCGGCCGCTCCCGAGACTGCGAGCTCGCGGTGGTAAAGTCCGCAGGCCGCAGTTGGAGGAATTCCAGGCAATGGATCGGCTCCGATGTTAAGTCCACGCCCCGCGGTGGGACTCGTCAGTCCGAGGAGGCCTCCAGCTCCATCGATGGTCAGTCCCAGAGCGACCGGATCCGGAAAATAATCCCATCTCTGGCAAGGTAAGAAACTGGGGAAAAAGGTTCTCCTGGCCCGCTCCCCTTCTCCCACATAAAACAAACCGGAGAATATTCACACACACTTTTAACACACACTAAAAATTTAAAAAAGACGAAAAAACAGACAGACTGTTGGCGGGGCTGCCAATCGTGCGGAGCTCCCTAGTTGTCCTCCAGCTGTGCCATTATCTATGGCTCACAGCTCGAATACTGACATGGTTCGCGATCAGCTGCACAGGTCACGTTTTATGGTCTCACCCATTAGCCATGGCTCGCGAGCTTTACACAGCTTCACATCAACCTCCGCATCATGGCTGCAGTGTTGCTCATCAGCCCTTGCATTGCTGGCTCAGGAACATTTCATTAAAGCCCCGATCAAACCCCTAACCTTTATACCCCTTCTCATCCCAACACATTAAAGGGCCTGTCCCACCAGCATGCAACTCTATGCGATTAGCGCGACCTAACGTGGTCGCTTGAGCCGTCCGGCGTCGCGGGGCTGGTCCCACTTCAATCGCCGGAGCTATGCGGAATTGTGCGTAGATCATCCCGACATCGCGCGGTGCTCCGAAAAACTGACTATGTTCAAAAACTCTGCGCAGCAACGGCTTGTCGGCTCGCAGTCGCCTCGACGCATTACACACCGCCCTGACATCGTGCCTCCGTGAACCTATCTGTAGGTGCCTCCGTGACCCTCTATGTGTGTGGCTCCATGGCCCTGTGTGTGTGTGCCTCTGTGCCCCCCTCTCTGTCCTGGCGAACTTACCTTAGACTTCGCTCCAAGTTCGCCTCACTTTGCGCCGCGTTGCGCCACTCACCCAACCTCCGCGCGGCCCCTGCTGCCGGTTTGGTCGCGCTTGCCGCATGTAGGCGCATGCTGGTGGGAACGGCCCTGTACAGGGGATCACCCGACCTCCGCGCGGCCCCCGCTTCTAGTTTGATTGCGTTCATCGCATGGAGTTGAATGCTGGTAGGACAGGCCCTTAAGGAGAAATTTAGCTCCTCAATGGATGGTGCATGTGTGGAATTCGGGTCATAGAGTGATGCAAGGTGGGAACAGTCTCTTCAGCCCAGATTGTCCACACCGGCCAACATGTCCCAGCTTCATCACCTCCTCGGACATCGCATATGTATTATATTTCCGCTGACTGGATAGCACGCAACAAAAGCCTTTCACTGTACCTCGGTACACGCAACAATAAACTGAACTGAAACTGAACAGTGTGTACCGGACACCCATAACCTTCTGTGCAAAAAGCTTACCCGGCAGCTCTCCTTTAAACTTTGACCCTTCACCTTCAAGCTACGCCTTCTGGCCTTTGACATTTCCACCCAGGGAAAATCTATTCCTCTCATAATTTTATATACAGTACTCTACCAGTTCTCCCCTCAGCCTCCGGCATTCCACAGAAAACAATCCAAGTCTGTCCAATCTCTCTTTGTATCAGAGGTCTTCTTAGAAACACCGAAACATTGAAAAATAGGTCCAGGAGTCGGCCATTTGTACCCCGTTCCTGCCTTCCCCTCATATCCCTTGATTCCTTTAGGCCGGAAGAGCTAAATCTAACTCTCTTGAAAACATCAAGGGAATTGGCCTCCACCGCCTTCTGTGGCAGAGAATTCCATAATTCACAACCCTCTGGGTGGAAATGTTTTTCCTCATCTCAGTCCTAAATGGCCGACCCCTTATTCTTCAACTGGGACCCCTGTTTCTGGACTTCCCCCAACATCGGGAACATTTCTCCTGCAGCTAACCTGTCCAATCCTTTAAGAATTTTATATTTCTGTCCAATCTTTTAAATATTTTATATGTTTCTTGTACAGGAATCATAACTTCACCAAGTAACACTTGTGGAAGGGGGTCTCACAATTGCACGGGGGGGGGGGGGGGTCCCCGACACCACACGGCTGTTCTTTTGATGCTCCGCTGTTAACCCGTTGCCTGAAACTTCTATTCCACTCCAGCGCATGGTCTTCAGCTTTTTCTCGACGCCGTGGCAGATGAAGGCATAAATCATTAGACGCGAGTGTGCATGGAAATCGGCTCCGCTCTAATGACACCCTCTGCAGCGTTCCTCGTGGAGGGGCAGCTCCAGGGCCAGATATGGCGTGATTTAATGCACTGCAGGAGGACACTTTTCCCGAATGCGTGCTCAAGAACGCAGAAAGTATAAACATTTAAACTTGCGTCGACATGGGAATGGAGGGGAGTTGCAGTGGAAATGAGTACGGCCATAAGGAATAGGAGTAGAATTAGGCCATTCCGCCCACCAAGTCTACGCTGCCATTCAATCATGGCTGATCTATCCCTCCCTCCTAAGTACCGGCTGCTAGTGGGGTACATTCGTGCAGGCGGACCACCTGAGGACTGAATACTGGGCATAAGGGCGGCACAACGGTAGAGTTGCTGCCTGACAGCTTCGTTCTCTCTGTACGGAGTTTGTTCGTTCTCACCGTGACCTGCGTGGGTTTTCTCCGAGATCTTCGGTTCCCTCCCACACTCCAAAGACATACAGGCTTGTAGGTTAATTGGCTTGGTATAAATGTAAAATTGTCCCTAGTGTGTGTAGGATAGCGTTATTGTGCGGGGGTCGCTGGCGGGGGCGGACGCGGTGGGCCAAAGGGCCTGTTTCTGCGCTGTCTCTCTAAACTAAACAAAATCTGATCAGCCCAGACCTCTTGACCAAGTATGATTAATCAGGAACAGAGGCTGTGGGGGCCAGAAGGCTTCTTTCTTTCCCACATTCAAACAGCTAGAGTGCCGCTGAGCAATGGTCAGAGGGAAGCTCACCCTAATCCTAGAGTTGTTCTCTTGTGAAAATGCTTGTCCTGCTGGGAGTGTGGGATTGCCCCTTAGACTCCATCCGATGGGGGATTATTGTTCACTAATCACCTTCTCAGACTGATGTATTCCAGCTTTAACCACGTCTCAGCCGCAACTCTTCACGCCCAGCCAGAAGCTACGGACTCGGGTCTCCTCCCCTCTCTGCTGGCCGGCCGGCCGGGTCTGCAACACATCATCTACACTGCAGGGGCAGTGGAGGTTTGCACTGACAAGGGAGTTGCCTGGCTTCCAACTGGATGGAAAAGATTCCACTGAAGAATGGAGAGGAAGTTACCTCCCAATGGAGGCATTGGGACTGCAGTGCTGGAATCCAAGTCAGAAACGAGCTGCTGGAGGAACTCGGCAAGCCATGCAGAGTCTGGGGGGAGGGGAGGGAATGGTCAACTTCTTGGGTCGAGACTGAGAGTGGAGTCAGAAGATAGCCAGCGGAGAGAGGAGAGAGGTGGGACAGGGGCTTATCAGGTGATGGGAGGACCAATGAGAATGATGAGCAGAGGGAGGAGAGGGAGAGTCCGGTACGTAATAAGCAGAAGCAGACAGGGAGATAAAAGGGAAGGGAGGAGGAATGTCAGATGGAGCCGGGTGGGGGCCAAAGAGATGGAGGTGCAGATCAAATGGGGGTGAGAGGTGATGGGCGGTGATACAAAGGGCACCAGTATTGGCATCTGATCATTAAGGAAGGTGATTAATGGCAATCATTAGGGCAGAGATTGGCAAATGGAACCAAATGAGGAGAGGATCCACCAAATTGGACAGATGGAATAAGATGGGGAGAGAATAAAAATAGGTGATGGAGGCTTGATGTATGTGGAAGGGAGGACAAGGAGAGAGAGGAGAGAAAGGCTACCTGAAATTGCCAGATTCAATGTTTATACCAACAGGTTAGAGGCACCCAGGTCATAGAGCTGTGGCGTTATATAGTGTGGAAGCAGGCCCTTCTGCCCAACCTGCCCACATTGACCAACACATACAAGCAGAGGAGATTAGCTAAAGGCATTATTCTTCTAAGATGGGCACAAAAAGCTGGAGTAGCTCAGCGGGTCAGACTGCGCCTCTGGAGAAAAGGAATTGGTGACGTTTCGGGCCGAGACCCTTCTAGTTTGTTTGGTCTCAACCTGGCAGTGGAGCAGACTAAGGACAAGCAGGTCGGTGTGGGAATGGGAAGGGAAGTTGTAATAGCTTGCAGTTGTGTTTGTGGTGGAAGGGTGTGAATGTGGCTGGAGGTCGGTGACCAGTGGAGTTCCCTGGGGTTATATGCTGAGAGATGAGGTGGTTAGGAAGTTAGCAGGCAAGGCCAAAGTTGCTGGGGTTGCAGACAGTGAGGATGGCTGTCAAGGTTCTGCAGCGGGAGATAGATCAGGTACAGAAATTGGGCGGAAAATCCGAGCAAGTGTGTGAAGTGTTGAGCAGGCTGTGACTGCTCCTTTGAACACAGGAGGATGAGGGGTGATCTTATAGAGGTGTATAAAGGTGTCTCATGCCCAGAGTAGGTGAATCGAGGACCAGAGGACATAGGTTTAAGGTGAAGGGGGAAAGATTTAATAGGAATCCGAGGCGTAAAGTTTTCACACAAAAGGTGGTGGGTGTATGGGACGAGCTGCCAGAGGAGGTAGTTGAGGCAGGGACTAACCCAGCATTTAAGAAAGAGTTAGACAGGTACATGGATAGGACAGGTTTGGAGGGATATGGGCCAAACGCAGGCAGGTGGGGCTAGTGTGGCTGGGACATGTTGCCCAGTGTGTGCAAGTTGGGCTGAAGGGCCTGTTTCCACACTGTATGATTCAATAACTCTGGGAGGAATTTTGGGAGGTCCAATGCAAGGAGAAAGTATATAGTTAACGGCACCATTAACAGCACTCATGTAGAGAAGGTTCTTGGCGTGCAAGCCCATAACTCGTTGAAATTCGATAGAATGGTCAGGAAGGTCAGTGCATTCAGTATAAGAGTCAGGAAGCCATGATGCAAATTTAAAGTACTTTGGTTGGGCTGCATTTGGTGTATTGTGTGCAGTTCTGGATGCCCCATTACAGGAAGGGTGCAGAGGCTTTGGAGAGGGTGTAGAAATGTGCACTGCTTGAATTAGAGGGTATTCGCTAGAACGAGAGGTTGGACACACTTGGGTTGTATTAAGGTCAGAGGTGTGATATTTAAAGGAGATGTGCAGGGCAAATGTTTCACACGGAGAATGGTGGGTGCCTGCAATGTGCCACGATGAGTGATAGCAGATGCAGATGATAGTGGCACTTAAGATGCTTTCAGATGGGCGCATAGTAATATTGATCATGTCCGGGCAGCGGAGAATAGTCTAATCTAGCATCATGTTAGGCACTGACATTGTTGACCAAAGGGCCTGTTCCTGTGCTGCGCTGTTATATGCTAACACTAACATTGCTAACACAGTGCACAGGTTCTGCTCACCTGTAGCCTCGCCTACGCTTGGTCTTGGTGATGTTGAGCAGGCCAAATCAGGAGCAGGTCGACTATTCCTTCCCTTCCACCGATGATATTCCACCTTCCCTCCCATTGATTCCATTTATACCTCATGCTGCCTCGGCAAGGCCAGCAGCATAATCAAGGACAAGTCACACCCTGGCCACTCCATCTTCTCCCCTCTCCCATCCAGCAAAAGGTACAGTGTGAAAACGCACACCTCCAGATTCAGGGGCAGTTGAACCATCCTACCACAACCAGAGAACAGTGCTGAACTACTATCTACCTCATTGGTGACTATCTTGATCTGAATTTACTGGCTTTACCTTGCAGTAAATGATATTCCCTTATCATGTGTCTGTACACCTTAAATGGTTCAATTGTAATCACGTACTGTGTTGTCTTTCTGCTGACTGGATAGCATGCAGCAAAAGCTTTTCGCTGTATCTTGGTACCTGTGTATATAAACTACACTGAACTCAACTGAACCCGTGCCGGTTAACCCACTGAGAACCTCCAGCAGTTTGTGTTTAGTTCCCAGTGACAGGCCAATGATGTCTTCATCACATCAGTCATCACTTCATCAGTCAACACCTTCAGTGGATTAGCTGTTCATTATCCTCAGGTATCTGTGATCATTTGCTGCTACTTTTTCTCCATGTGCCAGCATCTCAAAATACACTGCAATGCATGGCCATCTGAAGGGGGGGGTGCGTTGGGTACAATCGCACCCCCCTTTTTGAAAAGCTTCGTACGGGCCTGCAATGCTGCCTGAAGAGAGGGGCAACCAGGGTGAACATCTCCTTCAACTCATGTCCTTGCAGACCGATTATACTCTCTCTCTCTCTCAGCTCTGTACCAAGCTGTGGCTCCTGCTATTCGCTCAGGTCCCCGGTCCCTAGCCTGGACCAGCTATGTAGGCTCTGCTGAGCAAAAGGAAGAATTGGACCCAACCATCGTAATCCATTTTCTCTCTCAATTGCATGAATTGTGCACTAAAATCGAATATGGCTAGTATAATTGAGAATTGGCTTGGAAGATGGGTGGGCGATCGCAACCTTCACGTGGTCCACCCTGATTCGACGAATGCAATCAACCTGGCGTGCACAAACAGAAGATCAAACAGAACAAGTTGTCTTACAACTTTAGGCTGTGCACGCCGTACGCAAGAAGAAGAAGGAGGCTTGAATGAGAAGGATCATTCTCCAACATTTCCCCCTTATCCTGACTGGAATTTTTCTTCCTGCTGACTCAGTGAGACATTAGCATCCAGTTGGCTGTGGCCACATCTTCATGATGCTTACGATGTATCACTTGTCACCTTAGCTTGATCACATGCCTCTTCACTGAAAGGCAGTAGCTCAGACTCTCTGTGAGAAGGCTGGAGAATTAACACACTCCATGGATCTCAGCACAAGATCAACGCTGATATTCCTCAATGGATGAGGGGATGAATGGATGATATTCCTCAATATCCTCAATGGATTTGGCAAAGGTTTGCTGGGTTTACAAGTTCACAAGTTTCAGGAGTAGAATTAGGCCATTCGGTCCATCGAGTCTTCTCCACCATTCAATCATGGCTGATTTCCACCTCCTAACCCCATTCTCCTGCCTTCTCCCCATAACCATTGACACCTATTCTAATCAAGAATTTGTCTATCTCTGCCGTAAAAATATCCACTGACTTGGCCTCCACAGCCCTCTCTGGCAATGAGTTCCACAGATTAACTATTCCCTGACTAAAGAAGATCCTCCTCACCTCCTTTCCAAAAGAGCGCCTTTTAATTCTGAGGCTATGACGTCTGGTCCAAGACTCTCCCACCAGTGGAAACATCCTTTCCACAGCCATTCTATCTATGTCTTTCAGTGACAAGGCATGAAGTAATACCCCTGTGGGTGTCAAACATCGCGTGGCACTATTTCTGGAAGACCTCCGCAGATCTCTGGGATTTGAATGTTTGAATGGTGCACTGACTGGCTGACATTTTTAAATTTCGTTGTACATGGTTCATGTTACAATGACAATAAAGAAACTATTCTATACTATTCTATTCTATTCTAAAAAACAAAACCACTAGCAAGTACCCCTGGAGTCTTGTAGGTTGCACATGTGAATCTGTATGAGGTGCTATTTCAGTACGAGCTTATTCCTTCTAAAACACTAGGCAAATAATCCTGACCGATTCATCGACCATTGAGTGCAGCGGCATTAGAACTGCTTTCAAATGCTGACAAAATGATGTGATTTTACGAGTGTCCTCTTCGATTTGAAAGGAATATTCCTGGCATGGTGAAGAGGCTGGCTCCAATCCCAGACTGAACAATGGAATTTCAGCCCCTTTGGATTTTTATGAATCGTACTGCAGAAGAGTGTTCACATTCCACCAAGCAGGCAGTCTCCATGGGATGAGTGTATTTCCAGTGTAGCATCAGTTGTGGTGGAAAGCAAAGAAGACTATTGTCTCAGCTTAGCTGCTACTGATGGAAGGGTTCCGGTGAAAATCAGATAGCCTGAGTATATTAGCATCACTGATGGACCACATCAAGGCTGGCAGGCTGGATACAACCGCACCTCAAGATCACATGACTCAACTGGATTCAAGACAACAGTTTGTGCAGATGTTAGGCTTGGCTCCGTAAACTACAAAATCACATTCACACCAAGATCTCGTGGGCAGAGGCCAAGCCAATACCTCGATGCTATACTGATGGTGTGACGTTGTCCAGTGTTGCATTCAGATGGGATGTTATACTGAGCCACCGGCTGAACTCGTGCAGAAATATAAGATCCCATGGCACCATTCGGCACGATGGCGCAGTGGTAAACCCACTGCCTTGCAGAGCCAGAGACACGGGTTCGACCCTGACTATTGGTGCTAGTCTGTATAAGGTTTGTACATTCTGCTCATGACCAGCATGGGTTTTCTCCAAGTATAGAAGTTGGGATGTAATGTTGAGTATAGAAGTTGGGATGTAATGTTAACATTGTACAAGGCATTGGTGAGACCAATTCTGGAGTATGGTGTACAATTTTGGTCGCCAAATTATAGGAAAGATATCAACAAAATAGAGAGAGTACAGAGGAGATTTACTAGAATGTTGCCTGGGTGGGTTCCAGCAAATAAGTTACAGGGAAAGGTTGAACAAGTTAGGTCTTTATTCTTTGGTGCGCAGAAGGTTAAGGGGGGGACGATAGAGGTCTTTAAAATGAAGAGAGGGATAGACAGAGTTGAGGTGGATAAGCTTTTTCCATTGAGGGTAGGGAAGATTCAAACAAGAGGACATGATTTGAGAATTAAGGGACAGAAGTTTAGGGGTAACATGAGGGGGAACTTCTTTACTCAGAGAGTGGTGGCTGTGTGGAATGAGCTTCCAGTGGAAGTGGTGGAGACAGGATCGATTTTATCATTTAAAAATGAATTGGATAGGCATATGGACGGGAAGGGAATGGAGGGTTATGGTCTGAGTGCAGGTAGATGGGACTAGGTGAGTAAATGTTCGGCACGGACTAGAAGGGCCGAGGTGGCCTGTTTCCGTGCTGTAATTGTTATATGGTTATCTTTGGTTTCTTTCCAAACTCCAAAGACGTACAGGTTTGTAGGTTAATTGGCTTGGTGTAAATGTAAAATTGTTCTTAGTATGTGTAGGGTAGTGTTAATGTGCGGGGATCGCTGGTCGGTGCGGACTCGGTGGGCCGAAGGGCCTGTTTCCGCGCTGTATCTCTAAACTAAGCTACACTAAACATTTGGATGAAGTTTCCTGTCTAATGTTAGCTCTACAGATAACATCACCAAGTTAAATTATCATTAAGATCATTATGTCATTGAGATAGACGCAAAAAGCTGGAGTAACTCAGTGGGACCGGCACCATCTCTGGAGAGATGGAATGGGTGGCATATCGGGTCATGACCCTTCGTCAGACTGAGAGTCAGGGGAGAGGGAGACTAGAGATATGGAAGGGTAAGGTGTGAAAGGGGATGAAGGTCAAGGAATATGTAGAATAGATCATTGTTAGCTAGGGGAACGAGGCAGACAATCAGTAAAATTTAATCAGGAGGACAGTCCGACTGGTCGAAGAACTAGGATGGGGGAGGGATGGAGAGAGAGGGAAAGCAAGGTCTACTTGAAGTTAGAGAAGTCAATGTTCATACCACTGGGTTGTAAGCTGCCCAAGAAAAATGAGGTGCTGTTCCTCCAATTTGCGTTGGGCCTCACTCTGACAGTGGAGGAGGCCCAGGACAGGAAGGTCAGTGTAGGAATGGGAGGGCGAGTTAAAGTGTTTGGCAACCGGGAGATCAGGTAGGTTTAGGCGGACTGAACGGAGGTGTTCAGCGAAACGATTGCCGAGCCTGCGCTTGGTCTCGCCGATATACAGGAGTCCACACCTGGAACAGCGGATACAGTAGATGAGGTTGGAGGAGGGGCAAGTGAACCTCTACCTCACCTGAAAGGACTGTCGGGGTCATTGGACAGAGCTGAGGGAGGAGGTATAGGGACAGGTGTTGCATCTCCTGCAGTTGCAGGGGAAGGTACCTGGGGAGGGGGTGGTTTGGGTAGAAAGGGATGAGTTAACCAGGGAGTTGTGGGGGGAAACCGTCTCTGCAGAACGGTATCGGACAGGGGTGGAGATGGGAAGATGCGACTGGTGGTGGGATCCCGTTGCATGTGCCAAAAAAATGTCAGAGGATTATTTGCTGCATGCGCCGGCTGATGGAGTGAAAGATGAGGACTGGGGGAGTCCGTCCCTGTTGCGACTTCCATCATATGTCACCACTGGGGCAGAACCACCTTGCACTTTGGTGTTCAACATAATAACAGTAGTTACATTTCAAATCCATCCCGGGCGGGACAAGTTACTATTTATATTCACAATCCTTCTATGGCTTCCCACTCTCTCCCTCAGCACGGGGTAAACTTTGGCTAAACAAGTGTGCAGTACATTGGGCATTGATCCCAGGCTCCCACCTCAGCCCACCTTGTCCCAGACTGCAGTTCAGACTGGATTCAGGCTGAGTTATAGTCGGGCTTGAGGGCAACTGAGTCCCCCGCACCACTTTATCAAATGAAAGCTGCAATCAGACTGCACTGATCACAGCTTCTCTCACAGGGCAGTGGCCATACTAATACTAGTCAGCTACAAGCCAGAAGCACAATCATGGGAATTAACATTTTTAATTTCAGCTGAGGCTTGGACTGAGATACTCCATTCGTACGCACATCCAAAACATGGCGAGGGGTTTAAAATTGAAATCTTAGTGTAGAACTCATAGAAACATGGAAAATAGGTGCAGGAGGAGGCCATTCGGCTCTTCGAGCCAGCACCGCCATCCAATGTGATCATGGCTGATCGTCCCCTATCAATAACCCGTGCCTGCCTTCTCCCCATATCCCTTGATTCCACTAGTCCCTAGAGCTCTATCTAATTCTCTCTTAAATCCATCCAGTGATTTGGCCTCCACTGCCCTGTGGCAGGGAATTCCACAAATTCACAACTCTGGGTGAAAAAGTTTTTTCTCACCTCAGTCTTAAATGGCCTCCCCTAAGTGTGGCCCCTGGTTCTGGACTTGCCCAACATTGGGAACATTTTTCCTGCATCCAGCTTCTCCAGTCCTTTTATAATTTTATATGTTTCTACAAGATCCCCCCTCATCCTTCTAAACTCTAGTGAATACAAGCCTTTCAAATTACTACTTCATCCTGCCACCCCGACAGGCGTGACGGGAAGAGAGCTCACGGTTTCACCTCGCTCACCGGAAGGTGGCAACTAACAAGAAAGGAAGGCAGCTTTCAAAGCTACAGAATGTGAAGGCATTTGCCCGATGTTGTGGTCATGCCCTTGGGACCCCGCACTGTCAACTACTGTGTTGCCCACGATCAAGGTCAGATCCCAGGCTGAGGAGCAAGAGGACTGTTGGCCTCGAACCTTACGGCAAAGATAGATTGATCTTGAAGGCAGAGACCGATAGATTCTTGATTAGTACGGGTGTCAGCGGTCATGGGGAGACGGCAGGAGAATGGGGTTAGGAGGGAGGGATCAGCCATGATTGAATGGCGGAGTAGACTTGATGGGCCGAATGGCCCAATTCTACTGCTATCACTTATGACATTAAGTCCAGTCTGGGTCAGGATTGAGGTCAGGACACAGAAAAAGAGAAGGATCAGGTAGGGGGTGAATGTCAGAAGATGGGGTGGGGGCTTATGGATGGTGGGGGGAGGCCTGGTGTATCATGAGGCCTCGGGGATGGTGAGGATCAGAGGCTAGGCACAAAAAGCTGGAGTAACTCAACGGGTCAAACAGCATCTCTGGGGGGAAAAGGAGCAGGTGACATTTCGGGTGGAGGCTCTTCTTCAGACTGAGAGTCAGGAGGGGATCGGAGGTTTGGGACTGGGGCACTGTGACATTAGCAACATTAGAGGATAGTTGATGATATGTGAGGGTGGTGGAGAGGGGTGCGGAGGCGTCGATGCCCCCAAGATCTGAACGGTGATGAAGGGACTTAACATTACTGGAGTCTCAACCCAGCAACACCGGTTCCTCCAAGAAAGATCTTGTCAGATTTGCCCCATACTATTCCCAAGAAAAACTGCCGCTGTCTGATGTGGGAAACCTCGTCAAGCCACGTCTCCAGGTTACACGACACAAAACTATCCAGAAATATCTTGCTTCACTCGCCCGTCCACAGACACAAAAAAAGCAGCTTTTAATTCCACATCTGTGAAAAAATAGCGCGCGTGATTGAGTTTGGAGGTGTCAATTACTTCAAAATGGGTAAACAGAGTCAGCCGGCAGTTCGCAGCAGTTCAGGAGGGCAGTGGGTGAGAGAAGCTGCATGTGGCGAGTGGCACAGCCAGTAACACTCACAACAGCAGGAAACACAGCACTCAACACTCCCACACAGGGTCCCATCAAACGCTCACTCACATGCTTCCTCACCACTTCACCCAGCTGCCAAGACGTTATGGTCTCGCTGCACAGCTTGAGCAGTTCAAGCTGGCCTAGAAGAGTCATCAGCATTTTCCCAACACAACCACATTTCATTGCATTATTTTTCTTGGTATGGGCTCGCTATTGAAAGTGGCAGCAGCGTTTGGGATTCCTCAGCTGGAAATCCCAGCTGTGCGGGAGAGCTTGTTGATGCTCATTGGAACATAGGGGTGGTGGCGGAGGCAGTGACGGGCCAGGCCAGAGCACAGGGCAGTCTGGACGGGGCAGTCACAGGTCAGACCAGACGGCAGGGCAGTCACTGCTCGTTAGGGCCACTGGTAGCTCCAGTCAGTCCCGATTTACGGGCGGTTATGATCAGGCATTAGTAAGTTATATAATGTATGACAAGAGTCAAGCTAGCAAGCTGGTTCCGTGCACAATTGCAGCCCCTTAACCTGGGGGAGGGGATCATGAGACCTTTGTCAGCAGAGGCACAGTTGCACAGTGGTTTACAGTGCCTTACAGCACCAGAGACCTTGGTTCGAACCCGACTACAGGTGCTCCTTGTATTGGGTTTTTCCAGCCGCTCGGGTTCCGTCCCACACTCCAAAGACGTACAGGTTTGTAGGTTAATATGCTTCTGTAAATTGTAAATTGTCCCTAGTGTGCAGGATAGTGCTAGTGTACGGGGTGATCGCTGGTCAGCGCAGACTCAGCAGGCAGAAGCACCGGTCTCCACACTGTATCTAAAAATGCATTTTAAAAATCAAAGTATCCGGGTGAGATTCAATGGAACTGGAACTGGGTGGGGATTTGGGGGAAGATACAAGTGGTACTGTGGTAAATAACTTACTATTAGAATCATGGTAGATGCCACTTGCATGCAAATGGTAGCGTGGCTTCTGGCAAGGGGAAGAATGATTAATTATAGAAATCCAAAATTGCCCGATGGGACAATTTAACCATTAGCTTCACAAATGTGACTTTTCTTTTTTTTTAAGCAATAATGATTTAAATCAATGTACAAAAATACTCGCAAAAATACAAATAAACCCACCACCAGAATACAAAATAAATGAATATTCTTAAATATTAAATAACTATTTCCCCATCCTTATTGAGGATACATTCCACCCACCCGTCCCGGATATCCCCCAGAGTACCTGTGGACAGTGTGCAAGTCCCTTTCTAAAACCAACCCCGGAAAAGGGCAGACAGCCAGCTCAGCAATAAATGTGACATCTTGCTCCCATGAGGGTGCAGTGAACATTGTGTGGGTCAGAGTCTGTGTAGCAGATACACTTAGGGTTGCCAACTTCCTCACTCCCAAATAAGGGACAAAAGGTCCAAAATACGGGACAAATTCCCGACGGCAATTCGTTGACCGACTCGGCTGTGGCTGGGTGAATGATGAGTTGGCCCGGGTGCTGGACTGCACACAAAGCCCGGCCGGCGGCCAGCTGAGGAGTTTTGGCCCGGGCTGGGCAACGTCACGCGCAAAGTCCGGCACCCCATCCAACTCATGAACCGATGATTATCCATGAGAAGGAGGAGGGGTGATGGTGTCGGTGGTAAGCGAAGGTCCGGGCTGCCGACCGACGGGGCCACGGGCGAGGCGCTGCTGCTGCACTCCATGGGCTGCACTACGTCGGGACGAATGAGGCTGGGCCTGACGCGGCGCTCTGACCCGACAGTCCCCTCGACCCGAGTAGTGGCAGTCAAATACGGGACAAGGGCGGTCCCGTAGGGGACAAACCATTTTAACCCAAAAAAACAAGATGTCTCGGCTAATACGGGTCAGTTGGCAACCTTATGATTAAATTCACCACAGAGCCCTAGAGGTATTCTTAAACGATGCAAGCCTTCTTGCAACCATTTAAAATCTCTGCATACAGATTCTCGACTCTTGATCACCCAAAGTAATAAGAGAGAGGTCAATAATGGAAAGTTTTAGACTGGGTCTCGCTACCATGCGCAGGCTGCCGTAACAAAAGAGGGGGAGAGACTTTACCTGAGCCTGGAGGCTGAATTTAGGGTGTCAGTTTTAAAATTTACCTCAGTCAGCGGCCAGGTGCATCCATGGCCTATTCTGTGTCCATGCATGGTCTGATACATGAAGGAAGAGTAGGCCAAAGAAGCAGAGCCAACCAGCAAACTGGTACTCAGGAGTTAACAATGTCTGGATTAACGCCCGATGATTTGCTCATTACCATTAATTAATCTTACTGGCACTAAAAATAAACTTCTACAGATGTTGAGTAAGTCACGTTTTAATTCTTGTTGGTGATTTTAAAAGTTGCAAATGTAAAAGTAAAGCATTGGATTGGTTTCCTTCCTGTGTTTGAATTGATTGAAAGATACAGCATGGAAAGGCTTGCATCGTTTAAGAATCTCTCTTTCGGCCAACTGAGGCTCTGTGGATCGTTGATCCCCCATTCACGCTAGTTGTATGTTATCCCAGTTTCCCTTCCACTTCCTACACACTAGGGGCAATTTACAGAGGCCAATTTACCTGCACGTCTCTGGGATGTGAGAGGTAACTGGCGCACCTGGAGGAAACCCACACAGTCACTGGCAGAACATGGAAACTCCACACACGTAACCACACAGGATTGAACCCAGGTCTCAGAAGTTGTGAGATCCAGGTTCAATCCTGTGCTATCCTAGCTGAGCCACTGTTCTTATTAGAGAAAGGGGATGCAACGGGTACTTGAAGTTAGAGAAATCAATAAACACACCGCAGGGTTGTAAGCTGCCCAAGCGAAATATGAGATGTGAACTTCAGCAGCAGACTTCAGCCAGACACACAGCTATGACAATTCTCTCAGCCCATGTCACAATTTCCTTTTGCCAAAGTGAGAAAAAAAAAGAGGCAAATGATGTGATGACTGGGTCTCACGGATTATCCAGTGCCGTGGAGATTCTCGTTGTTGGTTCAGACTTAGTTCCTGGCATCCTCCGTAATCTTGCCTTGTGTTAAATAGTTACTGACCTGCAGTGAATACTGCATCAAAGGGACAGCCATACTTGTCCATGACAAAGTCTTTTGAAACTTCCATCTCTTTAGGATGGTACAGTGGCATAGCAGTAGAGCGACTGTCTTCCAATATCAGAGGCCCGGGTTCTAACCTGAGAATGGGTGCTTGACAGTATGGAAATTGTACGTCCCCCCCCCCCCGTGACCTGCGTGGGTTTTCTCCAAGATCTTCATTTCCTCCCACACTCCAAGGATGTACAGATTAATTGGATTGGTATAAATGGAAAAAAAACATTGTCGTAGTGTGTGTAGGATAATGTTAGTGTGCGGGGATCGCTGGTCGGCGCGGACTCGCTGGGCCGAAGGGAATGTTTCCGCGCTGTATCTCCAAACTAAACTTATCACCTGGCCACTTTAAAATATTAAGACTTAAAATCAAGCAGTCTACTCCCCCCCCCCCGTCTACAAATGGCTCGCGATTCCAGTTCACAGCTCGGCCAATTCAGCACAACATAAGGGTCAGAGATTCACAGAACGAGTCTCCCATTGAGACTGTCTGTGGCCATCAGCTATGGAATGTGCCTGGTGTGAAGGGGGAGTGTGCATGCATGCTGCTGGAGGAGGAAGCAGCAACATCGAGAAGTGGGGGTGGGAGAATTCCTCCTCTGCATGTTGGGAAAAGCACAATTTGAATTACGATATTGTCTGTGATAAACAAATTCCTGCAATGTGAGTTGTAAGCAATTTGCAAACACAAGGCTGCATGAACTCCCATGGAAATATATCCCATCAGGGAACCAGTGTCTCCGCTTCACTTCTTTAAAGTGAAGATCAGCACTAACTGGAACAAGCAGCTATCTTGGCAATAAATGATACCGTCTCAAAGTGCTCGAGAAATTCAGCGGGACAGGCAGCAGACTGAAGAAATGGTCTCAACCTGAAACGTCACCTACCCAGAGATGCTGGAGTTACGCTGAGTTACTCCGGCATTTTGTGCCCGACTTGGGTGTAAACCAGCATCTGCATTTCCTTCCTACACTAACAACAGTGCACCTTCCCGACAAAGATGTTATTTTTTGTAAACACCACCATTAACGACAAGTTTAGCACTTTAAGCATTCCTGACTGTAATCTCCTCACTGTATCCAGCGGGCCACCAGCCTGAGGTCATCAACATTACATCCAACAGACTCTCCAAGGAGCTGCAGCAAACATCAGCACTTCATGTGCCAACGCTAGATCAACAATCCAAAGCCACAGACCACAGCGAGTTGAATGAAACGTGTGGGCTGCTCAAACTTCAAGTAACCCTTGCTTTCCCTCCGTCTCCATCCATCCCCATCCTAGTTCTCCGACAAGTCTGACTGTCCTCCAGATTAAATTTTACATTGTATGCCTCGTTGTCACCTTTCCCTAGCTAACAATGATCTATCTAGGGTACACAAAAGCTGGAGAACTCAGCGGGTGCAGCAGCATCTAAGGAACAAAGGAGATAGGTGACGTTTCGGGTCGAGACCCTTCTTCAGACTGGTCAGGGATCAGGGAAACGAGAGATATAGACGGTGATGTGGAGAGATAAAGGACAATGAATGAAAGATATGCAAAAAAGTATCGATGATAAAGGAAACAGGCCATTGTAAGCTGTTTGTAGTGTGAAAATGAGAAGCTAGCGCGACTTGGGTGGGGGAGAGATAGAGAGAGAGGGAATGCCAGGGCCCGAGGGCTGAGGGACAGGTGGGAAGGGAAGGAGGCAGCCTGGGTTAACAGAATTGAGAAAATTCAATCTTTAAGCCCAGAGGATGCAGACTCCCCAAGCGGAATATGAGGTGCTGTTCCTCCAACTTTCGGTGTTGCTCACTCTGGCTGTGGAGGAGGCCCAGGACCGAGAGGTTGGATACGGAATGGGAGGGGGAGTTGAAGTGCTGAGCCACCGGGAGGTCGCGTTGGTTATTGCGGACCCAGCGGAGGTATTCGGCGAAACGATCGCCCAGCCTCCGCTTGGGCTCACCGATGTAGATCAGCTGGCATCTGGAGCAACGGATGCAGTAGATGAGGTTGGAGGAGGTGCATGTGAACCTCTGTCAGACCTGGAAGGACTGCTTGGGTCCCTGAAAGGAGTGGAGGGGGGAGGTGAAGGGAAAAGTGTAGCATCTCTTGCGGTTGCAAGGGAAAGTGCCCGGGGAAGGGGTGGAGCGGGAGGCAAGTATCACAACCTCCTCTCTAACTGCTACTACAATGATCTATTCCACATTTTCCTTGCACTTTGTCACCTATGATGTCTCATTTTCACACCCTACCCTTCCTTATCTCTGTGTCTCCCTCTCCCCCGACTCTCAGTCTGAAGAAGGGTCTCGACCCGAAACGTCACCCATTCCTTCTCTCCAGGGATGCCGAGTTACTCCAGCATTTTGTGTCTATCTTGCGAGTTGAATGAAAACTTGCGATGTGTAGTCAAATTGTTGAAGGCTGTGCCTTTGAGATCTTGTGTTGGAAAGAAGGGACTTGTGACTTTTTGTGACTACAATGCATGTGGTGTGTGAGGTTTAATGTGGTGATTGTCTTTTACTTGACATTCAAATAGGTTCTCAGTCTAGGTGGGGGGGGGGGGGGGGCTGCAGATGCTGGTTTACACTGATGATAGACCCCAAATTCCGGAGAAACTCAGCGGGACAGGCAGCATCTCTGGAGAGAAGGTGTGGGTGACGTTTCGGGTCCAGACCCTTCTTCAGACCTCAAGGAAGTTCTCTGGCAAACTGTATAATTAGTCCACCAGTCCCTGAATAGGAGGTCGTGACCCGATATGGGGTCACATGGATAAAAAGCGGGGTCACAAACACACTTGATGCTGTAACTATGGATAGATAATTTATTTTTCTCTTGGCCTGGTAACCGAGTTACAACCAGCATCAGTTTGGGACTGAAAACATTTCCTAACTGTTAAGTAGAGCTATGCTTAAAAAAAAGGGAAACATTGAACAAATGCATACATTATTGTATTACCCATTTATAGGCTGTTATAATTCTACATAAGCAGGTGTATTTGCCAATCTCAGAGCTCTTGGGCTGGGGAGCTTGTGTTTCTCTCTGTGTGGTCACATCTGTGTGCTTTCCGAGAGGGCAGGTTCTGCACTTAATTTATTTTCAGGAGCTGATGGAATGGAAACAGTGATCGCAGAATGACCCGTCCCAGAGGCTGAAGTGGTCTTTGTGTTTAGTGTTAGTTTCGTTTCGAGACAGGGCAGAAACAGCCCCTTCGGCCCACACCGACCAGCAATCCCTGCACATTAACACTGCCCTACACCCACTGGGGACACTTTTTTTAACATTTACACCAAGCCAATTAACCAACAAACCTGCACGTCTTTGGCGTGTGGGAGGAAACCGAAGATCTCGGAGAAAACGCACGCAGGTCACGGGAGAACGCACAATACAAACTCCGTACAGTATGAATGTATGGCAAATTAAATTCCTCGTATGTTGCAAAACATACTTGGCTAATAAAGTATTATTAACATTATGATACAGACAAGCACCCCTTACTCAGGATCGAACCTATGTCTCTGGCGCTGTCAGGCAGTAGCTCTGCCACCTTGCGCTGAGATGACTTAATCTTCCCACTGGTTGGCCACAAATTCCTTCACCCTCACACCTGGCACCCCACCACGACTTTGGAACTTATTCCGACAACCGTCAGGATTTTGCACATAATTAAATCCAGGAGCAATTACAGTACTTCCTCTTTCGCAGAGAATAAATGTGGCCAGATATTTAGCGCAATTGTTTCCAGGAACATTCATGGTTCCTGAGAAATGGTAAATGCGCAAGTCCATCTCACTCTCCCTCAATCAGAGGCCACGCCCCCTCGCCAGCCCACCCCAGCCTCAACGTCCGATCTCTCTGCCCCCCAGCCCTTCAATCCACCCTGAACATCTGGTCTCCCTGGCATATTCCCCGGCAACGGATCCCCTACCATTGTCAGGGGTCTCCATCCCCTAAACCGACCCAGACATTGGTTTTCGAACCCCCCCCAAACCCTCCCCCAATACTCTGAACTATCTTGGACAGAGTGGATGTGGGGAGAATGTTTCCACTAGTGGGAGAGTCTGAGACTAGAGGTCCTAGCCTCAGAATTAAGGGACATTCCTTTAGGAAGGAGATGATAAGAAATTTCTTTAGTCAGAGGGTGGTGAATCTGTGGAATTCTTTGCCATAGAAGGATGTGGAGGCCAAGTCAGTGGGTATTTTTAAGGCAGAGATAGGTAGATTCCTGATTAGCACGGGTGTCAAGGGGTTACGGGGAGAAAAGGCAGGCGAATGGGGTTAGGAGGGAAAGATAGATCAGCTATGATTGAATGGTGGGGTAGACTTGATGGGCCGAATGGCCTCATTCGGATCCTATCGCTTATGACCCGACGGACTAATGATGGAGGGGTGGGATATTGCACCCCTCTCCGCTGTCCGGCCTACGCCAGAGCACCATGTGGTGAGAGAGTGGGAGAATCCTTCCCCTCAGAGTCGTGGACGATGAGCTGAGCTCTCTCCCCCCCAACCTCTCCGTCTCAGTAAAAGCCAGCGGCTAGCGCGTGTTGCACACTTTCTACCCCATCGTCATTGGAGTTGCTTCACAGCGCCCCACACCTTTGCTCGGGGTGAGCGGAGACGTTCAGCGAGTGGGCAGGGTGGCATCATTGCAGGGCAGTGACTATCCCGGTGAGCATGCTGCTGCTGGCAGTCCCTGGAGCAGCGGTCATCGGCAGCATCCCAGGCCTCCCTCCAACCGGAGAGACCTGGGGATGTGGCCAGCTGAAGCTGTGTGGAGGGGTGGGAGTTTGGGGATGGAAATTAAGAGGTAGGGATGGGTGTTGTTGTCGGGATAGGAATTGGAACAGGGTGTGGGCGGGAGATTGGGGAGGGATGGGGGGTGGGGGGGGGGGGCGGGGGGGATGGGTGGGCAGTGATGAGCTTCTTCCCAAGCTCAGAGCATCTGCATTCCTGCCAGCAGGATGGGCAGGAAACATCGGATGGTGGGATGGCTTAGTCATAGAGAGATACAGCATGGAAACAGGCCCTTCAGCCCAACTTGCCACCATGTCCCAGCTACACTTGTCCCACCTGCCTGCGTTTGGCCCACATTCCTCCAAACCTGTCCTATCCATGTACCTGTCTAACTCTTTCTTAAACTTTGGGATAGTCCCAGCCTCAACTACCTCCTCTGGCAGCTTGTTCCATGCACCCACCAGCCGTTGTGTGAAAACGTTACCCCTCAGACTCCTATTAAATCTTTTGCCCTTCACCTTGAACCCATGTCCTCTGGTCCTCGATTCACCTACTCTGGACAAGAGACTCTGTACATCTACCCGATCTATTCCTCTCACGATCTTATACACCTCAATGAGATCACCCCTCACCCTCCTGCGCTCCAGGGAATAGAGACCCAGCCTACTCAACCTCTCCCTACAGGTCAGACCCTCTGGTCCTGGTAACATCCTGGTAAATCTTCTCTGCACCCTCTCCAGCTTGTCTGTCGAGAGCAGGGGTGTGAGAGGTTGCAATCAGCAGGCTGAGGTGCCCTGGTCAGGGAGTGCACGCTCAGGAGGTACACAACAAACGACTTCCCTTCATCAATCATCTACTTCTTCATGAAACTGGGAAACCCAGCAGCAACTGTCCATCCTGTAACATGGACAGGACAAGTTTGGATGGATATGGGCCAAACGCAGGCAGGTGGGACTGGTGTAGCTGGGATATGTTGGCCGGTGTGGGTAAGTTGGGCCGGAGGGTCTGTTTCCACTGTCTATGACTCTATTTAAACCAAGCTCCCAGTTCGCCTGGTTAACATATTCCATTTCCTCAGTACATCCTGCAATCCATAAATCACCTTACCGATCCTGGCCCGCGTGTGTGCGCGACTGGCGAAAGACAGGCCTTTTTGGCTTCTTTACTCCTTCAGTATTCACCATTTAACCCTCTGCTGTCCATCAAGGCATAGTTAACATCAACTGCATAGTCATAGTGGAGAATGAGATCGTTCGGCCCATGGAGCCCATGCCAGCAGATGCATTAATAATGAAACCAGGTGCCAGCACAATTTTTGAATCACACCATCAGTCATACAGCAGGCAAACAGGCCCTTCGGCCCAACTTGCCCATGTCGACAACGATGCCCCATCTAGATTAGACCCACCTGCCCGCATTTGGCCCATATCCTTCTAAACCTTTCCTACCCATGTACCTGTCCAAAAGTATTTTAAATGTTACAGTACCTGCCTCAATCACCTCCCGCTGGTGGTTCGTTCCATATACCCCCCTCAGTGTGAAAAAGCTGCCCCCTCAGGCTCCCAGTTTCATCTTAAACCTTAGTCTGGTTCTTGATATCCCTATTTTGGGTAAAATACTCTGTGTATCTACCCGATCTCTTCCCCTCACAATTATAAACACATTTATGAGATCACCCCTCATCGTCCCCCTGCGCTCCAAGGAATAAAGTCACAACTCTCGAACTGGAAAATCCTATCCCTCAGAATAATCTTGAGTAACTTGCGTACCGCAGTTGTTCGGTCTATCGTTCCCAGGTTTTTCTTTGCAGCCCTTTTTAAATAGAGGCACAAGATTAGCCATCCTCCAGTCTGCCGCCACTTCACCCATGCCGACAGGTCCTTCAGATATCTCAGCCAGGATACCTGACATTTATTCTCTACCTTCCCATAGGCATTTATCTGATCAGGTCGGGGAGATCTGTCTGCTATCATATGGGCCTATCCCACTTACGCAACTTTTTCGGCAACTGCAGGTCGGTGCAATTTTTCAACATGTTGAAAATTCAGCGGCAACCAGAAAGACGCTACGACTCTTTGGGTGACTGAGGGGACCACTCACGACCATACAGGTGACATGTCGTGGGCTGAAGCCTGTATGGTCGTGAGTAGTCGCCCAAAGAGTCGTACCTTGTTCTGGTCGCCTCTGGGTTTTCAACATGTTGAAAAATTGCAATGACCTGCAGTCGCCGAAAAAGTCGCGTAAGTGGGACAAGTCGTGTAAGTGGGACAGGCCCATTAGGGCCTTCCTTCAAGACCTCCTCAAACATAAACCCCATTTAGCAGAAGCTAGCAGCAGGGACTCGAGCACTGTTCAGAGTGTTTGCTTTCTGTTAAACCAGACATGGCCACCAAACAAAAATGCCAGCTTTGCCTCTTAATTGCTCTTGGTAATCAAAGGAATTTCTCCTTTCCCAAATCACATCTAACCTGGCAGAATGTTCAAAGATAGTGACTGATGAAATAGGTGGAATAAGCAGGATGTTTCTTTGGTTCACTAGAGTTTGCAAAAAAAATTTACTCAGCATTTTCCTAACACAATTTTGATTACAATAATGCTTTCTTTGCAATCACGAGCTTCTTTAAAAGAAGCTTTTAAAAGCGAGGCTCCAAATGAACAGAACTTTTCGTCAGCCCTCAGCTTCACAGGAAGAAGCGCAGGATCCTACGAAGCCAAAGCTATCAGATTTTATTCTGGCACGTTTGACATGAATGTTTCCAAGGGAGGCCGTGCCAAGATTCTGATCATCAACACAAGCTAAGAGCATGATCCTCTCTCATGAACAGCAAGAAATGGAAAGTCTCCACAGCTTTACTGCTCCTAAATAAAAGCTTAGCACTCTGTAAGCATTGTATATTTCTGAAACTGCTGCCAAGTAATAACCCTCAGCACACAATTAAGAGTGAATTTCGAATCGTGGAATGTGCGTTCCTGGCAAAGCCTGATATTTACTGCCATCCTATGAAAAGCACCGAGGGTTACACAAAAAGCTGGAGAAACTCAGCGGGTGCAGCAGCATCTAAGGAGCGAAGGAGATAGGCGACGTTTCGGGTCGAGACCCTTCTTCAGACTATGAAAAGCACCACTGGGTCATTTTCTAGACCTGCTTTAGTCCACGTGGAGAAAGTATTTCCTCAAAATACTGATGGCTCCGACACATATGCACTGCTTGCTAAGCCACTTGGTGTGTGATTGAAGCCACACAGGGCTGCTGGTCTAAGGATGATTTCTCAACTTTTTTGCCTCTTTTTTAAAATGTCAATCTTATAACAGTTAATTAGCTACTTTTACAAATGTCATCAATTTCTAGAGGGTTTTAAACTGAATTCCAGACTGGCACAATGGGGCTTGAATCTCACATTGTCTGGTTTACTAGTTCAGGCCCCTGGTAGATAGTTCAGATGTAACCGCTGCACTGAACAGCACATTTAGCCTGCAAAACGGAATGAATGTGTAGCATTGTTAAAAGGTCGCCCGCCTGAGTGTAATCAAGAGAAATCTAATAAAAAGCCCAGAGGAGGAGATATTAGACCTGGTTGAAGCAAGAGATCTATCTTCGGTGTAAACCAGCATCTGCAGTTCCTTCCAACGCAAGCTATCTTAAGGATGGTTAGAAGGGAGGAAAAAGTTAGAAAGTCCAGAGGTAGGGTTGCCAACTTTCCCTCTCCCAAATAAGGGACAAAAGGTCAAAATAAGGGACAAATTCCCGACGGCAGTTCGTTGACCGACTCGGCCGTGGCTGGGTGAATGATGAGTAGGCCCGGGTGCTGGACTGCACACAAAGCCCAGCCGGCGGGCCAGCTGAGGAGTTTTGGCCCGGGCGCTGGGCGTGAGCGATGTCGCGCATAAAGTCCGGCACCCCATCCAACTCATGAACCGATCACCGTCCATGAGAAGGAGGGGTGGAGGTGACGGCGGTAAGCGAAGGTCCGAAGGTCGGACAGCTGGCCGGGCTGTCGACCGACGGGGCCACGGGCGAGGCGCTGCTGCACTCCATGGGCTGCACTACGTCGGGACGGGTGAGGCGGGGCCGGACGCGGCGCTCCGACCCGACAGTCTCCTCAGCCCCGAGTAGTAGCGGTCAAATACGGGACAAGGGCGGTCCCGTATGGAACAAACCAATTTAGCCCAATATACGGGATGACCCGGCGAATACCGGACAGTTGGCAACCCTACCCAAAGGAGATATTCTGGGCCTTAATGCCTGGGCTGCTGGAAATGGACGGGTGGCATGATGGCACGGCGGTAAAGTCACTACGCTTACTGTGCAGGAGACCCGGGTTCGATCCCGACTACCGGTGCTGTCTGTACGGAGTTTATACGTTCTCCCAGTGACCGCGTGGGTTTTCGCCGCGATCTTCGGTTTCCTCCCACACTCCAAAGACGTACAGGTTTGTAGGTCAATTGACTTGGTATAGAAACGTACAAAATTCTTAAGGGGTTGGACAAGCTAGATGCAGGAAGATTGTTCCCGATGTTGGGGGAGTCCAGAACAAGGGGTCACAGTCTAAGGATAAGGGGAAATTCCTTTAGGACCGAGATGAGGAAAACATTCTGTACACGGAGAGTGGCGAGTATCTGGAATTCTCTGCCACAGAAGGTCGTTGAGGCCAGTTCATTCGCTATATTCAAGAGGGAGTTGTATGTGGCCCTTGTGGCTAAAGGGATCAGGGGGTATGGAGAGAAGGCAGGGACGGGATACTGAGTTGGATGATCAGCCATGATCATATTGAATGGCGGTGCAGGCTCGAAGGGCCGAATGGCCTACTCCTGCACCTATTTTTCTATGTTTCTATGTAAAATTGTCCCTAGTGCATGCAGGATTGTGTTAATGTGCGGGGACCGCTGGTCGGTGCGGACTCGCTGGGCCGAAGGGCCTGTTTCCGCACTTTATCGCTATAACTACACTAAGCTAAAGGAAGTGGAGATGTCCAAAAGGGTGGAGTTGGGGGGGGGGGGGGGGGGGGGGGGGAGGGATGCAGATCCAATGTTAAGGAGCTGAACCGGCTGAAAAAGGTTATAGAAACCTGGTCATTGTGATGTAGGACGGAAGCAGGGTTACTGGAAGACCTTAGGACTGGGCCCGGCTGCAGAAATTGGCCACTGACGGAGCTGTGTCCAAGTATTTTACATTTGAGGCAGTGGTGTGTTGCCAGCATCCAGTAGCATTATCACACTAAGGAGAAACTGGACAAGGCAGAGCAGGAAAGGTCAGTGAATAATCCCGCTGTGCATCACTAGGGGAGATAAGTTCTGTACCAACTTTGTTTGGAAATGCAACATTTTGTTGATTGCATTGAGAAAGGGTAAATGGTCAATAAAATACCAATTAGGCTCTTTCTGCAGTGAAGGGGTTCCCTGACAAGTTCACTTGAAACGTAGGCAAAATGTTTGCCAACACCCTAGTGCCTGTTCCATAGAATTAAATAATGAGATACATTTCCTACCGACCAGGCAATCCATAAAATAGTTTCCATACGGAGCCTCAGCATTATCCGAAAAGTTGGAGAGAATTGCATTCAATATAACAGTCATCCCAAGATAAAAGACATACTACACTAATTAATGGGTGCAAAGATATGATTGAGGTAATATCAATCCAATTAAGAAGATTCTCGATCTGAAACGCCACCTATTCCTTTTCTCTGGAGATGCTGTCGGACCCAGTTACTCCAGATTTTTGTGTCTACCTTCAATTCTATAGACAATAGGTGCAGGAGTAGGCCATTTGGTCCGTCGAACCAGCACCGCCATTCAATGTGATGATGGCTGATCATCCCCAATCAGTACCCCGTTCCTGCCTTCTCCCCATATCCCCTGACTGCTATCCCCGAATCCAATGACGTTTTTGAACATAAGCATAGCACATAGATATAGCACGTTATTAATATATGACTATAGCTTCCTCAATACCCAGTCAAGAAGCAAAATAACCAGGTTCCTTTGTTCAGAATGTCCCAGAGTGAATGCTTCTATGATTAAAAAAGTATTTTATAGAAATGCAGCATCCAGTTTACACACTACGCAATCCCATAAATAGTAACCAGCCTCCCGGTGCTGGCTCAGGGATAAACATCGCTCATTACATCAGGGAGAGCTTTCCCCCCGTTCACTGAAATGGTGTCATGGAACTTCATTGCCGCATCCTGTGGGCAGACTGCCTTTGGCTTATCATTGCATCTGGAATGCAGAACTTCCAACCTTGCTGCACTCCCCTAGTTCCACACCGCCATCGCCCATACAAAAATAATACTAGAGGGCATACCTTGAAGCCGAGATGGGCAATGCATAAAGGGGATCTGCAGAGCAAGTTTTTTCACAGAGTGTGGTGAGTGCCTGGACATCATTGCTGGGGGAAGGGTGGGGGGGGGGGGGGGGGGGGGGAAGAGGGGTTGAGGCAGATGCATTTAAAAGACTTGAGACTTCAGGTAGACATGTGGATATGCAGGGAATGGAGGGATATGGGTTACGCGCAGTTAGACAAGTGATGGTCTTGGCATCATGTTAGGCACAGATACTGTGGACCAGAGGGCCTGTACTTGGCTGTACTGTGTATGAAAGAACTGCAGATGCCGGTAAAATCGAAGGTAGAGACAAAATGCTGGAGTAACTCGTTGGGCGAGGCGGCATCTCTGGAGAGAAGGAATGGGCAACGTTTCGGGGCTGAAGTAGGGTCTCGACCCGAAAGGTCACCCATTCCTTCTCTCCAGAGATGCTGCCTGTCCTGCTGAGTTAATCCAGCATTTTGTGTCTGCCTCGGCTGTGGATCGGAACACACACTACCCACAACGTCCTTCTCCAAACATCTATGTTGGATGACATTCATACGTCATAGCTTTAGTGTGGTATTCTCTGAGCTTTAGACCACTATTATGTAGGTATCTGTGGTTGTGGGCGATGGAAGCAATCCAGCGATAGGTCGGGCCCTCACTGCATGCAGGTTGCATTTGTGCAGTGTCAAAGTGGAGTGTACATCTTTTTCTTAAAAAAATATTTTTCAGGTTGCAATAGACCTTCATTGGAAAGGTCAACATTTATTGCACACCATTAATTTCTCTTGAGATTGTGGTGAGTATGAAACATCTCATGGGTTGCTGGAGCTACAATCACTCGGACAAGCTGAGAGTATTCAATTGCATTCCTGGCTTGTGCCTTGTAAAGGGGCGATGGTTTTTGAGCGACTGTGAGTAAGGCACAGCGGGATATCCACTCTGACAAGCTCCTACAGCCATGGTATTCATGCGGTTGCTGCAGATGAGCCCACAGAATGTTTACGATGAGACATGGCAATGGAAATGTCGATCAGATTTTGGAGCAGGGAACATTACTTGCCACTAATCGCCTAAATGTTATCCGAGTCTTTTCCACTTGTAAATACGGGCGGCTTCACTTGCTGGAGAGTTTCAAATAGAATTGAGCAATGTGCAATTACAAGCCTATCTCCCATTCTGACCTAACGGCGGAAAGAATGTCACAGAGGCCTGGGCAAACTATCCAGTCAACTCTGAAATTGTGATGAAGTTTTGATTCAGTTACAATCTTACATAGAGAAGCCATTACCAGCACACATGCTCCGAGTTATTATTAACCATTAGGCACCCATTAGTTCAACATACTGTCAACTGCTTCTTAAAGCAAGGAGTTTTGACAGTAGCAGGAGCGTTTGGCATTAAGCGGGGAGTTTGGAAGAGATTCTGAGAAGGAACTAAGCTTTAATGAAAGAGAGATCTGTTTAAAGGTGGGAAGGGTGGTCACAGGCCAAGAGGGGACATCAGAACGTACTAGCTCTGACCATGGTTTCTGAGGGAGTTGCCACAAGCAAGTTTACAGATGGAGGAGACTAAAAAGTTATGGGGTGGAAATGCCAAGATTCATTTGCAAAGGACGAGATCTCTAAAACAAAGGCATTTCAACATGATCTCACCTCCTATTCCCCTACCCTTTGGACTTTCTGCAGAGACTAATACTTCCACACCTCTTTGGCTCACTCATCCCTTCCCACCAATCCTGCCCCCTCCATAAGTAGACACAAAAATGCTGGAGTAACACAGCGGGACAGGCAGCCCCTCTGGAGAGAAGGAATGGGTGACGTTTCGGGTCAAGGCTGTCTGAAGACAGTTTGAAGAGGGGTCTCGACCTGAAACATCACCCATTCCTTCTCTCCAGAGATGCTGCCTGTCCCGCTGAGTTACTCCAGCATTTTTTGTCTATCATCGGTGTAAACCCGCATCTGCAGTTCCTTCCGACACACTTCCCAGGTACTTTCATTTGCAACCGCAGAAGATGTAACACCTGTCCTTATACCTCTTCCCTCACATCCATCCAGGGACCCCCGCATCCTTTTAAGGTGATACAGAGGTTCATATGTACCTCTTCAAACCTCATCTATGTCATTCGGTGCTATTATAAATCCACTGATTCCCACAACTATCTCGACTACACTTTTTCCCACCCTGCTTCCTGCAAACTTGGATGAAGAGTTCCTGGATGATTAAGCTGAAAATTAATATTTAAACACGACCAAATTTCTATAAAATGAATGAATATTAGTAATTGCTTAAAGGTTTGTTCATTATTTATCTATTCCCAATTCCTATTCCCTATTCCCAATTCCTCCGTCTCCATTGCATCTGTACCCAACATGAGGTGTTCCATACCAGGGATGTCCTCATTCTTTAGGGAATGGGGGTTCCCCTCTCCCATCATAAATGAGGTCCTCACTCATGTCTCCTCGTCACCTTTGCTCCCCCTAGTCCTTACCTCACACCCCATCAGTCCTCGCATTCAACACATAATCCTCCGGCATTTTCGCCACCTCCCATGGGATCCCAATACTAGTCACATCTTCCCATCTCCACCCCATTCCACCTTCCGCTGAGACCATTCCTTCCGCAACTCCCTGGTTAACTCATCTGTTCCCACCCAAACCACCCCACCAGGTACCTTCCCCTGCAACCATATAAGATGCAACACCTGTTCCTATACCTCCTCCCTCAACTCTGTCCAGGGACCCCAGACAGTCCTTTCAGGTTAGGCAGAGGTTCACTTGCACCTCCTCCAACCTCATCTACTGTTTCCATTGTTCAAGATGTGGACTATAGACAATAGGTGCAGGAGTAGGCCATTCAGCCCTTCGAGCCAGCACCGCCATTCAATGTGATCATGGCTGATCATCCCCAATCAGTACCCCGTTCCTGCCTTCTCCCCATATCCCCTGACTCTGCTATCTTTAAGAGCCCTATCTAGCTCTCTCTTGAGAGTATCCAGAGAACCTGCCTCCACCGCCCTCAGAGGCAGAAAATTCCACAGACTCGCCATTCTCTGAGAAAAAGTGTTTCCTCATCTCCGTTCTAAATGGCTTACCCCTTATTCTTAAACTGTGGCCCCTGATTCTGGACTCCCCCAACATCGGGAACGTGTTTCCTGCCTCGAACGTGTCCAAACCCTTAACAATCTTATATGTTTCAATAAGATCCCCTCTCATCCTTCTAAACTCCAGAGTGTACAAGCCCCAGCCTCTCCATTCTCTCAGCATATGACAGCCCCGCCATCCCGGGAATTAACCTTGTAAACCTACGCTGCACTCCCTCAATAGGAAGAATGTCCTTCCTCAAATTAGGGGACCAAAACTGCACACAATACTCCAGGTGTGGTCTCACCAGGGCTCTTGTACATCTCCCAATTGCTATACATTTCCTTCCCATTCCCACACATCTTCCTGCCCTGGGTCTCCTCCATTGTCAGGGTGGGGCTAAATGCAAATTGGAGCAGCAGCATCTCATATTTCGCTTGGGCAGCTTACAGCCCCGTGGTATGAATTGATTTCTCCAACTTCATTCCATCTCTCTCTATCCCTCCTTCTCCCAAGTTGCACTAGCTTCTTGTTTTCACCCAACAAACAGTTAACAATGGCCTGGTAGACACAAAATGCTGGAGCAGCTCAGCGGGCCAGGCAGCATCTCTGGAGAGAAGGAATGGGTGACGTTTCAGGCCGAGACCCTTCTTCAGACTGATGTCAGCGGAGCGGGTGGGACAACGATAGAATGTAGTCAGAGACAGTAAGACTAGTGGGAAAACTGGGAAGAGAGGGAATGCAAGGGCTATCTGAAGTTAGGGAAGTCAATGTTCATACCGCTGGGGTGTAAACTACCCAAGCGAAATATGAGGTGCTGTTCCTCCAATTCGCGCTGGACCTCACTCCGACAATGGAGGAGGCCCAGGACAGAAAGGTCGGATTGGGAATGGGAGGGGGAGTTAAAGTGCTGAGAAACCAGCAGATCGGGTAGGTTAAGGCGGACTGAGCGGAGTTGTTCAGCGAACTATAGCCCGTTTCCTTTATCATCGTTACTTTTTTGCACATCTTTCATTCATTGTTCTTCATCTCTCCACATCACCGTCTATATCTCTCGTTTCCCTTATCCCAAACCAGTCTGAAGAAGGGCCTCGACCCGAAACGTCACCCATTCCCAAACACTCTACCCAATCCTCCCCGACCATGAATCCACCGATCACTCACCCGGCTTTGTTCCACTCCATCCCTCTTCTCCAGCTTTCGTCCGCCTATTCCATCAGTCTGAAGAAGGGTCCCGGCCTGTCCATTCCCTCACTGATGCTGCCTAGCCCACTGAGTTACTGCACCACTTTGCGTTTTACCCGGGATTCCAGTATCTGCAGATCGTCGTTGCACACGTCCAACATGATGCAAGTGCAGGGCAGAGCTGTCACCTAGCTCACAGCTTAATGTGTGAAGATGTGGAGGCTTGCAAGGTGTCGGTGGAGTGTGTGTGTCGGGGGGGAGTGATAAAGACAGGAATGAGTAAGAAATGCCAGTAAGCAAGGTGTAGGAAGGAACTGCAGATGCTGGTTTACACCAAAGATAGACACAAAATGCTGGAGTAACTCAGCGGGACAGGCACTTTGAGTAACCCTTGCTTTCCCTCTCACTCCATCCCTCCCCAGTTCTCCGACCAGTCTGACTGTCCCCCTGATTAAAATGTATCTCTGTATGCTTCATTGTCACCTTCTCCTAACTAACAATGACTATTCTAGGGTCTCGACCCGCAACGTCGCCTATCTCCTTCGCTCCTTAGATGCTGCTGCACCCGCTGAGTTTCTCCAGCTTTTTGTGTAACCCTCGATTCTCCAGCATCTGCAGTTCCTTCTTTAACACCTATTCTCCATTGTCCTTTGATCCCCTTTGATGTCTCGTTTTCACACCCAACACTTCCTTATCTCTGTTTCTTCCTCTCCCCTGACTCTCAGTCTGAAGAAGGGTCTCCACCCGAAACGTCACCCATTCCTTCTGTCCGGAGATGCTGCCTGTCCCGCTGAGTCACTCCAGCATTTTGTGTCTATCTTTACAAGCAAAAGTAACCTCGTGGGTGAAGCAGATACTGATATTAGCATCTGATTTAGTCCATCCACAGGCAGGTTGCTACCAAGGGAGGGGAGGAAGCCCTGGTTCAGTAACCAGACAGCAGCATGCATTCACGGATCACGGCATGCCAGAGATGGATGAATGCCTGTAGTCCCTAAATGGAACTATAAAATGAACTCATCTCCCGCTGCCTCTGGACAGCATTAAGCAACAAGATCGCGAATGATTTCACCGCTGGAAAAACCTCTCACATCTCCACGTTGCCAGCTGGGTTGTCACCACCAGGATACCGAGAAGACCACCCTGTCTCCCCCTCGGCCAGCGGCGGCTGTCCTGTCCTGTCCTGCCCTTGTCAACCCGGCCAGGTATTTTGCCAAAGGACTTGAACTCAACAGTTGAACGCAAACAACGGACAAGCCACACATCAGCCAAGCTTTGCAAAGGGAGAATCCTCCTCGCCCGTGCCCTGTCCCACGCCCGTCCCCACAGTACAAGCGCTCCTTTTACCAAACTAGGTTAAGACGTGGCGACATTCAAACTGACGGTTCTGCAAGGGGGAAAAAAAAACTCGATGCTGACTTTTACTGACAAAACATTCCCCGTCCACCAAACCGCGATGTAAAGCAAGAGGCACTGACTTATTGATTCACATTTCAAGCGCCTACTCATTGTTTCTCCAGCGCAGTGTGTGGAGTTCCCCATTCACTTCTGTGCCTCGACTCCGGTGAAGGTGCAGGCAGAGAGGTGTAACCCTGTCCGCCCAGCCCCTCTCTCACAACCCTCCCTGGCCGCCCTTACCTTCCAGAACCTGGGCGGCGACGGTCCCTCGGTAACAGCAGAGCAGGAGCAACAACTGGGTCAGGGTGGTCTTGCAGAACCTGCAGCCGGGTGGGGAGAGCAAGTCAGCAAAGGACCGGCGATGAATGAGGGGGCTAAAGAGAAAGGAGTGTGTGTGTGTGTGTGTGTGTGTGTGTGTGTGTGTGTGTGTGTGTGTGGGTCACAGCTCTTACCTGTGCTGCATGACTTCTATGAACGAGCTGATCCAGTTACAACCACCGCCCGCCAGCCAGCTCAGCGACCACAAAGGCTGCAGCAGCGGAGTGCCTCGATTTTCCAACTCGCATCCACTGTAATCTGAGCTCCAGGCACACACAGTCAGTTTGCGCAGCCTGGCCTGGAACCCCCCTCCCGGTGACCCGAACCTCCCTCTTTCCCCACCTCCTCTTTACAGAGCGGAGAGCCTGGAGAGATCCCTCCTCCCGACCTGACCTGACCCTCTTTCACTGTGTCCCTAGCTCTGCGCTGCCTGATTTCCTTAACAGCCCCTCTGCAGAACTCACCAGCTGATAAGTGACAAAGCAAACTGCTGGAGGAACTCAAGATAGACACAAAATGCTGGAGTAACTCAGCGGGACAGGCAGCATCTCTGGAGAGAAGGAATGGGTGACGTTTCGGGTCTTTTTCAGTAGTCCAGCACATTGTGCTTTGTTCAACATTCTGCTGTTACTTGTGTCTCCCTCTCCAAACTTAAAGCCCCTGTCCCACTGTACGAGGTCATTCAAGAGTTCTCCCGAGTTTCCTCCTGATTCGAACTGGGAGAATGTCCGTAGCGGTTCTGTAGGAGTTCGTGGATGTCTCGTAGCGGCTCTCTACGAGTAACAGTAGGTACACGGGAAATCCGGTGAACTCGTGACATCTTTTCAACACTGTGAAAAATGCCCACGAGTAAAAAAATACTCGTGATGAAAAAAATGGTTACTTTTTTACACGTACGAGCTGCTACGAGCCATCCACGAACTCTTACGGACCCGGTACGGACATTCTCCGAGTTCGAATCAGGGGAAAACTCGGGAGAACTCTTGAATTACCTCGTACAGTGGGACAGACCCTTAACCAGTCAACAGTAACAAAAAACTAACTTGTCTGAGGACCTCAGCGAGTCGGGCAGCATCTGTGAAGGGAAACGAACAGACATCGTTTCGAGTCGGGACACTTTTCCAAGATCCTACTTTGTTCTCCCCTAGAATAAACAAATCTAGCACCAAAAGCGAACAAAAATAGGGTAGTCGGCACCAACTAATGAGTGCACTTCACAGCCATCGCAGAGTTGGACAAAGCCTCCTTTCAATCTCACATCACCGGAGGTCCTTTCAATCTCACAGACACAAAAAGCTGGAGTGACTCGGCGGGTCAGGCAGCATCTCTGGAGAAAGGGAATGGGTGGCGTTTCGGGTCATAGAAACATAGAAATTAGGTGCAGGAGTAGGCCATTCGGCCCTTCGAGCCTGCACCGCCATTCAATATGATCATGGCTGATCATCCAACTCGGTATCCCGTACCTGCCTTCTCTCCATACCCTCTGATCCCCTTAGTCACAAGGGCCACATCTAACTCCCTCTTAAATATAGCCAATGAACTGGCCTCAACTACCCTCTGTGGCAGAGAGTTCCAGAGACCCACCACTCTGTGTGTGAAAAAAGTCCTTCTCATCTCGGTCCTAAAGGATTTCCTCCTTATCCTTAAGCTGTGACCCCTTGTCCTGGACCTCCCCAACATCGGGAACAATCTTCCTGCATCTAGCCTGTCCAACCCCTTAAGAATTTTGTAAGTTTCTATAAGATCCCCTCTCAATCTCCTAAATTCTAGAGAGTATAAACCGAGTCTATCCAGTCTTTCTTCATAAGACAGTCCTGACATCCCAGGAATCAGTCTGGTGAACCTTCTCTGCACTCACTCTATGGCAATAATGTCCTTCCTCAGATTTGGAGACCAGAACTGTACGCAATACTCCAGGTGTGATCTCACCAAGACCCTATACAACTGAAGTAGAACCTCCCTGCTCCTATACTCAAATCCTTTTGCTATGAAAGCTAACATATCATTCGCTTTCTTCACAGCCTGCTGCACCTGCATGCCTACTTTCAATGACTGGAGTACCATGACACCCAGGTCGCGCTGCATCTCCCCTTTTCCTAATCGGCCACCATTTAAATAATAGTCTGCTTTCCTGTTTTTGCCACCAAAGTGGATAACCTCACATTTATCCACATTATACTGCATCTGCCATGTATTTGCCCACTCACCCAGCCTATCCAAGTCACCTTGCAGTCTCCTAGCATCCTCCTCACAGCTAACACTGCCCCCCAGCTTAGTGTCATCCGCAAACTTGGAGATATTGCCTTCAATTCCCTCATCCAGATCATTAATGTATATTGTAAATAGCTGGGGTCCCAGCACTGAGCCTTGTGGTACCCCACTAGTCACTGCCTGCCATTGTGAAAATGGCCCGTTTACTCCGGGTCGAGACCCTTCTTCAGACTGAGAGTCAGGGGGAGGGGGAAAACTAGAGCTACAGAGAACAAAAGAGTGAAAGGTACGAAAAGAACAAATTGAGGCCAGCAAGGAGGATCAAGGAAAGGTGGAGCTCACAATGGTCCATTGTGGGCTGTGGAAGAGGTGATAACGAGGTGGCATGAACATTGAAACTAATCAGGAGGAGAGCGAAACTCACAAGACGACTAGGGTGGAGGGAGGGAATGCTAAGGTTATTTACAATTAGATGAATCAATACTCATATCAAAGGCAGACACAAAAGGCTGGAGAGAAACTCAGCGGGTCAGACAGCATCTCTGGAGAAAAGGAATAGGTGACATTTTGGGTCGAGACTATCCTGGGTTCAAACCACCACCACCTGTAGTTCCTTCATACACAGTATTCATCCCGCTGGGTTGCAAGCTGCAGGTAACCTGAAGCATACTTTTTCAGTTTTGTTTAGTTTGAGATACAGCACGGAAACAGGCCCTTCCGTCCACCGAGTCCGCACATTAACACTACCCTACACACACGAGGGATAATTTTACATTTTAACATTTTACAGGCCCTTCAGCCCAACTTGCCAACATCAACTATATGATAGAACTTTATTCATCCCAGGAGGGAAATTGATCTGCAAGTCATAAAACACAAAATACACGAAAGACGAAATTAAAGTGACGAGTGGAAAGGATTGAGGATGTGCAACAAACTAACCAAAATAATTCAAAATAAATAGGAATTAAATAAATAAATATAAAGGAAAAGGTGATCGACTGTTGGCTGGCTGCCGTGTGCACAGCGCTGGAACCGGGGAACTAAAAAAGTCCCAGCTACACCAGTCCCGCCTGCCCGCGTTTGGTCCATATCCCTCCAAACCTGTCCAATCCATGTACCTGTCTAACTGTTTCTTAAACATTGAGACAGTCCCTGCCTCAACTACCTCCTCTAGCAGCTCGTTCCATACACCCACCACCTTTTGTGTGAACAAGTTACCCCTCAGATTCCCATTTCAGCTGCTCCTCGACCTACGATAGGGTTACGTTCCGATAAACCCATCGTAAACCAAAAATATCGCAAGTTGAAAACGCATTGCGATACATTGCGATCGCGTGACCGGATGTGACGCGCAGCTCGCTGCTGTTGCCGAGCGTTTGCCGATCGTAAAGTTGAAATCTCGCAAGTCGAAGCATCGTAAATTAGGGAGCATCTGTAAATCTTTTCCCCTTCACCTTAAACCTGGTCCTCGATGCACCTATTCTGGGCAAGAGACTCTGTGCATCTACCCGATCCATTCCTCTCATGATTTTATACACCTCTATAAGATCACCCCTTATCCTCCAGCGCTCCAAGGAATAGAGTCCCAGCCTACTCAACCTCTCCCTGTAGCTCAGACCCTCTAGTCCTGGCAACATAATCGCAAATCTTCTCTGTACCCTTTCCAGCTTGACAACATCTTTCCTATAACATGGTGCCCAGAACTGAACACAATACTCTAAATGCAGCCTCACCAGTGTCTTATATAACTGCAACATAGCCTCCCAACTTCGATACCCACCTCCCAACTTCCACTCTATTCTATGCTATTCTATTCAGAAAATATTTACTCAGTCTGCACAATTTCTCTTAAGATGCTAAACCTGCCATACCAGGAACCACTGGGCTACTTTCACTGTTACAAGTCTAGCCTTCCTTAGGTTGGGAAAGTAGATGCAATCTCGCTAGAAAGCTCTTTTTAATTGAAGCAAGATGCTGGTGTATTCAAATCCTTTTGCAATGAAGATTTGCAAACTATTTGCCTTTCATATTGCTAGTTGTACCTGCATAACTTCCAGTAATCCATGAACAAGGAGTCCTAGAAGCATCAGAAAATAAAATCTTTCAATCTCTCACCATTTCATAAATACTTTCTCCTTTTTTTCAAACCACAGTAGATGACCTCACATTTTTCCACATCTATGTTCCATTTGCCTTGGCCTTTCAGATTCACCCAATGCCATTTGCAAACTTCTCTGAAACACGATATGTATAGGTTGAATGAGTGGGTGAAAACTTGGCAAATGGAGTTTCATTCAGATTAGTTGACTGTCATATATTCCAAGAGAACAAGGAATACCATTATATCAGGAAGCACTAAAATTCCTTGTTCGCTTGAAGGCCACGGAGTACTCAGTATCCATGGTAATGACAGATACATCAACAATAACCACAAATGCAATACAGCAGAATCGTTCAAAGATTATAGTGCAACCTGAAGAGGTGCAAAAAAAAAATTAAAATGCAATAATTGAATGACTGAATGTGGTAGACATTGTGATGTATCGACTAGAGAGGAGTATTAGATGAAAGATACAGGAACAAGTTAAGGGGAGGGGAGGGATGATTTAAAACCGAGATGGTTAAGCACTTCTGGCAGAGGGTGGTGAATCTGTGGAATTCCCTCCGAAGATGTTTGTACAACTTAGATAATTGGAAATATTTTTGAATATAGATGAATATTTCAAAGATCAGGGAATTGAGTGCTATGTGGAACTGCAGAACTGACACAAAAAGTGAAGTTGAAGTCTGTGGCAGAACAGTCACAATAATTTTGGATGTCATGATGGCCGTGTCCCATTCCTGCACCTATTGTGTTATTTGAGTTCCCCTTAAAGCTCATACTGCCACCAACCTTTGCATCAGAAGCACATGTTGATATATTATAATTGATCTCCTCGTCTAACTCGTTGATATTGATTGTTAAATGGCAATGGTAGGATGAGCTAGGGTAATTGGGGGCAGAAGTCAGCTTCGAGATCCAGCATGGAAACAGGCCCTTCAGCCCACTGTATTCACACCAACCAGCAATCACCCATACACTTATTTCATTTCGGAGTCACGCGAGTGACTTCGTGAAGAACCCGCCAGCACGCATGCGCGACATATCGTCGCAACGCATTGCTGCCGACGGCTGGAGGGGAGCGCGGCTCCCCACCAGCCCTTCAGAGGGCCGACTCAGGTAAGGCCAAGCCCCCTAGAGTTGGTGTTCCTGTTATGGTGAGTATTTTCTCTCCATACAGGAACATGGAAGAAGTAAGGGCCAGGACATCCGCAGGAGTCGCCGGCCACTTATCCCGGAGCCCTCCTCAACAGCTGCACCAGCGAGTCGGGCCGGGAAATAGGCGAGGAAGTCGGGGAGCCCTGTCGCTACAGGGCCCGACCCGCCAATACACCGGAGCTCCAGTGATAATTTCGAGGAGCAGGAGTTCGGTGTCCCACCGGAGCAGGTAGACCCTGTCTCCGTATCGAGGTCGCCAACGGGCTCGTTGGTCGACCTGGGCAAGGGCTCGCGTGCGGCTGCACGGCCCTTCTCCCTGAGCCCTCGGAGGAGAGGGAGGGATGGAGCCCGTAAGCCTAGCCCTTTAGGGGCAAAGGCATCACCTACCGCTAAAATGCGGACTGGTGTTATGGCGGGACTCAAGTCCACTGGGAGACCTACTAGGACCAGTGTTGACTCCCCAACCACCAAGACCAGGAAGAGTCACTCGGGTGGAGTCCCGCCACGGTCACCGTGGATGGGAGGACGGGACCGTACGTCGGCTAGGCCCAGGATTTGGGCAGCCGGTAAGCCCGCGCGGAGGCGTTAGGTGCCGACCACTCACCGCGTTTGCCCTCCATGGCAGTGGGATGGAGCTCCGCCGAGGAGGCGTTTGAGCGTATATCCGCACGGGAATCACTCAGCTTTGCTGCGGCGGCTGGTAGCGACAACTTCCGGCACCGGGTTCACCTCGACGAGGTGCGGGCCGATGAACGGAGCCTCAGCAGTTCAGCAGAACACGAGGACTCCGGCCGCCCGAGTTCTAAGGGCGAGGGGCGTATTGACCGGATGGAGCGGATGTTGGAGCTCCTCCTGCAACAGAATCAACGGGAGGAAGCATCCAGCTCCAGAGGGCACAGGGAGGTTTCACCATCGTCAGCAGGAAGCCTGAGGCAGCCAGAGGATGAGGACGTTTTGGACCATACACCAGCTACATCGGAGGGCTTCAGGAAGAACTCCTCGATGTAGCAGCAAAATTTGCATCATCAGAGACATCGGGACTACCCCTCAACCCCAAACTGGCTGCCACCGTGGACTTCCTGACCAACCATCAGCTCCAGGAGGTCGTCCTATCGGAGGCCATAAAACAGGCACAAAGCCCAGCGAACTGCAACTCCCTCAACGTGCCCATAGTCAATACGCCAATCTGGGGCAACATCAGCCCAAGGATCAGGACCCAGGAGATGAAGCTCCAGCGGATCCTGAAGCTGCTCACTGCTGGGATTACCGCGTTTGTGCGGTCGGTGGACGGGGAGGATCTGAGCACCAAGCAGGCGGATGCTCTGGCTCTATTGTGTACCACACAGTATGAGATAAACGCCTTCAGGAAGAGCGTCATCAAACCCACGCTGTACCCAAAATTTGCGGGGTTATGCAAAGCACCTCCTACGCCGCCACCCAGACAGTTGTTCGGGGAAGACCTCCCGAAGAGGGTCAAGGAGCTGGACGACCACGCTAAGACGGTGGGACTCATGCGGTCACATATCTCGACCAGGCAGCAGGCCAGGGAGTGCCATTTTTCAGGCCACGAGGCCCTGCCGTTAGACCAGCAAGGACCTACGCTCCAGCTCAATTTCAGCAGCCTCAACAACCTAGGCCTTTTAGGGCTAGGGCCCCAGCGGCCAGCATGGAAAATGCGGGCGCCGCATTATCAGCTCAACCCAGCACCTCCACATCCGGCCATACATATCAAGGACCGCCGATAACCATGAAGGTAAGGTAGTCTGGATTTCATGCACCTGCATGTCCTTCACATGTTGGTGGGAGACTACGGCTCTTTCCGGAGGCATGCGGAACCATCACTTCTGATGAGTTTATCTTACAAAGTATTCAAGGCCATGAGATTGAATTCATCAATGATAAAATCCCTCCATCCCAGCATATGCCAGATCGGAAATTCACACTGTCCAGCAAAGAAGCGGCAGTAGGCTATGCTGAAATTTTAAGGCTACAAGGGAAAGGGATAGAACGAACTATACACGAACCAATTGAATTTGTATCCAACGTAATTACAAAAACCAAGAGGGATGGAGGATGTTGGGTTATTTTTTGATTTGACCCATTTGAATACTTTTGTAGAATATACCCATTTCAAATGGAAACGTTCGAAACAGCCAAGTTATTGGGTTCTGGGGACTGCTTTGTGGCATGCATTGTTTTAAAAGATGCATGCTATTCAGTATCCATTCAGAAACACCACAGGAAGGTTCTTGCAATTTACCTGGATGGATCAGCTCTGCCAATACAGAGCTTTGCCAAATGGGCTTACACAGCCCTAGATTATTTACTAAATTGCTCAAACCAATACTGGCTACACTAAGGAGACAAAATCACTTAGTGATGGCCTATCTAGGTAATATCCTAATTATTGGGAATCAGCGGAACTGGCAGTTTCAGCCACCGTGGAAATTTTTCAGGAAATGGGGTTCATTATCCATCCAGATAAATCAAAGTCCTGCCCTTCACAGGTCAAGGATTATCTGGGGTTTATGGTGGATTCCAATCGCATGAGGGCCACCATACCAACTAACAAGGTTGGGGATGTCACCCAAGTATGCAAGGATCTAGTCTGGGCCAGTATACCATCAATTAGACAAACTACTAAGGTGATTGGCAAGATTGTAGTACTTTTTCCAGCTGCCCAAAACGGACCTTTGCATTATCAAAATTTGCAGAGAGCCAAGATCTCAGCGTTAAAACTGAACGCTAGACATTTCGATAGACCAATGCAGCTGCCTCTCAAGGCACAGATTGAGTTACAATGGTGGATTGACAATATTTATGACTCACTTAAACCCATCATTTTGCCCAATCCGATGGTATACTTACAAACAGACGCAAGCTCCCATAGCTCTAGTTGTGGGGGCAGATGGGACACCCTTGAATCTACCTTGTTGTTGTCACAAGGGATAAACTATTTGGAGATGCTAGGAGCATTGCACGGACTTCGAGCTTATTGTTCTAACCTTACTGATGCTCATGTCAGTCTCCAAATAGATAATACCACTGCGGTGGCATATCTAAACCATATGGGCGGTACCAGGTCAATTTCATGTGATGAATTGGCAAATACAATTTGGCTCTGGTGTGTTCGACGGAATATTTGGATTTCAGCTACCTATTTACCAGGTGAGCTCAATACAGTGGCGGACACCAGGTCACGCAAATTCAATGACAACATTCGAGTGGATGTTGAATCCCCAAATATCCGCTAAAATTACAGCCAAATTTGGTGAACCGGATATCGACCTCTTTGCGTCACGGTTGAACCATCAGGTACCAACATACGTTTCGTGGGAACCAGATCCTGGGGCAATGGCGATGGATGCGTTCTCGCTGGACTGGGGAAATGGGTTTCTATGCATTTCCTCCATTTTGCCTCATCAGTCGGGTGTTGCGGAAAATCCAGACAGATGCTGCTAAGGGCATTCTTATCATACCCGACTGGCCTATGCAGCCATGGTATCCGGTGGTCCTTGATATGATCAGTCAACCTTGGGTCCTCTTAGAGGATTACCCACAATTGGTAACAAACCCTGTGTCAGGGGAACCACATCCCTGCCACAGTCATCTAAACTTGTTGGCTTGAAGGTTCTGCACAGGCCATTACTGCGGTATGGCCTATCATCTAGAACCATGGATACCATCAGAGCGTCATGCCGGGAGTCCACCAGGCGGCAATACCTCTCTCACATCCGGAAATGGGAAACCTACTGCGGCCGCTCCCACATTGCATACGACGCTGTAACCATAGCCGACGTATTGGAATTCTGGCAGGGTTGCACCATGATGAACACCTGAGCTACAGTGCCATCAACAGCGCCAGAAGCTCACTGTCATTCTACCTCAATATTGAGGTAGGATCAAACAGGCTGGTGTCCAGACTCATGCGGGGAATATTCAATTCGAATCCACCTAGACCACGCTATAATATCACCTGGGATATCGGGAAAGTATTAACCCTGCTCAGGACATGGTCGCCCATGGAGGGGCTAGAGCTGGACAAACTCACCCTGAAGCTGGTGATGTTACTGGCACTGACTTCAGCGCAGAGGGTACAGACACTCCACAAAATCCGGATCGACAGGATGATCTCTACCCCTGCAGAAGTAGTCTTCATCATAGACGAACTACTCAAGCAGCATAGACCTGGGTTCACAGGGCTGCAGCTGAAGTTCCTGGCATACCCCGCTGATGCAAGGCTATGTTTAGCCGCCCATATCTGTCACTATGTGAAAGTGATGAGAAAACTGAGGGGAATGGAGAAACCTCACCATAGAGTGACGGTCCAGACGATATCCAGGTGGCTCAGCATCGTCTTGGGTAAGTCACGTGTTGACACTAATGTCTTCAAACCCCATTCCACCAGGGCTGCATCAACGTCGGCGGCAAGGGTCATGGAGGTGCCCATGGACCATATTCTTGCCACAGCAGGATGGCGAACGAAGCCACCTTCCAGCGGTTCTACAATAAACCTGTTGCCGCTCCTCTACAGTTCGCGGAGGCCGTGCTGAATGCAGGTCAAGAACGTGGAGATGTGCCCGAATGAGGGTTTTTTTCTTTTGTTGTTAACAAATATTGTTTCTTATTTTTCAGTACAAGCAGTCTGGAAAGTTGATTACTCCTATCCATCCTTATAAGTGGTGTGTGACAGCATGGACGTGGTCCAGGGCATGGAATCACAGAGCTTTGAAGTCTTCACGAAGTCACTCACGTGACTCCGAAATGAAATAGTAAGATTAAACGAGAACTTACCAGTTCGAAGGTTGATCTTTATTTTACGAGGAGTTGCGATGAGAGATTTCGTGCCCTCCGCTCCCAACCCTCGATCATAAATCAACTGGTAATTAGAGTCTCTTCAATCTTACTATACCAAGTCATTTCTCTGTTGTTGTTACTGTGATTCCACACCGCTACTTTGAAGAATGTCGCGCATGCGTGCTGGCGGGTTCTTCACGAAATCCCTCATCGCAACTCCTCATAAAATAAAGATCAACCTTCGAACTGGTAAGTTCTCGTTTAATCTTACTATTTCATCCTACATACTAAGGATAATTTACAGAAGCCAATTAAAATTGGCAAATAAATATGCAAATTGGAGGAATAGCATCTCATAATTTGCTTGGGCAGCTTACACCCCAGCTGTATGAATATTGATTTCTCTAACTTCAAGTAACCCTTACATCCCCTCCCTCTCCATCCCTCCCCCACCCAAGTCATTGTACTAGTTTCAAAGGTAGACAAAAATGCTGGAGAAACTCAGCAGGTGAGGCAGCATCTATGGAGCGAAGGAAATTGGCAACGTTTCGGGTCGAGACCGTTCTTATGTGAAGGTGGGGGCGGGAAGAAGAAAGGTAGAGGCAGAGACAGTGCGCTGAGGGAGAGCTGGGAAGGGAAGGAGAAAAGCAAGGACCACCTGAAATTGGAGGTCAATGTTCATACCACTGGGGTGTAAACTGCCTAACCGAAATATGAGGTGCTGCTCTATAAGACCTCTATAAGATCACCCCTCATCCTCCTGCGCTGAAAGGAATAGGGTCCCAGCCTACTCAACCTCTCCCTGTAGCTTAGACCCTCGCGTCCTGGCAACATCCCTGTAAATCTTCTCTGTACCCTTTACAACTTGATATCTTTCCTACAACATGGTGCCCTGGATTGAACACAAAACTTTAAACTGGGTGTGAAGGCCAGACATCCATCCCGGCAACATTACTCAGGAAGATGGCGGCACCTCATAGTGGTTACTCACCAATTACGCCACCTGGGCAGAGACTGTTGGACACAGTGGAAGGTCCTTCTCTGTGGCAGGGGGTCTTACCACAGTCTGTATTCAACATGTTTGGGCAGGATCCTCCGTAGATGAACAGACCCCCCCCCCCCCCCCACGAGGACACGCCCCCATTTGAAAACGCCTCCCCATCTGAACCCCCATCGTGAACTCCCACCTTCGAGAACACTCGTCCCGCACGGGATCACGCCACTACTCCCGATCACTCCTCCCCTCGCGAGCAGTCCTCTCTCGTGACCAGGCCTCCCTAGTGAACAGTTCTCACATGGTGAACAGGAGTCCACTCCCAGGTGAATATCGATCCTCCACTGCGCACGGAAAGGCTTCCTGTTTTCGCTTCTCCGTGCAAAGTCAAAAGTCAAAGTATCCTTTATTGTCATTCAGTCCCTTCAGTCTGAACAAAATTACGAACCCTGCAGCCATAACACAGAATAAAATAACAAAACACACAATGAACACAGATTTAACATCCACCACAGTGAGTCCACCAGGCACCTCCTCACTGTGATGGAAGGCAAAAGTCCTTGTCTCTTCCCTCCTTGTTCTCCCTCTGCGTTGATGTGATCCAGGCTTCCGATGTTGGGACCCCGCTGGGTGATGGTAAGCCCCGTGGCCGAATCCAAGCTCCGCGAACGGGCCGGTTCAAACTCCGCGGCCCGGGGTGGACGAAGCTGCCACCCTCCAGTCCAGCAGACAAAGCTATTGTTGCGGAAGCTCCGGAGAACCGGTCACCAACCTGGGACCTGCGAGCTCCTGACGTTGTCGTCCACTGGGCCCGCGGTCGAAGCCTCCGAGGCTCCGAAGTCGGGCCGCCGCCGCAGCGCCACCACAGCCCCGAAGTCGACCAGCCCCGCTAGTTGGTAAGTCCTGGCTCTGCCTCCGGAGCTTCGAGGTCGGTCCCAGTTGGAGGCCGCCTGCTCCGCGATTAGGCCTCAGCGCAGACGGAGACACAAGAAAAGGTTGCATCCCCCCCCCCCCGAAGAAAGAGACAAAAACAAGTTTCTCCCGCCCCCCCCACATATACACTACTAAAATACACTGAATAAAATAAAACAACGGGACAAAAGAAAAAATAAAGAAAAGACAAACGGACTGCAGGCGAGCCGCACTGCAGGGCAGCGCCGCCACTTCCTGGTCATACTTGGCTTGTGCCAGATGCACAGTTAATGGTGGGCGGGAAATACCACGTGTTCCTGGCACTGGGCTCTTGTGGTAGGGGCGGTTGGTGAGGGCCCAACAGGAGTTTGGCACAAGTCGCCAGGCAACACCCGTTCATCAATCATGACCAAAGACAACGTCCTCACATCCAGGCCACCATGAGATAACCGCCACTGGTTGGCATCCGTCTGACAGCACCAACTTGTTCCCCAAACGCTGCCGCACACCAACGCACCATTCCACCCCCTTCTCCACTTATCTCCCTCGGTGGGAAAAAACTGCTTGGCTATCTAAAAATGGAAGATTATTTTGTGACACGGATTAATCGGATTTATATGTCTGCGGTACAAAGGTGTCCTAAAGTTCCTTTTAGTCAATGAAGTGCTCCGTCAGGTTTAGAGTGCGAATTTTGTGATATTTAACATATAACAAATAACATATAACAATTACAGCACAGAAACAGGCCCTCTCGGCCCTTCCAGTCCGTGCCGACCATTTATTTTCCCCTAGTCCCATCTACCTGCACTCAGACCATACCCCTCCATTCCCTTCCCGTCCATATACCTATCCACTGTACTTTTAAGTGTTAAAATCGATCCTGCCTCCACCACTTCTGCTGGAAGCTCATTCTTGTTGGAAGTTCATATTTCTTTTCCAACCATTGATTTTTTTTCGATTAGGTTTAGTTTAGAAACAGGTCCTTGCGCCCACCAAGTCCGCACCGACCCCAATTTTTCGGGCGACTAGGCTGTCGCCACATGGTCACCGGGGTGTCTCCTGCCTGTATCGTCTCCTCAGACGCCCAAAGAGTCGTACCTTTTTTCTGGTCGTCGCTGGATTTTGAAATGTTCAAAACGTTGACGCCAATGGTCGTAACCCGATGTAGGTTGTCACCGGGTGCTGACTTCGGTGAATTCCATTGACGACTACCTGCTTCAACTTGGGCCAACCAGTGACAGGAACCGGCGACTGAATTGTCTTAAGTTGTCCAGTTGTCGCCGACAGGGTCGTACTTGTCATAGCTTGGATGTAGAGGTTGTCATAGCTGTGGATGTCCTGATGGGACACCGGCTGTCAGTACCTTGCCGTAGTTTGACGTCGACTAGGTGGCAGTTTGCTGTAGACATTGTCGTAGACATTGTCGTAGGGGGGTCCAGTCACTGTTTTTTCTGCGACCTGCTACAACTATGACAATTGCCGGCAGTCGCCGAAAAAAATCGCCTAAGTGGGACAGCCACATAACACTATCCTACACACACTAAGGGCAATTTACTTTTACACCGAGCCGATTAGCCTACAAACCTGGGTGTCTTTGGAGTGTGGGATGATAACTGAAGATCTCAGAGAAAACCCACGCAGGTCACGGGGAGAAGGTACAAACCCTGTACAGACAGCACCCACAATTGGGATCATACCCAACGCTGTAAGGCAGAACTCTACCACTGCGCCACCGTGCCACTTCATGGTGGTGTAGATTTGCTGGGATTTCAGAGACAAACAATGCTGTCTGGGTCTACTCCAATATCCAAGAGACTTCATTAAATAATTACTGATCATGCTCAAGGAAAGGCTTTCGAGTGCTAATTATTTTCTATCCCTTCCTTTACAACATGAACTAAGCCTGAACTTCAAGCAAAACCAAAGTGCTGGAGAACTCATCAGTTTATAATTTTATAAGGGAAGAATTAGGCCATTCGGCCCATCAAGTCTACTCTGCCTTTCAACCTTGGTTTATCTATCTTTCCCTCCTGACCCCATTCTCCTGCCTTCTCCCCATAACCCCTTATAATGTTTCAGATCGGGGGGGGGGGGGGGGGGGGGCTGGAAAAGAAAGTATGGCAAAGCCTGGCAAGTGATAGGTAGATAAAGGTAAGGGTATGGGGGCAATTGCCAGATGGCTGGAGTATGTGGCAAATAAGTCAAGTCATCATGTTTCATTCGTCACGTGCACATAAAGTGCAAGTGAAATGAATTTGCCAGCAGCGGTACAATTAAAAAAAACACACAATAAAAATTTAACACAAACGTCCACCGCAGCATTCATCACTGTGGTGGAAGGCACAAAATGTGGCCAGTCCTCCTCCAAGGGAGAAGGAGACAAGAGGGTGTCAGAGAAGGAGAGAGGATGAGGAGTGAAATGTAAAGCTGGAGAGAGGGGATATGGGTTGAACGGGAGGGGGGGGCTAATTGGCTTTGTTGCCATCTAGAATTTGTCCTATTTCCCCATGTACCAGTGCCCTCCCCCAATTCCCCATTTACGGGTGCCCTCCCCCAATTCCCCATTTACTGGTGCCCTCCCCTAATTGTCCATTTACGAGTGCCCTCTCCTAATTGTCCATTTACCAATGCCCTCCCCTAATTGTCCATTTACGAGTGCCCTCCCCTAATTCCCCATTTACGGGTGCCCTCCCCTAATTCCCCATTTACGGGTGCCCTCCCCTAATTCCCCATTTACTGGTGCCCTCCCCTAATTGTCCATTTACGAGTGCCCTCTCCTAATTGTCCATTTACCAATGCCCTCCCCTAATTGTCCATTTACGAGTGCCCTCCCCTAATTCCCCATTTACTGGTGCCCTTCCCTAATTATCCATTTACCAGTGCCCTCCCCTAATTCCCCATTTACTGGTGCCCTCCCCTAATTCCCCATTTACTGGTGCCCTTCCCTAATTATCCATTTACCAGTGCCCTCCCCTAATTGTCCATTTAACCATGCCCTCCCCCAATTCATTTACGAGTGCACTCCCCTAACTGTGCATTTACCAGTGCCCTCCCCTAATTGTGCATTTACCAGTGCCCTCCCTTAATTCATTTAAGGGTGCCCTCCCCTAATTGTGCATTTACCAGTGCCCTCCCCTAATTGTCCATTTACGAGTGCCCTCCCCTAATTCCCTATTTACTGGCGCCCTTCCCTAATTGTCCATTTACTAGTGCCCTCCCCTAATTGTCCATTTGCTGGTGCCCTTTGCTAATTCCCCAGGGTAGTGCCTGTTATTGCCTTGTACTGTTCGATGTCTGTCAATAGACAATGGACAATAGGCGCAGGAGTAGGCCATTTGCCCTTCGAGCCAGCACCGCCATTCAATGTGATCATGGCTGAATCAGTACCCCGTTCCTGCCTTCTCCCCATATCCCCTGACCGCTATCTTTAAGAGCTCGATCTGGCTCTCTTGAAAGTATGAAGAAAGTGTTCAATGTGCTATTACAATGGATCTAATTGAAAGAAAACTGAAGATAGGCACAAATTGCTGGAGTAACTCAGTTGGACAGGCTGCCTCTCAGGAGAAAAGAAATAGATGACATTTCAGGTCAAAACCCATCGTCAGACAGGTTAAGAAAAATTACATGTTCTGTCAAACACCTATTTTGCAAATGTTTCAGAAAGAACTGCAGATGCTCGAAAAATCAGTGGGAAGAAAGGAAGAGGCGGAGACAGTGGGCTGTGGGGGAGCTGGGAAGGGGAGGGGAAGGAGGGAGAAAGCTATGGGCACGTGCATGGGACCCAGCTATGCCTGTCTCTTTGTTCGAGGCGTACCGTGGCCCTATCCCCGAACTCTACCTCCGCTACATTGACAGCATTGGTGCTACCTACTGCACCCATACAGAACTCACTGACTTCATCCATTTCATCACTAACTTCCATCCGGCACTTAAATACACCAGGACCATTTGCGACATCTCCCTACCGTTTCTTGACCTCACTATCTTCATTGCAGGTAACAGACTACTGACCGACAGACATCTACTACAAACCCACTGGAAAAATACAACATGGCTATTTGGACTACACTTCTTCCCACCCTGCTTCCTGCAAGGACTCCATCCCCTACTCCTAATTCCTCAGTCTACGCCGCATCTGCACCCAGGATGAGGAGTTTCACACCAGGGCATTAGAGATGACCTCATTCATTATGGAACGGGGGCTCCCCTCTTCGACTATAGATGAAGCTCTCACCAGGGTCTCTTCCATACCCCATAGCTCCGCTCACACTCCCCATCCACTCACTCGTAACAAGGGCAGAGTCCCCCTTGTCCTCACCTTCCACCCCACCAGCCGTCACATAGAAACATAGAAAAATAGGTGCAGGAGTAGGCCATTCGGCCCTTCGAGGGGGGATCTTATAGAAACTTACAAAATTCTTAAGGTGTTGGACAAGCAAGATGCTGGAAGATTGTTCCCGATGTTGGGGGAGTCCAGAACAAGGGGTCACAGTCTAAGGATAAGGGGGAATTCCTTTAGGACCGAGATGAGGAAAACATTCTTTACACAGAGAGTGGTGAGTCTCTGGAATTCTCTGCCACAGAGGGGAGTTGAAGCCAGTTCATTGGCTATATTTAAGAGGGCATTAGATGTGGCCCTTGTGGCTAAGGCGATCAGAGGGTATGGAGAGAAGGCAGGTACGGGATACTGAGTTGGATGATCAGCCATGATCATATTGAATGGCGTTGTAGGCTCGAAGGGCCGAATGGCCTACTCCTGCACCTAATTTCTATGTTTCTATTAACCAACCTGATCTCTCGGTGGCTCAGCACTTCAACTCCCCCTACCATTCCATATCCGACCTTTCTGTCCTGGGCCTCCTCCATGGCCAGAGTGAGTTCCACCCCAAATTGGAGGAGCAGCAGACTCGTATTTCGCTTGGGTCTTCTCCTTCTCCTTCTCCCCCATCACTGAAGAAGGGTCTCAACTCAAAACGTCACCCATTCCTTCGCTCCATTGATGCTGCCTCTCCCTCCATCATTCTCCAGCATTTTTGTCTACCTCCTATTTTGCAAATCGTTATTTAGAGATGATCCTAGAATGGAAGGTTTCAACGCGGCAGTCGTGCCTGCGCAGTGCGCTCCCACTTTCCGGGCCCGTCAGCCGCGTCACAATTGAAAATGGCGCCGGGCCTGGCAACTCTCCCCCAACTGCGTAGGCGCGGCTGACGGGATGAGATCGCCATTTTCATCGAATACTTCTGTGTATACTTGACTGGCGTCACAACGGGCACCACGGGTCGTCCAGTAAATGTTAAACCTCACCATCAACTCACCCCATCTTTGTTCTAATGAAATCACCAAGTCATCTCCTCCTACCGGAACCTCCTACCGGAACCTCTGCATACTTGTCTTCAACCATTCTTAATTTGGAAACTTGCAAAGCTTCAGACCTGTGGCTCCAATCTGTTCTTTTTGCTTTATCTATAGTCTGATCCTTTGGTGATTAGGAGAGCAAAAATAGTTACCCTCTAACTGTAGCAACCCAAGTTAAATTCTGACGGTGAGTTTGCACATTGTCTCTGTGACTGCAAGGGTTTGCACACATAGAAACATAGAAATTAGGTGCCCTTCGAGCCTGCATCACCATTCAATATGATCATGGCTGATCATCCAACTCAGTATCTCAGTATGCCTTCTCTCCATACCCCCTGATCCCCTTAGCCACAAGGGCCACATCGAACTCCCTCTTAAATATAGCCAATGAACTGGCCTCAACTAACCTCTGTGGCAGAGTTCCAGAGACCCACCACTCTCTGTGTGAAAAAAGTCCTTCTCATCCCAGTCCTAAAGGATTTCCCCCTTATCCTTAAGCTGTGACCCCTTGTCCTGGACCTCCCCAACATCGGGAACAATCTTCCTGCATCTAGCCTGTCCAACCCCTCATGAATTTTGTAAGTTTCTATAAGATCCCCTCTCAATCTCCTAAATTCTAGAGAGTATAAACCAAGTCTATGCAGTCTTTCTTCATAAGACAGTCCTGACATCCCAGGAATCAGTCTGGTGAACCTTCTCTGCACTCCCTCTATGGCAATAATGTCCTTCCTCAGAACCTCCCTACTCCTATACTCAAATCCTTTTGCTATGAAAGCTAACATACCATTCTCTTTCTTCACTGCCAGCTGCACCTGCATGCCTACTTTCAACGACTGGTGTATCATGACACCCAGGTCGCGCTGCATCTCCCCTTTTCCTAATCGGCCACACGATGCTCATATCCCAACAACGGGCGGGTTGAGAAGTTAGTCAACTCTGGAGATCGGTGGGTGACAGGCAACTCACTGTATTGTAAAGGCCCCTTGTGTGAGAATAGGTATAGGAAAGGGATAGCCTTGAGCATCCATGTAGATGGAGCGGGTGGCTTCTCTCTATGTAATAAGGAAATGTGAAAATATGTTTAGCTTCTAGGGAGCCATGTTCAGCGAGACCCAGTTCAACATCTCCCCCCACCTTAGCTTGGTTGGTCCAACAATGAATACAGAGCAGTGCAGTGGAGGAATTGACAAGCCTAAGGATTGTAATGGGACAGTATTCTGGTGATGATGATAGCTTACACTAATGTACTGGGGTTGAAGATAGACACAAAATGTTGGAGTAACTCAGCGGGACAGGCAGCATCTCTGGAGAGAAGGAATGGGTGACGTTTCGGGTCGATTGTATTTGGGTTGCTGGCTCTGTGGCCCAAGGTTTATGCAGGGAATTCCTTGACTTTCTTTGATCTGGTGTGTGAGACTTCCTGAAGATCATGGTCACTGCTCAGGGGAATTTTCAAATGTGCTCGCTATCTTTGTGAATCGACTTTGGGTTCAAGGGTGGGAAGTTTAAGCTGTGAAGAGTTCATGTGTCTACTTGGGATTGTTTATAGTTAGCATATCTTGAGATCCATCTTGGCTCCAAAGGACATTGGAATTTATTCCATATCCGTGAAGAACAGATAATCTCATCAGTGATTGGAAATAAACCAAGACAGTTCCCACGATGACCATATCCCTAAAAAAAGAAAGGTGAGAATTTGGAATGGAGAACAACAAATGGCAGAGCAATTAAGCAAATGGGTTGATTCTGTTCTCATGGAGGGAGATACAAACAACCTCCCAAAAATACTCCTGCACGCCGCCTGCATTTTCTTTTCACTGCATTGTAGAGTTTAAGTATGATTTATGTATTATTTATGTTTTTGTGTGTTGTCTATGTGCTGTAAGGAAGATTTTCCTTGCACCACACCTGTATATATGATAATCTTAACACAAATCGACTTGACTAAGGGACCAAGAGTCTCATGAAAAGGAGGGCCTTGACTGCATGGGTTTTCTCCGAGATCTTCGGTTTCCTTGCACACTCCAAAGACATGCAGCTTTGTAGGTTAATTAGCTTGGGTTTGTATACTTGGTATAAGTGTAAATTGTCCCTAGTGTGTGTAGGCTTGTGTAAATGTGTGGGGATCGCTGTGTGGCGCGGACTCAGTGGGCCGATGGGCCTGTTTCCGCGCTGTATCTCCAACTTAAAAACTAAAACTAAACTAGTGGAGTAAGTGTTTACGAAAGAACTGCAGATGCTGAAAAAAAATCGAAGGTAGACAAAAAATGCTGGAGGAACTCAGCAGGTGAGGCAGCATCTATGGAGAGAAGCAATTGGTGACGTTTCGGGTTAAGACCCTTCTTCAGACTGATGTCGGAGGAGAGGGGGGGGCGAAAGGAAAGGTAGTGGGCGGAGACAGTAGGACCTGTGTGAGAACTGTGTAGGGGGAGGGGAAGGTGAGGGAAAGCAAGGGCTATCTAAAATTAGAGAAGTCAATGTTCATACCACTGGGGTGTAAATACCCAAGCTAAATATGAGGTGCTGTTCCTCCAATTTACGCTGGGCCTCAATCTGGCAATGGAGGAGGCCCAGGACAGAAAGGTCAGAGTGGGAATGGGAGGGGGAGTTGAAGTGCTGGGCCACCTGGCGCTCAGGTTGGAGTAAGTGATTGGTTGGGGATTGGGTGTAGATCAGGCTGGCTGCTATGTCCCGGGTGGTGTTGAGCTTGTTCGGTGTTGCTGAACCTGCCATCTTCATCCAGGCAGGTGAAGAATATTCCATCCCACTCCTGACTTGAGCCTTGCAATAGTCAGATATGATTTGGGGCATTAGGAGGCGAGTTACTCACTGCAAGATCCCTCGCAGCCGATCCACATTGTGCACGAGGCCAGACACAAAACGCTGGAGTAACCCAGCGGGACGGGCAGCATCTCTGGAGAGAAGGAATGGGTGATGTTTTGGGTTGAGACCCTCCTTAAGACCGAAAAAGTGTCTTGATCCGAATAGTTACCTATTCCTTCTCTCCAGATCATCATTCATCATTGTTGAAAACATTAGCGATGTAAAGGTGCTGGTTTCCGACGGGAACGGTGACGGACGCACCACACATCTCTGTCCTCCAGTTCCTGCGGACTTCCGCCGCTGGAAGTATCGGATTTTGGTGTGCGTGCTTTATCATCATTCCTTACAATGCCATGTACGACAGTGATCGCAACTTCTACTGAAGTGTGGATGGCCGTTGGCTCGCTAGGAGCTCATCCGCCCTTTGACAGGTCTGGGTTTTTGGTCCTACTGGGGGTCCACAGCCCCCTCCTCACCTGGCAAAGCAGGTGGGGGAGACGGTTTAGTCACCGACTATCCGCCCATGCAGCAGGTAGCACGGGATTACATGGTACCCGTGGCGCGGGGGGGGGGGGGACTCCTTCCTACTTGACCTCCATCTCTCCAGAGATGCCGAGTTACTCCAGCATATTGTGTCTACCTTCAAACCAGCATCTGCAGTTTTTTCCGACACATTGTGTTCGAGCAATCCAGTTCTGTTTCTGGTCAATGGACAACCACCAAAATATTGGTGGTGATGTTAATCCCACCGGGTGATAGCTGGGTTGTCTTTTGTTGGATATTGTCTTTCCCTGGCTCTTTTCTACATGAATGTTAATGGCCACCTGTCAGCACAGGATATTATCCAAATGTACTTTTAGTTTAGTTGAGAGACAGTGTGGAAACAGGCCCTTCGGCCCATCAAGTCCACGCCAACCAGCGATCCCCCCCCCCCCCCTCCCACTAACACTATCCTACACACACAAAAGACCAATTTTACATTTAATCTACTAACCTGTTGGTCTTTGGAGAAAACCTTCGCGATCATGGGGAAACATGCAAACTCCGTACAAGCTAGCACCCGTAGCCAGGATCGAACCTGGGTCTCGGCCGCTGTAAGCACTGTAAGGCAGCAACTCTACCGCTGCTCCACCGTGCCAAATGTTGCTGCAATTGGTTGGGAAGTGTTCCATTACCTGAGGGTTCATGAATGATGCTGAATAATGTGCAAACATTCCACTTCTGCGCTTATAGTTGGAGGTTAATGATGGGGCAACTGAAGATGGCTGGGCCCAGGATATTACCTTGAGGAACTTCTGCAGAGATGTCCTGTGTCGGAGGTGATTAACCTCCATCCACCGCAAGCATCTTTATTTGTTCAATAGACAATAGGTGCGGGAGTCGGCCATTCAGCCCTTCGAGCCAGTGTGGTCATGGCTGATCATCCCCAATCAGTACCCCGTCCCTGCCTTCTCCCCATTACCCCCGACTCTGCTATCTCCCTATCTAGCAAGCACCTCAACCCCGACGGTCCAAGAGAGGACTAAGCTAGATGATTTGTTCCACTCTGGGTCGTCGCCAGAGGTTTTATCTACTCCATTCTGAACATTATTGAAAAGGGTTCTAAGGGGAGCAAAGGTACAAACCGGACTTCAATCTCCATCACAAGTTGAGCCTGCCAATGGTTACTGCCACCATGCCCATGTGGTAGGGCCTGGAAGGATCTTTTTACTTTCAATTGTGACATTAATTGGCCTGTCCCATGTAGGCTATTTTTTAGGCGACTGCCGGCGTCTATGCTGTCGCCACATGGTCACCGGGCTGTCGCCTGTATGGTCGTGAGTAGTCTCCTTAGTCGGCCAAAGAGTCGTAGCGTCTTTCTGGTCGCCGCTGGATTTTAAACATGTTGAAAAACTTTCGGCGACAGTGGGTTTGGCGCCAGTGAGCGTAGCTTGACTTCTCCCGACGTAGGCGCTGTCGTAGTTGTCGCCAGGTTAACGTAGGTTCTAGCCACGTGACGTAGGTTGTCGCCGGTGCTGACCTCTTTTTTCTTTTGTTGTTAAAGTAATGATTCTATTTCAAATTTTATGTCGAGTGCGGGTCCAGTCGTCGGTTTTTCGGCGACCTGCTACGACTATGACAGTCGCCTAAAAATAGCCGAAGTGGGACAGGCCCATAAGCCAACAATCAGGAGTCAAAGTGTTAATTTTGACCTGCATTTTGGAGCTAAAAATAGACTCTGACACGCACTGAAAGGAGGTTCCAGTTTCACCACGGTGGAACATCACAGTCTTGGTTCACGACTTTGCCTGTCATCATTCAGTCTTTAATCTCCACTCAGCCCACAGCTGAACTCCCTTCGATCATGGTGCAAAACCAATGACCAAAAGCACCTGACATGAGCATCACCCATACCGATGAAGCCGAGCCCTCGGTGTGGAAGAGTGCAAAACAGTCCTGAGGGAGGTTACCTTTCATTTGAGTCAAAATGTAACGTAGAACATGCAATAGTGCAGAACAAAAACAGGCCTTTTCACCCACAATGTCAGGACCATGTTAAACCAATGCCTGCAGATAGACACAAAACGCTGGAGTAACTCAGCGGGACAGGCAACATCTCTGAAGAAGGAACGGGTGACGTTTCCAGCCGAGACCCTCTTCAGACTCTGCCTGCATAACTGTCCTTCCCTACAAATCCATACACCCATCTAAAAGCCTCTCCAACTACACCATTGTATTTGTCACACACCTGGCAAAGGGTACCAGACAGCAACCGCTCTGTTTAAAAATCCCACACAGCATATTTCCTTTAAACATTCTCCCTCTTGTCAGACATTTCCCTGCTGGTCTTTGAAACTTCCATCCTGGGAAAAATTGTACCCAACTCTACCCAATCTATACCTCTCATAATTTATCACACTCCTATCAGGTCTCCCCTCGTCCACTGATGCTCCCGAGAAACCAATCCAAGCCTGTACAGCCTCCGCGAAAAGCTAAGACATTCTGTTCCAGGGAGCATTCTGGTAAATTTGTCTGCTCCTCTCCAAAGCCTTCACATCATTCCTATAATGGGGCAACCAGACAACTGCACAATATTCCAAACATGGCCTAAACAAATGCGGCCCTGTAGCGCCACGTAGTGGTGGGGCTGGGAGGTCAGAATCCTCGTTACTGGTCGGCACGATCACGTGACCGTGGGGGTTCGTTCACGGGCTTTTAGTCAGATATCAGTGCTCCTCCCAGCGACAGGAGCTGCGTTTGTAAGCTCAACTATGCACGTGTTTGTTACGAGTTTTGGTTTTGTTTTCTGTGAATATAAACGATTTCACTCAACCTACCATGTCTCGCTTCAGTGGTGACCCCGACGATCTGAATGTTTTTCGGGTCTCAACGTGCACGCCGCCGACAACTTCGACGCCAACCCCACCCAGCAGAACGCAGTTTCACTTAAACTAGCAATGTTACAACATTTTGAGATTTTAAAAATCAAGTCTGCAATTTATCCCATCAGATAAAGCATAAAAAGAAGTTTAATGTGACACCTAATTCACTTTCATATCTTCAGAATTAAGAAAGTTATGACCATTTTCATACTCGGAAATTAGCATCTTGTTCCCCATTGCCTTTCAATTAACTCAAATGCAGTGATCTAGAACAGTCAAAAGCCCTTAACTTTCTTAAAAATTAAGAGAACTCAATGAAATTTTCAGTTATTATAGATTGAAGCATTCTGAAACAAATATGAAACAATCTTACTTGGATGACCTGAAATTAAAGCATATAATTAGTTAGTTATCTAATTGTAGCTAATTACAAAATTCAATGAGTAGATCTAAACATCTATCCATTTCTTAAGAAAAGATAAACTTTCCGGCTTCTCTGGAACCACGGCTTGTTATTAACGCCGCCAAGTGCCAGTTCAGTCTCGCCTCCATATCCTTTACACGGACACAACGTTACCCCCACACGGCGCTACGCCTCTCACCGGCAAGGTGGAGGCGATTCGGCAGTTTCCTCGACCACTAAAGGGCTCCAGGAGTTTGTGGGGATGGTGAACCTTTATCACCGTTTTGTGCCAGCGGTGGCCCGGGCCATGCAGCCTTTGTTCCAGTGCCTGGCCGGCAAGCAGCGGGACATGGTGTGAGACACGGAGACCACGGCCGCTTTTGACGGTGCCAAGGAGGCGCTGGCCAACGCTACCCTGCTCGTGCACCCGCGGGCTGCTGCTCCGACCGCCCTCACTGTCGGATACTGCCGTCGAGCAGTTGATCAACGGTCGCTGGCAGCCGCTTGCCTTTTTCAGCCGGCACCAGCGCCCCCCTGAGTGGGACAACAGTGCATTCGACAGTGAGCTCCTGGCGCTTTATTTGGCAGTCCGGCATTTCCGGTTATTTTCTGGAGGGCAGGAACTTTAAGGCATTTACTGATCACTAGCCCCTAACATTTGCATTCATGAACGTGTCCGATCCCTGGTCTGCTTGCCAACACCTGGCATTCATCTTCGAGTTTACCACCAATGTCCAGCACGTGGCGGGCAAACCTAACAATGTTGCTGATGCTTTATCTCGCCCTGTGGTGTATGCGGTGCTGTCCTTAGCCCCGGGCATTGATTATTCTGGGCTGGCTGCCGCTCAACGAGATGGGGATGAGATGATGGCCTATCACACTGCTGTGTCGAGGTTGGTGTTGGCCAATGTCCTGCAAGGACCCACGGGTGTGATGGTTCTGTGTGACATCTCCACCGGGCAGCCACGGCCTGTCGTCCCTGTGGGTCGGCAGCGGCGCGTGTTCGACTCCATCCACGGGCTGGCCCACCCTTCCATCCAGGCGACTACTACGATGGTGGAGGCCAAGTTCGTCTGGCATGGCCTCTGCAAGCAGGTTGGGGCCCGGGTCCGGGCCTGCATTCACTGCCAGATGTCAAAGACCCTGCGGCATGTACGTGCGCTGCTGTTCCAGGATTTTGCCGTCCCTCAACACCGGTTCGAGCACATACATGTCGCCCTGGTGGGTCCTCTGCTGCCGTCACCATTGTGGACCGTTTCACGCGGTGGCCCGAAGCCGTTCCGCTGCCTAACACCTCCGCGCGACTTGTGCTCGGACCCTCACGGCCCACTGGTGTTCCTGCTGACATCTCCTCAGACCATGGTGCTCAGTTCACCTCTGCCCCGCGCTCGGCAATGGCTCAGCTGTACGGCACTCAGCCGCATCGCACGACTGCGTACCATCCTCAGGCCAACGGCTTGGTTGAGTGGTTTCACCGGCATCTGAAGTCCGCGTTGAAAGCACGGCTCACGGGCCCGGATTGGGTGGATGCGTTGCCATGGGTGTTGCTGGGAATCCGCAAGGCCCCCCAAGGCGGATTTGGACACATCTTCTATGGAACGGGTTTACGGCTCCCCGCTGAGGGTGCCTGGTGATTTCCTTCCTGCGGCTCAGAGGCAGCAGGAACCCCTTCATGAGAAAGTGGGTGGACTGGCTCCCGTTCCCACCTCTCGCCACAGTGTTGCTCCTTCTTACGTTCCGCCTGCGCTCAAGGACTGCCTTTTCGTTTTCAACCTGTCATGCCAGTTCCCCGTCTCCACTCGGTCTGGCTGCCTGATTGGGACACCCGCTCGTTTCCTTTCCTCTGGTTCTGGGTGGGGGTCCTGTAGCAGCACCTAATGGTGGGGCTGGGAAGTCAAAATTCTCGTCATTGGTCAGCACAGACACATGACCGCGGGGAGTACATTCGCGGGCTTTTAGTCAGATATCAGTGCTCCTCCCAGCTACAGGAGCCGTTTGTAAGCTCAACTGGGCACGCAGTTTTTTACAAGTTTTGGTTTTGTTTTCTGTGAATAAAAACTATTTCACACAACCTGCCTAGTCTCGCTTCAGTCCTATAAAGCAGCATCATAACTTCCTGACTCGTATACCAATGAAAGCAAGCATATCCTATGCTTTCTTTACCATTCTATCCATTTGTGTGGCTACTTTCAGGGAGTTATCGACTCTGACCTCAAGAACCTTTTGTACATCAGTGTTCTTAAGGGTCTTGCCATTAACTGTATACTTTCCCCTTCCATTCAACCCCCCCAAAGTTCCTCACGTTTCATAAATTCATCTTCATAAGTGATAGGAACAGAATTACGCCATTTGACCCATCAAGTTTGAGTCATTCAATTACGCCTGATCTATATTTCCCTCTCAACCACATTCTCCTGCATTCTCTCCATAACTCCCGACACCCGTACTAATCTAATTTGCTCAGATTAAAGTCCATCTGGCATGGAACCTTCCTGCAATGTTTTTTTGTAAACCAATTATGTGATCCAGATGGGGGCAACTCTCTGCTTCCTTTGAAAATGTGTGCTGGGAATTATTCTGAACATATTTTCTAAGTAATTTAATCTACGATCCTGCTTTGCAATTCATAAAACTTGAAGAACTTACCAAGTTGTTAAGTAAAATAAATTATGTTCAGCAGTCTGCAAAAGTGTATTGTTATAGAACTCTAGCAGACATCTGCCATATCATAAATGTTTTTCTAATATAGACACAAGGAACTGCAGATTCCGGTTTGCAAAAAATTCACAACGTGCTGGAGTAACTCAGCAGGCCAGGCAGCCTCTCTGGAGAACATGGAGAAGTAACGGTTTGTTGGAACCTTTCCTTAGATTCCGCCTGCCTTGCTGAGTTACTCCAGCACATTATGACTTTTTTTGTAAACCTGCATCTGCAGTTCCTGGTTTCTACATTTTACTGCTCCACTGCAAACTCTCCGCAAGATATCCCTTCTTTGATGAAGTTCTCCTCGAGTCTGAAGAAGGGTCCCGACTCAAAACATCACCTATCCACGTTGTCCAGAGATACTGCCTGACCCGCTGAGTTACTCCAGCATTTTGTGTCTGGTATTTTTCTAATGTTTTGCAAATTGCATAAGCTGTTCTGGGAAGTTTGCAAACTGCATCAAATCGAAGGACTTTTTAGCATTCATTACAGCAGGTGTTCTAATTTTAAAACATTCAGAAAACTAAGATGCAAAAAATCTAATGCGAGTCAGAATCCACAAGATTTAACACCAGGCATTATCCAGCTCCTAATTGCTGTCCATTAGTAGATTTAAATTCAATGCGTTCAGTGGCCCTGTCCCACTTGGCCGTCATTCCTGTGCCATTTACGCGACCTGCTAGAGTGTGGGTAGCGTGTGGGTAGCGCGGGACGGGCGCATGGAGTGGTGTGGAGTGTGGACTTCATCCTGCACTAAATCTTTGCCCGCCACCGGCCTGTCGCGTAACTGACAGCCAAAGTGGAACAGGCCCAAGACCCTGGCGCGACGCAACGTCTTACCTCCAACAGCAGCAGAAGCAGGCAAATGATCGCCGAGCTCGGCCTGGGGCTCACGGCCGTTGTGGATCCGGATCCGCCCCCACTCCTAATCCCAGAGCAGGGCCAAGACGATTGGAGATAGACACAAACTGATGTTTCAGGTCGACACTCTTCTTCAATCTGAAGAAGGGTCTCGACCCGAAACGTCACCCATTGCTTCTCTCCACAGATGCTGCCGGTCCCGCTGAGTTACTCCAGCATTTTGAGTCTATCTTCAAATGACGTCACGCGCTCCAGACGGCTGTGCGGACGCATGATGACGCGCGTCAGTCACTACCGGCCTGTCTTGTAAATGACGGCCCAAGTGGGACAGGCCCTTAACTCTCCTCACAAAGGAACTAACACTGATGCTTCAACAGACTCTAGGTTTTCATGTGTTCTCCTCTTCCGTGCTGGTTCCGGATTTAAATAATACATAGACACTTGGGCAACTTACAACCCAGCAGTATGAATATTGACTTCTCTAACTTCATGTAACCCTCGCTTCTCCCATCTCTCCATCCGTCCTCCTTCCCAGTTCTCCGACCACTCTGTCTAACCCCAGTTACATTTTATCTCCGTTTGCTTTGCTGGCACCTTCTCCTCACTCACAATGATCTAGTCTACATTTTCCGTGAGTTCCATCCCCTTTGATGCCTCATTTTCACACCTTACCCTTCCTTATCTTTGTGTCTCCCTCTCCCCTGACGCTCAGTCTGAAGAAGGGTGTCGACCTGAAACGTCATGGTAGTGGAAATTCCTTCAATCCAGAGATTCTCCTGTTCCATTGAGTTACTCCAGTATTATGTGTCTATCTTTGGTGTAAACCAGCATCTGCAGTTCCTTCATCCACTGGATTTGATAAAAACGGTTCTCCAAGTCTATCCTGATAACTAAATGTTAATTGCCCTTAAGTATCAGTTGGCAGTTTCATCTGAGCTACTGCAGTCCCAATTTCTGCTACCAGAACAGAAACGTTACATGGTGTTCAATAAGGCCCAGCCCCCGGGTATTTTTCTTTGCTCCCTGAACAGACCACAATGGAGCAAATGAAGCTTAAATGATCTATGCTTCTGTCCCATATCTGGACCAATATTTGTCAAGGTCCAATTCATATGCACACCATGCATATTCTGCAAGATTTTCTTGTCATCGGGAGAAGCTTTCCAGGTCCGTGGGGAGGAGACTTTGATGGCTCGATTGTAATCACATATCGTTTTTGTGCAGACTGGATGGTAAGCAACAAAGAAGCTTTTTGCTGCATCTCAGAACAAGTGACAATACTAAACCAAACTAAACTAGTTCAGGACTACTCTCTGGTTGTTGTAGGATGATCCAGAGAGCAGTCCTGAACTACTAAGTACCTCACTGGTGACCCCCGGACTATTCTGGTCTCCAAATCTGAGGAAGGACATTATTGCCATAGAGGGAGTGCAGAGAAGGTTCACCAGACTGATTCCTGGGATGTCAGGACTGTCTTATGAACAAAGACTGGATAGACTCGGTTTATACTCTCTAGAATTTAGGAGATTGAGAGGGGATCATAGAAACTTACAAAATTCTTAAGGGGTTGGACAGGCTAGATGCAGAAAGATTGTTCCCGATGTTGGGGAGGTCCAGGACAAGGGGGTCACAGCTTAAGGATAAGGGGGAAATCCTTTAGGACCGAGATGAGAAGGATTTTTTTCACACAGAGAGTGGTGGGTCTTGGAACTCTCTGCCACAGAGGGTAGTTGAGGCCAGTTCTTTGGCTATATTTAAGAGGGAGTTAGATGTGGCCCTTGTGGCTAAGGGGATCAGAAGGTATGGAGAGAAGGCAGGTACGGGATAGTGAGTTGGATGATCAGCCATGATCATATTGAATGGCGGTGCTGGCTCGAAGGGCCGAATGGCCTATTCCTGTACCTAATTTATATGTTTCTATGTTGCTTGATTGGACTTTGCTGGCTTTACCTTGCACTGAACGTTATCCCCATATCTTACATCTACACACTGTAAATGGCATGATTGTAATCATGCATTGTCTTTCTGCTGACTGCAGGACACACAACAAAAGCTTTTCACTGTAGCTCAGTACACGTAACAATAAACTCAGGAGAGTTTCTCCTCCTTGCCTCAGCTAAACTTGGGAAGTGCGGAATCTACTTGGGAAATTCTCACTGACTTTTCTCACTGGAAACATTGAGGGCCTTTACCAATCCTTCTTGAGGTCTTATGTATCTCCAAAGTCTTAGCAAAGATGTGCTGGAAAAAAATCTTTTGTTGCCATCAGGTCTGAAGTCAAAACCTTCACATTCTTGGATCTGCTGCAACTCTGACCAAATGTATCTGAAACATTTAGGGGAGAAAGCGAATGTTTGATAAATCTGCTTAAACCTATAACAGGTGGATCAGGTCAGGAAACGTTAGCATTCATATTTCGTTAGATCTTCTGGAGCTGAACCTTGGAGGCAATTGAGCTGGGATATTTCTTCACCAATGCATTAACTATATTCATGTGACACGAGTCAGATGTTAATCTAAACCCTGGGCAGTCTGCTTCAATGATTTAACACGTGCCAACTAACATGCACTACAGCTTTGCGAATGTGGCCTGATGTTTCCCCCACTTACAACGGACAGATGACAACAAAATGGTCTGCCTCGTTGATCATTGTCCATTTTTCAGCTGGATTAGTTCAGAGCCAAACCCAAAGGCTGATTAGGGCAGCCAGCCTTGCCCATCCTTGCCCGAAGACTCCTGGAGTCAAGAGATTGGCGAATCGATTGGCTCCTGTGCTGGAAAGGCCAATGCAGAGCATTGTCCTGGAGAAAGAGCCGAGCTCTGGTAGGAGAGCCAGAGATGGAGTGGGTGGGAGGTAAGTCTCAAATTGAATGAATGAAACTTTATTGTCACATGACAAGTCACAATGATATTCATTGTTTTGCAAAGAACTAAACTAAACTTGCATTTCTCTGTACTGGACTTGACAGGTATAACAAAAGATTTACAGCTCCCGTTCCCAATCTCCCTTTCTCCACAGGTCTAATACTGGCCCAACTTATCCAGACACTAATAACATGGCTTGAACTGAATTGGACAGAAAGGCTTAATATATTGATCTTCCCGACTACTGATCTACCTGTGATTGCATGTTGTTCTGGTTCAGACAGCCCTCAAGGAGAGTGCAGGTCAATGAGGTCAATGGGGCAGGGACAGGTAGGAACCCATCTTACACCTCACTCTTGTGATCCAATAACAACAACTCCACAGCCTGCTTTGTACCTCGACTGATTTTTATTTAGATTCAGTCCTGTGTATTAAGGAAAGTCAAAAGCCCTGGAAGACGACAGACTCCATTAGCCTTTTACACCCAGGCAACAGGTTTTTAAACCTGCTTCCTTTCCACAGGGCAGTCAATGCTTAACTTACCTGTAAACCTCTTCATCGGAACAAAACATTCCAGCAAAAATCAGCCAGCATCAATTAGATGCAGTGTGGCTCTCAAGAAAGGAAAATCAGGTTAAGAAGGGCAAGAACTCTGTTTATTATTTTTACAAACAGAGTTCTTGCGGGTTTGACTATCCCATGCTCCAGCAGATGGGTTGGCAGAAGGAAGCATATCAGTCAAAGTCTGAAATGCCTAATTTAATATGTTGTTATTGCTGAGCCTCAATACTATTTACATGTCTATCTATAATAAGAAACAACATGAGAAGCCAGCATTGGAGATGTCTGTTCTTCCCCTGAATCAGCCTACCTATTTCATTTGTTCCTAACTAAATGCTCATTGCATCTCTATACACATATAAAGAGCCAGCCGAGACTGGTTAGAGTGCTGTAATGCTTAACGTAACACGGCGAAGATAATACCAAAAGAACATGTGAAGAGCATCTGGTCTCGACACAAAACATCTGCCATTCCTTCTATCCAGAGATGCTGCCTGTCCCGCTGAGTTACTCCAGCATTTTGTGTCTATCGTCAATGTAAACCAGCGTCTGCTGTTCTTTGCCACACATCTAAACAGCATTGCCCAAACCATTCAGTTGTCACCCTGAGAGCCCCGTCCCACTGTACGTGTTCATTCCAAGAGCCCTCCCGAGTTTAAAAAAAATCAAACTCGTGGTAAGCACGGAGAATGAACGTAGCGGGTACGTCGGAGCTCGGGGACGTCTCTTAGCGGCTCGTTACGCTAACGGCAAGTACTCTGGAAGACTCGCTAACGGCAGGTAAGCGCGGGAAGACTCGTGAAGATTTTTCATTATGATGAAAAATGTCCACGAGATCCCAGAGTGCTGACGAGCGGCCTTTACCTTAAATCTCCGCGTTCGAATCAGGGCAAACTCAGGAGAGGTCTTGGAATCAACTCGTACCGTGGGACAGGGCTTTTAGTTTCCATTGTTAACCATAGTCCGCCAGACTTACTCCAGAAGGAAGGGAGTTCCAGCTGTCCTCTCCCAGCATAGGTTCTCACAATGGGCAAGTCATGTTGCCCCAGACACATCATTCATGTATAAACCCAACACTACACCACTAATATCAATGGATATTTTTAAGGCAGAGATAGATAGATTCTTGATTAGTACAGGTGTCAGGGGTTATGGGGAGAAGGCAGGAGAATGGGGTTAGGCGGGATGAGATAGATCTGCCATGATTGAATGGTGGAGTAGACTTGATGGGCCGAATGGTCTAATTCTGCTCCTATCACTTATGACCTTAATCTCATGATTATTCACCTCATCTCCCACACTCAATCTGCCCTTTGATCTCATTGTTTTTCCAACTCTTTTTACAATTCCCAAGTCTTCAATTTCCACCAAGTCTCCCTCTGTGGTGCATCCCGACCTTCCTCCCAACCACTGGTCTTTTTCCCCCGACTTCCCTTTCGCAATTCCTAATTCTGCTCCCATCACTTATGGCCTTACGACCTTATGATTTTGCCGGCTTTACCTTGCACTAAACGTTATACCCTTATCATGTATCAATGGATCGATTGTGATCATGTGCAAGAAAGAACTGCAGATGCTGGTTTAAATTGAAGGTAGGCACAAAATGCTGGAGTAACTCAGCGGGTGAGGCACCAACTCTGGAGAGAAGGAATGGGCGACCATTCGGGTCGAGACCCTTCCGGGACGAGGAACCAGACTCGGGACATCGCGACACAAAACGTCGCCCGTTCCTTCTCTCCAGATATGCTGCCTCACCCGTTGAGTTACTCCAACATTTTGTAGCAATGTTACAAAATTTTGAGATTTTAAAAATCAAGTCTACAATTTATCCCATTAGATAAAGCATAAAAAGTTTAATTTGACACCCAATTCACTTTCATATCTTCAATATTAAGAAAGTTATGACCATTTTCATACTCGGAAATTAGCATCTTGTTCCCCATTGCCTTTCAATTGACTTAACTCAAAAGCTGTGATCTAGAACAGTCAAAAGCCCATAACTTTCTTACAAATTAAGAGAATGCAATGAGATTTTCAGTTATTATAGATTGAAGCATTCTGAAATAAATACAAAACAATCTTACTTGGATGACCTGAAATTAAAGCATATAATTAGTTAGTTATCTAATTGTAGCTAATTACAAAATTCAATGAGTAGATCTAAACATCTATCCATTTCTTAAGAAAAGATAAACTTTTTTTAAATTGCCTAAGTGTCCAAATAACATTCACACAATAATCCACAATATAACATAATTTTTAAATCTCAGTTTGAATTTATAGGCCAAATGGAAGGAATTTAGCGTTTAATGCCTGTAAATTAATGGCCATTTATATCAACTAGCAAGTGGGGTTTAGTGGAATGCGGTGGATTAGAACGTTGCGGTTTGCGGTGAAGTCGGTATGAAAAATACAGCCGGTTCATACATTTTTGTTGTCCCCTTTTCGCAACATGAAAATGTGATTAAAGCCTTCCTAAAAACCAAGTTTATGTAAAAATAAACTTTTATCGCCTACGTTAGGTCCGTTCCGCTGTCACCGTTCAGAGCTTTAGAAGATGATTTTTAAACTACTCTAGTTAATAAATAATCTAGCGTAGTTAAAAAATACCTTTATGAATGAAATATCAGAGCGATTTCTCTTTAGCGACGAAATCACCCGACATTGATCGACTTGGACTGCCTAGGGGAAAAAAAAAGCATTTTAAACACGCCCCCCTCTGAAAGGCTACAAAGTCGCGCACACGGGGAGCGGCAGAAGTGCAGCGCTGCTAAAGTAGGTATTGTAACATACCTACATTTTGTGTCTGCTTTCGATTGTAATCATGTATTGTCTTTCGGCTGACTGGTTAGCACGCGACAAAAACTTGTCACTCCACCTCGGTACACGTGACAGAAAACTAAACTGAACTGAACCGTGAGGCAATTTCTATTGAAGTCAGAAATATTGCCATGCTACCCACACCTGTAGCTGATCAATGATTTATCTTGGAACTCACTGGTGCAACACACTGGGCACATTTCACGCTTGTAAACCTGCACTGTGGTGGGTTAATGACTAGAATATTTCCTCAGCCATGCGCCGTTTACCAATCATTATGCACACTGCTGAGTGAGAAAGCTGCTGAAAGCACCTCTATGTAAATTCAACCGCTCTGATGTGTACCAGCCTGCTCAATGAAAAGACTCTCCTTGTAAAACCTAATAGTGTGAAGCAGAATTCTCATTCCCTGGAGAATTATTAAGGCTTTTCCTGAACAGTTTGTTTTCCTTGGATGCATTGCTGGAATTTGTAAATAACTCATTGACATCCTGCTTCTAAGGAAGAACACAGCAAACCGTAGAGGGAAGAAGCGTGCTGTATTTTCTGTCGACCGCTAGGTCCATGGATGAGCGGTGCCCAGTGTTATGTGCCTACTGAATACAATGTGCATGTCGACACGAAACGTCACCCATTCCTTCTCTCCAGAGATGCTGCCCGACCCGCTGAGTTACTCCAGCATTTTGTGTCCATATTCTTTTTTACCCCTTGAGTATCCACCATGTTGGATGCTCACGGGATGTTGTGGCACAAACCTTTATCACCAGGGGTTGGCAACCTTGTTTCAGCATAGGGGCTAGGACCCATGTCTGTGAGCGGATGGCGGGCCACATCTATCGCCATTTGTGTGACACTTGGTGTTGTTTTTCGCATTCATTTTCACGCGCTTTTCCAATTAGTTTTCTGCAGTTCCCAGGCCCCTCGCATGCCCCGGGACTGGCGGTAGCACCCAGGATGCATGCGTGCCCTTGGGCGAGCTGCAGTTCCCAGATCAGCTCGTGTCCCCGGGACTGGTTGCAGTGCTCAGGTCGCCTGCATGGCCCGGGACTGGCTGTAGCGCCCAAGTCACCTGCGTGCCCCAGTTCCCAGATCAGCTCGTGTCCCCAGGACAGGCTACAGTTCCCAGATCGCGAAAACGAATTGAAAAAAAAAAAAAATGCCTGCGGTCTGGATGATTTTGGGTTATGGGCCGGATCCGGCCCGTGGGCCGTAGGTTGCCGACCTCCGTTTTACACACTCCACTCGGCTTTTCATTCATTTAAAATAATGGCGGCAGACTGCAGTGGGTGGCACTGAAGGAGAGCTGGCTTCCAACTCAGATTTGCTTTCCCTGCTGTCTGGTGCAACTCACCGCTGAGCTGCCAACACGAGAATGTTGATAAGATGCCAATGGGTGGACAGTTCAAGGATTTCCCCCTTTGTCCACTTCAGTGCTGTCTCCCACAACATATGGGTACAATTCACCACACAATTACCAGCTCAAGTAATAGATAATTGAGATGTTACAGAATACACTATCAGTTTCGGTTTAGTCTATTCTCACGTGTACCGAGGTACAGTGAAAAGCTTTTGTTGTGTGCTATCCAGTCAATGGAAAGACTATACATGATTAGAATCAATCCATTTACAGTGCATGGATACATGACAAGGGAATAACGTTTGTGTTTTCTATTTATCCGATCTAATTTTGTATTGTTTTTAAATGAAACAATGACTTCCATGTGGCCGCATGATCCAGGGAGTTAAATATTCCACGTCAATTCACAAAGCAACACTGAGCCACCGACAGCCCACCGAGTCCGCACCGACCAGCGATCCCCAGCATTGAACCGGGGACCCGAGGATTTGGAGACAGACTGGCAGACCAAATGGTAAGATGAGACGTGAGGGTCAGGCAGACTGTTGGCAAAGAATTAGCATCAGGCGGACTGAATTTCACTGCAGCCATCAGAAGGGATATGTCGGCATTAGATTATTATGGATGATGGCAAATCTAGTGGTGGGACTCTTTGAAGATCAATGGAACAAATGAAATCAAAATCAAATCATCTGCAGATGCTGGAAAGCTGAAATAAAAACAGGAACTGCTGCAAACATTCAGCAGATCTTGAAGCATCCGTGTAACATAGAAACATAGACAATAGGTGCAGGAGGAGGCCATTCAGCCCTTCGAGCCAGCACCACCATTCATTGTGATCATGGCTGATCGTCCCCAATCTAACTATCTCTTAAATCCATCCAGTGATTTGGCCTCCACTGCCATCTATGGCAGGGAATTCCACAAATTCACAACTTTCTGGGTGAAAAACATTTTCTCACCTCAGTCTTAAATGGCCTCCCATTTATTCTAAGACTGTGGCCCCTGGTTCTGGACTCCCCCAACATTGGGAACATTTTTCCTGCATCTAGCTTGTCCAGTCCTTTTATAATAGAGAACCAGAGTGCATGTTTCAGACCAAAGGCTCTTTAGAAACGGCAAAAGAAAGAAAACAAGTTAATTGGTGGGAGTGAATTGAACATCAGTGCAGCATCTTCCCAATTTTGTATTGATATTTTAGTTTATTTTTGATCTAACTCTCCTCTAGTTTATATGCATGACCAGTTGAAACATTAGATTGTTACGGGCTTGGACACGCTAGAGGCAGGAAATATGTTCCCGATGTTGGCGGAGTCCAGAACCAGGGGCCACAGTTTAAAAATAAGGAGTTAAGGGCCTGTCCCACCAACATGCGATTGCATGTGTCTGCTGAAAAGTGGTTGCTTGAGGCGTACGGCCTCGCGGGGCCGGTCCCACTTCGATCGGCGGAGGCGTATGGAGTTGTACGGGGCTGGTCCCGACATCGTGTGGGGCTCCAAAAATCTTGCACTGTCAGAAAATCCCACGCACTAACGGCCTGTCAGCCTGCAGGCGCATTGAGGGCGTACGCAGCGTCTTGACCTTGTACGCAGCGTCTTGACGGCGTATGCCTAGCGCGTGGCGTTGCGCGATGACTTCACCGCCCGGCGTGCCGTTGCATGATGATGTCACCGCCCGACGCCGTGCGACGTCCAAATTCAGTCGGCCCACCTTCTGCCCAGCTGATTGGTGAGTATGATGTCGGGACCAGCCCCGCACAACTCCATACGCCTCCGCGGTTCAATTTGGGACCGGCCCCGCGAGGCCGTACGCCTCAAGCTACCACGTTTGGTCGCACTAGACGCATGCATTCTCGGGCTGGTGGGACAGGCCCTTAAACCATTTAGAACGGAGACGAGGAAACACTTTTTCTCACAGAGAACGGTGAGTCTGTGGAATTCTCTGCCTCAGAGGGCAGTGGAGGCAAGTTCTCTGGATGCTTTCAAGAGAGAGCTAGATAGGGCTCTTAAAAATAACGGAGTCGGGGGATATGGGGAGAAGGCAGAAACGGGGTACTGATTGGGGATGATCAGCCATGATCACATTGAATGGCGGTGCTGGCTCGAAGGGCCAAATGGCCTACTCCTGCACCTAAATTCTGCCCATATAGGGGATTGGACTGGACAGATGAATGGAGGTTTAAGAAGGAACTGCAGATGCTGGAAAATCGAAGGGAGACAAAAGTGGAGGAATTCAGCGGGTGTGGCAGCATCTATGGAGCGAAGGAAATAGGACCGAAACCCGTCTTCAGACTGATGGAGGCGAAAGGTCTGAAGACAGGTGGAGCAAGGTGGGTGGATGTAGCCGGGCTGTCTGCTCATGTGGACACACTGACGCAGAACAGAATGGACACTTGATGCCCATCAGTTTAACACTTTTGTTTTGGTGTTACTGTTACTGAACTTTTGTAGGAATAATCATCACAGAAGACATTAGCAGCACGGTGGCGCAGCGGTAGAGTTGCTGCCTTACAGCGCCAGAGACCCGGGTTCCGTCCCGACTATGGGTGCTGTCTGTATGGAGTTTGTACGTTCTCCCCGTGAACTGCGTGGGTTTTCTCCGAGATCTTCAGTTTCCTCCCACACACTAAAGACGCACAGGTTTGTAGGTTAATTGACTTGGTACAAATGTAAAATTGTCCCTAGTGTGTGTAAGATAGTGTTGGTCTGTGGGGATCGCTGGTCGGTGTGGACTAGGAGGTTAGCGCACTGCATCTCTAAACTAAAGACACAGGAGTGTTAATAGGATGACTGCATCCATAATGGGACTGAGAGAATCTTATCATGATTCAAGAGATAAATCTCCATCTCCCCTTCACACACAATATCTTATCCACCACAAAATCTCCAAAGAACACTCAAGTTGTTTAACACCAAAGATAAACACAAAAAGCTGGAGAAACTCAGCGGGTCAGACAGAATCTCTGGAGAAAAGGAACAGGTGATGTTTCAGGTCGAGACCCCGAAACGTCACCTATTCCTTTTCTCCAGAGATCTGTCTGTCCTGCTGAGTTACTCCAGCTGTTTGTGTCTCTCTTCTGTTTAAACCAGCATCTGCAGTTCCTTCGCGCACGTCTTGTTTAACACCAATCCAAGTGTTCACTTCAATGATGAGGTCCAACAGAGGCAGGGTTCTGCTGCAACTAACACTCATCCAGAAGAAGCCAGATCCAAACCCTGAACCTGGAATAACACCAGCTTCTCCCCTGGCACCAAAGTCATCAGCAGCTGCCCATTGCACCAACATCCTGCTGTACAATGCTATGTACGACAGTGGTCGCAACTTCTACTGAAGTGTGGATGGCCGTTGGCTCACTATGAGCTCATCCGCCCTTTGACAGGCCTTGTTTTGGGTCCTGCTGGGGGTCCACAGCCCCCTCCTCACCAGGTGGGGCAGACAGTTTAGTCACGACCATGGAGCAGGTAGCACGAGATTACATGGTACCCGTGGTGGGGGGGAGCTACTCCTGACCCGACCTGACCTGACTGAATTTAAAAGCAAGGTAGGATTATGAAGGCAGTTTCTAAAACAGTAAGGTGACAGGAGAAGTGTAATGCCCGTACAATCTGTGGATATTGGATGACTGTAGCTCTAAGCACAATTGTCTGACAGTGGACAACTGTACCTCCTGTACAACCAACAGATGATGCAGGACTGTTCCTCAGGAGTCTCAGCACATTCAATCTCGTTGCACTTATGTGTAATGACAAGATATTGTTATTATTATATTACAGCTGTATAAAACATTGGTTAGCCCACATTACCTTTTAGAGTTAGAAAAAAAAGAGTTGGGCCAGGGAGATTGAATGTGCTCGCGTGATGGCATGGAAGCACGAGGGCTGGTCCATAGGCAAGGATTCGGCGGCCAACCTACTGTGGCAGATATCATTAGTGAGTGTGTGTGTAGCACTGCATGCATAAGAGAGTCACTCGCGTTGTGCCCTTACTGGAAACCATGGAGGAACCAGGTCATCCACTCCCACGTCTGAGCCTTAAATATCGGATACCCTAACCTGTATATGTTTAGGCTTTTCCAAAATCATATCAGGTATGCCTGGAGACAATTCCACACCAGGCTAGATCCCAGACTAACCATATGGATGGCCATATATTGTGGCAAGGCTGGAGGACAGGGGGGAGTTGAGGGAGGGGAAGGGGGGGCTGGGGGAAGCTCCATATTAACTGTACCTCTGTTAGAAAACTTACCAGGTGTAGGTGAGAATGCAGAGTTGAATTTGCCGTTGCATTAGCCATGGTCTTATTGAAACTGGGACAGATCTGAGGAGATGGATGCCCTACGCCAAGTCCTAATTTGTAATTCTATATGTTTGTAAATTCAGGCTTATTAAGCTTTCAGTTTAGAGATACAGCGCAGAAACAGGCCATTCGGCCCACCGAGTCCACTCCGACCATTGATCCCCATACATTCAACCCTATCCTACACACACCAGGGTCAATTTACATTTATACCTAGCCAATTGACCTACAAGGCTGTACGTCTTTGGAGTGTGGGAGGAAACCGGAGATCTCGGATGAAACCCACACAGATCATGGGGAGAACGTACAAACTCCATACAGACAGCACCCGCCGGGATCGAACCCGGGTCTCTGGCGCAGTAAGCTTTGTTAGGCTGCAACTCTACCGCTGCGCCACTGTGCTGCCCAATGGTGATGAGTGAGAAACTAGTGGCTTAATGCTACCATGAAATTCTGAGCCTTTTTGTCAGCAAAGGCAGTGCCTCAAGCAACACAATCACTAATGCGGTGTCAATGCAACCCAAAACCTCCGTGCTCAAGATCAAGGAGTGAACTTGAAATCCCAATTTTTTGACAAAGGTGAGAATACAGCAGGTATTGGCCAATTTTACTTCGGAGTCACGCGAGTGACTACGTGAAGAAGGCCATCAGCCCGCATGCGCGTCATTACGCCTAGCGCATTGCGCAACGACTTCTGGTGGGCGCGTTGCTCCTTCCAGCGGTAAGTTTAAACCTGAAGGTAAGTTTTTGAACTTATTCCCAGGTTCTGTTTTTTTCACTTTCCTTGCAGGAATCTCTGTTGCAGAGGTCTTCCTGCTGGATCTAATTTCGGGGCAAAGTCCGGACGGACCGCAGGGAATCCAGACCGCTGTGGTTCCCCAGACAGGGGGTAAAACCAACAGCAAGTCTGTTAGGCCTGTGGAAGCCAGGCCAGGAGGGACCCGTCCAACATACAGCGGGCTGCCGCTTCCAGACCACTGTGGGTTCCCAGAAAGGGGGTAACACCAAGAGTAAGTCGGTTAGGCCTGTGGACCAGGGGAGTCAGGCCAGGAGGGTTCCCCTCCGACATACCTGGGTACGTCCTCGAACGTTGAACCCAGATGGAGCAATGGATAGCGCCTTTGGGCGTTTATCCCACAAATGTGATGCTCAATACTGATATAGGTCCGTAGGAGGGGCCATATCAGCGCAGGTATCCTCAGGGGCCTGCAGCAGCACCGGTTACAGGGTTGCCTACGAATCTCCCTCTCTGTGGAGAGGAGTGAGAGTGGTCAGTGTGTAACCGACTTCAAATCCGAAAGTATGTACGTGGAACATACTGGAGCACATGCATATGGCTTCAAGGGAATACTCGCAAACAAAGGTGATGCTGCCGGGAGAGTTGGTTTCCAGCTGTTGGCAGAATACCCGGAAGGGGCCAGAGTCCCCCTCACGCTACAAGTGCCGGCAGTGAACAGCGCTATCAGGGCGACATTGGAGAGCATAAAATCCAGGAAATTAAACCAGCCGCCGAATCCTCTCTTCAAGTAAGACTTATCCAACAGATAAGACCTTAATGAGGAAGCAAAAAGCTGTCGGACTAATCAAGGCACCAACGACGAGCAAAGCTTCATCGTTTAGGCGCCGCCATCAGCGGTAAGCGGTTAACTGAAGCCGGTGGCAGCTTGAAAGCTGGGCAGAGGTCTTTCAGGCCAAGGCCTAAAAAGGAAAAAGAACCTGCATCAGGGGCCTTTGGGCTTACCATAAGACCACCGGTAACCATGGAGGTAGGTGGGTCTGGTTCTACCAAAACATGGGGTAGTGGACCATTTACAAGTTGGTAATATTTACACTTGTTTTTTGTACAAATGACAATGATAACATGATATTCAGATCTGTTTCTAAACTAATGATAACATGTGATTAATAGTAAGATTAAATGAGAACTTACCAGTTTGACCTTTATTTTATGAGTACCATCACAATTATTTAGCGACTGAACCTGCTGCGCTAAACCAGTGCCAGAAGGATAACTACCTAATAAACTCCAGCTAAACTTAAGGATATAGTTGCTGCCTCCTGGTGAAATAGTGTTCACAAATGTCAACATCGCATATGGCATTATACTGGTCCTGGGACCTATGTTGAAAATATCCTACCCCTTGATAACCGGTGTGGACCCGACAGAGCGAGTCTTGTTTGCTACAGCCAATTCAATGAGGAAGCTCATCGAGCCAATTAATGGCCATATAACTCCATAATTAACAAACAATCATTTAGCATGAACTCGAAAAACATTAGCAATCAATACCATTTTCCATGGAACATAAGCATAACAAACTCTTTCATCTCCTGGAAAAGAAAATTCAGCCGTTTGGTGCTATGCAAACACTTTGAACACATAGAACGATAGATGTAACAACCCAAATCTTAGGGCAGTTTGTTAAACCTGCAGAACATAATTTGAGTTTACCATGCAACATCTAATTTCCGAAGCCTCAGGCTGAACAAGCAAATTTACCTTAAAATAACCATAAGGTTATATTGTTATTCGCAACAAATCTGGAATCAATTTGCATAATCACACAATAGGAACTTAAAGCCTCTTAATGACTTTATTTGAAGCCTCGATTGATGAGACAAAATGGAGGTAGCTATAAAAGACCCTCCTTCTCCTTTTGGCGAGAATGTATCTTTCGCCACTGCTATGCAAAATATTTTGCAACCAGTGAAATAAACATGATAGATCTATCTATCCATTTAACCAGAATTTCATAATACAGTGCGATTCAACACCAACTCTGTGTTGCCATTACCCACACTAGATGTTTCTCCTGTGGCAGCAAGATTATGTAACCATTCCAGCTGTTCTTTAACTGATTGCACCCTCGTGACTAACATATGCCATCATCACAATGCATCAACCTGAACATGAGCATGACAATATGCATATGTGTCCAATCACTCTATAGACCATACAATGCCCGTAGAGTCTATAGATAATTGATACTAATAACAGAATTTTTTTGGCAAGTCATACAAATCTATTCCATCTCCAAACTCAAGATGATATTTGAGCTACTTGGTAACTACCTTAAACAGCAACTGTGGCCCGATTTCCGAGCCAGTCTTGCAAGACAATCTTGGTCCTTATACTGAACCTGCCCAATTCTAACCTGCTTGAAAAGCTAATATTGTACATTTACCATTCAAAGTAGCTGATAATGTCTCAATCATTTGTAATGTATAACTAAGTATACACCTTGCCAAACTGCAAGTGGTCCCTTAATTATACAATAGCACAGGTGAAACCTCTGACCAGCTTTCATGCTGCCAGCAACTTCAGTGAACCGCTACTGTCAATAAAGACATAGGATGCATTGTCACCGAAATTATGAAACCTTGCTTGTTCCAATAGCTTGTGCTTCGCCCTCCAGGTTACACCTATGGAAAAGTCTTACCTGAATAGAAGATTCAGCATCTAACTGTAATGTCCCCCTGAGAGCAGTGTTCACTGCATATGTGTTTGGGATGGTAACCTTCTTGCCAGGCATAGACCTCTGGCACATGCCCTGATCTCTTGGGCATGCTCTATGGCTATACCCTCAGACTCAGCATTAAACTATACCAATCCCACATGCTCTCCTCTTACATGAGGGACCCATAAAGCAGGCCTGCTACAAAGCCCTGCTGACACAATTTCCCATTTAGGGCCATTAGCACCACTTTCCAATATAATGAAAGATTTACCTAACAACTACTGGAGCAGTAATGAACAATGTTTGCCCATCATCTTGACATTATTAATTTCAGCTGGTGTTAACAATGACCTAGATGGCACTTAATAATTAACCACTTAACAAAATAACTGTTGCTCTACTTACACAGCTGAATTGCATCTATACAATTAACAATTAGTCCAACGACTAGAACTGTTTTAAAACAACAACTGTTACCAAAGTCTTATTGACTGCAATCCGTTGCCTAGGCTGGCATCATGGCCAATTGAATACCTAAAAGTAAATCCCAACATCCTACAAGTCTATTTGATAGGAACTTAATCTAACTGGATAGAGGAGCCCAATTTCGCAAATATAGTTTGAGACTAAACAGTGGATTTTAGCACATATATAACCAGTGTTTTTTTAAACTGTGAATAGTTTTCTTTGAATGCCTCCTCATCCCCCATGATTACTGTAAATGGGAATATCCTACTAAACTGCTATTCCCATAAAGCAGCCCTAACAAGGTACTGCTGGCGCCCATGAAGCAGCCCTGAGCAAAGGTACTGCTGGCACGGCCTTTCCCATAGGCCAGTGTTTGCCATAGATTTGGCGTTCTCATCAAGCAGCCCTGAGCAAAGGTGCTGCTGGCATAACCTCTCCAATTGGCTAGCCTACCATAACTTGGCATTCCCTTGGAGCAGTCCTGAGCAAAGGTACTGCTGACACCACCTCTGCAATAGGCTAGCCTGCCATAGTTTGGTATCCCCATGAGCAGTCCTAAACAAAGGTACTGCTGGCACAGCCTTTCCCATAGGCTGGCACTGCCATAACTTGGCATTCCCATGAAGCAGCCCTACCCAAAGGTGCTGCTGTCTAAATTAATTCCCAGAGGTGAAACCTCCCAACTTTCCTAATTGTACTGACTATTTTTGTCAGTTGTCCCCATATCTTGGGGATTATTGTAGTTTGGGCACCCCATAGGTGAATTTCCCCTCCCCGGGAATCCATATAAATATATATATATATATATACACTGGGAACCCAGCCTAACCGTTTAGGTTAGATTTAACCCCATGTGCTGGGGATTACTGCGGTCTAGAACTGCATATACTTGGGTTTCCCCTCCACCGGGAACCCAGGCTGACCATTCAGGTCTGTTAAGCCCCATCCCCTGGGGACTACTGCGGTCTAGAACCGCACTATTCTCGGGTTTCCCCTCCCCGGGAACCCAACGTGTGGAGTCACTGACCGCGTTATCAGTGACTCAGATCGCGAACCCGACTTTCGCCAGCTCTCCGCTTCCGCGGTCGGACCAGGGTTTTCCCCCAAAACCCTAGGCTGGTTCCCTCGTCGGCAATTCGCGAACATCCCGCAAAAACCCCGGATGTTCCTGCAGGAGACCTAGAACAGGTAAGAAAATAGCACTCACCTGAAACTTTTTTAGACTTACCGTTGGAGGAGCTGCGCTGCTCCACAGTCGTCTGCACGAAAGCGTCTGACGCAATGGCGCACAAACGGCTGTATGGGGTTCTTCACGTAGTCACTCACATGACTCCAAAGTAAAATTTATACTGCACAGTATACAAGGTTTCCAAGCAGGCTTGGAATTGGGGCCAGAGTTGTCTTTCGAGGCAGGCTCAGTATTATGGCCAGGATTGCGTTTCGAGACGGGCTCGGGAATCTGGCCAGAGTTGTCGTTCGAGGCAGGAACGGAATTATAGCAGGAGTGGCCAGTTCATTGTGAAAAATGGAGGATGTCAGTTCATCCTTGATTTAACTCGCATGTGCAGTATAGATATTTCAGAATAGGAAACTTCGTTACTGTCAAACAACTGATTTCCATAGGATCTTTATGGCATGCATCGATCTCAAAGATGCATACTATTCAGTTCCCATTCACAGGGATCACCGGAGATATTTGAAATCTATCTGGATGGGGCAATGATAACAGTTAAAACATTGTAAAATGGGCTAACATCAGCTCCCAGGTTATTTACCAAATTACTAAAACTAAAACGGCTTGGGCTGCTCAGAGCCCAAGAACATTTGTTATGGAATATCTGGATGATATTTTAAATGCTGTATTTTAATAAAATTAACTGTTGTAGCTGCAAACTATATTTTGAAATTGGTGTTTCTCATCCATCCAGTTAAATTTAAGTTGATACCAACCAGAGTTATTGATTATTGGATTTACCTTCAACTATTAATTTATTGGTGATTCCGCCCTGGGGCAAGAGATTGGAATTAATAGAAGACTGTAACAACCTCATTGTTATGAAACAGCCTTCTATTCATCAAGCGTAATTGGCAATATAGTAACATAGAAAATAGGTGCAGGAGGAGGCCATTCGGCCCTTCGAGCCAGCACCGCCATTCAATATGGTCATGGCTGATTGTAGCTGTGTTTTAGCTGTGCAATTTGGGCCTTTGCATTGTCAGAACTTACAATGTGCAAAGGAGTAACCTCTCATGTATCATATAGTTCATTATTAACAGACCTAAGTTATTACCAATTGAAGCTACCAAAGTCACAATGGTGGACAAACAGTATTCACCATTGCTCCAGTAATTTTTGGTTAGTAATCATCAGTAATATTACAAACTGATGCTAGTGCTCAAAGATGGGAAATTATGAATGCCATCTCTAGTTACAGAGGCGGATGCATTTTGCATGAGTTACCAATTCTTCAGTTATTGGTATCAACTACCTATAAACACTAGGTGCATTCTATAGGTTAAAGGTTCTTGCTCAACTCCAAGTTGATACACTATGGTGGTGGCATATGTTAGTCACATGGGTGTAATCAAGTCAAAGTATCCTGTGATAATTTACCTAACCTCACTTGGCACTGTTGTATCATCACATGAAATCAATGACAACACAGAATGGATGTTGGATCACAAAGTATTTAATGACATTGTGGCCCGATGGAACATCAAATATCGATATGTTTGCATCCAGGCTCATTCACCAGTTGCAAAAATATGTGGCATAACAGTGGCGAGAGATACATTCTCGCTACACTGGGCTGGAATGTTCTTTTATGTCTTTCCTCCATTCTGCCTCATCAGTCGGGTCTTGCAATAAATCCAGCAAGATCCCGCTTCAGGCATTTCGTACTGCCTGACTGGCCTATGCAGCCATGGTTCCCGCTAATGTTGGGAATAATAATAGAACCTTATATGGTTATTCTAAACATAAAACTTTGCTGGTTCAGCTTGTGACTCAGGAAACCAGCCTCTGCATGATAAAATCAATTCATTGACTTGCAGACTCTGAGCCGACTGTGCCTGCGGCTTGGGTTGTCAGACCGATCTATGTATGTGCTCACTGCAGAGTGCAGGGATAGCACCAAAAAAGCAGTACATTTCCTCTTCAGGAGATGGGAAGCGTTTTTGTTTATATACACATGTTGCATATAATACAGCATGGATAACTGACGTCTTGGAGTTCATTTTCAAATGGGTCTTTGACAATAAATTAAGTTATAGAGCCATTAACTGTGCCAACATGCCTTCTCATCATATTTGCTGCAGCGAGTGGGACCCACTCTGTCAGGTCTAACCCTCTGATATCCAGAATTATAAAGGATATCTTTAATACAAGTTCTTCCAAGCCTAGGTAAACGGAAGTATGGGATATTGACGTTGTGTTAATACTACTTCACTAGGGGGCTCCAGCTACATCCTTATCTTTAGCCGGCTCTCATAAGATAGTTATCTTCATGGCGCTGGTCTCAGTGCAACGGGTCCAGTCACTACATAAATTGCGACTGGACAGGATGGTTACATCTGCAAATAACATAATATTTTATGTTTATGATTTAGTTAAGCAGAGCAAACCAGGGGCTTCAGGTCTCAAACTAGTTTTCATGGCTTACCCCATGGACCTTTGGTTATGTGTGGTCACACATTTACAACAATATACCAAGGTCACTAAGAGCCTTAAAGGCTCTAAACTAGCAATGTTTCTCAATTACAAAAAACCCCAAAAGAAAGTATTAGTTCAGACCATCTCCAGGTGGTTAAAATGGAGTTTTGGCTTATGCATGAGTAGATACTAATATTTTCAACTGTCACTCCACCAGGGCTGCTACTACATCAGCAGCAAGGGTTACGTATGTTCGAGTGGACCACATCCTAGCCGCTGTAGGATGGTCAAACGAACATACTTTCCAAACATTTTATAATAACCCATTGCCAGACCGGGGGTATTTGCCAACTCTATTTTAGATTCTGTTTTATAGTTTCCCCCTGGATGAGAGGGGTCAATATTATTTTCATTTGCTCATTAAAGCATCAGCATATTAAAAAGTATGGAATGTCTGAAAGCATTATTTATATATCACTCATCATGGTTAACTGATACAGTGTGTGACGCATGGACTCATATCCACGGCATGAAATCACTGAGCTTTAAAATCTTCATGTAGTCACTCACGTGACTCCGAAGTAAAATAGTAAGATTAAACGAGAACTTACCAGTTTGAAGTTTGATCTTTATTTTATGAGGAGTTACGATGAGTGATTACGTGCCCTCCTCTCCGAACCCTCATATCATAAAGGTCATCTGGTAGTTCTAGTCTTCTCTAATCTTACTATGTCCAGTTCAACAACTGTTATCTGTGATTTCACACCGCTGCTTTGAAGATTGATGCGCATGTGGGCTGACGGCCTTCTTCACGTAATCGCTCATCGTAACTCCTCATAAAATAAAGATCAAACTTCAAACTGGTAAGTTCTTGTTTAATCTTACTATTAAACGTATCAGGATATCCTTCAAATAAAAGATGATTCGTAAAAGTTACTTTAGGTAAACAGCAACTAAACCAACAGAGCCAGGAAATTAATGAATGTAGATGAATTACTCGCTTATCTGAAATTTTGATCCAGGCCGTATTTGGAGTATCATAATGATCATAATCATAATTATACTTTATTAGCCAAGTATGTTTTGCAACATACGAGGATTTTGATTTGCCGTACAGTCATACCACTAAAAAGCACCACAACACACAAAATACATTTTAACATGAACATCCACCACAGTGACTCCTCCACATTCCTCACTGTCATGGAAGGTGAAAAAAAGTTCGAACTCTCCCCTTCGTTGTTCTCCCACGGTTGGGGACCTCGAGCCTTCCGTTGACGGGACGATCTTGGCTCCCGTAGCCAGTGGTCGGGCGCTCCGTGCCAGGGCGATTAAGCTCCCGCATCGGGGGGGAGGGGGGGGGGGGGGGGGAGAATCTCAGCTCCCCCGCGCCGGGTGATCGGACCCCGGGTCGGGGCTGGTCGAACCTTCTGCGTCGTTTGGAGCTTCCCGACATCGGTCTCTACCGGAGACCGCGAGCTCTTCAATGGTGAAATCCGCAGGCCGGGATTGGAGCATCGATCCCAGGCGAGGAATCGCCTCCGATGGTAAGTCTACGGGTACAGAGAACATTAACACAAACTTTTGAAACACACTAAAAATAACAAAAAAAGACAGACAGACTGTTGGCGAGGCTGCCATCGTGCAGAACCCCCTAGTGAGAATTGTGTAGGTTATGGGGAAACATGTTATAGGAAAGATGTTGTCAAGCTGGAAAGGGTACAGAGAGAATTGATGCCAGGACTCGAGGGTCTGAGCTATAGTGAGAGGTTGAGTAGGCTGGGACTCTATTCCTTGGAGGGAAGGAAGATGAGGGGTGATCTTATAGAGGTGTATAAAATCCTGAGAGGAATAGATTGGGTAGATGCACAGAGTCTCTTGCCCAGAGTAGGCGAATCATAGATGGGGGACATAGATTTAAGGTGAAGGGAAAAAAAATGTATAGGAATCTGAGAGGTAACTTTTTCACACAACGGGTGGTGTGTGTATGGAACGAGCTGCCAAGGGAGGTAGTTAAGAGAGGGGCTAAGAAACAGTTAGGCAGGTACATGGATAGGACAGGTTTGGAGGAATATGGGCCAAACGCGGGCAGGTGGGACTAGTATAGCTGGGACATATTGGACGGTGTGGGCAAGTTGGGCCGAAGGACCTGTTTCCACACTGTATCACTATGTCTATGACATAGCAGAGCTACCTGGCCTTCAGCAAGCTTCTGCAGCAGAACAATCAGATATCTATGAGATGTTAGCAACTCCACCAATACATAATGGCATCAGCATAGCACTGAAAGATTTTGCATACATTATGCGTTGAGTCTCACACTGAGGCTGGAATGAACAAACCCTCTGACTTGCAGAAAATAGTGTTGGCACTGAGTAATCTCAGCCACAATATTTATGAATGTGTGAATTTGGCGGCTCCCCAGTTAAGTGTCACCATCCAGTAGTTTATTTTCAAGGGATTTATTCCTCATCAGCCTGCACCCTTAAAAGGAACAGGAAGAGAAGTAGCAAGTAACAAATCATGCTATATACAGGAGTCTTCTGAACAAATGCAGGCCTGTACTCCGCACTTGATAACCTTTACCAAATTAGCACATTGGTGATCAGCTTGTCTTGGTCTGCATGACATTTGAAGGATGATGCAGGTCAGGCAGATCTGGATTTTGACTGAAGATAGACACAAAATGCTGGAGTAACTCAGCGGGACAGGCAGCATCTCTGGAGAGAAGGAATGGGTGACGTTTGAAGGGTCTCGGCCGTTCAGAAGTGCATCTTCGGTGTAAACCAGCATCTCAGAAGGCCATGAGGAATAGAATTGGCCCATTTGGCCCATCGAGTCTACTACCCCATTCAATCATGGCTGATCTATCTCTCCCTCATAACCCAATTCTCCTGCCTTCTCCCCATAACCTCTGACACCTGCAGTTTCTTACTCCGCATCTTAATTTGGACTGATTGTTTAAGAAGGAGGTGGTGATGGTATTGGGAACTGGTAGCGTAGGTTACTAGTCTCGCCAGGGATGTCATTACAATGGGTCACCAGCCCTTTACACTCTTGCACTAAGTGAAGACAGTCTTAGAGTTGTGACAGCACATCCAGCCCACCAATCTATAGTGACTCGCAGTTTAGAGACACAGTGCGGAAACAGGCCCTTCGGCCCACTGAGTCTATGTTGACCAGCAATCCCAGCACACTAACACTAGCCGACACACACTAAACACAATTTACATTTTTTACCAAAGCCAATTAACCTACAAACCCGTGCGTCTTTGGGATGTGGGAGAATTCCGGAGCACCCGGAGAAAACCCACGTGGTCTCAGAGACGACGTACAAACTCCGTACAGACACCACCCGTCGTCAGGATCGAACCTGGATCTCAGATGCTGTAAGGCAACAACTCTACCACTGCGCCACCGTGCCGCCTCTTGCCAACTCTGTGGAACAGGCCCTTTCATGTGCCCATTCCTCGTGTATATGACACTCTCAATAGCCCACCCGATTGAATTTTCAAGATAAAAACTAGTTCTGAGGATATAAAATGCTCAATAGAAATTGCAATGGGAAAACAGAAGCAGTGGAGGGATCTACCAGAGATGGGAAATTAATCGACAAGAGATGAATTATTCACTTATCTGTTGTTAGATTGAAATTTGGCCCCAGAAGCTACGAGGGCTTTCAGGCCTACATGTTCACACCTTCCAGGCAGCGAGTTCCAGTCGTTCAAGACTCTTGCTGCACATTCCGCACACTTTTCTTTTATTAACGCTTTGTCAGCTGGTAGATCTTAAGGATCCTGCAGAAATCTTACTTCATGTTAAAATCGCTGATGAATCTGTCCTTTTCCCATTCACAGACATGGTGAGAATGATACACATAGGGAGGTTTGGATCAAAAAGTGAGTGAACAGAAAATTAATGAGTCATGTAAAAAGGATTAAGCTGTACTTCTCAATCTCAGTTACAATTTAACCAGTGCCCTTCCTTTTAAACTTGTTTTAAAGCGTGTGAGTTACAGTTTGTAGGAAGAAAACTTGTTCCACAGACTTCCATTTATACAAGAATTATGTTAGTGTGTGTCTGTTTATAAATTGTAACTAATGGGCCAAAAACAAAGACAAATTGTGAATTTTGTTCAACCCAACTCTGTGTGTTTAACCCAGCAGCTGGTTTAATAAGAACCTTGCTAAATCTGTCCCAATGTTGCCCATTGGTGCTGCTTGCTCCACTTGTCAACTTTCCCAACTTTGCCACCAATTTCCACCCTGCTATCAAATTCCCTTTGATCCTTTCTTACGCCTCCATTCTTTGGATCTCTCCGTCTCCATCTCGGTCCAGGTACTATCTATTGATAACTCCTGTAAATCCACTGACTATATCTCCTTCCATCTTGTTTAAGAAGGAACTGCAGATGCTGGAAAATCGAAGGTAGACAAAAATGCTGGGGAAACTCAGCGTGTGAGGCAGCATCTATGGAGCGGAGGAAATAGGCAATTGGTCTCAACCCAAAACGTTGCCTATTTCCCTTGCTCCATAGATGCTGCCTCACCCGCTGAGTTTCTCCAGCATTTTTGTCTATCTCCTTCCATCTTGCCTCCTTTAAGGATACAATCCTTTACTCTCAGCTTCTCGGGGTTATGGGGAGAAGGCAGGAGAATGGGGTTACGAGGGAAAAATAGGCCAACCATGATTGAATGGCGGAGTAGACTTGATAGGCCAGATGGCGGAATTCCACTCCCATGACTTTTGACCTTATGAACAAAGGATTGAAAAGGGCAGAGCAGTGGGTGTTGTCTATATGGACTTTAGCAAGGCCTTTGGCAAGATCCCGCATGTCTCAGGCTTTTCTGGACAGTCAGATCGCGTGCTATCCAAGGTGAGCTAAACAATTGGATTAAATATTGGCTTGGAGGAAGGAGTTAAAGGGCAGTGGTTGAGCGTTATTGTTCTGATTGGAGGCCATTGGTGTGCCGCAGGTTCAGTGTTGGGTTCATTACCGATTGTTATATACATTGATGATTTGGATGCACAGTGGCTCAGCGGTAGAGTTGCTGCCTTATAGCGCCAGAGACCTGGGTTCAAATCTGACTACGGGTGCTGTCTGTACAGAGTTTATACATTCTCCCCATGACCTGCATGGGTTTTCTCCAAGATCTTCGGTTTCCTGCCACACTCCAAAAACATACAGGTTTCAAGGTTAATTGGCTTGGTATAAATGTAAATTGTCCCTGGTGTGTGTATAATAGTGTTCATATGCGGGGACCGCTGGTTGGTGAGGACTCAGTGGTCCGAAGGGCCTGTTTCCGTGCTGTATCTCTAAGCTAAACTATTCCTTTTCTAAAGCAACGGTAAACCTCAAGAAATTCTTCCACATGCAACGACAACATCTCTAAAACTAAGTCTAATAATTGGTTTTCAGAATCTTCCCGATCTGCTTACAGGGCTTTTGCATCGACTGTTGGACTGCTTGGCTCTCCACTGGAGCTGGAAGAAAGATTTGCTTCTTCGTCAGACTTGCGTGGTCTTCATAATTCACAGCCCACGGCTGAAGCCTCAGAAGCCTTGCCTGTGTGTGTGCACGCGCGGCCACCAAGAAATTGTGTGTCCCCATGTGTTGATAGCGAGTTCCGCCTCTGTTCACCACTATCCTATCAGTTTAGAATAGCTAAATGGGTGGCGTGGTGGTGCAGCGGTAAAGTTGCTGTCCTAGAGCACTAGAGACCCGGGTTCGTTTCTGACTATAGGTGCTTGTCTGTGCGGAGTTTGTACGTTCTCCTCTGGACCTCCATGTGTTTTCTCTGGTATATCCATTTTTCTCCCACATTCCAAAGAGGTATAGATCTGTAGGTTAATTGGCTTGGTCGCTGGTTGCTGGTCGCTAGTCGGCGCGGACACAGTGGGCCGCGGGGCCTGTTTCCGTGCTGTATCTGTAAACTAAACTAAACTAAACCAAATGGTTTTGTGGCTGAAAAAGAGGTCGCATTTGGAATCCATTGTTAAGGCGAGCAACAATGTTCCGTGACGATTCCAATCCCCAGAGACAACTTAGTTTGGAGATCCATTTGATGACAAATTGGGATTACACAATATCATTGTCACTAAAGGTACACCAGGAGATAGACACCAAAGTAAGGGTGTCAATGAACAAACAGGGTAAATTGATGCACAAATTCATCAATGATAAACAAGACACTTTGGCACGTTCAGCCATTGACAAAAACCTGCCCAGGTATTGCCTGACAGATATTTGGGCAAAGGGAGTGTACAATACAGCACAATCGGCAGAGAGCACAGCTTCCCTTCACTATAGACAATGATGACAACAGGCAATATTAGTGTAGAAGGAAAAGCTGAGACAACTGATTCATGTATGCCATGTTAAAGTTACAGGTTGAAGACCTTTCATCTTTTCAAAAAGAAAGAATGTGTATAGACTTGTTAGTAGAGTTCAATACAGGCAGTTCGGTCACCATGGCAACAATCCGAAAGAATGCAAATCACACTAAATGAGTGAATTTAGGTTATCAAGACCCCTCTCCCCCAGCAAAACACACACACACACACACACACACACACACACACACACACACACACACACACACACACACACACACACACACACACACACACACACACACACACACACACACACACACACACACACACACACACACACACACACACACACACACGCGCGAAACAGTGGCAGAGATTTCCAGAACCCAAGAGATACTTGAATTGAAACTGGATAGTTTCAGACTGAAGAAGGGTCTCGACCCGAAACGTCACCCATTCCCTCCATCCAGAGATGCTGCCTGTCCCGCTGAGTTACTCCAGCATTTTGTGTCTATCTTTGGTTTAAACCAGCTCCTGCAGTTATTTCCTGCTCTAGCTGGATCCAGTGAAGCCCGTTTAAATCTTTCCCATCCACCAATACATCCGATTAGTTCAAATGGTAATTGTACCCGCATCAGACAGCTTTAAGAAATTCTCCATGAATACCTTCAGTAATACTTGAAGGTCAAAACACAATTAGTGACACATCGTGTTAATATGATGTTAATAGAGACATTTAACAAGCGCTTAACAGTGCCAACCCCACTGTCTCGCGGAAGGCGGAGACTTTAATAGATTTTTTTAAACCAAATTTCAAAATCCGGATTACAAAACATGGGGGGGGGGATTGTCCCCCACCTCTCAAAACATGGGAGGGACGTGTCCTCCCGTCCTGCCCCCACCTATCCAGAATTTATGAATACCATTACCATCAACGCAGTTATTTCAGTTCAAGTTCAAATGCCATGTTTTGTATGCCCAACACCTTTGACTGAATTGATTCATTGATTATTCCACACACAAACCTTTTAGGTAAAGCATGATCAAAAGTGCATCTATATTCCAAACCCAGGTTAGTTAATTGTCTCAAAAACTTCTGGCTCCGTGTTCCAAATGTATAAATGTAAAGCTCATTTCGAACACCTTTCGATCGAGGTAATCTTCCAGTTTCTGCACAACAATTTTGAAAAATACACTTTCTGTCTGGCATGCTATGAGAACATGTTCCAGTGTTCCATAGGCTTCAGCCCAGTTTCTCTCAGGAGCATTGCTTATTTCACACACACAGCTTCCTGAACTCTCACTATATCGCCCTTTCCTTCAACCTGCAGCGCTGCTTTAGCATCATCCACTCGCTGCACATGTTAAGTGACTCTAGGCTTGGTCGTGCATGGATGAGGGGCCTGGTATTGCTGGTCAGGCAGCCCATTCATGTGACAGGGCCTACACTGCTGTGTCCAGCTACCCAGAGTTAAGGCAGCATTGCTTCCACCAGCCAAAGATAGACACAAAATGCTGGAGTAACTCAGCAGGACAGACAGCATCTCTGGACAGAAGGAATGGGTGAAGTTTCAGGTCGAGGCCCTTCTTCAGCCTGAGAGTCAGGTGAGAGGGAATCGAGAGATATGGAAAGGTAAGGTGTGAAAACGAGAGATCAAAGGGGACGAAGACCAAGGAAACCATAGAAAAGATGATTAGAATAGATTATGTTTCCCTCTCCCCTGACTCTCAGTCTGATGAAGGATCACAGGATTGGGAAAGATGGTGGAGCCATGGGCACAATGAGGGTGTGCTAGGAGTCAGCAACTAAGTGGTGAAGATAGATGTGTGACCGATGCCAAAAATGCACCTTCGTCTATTGTTGAATGTAAGATGGTGATGTGTAGGCTGAGCCCGGGCTTCAAGACGTGCAGGACTGGGGTCAGGAGGCACCAGACACATTGAAATAGAGTAGATGACACAACCTACTGGAGATTCTGGTATCTGCAGTCTCTTGTGTCTCCTGCCAGAGGTGATCCTGCAGAGGACACTTTGGGAGTGACAAGGACTCGTTTGCAAATGAGAAGATCATGGAGATTAAGAAAACACATTGATCGAGTTTAAAGTCAATGACTTGTATGGATATATACACATCCACGTGGTGTTTTGTGGCGTTTTGTGGGGTTTTATGGTGGTTTTAAGGTGGTTTCACCCTGCTGGAAATGGTATGAAACTGTATTTGCATTTGGTGGCCTTGCACCCTGCATGAAATGGCATGAAATTGCACGAATTTGGTGGCCTTGCACCCTGCTTGAAGTGGTATGAAACTGCACAAATTTGGTGGCCTTGCACCCTGCTTGAAGTGGTACGAAACATTATTTGCAGTATTAAAGATAGTAAATTTGGTGGCCTTCCACCCTGAATTTGGTGGCCTTGCACCCTGAATTTGGTGGCCTTGCACCCTGCTTGAAGTGGTCGGAAACTGCACTTGAATTTGGTGGCCTTGCAACCTGCTTGAAGTGGTCAGAAACTGCATTTGAATTTGTTGGCCTTGCACCCTGCTTGAAATGGAATTTCAAGGAATAGCCGTGAGTCAACTGCCAGCCCACCAGCCGTGATTGAGCTGCCAGCACATCATGCTTGGGTGTGTGAGCTGCCACCCCAAGAATCCATTTGGCCCACAACACCCATACTAGCGCTCCAGAAAGCCCCCCCCCCCCCCACCACTGGCCACCAATATTGGAATTGGTGGAGAGGTGGAATATTGCGTAGGGGGGAGCAGCCCTCCCGTGTGAACATGGGACCCAACGGGTCGCACTTAGTCTAGTATATATATAAATGTTTTGTGTAAAACTGCATGTATATCAGCCTGTGCTGAGAGTGCAATGTAATACATGGGGACTGTGACATTTATAGGATTGGTGCTTTTTATTAAATGTGTGGGTGTTTGCTTAAGAGTTGTTTCTCCATTCACTGTGACTTTGATACAGTGTTATACCAGCCACTGCTATTAGTTGTGTGTGGAGTTCCTCCTGTTCCCATAAATCAGCTTGTTATTCCTAGTGCAGAATCACATGAAGTCAGCAAAGAGATGCAGCGTGGAAACAGGCCCATCTGCCCACCGAGTCAACACCACCAGCGAACACCGCACCATCCTACACGCACGAGGTACAATTTACATTTACACCAAGCCAATCAACCTACAAACCTGCACGTCTTTGGTGTGTGGAAGGAACCCCATACAGTCAAGGGGAGATCGCACAAACTCCATACAGACAGCCCCCGTCGGTGGGATCGAACCCGGGTCTCCGGGGCTGCAAGCGCTGAAAGGCAGCAACACTACCGTCGTGCCACTGTGCCACCCTAGTTGTGGACTGCAGTTTCCACTAACCTTCAGTCTTTTCACAGGGGAGAGAGGATGCTGTTGGCTTAACACTGAAGGGAACGAAGAGGTACTCAGAAGAAACTGGGAAAACTGGGGGGATCTATCCACTATTGTGCAGTTCCATGGATAAAGTGCAGTTGAAAGTATTAGCTGAAGAGCTTCATAAAGCCACCCTGAAATCCAGGGTTAGCTAAAAGAATAGCAAAATGGTCCACAAAATCAAATCTTTTTTGCTCAGACCTTGGACAGGATTTTGACGAAACTGTTAGTGCAGCACACAGTCTATTACAGCTGTGGCATTGAACTCAGGACGAGTTCAACGTGTCACACTGTTTGTGTGTCATGCTCTGCTTCTATTTCATCCCACTGGGATTTTATAATCTGATGTTAATAGTTTTGACATTTTGTTACTGTTAGCAATCTGAGGAATAGTCTGGCAGTTTGTGCAGTTGCTATTTGACTATAGTTTAGCGGGGAGGAACTCAGTGGATTTGTTTTGGAAAGGTTCTTCTCGTGCCAGGTTCATGATTCATTTGTTTAATCCCTGTTTTTTTCCCCTCTGTTGAACAGAACATCTTTGTTTTAAGGTGGTGAAAGTGCATAAGATGTGGGCCATAATTGAAGATTGTTTTTTAAAAACATATTATGATCGGGCTCTTAAAGATAGCGGAGTCAGGGGAGAAGGCAAGAACGGGGTACTGATTGGGGATGATCAGCCATGATCACATTGAATGACGGTGCAGGCTCGAAGGGCCGAATGGCCCACTCCTGCACCTATTGTCTATTGTCTATAATACATTTTCAAGGTGGCAAAGGAAATCTTAGACTGCATTGGGGTGAAATGTACATATTCGCGGATCTCTCTGCAATAGTACCAGGCTGTCTAAATGAAAGAGCATAGGCAGACATTCATTGCAGTATTAAAGTGCCTTGTGGGCCCCTGTGAACAGCAGCTTGGTCACATTACGGACGGCACGGTGGTGCAGTGGTAGAGCTACTTTGGGTCTCCAGGCTGCAGGTCTCCATGCAACTCAACATGTAGCAGGTAACTCACCACAATGAAGTCTCTGCATCTGATTGGCATGGTGGCGCAGCGGTAGAGTTACTACCTTACAGCACTTAGAGCGCCAGAGACCAGGGTTCGATCCTGAGTAAGAGTGCTTGTCTGCATGAAGTTTGTACGTTCTCCCTGTGACCACGTGGGTTTTCTCCGAGATCTTTGGTTTCATCCCACACTCCAAAAACGCACAGGTTTGCAGGTTAATTGGCTTTGGTGTAAATGTAACATTACCCCTGGTGTGTGCAGGATAGTGTGAGTGATTGCTAGTCGGTGCGGACTCGGTGGGCGGAAGGGCCTGTTTCTCTAAACTAAACTAGACTAGTTGCCAATGGTCGCAACGTTAGGTGTGGAGGGTGGGGGTGAGGTGCAGATCACCTGGTCCCGCTAATGTGCAGTGGTGGGATGAAGGAACTGGCTACACATCAGAGGGCAGCGTTTTCAGCACCACCAGGCCACAGCCATAGGCTACTGATAATGGTCGTTTCCTCCTCTGGCTCTAAAGAGGTTAATGCCCTGGTGGGTGGAAACATGGAGGGTAATTTAAAAATCTCAGGAAGGAGCCATAGAAATGTTGACATGGAAACATGCCACAGCGTCACCATTGATTGTGCATGCTCTTCTGGATATCTGAATCCTTCCAAATGCCTTTCCCCAATCCATCACCCAAATTAGCTTCCGTTACACGTTAGTTTAGTTTGGTTTAGAGGTCCAGTGTGGAAACAGGCCATTCGGCCCACCGAGTCTGCGCCGACCAGCGATCCCCGCACATTAACGCCATTCCACACACACTAGGGCCAATTTTACATATGATACCAAGCCAATTAGCCGACAAACCTGTATGGCTCTGGAGTGTGGGAGGAGACCCGCGCAGGTCACCAGGGAGAGCGTACAAACTCCGTACAGACAGCACACGCAAGAAGCATCATCTCATCTTTTGTGTGGGTGGATTACAGCTCTAAAGGATTGAACGTTGGATTCAGTAATTTTCAGTAAAACAACAAAAATGATGGAAGTATTCAACAGGTCAGGCTGCACGTGTGGGAAGACAAACAGAGCTAATCTTTCAAGAAAGGACCCTGTCGCAAATAGAAATCAAATCAAATCAATTTTATTTAAAAACAACACACGTTGACCAAAGTGCTGTATAGACCAGAGCAATTTGAGTTACCATGCAGGAATGAGACGAACAAGGGAAGGTGCGAAGGGGGTTATTTGTTGGAGGAAAACCACGGTGACTGTGGAATAAGCAATAAACATAGTTATCTGGCCATTGAGTGAACGAGAGTTATTAAAGAGTGAAAATATCACAGCTAGCCACTTCTAATGAAAGATAGACACAAAATGCTGGAGTAACTCAGCGGGACAGGCAGCATCTCAGGATAGAAGGAATGGGTGATGTTTCTGGTTGAGACCCTTCTTCAGGGGAGAGGGAGACAGAGATATGGAAGGGTGAGGTGCGGAAATGACATATCAAAGGGGATAAGGCTCAAGGAAAAGATAGAATAGGTCATTGCTAGCTAGGGGAAGGTGACAACGAGGCAGACAAAGGTAACATTTAATCAGGAGGACAGTCAGACTGGTTGGGGAATGAGGATGGGGGAGGGATGGAGAGAGAGGGAAAGCAAGGGTGATGAAGTTTGGGAAATCAATATTCATACCGCTGGAGTGTAAGCTGCCCTAATGAATTGCCTAATGAAAGGTCATTATTTTCATTGTTACCTCTCCACAGACACTGCCTGATCTGCAGGGAGTTTCCAGTATCTGTTTTATTTCAGATTTTAACAGCTGTAGTTTTTTTCGCCATTCCTACATTTCTGATCTTATTTCTCCCTCTGTAATTTTTCTTATTCAGCCCCTTTTGACATCTCCTCCAGGCACATCTGATGTGGTCAAAGAGCCTCCAGCACCTTCTCTGAAGGAGGCCCCTGCCCCTCGCCCATCTCCACCCCAGCCTTTGTATCATTCACGATCTTTTCACCTCCACCCTTTGACCAGGTATTCTCTTGTTCTCTTCGCCTCTCACCATTCTCTTTCTTAATAAGTGTCTGATTTCTAAATTTTCCAATTTCTGATACCATGTAGCATGCCCACAGCACTGGTGTATGGTAGCGAGTCCAAACTTTGTGGTCAAATGGATACTTTATTAGCCAGATACGTTTAACATACATGTGCGTTTGGGACTCTCGAACATAAGAGTCAATGCTACTGCTGCTGAGCGAGGGTGTTGACTTGAGCTCAGCTACCTGTTGATTAACGATCTCTAGGTAAGATCCGCTGATGTAGCAGGACACTGCCCTTAACCTATGACGTCACGTGACAGAACTCGTAACCACTGACGAGGGTTCAGCAGTAAGTGGTCTGACCACCAGGTGACGCCACAATATAACAATAGGGCACAGGCCTGAAACGTTGACATGGTTTTACTCTCTCCGCAGATGCTGCCTGGCCTGCAGAATATCTCAAGCATGTTTTCTTTCCAGTGTAGATTCTTTGCGACTTTGCTGCAGATTGTGTATCTGACCACACTGGCAAATGTAACCTTCCTAAACCTAATAAACCCAATTTATCCCAATATACGGGATGTCACGGCTAATACGGGACAGTTGGCAACCCTAACTCCGATGCTCCGTAACTAGCCAGGAGGTTCTCCAAGGATTGGGCATTGGTTCTTTATTATCAGATGTACAATGAAATTATTTTTTTGGATGATCAGCCATGATCACATTGAATGGCGGTGCAGGCTCGAAGGGCCGAATGGCCTACTCCTGCACCTATTTTCTATGTTTCTATGTTTCTATGTAATAGATTCTGATCTACCACCAGACAGTGATCTGCAATTATGCTGTATCCTAACAATAAACTATCATCTGATTTTGAACTAAAGTGAGACCTGAATAAGATATAACCTATTCCAATTCCTCGTACGTTGTAAAACATACTTGGCGAATAAAGTGTGATTCTGAATTAGGGTTGCCAACTTTCTCACTCCCAAATAAGGGACAAAAGGTCAAAATACGGGACAAATTCCCAACGTCAATTTGTTGATTGACTCGGCCGTGGCTGGGTGAATGATGAGTTGGCCCGGGTGCTGGACTGCACACAAAGCCCAGCCGGCGGGCCTGCTGAGGAGCTTTGGCCCGGGCACCGGGCGCAAAGTCCGGCGCCCCATCCAACTCGTGAACCGATGATCGGCCATGTGAAGGAAGGGTGGTGGTGTCGGCGATCAGCGAAAGTCCAAAGGTCGGACAGCTGGCCGGGCTGCCGACCGACGGGGCCACGGGCGAGGCGCTGCTGCTGCTGCACTCCATGGGCTGCACTACGTCGGGACGGGTGAGGCGGGGCCGGACGCGGCGCTCCAACCCGACCCGAGTAGTAGCGGTCAAATACGGGACAAGGGCGGTCCCGTATGGGACCAACCAATTTATCCCAATATACGGGATGTCACGGCTAATACGGGACAGTTGGCAACCCTAACTCCGATGCTCCGTAACTAGCCAGGAGGTTCTCCAAGGATTGGGCATTGGTTCTTTATTATCAGATGTACAATGAAATTATTTTTTTGCATGCATCCCAGATGGAGTACAAAGTGTATCAAAATAGCCCACCGAGACCATATATAAGAGTCTCCAGGTTTTGGTTCCATTGTCAGTGTCCAAGCTGCGGCTGGCCATATAGGCCCATTGTCCTGGCTGCAGGGTCACCAGCCGTCACGTCGATCCGGATCGTCCAGCAAACCGTCGTCCCTCTCCTCGCCAGACCACCTTCAGCCTTTGTGACCCAGAGGGGCCTCCCGTAACCGACCTTCAGGGTGCAGAGTGTAAGGCCCCAGATCCACTTACCAGCCCTTTGCTCTTGCGTCCGTCATCGCCAACACCCTACACTCTCTGTTAGTTCAGTTTATTGTCACGTGTACCGAGGTACAGTGAAAAGCTTTCGTTGCGTGCTAACCAGCAGAAAGACAATACATGATTAAACCCCTGTCTCACGGTGCGAGTTGGTCCACGAGTGACCCCGAGTTTTCACTCATGGTGATCACGTACAGCCAACGTAGTGGGAACGTCGGAACTCGCGCGATCAACTTGTCCACTCGTGGCGCTAACGGCAGGTACCTGTGAAACTTGTGAACTCGTGAAAAAAGTCAAACATGTTTGACTTTTTCCACGAGTCAAATTTCGTGGTCAAGTTTAAAATTGAAACATTTAAACTCGGAGTTATATCGTAGTGGCCCGTGCGTTAAGTTTAGTGATTCGTGCGTCTACCATGGGAACTCTTTGATAGACACAAAATGCTGGAGTAACTCAGCGGACCAGGCAGCATCTCTGGAGAGAAGGGATGGAGTCGAGACCCATCTTCAGATTTACCCAAAACGCCACCCATTCCTTCTCTCCAGAGATGCGGCCTGTCCCGCCGAATTACTCAAGCATTTTGTGTCTATTTATACTTTAGTTTCGGATATGATCAAGTGTAAGAAACGCAAACCAGACTACCTTCACATCAGAGAATCCTAATGTTCCTAATTTGGCCGAGGCACTTCACTGTCCGTGTGTAGGAAGGAACTGCAGATGCTGGTTTACACCGATGATAGACACAAACATGCTGGAGTAACTCAGTGAGACAGGCATCGCATCTGGAGAGAAGGAATGGGTGATGTTTCGGGTCGGGACCCTTCTTCAGACTCCCCGCTCATTCTTCCCTCGTCGATGTGAACTTGTGGGGGTGCGAGGAATCGGGCGTCGCTGGGTAAGGGGAAGAGAGGTTTTACTGCTGAATTATGCGCAACAGAAGCATGAAGTGGGGGTAAGGTCCGTTTAAACTATCTTGTCGTCCCCCCCCCCCCCCCAATGTTGGGAGAGAGAGGGAAGAGAGTTGTGCAAACAAACCACGGGAGACTGCATCTTTGGAGGGAAATCATAAAATGTATAGGGATGTTTCAGGCCGGGACCCTAAAGGTTGACTACCCGTTTCGCAGATGCTGTTCCTAGCCCCCCTCTCACTCCTCCCCACCCATAGTCTTTGCCTTCTCCCAATTCCACCATCCCTCGCTTCCCCCCCCCCCCCCCCCCCCCCAAACCTGTCCTCGCCTGAACTGCTGAAGATAACAGAGTGCTTTAAATGCGAATCCCGGACTGCAGCAACAACACACGCCCTGAGCGGGAGAGGAACTTGGTAACTCAAGAGCAAACGGGAGGGGAACTTGGTAACTCTGGAGACGATCTCGGAACATCGCAGATTACCATACCCGTGGGAACTCGCCTCAAACACTTGCACATCAACTTGGAATATCGTACACAACCACGAGTCTGTCACTCTGGGTCACTCGTGTGTCAACGCGCACCGTGAGACAGGGCCTTTACAAGTGAACCATTTACACTGTATAGATACATGATGTGGGAATAATGTTCAGTGCAAGGTAAAGCCAGCAAAGTCCAATCAAAGATAGTCCAAGGGTCACCAATGAGGTAGATAGTAATTCACCACTGCTCTCTGGTTGTGGTGGGATGATTCAGTTGCCTGATAACAGCTGGGAAGAAACTGCCCCTGTATCTGGTGATGTGCGTTTTCACACTTCTATACCTTTTGCTAGATGGGAGAGGAGAGAAGAGGGAGTGGCCTCGGTGCGACTCATCCTTAGAAACATAGAAACATAGAAAATAGGTGCAGGAGTAGGCCATTCAGCCCTTTGAGCCAGCACCGCCATTCAATATGATCATGGCTGATCATCCAAAAGCAGTATTCCCTTCTGGCGTTTTCACTATATCCCTTGATTCCATTAGCCCTAAGAGCTAAATTTAATTCTCTCTTGAAAATATCCAGTGAATTGGCCTCCACTACCTTCTGTGGCAGAGAATTCCACAGATTCACAACTCTCTGGGTGAAAAGGTTTGTCCCCATCTCAGTCCTAAATGGCCAATCCCATTTTCTTAAGCTGTGACCCCTGGATCTGGACTCCCCCAACATCAGGACTTTTTTTCCTGCATCTAGCCCTGTCCAATCCTCTAAGAATTTTATATGTTTCTATAAGATCCCCTCTCATCCATCTAGATTCCAGGGAAAACTCCAGCCCAGTCGACTCTTTTTTTCCATCATATGTCAGTCTCGCCATCCCGGGAATTAACATGGTGAACCTATGCTGCAATAGCAATAATGTCCTTCCTCAAATTAGGAAACCAAAATTGCACACAATACTCCAGGTGCAGTCTCACCAGGGCCATGTACAACTGCAGAAGGGCCTCTTTGTTCCGATATTCAACTCCTTTTGTTATGAAGGCCAACATACCATTTGCTTTCTTCACTGCCTGCTGTACCTGCATGCTTACTTTCAGTGACTGATGTACAAGCAAACCCAGGTCTCATTGCATCTCCCGTTTTACTGATCAGACACCATTCAGATAATAATCTACCTTTGTGTCCTTGCCACCAAAGTGAATAACCTCACATTTATCCATATTATACAGCATCTGCCATGCTTCTGCCCACTCACCCAACCTGTCCAAGTCACCCAGCAGCCTCATAGCATCCTCCTCGCAGCTCACACTGCCACCCAGCTTTGTGTCATCCGCAAACTTAGAGCTGTTACATTTAATTCCCTTGTCTATATCGTTAATATATATTGTGAACAACTGGGGTCCCAGCACCGAGCTTTGCGGTACCCCACTAGTCACTGCCTGCCATTCCGAAACGGACCCATGAATTCCTACTCTTTGTTTCCTGTCTGCCAACCAGTTCTCTATCCATGTCATTACCCTACCCCCAATACCATGTGCTCTAATTTTGCCCACTAATCTCTTGTGTGGGACCTTGTCAAAGGCTTTTTGAAAGTCTAGATAACCACATCCACTGGCCCTCCCTTATCCATTCTACTTGTCACATCCTCAGAAAATTCCAAAAGATTAGTGAACCATGATTTCCCCTTCATAAATCCATGCTGACTTTGACCGATCCTGTCACTGCTTTTGAAATGCACTGCCATAATATCTTTAATAATTGACTCCAGCATATTCCCCACTACTGATGATGGGCTAACTGGTCTATAATTCCCCATTTTTTCTCTCCCTCCTTTCTTAAAAAGTGGAGTTACATTGGCTACCCTCCAGTCCACAGGAACTGATCCAGAGTCGAGAGAACATTAGATCGTGCTGCTGGCCTTGCCGAGGCAACGTGAAGTATAAACGGAGTCAATGGAAAGGAGGTTGGTTTGTGTGATGGTCTGGGTTGGGTTCACATTTCGCTGCAATTTCTGGTGGTCTTGGATGGAGCTATTCTCCGGTTCTCCAGTCCTCAAGACAAGCAGGGGTGGGCTCGGTGAACCAGACCTACTACCAGGGGATGGCCACAGCTGAGACCCTTCAGCTGCCCGAAACAACAGTGGTTCTGTGAAACATCTGTTAACAGCCGTGAATAAAAATATAACCTAACAATACAAAAGATGACGAGGACTTCATAATCCACATGCAATCATATTCAGAAGAGCTAGTTTTTTCATACATTTTACAAAGTAATTCACACTTTGTCACAGCACGGTGGTGCAGCAGGAGAGTTGCTGCCTTACAGCACTTTCAGCGCCAGAGACCCGGGTTCGATCCTGACTACGGGCGCTGTTTGTACATTCTTCCCGTGACCTGCGTGGACTTTCTCCGAGATCTTCAGTTTCCTCCCACACTCCAAAGACATACAGGTTTGTAGGTTAATTGGCTTGGTTTAAGTGTAAAATGTGTCCCTATATGTGTGTGTGTGTAGGATAGTGTTAATGTGTGGGGATCGCTGGTCGGTGCGGACTCGATGGGCCAAAGGGTCTGTTTCCACTCTGTATTTCTAAACTAAACTAAAGTAAACTAAACCTTTCTGTCCTGGGCCTGCTCCATCGTCAGAGTGAGGCCCAGCGCAAATTGGAGGAACAGCACCTCTTGGGCAGCTTACACCCCAGCGGTATGAACATTGACTTCCCTAACTTCGAATAGCCCTTGCTTTCCCTCTCCCTCCATCTCTCCCTCTTCCCAGTTCTCTGACCAGTCTGACTGTCTCCGATTACATCTGTGTTTGCTTTGTTGTTACCTTCTCCCAGCTAACAATGATCTGATCTGCATTTTCCCCGATCTCCATCCCCTTTGTCTCGTTTTCACACCTTACACTTCCTTATCTCTGTATATCCCTCTCGCCTGACGTCAGTCTGAAGAAGGGTCTTGACCCAAAAAGGCACCAATTCCTTCTCCCCAGAGATGCTGCCTGTCCCGCTGAGTTACTCCAGCATTTTATGTCTATCTTCGGTTTAAACCAGCATCTGCAGTTCCTTCCGATAGATTTTCCTTTGTTGAATTGCTGATTCATATAAGGTCCTGGGAAAGATCAACTCTTCGAGTGAAGAAGGCAGTCAGTCAGAGAACAGCTGCCAGTTCAAACCATTGGAATGTCTGATTTCAACAGTTGTAGCTCCAAGGAACATTTACAGCAGAGATCTGTCCACAAGTTTCACAAATCTCAACACAGTAAATTAGATTATTCATTAAATCATTCATAACAAATACACTTAACTCATCATACAAGTAAATTTAATAATATCCTGGTATGCCTGTAATCATATGGTCCTAATTTTGCATCTTACGTGAATAATACCAGGCACTGTTCAAATATAAATTTGGTTGTATTCCACACATGCATGAATCTAACCCTCTGCTATTACATACCACTCTGCCTCTTTCATAAATACCTCACTGATGAAGATAACGAAAGGCGGAATCAAGCACTAGCATTGGAGCTGAGAGATTTGGATCACCCTTTGATCTAGCTCCCTACACAGAACCACCCTATCCCCAGACCCACTGACTTGGCAACTCTGCGAAGATACTTAATGACCTGAGGAAATGCATGACTCAATGACCAATCTCATGGTGAAGGGAGGAAAATGATTAGGGGATGAATTTCTCCTCTGTTTTCAGCATATTAATAGCTCATAGAGCAGACCAGTCCTTTCAGGTAGCAAAGCTGGATGTTAACCATGGATGGTCGACAAAAGTGCTGGAGAAACTCAGCGGGTGCAGCAGCATCTATGGAGCGATGGAAATAGGCAACATTTTGGGCCAAAACCCTTTTTTGCTGGTTGCTAAACATTTTAACTCCCCTTCCCATTTTCATACTGACCCTTCTATCCTGGGCCTCCTCCACTGTCAGAGTGAGGCCCAGAGTTAATTGGAGGATTGGCACCTCATATTATGCTTGGACAACTTACAACCCAGCGGTATGAATATTGATTTTTCTAACTTCAAGTAACCCTTGCTTTCCCCCTCTCTCTGTCCCTCTTCCATCCTAGTTCTCCTGTCCTCCTGATTAAATATTACTGATTGTATACCTCTCCTCCTTCCTGCGTATGGCGTGCACAGCCTAAAGTTGAAGGACAACTTGTTCTATTTGATCCTATTTGATTGTGCACCCCGGGTTGATTGCATTCGCCGATACAGGGCGGACCACGTGAAGGTTGCAATCTGCCACCCCATTGTAGGCCTCATTGTCATCTTCCCCTCAGCTAATAATGAACCATTCTACCTTTCCTTATCACCGTCTGTTTTGATCTGTTGTTTTCACTCCTCACCCTTCCATATCTCTAGACTCCCTCTCCCCTGACCCTCAGTCTGAAGAAGGGAGTCGAACAAAAAGGTCACCCATTGCTTCTGCCCAGAGATGTTGTGTCCCACTAAGTTATTCCAGCATTTTGTGTCTATCTTCGGAGTTAACCATTTCCACCTATTTGCTGCCAACACAACATTTTCCTGTGTTTCATCCCTACTTTTCGTTTTCTCCCGCCACGTCTTGCCCTCATTTGCACATGCCCGCACAAAACCTTGCCAACTGTGAGTTTCCTAGTTTCCCAAAGTCAATGCAAGGAATTACAGGGAGCTGTGGTTGTCGTCTGGTTCTTCGTGCAAACCAGCCTCCTCCCCATTGACTCTATCAACACTTCATTCTGCCTCTGGATAGCAGCCTACATAATCAAGGACCACACCTCCCGGCCATTCCCTCAGCTTCCCTCTCCTGTTGTGCAGAAGATGCAAATGCTTCAAAGCATTTACCGCCGGGTTCAAGGACAGCTTCTTCCGCACTGCTATCAGGCTCACGTCTGCTGGGGATGTGTTCCCAATCTCCCTTGTTGCAGCCTGCACTTCTTTTTAACTCTACCTTCTCTTTTACCTTGATCTCCTGGTTGCCAATCACTTTAATTCCCCTTCCCATTCCCACACTGACCTTTCTGTCCTGGGGCCTCCTCCACTGTCAGAGTGAGGCCATACAAAAATTGAAGGAACAGCATCTCATATTTTGATTGGGCAGCTTACAACCCAGCGGTATGAATATTGATTTCCCTAACATCAAGTAACCCCTTACATCCCTTCTCTCTTCGTCTACCCCCCACCCTAGTCCTTGTACTAGTTTCACTGTCATCCTAGTGAGTCTCATTGTCTGTAACTCGTTTTCACCTAGCCCACAGCTAAAAATGAACTGTTTCCTTTATCACGTTACTTTTTTGTCTACTGTATCTTTCATTCATTTGTTCTGTATCTCTCATTTCCCTTTCCCCTGACTCTCAGTCTGAAGAAGGGTCTCGACCCGTAACATCATCAATTCCTTTTCTCCAAAGATGCTGTCTGGCGTCGCTGGGCTACTCCAGCTTTTTGTGTCCATCGAAGGTATGGTTTGCCTGGTTAGCAGGCACAATAAAGTTTTTCATTGTATCTTGGTACAGGTGACAGCAGTAAACCAATGCACGTTGGGCAATTTATACAGGAGTGAGAATGCAACAGTTCTGTATGGTACTAGATGTTAGAAAGGTACATTGACTGTCCTGTAGGACTGGTATGGGACAACAATTTTCCTGTAAAAAGGGTCACGTCTCTCAGTCTGAGCTGTGAATAACACTGAACACATGTCTACTAAACTGTGAGTGTGGTTTTACTGACCTTCAGTGCCCTTAATGTGGTTTGAAAATGAAAATGTGGTTGGTTTGAAATAAAGCACAGCAACTGGTTGTTGGTGGTGGTTGGTTTGAAATATAGCACAGCAACTGGTTGTTGGTGGTGGTTGGTTTGAAATCAAGCAAAGCACTGCAAATGGTGTCTAAACTTGACAACTTCCTGTTTGCACTGCATATTTATTTTAGATAAAACACTACCACTTACGGCTGTGATTTTTGGCCATCTTACTCAGCCCCCTGACCATAACATACTACTTATGTGGACCATAACATACTACTTGACAGACTGGAGAAGTGGGTAGGACTCTCTGGTTCTGTGCTGGACTGGTTCAAATCCTACTTGAAAGATCAGGATTATTTTGTTTCCCTTGGTAATTATGAATCCGAACATACAAAACTCACATGCGGGGTTCCCCAGGGCTCCATTGTTGGACCCATCTTGTTTAATATTTACATGCTCCCCCTAGCTCAGATCATAGAGTATTTTAACATATCCTACCATACTTATGCCGATGACACACAACTTTATATCACAGTGTCACCGCATGACCATAGTCCCCTACACTCACTGAGTCAGTGTGTCAAACGAATTAATGAGTGGATGAACCAGAATTTCCTCCAGCTCAATGCAAATAAGACAGAAATTATTGTCCTTGGCCCCAAAAAAATAAGGCTAGAGATAAGTGCTCAACTTGACTCAATTGCATTGAAAACCACAGACAAAGCCAGAAACCTTGGTGTAGTTACAGACTCGGATTTGAATTTTAACAGCCATATAAAGACCATTACCAAATCTGCCTACTACCATCTAAAAAACATTGCAAGAATCAAGGGATTTCTGTCCAAAGAAGACACTGAAAAACTTGTTCATGCATATATCTTCAGTAGGTTAGATTATTGTAATGGTATCTTTACAGGTCTCAGTAAAAAATCAATTAAACAACTGCAGCTTATCCAGAATGCCGCTGCCAGAGTCTTAACCAACACCAAGAAAATGGACCACATTACACCTGTCCTTAAATCTTTGCACTGGCTCCCTGTGTGTAAAAGGATAGATTTTAAAATTCTGTTACTGGCATACAAGGCTCTGAATGGTCTGGGTCCAAAATACATCTCTGACTTACTTGTTGTTTATGAGGCACCTAGACTCCTCAGGTCTTCGGGGACAGGTTTACTCCATGTTCCCAGGGTCAGAACAAAAAGGGCTGAAGCAGCATTCAGTTTCTATGCTCCACACCTGTGGAACAGGCTCCCTGAACACCTGAGGTGTGCACAGACTGTAACCACATTTAAGTCAGGCCTAAAGACACTGTTGTTTGATGTAGCTTTTTCATGACCCAACATGCGGGTAATTTTAATCTTCTAGTTTTAACCCTTTTATGTGCTTTTAAAATCGCCTTAATGTTTTAGTGATTTTGTTTTACTATTCATGCAATTGGCTTATTGGCTATTTTGTTGTCCTGTGTTGTATTGTGGTTCTGCAATGTTTTTAAACTATGTTATTCTCTTGTTTCTTTTGTAAAGCACTATGAATTGCAGCTTGTATGAATGGTGCTATATAAATAAACTTGCCTTGCCTTGCTTGCCCCCTCCACTCATCAGGTGCAGAGGATTCTTCCCATCAATTAAAAATAAAAGTGTTATTAGCGTTGAAAAAAGGTTAAGAACCTCTCTCCTGTCAATCAAGCCAGGAAGGCCACGCCCCTTCTGGTGGGAGGGGGAGGGATTATAAAACCTGGGAGTGTTGGTGTGGCTCTGTCTCTGCAAAATGGGGGAGGGAGATGTCACGACTCTGTCTGAGCTGCGAATCAACTGAACACACTGAATGTCTGCAGAACTGTGAGTGTGGTGTTTATGTGGTGTTTTGTGTGGTTTTATGGTGGTTTCACCCTGCTTTCACCCTGCTTGAAATGGTATGAAACAGCATTTGAATGTGGTGCCCTTGCACCCTGCTTGAAGTGGTATGAAACTGCCCTTGAATTTGGTGGCCTTGCACCCTGCTTGAAGTGGTATGAAACTGCACTTGAATGGTTGTCTTGCACCCTGCTTGAAATGGCATGAAAATGCACTTGAATTCGGTGGCCTTGCACCCTGCATGAAATGGTATGAAACTGCACTTGAATTCGGTGGCCTTGCACCCTGCATGAAGTGGTATGAATCTGCACTTGAATTTGGTGGCCTTGTACCCTGTTTGAAGTGGTAGGAACCTGCACCTGGATTTGGTGGCCTTGCACCCTGCTTGAAGTGGTATGAAACTGCACTTGAACTTGGTGGCATTGCACCCTGCTTGAAATGGTAGGAAACTGCATTTGAATTTGGTGGCCTTGCACCCTGCTTGAAAAGGCATTTCAAGGAAAAGCCATGAGTTAACTGCCAGCCCACCAGCCGTGAGTGAGCTGCAGCACATCAGGCTTGAGTGATTGAGCTGCCACCCCAAGAATCCATGTGCCCCCGAATGTCCATACTAGCCCTCTGGAAACCAGTCCCTTCAGCCCACAACAACCATACTAGCGCTTTCCCCCCCCCCCCACACTGGCCACCAATATTGGAATTGGTGGAGAGGTGGAATATTATATTGGGGGACCAGCTCTCCCGTGTGAACATGGGACCAAGCAGGTCCCACTTAGTCTAGTGTATTGTATAATTTATTGAATACCTGGTGTTGCTTAGATCAACTCAATGGGTAACATCCAGAGGGCCACCACCTGTCACCATGTAGCAATTGTGGGCACCGATCTATCATTGTATGCCAATATCGTACAATAGATTTGGCGTGGGGAGGAACTGCAGATGTTGGTTTCTTGTCTATAATAGATGGGGCACCAGACTGCCGGGGTCAAGGAAAGAGCGTTCATGTCGCGGCCCTGTTTCCACCAATCTTTCCACCGCCACGCACAAGAAACACAAGACAGACACCATTGTGTGCAGATGCCGAGAAGTGTGTTCAGCTCTGGCTGAACAACTTCTAATCTTGTGTGTGGACTCGATAAGAAGAAGACCAAGCTGCCTGTGTTCAATACAGAGATACGGTGCTGATGGGTACAGACCTGTCACTTAAAACACGGGAACTGCTAGAACATGTGCGCCGGTGTAATATTGAAGTATAATACTCTTGGGCACAGATGTGTTACCTGTACAACACTGGGGCACAGTACTGATGAATAAAGGCCTGTCACTATATAACACTGGGACAAAGCACTCAATGGTCGCGACCTGAAACATCGCCCATCCATGTTCTCCAGAGATGCTGCCTGACCCACTGAGTTACTCCTGCACTTTGTGTCTTTTTTGGGGTGGCAAAGGTCTGCCTCTGTATAACATGGGGTGGCATGAGGGATGTGACCAAATTCAGCAGTGAACACACTGGCATTATTCACAGGAGGGTGATTTCATATGATATATTTTATCTGGTTAAGTCTGGTGACTGCATGGGCACTGTCCCTTGCTGTCAGAGCTCATGTGCGATGATGCTGCCGATCTCAGGCTTGTCCCAGCAGCTTAGTCCTGGTCTTTGAAGGAGGTTTCTGCCTGCAGTTCACTCTTCCCTCCACACGAGGTGGTGGTCTCAGGTTTATCTTGGCGGCTCAGCCTTGAGCTTGAAGAGGCAGCGCTGGCGGTATCTGGATTATCCCGGCAGCTCAGTCTTTGCCTCTGTGTACGGCTGCAGCCCCTTGTTGTCTGACGGCAGGAAGGGGCACTGGCATCTCAGGCCTATCCCAACCGCCCAGCCTGAGTGTCTAGGGTTGGTTGTCTAGGGTTGGCTTCCTGCAACCTAGTCTCGACCAAAACGTGCCACTGGTTGTCTCAGGACTGGCTCAGTCTTCCTCAAACATGGAACCCATCTAACAGGAAGGCAGCACCCTAGACTCCTGCCAATATGTCTGGCTTTTATAGTGGGACTAAGCCAACAAGGTTCAAAGGCCAAACCAATATCAGCTAATTGGACCCAGCTATCCTCTGCCACAGAAGATAGTTGAGGCCAGTTCATTGGCTATATTTAAGGGAGTTAGATTGTGGCTAATGGGATCAGGGGGTATGGAGAGAAGGCAGGTACGGGATACTGAGTTGATGATCAGCCATGATCATATTGAATGGCGGTGCAGGCTCGAAGGGCCAAATGGCCTACTCCTGCACCCATTGTCTATGTTTCTATGTTTCTATTACCAATGATGCTGGGGTTGGCCTCTCCTGCACTGACAGCCAGTGGTAGGGATCAGAGTGGCTTCCAAGGGAGGGGGTGCTGCCACAATGGTGATACAGTACAGATCAGCATCGGTCTACCACTCTATAGAACTGGCGTACAGCATTGATTGATAGAGATGTGTCACTACATATCACTGGGGCACAATGTTGGTACATTGTGCTGCTGGAGAGATCCTCTATCATACCCGGAGATAGACACAAAATGCTGGAGCGACTCAGCGGGACAGGCAGCACCTCTGGATAGAAGGCATGGGAGACGTATTGGGTCAAGACCCTTCTTCAGACTTAGAGTCAGGGGAGAGGGAGACCCTGCGGTTTGCCATGGATGCAAGCACCAACAACAAACACCACCCAAAACCAAAAGAGGGAAACACAGATGTTGGAATCCCTGAGCTTAACACGATGACAGCTAGGTTCATGAAGATGTATGGAAGATTTATCTATATTGGCCAAAACATGGCCACACAGCATGGAACAAAAGTTCAAGGTCGGCACAAACAGCTGGAGTAACTCGGAGGTTCGGACCTGATAAGGTCCCACATGAGGGACCGCTGGAGTAACTCAGACATCCCTCATGTGAGACCTTGTCAAAGGCTGTGGGATCTTCTCAAAGGCTCAGCGGGTCATGCAGCATCTCTGGAGAAAAGGAATTGGTGACGTCTCGGGTCGAGACCCTTCTTCAAACTGAGAGTCAGGGGAAAGTGAAACGAGAGAAATGGACGGTGATACAGGGCGATATTGGACAAATGAATGAAAGATCTGCAAAAAAGTAACAATGATCAAGGAAACAGGCCCTAGTTAGCTGTGGGCTAGGTGAAATCGGGTTGCAGACAATGAGAGTCAACAAGACGATTTTGAAGCTGGTACAACCACTAGGGTGGGTGAGGGACGGAGAGAGAGGGAGAGCTCTTTGACTACAGAGTCCAAACTGACAATCAAACAGCCATTTATATACATCTATTTTTATTCCCCCAACATTCCCATCTACTCCCCCTAGATTCTACTGTACCACCTTCAGACTGGCGAATCTACAACGGTGAATCGACTAAACAATCTGCAAGTTGTTAGGATATGTGAAGGGACCAGAGCCACCAGAAGAAACCAGATCAGCCATGATCACATTGAATGGTGGTGCTGGCTCGAAGGGCCGAATGGCCACTCATGCACCTATTGTCTATTGTCTATTGAAATCCATGAGCCACACTGGAGGTCCAGATTGCTTCTGGTCACTGAGGCTGTGGGGCAATAGCTCCGACTCGGTGGTTGGTGTCTGAGAATAGGCGATGATTGAAATGTATCAAAATATTGTCACCCACAGCTGGAGGACTGTGTACAATTCTGGTCATCACTCTACAGGGATTAGAGGACATTGCCAAGACTGGGGCATTACAGATAAGAAGAAAGATTGACCAGGCTGGGGTAATTTTCTTTGGGTAAAGGGAGGCTGAAAAGAGACATGTTTGAGCTGTACAAAATAATGAGAAGCCTAGACATGGTGAGCAGGAATGATTAGTAGAGAGTACCATAAATGAGGAACTTGGGTACACTTTAGAAACATGGATGGCAGATCAAATACTGCCTCCCGTGAATTGAAAATAAGGTACCATGTTCATTGAAGAAGATTGGCCTCATAAACTCATCCTAAACATGAAGTGCTGGAGGAACTCGATGGGTCAGGCAGCATCTGCGGAGGGAATGGGTAGATGATATTTCAGGTTGGGATCCTTCTTCAGACTGATTGTCGTGGGATTGTAGTGGGGAGGAGAAAGATGAAAGAGAGATGTTGGGGTGGTTGGCAAGTTCCTTTGAGAAAGGCAGGTTGAGAATGTGCTTACAGTTATAAAAATAATTTGATAGGGAAAATTAGAACAAATATTCCTAAACGTTGCCTATTTCCTTCGCTCCATAGATGCTGCCTCACCCGCTGAGTTTCTCCAGCATTTTTGTCTACCATTGTTGGTGGAAGGTTTTATTTTGGTGATACCTAGATTGATATCTTGGGATACAGGTTGGTGGGGGGACACTTAAGTCTCAGGACATGGCAAGTTGTCCTTCACAAGAGGAATTATAGGAGCAAAGAGGTCCTTCTGCAGTTGTGCAGGGCCCTAGTGAGACCACACATGGAGTATTGTGTGCAGTTTTGGTCTCCAAATTGAGGAAGGACATTCTTGCTATTGAGGGAGTGCAGCGTAGGTTCACGAGGTTAATTCCCGGGATGACGTGACTGTCATATGTTAAAAGAATGGAGCGACTGGGCTTGTATACACTGGAATTCTCTGCCTCAGAAGGCAGTGGAGGCCAATTCTCTGGATGCTTTCAAGAGCGTTAGATAGAGCTCTTAAAGATAGCAGGGTCAAGGGATATGGGGAGAAGGCAGGAACGGGGTACTGATTGTGGATGATCAACCATGATCTGCTGGCTCAAAGGGCCGAATGGCCTACTCCTGCACCTATTGTCTATTCTTCTTCTTCTTATCAAGTGCACACACAAGATTAGAAGTTGCCAAGCCAGAGCTGAACACATTTCTCGGCATCTGCATATAATGGTGTCTGTCTTGCGCTCCTTGTGCGCGGTGGTGGAAAGATTGGTGGAAACAGGGCCGCGATGCGAACGCTCTTTCCTTGACCCTACCTATTGTCTATTGTCAATTGTCTAAGAGGTGATGGAAGATAGTGGGGTCTCAGGAATGTGGGATATCATGTCTCAGGACATGGCATAGTGTACATTCAAATGGGATCTGCGCAGACGGGTAAAGAGGTTGGCATGAACGTGGTGGGCTGAGGGTCCCGTGTCTGTCCTCGACTATATTAAGACTCTATGGACATGATGGAGGACACTGCAGCCTTAGGATTGTGTGATACAGCATGCTAGAGGATGCTGGAGCATTAGTAGAGAGAGTGGAGGACACAGTGACAAAGCTAATGTACGATACTAGAGCTTGGGGTCATTTTGATGAAGCATGGAGGAGAACACTGGTATCTTAAAACGCAGGGATCAGCATGTTAGACATTACTGGTGTCTCAAGCCAAGTGACAGGGAGGGAGAGAGTTAATGTGGTCACGGGGAGAACGTATAAACTCCATCCAGACAGCACCCATAGTCGGGATTGAACCTGGGTGTCCGGCGCTGTAAGCTCTGTACGGCAGTAACTCTACCGCTGTGCCACATGGCGCCCAGTCATTGTAAATAAAACTGCACTGGAGCCTTGGGTAATGCAACCGGTGTAAGACAATGTACATCATTTCACTTTTCTGCTTTGATTGAAACTGTTTCCATTGTGACTTCAGATCTGGATATTTGCTGTAGGAGTCAGGTTGCACTGTACGCATTTTCAGATTTACTTCCAAATTCCTTGGCTCTGCATTGTGTTTTTTGAGCCACCAACTGCTGTTATGTTACAAAACTCATGTGATCCAAGCGTCTGTGACTAATTTTCAAGATGCCAGCAGTTCCTCTCATCATTACTGTAATAGTTCAAAAAAAGCTAATGTGCCACCAAGTAACTATTGGAACTGGGTTTTAAGATGCAACGTCTCATCATCCACAGAAATGTACAAACTGACATTATGTTCCATATAACTCATTAACAAATTTGGCCAATGTCACAGTTAATTCAGTTAACCGTGAGCAAGTCATTCAGTAACAGGAATTGGGTAACTACATTATCTTTTACGCATGGTATTACTGCTACAATGCGGGCAAAACATGAATTTATTTATATATACTGTAATTTATGTTTTGAGTGTTGTCTGAGTATAGAGTCACAGAGTCACAGTCACAGAAACACACAGTCACAGAGTCACAGATAGAGTCACAGATAGAGTCACAGATAGAGTCACAGATAGAGTCACAGATAGAGTCACAGATAGAGTCACAGATAGAGTCACAGATAGAGTCACAGATAGAGTCACAGATAGAGTCACAGATAGAGTCACAGATAGAGTCACAGATAGAGTCACAGATAGAGTCACACACAGGGTCACAGAGGCACAGTCACAGAGACCCACAGAGACCCACAGGGTCACACAGGGTCACAGAGTCACAGATCGAGTCATAGAGACACACAGAGACACACAGAGACACACAGAGACACACAGAGACACACAGAGTCACAGTGTCTAAAAGGCCTGTCCCTCTTGGGCATCATTTGCACGTCATTTACGCGCGCATGGTGCGCAGGCAGTGACACGCGGTCGCGCGCGGCACCCCAGGATTTTGGGGTTCACAAAATCCTCGCGTGCCACCCGCGTGACGTGCAAATGAGGCCCAAGTGGGACAGGCCCTATAGAGTCCCAGTCACAGAGTAACAGGCCCTTCAGCCCAACTTGCCCACACCACTCAACATGTTCCAGCTATACTAGTCCCACCTTCCAGGATTTGGTCCATAATCCTCCAAAACTGTCCTATCCATGTAGTTGGGATAGTCCGTGCCTCAACTACCTCCTCTTTTCAGCTTGTTCCAAACATCCCCCACCCTTTGTGTGAAAAAAGGTGATGCAAGCAAGATTTTCATTGTACCTGTACCTCACTGTGCGTATGCATATGACGATAAGTTTGACTTGACTTGAGTTGAAAAGTCTGTATTAAAAGTAAAGAAGAGAGAACATTGGTATAAAATTCTGTAATGAGCCAGGGCTAATATGAACTTCACAATGTACAGTATACTCTTACTTGTGATTGACAATATAACACCAGCAAATGCAGTCCAGTCCAGTTTAGTTTATTGTCACGTGTACTGAGGTACAGTGAAAAGCTTTTGTTGTATGCTAACCAGTCAGCAGAAAGACAAAACATGTTTACAATCAAGCCATTTGAAAGGTCTCGACCCGAAATGTTGCCTACTTCCTTCGCTCCATAGATGCTGCCTCACCCGCTGAGTTTCTCCAGCATTTTTGTCTACCACAATAAGGGAGTAATGTTTAGTGCAAGGTCCGATTATGGATAGTCCATGGGTCACCAAAGAGGTAGATAGTAGTTCAGGACTGCTCTCAAGTTGTGCTAGGATGATTCAGTTGCCTGATAACAGTTGGGAAGAAACTGCCCCTGAATCTGGAGGAGTGCGTTTTTACACTTCTATACCTTTTGCCTGATGGGAGAGGGGAGAAGAGGGAGTGGCCAGGGTGGGACTCATCCTTGATTATGCTGCCCAAGGGATAAATGGAAGGGAGGTTGGTTTGAGTGATGGAGTCAATGGGAATACAGTGTGGAACCACAATTAGCAGTGAGACTACTGGCCAGATTAACCTTATTTGTGTGATGGTGGTTTATGGATAATTGATGAGCACGATATAATTTTCCAGGGCTTCTGAAATTTGTATCATGGGATCTTCCATTTATGCTGCCGGATGTTGGGCGATTGAAACTCTGAATGAATGGTGCCAGAATAACAACCTTGCTTCAAATCTCAGCAAGACCAAGTAACTGATTGTTGACTTCTGGGGCTCCATGAACCCGTCTTCATTGAGGGGACGGCAGTGGAGAGAGTCACCAACTTCAAGTTCCTGGGCATGCATATGTCTGAAGATCTGTCCTGGGTCCAGCACAAAGAAAGCTCATCAACATTTCTACTTCCTCAGGAGATCGAGGAGCATGGTTATGTCGCGAATTACTCGAGCGAACTTCTACGGAGATCACACTGAATGGTTGCATCACGGACTGTTTTGTCAAGTAGAATGCCCAGGGGCAAAGAAGACTTCAGAGAGTTGTGGACACTGCCGGGTCTACCATGGATGCTGACCTTCCCACCATCGAGGGTATCGAAAGAAGGCACTGCCTCAAAAAAGCAGCCAATATCATCAAAGACTACACCACTCTGATCATGCCCTCATTGTCCTACTACCATTGGGAAGAAGGTAGAGGTGCCTGAAAACCATGACCACCAGGTTCAAGAACAGCTTCTTCCCAATAATTATTAGGCTCTGGAACAGCACACCAATCTAAACTCACCAACTATGATCTTCAATGGACTGTGTCTTTGGTTGCTCGCTGGACTTAGGTTTTGGACTCTGCTGGTTACCTAATATTAATTCCTTGTAATATTGATCATTATACACTATCTGTATATTTCATTTATGGGCCTGTTAAGCTGCAGCAAATTTTATAAAAGGACTGGACAAGCTAGATGCAGGAAAAACGTTCCCAATGTTGGGCGAGTCCAGAAACAGGGGCCACAGTTTTAGAATAAAGGGGAGGCCATTTAAGACTGAGGTGAGAAAAAACGTTTTCACCCAGAGAGCTGTGAATTTGTGGAATTCCCTGCCACAGAGGGCAGTGGAAGCCAAATCACTGGATGGATTTAAGAGAGAGTTAGATAGATCTCTAGGGATTAGTGGAATCAAGGGATATGGGGAGAAGGCAGGCACGGGTTATTGATTGGGGACGATCAGCCATGATCACAATGAATGGCGGTGCTATCTCAAAGGGCCGAATGGCCTCCTCCTGCACCTATTTTCTATGTTTCTAATGTACCTGGAATGGAATGGATACTTTATTGGCACATGTGACGCCACAGTGAAATTCTTTGCTTGCATACCCAAGGTATGTAAATAGTCGGCACATAAAGGGCACTGACAAAATTACAAAGTATCCCATGCCGGCTCCTCCTTTGTTTCCCCACTTCCCCCTCACAGCCGGAGGTCCTCCATTGTTCATTGTTCTTCCCCTTCCATCATGGCAGTCCCCCCACGCTGGGTCCTCCATGGGTTCAACACCTCGGGTTCAACCACCTCTGGGCGTGCTGGATGCTCTGAAGAGAAGCACCACCAATGTCCACTTTGCAGCTGAGCTCCTGCTTCTTCATCTTCTTCTTGCGAATGAAACATAAACCAAAGGGATAGTTAGATCTCAAGCCGGGTGTTGAGCAGCCAGATGGACTTAATGGCCATCCCACAGCAGGTCACCACAGCGGTGACCCGCTCCACCACTGGACTCAACATCTGGTCTGCTGAGTCACAGCAGACTTGGGTGGTCCATTGTTTCAATGCAATCAGCTCCTGCTAATTCCACACCGTCAGCCACAAAGGGGATATCACAGGTCACCACATCTTCAAAAAAAATTCAAAATAGATTTTGTTCAAGTAAATAAATGCATATAATACAGGAACCATGCAAAAGAAATCATCCGCCGTTCTCGGAGGCTATACATGTATATTCAATGCATATTCCATACTGTTTACCCAAATCACAATTTCACCCCCCCCCCCCCCCCCACCCTTGCCACTCATGTGGCCCACTGGTGTGAGCGAGCGTCTCCACCACAGCCTGCCCCCCAATGTCCAGCAGCGGAAGGACCCTAGACTGTGGCCCTCCCCCACCGAGCCTTGACGTTTGCTGCGCCGAGCTCCAGTGCGCCCCTCAGCACGTACTCCTGCAGCCTGGAGCTGGGCCAGCCGGCAACATTCCCCGACGGACATCTCGCTGCGCTGGGAGATCAACAAAGCTCAGGCCGACCAAAGAGCGTTTTTGTCCGGGTTGATGATCTTCCAGCAGCACCCACTGCACCACTGGACAACATCTGGTCTGCTGAGTCACAGCAGACATGGCTAGCCCAGTGTTTCAGCACACCCACTGAACTTAGTTAAGGGAGTGCTGGTACGCGGTTTGTTTATTCTGCTTTATTTTATAATTTGTTTTAAATTAATTTTTAGTTACTTAAGCCGTTTTGAGATCAATGCTTTTATGAAATCATCTTTTTTAAATTAATTCCCATCTATTTGAATGATCTGAATTGGAGTGATTTCAATACAATTGCGTAATACTGTGGTGTCACAGGTAATCAGATCATTCTGAGGGTGGGATCTGCCGACTGATACCCAGTTGCTGCTCACAGCCCACCCGACCTCACCAGCCTCCCTGTACAAGCGGAGAGTGGGGCATAGTGGAAGCGGACAGTGTTTGTGGGCTGTGAGACAAACACAGCATTATCTGAACCATAGGTAGACACAAAATGTCACAACATAGAAACATAGAAAATAGGTGCAGGAGGAGGCCATTTGGCCCTTTGAGCCTGCACCACTATTCATTGTGATCATGGCTGATCATCCACTATCAGTAACCCATGCCTGCCTTCTCCCCATATCCCTTGATTCCACTAGCCTCTAGAGCTCCATCTAACTCCCTTTTAAATTCATCCAGTGATTTGGCCTCCACTGCCCTTTGTGGCAGAGAATTCACTCACTGGGTGAAATTGTTTTTTCTCACCTCAGTTTTAAATGGCCTCCCCTTTATTCTAAGACCGTGGCCTCTGGTTCTGGACTCCCCCAACATTGGGAACATTTTTCCTGCGTCTAGCTTGTCCACTCTTTTTATAATTTTATACGTTTCTATAAGATCCCCTCTCATCCTTCTAAATTCCAATGTAATTGAAATCTCTTTCTTCTGCAGCTTTAAAGGCACATCTATAAGTGTCAGAGATGACTACAAACTAGATGGATCTATAACAGCAGACATTTATCTGGTCATCAGCTGTAAAGCTGAAGATTGTTCTCTTCATCCTAGGAGCTGACTGATTTTCACCAAGACTAGAGCATTGGGAGGCATGGTGGTGCAGCAGTAGAGTTGCTGCCTTACAGCGCTTACAGTGCCAGAGACCTGGGCTCAATCCCAACTACGGGTGCTTGTCTGTACGGAGTTTGTACGTGGTTCTCCCCGAAACCACGTGGGTTTCGCAGATGACACAACAGTGGTGGACCTCATCAGGGACGACAATGAGCTGGCTTCCAGGGAGGAGGTGAAACAACTGGTGCAATACGAACAACCTGATCCTGAAAGTCGAAAAAACAAAGGAGGTCATCGTCGACTTCAGGAAAAACCAGCACAGTTCCACACGACTTCACATCAATGACAGTGATGTGGAGGTGGTCAGTAGCACTAAGTTCCTGGGGGTGCAGATCACTAACAGTCTGACCTGGTCAAATAACATCTCATCAACAGTTAAGAGAGCGCAGCAGCGGTTGCACTTTCTGCGCCGGATGAGAAGAGCTCATCTCCCCCATCCCATCCTCACTACTTTCTACAGGAGCACCATAGAGAGTATTTTGACCAGCTGTATCTCTGTCTGGTTTGGGGACTGTATAGCCGCTGACTGGAAGTCCGTGCAGAGGGCAGCGGAAAAAATCATCGGGACCTCTCTCCCCTCAATCGGGGTTATTGCGACCAAACGTTGCGTGTCTAAGGCCAGCAGTGTTATAAAAGACCCCACACATCTCCATCACGGACTGTTCACTCTGCTGCCCTCGGGGAAAAAGATCTCGCAGCATAAGGAGCAGAACATCAAGGTTCTGCAACAGCTTCTTCCCATGAGCCATCAGACTCCTGAATGCCATGTAATGGGCTGCCACCGTTGTCTATTTATCCTTTTATCCTATTTATCCATTTTATCCATGTCTATCCTTCTGTTAATTATCGTGTTGCACAGGGAGCCAAATGCAACGGAATTTCGTTTGGAACTGCATATATCGATGTATTTCTAAATGACAATAAAGTTTGTTTGACTTGACTTTGACTTTTCACATCCACCTCAGAACTAATGTGTATTTTAATTCCGTTTATAGATACAGCACGGAAACAGGCCTTTCGTCTCCCCGAGTCTGCACCGACCAGCGATCCCAGCACATTAACACTCTCCTACACACACTAGGGACAATTTTATATATTTACCAAAGCCAATTAACCTCCAAACTTGTATGTTTTTAGAGTGTGGATGGAAACCAATCTCGGAGAAAACCCACGCAGTCACAGGGAGAACGTACAAACTCCATACAGACAGCACCCGTAGTCGGGATCGAACCTGGGTCTCTGGCACTGTAAGGCAGCAACTCTACCGCTGCGCCACCGTGCTGTGCATTGGGGGTGGAGTTGTGCAGGGTGGTTCAAGAACCTAATTGAATGTGACCCTCACAAGAAAGTCTCTGAACTTGGAGTTGAGCCCAGAATCATCTATCAAGCGCGTAGAGACCTGTGAATGGTGCTGGGTCTGGAGATTGTTGTAAAGTAACGTGACCATGTAGGCTCATCATCTGCTCCCCCAGCAACTGAATTATTATATCCTGTCCTTGAGAAAGCAGTTCGTCTTTTAAAGAGCAATCCAGGGCTCCGTGGAATGTCCACCATGTTCAGGATCCAAGGAATGTAGGTTGTAAAGATCGGGTTAAGATTAAGATAAAGTGTATGTGGGGGAAGAGGGGTGAGGTGAGAAGGCAGCCTGAAGGCTGAGGGGGACAGAATCATGCCCATGATTCCACAGCCCATGAGCCAGGATGGGCCAAACGCACCACCTGGTCGGGACATGTGTAGGAAGGAACTGCAAATTTACACTGAAGATAGGCACAAAATGCTGGAGTAACTCTGCGGGACCGGCAGCATCTTTGGAGAGAAGGAATGGGCGACATTTCAGGTCGAGACCCTTCTTCAGTCTGAAACTGTAGAGGTTTCACCCATTCCTTCTCTCCAGAGATGCTGCCTGGCCCACTGAGTTGCTCCAGCAGGTTGTGTCTGCCTGATGGGGACATTGTTGGCCAGACCAGCATCAATGCTGCTGGAGGCTGCTGCTTGTCTCCTCATTCAATGTATCCTTCACCAGTCCAGGTGCTGGCTCTCCTCAGAGCAGGGAATACTTATTCCTCCATTATAATCCTTCTCACATAAAGGTAGTGGCCCAGGAACTAGTAGATAGAGTGCCGGGTTCTCAACACTAAATAAATGGGTGGAATGGTGGCGTAGCGGTAGAGTTGCTGCCTGACAGCGCCAGAGACCTGACTACGCATTCTTGTCTGTACGGAGTATGTACGTTCTCCCCGTGCCCAGCGTGGGTTTTCTCCGAGATCTTTGGTTTCCTCCCACACTCCAAAGACGTACAGGTTTATAAGTTAATTGACATGTAAAAAAATGTATAATTGTCCCTAGTGTGTGTAGGATAGGGTTAATGTGCGGGAACCGCTGGCCGGTGGGCCGGAGGGCATGTTTCTGCGCTGTATCTGTTTGCACGCTGTATCTCTAAACTAAACTAAAATATACATTAGATGGGATTACGATGATCAGGCTCTTGTTCAGTCATTTGATCAGGCACTTCTCATTGTAAATTGTTCTTGGACTTTCCGTGGCAGTCTCCGATGGAATTATCTAATTCCCTTTGCCGTTGCCCGGGAAATTAGGACACCACGCTCAGAATCTACCTGGCACTTGGGTCCCTTCATTACCTCCTGTTAGTTTAGTTCAGTTTAGAGATACAGCATGGAAACAGGCCATTCGGCCCACCGGATCCGCGCCGGCCAGCGATCCCCGCACATTAACATTATCCAACACACATGGGACAATTTATTTACATTTACCAATTTGCCTACAAACCTCTACGTCTTTGGAGTTTGGGAGGAAACCGAAGATCTCGGAGAAAACCCACACAGTTCATGGGGAGAACGTACAAACTCCATACAGACAGCACCTGCAGTCAGGATCGAACCCGGGTCTCCGGCACTGCATTGGCTGTAAGGCAGCAACTCTACCGGTGCGCCACCGTGACTGCCCATATTCTTCAAGCAACTTTGTCCAGTAGGCCATGAACATGCCCCCAAATCGACCAAGATTCTGACGCTGACACTCTGATCTAGGAAGGGTCTCGACCTGAAACATCACTCACTCCTTCTACCCAGAGATGCTGTCTGTCCCGCAGATTTACTCCAGCATTTTTTTTGTATTTTTTTGTATAAACCAGCATCTACAGTTCCTCCTATGCTCTGATCTGACTCCTGACCCTGACTTTGGTTCTGATCTGCCGATGCCCTGGTGCACTAACCAAGATCATCAGGAGTCTCCAAACTGTGGCTCGCGTGCCACATCCAGCCCACCACGAGATTTTATCCGGCCCGCAGCAAGCTGTGGGGTTCAGGGGTGCAGTGTTGCAGGGGCTCACCGGAGTGCCGCTCCAACACCTCTGTAACGAATGAACGCATGTACCCAGAGTTGCGGGAGGGTCAGGGCGAGTTGGTGCCGAGGCACCACCTCGGTAAAAATACACAACTTGAATTTCTTCCATTTAATTTACTTAAGTTCATTAAATTTATAAAATTTCTTTATTTTTTCCTACGGCCTGCAAAAATGTACCAATTTTATAATGTGACCCTCATGCTGAAAAGTTTGGAGGCTCCTGTTGTACACCAATCCTCAAATACGACCCTGTTAGTTTCCCCACACCCTCTGCTTGACCTTCCTTGGCCTGTGCTGTGCCCAGTCTAACGTCCTCCTTACCTTTGTACAGTGGCAGAGCACACAGAGGCAGCGTCTCCAGGTGCAAGACCCCAGGGGTCACTGTTTTGGAACCAAAGCCATGTCAGTGGTCACTGTGGAGAATCTGTGCAATCAAAATCTTATAGATAACTCATTTGGGGCTAAGGCAACACAGGCAGAGTGGCCGTGAATGACTGCCCAGTGAGGCTGGACAAAGTCCCAGAGCAAGCAGGCCGGAAAGCAAATAGAGCTAGAATGGTCTCATCAGGCAGGGGCTAATTCATAAATTCACAAGTGATAGGAGCAGAATTAAACCATTCGGCCCATCAAGTCTACCCCGCCATTCAATCATGGCTGATCTAATATCCAGAAAGTTGCTGGAAAGACAGCATTAATATCTCGATATCTTAACGCGATTCACATCAGAAACAAAATCAATAAACTAACAGCACAAATAAACCAAGCCGAGTGGCCATTTACCGAGAATGGCACTGCCGGTAACTCAATGTTCAGGGGCTTCTGGAGGACAAGTGGAAGGAGAGGAGGTGGTGGGGTAAATAAAGTAAATGGATTTGTAGAATGCAATTAGGCTCAGAAGGGGTAAAGTACATTGTGGTGAAGGTACAAGCCAGCAGGGGATGGATGTTAATGGTTGGCCTCCAAGACATGGTCACACTATGGGAAAGACAGTGAAGAGGTAACGGGGCTGTGTATAAATGGCAGTGCATTCATCAAAGGTGGCTGTGATCTTCATGCATTCATCGTTGAACACATTAGCGACGCAGAGGTGCTGGTTTCCGACGGGAACGGTGCCATCGCACCACACATCTCTGTCCTCCAGGTCCTGCGGACTTCCGCCGCTGAAAGTATAGGATTTTGGTGTGTGTGTGTGCTTTATCATCATTCCTTACAATGCTATGTACGACAGTGATCACAACTTCTACTGAAGTGTGGATGGCCGTTGGCTCACTAGGAGCTCATCCGCCCTTTGACAGGTCTTGTTTATGGTCCTGATGGGGTCCACAGCCCCCCTCCTCACCTGGCAAACCAGGTGGGGGAGACGGTTTAGTCGCCAACTATCCGACCATGGAGCAGGTAGCACGGGATTACATGGCACCCGTGGCGGGGGGATCTCCTCCTGACCTGACCTGAATGCAGATTGAGTTAATCAAATTGGAAATAGTCATGTGAATAAATTCACAGAGTGCATTTGGGATAGGTTCCTGGAGCAATATTTTATGAAGCCATGCAGAGAACAGGTTCATGTGAATCTGACATTGTGTAATAGGACAGGTTTAATAAATGACTTCAGGGCAAACGGTCCCTGAGGAGGTAATAACCGCATCATAACCGCAGAAGTTAACATTGGGCCACAGAGAGAAAAACCTGGATTTGAAACAACTGTGCTGAACTGCAAGCAAGGGAATTAGAAATGATTGAGGAGGGACTTAGCTGAAGAGGACTGAGCAAATAAATTAGGAGCTCAGGCAAGAGATCAGCGGTGAAAGATACTTAAAGTAATAATTCATGACTCCCAGCAAAAATGAAGAGGAGAGATTCCGAGGAAGGGATGGACAAACAAGAAAGATAAAGATAACATGAAGTTGCAAGATAAAACACATACGGTAGCAGAAGTTAATGCTAGGTCTAAAGATTGGGATAAATTCAGAATCCAGAAAAAGTGGCAAATAAAAATCAAGAAGGCAAACTAAGAAATATAAAAGCAGAGAATAAAAGCTTCTTAAAGTACATAAAAAGGAAAGGGGAAGTTAAAGTGAACATAAGGCCCTTTGAGAGCGATACAGAGGAAACAAGGCCAGGAAGTTAAACATATTTTGCATGTTTTTACTGTAGGATATGTTACAAATATCTCAATAATAGAAAAAGGTTTGGATGAGGAATTAAGGCCATCATCAACACTGGAGAATGCGTATCAGGCGAATGAATGGTGCTAAAGGGTCATTAATCCCCCAGGGCCAGATTGTTAAATGAAGCCGTTTTGAGGATTATGGGTGCTTTGTTTGTAATCTTCCAAAAATCCTTCAGTTTTACAGATGTAGGAAAGACTGGAAAGTAATGAAAAAGTGGAATAGGACAGAGAGTGGTTGGTGGGTGTGAAAGAGCGGAGTAAGTAGTCACAAAGGGAGCACTTTGAACCCCAATCTGGTGGGTGGAAACTTGCTGAAGCTGGCAGCATCCATCCACAATTATGGCTCCGTTTTTCTCTTCTCCATGGTGCAGTCTGACCTGCTGGGCATGTCCAACCCCTCTGCTATTTAGTTTAGTATAGAGACGCAGCAAGGAGACAGGCCCTTCGACCCACTGAGTGTGCACCAACCAGAGGCCCCCCACACATTAACACCATCCTGCACACACTTGGGACAATTTACAATTGCACCAAGCCAATTAAACTACACGCCTGTGCATCTTTGGAGTGCGGGAGGAAACCGAAGAGCTCAGGGAAAACCCATGGAGTCACGGGGAGAACGTACGAACTCCGTACAGACAGCACCCAAAGTTAGAATTGAACCCGTGTCACTGGCACTGTAAAGGGCCTGTCCTACAAGCATGCAACTCTATGCGATGAACGCGATCAAACAAGAAGCGGGGGCCGCGCGGAGGTCGGGTGATCCCTGTACAGGGCCGTTCCCACCAGCATGCGCCTGCATGCGGCAAACGCAACCAAACCGGCAGTAGGGGCCGCGCGGAGGTCGGGTGAGTGGCGCAACGCGGCGCAAAGTGAGGCGAACTTGGAGCAAAGTCTAAGGTAAGTTTGCCAGGACAGAGAGGGGCACACAGAGAGGGGCACAGAGGCACACACACACAGAGGGCCACGGAGCCACACACATAGAGGGTCACGGAGGCACGTACAGATAGGTTCACGGAGGCACGATGTCGGGGCGGTGTGTAATGCGTCGAGGCAACTGCGAGCCGACAAGCCATTGCCGCACGGAATTTTTGAACATAGTCAGTTTTTCGGAGCCCCGCGCGATGTCGGGACGAACTCCGCACAATTCCGCACGGCTCTGGCGATCGCAGTGGGACCGGCCCCGCGACACCGGACGGCTCAAGCGACCACGTTAGGTCGCGCTCATCGCATAGAGATGCATGCTGGTGGGACAGGCCCTTAAGGCAGTAGCTCTACTCTGCTGCGGCATCCTGCCTCCCTAATGTGCCCGAATTGGCCGTGCATTACACAGACAAAGAAGCACAACCTGCCTTTGACTGCAATGTTAATCTGTTTGGTTTTACCCAATCAATTATATTTTGTATCTTCTTCCACCCCTCCTCCCCCATCCCCCACACCACCCACCCCCCACAATTGTAAACAACCTTGTATGAACATTGACCTCTCTAATTTCAGGTAGTCCCTGCTTTCTCCTCCCCTTCTCAGCGCTCCCTCAGCCCACTGGCTCCTCCTCTTCCTTTCTTCTTCCCCACCCTCACATCAGTCTGAAGAAGGGTTTCGGCCCGAAACGTTGCCTATTTCCTTCGCTCCACATATGCTGCCTCACCCGCTGAGTTTCTCCAGCACTTTTGTCTACCTTTGTTTTCTGTCTTTCCCAGTTCTGATGGAAGACCATTGACCTGAAACTCTGGTGCTGCCTGACCTGCTGAGCATTTCCAACATTTCCTCGTTGTGTTTTGGTGTTTGTAGGATTCGCAGTGACTGCAATGCTGTCAGAAACACTGGAATTTCTCAGTAAAAACATCGTCATATGATCCAACACATCTGGAGTTGTTGGCTGGTTATTCCAATTGATCTACAGCAGAGCCAGACATGCAGACATCACCCAAGTTTTGCTTTAGTCCAGTTTAGTTTGTAGATACTGCATGGAAACAGGCCCATCAGCCCACCGAGTCCGCACCGATCAGCGATCCCCGCACTTTAACACTATCCTACACACACTAGCGACAATTTTTTACATTTACACTAAGCCAATTAACCTACAAACGTGTACGTCTTTGGAGTGTGGGAGGAAACCGAAGATCTCAGAGAAAACCCACGCAGGTCATGGGGAGAACGTACAAACTCTGTGCAGACAGTACCCGTAGTCAGGATGGAACCCGGGTCTCTGGCGCTGTAAAGCAGCAACTCTACCGCTGTGCCACCGTGCCACCCTTGCATTGGGACAACCAAAAGCTTGGTGGTGAAGATCTTTGGAAACCAAGTTTAAAATAGTAAGATTAAATGAGAACATACCAGTTTGAAGTTTGATCCTTATTTTATGAGGAGTTACGTTGAGGGATTACGTGAAGAAGCCCCGCCAGGCGCATGCGCGTCATACTTCAAAGCAGCGGCGTGAAAAGACATTAAACAAATAGCCGAAGTAACATAGTAAGGCTTTTAGAAGACTAGAACTACCAGATGATCTCTTAGATTATGAGGGTGGGAGCGAAGGGCACGTAATCTCTCAACGTAACACCTCATAAAATAAGCATCAAACTTCAAACTGGTAAGTTCTCATTTAATCTTACTATTTTACTTCGGAGTCACGTGAGTGACTACGTGAAGATTTCAAAGCTCTGTGTTTTCATGCCGTAGATGCACTCCATACGACAATCTGCTTCGGTTGACACAGTAGTGAATAAATAATATATTGAACATTGCTTCGAATTATTCAATAACTATTTTAAATAATAACAAAAAACAATAATAAACCCTCTGTCCCAGGGGGAAATTACAAACAATGATATAAAACAAAGCAAATGAATTAAATGGAACCCAAAACAGCATGCCTAAACCGTGGCACTGTCTGTACAGGTTTGTCATAAAATTGTGAAAACGTTGATTCTCTAGACCATCCTGCGGCCGCGAGGATTTGATCTAGCGGCACGTCCTGAGCCTTCGCCGCGGACGTTGATGCCGCCCTGGTGGAGTGAGATTTAAATACACGAGTGTCTACTCCAGCATTATTCAGAACCTGTTTCAACCATCTAGAAATAGTTTGTACTGACACTCTTTTATATGGCTTTTTGTGACTAATGAACAGTCCTGTCTCAGAACCTCTGAGACTCCTTGTTAACTCAATATATTGGCTTAAGTGTTTAACTACACATAACATTTGGTCAACAGGATATGCTTTAAAGGTCACCTTGGTTCCTGCCATTTCTGGCCTGCTTTGTTTGATTAAATCATAGACATAAAATGTAATGTCATCTACAGACAAATGCATACAATCTATTCGTAACAATTGTAATGTTTGTACACGTTGTGCTGAAACCAGCACCATTAACATAACCATTTTAAGAGTTAATCTCTGCATAGATAATGATGTAATTGGAGCCCATTGCCGAAGCAGTGTGAGAACTATACTGATATCCCAGATTTCTATATAGCTGGGTTTAGGAGGGTTTTTGTTAAAAATTCCTTTCATAAATCGGGATACTAATGGATGAGACCCGATAAGTTGTTATTCTGAAAATTGCCCTAAATAGGAGGACAAAGCACTCCGAGCACTGTTAATAGCACTATAACTCAAGTGCTCATAAAAATGCAACTTAGCAAGGAACTCCAACACATCACATATGCTTGCAGTATGATAAGATATATTTGATTGTGCACAGAACATTTCCCATTTCTTTATGTGAACCACATATTGTTTTTTAGTGCTATCTCTCCAGGCTGCAGTGATAACATCCATGGTCCTGTTCGACAATCCAAGGCCTTGGAACGGTCTGGTCAGAACCTGCAGACCAACAAATTAATACGGTCATGTAACGGGTGACTTTCTCCTGTAACCGGATGCACCAACAAATTACTGCAGCTGGGAATCGTCATGAATGGCTGAGTCATCATTCTGAGTACTAATGGGAACCATGGTTGTGTTGGCCAATGAGGAAATGCATAAAACAATGAATGCCTCAATGTAACGAGAATGCATCCACGGCTACTGCTCCTGGATCCGGCTCCCATGAAACATATTTAGGCAACTGGTGATTCAATCTGGATGCAAACAGATCAATGTCTGGCAACCCAAATCAAGTGACAATTGTTTGAAAATTTTTTGAATTCAACATCCATTCTATATTGTCATTGAACTTTTGCGATCTATTGTCTGCCACCACATTGTCTATACCTGGTAGATAGATGGCTGAAACCCAGATGTTCCTTGAAATACACCAATGCCACATGAGGTTAGCCAAGTTATCACATGATACTGATCTTGCTCCTCCCATGTGATTAATATATGCCACTGCCATGGTGTTATCAATCTGAAGTTGCACATGTAAATTATTCATTGTGGAGCAATATGCTTTTAACCCATAAAATGCCCCCAACAATTCATCCCTTGTCTGTGGAGAATCAAACCTTCTTGTTCATTCCATCTACCCCCACAGCTAGACTCAGTGTCCATAGCCTCCCATCCGAGTCATATCAACTGAATCAATAAGAAATCCCAAATACTCAATATTTTGGGTTGGCTGTAACGGACTTAGTTGGATGGACCAAAAACCCTAATGTTTCAAACACATTTTTGGTTACTGCAACCAACTCTTCAGCTGACTCTTTAGTGTTGCTGATAATTAAGATATCATCTAAATAAGTCATGACAATGTGATTATGGGCCCTCAATAGCCCCAGCACAGGTTTTAACAATTTTGTAAATAGCCTAGGGGCTGAACTTAATCTATTAGGCAATGCTTTGTATTGCCACAGCTGTCCCATCCAATTAAATTTCAAGTAACTGCAATAAAGAGCATGAATTGGCACTGAATAATATGCATCTTGCAGATCAATAGTTGCCATATAACAGCCCTGTGATGGCAGCTGTTTAGCAGTAATGAAGGTGTCCATTTTAAAATGCCTATATAGAACAGAAGAATTTAAGTGAGTGAGGTCCAGAATTACTCTACAACCCCCATCTTTTTTAGGTCTGGGGAATATATTAGACACAAATTGTTGAGGATGATTAATGGTTCTCTCAATCACTCCTTTTTGGCATAAATTCTTAATCTCATTGTTTACCTGTTCAGTCTCTGGAGCAGAAAACACCAACATTTTATTAGGCTTGTGCTGTTGAGGTGGATCTATCCCTGAGATAAACTCAATGGTAGAACCTGACACAGTATTTAATATAAACATATCAGACGTTATGCAGCACCATTCATTATAAAACAATTGTAATCTACCTCCAATAGGAGGTTGTCCACCAGAAACATTATCCTTAACAAAAATTCCCTGTACCTCTACAGTTGGCCTGTAAGTTTGCTGTCTGCCCATATTGGAGTTGTAGCTGGTCTGTCTTGGTGGGTAAACTCATTGCCCTACTGGGATCCCCCTGCTGGGCCCAGCACCCGGATCCGATCTTCCGTACATTAAACCAGGCTTTCGTATCGGTGGCCTTGAGATGTTTGGCTTCATTAAACCAATTGTCTTAGCCTCATCATCGATTTCTCGAATTTGTTTGACGAGGTCTGCTCCAAATAGGAATTCAGGCGTTTGCACATTAGTCGCCTTACATAAAGCAGCACATTTTTGATTTAGTGGTGACCTGATGGCGATTTTCCTGATTTTCCGTGGGCACCTTGAGTGATGCACAATTGACAGGTGTTTTATATTTACCAGTAGTCTCTTGCATCATAGTTTGTTGGAGCTGGTGAGACACCAAATAATTTATATTGTTGGCAAGATACTGGTCCATTGCCTCACCAGTCCCTTCCAGTATAGCAAAACTAATTGGCTCTCGTGCTCTGGTGTGTGCACATGAGCAGGGACACCAGAATCAGGGTCAGCTTCATCCTGCCCTGCTTCTCCCAAGTCATACTGTAGGGAGGCATCCTCCAGTCCTATACAAGGCGCTGGAAGGAAATCCCCTTGCTGATAATCCACATATTCTTCCTCGTATGGGCCTCCTTGAGCAGCTGTCTGGGGAATCAATGGGGTCTTTGACCCTTGGTTAATCAAAGTTTGGAGCATCTTCTCCATGTTTTGCATTCTCCCCCACATTCTTTTATTATCTGGAGGGGAGTCTCCTTCTTCTTCAGATCCGTCAGACAAAACGGGTCTGATAGGCTTTCTTTTAGCTTTCCTATGGCTATCAGTGGCGTCCTGAGTCCCTGGAGCTGGTGTGGAAAGTTCACTAGCTGGTATAACGGCTGTCGGTAAAACGGCACCCGGTATCGGAACCGGCGTTGCCTCTCTAATCTCCCGACCCGATCTAATTAGTGAATCCGCATCACTGGACCCACGCTTGCTGCGAACTCTCCTACCTGACCGCTCCATACCACCGACTCCTACTGACTGCTCGAGCCAGCTTTACGGAGTTTGAATACTTCCAGGCAAAGTTTTTAAAACACTTACCTGTGAAGTTCCTACTTACCGCTGGCGGGGTAAAAATGCGCGGACGCAATGACGCACATGCGCCTGGCGGGGCTTCTTCACGTAGTTACTCACGTGACTCCGAAGTAAAATCACCTATTGCTGTCAAGCAAGCTATGCGCACCACAGGTCATCCCAAATTACTCCTCTCACATTATCATTGCTCTTTCTGGTTTAATTTGAAAATTATTCAGAGTGAATCAATATCAACATTTCCTCTCACCTCTCAATCCACGAGAGTGGTACGTGGATTGAACACTCAGTGTTTCCTCACATTGGTCTGAGTTGTGCCTGCTCCAAACTCTTAGATTATTCTCGCCTCCGCACTCCACACCTCTTCAATCTCTCTCCAACATCATTTACATTGTGTAGGTATGTTACAAAACGTACCTTTAGCGGTGCTGCAGTTCTGCCGCTGGCCGTGTGCGCGACTTTGGCACCTTTAAGGGGGGGGCGGGGTAAAAATGCGGTTTTCCCCTTGCCATCCGGAGCTTTATTTTCTCGGAGTGCGAGCTATTTTTGGAGATTCGTTCCGACTGCCGGTAAGTCCGTTTTTTTAAATAAGTAGTCCGACTACTTCATCGTTGCAGTAAAATAAAAATTAGCTCCTAATGCCGTGAACGCCGACAACGGGGACCGATTTTACGTAGGGGACAGGTAAGTGAAAGCTGTTTATTTTTACATATAAACTTGCTTTTTTAGGAGACTTTAATCAATATTTCATGTTGCGAAACGATGATTTAGCCCCCATATGAACTGGCAGAAAATTTCCTGCCGATATTGGGTTTAAATTCACCGCAACCGCAACGTTCTAATCCATCGCGTTCCAGAAAATCCCACTCGCAAGCTGTTTAAAGTGCCCATTAATTTACAGGCATTAAACACTGAATTCCTTCAATTTGGCCTATAAATTAATGACAATTAGATTTAAAAAATCATGTTATATTGTGAATTATTGTGTGACTGTTAATTGGACACTTAGGCTTTACATTTTTTTTTTTTTTCTTAAGAAATTGATAGAAGTTTAGATCTAGTAATTGAATTTTGTAATTGGCTACAATTGGGTAACTAACTAATTATATGCTTTAATTTCAGGTCATCCAAGTAAGATTGTTTCATATTTGTTTCAGAATACTACAATCTATAATAACTGAAAATTTCTTTCAGTTCTCTTAATTTTTAAGGAAGTTATGGGCTTTTGGCTGTCTTCGAGCACAACTTTTGAGTTAAGTCAATAGAAAAGCAATAGGAAGCAAGTTGCTAATTTCCGAGTATGAAAATGGCCCTCACTTTTTTAATACTGAAGATATGAAAGTGAATTAGGTGTCAAATTAAACTTATTGTTATGCTTTATCTGATGGGATAAATTGCAGACTTGATTTTTAAAATCTCAAAATTTTCTAACATTGCTACATTGTGCGAACTGGAAAGATTGCAGAGCAGATCCACCAGAACGTTGCCCGGGATGGAATGTTTCAGTTGTATGGGGAGACTGGGTGGATTGGGATGTTCTCCTCGATGTAGAGGAGGCTGAGGGGTGACATCATAGAAGTACCCAAATTTGTGACGCGCGCAAATGGGTTAGGGAACAGAAAACGTCTCCCTATAGCAGAAGCGCCCAAAATCAGAGCTCATACGTTCGATGTGAAGAGTAGAGTTTTAAAGGGGATCCAAGGAAGAATGTTTTCACCCAGAGGCAGATTGGAGCATTACATTTAAATTTTGTATTCAATTCCGTTAACCTTTCCTCATCCCACCTGCCAAACCGATTAAGATCCCGCTGTAATCTTTGACAAGGAGCTGGGCCAACCACAGCAGTACATAGCAGTGCGCATTGTGCCCGACCAGATAATACACTTTGGTGGATTCACAGAGCCCTGGGTTCTTGCCTCTCTCTCCAAGTCAAGTCAAGTCAAGTCAACTTTATTTCTATAGCACATTTAAAAACAACTCTCGTTGACCAAAGTGCTTGACATCAGTGCAGGTACTAACGTGCCACATACAGTGGGACATAGATCTAACAATACATACATAGATACATACACACAGCGCTCCCTCAGAGGACCTCAAGAAACGCTTGTGATAAAAAATAAGATTTAAGTCTAGACTTAGAGGAGTCAATGGAGGGGGCAGTTCTGATGAGAAGAGGGATGCTGTTCCACAGTCTAGGAGCTGCAACTGCATAAGCGCTGTCGCCCCTGAGCTTAAACCTGGACCGCGGGATGGTCAGTAACCCCAAGTCGGCCGACCTGAGGGACCTGCAGGTGGTGTGGTGGGTTAGCAGATTTTGGATGTAGGTGGGGGCAAGCCCATTAAGGGCTTTGTAGACATAAAGAAGGAGCTTGAAATTGATTCTGAACCGCACAGGGAGCCAGTGGAGAGAGGCCAGAATCGGGGTGATGTGGTCCCTTTTTCAGGTGCCCGTCAGAAGTCTCGCTGCGGCGTTTTGGACCAATTGCAGGTGGGACAGGGATGATTGGCTGATGCCAGTGTAAAGGGAGTTGCAGTAATCAAGGCGGGAGGAGATAAATGTATGGATGACCTTTTCAAGATCGTCAAATTGGAGGAATGGTTTGATTTTAGCTATTGTGCGAAGCTGGAAGCTAGCATTTACCACAGCATTGACTTGCTTGTCAAACTTCAGTGCTGAGTCCAATATCATGCCAAGGTTTTTGGCGTGAGGTTTGAGTAAGGAGATTAGGCTTCCAAGGCTGCCTGCTATCATTTTGATTGAGTGCAAGGGGCCGAGTAGGATGACCTCAGACTTGCTCTCGTTTAGTTGGAGGAAGTTCTGGACCATCCAACACTTTATATCCTCGAGGCAGCGGATAAGGCTCAGTAGATTTGATCGGTTGTTGGGTTTCAGGGGGAGATAGAGCTGTGTATCGTCTGCATAGCAGTGGAAGGAAATGCCGTGCCTTTCAATGACTTGGCCTAAGGGGAGCATATACAGAGGGAAGAGAATGGGGCCAAGGATGGAACCTTGTGGAACCCCACAGCAGAGACTAGCTGGGGAGGAGAAAGAGTTGCCTATGTTAGCGGAGAAACTCCTACCTTTGAGGTAGGAGATGAACCAGCTCAGGGCAGTGCAATCAATACCAACCCCGTACCAGAGACGGTCAATTAGGATGGTGTGGTCGACTGTATCAAATGCTGCGCTGAGGTCGAGAAGGAGCAGGATTGCACAGTCGCCGGAGTCAATGTTGAGAAGCAGGTCATTATGTACCTTCAACAAGGCAGACTATGTGCTGTGGTGGGCCCTGAAACCTGATTGGAAACTTTCCAGGATGGTATGTTGGTGTAGGTAAGGCATTAGTTGATTTAGAATTACCTTTTCAATGGCATTTGAAAGGAAAGGCAGTTTAGAAATGGGTCTGTAGTTGCTTGGCAAGGTGGGGTCTAGGTTAGGTTTTTTCAGGAAGGGCTGGACCACCGCATGCTTGAAGCAGGTAGGTACAGTGCCAGTGGCCAGAGAACTGTTGATGATAGTGAGGATGCTGGGCCCAGCTATTGCAAAGACATCCTTTAGAAGGGCAGCAGGGACAACGTCGAGGGGGCAGGTAGCAGTTTTCATAGTGGAGATAAGCTTTACAAGGGAGGGTAGAGTAACGGATTGGAAACAGTCTAATTTTGACCAATGAGACAGCTAGGCCACGGATGGGAGGGGAAATATTCGTTCTGACGTTCTCAATTTTGCTGGTGAAAAATGTAGTAAATTCTTCACAGGACATATGACAGAGGTAATGGTACTAAATTGGTCCTTGGAGTTATGAGCATTTTTGGAAATAAGGGCGGAAAAGTATTGTGTTCTCGCAGACTTTACTGCTTCCTGGCATTTGAGAAGATTGTTTCTCAGAAGTTCAAAGGAAACTTGAAGCATCATATTTATACTTCCGCTCTGATTTTCTGCACTCTCGTCGTAGGGCTCTGGTGGTGTCATTGAGCCAGGGCCAGCCTTTTTCATTTTAAGAGGAGCAACAGAATCCAGGATAGAAGAGGAAGTGGTATTGAATAAAGAAATGAGGTCGTCAGTGCTGAGACGGAGGGGAGAAGCCTCGATGGTGCAGATGTCGGGGGCGGCTATGAGAGCCTCAGAGAACTTACTGGCAGTCGAAGAGTTTACTTAGCGGGAGTAGCGAACAGGGAGATGGGATTTTGAGGGAGAGAAAGGCAGCGATGCAGCGAATATAATTGCGCTATGAGCTGACAGACAAGCATCAATAATTTCTATATTACAAATTTGGAGACCAGACGATAGCACCAGGTCGAGTGTGTGGCCAAGCTTGTGAGTGGGTCCAGTGGCAAGTAGAGTCAGATTGAAGGACTCAACCAGGTTGATAAACTCACTCACAAGATGTTTAATAGGACAGCAGACATGAATGTTAAAATCATCAAGAATCAGGACCCGGTCAAATTTGATTAATATTTTCATTAGAAGCCATACATATTGCCAATGATATAACAGTTTTTCAAATACACATTTAACATGTTTCAAAGGTTATACAAGCATTACAGAATAATATATATAAGCTTCTAATTTTTTTAGAGAGTGAAAAAAGTAAAGAGGTAATAGATGTTTAATCAAAGAGGAGTGTGATTAAATAATATTGATTATGATTATATATAACAAAAATAAATAAATAAATAAATAAAATGAATTAAAAACACAATTTTTAAAATAATAAAAAAATTTAAAAAATAAAAAAAATAAAAATAAAAAATAATACTAGCAAACAATTATTATACTTAAAAAAGACGAACCCAGTCAACTTTGGGCAACATGCTAGTGATAAGGTCAGCAAATTGTGAGATAAAGTCCTCATGCATTTTTGCTGGGCGATCCACAAGAACATTTAAAAGTTGGACAGATTAGACCAACTATAATTAGTTGATGTTCGAAGCTGGAGAAATGATCAGCGTTCAGGAGGGGGCAGTGGAAATGCTTTTTAAACACAATGGCTCGGCCCCCACCGCAACTGGATAGCCTGGGAGAGCTGAAAAAGATACAGTTATCAGGACAGAGTTCCACGAGTGGAGCGAGCTCACCAGGATTAAGCCAGGTTTCTGTGACCAGTAGGAAGTCCAATCCACGTGCGGGGAAGAAGTCGTTGAGGATGAAGGTTTTGTTCAGCAAGGATCTCGCGTTGATCAGGGCCTCTTTAGCAGGGTCAGCAGGTGAGTTGTGGTCCGGTAGTGGCTCCCACGCCAGCGGGAGACCACACCGCTGCGTTTCACACATGGCCGGCAGACCGGGGACCGGAAAGATCGACCGGAGAGAGGCATACCTGGGCTTGAGGGACCGCCAATGGATGGAGCGGTAGGGCCAACCAGATCTGTCTTCGCAGCGCTGGGCGAGGTAAGCTGATGTTGAGCGGGTGCGGGCGAGAGTCTTCAACCTTTCCAGGGTGCCCGCGCATTTACTCCGCCTCCTGGTTCGGTGTGTGCAGTGGCGGCCGCAAGGCCGAGCCTGAACACCCACCGGGAGCCGAGCGAGGAGCAAACGGTTGAGGTAGCTTTGTCTGGGGCTTTGTCCTGGGCCTCGGATGAAGACCTTGAAAACAGAGGCTCGGATGTCCAGGAGTGTTTGGCGTTCGTAGGCCAGGATTGACTGTAGGCCATACGGACGGTTGAGGTAGCTTTGTCCGGGGCTTTGATCAGACGGGAGACGACGGGCAGCCAAACACAACGGCTGAAGCCCTGTTTCCGCGCTGTATCTCGAAACTGAACTAATCATTCCTTAATGGTCAGTGAACAGCTCCACTCTGACCTGATAATGAAAGGAAGATTATTGAAGAAGCAGCTGAAGAACTGAAGGTAGACACAAAATGCTGGAGTAACTCAGCGGGACAGGCAGCATCTCAGGAGAGAAGGAATGGGTGATGTATCAGGTCGAGGCCCTCTTCAGTGTCTATCTTCGGGTGTAAACCCATATCTGCAGTTCCCTCCTGCTCACTGATCCGAAGAGCTCCAAAAGTGATGGCCTGGATTTGGGATGATTATTCTCCAACAACCACCACAGAAAAATTAGGAGCAAGAGTAGACTATTCAATCCCTTGAGACTGAGCCAGCATCATGGCTGATCCTCTATTTCAATATTACATTGCTGTTCACCCCCTGATGAAAATTAACTTTCTGTGTGTGAAGAGTGACTTCGACCATTGAAGCACATTCCACGATGCATATTGACCTCAGTTTTAGGAGGTCTCCTTGACTCGGTCGAATGCTACACTGAAGGTGTGGATTATCACTCTCAGTGCGGCACGGTGGCGCAGCGGTAGAGTTGCTGCCTTGTAGCGCTTACAGCGCCAGAGACCTGGGTTGGATCCCGGCTACGGGTGCTTGTCTCTACAGAGTTTGTACGTTCTCCCCGTAGCCACGTGGATTTTCTCTGAGGACTTCAGTTTCCTCCCACACTCCAAAGATGTACAGGTATATAGGTTAATTGGCTTGGCCTAACTGTAAAAAAATTGTCCTTAGTGTAGGTGTCGGACAGTGTTAACGTGCGGGGATCACTGGTCGCTGCGGGCTCAGTGGGCCGAAGTGCCTGTTTCTGCGCTGTATCTCTAAATTAAACTAAAGTGTTCTCCTACCAATTTGGCTCAATGCTCCATGATGAGGGCCTGTCCCACTTGGGCGTCATTTGCGCGTCATCATTTACGCGTCGTGACGCGCTCGTGATGTGCGCATGGGGCGCATTATGCCGCATGGTGCTTGGTGATGTAGGCAGTGACGCGCGTACAAAATCTTTGCGCGCCATCTGCGTGACGTGCAAATGACGCCCAAGTGGGACAGGCCCTTTCGGACCAAGGCTGTGATGAGATGCGCAACTCAGTAGTCCTCGGCAAAACCAAACTGGGCAACATTGGTAAGGACCACTTGATAGCACTGTCAGTAACACCTCGCAACACTTTGCTAATGAATGAATAAATAGATTGGGCAGCAATTATTCAGACAAATTTGCCTTTTTGTGCAAAGGAGATTTCTGTACAATTGTGGGTGGATGCACAACCAGAGAGCTGTCCTGAACTACTAACTGTCTCATCTTTGATCGGTCTTGTACTGGCTTTGCCTTGCACTAAATGTTATTCCCTGATCATGTATCGACGAATGGCTCAATTACCCGTGATGTTCATCAGGGGGTGAACAGAAATGTACCTTTAACCATGTACCTTATACCTTCTGAAGATTCCACCAGGGACTATACTGCAAGTTGGACCATTTTATACTGGACAATTTATATTTATACCAAGTCAATTAACCGACAAACCATCTTTGGAGTGTGGGAGGAAACTGAAGATCTCGGAGAGAACCCATGCAGATCATGGAGAGAACGTACAAACTCCATACAGACAGCACCCGTAGTCGGGATCGAACCCGGGTCTCCGGCGCTGCATTTTGCTGTAAGGCAGCAACTCTACTGCTGCGCCACCATGACCGCCCTGTGATTGGCTCAATTATAATCATGTATTGTCATTCCGCTGACTGGTTAGCACGCAACGAAGCTTTTCACTGTACCTCGGTACACGTGATAATTAACTAAACTGAAACTGAAGATAGAGTTGCAAATGTATTTGGACAGTTTGGCTAGAGGTGCAACAGCCTTCAGTACTACAGTAGGGATGTTGCCCGGCTCCTCAGCCTTCACTATTTCCAATGTCATCGCTTGATAACATGTGGAGTGAATCAAGTTAGCTGGAGGTTACCTTCTGTGTTAGTAGAGATCTCAATAGGAAGCTGAGATGAGTCAAGCACTGAACACTTCTAGTTGAACATGGTTGCAAATACTTTGGCTAAATCTTTATCCTTGATCTGCTTTTGCAGCCTTCTCCTCCTAAAAGCTGTTTAATTGCTTCCTCCACCCTTTGAGATTTTAATGCAACAGTTTTTCCTTAAAGACAGATCAAACCAAGTCAGAATATAGACACAAAAAGCTGGAGTAAATCAGCGAGTCAGACTGCAAAAGGATTCAATAACGTTTCAGGTCAAAACCCTTCTTCAGTCCTCCACCCAATTGTCTGTGTTGTGCTCTTTGAACAGTTTCTCAAGAGATGCTTGCATTCCTTCTTCAGTCTGAAGAAGGGTACCAACCCGAAAACGTCACCCATCCTTTTTCTCCAGTTGCTGCCTGACCCGCTGAGTTACTCCAGCACTTTTATGTCTGTAATAATTAATTGTGTAAAACAAAACTGCTCACCACATTACTTCCTTTGTACCTTTTCACCTCCTGGCCTGGCGACAAATGAAAGCGCTTTTCACATTCTCCGAAACAAAACTCACTTAACCTTGAAAAAAAATCTACCCTGCTCGAACAATTCCAGCCTCTCCAGAGTTTCCAATTTCCGGAAAGGCTTGTTTGAAATGTTTCCCTGCAAAAAACATATCCGAATCATGTCGGTACAAATCCCTCCAGGCCCTGCCTGCCATTTTTAATTTTCTCTAATAAAGGAAGATTTAATTATGCCGTTCAGTAGATTTTTCCCTTATGATCAACTGGAAATCAAACAACAAATTCTTACATCAAAGTCATGACTGACTTTCATCTGGTGTCACAAATAGGCGCAAGGATTTCTCCACCCAATTGCCTGAGTTGCTCTTTGAACAGCTTCTCAAGTGATGCTTGCATTCCTTCTGAGGCTATGTGCCCATGTCGATGTATCTTAGCATATCACATTGTCGGACTATTACAGTGTTTGCACAGCTATAGCTCCACACAGCAGCCCAACACTGGTGTTCAAACTCCGGCACAATTATTCCATGCTCTACCTTCCAAAATCTCGGGAAATCTGTGCAGCTGTTCCCGGGTTAATCTGGCAGATATTCTACAGTTTTAATTTCTTTCCCATGTTTGGAAGTTCAGCAGCTGGAGTCATGAAAATTATTAGAAGAATAGAGTGATTCATTTCCAGAGCATTGAATGTTTATTGAGAAATACCAGCAATTTAACAATGTCACAGAAAACACAAAGTTGCCAAAGTCAGTTAAAGGGCCTGTCCCACTTAGGCAACTTTTTAGGCGCGTGCAGGAGACTCTGTGCTTGCCACATGTTCGCTGGTGGTCACTGGTGAGTCTCCTTCATGGTCGCCCCAAAGTTTTCGACATGTTGAAAAATCTTCTGCAACCAAACATTGGTCGCCATGGAGAAAATCGATAATCCTGTAGTCGTAGGTGCACTTGTAGTGGGGTCGCCATGTAGTTATGGGTAGTCGAGGTTGTCATAGTTAGTTTTAGTTAATCGCCTTTGCTGACCCGGCATTTTCATTGGCGCATTGGGGGAAAAAAACGTAAGCACGAGTTTTCAGAACCAAGGATAACCGACCGGTAATGTTCAATGTCCGCCAAACTTCACAGCTGTGTATCTCTGGCTTATTAAAAGTTGTCTGGCTTCGTAAAGTGTCTCCACTCCTTCTCTCCCCTTGTCCCCCCCCCCCTTGTCCCCCCCTCGTCCCCCCCCCCTTGTCCCCCCCCCTTGTCCCCCCTTCCCCCCCCCCCCCGCTCTTTTAAAGGACTTACCGTACACTGTACTAGCCGTCTTAACCTTGCTGTTCATCGCGTAGTGTGTCTGTAACACCTTGGCTTTGCACCATGTGAATTTCGGACAGCGCTCCCCCGCTTTCCCTGGCCCCCGCCTGTGCGATGTGTTTGTGTGTGTGTTCCGCTCTGACGGTCGCCGTTCCAGCTCACGGTTTTTCAGGCGAGTGCCACAAGCTTGAAGGTCACAGGCAGTCCGCTGAAAGGTTGCCTAAGTGGGACAGGCCCTTTAGGAAAATGTTTGGTTCGTTCAGTTTTAGTTTATTTTATTATTGTCACGTGTACCGAGGTACGGTGAAAAGCTTTTGGTGCGTGCTAACCAGTCAGCAAAAAGACAAAACATGCTTACAATCGAGCCATTTACAGTGTTTGGATACATGATAAGGGAATAAGGTTTAGTGCAAGGTAAAGCCAGCAAAGTCCATTCAAGGATAGTCCGAGGGTCACCAGTGAGGTAGCTAGTAGTTCAGCGCTGCTCTCTGGTTGTGGTGGGATGATTCAGTTGCCTGATAACAGCTGGGAAGAAACTGTCCCTGAATCTGGAGGTGTGCGTTTTCACACTTCTATACCTTTTGCTTGATGGGACAGGAGGGAAGAGGGAGTTGCCAGGGTGCGACGTCCTTAGAAACATAGAAAGTAGGTGCAGGAGTAGGCCATTCAGCCCTTCGAGCCAGCACCGCCATTCCGAGGGTCACCAATGAGGTAGATAATAGATCAGGACTTGAATTTCAAATTTAACCGTCCTGATGAAAGAACGTCCATATAAAATGATCTGTTCCTTTTTGCTCAGATGCTACCTGATGTGATGACCATTTCCAGCAAGTTCTTTTTTGCTTTCTGACTTGCAGAATCTGCAGATTTTGGGCTCTCAATTATGGTGTAAAATCCGTGCCATATATCAGGTAAACCTATGTAAAGGCTGCGCTAAATGGCTGGTAAACCTATGTACAGGCTGCGTTAGATGACTGGCAAAAACCAATGTAAAGGCTATGTTAAACATTAAACATCTGACAGAGTGCACAGTCTGAAGAAGGGTCTCGACCCAAAACGTCGCCTAACTCTCTGTGTTTCCTCGTCTCCTTTCTAAATGGCTTACTCCTTAAGGGCCTGTCCCACCAGCATGCAACTTTATGCGATGAACGCAATCAAACCGGCAGCGGGGGCCGCGCGGAGGTCAGGTGATCCCCTGTACAGGGCCGTTCCCACCAGCATGCGCCTGCATGCGGCAAGCGCAACTAAACCGGCAGCAGGGGCCGCGCGGAGGTTGGGTGAGTGGCGCAACGCGGCGCAAAGCGAGGCGAACTTGGAGCAAGTCCAAGGTAAGTTCGCCAGGATTTAGAGGGGCACACAGAGAGGGGCACCGAGGCACACACACATACAGGGCCACGGAGCCACACACATAGAGGGTCACGGAGGCACTTACAAATAGGTTCACGGAGGCACGATGTCCGGGCGGTGTGTAAATGTCGAGGCGACTGCGAGCCGACAAGCCGTTGGCGCGCGGAATTTTTGGACATAGTCGGTTTTTCGGAGCCCCGCGCGGTGTCGGGACGAACTCGGGACAAACTCCGCACAATTCCGCACGGCTCCACCGATCGAAGTGGGACCGGCCCCGCGACGCCGGACGGCTCAAGCGACCACGTTAGGTCGCGCTCATCGCATAGAGTTGCATGCTGGTCGGACAGTCCCTTTATTCTTAAACTGTGGCCCCTGGTTCTGGACTCCCCCAACATCGGGAACATGTTTCCTGCCTCTAGCGTGTCCAAACCCTTAACAATCTTACATGTTTCAATGAGATTCCCTCTCATCCTTCTAAGCTCCAGAGTATACAAGCACAGCCGCTCCATTCTCTCATCATATGACAGTCCCGCCATCCCGGGAATTAACCTTGTGAACCTACGCTGCACTCCCTCAATAGCAAGAATGTCCTTCCTCAAATTAGGGGACCAAAACTGCACACAATACTCCAGGTGTAGTCTCGGGTCGAGACCCTACTTCAAACTCAGGAGGAGACTCTACCTATGTAGAGAGTGTTGGAAATCGGGCAAATCTTTATGAAAACAGGCTAGATGCCAGGCAAACTGGGTATAGGATGTAGAAGCAATCTAGGTTATAGACAATCCTGCAGCTGCATTGCGTGTGCAGTTTAAAAATAGCTCATAATATACAGTACATTAGATTACAGAAGAACTCATATAAACGTTATATTTGATGTCACATGAGCCTGTGCGATGGCAATTATAGATGTCAGGCAAACACATGTACAGTTCATAAGTAATAGGAGCAGAATTAGGCCATTCGCCCCAACTAGTCTACTCCGCCATTCTATCATCACTGATCTATCTCCCCATTCTAACCCCATTCTCCTGCCTCGTCCCCATAACCCCTGTCACCCGTACTAATCAAAGGCTGAGTTAAGGGCCTGTCCCACCAGCATGCAACTCCATGCGATGAGCGCGACCTAATGTGGTTGCTTGAGCCGTCCGGCGTCGCGGGGCCGGTCCCACTTCGATCACCGGAGCCGTGTGGAATTGTGCGGAGTTCGTCCCGACATCGCGCGGGGCTCCGAAAAACTGACCATGTTCAAAAATTCCGTGCGGCAACGGCTTGTCGGCTCGCTGTCGCCTCGACGCATTGCGCACCGCCTCGACGTCGTGCCTCCGTGAACCTATTTGTAGGTGCCTCCGTGACCCTCTCTGTGTGTGCCTCTGTGCCCCTCTCTGTGTGTCCCTCTCTGTCCTGGCGAACTTACCTTTAAGACTTCGCTCCAAGTTTGCCTCACTTTGCGCCGCGTTGCGCCACTCACCCGACCTCCGCGCGGCCCCCTGCTGCCGGTTTGGTCGCGCTTGCCGCATGGAATCGCATGCTGGTGGGACAGGCCCTTTAGGCATCAGGCTATGTAAAGGCTATGTCAGGCAAGCTTGTGTAAGGGCTGAGTTAGATACCAGGTAAATCCATGTGAGAATGTAGTAAGATGTCGGGTCAATCCATGTTAAGGCTAAAGTAGATGTGAGGTGAAACAGGTGAAAACAGAACAGCTGGAAGAACTCAAGGCATCGGGTGTGATTGACGAAATGAAAACAGCTAATTCTTCAGGCCTGCCATCCTTCTGGGAAAGAGGAAAAGAGTGAAGGTGGGGGATGAGTGATGAATGGAACAAAGGGAATTTTGCTGAAAGGGTGAAATGGGGCAGTTGTGATAAGACACTTCTTTGTGTGTGTCTGGGAGTGGAAGCTTGTTCGAGCTGGTGGAAATTGCAAATGATGATCTGTTGAATGCGTAGGCTGGTGGGGTGGGAGATTAGGTGCCAGAGGACAATGCTTGATCTGCCTAAGAGAGAAAGAATGAGCGGAGAACCGCAGGAAATAGCTTGATCAATGGTGTTTTATCATTGATGTTTTATTATTATGAATGTTTAGTGTTTTCCGAGTCATTTGTAACTGTCACTGTATGTCATGTTGTTACTTGTGGGTGGAGCACCTAGGCAAATTCCTTGTATGTGAATTCTTGGCCAATAAACGTACTTACTTACTTAGATGAGATGTGTAGGAAGGAACCGCAGATGCAGGTTTACACCGAAGATAGATAACAAAATTCTGGAGAACCTTCTTCAGCCTGAGAGTGAGGGGAGAGGGAGAAATAGAGATATGAAAACGGTAAGGTGTTAAAATGAGACATGGAGTTTAGAAGAATGAGGGGGGAGCTCATTGGGACATGCAGAATAGTGAAAGGCTTGGAGAGAGTGGATGTGGAGAGGATGTTTCCACTTGTAGGAGAGTCTAGGACTATAGGTCATAGACTCGGAATTAGAGGACATTATTTTGCAATGTTACAAAATTTTGAGATTTTAAAAATCAAATCTGCAATTTATCCCATCAGATAAAGCATAAAAAGAAGTTTAATTTGACACCTAATTTACTTTCATATCTTCAGTATTAAGAAAGTTATGACCATTTTCATACTCGGAAATGAGCATCTTGCTTTCCATTGCCTTTCAATTGACTTAACTCAAAAGCTGTGATCTGGAACAGTTAAAAGCCCATAACATTCTTAAAAATTAAGAGAACTCAATGAAATTTTCAGTTATTATAGATTGAAGCATTCTGAAACAAATATTAAACAATCTTACTTGGATGACCTGAAATTAAAGCATATAATTAGTTAGTTATCTAATTGTAGCTAATTACAAAATTCAATGAGTAGATCTAAACATCTATCAATTTCTTAAGAAAAGATAAACTTTTTTTAAATTGCCTAAGTGTCCAAATAACATTCACACAATAATCCACAATATAACATAATTTTTAAATTTCATTTTCATGAATTTCTGGGCCAAATGGAAGGAATTTAGTGTTTTATGCCTGTAAATTAATGGCCATTTAAATCAACTAGCGAGTGGGTTTTAGTGGAATGCGGTGGATTGGAACGTTGCGGTTAGCGGTGAAGTCGGGGGGGGAAAATACTGGGGGTTCATACATTTTTTGGGGACCCCATTTCGCAACATGAAAATATTATTAATGCCTCCCGAAAAACCAACTTTTAATATAAAAATAAAGTATTTACCTTTTTTTCTCCCCTACGCAAAATCCTTCCGGTTGTCTGCGGTCACGGCTTTTGAAGGTGATTTTTAAATTACTCTAGTTAATAAATAATCTAGAGTAATTTAAAAATACCACCATTCATTAAATGTCGGAGCGATTTTTCTTCAGCAACCAAATCGCCCGACATTCATCGATTATCCAGGCCTGTGGAAAAACGGCACTTTAAGCCCGCCCCCCTCTGCAAGGTGCGAAAGTCGTGCACACGGGGAGCGGCAGAAGTACAGCGCCGGTAAGGTAAGTTTTGTAACATACCTACATTATTTTTGGGAGGAGGAGAAATGTCTTTTGCCAGAGGGTGGTGAATCTGGGGAATTCTTTGCCACAGAAGGCTGTGGAGGCCAAGTCAGTGGATATTTTTAAGGCAGAGATAGATAGATTCTTGTCACGGGTTATGGGGAGAAGGCAGGAGAATAGGGTTGGGTGGGAGAGATAGATCAGCCATGATTGAATGGCGGAGTAGACTTGATGGGCCGAATGGCCTAATTCTACTCCTATCACTTATGATCTTATGACATCAAAGGCGAGAAAATGTAGAATGGGTCATTGTTAGCTGAGGGGAAGGTGACAACGAGGCATCCGATCAGTAAAATGTAATCAGGAGGACAGTTCTAAACTAATACCAACATGGTTGCCCGTGTGCCACCAGCTGGTGGTGGTGTGGAAAACCTGACATAGAATATGGATCAGGTCATCAGCAGCAAAACCAGACACGGATCAAATCAACAATAGTGTTTGATCTACAAGACCCTTCTGGTGTTTAAGAAGGAACTGCAGATGCTGGAAAATCGAAGGTAGACAAAAGTGCTGGAGAAACTCAGCGGGTGCAGCAGCATCATTGGAGCGAAGGAAATGGGCAACGTTTCAGGTCGAAACCCTTCTTCAGACTGATGGAGGGTCCATCAGTCTGAAGAAGGGTTTCAGCCAGAAACGTAGCCTATTTCCTTCACTCCATAGAAGTTCCTTCTGGTGAGAGCCGGCAATGTCAACAAACCCCATCTCATCTGAAGACAGGGAGCATGCAACATTCATCAAGAGGACATTATTTTGTAACATTACTCAGGGTCCATGTGATTGCTTGAACACGTTTTGACCATAGAGGTAAGAGCAGAATGTTCCACATATTCCCCTTGAATTTTTGCCTGATTTTTTTTATTTTTTACCCATTCCAGGAAATTCCAGGCTCCAGTGAGGTGGGGAGTGCGTAAGTTTGAAATATTCTGTGGCTGGCTAGATGGACCAGAGTCACCATTGTTGTTTGTCTGTGTGTAACTTTGTTTGCTTCTGTCACATTGCCAGTGATACCCCCTCAGGATGTGGCATTAGGCTGGTGCCAGGACAGATATTTTGCTCAGTTTGTCTAAAGAAGGGTCTCGACCCGAAACGTCGCCTATCTCCTTCGCTCCTTAGATGCTGCTGCACCCGCTGAGTTTCTCCAGCTTTTTGTGTAACCCCAGATATTTTGCTCGCTGCACCTCCAGCAATTTCCAGAATGGTTGAGAGGTATTGAAGTTTTTTTAGCGATACAGAGCGGAACCAGGCCCTTTGGCCCACCGAGTCTGCGCCGACCAGCGATCCCCATACACTAGCACTATCCTACACACTAGGGACAATTTACAATTTTTACCAAAGCCAATTAACCTACAAACCTGCATGGCTTTGGAGTGTGTGAGGAAACCGGAGCACCCGGAGAAAACCCCACGCGGTCACGTGGAGAACGTACAAACTCCATACATACAGCACCATACAGCTCCATACATACATACAGTTGTTAGGATGAAAGGCGGGTCTCTACCGCCGTAAAGCAGCAACTCTACCGCTGTGCCACCGTGCCGCCCATTTTGAATTTTGCCTTCTCCATAAGAACCCTTGAACGAGGGCCAGCTGAACTTGTAATAAGTGGAGCAATAGGGACAAACTAACCTGAATGGATACCCTTACACTGGCCTCTGTCCTGGCACAGAGCAACCTCCAGCAGAATTGAACGATGTGACTGACCTCTTGACCATGGGGAGTCCTCACAGCTTCCTGTTGATCTGTCTCGAGCGGCATTTACAGATGTGGTATGAAATTGAGAAATATGACTGCCTTAGTACTTCACTTGAAAGTTATGTTGCATTGTTGTGCAAAATCCCAACAATCCTTCCAAGCAACACACGCAAACTCCAGCTGCAGCCCAGTTTAACTCAATCAGTGACAACACTGGTAAACCAAGGGACTGCCAGAATACTCATGCATCTTAGTTCAATTATCACCATGTTTTTTCGCTTGTGTTTCGGCACTGAGATTATTTATAAGTTTGTCCTCTTTGCAACAGTGTCCTCTACCTGAGAATATGGGGGCACGAAGCAACACAGGCTGCTGGTGCACATAGGCATCAGTAACATAGTTGAGGCAGTCATCCAATTTCACCATATCAACTGCGAACGGAGAAGAGATCAAGGCCAGGGGGAGAAAGAGAAAAATGTCTTGATGGAAACACTGGGGAGAAAAATACTGACAGTCAAAAAAGAGTGAAATAAGCATGATTAATGGGGCGGAACTGTAGTGCATCCCATGGAGTGCAGCAGCAGCAGCGCCTCGCCTGTGGCCCCGGCTGTCGGCAGCCCGGCAAGCTGTCTAACCTTCGGACATTCGCTTAACGCCGACACCACCACCCCTCCTTCTCACAGCCGATCATCGGTTCATGAGTTGGATGGGGTGCCGGATTTTGCGCGCGATGTCGCGTGGCCCGGGCCAAAACTCCCCAGCTGGCCCGCCGGCTTGAACTTTGTGTGCAGTCCAGCATCCGGGCCAACTCATCGTTCACCTAGCCACGGCCAAGTCGGTCAACGAATTGCCATCGGGAATTTGTCCCGTATTTTGACCTTTTGTCCCTTATTTGGGAGTGAGAAAATTGCCAACCCTAAGCCCCAGAGACCCGGGTTCGATCCTGACTATGGGTGCTTGTTTGTACGGAGTTTGTACGTCCTCCCCGTGACCCGCCTGGGTTTTCTCTGGAATCTGCCCTCAATCCAACAGGGAGCAACCTATTGAGCTCCTGAAATATTCAGCTTACTGATCTTTTCAAGGGAATTTAGAAAGGGGATTGCTCTAGCATGCCAGTGTGACTATGGTGGTTGAATCAGTGAGCTATATTCCAGGATTTCACCACATTTGTTTCCAGTTGGCTCCACATCACAGTCCATGTCCATAAGTGATAGGAGCAGAATTAGGCCATTCAGCCCATCAAGTCTACTGCCATTCATTCAATCATTGCTGATCTATCTCTCCCTCCTAACCCAATTCTCCTGCCTTCTCCCCATAACCTCTGACACCCGTACTAATCAAGAATCTATCTATCTCTGCCTTAAAAATATCCACTGACTTGGCTTCCACAGCCTTCTGTGGCAATGAATTCCACAGATTCACCACCCTCTGACTAAATAACTTCCTTCTCATCCCTTTCCTAAATGAACATCCTTTAATTCTGAGGCCATGGCCTCTGATCCTAAACCAGCCCACTGGTGGAAACATCCTCTCCACATCCACTCTATCCAGGCCTTTCACTACTTGGTAAGTTTTGAACGATGTCGCCGCTCATCCTTGTGACTCCAGCGAGTACAGGCCCAGTGCCGTCAAACGTTCATCGTATGTTAACTCACTCATTCCTGGGATCGTTCTCGTATACCTCCTCCGGACCCTCTCCAGTGCCAGCACAGCCTCCCTCAGATATGGGGCCTAAAATTGCTCACAATTCTCTAAATGGGGTCTGACCAGTACCTTATAAAGAAGCCTCAGCATTACATCACTGATTTTGTATTCTTGTCCTCTCTTAACAAATGCTAGCATTGCATTTACCTTCCGTACAACCAATTTAATTAAAAATAACTTTCTGGGAGTTCTGCACCAGCACTCCTAAGTCCTTTGCACCTCAGATTTCTGAATTCTCTCCTCATTTAGAAAATAGTCTACGCCTCTATTTCTAGAACCAAAGTACTTGAATCCACACATTTGTACGCTGTATTCCATTTGCCACTTCTCTGCCCGCTCTCCCAACTTGTCCTTCTACTGAGTCCCTGCCTTCTCTGCACTACCTCCTCCTCCACCTATCTTCGTATCATCTGCAAACAGCCACAAAACCTTCAATCCCCTCATCCAAATCATTAATATACAACTTGAAGAGTAGCGGCCCCAGCACCGATCCCTGCGGAACTCCGCTAGTCACTGGCAGCCAACCAGAAAAAGCCCCCTTCATTGCCACTCTTTGCCTTCTGCCATCCAGCCAACCTGATATCCGTGCTAGTATCTGCCCTTTAATACCGTGGGTTCTCATCTTCTTTAGCAACCGCACGTGTGCCACCTTATCAAAAGCTTTATGAAGATCTAGCTAAACAACATCCACTGACTCTCCTACGTCTGGTCCTGCTATTTACTTCCTCAAAGAATTCCAACGGGTTCATCAGGCAAGATCTCCCCTTCACAAAACCATGCTGACTTTGGCCCATTCTATCGTGAACTTCTAAGTACTCTGTAACCTCATCCTTTATAATGGACTCTAAAATCTTACCAACCACTGAAGTCAGGCTAACCAGCCTGTAGTTTCCACTGTGTAGATAGGAACTACACATGCTGGTTTAAACCAAAGATAGATACAAAATGCTGGAGTAACTCAGTGGGACAGGCAGCGTCTCTGAAGAGAAGGAATGGGTGACATTTTGGGTCGAGACCCTTCTGGGTTTGGGTTGAGATGAGGTTCTAAAGAAGGGTCTCGATCCGAAACATCATCCATTCCTTCTATCCATAGATGCTGCCTGTCCCGCTGAGTTACTCCAGCATTTTGTGTTTATCCATAGTTTCCACTATTCTGCTTTGCTCCCTTCTTGTACAGTGAGGTAATATTTGCAATTTTCCAACCATCTGGACCCACTCTAGTGATTCTTGAAAGATCACAACTAATGCCTCCACAATCTCTAATGCCTCCTCTTCCAGCACCCTAAGGTGCAGTACATTCAGTCCAGGTGACTTATCCACCTTCAGCCCTTTCAGCTTCCCAAGCACCTTCTCCTTAGTGATAGCCACTCCACTAACCTCCACCTCTGACTCTCTTGAATTTCAGGCACGTTGCTGGTGTCTTCCACTGTGGAGACTGATACAAAAAACGTATCCAATTCATCTGCCATTTCTTTATTCCCCATTATCACTTCTCCTGCATCATTCTCCAGCGGTCCATCGTCTATCTTTTACATTATTGGCTAGCTTACTTTCATATTTCACCTTTTCTCCCCGTATTGCCTTTGTAGTTACTTTCTGTGTTTTTTTAAAAGCTTCCCAATCCTCTAGCTTGCCACTAATCTTTGCAATGTTATACGACTTCTCTTTTAGGGGTTCTATATGGCCTTTGCCTTTCCCCTGTCAGCCATGGTCGCCTTATTCTCCCCATAGAATCCTTCTTCCTCTTTGGAATGAAAAGATCCTGCATCTTCCAAATTATTCCCAGAAATTCCCTTTGCTGTTCCATCATAATTCCTGTTAAGGTCCCTTTCCAGTCAACTTTGCCTCCCTCATGCCTCTGTAGTCACCTTTACTCAGCTGTAATACCGACGCATCCAATTTCATCTTCTCCCTCTCAAATTGCAGGTTGAATTTTATCATATTATGGTCACTACCGCTACCCAGACAAATCTCTGTAATGACTGCGGCGCCAATACTAAAGGACTGACCCCAGTAGATATTGGAAATCGAATTGCTGATTTGGTAGCTAAGAAAGTATACTGGGAATGTAAGGTTGTGGTACCTAAAATTATGACGCAGACTAAAAGTGTAACTAATAAATCCTCCTTGGAGAAACTGATGCCAACCATCCAAGAAATCGTTCGATTACAAGAGGAGGCTACTTAAGGAGACGGAGACAACTGGGATGTGTACTGGATTATATGACTGGGCTGTGGACCACTCCAGCAGGGCAAACTTGCATGACAGACTCATTAGCAGTGTGGGTTATAGAGTGTATGCACTATGCAACCCATTGTGGTGCAAGAGTAGTAGGGGACACTCTATTGGCTACATGGTGGCATCCAAAATTACAATCCTTTGCTGAAAAGGTAAGCAGTAATTGCCTGGTCTGCCAGAAATACAATCCAGGGAAAGGAATAGGATGTGAAGGAGGGAAAACACCGTTGCCTATGGGTCCTTTTGAGACATTGCAAATGGACTATATTGAATTAGAAAGATGCCAAGGGTATAGATACGTTCTTGTCATAATCGATGTATTCAGTCGGTGGATCGAAGCATACCTAACCCTTGACAATAAAGCGGCTACTGTTGTAAAGGTGCTAATGAGAGAAATTGTCCCTAGATTTGGCATTCCCATTTGACTTAGCTCAGATAATGGTCCACATTTTATTGGACAAATCAATAAAGAATTTTGTGAACAGCTGGGGATTCAGCAGCAATTACACTGTGCTTATCGACCACAGGCTGCTGGACTTGTAGAAGGGGCAAACCAGACCCTTAATTTAACCAAATTAAAGGTGGAGTCTGGACTTGGATGGATTAAATTACTCCGAATAGCCCTATTTCAGATGAGAGTCATGCCTGCAGGGAAATCTGGATTAAGCCCATCTGACATTATTTACGGTAGGCCTTTAAAAACCCCTTGGAACCAGAAAGCGATGAAAATAGTTAATTTCCACCATATGCCTGCAGAGATGACTGACTATATCTTAGCCTTGATCGGAGCCTTAAGGGACTTATATTGTAGAGTGAGGGCAGCCAATGGGGATATGCCTTCATTAGTAACTCCCATTAAAGTAAAACCTGAAGACTATGTCTTAGTGAAGAATTGGGTAAGGAAAGGATCAGATGTTCGTTGGGAAGGACCTTACCAGGTTCTTCTAATGTCAAATTAGAGGGAAGAAATGCCTGGGTGCATCTTCATCATTGTAAAAGTATTAGTGAAAGCATCAGTGGTTAACTTGTTTCCTCCCAGGCTTTCTTAGAAATTCTCCACTGTATTACGAATCAAGGATCAATGAACTATCAAGATTGATGGATGGGAGTCGCACCCACGAAAACTTGGGAGGCGAAGACTCATCAGACAGAAATCACGCCCACTAAAACTCGGGAAGCTTGATGGAATTCTGAGAAGCTACATCAACATCTTCATGTTAGAACATTTGATAAGTATCGCAGTCATCAGTATATTCTGGAGTTATCATTTATGATGAGGGTTATCATGAATGATAAAATGGGGGAATGTTAATATTGGCCAAATTAGAGGCACCACAAAATGGAGGACGCCTGCACTTGTCAGAATTGCTTAACCCTTGTCAGCTGAACTATACAGGCTTTGAATGGCGCCAGCCAGTCTAGGCTCAGACTGGTGTGCAGGATGGTGAGGGATCCAGGTGTTCTCCTTGTTTCTCCTAAATTGATAAAATGTACATCAGTTTGGCAGACAAGCCCTAAATGCATCATTTCGATTGAATAGTATAAATAATATTGCAAGACGGTCATCCTGGTAATCGATCCTATTCCTGTGATCGAGGATTTTCTTCCAATAGAAATGAAACCTTGGAGACACAAAAGACTGCAGATGGTGGAATCTGGAAGCAAGAACAATCCACTGAATACAATGGGTCAAACAGCATCAGGGTAGGCAAAGGGATGAATGACGTTTTAGATCAAGACCCTGCATCAGAACTGACATTACGGAGGGATAAGGATAAACTGGCATAAGGATGTGAGAGGAAGGGGTGAGACAGAGGCTGCTGGTGGAACCAGGTAAGAAGGGATGATATGCAAATGGATCAAATAAGTGTGGCACGGTGGCGCAGCGGCAGAGTTGCTGCCTTACACCTCTTGCAGCGCCGGAGACTCGGGTTCAATCCTGACTATGGGTGCTGTCTGTAGAGGGTTTGTACGTTCTCCCCGTGACCGCGTGGGTTTTCTCTGAGAACTTCGGTTTCCTCCCACACTCCAAAGACGTACAGGTTTGTCGGTTAATTGGCTCGGTGTAATTGTAAATTGGCGCCTATGTGTGAAGGATGGTGTTAATGTGCGGGGATCGCTGGTCGGCACGGACTCGGTGGGCCGAAGGGCCTGTTTCCGCACTGTATCCCTAAACTAAGCTAAAATGAAACTAAATGTGGCAGAGGGGATGGGAAAGGTGAACCAAGGGAGAGGAAACTTAGCTAGTGGACGATGGGACCAAGTGGAGGAGGGTGATGATTCTAGTCCTGAAGTAGGGAGGGGTAGAGGAAAGGAACGGAGACCCTGTCTGAACTGCCGGGGGTGGGATATGAACCCGGGGAAGTGGGGTTATTTGACAATGGAAAATCCAATGTTCATACCACTGGTCTGTAGGATACCCAGGTGGAAGGTGAGGTGCCATGTTTTCTAGTTTGCAACTAGTGGCAGTGGAGAAGACAGGCAGAGACCAGTGTGAGAATGGGAAGGGGAGGTGAAGTGACATGTAACCAGAAGCACAAGATGGAAGGAGGAAACTACTTTTCCTGGTCCCTAGCAGGTCGGAGAGGCAGCTTTTCTCCGGGCTGCACTTTTGACCCGTCCTCGCGGCCTACCAGCGGGCCTGGAGCGGCGTTTCCTGAGGGGACCGCCCAGAACCTCGGCTTCGGCGGAGCGCTGGAGCGCCATCGCGGGGCGGAGCGGGTGATACCTTGCCTGGGTCGCCGCGCTGGAACTCCGGTATGCTGAAACTGTGGAACTCCGGTGTGCAGGACTGTGGAGCAGCCAGCTGCGGGCGGCGGCGCTGACTTTAACATCGGGAGCCGGTGGGGGAGCTCCATTCAGCGCGGCCTTGTTGGCTTCGGAAGCCGCGGACTCCGGTAAGGAAGCAGCCGTTCCAGGTGTCCCAAGCTGCTGAGAGGATTCTCCCGACGCCGGAGCACCATCACCCGGCGAGAACTGCCTGGAACATCGGGCCTCCGTGAAGGCGACTGCGGAGGCCTCAATAGGCCTGACTATGGGTGGACATGGGTTGGGGACTGGACATTGTGCCTTCCCTCATAATGGGAACCATTGTGGGGGGATGTTTTTTATGTTTAAATATCTTTATTAGTGTTATGTCTGTATTCCTTATTTACTTGCTGCATTGGCAAGAAACATTTCACTACACCAATTGGTGTATGTGACAAATAAACTAACCTTGAACCTTGAACCTTGAACTGTAGATGCTGGTTTACACCGAATATAGGCACAAGATGCTGGAGTAACTCAGCGGGACAGGCAGCATCTCTGGATAGAAGGGATGGGTGACATTTTAGGTCGAGACACTTCTTCTGAAGAAACGTCACCCATTCCCTCTATCTATATTTCTCCTTGGTTCACCCTTCCTAGCCACTTCCAGACCTGGTTTCATCTGCTTATCCCTGTCTCTTATCTGGTTACTTACTGCCACTGCCACACACCCCCTCTCTCTTTCTTCTACACCCTGCCTTTCTTCTGTCTACTATCTCAGGCCTGATGCAAGGTCTTGACCCGAAATGTTGACCATCCCTTTGCCTCAACGGATGCTGATTGACCCACTTAATTCTTCCAGCAATTAAACCATAACTTGCAGTGACTGCAGGAGGATTGGTGATGCTGCTTGCAGGGATTAACCATACCACAAATGGGCACCAACAATGCTTGACTCACCAAGTGTCAATGCTTAGCTTCACTTGGCACTGCTATCAAATTCGCTAAAATTAGATTCACATTTATTTGATTATAAATGTATAATTAGATTTGTGTTGCAAATTGCTTAAAGAGGGGAATGAGCATGAAAGAATCAGATTTAGATTACATCAGCGTGATAACCTGGCATGTACAAGCTTGAAAATATTTCCTGTTTCCATGATTATCAGGCTATAATCTTGATAGCTAGCAGTTAATACTTAGTTTAGTTTTAGTTTAGTTTAGTTTAGCGATGCAGCACGGAAACAGGCTCTTTGGCCACTGAGTCAGTACTGACCAGTGCAATTTACATTTACATCAAGCCAATCAACCTACAAACCTGTACATCTTTGGAGTGTGGGAGGAAACTGAAGATCTCGGAGAAAACCCAGGCAGTCACAGGAAGAACGTACAAACTCCATACAGACAGCACCCGGAGTCAGGATTGAACCTGGGTCTCCATGAGGCAGCAACTCTACCACTGTGCCCCTGAAATTTTTTTTACACTCAGTGTCAAGTGAGCGCAGGAAAACATACAGGGCAACGATTGATGTGCGTAGGGAACACTCCGAAACTGGCTTAGAATGACATTGGGGCAAACTCTTGTGCCACAAAAAATCATGTGGGGTGATGGGCAGAGTTCCTTTAAAGCCCTGTCCCACTGTACGAGTTCATTCCAAGAGCTCAACCGAGTTTGCCCTGATTCGAACTCGGAGATTTACGGTAATGGCCGCTCGTCGGTACTCGGGGCTCTCGTGGACATTTTTCATCATATTGAAAAATCTTCACGAGTCTTCCCGTGCTTACCTGCCGTTAGCGAGTCTTACCGAGAACCTGCCGTTAGCGTTACGAGCCGCTAAGAGACGCCCCCGAGCCCCGACGTACCCGCTACGTTCATTCTCCGTGTTTACCCCGAGTTTGATTTTTTTAAAACTCGGGAGAGTTGTTGGAATGAACTCGTACCGTGGGACAGGGCTATTACTCTTTACTAAGTAGCATCATGAGGAATATGTTACATTCACCCTGGAATTAGTATTCCCTGTCACGTATTCCAACAGGAGGATATTGGTAGCTCGAGAGAGATAGGGGGCCAAGAGAAATACTGGGACCACAAAAACAAAGGAGCACAGTGCACACGGCCATGTGATCCACATCTGGTGAGAGCTGAGCTGAAGATAAGTTCATGGCTATGTAGTGTGCCCTTGAGAACATAAAGTGTCTGGGAACGGCCATTTTGCAAAGGGACTATATGATGAATACATTCTGAATAATTAAAATCTCTGTAGCCTGATAAGGAAACAAGATGTGTTTTGTTTATTCAGCCCTTAGATGAGCGTCTGAAGAAGGGTCTCCACCCAAAACGTCACCCATTCCTTCTCTTCAGAGATGCTGCATGACCAGCAGAGATACTCCAGCATTGTGTGTCTATCTTTGGTTTAAACCAGCATCCGCAGTTCCTTCCTGGACAACTTGAATTGATTGCCTTCAGAGTCGAGAGGGACTTGGATTAGAACAAAGGCTCCCTTTAGAAGATTGAAGGAAAAATCGTATAAAAGAAAGGCAGTCCATATATATCGGCGGCGAAAACCCAAGAACAACCATCGTAAGAAGAATGGTCCTCAGTTCAGGGAAAAACTCCCCCTTATCAGTAGAGTGAATCTGGCCTATGTATTCATATGGGTAGTACTGAGTCCGTCATCAGCCTCGTATTGTAAGAAGTGAGAAACTAGAACAGTGAATTAATTGAGAAATTATTATGTCAGTGGTTTGCCTGCATGGTTAACTAACTTGAATGCTAATTAAGTTTAAGTTACACTAAACATTGGGTTTAGAATCTTTTGTTCGACATGTCAGTTGATACCCTATAGTCATAGAGTCATACAATGTGGAAACGAGCCCCTCGGCCCAACTTGCCCATGCCCACCAACACGCCCCATCTGCACTAGTGCCACTGCCTGCATTTCACCCATATCCTTCTAAACCTTACCTATCCACGTACCTATCCAAATGTCTCATAAACATGATTGTGGGCCTGCAATCCCCTGCTGAACTGCATATTTGGACGCCTCAAGAAATAAGGGAAAATCGATCACTTTGTTTTAAGGATGTTGCCTGGAGGGTGTGAGCTGTAGGGAGAGGTTGTGTAGTCTGGGTCTCTTTTCCATGGAGCGTAGGAGGATGAGGGGAGATCTTATAGAGATATTTAAAAAAACATGAGAGGAATAGATCGGGTAGACGCACAGAGTCTTTCGCCCAGAGTAGGGGAATCGAGGACCAGAGGACATAGGTTCAAGGTGAAGGGGAAAAGATTGAATCGGAATCCAACTTTTTCACACAGAGGATGGTGGGTGTTTGGAACAAGCTGCCAGAGGAGGTAGTTGAGGCTGGGACTATCCCATCGTGTAAGAAACAGTTAGACAGGTACATGGATAGGACAGGTTTGGAGGATTATGGATCAAGCACAGGCAAGTGGGATGAGGGTGGTAGCTGGGACATTGTTGGCCGGTGTGGACGAGTTGGGCCGGAGGGCCTGCTTCCACACTGTATCACTCTAATAACTGGGATAGTTGTCTAATTAAGTTTGTGATCAGATCTTGCCTGGTGGGATCAGGATGAGTTCAGATATCTAACTGGCTTCCCATCAGATTTCACCTGCCATTGAAGTCCTTGCTCCCTGCTATGCTCCTGTCTACTCAAAATTCCTGTCATTGACTTCTGCACCGACCTCCAGCCTCCTATCTGCCTCACTACTACATTAAATCCCGCTCACGACCAATCTAGTTTAAACCCTTCCCTAGCAAACGTGCCCGCCAAGACTATGGCTTCCTGCCAGTTCAGGTGGAGCCTGTCCTTCTTGTACTAGAAATCAATAACTGGGCTATGCCAGTCCATGTCTCAGTGCCAACTGGGTGTAGGCTCCTGGACATCTGTGTGCTCTAGTGGCAACCCTGGCACAAATGGTTATGGAAGGAAACCAGAGGCTCATTTCCCTTAGGGAAGCAGAGTTCAATGATTGTAGCGTGCCCACGCGCTAGGCTTCTGGCCAAGAGACACAACCAGTTGGCTCAGCTGGCTGCAGCCTGCAGCTTCTCCCCTGTCTCCTGGCACCACTTATCTCTTGTCAATGGGAAAGATTTCCATTTTTGAGTCAATGACTGCGAGCTGTCTGCAAATGAGCTCATCGCATGCTTGAAGCTGGCTCGGCCACTGCTGTTCAGAGGAGCTTGTTTGCTTTAGGTTTGCCAATGCCAGTCAATGTATTCCTGGAAGTGTCATTGCATGACCACCCATCTCCAACCATCCTGTGCATTGTGCATTGTGCAACCAGCCTCCTTCACATCAACAGCATTTTCCGTGATGAATGGCTGTGGTGTTCAATGGAGGACCATCTCTATCGAGGCATCTGAGACATTCCTCCAATGCTGCTGACAGTGAGGGAACGGAATGAGCTCCCAAACATGGATTATCCCAGCCATCCCTGGAGATCGATGGATGCCTACATCCCACAAGGTTATCATGGTTTGCCAGAAATCTAGTCAAAAGTTCTGCACCATATGGGTTGCCAACGCTTGGTGGTTGTGGCCGCGGGGGTTTCTTCGCATAAGCTTGTTTTTCCAGTGACGTTGACTCCACATCTTCACCCTCAGACTGAACTGCCTGTCCAATATTTTCTCACTCCAAACAAACAACGTTTACATTGAAGATGGACACAAAATGCTGGAGAAACTCAGCGGGTCAGGCGGCATCTCTGGAGAGAAGGAATGGGTGACGTTTCGGGTCGAGACCCTTCTTCAGACCTTCTTCAGAGGCATAAATTGTATGCCTTGTTGCTACCTTCCCTTAGCTAATATTGATCTATTCTACACTTTCCTTGATCATCATCCCCTTTGGCCTCTTGTACTCACACCTTGCCCTTCCATATCTCCCGTTTCCCTCGCCCCTGACTCTCAGTCTGAAGAAGAGTCTCGACCCAAAACATCACCCCTTCCTTCCATCCAGAGATGCTGCCTGTCCCACTCAGTTACTCCAGCAAACAAACTTTTTGCCTCCAACTTCCACCTTGTTCTAAATAAAAGTGCAGAAAATATATAGTTTAAAGTAAATAAAAAAATAAGGCTGTTCTGATATTTCATCAGTGGTACTCCCATATGATCCAGGAACTGGAGTGGGCCATTTGTACTCGATTCTTGATTAGTACGGGTGTCAGGGGTGATGGGGAGAAGGCAGGAGAATGAAGTTAAGAGGGAGAGATAGATCAGCCATCATTGAACAGTGGAGTAGACTTGATGGGCCGAATGGTTTCATTCTGCTCCTATCATTTATAGAAACATAGACATAGAAACATAGAAAATAGGTGCAGGAGTAGGCCATTCGGCCCTTCAAGCCAGCACCGCCATTCAATAGCATCATGGCTGATCATCCAAAATCAAAACCCCGTTCCTGCTTTCTCCCCATATCCCTTGATTCCGTTAGCCCCAAGAGCTAAATCTACAGTAACTCTCTCTTGAAAACATCCAGTGAATTGGCCTCCACTGCCTTCTGTGGCAGAGAATTCCACAGATTCACAACTCTGGGTGAAAACGCTTTTACTCATCTCAGTCCTAAATGGCCAACCCTTATGACCTTGTGGCCTTATGAGAAGAGAGAGGAGCATGTATCTGGTGGTGAAGGGAGGGTCGTTTGTCAGCAGACTGGCAGGAAGTGTAGCATAGACCAGGGATTCCCCTGAGGGCAGCACTCCACTGGCCGCGGATAGTGCCAGGCAATTAACTCACATTCTTTCTGTGATAGTTTTGGCCTATGGATCGCTAATCCAGTTACACAAACACCCACAAATTACAGTAATTACAGCAACATCCATGTCCTGCAGCACCTTGCCAGAGTTTAGTTGCTCCACTGTGAGTCAGTAACAGCCGAGCCAATTCTTTCAGAACAACTTTTTACATACCCCTTGGAAAGCTGTTGGCCGCAGACTCTCGATCTATTTTTTAAACAAAGAATTGCTTATTCTTTCAAAAATAAGTGTCATTACACATGTAATTATTAGGCAGAAAGCAACTTTTCAGCTTGTTCCTGACTGGCTATTTCCGTATCAATTGCCAAAAGGTTTAAATTGACAAACAAAACATAACTGAGCTAATGATACATTCTCGGGGGCAATGTCCTTTGGGTGAAACTGTACCATGCGGGAGGCCCATCCTCCCGCGTAAGTGTGAGTTGGGCGTTTCAATGCCAGCGTGTGGAGATGGGGGCTCCGCCAGAGCCCAGCCTGTGAATGCGGAGCAGAACAACAGACAGCCAACCATGTCATGTCTGGGTGCCCGCTCTACCACCCACCAAATGGACAATAGACAATAGACGCAGGAGCGGGCCATTTGGCCCTTCGAGCCAGCACCGCCATTCAATGTGATCATGGCTGATCATCCCCAATCAATGGAGCTCAGGGCCTGGCAGACATTGACGTAGAGACAACAACCTGGCTTATTGAGATCTAACTATTCCTTTGGTTTATTTATGTTTCATTCGCAAGAAGAAGAGAAGGAGAAGCGCAGGTGGAAGTACACAAGGTACTGTGTCAAAATTCATTCCTCAACCAGAACCAAAATCGGATGAATCGGTTTCAGTTTATAGTAATGTTACAAAATTTTGAGATTTTAAAAATCAAGTCTGCAATTTATCCCATCAGATAAAGCATAAAAATAAGTTCAATTTGACACCTAATTCACTTTCATATCTTCAGTATTAAGAAAGTTAGGGCCATTTTCATACTCGGAAATTAGCAACTTGCTTCCTATTGCTTTTCTATTGACTTAACACAAAAGTTGTGATCGAGGACAGTCAAAAGCCCATAACTTCCTTAAAATTTAAGAGAACTGAAAGAAATTTTCAGTTATTATAGATTGAAGTATTCTGAAACAAATATGAAACAATCTTATTTGGATGACCTGAAATTAAAGCATATAATTAGTTAGTTACCCAATTGTAGCCAATTACAAAATTCAATTACTAGATTTAAACATTTATCAATTTCTTAAGAAAATTAAAAAAAAAAATTTAAAGCCTAAGTGTCCAATTAACAGTCACACAATAATTCACAATATAACATGATTTTTAAATCTAATTGTCATTAATTTATAGGCTAAATTGAAGGAATTCAGTGTTTAATGCCTGTAAATTAATGGGCATTTTAAACAGCTTGCGAGTGGGATTTTCTGGAACGCGATGGATTAGAACGTTGCGGTTGCGGTGAATTTAAACCCAATATCATCAGGAAATTTTCTGCGGGTTCGTATGGGGGCTAAATCACCGTTTCACAACATGAAATATTGATTAAAGTCCCCTAAAAAAGCAAGTTTATATGTAAAAATAAACAGCTTTCACTTACCTGTCCCCTACGTAAAATCCGTCCCCGTTGTCGGCGTTCATGGCATTAGGAGCTAATTTTTATTTTACTGCAGCGATGAAATAGTCGGGCTATTTATAAAAAAAACGGACTTACCGGCAGTCGGAACGCATCTCCAAAAATAGCTCGCACTCCGAGAAAATAAAGCTCCGGATGGCAAGGGGAAAAACTGCATTTTAACCCCGCCCCCACAATTAAAGGCGCCAAAGTCGCGCACACGGCCAGCGGCAGAACTGCAGCACCGCTAAAGGTAAGTTTTGTAACATACCTACAGTTTAGTTTATCGTCGCGTGTACCGAGGTACAGTGAAAAGCTTCTGTTGCATGCTATCCAGTCAGGGGAAAGACGATAGCTGATTACATCATGATTGACGGATCCCTCCTAAGGTCGGGTGTGTAATAGACAAGAATCGTATCCGCACGGCATGGCTGAACTTTGCTGCCTTCACATCAAGCAGATGCAGTGACCCAGCATCAGCCATGTAGTCGCCAGCATCTTGAAACGTGCTACACTGCACTGCAACTGGCACGATGGCGCAGCGGTGGAGTTACTGCCTTACACCGCCACAGACCCAGGTTCAATCAAGACACAAGATACAAGATACATTTATTTGGCACATGTGCCAGTTGACACAGTGAAATGTGTGGTCACCATACAGCCATACAATAAAAATGAAGAACACAACACACGATAGACTCCAACGCAAAACATCGCCACACAGCAGAATCAAAGTTTCCCACTGTGAGGGAAGGCACCAAAGTTCAGTCATCTTCCTCTGATGTTCTTGATGTTCACCCGTGGTCGGGGCCTCCCCCAGCCCTCCGCAGCCGCCGCTATGGGCGGCCCGATATTCAGGCCCGCTCCCCGGGGTGATGTAAGTCTGGCGTCGGGGCTGGGGGACGTCCTCAGCGGCCTGGACATCAGAGTCGGCCCCCTCCTACTGGAGTCCGCGGCTGCCAAAGTCCGCAGGCCGTGCTGGGCGGAGATGCAGCGCTGGCGGCCCCTCGGCAAAGGGTCCCCAGGACTCCACAAAGTTGTTCAGCGCCGCCCGCGTTGGAAGCTCCGCGAACCACAGCTCCACGTTGTTGGAGCAGCGGCCCAACGTTCCGGAGCTCTAAACGGCGACCCAGGTAGGCATCGCCCGCTCCGCGGTGAATTCAGCGCTGCGCCTCCGCTATTGCAGCTCTGGTCCGGTTCCCGGTCCCTGGCAGGAAAGGCCGCTCCCATCCAGGTGGTAGGCCACGAGGTGGGGGGGCGAGGACGCGACATGGAGAAATAGTCGCGTCTCAGCCAGGAAGCGACTGGGAAACAGTTTCCCCCTTACCCTGCCCCCCTCCCCCACATAAAAAAGTTAAAGTTTCCCCCCAAACGGACTTTAAACTAACTAAAAAATTTTTTTAAAGATGAAAGGACAACAGGCTGTAGGCAGAGGCTGCCATTGGTGCGACGCCCCTAGTGAATCCTGACTACGGGTGCTGTCTGTACGGAGTCTGTACGTTCTCCCCGTGACCTGCGTGGTTTTTCTCCAAGATCTTCGGTTTCCTCCCACACTACAAAGACGTACAGGTTTGTGGGTTAATTGGTTTGGTGTAAATGTAAAAATTGTCCCTAAAGGGCCTGTCCTACAAGCATGCAACTCTATGCGATGAACGCGATCAAACTAGAAGCGGGGGCCGCACGGAGGTCGGGTGATCCCCTGTACAGGGCCGTTCCCACCAGCATGCGGCAAGCGCGACCAAACCGGCAGCGAGGACCGCGCGGAGGTTGGGTGAGTGGCGCAACGCGACGCAAAGTGAGGCGAACTTGGAGTGAAGTCTAAGGTAAGTTCGCCAGGACAGAGAGGGGCACAGAGGCACACACACACAGAGGGCCACGGAGCCACACACATAGAGGGTCACGGAGGCACCTACGGATAGGTTCATGGAGGTACGATGTCGGGGCGGTGTGTAATGGGTCGAGGCGACTGCGAGCCGACAAGCCGTTGCCGCGCGGAATTTTTGAACATAGTCAGTTTTTCGGAGCCCCGCGCGATGTCGGGACGAACTCCTCACAATTCGGCACGGCTCCGGCGATCGAAGTGGGACCGGCTCCGCGACGCCGGACGGCTCAAGTGACCACGTTAGGTCGCGCTCATCGCATAGAGTTGCATGCTTGTAGGACAGGCCCTTAATGTGTTAACGGTAGTGTTAATGAGCAGGGATCGCTGGTCAGTACGGACTCGGTGGGCCGAAGGGCATGTTTCCACGCTGTATCTCTAAACTAAACTAAACTACACACTCGCAGGAATAAACTGATTATTACATAAGTTGCGCACTGCTGCAGGCAGTCTTCGTTTTGAGTGCCTCTGGGGAAACTGCTCTGTTTCACTGATTAATAAACATTATGGCTCATTCAATAGGATCAATTTTCCACTGTGCTTCATTCCCAGCTGCTGTGCTGTTAAACATTTTCAACATCGTGGTGGGATAATGTAATTCTTCCCATGACTGACATGGGTTCTTGCTGTGTTTTCATGGATTTCCTTACAATCCCAATCACACTAAAATTCATTGGCACCGAAGGCCAAGTCAATGGATAGTTTTACAGCAGACATGGATAGATTCTTGATTAGTACGGGTGTCAGGAGTTATAGAGAAAAGGCAGGAGAATGTGGTTGAGAGGGAGAGATAGATCAGCCATGATTGAATGGCAGAGTAGACTAGATGGGCCGAATGGCCTAATTCTGCTCCTATCACCTATAAACATGACCTTATTATAGTGATGTTGCAAAACTTACCTTCAGTGGCGTTGCAGTTCTGCCACTGGCCGTGTGCCCAACTTTAGCACCTTTGAGGGGGGCGGAGGCGGGATTATAGTGCCGTTATCTCCTGCCCTTCGGAGGTGGATTTCCTCGGGCTGCTAGCTGCTGGTGAATAATCAATCGGACATCTGTTCCCGATTTTTTTTTTTTTAATGGCGAGACAATTTAATGATTTTATTAAAATATAACGCCCTGAAGGCCTACAACGTGACGGATCGGAAGAACGGGACAAAACAAAGGGTAAGTAGTTTAGTTTACACATAAACTCGCTTCCTGGGATGGCTTTAATCAAATTTTACGTTGTGAAAATGTGATTTGGGCCCCATGCGAACCGGCAGTGTTTTTCCTGCCGATATGGAGTTCAAATTCACCGCAAATGCAACGTTCCAATCTATCGCTTTCCAATAAAACTTGCCAGATGATTTAAATGCTCTTTTTTTTGGACAATCATGTCATAAGAGCATCTAAATCATTTATATTTTGTGTTATTGTCTACCCATAGGCAATATTTTTATACTAAATAAATTTTAATTATATTGAGTGGATTTTTCTAGATTAATTTATGGGAATTAAACATTAAATTCCTTCCATCTGGCATATGAATTAATGACAGTGAAATTTGTAAAAATCATGTTATAGTGTGAATTCTTGTCAGAATGGGATTAGTTTGTTATTTGGATACTTAGGCTATTTTTTTTAAAATATCCTTTTCTTAAGAAATTGAATCTTCAGGACATTCTTAATGGGAAAGTCGTGGGCAGAAAGGCATGTCATGCGTGGTTTGAAGAGCAAAAACATGTAGTTTATAATGCCCAAATTGAAAAGTTGAGGAAAAACAAGGTGTACAGAGTTGCTTATTGGTTACAATCTGAGCAGTATGATGATGCTTCTGATTATGATATGCCAATGTACCAGCTAGCAACTGATCTTCTCCATAAAGACTTGGTCTATTGCTAGAAATTATAATTTATTTACGTATGTTACAGACTTACAGCATATAATACAATAATATTAAAGTTCTGATCTTGAGAATGTCACATTTTTGAATTTTCAAGGCAGTCTGGGTGTTTATTACTATTTCCGTCACAACAGTTAATTTTGTAATTGGCTACAATTAGGTAATTAACTAATTATATGCTTTAATTTCAGGTCATCCAAGTAAGATGTTTTATATTTGTTTCAGAATGCTTCAATCTATAATAACTGCAAATTTCATTCAGTGCTCTTAATTTTTAAGAAAGTTATGGGCTTTTGACTGTCCTCGATCACAGCTTTTGTGTTAAGTCAATGGAGAAGCAATAGGGAACAAGATGCTAATTTCCGAATATGAAAATGGCCATAACTTTTTTAATACTGAAGATAACAAAGTGAATTTGATGTCAAATTAAACTTATTTTTATGCTTTATCTGATGGGATAAATTGCAGACTTGATTTTGTAAATCTCAAAATGTTGTAACATTGCTACTTATTAGTCAGTAGAGACAACATTCTTTGCCAACCTTTCTTCTTCTAATGAAATCCTTATTCCAATGAAAGACACACAGGTTTTCCAGTATTCCATTAATACAATCATTTCTATTTCCAGGTATCGCCTTAAACCACTACTCTTCATTCTCCAGGACATCTTTATTGATCACTTTCTGGGATATCCTGTCCTATCTTCAACATCCTAAATGATCCTCAATTTCCTCTCTCTTGGACATCCTGAACCATCTTCATTGTCCCCTCTTGGAGGTATTCTAAATCATCTTCAGCATCCATGGTTTTAGCTACAAGGGCAGGTTGGAGAAACTTGTAGAGTTATCTCTGGAATGCCGGTGGTAGAAAGGAGATCCGATAGATATATATAAATTCATGAGAGGCTCAGATCGTGTAGACAGTCTTCGGTTTAGTTCAGAGATACAGTGTTGAAACAGGCCCTTCGGCCCACCGAGTCCACACTGACCAACGATCCCCGCACATTAACACTATCCTACACCCACTAGGGACAATTTACATTTATTCCAAGCCAATTAACCTACAAACCTGTACGTCTTTAGAGTGTGGGAGGTAAGCGAAGATCTGGGAGAAAACCCACGCAGGTCATGGGGAGAACGTGCAAACTCCGTACAGACAGCACCCATAGTCAGGATCGAGCCAGAGTGTCTGGCGCTGTAAGCGCTATAGGGCAGAATCTCTACCGCTGCGCCACCCTTGCCGCCAAAACCTTTTTTTCCCAGTGTGGAAATGTCAAAGACAAGAGCGCATAGTTTTAAGGTGAGGGGGGCTGAATATAAAGGAGATGTACGAGCTAGTCTTTACAAAGGCAGGGTGGGTGCTTGGAATGTGCAGCCTGGGGTAGTGGTGGAGGCAGCTAGTGGAGTGACTTTTAAGACCTTTAAGAGATACAATACAATTGTGACATTTAAGTCCTGTAAGAGACTTGTAAATAGACACATGGATATGAAGTGATTTGGATCATGTGCAGGCATTCGAAATAAGTTTATATTGGCCTCATGTTTGGCATAGACATTGTGGGCTTGTTTCTGGGCTAAATGTTTCTATATTCTATGTTCTATACACTCTGAGAATCATCCTAAACCAGCTTCAATGTCCATGTTCAAAGGGCCCAAAATAAGGGCTCATAATTACTTTAAACCAGCATCTGCAGTCCCTTCCTACACATCTCGTCTGCTCCACTGCGACATCTCCTCAAGGTTTGTCTACTTTCAAGAAGTTCTCCTCCTCTCTCCTCCGAGGAGAGTTCAGTAACAAAGTCAAAGTCAAAGTCAAAGTAAACTTTATTGTCAATTCAAGTAATGCAACAAGTAGTTACACAGAGGATTGAAATTGCGTTTCCCCATAGTCCAAATGTGCAAGTAATATTTATTTATAACACAGACAGACAATATACCATTAAAAATACCATTAAAAAATATACCATTAAAAATAGACATTATATAAAAAAATTCAGTGTGCCAGACTCTAGTAACATTTTGAGGTATGTTATTAAAGTGCAATAACAAAACGTACAATATAGAAAAGTGCAAATAGCATACTGCAGACATTGAGTAGCAATGTTACAAAATTTTGAGATTAAAAAAATCAAGTCTGCAATTTATCCCATCAGATAAAGCATAAAAAGAAGTTTAATTTGACACCTAATTCACTTTCATATCTTCAGTATTAAGAAAGTTATGACCATTTTCATACTCGGAAATTAGCATCTTGCTCCCCATTGCCTTTCAATTGACTTAACTCAAAAGCTGTGATCTGGAAAAGTTAAAAGCCCATAACTTTATTAAAAATTAAGAGAACTCAATGAAATTTTCAGTTATTATAAATTGAAGCATTCTGAAACAAATATGAAACAATCTTACTTGGATTACCTGAAATTAAAGCATATAATTAGTTAGTTATCTAATTGTAGCTAATTACAAAATTCAATGAGTAGATCTAAACATCTATCCATTTCTTAAGAAAAGATAAACTTTTTTTAAATTGCCTAAGTGTCCAAATAACATTCACACAATAATCCACACTATAACATAATTTTTAAATCTCATTTTCATGAATTTCTAGGCGAAATGGAAGGAATTTAGTGTTTGATTCCTGTAAATTAATGGCCATTTAAATCAACTAGCGAGTGGGTTTTAGTGGAATGCGGTGGATGGGAACGTTGCGGTTAGCGGTGAAGTCGGGGGGAAAAATACTGTTTGTTCATACATTTTTTGGGACCCCATTTCGCAACATAAAAATATTATTAAAGCCTCCCGAAAAACCAACTTTTTATATAAAAATAAACTATTTACCTTTTTTTCTCCCCTACGCAAAATCCTTCCGGTTGTCTGCGGTCACGGCTTTTGAAGGTGATTTTTAAATTACTCTAGTTAATAAATAATCTAGAGTAATTTAAAAATACCTTCATTTATGAAATGTCGGAGCGATTTTTCTTCCGCAACAAAATTGCCCGACATTATCCCAGTCTGTCGAAAAACGGCACTTTAAGCCCGCCCCCCTCTGAAAGGCGCTAAAGTCGCGCACACGGGGAGCGGCAGAACTGCAGCGCCGCTAAAGGTAAGTTTTGTAACATACCTACATTGAGTTAAAGTTATTCGACAGTCAGTTGATCTTTGTTTGTGTAATGTTCATGGACCCTGAAGAAGGGTCTCGACCCAAAACGTCACCCATTCCTTCTCTCTAGAGATGCTGCCTGGCCCGCTGAGTTGCTCCAGCTTTTTGTGTCTATCTTCGGGTTAAACCAGCATCTCACAGTTCCTTCTTACACATTTCATCTGCAACATCCTCCCTCGCTGCTCCCCCTCTCTGATTCCTTCTGCTCTCTGGCTCAACGACCACGTTTTATCCCAGACTCATCACCTTGCCCACAGCTAACAATGGCCTGTTTGCTTTGTCATCGTTACTTTTCAAGTTCAAATTTATTTATCACATGCACCATAAGGTGCAATGAAATGTAATAGTAAGATTAAATGAGAACATACCAGTTTGAAGTTTGATCTTGATTTTATGAGGAGTTACGATGAGCGATTACGTGAAGAAGGCCGTCAGCCCGCTTGCACATCAATCTTCAAAGCAGCGGTGTGGAATCACAGATAAAAGAAGTTGACCTGTAGATAGTAACATTTGGAGAACTAGAACTACCAGATGACCTGATAATATGAGGGTTGGGAGCGGTGGGCATGTAATCCCTCATCGTAACTCCTCATAAAATCATAATCAAAATTCAAACTGGTAAGTTCTCATTTAATCTTACTCTTTTACTTCGGAGTCACTTGAGTGACTACGTGAAGATTTCAAAGCTCTGTGATTTCATGCCGGTTAGAGTCCAGGCGTCACACACTGAATGGATTGACCATGGATGAGTGCATTCAAAAATTAATGCATTCAGACATAACATAGTTAGGTAACAATACTGATGCTTTAATAGGAAAACAAGATAATAGTGACCCTGCCCAACCTGGGGGGGGAAACTATAAAACAGAATCTAAAATGGTACGTGCAAACACCCCCAGTCCGGCAATAGGTTTATTATAATATTATATTATAAAACCTGAGGAACATCCGTTCATTGGCCCATCCTGCAGCCGCTAGGATGTTGTCCTAGCTGCCGACATAGATGCAGCCCTGGTGGAGTGAGATTTGTAAGTATCAGTATTCACTCCTGCCAGTACCTCCTTTAACCATCTGGGCATGGTTTGTGTTGATACCCTGTGGTGTGGTTTCTTGTGGCTGATCAGGACAGCTAACTCAGAACCTCTGAGGCTCCTTGTGACTTTTATGTACTGGTGTATATGCGATACTACACATAATCGTGGATCCTCGGGGTATGCCAGGAACTCAAGCCTGGGCCCTTGTACCCCCGGCCTGCTCTGTTTGATTAAGTCATTAATTATGAAAGTTATGGTGTTTACATTGGTGGTCATGTTGTCCAGTCGCAGCTTGTGCAACGTCTGGACTAATTGCGCCATTACCACGCCATCAGCATGACCACCTTGAGGGTGAGTTTGGCTAAGGATAAGGAGATGGCTGGCGCCCACTGGTGAAGCAGTGTTAGCACCACGCTCACATCTAAAATGGCTGTATACCGTGGCCTGGGTGGTACTGAGTTGTATATTCCCTTCATGAACCTGGTGATTAAGGGATGTGTTCCTACCGGATGGTACCCCATTCCCAGTACTAAATATGAAGATAGTGCACTCCTGGCACTATTGATGGCACTGTAGCCTAATTTATGGTCATAGTATAAAGTAGATAGGAATTCCAGAACATCCGTGATGCACACTGTATCACATGATATGATGGAGACACGACAGTACATCTCCCACTTCTTGATGTGAGAGACGTACTGCCTTTGTGTACTGTCCCTCCAGGCCGCTGTGATGACATCCACTGTCATGATTCAACATCCATTCAGTGTTATCATTGAATTTCCATGATCTAGTGTCCGCCACCACGTTGTATCCCAAATGTCCCTTGCAATACACCAATGCCAAAGAAGGTTTGCCAATTTGTCACAAGATACAGACTTTATTCTACCCATGTGATTGACATATGCCACCGCCATGGTGTTGTCAATCTGTAGTTGAACATGCGCATGATACATATTGCTGTAATAAGCCTTTAGTCCACAGAGTGCTCCCAACAACTCTAAGTAGTTAATACCATGTTGCTGAAGAATTAAGGACATCCCAGGCCACTTGCATCGGTTTGTAGGATTACCGATGGTGTATCAATTAGAATTTTCTTAGAACAGTGATGTATATTTGTTGCCTACCAGTGTAATTCAGCAATGGCCTCTGGTGGCAATTGCATGGGTCTTCCGAATTGGTCTGCGTGGGATTTGAGAGCCTGTTCCTTTGCACGTTGTAAATTTTGAAAGGTGCAAAGGTCCGAAGCGTTCAGCTGCAAAAGCTTCCACAAGCTTGCCAATTACTTGCTGCTTGTCTGATTGTTGGCTGCTGTTTAACAATTAGCTTATTGCAGGCTTCCATTAACTCTAATTGCTTGCTACTTGGCAGTGTCACCGACATTTGAATTGAGTTAATTGTGAACCCCAGGTAATCAATTACCCTGGTTGGAGTCAATTTTGACTTAACTGGATGGATTAGAAACCCCAATCTCTCAAACAAGAGTTTGGTAGCTGAAACAGATGATTCAGCTGATTCCTTGGTGTCCCCAATTATTAAAATGTCATCCAAATAAGCCATAATCATGTGATTCTGAGCTTGTTGTAGCCCCAGAACTGGTTTTAGTAATTTTGTAAATAGTCTGGGAGCTGAAGTCAGCCCATTAGGCAATGCTTTGAATTGCCACAGTTGCTCCATCCAGTTAAATTTCAAATATCTCCTGTGCTCCCTGTGAATGGATACTAAGTAGGATGCATCTTTTAGATCAATGCATGCCATATAACATCATTTGGAAACTAGTTGGATGGCTGTGCCAAAGTTATCAATTTTTAAATGTTTATACTGCATATGGGTATTGCGTTCCGTCAAGTCTAGGATGATACAACATCCTCCATCCCTCCGGCCTGGACCCGTCTGCGTCTACGGGCCTAGCGGACTTGTGAGTGGCCTTGCGCCCCGGCGGGACTGCCACCCTGAGGCACCAAGTCTGCTGCCGCTGGTTCCACAGCCAGCGGCCTGGAAAGTGATTCGGACAGTCGCCCGCTACCCGCAGTCTTCTGTAGCTGTTTTCCCCGCAGATCGTCTCCTCACCTTCAACATGGTAGGGTTCTACTTGCTAGAAAAACAAGAAATAACGAACCCGCAAACACGACCGCAGAGCCGTTTTTGAAAACACTTACCTGGGTTTTTAAAACTTACCGCTGGAAGGACGCGACGCACCTGCCAGTCAGTCGTTGGCGCATGATTCAGACGTAATGACACGCAAGCGGGCTGACGGCCTTCTTCACGTAGGCACTCACGCGGCTCCGAAGTAAAACTGACCATACAGCGTTACAATTAAAAAAGCACACAATACACAACATAATTCAACACAGACGTCCACCGCAGCATTCTTCACTGCGGTGGAAGGCAATACAGGCAATAAAGACAGTCCTCCTCCTCCTCCTCCTCCTACTTCACCCATGATCAAAGTCAAGTCAAAGTCAAAAGAGTTTATTGTCATGTGTCCCTGACAGGACAATGAAAATCTTTCTTTGCATAGCACAACAGAACATAGAAGGCATTGACTACAATTCTATACATAAATACACACATGAATTAATAAATTAATAAAGTGCAAATAACAGATCAGAGTTCCGAGCCAAGTTTAATAGCCTGATGGCTGTGGGGAAGTAGCTATTCCTAAACTGGGTTGTTGCAGTCTTCAGGCTCCTGTACCTTCTACCCGAAGGTAGCAGGGAGATGAGTGTGTGGCCAGGATGGTGTGGGTCCTTGATGATGCTGCCAGCCTTTTTGAGGCAGCGACTGTGATAAATCCCCTCGATGGAAGGAAGGTCAGAGCCGATGATGGACTGGGCAGTGTTTACTACTTTTTGGTCTTTTCCAAGGATCGGGGCCCCATCCCTCCGTAGTCGATGTTCAAGCCCACTGGTTGGGATTTTATTTAAGACTATTTTATATTTTAACTATTTTTTGCATATCTTTCATTCATTTGTTCCATATCTCTTTACATCACCGTCTGTATCTCTCATTTCTATTTCCCCTGACTCTCAGACTGAAGAAGGGTCTCGACCCGAAACGTCACCTATTCCTTTTCTCCAGAGATGCTGCCTGACCCGCTGAGTTACTCCAGCTTTTTGTGTCTATCAACCAGTAGATTTTTCCCTTGACGTTTATGTTCTCCCCTTCCCTCGTGATCCTAGAACACAGGCAGCCCTAGTACACAGCAAGTATAGGAGACGGAGTCGTCATGGTGAACTATGAAACTATGAACTGAGTGGCCAAAAGTCTTTCTGAAGCAGAGATAGCTGACTCGATCTCACCTGCCAATTCACAAGACAAGCTTGACATAATGGATTAAGTTACAACACCTATGTGCAACATTGCTAATATCCGCTGTGTGCCAATGCATTTTGCAACCAGCAATATCACCACAAGTATCATTGACTCTTGCTTCATGTTCATAAGTGATAGGAGCAGAATTAGGCCATTCGGCCCTTGAAGTCTCCTCTGCCATTCAATCATTGCTGATTTATCTCTCCCTCTCAACCCCATTCTCCTGCCTTCTCCCCATAACCCCTGGCACCCATAATAATCAAGAATCTACCTATCTCTGCCTTAAAAATATCCATTGACTTTGCCTCCACAGCCTTCTGTGGCAAAGAATCCCACAGATTCACCACCCTCTGACTAAAGAAATTCCTCCTAATCTCCTTCCTATAGGGACGTCCTTTTATTCTGATGCTATGGACTTGTCCTAATCTCTCCCACTAGTGTAAACATCCTCTCCGATCACAACTAATGCCTCCACAATCTCTAACACCCCCTCTTTCAGAACACTAGGTCTATCCATCCAGTCCAGGTGACTTATCCAGGCCTTCCACTATTCTGTTAGTTTCAATGAGGTCCCCCCTTTACCTGCTAAACTCCAGCGGGTACAGGCCCAGTGCCGGCAAACACTCATCATGTGATAACCCACTCATTCCTGGGATCATTCCGTAAATGTCCTCTGGACCCTCTCCAGCGCCACCACACCCTTCCTCAGATATGGGGCCCAAAACTGCTCACAATACTCCAAATGCGATCTGCCCAGTGCCTTATAAAGCTTCAGCATTGCATTCCTGATACTAGCCATCTCGAAATAAATGCTAGCATGGTGTTTACCATCCTTACCACCGACTCGACTTTCAGATTAACATTTTTGAGAATCCTCCCAAGTCCCTTTGCACCTCCGATAACTGAATTCTCTCCCCATTCAGAAAATAGTCTACGCCTTTATTCCTACTACCAAAATGCATGGCTCCACACTTTACTACACTGTACTCCATCTGCCACTTCTCTGCCCACTCTCCCAACCTGTCCAAGTCCTTCTGCAGAGTCCCTGCTTTCTCTACACTATCTGCCCCTCCACCTATTTTCGTATCATCTGCAAATTTGGCCACAAATCCTCCAATCGTCTCATCCAAATCATTGATATACAGCGTGAAGAGAAGCACCCCCCGCATTGAGCTGTGCGGAACTCCGCTAGTCACTGGCAGCCAACCAGAAAAAGCCCCTTTGCCTTCTGCCATCCAACCAACCTGCTATCCCTGCTATCCATGCTACCATGGGCTCTCATCTTTAGCAGCCTCACATGTGGCACTTTATCAAAGGCTTTCTGAAAATCCAGGTGAACAACATTCACTCATTCTCCTTTGTCTGTCCTGCTATTTCCTTCTTCAAAGAATTCCAGCAGATACGTCAGGCAAGATCTCCCCTTCATAAAACCATGCCGACTTCAGCCTATTTTATCGTGTGCTTCTAACTACTCCACAACCTCATCTTTTTTTTTTTTTGTTAATATTTTTTATTAGAAGTTAATGCACATTGATACATATTAAGACAATTTAAAATGTAAGAAAAAAAGTGAAACAAAAGAATTTACTATTCATCACATACATTCTTAATATTTATAAAATTTACAGTCATTCTTGTTTATACTTCTACATATTTTTTTATTATTTTTAATAAAGAAGGAAATTAATAGAAAGAAATAATAAAAGAAATTAAAACAATAATAAAAATAGAAAATCAATAATATGAGTGGAGTTTTAAACATTCTATTCTACATTGGAGATATATCAGTGATCTATTATATATGATTCTTCATCCATTCCCCGTCCAGGTTTCAGTCAGGCCCTCGAACCGAGCCCATTTGTCCCTTTAGATAATCAATAAATGGAGACCATGTTCCTCTAAACTGATCTAGCCTGTCCGAGAGGACAAGTCTTAGTCTTTCCAAATGAAGTGTCTCCGACATTTCTGTAATCCACATTTTAATAGTGGGGTTGGTAGGACCTTTCCAAAATTTTACTATTAATTTTTTACCAATTATTAAACTATAATCGATAAAAATTTGTTGTTTTGTTGTTAGTGATTAATCAGTTTCTAATATACCTAATATAATTAATTTGGAATCTGGATATAGATTTGTATTAACTATCTTCGAAATTATCTTAAAAATTTCTGACCGAAAATTAGTAATTTTAATACATTTGGTAAAGGAATGCGTTAGGTTGGCTTCTAGGTGTTGACATTTATCACATATAGCAGATACATTTGGGAAAATTCTATTTAGTTTGGACTTTGAGAGATGTAATCTATGTAAAATTTTAAATTGTATCAGAGAGTGTCTGGCATTTAATGAGCAGTAGTGTATATGTTGTAAACTTTCCTCCCATACTTCTAAACTAATTGATTGTCCTAAGTCACTTTCCCATGCTTGCCTATATATTTCCGACGGTGGTGCATCATTTTCCAATAAAATATTATAAATATATGATATTAATTTTTCTGTGTTCGGATGTTTATTTAAACATTCATCTAGAATTTCTGTCTTTCTATTTCTAAATTCTTGTGTATTTGATTTAACATAATCTCTAATTTGTAAGTATCTAAAATATTCTTTGAGTGTAGTCCATATTTTTGTTGTAATTCTTGAAATGAAAGAAAAAGGTTTTCCCTATAGAGATCCCCGTATCTTATCTTACCACAACCTCATCTTTTATAATGGATTCTAAAATCTTATCAACCACTAAAGTCAAACTAACTGGGCTATAGTTCCCACTATTCTGCTTTGCTCCCTTATTGAACAGCGGAGTAATATTTGGAACCATCTGGAACCACCCCTGACTCTAGTAATTCTTGGAAGATCACAACTAATGCCTCCGCAATCTCTAAAACCCCCTCTTTCAGAACACTGGGGTGCAGTCCATCTGGTCCAGGTGATTTATCCACATTCAGCCCTTTCAGCTTCCCAAGCACCTTCTCCTTAGTAAAAGCCATTCCACTAACTTCCACCCCCTGACTCCACTGAATTTCAGGTACGTTGCTGGTGTCTTCCTCTGAAGACTGAAGCGAAAAAGTTATTCAATTCCTCTGCCATTTCTTTCTTCGCCATAATCACCTCTCCAGCATAATTTTCCAGCAGTCCAACATCTACTCTTACGTCTTTCTTACTCTTTATATAACCGAAGAAACTATTTTATAATATCGGCTACCTTACCTTCGTATTTCATCTTTTCTCCCCTATTGTCTTTTTAGTTAATTTCTGTTGTTTTTTAAAAGCTTCCCAATGTTCTGGCTTCCCACTCATTTTTGCAACGTTATACCCCTTCTCTTTTAGTTTTACACTGTCCTCGACTTCCCTTGTCAGCTATGGTCACCACATTCTCCCCCTAGAATCTTTCTTCCACTTTGGAATGAAAAGATCCTGAATCTTCTGAATTATTTCCAGAAATTCCTGCCATTGCTGTTCCACCATCATCCCTGCCAGGATCCCTTTCTAGTCATCTTTAGCTAGCTCCTCCCTCATGCCTCTGTGGTTTACTCAGGTATAATACTGACACGTCTGATTTCAAATTGCAGGTTGCATTTGATCATATTACCTCCTAGTGGTTCCTTTACTTTAGGCTCCCTAATCAAATCTGGTTCATTTCACAACACTAAATCCAGAATTGCCCTTTCCCTGGTAGGCTCAACTACAAGCTGCCCTGAGAAACCATCTTGGAGGCACTTAACAAATACCTTCACTTGGGGTCCAGTACCAACCTGATTTTCCCAGTCTACCTACATTTTGAAATCTCCAATGACCACCATAACATTGCCTTTCTTACATGTTGAATGTATCTCCTGATGTAATTTGTACCCTACTTCCTGGCTCCTGTTTGTAACTTCCATCAGAGTATTTTTACCCTTGCAGGTTCTCACCTCTACCCACAAAGACTCTACATCTCCTGAACCTATTTCACCCCTTGCGAAGGATCAAATTTTATTCCTTACCAGCAGTGCTAGCCCACACCCTCTGCCTACCTGTCTGCCCTCTCGATTTGACGTGTAACCTTGGATATTCAGCTCCCAGCCCCAATCCTCTTGCAGCCACATCTCTGAAATTCCCACAACATCATAGCTACCAATTTCTAACTGTGCTACAAGCTCATCCACTTTGATCTTTATACTATGTGCTTTCAAATATATCATTGTGTACCCCGCAAAAAAAGATACATTTGCCATGTGGAGAGTAGTGGAGATTCACTAATTTGGTGCCAGGGATGGATAATCATCTATATGAATTGAAATTAAGCAGGCTGTGTCTTGCTTAGATGAAGGAGATGGACTGAAACTTTCACAATTCTCCCAGGGCTCAGCAGGCTGAGAGCGCAGCGGATGTCACTGTATTAGAAAGAGAGTCTGTCATATAAAAAACAAAACACACAATAAACACATATTAAACATCCACCACAGTGAGTTCACCAGGCCCTTCTTCCCTCCTTGTTCTCCCTCCGCGCTGAGGTGATCCAGGCCTCCGATGTTATCGTCCACTAGGCCCGACACCGCAGTCGCCGGAACACCGCCACAGCTCTGGAGCCGGGTCGCCGCTGGAATGCTGGAATGCTGGAACGCTGGAAGATCACCAGACTGATTCCTGGGATGTCAGGACTTTCATATGAGGAAAGATTGGATAGACTCGGCTTGTACTCGCTGGAATTTAGAAGATTGAGGGGGGATCTTATAGAAACTTACAAAATTCTTAAGGGGTTGAACAGGCTAGATGCTGGAAGATTGTTCCCGATGTTGGGGGAGTCCAGAACAAGGGGTCACAGTCTAAGGATAAGGGGGAATTCCTTTAGGACCGAGATGAGGAAAACATTCTTTACACAGAGAGTGGTGAGTCTCTGGAATTCTCTGCAACAGAAGGTAGTTGAGGCCAGTTCATTGGCTATATTTAAGAGGGCGTTAGATGTGGCACTTGTGGCTAAAGGGATCAGGGGGTATGGAGAGAAGGCAGGTACGGGATACTGAGTTGAATGATCAGCCATTATCACATTGAATGGCGGTGCAGGCTCGAAGGGCCGAATGGCCTACTCCTGCACCTATTTTTCTATGTTTCTATGTTTCTATCACAGCTCTGAAGCCGGGTCGCCGCTGGAAGCTGGAACGCCACTGCTCTGAAGCCGGGTCTGCTGCCGGAACGCCACACCCACAGCTCTGAAGCCGGGTCGCCGCTGGAACGCTGGAACACCACAGCTCTGAAGCCGGGTCCGACGCTGGAATGCTGGGACACCGCCACAGCTCTGAAGCCGGGTCCGCCTCCACCGCTGGAACGCCGCCACAGGTTCGAGGCCGCCAGCTCTGTCATTAGGCCTCAGCACAGACGGAGACGGTGACTGGGGACACGACAAGAAAAAGTCGCACCCCCCCGAAAGGAGAGACTAAAACCTTGTTTCTCCCACCCACCACCCACACATACACAGCCTAATAAAATAAAATTTAACTAAAACAGGCACAAGAAAACAAAAACAAAAGAAAAAACAGACGGACTGCAGGCGAGCCGCAGCTGCCAGGCGGCACCGCCACTTCCGGAAGACTACGGGTGCTGTCAGTACGGAGTTTGTACGTTCTCCCCGTGACCGCGTGGGTTTTCTCCTAGATCTTCGGCTTCCTCCCACATTCCAAAAACGTACAAGTTTGTAGGTTAATTGGCTTGGTATGAATGTAAAGTGCGGACTCGGTGGGCTGAGGTACCTATTTCCACGCTGTACCTCTACACTAAAACAAAACAATCCTGCCACAGCTAAACTCTAGCTCATAAGAATGTTATTTCATGAACGCCTCCACATTGTTCTTTAACTATCTCATCCCTTGGCTCTGTGATCTAATTGGAGCAATACTCCACCTCCGGAACTGGGAGACCAACTTTGAATGGATTTTAATCAATGTGGGGGAGTTGAGAGTTATTGCTAAACATTCTGTAGACGTTTGTTTGGCACATGCCTGTGGAAAAGAGAGCAGCTACAGTCACGGGCATTAATTACAAGCATCACGACAGATCATGACCAAGCCCCACATGCTTTAACGCCCACTCTATAATCTTCTTGCCATCTTTTATTTTCTCATATTTTTCTTCTATAAGCAGTTCCTAGGTTAAGTAACAGTTATGTTTCTGAGGATTCTCCTTAAACTGATTTTTCTGAAATTCAAAAATGAGCAATTTCAATGAGGGTCGATTAACAGGGATATTTATGTATTAATTTAATTAGTTCATAAGTGATAGGAGCAGAATTAGGCCATCAGGCGATGTCTTAGGATTAGGTATTTCTTTCTCCTATGCAGTTACAGTGGTGCAGAATCAGAATGTCTCACATCCAAAGTATCATTGATTGTTACATTATTTGATGTTAATTTAACAAGTATCAACACTGGAGTTTACCCAGCCAGTTTCCAAAGCAAACCTCTTAAGTGACATCCTGCTGTGAATGAGCAATCTGTGTTCTAAAGGGCCTGTCCCACTTCGACGACTGTCGGCGACAGTCACAGTCATAGCAGGTCACCGACTAGACCCCCCCTACGACAATGTGTCTATGACAACCTACCACCTAGTCGACGTCAAGTTACGGTAAGCTACCGACAACCAGCGTCCCATTAAGACCACACCTACGACAACCTACAAGCACACAGGCGACAAGATACGACAACTGAAGTCAACCTACGTCCACCCGTGATAAGCTACGACGAGCTACGTCCCTGCCGGCGGCAACTGAAGCCAACCGAAGACAATTCAGTCGCCGGTACCTGTTGCCGGTTGATGTAGGTAGTCGCCAATGGAATTCACCAAAGTCATCACCTGCCGACAACCTACGACAGGAGAAGACAAGATACGGTCAAGCCCACAGTCGCCGAAATGTTTTGAACATTTCAAAATCCAGCGGCGACCAGAAAAAAGTTACGACTCTTTGGGCAACTTGAGGAGACTACTCACGACCATACAGGCGTCACCCTGCGACCATGTGGCGACAGACTAGTCGCCTGTAGTCGCCGAAAAAATCAGCTAAGTGGGACAGGCCCTTCAGAGTCAGATTATTGTGAGGAGGTTGCATGGAAACCTTTTTGTCGAAGACGGGTTGCGTTTTGAATTAACTAATTGCTGCTCCATTCCATAACTCCGGAAGATGTTTGCAGTTCTGTAACCAACTTACCCATCTTGAAACAATCTCTGTGGGAGAATTCGCATAAAGGCAGATTCGCATAAATCAGGTCTTTCATTACCCAGGAACCCCATGTATTTCCCAACAACATAGAATGAGACCATTTGACTCATCAAGACTCTGCTGGCAATCGCAATGCTCGTGCAAAGAAAAAAGTATTGGTTTTTTTAATACTGTGATCCAATTTCATTTCGGAGTCACGTGAGTGACTTCATGAAGAGCCCGCCGGCGCGCATGCTCGACATATCGTCGTAACGCGTTGCTGCGACGGCTGGCGGTGGAGCGCGCTCCTCGCCAGCCCTTCATAAGGGGCCACGGAGGTGAGTATTCCACCTTTAGTTGGTGGTCCTTGTTGTCTGATTATGTCTTGCAGCAAGGACATGGATGGGAGTTCGAAGGGCCGGAGGACGTCAGGACGAGTTCGCCGGTCAACAGTTCCGGGGCCTTTACCATCGGCAGTACCTGCAGCGCAGGCCGGGACTCAGGCGGAGATGTGGGTAAGCCCTGTGTTCACAGGTCCAGATCCGCCAGCACACCACAGCTCGGAGGAGTTCGACGAGGAGGAGTGTGGTGTGCCGCCAGAGCAGGGGGACCCTGCCATGGCAGTCAGGTTGTCAGCGGGCTCGCTGGCGACCTCGAGCAGGGCGCGTGCCGTTGCACGGCCTGTTCCACTCAGCCCTCCGAGAAGGGGGAGGGGAGGAGCCCAGAAGCCTAACCCTGTTAGGGCTAAGGCATTGCCTGTCGCGGAGGAGCGGTCAGGTTCCAGGGCGAGACCCGGGGCGGCTGTGAGGTCCAGCCGGCACACCCCGACTCTCGACGCCGGGACGGGTCGGTTGAGTCGGGTCTCGTCGCGGTCGCCGAGCCCCCCATGGATGGGTGGGCGGCACCATGCGTCGGCAACGTCCACGATGTGGGCAGCCGGCAAGACTGCGCGGGCCCCAGGCAGCCATGCTTCGGCTGGTGCCGACACCTCGCCGCATGTGCCCTTAGTGGCAGCGGCTTCAGCTCTCGCTAAACGGAGGCGATTGAACACGCCCGCGCAGGAATCGCGCAGTTTCGCCTCGGCGGCTGTTAGCGACAACTACCGGCACCGGCAGGGCCTCGACGAGGTGCGGGCCGATGACAGGAGCCCGGTTTTCTTTTCAGAGCCGGAGGACTCCGACCACCTGAGTGTTCAGGGTGAAGGGCGTATTGACCGTATGGAGCGGCTGCTGGAGCTCCTGCTTCAACGTCAACAACAGCAGGGCAGCAACAGGCACAGGGCGTCTTCACCAACATCTACTATCAGCCTGGAGCAGCACGAGGAGGAGGTTCTGGTGGATCCCGTACCACCTCCGGTGGAGGTGCCAGCGGAGGAACTCTTGGATGTGGCGACCAAATTCGCGGCCCCACATACGGCTGGTCTTCCTCTCAATTCAAAGCTGGCAGCCACAGTGGACTTTCTTAATAATCAGGTGCTGCAGGAAGAAGTCCTCATCCAGGCTATGAGCCGTCACAAGGCTCCATCAAACTGCAACTCCCTCAACGTGCCTGTGGTCAATACGCCAATATGGGGCAACATCAGTGCGGCTATCCGTCAACAAGAGCTACAATTGCAGCGGATCCTGAAAATCCTCACGGCCGGTATTACCGCCTTTGCGCGGTCGGTGGACGAGGACGAGCTGAATTTGGACCAGGAAGATGCTCTGGCCTTATTGTGCGCGACCCAGCACGAAATCAACGGGTTTCGCAAAAACAGCATCCGCCCAGCACTCAACCCGAAGTTTGCAGGATTGTGCAAACCACCGCCGCCGCCGCCGCCCCGTCAGCTCTTTGGTGAGGACCTCTCGAAGAGAGTCAAAGAGCTTGACGAACAAGCCAAAACGGTGGGGATCATGCGCTCTAAGAGTGCCCCCACACCGTCTGGCTCAAAAGCTCCATACATTCGCTCACGAGGGTCGGCCAGTGCCTCGACGAGGACTCACCCTCTAGCTCCACAACGACAACAACACCAGAACCAGCACCAAGGGTCTTTTTTAGGACAGGGTCGGCAGAGACCTTTTTGGAAATCGAAGACGCCGCGCCCTCAAGCCAACCCAGCACCTCCACGGCCACCCACACGTGTCAAGGACCGCCGGTAACCACGGAGGTGAGGGGGTCTGGTTCTCTCTTTTCTCTCTGTTTAACTTCCCATGTTGGTGGTCGTTTACGGTTGTTTTTGGATGCATGGGGTAATTTTACTGGTGATGAGTATGTGTTGCGGAATATTCAGGGGCATAAAGTTGAGTTTATTAATGGCGACATTCCTCCATCCCAGCACATGCCTGGTCGTACGTTCAAATTGTCTGCTGCAGAACAGGCAGCAGGTTACAAGGAAATGTTAAGTTTGGAACAGAAGGGTGTGATTGAGAAAACAGTGCATGAGCCAATTGAATTTGTTTCGAACATATTTACTAGACCTAAGAAGGATGGAGGCTGTCGTGTCATTATTGATCTAACCCGTTTGAATACGTTTGTAACATATACTTATTTTAAAATGGATACGTTTGAAACAGCCAAATCATTGATTTCTCATGGCTGCTTTATGGCATGCATTGATTTGAGGGATGCATATTATTCAGTATCCATCCAGAAAGATGATAGAAGGTTTTTGAAATTTATCTGGATGGGGCAACTTTGGCAGTATAAGGCTTTGCCTAATGGGCTTACTACAGCCCCTAGATTGTTCACTAAATTGGTGAAGCCAATCATGGCTTATTTGAGACAACGACATCATATAGTTATGGCCTATTTAGATGATGTCTTTATTGTGGGCCACACCCTGCAATTGGCTGAACAGGGTGTTGCAGCTGCTGTCAATATATTTCAACAATTAGGATTCATTGTCCATCCAGAGAAATCAAAGTTCTGCCCTGCCCAGGTAATTAATTACCTAGGGTTCACGGTGAACTCAATGAGCATGAGGATAACTATACCAATTAACAAAATTGAGGAAGTCACTAAGGTGTGCAGAGATTTAATTGGCACCAATATACCATCGATTCGGCATACAGCCACAGTAATTGGCAAGTTAGTGGCTTTGTTTCCGGCAGCACGATATGGACCTTTGCATTATCAGAATTTGCAAAGAGCTAAAATTACTGCGTTAAAATGGAACGCTGGTCATTACGATCGATCAATGCAGCTGCCGTCCGAAGCGATAACTGAGTTGCAATGGTGGGTGTGTCACATTAGCAACTCATTTAAGCCTGTCAGGGAGGCTAATCCGGTGGTATATTTACAGACTGATGCAAGCTCCAATGGCTGGGGAGCTACTGATAATTGCTCTAGTTGTGGGGGTAGATGGGACACCCTTGAGGCATCGATGTTGTTGACTCAAGGGATTAACTATTTGGAGTTGCTGGCAGCATTCCACGGACTTCGTGCATATTGTTCCAAGCTTGTTGGAGCACACGTCCGTCTCCAAATAGACAACACCACAGCTGTGGCATATTTAAACCATATGGGTGGTACCAGGTCAGTTTCGTGTGACAAATTGGCTAACTCAATTTGGCTCTGGTGTATTCAAAGAGACATTTGGATTTCAGCTACCTATTTGCCAGGTGAGCTTAATACTGTGGCGGACACCAGGTCACGCAAATTTAATGACAACATTGAATGGATGTTGCATCCTGAGATTTTTGCTAAAGTCACAGCCAAATTTGGTAAACCGGACATTGACCTTTTTGCGTCACGGTTGAACCATCAGGTACCAGCCTACGTTTCATGGGAACCAGATCCTGGGGCAATAGCGCTAGATGCATTCTCGCTGGACTGGGGGAATTGGGTTTTCTATGCCTTCCCTCCGTTTTGCCTCATCAGTCGGGTATTGCGAAAGATTCAGGCAGATGCTGCCAAGGGCATCCTTATTATACCCGACTGGCCCACACAGCCTTGGTATCCGGTGGTCTTTGACATGCTCAACGAACCTTGGGTCCTTTTGAAGGGTTGCCCACAATTGGTTACTCACCCTGTGTCAGGGGAGCCACATCCCTGCCATGGCTATTTAAATTTGTTGGCTTGCAGGTTCTGAACAGGCCGTTAGTCCAATACGGCCTCTCGGCTCGGACCATGGATACCATCGGGGCGTCGTGTCGAGAGTCCACAAGGCGAAGATACCGCTCGCATATTAAGAAGTGGGAAGCCTACTGCAGCCGCTCTCGCATCACGTACGATGACGTGACAATAACCGACGTCCTGGAATTCCTCGCGGGGTTGCACCATGATGAACACTTAAGTTACAGTGCCATCAACAGCGCCAGAAGTGCGCTATCATTCTACCTCAAGATTGGGGTAGGATCCAACAGGCTAGTGTCCAGACTCATGCGGGGTATATTCAATATGAATCCGCCTACACCACGCTATAATATCACCTGGGATGTCAGGGACGTATTAACCCTGCTCAGGACGTGGTCTCCCATGGAAGGGCTCCAACTGGACCAACTCACCATGAAGCTGGTGATGTTACTAGCGCTGACTTCAGCTCAGAGGGTACAGACACTACACAAACTGCGTGTCGACAGAATGACATCTACCCCTACAGAAGTAGTCTTTTTCGTTGACGAGCTACTAAAGCAGCATAGACCTGGGTGCACAGGGCTGCAGCTGAAGTTCCCGGCATACCCCGCAGATGCTAGGCTATGTTTAGCCTCACATATCCGCCACTATGTCAAGGTGACGGCACGCATCAGAGGAATGGAGAGATACCTGCTTGTCACTCATAAGAGACCTCATCATCGAGTGACAGTCCAGACGATATCCAGGTGGCTTCGAGTCGTCTTGGGTAAGTCAGGTATCGACACTAATGTGTTCAAGTCTCATTCCACCAGGGCTGCATCGACGTCAGCGGCGAGGGTCATGGAGGTGCCCATGGACCAAATTCTCGCCACAGCAGGATGGGCGAATGAAGCTGTGTTCCAGCGTTTTTATAACAAGCCTGTTGCTGCTCCTCTACAGTTCGCAGAAGCCGTGCTGAATGCAGGTGAAGAACGTGGAGATGTCCCCGCATGAGGGGTTTTTGATTTGTTATTAATAAATATGCTTTTGTTTTGCAGTATGAGCTATTGAGCCAGTTTGTTCCTCCCTGGTAGTGGTGTGTCAGCATGGACGTGGTCCAGGGCGTGTAATCACAGAAGCTTTGAAGTCTTCACGAAGTCACTCACGTGACTCCGAAATGAAATAGTAAGATTGAACGAGAACTTACCAGTTCGAAGGTTGATCTTTATTTCATGAGGAGTCGAAGTGAGGGATTTCGTGCCCTCCTCGCCCAACCCTCAATCACCTTCATCTGGTAATCTTAGTCAATTCAATCATACTATGCGAAGTCATTTCTATTGTTGGTTCTGTGATTCCACGCCGCTACTTTGAAGTATGTCGAGCATGCGCGCCGGCGGGCTCTTCACGAAATCCCTCACTTCGACTCCTCATGAAATAAAGATCAACCTTCGAACTGGTAAGTTCTCGTTCAATCTTACTATTCCTTCTGCATTCTGGTTTATTAGATCTTTAGCTTGGAAAAAAATTAATCATTTAACAACTTGTACAAGATCAACAACAAACTCATAAACTTCACAGCACATTGGATGTGAAACAATTGCCCCAGGGCACTTTGAAATCAAACAACACCTGACACTGAGACTAAAGAAGGGGAGATTAGGTGAGAAGAGGTGGGTTTACAAGAGAAATTTAAAAATAGGGAGAGAGAAAAAAGGCTTGTATACTCTGGAATTTAGAAGGATGAGAGGGGATATTGTTAAAACATATCAGATTATTGAGGGTTTGGACACGCTAGAGGCAGGAAATATGTTCCCGATGTTGGGGGAGCCGAGAACCAGGGGCCACAGTTTAAGAATAAAGGGTAAGCCATTTGGAACGGAGATGAGGAAAAACGTTTTCACACAGAGAGTTGTGAGTCTGTGGAATTCTCTGCCTCAGAGGGCGGTGGAGGCCGGCTCTCTGGATGGTTTCAAGAGAGAGCTAGACAGAGCTCTTAAAGATAGCGGAGTCAGGGGATATGGGGAGAAGGCAAGAACAGGCTACTGATTGTGGATGACCAGCCATGATCACATTGAATGGCGGTGCTGGCTCGAAGGGCCGAATGGCCTACTGCTGCACCTATTGTCTGTTGTCTATTGGGAGAGGGAGATAGAGGGAGCAGATGAAGGCTCAGGGCGGAAATCTAGAGCTCAGCGCTGACGCCCAAAGACGTAGTGGGTTGAGAAAAGGGAGAACTTTGGCTTCTCAGAGGATTGTGGGACTGTGGGGTAGTGAGCACAAGAATCATGGCATTAAACGTAGGACACTTGAGGACCAAAGCCAATATTGATCGGCGAGAAGCGAGGTGATGGATAAGATCAGCACTCTGGTGGCAGGGATCTCTTATATGGTACCTGGGTGTAAATTTGTCTCTCAGCTCACTGGGCTTCCACTATTTTCTTCCTAACACTTCACCTCTTATCCATCGCACATCTCAGTCTTACCTCAGTTGGCACCAAAGCCGAGGCTCTGTAAAGGCAAACTCTAAACGTGCCGCTGAAGCTGATGAATAGGAGAGAAATATAGCAGATTCATAAGGTGCCTCTCTCCATAAAAAGCCATTTCTCGAAGTATTTGATCGAAACCAACATCAATTAACACACACAAATTATTGTGCAGCAAGGAACTGCTGATTCTGGTTTAAACGGAAGTTAGGCACAAATGCCGGAGTAACTTAGCGGGACAGGCAGCATCTCTGGAGAAAAGGAATAGGTGACATTTCGGGTCGAGACCCTTCTTCAAATTGAGAGATGGGGAAAGGGAAACGAGAGATATAGACAGTGGTACAGTCTGAAAGAAGGGTCTCACCCGAAATGTCACCTATTCCTTTTCTCCAGAGATGCTGTCTGACCCGCTGTGTTATTCCAGCTTTTTGTGTCTTTCATAACTAAATTATTATCAGTCATTCATTTTGACGGCAAAAGAACTGCATCAAAAGATATTTTCTATTCGACCCCGTTTGCTAATTTGGTTTTAATGTCTCAGAAATCCCACTTGTAAAAGTCTCCATGCTTTTCCTGTAAAAGTGTGTATGGTTTTCCTGTTCTAACGCACATGCCTCTGACTAGGAATACCAAAAGTTGATTTTTTTTTTCTGGAAAGTATCCCAGGAACAAATATGCATCTTCTGCATAACCTGCAGAAAGGATCACAAGTAAATGCAAGCATGTGGAACTGGCACAGTGAGAGCTCACACGTACAAACCCAGCCTTGTTTGACCTGAGTGCTATTAATTGCTTGGAAAAACTATCTTGAAAGGTTTAATAATGTTGGAAGGATTGTAATTGTCGCTGATCTTAGTCCTATGTGCTAGCAAATCTATTCGTGTGGGGAAAGAAATGAACGGAAGTCATTGCTTGTGAAAGTTAGTGAACAAGTTCAAAATGTAGCGAGGTGGCTTTAAGGTGGGATGTACCATTCAACATGTGAGGTTATAGTTCCAGTTTTATCCTTCTTGTAGACCGAGTTGGCCGGTGACCAGTGCTGGCTGGACATGGCGACAAACCAATGTGTGTTTATTCATTACCCTTAACATCTCAGACACTCCCAAGGCATTTCATGGGAACATAATCAGGAAAAACAAGTTAACACTGAGTGGGAGAGATTAGGAGCGCTGAGCAAAACAGGGGAGTAGTTATGGGAAGGGTTTAGAGGGTGAGAGATTTTGAAAAGTTGACAGATTTGGAAAGGGAATTGCAAAGGTGAAGCCAATGATGGTCCACAAGGAGTTTAATGCGGATAAATGTGAGGTTATCCACTTTGTTTTCAAAAACAGGAAGGCAGATTATTATCTAAATGGCGTCGAGTTGGGAAAAGGGGAAGTACAACGGGATCTGGGGGTCCTTGTTCATCAGTCAATGAAAGTAAGCATGCAGGTACAGCAGGCAGTGAAGAAAGCGAATGGCATGTTGGCCTTTATAACAAGAGGAGTCGAATATAGGAGCAAAGAGGTCCTTCTGCAGTTGTACAGAGCCCCAGTGAGACCACACCTGGAGTATTGTGTGCAGTTTTGGTCCCCTAATTTGAGGAAGGACATTCTTGCTATTGAGGGAGTGCAGCATAGGTTTACAAGGTTAATTCCCGGGGTGGCGGGACTGTCATATGCTGAGAGAATGGAGCAGCTGGGCTTGTACACTCTGGAGTTTAGAAGGATGAGAGGGGATCTCATTGAAACATATAAGATTGTTAGGGGTTTGGACACGCTAGAGGCAGGAAACATGTTCCCGATGTTGGGGGAGTCCAGAACCAGGGGCCACAGTTTAAGAATAAGGAGTAAGCCATTTAGAACGGAGATGAGGAAACACTTTTTCTCACAGAGAGTGGTGAGTCTGTGGATTTCTCTGCCTCACAGGGCGGTGGAGGCAGGTTCTCTGGATACTTTCAAGAGAGAGCTAGATAGGGCTCTTAAAAATAGCGCAGTCAGGGGATATCTTCTTCTTTTGTGTGGCGTGCACAGCCTAAAGTTGTTGGACAACTTGTTCTATTTGATCTTTGATTTGTGCACGTCGAGTTGATTGCATTAGTCAAAACAGGGCGGACCACGTGAAGGTTGCAATCTTCCACCCCGTCAGGGGATATGGGGAGAAGGCAGGAACGGGGTACTGATTGGGGATGATCAGCCATGATCACATTGAATGGCGGTGCTGGCTTGAAGGGCTGAATGGCCTATTCCTGCACCTATTGTCTATTGTCTATTGTCAATTGTTGTTGACGCTGCTTGGTGTGGTGTGGAGTTCTTGGAGATGTGCTGGAGGAGGCTTAAGGACTGGGAGCGATGAGGTCAACAGGCAAAAGGGTGATGGGCGAATGGAATATGGTGAATCAGTTTGCAATATGACACAAAGACAATTGAGGGCTTCACAGTGGCGCAGCGGTAGAGCTACTGCCTTACTGCGCCAGAGACCCGGGTTCCATCTCGACTACGGGTGCTGTCTGTATGGAGTTTGTACGTTCTGTACGTATACTGGGGCATGGAATATGCAAGCAGGAACTTGACAAAGTATTGATTAGGCCACAGCCAGAGCACTTTGTGCAATTCTGATCACAACAGTGCAGGAAAGATGTGATTGCCCTGGGGAGAGCGCAGAGGAGAATCACCGGGAATCTTCCTGGGATGGAGTATTTCAGCCATGAGAAAAGACTAGTTAGATTGGGTTTGATTTCCTTAGAGTGGAGGAAACTAGAGAGGGACCTGATTGATGTATACAAAATTATAAGAAGCATAGATGGAGCAAATAGAGAAAAACCTTTCACTAAGTGAAGATATTCTTATGGTAATTGGGTAGAAGTTTCATAGTGAATTTGTGGAAGTACTTTTTCACCCAGAGGGTGGTTTAAAGGCAGAGGACACTGCCTGTGTTGGTGGTGGAGGCAGATGCTCTTAGCTTTTAACTAGGAAATGGAAAGCACTTGAAAGACTGTACAACAAGAATTGAAACACGGGATTAGTGAAGATAGACACAAAAAGCTGGAGTAACTCAGCGGGACAGGCAGCATCTCTGGAGAGAAGGAATGAGTGACGTTTCGGGTCGAGACCCGTCCTCAGACTGGTATAGATAGATATATGTGTAAGAAGGAACTGCAGATACAGCCCCAACTTGTTGTGTCTCTCTTCATATTATAGATAGATGTAGATAGGTGCATAACGGACGGGATGAACACTGCGGGCTAAAGGGACAGTTTCCATGCCGAATGATTCTATGAGACCTTGTGTGTAGGAAGGAACTGCAGGTGCTGGTTTAAACCGAAGATGGAAACAAAATGCTGGAGTAACTCGGCGGGACAGGCAGCATCTCTGGAGAACAGGAATAGGTGATGTATGGGGTCCTGACTTGAAACATCACCTGTTCCTTCTCTCCAGCGATGCTGTCTGACCCGCTGAGTCACTCCAGCTTTGTGTGTCTATTTCCTATGAGAATTTGACTGCATTGGTACAAACTAACATTAAAAAACAAATGATTAGGGTCAGTGTTTGATCTCTGTGGCAGAAATATATATCATTATCAGCAGCTGTTCAGCTCGGAGAACAGGATGTACATTCTAAAGCTAATTACACACTAGAGTTGAAAAGATTAGATCACAGTTTACACTGTTGAATCAGGAACATCTGGAACATCTGTATACGGGCTGCAGATGAGCAATGGATACTGGATGTGTTAACAAAGTGCAAAGCCCAAGGCTGAAGAAGGATAGAGGAAGGAAAGGGCAGCACGGTGGTGCAGCGGTAGAGTCGCTGCCTCACAGTGCTCACAGCGCCAGAGACCCGGGTTCGATCCCGGCTATAGGTGCTGTCTGTACAGAGTTTGTTCGTTCTCCCTGTGGGTTTCCTCCGAGATCTTCAGTTTTGCCCCACACTCCAAAGACGTACCGGTTGGTTAATTGGCTTGTTGTAAATGTAAATTGTCCACAGTGTGCACAGGATAGTGTTAATGTGCGGACCAGGGATCACTGGTCGGTGTGTCTCGGTGGGCCGAAGGGCCTGTTTCCGCGCTGTTGCCTCTAAAACTGAAAAAAAGAAGTCTCACATAGTCCATACAATAGCAAAGCTTTAGCTGCAGATATTTGCAAACAAGGTTAACTTCTTCTATTTCATGCTCATTCACGCTCGACATAACTACTCAACTACCTCTTCAACTGAGATAGTATGAGGGTACGTTTAAGTGTGTAGGAAGGGACTGCAGATGCTGGTGTACACAATAGACACAAAATGCTGGAGTAACTCAGCGGGACAGGCAGCATCTCTGGATGGACGGAATGGGTGACGTTTCGGGTCGAAACCCTTTTCAGACTGAGAGTCAGGGGAGAGGGAGACACAGAGATAAGGAAGGGTGAGGTGTGAAAACTAGAGTTTGTATTTCGTAGTAGGTAATAATACCGCTAAATACTAAACACTTAGTGACTTAATACTAAATACATCCAACAATTAAAGTGAACAATTGGGCTGGGTACTGTGAAATGGGAATAGAAACTGATTTCACACTCAAGGCTGATATTGGGTAAATGATGAGATAGAGGGACGGGGAGCATTACAATCAGTGAGGAGGACAAATCGCAGCGACCATGAATGCACTTGCTGACAACTCAGCTCTACAAAGTGCAGGAATGATCAGCCCTGGGGTTAAAAACACAGCATTCATGTTACAAAACTAGGGAATACATTAAAAGTTTTTGAGCAGAAGAAAGCAGGGACGGTAAAGTTGCTGCCATGCAGCGCTCGGAGCACAAAAGACCGGGTTCGAACCCAACTACGTGTGCTTGTCTGTACGGAGTTTGTACATTCTCCCCGTGACCTGCGTGGGTTTTCTCCGAGATCTTCGGTTTCCTCCCACACTCCAAAGACGAACTGCTTTGTAGGTTAACCGGCTTGGTATAAGAGTAAATTGTTCCTCGTGTGTGTAGGATAGTATTAGTTTCGTTTTTAGTTTAGTTTAGCGATACAGTGCGGAAACAGGCCCTTCGGCCCACCGGGTCCATGCCGACATTAACACCATCCTACACCCACCAGGGACAATTTTTACATTTACCAAGCCAATTAACCTACATACCTGTACGTCTTTGGAGTGTGGAAGGAAACTGAAGATCTCTGACAAAACCCACGCAGGTCACGGGGAGAACGCACAAACTCCGTACAGACAGCACCCGTAGTCAGGATCGAACCCGGGTCTCCGGCGCTGCATTCGCTGTAATGCTGCAACTCTACCGCTGCGCCACCGTCAGTGTGCGGGGAGCGCTGGTCGGTGCAGACACGGTGAGCTGAAGGGCGCGTAAACGTCCGCACTGTGTCTCTAAACTAAGCTAAAGTAAGAAACATGTCAGGGAGCACTGGGTTGTGAGTCAGATTGTAATCCCATGTGGCCTGCAAAGTTCACATTTTTAATGACGCAAAGCCAGCAGGAATCTGGATTGTGAGACATGTCTTACTTTGAACTAATGGCTTCATCTTTTATGAGTTTGATACAACAAAGGGCGAGAGAGCTCTTTTCTGTAAATAAATCTGTAGAGCCAATTATTTCTGCTTGTTCTTTGTGTGTGTGAGGGAATCTTTGCAGCAAGGTCAGTGTGGGGGCAGTGATGACTCATTGCAAATAAGAGGATAAGGAGAGGCTCATTGGAGTGGACAAATGACGAATTATATTCATTTAAAGTAGTTGCAAGATTTCTCTGTCACATTTCTCCATGGAATTGCCTCTGTTTCAGCCAAGACCAATGTCTTGTTAGTCCCAGGGAGTGTGGTAAGACATCGGAGTCATAGTCTATGGAATAGATTCACAGCAACGTGGAGAGCTCTGCACTATGTATCTTCCTCTATGCTCGACCTGTTGTACTTGAGTTTGACTTGACTGTATTCACGTACAGTATATATCTGATCTATTTGGGTAGCATGCAAAGTGAAGCTTTACACTGTACCTCAGTACCCCGGCAAGCAGGCCCTGGGTCTCGCAAAGCTTGCCACCGCGGATAGCTAGAGGTCCACACACCATGGAGTGATGACAGAGGACATTGAGTGATGTGATCTACATCCAACCTCCAGTTTAAATTCCATTTGGAATATTCTGGAGGACCAGGAAACCAAGAACCAAGAGTGGGGGTGCTGGCTCGAAGGGCCGAACGGCCTACTCCTGCACCCATTGTCTGTTGCCTATTGTCAATTGTCTATTGCCTTAAAAATATCCATTGGTGGCCTCCACAGCCTTCTGTGGCAAAGAATTCCACAGATTGACTAAAGAAATTCCTCCTCATCTTCCTAAAGGGGCGTCCTTTAATTCTGAGGCAATGACCTCTGGTCCTAGACCCTCCCAATAGTGGACACATCCTCTCCACATCCACTTTATAGTCAGGCCTTTCACTATTCAACGTTAGACTTCTGAAGTGCTTTGCATTTCGGAACAAAATCATCAGGTTGTTTCTCACATTGCTGTTCATGTTATCTCGGCCAATTGCCGTTGAGTTCCCTGGGTTGCCACGGCATCCACTGTACATTGCCTGCATAATGCCTTGGGGAGCCCTGGGGCTATGCATGTTGTAATATAAATGCCAACCTTTTCTTTTTGGCCACATCAGGATAGCCAGATAGAAACATAGAAAATAGGTGCAAGAGTAGGACATTCAGCCCTTCGAGCCAGCACCGCCATGCAATATGATCATGGCTGATCATCCAAAATCAGTGCCCCGTTCCTGCTTTCTCCCCATACCCCTTGATTCCGTTAGTCCTAAGAGCTCTATCCAACCCTCTCTTGAATACATCCTGTGAATTGGCCTCCATTGCCTTCTGTGGCAGAGAATTCCACAGATTCACAACTCTCTGGGTGAAAAGGTTTTCCCTCATTTCAGTCCTAAATGGCCTACCCTTAATTCTTACACTGTGACCCCTGGTTCTGGACTCCCCCAACATAGGGAACATTTTTCCTGCATCTAGCCTGTGCAATCCCTTAAGAAATTAATATGTTTCTTTAAGGAGAAGGCCGCCAGCTGTATCCAGAGGTTGCGTGATTACTGCCAGAGCTGTGACTGTCACAGCAGCTCATTTTGGATGACAGCTGCTGATAAGACCCTTCTCCAGACTGACGTCAGCAGTCACTTTAGCGCGAGGGAAAACAAATGCATTATTTGAAACCATACATATTAATTTTTTGTGGAAACCAACTTCCAGTTAGGCACAGAAGACAGACACAAAAAGCTGGAGCAACTCAGCGGGTCAGGCAGCATCTCCAGAGAGAATCTCCTGAAGAAGGGTCTCGACCCGAAACGCCACCTGTTCCTTTTCTCCAGATATGCTGCCTGACCCGCTGAGTTGCTCCAGCTTTTTGTGTCTGTCTTCTAATTAGGCGTGCCGAGCACAAAGCAAGTTCCAGTTTGTGCAGTTGCACATCTTTCACTTGTGGAAAGATCTTTCACTCCACAATTCATAGCTCCACATTTTCTTTGGCTGGCGTTCATTTTGGAAGAGAGTTGGAGCGACATAACAAAATAATTTCATTGGCAATCTGTAATTTCCTCCGAGGAGACCTTCAGGGAAGGAAAATGATTAATGTTTTACCCAATGCAAACAGGAAGTGTTTGATAATTAGGGTTGCCAACTGTCCTGTATTCGCCGGGACGTCCCGTATATTGGGCTAAATTGGTTTGTTCCATACTGGACAGCCCTTGTCCCGTATTTGACTGCTACTACTCGGGTCGAGGGGACTGTCGGGTCGTCCGGCCCCGCCTCACCCGTCCCGATGTAGTGCAGCCCATGGAGTGCAGCAGCAGCAGCAGCAGCGCCTCGCCCATGGCCCCGACGGTCGGCAGCCCGGCCAGTTGTCCGACCTTCAGACCTTCGCTTACCGCCGTTGCCACCACCCCTCCTTCTCATGGCCGATCATCAGTTCATGAGTTGGATGGGATGGGCCTGGGCCAAAACTCCTCAGCTGGCCGCCGGCTGGGCTTTGTGTGCAGTCCAGCACCCAGGCCAACTCATCATTCACCCAGCCACGGCTGAGTGGGTCAACAAAATGCCGTTGGGAATTTGCCCCTTATTTCGAACTTTTGTCCCTTATTTGGGAGTGAGAAAGCTGGCAACCCTATGGATAATGCCATAGCATAGTTCAGACTCAAAGGCAGGCACAGCACGATCACTAAACTCCCAAATGCATGGACTCTGGACGTCCAGTTGTCCAGTGAGCTTGAAGGGTTTTCTGGCAACATTTGGCAATGGTCAGTACATCACAACATAATGAAGTACACAATATGACGGTTGCTTATTATCAGGTGGATTTGATCCTATGATTCTTTCTCAGTTGCACTTCATAACCTTTACCGTGTTACCACGTGTATTATTTACAGTAATAGGGTTTCCTGGTCAGATGACTTCAGTGGTAATAGTAAAAGCGTTTCCCATGGCTTATTTGATTTTCTTGGATTCACGGTTGATTAACTGGAGTCGTAAGGATAACATTTCCTCCCTATCACTTTCTGTACTTGGGGGTCGGCGCAGTGGCGCAACGGTGGCGCAACGGTAGAGTTGCTGCCTTACAGCGCTTACAGCGCTGGAGATCCCGGTTTGATCCCGACCAGGGGTGCAGTTGTACGTTCTCCGCGTGGATTTTCATCCGAGATCTTCGGTTTCTTCCCAAAGACGTGCAGGTTTGTTGGTTAATTGGCTTGGTATGGATGTTAAAAAAATTATTCCTTGTGTGTGTGTAGGATAGTGTTAATGTGTGGGGATCACTGGTCGGTGCAGACTTGGTGGGCTGAACGGCCTGTTTCTGTGCTGGATCTCTAAAAGAGCAGGAGAGTGGGCTGGTTGGCTGATAGACACTGGAGCAGAGGCAGGGCCGGGATCATGACTGCCGTCATTGAAAAAAAGAACATCAAGTGTGCGTGGGGTGAAGCCACTGCCAGTCTAGATACAGGACATGAACAATTCTAAGACCCTACTGGAGAGAAGGCTGTAGGACTACCCAAAACCCTGTGGGAAGAGGTATTCAGAGCCACAATAGCAGAGCCCTGAGCTTCCCCGACCTGTACGCCTGCAATAAAACTTGTGGCCGTTAGATGTTTCTTTGTGGTGTGTTGCACAGCTGTGCTGATGGAGGCAGCTGTTGATCCAGTTTGAATGCACAGCTCCAACCTCTGCACAAGACCTGGATGAAACTAGTGCCAGACTCCCCCCTTGGCTGTGCCTCGTCTACACCAGAACCAGTCTCTGTGAGATGGTATGTACCATAATTTTACCATGCCTCACTAACAGTCTGTGGAATTCTCTGCCTCAGAGGGCGGTGGAGGCAGGTTCTCTGGATGCTTTCAAGAGAGAGCTAGATAGGGCTCTTAAAAATAGCGGAGTCAGGGGACATGGGGAGAAGGCAGGAATGGGGTACTGATTGGGGATGATCAGCCATGATCACATTGAATGGCGGTGCTGGCTTGAAGGGCCGAATGGCCTACTCCTGCACCTATTGTCATCTTGACCCAAATCATTACCCAAGTCTGAAGAAGCATCTCAGCCCGAAAAGTCACCCATACCTCTCCCCAGAAATGCTGCCTGACCAGCTGAGTTACACCAGCGTTTGGTGTAAACCAACATCTGCAGCTACACCTATTAATTTACACGGCAGGTTCACCAAGGTCAGTGTGTGGTACTCATTCTCTTCCCCATTATTGTGTGAATTCTACCATCGCATTCCTGTCGTGACTCAGTCAAATTGTTACGCATTAGTCAACTTGGACGAATTCATCGCTGAGCGTTCCAGAGCCCAGCGTAGGGAAACAGCTGGCAGCGGAGCTTGGAATTTTCCCAGTTTTATTTGGAATTGAAATCATGTGTACAAAATCAAGTGGATTGCTTTGGCCTGCAATGAAACAGCCCACTTGTGCATTCGAGAGGTTCCAGTTTACATGGTAAGATGTTGTGTTGTGAACAGCAGATGGGCATCACAATACAAATATGACCCGTCAACTGCTAATAAAAACGTTAAAACTGGAAAATAGCTGACAATCATTTCAGGAATCATTGGGTTCTGAAGGGATGCCACTGCCAATGGATGTTTTTGAACTCAAACCCTGCAACTGTTCTTGGTTCTTGGTTACTTGGTCCTCCAAAATATTCCAACTGGAATTTAAACTGGTGAAGGGAGGGGTTTAGCCAGAGAGGGTTATTGGGAAGAAAGTGCCACTTTAAATTTAGTTGCATCTGGCTGGGCAACCGTGGCTTGGTGGAGATTATTCCATGCTTTAATAGTTGTTACATCGGAAGAGTTTGCAACCTATACCACACAGCTGGAGATGGACACAAAACGCTGGAGTAACTCAGCGGGTCAGGCAGCATTCTTGGAGAAAAGGACTAGGTGACGTTTCGGATCGAGACCCTTCTTCAGACTGAGAGTCAGGGGAAGGGAAATGAGAGATTATAAGGTGATGTAGAGAGATGTAGAACAAATGATATGCAAAAAAGTAACGCTGATAAAGGAACCGGGCCATTGTTAGCTGTTTGCCCGGTGAAAACAAGTACAGTCAATGAGGTTCAACAAGACAACTTCGAAGCTGCTACGACTTGGGTGGGGAGGGATGGAGGGAGAGGGGATGCAGGGGTTTACTTGAAGTTAGAGAAATCAATATTCATACCACTGGGATGTAATATGAGAGGCTGTTCCTCCAACTTGCGTTTGGCCTCACTCTGATAGTGGAGGAGGCCCAGGACAGAAAGGTCAGTGTGGGAATGGGAAGGGGAATTAATGTGTTTGGCAGCCGCACAGCTGGTTTGCTTTGCTCATGTTAGCTGCTGGATGAATGTTAGCCAGAACACTGTGGGATCTGCCTTGCTCTTCTTCGGATCATGAATTAACATCTTATTAAAGCGAGTATATGTCTGACAAAGAACGTTCAAAGGTTCAAAGGTTTCACCTGGTCGGCATCTGGCAGTTTCTTAAATCATTTCAACATTCTGAGTTTGCTGGTACAGAGGTTCATCCCCAATAACAGCTAAGTTCACAATCAATCAATCACAATAATACTTTATTCGCCAAGTATGTTTTGCAACATTCGAGGAATTTCATTTGCCAAGTCAGTCATACAAATAAAAAGCAACGGAACACACAAAACCCATTTTAACATAAACATCCACCACAGTGACTCCTCCACGTTCCTCACTGTGATGGAAGGCGAAATAAAGTTCAACCTCCTTCCTTTGTTCTCCCGCAGTCGGGGTCTCCAGCCCTCCGTTGACGGGACGGTCTTGACTCCCGTAGCCGCGGTGGGCCCTCCGCATCGAGGCGATCAGCTCCTGCATCGGGGGGATGTCAGCTCCCCCGCGCTGGACGATCGAACTCCGCGTCGAGGCTAGTCGAACCTTCCGCGACATTGGAGCTCCCAACATCCACAACCTCTCCCGAGACTGCGAGCTCCCGATGTAAAGTCCGCAGGCCGTGGTTGGAGCGATCCTAAGCTGGGGATCGACTCCAATGTTAAGTCCACGCATCTGCTGTGGGGCCCAAGGTCAGTTTCTTAAATCATTTAAATCCTTTCGGTCTGAACGAAATTTCGTTACCTTGCAGTCATAACATTTAATAAAAAACAAAACACACAATAAACACATATTTAACATCCACCACAGTGAGTTCACCAGGCACCTCCTCACTGTGATGGAAGGCAAAAGTCTTAGAGTCTCTGTCTTCTTCCCTCCTTGTTCTCCCTCTGTGCTGAGGAGATCCAGGCCTCCGATGTTGCCGTCCACCAGGCCCGCGGCCGAGCCTCCGAAGCCGGGCTTTCGCCGCCACCGCCGTCGCCGGAACGCCGGAACACCGCCACAGGGCCCGCCACTGGAACGCTGGAGCACCGCAGCCCCAAAGCCAGGCCGCCGCTGGAGCACCGCAGCCCCGAAAGCCAGGCCGCCGCTGGAGCACCGCTGCCCCGAAAGCCAGGTCGCCTCTGCCTCCAGGTCCATCGATGCTAGACCGCAGAGCAACCGGAATATGCAATCCAAATATTAATCGCATCTCCGGCAAGGTAAAAAACTGAAAAATAAGTTTCCCACGATCCCCTCCCCTTCCCCCCACACAAAACAACCCAGAGAACATTTACACAAACTTTTAACACACACTAAAAATTTAAAAAAAGACAAAAAAACAAACAGACTGTTGGCGAGGCTGCCAATCTTGTGGCGTCCCTGGTGGTATCAACAGTGAATCAACAGCTTGATTAGTACGGGTGTCAGGGGTTATGGGGAGAAGGCAGGAGAATGCGGTTCTTCCATCGAGGAAGCCTCTCAACCCCTGGGCACCCAAAGTATTCAAGAGGCTTTTCTGTGCCATGATAATGCTGTGTTGGGCCCTTGCCTTTTTCATGTGCTGACTGACTCAACCTTGGTGAGGACTCACCTGTACATTTAGTTTAGTGTAGTTCAGAGATACAGTGCAGAAACAGGCCCTTTGGCCCACCGAGTCTGCACTGCCCAGCAATCCCTGCACCCTAACACTATCCTATATACGGTAGGGACAATCTTTTACAACATTACCAGGTCAATTAACCTACAGACCTGTACGTCTTTGGAGTGTAGGAGGAAATCCCGGAGAAAGCCCACGCGGTCACAGGGAGAACGTACAAACTCCGTATAGACAAGCACCCGTAGTCAGGATCGAACACCGGGTCTCCGGCGCTGCAATGCCACCACGCCACCCCACACGGTGGTCCTTGGGCATCTGCTACTCAAGCGTGGCTCCCCACCACACTGCCGCAGCTTCAGGGCAGGCTCCTTGGGAATTCTGGCAATAAAGAACCTCGTCCATTGATTTGCAAATCTGCAGGGAGTCTTTGTCTGAACTCTCAGCTGCCGATGCAGTGGGTGTGAGAACTTGGAAATAATGATTCTTGGATTCTGGCTGTTGACCGTGAAATTATAAAATGGCCACATTAAACTGAAGCCCCCCCCCCCACTGTGGAAATGTAACTCAATGCAAGTCTGTGGGCTTTGTGTCAGCCACGTGAAGCCAATATCCCACTCTTTGGCCCAGACCATATTTTCATCGCATTACTCACTGCTTTACGTCAGCATAGAACATAAATGCCAAGGAAACACAGGGTCCATAGATCTGATCTTAACGTGTTGCAAGCAGTGGCCATGGGGTGAGATTGGGAAAAACAGAGGGAACTGGTGAGTGGGAGGTACGGCACTTGGAGAGATTTGCGAACGCCAACCCAATATGAAAGTGAAATCACACCTTATGAAACTGAATTCACACTTCAAATGCTAAATGTTGCTTGGCAATATATCAAAATTTGGTCCCACTTGTCTAAACATGACACCGGTCACTGACTCACCAGCAGGCGTGGGCTGTGTTCCAAATGGCAGGGGTCTCGGCGAATATAAAGGTCAGCGCTCGATGAGGTTTCCCCAGACGAGAGAGCAGAGTGCTGGGGCAGGAAAAGTTCCAAGGATTCCTCATGGAACCTGGAGAAATAGTCCTAGGACCACAAAAATAACTTTAATAATTTAGGCCTCTGAGACGCAATCTTGTTTGCAGCCTGGGTTCACTGGTGGACAAAGATCTGTACTTTGAGGCCCTTACTACATCAGGTCCCATTCCCTGACCTGCATGATTAAAATCACAATGGGCCAGGAACAAACTGAAAATAAAATGGTGGATGTCTGATCACTATCATAACTACCCTCCTGGCCCCTGACCACGAATCTCCGTTCAACACAAGCCCAGGAGGGTCACACTCTCACGAATGAGGGAGGACACATACCCTACACATCAAGTAGACAGGCACAACTATCATTTAACATCCCAAACAGGATGGCACGGTGCCTCAGCAGTAGAGCTACTGCCTTACAGCGCCAGATACCTGGGCTCGATCCTGACCACGGCTGCCTGGCTGTATGGAGTTTGTGCGTTCTCCCCGTGACCGCGCGGGTTTTCTCCGAGAAGCTCCCGTTTCCTCCCACACTCCAAAGATGTACTGGTTTGTTAGCTAATTGGCTTGGTGTAAATGTAAAATTGTCCCTAGCGTGAGTAGGATAGCTTTAGTGTGCGGGGATCGATGGTCGGTGCGGACTCGGTGGGCCGAAGGGCCTGTTTCCGCCTTGTATCTCTAAACTAGCAAATGCCCTCGGCGATTAGTCCAATGACTTTCGGAATTTCTAGAGCGGGACTTGTACCTCCTGACACAGAGAGAGTGCCACCAACATGCCAAGGCTTAGAGAAAGTATTATTTGATCATATGTAGTGAAGAGGATTAGCATGAGCTCAAAGAGGTCCCTTAATCATGTTGTAACGATTGTTGCTAGATACAAGTTTGTTTGAAGCTACTGGGCTCAAACTTTGAAAAGTACCTCAGTAATTACATTGAGTTAGAATTGAATAATTGGCTTTAATAGATGTCAGGAACCTTTAACCGGCTTTCAGAATGAATCCAACTATTTTCTGCATGGTTTCATGTTGACGTTTCTCATGACTGTACCGCTGTGCTCGACACTGGGTGTAATGTTCCCTCTATTGATGAAATCTTTGTCTTTACTCATGAGTCTGGCCCCCCAATGACATCAACGGGAGAAGACTGTAGTTTGCCTTCGAAAGCTCAAAGCTTGCCCTTGCTTTTGAAAATCCCTGCCCAATTACGCAAACTGATAGAAGTTTACAGTGAACTCCGATTTAATTAAACTAAAACAGGAGTCAAGGATTGTGAGACGGCGGTTCGCAGCATCATGTTAACACCCGGAACTTTAACATTTGGAGATCTAGTCCACCCACTCATTTTAAGCCAGTTCAGTGCAACCTGACCAAAAGTAAAAAAGAACTATTGGGCCATTCTTTGGAAAGTGAACCAAAATGTCACAAACGTGACCAGATGTCATCACATAGAGTGATACATTCAAAATCTTCTTGTAAATGATTCATCTTATTCATTGCTATTTTCCTACCTACAGACGTATAATGCATGTCTGCTAAAGATATGCGTTGAGTTGGGGGCTACAAGTTAGTGGTGCAATATTGCGTTGGGAAACGGGTTGCGTGCGGGACACAATGGTTCCCAGTTGGTCTAGTATTCTATTAAAAGTCTTGTCTTGTTTCTATGTGTGTGTGTCTGTGTGATGGTATTTTTGCCAAAATGATACACAGTATATATACACACGTGCTAAAATTTTTGCAGGACCTTACTCAGCTTTTTCCCGTCATTGATCTAATCAAGTTTCCTTCAGGTATGACGTTATATTTCACAAGTTATTGATATCTAAAGGTTTAGAAAAGCCAACTTTGAGAATAATAACTGACTGTGAGAGGGAGACATTTCTTGCAGCTTCCAGTGATAATATCACAATGGCATCTCACAGTCCTCCAACCCACAATGGGATCTCAGCTGCCAATACACAAGTTATGAGAGTTAACGGAGTGGGGGATGGGAGGAGAATACATTTTATTTAAACATTGCCTTTAGTGGGGAAGTGCGGAAGGGAAGAGATGAGGGAGGGAGTGACTGAGGGTAGGGAAAAGGAAAGGGAGGGAGAGGGGACAGAGAGACAATGGGGTCAGCAGCTTCAAGGGGAGTAAGGAGAGAGTGAGATTTTTGCCTCCCCCCACATGGGAAGGAGTGATAGAGAAAATAGAGACTGGCAGTTAGGCAGTTATGACATCATGATGCCCTACCAGCTACAATGTTGCTATCCCAGAACACTGAGTCCTTCACAGCAAATACCCTTCAGGGAAAGAATCTGCCAGCCTAACCCAGCACAGCAAAGTTAAATGATTGGATTTGGATAACAAAAGATGGCCTTGTCGGTGGCACCTACATCACATTAAATCTTAGTGCAATTGCATTTTTTTTAAAGTTTAAAATGAGGGAGGGTGAAAAAATGAGCTGACGTGCACATTGGGGGCTATGGGTGAGTGGTGGAATATTATATTTGGGGAACGGGTTGCATATAGGGAACTGCTCAGTGGTGGAATCTTACGTTGGGGAACAGGTTGCGTTGGGGGACCAGGCCTTCCGTGGGGGCTATGGGTGAATGGTGGAATATTGCGTTGGGGGAACAGGTTAAGTTGGGGGAACAGGTGAGTGGTGGAAATGGGTTGCGTTGAGGGAACGGGTGAGTGGTGGATTATTGTGTTGGGGGACAGGGCCCAATGAGTCCCACGTAGTCTAGTTACATATAAAAATGTAACCAAAAAAAATATGAATCATATATGCAATACAAATCCAATACGAATCATATACAATCCCCTGGGCCTGATGGTCTGCATCCCAGGGTCCTCAGGGAGGTGGCTCTAGAAATAGTGGACGCATTGGTGATCATTTTCCAATTTTCAATAGATTCAGGATCAGCTCCTGTGGATTGGAGGATAGCTAATGTTATCCCACTTTTCAGGAAAGGAGCGAGAGAGAAAACAGGGAATTACAGACCAGTTAGCCTGACTTTGGTTGTGGGAAAGATGCTGGAGTCAATTATTAAAGAGGTCATTTGGATAGCAGTAAAATGATTAGTCCAAGTCAACATGGATTTATGAAAGGGAAATCATGCTTGACGAATCTTCTGGAATTTTTTGAGGATGTGACAAGTAAAATGGATGAAGGGGTGCCAGTGGATGTAGTGTATCTAGACTTTCAGAAAGCCTTTGATAAGTTCCCACGCGGGAGACTGGTGACTAAAATTAGAGCACATGGTATTGGGGGTCGGGTGTTGACATGGATAGAAAATTGGTTGGCAGACCGGAAGCAAAGAGTAGGAGTGAACAGGTCCTTTTCAGAATGGCAGGCAGGAGCAAGTGGAGTGCCGCAAGGCTCGGTGTTGGGGCCGCAATTGTTTACCATATATATTAATGATTTGGAAGAGGGAATTAGGAGCAACACTAGCAAGTTTGCGGATGACACAAAGCTGGGCGGCAGTGTGAACAGTGAAGAGGATGTTAGGAGGTAGCAGGGTGACCTGGACAGGTTGAGTGAGTGAGCAGATGCGTGACAGATGCAGTATAATATAGATAAATGTGAGGTTATCCACTTTGGCGGCAAAAAGGTGGCAGATTATTATTTCAATGGGGTTAGATTAGGCAAGGGGGAGGTGCAGCGAGACCTGGGCGTCCTTGTACACCAGTCACTGAAAGTTGGCTTACAGGTACAGCAGGCAGTGAAGAAAGCTCATGGAATGTTGGCCTTCATAACAAGAGGATTTCAGTGCAGTTGTATAGGGCTCTGGTGAGACCACATCTGGAGTATTGTGTACAGTTTTGATCTCCTAATTTGAGAAAGGACATCCTTGTGATTGAGACAGTGCAGCGTAGGTTCACGAGATTGATCCCTGGGATGGCGGGACTGTCATATGTGGAAAGATTGAATAGACTAGGCTTGTATTCACTGAAGTTTAGAAGGATGAGGGGGGATTTTATTGAAACATATAAAATTATAAAAGGACTGGACAAGCTAGATGCAGGAAAAGTTTTTCCAATGTTGGGCGAGTCCAGAACCAGGGGCCACAGTCTTAGAATAAAGGGGTGGTCATTTAAGACTGAGGCGAGTAAAAACTTTTTCACCCAGAGAGTTGTGAATTTATGGAATTCCCTGCCACAGAAGGCAGTGGAGGCCAAGTTGCTGGATGGATTTAAGAGAGAGTTAGATAGAGCTCTAGGGGCTAGTGGAGTCAAGCGATGAGGGGAGAAGGCAGGCACGGGTTATTGATGGGGGACGATCAGCCATGATCACAATGAATGGTGGTGCTGGCTCGAAGGGCCGAATGGCTTCCTCCTGCACCTGTTATCTATGTTTTTCTAAAACAATATACCTGCAAAGCTCTCAGAATTAGAAGAGATATATTCCACGATGTTTCAATGGGGTCTCAGATGTCGTCCAGCTGGCCAGGATAGCACTTGCCCAGTCATATTCACGTTTAATCAAACGTAGCCACAGAATAACAACCCTCTTTCAGTCACTCCTGATCTATCTCAGACAGCCTACCCGATCCTCCACCCCCATGACTATATCTCTTCTATATGCTGCCTTCAGCAACATCACCGGAAAAAGATTGCAATGGTTTTCCACATCAATGTCGACGGCTCCAAACTGCTCGCCGTTTAGACCCTTTATTTGGCTTAGATCAGTCCAAGGTCAGAAGTCCTTCTCATTAGTGATACCCCAGAGTTAAGGGTGACTTGCATCCATTCCCGATTCAGTAAGTGTCAATGTGGCTGATGTGGAGTGTGCAGATTCTCCCACGTGGGCCTGGGGAAGTGGGACGGGGCGAGTAGCAGAATGGCATTGGTAGTCCGTGCATTCCATAGGAGAATTATATAATCAAGAACACAATGACTATCGCTGCCAAACTCAGTTTGACCACTAATCTGACAATATTTGCCACTATCAATAAAATGGTTATTATATATGAAGAAATAATATTGAATTTATTATGGGGAACAAGGAAATGGCAGATGAGTTGAACAGGTACTTTGGATCCATCTTCACTAAGGAGGACACAAACAATCTTCCTGATATAGTAGTGGCCAGAGGATCTGGGGTGACGGAGAAACTGAAGGAAATCCACATTAGGCAGGAAATTGTGTTGGGTAGACTGATGGGACTGAAGGCTGATAAATCCCCAGGGCCTGATGGTCTGCATCCCAGGGTACTTAAGGAAGTGGCTCTAGAAATCGTGGATGTGTTGGTGATAATTTTCCAATGTTCTATAGACTCAGGATCAGTTCCTGTGGATTAGAGGGTAGCTAATGTTATCCCACTTTTTAGGAAAGGCGGGAGAGAGAAAACAGGTAATTATAGACCAGTTAGCCTGACATCGGTGGTGGGGAAGATGCTGGAGTCAATTGTAAAAGATGAGATAGCCGCACATTTGGATAGCAGTAACAGGATCGGTCCGAATCAGCATGGATTTACGAAGGGGAAATCATTGACAGTATCATCTGGAATTTTTTGAAGATGTAACTAGGAAAATGGACAAGGGAGAGCCAGTGGATGGAGTGTATCTGGACTTTCAGAAAGCATTTGATAAGGTCCCACATAGGAGATTAGTGGAAAACATTAGGGCATATGGTATTGGGGGTAGAGTGCTGACATGGATAGAGAAGTGGTTGGCAGACAGGAAACAAAGAGTAGGGATTAACGGGTCCCTCTCAGTGTGGCAGGCAGTGACTAGTGGGGTACCGCAAGGCTCGGTGCTGGGACCGCAGCTATTTAAAATATACATCAATGATTTAGATGAAGGGATTCAAAGTAACATTTGCATATTTGCAGATGACACAAAGCTGGGTGGCAGTGTGAACTGGGAGGAGGATGCTATGAGAATGCAGGGTGACTTGGACAGGCTGGGTGAGTGGGCAGATGCATGGCAGATGCAGTTTAATGTGGATCCTCTGAGTGAGGGCTATTTGTATATATATATATATATATATATATGTAGCCTGCTTGTGTATACTACTCTAATAACAAATGTAAAGCACTTTGGTCAATGAGAGTTGTTTTTTAAATGTGCTATATAAATAAATGTGACTTGACTTGACTAGATAAATGTGAGGTTATCCACTTTGGTAGCAAAAACAAGAAGGCAGATTACTATCTAAATGGTGTCAAGTTGGGAAAAGGGGAAGTACAACGTGATCTGGGGGTCCTTGTACATCAGTCAATGAAAGTAAGCATGCAGGTACAGCAGGCAGTGAAGAAAGCGAATGGCATGTTGGCCTTCATAACAAGAGGAGTTGGGTATAGGAGCAAAGAGGTCCTTCTGCAGTTGTACAGAGCCCTAGTGAGACCACACCTGGAATATTGTGCGCAGTTTTGGTCCCCTAATTTGAGGAAGGATACTCTTGCTATTGAGGGAGTTTACAAGGTTAATTCCCGGGATGGCAGGACTGTCATATGCTGAGAAAATGGAGCAGCTGGGCTTGTACACTCTGGAGTTTAGAAGGATGCGAGGGGATCTCATTGAAACATATAAGATTGTTAAGGGCTTGGACACGCTAGAGGCTGGAAACATGTTCCAGAAGTTGGGTGAGTCCAGAACCAGGGGCCACAGTTTAAGGATAAGGAGTAAGCCATTTAGAACGGTGACGAGGAAACACTTTTTCTCACAGAGAGTGATGAGTGTGGAATTCTCTGCCTCGGAGGGTAGTGGAGGCTGGTTCTCTGGATGCTTTCAAGAGAGAGCTAGATAGGACTTAAAAATAGTGGAGTCAGGGGATATGGGGAGAAGGCAGGAACGGGGTACTGATTGGGAATGATCAGCCATGATCACATTGAATGGCGGTGCTGGCTCGAAGGGCCAAATGGCCTACTCCTGCACCTATTGTCTCTTGTCTATTGTCTATAAGTACATAAGACAAGGAGACTTGCTGAGTTTAAGTCCACCTCCATACTGTTTTTTTCTCATTTGCTACTAACGTGTTCCTGTTTGATTCCCACATGGTTTCTGTTCTCCCGCTGTCATCTCATGTTCATGTTCCTAAGTGAAAGGAGCGGAATTAGACCATGCAGACCATCGTCCACTCTTCCATGATCTATCTCTCCCTCCTAACCCCATTCGCCTGCCTTCTCCCCGTTAACCCTGACACCCGTACTAATCAAGAATCTATCTATCTCTGCCTTAAAAAATATCCATTGCCTTGGCCTTCACAGCCATCTGTGGCAAAGAATTACACAGATTCACCACCTTCTGATTAAATAAATTTGTCTTCATCTCCTTCCTTTAATTCTGAGACTATGGCCTCTGGTCCTAGATTCTCCCACTAATGGAAACATCCTCTCCACATCCACTCTATCCGGGCCTTTCATTATTCACTAGCTCCATACATCTGATGTTCTAACTTGGTTGAAATGTTCTTCAGTCTTATTCTTATTGTTTATCCTGTGACCTTTTCCCAACTTGTTCCTCTACTCAGTTCCAATGTTCACATTATCACTGCTGGGTCCTGCCTCTGGCGTTGTTAAGGGCCTGTCCCACTTGGGGCGTCATTTGCGCGTCACGCAGATGGTGCGCAAAGGTTTTGTACATCCCAAAATCCTGGGGCGCCGCGCACGACCGCGCGTCGCTGCCTACGTCACCATGCACCATGTGGCACGTCGCATGCGTTGTGTGTCATGACGCGTAAATAATGACGCGTAAATTACGCGCGCAAATGACGCCCAAGTGGGACAGGCCCTTTACTCTGCAGAATTTTACCACTCACAATGTTATTTCACTGAATTTAGTCTCCCCGTACCACTGCATCCTGTGATCTTTCTAGTTACTAAAAAAAACATAGTATAATTATATCCATGGACCTCACTCCTACCTTTAATGGACAATAACTTTTGATTTACACCACACCTAGGGCTTACTAACCATTGAAGCAGCTGCATAGGTTACCCCTGCAGGAACTTGATTCTGGGTCCGTTCCTTTATAACTAACCAAAGGAATGTATTGATTAGTGTGTAAAGAACAACCCCCGTCGCCATCTGTACAAACTTCATTCAAAGTGTGTGTAGCAAGTGCCACAACGAGACAACACACACGTCCAGCTAATTAGCCCACAGTGGGCCATTGAAGCAGGAGTAAAGAGCCAAAGGCCCAGAGCTGGTACATGAGAAATGGGCACAGTCTTTGCCTATGTTGACAAGCTTAATTTATTCCTTTTCTTTGCAGACTGTAAAGTCAACTTGGTTAATGGAAGGAAGACTGCGCACCTCAGTAATGCATCACATGTAATAGAAACAAACCCTTTAGGCAAATAGTAGTGGATATTTTTAAGGCAGAGATAGATAGATTCTTGATTAGTATAGGTGTTAGGGGTTATGGGGAGAAGGCAGGAGAATGGGTTTAAAATGGAAAGATAGATCAGACATGATAGAATGGTGGAGTAGACTTGATGGGCCGAATGTTCTAATCCTGCTCCTATCACTTATGAACATACTGGTGACTGGTCTACTTTCTCATTCCAATATTTCCATACTCCCCCTTATATCCTTTCCTGCCAAAAGAACAATTTGTCTCTTTTTAAAAATCTGTTCTCGGGCTCCACGTCCTCCTGGTCGAGAGAGTTTCACTAATTAACAGCCATCTAAGTGAACAAACGTCTTCTCTCAGCAGTCTTCGTTGTCTGATTCTGTAACCTGTATAACGTGAGACTGTGGATTCTTGTTCTGGGCTCCTCAGCTGAGGGGAAAAATGCATCTAGCCTGTCAAAGTCTTTCAGCATTTTGTAGGTTACAATAAGATCTCTTAAGGGCCTGTCCCACTTGGGCGTCATTTACGCAACATCGTTTGCGCGTCACGACGCACACATGGTGCGTGGTGACGTAGGCAGTGACGCACGGTCGCGCGCGGCGCCCCAGGATTTTGAGATGTACAAAATCTTCACACGCCATCTGCATGACACGCAAATGACGCCCAGGTGGGACAGGCCCTTTACTCTTCTGAACTCTGTTACTAAAAGTTGTTGTCAACCCTATCTCTGTTAATTTAGCCATCCAAGGAATCAGTCTGGTGAATCTTCATTGGACTTCCTCTGTGGTAATTCTAAGCCATCCTAGACTACACAAAATACGCCATGTGTCGATCCTGCGTTCGAGGCAAGACTTTGTTGCCCCTTCACTCAAAGCCTTTCGCAATGAAGGCAAATATATTATTTGCTTTCTTAACTGTTTGTTGAACCTGCATGCTTGCTTTCAGTGGCGGTTGTGAATTGACGCACAGATCCCTTTGTGCATCATTGTTTCCCATTTTTCCACTATTTAAAAAATCTTGTTACCCTGTATTTTCAACCAAAGTGGAGAGCTTCGCATTTACTCAGGTTATACTGCATCTGGCATGTATTTGTCCATTCACTCAACTTGTCCAAATCACCTTGAAGCCTCAAGCAATGGTGTGGGTGTGCAGAACTAATCCGCAGTTTATAAATGATACATATCTTTCCCTTGAACGCAGAAAAAACAACAGGATATGGAGTTCAGCTGTGACGATCAAGCGAAGATAGAGATGAGATCAAAGGAGAAGGTTCATAGCATTGCCAAATATGTAGAAATGCTGAGAAATTGAAAATTTAGCATAAAAAGAACATCAGTTGATAAGGAAAAAGGAAGGAGCGATCAGGCTAGCCACAGACATAAAAAACAAGCAGAACAAGTGTCTACAGATATGTAAAGCAATAAAGATTAGTTTATTAACATGGGCCCCTGACAGATTGAAAGAGGAGAAATTATATTGGGCAATAAGGAAATGGCAGAGATAGTAAACAAATATTTTATAACTGCCCACACGGAAGACGCCGCAGAAACCTTCCAGATTTGGTGGAAGACTGCAAATTTAGGGTAAGCAAGGAGTTGAAATAAATTTATCACAGAACGTATAACAATAGAGCACAGGAACAAATTATTCAGCACAAGATGCCTGTGCCAACCACGATGCTGAATTAAACAAATCACATCTGCCTGTACCTGATCTCTATCGCTCCATTCCCTATCTTCATGTGTCTGTCTATATGCCTCTTAAATGTCACGCTCATGTCTTCTTCCACCACTTGCTCTTGCAGTTCAATAACTTCTCTTTGTAAAAAAAAACATGCCTTGTAAATCTCCTTTAAACTTAAAATTATATCCCCTAGACTTTGACATTCCCACTCTGGGAATAAAAGATTTTGATTATCTATCCCATCTCATAATTGTCACATAGTTTTATGAACTTTTCTCAGGTCGTCACTCAGTCTCCACCAACCCAGAGAAAATATCCAAGTTCGTCCAACGTTGGGTTGCACGGTGGTGCAGCGGTAGAACTACTGCCTTACGGCGCCAGAGACCCGGGTTCCATCCTGACTGCAGGTGTTTGTCTGTACAGAGTTTTACGTTCTACCCAAGACCTGCATAGATTTTGTTCGAGATCTTCAGTTTCCTCCCACACTCCAAGGGCATACAGGTCTGTAGGTTAATTGGCTTGGTATAAATGTAAAATTATCCCTAGCGCGTGTAGGATGATGTTAATGTGTGTGGATCGCTTTCCAACAATGCCACAACCAGCATAGAAACATAGAAATTAGGTGCAGGAGTAGGCCATTCGGCCCTTCGAGCCTGCACCGCCATTCAATATGATCATGGCTGATCATCCAACTCAGTATCCCGTACCTGCCTTCTCTCCATACCCTCTGATCCCCTTAGCCACAAGGGCCACATCTAACTCCCTCTTAACTATAGCCAATGAACTGGCCTCAACTACCCTCTGTGGCAGAGAGTTCCAGAGACCCACCACTCTCTGTGTGAAAAAAGTCCTTCTCATTTCGGTCCTAAAGGATTTCCCCCTTATCCTTAAGCTGTGACCCCTTGTCCTGGACCTCCCCAACATTGGGAACAATCTTCCTGCATCAAGACTGTCCAACCCCTTAAGAATTTTGTAAGTTTCTATAAGATCCCCTCTCAATCTCCTAAATTCTAGAGAGTATAAACCGAGCTTATGCAGTCTTTGTTCATAAGACAGTCCTGACATCCCAGGAACCAGTCTGGTGAACCTTCTCTGCACTCCCTCTATGGCAATAATGTCCTTCCTCAGATTTGGAGACCAGAACTGTACGCAATACTCCAGGTGTGGTCTCACCAAGACCCTATACAACTGAAGTAGAACCTCCCTGCTCCTATACTTAAATCCTTTTGCTATGAAAGCTAACATACCATTCGCTTTCTTCACTGCCTGCTGCACCTGCATGCCTACTTTCAATGACTGGTGTACCATGACACCCAGGTCGCGCTGCATCTCCCCTTTTCCTAATCGGCCACCACTGCACACAATACCCTCAACGTAGACTATCCAACGTTTTATACAGCTACAACATGACTTCTCTATTCTTTATACTCATTGCCCTAATTAATCATAATCATACTTTATTAGCCAAGTATGTTTTGCAACATATGAGGAATTTGATTTGCCCTACTGTCATACCAATAAAAAGCAACAAAACACACAAAATACATTTTAACATAAACATCCACCACAGTGGATGTGGTGAAGGCAAGCATGTCATATGCCTTCTTTACCATCTTATCCACTTGTGTTGTCACTTTCAGGGAGTTGTGAACTTGCACTCCAAGATCCCTCTGTACACCAATACTGTTAAGGGCCCTGCCATTCACTGTATACTTTCCGCTTACATTTGACCTCCAAAATTACACCTCACTCTCTGGATTCAGCTCCATCTGCTTTTTCTCTAACAATTTCCAGTGATTTTCTTCACCAGCCACAACTCTGCCAAATGTTGTGTCATCTGCAAACTTACTATTCAGACCACCTATATGTTTTGTCCAAATCATTTACATACGTCACAAATAGAAGCTAATCATCCTTCTGAGGGTCATAGTCAAAGAGTGTTACAGCATGGAAATAGGTTCCTCAGCCTAACTTGTCCTCGATATCTGCGGCGGCGCGACTCACGTTGCAGCGGCCCCTACAGCCTGTCTGTCTTCTTTTTATTTTTTGTCTAGTTAAATGTAGTTGTTCGTGTTTTTTTTTGTGCTGTTTCTAACTGTTTTTCCTGTCGGGTCTCCGTTGTCGTTGGGGCCTAGTACCGTGGAGCGGCCTCCGACCGGGACAACCTGGGGGCTCCAGTCACGGAGCCTGCGGAGCTGCGGACTCACCGTCGTGGGGCTGGCCGGCCTCGGAGCGTGGGGAGCGGTGGTGGCTCGCCGCTGCGGCCCGACTCCGGAGCTCCAGCTCCAGCTGCAGATTACTGCCGGTGGACTGTCGGGATATCGGGAGCTCGCGGGTCCGGGACCACTTTCCGGAGCTCCCGCAACGCAACATCTCCCGCCCCTGTCGCGGGGTTGGAGTGACCCGGAGCGGGGCCGTACATCGCCCGGCGCGGCTCTAATGGCCGCGGGACATTCCAGCTCCCGCCGGGGGCTCCAACGTTGTGACTTTGGGCCTAGAACGGGGCCGTACATCGCCCGGCGCGGCCTCAATGACCGTGGGGCTTAACATCGCCCACCTGGGGCTTGGACATCGGGAGAGAAATGGTGCGGGGGAGAGAGAAGACTTTGCCTTCCATCACAGTGAGGAGGAGATTCACTGTGATGGATGTTTGTGTGAATTGAATTGTTTGTATGTTTTGTAGGAGTTGTTTTGTTTGTATGGCTGTAGAAACAGAGTTTCGTTTGAGCCTCTCTGAGGTTCGAATGACAAATAATAAAATCTAATCAAAGTGCATTTGGCCCATATTCCCCTAAAACCTCCCCATCCATGTATCAGTCTAAATATCCTATAAACATTGTAATTGTACCTGTCTAAGCCACGTCCATTGCCAGCTTATACCATGTACCCTCTACCATCTGTGTATTAACTTACCCCTCAGGTCCGCTTTGAGTCTTTCCTCTCTCACGCCTCTAAGTTTTCACTCCCCTGCTCTGGGTATAAGTTTGTGACAATAAGCGTAATCTAAGTCCTCATGATTGTATCAACTCATAGTCCCAGCCTAATCATTATCTCCTTACAACTCAAGCCCTTCAATTCTGACAACATCATTGTCAATCTTTTCTGAACCTATTTTAATCACATCCATCCTATAACGAGGTGACCCACACTGCACACAGTACAGCCCATGTGTTAAAGACAGCTTTTGGTGCATTAGCCTTAGTAGTCTGATGAAGGGTCTCAACCCGAAACATCACCTATTCCTATTATCTAGAGATGCTGTCTGACCCGCTGAGTTAGTCCAGCTTTTTGTGTCTATCTTCTGTTTAAACCAGCATCTGCAGTTCCTTGAGTAGGAAAGAAGTGCAGATGCTGGTTTAAATCGAGCGTAGACACGAAATGCTGGAGTAACTCAACGGGTCAGGCAGCATCTCTGGAGAGAAGGAATGGGTGACGTTTCGAGACCTTTCATCAGACTACTTCACCCATTCCTTCTCTCCGAAGATACTGCCTGACCCGCTGAGTTACTCCAGCATTCTGTGTCTAACTTCTGCAGTTCCTTCCTACATATTGAGTATAGAAGTTAGGACAATATCTACATGGTGTATACGAGGCCACATTTCTAGTAAGCTTGCTGTAGAAAATATATCATTAAGCTGGAAATAATCCAGAGAAGAATTGCGAGGATATTGCCAGGATTTGAGGGGCTGAGATATAGGGAGAGGTTGGGCAGGCTAGAACTTTATTCCTTGGCGCACAGAAGGATAAGGGGTGATGTTATGGAGGTGTATAAAATCTTGAGGCATTAGCTAGGATGAATGCACAGAGTCTTTTACCCAGGGTAGGGGAATCAAAAACCAGTGGACATACAGTAGGTTTAAGGCAAGGGGGGGGGGGGATGAGATATAATGGAACCTGAGGGGTCATTTTTTCACTCAGAATGTGGTGTGCATATGGAACCAGCTACCCGAGGAGGTAGTTGAGCTAAGTACTATAATAGCATTTAACAGGTGCAATAATAGGGAATGTTTAGAGGAATATGAGCCAAATGCAGGCCAGCTTGATCAGCATGAATGAGTTGGGCTGAAGGACTGCATTGTCTTGTTTTGTACAGTTGATGCATGATGTCCCAACTTTGTACACTGCTCTGTCTGATGAAGTGCGAGTTAAATATGCAAGCATGCCAAACATGTTCTTCAGCACTCTGCCGATCTCTGTCTCCTCTTTCAGGATCTATGTATTTGTACTCCTAGGTCTCGTTAGCCTTAGAATATAAGATGTTCCTTTAGGAAGAAGATGAGGAAGAATTTCTTTAGTCAGGCAGGTGGTGAATCTGTGGAATTCTTTGCCACAGAAGGCTGTGGATGCCAGGTCAGTGGATATTTTTAAGGCAGGGATAGATAGATTCTTGATTAGTACGGATGTCAGAGGTTATGGGGAGAAGGCAGATGAATGGGGTTGAGAGGGAGAGATCGATCAGCCACGATTGAATGGCGGAGTAGACTTGATGGGCTGAATGGCCTAATTCAGCTACTATCATTTATGAACATGAACTATTTTGAAGGGGAGGCACTTTAAGCTTAAGTTGGTTTTGTTTTCATTTTCATCTCATGGTTTTACCAGTCAGGTGGGGTCAAGGAAAGAACGTTCACGCCTTTCCACCACCGCGCCCAAGAAGCACAAGAAGTGGCAAGACAGGTACCATTGTATGCAAATGCCGAGAAGTGTGTTCAGCTCTGGCTGAACAATTTCTAATCTTGTGTGTGAACTGGATAAGAAGAAGAAGACCTGTCAGGCGGCATCCGAGGAGGGAGATTCAGCATCGATATTTCAGGCAAATGAACTTTTCCCCTAATGTAGACAAACTAAGAGTTGCACTGATGGAAGAGGCAGTTCCAAGCCATGTCCTCTGGCAGCAGCAGCAGTCTGGAGATACTCCAAAATGGTGTTGTCGTGGCTATCCCTCAAGGTCGAGGATGATGGTCTACGTTCTGTTGTTTTTATGGACTCTCAGGTGGCTTAGGAGTCCAATCCTGGCTTTGCAGCTCTCTGAACGAAGGCGCCTGTGCGTGTGTTTGTTTAATGTGTACTTGATGTTGCGCTCCGAGAAGCACACGGTCCTTCACAAATCAATCAACTCATTCCAATGGCAAGGAAACCAAGATGATTGGAGCTGATAAATCTGTTGAGCTGATAAATCCGCCTTCACAGCCGTTGAGTTCAAGATAACTTTGTCCGCCTGGTCCGCCATTGAGGTCTTGTAGGTTGGATTGTTCTTAGTCTGGGCCCTCATCATCGACCTTACCGCCATGGGTGGTGCTTCCGACGGCATCGCTCTCGGAATCATGGGGTCACGCCAGCCTCTTCATCACGACACGGTAAACGATCTGAAGAGGTCATTGGCTGAAGAAATGGAGTGATTGTTTTTGATTGAATGCACAATCAGTCTGACAAAGGGTCAGACCCAAAATGTCATCTGTGCATTTCCCCCTACAGATGCTGACTGACCTATTAATTTCATCCAGTACTTTGTATTTTGCTCTAGATTCCTGCATTGCCGTGTCTTGTTTCTTCATGTTGTTAGGTTAGAGACACAGCGTGGAAACAGGCTCTTCGGCCCACTGGGTCCGCGCCAACCATTGAACACCTGTTCACGCTGGTCTTGTGTTATCCCATGTTCCCATCCACTCCCAGCACACTCGGAGCGATTGACAGAGGCCAATTAACCTACATAACCACACAACTTTAGGATGTGGCAAGAAACCAGGTCACCTGCAGGAAATCCACGCAGCCACAGAGAGGACGTGCAAACTCTGCACAGACAGCACCCAAGGTCAGGATCTAATCCTGGTCTCTGATGCTGCGAGGCAGTGGCTCTACCAGCTGCAGCAGTGTACTGCCCTGACAAAGACGCTCATCCCACCTCCTGACAGATCGCTCCCTGTTATCTTCCTCTCCCCACTTCTGGTTTTCCTGGTCAGGGTTGCACATACAGTTAAGGTCCCTTTTACAGTTATCCTCCTATTTTATTGAGCATTACCATTGTTCATATTCAGAGCACTATCTCGATCAAAACACACAAAAGCCTTAATGTAGATGCTGATTCCGAGCGGGTGAGCTGGAGTTCACAGAATCAAACGGGTTGTCCGTTCAGGAGCGAGATCAGAGAAATCACTGCTAACAGAGGATAGTGAACCTCTGGGATACTCGACCTGGTAAGATTGTGGAGACTCAATTATTGAGTTAATTCAGGACCTTTTTAGGTGCTGGAGGTTCAAGGCAATGGGACCAATGTAGGAAAATCGTACAGGGTTATAGTATTACACATGATCACCTTAATTGGCAGTGTAGTCACAAGGTATCAAAGGGCCTGCCTGTGCTATAATTCCTTTGCTCTTTAGGTTGTGAAGGGCATTTTAATGTTTAGTTTTGAGATACAGCGCGGACACAGGCCCTTCGGCCCACCAAGTCCACACCGACCGGCGATGCCCGCACATTAACACTACCCTACACACACTAGGGACAATTTATACTAATACCAAACCAATTTACCTACAAACCTGTACGTCTCTGGAGTGTGGGAGGGAACCGAAGGTCTTGAAGAAAGACCCCCGCAGGTCAAGGGGAGAACGTACGAACTCCGTACAGGCAGCACCCGTAGTCGGGATCGAACCTGAGCCTCTGGCGCTGCAGGCCCTGTAAGGCAGCGACCCTACCGCTGCACCACCGTGCCGCTTTGGTCGGAAAATGAACAGGGAGGCTTTGAACACTATTTGCCTTACAGAAAATTAAAATCACTAAGGAAGTGAGGCAGATTTTAACTCACAGTAAACCAACGTGGATTAAATATTAATCAAAATGTCTTTTCCTGCAGGCCACAGAAAACAAAGGGTTTGGTGGCAAAAACAGGAAAGTAGACTATTATCTGAATGGTGGCCGATTAGGAAAAGGTGAGATGCAACAAGACCTGGGTGTCATGGTACACCAGTCACTGAAAGTAGGCATGCAGGCGCAGCAGGCAGATAAGAAAGCAAATGGTATGTTAGCATTCATAGGAAAAGGATTTGAGTATAGGAGCAGGGAGGTTCTACTGCAGTTGTACAGGGTCTTGGTGAGACCACACCTGGAGTATTGCATACAGTTTTGGGCTCCTAATCTGAGGAAAGACATTCTTGCCATAGAGGGAGTACAGAGAAGGTTCACCAAATTGATTCCTGGGATGTCAGGACTTTCATATGAAGAAACACTGGATAGACTCAGCTTGTACTCATTAGAATTTAGAAGATTGAGGGGGGATCTTATAGAAACTTACAAAAATTTTAAGGGGTTGGACAGGCTAGATGCAGGAAGATTGTTCCCGATGTTGGGGAAGTCCAGAACAAGTGGTCACAGTTTAAGGATAAGGGGGAAGTCTTTTAGGACCGAGATGAGAAAAACATTTTTCACACAGAGTGGTGAATCTGTGGAATTCTCTGCCACAGAAGGTAGTTGAGGCCAGTTCATTGGCTATATTTAAGAGGGAGTTAGATGTGGCCCTTGTGGCTAAAGGGATCAGGGGATATGGGGAGAAGGCAGGTACAGGATACTGAGTTGGATGATCAGCCATGATCATATTGAATGGCGGTGCAGGCTCGAAGGGTCGAATGGCCTACTCCTGCACCTATTTTCTATGTTTCTATGTTTAGTGCTGATCTTATCAAGTAGGTTGTAAATCGAGAAGAAATCCACGAGAATGTTTTTCCACGTACATACACACTGCATTCCGACCATGTGGCTATCATCTGAGATTTATCAGATAATAGATACGGTAAGTAGCACGATGGCCCTAGTGTATTTAATTCTGTCAACAAGTCCTTGGGGGAGGTAACTTCTCAGCATTCTGATAAACCTTTCCCATCTACACACAATCAAAAGAGAATCTTGTCTCATTCAAATGATCAAGATTATGATTTTCACTCGACAAAGTGGCATAGATTCAGGACAAACATTGGTAAACTTACAGAAAGTTGCAGATGGAACTGTATTATATTCCAAGTGATTGCCAGATGACTCCCATCCAAAAACATCCAGAATGAAAGAGTGAATAATATTTATAGAAAAGCTTGCCAGTGACCTGCGGACAGAGTTAATTGGTTGCACAACATACTGGAAGAGATGTGATTGGAAGTGCAAGGTACTGTACATGGGTCACATTAGTGCACAATAATTTGTAGTAATTCCAACAGATAATCAGTGGTGTGCAATGTTACTTACGAGGCAATTTGGCCCGTTGGGTCCATGCCAAGTTCCAGCAATCTCATCAGTTCCATTTGCTCTCTCCTAATTGCTGTATCACTGCAACTTATGTTGTCTCACATGCCCATCAACACCCTTGTCAGTCTATGTTGCTACTCTCCTTCCAACTCTCCCCACCCCCCCCCCCCCCCCCACAATGTATGGAGAGGGGTGCTGACCCAAGGTGTCACCTAACCATGGTCTCCAGAGATGCTGATTGACAGACTGAATTACTCCAGGACTTTGTGTCCTTTTTAGTTTAAGATCATCTCAACAGGCTCAGGCTGGATGCACAGGATAGGTGAAAGTCCTCTAGCTATGGAGGACTTGCCTTTCTCTTGCCTTTCTTGCCTTTCTCTCGATCAGCGTTTCTCAACCGGGGTTCCCCAGAACGCTAGGGTTCCGCGAGTTCATTAGTGGTTTCAAGAGAAATAGTGATAAATAGGCTAGTCATATGTAAATGCATTTTTGAGTCATTTTTGTGTTAGCGAAAACTCATGATGTTGACAGGGCTTATGCCATCCTTTGGTAATGATAAACGGTAGCAAGGCACTCATCCATTCCACATACAATGCACAAAACCACCTTGGAATTTTACATTATTAAAAGGTTCTTGGGTTTCATGAGTACTGCAGAACGATTGGAGTCATTTATCACTTAATTCCTCTGAGACGAAAACGATTTGTTAACTGCCACTGTTTACGCTTGTTAACTGCCACTGTTAAAGATCGTATTAACACTGTTATACAATGTGTCACCAATGCAATGATATGCATTCCTCAGTAAATATAATTGTGTTTTGACCTTCAAGTATTACTGACGGGTTCCTTTGAATATAATTCAGGGGAGAATAGCACTTCTGGCTGATTTGTCTGCTCTTTTGTCTAATCAAAAGTATGGAATGCTGCAGCTGCAAATGCATTGGTCAAATGCAGTTACTGAGAAAATTCAATACAATTTCTTAAAACTGTCTGATGCGGGTACAATTACCATTTGAACTTTGGATGTATTGGTGGATGGGAAAGATTTAAACAGGTATCGGATGATCATTAAGTGCTCCGGCGGTCGAGCATGGGCTTCCTGGCATGCAGGTACAGTCCCTCATTCACCCACATTATTTAGTAATTTTTACCCATCATTTAGGGATGACAAAAATCTTCCTATTGTTTGTGTTTGTGCCCACGATGTGTCTCTGTGTCAATCTGGTTTTCCTATCTTCTTCCAAACGCTAGGCCCCAACCCTCCCATTTTCACACATCCTACTCACATTTTTCCCGTGGTGGCGATAAACATCTTCCTGTCGCATTCCCACCTATATTTCCGAAGTTATTAATCCTTAAAATTTAAAAAAACAGCCTGATTTCTTCAAACTCACCCACTTTGGGGAAAAAAAAATTGCGTTGGGGGAACGGGTTGCGTAGGGGGATTGGGCGAGTGGTGGAATCTTGCGTTGGGGGAGCACTCGGTCTAGTATGAATTTTTTTTAAAATGTAGTGTGTTTATGTTTTTTAATTTATCAAAAGTTTATTTATGTATGTTTTTGTTAGTTTGTGAAAAGTTTATGTGTGTTGTTTTCTCTCACTCTTTCCCTCTCTTCTCCAAGGCTAGTTCTTCTGTTTGCCTTTCAGAATAAAAACCTCCTTATGAGGTCTCTTGAACAAGCAGTTTGATTTCAGTTATTTTTTTTTGCAGTCAATAAACTTGAGAAAAATGTAAGCTATTTTGTGCTTAAACCAGTTATCAGAAATATATATTATGTTTGCCATATGAAAGATAAAGAAAGGGATTAGTAAAGATATAATAATTTTTATGTAGGGTTTCCCTGAGACATGAAAATTATTTCAAGGGTTCTGCAAGGGTATAAAGGTTGAGAAACACTGCTCCAGATGGTGCCAGACTCTATATCTGACATGGTTAAAGGCTTCCAGCAGATCCGTGTGCTACATGCATGGCAGATTCTCTTTCATTAATCATCAGAAGAGCAATGAACAGTTTTCTTGTGCTCCAACTTGAAAGTGACCCACCAAGCTAGACACCAAGTCTGAAGAAGAGTCTCGACCCGAATTGTCACTCATTCCTTATCTCCAGAGATGCTGCCTGTCCCGCTGAGTTACTCCAGCATTTTGTATCTACCTTTGTTTTAAACCAACATCTGCAGCTCCTTCTTGCACACCAAGCTTAAAAACTGGATTAAAACTTAATTATAGATTATAATTAAAAAAGGAGGGGAATCGATCGGGTAGATGCACAGAGTCTCTTGCCCAGAATAGGTGAATCGAGAACAAAGGGATATAGGTTTAAGGTGAAGTGGAAAAGATTTAATAGGAATCTGATGGGTAACTTTTTCACGCACAAGATGGTGTATGGAACAAGCTGCCAGAGGAGGTAGTTGAGGCAGAGACTGCACCTACGTTTAAGAAACAGTCAGACAGGTATATGGATAGGACAGGTTTGGGAGGATATAGGCCAAACACAGGCAGGTGAGACTAATGTAGCTGGGATTTTGGCAGGTTTGGGCGTGTTGGGCCGAAGGGCCTGTTTCCACGCTCTATTACTCTATGATAAGCATGTTTCCAACTGTGATTGCTTAAGTACAATTCTGACATATTGCAAATGACACCTTTTGGCTTATGTTCACCATAATTATTTGAATATATCCTTCAGCATAACCACAACAATTCTCATCTTGTTCTGTTCGCAGTTATTACTGCCCTCTATATACAGTGCATTCAGGAAGTATTCAGACCCCTTCACATTTCCACATTTTGTTGCGCTACAGCCTTATTCTAGAATGGATCAAATTCTTTTTTTTTTTATCATCAACCTACACAATACCCCATAATAAAAAAGTGAAAACAGGTGTTTAGAATTTTTTGTAAAGTAATTGAAAAGAAATAACTGAAATATCACATTTACACCTTTTGCTATGACATTCAAAATTCTCAGTGGTAAATATGAAACCTTAACCATCAAGCACAATTACTCCATAGCTTATAACAATAATTTCCATGGGATATATATCTGTGCACATTGATCAACACATTTCATATGTTATGGTAGTGACCATACTTCATCAGTAGTAATAATGACATGTAGGAAGGAACTGCAGATGCTGGTTTACACCGAAGATAGACACAAAATGCTGGAGTAACAGCTGGTCGGGCGATATATCTGGAGAGAAGGAATGGGTGACATTTCCGGTTGAGACCCTTCTTCACACTTGAGATGTCCTGAGCTCATGAGAGATGCAACCGTGTCGTTTTAAATATGAATACTGAGAAAGATTTTACAAGTTAATATAGTTATGAAAATGTCTCAAATCGACCAGCGATGCACAGGCTTTGGGAGTGCTGAACTCTGCTTTATTCAGAATGTACAGTACATATGTAGATGTAGGTGTATCCATTTGAACATTCAAGTCTTTTTACAACAATAAAACAATCCATTACTCCACGGCTGATGTGTGGGTGCTAATGTTCAGATAATGTTCAGCTGCGCCCACACAGAAGACCCACGGAGTACAAATATCCCACGGCAAAGGATTCATTGCCAACCTTCATTGTAAATGGAAAAAAATAATCTTTTTGAGATAGGATTTTACCATTTCAGGAGCAAATATCCATTATGTCACTGCAAAACTAATGTTTCTATTGAACTGGCTGAGACACTTCTAGCATCTTCAGTGCATGTTCCCCAATGCTGCTGCACTAATTATGCATTCTATTTAAGATAAATCATTTATGGATAAATACACAAAGAGCATTGCTTGCATTATTAGCACCCACTATGATATTGAAGATGAAGCTCAGCTTTTACAACACAATTGATAGTTAGAAAATAAGAACAGGTCAGATGGGAACGTAATTTGCCAATACAATATTATACAGAATATTTTTGAATAAAGCATTTGATAGATGACTTTGTTACGCCAATTCAGTTTGCGGTGGATTTACCAGTGCAGTTGTGCTAATATGAACGTATTGCTGGAGGAACTGTGGCACAATCTTCAGCATCCAATGTTGTATCTATTACAGGTCTGTAGTTCAGAGTCACCTAGAATTTCAAAGTTACACATGACTGATTAGGAGAGATGTCGGTATACTGTCAACTAACCCTTCACTGGCATTCAATTCTTAATCATTTCAAACAATATAAACCGAATATACTCCAATAGATTTAATTAATATGACGGACACCCCACAGCGCATAACTTCAAGATAGACACAAAATGCTGGAGTAACTCAGTGGGACAGGCAGCATCTCTGGATAGAAAGGAATGGGTGACATTTTGGGTCGAGACCCTTCTTCAGACTGTCTGAATTACTCCAGCTTTTTGTGTCTACCGTTGGTTTAAACCAGCATCTGCAGTTCCTTCCTACACATAACTTCAAAACAAACTAAAGGAAAATAAGAGTTCAGAAAATGCTGGTAAATCGACAAAAAGAGGAAAATAAGATAAGTTCTACCTGGAAAACTGGTTATCCTCAGAATCCAGCTACAGCCCAATTTGAAAACCCATGGCCCATATCTAATGAAATAACTACATGAAAGCTGACTCACGGGAATGCCTACAAGTTAGTGTTTTGTCTTTTCACCCCTCATCATAAGCACATGCTCCTAATTAATTAATTAAAGCAGCCCCATGTGGAGTCCAATTTAAAAGACCATTTCAGATGGTCTATTTTAATCAGATCTCTACATACACAAGCTCTTGCTCAGCAAGATATTCTCCAGTGTCATCGGGCACAAGGTTGGAATGCCATTCTAGATGCTTCTGGTAATTAAAATCCATTACTCCATCTGCAAATTCTTAGTTGACATTGTGCAGGATTCTTGCGTTTGGCGACGGTGGGTTGTAGCTCCCACTGAACGGGTGAAAGAACATGCAAAACCCCCACCACTATATGGGCGAGTAGAGCATGTAAACTCCCACAGTTGAATGATGCCAGAAGTCTGTCAATTCTCCACATTGTATGGGTGACATGAGCACGTACAGCCCTTCCTGTTGTGTGGGACTAACTGCCTATCAACTGATAAAACAATGATTATAGGAACGGAAAGGCAATCCACATTAAATCCTGCCAAACTGTTAAAATAGCCTATAAATATGCCCACTCCTTCATATTTTCCTTCCACCATGGGAATGAAAATAGAACAGGGCAGCACGATAGCGTAGTGGTAGAGTTGCTGCCTTACAGAACCAGGGATCTGAGTTCGAACATGACTACGGGCGCCGTCTGCAAGGAGTTTGTACGTTCTCCCCGTGACCTGCATGGGTTTTCTCCGGGTGCTCCAGTTTCCTCCCTCACTCAAAAAACGTACAGGTTTGTAAGTTAATTGGCTTTGGTAAAATTGTAAATTGTCCCTAGTGCGTGTAGGATGCTGGAGAATCAAGGGTTACACAAAAAGCTGGAGAAACTCAGCGGGTGCAGCAGCATCTAAGGAGCGAAGGAGATAGGCGACGTTTCGGGTCGAGACCCGATAGTGATAATGTGTGGGGATCACTGGTCAGCACAGACTCAGTGGGCCGAAGGGCCTGTTTCCACGCTGTATCCCTAAAACTAAATTGAAGTAGAAGAATATTTTTCCATCAAGGAGTTTTGTCGCCAGAAGGTCATGATTATAGTATCTGCAATTTCCTAAATTGTGTGAACAACAATGAAAAACATCTTGTGACAACAGCATTTGTAAAATTAGCCATTTAAATAAAACTTGCAATTGAAAAAATCCATTGTCCAGATGGAACAGTATTTCTCAACCAATAGATTAACTGGGGAAGTGGGCCAAGGAATGGCAGATGGAAACGTGAGGTGTTGGAATTTGGCAAGTTAAACAAGGGCAGGTCTTGCACAATAAATAGTGTGATCCTGGGGAATGTGGCAGAGTCCTAGTAGTACAGGTACATGGTTCCCTGAAAGTGGCAATACAGGTAGATAAGATGGTGAAAGAGATGCTTGGGGTATGTGCCTTCATCAGTCAGTGCATCAAGTGCAGGAGTTCAGACTTATATTGCAATGGACAATAGGTAATAGCTACAGGAGTAGGCCATTCTGCCCTTCGAGCCAGCTCCACCATTCAATGTGATCATGGCTGATCATCCCCAATCAGTACCCCGTTCCTGCCTTCTCCCCATATCCCCTGACTCTGCTATTTTTAAGAGCCCTACTAGCTCTCTCTTGAAAGCATCCAGAGAACCGGCCTCCACCGCCCTTTGAGGCAGAGAATTCCACAGTGCATCTTCTGCACTCAAGGCCCTGACTAATGAATCATGTGGGTTTCCTCCAGGTACTCCGGTTTCTTCCCGCATGCCAAAAATGTACTGGTTTGTAGGTTAATTGGCCTCTGAAAATTAATCCTAGTGTGTAAGGCATGGATACGAAAAAGTAGGCTAACGTGGAACAAATGTGAACGGACAATCGTTGGTGGGCTTGGTGGGCCAAAGTCTCCATCTCCATGGTGTATCTCAAAACCAAACTGTACAAGGCGTTGGTGAGACCATATCCAGAATTCTGCATACAAGTTCCAGTTGTCCAGCTACAGGAAGGATGTCATTAAATTGAAAAGAGTGCAGAAAAGATGCACAAGTTTGCTACCAGGACTGGAGAACCTGAGATACAAGGAGAGGGTAGAGAAGCTGGGACTCCCTCCCTCCCATCCCCTTCCCTCCAGTATATGGCTAAATAGTGATCTAATAGGGGACATGGAAAATCATCATAGGCATCGATAATGAGGATGGTCACAATCTTTTTCCCAGAACAGAAATCTAAAAGCAGCGGACATAGATTTAAGTCGAACTGAACCCAATTGTGCATGCCTTTTATATGCTCAAGAGAAAACTGAAGGGGACTAGCCCCCAAAACAAGCATAAGCTAATGATGGCTGCAATACAGGCCTGGCAGAGCATCACCAGAGAAGACACCCAGCAACTGGTGATGTCCATGAATTGCAGATGTCAAGTAGTCATTGCATGCAAAGGATATGCAACAAAATACTAAACATGACTACTTTTATTTACATGACATTGCTGTGTCCCAAACATTATGGTGCCCTGAAATGGGGGGACTATGGATAAACACTGCTGTAATTTTCACATGGTGAAACCAAAATGTATAAAAATGTCCTTTATTAAAATCTGACAATGTGCACTTTAACCTCATGTGATTTTTTTTCTATTACAAATCCCAAATTGTGGAGTACAGAGGCAAATAAATAAATGATGGGTCTTTGTCCCAAACATTATGGAGAGCAGTGTAGAAGGGAGCCAAGGGGCAAGTATTTCGACACAGAGGTAGGTGGAATATGGAACAAACTAATAGAGGAATCTGTAGAGGCGGCTACAATTAAGAGGTTGAAAAAGACACTGGAACAAGAAATGCAGGAGCAACTAAGTGGGTTGGGCAGCATCCCTAGAGAAAATGGACAAGTGACACCTCTGGTCAGGACCCTTCCCCTGACAGGTACATGAATAGAAAAAGGGTTGGTGGGATATAGGCATCTTGGTTAGCATGGTTGGTCCAAATAATATGTTTTTTGTGCTGTGGATTTTATGCACAAGGAACCTATTTGTTTAAACTTTCTTCTGTCTATCAGAGTCAAATATTCTCACCTTTCCAGTTTTTGGATCCATAGATGACAGGGTGTGTTTTCGCCAGTGTTCATCAAATGTTTTTTTCTCTTGACCTTGCAGTGGCTTTGCAAAATCATATTCATCGATTCTCACCTAAAATGACAAAAGAAATGGGAAAGTCAAACTAGTCAATTGCACACTTCAGACACAGCCACAAATAAATATTCTCAGTCCTTTTATGAATGGCAATATGAAATCTAGCTAATTGTACTCACAAGGGGATCTAACAAATCGCAGCACCATTCAAAGCATAATGGAGCGATCGCAACGTTAATCTACCAGCTAACAAAGTACACCAATTCAGTCTGAAGAAGGGTTTCGGCCCAAAATGTTGCCTATTTCCTTCGCTCCATAGATGCTGCCTGACCCGCTGAGTTTCACCAGCACTTTTGTCTACCTTCAATTTTCCAGCATCTGCAGTTCCTTCTTAAACACCAATTCATCTTATCACTTTCATGCTGCTATTTGTTGCACACAGATTATTTGCTACATTACACACTTGATTACATTTCAAAAGAACTGAATGTAAATCAATTTAGGATCCCTCCACCACCTGGGTTCATGACACCCAAGAACTGATTATCTGTACTCAGAGTCTAGGCAGGTGAAACTACCACAACTATGCTGACAGATGAAATATCAAGTCAATGATTTTCCACATGTACAGACCTAGGAAGGAAGGGGACATTCTGACAAATGGGTTCCAAGTTAAGATCTCTGCTACTGCAAAGAATACCCTGTAAAAGGCTACCTAAAACTCTCTATTAATATTTTTAAAACAGGATTCACTGTTAAATAAAAGGTTTGCAAAACCAGAGGGTGAATATTGATCCATATATTAAAAATAAACAGATTTAGGAATGGCTACACAAAATGCTGGAGAAACTCAGCGGGTGCAGCAGCATCTATTGAGCGAGAGAGATAGGCGAAGTTTCGGGCCGAAACCCTTCTTCAGATGGCTTCAATATTTTTAACGATCGGTAGAAAATTACGTTGAGGTTGTTTTTTGTTCTGACGTTCCGTGTACCACAGCAACCCGCTTGCTACTGAATTCTGCGGATACTCAGCAGTTCAGACTTCAGATGAGGGGTCATTGAATATGCATAATACACTAGCTTCCATGGTTCTGACAAAGCGTTCTATTGTGAGGCCAGGAGGTTATGCAGAAAGGTTCAAGTAAAATTCAACTGATTGCAGTAATTCTCCTTAAAGGTACAGCTGCTGCTGTACAGCGCCAGAGACCCGGGTTCGATCCTGACCTCGGGTGCTGTCTGTGTGGAGTTTGCACATTCTCCCTGTGACCGCATACTCTGGCTTCGTCCCACATCCCAAAGACTTGAGTGTTTGTAGGTGAAACGATCTCTGTAAAATTGCTCCAAGTGTGTTGGGAGCAGTGGAGAAAGTGGAATAATATAGAACTAATGTGAATGAGTGATCAATGGTTGGCGTGGACTCGGTGGTCCAAAGGATCTATTCCCATGTTGTAACTCTAAAACTAAAAGAAAAACATTCGCAATAATCAGTACAAGGAGTGGTTTTTAAGTGGTATTTGTAAAGCAAAAACCCATAGAAACTGGAAATATGAAATTATCTGTAGAGACAAACAGATTAATGTTTCAGGCCATTAGCCCCATATTAAATATCTGGTCTGATGAATATCTGTACCATTTTCTGTGTTTGATAAAATCTAGTTTAGAGATACAGTAGGTATGTTACAAAACTTACCCTGAGCAGCGCTGCAGTTCTGCCGCTCCCCGTGTGCGCGACTTTGGCGCCTTTCAGAGGGGGGCGGGCTTAAAGTGCCGTTTTTCCACAGGCAGGGAAAATCGATCAATGTCGGGCGATTTCGTTGCGGAAGAAAAATCGCTCCGACATTTCATGAATGAAGGTATTTTTAAATTACGCTAAATTATTTATTAACTAGAATAATTTAAAAATCACCTTCAAAAGCCGTGAGTGCCGACAACCGGAAGGATTTTGCGTAGGGGAGAAAAAAAGGTAAATAGTTTATTTTTATATTTAAAGTTGGTTTTTCAGGAGGCTTTAATTATATTTTCATGTTGCGAAATGGGGTCCAAAAAAATGTATGAACCAACAGTATTTTTCCTACTGACTTCAACGCAAACCACAACGTTCCAATCCCCCGCATTCCACTAAAACCCACTCGCTAGTTGATTTAAATGGCCATTAATTTACAGGAATCAAACACTAAATTCCTTCCATTTGGCCCAGAAATTCATGAAAATGAGATTTAAAAATTATATTATATTGTGGATTATTGTGTGAATGTTATTTGGACACTTAGGCAATTTAAAAAAAGTTTATCTTTTCTTAAGAAATGGATAGATGTTTAGATCTACTCATTGAATTTTTTAATTAGCTACAATTAGATAACTAACTAATTATATGCTTTAATTTCAAGTCATCCAAGTAAGATTGTTTCATATTTGTTTCAGAATGCTTCAATCTATAATAACTGAAAATTTCATTGAGTTCTCTTAATTTTTAAGAAAGTTATGGGCTTTTAACTGTTCCAGATCACAGCTTTTGAGTTAAGTCAATTGAAAGGCAATGGGGAACAAGATGCTCATTTCTGAGTATGAAAATGGCCATAACTTTCTTAATACTGAAGATATGAAAGTGAAGTAGGTGTTAAATTAAACTTATTTTTATGCTTTATCTGATGGGATAAATTGCAGACTTGATTTTTAAAATCTCAAACATTGCTAGATACAGCGCGGTAACAGGCCCTTCGACCCACCGGGTCTGCACCGACCAGCGATCCCCGCACATTAACACCATCCTACACCTACTAGGGACAATTTTTTTTACATTTACCAAGCCAATTAACCTATGAACCTGTACGTCTTTGGAGGAAACCGAAGATCTCGGAGAAAGCTCACGCAGGTCACGAGGAGATCGTGCAAACTCCGTAGAGACAGAACCAGTAGTTGGGTTTGAACCCGGTGCTCCGCCGCTGCATTCGCTGTAAGGCAGCAACTCTACCGCTGCGCCACCGTGACCGCCCACTAGAAAACCGACCATGGTAAATTAGAAAAAGTCTAATTTCACATAAAACCAATACACAATTCATGCAATTTTGTGGTGGTTAAGTTTGGTCGTGTGATCTCATAACATTGTTTTAGAGATGACTCTAACCTTGAAATCCTCCCGAGCGTGGGCTCCTCTGCTTTCTTTGCGAGCCTCTGCACCATTGATAGTCTGCAGGGCACACAGCATCAAATTTTGCAGCTCTAACGTTTCAATCAGGTCAGAGTTCCAAACAATTCCTGAAAAAAAGCACAGCTCTCATTAACACAATCACAGGTTTAGTAACCCTTCAGCAGAGTGGAAATTAAACATTAACTCTTTATTTCTCCACAGTTGCTGCCCGATTAGCTGAGTAGATCCAGCAATTTCTGTTCTCATTTCAAATATTCCCATCTACCTCATTGGAGACCTTCAAACTATCTTTAACCGGACCTTACCCTGCACTAAACATTACACCATTTATCCTGTGCCTGTACACTGTGTATGGCATGACTGTAATAATGTACAGTCTTTTCACTGACTGGATAGCACGCAACAAAAAGCTTTTCACTGTACCTCGGTACACGTGACAATAATAAACTAAACCTTCCACCTCTTCAGTTTTTTGCGTGTTGATTGGAAGGATTTCAGTAAAATTCCCATTCCATTTTCCCAGTTTTTCCTTCTCCGTCCCAACTGTTCTAATGACGACACACGACGCGTGTACTTCTAAGATATGTTTTCCTTGGCATGGGCTGTGGGGCTCCTTGACCATAGCTGAAAGAGCCGTTGACAACATTTCCCCGCGTCTCTGCTCCAAATCCTTTTCCATCAACCAGCCTCCTTATACAATAGATCATCCTTTGCAATTTCCGCCACCTTCAATGCTATTCCACCACCCGACACAACTCTACTATCCTTTCCCTTTCAGCATAATGAAGCGACTGCTCCCCTTGTCATTCCCTGGTCACCACTTCCGTCTCCACCCACCATTCCCATCTCACATCATTTCCCGATGTTACCACAGGAGATACAACCCTGTCCTTCTTTCTTGTCTCTCCTTTCCCCATCATCCAAGGGTCTAAACTGTCCTTCCAAAAGGGGGCAGCAATTCACTTACAATAGAGTGTGGTCTCTTACTTTGGATAAATCTAATCCAGATTTTCTGACCCCCACAAAGCACGACTGTTCAATCTTTAACAGTGAACCTTCACTTTCAGTTGCCCAACTTTTCAGCTCTCCGTCGCATCACATTTCCACAATTTGATCTCTTCCTTTTTTAGCCTTTAACAGTGGAACAATGAAACCCAATTTAAATTCAAAGCACAGGGCAGGCAGATGATTCATCCATCTGGAACACTAGCCCCGTTTTTTGTACCCACTGGACATTTCCTGCAACTCGACATTTTGCAGTCTCTGTTGTTCTTTGAATTAACTTTCTGTAATTGCCTTCATTTCAAAATGTTTATCTTCCTTTGCTCATGTTATTTCTAATTCCCACAATTAAGCTATCAACTATTTCTTTTCTCCAGAGATGCTGTCTGACTCGCTGAGTTACTCGCTTTTTGTGTCTATCTTCGGTTTAAACCAGCATCTGCTGTTCCTTCCTTCACATATTAACTAGATGAGTTAATCTACAATTTATAACCTTGGAAAACCTGGTCTCAACCTAACGGATAATATACCATACCCTCCCTGTAACTTAACCTCCCTGTTTTCTCCCTTTCTTCCTTCTGACAAAGTAAAATTCAACTGATTGCAATAAGAAACAATAATGGTTTCTCTTCCCAAGGATTACAGTTTCCAGAATTAACCATTTTTATTTCATCTGAAACTTAACCCTTTGGGTCTTAGTTCACTGGAAACGACACTGAAATAATTCTTGGAATGAAGTGGCAATTTATTCAATGTATCAAAAAATATCGTCATCCCTTTCTCAAAAAAGTCAATGATCTGAAACATTAACTCTCCACAAAGATGTTACCTCATTAATCAAGTATTTCCAGCATTTTTCATTATTTTAGAAAAAATATTTACCTCTGTCAAATGTCTTGATGTCACTCAAGGAATCATACAACTCGCTCAACTTTTCACAGCCTTCTTTTAGCACAGGCCCCGTGCGGAACACGGCTGCGTGACTTTGCATGCACTGTTAACGGCAGGAATTAAAGGCAACATCAGTCTCCAGTATATCTCTTTAATGCCCAGTGCAGGTTACTTGTTCTACACACCCTTACAATCTCTTGGGGAAATTCCAGATTTTAAACAAATTGGAAGATTGCATGCAAAGGATGTATTGCGCCGATTTAATTGAAGACATTTGTTATCACTGATTTATAATTATTAATTTCCAGATTAAATTCACACTGAACCATTGACATGCATCCTTTCAGCACTACATTCATATTGATTAAAATAATAAACTGACAAACAGTGTTAAGGAAGCCAAGCTGGCACAGGCTTAACCCCAAGGTAAAATATAAGAGTTTATCAAGAAAATGCCCATTGGTATCTGTACTTTCTTCAGCACTATCCAATTGTATGACAAAACCATCAGTACATTAGAGCCTGAAAGCAAAATATGATTTACAGCAAGTCCTGCCGTGGGCCAAGAGGATCACATCTGTAAGAGAAGTTGCGATATGATACTGCACTAAGCCCAAGGAAACGTACATGATAGACAATGCTTTTGCCTTGTAATCTCAAACCACCGAAGAGCGGAGAAAGTATTGGGGAACAGACCATGTGGGTGGCTGCCAGATAAAGGATTGTAATGGTGAGGTGGAAATAATTCAGTGGAAAAGAGGGAAATTTGGGAAATCCATAAGCATGAATGGTGTGGATGGAAGAGGTAAGATTGAAATTCAGCTATTGAACGCCATCTGTACTGGGCCATTAATCCATTAACCTGTTCAATTCCCACCGTGGCAGATCGTGGAAAAATGAAGAAAGAACTATAAATGACACCAATGTCCACATCTCAACAACAAATAAATACATTTTGGTCAGCACAGTGGAGCAGCTGGTAGAGCTTCTGCCTCACAGCAGTAGAGACCCAGGTGCTGTCCGTGTGGAGTTTGCACGTTCTCCTTGTGACCAGGTGGGTTTCTTCTGGATGCTGCAGTTTCCTCCCACATCCCAAACAAGTATGGGCTTGTAGATTAGTTGGTCTTTAAAATATTTTTTAAAATGCCCAAAAAAAGGGAGTGGATGAGAAAGTGGCAGAGGATAGAACTAGTGTGAATGGGTGATCAATGGTCACCGTGAACTTCGTAGGCCAAAGGACTGTTTCCATACTGTATCTATAAACTAAACTAAATATTAAAGATGTCCAGAAGAAAACTGACTCCTCAACTTCTCCAGCAGATGCCATGGGGAGTAGAGGGTGGGGTGTTGGGGTTAGGAACTTTAACGCCATACCACTGGCTAAGCCCAGCTTCGAGTTCTGGCAAGTGACATGACATAAATATTTTAGGTCTTTTCACATTATTGTGTAAGTCAAGGTTGCTCTGTGCATGAAGGTATAAACAATTATTTCAGACCAGTGATTTCTTCTCCAATGATAACCTTCCAAAACCAAACGTTTGGGCATCTTTTTTTTTTTTTTAAAGTTATGGACTGACCACTATAAATCTTTCATTCTGTATTATGTTGAAATATAACTGTTCGCAGATGCTTGTGGCCATATAATTTTATCTTGTTATTCTGATGTACCTCCAGGATTGCAGTTTGGTCCATTGTAACAACATTTTTTTAAAACTTTAAATGCAGTAGGAATAATTAACAAAAAATAAAAGTAAAGACAAAGTGTGTGTGTTTGTCACGTGTGATACACATTACAAACGTGAACTATTTATTCTCATGTATTTTTATCAGAATAATACTGGGGTCTATGGGGTTAAATTGAGATTAGGTTGCATAAACTACCCTCCATTTCCTTGCGTTTAGAAGATTAAGAGATATCTGACACAGAGAAAATAATTTGTCTGGTGAGAATAAATAACAAGGGGACTTGGAATTATAGTGAGGTTGCTCAGGAGTGAACAGTAAACATTTACTCACAGAAGGTAATCAACCAAATCCCTTTTCTTAAAATGCTGGAATGTTTATGAAACGGGTAGAAAGATTTTATCAAAATTATATGTCAATTACATTATCACATTATTGGATCAAGTAGGACTTTATTCCCCATAATTTCAAACTGATAGATACTCTCCTTAAAGTTTTAGGATCTTAAAGTCACCCAAGAGAAAAGATTGAGCCACTCTTTACTAAGCAATCTACAGCTAGGAGACCTAAAACTAGAACCAGCTCCATCATAGAAACATTGAAAATAGCTGCAGGAGGAGACCCTTCGGCCCTTCGAGCCAGCACCACCATTCATTGTGATCATGGCTGATCGCCCCCTATCAATAACCCATGCCTGGCTTTTCTCCATATCCATTGACTCCACTAGCCTCTAGAGCTCTATCTAACTCTCTCTTAAATCCATCTAATGATTTGGCCTCCACTGCCCTCTGTGGCAGGGAATTCCATAAATTCACAACTCTCTGGGTGAAAACGTTTTTTCTCACCTCAGTCTTAAATGACCTCCCCTTTATTCTAAGACTTTGGCCCCTGGTTCCGGACTCACCCAACATTGGGAACATTTTTCCTGCATCTAGCTTGTCCAGTCCATTTATAATTTTATATGTTTCTATAAGGTCCCCCCTCATCCTTCTAAACTCCAGTGAATACAAGCCTAGTCTTTTCAATCTTTCCTCATATGACATTCCCGCCATCCCAGGGATCAATCTCGTGAACCTACGCTGCACTGCCTCAATCACAAGGATGTCCTTCCTCAAATTAGGAGACCAGAACTGTACACAATACTCCAGATGTGGTCTCACCGGAGCCCTATACAACTGCAGAAGAACCTCTTTACTCCTGTACTGAAATCCTCTTGTTATGAAGGCCAGCATTCCATTACCTTTCTTCACTGCCTGTTGTACCTGCACAATCTCACTGTACTCTTTTTGCAATTGATTCGAGTTCCATGGGTTAATTCTGTTCAGACCAAAATCGTGGAGCTTAATATTGAACGACAGTAAATGCGAAAGTGCTGAACCAATCATCATTTTAATTCTTCATAACTGTTTCACTATAAAGAGTGGTACAGTGGCAGAACAGTAGAGATGCTACTGCCTCGCAGCTCCAGAGACCTGGGTTCAATCCTGACCTTGGGTGCTGTCTATGTGGCGACTGTAAATTTTCCCTGTGACCGCGTGGGTTGTCTCCGGGTGCTCTGGTTTCCTCTCACATTCCAAAGTATACAGATTTGCAGGTTAATTGTCTTCTGTAAATTGCCCCAGGTGTGTAGGACATAGAGAACTAGTGTACAGGTGATCAATGGTCAGTGTGGACTCGGTGGGCCGAAGACCCTGTTTTGGTCAGCGTGGACTCGCTAGGTCGATTTCCACGCTTTATCCCCAAACTAAACCTAAACATCTACTCCCGGAAAGCTTCAAAAGGTACAGAGTCATGCAGGTTGGAATATTAGTAGACAGTTTCCCCGAAAGGAGGCAGTGGCGAAACTTGATATATTGCTCTAAAGGGAATTGGTGATTCCTTGATGGTGAAGCAGTATAGATGATCATAGAACATCTATCACAATTAATAAGCTGGCAGCCAAACCCAATTATGCCTTCACTCCCATGAACACCTACTGTCCATCAAAGATTTTGTTTTAAGAAAGCCGGATATTTTCAGGACACGTATGAAAGACAGGTTAAAAAAAATATTAACATACAAAGATAAACGTATGGAGGAAGGAAGCCACTGAGCAGTAAGGGCAACCTTCATTGCTAGTTGTTTTTGGACAGTGCTACCCAGAAGCATTAATTACACTTCCATTTAAGTCTTGTGTCCACTTGCAGATGTACAGGAACATCAGGTCGGAGGCAAAAATAATTATGAACCCCAATGTGGTACCCAATCTTTAATGATATTATGGGAATATTTTGTATATTAGTGCTAAATAGTTTGATGAACTGAATTTATTTAAACATGGTAAACCCTTACTTTCAATAATTAACTTGCGCATTACAGAAACTTAAAAATCTAGTATTTGGACAAATCCCAAATGCTGCTTCTATTCCCTCACCTTCTGCATGTTCAGTCGGAGTTCAGATGTGCGGGTACTTCCATCGGCAAACCGCAGATGGTCGAGGTTTGCCACCGACTCTTCTCCAGCATTTGGGTCAATTGGTGAAAGAGCTTCCCCTGGATTTGGAGCAATAAATAACACGACCTCAGCCTTCAAAACTGATTGTAAAAGAAACTGAACTCAATTCTGCTGGGAAGATACTTGACAGAAATTTGTTCAAAACAAAACCAAAATCTATATTATTGTAGTTAGAGTGTCTCCAAGATTTTTCACATTCTAACAAAAAATATATATATTAAGAGCACAAGAAAACTGACCTTTTTGTAATGTTAGAATGGAAAAGGCCCAAGAATGGAGGATGCAACAATAAAGTCAGAGCATTCCCATATCAAGCGTTAGAAGGTTGTGCATTCAAACGTGGCCATTATTGAACCTAGTCCGCCAGCTCAGTGCTGCAATGTAGATGGATTGGACCTGCTGTTGGGGTTTATGGTAACTTGTTTTCTAGCTTAGAACACTATTTGAAAAGCAGCGAACTTTCTTAATATCCTCAATCAACAATAGTTGGCCTGATTCCTTGCTAATATGATTCCTGCTGAAAGAATATTGGCTGCTATGCCAGCCTATGTAATAATAAATATCCTTCAGAAGCTACACTCTGATGAAAAAGTCAGAGTTGAAAGACAATATAGTTTCTATTCAGTCCGCTTGCAACCCTGAATATTGCAATAGATTGCCGCACTTACACAAAATATACGGTACCTAGAATGGTGGCAAGAAATCCTGTTCACTGCGTTGGGGAAGAATGGATGGCAGGAGACAGTGAGAAAGAGGCAAGGTGGTAATACGTTGGACGCAGCGTGTGGGGTTTGTTGTTGCTCGTTTGTTTTGCTGTGTAATGGTTGGATGCAAACTTCGACCCCCTTTCTGTCGCAATGCCACCCCTCCCTGTCACGACACAAGCTTGAATGCCCCTCGAACAAGCAATTGATGCTAATTAAACTTTTGAAGCTTTGAAAGACTCCATAAACTGCTAGGTCAGGAGGAGCAGGACTGAAAAGTCCTGTCGTAAGTTAGGTCTAGGCAATAAACCATTGCTTTTGGATTTCAACAATGAAAATTATAGTTTCTTGTTTTGAGGCAATGTTAGAAATAATCACCATAAACACATTCTTCTTCGCGATTCCTGTTACCAATTTTAACCCTCGAAGCCACAGCACCTTATGGTGTAGGATCCTGAACCAACTGGAGAGAACATTTTTTAAACTTACTGTAGAGGACTACATAAGTACAGGCTGCAAAAATGACATTTTCTATGAACTGTTTGGGGCTCAGTTACCTCAATATTATTTAGCAAAGAAAAATACTGGACATCTGCATATTGATATACAACTGGTATTCAAATTTAAGATGAACACAAACAGCTGGTGTAACTCAGCGGGACAGGCAGCAACTGGAGAGAAGGAATGGGTAATTGTTTGGGTCAAGACCCTTCTTCAGTTCTTCAGTCAGAAGAAGGGTCTCGACCCAAAACGTCACCCATTCCTTCTCTCCAGAGATCCTGCCTGACCCGCTCAGTTAGTCCAGCTTTTTGTGTCTGTCTTCGATTTAAACCAGCATCTGCAATTCCTTCTTACAATGATATTCAAATTTGAACTGTTATGGAAAACAAAAGCATAGGATCAAGAGCAGATTTTTACGTTGATGAATTAGATCAAATTTGGTGCAAAGCTCTACACTCTGGAACACTGCAAAATGAGTTGGAAAGCTTACCGGGCTTTGCCACTTCTGCTATGGTTAAGGCACAGGCACGGCCAAACACCACCAAGTCGAGGAGGGAATTTGCTCCCAGCCGATTAGCACCATGAACAGAAGCACTGGCAGCTTCACCACAAGCATAGAGTCCAGGCACAACCACATCTTTACCATTTACATGGTTAATCGCCTGCAAGATTGAAAATTTACACTTAAACATTGTGTACTATCTTGAATTAAAGATTCCCTTAAGATAAGTAGTTTTTACAAAAACTGCATGCTCAATGAACATCTTAAGGAGCAGTCCATGTGGCAAGCTATGCAAACTTTATTAACTGCTCAATGTGGTGTTATATGTGTCGCTGCAACCATTTTCTCAACGTGAAATCCTCTGTAAATATAACATGCAACTAATTTTTAATACTCTAGTTTTAATTTTATTGATTTAAGAACATTGACTATTCACAATAGGTCGCACACTAAAATGATCTCGCTGAAGAGGAATAGTGGTGCATTCCTCTTTTTGCGACTTCATGGTTAAGTCCAAACTCGAGTCAAAATTATTAATCTCAATAAGACTGACATCCAAGGCATTAACTGTTGACAGAAGGAACTGCAGGTGCTAGTTCCAATAAAGAAAAGAATGCTGGAGTAACTCCACGAGTCAGGCATTGTTGATGATGGACAGATGGAGCCAGGTCGGAGTGGGGAAGGGATGGAATTGAGAGAGAATGTTAGATAAATGATAGATGAAGGCAGGCAAATAAAGCGTGAGAAGAGGGTGAAGAATTTCGGAATTAAATGTGTATCAAAAGAATTTATTTGATTACGGCTTAATAATAGGAAAAAAACAAATCTTAAAATTTTGGAAAAATGCTCCTATACCAACATTAAATATGTGGATGTCAACTATGTTTGAAACACTACATCTGGAAGATATGAGACTCCGGCTGGAAGGAAAATCAGATCGCTTCTATCAGACGTGATCTGCATTTATAGAATTACTACAAAGATAGGGTGCAGGAGAACCTCGGGCCTTGGTAGGGGGGGGGATGAAAAACTATCGAATTGGTGGATTCCATTTGCGTGACATATATAACATAATAACTGGCTTTTTTTCTTTTTCCTTTTCTTTTTTTAGAGTCTATCTTTTAACCCCCTTTTCTAATTCTTTGACCAAGGGTTTCTTCTCCCCTTTGGCACGCTCTTTCACTATCACAACTCTTTTCACATTTCTTAAAAGCCATAACATTATGGGGTACAATGATTGTAACAGTATATATGTGTACATTGATGTATTCACCTCTAATAAATAAAATAAAAATAAAAAAGGTGAAGGTGGAGACAATTATGAAGGTGAAATAAACAGAAACAGAGGTCACCAGTATGAACGAGCATCTGCAGTTCCTTCTTGCACATGTTTCCCCTGCTGGACTCATTGTTTCTCCCAGTTTAGTTTAGTTTACATAAAGAATATGCCAACAGTATGGAAACAGGTCCTTTGGCCCACTGAGTCCGCGCCGACCAACAATCACCCTGTACACTAGTTCCATCCTACAGTCTAGGGACAAGTTACCACAACTAATTAACCTACACATTGGAAACTGGAGCAGCCGGAGAAAACCCACCTGGTCACATAAAGAATGTGCCAACTCTGTGCCAACAACACCCATAGTGAGGATCAAAACCAGGTCTCTGGTGCTGTAAGGGAGCAACTCTACTGCTGCGCCACCCAAAACTTGCTCTTGTCCCACTGTGAGCACATCTCCTCATACCTTGATTCTATCCTGTCTCTCTTTGTCAGTGCCTTCCCATCTATCTATGGCACACCTTGCATTACCTCCACCATTTGTACAACTTCTGGAATACCCAGCCCTCCAACCTCACCTTCACTATGAATGGGAGGATTTTACACACCTTCATCCCACATCAGGAAGGTCTTAAAACCCTCTGCTTCTTTCTGCAACAAAGAGCCACTGGTTACCCACCACCAACACTCTCATCACCCGGCTAAACTTGTTTTTACCCATCACAACTTCTGTTTTGACTCCTTTCATTTCCTACAAATCAAAGGTATACACATGGGCCGTTACAAGGGCCCTAACTACATCTACCTTTTCACTGGCTGAGTGGACCAGCCCCTATTTCAATCTTCCTCTGGCACCTCTCCCCAATTCTTTATTATATCGATGTCTGCTTCCTACATCAATGCAGTACACGTCAATATTGTCATCTTTGCTACTAGCTTACGACCCGGTTCTAAATTCACAGGCCATTTCTGACACTTCACTCTATTTTGTAGATTTCTCCATCTCAGGAAACTTACTATCCACTGATATTTACTATAAACTAAACGGCCCCCACAGCTACCTACTCTATATGTTCTCCCACCCTGTCTCTTGTAAGGATGTCATCCTTTTCTCAAAAACAAACTGCTTGAGAAGCTCAGTCGGTTAGGCAACATCTGTGGAGGGAAATAGATAGAAGATGTTGAGTTGAGACACTCTCAGTTCCAGAATCTGCAATCTCTTCCGACTGACCTCCTCTTTCCCCAGTTTCTCCACCTCCACCACATCTGCTGTGAAGATGAGGCTTTTCATTCCAAGACATCTGAAATGGCCCCCTTTATCAGCAAGTGTGGTTTCCTTTCCACTGCCGTTAATCCCCCACATCTGTCCCTCCCCGACCGTTGGCACTTTCCCCTGCAATGCAGGAGGTGCAACGAGATTCAGATATCCAAATTGTCCTTCCAGGTGAGACAGAGTTTCAAGGGCACATCTTCCAACCTCATATGCTGCTTTTTTGTGCTTCCAATGAGGCCGCCTCTACAATGCTGAGACTAAGCTCAGAATAGACTGCCGATTTGCAAAGCACCTATGCTCAGTCCACAATTGTCATAGCAAGTTCCCGATTGCATGATGTTTGAACTCCCCTTCCCATTTCCAAACCAACCTGTTTGACCTTTGCCTTCTCCACTGCCAGTGTGTGGCCCAAAGCACATATTCCACCTGGGGTAGTTTACAACTAAAAATATCCACCGACTTGGCCTCCACAGCCGTCTTATTTACCCCTCACCCCCCCACCCAAGGATTTAAATAAAATAGTATTTTCAACAGCAATAAATTTACTTCTGTTGCTGCAAGCTTAAAAATACATATGTTAGAGACTTGAATCTTCAACAAAAAACTGTGCTGGAGGAACTCAGCAGGTCAGGCAGCATCGCTTGAGGGAATGGACAGATGTTTCGGCAGATTAACTACCCTCTGGCTGAAGAAGTTCCCCCTCACCTCTTTTTTAAACCAGCGCCCTTTAATTCTGAGGCTATGACCTCTATTCCTAGACTCTCCAAACAGTGGAAACATCCTTTCCACACCCACTCTATCTATGCCTTTAATTATTCTGTAAGTTTCAATGAGGTCTCCCCTCAACCTTCTAAACTCCAGCGAGTAGAGGCCCCAGTGCTGTCAAGCGCTCATCATACGCTAACCAACTCATTCCTGGAATCATTCTTGTAAACCTCCTCTGGACCCTCTCCAGAGCAAGCACATCCTTCCTCAGGTATGGGGTCCAGATGTGCTCATAGTAAATGGGTAAAGAGAAGAGTTTTAGTCTTGCAATAATTTATTCTCCCCCCCCCCCCCACCCCTCACCACAGGATTTAAAAAAAATAATATTTTCAACAGCAATGAGTTTACCTATTGCTGCAAGCCTAAAAATATACATGGTTGTATGCTAGAGACACAAGAGACTGCATATGCTGGAATCTTAGGCAAAAAACAGTGCTGGAGGAACTGAGCAGGTCAGGCAGCATCGCTGGAGGGAATGGACAGATGTTTTGGCTTGCGATCCTATTTTAGACTAAAGAAGGGTGTCAACCCAAAACATCACCTGTCCACAGACCGCTGAGTATCTCCTTCACTTTGTTCAACAGAGCATCATCGCATAAGTGCCAATAGAAGCAACTGCTTGTCAACTCCAATAAACTCCCGCAGTTGAAAAAGCGGCTGTGTTTTTCAAGGACAAGTATCTGATTACTGTGGAAAGGTAACATGGGAATGGTCCATTTTATCTTTCCCCTCACCCCCCCCCCCCCCCAATACAATTTTTTTATTTTTGCCTATCGATTTCTGAAGTTACTTTTAAGTCGTTTGCATTACATATCAAAATATTGTTATAGTCAAAGTGGCCAGCACAATACAAATGGCGCACTCCACTTCTCATCACTTGTATTATCTCGAATTCAAGTTATACCCAGAACAATTTTAAGCAATACATATTGACGAAGACACCCAGAAGTCTCTTGATGGCCTTGAAAAATTGCAGATAGATCATTATCGAGGAGTGCTGAGAGGCTGATTACTTTATATCTCATCAAAAACATCTGTAACAATTCATCATACTCTGAATATTGCATTATAGTACTAGTATTAAACATGAACATTGCTTCTGCCACAGACGCCAGCTTTGATCCCCTTCCTGAGGTGAAAGATGCCTGGATCCATGCCCTCTCCCAAGCTGAGAATCCAAGCCTCATATCTATCAAAACTAAAATCCGTGCAATGGATTGTCATTACCTGCCCTCTGTAGTTGGTGGGGACACCTCCCATATTGTAATGCACAGTCGGAAGAACTGGTATAGGCTCTTTGGTGACATCCACGCCAGCAAAAATCATGGCAGTTTCTGAAATACCAGGCAGTCGCATTGCCAGTTGGGCGGGGGGCAGGTGGTGCAGTTGTAGGTAAACATGATCTTTTTCGGGGCCACATCCTCTGTTAGAATAACAAGTAAACAACGATGATCACAAGAAAAGACACCAGGGAAATGACTGGATCTTCTCGAGTCCTGCACCCAACTGTGTGTGTGTGTGTGTGTGTGTGTGTGTGTGTGTGTGTGTGTGTGTGTGTGTGTGTGTGTGTGTGTGTGTGTGTGTGTGTGTGTGTGTGTGTGTGTGTGTGTGTGTGTGTGTGTGTGTGTGTGTGTGTGTGTGTGTGTGTGTGTGTGTGTGTGTGTGTGTGTGTGTGTGTGTGTTATAGTCGGGTTGGGTATTTATGAAGAATTTATATTGCCAGCCTACCTACATTGCAATCAAGCAGGTTCTTTAAAAGCAAGTTTGTTCTTTGAGTTGGATCATCACTTTGCAGTTGCACAAAACAATGGTTTGAGTGTTGCGTATAGTTCTGCTCGAAACAGTAAGGTTGTGGTAGCAACAGAGAGAAAGTGCAGAAGACTTTCATCAAGCTGTTGTGTGGAATGGAGGGCAGTAGTTATTGGATAGCCTGGGTTTATTCCCACTGGAACATAGGAAGCTGAGGGATGACCTTTAAACAAATCTGAGGGGCATTGATGGGATAGATAGATATTATATTTCATGGCAGAGCAGTCTAGAACTAGAAAACACAGATTTAAGATAAAAGGAGAAATATTTAAAGAATATCTGAGTGGTAAGTATTTTCACAGGAAGGGTGTGGAGAATATCTGGAACAATGTGCCTAAGAAGATAGTGTGGTAGATAGTATTCCGATGTTTAATGTGCATTTGGTGTGTACATGGATAGGAAAAGAGGAGAAGTACATGGACCTAATGCAGGCAAATGGGATTAGCACAGATAGGCATCACAGTGAGCACGAATGAGGTGGGCCAGTTTCTGTGCTGTATCTTTCTATGATTCTACATCAATAATTCATCTAATTGTTCATAGTCATAGAGCCATACAGCATGCATACAGGCCCTCTGGTCAAATCTGGAGTCCCAGCCCTGCCTGATACTGCTGCTCAACCTTGTGACCTTGTGTTCTATCTCAGTGGGGAATAAATCTGTCACTATATTGAAGTCTGCAGCCCATGAGCTGAGTGACAATCTCTCCCGGAGTTGGTGGTGATAAATTGCTGCAGTTTATCCAAAACTCCAGGCCAGGACAGTGGTCCTAAACTAGCAGCAGGAGCCTTGACAGCTGAACCCAAAATCCAGGATAATGCACGGGTAATGCAGGTAGCACGTAGATGATAGCAACATTGCTTCTGCCACAGAGACCAGCTTTGATCCCCTTCCTGAGGTGAAAGATACCTGGTTCCTTGCCCTCTCCCAACCTGATGAACACGCCTTACTGGAAATGTTGCCTGGCCTACTGAGTCCTTCCAGTATTTAGTGCTTTTCTTCCAGATTCCCTGCATGTTCACTTTAATTTTTTTTTTAAATCAGGTATTAAACTTAGCATAGGTAGACGATAATATAAACCTATTCTGCTCAACAAATGAGCTATCGGTGACCTTATTCCACCCTATCCGCTCCATATACGCCCTAGATCAATTCTTCTGTTTGCTCTTGAGAATACTGCTCTTTTTCAAATATATTAAGCTCAAGGCATCCTGGCAATAGGTCGTGGTACAGAATTGTAACTAAACTCTGCCCTCTTGAGGATAGTCAAAAATCAGCATTTTAAAACCATTCATCCCAACCCTAGTCTCTCGCATAAACCAGGAAAATCGAGGTGGAATGAAACATTACTTTGCAACATTTAATGTACTACTCAAGGAAGAGAAGATGATGTTCCAGAATTCAAACAAACCTGTGGGCAAGCCAGGTATTTATTTTAAGTTTAGTTTAGAGATACAGCGCAGAAACTGACCCTTCAGCCCACCGAGTCCACACCGACCAGCGATCCCCACACATTACCACTACCCTACACACCTAAGGGACAATTTTACATTTACACCAAGCCAATTAACCTACAAACCTGTACGTCTTTGGAGTATGGGAGGAAACCGAAGATCTCGGAGAAAACCCACGCAGGTCACGGGGAGAACGTACAAACTCCGTACAGACAGGATTTAACCCGAGTCTCTGGCATTGTAAGGCAGTAGCTCTACCAACACGCCTCCGTGCTGCCCTTCTAAGGAAGATGACATTCTAGAAAGTTATTGCCTGATTATTGTCCTAAATGTGTCTTGTTTATGAGAGATGTGCTTTCCATTGGCTCTTAGGTGTAGATTGCCCCTTACAGCAGGGTGAGGGGGGTGTAGGATGAAAGATAAAGTGCAAGTCCTAGTCTCACAAAAACAGAGTACACAAGACTTAAGGTCAAAATCTTACCTTCCTTCACGAATTTCGATCGTCATGGATCGTGAAACAACATCTCTTGAAGCCAGATCTTTTGCAACAGGAGCGTAACGCTCCATAAATCTCTCTCCCTCACCGTTGATGAGAATTCCACCCTCACCACGACATCCTTCAGTGATGAGACAACCGGCACCATAGATTCCTGGTTTAGGAGAGAAAAGGGTGAAGATAGTTAGAAAGTTGGCCAGGTGGTGAGTGGAGGGCAGGGAAAATAAACCTGGCTTTCAGGTACATCCAAATCTAACACGTCTAAGGTCAACATTTGTACGATCTGATACGATCACCCCACAAATAATCCATATAGACACATCTGCATTCTCTCGAAGCTAACAAACTCATCTCATTTTTGCTTGTATCCATTCCCCTTGGCTCAATAGGGTCATCCTTCATGCGCCACAAGACTATGGGTTTTGCTCAGCCAGAGTATTGAGTATAGAAGTTGGGAAGTAATGTTGAAGTTGTACAAGACATTGGTGACGCCGCATTTAGAATAATGTGTTCAGTTCTGGGCACCATGTTATAGGAAAGATATCGTCAGGTGGAAAGGGTACAGAGAAGGTTTATGAGGGTTGTTAGGACTCGAGGGCCTGAGCTATAGGAAGAGGTTGAGCAGGTTAGAACTCTCTTCCTTGAAGTGCAGGAGGATGAGGAGTGACATTCTAGCGTGTACAAAATCATGAGAGGAATACATTGGGTAAACGCAGAGTCTCTTGCCCAGAGTAGGAGGATCGAGAACCAGGAGCAAAAGTTTAAGGTGATTTAATAGGAACCCGGGGGGGGGTAACATTTTGTTTACAAACACAAATGGTGGTGGATTTATGGAACAAGCTGCTGGAGGAGGTTGTTAAGACAGGAACTATCACAATGTTTAAGAAACATTTCGACAGGTACATGGATAGGATAGATTTAGTGGGTTATAGGCCAAACACAGGCAGGTGGAACTAGTGTAGATGGGATAGCTTGGTCAGTGCGGGCAAGTCAGGTCAAAGGGCCTGTTTCCACACAGTATAATTCTCAATTATTTGGTCTTTGGAATATTTATCTATGCCCATCTTAAATATAATGAATAATTGGATCTATACAGTAGAGAAACAGATCCTTTGGCCCAATCTGCCTACATCGACCAAATTGACATTCTGAGATAGTCCCATTTGCCAGCCTTTGGCCCATATTCCTCTAAACCCATCATATCCATATATATATGCCAACATCTCTTTTCAAAGTTGTAATTGTAACTTTGTAATCTACTAAAGAAAGGCTGCAAGTATAAGCCTGGGAAGAACTACTGACTGGTGAGCCTAACATTAGCGGTGGGTACATTTCTGAGAAGCAGTTTCTACATGCATTTGGAAATGCAAGCACTGACTAAGGATAGAGAGCCAGCAAGGCTTTGTGAGTACGAAATCATTTCTCACCAATTTCATTGAGCTTGCTGAAGAGGTGACCAAGAGGATAGATGAGGGCAGTGGGGTAGACGTCGTCTACATGGACTTGAGCAAGGTCTTTGACAAGGCACCACACAGTCGGCTTATCTAGAAGGTTAGATCACTTTGGATGTAGGGCGAGCTAGCCAATTGGCTTGAAGTTAAGAAAGAAGATGGTGGGAGAAGGTTGTTTCTCAGATGAGAGGCCAGATGGTGCACCGTAAGGGGCGGTGCACAGACAACTGTTGTTCATTATTTATATAAACAATTTGGATGTGATGATGGGTGGCATGATTATTCAGTTTGCAGATTGGATTGGATTCAATTTATTGTCCGTCTCATAAGAGACAACAAAATGGATTTTCCTTACAGTCATAAAAACAAAAAGCACAAACACAGAAGTCCACGACACAACACAACATCCCCACAGCGGCACCAAAGTTAGGGAAGGAACCAAAGTCCAGTCAGATGATACTAAAATTGGTGGCATAGTGGATAGTGAAGAAGGTTATGTACAACTACAATGGGATCTTGATCAACTGGGCTACTTGGCTGAAGGATGGCAAGTTTTAATTCAGGTAGTTGCATTTTGGGAAGACAAACAAGGGGAAGACTTGCTCAGTAAATGTTCAGGCCCTGTGGAGTGTTGTAGAACAGGGAGTCCTAGGGATTGAGGTACGCAGTTTCATGAAGATGGCGACACAGGTGGAAAGTGTGTTTAAGGCAGCATCTGGCACACTTGGCAGAATCGGTCAGGGTATTTAATACAGGAGGTAGGATTTCATGTTACAGCTGTAGTCGCAAGGCCACACACTTAGAGTACTGCTGATTACCCAACTATAGGAACGATGTCATTAAACTGGGAAGTACACAAAAAAGATTTACAAGGATGCTATCGGATCTGGAGGATTTGAGTTACAAGGAGAGGCTAGGTCTTTTATCCCTGGAGCATAAGATGATCACGGATCTTAGAGGTATATAAATTTATGAGTAGACAATAATGCTGGAGAAACTCAGCAGGTGTGGCAGCATCGAGGGAGCGAAGGAAATAGGCAACGTTTCGGGCCAAAACTCTTCTTCAGACTGATGCCGGGTGGGTTGGGGGGGGGAAGAAAGAAAGAGGAGAGCTGAGAAGGGGAGGAGACAGTATGGGCTACCGGAAATTGGAGAAGTCAATGTTCAAGCCACTGGGGTACAGACTGCCCAAGCGGAATATAAGGTGCTGCTCTTCCAATTTCCAGTGGTGCTCACTCTGGCCATGGAGGAGGCCCAGGACAGAAAGGTCGGATTCGGAATGGGAGGGGGAGTACTACTTATTCCACTTGCTTCCTGTTGAGACAGATACAATAACAATATTGAAGATACTTGGACGGGCACATGAGTAGGAAAGGTTTAGAGGGATATGCACCAAACATGGGTATATAAGACCAGCTAAGAAGGGGAATCTTGGTTGACACCCGACCTGCTTCTGTGCTGTATGACTCAATGTAACAGACAGACAAGGTGCCACATAAGCGTACACACCAGCCTCTTATGTGGCACCTTGTCAAATTTCTTTTGAAAATCTAAATAGACCACATGTACAAGCTCCCCTCTATCAACGCTCCCTGTCACATTCTCAAAGATTTTGAGCAAATTTGTCAAACATGACTTGCCTTTCATTAAATCATGTTGTTTTGACTTCCTCTTCGATTAGTGACTCCAATGTCCAAGATATTAATCTAAGCGGTCTAACTTTATCCCGCTTTGAACAAGCTGCGTTAAAATCAGTTGATAACCATTTCTTTACCTGTCCATGTCCAAAACTCTGGATTTCCCCCCCTTTAGATTTACATTTCTTTCATAATCTTTAAAACCTGGTTCCTTGGTCAAGCTTTTGCTTGATGATCAGAGTATGTCATTTACTTTATGTTATGTCCATGGAAGGCACTTCAGAATTTTTCAGCATCAAATGTTATTACTATTTAAAAAGGTCCACCTTAAAATATTCATACGCATTAGTGAAAGCAAAAACCTCTCAGCCGTTAAATGACCTTTTAAGTTGTGATAAATATAAAACTCTCCTGAAATAGAAAGTGGCTTGTTTAAACTATTTCCCTAACTCATAAAGAATTCGGCATAATTGGGTTTAGAAAACATTCCTAGTTACATACTTTCTAACTTCCGTGAGAAAATCTTTTTAAAAGGATGGACAGATATCATGACATTAATACATGAAGCACATGTGACAGCAATGCACATACCTGTGGGATGAAACTGGACAAACTCCAAGTCCTGGTTTGATAATCCAGCCCGTGTGACCATGGCACATCCATCTCCAGTGCTTGTATGTGCTGATGTGCAGCTAAAATAAGTTCTTCCATACCCACTGCAAGGCAAAATATTTTTTCAACTCCATAACATCTACATAAAAAGGTACTCAATCATATTACCTTCCAATTTTTCTTTGTTACATAACTCAAATGAAAATCCACACATTGTCTTTGTAAAAGATAAGCCTTTGCAAACCCTGCAACTGTTATAAGCCCCGCAATGTTTCAGTGGAATTTGTGAAGTGGAGGGAGGAGGTCCATCTGAGGCACTGCTTCACCGCTTCAAACTCTCCCACTGCCAACTCTGCTGGTTGTAAGTGTTTAGACCGTTAAATGGGAGAGGATATGCAAACAAACTTCAGGCAGTACCTCATCGTATTTCCCCATGTTCAGGAACAAGTACTGGAGCCAAGCACAATCAGGAGCAAAGGTGACTTCAGCACAACTTGAGGGTGACCTGGAGTAAGGGCGAGCTGGATTGTAAGCAGGATTAAGCATGTCGTGGGTGTGGGACTTGTGAGGGAAGAAGGGCAAAGGTAAGAAGGAACTGCTTAATTCAGCAGCATATAAATTCTACCATCCCTCACAGAATCACACGCATATTAAAAATACAATGAGTGTATTAATACAAATCAAGGCTGGTACAACCAAAATACAGCAGATGTTATCTTCTAGGTTTGTTAACGTAGCAGTTGGAGGCAATGGGCAGCCCTTGCTTCCCGGTATTTCGAGATGATGGAGACCACAAAGTAGAAGCAAGTACAATTCCGCTCAAGGCATCAATTTTATACACCGGCGCATTGTCCGTGCAAGGGATCACCAAACGTCCTCCGACTGCCAGTGGCTTAAATGCCTGATCAATCCACAAGTTCATCATAATTAGCACCAATATAAGGATACTTGATATTCTCCGTGAGAAAACAGAGATTGGTTTGATGCGAATGACTGGAAAATCCAGGAAATTACCAACCGCATATTATGGTGACCATGGACCAAATACACCAATGATTCCAGGGGAAATGAAGAGATACCTGAAGGCTTTAAAAAAAAAACTTGCACATTGACTTGCACAGGAGATTTAGAACTTAGCCAATAACCACGATGCAAGTGAATGAATTCGTCAGTGCTATCAAATCAATATAATGTTCAATATTTAAGGGCAAACCCATAGATAACTAAAAATGGAGGAGTGTTTCTCAAAGACTACAAGGCAGTTAGCAACCATTGCAAGGAATACTTCAAAGATTTCCTCAATAAGTCTTTGACGTGGGCATCTTTCACTCCATTTCAGAGTGAAATATCAGCAAAACAGTTCAACATGAACCTAGTTTGGTTGATCCCTGTTCTCTGACGCACTAAGGCAGCAACTCTACCCCTGCACCACTCTGCCCCCAAGTAACGACAATATCCTTGCAGAGAGGTTTACTGGTGGTACCCAGGGGGGTATAAAACTAGTGTAGCAGGGGTAGGTTGGCAGGTAGGTTACGAAGGTAGGTATCAAATCAAGCATGTCCAACAGCAAAAACAGGCCGTCAACTTCTGCTAGCAATACACAGCATGAAAACAGGGACTTCGGCCCTACTTGCCCACACTGGCCAAGATGCCCCATTCACCTGCCCACTTTTGGCACATATTCCTCTAAACATTTTCTATCCATGCGCCTGTCCAAATGCATTTTAAATGTGCCTTACACATCCCCTCTGGCAGCTTGTTCATATACCCACCACCCTCTATATGAAAGAACTGCCTCTCAGGTTCCTATTAAATCTTTCCCCTCTCACCTTAAACCTATGACCTCTGGTTCGTGATTTTCCTACTCTGGGTAAAAGACTATGCATCTACCCTATCTAGTCCCCTCATGATATTATATGCCTCTATAAGGTCATGCCTCATCCTCCTCCGAGCCTGAAAAATCCTCAACAAGTAAATGTTTTAATAAAACATCTCTCATCTCGGCATATGTACCAAAGCGAGTCATAGTCGAGTGATACCATAATAAATGACGTTTGGTGAACACAAAGGTAACAGACAAGCCATAATATATCTTGAGAATCAAGAAAAAAATGGTCACAATCCTGGAAGATTATCCATATAACAATTACAGCACGGAAACAGGCCATCTCGGCCCTTCAAGTCCGTGCCGAACAACTTTTTTCCCTTAGTCCCACCTGCCTGCACTCATACCATAACCCTCCATACCCTTCTCATCCATATGCCTATCCAATTTATTTTTAAATGATACCAACGAACCTGCCGCCACTACTTCCACTGGAAGCTCATTCCACACCGCTACCACTCTCTGAGTAAAGAAGTTCCCCCTCATGTTACCCCTAAACCTCTGTCCCTTAATTCTAAAGTCATGTCCTCATTAACTAATAATGTGGGGTGTTTCACATTTATTTAGTTATTTATTTCTCTCGAAGATTCCAGCATAGGATTCTTATAAATGCATTTACAAAGAAAAACGATACAAATAATGTAATACCTACAGAAAAAAAACAAATGAGTTCTTACCCTGTAGCAAGGACAGTGTTATTGGCTCTAAATCGGTGAATAGATCCATCTTCCATGCACAGTGCAATAACACCTTTACACTCCCCATTCTCCATCAGAAGATCCAAGGCAAAGTACTCAACAAAGTAGCTGGTGTCATAATGCAAAGACTGTGGAGGAACATGAGCATTCATTATCTAGTGGCAAACAATATTATGCAAGAATGCTCACTGTGGAAGGTAAATGGGAGAGGACCTCCTGTCATGAAGAATAGGAATCTTGCCCCGCAGTAGGGGCACATTTACGAGCATAATCTCCAATATAATGACATTATTCCAATTGTCTGCATTATCAATTTGGCCCATTTCTCTTTCATTGTTTGTTTTCAAACACAGTTTATTATAAAAATTAAATTGTGGCACATAATGTCACATGCGAGAAGCAAATGCCTCGTTCCGAGTAGTGATTTAAACACAAAGCTCTGGTACTATGTCCTCACTCGCAATAAGTTCCATAAATCCATTCTCACTATGCTCCCTGATTTGCCAACCTAGTCATTTTAAACTTCTTACGCTTGTTTTGCAGTTTTGCTATGCGTTCGTTCATCCACTCCAAACTTTAATCTCGCTCAGCTCTAAACCCCCAGCATCTATCTCCGTGCTGCTTCAAGGCTGGCATTTTGGACATCCCTTGTTTTACTCAATTCACCAAGGGCAAGTATGTCTTCAGCTGCAAAAGACTAATGGGTTCCTACATCACTATACCTCTGTACCTTTCCTCCTTTAAAGAAACTCCTTTAATTCCTTTTGGTCATAATTTCCAATTACATCATGCGCCTCTGTCCCAAAATTTGTTGAATATCTTTCCTGTGAAGGTGCAGTGAGACTTTTTAAACCATAATAATAGCTTTATAAAAATGACAATTTGGAGGAGGCAATAAAATATTAATTACTCAGCAGACTAAATTAATCCCAAATAATGAAGGAGGATGTAAACAATATTTTACATTTAAAATATTCCTTCATATCAACTGGCTTCTTAAATACTCCCAGCATTTTGTATTAATGTCTTCTTACTCTGCCATATAATGTGTGCAGCAAAGAGTGTCCAGTTCGGTCTGCAACACAACAGCAGCGATGTGCCTGTCCTCCTTTTCCATACTGTAGGCTCTGCCCACCAAACGCACGTTGGTAAATCTTGCCTGCCTCCGTCCTGCTAAAAGGCATCCCATAGTTTTCAAGCTGGTGCAAAGACAAAGGAAAACATACGTTACAATCTTCATCTAACCAAAGAGAAATAAAAAGTCCCAGGGACCCAACGGTTTGGAGTTCTAACAGAAGTAGCTGCAGAAATAGTCAATGCATTTTTGTGGTCTCTTTTGAATTGGTGGCAAAGGACACATGGATAGGACAGGTTTGGAGAGATATGGGTCAAACACGGGCAGGTGGGATGAGTAGCTGGGATAGGTTGGATAGTGTGGGCAAGTTGGGCTGAAGGTCCTGGTTCCATGTTGTATCACTCTACGACACCAAAGGAACTGATAAAATGATTCACTCGGTCAAAATTATTTTATGAAAAAGAAGTGCTCGGCAAATTTAGTTGATTCTTTGCAATTGGAATTAAATGGATAAACAATGTGGAACCAGTGGATGTAATATATTTGGATTTTCAAAAGGCCACTCACTAAGATGCAACACACATGCTCGTTGTAAAAAAAAGCGCTCATGGTATTAATGACAAAGGACCAACACAAATGAAGGGGGGGTTACACAAAAAGCTGGAGAAACTCAGCGGGTGCAGCAGCATCTAAGGAGCGAAGGAGATAGACGACGTTTCGGGTCGAGACCCTTCTTCAGACTTTTATCTCCTTCGCTCCTTAGATGCTGCTGCACCCGCTGAGTTTCTCCAGCTTTTTGTGTAACCCTCGATTCTCCAGCATCTGCAGTTCCTTCTTTAACACAAATGAAGGATTGGTTAAGTGACAGAGAACAATGGGATTAAGATGTCATTTTAAGGTTGGTAAATAGAAACTAGTTGGGTGCTACAGAATTTCAACTGATTACAATCCCACGTATGTTAGTGACTTAAACAATGGGATCAAGTGCATTGTAGCAACGTTTGTTTAGGATATAAAAAATAGATGGGAAAGCAAATTCTGAGAAGTTCTACAAAGTGGTACAGATGGGTTAAAATGGGGCAAAATATTTAACAGGGAGTATAATGTGGTTAAATGTGAGGCCATTGTCTTTGATAGCAAAGACTGAAAAGCAGAATGTTGCTTAAATGGAGTGCTCGTGTTCAGCACTCGTACAAGAAAGTAAGTTGTCGTACTGGTTCTTCAAAGAATAAGAAAGACAAATGGATGGATAGCCTTTATTGCAAGAGAATAAAACAAGGGAAGTTTGGCGTCATCGGAACAGAACTTTGGTGAGACAAGTCGAGGATGGATTTAACTTTAATTTAATTAATGATATAGATGCCTTGTTGACAGTGCAGAGAAGACACGCCAGATTGATTAGCAGGATTATCTAATGAGGAAATATAAAGTAAATTGGGATCATTGTTGTTTAGAAGAATAAAACCCGATCTATTGAGAGGAAGCTTGACAACTGAATGCAGCAAAGGCATTTTCCCTCGTGGGTCAATCTGGAACCAGAGGACAGAATCTTGGGATAAGCAGATCATAGTTCTAAGAATGCTATAGACTTTAGAGATACAGCACGGAAACAGGTCCATCGGTCCACCAAGACTCCGCCGATCACAATCACCCCCATACACTAGTACTATCCTACACATTAGGGACACTTTACAATTATTACCAAAGCCAATTAACCTACAAACCTGTATGTCTTTGGAGTGTGGGAGGAAACCAGAGAAAACCCACGCGATTACAGAGAGAACTTACAAACTCCCTACAGGCAGCACCCGTAGTCAGGATCGAACCCGGGTCTCTGGCATGGTAAGGAAGCAACTCTACTGCTGCGCCACTGTGCTGCCCGTAAGAGAATTTATTCTCGTACAAAACTTCAAATCTTTAGTATTCTTTACTCGAGTGCTGTGATGCCAAATTATTAGTTATATTCATGGCAGAGAGATATATAGAATACAGGCCCTTCCTATTGGATAAATTCAGGATTAAGTAGGAAAGTGGAGTCAAAGTCAAATTTGAGTCATCCAGGATCTTAACAAGTAGTAGAGGAGGCTCAAAGTTTAATCCTGGAATTTTTTTAATATATATATATATATACACACACACACATACATATACACACATATATATACACATACATATATATATATATATATATATATATATATATATATATATATACACACACTCACACATACATATATATATACACACACATATACATAGGTATATGTATATACACACACACACATATATATATATATATATACACACATATATATACACACACACACGATATATGAATATATCAAATTACATGATTAGTCGAGCCTTCTCTGCTATTTAATATAAATGTAAGCTAGCCAATAATATAAAGAGGATAGCAAACATTTATTCAGATATATAGTAAGAAAGAGGTGTGACATTGAACAGCTGGAGAAAGGATAAATGGGAATAAAGAAATGGCAGAGGAATTGAATACCTTTTTTGCATCTGGCTTCACATTCTCTGACAAAACTTTATCTGCTTTCATGGAAATAAATGCTCCTTGATATCGCATTACTCAATCACAATGGTATTGTGAGCAGTTTTGGGCGCCATATCCGAGGATGGATGTGCTGACGTTGGAGAGGGTCCAGAGCAGGTTTACAAGGGTAATCCCAGGAATGAGTGGGTGCACAGATAATGAGCATTTGACGACACTGGGTGTGTACTCGCTGGAGCTTAGAAGGATAAGGGGGGGGGCCCCATTGAAACTTACCGAATAGTGAAATGCTTGGCTAGAGTGGATGTGGAGAGAATGTTTCCACTAGTGGGAGAGTGTAGGACCAGAGGACAGAGCCTCACAATAAAAGGTTGTATCTTTAGAAAGGAGATAAGCAGGATTAGTGGTGAATCTGGAATTCATTGCAACAGTCAACGGATAGATTTAAGGTGGAGTTCGATAGATTCTTGAGTAATACAGGTGTCAGGGTTTATGGACGAAGATAGGAAAATGGGGTAGAGAGAGAAAGATAGATCAGCGATGATTGAATGGCAAAGTGGACTTGATGGTCCAATGGCTTAATTCTACCTGTATAACGTATGACTGACTCAAATTTAGGCTCACAGCATCCCAATTTTCAAACTGAAGAATTTAAATTCATTTACATCAGTTTCATCACTTCAGAAATCCCCAGAAGGTGGGCACAGGGATTTACACTGAGACCAGTTGGAAATGTATAGAATTGAGAGGTTTAAAAAAAATTATTGCTATACTGAGACACATGTTCAATATCATTCCCTCGCCAAGTAAAATATTTACAGGTCACAGCGCTATTATATGTTTAACCTCGCATCTGACAACCAATGTTGAGATATAGCAAGTTCCATATCAAACGTGCACCCTAATGGAACATGCAATAATTTAGGGGTGCCAGTTTCAGCAATCCAAGTTGCTGCATCATTGAATCCGCTGACCTTTCAATCTATTTCCCATTTCAGAGGTTATAGTTGAAATGTTCTTGCTTACCTCAATGACAGCAGCGGGTGCCTGCTCAGTCATGTAGTGAATTGCATCTTGATCTCCTAACCAGTCAGACCCTTTCACTGTGTCGTAAAAGTGCCACCTCCAGTCGTCACTCTCCATGTTACCGAGAGCCGCATTTATTCCACCCTGCAAAAGGAATCATAGTTTCCACCAATTCTTCGAAATACATTAAAAGCCTTTTGTTATTTTTGATCGCTGAGGAAATCAAACACTTTCCCATATTAAATAAAAGGATCAAATTCTCTGAATCTTTCACGATGAAGGGTGCAATAACTTTCCTCTACTTTGTGTCACAAATGTCTCTTCACCTCAGAGGCTTATTATGATTAATAGGGCAGAAATATGTAGAAAATTGAGGCGCTTTTCTCTGTATGCTGTCAACTGATATAAATAAAAGGAAATAATATGTTAGCGCCTAGCTGAGTGACATCGGTTATATTAAACGTGCAACTCCATTGTTAATACATGAGTGCTCACAGTGACCCAGATAATACTTTTTACTGAAGCAAAACATCTGAATTATCCATGGAAATTAAGCAGATGATTTAGAATCAACTTATATTCAATTTAACCTCATAACTTCTCAATACAGTTCTAAGCATTATTGATTGCATTTAGATTTACTGTATGAATTTTGAAATAAGAAGTTACATTAGCAAGACATTTAAAAGAGAGGGCATTTCCATCCAATAGTTTGATCTCCTAACCAAAAGCAAAAATGAAAACAATAAACCTTAAAACCAAAATCACCAAATATAATTATTGACTAATAATAACAATTCCTTGCAATTAATCATCCTCCATCTTCCCACTGATGAACAGAATTTAAAAAATGATTGATACAAAAGGAATAAACAGCATGGGGCAGACCAGAGGCATGAGGGAGAGTGGGTCTCGATCCTAAATGTCACGTATTCCTTTTCGTCAGAGATGCTCTGGCCCGCTGAGGTTTTGAGTCTATCTTTTGTGAAGACAGGCAGTATAACTGTAGATCCATGAGAGACTATTCACGGTGGTGAAGGGGTACTGCAGTTGAATTAAAATGCAAGATGCAGCATGGAAACAGGCCGCCGCTCATCGATCACCCGTTCACAGTAATTCTATTCTCCCACTTTCTCATCCACTCCTTACGCACTAGGGGCACTTAGCCGACAAATCTGCACATATTTGGGATGTGGAAGGAAACCGGAGCACCAGAACCTGGGTCTCTGGTGCCGTGAGACAGTGGCACAGCTGGTGGAGCTGCTGTGTCACCCATGGTAAAGAGTGAGAAAATTAGTTGGTGATAGGGGGCAGTACGTAAGTGATAAATGCACAACTCTACATGGTGTGGGGAAGATCCAACTGGTGTGATTTATAGAGATTCAATGACATTTGCAGGATTAAGAGTGAAGTACATCCCTCCGCAGGCTGATGTCCATCTGGCACTGGGGGAGCAGCACGCCGTGGTCAACAAGCACCAGACGGCTTACCCAGAGGCATTTACCACCATAGACGGGGACTTCAACAAAGCCAACCTTATGAAATCATTCTCTAACTTCTACCTACATGTCTCCTGCAGCACCAGAGGATCAAACACCCTCGACCACTGCTGCACAACCATCAAAGACGCCTATCGCTCTATCCCTCGCCCTCACTTTGATAAATCCGACCATACTGCCGTGCGGCTTCTTCCTGCCTTTGAAGCAATTGAAGAGCGCACCCCCAGAGGTGAGGACTGTACAGATCTGGTCGGGGCGGGGGGGGGGGGCAGAGGAACAAATCCAGGACTGTTTGGAGTCTGTAGACTGGGTAATGTTCAGGGACTCAGCAACGGACCTGATCGAATACGCCACAGTCGTTATAAAGAAACTTCATAAAGAAATGTGTGGAGGACTGCATCCCTACAAAAACCTTCCGAGTGTTTCCTAACCAGAAACCTTGGATGAGCCATGAGATCCGCACTCTTCTGAAGTCCAGATCCCAGACATTCAGGTCAGGAGATACAGTGGTCTACAAGAAGTCCAGATACGACCTTGGTAAGGCCATCAAAAAGGCCAAAAGGGACTTCTGCTCCAAGCTGGAGGAAGAGACAGATGTTCGGCAACTGTAGCGGGGACAGAATGCCATCACCTCCTACAAGGCAAAATCAGGAGGCAGCTCAAATGTCAGCAAAGCATCACTCCCTGACGAGCTCAATGCGTTTTACGCCCGCTTTGATAGGGAGAACACTGATGTGTCTTCTCGAGCCCCCATTCGCTGTGATAGTATTTCAGTCACAGTCACATAGGCCGACGTCAGAAGATCCTTCAGAGGAGTGACTCCTCTGAAAGCGCATGGACCTGATGGCATACCCGTTCGTGTTCTAAAAACCTGTGCGGACCAACTGGCTGGAGTTTTTACGGACATTTTCAACCTCTCAAGGTCTGAGGTTCCCACCTGCTTCAAAAGGGCATCAATTATACCGGTGCCCACGAAGAGCAAGGTGACGTGCCTCAATGACTATCGACCTGTGGCACTAACGTCTGTGGTGATGAAGTGCTTTGAGAGGTTGATCATGGCGCAAATCAACTCCTACCTCAACAAGAACCTGGACCCACTGCAGTTCGCTTACCGCCACAACAGATCAACGATGGATGCGATCTCGCTGGCTCTCCACTCTGCTCTGGACCACTTTGACAACAACAACTCATATGTCAGGCTCCCTCATTGACTATAGCTCGGCGTTTAATACAATCATCCCCTCCAAGCTGATTATCAAGCTCTCAGATCTGGGTCTCTGCGCATCCCTCTGCAATTGGATCCTCGACTTCCTCATCCACAGGCCACAGTCTGTCCGTATTGGTGGAAATGTGTCATCCTCGATAACAATCAGCAGTGGAGCACCTCAAGGCTGCATGCTCAGCCCTCTGCAATACTCACTCTATACTCATGACAGCGTAGCCAGACATAGTGCGAACTCCATCATCCAGTCCGCTGACGACAGCACTGTTGTGGGTCGAATCACTGATGGGGACGAGTCAGAGTATAGAAGTGTGATCGACTGATTGACCAAATGGTGCCAGCACAATATCCTGGCTCTCAACACCAGTAAAACCAAGGAACTGATTGTGGACTTTGGAAGGGGTAGGATAGAGACCCACAACCCTGTTTATATCAACGGGTCGATGGTGGAAAGGGTCAAGAGCTTCAAATTCCTGGGAGTGCACATTTCCGAAGATCTTTCCTGGTCCCAGCACACTGATGCAATCATAAAGAAATCACATCAGCGCCTCTACTTCCTGAGAAGACTACAGAGAGTTGGTATGTCAAAGAGGACTCTCTCGAACTTCTACAGGTGCACAGTAAATGCAGTCGATGCTGACTGGTTGCATCGTGGCTTGGTTCGGCAACTTGAGTGTCCAGGAGCAGAAAAGGATGCAGAAAGTTGTGGCCACTGCCCAGTCCATCATTGGCTCTGACCTCCCCACCATCGAAGGGACCTATTGCAATCGCTGCCTCAAAAAGGCTGCCAACATCATAAGGGACCCACACCTTCCTGGCCACACACTCATCTCTCAGCTGCCATCAGGTACAAGGCACAGAAGCCTGAAATCTGGTAATCCAGGTTCAGGAACAGATTCTTCCCCACAGCCATCAGGCTATTAAACTCACCAACAAAGTCTGAACTGTAACAGCCTATTGCACTTTATCTGTTTATTTATGTGTATATTAAACTGAACTGTTCTGTATTTTTGCTTACAATACTCTGTTGTGCTGCAGCAAGCAAGAATTCCATTGTCCTATCTGGGACACATGACAATAAACTCTCTTGACTTGACTTGAAGTGCTTCTGAGGGACTTTGAGAAAAGCAAAATTAAAATAAATAACCACAAGAACATAATTTCTGGACAATTATTTGAACCAGGCAGAAAGTGGAGCAGAATCGCCATGCTCACATGTGCTCCAAAGGCTAATGTGCAAAGTAAAAAATTTAAGGGAGTCTGAAAACAAAATGTTAAAAAGGTTGTGGGGAATATCCTGAATTGAACACGAGGAAAGATACTGGCTTGGAAAATCACAACGTGAATCAGTATAGATGGAGAAAAAAGATAGCATGGGTCAGAAATAACTGTGGGAGTCATGTATGGGCTCCGAGGACCAACTTTACTTCTTGAAGTGTAAATCAAGTAGATAGCTTACGCAAAGACAAAGGGTGATAGAACAACAAGGGACTAAACCGAGTCCCACCAACAGCCCTCTGCACGAGACCTGACAAACATGCCCTGAAAAAAACGTTATCACCTTTCATCGAAATACTCCTTGTTATCGAATTACTCAATCACAATGGCATTGGAAGAATATTTGTTGTTTGTGCTTTTTTTGAATATACCACTTGTAAAGCATAGAAGAGACACGAGTATCTTACCTGTGCTGCAACAGTATGGGATCTGGTCGGAAATAGCTTTGTAACGCAGGCCGTATTGAACCCAGCTTCAGATAAACCGAAAGCTGCCCGCAAACCGGCGCCGCCTGCTCCAACAACGACTGCATCAAACTCATGATCAACCACAGGGTACTGAGTGGAGATCTGCATGTACGAAAGGCATGAACACAGGTTTCAGGAATAAATAAGCAAAGAGATAAATATTACAAACACTGCATAATAACCAGGAATCCAATTCTATTGTGATATTTTTTCATAGCACACAATCTGGAAAGCTTTACATCTGTTTCAGGGTGCAATATTATTACAATCATAATAATAGATTTGCAAACCAGGTCAAATATCTAAATTAGAAAGTTAAAGAAAAATAACCGTGAAAGCTTGAAACCCGACTGTTACAAAAAATCTAATATCCTGCACAAAAAAGTGTGTTCTCTTTTTCAAGTTCCACTCAATATTGTTGACATTACACAGCACTTATGCTGTTAAAAAGGCCTATCTTTTGGATTATCAACTGAATCTATTGCTATACCTGCATCCCAAAAATAAAGCCTCATATGAGTCGATCATATTACAGGAACAATGGAAGTCAATTACACGACAAATCACCACAAATAAACATTATTAAAACTTTCTTGTTCATTTCTAGTTTAGTTAATTCTGTTTAGTTTTAGAGATACAATGCAGAAAAAGGCCCTTCAGCCCACTGAGCCGACCATCGATCCCGACACATTAACACTATCTTACAGACACTAGGGACAATGTACACACATACACCAAGCCAATTAACCTACAAACCTGTACGTCTTTGGAGTGTGAGAGGAAACCAAAGATCTCGGAGAAAACCCACAAACTCCGTACTGACAGCACCCGTAGTCGGGATCGAACCCGGGTCTCTGGCGCTGCAAGTGCTGGAGCTAGTATGTGTGTTGTGGGTCAAAGGGACTGGTTTCCAGAGGGCTAGTATGGACATTGTGGGCCAAATAGATTCTTGGGCTGGGAGCTAAGTCACTCTGGCCAGGCAGCTCAGTCAGTCTGGCCAGGCAGCATTTTAGAACCAATTGAGACACTTTTTGCAAGCATTTTAGAACCAATAGACATTTTTTGCAAGCAGAGAGAATGGGGAATATTTTAAAAACAGTAATATCTCTCTGATTTTTCATCGATGGGGAAAATCCTCTGGCCCTGGAAGGCAGAGGAGGCTCTGAGCGAGGTGGCCAAATATGACGGCCGTAGGTGGCGGCGTTCTCTCGGAAATCACAGCCCAGCGAGCCAAAAGCGGTCAAGATCAGACTTTTAGTAATATAAGATAAGAAGATAAGATAATAGATTCCTGCTATTAGTAATGGAGTAGACCTCAACTTTTGTGCGATAGTGCAAAACTGATGATAGGCAGTCAGCAGACTGTTTTATATAATCTTGACTTTAATTTCCATTATATCACTGTGATAACTAAACTCTCAGGAAATATTCTCACACTTTCTCTAGCTGCTTGCTCCATTCTTAGTCCATTTCAAAACTACTTTAACAAAGGTGCAGCTTCTAGGAATGCCCAGATCTTGCCACCCACTTCCTTCAGACGCAAGACTTCGGACCCAAGGTCATAGCCTCAGAATTAAAGGACGTTCCTTTTGTATGAGATAAGGAGGAATTTCTTTAGTCAGATGGCGATAAATCTGTGGAATTCATTGCCACAGAAGGCTGTGGAGGCCATTGATGGATATTTTTAAGGCAGAGATAGATAGATAGATAGATAGATTCTTGATTGGTACGGGTGTCAAGGGTTCTGTGGAGAATGCAGGAGAATGTAGTCAGGAGGGAGAGGTAGATCAGCCATGATTGAATGGTGGAGTGGACTTGATGGGCTGAATGGCCTTATTTTACTTCTATCATTTATGAACATGTATGAAGAATGGCCTTGTGCAATGCTACACTGAATATTCTCTTGAAATATGGCCCACTGCTTTCTCTGTCACTGCCCAGCTTGTGGCTTAAGAAACCCAAGAAGAAAGTCTAATTTTCTTAATTCAAACTCCCCTATAGATACTTAATTCGATGTCCATTCGAGATCTCATTTCTCGACACAATGCATGAAAACCAACATTCTGCGTGCTAACATGACTGCGTGTGATGCTCTTATACAAAGTTGCGGATCCATAATTCTTCATTTGCAATGTAACTATTTGTTGAAATATTTAACCTAAGCAAGGACCTAAGATGGCGGTGCGCACAGTCGCAGCGGCTCGAAGCTCTCCCTTTCGGTGCTTTTTTTGTGCGTTTTTGTTTGTATGCCTGTTGGACAATGTTACGTTTTGTCCTGCGTATCTCACCGTCAGCCGACAGGATCTTCAGATTATCGGATTATGGAGTAAACAGGCAGTTACGAGTGTTTTTCTGCACTCACACAAGATACCGGAGGAGATAGCCAAGACACCGGGCTCTCCGTGGATTGTTGTCGGCCCCAGCAAACGCCGGAGACGGAGGAGGCACAGGAAGCAAAAGCGTGGTCGCCGGTCCGGACTGCTCGCTAGGCTAAGGCGAAAACCACATAAACCACCGTTACCCAGCATCATTCTCACCAACGCCAGATCCATCACCAACATAATGGACGAATTAAGACTACAGGTCGCCACAAACAAATTCATTGCGGACAGTTGCACTCTGCTAATAACAGAGACGTGGCTACACGCACTTGTACCGGATGGGGCCATTGAGCTAGCAGGCCGCACAGCATTTCGCTGGGATAGAAACAAAGACTCCGGTAAGAGCAAAGGAGGGGGGCTATGCATCTACGTTCACAACAATTGGTGCACAAATACCACAATCACGGACAGACACTGTTCTGCTGATTTGGAGTACCTTATAGTTAGATGCAGGCCTTTCTACCTTCCACGTGAGTTTACCGTTGTCGTAGTTACAGCTGTGTATATCCCACCGGATACTAAGGCTAGCATAGCCCTAGGCTACCTCCATAGCGCTATCAGCACACAAGAGAATACCTACCCCAAAGCAGCCCATATCATAGCTGGTGATTTCAATCACGCAGACTTAAAATCAGTTCTCCCCAAGTTTGAACAACACATCAAATGTGCAACCAGGGGAGAAAATACGTTAGACAAGGCCTACTCAAACATCAAGAAGGGGTTTAGAGCCACACCACTACCACACTTAGGCCAGTTTGATCACCTATCCATTGTCTTAGCACCAGCATACACCCCCCTCAGGAGAAAAGTTCAACCCACCACCAGGACTGTTAAAACTTGGCCTGAAGGAGCTTCCTCACAGCTACAGGACTGCTTTGAAAGGCCAAACTGGGACATTTTTGAAAATCAGGATTTGGAGGAGTACACATCCACTGTACTCTTTTACATCCAGGACTGTGTTGACAACGTCACCGTCGACAAACTCATCCGGGTGTACCCCAACCAGAAGCCGTGGGTGACAAAAGAGGTCCAAACTCTCCTCAAGGACCGCAACACCGCCTTCAGGTCTGGCGACAGAGCCCTGTACAGCGCTGCTAGAGCCAACCTGAAGAAAGGCATCAGGGATGCCAAAGCGGCCCACAAGAGGAAGATAGAGGACCACTTTAACAACAACGATCCACGGCGGGTGTGGCAGGGCATCCAGCACATCACCAACTACAAGCCCAGTAACAATACGAGGGCCGACGGCGACACCACACTGGCAGAGGAGCTGAACTCCTTCTTTGCTCGTTTTGAGGCAGAATCAGAAGAGCTCGTCACCATTCTCCCGCCAGCCCTTAACAACAACAACAACTACACCCTCACTGTGCAGTAGCATGAAGTGCGGCGGGTGCTCAGGGCGGTGAACCCGAGGAAGGCTGCCGGACCGGATGGCGTGACAGGAAGGGTTCTGAAGGAATGTGCAGACCAGCTCTCCGAAGTCTTCACGAAAATCTTCAACATGTCCCTGTCCAAATCCATCATCCCACCGTGCCTGAAGTCTGCCACAATCATCCCACTACCAAAAAAGCCTGTTATCAGCGGCCTTAACGATTACCGACCGGTAATCGCACCAGTCATCATGAAGCGTTTCGAGAGGCTGGTTCAGCAGCACATCAAAGCCAGCCTACCGTCCACCTTCGACCCACACCAGTTTGCCTACAGAGCAAATAGGTCAACTGAGGATGCCATCGCCACTGCTCTTCACACTGCACTGACCCACCTCGAACACCAGGGGAGCTATGTGAGGATGCTCTTCATCGACTTTAGCTCGACCTTCAATACCATCATCCCCAGCAAACTGGTCACCAAACTCATGGATTTAGGACTTTCCCAACCCATCTGCTTTTGGATCAAGGACTTTCTGTCTAACCGCCCCCAGACCGTTAGACTGGGCCATCACCTCTCCACCCCCATCACACTCAGCACTGGCTCCCCACAAGGCTGTGTGTTGAGCCCCCTCCTCTACACACTCTACACCCACGATTGTGCCCCCGCCCACTCCACCAACACCATCGTCAAGTTTGCGGACGACACGACTGTGGTTGGACGTATCTCAGGAGGAGATGAGACAGCCTACAGGGAGGAAGTCCAAAGACTGGCAGCGTGGTGTTCAGACAACAACCTCATCCTAAACACCACAAAAACAAAGGAAATTATCATAGACTTCCGTAAGAACAGTGCAGCCCTCCAACCCCTATTCATCAATGGGGACTGTGTGGAAAGGGTCTCAGACTTCATATTCCTGGGCACACAAATTGCGGAGGATCTCTCCTGGACCACAAACACCACCACAGTAGTCAAGAAGGCCCAGCACCGACTCTACTTTCCGAGGATCCTCAGGAAAAACAACCTGGAAGAGAAGCTGCTGGTGTCCTTCTACCGCTGCTCTATCGAGAGTGTGCTGGCGTACTGTATAACCACATGGTATGCCAGCTGCTCTGCAGCAGACAGGAGAGCCCTTCAAAGAGTCATCAACACCGCCCAAAAAAATCACTGGCTGCCCACTGCCCTCCCTGAAGGACGTCTTCAGCTCTTGCTGCCTTGGCAGGGCAGCCAGCATCCTGAACGACCCTTCCCATCCTGGACACAACCTATTCCACCTGCTGCCCTCTGGCAGACGGTACAGGTCTTTCAAAACACGCACAAACAGACTCAGAGACAGCTTCTACCCCATAGCCATACGTGAGCTTAACAATGCAAAATAAGAAATAACACTCACATTCAAACTAAATTGTTTTTTAATTGTTTTTAATATGTATATATTTTTACCCTTCCTTATATTTTAAGATTGTTCTTGTGAATGGCACCGTTGGATTGACTTTTAAATTTTGTTGCATCATGTGCAATGACAATAAAGAGATTCTGATTCTGATTCTGAAGAAAGGACATGTTTCTGAGAATTAAAATTAAAAAAAAATTAAATTAAATAGAGGCTCTTCCTGAAAAAAAAAGTGCCTTAGGAGAACAAATGTCAACATTTGGAACAGGTCCACATTTTCATGCAATAGACCCATAAAACTAAGACACTACATTTACACTTCATTTAACGTCATGGTATACTGATACTTGTACAATTAATACAGGAAAAATTGCTGATTATATTAAAATCAATAGTAGAGCTCACAGGCACTCTGTGGCGTTTTACTTACTGCATTTGAAACTTTTGCTGCATTTTTGTTATGCTTCCCATAGGTGGCAAAGTGGAACCTACGAGCTGCAGTTCGACTCACACCAGGAATCTATTAAAATAAAGCCAAGTAATTATAAATGTTTCAACTTACAAGGTTAAAATATAAAGATAAATCCAGCAACACAGTAAATACTGCAATACTGCAAATACTGTAACAAAACATTCCCGAAACAAAAAATTAATTTATAGAAACAATAATGCATCTACACGGGTGTCACAATTTGGAGACACATTTTACCAATGCAGCTACTAACTCGTTTCAGCCAGATTAATATCATTTATATCCAAAAAAGCATTGGTTCAAACAATGTTTACTGTCAGTGTGCAGGAAGAACTGCAAATGCTGGTTTAATCCAAAGATAAAAATGCTGGAGTAACTCAGCAGGACAGGCAGCATCTCTGGAGTGAAGGAATGGGTAACAAACAGACTAAAGAAGGGTCTCGACCCTAAATGTCATCCATTCCTTCCCTCCAGAGATGCTGCCTGTCCCACTGAGTTATTCCAGCCTTTTAGTGTTTATCTAATGTTTAATGTCAATCAAACTTAGAGGTAAGTCCTCTGAGGCATTTAATTAAATTTAATGCAAGGAAGTGCAAGGTAAACGCAGCTGGAATTTCTAACTTGGTGAAACCAAAATGTATAACAATGGCCTTTAATAAAATCTGACAATGTGCACTTTAACCACATGTGATTTTTTTCTATTACAAATCTCAAATTGTGGAGGACAGAGGCAAGTAAATAAATGATGGGTCTTTGTCCCAAACATTATGGAGGGCACTGTAGTTTTAGTGAGAGTAGGACCATTGACTTTTACACTGTAGGAAGCTGTATGGCTTCCTGCAAATGCAGCTGGCATTACCAGGATCAGCTTTGTCCCTATAACCTTTCAGTTTATCTTCTAAAAGTTAACTCTTTTTACAAGCTTCCATGACATCAGCTTCCACTGGAAATGAAAGTAATTTGGCGCAGTGCTCAACAATCTTGTGCATGAATAGCTTTTTGCTAGCTTCCTCACTATGCTTTAAAATACTATTTGAAATCCATGACCACTGGTTACTGAGCCCTTTGCCAGTACTACCTGTTGTAGTAAATCTTTTCCCCTTCACCTTAAACCTATGAGCTCAGGTCCTCGATTCATCTACTCTGGGCAAGAGACTCTGTGCATCTACCCAATCTATTCTCTCATGATTTTATACACCTCAATAAGATCAACACTTCAATAAGATCTTATATTTTACTTGAGCGGCTGACAACGTAGTGGAATGAATTGTGATTTATCTAACTTCAAGTAACCCCTGCATTCCTTCTCTCCCCACCTCTCCCTCACCCAAGTCGCACCAGGTTCTCGTTCTCACCTGGTAAACAGCTAACAATGGCATGTTTCCTTCATCATCGTTACCTTTTTGCACATCTTTCATTCTATATTGTTCTATATCTCGCTACATCACTGCCTATATTTCTTGTTTCCCTTTCCCCTAACTCTCAGTCCAAAGAAGGGTCTCAACCCAAAATGTCTCCTCCTCTGATGTTGCCTGACCCGCTGAGTTACTCCAGCATTTTGTGTTTATCTTCAGTTTAAACCAGCATCTGCAGTTCCTTCCTACACATCACTCAAAGCAACCTCCCTTCTCTTGACTCCATTTATACCTCACGCTGCCTCGCAAGGCCAGCAACATTATGAAGGATGAGTCCCACCCTGACCACTCCCTCTTCTCCCCTTTCCCATTGTGCAAAAGGTATAGAAGTGTAAAAACGCACACCTCTAGATTCAGGCACAGTTTCTTCCCAGCTGTTATCAGGCAACTGAATGATCCTACTACAACTGGAGAACAGCGCTGAACTACTATCTACCTCACTGGTGACTCTCAGACTCTACTGACACTGCAAATGTCTTGATTATAATCATGTTTTGTCTTTCTGCTGACTGGTTAGCTTGCAACAAAAGTTTTTCACTGTACCTCGGTACGCTTGACAATAACCTAAACGGAACTATATGGTTAATTCTGCATTTTAATCAATCATTTTTTCTGATCCTTACCCATGAGGGACCTATCTACCTTTTCAACAAGATCCCAATACTCCCCTTTCCATTGTCCTTTAAAGAGCAGAATTATTATCGACTTTTTTGCTTTATTTGTCTTAAACATGTTGACTTCTAGATAATCCCACAAGCGGAAACATCACCACTTCATCACAATCCCTCAGCGTTATTCATGTTTCAATTAAGACTATCCTCACTTGTCCAAAGCCCAAGATAAATTACAGATGGAAATAATCTACAAGATACAAGATACATTTATTTGTCACATCTACCAGTTGGTACAATGAAATGTGTGGTCACCATACAGCTATGCAAATAAAAAAAGAACACAACACACGATAGACTCCAACATAAAACATCCCCACACAACAGAATCAAAGTTTCCACTGTGAGGGAAGGCACCAAAGTCAGTCATCTTCCTCTGATGTTCTAGATGTTCACCCGTGGTCGGGGCCTTCCCGAGCCCACCGCAGTCGCCGCGACGGGCGGCCCGATGTTCAGGCCCGCTCGCCGGGATGATGGAACTCCGACATCGGAACGGGAGGACAACCTCAGCGGCGTCGACCTCCGAATTGGCCACTTCCTACCGGAGTCCGCTGCTCCCGAAGTCCACAGGCCGCGCCGGGCGGAGATTCACGCTGGCGGCCCTCGGCAAAGGGATCCAAGGACTCCGAGATGTTGAAGTCAGCGCCACCCCTGCTGTAAGCTCTACGAACCACAGCTCCGCGATGTTGATGCTGCAAGCCCAACGCTCCGGAGCACCAAACGGCGATCCAGGTGGGCATCGCCCCAGTGAATCCAGCTGAAGGCCTGGTCCGGTCCCCGGCAGGAAAAGCCGCGCCAATCCAGTTAGTAGGCCGCGAGGAGGGAGGCGAAGACACGACTCAGAGAATGGTCGCATCCTCACCAGGAAGTGACTTGGAAACGGTTTCCCCCTTACCCTACCCCCCTCCTCCACATAGAAAAACTAAAGAACCCTCCAAAACATACTGTTAAGCCAAACTAAAATTTTAAAAAGATAGAAAAAACGGACAGACTGTAGGCAGAGGCTGCCAACAATGCAGCGCCCCTAGTGATCTAGTAAATCCCTGTTGAATTGCTTTCAATGCTTTAACAGCCTCCCTTAAAAGGAGACCAATACTCTATAAAGTACTCCAGATGTGGTCCTGTCAATGACCGTTAAAACGTAAACACAACGTCCTCGATTTTATATTCAATTCTCCTTTCAATAAAAGTTCTCCAAATGACTTGCTGCATCTTCATTCTTGTTGTATCGGCATTCTTGCCTCTTGTGAATCGTGCATGAAGGAATCCCCCTGCATCTCCAAGTTCCACAAATACCTGCAGTGGATTTTTCAAATGAATCATATGTAAGTTGTGGCCACATCATTAATATCTGGAGCACATCACTCATGCATCATCTCAACCAGAAAAAGACCAATTTATACCGATGTTCTGTTTTGCATTCCAGCCTTCTTTTTCCACATATTAAATGTTTTCTGCAAATCCTAGTATATTCACCAATTTCCCTTTATCCACAGTGCTGTATGTCGAGGAACTCCAATAAATTTACTTTTAAATGGGAATTTTGGGAAATTAAAACCAATATATCACCAACTCCCAAGCATTGCTTTTAAGCCCTCAGCATTAGCTCCATCAGAATCTGAAGATTTGCCAACCCACAGATCCAACATTGTGTGTGATACCACTTCCCTAATGAATGCGCCATCTCCCTTCCTTCCAATTCCTTCCAAACAACTATTCCTTGGATAAACAGCTGGAGTAACTCAGCAGGACATGTAGCATCTCCGGAGAGAAGGAACGGGTGCGTTTCACATTGACACCCGTCTTCAGAACTATTCCTCGGATGTTACATGTATCTCTTTGTACATGCTTAATTAATTAATTCCAGACTCACTACGTACAGAAGAGACACTCACTGTATTAATTATTTTTAAAATATCCATTGACACTTACTGTTTTTACATTTCATCTGATACTCCTTCCTAATTAACCTTTCAGACAATCTTGCTGTTGTCATACCCTGGCCAACCTTCTGACCTGCCACTAATTTCCATGCAAATATGCTTTCTCTTTCAATTCAATGCCATCTTTAATTTTTTTTAGTTAACCGTGGACAGTAGATCCTCCTCATAGAATGTTTCACTCTTGAAAAGTCCCAGTTGCAACCAAAGACAGTCCATAGCTCATAGGTTTGTGTTATGTATTGTTCACGAGACTGATGGTTTCGTGCTGGGTCCAGGACAGGTCTTCCCAGATATGCACGCCCAGGAATTTGAAGTTGTTGCCGCGCTCCACTGGCAACCCGTCGGTGAAAACAGGTTTGAGGATCCACAGCTTTCCCTTTCCAAAGTCAACAATTTCCTGGTCTTGCTAAAATTGAGAGCAAGGATGTTGTTCTGGCACCAACCAGATTTTCAATCTCCTTCCCCATCTCTGACTCATCACCCATTATTCATTGAACAACGGTAGTGCCGTCAGTGACTCTAAAGATGATGTTGGAACACACTTGTGGGTATAGATGAATAGAGCAGGGGAATGAGCACACAGGCCTGAGGTGCCCCTGTGCTGATGCACCGTAACCAACCTCTCAAAGCACTGATCTTAGTGCCATTGAGGCATGTTACCTTGCTCTTCTTGGGCACTGATAATATTAATGCCCTTTTAAAGCAGGTCCTTAGACCTTACTAATGAAAGGTTGAAAATGACCACAGAAATTCCAGCTAGTAGATCAGGGCAGGTTTTAAGAATGAGTTTTAAGTACATCATCAGCTCGGGCCACTCTCCGAGAGTTCAGTCTCATGAAGGATCTACTGATGCCAGCTTCTGTGACTGAGATTACAATGTCATTGGAAGCTATGGGGTCCTGGGGAGGCACATTGTTGTTCTCTCTTTCAAATCTAGGAGCGATGCTTTGCGGTCACTTGGGCTGACAGTGTGGAAGGATATCATAGTTTGCAACAGGATAAAGACCAGTTGGGAAGCTGGGTCAAGGAACGGCAAGTGTAATTTAACTCTGACATGCTAAGGTGTTGCACTTTGGCATGTCAAACTAGGGCAGGACTTAAACATAAAAGTTAAATGATATCCATAAATCGGATATAGCCATGGCGAGTGTGGTGGAAGAGATCCGGGAATATTAGCACATGGTTTCCTGAAAGTGACAAGTCAGGTGGATACAGTTGAGGAGAATGCGTTTGGCCTTCATTAAGAAGGGTGCTGAGTACAAACATTTGGATATGATGATGCCACTGTATAAGTCGGTGATGAGACCACACTTGGAGTAGTATGTGCAATTCTGGATGTCTAGCCATTGGAAGTATGTAATTAAGTTTGAAAGGGTGAAGAAAAAAAATCACTGGGACATTACCTGGACTTGCAGACTTGAGTTGAGGCAACTTTCACTCAGAGGATTGAGTGGGGAAGATGGAGAGGCATGTCGGCCAAATGGGACTAGTCAAGAACATAAAATTTGCCCTTTCAGCTGCTTGCTGCACTTGTATTTTAGCCTTCAATGGCCTTCGTGTAAATCTGTCAAACATCATCCAATCTCTCACCATTTGACAATACTCAACTATTCTGTTATGCGCACCAAAGTGTAAAAAAAAAATTTTTCCATATAGTACTTGCCTCATTCAACATGCGTACACGAATTTGAAGCCTCATTACATCTTCCCTCATACTCCCACACAGTTCAATATTATCTGCAGTAGGAAACAGACTATTTGGTCCCCTCTAACTAATTGACGATAAAAATCTTTGACCTGAAACATTGATTGTTTCTCTTTCCACACATCAAGAGGCAAGAGTGGTTTATTGTCAAATGTTCCAGTTAAAACAATGACATTCTTACTTGCTACAGCACAACAGAATATGTAAACATAGTACACTGTAAATAATATGATAAATGAGGGAGATAAAAGTTTAGTGTACACATATTCACAAGTACACACATACATACACATACAGTGCCCTCCATAATGTTTGGAACAAAGACCCATCATTTATTTGTTTGCTTCTGTACTCCACAATTTGAGATTTGGAATAGAAAAAAATCACATGGTTAAAATGCACATTGTCAGATTTGAATAAAGGCCATTTTTAATAAACGTCAATTTTATACATTTTGGTTTCACCTTGTAGAAATTACAACAGTGTTTATACATAGTCCTCCCATTTCAGGGCACCATAATGTCTGGGACACCCCAATGTCATGTAAATGAAAGTAGTCATGTTTATTATTTAGTTGCATATCCTTTGCATGCAATGACTGCTTGAGGTCTGCGATTCATGGACATCACCTGTGCTAGGTGTCTTCTCTGGTGATGCTCTGCCAGGCCTGTATTGCAGCCATCTTTAGCTTATGCTTTTTTGGGGGCTAGCCCCCTTCAATTTTCTCTTCAGCATATAAAAGGCATGCTCAATTGGGTTCAGATCGGGTGATTGACTTGGCTTTGTTGCTTTCACAGTATGTTTGGGATCATTGTCTTGCTGTAGAATGAACCACCAGTCAATGCGTTTTGAGGCTTTTGTTTGAACTTGAGCAGATAGGATGTGTCTATACACTTCAGAATTAATTATGCTACTACCATCAGCAGTTGTATCATCAATGAAGATAAATGAGCCAGTACCTTCAGCAGCCATACATGCCCAGGCCATAACCTCCGCCACCGTGTTTCACAGATGAGGTGGTATACTTTGGATCTTAGGCAGTTCCTTCTCTCCTCCATACTTTGCTCTTGCCATCACTCTGATATAAGTTAATCTTCGTCTCATCTGTCCACAAGATCTTTTTCCAGAACTGTGGTTGCTCTTTTAAGTACTTCTTGACAAACTGTAACCTAGCCATCCTATTTATGCGGCTAACCAGTGGTTTGCATCTAGCAGTGTAGCCTCTGTATTTCTGTTCACTGTCTTCTGCGGACAGTGGTCATTGACAAATCCACACCTGACTCCTGAGGAATGTTTCTGATCTGTCTGACAGGTGTTTGGGGATTTTTCTTTATTAGAGAGATAATTCTTTTGTCCTCAGCTGTGGAGGTCTTCCTTGGCCTGCCAGTTCCATTCGAATTAGTAAGCTCACCAGTGGTCTATTTCTTCTTAATGATGTTCCAAACAGTTGATTTTGGTAAGCCTAAGGTTTGGCTGATGTCTCCAACAGTTTTATTCTTGTTTCTCAGTCTCATAATGGCTTATTTGGCTTTCATTGGCACAACTTTGGTCCTCACTTTGATAAACAGCAATAAGTTTCCAAAGGTGATGGAAAGATTGGGTGCTGAGAGCTCACTTATACCTGCATTAAGGAAGCAATTAAACACACCTGAGCAATGACAAACACCTGTGAAGCCATGTGTCCCAAACATTATGATGCCCTGAAATGGGGGGGGGGGGGCTATGGATATTTTGGTGAAACCAAAATGTGTAAAAATGGCCTTTATTAAAATCTGACAATGTGCACTTGAAACCACATGTGATTTTTTTTCTATTATAAATCTCTAATTGTGGATTGCAGAGGCAAATAAAGAAATGATGGGTCTTTGTCACAAACATTATGGAGGGCACTGTACACACATTATTACATACTCATACACATGTTGCCGGACTTGCTGTTGTTAACAATTTAACTTTTCATTTGAATTTCGATTTCTAATATCTGCAGCTATTTTTATTCCCGCTGTTATATTTATTGCCTATTATCCACGGTCTCAGTTGTAACCATGTATACCTACAACTACCAACGTCATTACAAGTATACGCCATGGTTGCACAAAGCTCTTTGTTAAAGCCTGATTTCCACCAAGTGGCATTATTCATGCAACTATTGCAACTCAGTAACTAATTTCACAGCGGCATAGTTTATGTAACTCCTGTTATGTTATGTAATGTAACTCCTGCCATCAATTTACCAAACTATAACGACCTTGCAATAATACAAATGCCACAGCGGCCGATATGTGGCAAGCACCTGTTGCAGCATCACTGGGACACCTTCGCCAGCTTGGCCAGCAAACTGGGACCTCTGGGACTGGAGGTCATAGCCTCAGATTTAAAGGGCGTTCCTTTAGGAAGGAGATAAGGAGGAATTTCCTTAATCAGAGGGTGGTGAATCTGTGGAATGTTTTGCCACAGAAGGCTGTGGAGCCAAGTCAATGGGTATGTTTAAGGCAGAGATTGACACATTCCTGATTGGTTCGGGTGTCAAGGGTTATGGGGAGTAGGCAGGAGAATGGGGTTAGGAGGGAGAGATAGATCAGCCATGATTGAATGGCGGGGTAGACATGGTGGGGCTGAATGGCCTCATTCTGCTGCTATCCCCTGTGACCTTCTGACCGGCGAGAGGCGAGTGGACTCACCATGTCCCGCGCTGCCGCCAAGCAACGAGCCGCCATCTTGCAAACCGCGCGATGACGTCAGACGGCGCCAGGGGGCCCTTCCTTCGCCACGCGATGACGTCAGACGGCGCCAGGGCCCGCCCTTCGCCGCGCGATTACGTCAGACGGCGCAAGGGGGGGGCCCTCCCTTCGCCGCGCGATGACGTCAGACGGCGCCAGGGGGCCCTTCCTTCGCCGCGCGATTACGTCAGACGGCGCAAGGGGGGGGCCCTCCCTTCGCCGCGCGATGATGTCAGACGGCGCCAGGGGGCCCTTCCTTCGCCGCGCGACGACGTCAGACGGCGCCACGACCAGCTGTTCGCGCGATGACGTCACGGCGCTAGTGACGGCGCTGTCCCGACGTCAGCGGATGGGCCGGGTGGTGGAGCGTTGGGTAGGTCGCTGCTGCTGCTGTTGCTGCTCTGGGAGACGAGGTGAGTGTCACTGTAACAATAAATATACAATATACAGGAACAATAATGCATCTGCACAGGTGTCACAATTTGGAGATACATTTTACCATTGCAGCTACTGATTCTTTGCAACCAGATTAATATCATTTATATAGTAGGTTAATTTGTAGGTTTGTTGGATTGTTAAATATTCACTCTTATTTTCAAATTATTCAATTTCCTGCACCCTTTCAGACTCTGTAATCTGTACCGACCCTCTAAATCTCACATCTGATCTGATCTAATCCTAATTTTCTTGTACTTTTTCAAATGTCTCCACCATTGTCAGTTATATCTTCTGCAACTTGGGTCTTACCTGAACCTCTTTGGCTTATTCTCTCTTTTAAATTAAAAACAAGCTTTTAATTATCTCTCTTAATTCCTCTTTGTTTATGATTAGCATCATTTTAGGTGTGTGATATGTCACATTAGGGCATCTCACTGTGTTAAATACTTTACGTAAATCCAAACCGCTGTTTGAATAGCATAACACGAGTTAAGATATGGTCTGCAAAGTTTTGAATCATTTTAGATATTTGGTGGATTGGAACTGGGAATCCACAAACACTTGTCATGAAGCAGAATGGATGGGAGTCAGAATAACTAGGTTTATGGAGAAGCCAAAACTGTGGTCAAGCAGGCAGTGGAGTATGCAAACAAGTGAAAAGTTAAAAGGAGTGCTGAGATGGATAATGTTTTTAAAGTTTTATGAAAAGTGGCAGAGCATACAAAAAGTACACGTGAAATACCAAGTAAACTCTTCATATATAGATTCTGTGGCACCAACGGTGTACTGCCACAGTGTACTGCTCCTTGCTTTTGTTTGTTTGTTTATGTCGTCAAGGAAACTCACACAAAGATCACTTTCATAAGAGAGGTACTCATTATCTTCAGATATTCTATATTAATTATTTCTGTAATAATTTACAGAAACAATAATGCATCTGCACAGGTGTCACAATTGGGAGACGCATTTTACCAATACCAGCTACTAATATTTTGCAGCCAGATGAATATCATTGATATCAAAAAGATATTGGGTCAAACAATGTTCACTGTCAGTGTACAGGAAGGAACTGCAGATGCTGGTTTAATCCAAAGATAGACACAAAAAGCTGGAGTAACTCAGCGGGACAGGCAGCATCTCTGGAGACAAGGAATGGGTGACGTTTCGGGTCCTGACCCTTCTTCACACTCAGCATCTGCAGTTCCTTCCTACTAAACAACTATTGCAATTTAATAACTACCCCCGAGGAGGTTTTCAATGTTTGAGATGTTGAATGAGCACAAGATGACCACTCATTGTACTGAAGTACTGTAAATACCATACATTTTACTGATTGTATGCATCATTGCCACCTTCCCCAGCTAACAATAATTTATTATACATTGTCCTTGAACAACAGCCTTTTTGATCTGTCGTTTTCACACCGTACCCTTCCATATCTCTGTCTCCCTCTCCCCTGACTCTGTCTGAAGAAGGGTCTCGACCCGAAACGTCACCCATTCCTTCTCTCCAGAGAAGCTGCCTGTCCCGCTAAATTACTCCAGCATGATGTGTCTACCAGAATCTGTAGTTCCTTCCTACGCATTCCCATTTGGTTTGCATTGGTGAGGTCTGCAAACGTGGACTGGGTGATTGTTTGCCGAACATTTGCGCTTTATTGGCAAGACCTGAGTTTCCCGGTTGTTAACCATTCCACCGAGCTTTCAGCCCTGGGGCTACTCCACTGCCAGGGTGAGGCCCCACACAAACTGAACCGCACCTCGTATTGGTATGAACATTCAATGATCCATTTTCAAGCAATACCTCCCCTACCTCTTCCCTCCAACCCCCAGTCATATGCACACACCCCCCACCATCTCCCACAACTAAAGTCACTCTGCTCCTTTCCTCTCCTCAATAAATTAATCTCCCATCCCCAAATCAACCATTTTCCTTTTACGCCCCCTCCCCCTTCCCAGCTTTCAAGGATCAAGTGAGAATGAGGAACTGAGATAATTATAGCTGAATAGCACAGTTAAAGGTCTGTTGTTTATTATTTCAATAGTATGGAAAATGCTGGATTCCAAAACTGAAAGATATCACAGCACAACTTAAAGTGGCGCAGCGGTAGAGTTGCTGTCTTACAGTGCTAGCGACACAGGTTCAATCCTGACTAGGGATTCTGTCTTTTCAGTGTTCTCTAGAGCTGTCTTTACAGCCTAACTCTTTACAGTCTGGAAAGACTGGACCCTTCGCCATGACTCCTCCCCAATCACCACTTCACACCCACTTACAGCCTGAATCCTCTCTCAAGCTCCTCAAGTTTGTGGATGACACAATCCTGACTGGACTGATCCAAGATGGGGAGGAATCTGCCTACAGACAGGAAGTGTCACAGCTGGCGTCCTGGTGCCATCGCAACAACCTGGAGACCAGTGCTCATAAGAAAGTGGAATTGATTGTAGACTTTAGGAGAGCTCCCTCTCCCCTCACCCCACTCACCATCAACAACACCCCAGTCACATCTATGGAGTCATTTAAGTTCCTTGGAACCATCATCTCCAGGGACCTTAAATGTGAGGCCACCATCGACTCCACAGTCAAGAAGCCCCTACAGAGGATGTACTTCCTGTGGCAGCTGAGGAAGCACAATCTGCCACAGGCAATGATGGTCCAGTTTTATACTGCCATCATAGATTCTTGTCCTCACCTTCTCCATCATGGTCTGGTTTGGCTCAGCCACCAAGCATGACTTTCGGTGGCTGCAGAACATTATTCGATCAGCCGAGAAGGTTGTTGGCTGCAACCTTCCCCCCATTGACGAACTGTACACTGCAAGGGCCAGGAAGCGAGCGGGTAAGATCATCTCTGACCCCTCTCACCCTGGCCACAAACTCTTTGAAGCACTTCCCTCTGGAAGGCGACTCCGGACTGTCAAAGCCACCACAGCCAGATATAGAAACAGCTTTTTTTTCCATGAGCAGTAGCTCTACAACAACCAAAAGTCTGTAGCCTCCTTTTGCTCTGGTATTTTATTTCATTCTTCACATGTTTAAATTATAATGGTTTTCATTTTTAATTGTCTACTGTATACCATGTTGTTACGTGCTAGCAAAGCACCAAGGCAACTTCCTTGTATGTATACATATTTGGCTAATAAAATGTATTCAATTCAATTCAATATAATGCCATAAACAAGGAGCCCTGTAGATTGAACGTTATTGTTGACAATATGCTGTTTATTTTGACCTAGGCAGGCAATATTAAAAGCAATTAGTCTGTTGGCTTTGTCAAAATGAAACTTGTGAACATGTTAATTGTTTGCTCTGGTTTCCTCCCACACTCCAAAGATGTACAGGTTTGTAGGTTAATTGGCTTCCATAAATTGTCCCTAGTGTGTAGAATAGTGCAAGTGTGCGGGGTAATCACTGGTTGGATTCCACATTGTATCTGTAAAGTTTTAAGCCAAAAAGTGAAGGATATCATTGACTAGGGAGTCAGATGGAATGCTCAAAGTTTTATTTTAAATATCCTTTTACAACACTGAAGATATTTTAATATAAGCCACCGTATTTCTATCTGTTCATTATTTCTGGAGAAACGTTTACGATTTTTTTCCCTGCTCTGGAATTCAGACACCCGCAGCCTGCAACTCCATGAACAATCTAAATGAACCAAGGCAGAATTGGAATATCTTGCCCAATCCCAGGGATGGCGAAGGTGGTGGAAGCAAATGGAATTACGCTCTGCTGGTTCCTTTGTTGGGACTTGCTGCATTCCGTAAGTGTTGTGAATTTGCATTCATGCTGGTTTAGTTTAGGGATACAGTGCAGAAACAGGCCCTTCGGCCCACTGGGTCCGTGCCGACCAGCGATCCCCGCACATTAACACTATCCTACACACACTAGGGCAATCTTTACATTTGTGCCAAGCCAATTAACCTGCAAACCTAAGATTGACGCAAAATCTTGGAGTAACACAGCGGACAGCTGTACATTCTACACACTAGGGACAGGCAGCATCTCTGGAGAGAAGTAATGGGTGACGTTTTGAGTTGAGACCCTTCTTCAGACTGGTTAGCGATAAGGGAAACGGGAGATATAGACGATGATGTAGAGAGATAAAGAACAATGAATGAAAGATATGCAAAAAAGTTACGATGATAAAGGAAACAGTCCACTGTCATCTGTTTGTTGGGTGAAAACGAATAGCTAGTGTGACTTGGGTGGGGGTCATGGAGGTGGAGGGAATGCCGGGGCTACCTGAAGTGAGATAAATCAATATTCATACCACTGGGCTATTAGCTGCCCAAGTGAAAGATAAGATCCTGTTCCTCCAATTTGCGTATAACCTCACTCTGACAACGGAGGAGACCTAGGACAGAAAGGGCTGTGTGAGAATTGGAAGAATTAAAGTGTTTGGCAACCGGGAGATCAGGTAGGTTCAGGCGGACTGAGCGAAGGTGTTCAGCGAAACAATCGCCCAGTCTACGTTTGGTCTCGCCGATGTATAAGAGTCCACATTTTGAACAACGGATACAGTAGATGGAGTTGGAGGAGGTGCAAGTGAACCTCTGCCTAACCTGAAAGGACTGTTGGGGTCCCTGGGCTGTGCCGAGGGAGGAGTTATAGGGACAGTTGTTGCATCTCCTGCGGTTGCAGGGAAAGGTACCTAGGGAGGGGGTGGTTTTGGTGGGATGGGATGAGTTAACCAGGGAGTTGCGGAGGAAGCGGTCTCTGCGGATGGCGGAAAGGGGTGGAGATGGGAAGATGTGACTGGCGGTGGGATCCCGTTGGAGGTGGCGGCTATTTCAGAAGATTATGTGCTGTTAACCTACAAACCTTTGGAGTGTGTGAGGAAACTGAAGATCTGAGAGAAAACCCATGCAGGTCACGGGGGGGAACGTATAAACTGTACAGACAGCACCCGTAGTCAGGATCAAACCCAGGTCTCTTGGGTTGTTGCCCATTTCTGGGCGTACCATTTCTTTCATGTTGTGAAACCATATAGATTTGATGCAATTTAAAAAAAAAACTTTACTATGTACGATTAACTTTTAGACTCTTGGGCCAGTGGTCTTTTTTAAAACAAAATTTCAACTTCCTTCAATTCATAAACCCCACTAATTTAATTGTAGTTCTTAGGTAACAACTTTAAAAGTTATATTTAACCTCGTGAATGAGATAAATATATTGTAACTGAACAGTTTTTTTTATAAACCTGGAATCAAAGCTGCTTTCATCTTGTTTACAAGGTTGGATCTGGACTAGAGAATCACAAAAAGAAATTGAGCAGGAACGATCTGCATGTAAGAATACGATACAAGCTACAGTGAGAAATCTGAAACTGAAATACGAAGATGAAATTATTCAGAATCGGCGATCGCTCGCACGTTGTGAGGTGGAGCAGGAGAAACTGAAAAGCAAAGTCCAAAGTTATCATGTAGCGCTTTCAGCACAGAGCCGTCACCTAGTTGAAGAACGCCGGCAACTGGAACAAGAGCGTAAAGTACTAGAGGAGAAAAAACATACCGTGCAACATTCAGGAGCAGCAGCGGCTTTGTATCAGGATCTGATGGAGAAGGAAGGTTTGTGGGAAACTCAAGCTAGAGCGCTCATAAAAACATATGAAAACTCCTTGGTCAATAGGCAAAATCTTTTCTGCAGTTACTTTATTCCAAGGCAAGAAAGACTTTATTTGGAGAGGACAATGCTTAGCCAAGCTGCTGCAAATCCAATTGCTAAAGAATTGGGCATTGAAAGTGGTCTGAGATATATCTTTGACCATGAAACGCACTGTGCAAGCGTAAATAATACTGACCATAGCAAAAATGGTAGGTTATTATGGATATATATTTCATACTGGGAACTTCGAGCTGAGCTGCAAAAATTCAAAAAAGTAGGCAAAGCCTTATTAGAAAGGCCAGTTAATTAGAACATGGGTCATTTATTAAAACAGTAGGAGCTAGACATTTTCTGAGAAATCACTCGAGTATGAAGACAAATTAATATCTCGTTATTGTTGATCCACAAAACAATGCAGCAAGCCGTGTTGAAGCGATGTGCTGTGAGTACTAGGTTATCGTAAACTGCTGAAAAGCTTACCATCGGCCCCACAAAAAAATAAAACAATTGCAATCTTGCCCCGTAAAAATGTTCAATAGGCTGAATTACAAGCCATGGAATTGCTGAATTTGCACTATAATCATAAATTAATCCCACCTCTGCATTTTGGAGCTGATAATTCCCATTTGGAGGACAATGATTAACAATGTGACTTCTGATCCTGATCTGAAACGGAATATTAGATGCCCCGAGTGAATACAAATAGATTTGTGATTTCTCCAGTTGCTTATGCTCAATTACTTCTGCGTTAAGCTTGCTTATTTAGGCTTTGAATCTTATTTTTAACTGCAGACTTAAATCTAGTATCAAGTTCAATCATTTGACATTTTTTTGTTTGACTCAGTTTGTTAATGTTAGACTCATTACTCAACTATGATTCAAAAAGATAAACCAAGTTATTTAATCAAAAACCCATCACTAAGCACGATTGGATACGTTGCCGTTATGAAATGTTGCGGGACCTTCATGGGGAAAATGTGTATTTGCGCATTAATACCAAATGGTTTACCTATCACATTTCTGACCATTGCAAAATTCATTTGAACATTGGAAGCCTACAAGCAGCTGAAAGCAATCTGGGTTACAATGATTGAGTAATTTGCAAGATGATACGATAGGTTTCACATTCATGGAAGTGAAATGTGTTTTTTCCACACAAGGGGTGTGCTTTGTGTAAATTTATACTAGCAGACACAATAGGGACTGATTATTCTGACTAGGCGAATTATATATCATGCAACATTTAAAGCTTTAGAATTTTAACTTGCCCTTTTATCATCTGATGTTCTTGTCGTCTTTTTTAAAGTAGCTTTATTATTATTGATTGTGATGAAGAGGTACTCTGTAGTTTTCATATTGTCATTGATTCACTGTTAATGTCTGAATGATTGATGTGACAATTCCCAAACAATAACTGGATTACCATGTGCTGTTTAACTCTCTTCATTTCAAGCAATTTTCTCTTTTTGTTTCCTTAATGAATACTTAAAGCAACTAAATCCGCCACCTTTATTATCTGCCGTGACTTTGTCCTTTCCTTCCAATGGTTAAGGAGTTGAACCTTTGGACAGCCCTCCCCCTCTGTAAAATCTGCAAAGGCACCAGGGACATTTCTGTGTTGATATCCGTGAACATTTTCAGCAATTTATGGTGCAAATGTTCCTGTGCTTTTAAAAGTTGTGGAGAAAGAGAGCAATTTGTAATGTACTTCTTGAAATACTTCCTTCCAAAAATATTTGGATGAATACGCCTTGTTGCACATCTATTGTCCTATTCACTAGCATGTCTGAACAAGGGTTTCGGCCCAAAACGTTGCCTATTTCCTTTGCTCCATAGATGCTGCTGCACCCGCTGAGTTTCTCCAGCACTTTTGTCTACCTCTAGCATGGCAGATGCATACACAATTAAATCATCTGGAATCCTCCACACCCATGAGGAATCACCAAGGACAATGGGAATTGCACATATAATCCATAAATTACCTTTTAAAATGTTTAAATCAAATTAACTTGCTATTTCATTTTTAAATGCAAAAGCTTTTGAGTATGTCCGCACGTCACAATTCCTTGAAACACGTTGGATGAATAATTGAGCTTAACAGCAATGGCAATCATAGTGGAAAGGTTTCACCTTGCAAGTTGAGAGATTGTATTCTTAATAGTGCTCGATAATGTTCACTTCATATCAAACTCTTTATAACATCTTTACCCCAGTAAGGCAGGAGAGTTGTCTGGTATAAAAATAAGTATTCACCAATTCAGCAGTGTGGGGAAACAGATCAAAATGCACCCAATAAATATGATTAGTGCCAATATATTTCAACCCTCCTTGGTCAATTTGTTGTTTGAATTCCTGCCAATTGCCAAAAACAGAGGTATAAGATGCTCATGAAGAAGAAATTTGACCTGACAACCGAACATTACAGTTCGGTTCAAAATTTGGATTATTTTGTAAAAAGTAATTATGCTGTGTTTATGAATGGCTTATATAAGGAAATGGAAAATCATGATTAAGGAATTTTGGTTCATGTATAAGCTTTTAAATAAATGGTGTTTAGAACTGATTACTTCGACCTTGTAAGAATTTGAGGTTTCTAAAATGAAATGTAACGTGTGGGAGGATCTAATTATTGCTTATCCTTAACTTGCTTGCAATTATATTTTGCAGCACCATCAGTTTTGGGGGAGATTTTAGGTGCATATTCCTTTATTTGATTCATATTTTTCCAGGAATTATATTTTTTACAAATGAAAATTTGGGGGCTAGAGAGCACTGATTTACTTATTACCCAGGATGTTTGTAACTGATGAAAACCATTCTGTGAAATGAATCATCCCTGTGCTTTCTTGTCTACATGTGTTCAATCAAAAATTAATTAAAGTCATATTACTCTTCTGGTTTCTATTTTCTATTAATTTCCTATTCATGGGGGATAATGTTTTGATATTAGCTTTTAGAGTTTTGGAGGATTATTTATTGCCTCCTCATCTCCTTGCTAGAGGAACGTCCTTTACGTCCTATGGCGTCTGGTCCTAGACTCTCCCACTTGTGAGAAGCACTAGTGTGCCCCTTTCTCCAATAGGGAGGTTTCACGGCAGTCGGGTCACGACCCATGACCCGTACTGTTGCTACGCTACGCCAAGTGGAGTACAGGCGATGAACTGCAGGTAAGCACTGACCATTGTTTCCAGCGTAGCGGGCCCGTTAAAACCCACCGAAATTGTCAATTTTTGCGCTGTAAATAATTATGGAAATCGGGATAAGCGTGAGAGACATTTAGCCTACATCAGAATTCCAAAAGTGAGGAGAAATGACTAGATCGAAGCGAGAGCTGAAGGGACAACAAGAGCCAGAGTGCTTGGCGAACATTGGCCGTTTGCTCACTGCATTTCATCAACTAAGGCATTATTTGTGTTTTTCCTTGATTCCTTTGGCATCTAAAAACTTTCAGAAGTGATACATCTGGCTGTAAAATTTAAAAATCGCAGATGGTTCTCAAGTGGGTTTTTACATACAAAAAGAAAATGCCTCTGAAGCAAAATTTACCGCCAGATTTATCACTTCTGCGACTTTTTAGATACCAAAGGAATCAAGAAAAAACACAAATAATGCCTTTCTGTTGATGAAATGCAGCGAGCAAACACGATAAGCCAATTCCAATTCCGATATCTGCACGGCCAACTTTAGCTGTTGTTGTCCCTTCAGTAGGTATGTTACAATACAATGGGACAATACAGTCCAAATCAATCCATGTCGGTCGATTTTGTTGCTAAAGAGAAATCGCTCCGACATTTCATTCATTAAGTTATTTTTAAACTACGCTAGATTATTTATTAACTAGAGTAGTTTAAAAATCATCTTCTAAAGCTCTGAACGCCAATAGCAGAACGGACCTAACATAAGGGAGAAAATAAAGTGCACGGTTTATTTTTACATTAAAACTTGTTTTTTAGGAAGAAAGTTATGGGCTTTTGACTGTTCTAGATCACAGCTTTTGAGTTCAGTCAATGGAAAGGCAATGGGGAACAAGATGCTAATTTCCGAGTATGAAAATGGCCATAACTTTTTTAATACTGAAGATATGAACGTGAATTAGGTGTCAAATTAAACTTATTTTTATGCTTTATCTGATGGGATAAATTACAGACCTGACTTTTTAAATCTCAAAATGTTGTAACATTGCTAACTTCAGCTCTCGCTTCTCTTTACCTTCATTTTGCTTCACTTTTGGAATTCTGAAGTTGGGTAAATGTCTCTCACGCTTACCCCGACTTCCACGATTTTTTACAGCGCAAAAAATCCAACATGTTGGCGTTTTAAACAGGTGGGAAAGTGCGCGTTTCTTGTATGTATAGGGAGTTTGCACGTAAGGTCACTGGGCTTGACGCACGGAGCCACTCAATCCATCTGGAGGACATCCGTCACTTCCTGGGTTACACAAAAGGCTGGGGAAAACTCAGCGGGTGCAGCAGCAGCATCGAAGGAGCGAAGGAGATAGGCGACGTTTCGGGCCGAGACCCTTCTTCAGACTGGCTAGGGACCCTTCCGGTATATGTTATCAATGCAAGAAACCCATATGGCCCTCACCAACATGGCGGCCGCCCCCTTTACCAACATGGCGGCCGACCCTTTTACCAACATGGCTGCCGCCCCCTCACCAACATGGCGGCGGCCCCTCACCAACATTTCACTCGCCGCCCACTCACCAACATGGCTGCCACGCCCCCCCCCCCCTCACCAACAGTCACTCGCCGCCCCCTTTACCAAGATGGCAGACGCCGCGTTACAGTCACTCGCCCCCCCCCTTTACCAACATGGCGGCCGCTTGCGAACCGGACGGGACGTGGCGAGGTACTGCCTGGCCTGCTTCCGGCAGCAAGGCCGCGCCGGGCGGGAGGGAACCGCAGGCCGCGGGACCACCGGGTAACGTCGGGGAGAGCGAGATCGAGATGGTGATGGTGACCGGGGCGGCCGCGAGGAGTGTGTGTGGGGGGGGGAGTGTGTGTGAGTGTGTGTGTGTGGGGGGGGGGGGGAGTGTGA